>CM070529.1:68917440-71768989 GCA_036346145.1 Olyra latifolia
CGAAATGGCTACTCCGAAGAACCCGAAAAAGTAGCACCCGCTCCGCCACCGTTGGAGACGACTCGAGAGAGGACGAGATTACGAGAGTGGATGAGAAACCATTGGCAACAGCGAGGGATCGGCGGAGGAAACCTTGCCGCGCCTCCGCGTCGCCGGCAGTTCCCGCAGCCACAAGGCGCCGAGCGACAAGCCAGGGCGCGGCCTTGCACTAGTCCAGCGACGCAGCAGCAACGCCACCGCCGCCTCCTCCGCCCGCAGGGACCGATCGGGCAGCTCCGACGCCGGCGCGCGCCTCCTCAGTTCGCCCCGAAGGCGAAGCCGCTGGGGTTTACGAACCCTACCTCTCCACCTCCGAATCTCCGATTCGAACCGCCGTGCCGGTGCGGTGCGACGGAACTCACGGAAGGGAAGCTCTGCATGGAGTGGATTAGTGGAAGCTGCGAAGCATTAAGATCGCGGGGGCAGTTTGTAAATGCGCATGGCGACGTGAGTGGTGGTGGGCCCGGGAAACCTGTACTTACTTCACTTCCCGTGTCCCACCCGCCTCCATCCGCCCCGTCCATTTCCAGGTGGACGGTCCAGATGGAACGCTCGGGAACCAGCACTCGCGAGAGAGGTGAGTAACAAGTACACCGGTGTATATTCAGATGGGACGTTTACATGGGACCGGCTCGTCAGCCAGTGTAGAGCAGCTGGGTGCATGGACCGGGCCCCCACGGGGACGCACGCCATCTGGGCCGTAGACTAGCTGCGCCTTTCTGGCCTAGAGCGACGGCCAGCCGTTGGATCGCGATATCTTCCGACGTGATTGGTCCTTGGGAACAGGCTCTGGTCTGGCAGGTTACCAGGGGCTCTCCCCGCGAAAGCAACGGACGGCCGTGATTGCATCCGACTGCAGATCGACGGAGGGGAGAAGCCCAGGGTTTCCGCCTCGGGTATCGCGCCACCTTTTCCTACGGATGGTGAGGACGCTTGCTTTCGCTGCCGTTCTCTGAACTTGCAGTGCAGGAGTCCCATCCGATTCGGGGAGAGAGACGAGTTTCTTGGCTCGATTCACGGTTTCGCACGGACGTGGGCACGGGCAGTCCGGCACACGGCTTTGATGGTCACGCACGATTCTGCTAAATTTTGTTGCTGGCCACTTGGTGAGTGAGAATGTAACGTCGGTCTCCAGAGCAGTATGAGCATGTTTGGTATCCATTTTTTCCAAGCCAAGGGAGGCCTTGAATTTGAAGATCACATCTTAACCAACTGATGTTACAAAATAAGTTTTTTACATGTAGGTTCCGCTAACTAGGAAATATGACATGGCTAAATTATGAGAAGGAACCAAGTGACTAAAAAGTTTGGCACGACACTAAAAAAATGAAAGTTTGGCATGGTTTGTCGATACGCTAGTGAATCAAACATGCATATACTGAATTTTCTTATTAGATTTTTCAAAGTCTCAAATTTCAGTAGGATCGTGTTTGGATCTAGGACTTTACAAGTTGTAGGTGCATCTGACCCTCTCCAATATAGCATTTTCACGCCTGTAACTGATGCCTACGACTTCACCCGCAAATTACAACCACTACCTAAAGCTTATACGCAAATTACAAATTACTTGACTAGGCCTGTCTAACTGAACATGTGGTTATACGGCTTAGTTCATATATATATCACTGGAATATTAGTCCCCACACTAGATACAAAAGTACAACCGCAATCCCGATTCTCGTGCATCACTGCACCCTTGTAACTTATCCAGTTCGTCCTAGTCAAAATGTTTTCTATGGGAGAAATAAAATGACCTAAAGGCATCCCACTGCCTAAACCATTTTCTCCAAATTTCACATATTTCTAAACATTAATATATTTATCGGGATCCGCCAAATCAGAGTCAGGCCCCTTCTGTGCATTACATGTACTAGTCCCTGCATCAGTAGCTAGTACACACAGATTCCAAAACATTAGATCATTGCCGTTACAGGTTCGAATAAATATTATATCAGAGTGCGAATTAAAGATGCATCAGAATACGCTAATTGGCACGAAGGCCATATAATAGCGAAAGTCTAACATGCAGTGAAAGTCATAATAGTCTTCCATAACCCCAAATAGAAGAAGGAAAATACAACAATCAATCCCACAGGCGAGCTGTAGTAGCGTCCTAGACGTTGGGATAGTCCTCGTCCTGTCCTGTCTGCGAAGACGTAGGCTCCGGGATCAACGTCTTCTGGGTCGCACTGGGACTCCAAACCTGCGCGTTGGAATGCGCAGCCCCGCGGTAAAACACGAGATTGAGTATTGGTGCAAATACTCGCAAGTCAATTGACAATACATATGAAGGCTAGTCAAGGGAATGATAGGGGTTTATTTGCAGAAAGTTAGTTTTGCAAAAGTTCGCCTAAGGGTTTAGAAAAGCAATTTAGGAAAGAAGTGAAGTAGGTCAAGTCAATTGATAAAACATTTAAATCATCTGGCCCCAACCGGCTTATGCTCGAAAACTGGCTCACAACATGCAAATCGTGGCTTTCATCTAAAACATTTTTTCTCACGGCTAATCCACCGAAGGACCATTTCCCATCAACGGTTAAACTACCGTAGAGACAAACCCCAAACATCGGCTAAACCATTAAAGGTCATCTCCTCACAGCTAACCACCGTAGGCTTCCAAAACATACATGGCACCTGCCGGTTTTCTTTTTTAAAACATTTAGAAACAAAGGGAAGAAAACTACCATTGTGGTCACACCACCGTCGTCCGTCCTTGACCGTGGGCACGATTATCTAGATAGTTTTACACTCTGCAGAGGTCGCACGCTTTATCCATAAGATACAATGCTCTCCCGTCAGAGGGCACCATAACAAGGCCTTTGTCAATCTAGCTCCTAGCCTGGCATCCCTTCTAAGGTTTCCACCGCAGCGCTGGTAACCACAGTTGGCTAAAGGCCCCTCTTGAGCCTGGTATGTCGGCAATAACCTTGCTCCTATTCCACCACAGGGATATCCAAACTAAGAGTTCAAGAGATACTTAGCCAAAGCCTGCCCATACAACCACTCATGGTCACACTGTTGTACTTAATCTTGACAACCACAAGGTATCGGTCCTTAGGGACTGGGGTAGTTTCCACACTAGACCCAAGTCTCGTGCTCACCGCACCCGCCAATCAATCCATCCACCCCAATCAAGTTTTGTAAACATTTTCATAAACCCCAGGTGACATATCAGCCACCTGGCACTAACAGTTTTCCCAACAGTAGCACCCACTGCTGTCATCAAATGAACAGTTTGCAAAACAGGAATTTTAATATGATTGAGCTGGAACAATATTTAAGTATTAATATCATAGCTAAGTAGGATTAAATGACTAATCAAGGTAATGGGCGATAATTAAGCAAGTAATAACCTAAGGCTATCGATGGTTTGGATTATAAGGCATTAATTAAAGTGGATTAGGCATATAGCTATACACCCTACCTAAATAGTAGTTTAAGTTAACATACCAATGCAATTTAACAATTCTAATAAAACATTTAAAAACTAGGCGACAATATGATCAATTGATAATTTGGCAAAAGTGTCAACAATGACTTGACGTGAGCAAGTTCTTGTGGACGCCTAACTTGGTCTTCAGCTTTAGGTCCGAACTTGCTGGATTCAATCGACAGCAAACGACGCGCAATCAAACAATTCCCGCATGCGACAATCACCAAAAAAATGCACAAACAAATAAATTAGCATGCATGGATATGCAAAAATGTGATTTTCAATTTATTTTATTAATTTCAGAAATTTATTTCTATTTAAAAGATATAAGCTAATAACATAGTAATGCATTGTAATTAGTTGAATGCAATTAAATAAAATATTTTATTTTAAAAATATTTCTGAAAATAAAATAATTACAAATAATTGAATAAATTTTGCTGGAATTTGATTAAGGAAATTTTAATAATAATTTTATCCTAAAATAATAAGTACAAATGATTAGTTGCAATTAGGTAAATCATTTTCTTTTTATTAAAAATTCTGTAAATAAACTAATTACATATTAAACATTTTTATGTTTATTAATCATTTTAGAAACATTAACTTATTTTAAAGGTATATATAAACAATTAAAGCAATGGCAATATGCACTTTCCTTTAGTTTGAAAGATGCAGAAAATAAAATATATTTCAGAAAATTATGACAATTTCACGGGAGCTAGAATACATCCCGATCTACCCATTTTAGCTTATTTCACAGCAATTAGACAATCGAGAAAGAAATGGCAGCCTTCGCAAGGTGACAATTCAAAAACACCCTACTCGGCAGAGACAATCCCGCCTCTACTCTGCCTCTTGCAGGTCTTCTTCTTCCTGCTGCCCTTCTTGCTCTTGCTGCCCCCAAACCAACCAGAATCCCACAGCTGCCATCACAGGAAGAGGGAAGGAAAGGGGAACGGAGAGAGGGACAGCAAGGAGGAGAGGGAGGCTGTAGCAGCAAGCAACAAAGGGGGACAGAATAAACAACAAGCGACAACAAGTAGAGGCGCAAAGACAGAGAGAGGAAGGGCGCAAGACAGGCATGCATCGTCGTGGGGTGTCGGCAGTGGGCGCTAGGAGTCTGAGGGAGGTGGTCCCGAGGCCAAAGGATGGGCGGAGCGGAGCGGCGACAGGGTAGACAGCGGCCATGACGCTCCGGTGAAGCAAAAGCTCAGCCAAGACCTTGGGAAGGAAGAGGAAGACATGGGGAGGGCAGGGGAGGCGACTGTGGATAACATAGTCCTGGGTATCCTCACAGAGACAAATTAGACGGACCATCTCGCGGAACAGGGTCACGCCTACCATCTAGAAGACGGGCCTGCCCCGCACGAAGATCCAACTTGTATCACAAGAAAGGCACAATTGTAATCCAGTATTTACGTACTCGGCAAGAAAGGATAGAGATAGACTTCCTATCTCTATCCCCAGTTTTCATAACCAACTAGGATATTTATCTGTAACCCTACCTCCCTCCACTATATAAAGGGGACGGGGGCCTCTAGTTCGGTAGGAGAGATCACATCGATCCATAGACATCCTCAATATTGATCCATCGAGATCAACCCCAATACAATCCACGAACACAGGAGTAGGGTATTACCTCCACCGCAAAGGGCCCGAACCTGTATAAATCTGTCTTCTATGTTACCATCGGGTTTCGGTCTTACGCATAGCCCCATAAAGTATATTGCCTACATAATTCGTCGACAGCGACGAACTAGAGTCTCATCATATGGATCTGACGATTTTGACGAAGAGTCACTGCAGCAGACTCGGGCAAGGTTTTCGACGAACAAATTTATGGTGCTCGGTCAATGATTCTCTGAGCTCGCAGTTGGGATGGATTCACGACAAAGATAGCAAGGATGTCCTCGGACAGTTTGAATATATTCGCAACGAGGCAGCGTTGAGACAAGGAGAAGTGGAGGCGGCCAAGATTTAAGAGGCATAGAATTGGCGTTCGATTCCACAAGCTACAAGCGTCGGATCTAGGAGTTCCTAGGCAAATTGGAATCTTGAGAGGATTCTATAGAACGTAATCAAACAGTTTTTGAAACGGGGACTTACCCAAAGCGAAATTGAGGAAGAAGCAAAAGGGAGGGAGTGAGCTCGAGACTGTCGGGGCGCCACTGGGCGAGTGCGGGGAGAAGAGAAAGGAACGACCGGATCTGGCGCGCAGGCAGAGGAAGGAGGCCGCGTGGGAGGGAGGTGGCGGCGTCGGGGCGCCACTGGGCGAGTGCGGTAACGGAAGATGGCCAGCGGGGGCTGGTTCAGAGAGAGAGAGAGAGCCATGGGGAGGGAGGGAGGAGAGAAAGAGAAAGAGAGAGGGGCAGAGAATAAAGAGCTCGTGAGGGAGAGGGAGACAGGGAAAGTGTCACTGACAGGTGAGTGAGAGGGGAGAGAAAGGAGAGAGTGACATGGGGGACCTACTTGTCATAGAGAGAGAAAAGGGAAGAGAGAAAACGGGTAGGGATTAAATAGGAAAATTAGTAATCATTTAATTAACCGCTTTAATTTGCAATTAAATTTTTATTTGGATTAAGTTTAAATTGTTGTTTCAAAATCTAATTTGAAATCATAAATTTTATAAACTATTATAATAGGTTTTACTAACTGTTTTGCAATTAATATTTCTAAAAGCAAATCCCTTTTAAATTAGGATTTTAAGAAATTAAATATAGTAACATGCACATTTTCAAAAATGATTTTTGAAATGCTTACAATCACATGCAATGATTATGCAATTTTTAGATTTTTGAAAATGGGGATGTTACAATATCATGAATTGACATTAAATCATTTAAATAATCTAAAGCATGACAAAGCTTATCTTCATTCCAAACAAGGGTTTAACAGCAATATCTTTCTTCATATACAATCCTAAGGTTACATGATTATTCCAAATATTTTATGCAGGATTTAACTAATATCTAACAAACTAGTTTTATTATATTCACAATTAGCATCAAGTTTAAGGACATCTATAAATCAATTAAAACTTGGGTTCAATATGCATCAAAGGGCAATTTGATGAATAAAACTTGCACCCCAAAGACTTGCTTGGGTGGGAACAAGTTTCCATTATCTAAAAAACCTGCCTTAGCCAGAGTCTTGCTACTGTTCTACCTTATGCTTGAAACCTCCGGTGAAATTACCTGATTCTAGCGCATGTAAATCGAGAATGAAATAAATAGCAAAAAATGGAATAAATTCGTAAGGGGGCTAGATTATTACTATGAAGTTGTAAGAATATTGGCTTTTATTTTACTGTAATATTGGACATCAGATGAATTAGTTATGAGTTCCACAAGGGTGACATGAACATGTACTAGATAATAACATGCTGCACTACTAGGCTACTAGCAATACTTGACCTGTTGGTCCCATCGAACAGTGTGTGTGTGTGTGAGAGAGAGAGAGAGAGAGAGCAGCGTACAGAAGCTACCGGAGGAAACAACAAAGAGCATGGGAATGGAACCGAGAAGAGTGGTGGCACTCTGTACGACATCCTCGCCGACAGCACGGCGGACTTGACCAAAGGCCAACTCAGAATCCCCAGAGCGCGAGGTTCGAGATGGTGGCGACAGCGTTGCAAGCAGCGGCAACGCACGACATGATGGCATTGCAGAGTGGAGCGAATGGTGGGCGGGCTCAGCCAGCGAACTAGGAAGGTGGAAAGAGTGGAGACCTTGCCCGAGATGGCCGACAGTGACCTGTGTCGATTGCGGTGGCAACTTGGGGAAAAGCAGAGCTAGGCGACGGCGCTTAGGGAAACACAAAGAAGTGTGCGGGCTCGACAGCTGCACGAAGATGGTGACGGTGGTGTTTGGCTTGGGCTGGGATGGCGGAAGGTAAGGAATTTTCAGCAGCCAGAGATGGGAATGGAGAGGAGGCACGGTGTGGCACGCTGAATTATTGATGCTTGGCCAAATTTGATCGAAGGCTAGCTACTGTGAAGTTAGTGGAGAAATGAGACGAGGTAATATGTACCCGAGGACGGCGATGATCCCAAGAAGAACAGGAGGGGATACCAGAGAGGATGAACATGCTCCGGCGATCAAATTCAGATCTGTTGACCGGTGACTCCTGAAACTAATATGAAAAATGGACTCATTGTAGGACTGTGCAGCTAGTGATCGAGAGAGAATGATTGAAGAAGCTAACACGGGTGGATCAAAGTAACACGGCAGCAAAGGAAGTACACAGCTACATACAGAATAGCAAAGGGGAAAGAGAGGTGTTAAGCAATCAACCTGTCTAGGTATATTTAGTATGTGTTCCTCCTGTAATTAATGCCATTGATTGGCTTCCCCTAATATAGGTATCCTGTACGTCATGCAATCAGCATGCCACTGATTGGCTGCCCCCTAATTTGGGGATCCTGTACGCACTAATCATGGCATATATATGATAGCCACCCTACCCTTGAGCTACGTGGTGATTGCTCTCATTTTCCATCTCTCTTCATGGTATCAGACACTCTTTTCTGAGCCTCTTCCGCTGCTCATCTCCCTTCCCTAACTCTTCATAGCCACTGACAAGAACCAAGTTGGCAGCGACCTCACTGCTACTACCAACCTCATGGCCGCCCCACCAGCTGCTCCAATCATGCCAGCTGTCCCCTTGCCGGCCGTTCCGGCCGACTGTGGTGACGCCTGCCATCAACGTCGCCTCTGTCAAGGCGCATGTTCCCGTGGTCCTCGATCTGACAACCTCCAACTACACCAAGTGGCAAACTTTCTTCAAGGCCATGTGCAGCAAGTTCGCTCTCCTTTGCCATATCGACGGCACCGTCGCGGCGAATCCCACCGATGCCGCTTGGTCTCAGGCGGACTTCACCGTGCTATCTTGGTTGTATGGCTCCATCGCTGAGGATATCCTCAACATTGTTATGGAGCCGAATCAGACCGCTCGTGATCTGTGGACTTGCACCCAGGAGCTCTTCAACAACAACCGTGAAACGCGCACGGTGTACCTTAGCCAGCAATTCCATACGCTGGCTCAAGGCGATTCTTCGATCTCTAACTATAGCCAACACCTGAAGACGACGGCCAACGTCCTCCATGACGTCGGCTACCCCGTTAGCGACATCGACCTCGTCAACAACATGTTACGCGGCCTTAATCCGCGATTCTCCAACGCCGCTAATATCATCACCTTCAGAGGAGTCGTCTCCTTGTTTGTCGAGGCACGCATTTTACTCCAACTTCACGAACTTTGTCAGGCAACAACGTCTCCGTACAACCTGCCATGGCTCTTCTTTCCACCAAGCCGGCCACTGGCTGCCCCTAGGGCTCCTTTGGAAACTTCGGCGGTGGTGGTGGCGGCGGCGGCAACAACAGTCGTGGAAAAAGACGTCGCAATAGCAAGGGGCATTCCTCTTCTTCTAGTGGTGGTCGAGCGTCATACTCCACACCGTTCATGCCCAATGTGTGGACAACATGGTCCCCGGTATCCTCGCGGAGACAAATTAGACGGACCACCTCACAGAGCAGGGTCACGTCTACCATCTAGAAGACGGGCCTGCCCCACATGAAGACCCGACTTGTATCACAAGAAAGGCACAGTTGTAATCCGGTACTTACGTACTCGGCAAGAAAGGATAGAGATAGACTTTCTATCTCTATCCCCAGTTTTCATAACAAACTAGGATACTTATCTGTAACCCTACCTCCCTCCACTATATAAAGGGAGGCAGGGGCCTCTAGTTCGGGAGGACGAGGGGGGAGCAGGAGAGATCACATCGATTCATAACCATCCTCAACATTGATCCATCGAGATCAACCCCAATACAATCCACGAGCACAGGAGTAGGATATTACCTCCAATGCAGAGGGCCCGAACCTGTATAAAACTGTCTCCTGTGTTACCATCGAGTTTCGGTCTTACGCATAGCCCCATAAAGTATATTGCCGACATAATTCATCGACACTATGGACTGTGGATATGCTTCAATGTGAGCCCCCGTTACCGGGAACCTCAGTGCACCTGTGCTAGCCCAGGATCTTGTCTTGCTAGCACGGCACCTTTTACAAAATACTGGAATCATCTCATACCTGCGATAAAAATTATTAATAATATAGAGTTCAATTACAGTATGGCTCGTTTTTACAGGCCGAAAAGGCCAAATCTACAAAACAAAATGAACTCTTACCAGAGTTTAACATAGCGGAAACAATAAGAAGAGTAGGGTCTCAAGGCTATGCCCAACCCAAACAGGCAAGCGACTGTAGTCCCACCTAGCCCTCGGTCTTTACGTCAATCTTCTGGTCCCTCTTCTCCTTGTCGATGTCATCCAGGTCAAGGACCTTCTCGACGCCACCTAAAAAGGTGAGTGGAGTGCGAGTGTGGCAAGCAATCAAATCAGCTTCATGAACCAAGACCTCACCTAAAGCTAAACAATGATGCAAGGCTTTATGGTGGAGGTTAGGTTCACATGTTTGCTCAAAATCAAATATGCTTATTTTTAAGTTAAAATAACTCAAGACCTAGCCTTTTATAAACCAAAGACGTACTGGGCTATATATGCCGATTCTTTATATCATAGGGGGTTTCACAGTGGTGACACCGTATCCTTAGCCCAAGGAATACGTGTCCCATGTGGCAGATCCATACCATAGCCATGGTTATGGTCTCCACAATCGGCAGCCTAGCTCCCATCGCCATGGTGAGCTATCTCCGATGTTATGGTGAATCCACGTCCATATTACACAGGAGCACGATTCCCATCTTCTGGCAAATCCGTGTCCATATTACACAGGAGCACGTTTTCCAGGTAATTATGGCGAATCCGTGTCCATATTACACAGGAGCACGATTCCCATCTTCGGCGAATCCGTGTCCATATTACGAGAACACGTTTCCCGGGTAAATGGCGGTAGACTCACCTCTTAGCCAAGAGGCGTGATCCCCTTGAGCTCAACAAAGGCCAGGATCCTCAGATCCTAATCTCAATCACAGGAATCAGATGATTATTGACTATTTTCACATTCAGGCGTAAATGGTACCCGAATGTATGGACTATCTCTTTAGCTTATCGAGTGTAGGAATACTCGGAACAGGGCACAACACATTCCCATAATGATGTACTCGGGATACGCACGAGCTGATTAAACTTCCCAACAAGTGAGCAATCACGCTGCAATTGTCGTAGTCTTAATCAGGGGCGGTATGGTTCATCTTTGCTACACTATGCATCACCATCGTGAGCAAAGAGACTAAACCCTGTCATGATACATATCATGGTAATGATGGGACTGTACCATTGAGGTACCTACTCCGCATACGGTATTTGTCTAGGCCAAGTTGCATCGTTGATAGCGGCTATGCCGTTACAATTGCACCGTTGATAGGAGGCTATACCGTTGCTTTCGCACCGTTGATAGCGTGCTATGCCGTTGCATTGCACCGTTGATAGCAGGCTATGCCGTTACAAAGGTTGACCCATCATCCTAGTACCATATCGTTGACAGCCAAGGTCAAACCCATGGACTCTAGACTTAAAGCATGTCTAAGCCAATTCAAAGACTTATTAGTCAAGGAGTTTAATTTCTATACCTTAGGTTATCAAAGGACAGGATAAGGAATGTCTAGGAGAGGTTTGTGTTTATTAACACTGCTTATAATATGGATTAACTAGACTTGCTCTAGTAGCTTTTGTTAACAACATAATTATACTTGGAAAATATTATTGCATGTAACCTAATATTTTAAAATCAACATAATTTAAGTAAAACTGGGTAAAGAAGAATGAATTAGAGGTATTGGCTCGCCTGCACCGAACGTGTTGAGGTCTTGTGCCTGGTCTTCCAGTTTCTCTTCCGAGCTGTCTAATTCTATCGCATAAAAGCAAATAACATCGATAAAGACACGAAAGATGAGGTATGCATGATTCATGATAAGCGATTGCTTATTTAGGGTTTTCGCATAGATTTCTCCTACGTGAGAAATCATCGTCTATATTCTTGTTGTAATAGGTGTTGTGTGTGTTAGGGCTATTATATTTGTGTTTAATTTAAAATGAAGATAAACCTATATACTTTAGCGAGTATATTTTTACTCATGGTTTAATATTGTTACTAGGTTCTATACATTATTTCGTATTTATATAAAAGTTTCATAATTCTTAGATATCATTTACTATTTTAATTAAATTCTAGAAGGGCTCCTTTCCACATTAAATAATGATTTCGGGGTTTTACCTAAATTCACTCTCTTGGGTTGCCTTTGGGTCGAACCGCCCTGCCGTGGCGTCTACGGGTCGTCTTCAGGTGTCACCGACACCTTCCGTGCTTTCCGGCCGAGCTGACGCGCCTTGCATGCATCGGTCGCGTCGCCTGTTTTGCCACAGCTTCACCGGGTTGCCGCCTTCAGGCCGTCGTCCCCGCTATCAGAGCCAGTATGGCAAAGCTCTACGGCACCATCATCTACCCGTGCCACAGCTTGCCGTCAAATATCCACCGCCAGGAGTCGTCTCTGAAACCGCCGTCGTGAGCACTGGTCCGGGCCGAGCCAAAGCCGCCGCCGGCCGAGCCGTCCACGTGCTCCACTGCATCAGCCGGCCTTGGCCTCCTCACACGCGCCTTGTTGCCGCTCTCCACGGCGCCACCGTTTCTAGCAGCTACCGCTGCCGTCGACGCTGCTCATCACACGCACTCGTCGCCGCCTGCACCGTAGCGCCCTCGCCGGACTCCTGCGCTGCAGCGCCGGCATGCCCAGCCACCGCGCGTTGCACGTACGCACGCACGCACGCGCTGCTGCAGCTCGTCCTTCGGCCGCGCCGCATGCTGCCTGCGCCGGCTCGTCGCCGAGCTCTACTTCTGCCGGCCGCCAGCCGGGCACGAACGCCACCGGAGCCACCGACGCTAGCAGCTGCCCGCCTCGGCCTTCGATGCTGCTGCGCCGCATGACGCTGCCGAGCTCCTGCTCCTGGCCAGCGCTGCCGCCCGCTGCTGGCGTCCGCCGCTGCCGCGCCTGCGCGCTGCCTGCGCCGGCCAGCGCTGCCGGTCTCCCTCTCCCGCCGGGCTTCCTCCCCCTCTCTCCTTTCTCTTCCTCTCTCTTCTTTCTCCATTTCTTTCTCTAGCCGCACCTTCTCTGCGTGTGAGCTTTATAGCTCTGTGCTGAGCGTTGGCTCTAGAAGCCACACGAAGCAACAGATAAGAATGGAAAAGGGTGAGATTTTTAGGTAATTTTTGCATTTTAGTCCCCTAGGTTTCTTGTAATTTCATGAGGACATTAAGTTTCTTCACAAAATATATTTGAACTCATAAAATTATGAGGATTCCATTTTTATTATTAGTTTTTGAGATTTCAGGAGTATTTATTTTATAAAATTTCTAAATCATTTTACTATGCTTGCATTAGTCATAATTAGTTTTAGTCTTTAGAAAAATATATCGTGGACGGGTTACTTAGCTGCGAAGTAACCTAGCCATTTTAAGTTTTCTTTATTATGACATAAATTAGGATTAGGATAAGGGCCAAAAGAGATATTTTGGAACTTTTATATTTTAGTCCTTAGCTTTATATAAAATTTCATGAAGATATTAAGAGGTTTTCTTCGTCATGAAGTAAGGATAAGATTGAGAGATATTTTAGGTTTTATTACATTTTAGCCCCCTTAGGATAAGATCGAGAGATATTTTTGGGACTTCTTTACGTTTTAGCCCCTAAAACTTTATGCAATTTCATAAAGTTTATTTAGGGGTCTCTACCTACTCTATAGAATGTAATAAAAATATATTTGGGTTACTAAAAATATTACTATTTCATTTATTTGGTTTATTTTGATGTCTTAAAATATATATTTTATGCAAGCATTAAATAATATTTAATGCTCCTCATTGTTGGCAAACATTAAAATTATCATAACATACAATTTAAATTACAAACAGGTCCATTTGTTGTAATTCAATTAATATATGAACTTAATTCTCTTTTATGTTAATACATAATTTATTTGAATTGTTCAAATTTTATTTCAAATAATGTATTAACTGGTGATTTATTATTATTTTTATCGAAAGCGAAAATGGGGTGTTACATTCAACCCAGGAGCTACACCGGCCGACACACCCAATGGCGCCCTACCAACAACCAGGGTATCCTCGGTCCACGTCCTCAGGCACCACAAGCGCTGTACACTTCTTTTACGCCACCTCCTACCTCGCGCTCCCACCGTGCCAGCCTGGGACCAGGCCAGTCTAGTCGCAGCTATGAACCAACTCGCCTTACAGAACCAAGGCAACTGGATCATGGATACCGGCGCAACCTTCCATATGACATCGGATGATGGTATGATCCACCTTCCCCTCCCTGTCCCAACATCATCCCTAGTCACCATAGGTGATGGATCTCATCTTCTTGTCTCCAAAAGTGGTCACTCTGTTCTCCACACCAATTAATCTCATGTCTTTCTCGATAATGTTCTTGTCGTTCCCACTCTAGTGCGCAATCTCATATATGTTTATCAGTTCACTCGTGACAACAATTGCTCTATTGAGTTTGACGCTTTTGGTTTTTCAGCCAAGGACCTCCCAACCAAGCATGTGATTCTTCGCTACAATAGTTCCGGTGATCTCTACTCCGTGTCGGCGTCCACCTCACCAACTACTACAGCTCATGCACATTTCGCCACCTCGTCCACTCTCTGGCATCAACGACTTGGCCACCCTGGCCCATCCGTCCTCCATAATTTGCACAAGACTTCTTCTATTACCTATAATAAAAATAGATCGTATCCTTTGTCATGCCTGTCAACTTGACAAACATGTACGTCTTCCTTTTGATACTTCCAACTCTTCCTCTTTGGTGCCCGATTTAATACACTATGATGTATGAACATCTCCTATTCTTAGTAATTCAGGGTTCAAATATCATCTGGTCATTCTCAACGATTTCTCCCATTTCTGTTGGACCTTTCCCCTTAAATAGAAATCCAGGGTTCACCAACATATCGTCCAGTTCCACAACTATGTTGCGACACAATTTCGTTTGCTTATCAAAACCATTCAGGCGGATAATGGCACCGAATTTGTCAACAACATCTCCTCCAAATTCTTCTTAGATCATGGAATCCCTTTTCGGCTTTTGTGCCCTTATACTTTGCAGCAAAAAGGCAAAGCAGAATGTATTCTTCGCACTCTCAACAATACGATCCACACTCTTCTCTTTCATGCCCAGATGCTGCCCTCCTACTAAGCCGAAGCCTTAGCCACCGCCACTCAACTCCTTAACCGACGCCCCTCCTCCTCTATTCGAAATTGCCTTCATTTTGAAAAACTATACAAGAAACGACCTTCTTTCTACCATCTTCGAGTTTTTGGTTGTCTGGCTTGGATTTTATAGGGGCAAGGAGGAGATGAGGGGTTAATCAAGAGTTTTGTGTACTTAAACAAATTTGTAAGGAATGTGCTTGGATGCAACTGAGTAGATTGGCTTTCTCAGTCGAAGAAGAGATAGAGTGTGATGAGGACAGTAGTCATCCTAGGTGAGTTGCTTGGTGGATAACTCTAAGTTGACAATCCAGCTTCCAATCAAACAGATTCAAACCCGCAATTGTTACACCACGGCTTTCGCTTGGTTATCAATCGTGGCAAGACGCGGTTGATCTAGCCAAGAAGATTCATCTATGTATCAGAATTAAGAACACAAAAAAGAATTTGGTAGATGCAATATGAAAATTAATGATTACCGATGAAGCAAATGGGTTGAGATACCATATATGGTGAACTTGTTTAAGTAGATTAATCTAAGCAAAACTTAAGAACAAAAACATGAATGGTAGCTAATATATAGGGTAGAGGACCAGAGGTGGAGACCAAGGGGTGGACGAACATCCCTAGGTCATACAAGGGTATGGGACTAAGTGGAGGTAGCGCAACACCCGGCAAATTTTGTCTGTCGAATTGTTTCGTCGATGCCGAATGACTTAGAAGGAATTTAGAGGTGGGATCAGATCCGTTGGAAAGATCTCGTCGTGGGCTTATCCGTGAATTGCTTCAATGTCCCAAACGGACTCCGTACATAGCTTCCATGTTCGTTTGAAGATTGATGGCTCCTAGTGATCGAGCTCGACCTATTAGACTTGGAGAGCCAGGAGTTGTTAGACCCTTGTCTTGGCTTGAGGTAGATGCTTGGCTTGTTGGACCTCTGGTATAGTCATCTTGAATATCTCAGCAAAAAGGTTTAGACCAACTCATTGTTCTATTTGATCATGTCAACGCATGGAGACATTGGCATCAAAGGAATGGATATGGCCTTGTTCAAATTTGAGCTAGTGTTGTCCTCGTTAGTGGGGAAGGAAGAAGAAGAGGGTGGGGATTTGAAACTATTTCATGCTTTGGTTGTAACTGGTTTCAGTTTCCAAATAGTATGTTTGGTTGCCACATATTGGTATTGAAGGGACAAAATAGTTTGGCTTAACAGCCGTTTGGCCATGATGCAGAAGAATGAGAATGGATAGAGGGTGTCTGCAGCAGTAAGAGAGATAGTAGGGAGAGGGAGAGGGAGAGGAAAAGGAAAAGGAAAGGAAGGAAGAGAGAAACAAAGTGGAGCCTGCATGCAAGTGCTAGAGGAGAAAATTAAATATTGAAATGGAGATTCTCAAAAGTCATTTTGATTTAGATAAATATTTAACATATATTTATGCTTATTTTTTAACATATGTTTTTAAGCTACCACAAAGAGCCTTCTAAATTCCTATTAAGGGCTTACCTTTCATACTTTTTAAAAATACTATTATTATTCTGACTAAATTTATTTATCCAAAATATATATTTAATTTTGTCTTTCAAATAACATTTTGGTTATTATTATTATTATTATTCTTCTTTGCTATTAAATTCTTTAATATTTGTTTGTTTTAAATTAATTAGTGACATCCATAGTTGATGTTTATCAAAATTACATTTTATTCAAAAAAAATTAAAATATAAATTTTACCAGCATATTCACTCCGAACTAAATTAATTTATCAAACTAAAAGTTTGTTTTCATTAAACAAATTGAGATGTTACAATCTCGATATGCCCACCTGTCATAAACACAAGTAGTGACATACAAGGGATTAGGATTTTTCTACAGTGGCATGTAAGAATTCCCCAACAATAAATTTTAATGATCACATTGCCCTTGTTTTCCTTCCTCCCTTTTTCATCCACTCCTCATAACTCCTCTCACCAATTGTGACAGCTCCCCGCTTCAACCCACTGAACATGTCCGTTGTTGTCTCCCACCACACCGTGCCCCTTCTCACCACTACTATGTCGCTGACCTCCTACCATCTCCCTCATCCTTCTTCCCTTTTCCAAGCCATCATGATTGCTTTAGTGCCATCCCCTTCCTCCTCCAAGCCATCATGACACCATGGCCTTCAAGGAAACCCAATCCAACCCCTCCCTTCGATGGCTCATTCCCACGCCGCCCAGTGTATCCTCCCTCCTCACTCATGCCTCCTTTCCTCACGCTCTTAGATCTAGGCAGCAGTGACATTCGTGCTGGAGAAGGGAGGATCATGTCTCCTCCCCTCGTCGCCCCTCCCTCACTCTCTCATACCAGAGTGACGATGTTTAAGAGATGGAGGAGCAAGAGAGAAGGCATAGATATGTGCTCATTAGAGGAGGAAATGATCAGTGAGGATAGAAGAGGAAGAAAGTAGAGTAAAAAGATTTTCGCCTTACATAATGGCAAGTCCTACTTTACAATGGTATTTTTACAAGGGAAAAGTCTACTTACCCCCTCCTCAACTATGCAAGTCGGTGCATTTAATCCCTTGGCCTGGGAAACCATGCATCCCCCACAAGTATACGAAGTGATGCAAATAACCATCATAGACGGTTTTTGCCATCGGGCAGCCCACATGAAAGAATTTTATATCTATGCGGGTGGTTTCTCCACATAGGATGCACGCCTGAAATTTTTTTTTTCTTAATAATGTTTTAGCTATGGGAACTGCATGTCATCCTCTCCCTTCTCTCTCCCACCAACAACATAACTCCTTCCCCTTACCTGCCCCTCTATCCAACTGCTCCTCCTTCCCCCCATCCTCTGGCTACTTGCTCCTTCTCCTCTCTCTGGCGAACAACAAATGACAGCCGGGATGGAGGAGACGTGCCCGTTTGCATCCAAATAGAGAGAAGAGAGAATGATGGCTGACAATTGGAGCTGGGAGGAAGGAGACGTACTCTGTGGCCACTGCGGCTTCATATATTTGCATAGCCGCTGCATCTTTCTTGGAACAGTGCTAACTGCTTCACTTCCTCAGAGCTCGGGCGCTGCAACAACAACCTTTGACACCACTGTTCCCACAAGTGTTGGCCTCTTCCGCACCCATTATGCTCCCAACCCCGTGCCGGTTGCTGCCCCCAGCCGCTCATGTTCACGCGTGTTCCTATGTTGGCTGTTGCAAAGCATGCATGCGATCTAGACTTGGTCATAGTGTAGTGCACGTTTGAGCTCTAGACCCAAGCCGCCACTTTTGCTCCTTCGGGGAAGAGATGAGGTGGGAGAAGACCCCATCATTGTAACATGGAATCAATAACATTAATTATCAGATAATGATATAGGGCGACAGAGATCAAGCCTTAAATCACATCTTAAAATAGGAATAAAGGACTTTATTGATAAGATAATAAGAAGGGTACACAATTATTATTAGGATACAAATTCACTGATCAAGCAACCGATATACCACAATACATACTTGAAAATTTCACAATTATTTACAAGCTATCGACATTGATAAATTACATACACTGCGTGTACATCCATTAGCTACATCACAAGTGCTTAGCCTCACACGGGATCATCTTACTAAAGTTCCTAGGGATTGCCGCTGCCCGGACCTTCCTCCCGGCCATTCCTTCTTCTCTTGTGTGCTACTCCAACCCGCAGTTCACTTCGCAGGCACTACAGGAAATTGCCATGTCTGTGTTTTTATTGTGCCCCGCTCTGGATTTTTCTCGGCCCACCTTCATTGGTCATATTCAATATGAGAGGTACAAAGCCGAATCAAAAGATACATGTGTTTATCTTTTTTTAGGGAAAAGTCCATTTTTGTGTCACCTACCGTTGCTAGTGTTTTTTGTCCCTAAAAACCAAAATTGGCCAAACATTGTCAGTAGATAAAATATGTAAACCATACAAAAATGATTCCTTGACCGATCAAATGACGGTTTTGATTGAAGTAGCATATATTTGCCCTATATTCTTTTTGCATAGAAATGTTTTAGGAAATAAAACAAAAATTGTATATTTGATCAGTTCCATATAATGATCAAGCTCATTGGATCTTCCCCCCATACTTTTGTTTTCTACAAATTGGTAGCATTTTATCCTATTTTTCAAACTACTAGAAAATACCATAAAACTTTAATCTGGTTTCCAGATAAAATGATGCTCGAGGTTTTCTAAAAGCTGCATTAGGGTCATAATCCTGTTGTTTTCCTGGAAAATGAATTGTTGTGTGCAATGACGTCTGGCCTGGCTGAGTTATTGTACTCACTGGCTAGCTATTATTTCATTGAGACAATATTTTGTTGTTTTATACATCTATGGAAAATCATTCCCTGTTTTCTTTTTGACCTCTAACTATAGTTTTTTCCTACTTCCTTATTTTGATCTCGCAGTTCGAAATTTATCTCGCAGTTCAAAATTTGAAAGCTTTTTGGATATCTATTTTTAAGAGCACTTCGATTTGATGAAATTCTTACACCAGAGGATGCTATATAGACTCTTTGATTTTCCTTCCTAAAATATGTGGAGACACTTTCAATCATTTGATGCATTAGTACTTGTTGAAAATCATTCCGAGTTCTGCATATGTATTCTTCTCTTCTGGGCAATTGCCAACCCTAAGTTGCGTCCATGCTCGGTTGCTTGTTTCTTCTCCTTTTTTAATTCTTATTCTCAAATTCTATTGTTTATATCTTTTCCTTGCACAATTTCTGATTCCAGAGAAAAACGATTACGTCTTGGTCAGTAGGAATTCATACAATAAAAAACCAGGTTCTTCTACATAACCGACATTCTGAACTCTGGAAATTAGAATAGATGGACATCATTATCCTGCTGACTTCTCTATCCCGTTTCAGTGTTCAAACATATATGCTTCTTCAATATCTCATTAGGAATTAAGGATGTTCCATTGAGTTTGACGGCAGGTGCAATGTCAATAGTGCTGCGTCTATGCAGTATGGCATTCTGTTTTGTTAAGTGACCCCGCCGTACCTTTTGTTGGGCTTTTGCCCGGAAAATCAAAGGGCCATTGGGGCTTTAGCCCGTGCGGGTGACACAAAAGGAGAAGAGGACAGCAGCGTTGCTGCAAGTGAGAGCTGGTTCGGCCGGCTGGTTAGGGTTTCCCTAACCAGCGAGGCGATGGGGCAGCGGCGTCGGGAACCTCGGCGTCCGAGTTGGCTCGGCGCGACGTGGCTCAGCCTCCGGGCTTCTCGTCGAGGCCGGTGCTCCCGCTTGTGCCTTTATCTTCTGGTTTTTTCCTTTGTGCGTGAGGGTTTTTGAGTCCTCCTCTCCTCTCCCGACTGATCTGTGTGGCTGCACTCTTTGGTGCTTGCGATCTTTGCCGGCTGCTGCTGCTCGCCGGAGCGGTGGTGGTGGTGCTGCCTTTCTCCTCTCCGACTCCGGTACTCGGTGGCCACGAGGTGGACGCCGGGGCCCCGCACTACTTCCTTTGTACCTCGGGCTCTCACTGCGGCTTTGGCCTTGGTGGGGGGCGACGGCATCGTATCTCCGGACCTCCTCGTCGTCGGCTGCAAGTGTAGCACGGCGATTTGGTTTCTGGGACAGCGAAACCTCGCGCTTTGTCTTCTCTTGCCGACTCGGTTCGGCCCACTGTAAGAACTCTCTGTGGCTTCCTTTGTTAGATATCGTACTATGCCAATCGAAGTAGATTTGGAGACCTTGCACTTGGTACAAGGGGCTGATCTTGGCTTCGGTTTGGGGAGCAGTACGGACTGTGGGCTTTGGATTTACTGCTCGATGATGATTGCTTAGATTGAGGCTTGTTAATCTGTTAATTAAAGGATTGTGTTAGACCTAGATAAGTACTGCTCTTAGCTGATAATTTGGAGGCTTAATGTGTATGATTTAGTACTTGAAGTTAATTTATTAGATCAATATCCTGTTGCACTACTTATGTTTAAGTTTGGAGAACTAGTATGACTGTTGGGCCTGATACTAGTTGATACACCGTGTTAACATGTTGATGTTCATCTCAGTTTACTTACTGTTTGTATATGAGCTAAATTGATACCTTGATCTTTTAATTACTGGGTCATAGTGCTATTTCTTAGTCATACACATAGAGCTGTGATTATATCTTCTGTGCAAGAGCAGTGCTAATTCTACGATTGTAATCCTGAAATTTCAAATTATACAACTTGTGAAAATATTGTCCATTTAGAAGTTGGACGGCTAATTCATTTAGCAACCCTTCTAGCAATCTGAGAGCAATCATTACAAATAAAATCTGAGTATTAGTTACTGATTTTATTACTGTTTTCCCTGCTGTTTGTCATGGTTACATGCTGAATAATTACTTTTCTAGTCGCTCTAATGTTGTCTTTAAGAGGAAATATGATTATATTTAATTTCCATGACATTATATTGCTTTTTACTATATCTGGAATTATTTCTGCTATCATTTTGCTCATTATGCACTATTTACAACACTTTTATTATCGAGTGTTATCAACTCTTTTTTGTGTTTAAAAACGTGGCAAATTTTCTGACTGTCGGGGTTTGTGTGATTGATGATACAAAATATTTGAGAAACCAAACATGATATTTCCAGCACAGCTGAAACCATAGCTTAGAACAAAGTTTGTCAGGTAAAGAAGAGAGTATCATTTAGATAACCTTCAATATATTCTGGCAGCTTATTGACATGGAAATCCTTGCAGTGGCTATTGCATAATGAATAACTATCAAAGCTAAAATGTAAAAGCTACATGAGTCAGCAAACGATTTATTTAGGATCTTACGAGGAAAGAGTGACGCATTGGTACTACATCTTAATCTTATGGAGACATGATGCTTTTCAGGATGGGCACAGAATTTGGGAGGCCTGCAATGATGTGTTGCCATAGATCTTTATGAGATTTGCGGTGACCCAAGGTTAATACACAATATATATTTCAGAATGGAACATGTCCTTCCTTTAAGAGGCGAAAATCGTGCCTCCAGTAACTGTAAGCAGGTTCTATTGCCACGATAGTGTAAGTATGATATTGCAGCCTTGAAGTCAAATGCTAGATACGTTTGTCGCTTCTATCAGGAGTCAGCATATGTAGATTTGAACCATGCTTGTAGTGCTTCTGTTTTGTTTTTCAAGGTAAATGTAAACATTTGGCAACTGAATCCATATGTAGTCATTTTCAATTGAGAAATCTCACCCACTGTTTATGCTTTATTTCATTGAACTGAGCTTTATGTGAAGATTCAATCACATATATTTTCTGCATAAACATCTTTCCTAGGATCTTTCCTGACATTGGGAAAACCGCCCAGGATGATACGTTGAAGAAAATGATGCATGCTTGATTCAAATAGTCCCGGCAAATTGAAGACTAACGGTGAGCCAAGCACATTTTACCGGAGGGTTTGTGAGGTTGTCTTGTGTGGCGTGGGCAAATGAGCATCCCCTGTTTGCTGTCTGTGTCCTGATGGCAATTGGAACCAAAGGAATTATTTACACCTTTTCTACTTTGCCAAATCTGTGGAATTTGCCACTTAACCCAAAAACATGTTTGACGAGGGCAAGGTCACATCAAACTTGTAATCGAATCAATTTACACTACTTGTGATCGTTATTAACCAATGAGTTACACTAGGCCATATTTTTTTTCGTGCAGAGCAATAGTAAGCTTCCCAATAGATTATACAAGAGTAGTTAAACCTTTCCTGGATCTTTGCTTCAGCAACTGAAGAAAACTATTGCATCAAAGAAATAACCTTTTCCCTAAGCTATTGCATTAAATTAAGTCAATAAAAACAAACCCAAACGTCTACTGCAGCTATCGCATAGCATTAGAATTATTTCGTCAAGCTAACATCTGCTGCAGCCAAGCCATTGCATATTTGCAGTACAATAAATTCAAGAAAAGTGCATGTCATCATAAGAATATCTACTGTCGTTCTAATCAGCTTCCTCAGAACATAAAAGATGCACCAGGTGAAGTTCGTAAGGATCAGTGCAGGGGGAGGAAATTTCAGGACAGAGCCTCCAGATCAATGCAGTGGAAGAAATTTCAGGAAATAATGTAGTGAAAAAAAATAATAAGGACACAAAAAGATGCATCAAGAGTAGTCCCAAACACTGGATCAGGAGAAGACGAAAAGTCCATAAGGATTGAGATAAGCAACGGTCGTTGGCTCATAAAAACAGTCATTGGTTCAGAAAAAGTTTATAAGGATTTAAGATAAGCAACAGTCATTGGCTCATGAGATAATGTCATTGCTCATGAGATGAGCAATGACTTTACTGGGCACCATTTACATCGATGTGCCAACATTTACATCGATGGGTTTTCAGATAGCAGGACCATCAGGAAATTTAATATGATCCCTTGGGGGAGTTCTAAGTTTTGGATCAACATCATGCTTCCTAGATAAAGAAAAAGATCTAATCAGAAATATGTAGGTGACCAGCGAGTAAAACTGATTAATGGCAAGAAATAAAACTCACAGGCAATATATTAAGATGCGATTGTTGGGAAGAAAGCCATCATCCCATGCCCTTTGGAAAAGAAAAACACCATCCTCGATGAAGTCATCAAATACAATTTTCCTGTGGACAGATATATACGTATCAGTACGATCCGATATAAAGTACATAATATCAATCGACGAATAGTGAAAAGTACACTTGTAAAAATATAAACAATGGGAATGAGTCCTTAGTGCCTTGGCAAACATCTTCTGTGATATGACTTGGGACACCGCCTGCAGACTGCAAATTGCAGATCCTTTACCCTCTTATTTTCACCATACTTGCAAACATCACATCTATGGAGTGGACATGCAAATTTCTTCCCATTGGCTATCTTTGCTGTATAATCAGTTGACTTGGCTTCATTCTCAGGAAAGAGCAATTGTGCAACACATTTAGCATGATAAAAGTGGCCACAACTTGCAGAAGCACATGGAAATACCTAAAAAGAAAGAAAAATTTGAGACCAAAAAAAAAAATCATCTCATAGAAGGGGAGCATAAGCCACAACACACAATACCAGATTTCATAATAATGATACTGGGAAAATAAGCAGCTAACTAGTCTGCTTGAAATTTTCTTCACTATTAGGTAAAAGGGATTAACCTCAGGAGGACTTGTTTTAGCTGAACCCAACCTTTGACAAGCAAAACATTGATATATTTCATGCTCACAATTCTTGCACAGAAAAGCTTCCATTGCCTGTAGATATGTAAAAGTTCCTTAAAGATACCTGGAATATGAAGAACAGTAAAAATAGTTTCGTTCATGAGTGGAAGGATTAGTATAGATACATCGAGCTGATCCCTGGTATAGCCCAAGGATTGACAGTCTTCATTCAGTACATGGAACGACCGCAGACACTTGCCTTGACAGCTGCAAGTAGTTTAGCAGAAGCACACCCCACAGATGAGAAACCATAGAAAAATATAAACAAAGATGGTTATTTTACATGAAAACACTAACGATGATGGATAGCAGAGTAACTCTGATAGAATGAAGAGCACAGAAGCTACGGAACACATAAATCCATCGTAAGAATGAAATGTGTGTTCTGTTTTCAAAACATAAAACATAACTACAGACTTAGTGGGACCAAATACACAAAAGAAATATTGAAGTAACAAAAAATATAAATTGCAAAAATAGAGCATTCAGGAAATCATTGTTCAGCCAACAGTGTAAGAAAAAACAGTGTAAAATACACATTGCAAAAGGGGGTAAGCATAATAAACTACTCCAAGTGAGCAAAAAGTGGAATATTCCATCTAATTCTGATACGCCGAGTACACAACCAAGAATGTTTAAATTACCAACAATTTTCTTGAGTTTCCAGGTATAGGAACTACAAATTGAGGTTGCCAATGAAGTGGCCAAACCCATGACACAAAACAGCAGGTAATTTATAAGCCAAAGTGTGTGCTAAAAAATTTATAGGCCAAGTATCTCATTATTGTTAAAATGCATCAAGACATTCTTGCAAGAAAAAAATACGAAGTTTGGTGCAAATATGTTCCATAATAGATCAAACGCTGACCAAAACAACTGCACGCTAAGCTACATACTTATTCTAAGAATTCTGTAAACAAATGGACTGGCTTACATGTTGGAAGGTTTCAGGTTTTCTGGATGCAGGAAAACCTGATGCTTTAGCTATTCTTTGTTCAGAAAAGATAAAAGAGTAAACAAATGGACACACACCTTGCAATTTCCCCACCATCATCACAAAATGCACAAACAGAATCAATATTGGCAAAAGCATTATCAGCCATATCCTCGTAGTCAACAATTGCAAAGTGATTCATTTTTATGCCTTCATGAAACCTGTTTAAACATGAAAACAAAATTTGTTCAGGATTGTTAGTCGTTATTGAACTTTACAACCTCTTTTTTTGTTGTTTGGCAAACCTATGCCTGTATCACACAAATGGTTCCAAATGAAATAGTATAAATATATAATGTTGTAACAAGGAAAATATGTTTTGCCCCTCTTAAAAAAAGGCGCAAAAATAATATCTGTATTCTATATTTTTTACCATGAGGCAGGTTTTTTTGCTGGCATGCAACTCCCAAAATAAAGAGCATAGCATTCAAAGCAGCAGTAATAATTATACTAAAAAAGTTCACATGGTCTGAACTGTTATACCAAAGGAAATGAATGGTCCATATTCATTTTAGTGCACTTGGTTTGCATACTATTCCCCTTAAAGTTGCAGAAGAACAGAGAGAATGGAATCATTTCACACACGCCTTCATGGAAAATTTGCCATCCAAAATTTACGAAAACCACAGATTTGTGAGCCCCCGCCCGCTAATATACAACTTTTTTATCATCACTTTTCCTCTTCCTTCTTCCTCGTATGCCCCCTCTATTTTCTTGTTCCTATCAACAAGAAAGCACGGCATAACATAACTATGATAGAAGCTCTCAACAAACTTGGTGTATGGCCGAAATTGAAGAGGCAAATGCACGAACCAAAACCCAAACCTTGAAACCGTGAAATCGATCTGAGAAAACAAAAAAAATGCTTATGATCTAAATGCTGTAGCAATTGCTTGCGCATAAATTCACCCCAACTTTCCTTGACGCAACCATCAATAAAAAAAATTAGAGAGAAATGCTCTCAAAATCATGTCGACATGCCCACATGCATGGGGAGTGGATAGAATGCAGGAATGCAACATTGGTCCTTCACGCGGTAGTACTAGAAACCACTAACTCCTGAGAATCACGAGTGAAGTATTTGAAAACAAAACAAAAATAGAAACCCACGAACTCACTACCCCGAAGAAGTAGCACTCGCTTTGCTACCGTTGTGACAACTCGGGAGGGAACGAGATTACGGAAGTGAGGGGGGAGCCACTGGCAATGTCGAGACAACCAGCGCGCGGCCGCGCTGCTCCCACGACGGCCTCCGCCCTCAGGGACCCGTCGGGCAGCTCCGACGCCGGCGGGCGCCTCCTCAGTTCACCCCGAGGGCAAAGCCGCTGGGGTTTACAAACCCTAGGGCTTGTTTGGGAGCTCAGTCCAGGCAAAATCCAGGGAAACATTTGTCCCGTGGTGTGTTGCCCCGGGCCGATTTATTGAGAGAAACAAACATGCATCAAACACCGAGATCAGACGAGCTGAGCTGATCAGTTAGTAATCGTTAGCACCATGCGAGTGTCGATCGAAACAAAGAACAACAAACCAACAAGAACTCGAACGAAAGAAAACGCAGGCGACAGCGAGAGCAGAGGGATACCGCCGCGGCGCGGCTGCCGAAACCGGAAGCCGAGCGGCGACGCTGCCCTACAGATTGAGGAACAGGCGCGATAGGGGAGGCTGGGGAGGATGGCGTGCACCAAGGTGCGGCGGGAGGAGGACGTCGCAGGAGAGGAGGCCGACGCCGGCGCGGCTCCTCCAGGCGGCGGCGGCGGCTAGGTTTCCAGTGGTAGAGAGAAGGAAAGGGTGTAGACCGTAGAGAGAGAGTAGAACAGGGAAAGGAGGCCAAAGAAAGACGGGATATTTAGGGGCTGTTTGGTTGCCTTCTCTCACGGCTGGCCGTTCATTTCGGTAGGTGATGGGATCTGGAATCGAGATCTGAAACGGTGTTTGGTTGAGTGTTTAGTAGGTAGATATTTTGAAATTTAAATATTTTGAAATTTATATAGCAAGTGTGGTCTAGTTTTGTTCGAAAAAATGTTAAGAACTCACTTTTGAAATCGGTTTGGTAATCGGAGATCCTAATCAAAAGATATAAACAAAAAAGAAAAAAGAAAAAAGAAAACTTGCGCAGAACACGAGGCTGCCATGCATGGTTTGCTATTGTGGTGACGATGGCCCTGCGTAGAACACGAGGTCGCTTATCGCTGTTGCATCTAGAGATACGCCCATTTTCTCCGTATCTCCAGAGCCAGACTGCATGGAGAATCTTGCATCCAGAGAGCCAGGCTCAAAACTAGATGCAGACAACCAAACATAAGAAAAAAGTAAGATTCTGCATCTGTAGGTGCAAATCTCTGTGCATGCAGGCAACCAAACAGCCCATTAGCACCCAATTGGAGGGGCCAGAAAAAATTGACACTCAATTGGAGTCACTTTCTACTAGCGATACTGTGGCAACGAATTACTTCGGCCAGTGACATTTTCACAATTTTCTAGTGATTTCCCCTATTTTTCTCCCATTTCAGCCCCATTTGAGTGAGTTTCGGACCTTTGTGCCCCTGGTTTGACCGAGCCGGTGGTTTTAACAACAGTACTTGATATAATGCAAGATGGTTGATATATGCTGCATCTATTGTTTAGTTAAAGACTATGATTGTAATTTTACTTCAGATTTAGTGCAAGAATTGTGATTTCAATCCGGTGATGCTTGATGATTGCAGTACCATGATTGTGACTTGGGACCGAGCCATGAATTCATTTCAATAAGATTGCTTTGGGCTCGATCCAGTATAATTGCTTCATTTCGGACCCAAGCTCACCGACTTGGTCTAGTGACTCGGTCACCAATGCTCTATCCAACTTAAACCAAATTGACCAGCTGACTCTAGGGCAATTCGGTCCGGTGCACAACTAATAGGGGCTGAAAAGTGAGGATAAAAGGGAAAATCACTAGAAAATGGTGAAAATGTCACTAGCTGAAGCAATTCGTTGTCACAATGTTGCTAGCAGAAAGCAGAAAGTGACTCTAATTGGGTGTCAGTTTTTTCCGGTCTCTCCAATTGGGTGTCAACCAGCTAAATTCCCCAAAGAAAGGCAAATGACATAAAAATCTCTCTAGGATTATTCTCATCGGGAATTTTTCCCGCCGCCCCCAAACAAGCCTCGATGCATTCCTATTATGCACTCTATAATGTTGTTTATCTAGATAAAGTAGCTGCTAGAGAGAAAAAAAATCTTTTAGAATGTACTATAAAGTGTGAAGAAATTTTAGAGAGATGGATAGAGTGAGTAGGAAATAGTGTTACAAAGTAGAAATTTGAAGTAGCTGGTGTGGATGCTCTTAGGGCAACTCTAGGGGTTGCCCCAAATAAGGTGCCCCATCACTGTACTAAATAGTGATGGGGCAAGGAATAGGATAGTGGGACAGTGCATAGTAAAAGTATGAATAGTGGTAGGACAATTGTTGGAGAGGTGAATAGTGATGGGACAGCCCCACTGATGACGTGGCACATAAATAGTGATGGGGCAAAAGAGAAATGGGGCATCTGCTGGAGATGCCCTTAGGAGTAGGGTTGGATTGAGCATATTCGGAGTGCTGGAGTGTTTTGGTTTAGATTTAAAAGCTTACAACATATTTGGAGTGGTTAATCTGAATAAATAATCTAGCTAAGCTAAATGATAAACTAAATTTCGTGAGGTTCTCAAACCTGCTTTTCAAAGCTAGCCTGCTTCGAAGTCCAGCTTAGCATTGTTCATTCAGCTGATTCATTTAGCTCAGCCACTCTGAATATGCTCTAAAAGCTCAGGCTCAACGAGCTACTCCAGATCAAACTGCGAGCTCGACTTGAGCTTGAAAGCTAAACGAGTCGAGCTCGAGCTCTCGTGTCTAATTTGAGCCGAGCTCGAGCCCAAGCCCTCATCAAGCCCAACCGAGTCCAGACAAACATCATTACACCAGTTATCTGTCTCTATAAACCAACTAGCCTAACCAATTCGAGTCAAGCTCGAGCTCGAGCTCTACCAAACCCATATAGCCATCTCTCCTCCCTTCTTCCAACACTGAACCCTTCACTCGAGCTCAACCGTTGAGCTCGAGCCGAACCGAGCTTCCATCGAGCCCAATCTCAAGCCTAATCCTAAGCTCAATACTGATTCGAGCTGAGGCCGAGCCGAGCTCAAGGCCAACCAAGCTCGAGACCAAGCAGCCTAAGTTCACTCGAAATCGACTCGAATCCAGCCCTACCTAGGAGGGGAATTTCACCCTAGGTCGTGGCTATCCGCTTAGGTTGGGAAAAACTCAATTGGGACGCTTCGCACAAAATGACATCCAAATGTGTCTTTCATCTTGTAATATCATGCACGTGGATTTTTTTCAATCTATGACATTCCGCCCATTTTTGCACTTCTATTTTTTTTATGCGAGCTGGTCAAAATGCCCTCTACCGTCCTCGAATTTTTGTTAAATAATTGCTGAATAGGTGGTTTTTGTTTTCTTTTTGGATTCCAGTTGGAGTTATAAGGTAGATCATGTTTCAACCAGGAATATCTATCATAGTATCCCTCCTTTCTTTTGAGCAAAGGTCTCCCTCATTTCTCTCTTTGTCTCTCCCTCTTTCTCTGCTCCTAATTCGACTTCGACCTGTCATAGTTGACTTGTCATCGAGCACTCTAGTGTTGGCCACGATGATGTGCACCCCGACGATGAAGGCGGAGTCCGCAATGTCAATGAGCGACCGAATGTCTGCATCGTCATATGAGAGAGATGTGGAAACGGCGATGAAGGAGCTCTGGGCTTGGGGTGGTGGCAGTAAGAGAGAGATAGGGAGGTGACGATGATGATGTTGAGAGATAGATGGGGATGTGGTAGCGTAGGAGCTCCAAGCTCGGGGTGACGACGCTGAGAGAGAGATAGATGAGGAGGCAGCGGCGGAAAAGATCAAGGCTCCGAGCGACGGTGCTGAGAGAGAAGGAGATGGGGAGGTGGTGACGGAGGAGCTATAGGCAGCGATGATGAGAGAGAGGGACGTACCTGAGAGAGGAAAAGGAGGAGGCGATGTGGCTTCGGGCTCCGGTGAGGTCTGACGCTCGGGCTGGACTGGAGGAAGAGGGGGAAGAGAAAGGAGGACATTTTGGTTAGCCCAAGTGAAAAATGAGGGAAAAGAAAAGGAAAAGTTAGGAAAATGGCGGGAATATCTTGAATTAAAAAAAATTGGCAAGCACAAGGTTATATATTCAAAGGCAAAACAATTGGATATCATTTTGTGTGAGGCGCTCCAATTGAATGTCATGGATTGAATTTTCCTACTTAGGTGGGATGGACCAGTGGGGGTAGAGTGATTAATTTCCTTCGGATCTGGAATGGCAAAAAAAATGCCCTTGTGCTTTATTTTTGTTGGAATTTTCTGCCCGTGGTACCAAACAAGCCCTAATTAGCTAACTCCGATGCGAACTGCCTTACGAGAGGCAGCTAATAGAGTTTTAATTGGTCAAAGTGACATATAATCAAGACACTAACCTTTGGAGTGGAAAATTGCATACCTATTGGCATCCATGGAGCAAGGATTCAATGTTGTAGCAACAGCGACGATAGGGTGAGCTTGAGTTGTGCAAGGAGGGAGGAGGGCACGGCGGAGTTGGGGTGGACTTCACCTAGGCTAAGGCGGACGATGGTAATTGTCCTCCCGAACAGCATGGGTAGATGGACGGCAGCACATCTTCCTATCAGGTGGTGTTGGGAGGTGGAAGACAACACGGCGACCGGTGACTAGGTTAGAGCTGGTGGACAGCGGCGCACCAGTGGTTCAGTGATGCAGAGCACGACTCCAAGACAAAGAGCTGGCTCAAATGGTTCGTTGGATGGGTAAGGAAATAGAAGAAGAGTAGTATGGTTTTTTCCAATGTGTATAATATGTTAAAAAATAGGAAAAGAGTTTAAATAGGCCAAAGTGGTAGATATTCAAGGTCAGTCTTTGAAGTGGCAAATAATCAAAGGCCACTCTTTGGAAAGAGTGGCAAATAATCAATTTTCTTTATTAGAAACTACAACAACTACATCCAATTTTACACAAAGGTGCCTGATATAAATAATTATATAAAAATAACACCCACAAGACCCAAATACAAATAACTTCATGTTCTTGATCGATCACCGCGCAGCACACGCGGCAAACTAAGATGAAGTGACACAGACCAGCTCCATCGGACTCCAATCATCCTGCCAATACCAACAGAGGGGTTTGTGACTTGGACTGCAGCAAGATCCAACACCACAACGGAGTTGAGGTGTTTGAAGGATGATGAAGGTGCATTGGTGATCTTTGCTTTGGGTTTCACAGAGCAAACTAAAATCTAGCGCTGCGACACACAAGACACTCGAGGATGATGACCTGGACCACATCTCTGACTCCACCGATGATAAGACCGGTGGCTCAGACTCTAGATCCAAAAGCGAGGGTGTTGCAGGCACTTCAATATCTCCAAAAATAGCATATGACACTAACCTCCACCGTTTCGCTTCGGCAACCATGACATCGTTGTCACCTTCACCGGAGAAGCTACAACAAGAGAGAAAAAACCTCCATGGTCGGCTTAGCACCACCACAATGGAAACCCTATCAACTACACCTTTTAAAAAACTAACAGCGGACAACTCCCAATGCATCCAATCGTCCACCTCCTTCTTCGCCGCCAAAGACGCCATGCCCTCCTCCTTCTCATCATCGATGTGGGTGCCAGAGTGGGAAAAGGAGAGGATCGACTAGGTAGAGGGGAGGGAGAGGAGGAGGAGCACGGTCCTCACTCTCTCACCTCCAGTGAGGTCGCTGGAGTGGGAGAGGGTAGAGCTCGAGATAGGGGCGGTGTTAGGGTTTGTTGAGGGAAGCGCGGGTTTTGCGAGAACTCCAGTTAGGATAACTCTAATGACGAAGCAATCAAAAGTGATTTTCTGCTTCAGGTTCTTGTACAAGAGGGAGCTCTACACGAGGAGGAAGTTTTTTTTTTTTAAGGCATGAGGAGGTGGCTAGGGAATTAGGAAGAATCAAGATTCAAGAACGAGATGGACACATTGCTTGATCACGGGCATTTTGTAATTGTACTTCACAAAGTGAGCAGTGGTAACCTGTGGGGAGGGGAAACATGTACTTCACTTCCAGCATCCCACCCGCCTCCATTTGCGTTGTCCATTCCATGTCAAGATGGACTTGATGCTCGAGAATACACAGGTGGGCCCAACTCATGAGCAAGGTTAAAAACCATCGGTTTAACCGCAATAAATAGCGTTAAACTACCAAACTGGTGCGGCGCGGTTCCCAAAAACCGTGGTTTGAACCAGTTTGAATTTCAATTTTTATTTGAATTCAAAATCCATTAAAATTTCTCAAAAAATTCCAAAAAATAGTACTGATGTGATCGAAATAAACAGTGTATTAGGGATATTGCTAGGATGTGCTATTGCTGTTTGTTCCTGTAATCCTACTATCTCTAGGATATGTTATTGCTGGTTGTTCCTGTAACCATGTACTTACAGTGGTATTAGGACATCTCCAACGGTGGATCTAAATCTTGATTGTAGTTGACCTTATTTTTGTAGAAACGATGTTGTGAATAGCAAGGGTTGAGAGTAAAATATAAGAGCATCTCCAGCAGATACTCTAAAATTGGGCTTCTATATGTCCACTCTAAATCACTATTCGCTCTCTATATTTCCATCCTTTCTATTAGAACCTCTATTCAGAGAAATTATAGAGGTTGATACCTCCAAATTTAGAGGCTGCGAGAGAAATTTTAAATTTAGAGACTGAGATAGAGACTGCGCTGAAGGATAAGAGACTCTAAATATAGAGAAGATTATGTTTTAGAGGCTCTATTGGAAATGCTCTAAGAGAGAAAAATATAGAAATCAGAAAAATAGGGTCTAAAAATAGAATCGGAAGGTAAATAGTAGATCAATAATAATATAAGATTTGAAAATAGAACAAGCATCGAAGATGACCATAATTTTAGACGTGGGATGCTCAACATTCATCCGCCACCATAGCCGAGCGCATTTAACTATGTTGTCCGCAAAAAACTAGTATGTTGTGCTTATATTGGCTTTGGATATCTCTCGAACGACGTATATAGCTTTCTGCATTTTTCTGGGATGCTCAACACTCATCAGTACGTAGAAATCCACCGACTACAGCCCTTTTGAGCTGATCGATTCGATGATTTCGATAGCTTTCTGCATTTTTCTTGGTGCGGGAAGGAGAGCCGCTCTGGGGTGTGGAGGAGTGACTCGTGGCTGTTGCTCGATCGTAATGTGAGAACAACATGAAGTTGCTATCAAACCTCAGCAGATGAACTGAAGTTAGATCGAAACTAATTCGTTTTACTATTTCTCTCCGATAAATTATACTACCAGAAAGATCTAAGTTGCTCGTTGGAGAAAAATAAATGGCACACATATCTATAGAATCGTAACCATAGAATACGATTCTACATTTGTCGTTAAGCTTAATGTAAAAGAGCTTACATACAAAGCACCGGCCATTGTTTTGGATGCGCTGCTTCTGTTATTCTTCTCGCGTTTGTCATCTTCTTCCATGAAAACCCGCAGTTTGTAAGCATTTCTTTTTGCTGGCAACCAGACGCGATCCGGCTACGGCGTTCGGATTCATAGCACGCAGAGAGAAAACGTCAATGGTGGTGAGTGAAACCGCTGACCAACTTGATGCAAAGTTGACTTCTTGTCTTCTTGGATGCAGTTCCTTTTTTTTCTTCGGGGGTGAGGAACTTCTTGGATGCAGCTCTGTTTGTTTTTTGAGAGATGCAGCTCCGTTGATGAGTTATTGACTTGTTTATGCGATGCCTGAGGAAGCAAGACGGGCAGAGAGAAGCACATGTTGAAAAGCTTAGATCATTGTTGAGAGGGTAAGTGTAGTTTTAAATATTAAATAGTATAATCATCTACTAATCTTAAGGTATCGAGCACTCCTAAACATACATAATTCAGATATAGTCATCATCTAACCCCTAACCCTTAAGAGGATAAAAGATCACCGAACTGTTGGATGAAGCAAAATGAACCACCCACGGTAGTTTAGATGCATCTTAAAAAAAATTATAAGAGATCACACACACATTTCACATTGACCGCACGTGGAGGGCAGCGAGCTAAGGTCTGAAGTCACATTCGTGTGAAAATTCTGTTATTTCCATGCATTTGCCAAAGGCAAGAAATAAGCCCAGGTTCAAAGTAAAAGTATGGCTTGTCTGCAGATTTTGCAGCTCAGAAATCTTCAGCAAGTTCATCAAAGCACGACTACTTGTGCACAAACCATCTTGCTTGTACAGTTGCATTGTATTCATGCTGTTTCTGGAAACAGGAATTCATCTTAGAACGCTGGTAATCGCCCATCTTCAAGTAAGCAACATTAGAGAGACATCTCTGTGGTAAGGACAGCTTTCTTTACCAAAGGATTGCATGCCAACTACAAGAAGCAATTAATTTTATTTTCTTGAGTAGCCTGTTAGTAACATGTTATTATCCAATAGTTCGCCATGCACTTCCCTTTCTTCTTCAAGCACTAGGCAAGCATGACAAATACCAGTCATCAGCTCTAGAGATCACAAGTATCACCGGCGAGTATGAAATAATTTCCGCACACATGCATCAAATCAAGTATGTTGAACCAGTAACCACAGAAGCATATATGATGCAAATACTCCACAGCTCAATCCTAACACAACACCTACTATGTCCAAAAGAATGAATCCAGCAACAATCCATATAGTGAAAAGTAACCAGGGAGCATGAAGAACCCTGTGCCTCAACAAGTCAGGACTCTCTCACCACAGGAGCATCAAACCACCTGAGACGGCAAGCAACAAGTAATTGACAACACCAACACCGACTTGATACGATGAATTCTTTGTCTCCGCCTTCGCCTTTGTGCTTGTTGATTTCCCTGACAGCGGGCTGGGAGCGACATCGGAAGCCTTGGTGTCTGGGGCAGGTGCAGGGGCTGGAGCGAGCGGAGGGTCGCTCTTGAAGATCTGCATTGGCAGGAGCACCTTGTCAACCTCATACACAGCAACCGGACGTGTGGAGTACACGCTGCTGCTTATCTTCGGGTTGGACCACATCGACTTCACGGTGATGCTTCCCATGTGGTCGGTGAGGTTAAGCGTGTAATCTGAGCCGGCGAAGGTGGTCACTGGGTTGAGGCTGCTCAGCTTGTTAAACTCGGCCAGGGAGTAGTACTTGGGGAACGCGTGGTAAAGGATCAGGGACTTGAGCTGGTCCTGGGTGAGGTTGGCAAATGTGGTCTTCTTGAGTGCAGCGAATGCCGAGTCCTTGGGAACAAAGATGGTGATGCCCTCCTTGGTGTTGTTTGCCTGGTTCTGGAAGGTCTCAAGGACACTGGTCTTCTGCAGGTAGTCCAGAAAGGTGTGGAACGGGCCGGCCACGCTGAGGAGATCAGCGAGGTCCACATGGTGCGGCGCAGGAGCGGGCGCCGGGGATGGCGGAAGGACTGCAGGCGCCGGAGCAGGAGGGCTCTTGCCCTTCTGTGCAAATGCAGGAGAGGACAGCACAATGGCTAGTATGGCCACGGTAAAAATGCCTGCTTTGAACTCCATCATGCAGTGTATCTGCCGGCCTACTATTCTTCTCTGATCCAAGAAAAATCCCTGTGGTCATTCAAGAATAATGAAACATTAACAACTGAATGTAACTGAAAAATCATCTTTAAGATGGATTTTCTTGATAGAAATTGGAGGCCTGTCTCTATATTTAAAAACTGAGAACTGAATATATTGTGAATTCTTTTTGTAAATCTGAATTACTGAAGTTTCTACCTCTGAATTTTACAATGACTACCAGGTCCGAGAATTCTACAGTGACTAGTAACACGGTAACTACATAAGTTTCTAATCAACAAGAGACTAAAAATCGAGTTTCCTGGTCTGCAAATGCCAGAATTGTAACTTCTCGCGCTTCAGATTTCTACAGTTGCCAGTAATTTTGGGATGCTGGATATGTTGCTCGGAAAGAACTAGTACTAACAGATCAAGGAGCAGGTTGCTTCTTGATCAGAAAGGCCACACTGGTGTTCAGATCTTTCAGGCGAAGATTTCAGATCAGTAGGCGCGAGCACAGCATCAAAACTAATTAATGGGCCTTTCCCTATCACCAAGGAAGACAAATGTAGAAAAAAGAGCATTTCAGGCCTGATCTAGCCGAATTGACCGACATTATAGAACTGTAAGGTGCCACCTACCAATCAGGATACGACACTAAACTAACATATGAACGAAATAGTACTACATCTCGCAGATCTCAGCATCACGAGAGAATCCAAAGCTAAACAAGCCAAGAACCAAGGCAGCCACCAAATTAACCATTCCGGAGCCTGGGCCAAAAATTACACATCATTTGCTTCAACTTTAAGGAAGGGGACACAAAACATTAAGACAAAGGTCTGTTCTTCCTCGGGCCAAGAACTGTGAGTGCAGATCCAAATGAAGCATGCGCAGCAGACAGCACACTAAACAAGCGACTCTAAGCTAACGCAAGAACCTCAAATTGCAGCACACTGAGGCCAGTTAGAAGCAAGAAGAATAAGAAACTTTTAGCATTGCACCATGGCACTGGATTGAAATGACTGACCTGAGCAGAGCAGGGAAGTAGTGAAGGCAGGATGGGAGAGGAACGGGGGGCGGTGGGAGAGGAGTTAAGAGGGTACTCGGCTATATAGAAGATAAAGAGACCATGGGTGGCAGCTGTTGATGAGAGAGAGGGGGGGAGAGAGAGGGAGCGCCAGATATGAGCTGCCCCTTTCTGTCCTGGCTCTATGCTGTTTTCTGGAGTAAATCGCATCGCTTGTGATTAGTGGTACGATTAGTATCCATAAAACTACAATACGAAATTTCGTAGTACTGGTCTCTCGTCTTTCCTAGTGTTGCAATGCTTACAAGTAAGGATTTTCCACACTTTCCAAAGTTTCTTTTGTCCATTTGTTATCTTTAAGCTGTTAATTGTCGTCACTAAACAAAGTTGCTAATTGCCTACCTGTTTTTCACATAGTGATGGCCTTTTGTGTCCTTTTGCTCAAAAGTACCAGAGGATAATTCCAGCAGAACTACTCTATGTGATCATCCTTGCTTTGGTGTAAATCACAAAAGCAGAAGAGTTGAAATAAATTGATCAAGACAAATAAAAGTTGAGCTTGCGTGCTTTTCTCAATTATAAAGATGGCCAAAGCAACTAACTGCCCCAGTGAGTTCATGTGCTGTACTGAGTACTGACAAAGCACAAATGTTCCCTTTTGGCCTGTTCTTTCATGGAACATGATTCTTCCAACTTTCACAGCTTCACTCTGCCCAAAAGCAATATTTAATTTTTATTTTCAAATTTTCTGATTATAATATGCCCATGATATAATGTGAGATACAGACATCTGCAATTCCCCAAGCAAACTATACTGCACAATAGAAAAACAAATGAGAGAACAAGAACCACCAGCAGCAGCAGCTTATCCTGCTGTTTCCAGTGTTGGGTCTGGAGAATTTCAGTCAGACGTGTATTGTGTAGCAGCTCTGAACGGAAGCTTCGCTTTCCTGAATGCTCCACATGTTTAGCACAGCCATGAGGAACAGCTTTTGCAATGTTATATGCTAGAAAAACATACAAGCAAAATGCTCGATTCACATGCGTTCTTCTCGATTTGTTTTTCTTTTCTGCAATCCACACGTCGGTGCATATCGGTCTGAAGTCTGAAAAACTCTGAATATGACATCCTGAATTATCACTTCCAATAATTGTGCCAGCACTACCTGATTAAGGTGTAAACCGGATGCGATTACGTGAGCTCGTAGCCAAGGGGATGATGCAGACGGCTACGCAGACAATGTGAAAAATTGGGAAGCGCCACAATGCCAAACCGGCTGGGCGATCACGTTTATATAGCCTATCACAGATTACATCAGGATTGGTTGCAGATGTAGAGATACACGGAAGGCTATAGATAGAAGGAGAGAGTTACATATAGAAAGAGATAATCACATGTTAGATTATTTCGCACTTTAATGATGTAGTTAATTCCTAAAACCGCAAGAGAGATAGCAGCACATATAATAGGCGAATCATAAATTACGAACAACATGTTCATACACAGATTAAACCTATCTCTCATATGTGCGACTACAAATCAGAGAAACCCAACTTACAGCAAATCACTTTGTCAGAAGTTGAAGTCGAGTCGGGTGAAGTCCGTAGAGCGTAGCAGATTGGAAGCAGTGAGCAGCTGGGCGAACGCTTCCCAAAAACCTGATCGCCCCTAACTCGTGCAGGTTCTTAAACGAGGATGTGGTTTCGAAGACACTGCTCTCCCACACGTCGGTGACACACTGGTGTGCGGGATGGAGAAGCCTGAAGATGCGCAACACAAGGATGCAGAAGCTCTTTCACTGCGCCTCACCTGATCAGTTCGCTAGGGTTCTAGACGTGCGCGATCTAGGAGGACGACGCCCCTTATATAGTGCGGCTGGGTCTCGGAAAACCGACGCAAAAAGATAGAAACCGACTCGCCCACGATGCACTTTCGTAGGATACGGTCTTTTAAAATCGTGCGCAGGATAAGTTTGGATTATAGAAGGATTTCTCAAAAATAAAAGATAGGATTTAAGAGCCTACAGACCCGGCGCGGTCGCTCGTCCCAAGTCACGCAAATTCTTGAATACACGTGCGCCTGTGACTTTGAGTGTCTCTAGCACTATTTCCAAATGTCATCCAAGCAATGTAGAGAAAGACCTTCACCTTATAAGGTGGTGTTTCTCCCCTCTAACTTTCCATGTGGTACTAAACTTCCTACCACTCATCCTTCATGAATGGACCTTTGATATTTATTTTGATCTTTGGATTATTTAATTGGACCAAACCCACTTAAGTCCAACATCATACGCTAACTTGGGTCTGTCATGCCATGCGTGTTTGTCTAACAAGCAGTGTCGGTGAGACGACCATTCTGACTGGTGTGTGATTAGTGAGCTCGTAGCTCGTATCCGGCGTGGTTAAGGCGTTAAACACCTTCCCTGAAAAACACAGTTCAGAATCATAGCTGTTCCGGCGGTAGGTAAGAAAGCCTTAATCATAAAAGCAGAGTAGCATGCCGTTCTTGAGCTGTCATGCTCAACTGGGCTCCCAGGCTTAATCACGGGCACCGATGGGGTCATTAGTAGTAATACTAGTGTACTAGCTACTTCAAATCCAGTCCAATCAAACATCCTGGCACAGTTGGAAAGTTACTGAGAATTCAGTATACAGGTGGATTTCAGTGCGTCAAGATTATTAAGCTCAAGCTTTTTTTCCTGACACTGTCATCCTGGATTGTATCATTTCAAATGATTATCACCGGGTCCTTGTTCCCTTCGATCTGAAGATAACAAAGAGTTATTAGTAGTACCATCCGTGCTGCTCCTACACTCTTAAGATCGCCGTTAATGGCGTAGAAGAGCTCTCACTTTGTTTATAGCTTCTCTCGAAATCCTAAAAGAAAAATTGTGTTCATGGACCGCTGCGAGAGCAGAGACCATGGTTCTTGGGGCACTAGATTTGTGGCCTTTTCCTTTTGACCTACTACAATGTTTAAGCAAGGTTTTACTTGATCTGAACAATGAACACTTTTCTGGTGTGAGTCCACGCCTAATACCTAGAAGAGCTTAGATGTGAGATCGGTGCATGCAATTCAATAAAACTTTCTTATCGCAAGCTCTGTCTATGAATGCAATTCAATAAACTCCCCTGCCAAGATTACAGGCTCCATAACCCATATGCTTTCGTCATCTAGACATTAAAGCCCCGTTTGACACAGTTCTAACTCCCAGTACTATTTCAGATATGGAGTTTATAGGTTAAAATAAAGTGACTTAAGTTTATATTTTTTAATTTAAAATGTAAATAAGATGATCCACCTAAACATCATCAATATACCCACACCTCTAGCTTCATGAATTTTTAGAGTTAGGAATAGGATGCTCCACCGACTCCATCAGTTTTTGTGGAGATAGAGCTATGCCAAACAAGGCCAAAAAAATTGAACGCTACATTTAAAAAATTGAAACACCGCAACTTTCAAGAGTATTGAAAGTATTTCAACTCTCCATTCTCGAGTATGGTGATTGGAACCACGTCTTTTTAGTTTAAGTGATCCCATTGCATTTGATTTAACAGGATTCCATGGTTAGGTAAGCACACGCCAAAAGAGATTAACCACTAACAAATTGAACACCGGTAGCCTAAATTGGTGTGCTGCTGTAGCTTGCACTGCATGCATGTGATGGATCATGGATGCATTAAGTATGGCCGTGGATACGTCCCTTAACTAATGGCGCAATTATTGCCCAGCTAATGACACGAGAACAACCGAATCAAGGCTTGAAATCGAGAGGTCTGAGGCAGGGTTCACAAATTCGTTGTACCTTCGAATCCGGCTCCATAGCGAAATTTCAAAAATTAATTCCAAGCGAAACATTGTTGACTTCGGTGAAAATTCAATATGGAAAATTTAAACCGTTTTGCTAATGAACAGTCCCCTGAAATCAGTCCAGATCTCCCCCCACATTGCACTATATCTCCTCTCCCCTCGTATCTCCCTCACTCTGCTCTCCTTTGTTTCTCTTATGTGCGCCGCCGCCTCTAGTCACCGAAGAGCCACCGTTGGTGGTTAGGGTTAGGGTTGGGGTGCCTAGCGATGGGAGGCACTGTAGTGAGGCGGCGGTGGCGCCATTGAAGCTGCGGGTGGCCGAAGGGCGGTGGGCGGCGGCCGTTGGGGGTTTCTAAGATATGGTAGGCGGTGGAAGGAAGAGGAACAAAGCGATGAAGGCACCGCTGGCTAGCCGGTAGAGGGGAGGTATGGTGGGTGGCGGAAGGAAGGGGGACAGAGTGGTGAGACGGTGAGGGCACCGCCGGCTGCGGGTGATGGCCAACGGAGGCGGGGGTGGTGGTGGTGGAGATGTGCGGAGCTGCTCCCTCACCAGCTGTGGGTGATGGTCGGTGAAGACGCGTGGAGTTGTTCCCTGTGCCGGAGACGAAGGAGAAAGAGGAAGGAGGGAGGAGGGCAACGAGGCGGCGCATGAGGCTGGCGTCGACTGAAATCCTAGTAGATTTGAGTCGACTACCGCATAGACAGTTCCAAATTTAAAATCTCCGATAGATTGAAAACAAAATTTTGCTAGAGTTTATCGAAATCCCTACAATGACGTTCCTAGCGAAATTAGAGAGGCGCATCTCGTGGAGAGGAAAAAAGCAAATCTGGAGCAGTGCGATCTCTCTTCCGAGGCATGCCATGCCATGCCGTTCCTGGTCGTCACGTCGTCGTCGTCGTCGTCGTCGTTGTCAAGAGGGGAGATTCGAGACGCCGCCGCCGTGCACCGGACTCCGTGAGCACCGACATGTATGGCACTGGCACTAAATACTAATGCATGGAGTGGAAGAATCATTGTTGCCTTGTCGGATTGGATTGCTTCTAACTACGGTGTTTTGTACCGGTGAATTGGTGATGCAACTATGGCGATGTTCCTCGTGGAGCAAGCAAGACCGACATGCTCGTACCAGGCTAACAGCAGCAATACACATGACTTGCCGTGATAATCAAAGACGTTCGGAGACAAGACCGACATGCTCGTACCAGGCTAACAGCAGCAATAAACATGACTTGCCGTGATAATCAAAGACGTTCGGAGATATTGATAATTCTAGATGAGCACTCAACCATTACATTGAAGCTTGGGAACGAACAATATGCATGTCACCGATAGATCGATGGAACGATGATCGCACTGAACCTCTTTTATCTTTCTTGCTACCCACTCTGTGGCTTACAACGATGTTTTGATTGCCCAAGAACATGACAATGGGAAATAAAATTCCGACAGTCTTTAATATTGTGTCTTGGCTAATTGCAGTTAATCGTTGGTTTTCTTTGCCTTCCAGTAGGCTGCCTGCATACAAGCTGGGATGGTTCTGGGAAGGTTCAACGAAAGAAAAAGACAAAATTGGCTACGGGACACTTTAAATTTCATGGATTTGCTTGCCAGATATCAGTAATTTACCAGTGCTCTATAGTAAATGGCATGAAATTTAGGATGACCTGGCATCAAATTCTTAAAAAAAAAGGTTACCGCCATGAGCCAGACAAAGCAAATTTCGTTGGGCCTGGCAGGCTGGCACTTGTTTTTTTTGGGCCATATGTAGGCAGACCGCAGGAGACGCTGCCAACGGTCACTCCGACTATGGGCTGATACCTGAGGCCCGTTTGAAACACGAGAAGAATAACATCAGTTAAGGCACGGTTCTTTTCGGTGTTTGCGTCTGTATTTGCTTATAAGCTGAAAATTTGTTATTTTCATACAAATCAAACACTTTGACGTTTGATAGCTAATTTTTATAGGCCTCACTATTTCTTCTCAAAGCTCTCAAAACCATTTTTCCTATATTTTTTTGATCATCGAATGTCCTTATCAAGGAGCTACAAAATTTCAGCTTATAAGTAAACGCAAATGCTAAAATGAACACTGCCCCTAGTCGGTCAAGGTACCATTGGGGCTCTCACAATGAGAGGCCATTTTTTTAGCTGGTAGTACAGGTCATGAATAAGAACCATCAACGCTTAGAGCATCTAACTTGTCATGTCACCTATAGATAACCTTAAAGATAACTATACAATAGTATAACAATTAATTTCTTTATAGACAACTCATTTTTATACACAACCACCTTGATTCCCGTGTTACAGTTGACTATAAATATATAGACAGCTTCTTTCTCTTTTATCCACATCAGCAAATTGGCGACATAACAACTTTTATAGACAGCATGCAGCTGTCTATGTATTAGACATGCTCTTATAATTGACTTGACCTAAATTAGATTTTTTTTTTCCTAATTTTTATCTCTACGGAAATTATATCTTTTATATGGAATTCTTGCAAAGTTTTTGGCTAATCGAATGAACCTAAACAAGGGAAACGAGACCTAAACGGTTCCTATGTCCTAAGGATCTGTTTGGTTGAGTGGATGAGGGTGGATGGGACCATCCCATCCAGTTTTTTGGTCTGTTTGGTTTGGGGACAAGGGTGGATGGAACCATCCCGGCACAGGAATATTTCTCTCAGATCCTGGATGGAGGGGTACGCAAAAAAGTCACGTACGCAGCTATCCAACATTTCCTCACTCTAAATTCAGCACTTTTCCAGCCTACCAAACAAAAAACAGATTCATTCCATCCATCCAAACCAAACAGGCTGCTCGGATGGTCCTATCCTAGAAACACATGGATGGGATGGTCCCATCCACCCTTGTCTTCAAACCAAACGCACCCAAAGTCCGGCTAGCTGCCGCTTCATGTCTTTCATGGTTTTTTTTTCTGCCAAATATTTAGGTGGGGATGTTAATAAGGTCAGGTACTTTGGGTCCAATTGTTTTAGGACTCAAACATTTAAGGTAGACCTAGTCCCAAAGTCATTCCTAGCATCCTTAAGAGCATCCACACCAGGAACTCTATTCATATTTTCTCTCACTTCTACTCTATTTTCTTTCTCTTTCACTTTAAAATGACTTCACACTTTATGCTACACCATAAAAGATTCCTTCCTTCCATCAGATACTTTATCTTAAAACTCTATTCCTACACTATTATAAGGTTTTTGCTACTAATACTCTGCAACGTGATTAAACAGAACACAGAATCAACTTTAACCAGGTACTGAACCCTACTTTGGGAACGGGGCCTTTCGGTCGTTGACTCCTCAAAAATCGTGTCAGCGCCTGGTGTGACACACGTGGCTCACCATTGCTGCCATACACGGATCAGAATTCAGAACTCGTCGTCGCCATGGCCGCTGGAGATGAAGATGTGCTCGATTTCGTTGGATCCAGCTGCTCCGCCATGGGATGATGGGATCCTCGTCTGGTCCCGCCTCTGCCGCTCACCAGCTTCGAGCTCGCTGATGCAGGAGTTGTGGGGGTCAGCGAGAAGAAGTAGCCAAGGGTCGTCTCCCTCTCATAAAAATTTACCAAAAGTTCCTAAAATTAGTATTAGTGTTTCTAAAAAGTTTGCCATGGAAAATTAGTGAAAAAAATTTCATGTTCTTTTTACCCAATCCGCTTCTCGTTGGACGTCCATTTTGTTAATTGGACACCCCGTGGGAGCGCCCTGGTCCCTCCCCGCCGCGCCTCTGCACGTGAGTGCGAGCACCGTAGCTTCGGACTAGTGCACGCGCTTCAGGATTTGAAGAAGGATTTATTTCAGGATTTTTTGCTCAGGATTTCGAAGATTTTGTTTGGGATTTTAAAATCTCGATCGGAATTTTGAAGATTTGAACATGCCCTTTTATTTTTGAAGATTTTGCTCGAGATTTTAGTAAACCCTAGCAAAATTTTATTTTCAAGCGGTTGTTGGTTTCAAAATCTAGATTTTGAATTTCATTCGAATTCTACGGAATTTTGCTTTTCGTCGGTAGAGTTTCTATGGTCTAAAACGGGATCAATGTCTAATTCAACGAGGAAGGAATTGTTGCTGTATACTCCGAGTTCAAGTTTAATTAAGCTCCAAATTATGATCCTTAGCACATATGAGTGTAAAAATTAACTTTACATACAGAGAGTATAGCCAACAGTTTACTACGGCTGTTCGTACTTCTGCCCAAGCAGCAGCAGCAGGGCTGCAACGCACATACTCCTGCCCGCGATCTTCTTCCGGCGTGGTTGCTCAGATCCTGGACGGGATCAGAGGCGTCGAATTCGACAGGTAGGCCGCCGCCGCCGCCACGCCGCTGCCGAGCTTCACCGGGTAGCCCACGTCCTTGAGCACCATCTCCACTCCACTCAGGCACCCCAGCAGTTGCAGCTGCAGAGTCGACACGACGCAACACATGATCGTCATCGCAGATTGCAACGTCATTGAGGAGGATGTGTATCAGTGTATGGTGAATTGGGGATGGAGTGCAGCGTAGGTACCTCGTTCAGGTTGCCGAGGTGGCCGATCCTGAAGACCTTGCCGGCGACCTTGTTGAGGCCGAGGCCGAGGCTGAGGTTGTACCGCTTCCAGGCGTGCTTGACGATCTCGGCGCTGTCGATGTAGGGCGGCACGACGACGGCGGTGACGGTGTCGCTGAACCACTCCTCCTTCTGGGTGCAGTTCTTGAGCCCCCACGCCTCCACGGCCAACCTGCAAGAACCAACCAGCTCACACGGTTAAGCTCACCAATCACCATGACCTGCCTGAATGGCCGGAGTGTGTGCAGATCGTCGACCTCGTGGCGGTGCCGAGGCGGGTGTGCCTCTTGATGACGTTGTCGAGGCCCTCCTCGAAGATGAGGTCGAGGGCGGCGCGGAGGCCGTAGAGGAGCTGGATGGAGGGGGTGTAGGGCCAGTAGGTGCCGAGCTTGTAGAACTTGAGGTAGTCCTTCCAGTCGAAGAAGACGCGCACCGACTTGGCCGTCTTGCTGGCCTCCACCGCCTTGGGGCTCGCGCACACGATGCCCAGCCCCGTCGGAAGCGACAGCGCCTTCTGCGACCCCGTCAGCGCCACGTCCACGCCCCACTCGTCCATGCGAAACTCCAGCGCGCAGATCGACGACACGCCGTCCACCAGCAGCAGCGCCGGGTGCCGGTACGCGTCTGCCATGAACGCACGCAATCATGCACCAAGTCCTCAGTAACTCGCAGCACAGCACGGCATGTATGCATGTATGAATGGTGGGTGCGGACCGAGGAGGCGGCGGACGGTGGCGAGGTTGTTGGTGACACCGGTGGCGGTCTCGTTGTGGACGATGCAGATGGCCTTGATGGAGTGGAGGGAGTCCTGGCGGAGCTTGGACTCGAGGGCGGCGAGGTCGGCGCCCTGGCCCCAGTCGCTCTCCACCACGTCCACGTTGAAGCCGAGGCGCTGCTGCTGGTCGATCCACAACAGGCTGAACTGCCCGATCAGGAACGACACGATCCGGTCGCCCGGCGACAGCGTGTTCGTCAGCGCGCTCTCCCACGCTCCCGTCCCTGGAGAAGAACCACGCATTTAGATCCAGCAGGAGGCTAGGAGAGTGAATTCAGAGGCGGCCGCGGCGGCGGAGTGCTCACCGGTGGTTGGGAAGAGGAAGGGGGTGCCCGTGGTGGTCTTGAAGATCTGCTTGATGTCCTCGAGGAGGGTCTTCGTGAGCGCCGGCACTGCCGGCGAGCGGTAGTCCTCGTTGTTGCGGTTCATGGCGCGGATCACCGGGTCCGGGATGTTCACCGGCCCGGGGACGAACAGGTGGTTCCGGCCTGGCCCATACACGTAATCCATCTTGCTGCACAGCACAGGCCCACGGTTAGCAAATCGGTACAACTCAAAGCTGTCAGATAAAACTTGGGCCGGCCTGTCTTCTTCCGCGTTGGGCCAGGAGGAAAGCTTCGGCCTGGAAGGAGAAAGCCTGGTTCTTTCTCCATGGCATGACAAACTGCATGATGCTTAACCAGGCGTCCCCAAAAGCTCAAAGGAAATTTTCTCCCTATAAATTTTTTTTTTGGCAGTGAAGTATTTACCCTAATAAAATTACTCTCTTTTGGTGTTCCTCAAAACTCAAAAGAAAATCTTTCACAGGCGAAAGTATAACAATCTGGAGTATATGAAGTATCTTTCATATGTTGGAGAGAAGAACCTATAATTAGCTTTTCGGGAAATTTGTTTTATCTAATACTACTCTCTTAAAAGGGAGGGGACTACTCATGCAAAAGAGTTTTATCAACTCGGAACAGTTCGCTTCTCAAGTAAGATAACCCTATTAGCTGGCATGCTGATCCTAGAACAAAATCAAGATTAACCTGACGTAGCAGAACACCACACATACTTAATATCTGTCAGTAGCATCACAACTGGGCCTTGAAAACAGAAGATTGCTTTCCTGTTTCTACGCAAATTCTCTCTCTCTCTCTTACAACATCAAGTCATCAACATTCCACTAAAGAATTTGGATACCTACGATCAATCAGCATGCTCAAGCACATGAAGGAAACTGCAGCAGAAACGGAGACGAACCTGTTCTTTGCAGTATACCCCCTTGAGACGAACAGGAGGAAGAAATCAGAAACGGGGTTCCCGCACGTAAGTGCGAAGGAGACCAAGGGGAGGCTGGGAGCCGAGTTGGGAGCCGAGTAGTAGGATAGGGTGACTACGGCTTATATAGGAGCCATGGTGGCCAAAGGACGGCCCTTTCGCGGGGCCCGCCGCCGTCGTACGTGGCAGATAAGGCGACTCCCCGGAGCCCGTCGTCGTGAGGCCCTCAGAGCTCGCCCATGGACTGGCACTCCTCCGTAAAATGACAGATTAACTGGACTCCAACCGGAGCCAATCTGCAGGCCATGGGCGCAGATGCATCCATGTCGGCCTCCCGCGCAGTGTGTTATCCCTTGGGCTCGCCCTTGCGGTGTCCATAGAAACCTAGCACAGAATTTTCCTTTCTTTCCCATGCGTTTTCTCGTCATTAAAGACTAGAGACCAAGAGAACGAGGGGAGGGAGGAAATGGACGGGGAGGTAGTAGCCAGTGCAGGTGAAATGTGAAGTGTAAAGGAGTGAGCTGTATGGTATGTGGTGAAGTCGAAGGACGGGATTGGAGGCATCCATGAAGCCTTCCATCTTGCTCTGACGTGGATAAAATATACAGCTTATTGGATATTGTAGTGATGGGATCCAGGATGTGCTTCGTGATTCTGTGATTCGTGAAATGTCTACGCACTTGAACATAATTTGCGGCTCCTCTTTTTTTAGATAAGACGTGAGATAGTTGGTTACTTAGGGTCTATTCAGTTAACAGTCTAACCATGCCGTAACTAAGTTTAGGTACCAGGCTCGGTTAGACGGATGTTTGGTTCTCCTTTGCCTAAGCGTAGGCTGGCCAGAAAGGCTAGACGGCTCTCCCTCGGGCCGCCACGAATATTTTCGCCGATGTTGTGGCGAGGAAAATGACCGCCATGACAAGTTTGTTAGAACTTAGACGGGTGGTACGCAGGTCTCTCCCGATGGCAAGGCTCAAAACTAGGGTTTGCAGCTACGGAGACGAGGCGAAGGAGCAAAGCGGGCACTACCGCCGGGAGACGGACCGAGCCATCCTTGCAAGACGATTGGGCGTTGCGTTCCTTGTAGATGCATGTCGAGCGACGCTATCTCGTCGCCGGCTTTCCTTTAAATTGGTTAAGAGCATCTCCAGCAGCTACTTTAAATTTCTACTACACTATAATATTATTCCCTACACACTCTATCAATCCTCTAAAATTCTTTCACACTTTACACTATACTCTAAAAGGTTTCTTCTCTCCAGTAGCTACTCTATCTTTTAAAAAAGTGATATAAACAGTGTTATAGATGCCAGCTAGAGATGCTCTTGTTCCCTGTCTGTGGCATCTGTCACATCACCACGAGCCTCTCCTCACATCCTCAAATTCCCTTGCCCTATAGTAGATCTCAATTCCGCCGGCATCCCCAATCTCCGCATCCGTCGTACATAACCGCAAATCGCTAAGAATCAACATTCTCGACCTTCTCCTAGATGCATTGATGCGCCGCTTTTCCCTGCAGACAAGCTATGTAAAATTATAGTTTGAGCAAGCAAGTCCACAATAGGTTTCATCCGTTCTACTTTGAAATTTCAGTTTGGCCTGCATGCTTGCTCTGGTCTGGAATCTTGCATGCTCTTCTTGGATCTTGCCTATCAATTCTGCTAAGTTAAAGCTTAAAATCAGTATATTCATTGTATATCCGTTCTTACCCAAGTTGTGCCCGAAACAGGGCTTTGAATTTTCATTGTTGTCCGTTCTTATCCAAGTTGTGCCCGAAACAGGGCTTTGAATTTTCTTTTTTGTTTCCTCTCCTTAGTTAGCTACTCTACAGTGCGCTAGCAGAGACTCGTCATCTATATAACATTTATTTTGTAATTGTGATGAACTAAAATACCAGTGCTGCTTGGAGAACACCTGCTATCAATAAGTGTTTGTGGTTATGATCTCGTGATGTTTGAGGTACCTGGATCAACTCTCGAGATTTCTTGAAAGCACAAAACAGAAAGTTATTGCAGTCAGACCTTGATTGGTGGGAGCTACGAAATGCTCGCAAGACAACAAATATATTTCATGAAGCTCTAAAATATTATTCATCACTACTCTATCCATCCCCTAAAATTCTTTCACACTTTACACTATATCCTAAAAGATTTCTTCACTCCGCCAGAAACTCTATCCTTAGAAAGTCAGCGCTACAATGTTATAGTGTTTCTACTACGATTGGAAACATTTTCAGGTTTTTTCTCAACAAACTGTACAAGACCATGGAATTTTTGCTATATATTTGACAATATGGCTTTCTTGTCACTGGCTCATTGTCGTAATCATTATCTTGAACCTTTGATACAGCACACAGACTCGCTCCTGTTTGAGGCTGCTACAAGATCCTGTCTCTCAAGATCAATCCACTCCCACAACAAACCTTGAGCCAAAAGATGCAAATACCAACAATGTAGCCTACCAGAAGTGAATCTTCCTTTTTTATATTGAACACCTGAATATATTAACAAGGCCTAGTAGCATCACTGGCCAGCAGATTACATGCAGCTTGAGGAAAATCCTTAGTCCAGCATTGCGCAAGGTTTGGCTCCATAAGAGCTACAAGTTTAGCGATATCATGGGCTACCCTATTACACTTTCTAGAGCAAAAAAAAAATTATCATTCAAATCATAAGCTCTTGCTTCTCTTATAAGGGCAGCCACTTCACCGCAGTCTTCTTCTACAACTACAGGCGCTTTCTGAAGCCGTTGAGCATCTGTCTCCACAATAATATTGACCATCCCCATTTTAGATGCCATACAAAGAGCTTGAACACAGGCCGATGCCTCTGAATGCAAAGCACTCATTAGGTTATGCAATTTACCGGTAGCCATAACCAGAACTTGACTTGTATAATCTCTTCTAATTAGACTCCAGCTTCCTTCAGCAGCCGAGTTATGATAAGCACCATCAATGATGAATTTAATCCACCCCTCTTCTCGAGCCCTCTATCCACTGCAAATGTTAGAAGTAGTTGTTACTTTGCTCACCTTAAAATGATGATTATATCAAACATGAAATTTGCAATTTGGTGAAGAACGCCATCTAAATTCATGGACCTATCTCCTCGAACCCCCTTAATCCTGTTGAACCACCATGACCAAACAAGTAGAATAACTTTTAGTTGAATTTGTTCATTAAAATTACAAATTTTCTCAAACACTTCTTTGGGACTGCGACACTCCTGCAGTAGTGTTCTTTCCTTCTCTAGAAAAGAAGCCCTCCATACCCTAGTGACCATTTTACATTTGAAAAACAAATGACCACTGCCTTCATCCAGCCTTATACACATTGCCAGATAGTGTGCATCTTGATTCCCGTTCTACACCTATTTGATATTGGTGGCTTGGTGCTTGCCTCCAAACTTGTCAACCTCTCGTTGATAGCTGATTTGTCAGCCTTGTTTAAGTTTGGTGGGTAGATTTTTTTGCTTTTAGCGTAAGAAATGAGCTTTAAATTACTTTCTTCATTTTGATATTGACAGTGTTCTCTACAGTCATACTAAAGATCCATTTTGATATAGGAAAGGAATATTGACAGTGTTCCAGTTAAAATGATGACCCATAGCAAGTTGTTCATGTAATCATGTTGTGTGCAGAATTGATTCTTGACACTTTCCGAGAGTAGACGATTTTGAAGTTTGGTGGCAAGATTTTTTGTGTTCCATGTATGAAATAAGTATTCAAGTATATCTAACGACACCATTACTAGAGATAAATATACATAATGTTGTATCCTCGGTTCTTTTTAGACCTCGTAGCAATGCAAGGCCACCCAACTAGTGAGCTATAATTTTCACTAGTTATTAAAATGCCCTACTTAGGCTATGTTACATGACCAAACTATCAAGTTTTTATAACTAAGAACGAAAATTATGTATATTTATCTAAAGCCAACATCTCTTCTCATCTCCTACCTTCTCTCTTCTCTTCTCTCCTCTTCTTTCGTCCCCCCTCCTGAACGAGTGAGTGAGTAAGGGCGCGATTGGGGTAGACTCGGCCGACCACCTTATATAGTCACATATCGTTAGTTCAATTAGCGATATGTAGGCACATCACCCCCCCCCCCGCCCCCACCGAGTGATGAGCGACCACGGAATGCAACGGTCAGGTCGCCCCCACATCGTATGCCACCCCACGATAGGGTAACATATCCCCAACCATTGGACGAAGTATGCCATCTCAGCGTAGAGGCGCACCAGCATGCCAGCATGGCTTACCACATCACGTATATCTTCTGTGGTCCAACTAAAGTGCGACGGGTATCTATTTATGTCAAAACTAGTGCCAATCACCTATTTTCATAAATTTGATTTAAACAAATATTTAAATAATTTTTTCGCCTTGGACCTCCCGTAGAGGTGGCCAAATAGGCTCAGCCCAGTAGGACAAACCGGGTCGGTCCGCACTGTTCATGATCCTATTCAGTCCAATGACCCGGATTTGGGCCGATACCTCAGTCCGTTGGGTTGGACCAAATCGGTTCGGACCACTATTGTAGCATGCATTTATATTAAAATATATATATATATTTATATGTCTATTTCCTTATGATACATAATTTAGTTAATCAATTTATAATGCATATTTATGAAATATAATTATTTTCTTAATTTTTAATAATTTTTTTGGGTAAAATGGTCGACCTGGTTACTGTAGAACCGGGTTTGGATGAAGACCCTGGTCCGCTGGCCCGTTAGGCTCGGTTCGGTTCGTTCGCCACCTCTAAGTCCTCCCCATGGCTCCACGTCTCCTTTGTGCGTCGCCTCCAGCCTCCCCCACGTCTCCCTCGTCCCTCTTAGAGTGGCAAAATATGCTTTCTATTATGCTAAGACCAATGGCCGTGAGAGGGTCTCTGTAATACATAAAGCCAATATCATGAGAAAAACAGACAGACTTTTCCTCAAGGTTTGACCTTTGTTCCTTCGTATTTGATGGTATATGTCCCTTATTTTCATTTCTTGAGAACTAATTTGTTGTTTTATTTCTATATATAATTTAGTGTTGTCGTGAAGTGGCTGAGAAGTACCCTGAAATTACAGACGAGGAGGTCATCATCGACAATTGTTGTATAACGGTATGCTTTGTCAACACCTAAATCTACTTTTTGGTGTTAATGTTTACAAACTCTTGATGGTGATGCCCTAAATTAGTGGTATTTGCATTCAATCTTTTCTTTCTCCTTTGCACACATTGTATTCACTGATATGAACTACATTGGCTTGCATCTCGTGAAGAACTTTGGTGGGCTAATGATGGACAATGGTTTATGAAAAAATTGAGCTAGAAGTTTTGATTTTTAATTTTTTATCATTCCCCTTGCTAGTTGGTTTGAGCACATATTATTGGATGCTACCAGCGGCACAATTGTTAGGATTTTACCAGTGGCACGCACTGGCACATGAAGGAAACTGCAGCAGAAACGGAAATGAACCTGTTCTTTGCAGTATCCCCCTTAAGACGAATAGGAGGAAGAAATTAGAAATAGGGTCCTTGCACGTAAGTGCGAAGGAGACGTAGGGAGGCTGGGAGCCGAGCGGGAGGATAGTGTGACAAAGGCTTTTATAGGAACCATGGTGGCCAAAGGACGGCCCTTTGACGGGCCTGCCGTCATCCTATGTGGCAGATAAGGCGACTCTCGGGCGCCCGTCTTTGTGAGGCCCTCAGGGCTCGCCCATGGAGTAGCACTCCTTCGTCCATAGCGTTGTTTCATACCCTGCTGATATTCAGGCATTTATAAGTTACAACCCTGCTACAGCATAGCTACAAAACAGAATGGAAGCCTAAACACATGTGATAATTAAGGGTGTCGATGGGTATCTGAATTATCAAGATTATTCGAAGTATCCGAAATATCAGAATAGATAGCGAACAAATGCGATGTAGATTTTTTATGCGTTTTAACAACCCCTGCCCAAAAATAAGAATATGAATTCAGATGAAAAAATTTATACCCTATTTGTATCGTACCGGGTAAGAAAGGTGGAAAAAAATGATCCAAAATATGACGCGAATATTCGAATTGACACCCCTAGTGATAATCTGGTTGGTCGAGGTAAAAGATTTTTCAGAGCAATATATCTTGCTTTGTTAGTCCCTTGCTCCTCTGTATAGATTGGTTGTTAAGAGATAAATCTCGCGAATGCCATGAATCTACTTGGTTTTTGGCCTACTGGCCTAAGGTTGGCACACCCAGGGCCTATTGGGCCTAAAGCCAACTTTATCATTTTTTTAAAAGAACTTAAGATAAGATAAAATGTGGTATTTGTTAGTATGCTTAGTATATCAACCAAACAAGCTAATCTTAGTTGTGCCACAATTTATTAGTTAATGTTGGTTCATGTTATAATTGTATCTTGCAACACATTTTCTCGCTATATGGCCCATTCGTGAGTGCTTTGCTAAAGTTCGTCTCTAATTTGTTGCGCCCAATTTTTTTTGCCACAAAATCTATGTCTTGATTAAAGTTAGTTGCCATGACATTAGTTACAAGCTAAAACAAAACTGTTTAAAACACGACAATTTCACATAAAATAGTCCTATCTCAGGTTCTTTGTAGGAACTCGAGCGTCTTATCAGATGGTGGTATGAAGGCGACGGCTGCCATCTGATCCGGTTATGAGGATTGTGCGGCTAGGTTGTCGGTGACGTCGTTGACCAATGGCACCATGGGATCTAGCTAACGACGGCGACAGATCACGGGCAACCAGGGCTTCAATCCTACTAAGTGCAGTGGTTGTTTCCTTGGGATGCGGTACGGCAACAACGCGCTAGTGTTGGGTCCGCATTGATTCGACTAGTGTTATCTTTGGTGATAGTCGGATGGAGACATATGGTGTCAAGCCCTGCAATTGTGGCGAGTGGTGAAATAGGTGTTCAAGTGCCAATCTCGAGATAAATCTCATTTTACTGGCTTTTTTTTTAATCCAGATACAACGACGATGATGCCTAAGAGTGTCGTTAGGGTTTAGTTACCTTACTATATGGCGACATTGAGGAGCATTGATCTTCCCACATGTTTAGAGTGTTATGGTTTTCCTGGAGTGAAAACCTTAGATATATGTGTCACTGGATCGGACGATGGTGGTGGCGCTTTAGGCGTGACTTCCCTTATTGTAGGTGTTATTCAGAGTTACAATTGTCTCTATGTTCGTTGATTTGATGGACGGCTTAGTGGTGGATTTTAGAATATTGCACTTGGTTTCAACTGGTCAACATTAGATTCTCATAAAGACTAGTTGAATTGACTATTTGACCTCTCCCTCTTGTTATTCTTTTGGATGAGGTGAGAGACTTTTGGAATTTGGAGCCTTTGAAATATTTTTATGAAAACATGGAGGAATGTTGCGAAGGTTGGTGACTATCTTCTATATGAGAATGCACAAACATACAATCGTCGAGATGGTAGGATCATTTGGTTGTTCTAAGACGGAAGACTTTCTTTTTTTTTGTTTGTGTTAGTGTGACAATTTATTTATCATACCGCTTTGGTTTTTTACTCTTTTCTTTGTAATAAGTGTTTAATTTTTTTGTTATGTAATGGTTATGTGCATATCACCCCACACCGGGTGATGAGCAACCACGGGGCGCAACGGTCGAGTCGTTTCGACACCGTATGCCACCCCACAATAGGGTATTGTATTGCCTAACCATTGGATGAGGTATGCTATCTCATCGTAGAGGCGCACTAGCATACCAGCATGGCTTACCACGTCACGTATATCTTTTATTGTCCAACTAAAATGCGACGGGTGTCTATTTATGTCAAAACTAGTGTGAATCACCTATTTTTGTAAATTTTATTTAAATAAATATTTTTTTTTGCCAGAGATGGCCAAATGGGATGGACCTAGTAGGACAAACCGGCGGATCCGCACTATTCACCGCCCCCATTCAGTCCAACAAATCAGGTTTGGGGTGAGACCTTAGTTTGTTAGGCCGGCCCGGTTCGAACCACTATTGTAGCATGCATATATAATAAAATACATATATATCTATGTCTATTTTTTATGATATTTAATTTAGTTAATCAATTTATAATGCATATTTATGAAATATAACTATTTTCTTTTTTTTTTATAATTTTTAGCGAGCCGGTTTGGTTCGGCCCGTTGGCCACCTCTAAGGGGTTGAGCTTATCTTATTTGCTTATAAGCTGAACTTCGAGAGCTTTCTAATATAGTTTGAAAAATATGATCATTTGATTTAATTTGTTTCTGAGAGCTCTGAGGTGTGGTTCCGAGATAGAAAAAGTCAGAGTTCAAAAGAGAAAATATTTAGAGTTTCGATTTAGGAACAAGTAGGAAAGTTAATAAGGTCAAGGGAACAACCCACGGCTCCGCGTCTCCTTCGTGCGTCGCCTCCGGCCTCCCCCGCGTCTCCCTCGTCCCTCGCCGGCACCGCCTCCACGCCACCCCGACGCGCCTCGTCCCGGCCGCCTCTGCCCCTGGATCCTTTTTCCCGCCGGCCCCGGTTCTGTCCCCGTCTCCGGCATCCCCTGACCCTCCCCATCTAAATCTCTAGCTTCGCTCTCCCGGGTAAGCCGTCCTCAAGATCTCCGGCGACTGCAGCAGGTAAGGGGGATCTCCTCATTGCACATCCATGGGAGCCCGGGCAGCTGCCCCCCTTGCTTGGGCGGTGGATCCGCCAATGCTCGCCTAGAATTCTAGGGTTGACGTGTCTGCCTCGCTGTTGGCTGGTTGTTCCAGGGTAGTGGGTGAACATGGCGCTTCGGAGGCTGCTCCAGAGGAACGTTCTGCCACGGATGACCGGCCGGGCCGTGGCGGCCCCGTTTTCCACGGAGGCCGGGGAGACTGTACGCGCCACGCTCTTTCCTGGCGATGGCATCGGGCCTGAGATCGCTGAGTCGGTCAAGCAGGTATGGAAATTTTTTGCCTGTGGTCTATTTGTGTAATACTTCACGTATCATGTATGATCACAATTTGACGCTCTTGTATTGCCTTGTGACGTGGAGCTTGCTCTATTACTTTATTGTTTGATAAAAATCCAAACCTGCATGTGAATCTACGCCAACAAGAACAAATTGTCCATGATGTGCTGTGTACATTAGAGTATCATTTAGTAATTCACAGCCCTAGATAACTAATGAAATCTCTTGTAGTTTTGTTGGTGCCCTGCAATTTTAAGTTCCTGCGAAAGAAGAGCAGAAAGCGTTTATTCGTACTTCAATCTGATGATAGTGGATGTAAAACTATGCTCACACCAAACAAATATATAATACTAAGATTGATTTAGACTATTATTTATCTCTTATTTGAATGATCAGCTAGACTTGTTGTTGAGAACAAATAATTTGACTGTTTACCTTAGTTTTTTGTTCTAACAAGGATGCTATAAATATCAATGAAGAGCTGGAGCAGATGGCATTTGCAAAATTCCACTGCATTTCTAGTTTCTTACGATTTTGTATCCTAGCCTTTTTATGTAGATCCAGCATTTTTGAAGCTATAAATTGAAATTCATTCCTGATTCCTGAAGCAGGAAAATGATTCATCTATCCCATTTGATGAACAGTAGTCAGAGGTTTTTTTTTAAAAAAAAAATTGAATACACAGTCTGGTATTATCTATTCAAAATTGTCAGTAATTTACTTTGGAAAAGTGTTCATATTTTGTAATTGGGCCAGGTATCTATCTATATACTAAAGGGCATGAAATTATCAACTTCCTAGCCTATCCACGTTGGCCAGAAATACTCGGCCAAGCCTATCCACGTCAGCCAGAAATACTCGGCCATCCAATCGCGCTGTCCGGATGGATCCAGCTGTTCAATCCAGACTGTTTTGCCAAAAAAAACCCTTGTAAGTTCATAAATAGGATGCACAACATGGAATAAGGGTAATGTGTTATGACATACAATTTTGTTTAAAACAGGACTTCCATATCATTTTGTTTAAATAAGGACTTTTGACTTTTTAGAATTGGTTAGGTAACTTGAGTTTGTTTTCTGTTTTGATTTTGGTCCTCCTTGAAGAAGGCCAATTGTGGTTTTCAAGTATGTCTATGTCAATCACACAAGTGATAAGATACTCCTATTATTTAAGAAAGCATAGATTATGCAGTTTGGCCTAATAATTTGATCTAAAATAATTTATGTACATTATTTAATTCGTAAAACTTGAGTGTGGACTGTGGCCCCAGTTCATGGCTACAATGACATTCATTGTATTGTATCTCGATATTGAATAAAATGCAAAGACAAAACAACACACTTGAGGTGCTATGGTAAGTCACTGTAGTTGCAAGGTACAAAAATATATGTGCCCTAAAAATATCAGGAACAGAAACATAAAAATAACAATTATTATTTCTGCAGTATTTAGGTGACAAAAAATTTATGTAGAGAATCCAGTCAATCCACAATTGATTATATTTTAGTCTTTGGATAATTGAAGGTATTCTATCTCCAACCAAGGCCTTATTTGTTAGTTGTCATATCACCATGCCACCACCCCACCAGAGTCCCCTCTGGCATATACAGATTAAACCATTCTTGTAGAAATATTATTTTTGTTTGCTTTTTCCTCATCAATTATTTTGCACAAATTAAACTAATTTAGAACCGTATTGCAAATCGTGCCTCTCCTAAGGCACTGTATCAGGTGCAGCTGCTGCGTCAGTAGACAAAGGTGCATGTCTTTTGTACCTTTAACAGCATGGATTGGACTAGTCCTCTATTACTAGGTCAAACACAGAGTTATCTTACATTTGAATTATTTATCCTTTTCAAACCCAAGTGATGACCAGTGTTATAAACATGGTCTAGGTGTCGCCTAGGCACCTGGCGCCACCCAACCTTCCCGGTTTAGTCCTAGTTGGGTCTATAGGTGCTCAACCTGCCTAGGTGGGTCTTAGACAGTCCAAGGCGGGCCTGGGCGGTCCTGGCTGCCGAGCAGATCGGAGGTAGGAGGAGATTGAACGGCTAGAACATGGTGCTGGGTGACTTCTTGAGCCATGACAATATCTTGGAACAAACCAACCATGAGGAAGATGAAGGGAAAGACTAGTGGTGGTGCTGGAAGAAGCGAGAGAAGGAAGGAAGAGGTAGAGGAGCAGAGGCAGCTCGATCCTGGAGGGAGCAAATGGAGGAAGGGGAAGAGAAGCGGTGGTTGGGTCCCCTTCTTCCCCTTCCACCATGCAATGCTGTTCGCCTGCCTAGGTGCTAGGCGCCACCCTGCCGCCCAACTAACACCTTTTAAACATTAGTGATGATCTCCTTTGGAATATGGAGATCTTGGAGCTCATGCTGCCATGATGCTGCTGGCTGAGGATCATAAATTTTATGCTTGTGCTTTGCTAACTATTAAATTTTAAAACTTTAGCTATGGATATATTTTTAAATATTTAGATTGGGTACATAAAAGAATCAAATGTGTAGATTTCACTCAAAGAGTACTTCAATGATATTAATATTATAATCTTTGTGGGTTTTATGAATTAATTACACTAGTATCTAATGGTCAGTTGCATCTTGGAGACCGTGTTGACTGTTGATGTCCAAAACGTCAACTATTTGTGACAAGAGTTAGTAAAATTTTATGTTTTTTATGGTATCCATTTGAAATGAATGTTTGAATCAGCCATTTCAGTTTCCTAGGTTTCTTCTATTGGAGATGTTGTTTCCAAGGAGTATTTAATGAACTTTGGCGGCCTAGTGATGGACAATGGTTTATGAAAAAAATGGAGCTAGAAGTTTTGATTTTTAATTTTTTATCATTCCCCTTACAAGTTGGTTTGAGCACATATTATTGGATGCTACCAGTGGCACAATTGTTAGGATTTTACCAGTGGCACACACTGGGACAGACATATCATCGTGCTTGATATTCAATGCCACCCAAACAGATCGAGCCATTCCACACTGTTCACATGAGTGTTGTTAACTAATGAACATGATTTCTGATAACATAGCTTGCCTTTTATTATATGTTGGTTTTAACTTAAAGTTTTTGTTTTTGTTATTCAGATATTTAATGTTGCAGGTGTACCCATAGAATGGGAAGAACATTATGTTGGTACAGAGGTTGATCCCAGAACAGAGAGTTTTTTGACATGGGAGAGCCTGGAGTCCGTGCGTAGAAACAAAGTTGGCTTGAAAGGTCCTATGGCCACACCTATTGGAAAAGGCCATCGATCTTTGAATCTTACATTAAGGAAAGAACTTGGACTTTACGCCAATGTCAGACCTTGCAACAGCCTTCCAGGCTACAAAACTAGATATGATGATGTGAACCTTGTGACAATTCGTGAAAATACTGAAGGAGAGTATAGTGGCCTTGAGCATCAGGTATGCTGTATGCATTCTTAAATATCATACTGTCTTGATTGTTCTCATTAGCATTGTTTGTCATTGTGTACTACTTGTTCTCCAGGTTGTGAGGGGTGTTGTGGAAAGTTTGAAAATTATTACTCGCCAAGCAAGTTTAAGAGTGGCAGAATATGCTTTCCATTATGCCAAAACCAATGGCCGGGAGAGGGTCTCTGCAATACATAAAGCCAATATCATGAGGAAAACAGATGGACTTTTCCTGAAGGTTTGACCTTTGTTCCTTCGTATTTGATGGTATATGTCCCTTATTTTCATTTCTTGAGCACTAATTTGTTGTTCTATTTCTATATACAATTTTAGTGTTGCCGTGAAGTGGCTGAGAAGTACCCTGAAATTACATATGAGGAGGTCATCATCGACAATTGCTGTATGACGGTATGCTTTGTCAACACCCAAACCTACTTTTTGGTTTTAATGTTTACATACTCTTGATGGTGATGCCCTAAATTAGTGGTATTTGCATTCAATCTTTTCTTTCTCCTTTGCACACATTGTATTCACTAATATGAACTGCATTGGCTTGCAGCTCGTGAAGAACCCTGGTCTGTTTGATGTCTTAGTGATGCCAAATCTTTATGGTGACATTATCAGTGATTTATGTGCTGGTTTGATTGGGGGTTTGGGCCTAACACCCAGGTAGAACTGTTTCATTTTGTCTTGTCTATTTGGGCATTGAGACGACGTCAACTAATTTCTGTTGATTCACCCAGTTGCAACATTGGTGAAGGTGGCATTTGTCTGGCAGAGGCTGTTCATGGTTCTGCTCCTGATATCGCTGGCAAGGTAAATTGGTCGGTTGCATACCATGATTCATGATTTTTATGGGGTTTGTTATTATGTTTTTGGGAGCTAACAATATCAATTCATGATTCGTGATATCTAAACTTGTGAGCTTTTGATGGTTGTCATTATGCATGTATGAGATCACTTAGGTGTTCTAGCTTATTCCCATGTTTCCAGATCCAGTCTTCCATTCAAGTCATTGGTGTGATCATTCCTTCATCCTTTAACGTAACCAAATAATTTATCAATTGTTTCCAGAACCTTGCGAACCCGACTGCTCTTCTGCTGAGTGCTGTTATGATGTTGCGCCACTTGCAATTTAATGATAAAGCAGACAGGATCCACAATGCCATCCTCCACACTATATCCGAGGGGAAGTACAGGACTGCTGATCTTGGCGGGAATGCATCCACATCAGACTTCACCAAAGCAGTTTGTGATCATATCTGAGCACCAGCTGCGGTTCTCTTCTCTGATTGTTTTTCTTCTCTCTAATTTTTGTTGCATACCGAGGAGCTTTAGCATTAAGAAGTAATTGGCCACCCCCGCTAATTTCGATGGGCGTTAACACGGTTTAAGACCGCCAAATAATTTTGTCATATTCTTGCTCTTGGAAATTTTTTTTTCCAGCATTGCAACCAAATTAAAGAATCGTATGTAATAATCAACGACAGCATCATAGCAGTGGATAGAATTTGTTCATTCTAGTTCTTGAAAAACCGGAGCAACTGGTTAAATGTTCATTTTTTTTTTTTTGGCTTCTTAGTGTGCCACTATGAGTATATGACCAATGTGTCCCTCCAATCAAATGGGTGAAAGGAGACTGCAAATCGTGCCTGCGTAAGAAGAAAGAATATTTGCTCACTTTCTTGACCAAAAAAAAGGTTTGAGTTCTACCTGGTATATGCTCACCGGATTACGCCACCCGCAACCTCAACCTGGCCGTGGCGCTCCCCTGTTTATTTTCCCAACACGTGTATTTCATAGTCTTTCTTTTCTGTGCGGGGCGATATGGCGAGTGAATGTTTGTATTGTCCTGCTTTGCTTCAGTTCTTTACAACTTATAACTTATTTACTTATATCCTATCTATTTATTTGTTTATCGTATACTTTTATAGCTTCTCGAGATGGCCTTGGTCAAATTCATATGACTTATTTACCCCGATGAGGTTCTCTCGTGCTCCCTTCTTTCCCGACGAGCTTGACCTCTTCCCCAACGCCATCTCTAGTAGTCTAGTGTTGCCGCACAACGCCGTATGGTTCTTTTTTTTTCCGTCTCCCAGTCTACTATTTTCTATCGTCGGCACTCGGCAACCTAGGCTATGGTAATGGTCATGCTTGGGGTGGAGGCGGCGATATTTTGGGGCGATGGATTTGACCACCACGATTGTGATGAAATATTGTACAGTAAAAATGGGTTGACGAAATACAGCACAGTGAAAGTGGGTCAAGCTGGCTAAGTTCCTGTGGCGCGAAACCTCAGTGATCAACCAAATGCCCCGATGCTATCCCTAATCGCAAGCATCAGCACCAATGGCTATTCGCTTATTAACCTGCAAACAAGACACCTAAAGAAAATGTTCAGAAATGCGAGGGGGGTGGACACGATGTGGGTTTCGGAACAAGCGCAGAAAAATAACAGCTTCTTTTCCAGGCGTCTGCAGGGTCTCCATTCGGCAACCATGAAAGCCAATGGCCGACCGATCTGCAGGTGCATGTCAGGCTCTACGTTTCACGTTTGACCGCGAGCTATAGCTGCTCCTGTTCTTCTTCTTCTCCTCCATCACAAGAAACAAAACGGGATTTCCAAATCTTTTGGATTTTTCAAAGCTGTGCTTCTTCTACTTACGTACATGCTGCTGCTTGCAAGGATTTCGCTCGAAAATCGTTGCTACCAGCACGTAGGCACGGACCACTGTCTACTGGTGCTGCTGCTGAATTGGTGGTGGGTTTTGTGACTACATGATTGCATCGACGTCTCCGATGTCTGAAATGGCTCTGAAGTCCAGAATCTCCCACCTCGGGCTCGGAGCATGCAAAAAAAGGGTGAAAAACCAGGAGAAAGCAAAAGGTAGCGCGGCACGCAAGACGACCGTAGACCGGGACCTCTCCTCTCCTCTGCCGCCATGGCATGCGGATTGGAACTGACCAGTTTGACAGCAGAAACTTTGTTGTTTTCTTCTCTATTTTTGGACGGGAAGCAAGCGATCCGTAGAGACGGCAGTAATTTATGGTCTATTTGGTAATAATTATTTTCATAATTTTAAAACAAAACAATGGAGGAGTTTGGATTAAAAAAACTCCATCCCAAAACCATAGTTTAGTAGTGTTGGGGAAAATATGTGGCTCATGGAGTTTCGGCTCACTTACTTACCCGCGGCCCCACAGGAGGTAAGCTCGGGACCAAGCAAGCCAGCGCCGAAGCAGTAGCTCGAGCAGGCTTCCCGCCTCGAAGCTCGGGCCTCTTGCTTCCTCCGAGCCGAGTCTGAAGGCGACGGGACCAGAGCAAATCATCACGCACGGACAGATACGCCGGGTCCCCGTGAGTCATCACGAATTAAATCGCAAGACTGCATCGAGGAGCGCTGGCGCAGCTTCGACGGGTAGGCGGCCGGTCCGTCAACCGCCGCATGGGCAAAGACACGTCCGGCCGAACGGTCCCAAGACGGTGATCAAAGGATTGCACTCGATTGCGGTGGATTGATGCGCTACCCAAGCATGGGAAAAAGGCAACGACTAATTCAGCGGACGGCGCAAGCTACGGTGGCGGGGCGCCTATAAAAGGGCGCGAGCCACAACAACGAGGGCTTGACGTCGACACACAACTCACTTGGAGAATAGCTACGGTAGAACAGAGCACTTGCACCTCGTAGAGCTCTAGTTCCTGCGGTAGTTCTCTCATCCGGTAACTATAGAGCACACACGCGATGTCTTGAGCACTATCGTACTCGGCCGGGCTTCCCAAGGCGGACTTCACCTCTTGTACTCGTTTAAGCTCGGCATTAAGCGAATCGACGTAAGGTGTTATCCCGCATGGAGGCTGAACCAGATAAAACACTCGTGTCATCGTTCCCATCCATCCGGTCTTAACGCGCCAGCCGCGTCGGGACGAGGTCTTTTCTTCGGCGATGTCCGGCTAGGCGGCCGGGCCTCGGTCCGGACAGACCGCTTTCAGACCTCGCGCCCTTTTCCTTGCTTATTGGCGCTGCGGGCTCGCCTCCGATCGCCGACAGTGGCGCCACCGTGGGGCCCGATTTGATCTCTCCTCGATCGAGTCGAGGATGGCCTTGTTGTCTTCTGGCGACATTGATATGTGGACCTCAACCCGACGATTGCGGCGATCTCGACGACGTCGGCGAGTCGTATGAGGAATGGCAAGCCGGTATGCTCGCCGGAGCTCGACCGCGACCACCCACGTCTTGACCAGCGAAAAGCACCCGGCGTGAGGCCGCTTCGAAGCCTCTTTCTTTGGGTCGGTTAGGCGAACCTGGCGGATATCCGTCCCACTGTTCGCGGCCTAACGCCGCGCGGCGCTTACACGCAGCAGATTCTCCCACCACTACCGTCACCAACCAGTCTTTGCGCGATCAAGAGAGGTTAAAGCGATGCCCAGTCATGCGTGACTGGAGAAGGACCCGCGAGGGTTCACTATGGCGATCTAGGCGCGCGGTTTCCGACGGCCTAGAGGAGCTCGGCTGGGATCTCGGCGAGCACCTCGAGCCGATCGCACACTGATGCCTCGAGGCGGCGCGGCGAAGCGTTGATCGCGCGGCAGCGCTCACGCCCACACGGACGGCGCCTCAACAAGACATCGGCGGAGTTTTTTCCGCCTCGGGCGCTTCAGCGGGAGAGCTCCCGTTGGGAATAACGGGGCCGCCCCCGGATGCCCGGCTTTCTCCCTAACTTTACGCGAGGCCCCCTGGCCCCACAGGTTTAAGCCCGGGAGCATTGAGAAGTTCGACGGGAGCAAGAATCCCGACGAATATCTCGCCGTGTATACTACCGCCATCCTGGCCGCAGGTGGTAATGAGGCCGTAATGGTCAACTACTTTCCTACCGTCTTGGAGGGAATGGCCCGAACCTGGCTGTTCAACCGGTAGGGGTTCGATATGCAGTGGGAACATTGCGAGGCGCGCCGGACAAACTTCTGTGGCTCTGGCACGCGCAGGAAGCCCCAGACCTCAAGCTTGTGGTCCAAAGGGCGGAGAGGGCTGCGCAGGACTACGCCCGCAGTTCGCCCAGTCGCGCAACACCATTTCGTCAATCTCCGACGAGGCCATCGTTGAGGCCTTCAAGGAGGAGTCGCGAACACCCGTTTCACCGAGGACCTTGAGCTCCATCCGGTCCACACCGCAACCGATTTATTTCGTCTTTGCGGAAGGATACATCAACGCCTCGAGGCGGTGGAGCGCAAGAGAGGAGAACGGAGGAGAAGGCGGCGGCTCGGACTCGCACCGATGCCAAGAAGGACGACGCCGAGAAGAAGAAGAAGAAGAAGAAGAAGAAGAAGAAGAGGAAGAGGAAGAAGAAGGAGCTCGCCGCTTCGCCACGCCGCAGTGTAGAGCGAGAGGCCCGCTCCTCTGAGCGCGCCTCCACGGCCACTGACCGGCGGGTGGCGGAACGGCACGGGCGCCAGTAAGGGCGAAGAGCTCACCGCCTCGACCCGCCCCGAGGCTAACCTCCAACAACCGCCATCGCCTCCTCCATCGCCAGACGCCATGACTGCGTGAATCGCAGGACGTGGGCCGCGCGGTTGGAGGACTTCTACGCCGGGCGCGGGCCCATGCCCGAGCTCCCCGATCATGGGGTGCCGGACGACCGGGCGCCTCAGGGCGCCCATGGCGACGCCTTCCAGGAGGCTCGCGCACACGTTGCCATGATCTTCGGCGGCGCTTCTGCCTATAGCTCGCGACGCGAGCTTAAGGCCGCTGCCCAGGAGGTTTACCACCTCGAGAAAGGTAAGCCCGGGGAGGCACCCCTGCGGTGGTCCCACCAGTCAATCACTTTCTCCGGGATGATTGTCCCCTCGGAATGACCAGGCCCCAGCGTCTACCGCTGGTGCTCTGTCCCACCATCAGCAACACGCGGGTCGATCGCGTGTTGGTAGATGGCGGAGCTCCTCGACATAAATCCATCGCTCAAGTTCTTGAGCAGATGCAGGTCCCGCGGTCCAAGATCAAGGACATAGCCATCCCTTTCCACGGCATTGTCCCTGGGTCGTCCACTCGTCCCTATAGCCGATCGGGCAAATCGTGCTGCCTGTGACGTTTGGGACCCCCCAGAACTTCCGGATGGAGTATGTCACCTTCGAGGTGGTGGACTCCGAGCTCCCATACAACGCCATCCTCGGACGCCCCGCGCTGTCCAAGTTCATGGCGGCTACCCACCATGGCTACCACTGCCTGAAGATGCCGGCCCCTCGTGGGGTCATCACGATCAAGGGCAGTCACAAGGCCGCAATGGCCTGCGACGAGAGCGCCTTGGCCATGGTCGGACAGACTTCGGCGTGGCGGCCAAGGCCGAAGCGGCCACCGTCCGCCTCTAAGGTGGCCTGCAGACCTCAGAGCCCACCAAGGCGAGCCCCTTTCCGAGGACGACCCGGCCAAGGTCGCCCACGTGAGGGTCAACCTCGAGTCCAAATAGGAACTCGAGCTCAGAATCTTCCTCCCGCTAACGCAGACGTGTTTGCGTGGGAACCGTCCGACATGCCCGGAGTCCCAAGGGAGGTCATCGAGCACAGGCTAGCTATTGACCGACAAAAAGCTCTGCCGACAGCCTTACGGCGTTCCTAAAATGGAAGGCCGATATCATCCAGAGCAACTTGGCAAGCTCCTACAAGCCGCTTCATCCGAGAAGTCGAGCATTCCGGCCGCTAGCTAATCCGTTCGCCGTCAAGAAGAAGGGCGGGAAATGGCGAATGTGCGTCGACCATCGCGACCTCAACGCCGCCTGCCCCAAGGACAATTTCCCCCTAGCGCGCATAGACCAACTGGTCGATGCAACGGCAGACTCGGCGCTCATGAGCTTCCTCGACGCCTACTCGCTATCACCAGATCGCGGCTGCACGGAAGACGAAGAGAAGCGCGCCGTAATACCTTTTGGTACCTTCGCTACGACCATGTCTTTCGGTCGAAGAACGCGGAGCCACGCCCAGCGACTAATGCGAAGACGGTCCACGATCGATAGGGCGAACGTAGAGGTCTATGTAGACGATGTTGTTGTAAAAAGCAAAGTCCCACGGGACCATGTGACCGACCTTCAGGAAACTTTTGCTAATCTTAGAAAACATCGAGTTAAGCTGAATCTTGAAAAATGTGTCTTTGGTGTCCGATCTGGGATGTTGCTTGGCTATGTGATAGGAAAGGCAAGTATCGGGGCAAACCCCGAGAAAATCGAGGCCATCGAGAATATGAGGTCGCCAACCTGCACCAAGGAGGTGCAAGCCCTCACCAGGCGGATGGCCGCTCTCAGCAGATTCATATCTCGTCTCGGCGAGCGCAGTGCACCTTTTTGTAAGATCCTGCGTAAACACGATGGTTTCGAATGGACGGAAGAAGCCGAGGCCGCTTTTAGCGAGCTAAAGCGTTACCTGTCCACGTCTCCCGTCTTAGCCACGCCAAAACTCGGGGAAGCTCTACTCCTCTATTTGGCGGTTGCCCCGCAGGCTGTAGGTGCTGTACTAGCAGTCGAACGCGAAGGTAAGCAACAACCCGTCTACTACGTAAGTGAGGTACTTCACGGGCCTAAGGAGCGGTACCCTGAGGTTCAGAAGCTCTTGTACGCCTTGCTTATAGCCTCGCGAAAGTTGTGTCACTATTTCCAAGCCCATCCAATTACTGTCCCGACGAGTTTCCCGTTAAAGGACATCATTCGGAACCCAGACGCGAACGGGAGGGTCGCAAAGTGGGCAGTCGAGCTTGGTGAATTTGACATCAAGTTCGTACCCCGAACAGCGATCAAATCCCAAATCGTGGCCGACTTCTTGGCAGAGTGGACCGGCCCGGCCAACCCCTCGGAAGGCTCGCCCAAACTCGCTAGCCAAGAAGCGCACTGGACCATGTTATTCGATGGGTTGCGCCAATTCGAGCGATCGGTCGCGGGTTTGTTCTCGTTTCCCCAAGGAGAACAAATTCAACATATATCTGACTCCATTTTCACCGCAACGAACAATCTTTGCGAGTCTGAAGGCCTCTAGCCGCCCCTACGAGCATGCATGCGCGCTTCGGCATTAGCGACTAACGGCGAAAGGGATTGAAGTTGGTCGTCGCCAAGTAAACAAGGAGTATCAGTGTTGCGACGACTCAATGGCGCGATACATGGCAGAGGTGAGAAAGCTGGAGAAGCACTTCACGAACTTCGAAGTATGCTACGTCCCTAGACTGGCTAATAGTCTGGCCGATAAGCTCACGAAGCTTGGCTCCTCACAAGAAACCGCCCCGGCGGGGGTGCTCGTGCAGCACCTATTAAAGCCCTCTATTCCCTCCGGAGAAGAGGCCCCCGAGAAGACGGTTGCCTCGACCCAAACAACCGGTACCGTTTCGTTCCTAGAGCAGCGCGACACCTGGATGATGCCATTCGTCCAGTTCTTGACGCATGGGACAACGCCACACAGACCACGGCTCGAAATCCGGCTCCAAAGACAAGCCCGACCTTACCGACACTCGGGGCTTGTTGTCTGCGAAAGGGTTCTAACGGCGACTTTGTAAGTGCGTGACTCAGGAGGAAGGCAAATTTCTCCTCCAAGACATCCACGACGGGATCTGCGGGGCCCATGCCTCTTTCAGAACCCTAGTGGGAAAAGTCTTTCGCATGGGGTATTACGGGCCAACTGCGTTGACCGACGCAAGAGAGCTCGTAAAACGCTGCCCGGCCTGCCAATATCACGCTCGGGTATCCCACCAGCCCGCATATGAGCTGCAGACTATCCCGCTAGCCTGGCCATTCTCAACATGGGGGGTGGACATACTTGGTCTGTTTCCCAGAGGCTTAAAGGGCTGCACATACCTGTTCGTCGCCATCGACACTTTCACTAAGTGGATCGAGGCCGAACCAGTGTCGAGCATATCCGCCCAGACGGCCAAGAGGTTCCTTAGGAACAATATCGTGACGAGTTCGGCGTCCCAAGTAAGCCGATCACGACAATGGACCACATTCACAAGTGAGCTATTCCAGGACTACTGCGAAGAGCTCGGCATGAAGGCCGCCCTAGTTTCGGTAGCTCACCCACAAAGTAATGGTACAAATTAACGCGAATGGACAGATCATGCAGGTATTAAGCGCCGAGTGTACGACGCTCGCCGAAAAACAAAGACACAACCGGGTAGAAGAACTACCCTCCATGCTTTGGCGGCCGAACAACCTCTAATCAGACTCTTGGCGAAACCCCGCTTAGGCTTGTATACGGCTCGAGGCGGTCCTACCCGCCGAGCTAAGAATTGGTTCACTCGTATTGATTTTGCAGGCAAATCGACAACGACGAGGAGCGGTTGTTGGACCTCGACGTATCTGAGTCCTGCCGCGAGCAAGCACTACTGCGAGTGGCAGCATACCAGCAATCCCTGCGGCGGCACGCAGCCAAAAAGGTACAGACCCGAACCCTGCAAGTGGGCGACCTGGTTCTAAGACGAGTTCAGAACCTGGCTCACGTCAACAAGCTCACCCTAAGATGGGAAGGTCCGTACACGATCAGATCGACCCGACGCTTGGGAGTCAGAAGATCGGCTATGCCGGATGGGAGAGTCCTCAACAGCTCCTGGAACATCGCTCAACTTCGGAGGTTCTACGCCTGAGAAAAGGTCGTAAGTCTCCATTCCCCCTGTCTTTGTTTCCTTTTGTTCATCCCACTATTCCCTAGAGAGTCCCCAAACTAACCCCAGTGACCCAAACTTATGATCGGGCTTCGGAGAAAGCCCGGGCCGTTCCAGTACACATCGGCAGGATAGTGGCTACGCAGAAGCCAACCCCAGGATTCCTTTGCACATGGGTAAGCCGATATCCATCGCACCTCGCAAAATCCCGTGCGGGGACACGCTTTCCGGCCCTACACCATAAACCCGTATAAAACCTGCGACAGGCCCGGGATACCTCTAGAGTCCAACAATCTGCCTCTCGCAAAGGGACAGAGCCAGGACCACAAGCTTCGTTCAAGAAGCGTGCGGTCTCTAAGCCACGCCCGAGCTTCTCCTCAGAAGCTCGGACATGGCTCGGGGACTAGGGTCGATTTTTCAAAAATTGATCTTCTCTAAGCGCGCCTCGCTTCTCCTCGAAGCTTCGGACATGGCTCGAGGTCTAGGGTCGATTTTTCAAAATTGATCTTCTCTAAGCCACGCCTGAACTTCTCCTCGAAGCTCGGACATGGCTCGAGGACTAGGGTCGATTTTTAAAAATTGATCTTCTCTAGCCACGCCCGAGCTTTTCCTCGAAGCTCGGACATGGCTCGAGGTCTAGGGTCGATTTTCCAAAATTGATCTTCTCTAAGCCACGCCCGAGCTTCTCCTCAGAAGTTCGGACATGGCTCGGGGACTAGGGTCGATTTTTCAAAATTGATCTTTCAAGCCACGCCCGAGCTTCTCCTCAGAAGCTCGGACATGGCTCGGGGACTAGGGTCGATTTTTTCTAAAATTGCGATCTTCTCTAAGCCACGCCCGGGCTTCTCCTCAGAAACTCAGACATGGCTCGGGGGCAGGGGTCAATTTTTAAGGTCGATTTTTCCTAAGGGTCGATTTTTGAAAAAGTTGATTTTCCAAGATCAGATTCCCAATCAAAAGACTCCCGATCTCCTCTAAGCCACGTCCGAACTTCTCCTCAGAAGCTCGGACATGGCTCGGGGCTAGGATCGGTAGGACCATACTACGTTTTCAATCCTTTCTTGCCCATACGACTACTAGCGCTCGTTTGCATGCAGGAAAAACAACAGAAAACAAAAGAGAAGCAGCGACAACCACCAACAATTTTATTAAGAAAAGTTTCTAGGATGACCCACAAGACGGTTACACTTAGCCCTAGCCAAAGGGTCCCAGAAACCCGACAATGACGTCGGCCACCTCGGCAAGCGCCGAGGCAGCCTCGACCAAGGCCGCGGCGGCAGCAGCATCGCGAGCACGGGCACCGACCAGCGCCTCCACGAGCGGATCAAAGGCCCCGTGAAGACGCGGAACGACTTCAACCAGTGCCTCGACCCTGGCGACGTCACGGGCGCGCGCCTCCTCCTCCGCAATCTCGGCCATTGCAAGGTCGAAGTCCGCCTAAAGCTCCGCCAACTCCGGGTCGTAAGCCATGGAAGCAAGAGGGAAAGGCACGGAAGAAAGAAGTCTGGGATAAGAAGTGACCGACGCATTGGTCTCTTTTTATAGCCAGAATTCGAGAAGCCGAGGCAATCCCAGGAGTAATGGCGTCGGGAAGCAGTTCCGACGTGGAACCGTTTCTAAGACTGAATGCGAATGTCTCTTGGGACACGGCGCGACAGTCAAAACGACGTTTGGCATCCCGGGGAGAAGGCGGACCAAAGAGGTGACAAAGGAAAGAAGTCAAAACAAATCAACTGCATTGATAAAAGGTATTTACAAAGGCAGGCCGGATTATCACCCAACAAAAAGAAAAAAAGGGGCCTACGGCTTAGGCTGGCACCGGAGCTTCCGAAGCTCGGCCAGCAACTCGTCGTTTTGGCCCTGAAGGTCGAGGAGCTCCTTCTCTTTCGCCCGGGAGGTCTGCATTTTGACCCGTAAGGCTTCATTGGCAGCCTCCAGCTCCCGCACGGCATCCTGATGGGTCTTCAGTGTACCCTCCGTCACGGTTGCGGCAGCCTTCGTCTGGGAAAGCTCTGCGGCAAGGAGGTCGTGCTCCTCCACCGCGCGAGCAATCTCCGCGACACGGCAAGACGCCTCCATCGACCGGAGTTGCTCGAACTCGAGGCGCGGTCGCGTTCGGCCTTAAGGGCCTCCAATGTCGGCAAGAAACCTCCTTGGCATCCTCTGCGCACGGCTAGGGCCGCCTCACCGCCGCGGCTCGAGCTTCCAGAGCTATCGCTGGACCGAGCTCGAACGAGCCTCCTCAAGCTCGGCGCGTGCGGCGTTGGCTTCCTGTCGCCACCACGTGCCTTCCGACCGCAGGGCCTCTCGTTCGGCATCGTGCTTAGCCTCAAACGAGCGAGCCATATCGACAAGTTCGCGGGAGATCTGTACCCGGAAGACAGACTGAGGAAGTGGAGGTCCAAATCAGGGAAAACACAAGACAACAAAAACCAAGCTCGGAGACACTTACCCGCTTGGCGACCGCCACGACCGCGACATCGTACCGAGCATGCGAACGACTGGGCGAGGAGAGCCAAGAACTGGCGACCGGCCGTCGCCCGAGTTCTTTGGGCCCCTCGGCCACCTCTCCTGCAAGCCCGGCCGCCTCCCTAGCAAGCTCGGCCACCTCTCCTACAGGCTCGGCCACCTCTCTTGCAAGCTCGGCCAAGCCTCCCACAGGCTCGGCCACCTCTCCTGCAGGCTCAGCCAAGCTTCCCTTGAGCTCGGCCGCCTTCCACTGGTTCGGCCAAGTCTTCCGCAGCTCTACCACCGCCTCCCACTAGCACGACCAGCCTTCCGTCGGCTCGGCGACCTCCCCATGAGCTCGGCAAAGATCAACCGCATGAGGACACTCGGGAGGAAGTCATCTGCGTCCAGCATCCACGGAAGTCCTCTCCCTGCGGTTCGCCATCATTCCTCGGCGTTTGGCGAGGATGGCCGAGTCGGATGGCCTCTTGGTGACTCCATGTGGTGATCCCAAGGTGGTGCTCGACCCACGATGGCGTCGCCGAGATCCACCCCGAGACGGTCAAAGGAGCCACGCTCCATAACCGCACCGGACGATGCTCGCGCCGTGATGACCGGACCGCGCCCCACCGAGAAGAAGAGTGTCGCTCGCGTCAATGGGGAACGGGCATGTTGCTCCTGGCAAAAAGCTCCCGAATGCCGCGGATGTCGATCGGGCGCCACCCGGTCGAGGTTCGCCCCTCGACGCGGATTGGCGCCAGACGCTCGGGGCCGAGATCGGTCTCCACCTTACTGGCGCGGCTGGGGCGACGTCCTTGTCGCCGCCACCACGGAGGACGGCGACCTCGAACCCCGGAGTCGGGTTTGCCCTTGGCGAGCTCATGCTCCGGGTCATCGCCTCGTCGCAGGGATAGGCTCTCTGTTTGAGGGACAACGCGACTGAAGAAACGAGGGAGAATTAGAACGCGATCGGCCCAAGGGCCATAATTCAACAGAAGAAAGGAAACGAGAAAAACCAACAAGCACGAGTAACTTACGTGCAGCCGCTGACGCCTCCTCGGTCACCTCGTCGTCCGAAGTCGTCGTCGTTCAACACCAACCGACGCCTCTTGCGGGCCTGATGATGCATACGGCCGAATACCGAGCAGGAACCTCCGGCCGGCTGGTCGGGACGAATCGCTGGCCGAGGCGCATGCCGCCGGGCGAAGCGGCCTTGCCCGGGAAGCGACCGGCCGGTTTCTTCACGGGCGGTCGCTTGCCCACGGCCTGTCTTTTCCGCACCAGGGCCAAGCTCGCGTCATCACCGGCCGTCGGGATGGCGGCTCTCGGCGACCACCGTAGAGATCTGGTGGTCCGGCTCCCACTCCCGCTTCCCCCTGCAGAAAATAGGCCGCAGGGCATCAGCTCACGAGAAAAGCCGTCCCAAGGGCGCCTAAGCCCGTAGAGACACGTACCTTGTCCAGGACGTTGCGAACGCCCGAGCCTGATGGCTCGTTATGGCTCGCGGGCAAGAGGAGCCCCACGACTCGAACCACGTCGTCTTGGGGACAAGGCTGCGAAGAAGAAAGAATAAAGAACATCACGAGCACGACTTGGGAAGAAGCTCGGACAAACGACTACAAGAGCAAGAACAAATACTCACGGGAGGTGCCTTCGCGGGAGAGGTCGTCCCACCCGCGGATCTCAAAGAAAGGGCAAACCCGCTTCTCGGTGGCTCACCCGGTGCCTGGTGAAGTCGGCTACGATATCGAAGCCGTTGAGCCCCCGGCCGGCCAAGTCTCGAATCTTGGCCCCCAGGGCTACCTCCGCCGGCTCTAGCGTAGGCCGGGGCATCGGCACCTTTCCGGGGTTCATGTTGGCAAATCAGAATTGGCAGTTGTCGGACTTCTCGGCGTAATACCACCGCGACGCCCACCCCCCGACGTTCTCCTTGGCCTTGAACATCGGGTACGAGGACTTCATGTCACGGCGGAGCTTGAAGTAGGCACACCCGCCGCATTGTGTCCGCCGGTCGTGGTCAGCTCGTAGAAGTGGAGGAAGAGGCTGACCGTCGGCTCCACTCCGACGAATGCTTTGTAGAGGTGCGCGAAGATCGTCAAGAACAGATCGAGTTGGGATTGAGGTTCACCAGCTCGATCCCGCACTGGGCCAGAACGGATTCGACGAAATCGGACTCCGAGACTCGAAGCCCATGAATCGCAAAAAGCTCAAAGCAAATGAACTCCTTACTCTTGGCGCTGGGCGCCTCACGGCCGCCTCCACCCGCCGACCTCGACGAAGCCGTGACTTCATTTCTTCAGATCGTCCTCGGTGAGGAGGCTCGCGTGAATGGCGCCATCGGGAGGAAGGATCGGAAGGAAGATGGCGAGAGGCGATAAAGGAAGAAGACGGAGGAACGCAGAGCACAAGAAACACGAATAGCACAAGAAGGCGGGAAGAAATGGCGAAAAGGAAACCACGATATAAACCCATGAGGGAGGCGAACCATCACCGTCTGGAAGGCGTGGAACTCGAGGAGAAGGAGAGCGGGCGCGAACCGCGCCGATTGGGATTCCCGCCGAGGTGTGAGGGTTCAAGGTAAAAACCAAGCTTTTCACCCAAGGCGGTTACTAGATAAACCTCTGGCGGACGTCACCGCCCCGCCGAGGCTCGAGACTAGCTGTTGGGGAAAATATGTGGCTCATGGAGTTTCGCCCACTTACTTACCCGCGCCCCATTGCGAGGTAAGCTCGGGACAAGCAAGCCGCGCCCGAGCTTGGTAGCTTCGGGCAGACCGCCCGCCTCGGGCTTCGGGCCTCTTGCTTCTCTGAGCTTCGAGGTACGAAGGACGGGACCCAGAGCAAATCATCACGCGAACGGACAGATACGCCGTCCCCAAAGTCATCAAGAATTAAATGCGCCGATTGCATCTGAGGGCGCCGCCGCAGCTTCGACGGGTAGGCGGCGGTCCGTCAACCGCCCGCATAGGCAAGACACGCGGCCGGCCGAAGCGGTCCCAAGACGGTGATCAAAGGATTGCACTCGATTGCGGTGGATTGATGCGATCACCGGCATGGGAAAAAGGCAACGACTAATTCAATGGACGGCGCAAGCTACGGTGGCGGGCGCTTATAAAAGGGCGCCTGAGCCACAACAACGAGGGCTTGACGTCGACACACAACTCACTTGGAGAATAGCTACGGTAGAGAACAGAGCACTTGCACCTCGTAGAGCTTTAGTTCGGCGGTAGTTCTCGCATCCAGTGCTGTAGGAGCACACACACGCAAAGTGCCTTGAGCACTATCGTACTCGCCCGGCCTCCCAAGGTCCGGACTTCACCCCTTGTACTCGTTTAAGCTCGGCATTAAACGAAGATCGGACGTAGGTTGTTATCCCGCAGCCGAGGCTGAACCAGATAAAACACTCGTGTCGTCGCTCCCATCCATCCGGTCTTGACGCGCCGGCGCGTTGGGACCAAGGTCTTTAGCGTCGTCCGCCAAAGGTCGGGCCTCGGTCCGGGACAGGCCGCTGGCCTCGCACCCCTTTTCTTGCTTATTGGCGCCATGGGGCTCGCCTCGGTCGACAAGTAAACAGTATTATTTTTAGAATATTTGTAACTCCACTTCGAATTAATTTTTTTACTATTTTGCCTAGCTCCTTGCCTACTTTGAGGAAGTTTAGCATCCTGAAAACCAGGTAACGTTATAGTTCTAATGCATACTAAAGTAAAGTAGAGTTCGTTAAAACCATGGTTTTCTTATGTATATATTAAAAATTCTATATATTACAAAATCATGGTTTGTTAAACCATGTATCCAAATAGGACAAAGAGATTGCACCGAGCATGAAGTAATGCAGTTGGACGCGCACGTTTGGGACGGGAGAATTTTCTTGACCCTAGAATTGAACTTTTTCTAACGAGTGCTCGCGTTCCAAGCAAAACCGGTGTGATCAGTATGTAGAACTCAACTGAGATACCGTGCGAGTCCATATTGCACAGTGCTGCATCGTATTGTTTGACGAAAAAGTTTAATCTTTTAGATGAATTAATCAGAGCATGCTATTTACTACAGTATGATATTTGGATCAAGAGATCCTAATTCAACATGGCTAACACAATATTAAAAATAATAGTTTTATCATGCTTCAAGCTTATATCTAAGGCCAAATGTTGACTATTTAGAAGGGACTTATCCCAATTTCTATTTATGTAAAAATGCAAATATAAGAGTATCAAAGTTACTACCATCTTTTAGAAAGGGCTAATCCTATTTTTTTTACGTGAAACTTTTTTTTACAAGGGACTCAACCCATTTCCATTTTTACTTGAAATGGAAATACAAGAATATCAGTTTTTAGAGCATCCACACCAGAAACTCTATCCTTATTTTCTCTCTCTTCTACTCTATTTTCTCTCTCTATTATTTTAAAATTTATTCACACTTTACACTACACCCTAAAAATTTTTTTCCCTCCACCAGAAACTCTATCTCTAAAATTCTATTTCTATACTATTATAGAATTTCTGCTACGGCCGCTATTACAAGGGAGTTTACATTGCATTGCATTGGATGCTGCTGCTCCTCGCAGACAGGCATGATGCACGCTGATGTAACCGGTCAGAGTTACCGCGGCCGGCCGGACGGTAGAAACGGAAGCCCCGAACTGGCCGCCGGGTAAAAAGCGCCGCCGCCGCGGCGTGCGTGGTCGGCACGTGAGCGGGGGAGGGCAGAGCCGGTGAGCGACCGCTCGGTGCCAAGCGGCGCGCGTACCGGAGGCCCACGTGCCGCCGACGGGCGGGGCCCAGCCTGGCCCTGGGCGCGTGCGGACGAGGCGCCGGTAGGGATCGGGCAACCACCGTGGTGGGTGTAGGTGGCCGACGGCGCAGGTGGACCGGGCGCAGGGAGGGTTGCTTCCGGCCGGGGGGGCCGTGGGCCGTGGCGGTGGCGTACGGTTTTATATTTACCCGGGGGGCTCCCCGCAATTTTGTCGGGTTGGGAGGGGCAGAGCGCAGTAGCTTTATCACGGGGCCTTTTTACATTTTGGACCTCGGGCTATTACTATTTGTCAAGTGATCTATGTGTGTGTAAAGATGCTCATGTTGACTTGAGGTCGCTGTTGAATCTCTCTTTGAGCTCTGTGAGTCAAGGGGGGTACTTGCTAACTTGACGTGTGCTCTGCTTGTATTCATGATACATGACGTAGAGGTGTCCAAAGTACGAACTATTGTTTTCGAAAAGGATTGTTTAAAGTCAAAGTATTCACCTCAAAATCAATTCGTGTATATTATAACAGTAATTCTCCGTTTGTTTGCCTGCAAAAATACATTCTTTTTGGTTACAAAACAATTCTAGCAAAGTAATTGATCTAATTTGAGCCAAAAAGAATCGATCATAACTAAAAATCAGTAGCTTACCAAAATGTTGACCAGCGAGTAAATCAATTACTAGGCTCATTCCAACGACGAGTTAAAGTTCATGCTAAGATCCTCTTAGGCTTTAATTAGATGGATCTTTTTATTGCACATAAAGTATGGTAGATCATTTTCTTTGCTTAATCCAATAGTCTATTGATCTCTTACGTCTTACCCATTTAATGGTAAGATGGTTAAACTGTTTGGACCATATATATTTGATCCCACGGTCTGGTTATCTCGTACCTCAAGTTTTAGAAGTGCTCTAATTAGATAGCTTATAACAATGGATATAAACCCTATTCATAGCATATATGCCAAAAACGGACATCAATTCGTGTTCATTTCTTCAGTCGGATGTGCTACTACATAATCCATTCCTTGACATAAACAAGGTTCTTTAAAAAATTTGAAATTCTTTTTTCTTTTACAATTTCTTTGGACAAGTTCTCGAGGTTGATCATGATATGACATTAGACACTAGACGAAATGTGAGACTACCAAAATAACTCATCGATGCCTCCTGCTATTTAATTGTCCTACTTTCCTTCGATTATTTCGTATGGTTATCTTTGCCACCTTCCATAACTATTGTCAACACTCTTAAGTCAGCTTATCCTACTTATCTCGTGTCTTATTTGACTTATCTCACTTTTTTATTACTTTTTAAGTCGATTTTTTTATCTCGTAGGCGTGTCTATAAGCTCTCTAAACCCCAAAATTGAAGGCCACCCGGCTCTCGAGGCTACCTCGAAAAAATTTCGAAGTGACAAATAAGTAGACAAATAAGCTGAAAAAAACCCACCCATAACACAACTCATGTCTTATGCACACCACCACACGTGTGCATGTTCACATACACGCTAAGACCTAGAATATTTGTTCGACTTTACCACTATCTGTCGAGCAAACATAATATAGTTGGAATATTTGTTTATAGTTGAATTATTTTCTTGCCTATAATCTAAAGTTCGGAGGGTGAAGAAGAGGATGAACCACGAGCATTACCTCAAACTTTTTAGTGTGGGCTTTCCAAAGATGACTTTTTTTTTCTCAAATTGAATTTGAATGAGTGATGAACCAATTAACGAGCAGCATTACCGTGCAAACCCAACAGAAGGCCTCAACATTTAAAGTCAAATTCTTGTCAAGTTCATCTAGAATGCCACTCATAAAACCGCAGTCCACCCATTTGACCATCTCTCCAAAATTCTCCAGAAAGTCCACAGGGACCACACGTGCGATATCCGAACAAGCCGAGGCGCCAAATCGAAAAAAACCGCCCCCCTCTCGACGCTCTCGTCTATCCCCATCCGAAAGCGCCAGCCGAAAAAAGAGCAAGCCAAAAACGGGAGCGCAGCGCCCCGAACCACCGCGACCCGCAAAACACAAAAACGAGACGCGCCCCCGCCGCAGTAGAGCGAGCGATCCCCCCATTTCAATTTTTAAGAGAGAAGGCGAGGAGGCGCCGCCGCCCCCGCCGCCGCCGCTGAATCCGATGGTGTCCGACCAGGAGCTCGCCCGCTACGTGGAGTCCTTCGTCCGCCAGGCCGCGGCGCTCCCCGGCGGCGCCGCCGGGGGGATATCGCCCGAGGCCGTGGTGCGCCAGCTCGAGGCGCAGCTCGGCGTCGACCTCTCCCCCAAGGCGCCGCTCATCCGCGACATCCTCGTCGCGCTCCTCGCCCCCTCGTCCGGGTCCGGCTCCGCCGCGGCCGCCGCCGCCTCGCGGAAGGATCCTTTTGCTCCGGCCGCCGCCGCCGGTCCGAACCCGTTCTCCGCCGCCGCCACCGCCACCGCCACCGCCTCCTCCTCCGGCCCCGCCCCCGCGGGTGCGCCCCACTTCTTCGCGCAGCAGCCGACGCTGCAGCAGCTGCAGTCGTACCTCTCAGCCTCGCCGCAGTACCAACACCACCGCGCCGGCCCGGCCGGGGCGGCGTACGATGTTGCCGGGTCGTACCGCTACGCGCAGGCCTTCCAGCAGCCCGGCGGCGCACAGCTGCAGAGGCTCGTCCAGCTACAGCAGCAACAGCAGCAGCAGATGGCCGCTGCGGCGGCTGCGGCTGCGGCTGCGGCTGCGGCGGCATCTGCGACCACGGCAGAGGAGAGTCCGCGTGCCGCGGCGCCGCCCACTGGCTCGAAGAAGGACAGGTGCTTCCTGCACTTCGCTTTCTTTCATTTCTTTTTCGCATTCGAATTAGGGTTTGGATTAAACGTTGTGTGTGCTGGGTGCGCCTGCTCGTGTGCTCTTTTCGCTTCTACGCGAAGCTAAACTCCAAATCATGTAGACTATTTGCTTTCTTTGTTCCTTTTGCAGATTTGTTTGGTGGGTTGAGATGGGATTAAGTGTAAAAGGTTGCCTTTTTTTGGTGGTTACATGTTTTATTTTTTTGTGGTAGGGGTTGAGGCTTTTGATTCTTTCTGGTACAGAGATATTTTACCAGGATTACTCTCAGATATGAGTGGGGATGGGGTAAACCGGAAGGAACTGGTTTCTGAGCGCTTCCATTGGACCATGCCTGCTTGTATTAGATCTTTAATGCCCACGGACGCTTGTTGAATCACTTAGCGTACTTGAGATAATCTTTGAATACTGCCGTAGTTATGCCAACCTTACCTGCAGAATTAAAAGCCTATGAACTTGGTAGCGTAATATGGACTGTCATCCCCATCAAAACTTGTAGAGAAGCTTAGCTAGTATTTTCAATGTGCTTAACCAATAGATTTGCAGGTTGTGCTCCATTTATGTTTCTAGCTGGAAGTTGAAGAAAACCTCAAAACTGTATTGTCTGCTCGCTTGACTTAGTTTAAGAATTGACATTTTGATTGTGTGAAGATATTATTCAGCGAACATAAGTTTGTTTGCATGGAAGAATATTCCTGATATGATATCCTGAGGGGGTACTTCTCCTAGGACTACGCGAGATATAGATGTGTGATGTGTCCCTTTTGTTCTGAAATCCCAGCTATCTTTAAACTGTTGTTCAGTCTGTTCATTGAACTTATTGTTCTGGTTGTCTTTTTGTATCAGTGGTAGTACTGGAGTGAAACGAAGAGGTGGTCCAGGGGGGCTAAACAAAGTCTGTGGTGTTTCTCCTGAGCTGCAAGCTATTGTCGGTGAACCAACCATGGCTAGAACTGAGGTTTGTGCTACCAGCCTTCTTTCTAATGTCCTTCCTTGTGTTAATGATTACATCACAGCAGAAACCCTGAGATTGTGAATCAACTGCAGATCGTTAAGCAGCTTTGGGCATACATCCGCAAGAACAATTTGCAGGACCCAAACAATAAGAGAAAGATCATATGCAATGATGAGCTACGATTAGTTTTTGAGACTGATTGCACTGATATGTTCAAGATGAACAAGCTTTTAGCTAAGCATATAAGACCACTTGAGGCAACGAGTAGGCCTTCTGCACACTCACTAGCTATGTTATCCAAAGAAATAGAACTTTCATTTATGAATATATGCTCAAAATTATTGCAGAAGATTCAAATCGAGATTCAAAGAAGTTGAAGCCTGTGGACAGTGAACCCATTTCTCCTGCCGAGACTGATGCTAACCAACTTCCAATTATTGTGTCTGATGCCCTTGCTAGCTTTTTTGGAACTGGAGAAAGAGAGATGCCCCATTCTGAGGCTGTCAAGCGTGTTTGGGACCACATAAAAAGCAATAATTTAGAGGTTAGTCTATGATTGTTATCAGAACCTTGATGTGCTATACTGTTATCATGTAAAATGTCCTGGTTGTTACCACATAAAAAGCAATAATTTAGATGTTAGTGTGCGATGTTAAACTTCTAGTGAGCATTGCAAAGTAATTTTGTCCAACCATGGTAAACTACAGAGAGTGAAAGCTATTGTTGCCTCAGATTCTCAGCTATACATATTAGTACCTAAAAATTCTTTCTAGAATAGAAACATATCTAGTTGATTTGAGGCTGTTATAATTACTATCTCTCGAGTCATGAGGAAGAAAAATTAAGTGTACAGATATGAATACTTATACTCCTTTATCCTTGTGCTTCAGACCAATGTTGTCATACCTTGGAATATTTTTTATATCTTATTGATGACAGATTTTGTTGACTGGACTCCCTAGTGACCCTATTTGGTAATTGATTGGGGTTTTTCATTTGGCAGCACACTCACTGTCTGCTTTCTCTTTTAGATTTTGTTTTGGTTGGTGATTTGGTTGTTGGTGGTTGATCAACTAGATACATATGGTAGTTGTTTTTAGATACAAGTAGTTCGAGTGCATATTGATATTCCCATGTGATTTTCATTTTTTTTGAACTTGACTAACTGGGACATGGGGCCGGTATGCTTTTCAATATATACTGTTATACTGTATTCCCTATACAAATCTTGAGCAGCCATATGAAATTTTTTTGCAATTGCTTCTATATGCGAGTTGGCTTATCGTCTATTCTCTTTTGACCTATGACAAGAGTGAAGCATAAGCAAACCATGCCCCATATGGGTCCCTCCCTTCCCTTCAGTGTTTTCATACATAACTGGATAGTAATGGTTTTCCCATATAAGATGTTAGGAACGATAAATCGAAACATATGCAAAATGTAAATGAATTTATTTTCAGCTCCTAGTTTGGAAATGTCTTTATGATGTTGTAAAATGATGCATCTTTGTGTTTTCGCCCTTCCAATTTTCCTTATCCATTTATATTTTCATGGAGATGGTCCAGGAGGGTGAATATTCAGTTTTGCATGCTAGCATAATTAGATGTAGGCATTAGTTATTGCTGGGTATTTCTCAGTAGACATTTTATAGTTGGACGATTGGTAAGAGAGCTTATATTTTCCTGCCACTTTTTTTTTTAATTAAAATAAGACTATACTATGTAAATTGGCTCTGTCTAAATTTGTGTGTAATCTCCTTACTGAAACCACTATTTAGGATCTGAACTTCTTTGCAAAACAGATAAGTAATCCGTGTACAACCATTTTGTTGTTCTACTTAAAGTAATTCTATGTGAATCTAGGCATCTCCAAATGGATCGATTGACTAATTTATATTTTTTTGCTTGTGGTTGCAGGATCCAGCAAATCCCACAATGATATTATGCGACTCTAAACTTAAACAACTCTTTGGATGTGAAAGCCTAACTGCTCTGGGTGTTTCAGAGTTGCTGTCACACCACCTTTTCAAGCAACATAACAAGATCTAACTGGTTAGTTATTGACTCTCCTAAGAACGTCATCATGTTTCCAAGGCTTGCATTGCACAGTTGTTGCTAGAGGACATCTATCCCTTGCTCGCAAGTCCCAAGTTTTTTTCCTTGATGTTGCTATGGTAGTACCCTATAGGAATGAGTACAGTGATATTTTTACTTATTGTAATGGCTCATTGAGTACTGGTAGCTACTACATTTATTTCATTTAACACAGGGTGTTACCGTGTTAGTTTGCTTATCAATTGATCAGTGTTTTACTATGGCTGCAGATCAAACATCTTACTGGACTCTAGTTGGTCTAACATCCTGGTAGTAGGCACTGATGAAACGACAGAAACTTGCTGAAAGTTGTTTATTGCATCTTTTGTATCCATCAGACTGATTTACTTATGAGAAAAGGCTGTAGGCTAATCTCTTCACAGTAGCAAGGAAAAGGAATGATAGTTGTTGCATATTATCTAGTTTGATCTTCTCAGAAGGTAACATGTGTAAGGTTATCCCGAATTTGCAGTTTGTTAAAAAGAAAGCAGCACCGAAGCAACAGTTAGAACAAGTGAAAGCTGATGAACTTTGTTTGATGTACATTCAGCAACCATAGACACGTTTTATGGTAAGAAGTTAGACACGTTTTATGGTAAGAAGTTGCTTTCTTCTTTGTCACCCAAAAGCCTCTTACATTGCTAGCGCTCTAGTTAAAGACATCTGTACCCCCCATATTATGTTGTAGGTGATGCCTAATTTATACAGTTTAGATCGTTGTCAAATCGTTAAATCTTTCGCTCCTGTTCATTCTTAAATATGGTCCCTGTTCATTCTACTAATACATGGATATATGATGATTGATGTTGTCAAGTATAACTGTATAAGCATGCACTATCATTAGCATTGTTTCAGAATCTGTTGTCCCCCCCAGCTCTTTCAAGTGCTGACCATTCACAACAAATTCAGGTATCTGTACAGGAGAACATGTTTGTGATCTTGCTATCCTAAAAAGCTAGAAGTTCTGGAATATGGCGTAGAACAGTACCATGACCACCAGACCCATGACGGCGCAGGCGATTATCGTCCTGCTATCCTTCTCATCAAGCGTACCTTCCGGCAGAATCTTGTTGGCCATGGTCAAAACCACCGCGTCCAAATTCTGCAGTGGTGAAAGATAAAAATCTTTGAGCTGTTTAGCTTTCGACAAAATAAGGTCATCACTAGGGATTTGTGCATTTGTTGCACCATCAGCCAATAATGCTTGCTCCTTGAAAAAAGAGTACCAAGCTTGCCTGCTGAATGATCTGAAGAATCCTCTGAAGGAGTGGCGCCCAGGTCTTGTTCACTTGGCTACAATGACAAAGCAACAGGCAACAAGGCCATCATGATTCAGTCAGTTCCTTTACATCTTCCTGCTATGCTAAAGCCAAATTGCTGCAGCTGTAAACCATCTGTGCATGATGCTAATCATGGTTTGCTGAAGTTAAAAACACCCCAAAAATCGAACCAGATTCAGAGCAGCCGGGCACTAGGATCAGTTACCTGATAAGCAGCAGGCCCCTGTAGACGTGAGTCGTAGAGACGTTGCAGTCTAGGTCCCATGGCAGCTTCCTGCCCTTCCATTCTGCAAGCAAACAACCCGGACGTGATCCAGTGCTTCCCCTTATGCGACCAGCTGATCATCAGGCTGTTTTTGCCGCGTTAACTGACGAGGTTTCTGAACAAACCTACAGACCACTTGATGCCCAGGTCGAAGCCTTCGTCCTCCGTCGGTTTGAGCACGAACGATACGTGGTGACGGAGCATCAACGCATGGAGGAACAGGAACAGGTTCTGTCAAGCATGTCATGTGTCAAAAATGCTGATACACTCATACACGAGACCGATCATTGGCTAGCGAGCCAGGAGCTCACCCATACTCGATCCCTAGATCGGCCCGAGTGCCTCACCAAGGGAATTGAGGGTTGGCTCAATGTTGGAGAGCACCTTAGTGGCGTACCCCACCCATTTGGGTTCGAATATAAGTGCACTCTTCTATCTTTAGAGTGTGTTTAGTCAGATGGAACAGAGCGAAATAGCATTGGTTGAAACACGGTGGAATAGAAGTTGTATAGGGCTGTTCGACCAAAAAGTTTAAACAATATCATATAGCATAGACAGGGAATATTCATTAAATTTGAACTATTTTTACCATCTTATCCTACTTATCATACAAATCAAACGTATATACGAGAAACGGTATCATTTCATCCTACCAACCAAACAAACTCAACCATGAGCTATATCATCCTATCTCACTTCATTCAACTAACCAAACACTCTTAGTTATTTTTAAAAGACATCTCTTTAGTGAATGCCAAAGCCCATCACAACTATGCTTAAAAATAGTTTGTACACTAGGCCAAATAAAAGGTAATTAAGCGTTGCCTCAACTGTTGGAGAGTACCTTAGTGGCGTGCCCACCCAGTCAGGCTTCAATCTAGGTGCCATCTTCTCTTTTTAGTGATTTTTTTTACAAGATATCTCTTTAGTAAATTGACAGAGCTCACGAAAATTATGCTAAAAAATATGCTGGTACACTAGGCAAAAAAGAAGAAGATAGTTTCACCCGATCGGTAGCTGAAAAGTAGTTTTATTGTCAGTGGAAGTAACAGAAAAACAACATCTGTTTTACAATACACTATTTATTCTTTTTCTCAAACAGTTCTATTACTTAAGATTTAGTTATACTACACTTGACTAGCATGAGTATATAATCTTTCCAAATAAACGTTTATATCTAAATTATGCTACCACCTAATACTACCGCCACTATCCATGGTAAAATTGTCTAAAAGCTGTGGGGCCGGATACAACATGGGATTTTTTTTTAAGCAATTGAATATGAAAATGCATACTCCTTGTACATGCAGGTCCAGACTCCAGACACTTGTGGTCGTGTTCAGCCCTGACCTTTATAGCCTAAAATCAGATTAAAATATATAACTTGAAATTTATCTTTTTATACTAGCCATACGCTCTAACATTTTGTACCCATTTTTAAAAAGCTTTTAGTGGTTCTTCTCAAAGATCTCAAAACTATTTTTTGGCCTCTCCGAACCTCTTTTTGAGGGTCCTCAAATTTTCAGATTATAATCTACCGTAACTTTTCAGCTCTATCAAATAAAGGTACATGCTTTGCGTTCCCCTGCTCCCTCATTTTTTTTTGCAAAAAAAGTCCTTATGTTTTCAAAGCATCGCAATCAAGTCCTTCTTCTTCCTCCTCTCCCCCTCATTCTCATTCTCTCTCTCTTCCCACCTAACTCGGCTGACTCCTCCTCGACACACGCCACCATCGACGGTCCTTAATGGCAACCACTGAGCCACCACTTAGAGCGAGACGGCGCAATACGACATCTACCGGCTGCTCCGGGCGCGTGGCTCGGCGCCACTTGTCAAGACGGCGCGATGGTTGCAGCCCCATCCCGCAATGGTCGTTGGCATTGGCTTGTGTGGCTAGCAACGACAACGAGGTTCAATAGGTTGGCTCGACCTGTCGGGGTTCCATGGCGCGACAATAGATGGGGAGGAGGTGGTTAGCGGCCAAGGCGGTGATAGTCGTCGCTGGTAGGGTAGCCGAAGTGGAGGGAAAGAGAGGAAGGGGGAGGGAGGGATCTCAAAGAAGAATTTGAAAAACTAGGGAGGCTTTTTTTTTGTAAAATCATGTGTGTGAGAGAGTGGGGTCAAAGAGTGAATCTCGACGCGAGATCTATGGTCACAAAGGTGCTAGCCCCAAGCATACATGGAAATCCGTTCTCGATCTCTTTTTGTTAATACCATAAACAATGTTTTGTTTAGCTACTCCATATGACCATATATAGCACAATTGAGAAATTTTATGATACACTGCCGCCCATTCTTCAAGATCTATAGAGGTAATATTTGTACACAACAAGGATAGTATATTCGTGTGAGGGGCAAATAAAGGTTAGATTAAAATATGCTACTATCCTATTATATTGCCATTGCATCCAGTAAAATAGCTCAATAAAATTTGAGTTCGGTCCTCCATTTACCTTGCCCATCTGGGGGACACCGATGGAGGCCAGGTTACTGAAGAGATACTGGCACTCATCGCCGACGAGCTCGAGCAACTCCCTGACGCTCCGGTTCTGGTAGGCGGAGGCCAGCTTCAGCATCCTCCTCATCGTCCGGAACTCGTCCCCTCCGTCGCCGAACAGCGCGCTCGCGCGCAGCCTATCTGCACTATCTCTCCTGCTCGTCTCCGCGTTCTCGCGCCATGTCCTGACGCGCCGCGCCGGCCCGCTCCTGCAGCCTGAGCCGCCGTGATCTCCCGCGCTCTTCATGCCATTCGGACGCCGCCGCATCGACGGAGGAAGAAGAAGAAGATGACACGATGACAGAGCAGAGTCCATGGAGAAAAGCTGAGCTAAAAGTGGTGTAGCTTCAGATGTGAAATGCATGGACGCGTTGAGTGCCGGCGCCGCGTACATATACGTGACCGAGCAGGGATTGGAATTCTTGGTGTCTTGGCGATCGATGCATGTCCGGCTCACAGGGCAAAGGATTGCATGCGATTGAAGCCAAGCTCCCCGGTGTGGTGTGGCAATGGCACACGGTGCAAGGTTGCCAGGGCAAGGCAAGGCAGGATGCTCTTCCAAACTTGGCCTGAGGTCCATACCCTACAATGGCTACATGCTGTCAGCTAATGCCTATGCCGCTATGCCCCCAGCATTGCTCTAGGGGTGAAAACGGGCTGGGTAGTACCCGCCGGGTATCCATACCCGATACCCGATTTTAGTGAAATGGTAGCTAATTTTTTGTACCCGGCGGATACGCAGGGGCGGATCCAGGCCTTGGGCTGGGTGGGCTTCAGCCCGGGGCCTGGCAATCCTACCAGTAGTACCAGTCCATAGCATATATAGGTCCAAGTGAAGTCTCAAGAGCTCCAGCCTATGGTTTGATGGCAACTGCACCGTTCCAGCAAGGCAACTGGACATTGGCAACGTGTACTAGCCTTACGGCCCACTGTGGCCTAGCTACGGGCTGCCCACCAGCAGTCGTGCATGTTGTATACTTGTATACGATGACTCGAAGCATTGACGCGAGTACGCAACACAACGATGCCTGCTCTCTGCGTTCTACCCTATGCGGCTTGTGGCTTCATCTCAGCGCCCGCACGCCATGCCTGCACATTCTGCTTGTGTAGCCACGCTGCACCCCTGATCAGTGATCAGCGATTGCACACGGCGTCCCACCGTCACCGTCGGCCGCATGCGGCATCATCGTATCAAATGACAGCCAAGCCATCACCCAAACAGGTTTACTTACTTTGCCCTTATATAATTTTTTATATTTTATATGATGTAATCATTGCTCAGATGATCATTTCTATAAATATCTGCACTAAATTAGGGACAGAGATTAGAGAATGATGAGGAATTTGCACTAAGTTTTAGTGCACTAAATTTTGAGAAATTTTATAGTACACTAAAATGAACGTTTCCCATTCACTCTTCTCGATCTGACAACTCAAATTAATTTTAATTTTTTTAAACTACCATAGACAATGATAGTATATTTTTACGAAGAATGCACTCTAAACGAATGGTTAGATCTTTTTTGAGCAAAAAAAGGGTTACATCTAAATAATACTACTGTGCTAATATATTTGCCGTCGTATACCATAAAAGAGCTCGAAACTTTAGCCCGAGACTTGGTGAGATCCTAGGTCCGCCACTGCGGATACGGATATGGATATGGGTAGTACCCGGTTTTTCTCTTGTAAATATGGATTGGATACAGGATCGTTAGTACCCGACGGATACGGGTACCCAATAAATTTTTATAACCGGCACCGGTCCGCCCAAAATGCCAAAGAAGCCGGATCGGTGGCGGAGGACCTCAACCAGGTCAGTCGACCTCTTCTACCGCTAGTCGCCGCCTTGGCGCGCCAACCCGGTGTACTTGCCGTCGGCGAAGGCCGGTATAGGTTCAAGAAGACGGATGCCGACGCCGGCGACGTGGGGTTGGACGGAAACGACGGCCTGAAGGTGAAAGCAGCGCCGGTGTAGACGCTGATACGCCATTCGTCCGCAGCGCAATACATAGCAATATAGGTGGCCAAACGGGCCGCACGGCACGGCCCGGCCCAGGCACGCCAGGGCACGGCACGGTTAGGCACGACACTATCAGGCACGGCTAACTAACCGTGCCGTGCCGGCACGACACTAGTGCCGGCCACGCGGCCCAGGCACGGCACTACAAGAGCTTAGCCGTGCCGTGCTAGCACGCGCAAAGACGGCCGCCCATAGTGCCCGTGCGTACCTGCATAACTAAAATTTTAAACATCTCAAAATACAAGTCTGAAGTTCCAGATTTCAAATATAATGTCTAAAATTTCAAAATAGCTCACTAAAACTGACTCAGACCACCAAAACAGACCAAAAACATATAGTTCAAGCTTCAAAATAGACAAATAGTTGAGCTGTTGTGCAATGGCTGCCTCATTAAAAACCTATCTAGGTAAAAACTCACACCTCGTGAGAAAACCCTAGATAGGAAAAGAGTACAGCCCAGCTCCAAATGTTCAAGTTACATTACAGTCCATACAGGCATACAGTCCATTACAAAAGATTACAATCAGGGCATCAGCCTGTCAGCCATTAGGCAGCCTCAGTAGGTTCATCAAGAAAAAGATTAGAGAAAGAATCTTCAAGTTCTTTGTCCTCCAAGGTGTGTTGAGCCCTTGCTTCCCCTTACTCCCAATCCTTGATGCAGGCCAGCATCTCCACCATATCAGATGTCAAACGACATCGCCGCTCCTCAATGATCCTGCCAGTTAGACTAAATGCACTTTCTGATGATATAGTAGAAACAGGCACAGTCAAAACATCTTTAGCTAAGATAGAAAGAACAGGTATGTAAGTTTGTGCTCATGCCACCAGGTCAAAAGATTGAATTCATCATCATACTTCTGGACAGTGTCACTGTCCAAGTATGATGACAATTCAGAACCAACCCCAAGAGATGCTGCACCAGTGCTTGCGGCGGTGAGGCGTGGAGCCGGCGGCGAGGCCTGGAGCAGGAGGGGAGAGAGACGAGAGCGAGAGCGGCGGCGAGGCGTGGAGCAGGAGCCAGGAGGGGAGAGACCGAGAGAGACGAGAGCGAGGACGAGGGTTTCTGAGGGGAGGGCCGGGAAGGGCCTGACCGCGTCATAGTGTGGCCGAGTGGGCTGCGGCCTGCGGCCTGCGTGGGATGCGGGCCGCATCGTCCGCTGTTAAAGCAGGCGTGCTCGTGCCGGCCCGATGGGCGAGGTGGCGGCCGCACGCGGCACGGGCATCGTCTTTGTGCCAAAGACGGGCACTATAGCAATCGTGTCGTGCCGTGCCGTGCCGTGCCTGGGCACTACGGGCCGTGCTGTGCCTAGTGCCGGCCCGTTTTGCAGGGCCTATTTGGCCACCTATACATAGCAATGATAGCATGCAGCATCAACACGCACATATATATAGATGGATAGATATAGAGCTAATTAGGAGGCATTGATTCTTTGGAATCAGGTATGATATCAGCACACACATCATCTATAAATCTCTAGGATTAAACAAAAATTCTGATTAAAAACTTGGCTTGCTGATACAGTATGGCTATATGGTATGGCTAGAGAATCGAACTATGATTGGAGACCAGAGAAAGGAAAAAATAGCATACAAGATTCATCTCACAGTAGAAAGAAAATTACCAATTTATTGTATTAGCACATGGATTAGCCCTTAATTTGATCCGACTCAAGTATTTATTATTCAATACAGTATAGATGTCCTTATAATAACTACTTGCTATGTTCAATATTTTGATCATATACAAGTAAAATGCTAATTGCTACGACGTATGTTAAATATTTTTATCATCCATAGTGATTTATAGTATGATTCGTTATTTACGCATTATCCGACTAAGTACCCGTTATCCGTTTTGTACCTGTTCATATAATATCCGATATCTGTTTTCTACCCGTTTGTAAATAGCTGTATTCGTATCCGTATCCTATCTGATTTTTTACTTCTCTTATTCGGAAAAAAAAATTAGGGTAAAATACAGAATGACCTACTATCCGACCATATCCGACCCGTTTTCACCCCTACATTGCTCACAAGCTTGAGCGCCAGGTTTAACATGGCCTAATTATCGGGATTTTTTAAGCATGCGCCTAAACTATTGTGGGTCATTTATCTTAGCCTTGTCTAGTGATCTCTTATATCTGAGCTATACATGTTTGATCCGACAATCCAGATCTCTTACCCTGACATACCGTATACTACTATCACTGGGGAGTACACTTGTGATGTACCTTCTGCGAGTTTTGTTATTCGTGGCGTCTTATACAGGAGACAGAGTATCGTTTGGAAGAACAGTACTCCAATGCAAGATGCTTCAATTGCAAACAAGATTACTAACAACCTGTTAGCATGATTACAGCCGGTTACAAAATATCTAGTCAGCCTCAGCATATTTCAGGCTATAGTAGACCTGAATCAGATCAGAGTAAAATCTCAACGCATGTACTTCTAATTTCCATGCAAAGTGGTTAACACCTGTGATCCGTTTGTTTGCAGACTGTGGCTGCAGACCTGCAGTGTTGTAATAAGTTTTTACTGCTGGGGGAGGGGACACACATATATAGTGAAATGGAGAATTGGAGATCCAATTCAATGAGATCCTGTTGTAGGCGGTGGCTACGTTGCCTCCCACAGCAAGATGCTGTACCTTGGTGCAGCTTGGAGATGAGGGCACAATTTTCTGTCAAGTGATCACAGCTGTTAAAAGTGAAGACCTGCATATCATTTTAGGTTTTAAAATGAGTCCAGGCACTTTTCCATGTGGACAGCAAACGAATGAGATTCATTTCTTTATGTAAGAAGGAGCAGCATGTCCATAAAATTACGTCATTTTTTTAACTTTTTTTTACAATAAACATAGCATTCTCGGCCATATACGATATACATGTGCTTCGTACAGGTGCTTTGAGTTTTTTCCCCCGCGTAGAACAGCTAGGTGTTTATAGGAGGAATGCTGGTATACTTGCTTAGAAATGTGATTAGAGCATACACAATATGGCATCTAAGGCTTTCCCCAATACTGGCCCTTATTTACCGACCCTATTTTACTATTTACCCACTATTCAGAACCCTATTTTACTATTTACATATCCAATTATGTCTCTATTTTCTCAATCCCTACATTCCTCTCTCTTATATTTTACGATTGCAACCCTATTTTTACTATTCACGAGTGCCAGCTACAGTAAAGATATAGGACTACCATTGGAGATGCCCTCCGATTAGAGCCTCTAAGGGTATGTACATCATGGAAGTCAAACCATGCAGGAAAATAGGGTCCACTTTAGCAAAGTTGGTTTAGCTTTAAGGGCATGTCTAATAGTGGGTCTATTACTTTACTGTATCTGGATATGTTACTGTAGAAATAGAGTAAAAAATAGGGTTAGGAGAAAAATATAAGAAAAAGAATAGTATGGATTGAGAAAAAAAGACCATAGTTAACTGACTAGAAAATAGGATCAGAAGGTAAATAGTGAGTAAATAGTGAAATAGCGGCAACAAACAGGTCCGATATGCTTACCCACACCATTTGAGAAAAACGTACACCAGGGAGCTTTCTTTTTCTTTTTTATGGGAAGGGTGATGTATTTTACTCAGATTTAACCATAGGATTACAATCCATTAGTACAAGCTTTCCTTTTTCCTCTCTTCCTCTCCGGATGTTTCTATCTCTTTGTCCCATGTCTCACACTGCCACCTCCAAATACACCGTTGGCGATGGTGGATATCGCTACTCGCCTGCTGAAACGAAACCCTCATGATACTCTGGTGCTACCAACACCATTTTCCCCTTCAATTAAGCCCTAGCGTCGCCGTGAGGGCAGAGGTGGAGCGGACCGAGCGATGATCAGCCGGAGGGGAGCTTCCTGCTTCGGCAACAACATAGGCCGGAGGGCATGGAGGCACAAAGAGGCTTGCTCGAGGCAGCATAGCAACCACTCACAGCCATCATGGTTGTCTACGCCCAAACATTGCTCTCTTCCGCATCTAGGTGTGCGCTTTTTCCCCTATTGAGTTTGACCTAACATTTTGGGTCAATTAAAGGAACCCTCTTGTTAGAGCCGGTTCCTTCAATGTGACGAGTCTATATGGAAGTGTTCTCTATAACTTACCTAATTTTCTTATCTTCTTATTTATTTATAAGAAGAAGTTATAGAGCTTCTCGAAATAGCTTGAAAAGTCCAGTGCTTCCAATTTGACTCACATCTCGGACTCTTTTACAGTACATTAAAATCAACATGAGCTATCCATTCTTCTCTATCCAACGGCTTAGATCCAACGGTAACCTAGAATGGCAAATATCTTTTTTTACCATAGTTTAATACCCTTTGCATTGGATGGTCAGATGTAAAATATACTCACGCTATATACTTTTTTGGTTTAATATACCGTAAAGGAGCTATATATCTGGCTAGGTTCTTTTCAGATTATCTTATCCCACTTATTTGTCTTATATCATAACTTCGAGAATTTTTCGAGATAGTCTCGAGAGCCGGTTGGTCTTCAATTTTGGGGTTTAGGGATCTTATAGACACGCCTACGAGATAAAAAAAAACTGACTTAAAAAGTAATAAAAAAGTGAGATAAGTTAAATAAGACACGAGATAAATAGTATAAGCTGATTTATCCTACTTATCTCGTGTCTTATTTGACTTATCTCACTTTTTTATTATTTTTTTGAGTCTTTTTTTATCTCGTAGGCGTGTCTATAAGCTCCCTAAACCCCAAATTGAAGGCCAACCGGCTCTCGAGGCCATCTCAAAAAATTCTCGAAGTTATGAGATAAGGCAAATAAGTGGGATAAGATAAGCTGAAAAGAACTCAGCCTAAGAGCTCTAAGATGTAGTTTCGAGATAGAAAAAAAAACCGTAAAAGCTAAAGCATTTGACTTTTCAATTTGGAGGTAAGAAGATAAGCTGAAGAGAAGAGTCTCATAGCCTTCTCTTTTCGCATTTTGGTTTAGTTTGGATATTCACTTGAGCTCTAAGGCTACCTCTAAGTTCTCTCTTATGCTTATAGGCAATCTCTAACTATTATGCAGCCTCTACCGTCTATTTTTAAGTATAGAGTAAATAATAATTTCTAGCTTTTTTATCTTAATTGTGGGTCATGTCTTAGAGGCAGTCACAGCCTCTAACTACAGCAGAAAATGCCTCTAATCCTTAGAGACTAACCGTGTATCCTGTCTTAGAGGCAATGTTAGCTGGCTCTAGCTATTGTGTGTGGTAAGACTGTTGCTATCTCTAAGGGTGTGTTGCTGTAAATAATGCAGTATAAGCAAGATGATAAACAGTGTAATTCTAGATTTAAACAGCAGTGAATTAATATTATTATTGCCATGAAACAGAGCCCTAAACAGGAGTTCTAGAACCACATTTACTGCCTGAATATAACTCATGTTTATAAGAGATAAAAGCATGGCAATCTGCAATAAAACATGAATCATAAACAGCAACATTGCTCAATTTAGAATAGTAGATTGCTCTCGGATCAAATGTATGTCGGGTTGCTATAAAACAGTCGTCCAACGACAACAGGAATAGAATCACTAGCTAAATATGATCAATGACTGAAATCTGAATATAGATTGTGCACTGCCCAAAGACAAAATACACTGGTTATCAATTATAAATTGTTGCAGACGTCCACTGTCCACTATGGAGCAGAATTTAATTCAGCACTTAGTCACATAAATAGATCAGCAATACTGAACAACAAAAGGGCTAAAACCCCACAGGAATTGAATTAATCAATCCATCAACAACAATATCATAATCTGAATAATCTAGAGCAATTTCAATGGGCAGTGTACAGCAACAAGGATACACTCAAAGTCTATATCAGATTTATTGTCAACCAAATCACATAAGCTTTATCTAGTCTATCATCATCGAGCAATAGTCTGCAACACCCACAGGTTGGCGCAAAGCACCCAAATCAAGGCAAAACCGGCTCCTTTGCCAAAGGCAAGGTCCCCCTGAATTTCCTTGATTGGCCCTATGCGCGAACACAAGAAAAGATGGGGAAAATCACTTACAGAGCACCGGATTCAAACCGGAACGAAGAAAGGCTAGGCACGAAAATGTAGCTGTCCCAGAAAATAGTATCGCCGCTGCACAGACACAATCAATAGCGAGAAGTCTCGGTGATACAAAGCCATCGCCTTCCTCGTGGAGCTTGCCACGAAGAAGACCCGAGGTGAAGAAGAACACAGTAACAAGACCACGGAGACCAGCCCACGACCAAAGGGACCGATGCCAACGAACAACACCACCACCACCGAAGACCTGAGCTCCAGCAAGCCGGCCAAACGACGGACCAGCAACAGCTGGCCAAGTTCAGCCCCCAAGAACCAGATCAGAGCAAGGAGGAGATGACACCATGTGTGGGTTGTGTATGCAAAAAAGAGGAACCAACCGAGCTTCAAAATAGAGGGGATAAAGGAGCGCACAAGGAGGTGGCACCAGTATTTCGAGAGACTCGACCATCTCCGACTTCCACGTGCATGCGCCCACGCCACCAGACTTGCGGCCGCCGCCACCAACGCGCAAGAGCGCGATGCACGGGGAGCCAGCAGCTGCTCGCTGCAAGGGGCAGTAGTGCTGCCCTTATCCTCTCACTATATGGGCCTCGGCCCAAAACCCCATTGGGCAAAAACACATGTTTGGTTTATAGCCCTAGATAATCCTACCAATGAATTGGTCATGACCAATCCGAGACATGACCAATTCATTGGCAATACTGTAGTGTTTGGATTAATGTCAATAATGACTACCAAAATTTGGTAAGGCTCATGTTTGGTTTGAAGCAAATTTTTTTGAATGGTCACCGGAATTCTAAAATGAAATAATTTCTAAAAATCATAAAAAAATATATAGAGGTAGATTAAGATTATTGATGAATTTAGAATTGTGTTTGATGGAGTTTGGACCTCAGATAAAATAGGTATGAAAATCAGAAAATCAAAATTGTTTAAATTAAACAAGCACAATCCAACTGCCCTTTTACTAACTAGTCGTCGTTACCGTGACCTATGGTCCACTGTCCCTTGTTACCCTGACATCCATGGCCCACCGTCGCTTGTGTAATGAGATTTGGCACGCTAATGCTGGGGCGCCGGATTTCTACACCCTGATTTGCCGCTCGTCTGTGTTGAGAAACAATGGCACGCCATTTTTTATTTTTATTTTTTTGCAAAGGCTCACCAAATATTGGCTTCAATCTAAATACTATCTAAAACACCGGGGCATGACCTAATATTGGTATGGTAACTTGATATTGCAAACCAAACACACTATAAGAACATATAGGAGCTGTCTTTTTCAGCTTATGTTATCAGATTATTTGACTTATCTTATATCTTCGAGAATTTCTTGAGGTGGTCTCGAGAGCTGGGTGCCCTTTGTGTTTAGGGTTTAGGAAGTTTTTAGACACGTCTACGAGATAAAAAATAATTTAAAAATTAATTAAAAAAAGTGAGATAAGTCAAATAAGTCACGTCTAAGAGATAAAAAACGGATTCAAAAATTAATAAAAAATAAGATAAGTCAAATAAATTATATAAATAAGTCAAAAACAGAGTACCATCCTCTTTGAGAACACCCCTGCAGGTACTCGGTTGTTTAGTGGTATTTATGCGATCGGAGGATCCAAGATGACCTGGATACACGCGTGCTGCGTCGTGCCACTTCGGCGCCGTGGAAGTCCGTGCAGAACACTGCTGGCTTGCGGGGCCCTTCCACCGCCCCTAGATCAGTTGCCACGTCACCATTCACTTGCAGTTACGGCTCTAATAATGTGCCCCTCTGATCTCTGTGCCCAGCCATCCCAGGGCCCTATGTGTTGCGGCAGGCCAAACTACAAGCGCTTGCAGCCGTGAGTTTGAGCACTGAGACAACTTGGCTGCCGGTTTCAAGATTTCACATGAGATGGGCTATAACTTTTAGTAAAAACACAAATTCAAAGGCAACTTAAAATTTAATTTTAGAAAAAAATTCAATCCACTTGTGTTCAACAATTTTTTTTTTCAAAAGGTTAGCACCGGCTAACCGTATATTAGTAGGAAAAAAAGAGTTGTTATGTGCAGAACCAACCAAAAAGATGGCAAAAGGAAAAACAAAAGGTCTACTCTCGCGACATGGCTAATCTCCTAGAGCCAACCCGGTCCGAAATAAGCCGGACAATCATGTCCAAAGGCGAGTACATGGATGAGAAGATTCTCGAATTCCTCTCTAACCAAATAAACCATAAGGTGTAGCAGATAATTCCATCAATGTCATGGCTGTCCAAGGCTCATAGGTGATCTGTTAAAGCCTAGCGCATCTCAAAGAAATTGCTAGAAGTCACTCCATGCAGCAACCGCAGCCCGAACACATGCTTCGCAAACGCACATCCAAAAAGGTGTTTAGTCTCGAAATGGATACCAGGGCAGCACACCGAGGACGGCCACCCTCGCGCCAATAGGTTCTCAGTCGTGAGCACTTTGTTGTGCACAATCAACCAGACGAAGAACTGATATTTAGGATGCATGTGTTTGCCATCCACAAAGTCAGTAACTCTGATGTGAGAAAGAGCCAACAAACTGAGTACCGTAAGCAGATGCGGCTGTGTATCTTCCCGACGTGCCCATTCCCATGTCACCCTGTCCACCACTCCTGGCCGCAACAGGCACATAGAAGAGGCCTTCATCCTTGTCGTCACATGGCACATCCATGATCCATCCCATACCAAGTCTTTGGCTCCTAGGCCTCCCAATTTCGTTGGCCTACACACCACCTGCCAGTTCAAGTTCATAAGACAATGGCCACCTGAGCACTGCGATCTACCCTTCCAAATAAAGCTTCGGCGAATACGATCGATCTTCTTAATCGCGCAAGTTGGGAGGGGAAACACTGCTAGCTAGGTGGTGCAGGAGCTTGGCGGTGAGGACCGAATTACACAAGACAAGCCTCCCCGCGCGAGAGAACCACTGTCATTTCCAACCTGCGAGCCGGGCACCTGTCTTATCGATTAAGGGCACGATATATGACCGGTTAAACAAAATTTGGCTGGTAAATAAACTGGGGCTCATCATTATGACCGATTACTGACTTACTGTCGGTTTATGGCCGATAGCTAGGCTCCTTATGTATTTTAATCCATAAATTACGAATTTCATAGTTTTCATCTCATTTTCATCGTTTAATGATCACTCTATAAACTTCTATTGATTTCATTTTTATAGTGATGTATACGAATAAAAGTGAGGCACATGTAGTTTTTACTTCCTGTCACAAATAAGGCCTTTGTCTACTAATTACTATCACAATTCATTTATTAAACCACTAGAATTATTACATTATGAAAGTACTCTTTAAGATGAATCTAGATATATGGTTGTCATGTACTCAATCTAAATAATTTAAAATATATTCATAGATAAAATTTTAAAGTTTTGACTTGCAAATACTTTAAATGACATGTATTTGTGACCGGAGAAAGTACTATATATCATTCTATACTTTTCTACAAAATTATTTGGTTATAACTTGCTCGGTATAACATCAATGTAGATAATATCTAAACTGTTAAAAGGTAAGCAAACCTGTTTGGAGTGTTAATTTAAGCCGCTTTCAGCTTCTACACAGCAAAAGCCGCAAAGTCAAGCCAAACATCTTCATTTCTTGAAGTGGCTTTGGGATATCAACGCGAAATAAATCAAAAAAACCAGAATGATGGTGAAGGATCCGTGAACCCGATGAAATACGATGAGGTCCGACAGTGTATGGTTTGACGAATTCCGATGGTGGTCCAGCGAGATCCGATACTGATAAACCATTTGGTCTAGTCGCAGCTCATCGAAACAATTCCTCCAGCCCAGACATCCAGCCGTAGCCATTTCATTCCTATAACTCATCTGTTCAGGCAGTAGCCAGCCGTTCCAAAGGAGAGCATCCCATGGAGGGACCTTCGGATGTCCACATACACAGGGGACAGTGCATACCCGCGCGCACATATTCTACTACCTAGACTGTGCCACGGAAGATCAAGCAAACGTGCCAGTGGGGCCTCCGCTGATCACCGCCCATCAGCGACTCGATCGGCACAAAATCAGTCTATCCTACTGGGCACGTTGGACGTTTTCGCTGCTTGCTCCTCTCCTCCAACCCTTTTCATTTTTCTATTTTATCATCATCCTCACACCTCCTCGTCCTAGGCTAATCCAAGCTGTAAAATCGAGGAAAAGGACATGCACAAGACTGCGACCACTGCACCCACCGTTACAAATTCACCATAAAAAAAAAAGGCTTTCCAGGCACCAGTCGACTTTGACACACACAAGTCCAACTCTACTTATCCTTGGCTGTTGGTTTTCGTTTATCTTAAGTCTATATGTTATTGATATTGAATGTATCAATGATAAATTACAGATTCGAGATGCTATATATATGTATTATGTATTATTGACATACAAATCTTAGACCCTATATGTATATGTCTGCAACAATAGAAGCAATGGTACGAAATTCTAGTGTCTCGTGGCTATTTTTTTTAAAAAAAATTGAACTTTTAAACATTGGTGATCCGGCTGGACATCTGTTCTTTGGTTGCATGTTATGATCGAATCAAGGTGAAAAAGCAGTTACTTTTTCAGCAAAACTAGAATAAAGTTGAGCCAAAAGGTCACCCTCTATCTGTTGCAGACCCAGAGGCGATGATCGATCGGAATATACGTCCATCATGCATGGATGCACACGTACCAAACTTGCGTGTTTTTTATACGCTGGCTTTTGGAAAAAGGCGCGGAAATTCTAGATAAATCGGACGGGGTAGATCGCGCCCATGCGCCGTAATTATTGTTGTCCAGTGACCACGGAGCCTCGCACATGACAGATGACACGCACCAGCTAGCTACACTTAAGCCTGAAACATGAGCTTAATTTGCCTCTCGTAGCTGTGTTATAATCTTTCGCAGTATGCATGGCACATGTGTGTGCACGTACCAGGACTAGAATTACGATTAATTAACCTTGTCTTCGGATGCATGTTACACTGGAAACCAGGGGCAGATCCAGGATTTTAACCGAGGGGTGCACACTTAGGACATGTTTGGTCTGCGGCCGTCGCCAACCATGTCAATTACCGGTGAGCGTCAATGCAGGGAGCGCCTTTAAGCACGTTAGCGAGATTCGACACTCGATTCAGACACCCTCGCCAAATCTTGTGTCCCCATTGTAAAATAACGGCATGTGTTCCAAAAGCGTGCCAATCTAGCGGCTAGCGGGCATGTCCAAGGACGACACGGCGAGCAACGTCTGCAATCTAAATGTGCCCTACTAACAATTTGAGCCTTTATTATGATCTATTTCTTTCCACGGTTGATTATATAATCTAAAAGGTTGAGAGCTTTCAAAAAGACGTTTGAAAAAGCTAAAAAATGCATTAATATTTTTTTGTAATCTTTCAAAAAACATCACAAAGCCTCGGAGAAATTACTACAAAATAATACATAATATGATCTATATAAAAATGACAAATTTCTTAATTTTGACTACAATCTAATTATAATATGGTTATACGCTAAAATAAATAGGGACTAGATCTAAAAATACATATATAAAGGTCTTAGTTTTTATAAATTTGAGAGGGTGCCCGTGCATACCGGGCACCCCCTGCATCCGCCCTTGCTGGAAACCCTATCTAGTGCAGCGCCGTATAGACGAGTGGTTCTCTTAATTTGGCTGTGGTTGAACAACTAAGCTAGAATATTGGACTCTAAGAGTTTGGGAGGTTGAAACGTTCGGTTCAACTATGTTCTAGGAGATTTGAGAAGCGGTTTTGACTTGAAATAACATTAAAAAAAAGTTGTAACGTGACGATGTAACGTGAAGGTAAGGTGTTCCGTCGATGTAACGTGACGATGCTATCTGCAACGACGTTGTTCGCAGTTCGCATCATTGCATTTGGATACGATCTACACGTTCTCTTCTCGACCTCTTATCGCCAATTCGATCGTCAGCCTATTCGAGAGATGCATTCATATAATTTCATACATTCATCAATTCTTTATGGGTTTCTTTGTTTCTAAGTCAATCCCAATAATTTCCCTAGTACCAGCTAGCTAGAGTTTGCTACACAGTTAGAACTTAACATCGGATTAAAATTTATAGCTTAAAATTTATCCTTTTTTATAAACCATACACTACAACACTTTATAGTTATTTTTTAAGACTTTTAATGGCCCTTCTCAAAGATCATAAAAACTATTTTTTAAAATATTTTTCAGTCTCTCTATGCCTCTTTTTAAAAACTCTTAACTTTTCAGATTATAATCCATTGCAGCTTTTCAGCTCTATCAATCAAAACATGGATCATCGATGTACACCGTGCCTAAGAGTGTAACTCCTGCGTGATTATGCATGGAAAGGAAAAAAAGATTAGCTAAGCTCCAAATATATTTCCCATCATGCACCCACACACATAGCTCTAGGTGACTGCATGCGTCCCTTTCGATCGCAGATCTAAAGAGATAATACTAGTATACATCATGTCACACGCCCTTCAATGGCGGCAATCGAGCGCACATTCTTCGGCTCAAGTTGCACTGTCTTCACGCCAACCTCGATCAACTGCATCTGCTTCTAATTGCTAAATGCTGATGCATGATCCATACGTAATCTCTCGATTGTACAAAACAAATTATATATCTAAAGCCTCTAGCGGTGACGATTCATCACCAGTATTTCAAAATATATCTTGATATTATTTTCGAATCTCATGTGATTATTAGAAGTAGGAAAGTAATTTATCCCACTCTTAATTTTATTAGAGATTTTTCTTGGATTGAATTCTCTAGTAAACAAAAATGTGTAGCTCTAACTCATGCAGGACAGAGTCAAAGGTGCAGTCGAGCATGAAAGCAAACCTAACGGAGATGCTCACTGATATGACCGTGGCCCACATGGCCATGAACAGTACTGTGGCAAGAGGGTACTGTAGCACAGAATTAGATAGATTATGTTACATTTAGATAAGATCAGTTTGTTTAGTGATAATGTTAGTTAGATTTCTTTCTTATAATCCAAGTCTTCTCCCTATAAAAAAGATGGTTCTGTATCTTTTTATTTATCCAAACAATGAATTAGTTCGAGATCGGATCTTATAGACGGTGGCTCCGATAACAGCTTAGGCGCTAGCTTTGACAACAGCTCGTCTTGCCCGCGTCGAGGGCCATATTTCCCTCCGTTACGGCTGGGCCGTAACAATTGGTATCAGAACCAGACGATCCCCTGGATGGCGTTCTACTACGGTTACTACGATTGTCGGTCTTACGATGACCGGCGTCACTTCGAGCGACCACTATCGTATGACTACGGTCAGCGGCACCAAGAAGAGCGGCGTGCTTTCGAGCATCCAATCGACCGCTACTATCGGCATATTGATGAAGAGCGGAGTGCCTTTAGGCGCTAGCTTCAACAACAGCTCGTCTTGCCCGCGTCAAGGGCCATATCTCCCTCCGTTACGGCTAGGCCGTAACAATTGGTATCAGAGCCTGACGATTCCCTGGATGGCGTTCTGCTACGGTTACTACGATCGTCGGTCTTACGATGACCGGCGTTACTTCGAGCGACCACGATCATATGATTACGGCCAGCAGCGCCGAGAAGAGCGGCGTGCTTTCGAGCATCCAATCAACCGCTACTATCGGCGTATTGATGAAGAGCGACGTGCCTTTGAGCTACCTCGACCATACTACCAGCGGCTCCGCGAGGAGTGTGGCTCGTCGACGATCGTCGTCGGCCATACGATGACAGGCAGTCATACGACATGACCAGCGACCGGCGAACGTGCGAAGAGAATGAGCCTGGCAATGGTGGTCTTGCTCTCAGTCTTTGCCAGTCCATCCTCGACAAGCTCAATGACATGCTGAAGGTAATAGATGGCATTAAGACGCACTCTACAACGCCAGCAACTCCAACCATGTCGCCGGCTAACAACGCAACTGACCTGTGCGAAAAGAACCGCGCCGAGGCCATGATCGGGGAGGTGGACGTTGCTGCCAAGGCGAAGGAGCCGCATCATAGTGTGAAGGTCGACAAGGTGGTCGAGGTTGACACGGACAACAACCATGGTTCGTGCATCTCCCGTTTGAGGGCTCCCAAGGTGACGAGAGTCTCAGCGGAACGACATCATGGAATCCAGTCCAGCGTCGCTCCACGTCCTTCTCCATGCCAAGCAAACAGCCGGCGACCACGATGCCTCCATCTTCGGCAGCAGATGGGTTGTAGACATGCTACGTCCTCGCGGCTACGTCGAGCTCACTGTGACGAGCTTCGTCTTCAACAATGGCATCAGATCTTGGGGCGTCGTCGTTTCAACCTTGAACATAAGGTTGATTCGCAAGGGGGGAGTAATGATATGACCGTGGCCCACATGGCCCATAAACAGTACCTATGGTACTGTAGCACGCTGGTACTGTAGCACAAGATTAGATAGATTAGGTCACATTTAGATAAGATTAGTTTGTTCAGGGATAGGGTTAGTTAGATTTCTTTCTTAGAGTCTATGTCTTCTTCCTATAAAAGGAATGGTCATGTATCTTTCTATTTATCCAAGCAATGAAGTAAATTAAGATTAGATCTCGTAGGCGGTGGCTCCGATAACAGCCTAGGTGCTAGCTTCGACAACAACTCGTCTTGCCCGCATCAAGGGCCATATCTCCCTCCGTTACGGCTCGGCCGTAACACTCACGGTCAAGCGTAGAGGCAAAAAGATAGATGCATGGATAAGAACGTTTATCAGGATAACAAGTATGACGTTCCGTCCATTTGCACGGCTAGATTTGTGTCAAATTTTAAGAAAATTTTTATATATAAAGATTCATACTCGTATTGATCATATATGTTAAGCTCTAGCCAACCTCGATCTCATTATTAATTTCTATTTTTTTTTCATATATCTATTGTTTATAGTTCATACGGAGTTGTTGATTCAAACTTGTTTTCTATTATTTTATTTGAAACTTTATTTTATTTTATTTTTTATTGTAGTTGATATGGAGTCTTTTTCTAGTCTTATAGTTGATACAGACTCCTTTCCTATTATTTTTAATTTCAAATTTGAATTGCTTGTATTTTTATCATTGTAGTCGATATGGATCCTTTCTTTTAATCTAAGCCATTATAATCTGGACATACTATAATCGATGTTATAGATTCTTCTTTTTTCTATGAATAACATGGGAATTTTCAATACTTTAGGATTAATAGGATGGCTCCGTTGTCATCTATTTTATATACGTAAATAGATACCGTATGTTTTCATTGGTAGCAACGCACTAGCATTTAGCTAGTGAAAGATTAATGCGGTGATTTCACTGCTCGATCTACCCATCGATCCAGCTAGGGATCATGATGCGTCCATGTACCGAGGTCAATCATCTGCGTAGATCTGGAGGCAGGCAGGCGATTGATGAGCGAGCGAGAGAGGGAGGATGAACCGAAGTGAAGGACCGATCGATCGGTGATGAATAGCTAGGATACAAGGCTGGCACTATAGAACGTGCAGTCGTGCACGAGCAACTGACACGTCGACGTACTTGTCTTGCAGGGCGGTGCATGAAATGCAGTGAGCACTGAGCAAGGTGACTCAGCACCCGGCCTTACAACTCAAAAGGCAGGCTCGCCCTCGTGGCCTCGCCAGCTACCTCGCTTGGCCTTTTCCACGCAGCGGTGTCCCATTTCTTATCTCCCTCTTCTTAATTAATTTAACCTAACCAAAAGAAATAATTCTTCTAGCTTGCTAGTACGTCTCCATGGTCCATAAACAATATTGTGGCAGCAGGATGAACTAGCTACAGATCAGTGTGATCGGAGTGATGTAAAGCTTTTGATCACTGCAACTTGACACTACATGCTTAATTGCATGCATAATCATAGTTGCATGCATATGTGGTAGTACTCATGCATGTGATGTGTATATGCAGACGAGTACTTATAAACAGCTCCAAGCCTCCAAGAGTCCAAGATTCCTACAGGATGAGGAACTGCAGCGTCAGGATTTAAGTTTAATTAGCTCGTCTCTCTCCATATATTTTTGTGTGACACTGAATCAAGGCTGGCTTAATTGCTGCCTTTTTACCTTCGTGAAAGTTTTTGTGACCATTTTGCCCCTGGGGAGCTTTTTTTTTTTTTTTGACACCAGAAGAGGAGTTTCATTAGTTATCTGAACGAGAGATACAGTCAACCTCCAGAGCTGATCTTACACAGTCAGGGATTGTCTCATCCAACTCAATGTCCGAGCCAAAAGAGAGAGACAACGACGCCAGCACATGAGCGGCTTGATTACAAGAACGTTTTACATGCGTAATGCTCCACCGAGGTTCTCCTTGAAGTCGACGGCGAATTTCCATAATGAGAGCAGTGTTGATGGACCGGTCAAGTTCCACATCACCAATTGCATTACAAAGCACTAGACAGTCAGTTTCAAAGCAGGCAACGTTCAAGCCAAGGGCAGCTGCACGAGCAAGAGCAAGCAGACACGCACTGGCTTCAGCTGCTAGAGGACTCGGCGACTGGTTAAAGATCTTGGCGCATCCATCAATCATCACCCCATTAGCATTCCTTATCACAGAGGCCCCAGCAGCACGGCCATTACTTGCTACAAAAGCACCATCAAAATTCACTTTTACACATCCAGGAGTTGGTTTTTGCCATGACGTAGGAGACTCTTGACGCTGGGTTGAGACACCTAGAGGCAGCCTGCTCTCAAGGTGTAATTTGTGGTACTGTGCTTTTTGCTCCAGCATCGATTTGAAAACCGAGTTGGGATGTTTGCGCACATTCTCGAAGACCACCTTGTTTCGCGCTGACCATAAGGCATCAACGCCCCAAGCAAGAAGAGTCACTTTATCATCATCCAAATCATTAATCAAGTCCAGCAACAAAGCAGCCCCAGACTTGTCATCCAATTCGACTTTCAGCAGAGTGTTGGCACACTCACGCGCCCACTGGTCAGCATTCCCCCAGAAATCCCTTGCAAAAGGACATGCCCAGCACAAATGGTTCAAAGACTCCGGTCTGTCACAATTGCAGCAATTAAAAACTTGACGGAATCCCCGTTTTCTCATGTTTTCTCCCACAGGGAGGCTAGACCGGCACACACGCCAAAGCAGTAATCGAATACGGGGTGGAGCATCAATTTTCCAAATTTTCTTCCAAGATGGATGGCTAAGGCTGCTGGAGAAGCCTTCCCCAGTAGTGGACTTCCCCTTGTTCCCTGTATCACACTCCTTTAAGGCATGGTAAGCCGAACGCACAGAGAATCGCCCATTCGGGACGCGGTCCCATGCCGGCGTGTCAATAGTACCAACCCCCCCAATTTGAATCTTCCTGGCATCCACAGCATCCACAAGCCACAAATTCTGTGCCATCGCTTCTTCATCCCATTCTCCCTTCACTGCATCAATAAGATCAGCCACTCTGACAGCTCCAGCTGTATCCATATAGCCCAAAGGAACCTTGATTGTTGACCTCGGGATCCACGGGTCCTTCCAAATATCAATCGAAGTTCCATCTCCTACTCTCCAGATCAGCCCCAGTTTGAGAGCCTCCCTTCCAAACAATATGCTATTCCAAGTTTGTGAAGCATTCTGGGATTTTCGAGCATGCATGAATGAGGATCGAGGAAAGTATCTAGCTTTTAGCACTCTTGAGCACAAAGAGGTCGGGTTGGTCAGGATACGCCACCCCTGCTTCGCTAGAAGGGCCTGGTTGAACAGATGTAGATCCCTAAATCCCAAGCCTCCAATATGCTTGCTTTTTGTCAAGGTTGACCAGGCCACCCAATGAGTTTTTCGCTGTCCCATGGAAGCTCCCCACCAAAATTGGGCAATCTGCTTTTCTAAAGAGCGACAGAATCTCTTGTTCAGTTTAAAACAAGACATGGAATATGTTGGGATAGCTTGAATCACAGCTTTGACAAGAACCTCTTTCCCCGCCCTAGATAAGCATCGGCCAAAGAAGTGTTCGAGTTTTGCCCAAACTCTTTGAGCTATACTTTGGAAGGCCGCATCTTTGTCTCGCCCCACCATAGAAGGGAGCCCCAGATACCTCTCTGTCAAGGCCTCTTCATTAATTTGCAGAATCCCCATGATGTCATTCTTGGTCGGGGTTTGAACCCCAAGACCAAAGAAAATTGAACTTTTTTGGAAATTGACTCTTTGTCCTGATGCAGCAGCATAGAGGGATAGAATGTTCTGTAATTCCACAACATTGTTCATTGAGGCCTCCATAAAGATTATAATATCATCCGCAAACATCAAGTGGGTTATAGAGGGGCCCTGATGACCAAAAGTGATGCCTCGAAGAGCTTTCCTTTCAGTGCTTCTGCGCAGACCAGCAGACAGAGCTTCAGCACATAAAACAAATAAATACGGGGAGATGGGGTCACCTTGGCGAATGCCTCTCGTAGGAAGAAACCGTCGGGAGAGGACTCCATTCGTTTTGACAGCAAAACGGACTGAACGGATGCACTGAGATATCCAACTTCTCCACCTTGGCGAGAAGCCCATTTTGAGGAGAATAGTCTCTAAGAAATCCCACTCCACTCTGTCATAAGCTTTCATCATGTCCAGCTTGACAGCACAAGAAGGCCGCCTACTTTTCCTTTTCTGAATAGCATTAGTGCATTCATAAGCAATGAGCACATTGTCCGTGATTAAGCGACCTGGCACAAAGGCACTTTGTTCTTTCCCAACCAGCATGTGAAGGTGACTTTTAAGGCGGTTAGCCAGTACTTTTGAGACAATCTTATAGACCACATTGCATAAACTGATGGGGCGGAATTGAGCGAAGGTATTCGGATCATTCACTTTTGGGATAAGGACAATGGAGGTGTCATTAATGCCCTCTTTTCTACCCATCCCAACTAGGAAAGAACGGACCAGGCTCCAAACCTCAATTTTTAGGCGATCCCAATGTCGTTGAAAGAACAGTGCCGGGAACCCATCTGGTCCCGGTGCCTTTGTGGGACTCATTTGAAAAAGGGCTTTTCGCACCTCCGCCATGGAGATCTCCTCTTCAAGCTCCTCATTTGCCCTCACAGAAATGCTGTTTGTTACTGCTACTGTCGCCTCTTCTAAATGATGGACACCTTCTGAAGAAAACAGATTTGAGTAGAAAGACCGGCCTAAGTCATTTATTTCCTCTTTTGATGTGCACCATGATCCATCATCTCTTCTAATCCGGCGGATTGCATTACGGCGCAGACGAGCAGTGGCCGCAGCATGAAAGAACTTGGTGTTTTTATCCCCTGCCCGCAGCCACTCCTGACGAGACCTCTGCCTCCACATGATTTCTTCCCTTTCAAACAACTCCTTCAGATCATCCTCAATTTGGCGTATAACCGAGAGATCAGATGATTGAATCCGAGCACTCTCTAGATCCTTCCGCTTCATCTTGATTAGCTTCTTAACCGAGCCAAAAACCTTGGCTTGCCACTTACGAAGCCCAGTCGCCATGAACTCCAGTTTGTCCTGCAGCGGCCTCTCACCAGTCATTTCCCACAAGCGATCGACCTCCCCTTCATAAGAATCATCACGCAACCATGCCGCTTCAAATCTGAAAGTTTTAAAGCCCATATTCATCTCCTCCCACCTGTTTTCCAGATCCACCATCACAGCCATATGGTCAGATGTGCTAGTAGGGACATGACTGACCCGAAAATCTGGGAAGAGGACTTGAAATTGCAGCGAGCACACCGCTCGGTCCAACCTAACTTGAATGTTATTCGGCCCAGACTGGTGGTTATCCCAGGTGAATTTATAGCCGCTGAACTCCATATCAGCTAAGTCACACTCGGCCAAGCAGTCCCGGAATTCCCTCATTTGGCTCTCAGGGCGAAGGGTGCTGCTCATATGCTCATGCTGCCAAAGAACCTCATTGAAATCACCCACACAAAGCCAGGGCAAATCAGTGGCAGAACGAAGTCGCCTTAACAAGGACCAAGTTCTATGCCGGAATCGGGAATCCGGCTCCCCATAAATAGCTGTTAATCGCCACTTGACATCCGGCCAGTCTGACCTCTCCATCACACCATCGATACAGAATTTGTTAGTACCCATCAGAGAAAAGGACCACTCCCCCCTCCACCACAAAGACAGCCCACCACTCCTGCCATCACAATCCACCCCAAACTGACCCACAAACCCCAAGGATTTACCAAGCCGCTCCATGTTCCCACCTAACGATTTGGTTTCTGACAAAAAAACCACCTGGGGGCTATAGGACCTCACCAAGTCCTTGAGCTCGCCAACTGCCGAGTTAGCCCCCAAACCCCTAGCCTGAGCCAAGATACTCATTGCTCGGCGGATCAGATCGCGATCACCGCCGTTCAGAGGGTCAAGACGCCTCCTTTGAGTTTCTTCATCTCATTCCCCACCACAGTGTCTACAATCATTGGTTCATAGTCCCTGTTTCTTTTACCACCGCACACTTGGTCTGTGTCCAGACTCGCCTCATGAGCGTCACTTGCCACAGCAGCTAGTTGCAACGCAGTGACAACATCATTTCTCCCTGTTTTGCCGGATGAATCACTGCGCCCACCCTTACGTTTCCAGCACTTATTTCCCCCTCCACTTGGCAACAGGAGCCCTGCACCACCCTTTTCCGGTTCAGGAACACGCTCCGCAGTGACCCCATCTCCCTTTTGTTGGAGCATCAGGAAATTGCTCTCCACATCCTCATTAATACAAATTGGTTCATCCGATTCAGAACTAAACAGGTTTAATAGATTCTTCCCTCGTCCCACTTTAGTCCTCTCACTTTCCTTCCCGGTAGGACCAGATTTGCCATTTTGAGCCTTGGCCGGAGAGGTGACCTCCTCTTCTTCCCCTCTCACCAGACTGCCCTGGTCCTTCATCTGAGGACTGGACACTGAATGTGCCACCCGCATTACCTTGCTTCCCAAGCGGCCGCTGGACTGTTCTGAGCTGGATGGTCCGGATCCTGACCTCCCCGAAGCATGGCTTCTGCCTTGACTAGGTTGAACACGGATCCATGGCCCATACAACTCATTTCCATCTTCTGGTTCCGGCAGTGGGCATTCCTTCAGAGCATGCCCCACCACACCACACCGAAAACACAAATGCGGTAGTTTTTCGTACTGGATAGGGTGGATCACCCTTGTACCCTTCTCCGATGAACCTGTTACAATGTTTCGACGCACTGGTTTTGAGATATCCAAAGTGACCCGGATGCGCAAAAATTCCCCCCACCCTACCCCATCCTTCCCCACTTCAACAGCCAGAACATCACCAATCTTTGACCCCAGTTTTTCTCCCCAGTCCCGATTCATCAGCCCCAACGGAAGATTATGAATACGTGACCAAATTGGCAGCCTAGTGAACAACTCATCTGATACCACTAGAGAAGGCTCATACTCCACAAAAATCACCGCATTCATATTGATATGCCACGGGCCATCATCTCGAACATGCTGGAAATCTTTCTCGCTAGAGAAACATACCGTGAACAGATTGTCCCCAATGGTTTTGGCCTCCAATCCCATGGTAATCCGCCAAGCAATCTTCAGGGTGGAAATCAACACCCTAGTGCTGAATTTCTTCTGGCTGAAGACCTTCCCCACCAGCGCCCAACGGACATCTGCGTGCTGCAGTAACCCTTGGTCATCCAAATCGATAAAATCCTCCTCTTCTTCTCTGGTAATCTTCATATCCAACAACTTCTTCACCATCCCGCTTCCATCTCCCTGCTCCACCTGCCTCTCCCCATCCACAACTGTCTCCCCCCGCACCACCCCGCCGCCTGACTCGTTGCTGCGCAACAGCTCCGCCATTTTGGGGCGCCTCACAAGACAGCCCCCAAACGAACCGAGAAGAAGAGCCCGACGAGATCCGCTCACCGACCCGAAGAACCTGGACTCCCTGGCTGCGCACCGCCGCACCTCACCGCCGTGAGGAGCAGGAGTCGCCACCAGGAGGAAAAAACGCCTCTCTAAGCCTTAGGGGCAAAAGAGGATGCCCCTGGGGAGCTGGCGTCTCTATATAACCCTCTACCCTCAACTCATCGCATCACAACACACTGACACACAGCCACGCGCTCCCATCGATCACACTGATAATTAAGCTCTAGGTTTAGTGTAAGCTAGGCGCTTCGCACTAGTCGGCAGCTCAGAGCTCAGCACCAATGGCCGCCGTCGAGGTACGTACTCCTCAATGTGCCTTCGATCTCCTTAGATTTCATTTCTTTTCTTTTCTAAATATTATTCGTCAGATTTCATTTCGATCGCTTGGTTTGTTCAGCTTTGATCATCTGCTGCCTATGTGATGTACGTACACACGTACGTGCATGGGGAAGTAAACTAGCTAAGACATCGGTCGTTTTCGTTTCTCTCGTGCACGAGTGCAGGTCCAAGTCGCCACCCCCACGCTGCCCGCCGAGGAGTCTCCGGTGGCAGCGGTGGAGGCTGTCCCGGCGCCGGCCGCCGTCATTGCCGAGGTGGCCCCGAAGAAGGAAGCCGCTGTGGTTGAGGCCAAAGAGGCAGAGCCTGCAGCTCCGGCCGAGACGGTGACCACCGGAGAGGTCCAGCAGGAGGCTGCCCCGGCGGAGACGAAGACCGACGAGGTAGTGACGGAGGTGGCTCCGGTCGAGACGGAGACCAAAGAGGCAGCGCCGGACACAGTGACCAAGGAGGCGGAGCAGGAGGCTGCGCCTGCCGAGACGGAGGCCAAAGTGCTGGAACCTGAGGCTGCTCCGGCCGAGGCCGAGACAAAGGAACCAGAGCCTGAGGATGCCCCTGCCGAGGAAGAGACCAAGGAACCGGAGCAAGGTGATGCAGCTCCGGTCGAGACCGAGACCAAAGGGGAAGAGCCGGCCGACGCCGAGGCCGAGGCGAAAGAGCCGGGGGCAGATACTGAGCCGGCGGCGCCGGCTGACACCAAGGCCGAGCCGGTTCCGGCAGAGGCCGAGGCAACAGAGCCGGAGGCCGTGGCCACCGAAGAGGCCAAGGAGGAGGCAGTGCCTGCAGCCGACCCCGAGCCAGTAGCTGCTGCCCCAGAGGAGGCCACCGCCGCCGTCGCGGAGGCGGAGCCAGTGCAGGACGAAGCAGCTCCCGCCGAGCCTACACCTGTAGAGGCACCAGCTGCCGCCGAGGCCGATAAGGCCAGCGAGTGAGGTTGTCGGGTTGGTGAGTGGGTGGACGCGCGATCGAGCGCTGGCTAGGTGGCTCAGTGTTGCATGCGCCGAGGTGTGCGTGCCCGTGCCGTGCCATGCCATGCCATGGCACCGGCACGGTAGTCTGTTGCTTATTCGTTTTAGCCGTACGTGTTTCGGGAGTCGTCGTCTGGGTGGGTGTGCGCGTGCGCGCTAGGCTACGTCGTCCGAGTTGAGTAGCCGTGCCATGGCCCATACGTGATGTGTTTCAATAATGGCGTGTCTGGGATTCTGGGGCCCAGTGTCAGTGTGCTGACATGGGCCTTGGTGCTCATGCATGTATACTCGTCTGTGTTCGTGTTGGTTTATATTTTTGGCTATTATGTCGGAGTATGTGTTATTAGTACTAAGAAGTAAGAAAGTGGGTGTCAAAAAAAAAAAAAGAAGTAAGAAAGTGTTATGTGCGATATCACACTAGCTTGTGGCGTTGATGAATGATTATCCAAGCGGAAATGCAACCCGCGTGTATGTGCGGTCGCAGGTAGGGATGCAAAAGGGTCGGCCCTAGGGTCCTCATTGGCCCTTCCTAGTTCATTTGTTTGCACTAAAAACTCAATTTCTAAAATTTCTTATACAAAGAAATGAACTAAAGAGGGTAAAAAGGGACCTTAGGGCCAGCCCATTTGTATCCCTAGTCGCAGTCACACTTGACGGAGTTGGATATCACTCCGAGATTCTTGCATTACCCCTACTCTTTCAAGCACTTTTGTGAAAAAAATCGCTATTTTCATTTCCTCATGCCTCCATCGTTGTTGTTGTTGTTCTTCTTCTCCTTCGGTGGCCTACCTGACATGCTCCTCTCCCACTGCCCTGGGAGAGACCACATGGTGCCACATGCAATCACCGTGCCATCCCCTGGGTCGTTTCCCCATCCCCGACCGTGCTATGGTCACTCTACACTTGCTCAGTGGTCTTAGGGCGTGGCTAGGCTAGGCGGCACGATGAGGCGGTGTGGCGTAGTGGTGGTGTGACGCAACTTGGCATGCCACATAGGGACGTGGTGAGGCATTTTGGAATAGCACAATGGTGGCATATATGCTGACATCATCGTGGTCACTCTTGGGGTTGGCAGTGGAGGAGACGACTAGTCAAACTACCGAAAGGAGAAAAAAGGAGAAGAAGAGGAAGAGAAAGAAGGATTGGGCACGAGGAATTGGGAATAGTGTGGGTTTTTTTTCACATAAGTGCACAAAGAGCAAGGTAGTGGCAGTGTGCGGATCTCAGAGCGAGATCCAACAACAACTATCGTGCGTACATCCGCATTCTTTGGCATGAGATTTAAAATCAATGTAAACAGCTAAATCAAGATAAATGAATGACTCGTATTCATTTTAATGTATATTAAAATTTCCTCTTTGTATTTTAGGGGAAGCTCGCGATGGATCCGCATGGTGACATTCGCTCTAGCAATTCATTCATGGATTGATCCATTTGGTGAAGTCATTACGGCTTTGTATATTAAAGCCTGGCTAATTTTCTGCCGTCTTGTTTTTTTTTTCTTTTTCTTTCTTTTGTTCGGGTTTAGGTCTCATAAAGTTGCACATATTTTTTGGAGCAATATCAGCAGTCCTTTTCTTTTAAAAATTCATTCGTGCATCAGCGAAACGACGGGCCATTGACAGCCATACCGGTACGGTCCTGTGAGCCCTTTGGGCCAATCTCCTCTTATTTGGGCTAAGGCTCTCCAACTCGGTCTAATCTCGAAGCCCATCTTAGCGACAATGAGCAAAAGAAAAGGCAACGTCTGCTCAACCTCAAAGCAGGGTTGTCTCCAATGGGCAGCCTGTCGAATCAAAAACACCGAGCAAAATGACTGGGCCTTTCATGCTCTGTATAGCTCAGGGCCTGCTGGTCGGTCGAGCTCCAGGTTTTACAAAATCAGAATAAGAATTCTGCGTTGTTCTCTTGTGACGACGTCGATGTCCATGTTTGCAGGTGGATGATTACAGCGCGCGCTTGACAGGGACGTTCATGGCGCCAGTCGATTCCCGGTGCCAGCGCTCGCACGGCGACGAGACGACCGACCGACATCGTTGACGCACGGGCTGTACCATGATGTGAATACTCGGCTGGTTCTAGCCTTCCAGCCCATTAGACCATCTCCAAGGGTGTCTTTTCTTATTTCCATTTCCGTCGTCGCAGAGGGAATCTCGTTTCCTTCAAAGTTTTAACATATTCCTTCATGGTTCTCTTTCAGATGAAATTTTCTTTTCATTTCCTTTAGAAAGGTACTCTCTCTTCTTTCTCTATATTATTTTCTTCGAAGAGATGCTGTTAAAGATGGCAGAAAATGAAAAGAAAGAATATAGTGTAGAGAATGGTAAAGGAAATGAAATAAAGAGAAAATAGTTGGAGATGGTCTTATATCAGAGAGATACTATAGCCATAGAGGAGGAGATGATCGTGGGAGTAAAAGGTGTAGAAAAAGGTGCTAGAAATTTAGGTACTTTTAGGTTTAATTTATTCAACAGATAAATCATAAACACTAACAGATTATTCACAAAAAGTAAGCACCACGGATACGTCATGGACATAACCATACGTCCCTCAAATGTACCCGTAAACAGAGATGATATGACTCTAAAACAGAGGTAGGAGAATAAGACGATCGATCTTCCTCAGCGCGAGGCCAGAAGCGGCGATGACCCACCGATGTCGTGGGTCAGAGTCGAGCAGATCGCGACGGAGTGGAAGTAGACGAAGCAGATTGTCGCAGATGTAGTGGATGCAGACTGTGAGCAGTCGCGCCGGACGCTTCCCAAAAACCTTATTCGCCGTCTCCCGGTGCAGGATCTCGATAGCGATGGGTTCCGGAGACCTGCTCTCCCGAAGTCCAGTGCATGCCGAGATGTTGGGATGGAGTAGTCTAGGCGGTGGCTCAGAGAGAGGAGAGGCAAAAGCCCTAAGCTTTTTTCAATCTATTCTCGCGAAGTCGACCGGGCGGTATATATATAGAGGTCGGCGGGTCGAACGTGACACGATCGGATCCGCACGATTTCCATATCTGAAACCGTGTCCGAAAATTCCGGAGAACAAAAAGAAATTAAAGAAATTCTGTCGACAATTGGGAAATGGCTTCTCCGCCGAACTTATTTCTTGATTGAGGGATCAAATCAGCCCATTTCTACTAAGGTGTTGCTTTTGAGAAGTTGCAGACTCATAGGGTGACAAAGCGGGCAAGACAAGGTGTTTATCTTGGTTTGGACCTCTCAATGATGAAATAACAACCCAACTTCAGTGTGTATGTATCATGTATATTTCTGGATGTGCGAGCCTATCACCTCAAGTGGTGCACCCCAAGTTTACAAAAAACGTTGGGAATATATAGGCCGTAGGGAAGCTAACATAAGAGGCTTTTAATCGCCATAATTTACAATAAACATGGACTTTATCCACATGCGTCGGTTACCGCCACGTTTGGATCATGAGTAACGACTCCAAGGAAGTGGGGATTGTGGCCACGTGGCGCCTTACCAAGCATTCAGCCTCCAAGTGTAATGACCTCGACCAGACCGGAGTCTTGCGGTGCTAGCCCTAGGCATGAGGGTCCTAGGCAAGTGTTGTGCCCTGCCAGGGATCCTGCCCCGTCCGGAGGAACGAATCGGGAAGAGATCCTACCCGGTCAAACAAATCGACCGGGCAGACCCCTTGGGAACTGAAAGTGCATCTAGACACTTCAGTGATTTTGGTGATTAATGACAAACACATATAATGACAACTAATTGTAAATGACAAATTTGTGTAAATGCTTGGCTAAGTAATTGTCTAATAACAAACCTTTAATATGATTGTGTTGCTATGAGACTAACATGTTTATTACCAAGTTGAATATTAGTCTCATCTATTTAGAGAAAATCATATATGACAAGTGGACAGTCTATCTATCCTAGCAAGCTAAGTCTCACATATACAAATGGGATGGGTAAGCAAAGATGAGGTATGCAATCTCGGTAACCTTATATATATATATATATATATATATATATATATATATAGTTCATCTCTTGTCGTGGCGGTGACGGAGGCTTCCGTCGTGCGGTGACGGAGGCTTCCGTCACCATGGCATTTTTGCAAAATTCGTGATCGAATTTTGATCCGAACAAATCCATCTCCTTCGTCTCGCTGAAATCTCACTCTGACAAAATTTCACATTTTTGATTTTTTTACTATTTTTTCGTATTTTTGAAAATCCATGATCTAATTAGTTGTGGACCGTCCAATAATCCCGGATTTCAAAAATACGAAAAAAATAGTAAAAAAAATCAAAAAAATGTGAAATTTTGTTGGTAGTGAGATTTCATCGAGACGAAGGAGATGGTCGGTTCGGATCGTCGAATTCGATCACGAATTTTGCAAACACGCCGCGGCTGACGGAGCGATCCGTCAGCCGCGGCTGACTATAGCCCATCGCTATATATATATATATATAGTTGAGCTATGGTCAGCTGCAGCTAACCAGCCCACGGTGCTTTGCGCCCTCAGCCGTCCGATCAAAAAATCTGGGTCGTCCACGTGCGCTTCCCTACCCACCCGAGCCCCACGCCCTGCCCACTGCCCCATTCTCCCGGCGGCCTCTCTCTCCTCCTCCTCTCTCTTCTTCTTCTCACGATTCCTCCTCTCCCCACCGATGAAAATCCCTAACGCCACCAAGAATCCAAGTTGGTTCGTCGTAGGGGGTGGTCTCGCCGGGAGCCGCGGCAGACGCTTGGAGGGACTTCGTCGGGACCTGCTGTCCGGCCGCCACCGAGCCAACCACCATCCTGGTGAACGCTAGCCGCCTTGGGGAGGATATGAAGAGCTCATGGGCTGGCCGCCATTGCCGCCTAAAGTCACGACCCTTGAGAAGCCGCCAGAGGAGCTCTCACCGCCGGATCTGCAGACGGCTATTGCACCGAAGGCCGCCTCTTCATTTCAAATTTTGGATTAGCAAAGAACTTTTATTCTTGAATACAAGTAGCAGCAATAACAGTGGTTTGGAGGCCAAAATTAATAGCAGCAGCAGTGTTTTGGATGCAATTAAGTGAGTTGTAGTAACAAGTGATATATGTAAATCTTCTCTGTTAGGAGCTGAAGAATCTTCTCTGTTAGAAGAATCTTCTCAGCTTGTAAATGACTGAGAATTGGCTTGTTAATTCTCTTCAGTCTGTAATTATGTATGTACAAGTGTCTCACTATGAGAAACTATGAAATTTTTGGTCAAGAAACTAATGCTCATGTATGAGATACGTGTTGTTGCCTTTGCCATCAATTCGTAATCTCATGGACATGTAAAATTAAAATTGATGCTCATGAATCAAATAGTGCTCAAGTACACAGTAACCTCTTGAAATTGCATGAACAATTTGACAAGATCTTATTTGTAAGCATCGTAACATAAGATTACAAGATCGGTGCTTGCTAATTTCATCTGATTTGAAATTATTCCTCTCTCGTAATTGTCACGAGTTATTGTGACCCTTCCGATTTACATGTTTCCATTCATTTCAAAATATTTCAGCTCTAGAAGTTCACAAGTGCAACATAAATGGTCTTGTGCTATACATGTATAAGTGGTTTCTTTCATCTAATACATATTCAACAATACAATGTCCAGAAAAGTCCTTGTCCAGAATGGTCTTCTTCTCACGATTCCTCTCCTCCCCTCCGTCAATTTTTAGAAACATATTTGACCGATCTCATTACATTCATTCAATTTGATGAGGAGCTCTGAACAATTCAGAGAGTAAACTGGTACACTTCAATTTACAGATATCACTTGTTACATACAACTCACTTAATTGCATCCAAAACACCGCCGTCTTTGTTAATTTTGGCCTCCAAACCATTGTTATTGCCGCTACTATTCAAAGAATAAAAGTTGTCGCTAATCTTCATCTTTGAAGCTAACAGCAGACAAGGTTCATCAACTAATCGATACAAGTAGATGAATCGATCCTATTTCTTAGGACAATGTTCATACACTTTCAAACACAACTTCGAGAACTAGAACGACCCGTAACAATGGACGGGTGGGTCAAGAGGGCAGGCGCTGGAGTAGCAGTGCAGATTCGCCAAATGGGAGCTCCTCCGGCGGCTTCTCCAAGGGCCGTGACTTTAGGTCGGCAATGGCGCAAGCAGCCCATGACCTCTTCATATCCTCCCCAAGGGCGGCTAGCGCTCACCGGATGGTGGTTGGCTCGGTGGCGGCCGGACAACAGTCCCGACGAAGTCCCTCCAGCGTCTGGCGGCAGCCTCAATGGCAGACCACCCCGGCGACGAACCAACTTGGATTCTTGGTGGCGCTAGGGATTTTCATCGGTGGGGAGAGGAGGAATCGTGAGAAGAAGAAGAAGAGATAAGAGGAGGAGAGAGAGGCCACGGGAGAATGGGGCGCAAGGCGTGGCGTGGGTCGGGTGGGTAGGGAAGCGACGTGATCGACCAGATTTTTGGATCGGACTACCGAGGGCGCTGGCACTGGGCTAGTCACCAGAGTGACCATAGCTCAACTCTATATATATATATATATATATATATATATATATATATTATTACATTCCTCTTGTGCAAGTGCATAGTGAGTTTCCAAGTAATATATTGATTATATATGCACATTGGTTGATGTCATATCTATTTGTGCATATATATCCACTTGAGTTCAATATGTGTCTTGCTTCTAGTATACATGTCTTAACTAGAGTTAAACTTTACATTTCTATGACTTGACTTGGTGCATGCATGCTTTGTTTGTATATCTTCTTATGCACGTCACTTAGTAGAGGTTACTCTAGATTGTTCAACAACTTCACTCTAGCTTGAATATTATTTGCACATGTGTAATTCTTATATATTCTATCACGTGTTTCATTTTAGTGAAGATTATGGTACTTGCCATGGTTTAGTTGGTTTATTATATTGGCAATTATCTTCCTAGTGCATCTAGCTCCGTTACATATTTATCATGATGCATTTAGTAGAGATCTTTTCTATGTCAAGTGTTTTCCATTTAATATTGTGCTTATTTATATGAAACATTTGTTGTACTTAATTGCTCACAAATATCAATCTATTCATATCTATTAAGATTTTGGACTAATATCTTTCATGAGTGGTTTGAAAAGAATTAGGTCCGTGAGTATGTGTGATGACCAAGGTATGTTAAAGGATGACGGTTAAGCCAAGGTCAACAAGACGGCGGTGTCACCAAGAGTTAAAGACTAAGTCAAGATCAATTTGGCGTAGAAATCATTGGGAAGGATGATCAAGTCAAAGTTGATAGGACGAGAGTCTCATGAGGTGCATCGAGTCAAGTTGGAATAGGTGAAGGCGTCATCAATCTTTTGGTGAAGGTCATCATGCGTAATGAAGAAAAAGACGGCAAATGACTATCCTAGACTTGTATTATCTTTGATTTAATTTGAGTCTAAGGATTACCGTACTATTAAGAGGGATGCGATTAAAAATGACTTCTAACTGTGTCAAGTGCTCAAGTGATCTATCATTGTGAAACTTAATTGGAGAGTGATGTTGGTGGTGTTGGAAAGTGAGAGTTGTAGGTCTCTCTTGTCTTTCTTATGAATTCTGTATTTATCCTTTGTGATTTGAGAAATGAGACCTTATTGGTTGTGTAGCTCTCATTCTTAGCTTTCCGTAGAGTCTAAGATCACCCAAAACGGAGTCTGGAGTCAAAAGTTATGCCCGTTTTCGTCGGGGTGTGCAGTGGCTGTTTTCAGCCCTCGGACTGTCCGAGGTTTTACTCGGAATATCCGAATGACTCGGACTATCCGAAGATTTTGTTCGGACTATCCGAACTGGGTCTCTCTGTCTCTGTTATTTCTCCAGATCTCCACCACGACTTGTACTATTCGGAGTATCCGAGTATTTACTCGGACTATCCAACTTACGCAGAACTGTTTGTAGCAAATCCATGGAAGCTCATATTTAAAACCCCTCTCCAAATAGCCATTATGAAGGCTGTGTGAAGGTGTCTCCCCTTGTTCTTGAGCCCCCATAGCACCCCTTCACTCTATATCTTTGTGTCCCCTTTTGAAAAAGGGTTTGAAAAAGTTGGGAGGAGGGATTGAGTGAGAATTAGAAAAAGGGTAGGGAGGTGATTTCTTTGTAGATTTAGTGTGTTCTTGAGCCCTAGCCCTCTCCCACCTTGAGCGCTTAGTGATTTGAGGTTTTTGGTGAGGAGAAGGGACAAGATTTGAGTGCTACTGCTTGCTTGATCCACCTTTGAGCACTTGAGTTTATTTCCAAATTCGTTCTTCATGGCATTTGTTATTCTTGGATGTTGAGGACTCCTAGACGGTTAGGAATTGGTCACGAGCCACCGAGTTTTGTGTGGTGCACCGTGTCAAGTTTGTGAAGGCCGGATTCCGCCTCCGCAAGGAAATGAGTCAACTAGTAGATTCCAAGGGAACTTGGTGCGGACCTTGGAGAGAATTAGGGTCAAGAGTGACCCGGGCTTAAGTGTGACCGAGCCTATCTCAACAGAGACGTAGGATTCCCTCAAGGATCCGAACTTCGGGAACAAACATCGACGCGTCTCCTCTCCGCTCGTGGTTCTTTATTTCTACTCTCAAGTTTAATTTACTTGCTTATTTTACAATTGAATTGATTATCTTGTCTTGTGTGATACTATTACAACTATACTTGGCTGTGAACTACCTTTGGTGTAGGTGGTATCTTTGAATCTGTGAGATTTGAATTAAATTCGAAGTCCTCTGTTTTCTGTGTAGACCGGACAGTCCGATACTTGTCTCGGACAGTCCAATACCCATCGGACTGTCCGACCCTGTACCATCAAACTACCAGATACAGCTTCCGCAATTAACTGTTTATTATTTTAAAATTTGTAATCGTCTATTCACCCTCCCTCTAGGCGACATCCCGGTCCTTTCAGGAACGACATCCAAGGGCACATCATAAGACTTCGAGCTGTCAGGGGCACATCTAGCCAGCAGACGTTATTTAATCCCTGACAGCTACCTCCCGAGGCTCAAGTGGAAAACTACCTAGCCAAACCCTCCCTTTGAGCCTTCGAACTCAAAGGAGGGATTGGTTCTGGCAGCGTAGTTCTGTTGCCACATCTGGGCAAGGTATGCCTAGGTGTGACCAACTCATTCATGCGGTGTGAATGCAACATCATGTCCAGACAACGGATGTGCAGGAATGGTTTTTACCAACAGTCGGATTGATTTTTACTAACCATTGGATGGAACGCGGCTTGGTTGGATAGTTTTCAAGAAGTGCAATCCACGTGTCGCTTTGCTAGTAGGTATCGGTTGGTTTCCCCGCCGCGTCCCTTAAGTTGTTTTCTACAAATATTGTAGGCACAGTGAAAATATTCTCTTACGCTTTTGACCACCAAAAGCACTCAACGCCAAAAAACTTAGCGAAATCTTCCACCGATTGCTGCCCTTCTACATGTTTCTTACTCTCCCCATTCATCCAGATCTCATGGCGAAGTTCAGGCGAGCAGGACCACGGTTGAGTGACTCATGGAGCTCGAGTCACTGGGCCACATCGACCCTTAGTCATGGTATGCCCCTGGCAACGAGGAGTTCCCGAGGCCGGTGAAGGGAGAGTTCTTGGAGTACGAACTTTACGTGATCAGTGGCTTGCGTACGCCGAAGAGTGTGTTCGTGGCGGTGTTGGCGCACCGCGGGATTGAGGGGCTCAGAGATATCTCTCATATTATTAAGGAGGAGCAAATTCCATCTTAATCACTCACAGCCCACGTCATGTTTTATAGCATACCCGAAAGCTATCTTTATAACTACCCAGTTAAGGTGTAGCGATTGATAACCCTAAAGTATACAACTATGCATGATGGGATTCAATAACGATATTAGGTCTAAGGATCATATAGGTATACCACTCGAAACTACAAATTGATAGCACATATAAGATAACAATTTCAGCAGTGTCTCGGATAGGTCTATCCAACACCATGTTCTCTAACATATGTCCATATTATTGATTTAATATCTCTATATCTATGGTATGTGAAACATTACCTGTAACAGCCCAAAGTTGTACTTTTGTTATCTTTAAACACGTTTGCAATGATGCGTACTATTACGACAATTCCCGTTAAATTTCTATGGGACAAACACAAATTTCTAGATTTCAAAAGCCATTAGAAATTGATTGATTTTAATTGAATAAATCACCAAATAGCTAATTAACAAATCTTACTTAGGATTTTACTAATTATAGCAAAATTTAGGAAATGTTGGAATAGAAGTTCTAATAGACCTTAAATTGGGAACATAATTACACATACATCAAAACATCCATACATACATATATGTATTTGTATATATAAACACACATATTCATACAAGCTTAAATATGATTAATTGCTCTAAAAATCCTGTGAAAATTCTATATATTAGTTTAGACCCTAATTGAGAGTTTGACTCAGTTGTTGACAAATGAAACCTGGTGGGACCTATTTGGCGCCTCTTCTTCTCGCCTCGCTCTTGTGAGCATTTCGTCGAAAGCAATTGCCTCGGCTCGCTCGCCTCCTCACGGCGAATCCGGCCATGGCCGCAAAATCACCCGGAGATCTCTTCCTTGGTCTGCTTGTGCATGTCGCTTGGCTCAGCGGGCCCACGCCCGCCAAGTGACATCCCGCCATCGTTTCGCCGTCATTGGCGCCGACCAACTGCCGCTTTGTTTGCCGGGTGTGGTCAGACGCGCCAGCACCACCTCGTTACCCAATGGTTGCTCTAGTTGCACCATTGATGTTCCCGCATCGCCGCGTCTCGGCCGGGTAATGCCGCGCAAGAAGCCATCTCGCCCCCGGCTTAGACACTCACACATGAAAGCAAGCTATCGCCTCTACTAGCCAATCGGCGTTAGAGCTTCTTTGTGACCGCTCGCACATTCCGTGACCGTCGGTCAATAATCGAAGCTGGGACCGAGCTTTAATACGGCCGCACAAGATCGGCCATATTTTCCTCTTTTCACTCTCCGTCGACAGCCCTAAACCAGACCTCCCGAGCTTCCCCATTGACTCGCGTTGGTTTCACCATGGCCTCGTGAAGCTCCCGTCCGGGAATTGGTGGAGTCGCCTGAGCTTGTCTGAACGCTCTCGCCACCGCCGGCGGCCAGTTCTTCCCCTTTCGATTTCCACATCTCGGTGAGCTTGGCGGCAATTCTTTGCTCCGTGAGCTTCGCCGACTTTACCTCACACCGTGCTCCCTCTTTTGGCCCAGGCTTCACGGTCTTCCCAAAGATCGTGAGCTGTCGCCTCCTGTTCGGCTTCTTCGCCGACAGTCCACCTCGGCCGCCTCGACCCGAAAAAATCACTAGGTAAGACTCCCGGCCCGCCGATGTTCATGCGCGCTTATTTTTCCTAAGATCGACCCTAGGACTTTTACTCGTGTCCGCCGTGGCGGTTCGCCGCCGTGCATGGCTCCGCCACGTCCCATTGTTTCGGCCTCGACGAGGCACCCTAGATGCGCGTTAGCTCACCGATTCCACCGCACCCAAGAACGCTCCAAACGGTGCACCCTAGCTCCGGCTAGCCGTCGGCTAAGCCTCGCCATGCGAAGCCCACGGAGGAAGACGATGACGGCGAGTCGTCCGTCCGCGCCAAGATCTGTGCCATTGCCACGCCCGGTCACGACAGTGGGCCCCATTGTCTGTGTTTCGCTGGTTTAAAACTCCCGCGGCTTCTGACGTCGCCGACATGTGGGCCCTCGGTCCCACATGTCGGGGTTAGTGAGGCGCTCCATCACGGCGCCGCTCATGGGTTACGCCCCCAAAGTATGTCTTCGACGTGGTGGCTCGGCCATGAAGTTAGCGGGCCACCAAGATCTTGTTCACCGAATTATCCGAGTTTTGTCAATAAAATAAAGACAAGAATTAGAAACGATTTATTTAAAATAGGTAGAGATCTTTAAAAATTCTGGAAAAATTAGGGTAAATACTAGGGCTTGTGATGGATTTAATAAAAATAGTACCTCACACAGTAACCGAACACGGTTCCTAGATTAAGTCCATTAAGCTTATTTTAGGGTATTAATTCATATAGAAATAAGCAAAAAAAAAAGAATTGTTGTGTATTAAAAATGGATTAACACCTAAGTTAAACTTAAGAAAATCATGGTTGTCGATTAATGACTTTCTGGATCTAGGAAAATATAATATAACCTATGGTATGTTTCCTAATTACATGTTAACTCAATATTGGTATAATTAGGAAACATGAATAAGTAGCTTAACCTACCTAGTCTATGAACCTATTCAATTAAGCTATTACACAGCATGTTAGAATAGTAAATCTGTTGTTTCAATTCAATCTCACAACATGCAACATCATGATTATATATATATATATATATATATATATATATATATATATATATATATATATATATATATATATGTAGCACATATGACCATAATCACCCACACACCACTTAAATTTCTACTCTACTAAGATAATAAGGATTAAATAAGTTGATGAAGAAAATACGCCAAACAAAATATGAATTTACATATTCTAGTTATTTAATATACTTTAAACACGATAAAACCATATTTTCTCCTATTGGGCTAAAATAGGGTAGAAATTCCATTATTACTCACACACACACACACACACACACACACACACACACACACATATATATATATATATATATATATATATATATATATTTATACATATATCATATGCATCATCTCGCTAGCACTTCGCGGCCATTACGTTGAAATTCATTACTCAGAGGGATCATGGAACTTTCTTGATATATATGGATTCATATAGATAGTTAAACATAGGAATCGTAAATGAACGAATACGAGCGATCTCGATTGCATTTCATGCATCATTCTTTTCTTCACCGCATTGTGTTTATGATGAATTGTTGATTCTCCGATTAGACGTAGAGGATCCGGAAGCACCGTTCGTGGACTCCGCACAGGACCCGGACTTCAATTCCTAAGGCGAGTTAATACCTACCCTCAAAGGAGTTTGCTTTTACTAGAGAGAATCTCGATTTTCCCTAGTGCGAGTTAACACTTCTCCTATAGGAAGTTGCTTTTACTAGGGAGAGGATGCGCTTTCCCTAGTGCGAGTTAACATCCAATAATATCATATTGAATCCCAGATTTCTAAAGTATTTGTTTTACAGTATTAAACTGCATGCCCTTTTAAGTACTTATGCCTATTTGTTCAATCATGATATATCATGCCATTTATTTACTTGCTATCAATTTACCATGATGATGTTGCCTTGAATTAATCATCTGTCATTTGGCTTTGCTATTGATCGCTTTGATGATCACCCTTGGTAGCCTGATTAATTTAAATAAACTGATTTTAGACTCCTAAGTCTTGGTTAAAATCTTGCTTAGACATTGCTCAGGTCCAACTATTAATTTTAGGCTTAGAATCGCCTCGGAACGGTGAACCGACATTCACCGGACATGATCACACAATGAATATGGTTAACTAGAATTTGGGCCTGGCATGCCAGTGTGTGTATGGTTGTGATGTGCTGCAATGCAGACTGGGTCTGGCATTGGGTAAGAGATGGAGTAGCTGGGCTACGTGAATTGAGGAGCTAATCGCCCACATACGTAGTGCTCGGAAGAGAGCGGCGAGATCCGCGTAATGCCGCGTCGTTGCCTCAAAGGAGGGGTTCCGCCACATCGTGTGTTTCACACGGAGGGTGCGAGTTAGCCGAAGAAGGAAATGCATAAGGGTGAGGCCCTTCGTGGATGTCTTTGGGCTGAATCGTGATTCCCTGCACAGTGCATCGAGGATGCACAGCAGACGCCATCGACTATCCGCTGCGGGAGATAGTTCCTAACACCACAACGCTACGGCCATCGCGCGATAGTGCAAGTATTGGGGATTCGGGGTAGTTACGACTGCGGGCGCATTCTCGCTCTGCCGCCATGCTTGAGGTGAAGACAGTTTCATGTCGTCATCCGAGGATGATCTAGATCCATTCTTACAGAGAGCCGTGAGTCTAGCGTGGGTCGGCAACCCAGCTAGGACGAGACCGGGTACTTTGCTGGGGAATGTGATCCACAACGAGTGCACCATACTCGGAAGATGATGGCGGGAGTGGGAAGAGAACGTTTGGCAGAGTGCTTGGAAACTGCCATGGGATTGGTTGTGCATTGAAATGGAAATATGATAAATAATCAATTTGACATAGAATTTGGTTAAACTGCTAAGTCATAGGCTTTGATTTCCAAAAACTGGCTTTCATGCAACTAAATAAACACAGCCTTTCCTTTGAAACCTCTATCACTAAATGCATTGGGTTGGGTGTTAGCTCGCCAGTGTTTGGATGACACTGACCTCGCATAAATATCTATCTTTAGACATGGAGGAGCCCGTCGAGGAAGATGCCTACGATTGTCATGAGGAAGGAGATCCTCGGTACCAGGACCAGAAGTAATTGTTTAAGATAGGGTTTAGTGCGTTCCACCAGTCGTGTGTGGTTACACAGCTGCTGGTGTGATTTTGTTGTTTTTTTGAACTTGCAAGTTGCCTTTTGAGCGATTTCCGCTACTCTGATGAACTTTGGTCTGTAACTAAGGCTTAAATGCCGCTTGCTACTAATGCGATCTGATGATCGCTGTTATGTAATATTTGGACACCGATGTATGAAATGATTTCAGCTATGTAACTCTTGCACTAGCCTACTGATCCAGGGCCTAGTGCAGGTCCGACCGTTCTCGCAAGATAAGCCGAGAAGGGGCGCGACATTACCATCAATCAATATATGTGCTGATGAAATCATTACTGTCCCACATAATGACATGAGACTACGGATCATTTAGAATAAGATTATATAAATAATGTGTTTCACAACCAAGTCATACTTGATGAACAATGTGAACGATGTTTATTCATGAAACTGATAACATATTATTTAAGAGTACATAAACATAAACGTGATACAATCACCTTACATGATCGTCTCTATGGCATATCACCAACATAGTGTTCTTTAGTATTCCACAAAAAGGGATAGCCCTAGTCTACTAAGGAGGTCGCCACACATGTGATTTTGTCACCGCCATTGCACCTCTTCATTTTCCTTCCCGACAACTTCACCTTGCTCATGTGCATCGCTCTTCTTCTTTCTTTGTCTCTGACGAGCTCCCCTGCTCTGTTCTCCTTCCTTATTTCCAACGGATCTCGCTCATGCTTTCTTGCTTCTATTCCTCCCTCCAACATTGTCCACTACTCTCTAACGAACCTATGGCCGAGACAATGGTGGCGCCTCCCTAGCCATGCCACTGTCGCCTAGGCCTCCCTCTAAGCCCAATAGAACTTGATGAACCACGGGGGTAATCGGTGGCGGCGATAGAGAAAGACGACTACTACCACAACAAATGCGCCTCCTCCTTTCTCTCCCCAGCAAATGGTGTGCCTGGGTTGAACCCTCCCTGACAGTACCTGAAAAAAACGTGAGGCACACACGACCGTTTTGGAATTTCGTCACAGCTCATGCCCACATCTTAATAAGTTTAGACCATCTCCAGTAAACACTTCAAATTTCTCCTTTACAACACTATTCCCTGCCCACTATATTTATTTTTTAAAATTTCTTCATATTTTATACTACAATCTAAAAGATTCTTTCTCTTCAGCATATACTCTATCTCTAAAAAAATCAGATAAGTGTTTTCGAGGTATCCGCTGAAGATGCCCCGAGGGAACGCCAGCATTTCTGTACGCTAAAACGACGTAATGGTAGACCTTGACCGGCGATTCGGACACGTACAAAACAGCGATCACGTTACTGAACACTGACCAGCTAAGCGGCCTCCCTTTTCCTCTTTCTCTCTCCTTTTTCTTTGTCGATCACTAACCTAATCCAAGGCCGTGCATGGTCAAAAAACAGTGCTTTCACGTACGGTGCTTGGGAGTCTACATTTATTCTCTACTTTACGGGGTCTTCCACCTTGGAGGTTTTGGAGTCATGCATTAGTATGCGACGACCAAAGACCGATCGCTGTCACGTTTGCCCTCTCGTGCGTCCGGAACCGCCCTGGGAAATCGGTCGCTTCCTGTCCGAAAGAAACCCGCGACGTCGAGATCCATCCGGACTCGTCGCTGCGAAACTCGGAAGACTATCTATGGCAGCACCAAGAGGGTGAAGATGCCAGCAACGGAAATACGGTATACGTCGAGGTAGATAACAATAGCACGATGAATTAGATCCTCTCTCTTCAGTTTATCTTATTTACTTATCATTTTATTTGCTTATAAACTAAACTTCAAGGGTTTTCTGAGGTAGCTCGAAAAGTTCAGTGACCTTCATTTGACTTGTTTTTTCCAGAGCTTTGAGATGTGATTTCGAGATAGAAAAAAACGAACTGTAAAAGACAAACCATTTGACTTTTTGATTTAAAGATAAGTAGATAAGATAAGAAGATAAACTGAAGAAAATGAGGCCTTAGACAGAGCGCACGTCTCTTTACTTAAAAAAAATCTCATAGCTTTAATCTAGATCAAATCTCGCAGACGCAAATTTGTTTTTTTTAAGCCAAACACTTTAGGGCATGTTTGATACATGATTTTGAGAAACTATGGTTTCATAATACATAGAGTTTGTGATCGTGTATCTATAAAAACCATGGTTTCACCAAACTCTACTAAACTATAGTATTCATTCGAACTATCACATGTTTGGATATATGGCTTCTAGGATGGTAGACTTGACCAAACACAGGAGCCAGTAAGACCCAATACATGAAAACTTTAACTAGGAGTGAAGTTAAAATACTCCAAAAATATTGTAGTTTCTACTAAACCATAGTTTTGGAATGGAGTATATTTTGGTTATTCAAACACCTCATGGTTTTGAAAACCATGGTATTTTTAGAACCATAGTTTTGTCTCAAAACTATGAAAATGCTTTGTTTTCAGATAGATCCTTAGCACTTTCAAAAGAGTTTTTAAAGATTTCAAAGGCTCTTCTTGAAGCACTCAAAACCAAAATTTAATAATTTTTTGGCCTCTCGACTCTAAAGAAATCCCGCAAATTTTCAGGACAAATCTTATAAATGTATTAAAGCTGCAGCAAACAAGACGATAGGTTGATGGATTATCTCCACGAATCTCGAGAAATTTGAATGAAATAGGTTGATGGATTATCTCCATGAATCTCGAGAAATTTGAATGATCGTAGTCGGTGTCCTGCAAACCAGCTAGCAAATTAATTGTCCCGAACAGTGTTCAGCACGAAGAAATCCATGAAAATTTCAGGACCTATTCATCGTGGACCTTGTCCATCTAGTTTGATACGGGTTCGTGAGGGGATCGGCCCCCTATCATTGGATTGGCAGGGAGGTGTGTTTGCACAAAGCGATTTTTTTGCAGTTGGATTTAGATCCGTTGGATTTATATACAATCACCCAGATCTTGTCCTCCTCATCTATAGGAATGCTTCGTCCTCTCAAACCATAGCAAACATTCCACTTTCTCTTGGTCGTCGCGGTCGCCACCGTCATGCAGTCGTTTGATAGTCTTCCTCTTTATCACCATCCTTCTCCTTCATCTTGCTAGAGTGCTCCATGCGCCTCCAACACCCTGTCCGTTCCCGTCGACCCACCTACCCATGATTGGCGACGCCCTTGCCACCTCGCTGCTGTTGCACGCCCTTTCTCCTGCCACCATGCCAACCCCGCCCATCCTAACTCTAAACCGCTGTGTGTCTATTCTCGCACGGTTGTCGCCCATCGTCCTCCGAACACCCGCACCTCCAACGACACCATCACCGCCTCGCTGCACCGGCTCCCATTGTCGGACCTCTGTCTTTTCAGGCTCTCTCTAAGCTTGGGGCCACTGGCGAACCCCAACCCAAATCCTAACCCTAACTCAAACCCGGCGGTGCGGCAGCGACGGAGGGGAAGAAGGAGATGAGGGAGGGGGCAGCGCTAGAGAGAAGGTGAGGGGGAAGGGGGTGGCGCGGACAGCTAACGAAGAGCACGATTGGCCGCCAAGGCCGTGGATTCCGCGGCAGATCAGCTTCACCTTCAGCCACGAGAAGAGCACCTCATCGCAGCGTGCTACGCGCCCACCGCTTTTGCGCGAATCCTTTGCTCATTTGCAGCTGATTGCGAGATCGAGTGCGCGCGCGCTGCGCTTTACAACTGCGTCGCACTGGGCCGTCCCGATCCATCATTAGCTACCAAAGACAAAGTCAAAAGGAGGTAAGCATGAGTTCATACACTAGCAAGCATGGCTGGTTCGTCGGAATTTCGTGTACCTATGAAAAAAGAGTCTGGATAGCATGCACGATCGAGTCATGTTCTCCATGAACACGATTTGACAGCCTCCGTCCATCGTCTATTGCTGATTATCCATTTTTTTGGTTGCGTCGCCTGAAAATGGTTGTGCCTGGCGAGACTGGGTGGAATTTTTTATTTGACTGAGTTTTGGGAGATTTAATAAGGAGTTTTAAAATATTAAAAGAATTGATTGGAGAAGGCAGGGCATTTGTCTCCGAGAAATGATAAAAAAAAATCACAAGACGTGAGGCAAAGTAAAAATGGCATCTTTTTAAATACCGCCTAAGTGCCCTACAAACAAATATTAAATTACTTTTTCACTAAGTTATATTGATTTGTTTGGCTCACCCTCTCCGCCCGATGTTAGCCTTTCACACTCTACCGTGTCGTGTTGCCACGTTCTCAGTTCTGTCACCTAAGCTCTGCTTTTTTCGCTCAACCATGTCATGCTTTTATAACTTCTAATTTGATATATTTTAGTCTAATCGAAAGTTTCCTAAAATACAACTCAAGTAAACTAAATTAATAGAAAGTACCTTTATAATGTTTGGACCATTGTACAAAGGATGGCGGGTCTAAATGCCTAACATACCTTTACAATGTTTTTAAAAATATATTATTTATTGCTGTTGTTATTATTATTATTAGTTTTCTTAGAAATATTATTATCAGAGTTATATATTTTGAAGACTAAGTCAGTATTCAAAACTACGTCCTTGCCTGACCGGCAGGACTACAAAGCGCACTGGCTGACAGCCAAATTTTTTTTAAAAAAAAGGTTTTTTCCTAAGTTGTGTTCCCTCCTCGTCAAAATACAACTACTGAATAACAATAGTTTCACTCAAGTTCCACTAATGATCATTTCAAACTGTAACGAACAGTACCGCAATCAAATGGCGAACAATCATAGATAATGACCAAACAACAAGCAGGAAAGGCCCACAGAACAAACGAACGTGTCATTTCTTTCTTAAAAAAAGAAAAAAAATCACGCCGCGAGAAGTGGTGGAGAACGCCGATCCGCGAGCCCCCCCGTACGCGTGTTCACGAGCGTGCCACTGCAACGTGGGCCCAGCCGCCAGCACCCTCCCGTACAACCACTCACTGACAGGTGGGAACGCCACTGAAGCGGCCACTAGTGTTATATGCCCGTGCTTTATATGTGCCTCTCCGCCACAGCAGCAGACAATTCCGTGCTCTGCTTCTCTGAATTCTCTGTGCTCTGCCGCTTCTCACCCGGGTGCGCTTGCTCCGCCGCGAGAAGCTTCTAGATGCTTCGAGAGATGTGGAGAGGTGGAGCCCGTGGAGGAGGAGGAGGAGGTGGTGGTGGTGGAGGGGTCGCCGCCTTCCTCGCTGCGCTGCTGTTCAGCGTCCTGCTCCTGGCCGGCGGCGCCGGTGCGCAGAGCCCCCGGCTGCCCTCCGCCTTTAAAACCCTAAGCGGTAACATCCCCGGCCCTCCCCTTCTAGAAGTTTCCGGACGCTTGTACTCCCCTTCTTCGTTTCAAGCATTTGCTTCTAGGGGATGCGTGCGCTTGCGCGTTGTTCACAAGCCATTTGGGTTTCGCGGTGGGTGTTCTAGATAGCGGTCTGCCTCCGCCTTCGCTGCACTACTGCAGCTAGCTAGATGTCGCGGAGTTCCTTTTATTGGTGGCTGTGGATCACCTTCGCAGCAGTTAGACGGCGCTGATTGCGGCCAAGTGGATTCCACCTTAAAATCGAGTGGACTGCAGTTCTGAGATCGTTTTACTATTGTGGCCACTCAAACTGTTTCTTTTGGTGTGTGCTTGGTCGCGTTGACTTGGTGGTGCTTTTTGTAAAATCACCTAAACTTTGTGGAGTTCATTAGCAGTTGGGATAAAATGCTTCATCAAATTACTTCCATAACTCATAACGTTGATCATGCTTTAAATAAAGATAGGTGGTTTCTCCACCCATTCTTTTTTTTCGTAAGGTTGACCGCAAATCCTGTTTTTTTTTTTTTTAAAAAAAAGCCAAATCCTTGGAATTAACTTGGGGACGATTTGAGCAAATATTCAGTAACTGGAATAACCACGAGCCATTGTTGTGCAGGTAATGAACCCCTTGTTATAGCCCAAGGTGGCTTTTCAGGAGTATTTCCTGATTCCAGCCAAGCTGCCTTTGTTTTTGCATTGACTGCTAGTGCACCTGGGACTAGTTTGTGGTGCAGTGTGCAACTAACAAAGGACGGTGTTGGAGTTTGCCTTCGGGATATAAATATGAACAATTGCACTAGTATTCAGCAAGCCTACCCTACAAGAAAGAAGACATATGTCATCAATGATGAGAGAAAAACTGGATGGTTTCCTGTGGATTTTAGTATGTCTGAGTTACATGCTAATTCTTCACCTGTTTTTCGTGAGTACCACTACACAGCTATTAACTTTCTACTAAAGCAAGTCATTGCATAAGAACTAAGTTATTGGCATGCCTTTTCTCTTTAGTTATTTACATAAACATTATTTGATTTTATTATGTTTGTCTGCTCAAGCATTTTTTTAGATTACATGCTTTTCATGGCTTACTAACAGTTTTCTAAAGGCATGGTAATCTGATGATATATTTGTAGCTATGATTCTCTACTGATTATCCAATATTTTGAGCAGTAACGCAAGCAATTTGGTCTCGCACCGATAGATTTGATTACATGGGGTATCCTGTCCTTTCTGTCACTGACATGCAGTCCATAATCAAGCCGTCTTCCTCCATTTGGTTGAATATTCAGGTTGAATTACTGTTCTTGCAATGTTAACCTGTAAAAGCTTCTTGCTAGTTCTTTAATGAATCCTTTAAAAGCTAGCTTCTTTTTCATATGTGCAGTATGACGCATTCTATAAACAGCATGGTTTGAATATGACAAGCTACATACTTTCCGTCCAAAAGAATGTCACTGCAAATTATATTTCATCACCTGAATTGGGCTTCCTTCAAAGTGTTTCTGGAAGAGTTAGTCGCAAAACAAAGCTTGTGTTTAGATTTCTTGATAAAACCCAATCTGATCCTTCTACAAACCAAACATATGGTTCACTTTTGAGTAACCTAACACTTATTAAGATGTTTGCTTCTGGTATAATGGTTCCCAAGAGCTACATTTGGCCAGTGACAAATGATAACTATCTGCTGCCTTCCACATCTATTGTCCGGGATGCCCACAATGCAGGGCTAGAAATATATGCTTCTGACTTCGCAAATGATAGAGTTGTTATTCCCTATAACTACAGTTATGATCCATTGGAAGAATACCTTTCATTTATCAGTGATGGTGACTACTCTGTTGATGGTGTATTGACAGATTACCCAATTACTGCATCGGAGGCTATTGGTAAATTCCTAAGTTTGCCCTATTGTTATATTATGTACTTTACTAAAGCTTTTCTCAAATATTGTTGTAGATTGTCACCTTAAACATTTGTTATTTCTTTAAACTAAACTTGCTTTTTAGTTTTATTTTTGGCATAGAGGATAAACTCTGTAATGCCGAGTTAGATAACGATGAATTGTAGAGGCCGGGAGTTATACTTCCATTATCTAAAAAAGACAATGATGAATGATGTAACACTGGTATATTAGCCTCTCTCCATCAATATAACTTATGTTGTCTTTCAATTTTCTACATCTATAAATGATGAAAGGTCTTATTAACTTGTTTTCCACTTAGTTACAGACAAGATAATTTTATGCCTTTTACCATTCATGGTAGTGTGTGAACTACTGTTTCTGTTATTTTATCAATGATGTTTTAAACTTGCGCACATCATTCCCTCAAGTCCTCATTAAATTTGTTTTTTCCCTAATCTATCCACCTTTGGTCCTACTGGCAAATGAACAGAGAGATAGGACGTCTTATAATGTAACATACGTTAAATACTCTAAGGGCTATTAAGGAAGATATGGTTATGCTCATCTCGAACATGCAAAACGTTATTTAATTGTTTTATAAATCAATAAGAAATGAAAATTATTTATGCATTGAATCTCCGTGTCTGCAGGTTGTTTTGCTAATTTGAATACAACTCAGGCTGATCATGGTATGTTTTTTCTGGGTATAAATCATAGTACTGTTATCATGATGTTTGGATGCCTGCAAGTTCAACTATGTTTTAATTATTGCAATGTTTGATGTTTCTCTTTAGGGAACCCACTAATTATCTCGCATAATGGTGCTAGTGGAGACTACCCAGAGTGTACGGATCTGGCCTACCTTAATGCAATTAAGGATGGTGCAGATGTCATTGATTGTACCGTTCAACTGACAAGTGATGGAGTTCTTATGTGCATGAGTTCAATTGACCTGTTTGACACCACAAATGTTGAGAGAACAAATTTCAGTTCCCGAGTTTCTATCATTCAAGAAATTCGGACTACACCAGGAATCTTCACATTCAACCTCACTTGGAACGACATTGACAATAGTACTTTGCAACGTGAGTTCCTGTCACATTTTTTAGATTATTTATTGATATTGTTTTCTATGGAAAAGTAGATGAGTAACAACTTAGAAATATGTGGATGGTATACAAGAAAGCGCTAATTCGTCTAGTAGCCTTTTTTCCTGCCCTTTTCTGCAGCCAAGATATCTAGCCCAGTGAGTAACTATTATCTCATAAGAAACCCAAGGTACACAAATCATGGAAAGTTTGTCAGGTTATCTGATTTTCTAGCATATGGAAAGCATGAGGATTTATCTGGCGTCATGATCATCATTGAGGTGATACTTCTGCTTGAAGTACCATTTATTTTAATCCCTTGGCTTAAACTTTCTACCAGATTTACAATCCTCTATTATGACTCTGATGGGCAAAAGCTTTTTTTAATGGTTTAATTTGTTTGACTGCTGCCAACTCTGATGAATCCTCTTATTGGAGTGGAACCAATACGAGGGTCATAAACATACCAAGCACATAAGATTCATTCATATAACTATTATAAATATCTTAAGTAATTCTGTCCACTATTATGCATGTACTAATCGGTATAGGGCTTGTACCTGCGCTAAGGTAATTATGGAAATGCCGTATTTGTTTTTTAATCCTTATAAAATATTTTTTTAATCTTTCTAAGTTGAATTTGTTGAAACTTTATGAAATCTTTGTAGTTTTATTGATTAATCTATCTTCTGTACTGCAGTATGCTGCATTTATCGCAAAGTCGTTAGGATTTGACGTTGTTGACTTGGTAACCACTGCATTGACGGATGCTGGTTATAGTAATCAGACTGCCAAGGAAGTTATGATACAGTCGAAAGATAGTGCTGTTCTTGACAAATTGAAGCAGCAGAAAACAAAATACAAACTTGTTTATACTCTCCCATCAAAAATTGGGGATGCTTCTGCTTCCTCGCTAGTTGATGTGAAGAAGTTTGCTGATGCTGTTGTTGTTGATAAGTATTCTATTTTTCCCGAAAGTGCACATTTTATCATCAGGCAAACCAATCTTGTGAAAGATCTGCACTCCGCAGGCTTAGCAGTATATGCACAGGTGTTCATGAACGAGTTTGTATCACAACCGTGGGATTTCTACGCAGATGAAACAGTGGAAATCAACAACTATGTTCAGTTGGTTAATGTTGATGGCATCATCACTGATTTCCCCAAGACGGTCAGAAGATACAAAAGTAAGTGTCATTTGCCTTTTTCAGTTTGTCACAATGACAATTAGCATAGTTCCATACAGTGGTAAAGCCAGAATGAAAATGGAGGGGTCTTCAAAGGTCTAAGCGATATTGAGATAAACATAGCAAGCTAGTCTTTTGCAATCTAAATCATAGTTGTTATCCGGTGACCATTCTGGTTTTTTTTTTTCTTCGGAATGGAACATTTTGGTACTGTAGCAATCTAGAGTACTAATCCAGATTTCTACCAACTTCTAGGGCTCATTTGAAATGCGTTGAAAATGCAGGAACATTAAAAATACACTTGAATAAGAAAAGATTTCAGGTGTCAAATAGAGGATCGCAAAATATATGAAAATTAAAAGTAAGAACCATTTTGGTTAGCACAGGAAAGAACCAAGGAATTTTCTTTTTTAATCTTGTTATTAAAATTAAATCACAATAGTTTGGCTAACAACAGATGACATCTTTTTATTGGTCCACCAACCAAGCATCCTATCCATTAGAGGCCATCAATGAATGATGAATGTAAAGCACCGCTTTTATCCCCCTCCCCATCATGCTCATCCCCTCCTCTCTCTCCCCTGCATATTATCTCTCTTGGTGGTGATTGCAACTCTCGAGCGAGGACTCTTAACAATAATTGATCAATTCATCCAACGATGCTCGACTCCAAATCTCGAATTGATCTCTCATGGTGGTGATTGCAAGACAGCGATAGCACTTCACACATCGATAAGGCGGCGGCGTGGGCAGCATCCTTTGGGCATTGACTTCTCGGAGTAGTGACAGCTCTCACATCTGGCAGCTATGCAGGGGTCATCGGGAATCGATAGTGTTCTAGCTCCAGCAGAAGCAGGGCTCAAGCTCAACCAAGTCCCCCCACCATCGATTCGCCCCTGGATCCATCATCCATGCCTAGTGATGTGTCGTTTGTTTTCTGAATATTACCATTTGTGGTGCCTTTTTCAAACCATTTTTAACATTGCAATCCATATAGCTACCTGACCTTCGAACTCGGTAATAGATAAAATTATCTCGGTATTTGACTTTTGCTATAATGTATTTGCAGAGAACTCTTGTACAAGTTTGGGAAAGAACAAGCCCGCCTACATGGATCCTGTGGAGGTTGGTGGCCTTGCAGAGCTACTCCAAGGCACTGTTGCCCAGCCACCAGCTCTGGCACCGCTGCCAGACTTGAACTCATCGAGCCTGGTGGAGCCACCGCTCCCCTCTGCTGTGCCGAAGAATGCATCTGGTGGTGCCTCAGGGAGCGGCCCAGCTCCTGGTGCAGCACCTTCTGACGCCGACTTAGCCACAGTAAGTATTGGTATTTTACTGGCAATGGTTTGTGCAGCTCTGCTCATCTGAGCAGACGCGCCAGCCAGTATCTGGACAAGCTATTGGGCAATGGGCATTGATGTGGCGCTACTAGGCATTCGTTTTCTATAGCTATTCCGGTGCAGAGCCCCCATATTGTTTTTGCTGTATAAAAAAAAATCAGTTAATAGAGAGGAAGGTTACACACCGCCGCAAGTGCCCGACTGTTTGGTGTTTGGTATTGCATACATCGCTGACGAGAAGATGCAGCGTGTCGTGTACGCGTATCATCGTCTCTGTATAGAATTCTCATCTCTTTGCTGAAGTAACATGTATTTTGTATGGTAACCCTGGAGCTGCGAGACAAGTTCACGACTTCAGGTAGTGGGAAGCTATTATGGGATTGAATAGTATTTTTGTGTCGTTTCGGCATTTCTCTTTCATCTTGGCCGAGCGCCTGAGCCGATATTCTCGTGCTTAGGACAAGTTTTTTGGTTTTTAAACTGGGTTTTGTTTGCCGGGGTGGAGTGTAGCCAGTTGGCTCACCTTTGTGCTAAGCACGCTTCTAGTAGCAAGTAGGCTACGGTGCACTTTGGCTCCAATCAATTGCCTCATTTTCTTTATATAGTTCCCAGAAAAAAAACATAACGCGGTCTGGCGGAGCAACGCGCAGATAATAGCTTTCGACTGCCTTTTTTTTTTGCACTGTTCATGGCTACCACCCCCTCGCAGGAGTTAACCCGAGCTAGCATCAAAGGGTAGTTGGGTGAATCTACGGTGTTGGCATTGGGGTTAAGCCCTCCAGACCAGACCAGATCAACGGTACACGTGTTCTATTGGTATGCGATTAGTATATAAGCATGCAAGTCTATTGTTGCATCTAATAACTAATGTTTTGAGTTCATAATGATCCTGACAACCCTAATAACATTTTTTTCTGGAGCTGCTCCTGGCTCACATCCCAGCACCTTGAGCTGTTCGCGGCACTACTCAGCTCTTCGCACGAGCACGACTAGATGACGAAACAAACCGTCAAAATCTTGTACCTTGCGCTGTTGCGCACCCAGCAGGCTAGCATGTCTGGATGCTGGTGCAATTTCCCTGCACATAACACACATGCTAACACTCGCAGCTCTCGTTGGCCACCGCTGCCCGGCCTCGGCGCAGCGCAGCGGGCTCCTGTGGGCACGGGCATGGTCGCCGGCAGAGAGGGCGGTGATCGCTGGTGGCTGTACCCATTGGGAGGAGTCGGCTAGATTGGGGTGGAGGGGAGGGACGAGAGGGAGAGAAGAAAGAAAAAATAATGCAATTTTTTTTGTTTCAAAATTTTAGAGGTGTTTTAGCAAAAGACTATGTGAGAGAGTAAGAGCTATGCACGGATCTCGGTGAGCGACCAACGGTGGAGATAAGACGGAGAGTTCCTTAGCTAAGGGAAACATAAATGAAAAAAAAAACTAATGCAAAGCACAAGAGAGGTACGCGCAGACAATAGCTTTGGACTGCCCCTTTTTTTTCACTGTGTTGGACAATGCTATAGTACCCACAGATACCGTTTATGGTTGCCACCAGCTCACCACATCTCTGGGGTAAACCCGAGCTCACATCACATCAGGAGTGTTGTGTAAATTCTGCCACCAGCCCACCACATCTCTGGGGTAAACTCGAGCTCACATCAGGAGTGTTGTGTGAATCTAATGTGTTGGCACTAGGATTAAGCCCTCCAGACTAGGGTGTAATCGGATAGCGGATGCCCTCCAAACGTGGTGTATACGTATAATCGGACAGCGGATATTTGCTTATCGAATCTGAAAATAAGCAAATTTAACATAGCTTTTTTGACCAATTAACAATTCAATCAGAACCAAACTCAGATGTGATATGAGATTTTATAAATAAATACCCATGCCCATCACCATCAGTTACCCAAATCCATTTTTAAAAATTTTATTTTTACCCATGCGACCTGATCTACTACTGTGCTTCACCCATCTTCCCGGCCTGCAATAAGCGACGTGGTGGTACTAATGGTAGCCTGGGTGTGCAAGCGCGTACTGAGCAACAAGCGTGGGCTTGCTGTGCTGCACGTTACCGCAGCTGCTTGGATCTGCCGCCGGCGCTGCTTTGGGCCCCCACTGCTGCTGCTGCACTTGGCCACTGCTGCTAACCGCTTATCCAAGCTCAGGCCTCCTATCAGATGGCACGTATTTTATTTGAGAATCTTGTGACATGATATTATTTGTGTATTTACTGTTTTTAGGCCTAACACGCATACAATTTATATCACGACCTTATGGCCCATCAGTTGGGCGAGACAGAAAACCTATCATTTAATCAGACGGGATTTGCCCTTTGGTTAGGTGAATTATATAAAACCCGTCTTTTGGTCAGACAGGATTTCAATATCGCTTAACCAAAGGGTGATAGACATCTATTTTTTAATAATATTATATGAAATATTATTTATTTATTTTAGAATAGTAAAAAAATAAAAAATTTCGTCTCTGCTGCATTGAACCACAGCCGCTGCTACATTGGGCTACTGCTGCTGCATTGTAAAGCTTAGTAGTGTTTGGTTTTATTGGAACTCCAGATTATTGTTTGTGAATTACCATTTAATGAATTTTAATGGTGTAAAAATCCTCTCTAAATTTAAATTTGATTATTATCTAAATCCAATCCGATTAAATGAAAATCCGATCCGACTCCGAATCCGAATCCGAAAATTATCCGATCAGAATACGAATCCAGAAAAAGTTATACGAAGCCGGACATGGTTTAAGTGATATCCGATCCAATTACACCCCTACTCTAGACCTACACGTGTGGTCTACTGGTACACCATTAGTATATAAACATGTGTTTTAAGTTTGTAATACTCTGATGACCTCAGTGACTAACAATTTTTTTTCGCTCCCGCATGGCTGTCTCACATCCCGCACCTTAGCTGTTCGCTCCACCTAAAAAAATGCCGTTGGCTTAAATTAAAACTAAAAGCTACACCTGGAAAAAAAGCTGTCAGCTTAAATTAAAACTAAAAGTTACAACTAAAAATTTGTCATTTTTGTACAAACCAAACGTTATACTAGCACTTTATAACTATTTTGTTAAGACTTTTTATGGTCTTTCTCAAAGCTCTTAATACTTTTTTATAGTTTTTTAGACTCTCTAAGCTCTCTATAAAGAGCCCACAACTTTTTTAATTATAATTTACAGCTAGATTAAGCCAAAAAGAATAAGACCAAAATCTTCATCTTGCGCACCTACCAGCAGGCTAGCATATCTGGATGCTGGTGCAAATTCCATGCATGGCTAACACTCGCAGCTCGCGCGAACGGCGTCAGCAGCAGCGCAGACTTCACCTTCAGACATCCATCCTAACACAGCCGATAAACAAGGTTAACAAGCCAAATGATACATGCAGATATTACACACACAGCTGATAGGCGCGAAAAGGACGAAAGCCCCACATTAGTTCAGCACGCGATCGCCGTTAAAAAACCAATCCCAAATCTCAAATTGTCCAGAGCATAAAACGAAGGAATCCAAAAATATTCAGATCAAACAGCAAGAGTCTTTGCCATTTGCAACAGAGTCCAATCAATGGCTCAGGGCTACTGACTTCTGCAGAAACGATCTTAGCAGCAGAACTAGACCAACCAGCAGCAGAAGCTAGTACTCACCGAAGCCGCTGCTCACATGCACCTGGGCGACGATCCGCAGCCGGCTCTGTGTCATGGCGAGCGAAGCGTAGCCGGGGAGGTCGAGGCGGAAGATGCAGGTGTGCGACGACGGGAGGAGGTCGGGGGAGCCGTCCACCCGGCAGATGAGCAGCGTGGAGTCCAGCCGCCGAAGCCGTCGAACGGCAGATGCCTCACCGAAGTCCAGAAGAAGAGCAGCTCCCGTCGCTGCTCAGCCGTCATGCATTCCACGGCCTGCCATGTGAAAGAAATCCGTCGCCGGTGATTGTATCCGGAGGATGGATTTGGCACCTGTGTATGGAGTTACATACATGTATGAAGAACCGTTGGATTCATTTCAAGATTCATGCCGCACAAATCTTAGCACGGATCCAACGGCTTCCCTATGAGAAAATAACAGTATATATGAGAAAATAACAGTATATGTGGAGTTGATTTTTTTCTTTTTTTTTGTTTCAACTCTGATGTACTAAATCAAGCAAGGTGAAAATACTGACTAAATTCTGGGGGAAATTTCTTCTACGAAAACGCTCAGACGCGGACGTCCGGCCGCTCGCTCGTGATCGGACACGTTCTTGAGGAGGATCCCACCACCACACCACAAGCTGGCCATCTCATTTTACCCGTGAGTCCGTGACCCTCCCCGCAAGATGCATCTCCCTTACGAGCACTCTATCTCTCTCTGTCTCTCTCTCAGCTTTTCTCGTCTGGCACTGGACATTGCTACATCGGTGCCACAGCTGGTTGGCGGCACGACGCCGCCACTCGACGCTGCCGCTCATGCTTTTTCCCTTTTTCCTTTACTCTCTTTTCCCATCTCTCTATTCCTCATCCCTTCTCTCTACCTCTCTGGCCAAATCGCAGCCACCCCTATTTCTCTTCCCCTCTCTCTCCATTTTTCCATCTCTACCCTCTTGATGGGCTCATTTGGGGAGCTTGGTGGGCAGATCCGGTGGGGGCTCGCCGGACCTAGAGAAAATGATGGTTGCATTTGGAGAAGAGGCTAGAGGTTGAAGAAGATAAGGTTTTTTTGGCTGAAACATTAGCTTGGCATGTATAAACATTAGGGTTTGTCTGGTGAAACATATTGTTTGCTTTGATGAAATACTTTATTTTCTTGTGTAACATTGGGTTTGTCCTGTTGAAACATAATGTTTGTGCTTGTGAAACACCTCGTTTGCTTTTTTGAAATATTTTTTCGTCATGTTTTTTACTGAAACATCATGTGTTTCTGTTACCTTATTTTAATGTTTCAGTAGGCTAACTCGAATGTTTCACCATGTTGACATAAATGTTTTGGTGTCCATTTTCTATTTTTTCATTATTGAAACATGTGTTTGTCCTTCTGAAACATTAGGTTGTGTCTGGTAAAACATTCTTTAGTAACTATCGAAACATTTTGCGTTTTGCCCTTTTGAAACATTTCTTTATTCCTGATGAAACATTTAGTCTAACCTACTGCAATAGCGTCCGATTTTTTCCTGCGATCGGACGTTCGATCCGTAGTCCTGCCCTTTCTTCTATACAACTTACCAGAAGGCAGTGATACAAACAAAAAATAGGATAAATGGATTTATTGGGTTCTTCTTGGACGGATTTTTTTAATCAAAATTTTAACTTGAACATGTGCTGCAGCTGAAATCCCCCAAATTTGGTCTATCAGCTAAATTTCGGATAAACATTTTTAAATCAAATGCATCCAAATTTTTTTAGTGATAGAATTTTTTTAACCGTCCTCACTGATTAATCGATGATTACCCGCGAAATTCCGGTTACAGAATTTTCCATGACTAAATTTACTGTCATCCAGAGATGAGTTGAACATACCTCCCAGAACCATTTGATCTGATCATCTTCCTCGCTGTATCCCTCTACTTAGTATGTGTTTTCCATTCTTCCACGTCCACGGCGCCCTTGCTCCCGCCTAGAATCCGATCGAAATCTTCCGGGTGCAGAAACCCAAAGAAATCTGTCCGGTGCTGCGGACTCTGGAACACGCTGCTGAATCCTTCGGCGAAACGGGCGAACTGATCTTTGGTCCTTTTCTCGAAGCAATCTTCAATCAGCAGGTAGATGTATAGCCATCTGTTCGTGCTATCGACGGCAGTTTGCATCCCTCCTTGCTCGAGCTCAGTGATCTTTCGGGTTCGGGACCCTGACACCTCGACTTCTCGAGTGAATGTCAGCCCCAGTACGCCTGAATCAACAAGAGCAGCGTCCATTTCCAGGATCTTTCTGCAGCTTGCGTGTATAGTTGGGTCTGCGTCTGTGATGTCATTCAGGCGAATGGGCGTCGCAGCTAGGCGCAAGAACAGTGTCCGGTCGAAGAAGATCCCACATGGATTCTGTGCATCAGGGCTAATTCGATCATTCGTCCCGCGAACTCGAAGTACTTCGGGTGCAGTGGATCCGCGACAGATGCTGCAAAACACGATGAATCCATGGATGATTCAGGCCTAGTAAATATTAGGAAAAAAGTGCCAATTTGTGTGAGCCAAATTGGTCTGGTGCAAAACCAGATGGGCTTAGTCCCTTGACTTTCTAAACGGTGTCAAATTGTCTCAAACCTGGCAGTTAAGGACTAAATCGGCATTTTTTCCTTCCTAAAGATTACAAGCAGCGTAAAAATGAAAATGGATTGCCTCAAGAACACAGCTCAAAATTCGGCCACTTTAATCAGATGAGCAGAATCAGAATCAAACAATGTGTACCTGATTCAGGAAGAACCTTCGTCTGTCTTGCGGGCACGCCCAGAAGAGAAGACGCTGCGTGTTTTTTTTTTGGCAATGGAGGTGTCTTACCCCCTGATTCCATTCCTTCTAGATGAAAAAACGGAATTACACAGTGTTCTTTACAACCAATAACCAAAAGAGACAAAGAAAAAGACAAACTCGGCCCAACGACAATGTCCGAACAGGTAACCAGGATAAAGCAGAGATACCAGCAACAAAAGATATGTTTACCAACACAAGCTACAGCAAAGTACAACCTTCCCTCCACAGAAAACTAAGAGGAACAACTTCCACCAGAAATCAGCTAACAAGAAGTAAACCAACCGCCAAGTCTTCTCCGAAACCATCTAGCAATTCTCTTCCTGTACTTTTTTTTTCACAAAACAGACTGATCAGAATTAAGGGAAAGAAAATCACATGTCTTTATTACAGAGCTCTTATTACAGAGCTCCCGAACAGCTCCCAAAGCTCGAATGAGAATAGAAGCTCCCTCCTCTAAAATTGTTTTAGAGTCCTCTCGCTGAAGACCTGCCCAAAATTTAATAAAGGCACGAGCTATTTGTAATATATCTGTAAGTGATCTCAAGGACTTCTGCTCAAAACAGATTATGTTTCTCCATTTTCATATTGCCTAAATAACTGCCGCCACACATACTAAATGAAGATCATTACAATTAGGCCAAATTTGTCCACACCAAAGTAGAACTTGATCAAAACTGAGTGTTTGGTAACCGCTCCAAAACAAGCCTCCACTGTGCCCCAAATAACTCTACTCACACTACAACCAAAGAAAAGATGATTGATAGTTTTTAGCTGTTCACAAAACACATAGGAAGGGTTCCCATTTCAATTCCTTTTTCTCTTATTAACTTTAGTAAGGATTGCATTTTTATCAATAAGCCAAAGGAAAATCTTAATTTTCAAAGGAATCTTACATTTCCACAGAATATTATTGTTATTAGCTAAGTTGTAGCCTAAAGCTTGCTCTATATGTTTATACATTCTATTGACTGTAAATTTCTTTTGATCTTTCCCTCTCCAGATCACTACATCCATATTATTGGAAAAAGAAAAGGAACTACAACAGTAAATAATGTCATCCCATTGAGTTTGCTTCTCAGGAGAGAGCCATCTTCTAAAATTCAGATTCCAACTCAAATTCCTGGCATGAGCAACTGTAATAGTTTTGTCCACACAGAGATTGAAAATATCAGGGAATTTACAATACATGGGACTATCATAAAGCTAACAATCTCTCCAAAAATCTGTTTTCTCCCCATTACCAACAACCATTTGTCTAACAGCACAATAAGTCTTTTTCACTTTCAACAAATTTTTTCAAAAGAGGGAATCCGATATCCTAGGTTTTAGATCTAGAATAGAACTATTATTAAGATATCTAACTTGAAAGATCTTCTGCCATAACCATCCTCATGTTCTAATCTCCACCACCATTTAGTAATAAGACTAATATTAAAATATCTTAAGTTTTTAATACCCAAACCACCTGATTTTTTTCTAACACGGATTTTCTCCCATTTAACTAGATGGTATTTCCTCTTTCTGTCACACCCTTGCCAAAAAAATCTTCTCCTTATCTTGTCCATTTTCTGATTACTGGTTTTAGGAAGAAGGTACATTGGCATCACATAAACTGGAAGATTACTCAAACAAGCATTCAGTAAAATACATCTCCCTTCTAAGGATAACATCTTACTCTTCCAGGAAGAGAGTTTGCTGTCCATCTTGTTGATAAGACGCTGCGGGTTGAACAGCGCGTGGCATACCATACAGAACCACTACCTCAGCACGCTGTTGCTGGTGGCTTCTCGTCTTTGAACTCCACGAACAAGCCATAGCGAGTCGGCCAGCAACCGCGACCTAATGAGCAACCGCGACCTAATGAGCAAGTCCGGCATCGGTGGTGAGGTTGTGGAGTACTCCTCCGGCGGCTGGTTCAGGTCCTGGCATTCCGGCAGCAACGTGATGGCCAAGTGCCTCCGCGCCTCGAACCCGAGGAGGCCCATGTGCTTCTCGATCCAGGGGATGTGGCTTCTATGGCTTCCCCCGAAGCACCGCACGAGCACGTTGAGGGACGCCCGGGGCGCCGGCGAAGTGTTTGCGCGCCATCGACCACAAATCCAGCTCGGCGGGCACGAGCCAGCAGATCAGAGCCGATGACATTGTAGCCGACTGCTCCCCCGACGGCGCGGCTTGCGTCCGCCCAGGCGGCGGCGGCTGCTGCTCCATGGCTAGACTCGCCATGCGTTGGTCGACCGTCCTCAGCAGGGATGTGGCCGTCGCGGACAGCGCCGCGATTTGAGTCGCCGCTTCCGTGCCACTGAGCGTCGATGGGGAGGTGGCACCGTGGCACTCAGCACAAGCACCTCCGCGCAAAGCGCTTAGAAGGAGCTCCTGAACTGGTTTAGTTTTCTCGACACCGTAGGCGGCTGCGAGTAGTGCCCGCGCCCGCGGTGATCTCATCCATGAGCTCCGCCGCCTTCTCCTGGGCGAATGGGGTCAGCTTCACGACCACCCACTCTCGCAGCAGCTCCTGCGTGGGCTGCAGACAGAAGCCGCGCCAAGAGAACACCTCCGAGAGCCCGCTCCGGCAGGTTTCGTAGAGCGGGTCGCTTCTGCCCGTGCCGGCGCCGATCAGCCGGCAGAGCACCACGTACGCCGGTGCTGTCCACGACCACGCGTTAGGGTGACTATGCAGGGTGTTGCTTAGGAGCACGAAGCAGTGCATCGCCCGCGTGGACGTGACGCGGTACAATGGGAAGCTGGATAGGTAGAGGTGAACAAGCACGTGGGCGACGCCGCCGCGAAGCAAGACGTTGAAGTACTCGCCGATCATCTCCTCGCGGTGTGGGGCTTGCTTCGTGTGGGAGGTGCTGGCCCCTTCGACGAACTTGTTGACGTGGCCGATAATGCCGGTGGGATCAGACGCGGCCGCCGCGGCGGCGATCTGGGAATCCAGAACCCACGCGTCAGGGTGCGACGTTACCTAGACTGTGGTGTCATGCGGGAGGCGGAGCTCGCCGATCGTCGCCTCCGGTGGGAGCTGCCGGAACGCGTACACGAGGTGTAGGTCGCTCCTGCCGCCCATGTCCCCAAGACGACCAAGAACCTGGTGGCACGGTATCCTGTGGCCTTGCGGTGATGACGGTGGTCAGGCAACTGGTGTGCTCAATAAAGAGTTGGTCGACGGCGCTAGACAACTCAGATGATGACTTTGACTCCAAAGAGGTGGTGGCCGCGGCGGCCGTGGACGGAGCCACGTGATGCGTAGAAGGAAACAAATTGGCGAAGATGGACACCACACCGATAACTACGGACTACCGGTCGGCCCAACGGAGGAGGCAGTCCGAAGGCAAGTTTGGCGGTGGCGGGGCAGGGAGACGGCGGGGATCTTGTGAAGGCTACAATAGGGGCCTAGCGGGCCGGTCTCGCCGATGAAGGTGGAGGCGCACACGTCTTTTATGGTAGGAACAGGGTTTAAAAACCTGTTTCGGAACCCGAAACCGCCATATGGGCGGACCGGTTTTTCGGCAAAAACCGCTAAAACCCGCTGAAAACCGCTCAAATTCAAATGGTCAGACAGCAACAGGCGAGTCCATCGGTTTTTGTCTAGAAACCGGTGGTTTTTGGCGGTTTTTAGCGGTCTGAAGCAGGGGAAACATGAAAAATGGAAAAAAAGAAAAGAGGCCTGAAAACATTTTTAAAAATGGAAAATCATAGATGGTTGAGATATATGTGTTGGTAATTTTGTTTAATTATGAAAAAAATTTGGAAGAACCTTTGATAAATATATGACATCTTAAATATATCAATATGAAGTCAATAATTTGGACAAGGTAGTTTCCAACAAAAATATCAATATAAAGTCAATTTGAACATATCAATATGAAGTCAATAATGTGATATGCATTGTTGTTTCCAACAAAAACATATATTCGAACTAGAAAAAAAATTTGGCATGACCTTTGCTAAATATTTAAGAGTTGGAACATATCAACAGCAAGTGAATTGCATACATACATATATTGTATTGTATATGATTATAGACATATCAACACTAAGTCATATGATAGACATATCAAGGTTTTGAAAACTGTTTGATGACTCGAAACCCGTGATTCACAGTAGCAAAACATGCATCAATCAGTGAGTTCGGTGTGGTGGTGGTGACAAAAGAAAAAATGAGCAGAGCAATCAATTAGCAAGTGTACAGACCAGGCCTTCTGAAAACCAGTCCAATCTTTTGAAAAACGGTTTTTCACTTTTGCACAACTTTCTTTGCATAAAATACCATGATAATAATCTCAATTTAAAATTTTGCTTTGTACAGAATGTTCTAAAAAACTTCTAGTTTTTTATAAGATTTTTTTGAATTTTTCAAAATATTAAATTTAAATTTCAAATTTAAAAACCGGCCTGGTAAAAACCGGCGGTTTCTCAAACCGCCACCCAGCGGTTTGGCGAGAAACTGCTGGTTTTTACCAGTTTTTTGAACCCTAGGTAGGAATGGCTAGGGTTAGAGAAGGGGGGCCGTAGAGGGCCGAAGGCTCACACGTCCGCACGATTTAAATCTAAGGGTTGAAAGCATAGTTGATTTTTCTATGTAGACCAACGCAGCAAGTAATAGAGAATGTACCATTTTAGATTAAAATAAGCATTTTAGCAAGGAACAAATATGATCTATCTTTTAAACTTTGCAATAATTTATTTGGCTCTCTAAGCTTCAAACTATATTTGACCCCCCTTAACCTTTAAAGGTCACATTTACTTATACCCTCTAGGCCGTTTTGAAGGTTGGCTTCAATGACATGGAGATAATTTTGCCGCATGTACACACTAGATAACAATTTTTTTCAATGTACCTTAGGTTTTTTTGGTGTGGAGGAATTTCAGTGGTGAACCAGTGGAAAGAGAGAACATATGAAAATGGTGTGAAGCCAGTGTTTGGAATGGAGGATTGAGGCCATCAAATTCCTTTGGATAGTTTCCGAAACCTGTACAATCACATTAAACCAAAAGTCCATCAAAGCATGTACATGTTGGTCGCTCCAATCCTCTATTTGGTCACCTTACGTTGTTTGGAGTTTTGTTTACAAATGAAAATTTGCTTTGTTCCAAGCATAACATCTCTCTAAAATTTCTAGTTTTTCGATCATCTATTTTGCACATACGTTCCTTTCCATTTCTGTGATTTCTATCCTCTGATTCCAAACAAGCTCTTTTTGGGTAGTAGTAATAAAATAAATTCCCTCTTCAACGTAAGGAAGGTGAGGAAGAAGAAAGAGGGAGAGCAATCAAGAAGTATTTTCCCCCTTTTTTCTTTGATGATTCATTTTCGTGGATTTTTCTGACTTTTAATTTATCACAGTTAAGGAAAAAAGAAGAAGAAATTTTTACATAAAAGAACAAAAAGTGTATGAACCACATTAAGATCAAATCACTTATGGCCACAAACTTCTACTAAATGATCGGTCTAAGATAACCTAGCTAGTGCCATGCATAATCATCTTATCTCAGTTATAATAATTGTGCAAATACAATGATAAATGAGCCTTCGACAAATCATGTATGTCCATGGGAAAAAAACCACCGAGAGTACCAGAAACCTATTAAGAGGAGACCAACAAAAGCTATACTTCACCAAAGCTGCTACTAACATGCTCTTGGACAATCATCTGCAGCCGACTTTGCATCATGTTGAATGAAGTATAATAGGGGAGGTTGAGGCTATAGAAGCAGGTGTGTGATGATGGGAGATGGTCAGGAGTTTCATATAATGCTCTAGATATGACCAGCCTAGAAGTCAACCCACAAAAGCCATCAACTGACAAATATTTCACTGAGGTCCAGAAGAACAGTAGCCTCCTCCTTTGCTCAATTGTCATGCTTTCCACAACCTGCCATATAAAAGAATATTCAGCGGTGATTGTTGCAGACAAAAAGAATATATATAAAAAATGTGTTAAATTTATCATAATGTATGTCTAATATATCAAGAGAGTTAAAAAAATCATCTTGAACTTACAACCATTAAGACAAGAATTTAGCCTTTCATGTGGAAACTTGTTAGGAAATCCCAAAATGTCTTTATGCAAACAAATTATCACGGATGTAATGGTGATTTTGCATGAGATCTTGCATGAAACAAAATTGAAAAGGCAAAACACAGTTGTGTTTATGTCAGATTGTGGAAAAGCATATGCCAGAGTTAATTTGGTTTTTTATCACTTGAATTATAGATGATTCAATGATACAATTGGTGCCCCTTGGATTAATCAAATTTTGAGATGATGAATTATCTTTGTTAAAATCAGTGCAATAGAATGGGTCCTCATTTTCAAATTTTTAAAGGTGCGAGAAAGGGGCCCTTATCACTTTTTTAATACTGTGGCTAATTGTGACATTTTTCAATGTCAAAAGGGACATTTTCATATTAATATCTTAGGGTCCCTTTGGAGGCAAACCATAACTTTGTCAAAGGTTAGAATTAGGATGTACATAAATTCTTGACGAGACTAGAAAAATAGAAAGGAAATTGGATATAAAGGGGAGCACAAGTCTCATAATTCCTTCTTTTCTGTAGTTGTCAGACTCTTTATTTCCGTTAAGCAATGGAACCCTAGTTAAAAAAGAAGACAAAGAATTGAACGTACCTTCCAGAACCAGTTGATCTGATCATCTTTTGCTTTGTACCCACGGTATTCAGTGTGTCCTTTCCAATCTTTCACGTCTATGTTGCTGCTGCTCCCACCAAGCATTAGGTTAAAATCTTCAAGGTCCAAACTCGCAAAGAAAGCTCCCCCGAACTGTGATCCGAGGAGCATCTGACTGAATCCCAGTTCGAAATGGGCTATCTGATTCTTGGTGCAGTTCACGAAGCGATCTTTAATCAGTAGATCGATGTAGTTGCGCCTGTTCTTGCTATCAACCGCGATGTCGTTCCCTCTTGGGATGAGCTCGACGAGCTTCCTGGAGCCTACCACCTCGACCTCTCGAGCGAACGTCAGCCCCAGTGCGTCTGAATCAACAAGACCGGCGTCCATTTCCAGGATCTGCTTGCAGCTCGCATGCAGGCATGGATCTGCATCTGCAATGTCGCCCAGTGTGATTCGCCTCCCGGCGAGCTGCATGAACAATGTCCGGTCGAAGTAAATCCCCACCTGCATGTTGTGCATCAGCGCTAACCCAACGATCTTTCCGGCGAACTCGAAGTAGTTCAGGTGCAGCGGGTCGGCGACGGAGGCTGCGGTGCAGACGGAGATGGAGGCGATGTTAGACGGGGGTGGAGTTCATGATTTCGTGAGGGATTCAAATTCCGGCAAAATTTCACGAAAATCCGGTGTTTTCGGCCCAAGGTGAAACAGATAATCGTGAAATTTCGCCAATTTTAGTATTTCAGCCAATGAACGAAATTTTTGCCTAACTCAAATAATTGCAACCATACCATTATTAAGTGTCCACTTCGTAGAAACACCATTATAGAATAGAAAATTATTGTCGTGATATTATAAATCGCGAATCATTGCAAACATGTCGTTACAAAACTTTTTTCAATCCTTTTGGACTATAATGCTCTCACCTTCTTCTTTCTCTCCTTCCTATTCCATCCTCACCTCCGGCCATCTCCTTCCTCTCACAAGACGTCCGGCGAGCATGAGCCCAAGGCAATTGCGGTGGCGGCGTAGGCCTAAGGTGGTAGAGGCGGTTCAGGCCTGAGGCGGCACGAGCTTGAGGCAGCAGGGGTTGAGGCGGTGGCGGCATGGACCTAAGGCCGCTACCTTGACAATGGTGGCATCGCAGACTGAGGTGCACACGAGAGGCTGTGGTATCGACGGCAATAGCCGCTCGAGCCCAAGCTCCCTCTACTCCCTCCCCGCACTAGATTCGTCGCCGCGATGCTTGCCGAAGAAGGAGAAGGCCGAAGAAGAAGGAAGAAGAAGGAGAGAAAGAAAAAGATGTAAGGGGCATTTTAATCATTTTGAAGTTGCAATGATATGTTTGAAATGATTTCTACTTTATAATGACACGGCAATTTTCTTTTTTTAACATCATCATATGAAATCAACCCTTAATAATGGTATGGATGCAATTAACTCAAATATAAATCCTTGGAACTTCCATCAGATGACCAAGCAAAACGAAGTGAAAACCTACCTGGATTCACGAAAAACCTTCGTCTGTCTCGCGGGCATGGCGAGAAGAGGACTTGCTCCGGGGAGAAGAGCGCGTGGAACACCAGGCAGAGCCACTCCCTCATCACCCCGGGGCCAGTGGCATCCTCGTGCTTAAACTCCACGAACTGAGTGGCGCGAAGCTGGTCGCGTGTCGCCAGCGTGATGTAGCCGAAGGAGTCGGACAGCAGCTGCGACCGGTCGATGAGCATCTCGTGCAGCGGCAGCGCGGATTCGCCGGACTCGGGTTCCGGCATCAACGCCATGGCCAGATGCCTCCGCGCCTCGAACGCGAGGAGGTCCTTGTGCTTGACGATCCAGTAGATTCCTGGGCTCCGGTCCCTCCCGACGCAGAGCACGAGCGCGTCGAGCGACGTCCTACGCTTCGCCAGCACGTCCCGCATGGCGACGGCGATCGACCTGTGCACCCCCGTCCACGCGTCCAGCTCTGCCAGAACGGCCCAGAGGGAGATCACGCACTCCGTGTGCGGCTGCTCGGCCGGCAGCGCGGCTCGCTTTCGCCGTGACGGCGGCCGCGGCATCGCCAGCTCGAAACTGTCCATGCTCTCGGCGGCTCTCCTCAGCATGAAAGAGATCGTCTGGAGCAGATCGCTTTTCCGCTTGCCCTTGCGCGTCGCTGGTGTGGTGGAGCTGCAAGGCGGCGCGGCGGCGAAGAGCGCACGCACCTCCCGGCGCAGCACCGAGAAGAAGAGCTTCAACTCGGCCAAGTTCCTGGCCACCGTCGCGCTCCAGCTCCCCACGGCGATCTGGTCCATCACACACACCACCAAATCTCTGGCGATCGGAGCCAGCAGAAAGATCGCCCATCCTCGCGGGTGGTCCGGCAAGGGCGGAGGCTGCCAGTTCGGCATGGTGAGCACCATCGCGAGCATGCCTCTGCAGTCCCTGTAGAGCGGGTCACTTCTTCCTGCTCCCAGAGCAATCAACCGGCAGAACTCCATGAGAATCGGGGCTGACCAGACCTGCACCACAGTGTTTGACACCAAGAAGAATCGGATGGCCCGCTCCGCCGGGCCGCGATCCGACGCCGACGTGGAGAGGTACTGGCTGACTAGCACGCCGGCGGCGCCGCTGCGGAGGAACACGTCCAGATGCTCGGCGATCGACCTGTTGAAGTCCTTGTCTTCTTTGGTCCGCTCCAAGGTGGTGGCGTAGGTGAGAAAAGAACGGACGAGCTGGTCGACGGGGACGACGCCGGTGCCGGCGGCGACCGCGGGCGTGGTGACGATCTTGGACGCGAGATACCACGAGTCAGGAAGCACCGCGGAGCGGAGCCGGGAGTTTACATGCAGCGTGGCGTCCGGCGGGAGGCGGAGCTCGCCGATCGTCGCCTCGGCCGGGAGGCTCCGGCTGGCGTACACGAGGCGCAGCTCGCTCCTCCGGCCCACAGCCTTGTCAAGGCTGTCGAGCACGTCCTCCACGGTCTCCTCTGGCCGCGCCCTAATCACCGTGGTGCGGGAGTCGAGGTTGCGCACGAAGAGCTGCACGGCGCTGGGCCGCGGGTTGGACGAGGAGGCCGACTCCCGCGCCTCGGCGCCGGCAGCGTCCAGATCCATAGGTTGCGGAGCGGACTCGTTGGTGGGGAGCATGGGGAGACGGAGATCCAAGAGGGTTGATCGTTCAACAAGAGATCAGGTAGTCTCCGAACGAAATCTGTCTTGAAAAAACTACCAAATTCCTACATGAGCCGTGGGCAGCGGCTCAGCACCGAAGATGGCAATTCAACGCATACAAGGAGGAGGAGGAAGCAAAAGGCAAGGTGAACCACCTTGGCATGCTCGGCAAAGATGGAAATTCGACGGTGCCGGTCGGAAGGGGGCTTAGCATACGAGGAGGAGAGGGAAGGGGAACAAGTTAGGTTTTAGCGGGGCGGCGGCTAGGGGTGAAAACGGATCGGATCTGGATCCGGATTTTAGTGATTTAGAACCTATTTTTCTATTCGGACGGATACGGATACGGATACGGATAATTATCTGGATTTTTTTACAGATACGGATATGGGTTGGGAGGGTATCCGGTGGATAGTACTATCCGGATACGGATACGGATAATTATCCAGATATCGGAATTCGGATATCCGAATTTCAAAATTTGAATATTACATGTATGTGAGTATGTTCACTTACATGTGACACTTATTATTAGACTTTATGAATTTATGTTTAGTACTTATTATCGGGTTGTTTGAATTATTTCACTTTATTTTCTAGTAGCATAGATTATTATATTCATAGCTTGTATGTCTTTTAAATTGCATTTAATTTTATCCTACATGTTGTGCTTTTGTGGATGACCGACAATGAGTGTAGGTTATGTCGATTTTTTTCCCGTTGAGGTATTATGGTAAAACCCGGTTTCGTATTCGTATCCGACCCATATTCGATCCGAAACCGTATCCGACTAAATCCGTATTCGAATCCGTATCCAACACTATTCGTATCCAGTATAAAATATGGATATGGATGTGGGTTGACCCCTATCCGACCGTATCCGACCCGTTTTCACCCCTAGCGGCAGCACAGCAATAAGAAGGAGGAGCACCAAAGGGTCGGTGGACCTCTTTGGTGCCGACAGTGGGCTGGCAGTTGGCGGTGGCTAGGGTTAGCATCAGGAAGGAGAAGGGGTGCGAGACGTATAGTAAGGGATGATGGGACGAGAAAGAAATCAATTTGGATTTGAATTACAAAGATATATTATGGCATATTGGATATGTAGTATTTCTTTTATAAATTTTCCCAGATATCATGGTTCTCTTGTGTTGTGATCTCCGAATACCATAATATTTCTTTTGGAGCTTTCCACAACCCACTCACGTCCTCATGTGTCTTAAACCGAACCCACACCACGCGGAATCATCTCTTTCTGATGGAGTCCTCTACCGATGTATCGCATCAGGAGGTGTTTTAGGTGCCCAAAACTTAGGAAAAAAAATCCTAGGGATTAGATTTTCTTCAGTAAATGGGCCATATTCCTAGAACCCATGCAATTACCAAGTGATCAACGGCCCGTAGAAGTAGCCCACGAAGTGCCCACCTCACAGCCCAGCAGGTCCACCGCGCACCCTACCTCACGGAATTTTTTTTTATATATTTATTTTTTTTGGAAATAAATAAATGGTATTCAATTTTAAAAAAATAAATAAATAGACTCCCGTCGCCAGCCCGTTGGGCAAGAAGTTCGAACCGCCCGTCGGTCGGGCGAGATTTTAAAAATCCGCCCGACAAATGGGCGGGCTTTCTTCAGCCAGGGCGCGTCTTGTGATGGGCAATACCGCCCGACGGAGGCGATCTAAATAAACCGCCCGCTGAGCAGGCGAGTTTTATGACCCAAAAATCCGCCCCTAACAGGCGATATTTGACCAACATGCGAAATTTGGGCCTTTTAAGGCCGGCCGTTGCGCTGTTGCCTTTTTGAAGGCAGAGAGGAGACCGAGAGCGAGAGAGAAGAAAAAAGCAAGGCTAGAAAACCTTGTTTTCAACAGAATGTCTTTTGCCCAAACGGTGGAGAATATCTTTGCCTTGTCATTCCTCGTGAAAGATGGCAGAGCGGGAATCAATATGAATGACGACGGTCATCACATTGTCTGTAAGCACTTTACTTTATTACTCTTTTGTTACTGATATAATGTATGTTCAATTATTAACTGTGATATGCCGATGTTATTCAATTTTGACCCCACTGCTTACATGCTGGATCCGCCCCTGCCTATAACAGCTACTCCACCTATCGCCCAAACTCGGGCGATCGCCTTAGCCTCGGGCGACGTGCGCCCATTTCTGCAATTTTGCAAAACGGCCAAGTATTTCCGCAAAAAGATTTTAAAAATTCTAAAATAAAAAAATTCATGCATTCCTCATATGTACGTGGAAAGTAAACAATTTGCTACCTTTGTTTCTTTTAGTAGATGCCACTATCTTCGGTTATTTCATTAAAATAATACTTATAATTTCTGCCTTTTCTTTTGCGAAAGAGAGGCAATTGTTTTTTTCCTGGGAGTGTAATTTGTGTTTCTTGCTTGCGAATTGCGATGAAGGCACTTGCATGCAGGGTTTTAAAACCCGAAACCGCAGACCCATCGGGCCGGTTTTTCGAAAAAAACTGCTAGAAACCGGCGAAAACCGCTCAAATTTAAATTCAAACGAAGCGCGCGAGCCACCGGTTTCCCGGCGGTTTTTGCCAAAAACCGTCGGTTTTTCTGGTTTCTCGGCGGTTTTTAGCGGTTTCTAGCGGTTTTTACCAGAAAAACCATGGAAAATGAAAAAATAAAAAGAAGTCTGAAAAAAATATAAAAAAATTGGGAAAAATCAAAATTTTGTTTCATACAAATTGTTTTACTCAGCTTCTAGTTTTTTATAAGATTTTTTTAAAATTTTTTTAAAAAATCAAAAATTTTGAATTGTACCGGGAAAAAACCGGCGGTTTCTCGAACCGCCGCACAGCGGTTTGGCGAGAAACCGCCGGTTTTACAGGTTTTTCGTCGGTTTTTAAAACCCTGCTTGCATTTATAGATCAGCAACCAATAGACGAGACCATAGGTTTATAGCCTAATACTGGACCGAAACCCAAATGAAATGCGGCCCAAGCCTCATATATATTTAGTCCACCCTAACACAAACCGAAACAGTAGCCCAGCCTACTTGTCCAACTACCTAGGCTTGGTGATCACCTGTTTTGGGTGTTAAGCCAATCTTGTGCTGTGTAAGATCGTAGGCCTGTAGGTGGATCAGTTTGGGCCGGCCGGGAAATCATACTACGGCCTAAAGCACAGCATCTTGTGGTGTGTAAGATTATGGGCCTGTAGGTAACCAGTTTGGGCCGACCGGGAAATCATACTACGGGCTAAAGCACAGCATCTTGTGCTGTGTGAGATTATGGGTCTGTAGGTAACCAGTTTGGGCCGGCTGGGAAATCATACTACGGGCTAAAGCACAGCGCATTATGACGATCAGATTTCACAATCGCTCCACGTACGCGAGGACTATTCCCGACTCCTGAGCAGAAGGCAGAGCATTCAAAGTAGGGCACGTTTGGTATGACAATTACCACTATAAAATCAGGCACTGTAAACATGTCATCACATAGTTAAAAATATATGTATACATGTCTTCATGAAAAGACCATCTCACCCCTACTTATTTCTCCTACCCCTGCTTCTTCGTTCTCTCTCATCTGACCTTCTTTTGCTGGCAACCACCGAGCCCCTCACCACGGTTACTACCACCAATCATCATGCCCTCCCCCCTTTCCGAATGATATGGCAGGGGGTGCCACGACCGCGACGTGGCACCCTATGCCACAGAATTTGGCTCCCTCCTCTCCCCGCCGACATCAATCATGTTTTCGCATCATCCTTTGCAGCAACATTTTTTACATAACATTTACACTAACTAGTCAAGGTACCGAGCATTCTATCTTTACTAGTTCAAGGTTAAGAACAGCCTTCATAAAAATTAGTTTCCTTTGTTATGTGTCCCTTAGCCATTTGCCCTGTCTCTCCTCACCCGATTGATACTTGCATGGAAATGAAATTCCACATATACATGTAGTGCATGCACACCATCCCTTTTTTTTTTATTTTGCTCTGAGATCCATACATCTCTCACACTCTCTCCATACGGTTTTGCAATCCATAAATTCTATCGAATTCTAGCATCTAAGTCCCTCTTCTCCTCCCTTTTTCCCTTTCTCTGTTCCATCCCTCCAATCTGAGTGCCACCCCTCCTCCTCTCGGTCCTGGCCAAGGTGTTGCGCCCTCCGACCGCTTGTCACCACACCGCTCCCCACCACCCACCAACCTAGACCACGCCCAACCTAACCACGGCCGATGCGACTCGACTACAACGAAGGAAAGATGCGGCGTGGAGGCCGGCAAAATAAATCGATGGTCGGAGAGTGCAACATGGTGGCATGGCTGAGGAGAGGCGGTGTGACTCTCAGATCGGAAGTAAGGAGAGAGAAAGTTTAGTAAAGGGGAAGGAGGGACCTGATGCTAGAATTTAAGAATATTTTTTTTGGTAAAATTGCATGATAGAGAGTGGAGGGACGAGAGTAAGATGGTAGGATTGGGGGTGTGCTTGCGGTCGTTTTTGGCGTGGCCTGAGTTTCTTGCAGTGGTTGGCGAAGCGGATCGACCTGCATTGCATGCGGCTGCATTATTGATCTAGGTACCAACACCTGTGTAGCAAAGGGCTCGCTTGATCGATCGCCATGCGCCGCAGATCGAACCATCTATGCTTGTTGCATCCTGCTGTTGGAACGGGGGCAGCGTGGCCTAGGTCGACACTCGACACGCACGTGAGAGGCTACCCATGGACCATGGTCCATGGCAGCTAAGCTTGTCTATCTGAGACGGTTTATTTCAGCCACTTTCAGCCGTCGCTAGGTAAAAAGTTATATAGCTGAATCCATATGAATTATGCCTTCTAATGATTTTGAAGCTGCTTCTAAAGACTCTTATGGCACTCTCAATGCAATGTTACCAACCGTTTCTATAGCTCCCACACAGGACAGATTGGTGAGGTAGGGGTTAATTATTTATTAATGGGGGAGAGAGAGCAAAATTGTTTTTTATATAAGGGACGGTCACTATCTTGAAAACAAGGAAAAGAAACAAGAAGAAATCCCACCGGTAGCATTAAGTGTTTCCAGAAGGCTCATAAATAAAAAGAAAAGACAAAAAAAAATTAAGTACTAGATACAGTGCATTTAGTATGGTTATATCCATTGTCGTCTCAATATGACGTGGCATATTTAGAAACGACTTGTTAAAAACATGCACTGAACTTTGACAAATCAAACGTTCAGATGGCCGAGCAAGTCAACGATTAATTTTGCATAGGATTAGAAGGCTAGATGGGTTGGGTCGGGCCGAAACCCGACCCTGACCCAGCCCACATCGGGGATTTAGTGGGCTCGTCTTGCCTTGACCCGACCCAACCCAACGGTGCCCCGGACATGAGATAGGAGGAAAACTGACCGTGAGCGTAGGGGAGGAGGGAGCGCCGTCCCAGCCCGCCGTCTCCTCCTGCACCATCGTGGCCACGCCATCCCTCCTATGTCGCCGCGCCATAGGGAGGAGGAAGGGGCCTCGTCTTCCCCACCGTCACATTGCACCATCCCCTCCACGCTGTTGCGTCCCCATGGCCAGCCGCGTGACGCGAGGAAGGAAACTCTAAGTTGTGGGTCGGTCGATTGGGAGAGAGAGGCTGAGAGAGTAAGATGGTGAGAGGTTGAGGGAGTTAGAGACTGGCATGGCAGCGGGGCGGGATAGGGAGGAGAGGGATACCCTTAGAGTTTAGGTTGGGTGGGATGTGCGGTGGCAAGATTTTAAACCAATGGTGGATGTCAGGGCGGGGTGGACCCTACCCGACCCGACCTTCACCCGGCTATCGGGTCGGGTTAGGACCCGGTGGGTTGGGTTAGAATCTAGACATCCTATGATCTTATTTTGTTTCTTTATATGTCGTGTGGCTGCGGTAGATCGTAGGTGGGACAATGGGGGTGTCAATGATTAAAAACGAATATTCATAACATAAGGTTGCAGTAGGCGCGGCGACAAATCATGAATCCCGAGTTCTTGTGAGTCCCCTCGCATCGATCATACTTGCCAGCTAGGACTACTGACGGGGATCAATGGCATTTTTGTGATTACCCAAGCTTAGGCTACCCCGTAATTATGATTAATGCCTCGAAGGAGTTGCTCGGGATGAATAATGTACCCTGAAGTATTGCTCGGGACGGAGGAGATACCCGTAGTGTTGCTCGGGATGGATGAACTGTAGCTCGGGATCTCTAAGCAGCACTGGCTGTGCCCTGGCGCGATGCTCAGGCCTTTTCTCTGCTCGGGCAGCATCAGGTGGACACGCGGCGGCCTCGGATAGGCCTCGTTTTCTGTTCCGGCACACCTGCAATGCTGACATGTCTCACATCGCTACGTCCCGTCGTGGAGATGGAAAATTCAACAGCCACCTGTCCTCGTCACATTTTACTGTTTTACTGACACAAGCCACGCCTCTTTACATCATTCCGAGGGGAGAACACGTGACGCCCTCCGGGCAACCCTGAGGGCACGTTTGACCGAGGCCGACTGTTTGCTATTGCTCGACCGAGAGCTAGACCTATGGTCTAGGCTCAACGGCCTTGCCTCGAGCAGCCACGCTGCTCGAGTACCTCCCCGAGCATTCCCTTGCTTAGACGAGCCCGCCACGTGCACCTGTCTTCCCACGACAGCAGATCATAAGCGGACCAGTCCTAAGGCGCGAAAGTCAAAACGCGACTGTCGCATCTATCCCGTCTACACTATTTCAGCATTACGGCATGGGAGCAACACCATCCACCGTCGTCTCTGACACACTACAGTGGCGCTTTATCCCGCGGTCCTCCGCATGATCCCAGCGAGGAAGTACCCAGCACAAGTATAAATGGCGATTTGCAACCATGAAGAAGAGGTGGACGCCCGCGGGCGCACACGCAAAGAATTCTGTCAAGCATACAAACAGCACATACACATACAAGCACATTCAGAGTACAACCTGTATCTAGTTCATAAGCGTCCGATCCGTCTGTGGATCGGTCGTCCGATCCGTCTGTGGATCGGTCGCTCCTTTGTACACCTTCTTTTTAGCTATCAAGCAAGGCTGAACGTAGGGCTATTACGTCGCTTCGAGGGGCCCGAACCAGGGTAAAAACCTCTGTCTCCTTTCGGTTACCTGACCAAGTTCGCCTTCTCAAACGTTCCTGTAGCCGCGGAAAGGGGCCTGTTGATCCTCAATTCAACAAGTAAGCTCGGCACCTGGGAGCCCGCACTCCCAATTGCCGATAACTACTGATCCTGAACTAATGATTAGCCAGCCATTTTGTTACGATGCGTCTCTGCATTTTTTGAATATGTACATCCATCGTTTAAGGGCGTATGACACTGGAGATCGAGTTGGAAAATTATTGCAACAAGAAACAAAAGGGGCAGACCTGCCAGTTACCACTAGTGCGGGAAGATGAAGTTACAGGCTTCCAACAACTGAGCCTAGCTAGGGCGCAAAGATTCACCATGACAAAAAAAAGAAGAGTGTGGATTTCCCACTACTACAAGTTTTTCCATACACTTTTTTCTCCCTAGCCTTGACCCCCACGCCCTGCTGTTTCTGCTACCCTATAACCCGACCATCTTCACCATGGGCGTGATTAGGGGCGTGGTGGTGGCAATGGCCGAAGTACAGTGGTCTAGGATGAAAGGAGCCGGATGCCCAAGAGGGGGTGAATTGGGCTTCTTAAATTTTACTTTTCTAATTAACCAAGTTTTATGCTTGTGTCCAAACCCTAATTAAATGCAGAAATGAAATACTAATGTTTGAACACAAGTTGCTAGTCTAGGTGATGGCAATACTAAAAGAAGTGAATTGAAACAATAAGGCAATAAAAACAAGCACGCTAGATAAAGTATAAGCTAGATTAGGGTTTGCAATCCTAGGGTGACATGAGAGCAATTTAATTCTAGGAATGTAAATTGCAAGGAATTAAATAGATCAAGATAGATAAGCTTGCACAATCATGAACAAGGTAAACCACATCGCTAGGAGCTATTCACAATCCATACAAGCATGACAAGTGGCATAATTAGCACATACACAATCACAAGGTAGATAAATGCAAAGGAGAGCACAAAAGATAACCACAAGTGACATGTCAATTTTTATCGTGGTTTGGAGCCGTGCTCTTACGTCAACGTTGAGGCAAATCCTTGCCCCTCACAAGGACCGGCTCCCGCTCGAGCCAACCGCCTCTACTCCACTAGTGGCTGCTATATCCTCCGCTTCGGAGATGGCAAGCACCAACGCCACACACAAGATTCGCCCGGGCCTTCTCACAAGCTCCTTGAGAAGGTTACCGGCACATGACGGTCTCCCACACCATCTAGGTGCCCCAAGCACCAAGAGTAACAAGACCGAGATGAATTGGTCACTCCGAATCAATCCACACCTTGAAGCGCACTCTCAAGGATTTAATTAGATAACTAGGGTTTAGTGGCTAAAATACACCTCTAACTCACCTCAAACCCCTTTCTCACACCCTCTCAATTCTAAGGACACCAAACTTACCAAATAGGAGAGATGCCCCTCCTAAAAGTCTCCCCAATGGCTATAAACGAACTCCCAAAAGAGAGAAAACTAGCCGTTGGACCAATTTACACTAAAACACACCCATCTCGAATCAGTCCGGATGGTCTGAAATCCACTGCGGGGACACGTTGATACAAAGTTCGGACGATTTGGACCCTAGTCCGGATGGTCCGGACCCAACTCAACTAAGGACAGAGTGGAACCAATGGAGTCCGGACGGTTCGGGCTCCCCCTGACAGCCTAATAGCCTTCCGCTAAAATACCCGTAACTTCTTGCTCCGAACTCCGATTTTGGTGATCTTGAACTTTTCGGAAAGATAAGAACGAGGGCTACACAACCACAAGGTCTCACCACCTCAAGCCCAAAAGATAGGTGCAGAAAAGACAAGGAATCCAAATGAGACCCGTTCCTCACACTACCCGATGCCGCCGACACCTCTCTTTCTAGCTACACGCTACCAACACTTAGACACCTCACCACTCTTACACGAACCCGACAAGGAACACCTAAAGAGTGTGCAACATGGTGTAGGCGACCCGAGGTGATCCAAACACCTCGATCCCCTCTTAATAGTACGACGATCTATCTTATTAATTCGGTCTCCCAACCAACACCGAGACCGGCAAAAGACTAGGAAAATTCCTTAGCCCTACACTAGCCATACCTTTAATTCATGATGACGCTTTCATCTCATCAACCTCGACTTGATCACCTCATGAGGCTCTCCTGTTCTATTGACTTTGACCCGATCATCTCCTCGATGATCCTCCATCAAATCGATCTCGACTCTGTCCCCAACTCTTGGTGAACCTTCGTCTAGTTGACCTCGACTTAGCCATCATCCATTGATTCCTCTCCTTCACTTGACGATATTTTCCAAATTGTGATGATGCCTTCGTTTCATCAATCTTAACGTAATCCCAAAGCTTGATGACTTCACGGTCATGTTGACCTCAACTTGATCATCCTCCCTAACAATCATCCTGTCCTATTGGTCTCAACCTAGTCATCAACTATTGATGATTCTTTTGTCTTGTTGATCTCAACTTGCTCATCATCCCATCTCACTTCTTTATCGTCATCCACCTTCATGAGACCTAATTCTCTTCATACCACCTCATGAAAGGCATTAGTCCTAGACATTAGTCCCAAAAGCTCAATGTAAATTAATAGAATTTATACTTATGCTCAATTAAGCACCACAAGTGTTTCACAATAAAGCTCGACATAAATGTAAACACGTACCATATGATAGTTCTCTAATGTGCATCATATGAAAATGCTTTATATCAATATGCACATGATAAATAGATGCCAAAAGATATTTATGCTAAAATCAAGGCAAAGTAATTAATCAAGGTAATTCAATATCCAACTTCACTAAATGTGTATATGGATGAATATATGAGAAAAGCACACATGTACTTTATAATTCAAGATAAGTGAAGTTATTGATCCAATAAGAGAGGTAATTAAGAGCATAGATCAATATAGGAGACAACATATTATACATGATAAATATCCCTTAATATGTGCATGTGAGAATATACATAACAAGCATACATGCATGAATATAATTTATGATATGGTGAAGCCTATCGAGTGAAGCAACTAAGGGATTATTGAAACATGACATATAAGAGCAAAGATCCCAAAACCAAGCAAGCAACATATACAATGAATTCCTAGTATATTTATGCTCAAATAAATATGGTATGAAGCAAGGAGTATAAATTCAATCAACTAATGTTAGTACTTGCATAAGAGAAATGTACTAATAAATATGAGTGAGAAGCCGAATTGTATACCTCAACTTCACTTATTCATCCCATTTGTATATGTGAGACTAAATGAGTCAATCAACCAAATTGTTAGTCTCATAAGATAATTACAAAGAGATATACCTTGCAAGGATAAATAGCTTATCCAATTGACACAAAGAATTCCTCTATTAGAATGAGACTAGAATAAACTTAGCGATGAACACATTAGTCTCATAGCAATAAACATCATATTAGAGGTTTGTTATTTGTCAAGCACTAAATCAAGTATTATCATTAAATTCGTTTATAATTAATCACCAAAATGGTACAAGGGCTACCTTGAACTTACATAGGACAAGGGAGGAATTGTCAGACCAAGAGGAGGAAGAGAGAAAGCAGGAGAGAGAGGAAAGGGGCTTCATGGGCAGAGCTAGGGGCGTGGGACGGTGGCAACAGCTGTGGCGTAGTGGTTGGGCCCAAAGGGAGAAGGAGGACGAGGCGGGGAGCTATAAGACAGGGCAAGAGAGGAGGGAAGAAAGAGTAGAGACTCCATGCAGATATTCAATAGATCAAATGTTTTTTTATGAAAAGAAAGTGCTAGTGCTCAAGCTGCAAAAAAAAAAGTTTCAAACATACATAAAAATGTTTTAATAATGATTCAACGATGTTGCATTTTGTACGAATATTATTGCTAGTGTAAATTACTACTACTATATAGAGCGTAAGCGCTTTTGTAAAGGCGACAGCTTGCGCTAGCCACGTCCCCGCAAAACGTCGGCCGTCCGATCGTCTCGACCAATCAAATCGGGTCGTCCATCCTAAATTATATTATAAAAATTTCTCTTGCACGGCTCAGATACAACGCGGGCTTCCTACTCGGTTAGCACTCGGCTGCTGCCTTCAATCTCGCATTGTGGGTTCGAATCCCACGGACCCCGCTTTTCCAGTACATTGCTTCTACTGCCGTTTTCCTTTTTTCTTTTTCTATTTTCTATTTTCTACTTTCTACTTTCTACACCGTTTAAAAATTTTAAAAAAATAGAAAGTTTCCAAAAATGGAACCATGCCTACACAAAGAAAGTTCATAAAAAGTTTGGATGTTTTTCAAAAATGTTTGGAATTAGAAAAATTTTCCTTTTTCCTTTATATATTTTCTTTTTCTACGCTGTTTAAAAATTCCAAAAAATAGAAAATTTACAAAAATGGAACCATGCCTGCACAAAGAAGGTTTATAAAAAGTTTGGATTTTTTTCAATTTTTTTTGAAATTAGAAAAATTTTCAGTTTAAAACATATGTTTCGCTCTCTTTTTTTCTCTTCTATTTCCTTTTTTGTAGGGCATTTAAAAATTCCAGAAATTTTTTTGCAAAAATGGAACCATGGCTCCCGAAAGAAGGCCCATAAAAAATTGGATTTTTTCGAAAAAAATTCAAAATTAGAACAATTTTGAAATTTCAATGCCCATAAAAACTTGGATTTTTTTCAAAAAATTTCAAAATTAGAACAATTTTGAAATTTCGCTCTTCTTGTGATTCAATGAATTTTTCAAGCTTTTCTAAATTTTTCCTTTAAACCATATTCCTTAGGCCATGTTATCTAACCTGTGTTATGATGGCTGTATATATCTATTACTTGCAACATAACTTTTTAGAATATTTTATGATTGATTCACTTCACTTAATTAATCTAAAATTAAAAAATTACTAAGCTGTTTAAAAGTTAAAAAAACGCCCTCCCTATTTTCGTGTAAGCCATTTAAAATTTAGGTAAAAAAAAAGGATTATAAAATATATTTAGTGCTTTGCATATATATTTTACTTACTTGATTAATGTAAAACTAAAAATTAGTAAGCGATGCACACAAAAAAGGGGCAGTTAGAACCTAAATGGCTAAAGTGCAACTACAACCAATACAGCACACGGAGTTGACGCGCCACCATGCGTGGGCCCCTCTAGTATTACTTATAAGAGGTGTAACATCGTTGGACCATGCTGAAACATCTTCATATACGTTTAAAAAAAATTTCGCACGATGGAAAAGGGAAAGAGGCAAACACGAGTATCAGAACAACGTCCCACGAGGGAGGGTGGCCGAAAAAAACTTGGAGCAGAGAAACGTTGCCACATAAACATATCAACAGATGTGTACATACGTTTATTTGCTAAATCTGTGAGCGGTCGAGCGGCGATGCCATATCCCTATCGATCGTCAAGTGACTGCCCGGATCAAACTTCTCATGAAGTAGACAAGTAGTAGCACAAGGGCCATGGCCGTGTACATACACTTCGCTGCGTTGCCGTGGTGTTCATCCATCGTACGACAGAATGCATGATTGATTTTCTTTTTTTAATGTTCTCTTTGGAGAGGACAGCATGCATGGCTGGATTCGTTGCAACTGAGTGAGTGCCCCCCTCCAATTGCCAGACAGATCCAGATCGACATGAAGCGCGGCGGGTCCCGGCCGGACGACGGTGACCGCGCCTCGCTGGGGCCATCAGCGGCGAGCTTGTGGCTCGCGCTCGGCGGCTAATGGCGATCAGTCGTCGTCGGGAAGTGGCTGGCGTCATGGCGGCAGCTGCTTGGCTGGGCTCTCTCCTCTCAGATCCATCATCCATGTATTGTGCCATAGCAGATCGGTTTATAGCATAACGGTAAAAGTAAGGTTGTTTATTCTTAGCTTCTCATCTGTTAGAACCGATGTTTAGATTGGCACGACATGTTGCATATTTAAGATTACATATACCTTACGACCTATAGGTTCGAAATTTATTCCATTTCAAAAAAAGTGTACTGTGTCATAGGTTCCATGGTCCAATCTCTGGTGATCATCGCTCGACAGCATCGCTGTCATGGCGTCACCGGGCGGGGCTGGGTTGTCATTGCGTGTTGGTTGGATGCTTCTATTGCGTCTTGCAGAAAAAAAAAAAATCTCCCCAGGCGTACGTATTCATCTGAAGAAGCGTTTGAAAGATACACGGCCCTGTGACGTAAGATGATCGTTAGAAGGTTGTTGTTTCTTGCCATAAAATGCAGTTACTGACAAGGTTAGCTTGGATTACTTTAGGCTCTATCCAGCTTACCCTGCGATTAAGGGGGGTAATACATGAACAAGATCGTCTGACGTGGCGGGCGCCAGCGACAATGCCACGTGGCGACAGCCCGTTGCTTCCCGAGCTCCTGGCCACGAGCATCCCACATGGGACACCCCCAGCTTCGACCTCCTTCGTGCTGGCCACCTGACCAATCCCATCGGAATGACGATTTTTCGCCTGTTTTGTCAGTGATTTTAGCAGATACGCACGCTCGCCTCGTTTCAAGCTTCGCCCAGCTATAAAGCCAGCCAAGAAGACGGGAGGCCAGCTCAGCTTCGCTCCGTCGATCGATCAATGGACAAGAACGGCAGCTTCGGGGGGAGCTCGTCGGAGGACGTGGAGGCGCCGCTGCTGCTGCCGGGGAGGAATGTCGGGCGCCCGGCGTCGCGGCTGAGGGCACTGTTCGCTCACAGGTACCCGGCGATCGTGGCCGGGCCGGCGGCCTGCGCCGCCGTGTTGGCGCTGGTGGACCTGGGAGGGCCGCAGCACCGCGCGGCACGCAACATGGTCGGCGTGCTCGCGTGGGTGTTCCTGTGGTGGGTCACCGGCGCGGTGCCGCTCGCCGTCGCGTCCATGGCGCCGCTGTTCCTCTTCCCGCTCTTCGGCATCGCCTCCGCTGACGCCGTCGCCAAGGCGTACATGGACGACGTCATCTCCCTCGTCCTCGGCAGCTTCATCCTCGCCCTCGCCATCGAGCATTACCACATCCACCGCCGCCTCGCCCTCAACGTGCGCGCAAGCTTTTCACGTCTGAATCATTAGAACCCCCCAAAAAAACGCTTCTTTGATTGATGCATTGCTCGCGCAGATCACGTCGCTCTTCTGCGGGGACCCGGTGCGGCCGGCGCTGCTGCTGCTGGGGATCACCGGCACGACGGCGTTCGTCAGCATGTGGATCCACAACACAGCGTGCACGGTCATGATGATGCCGGTGGCGACGGGGATCCTGCAGAGGCTTCCCCGGGGAGGCGACGAGGCCGGGGGCGGGCAGGAGGAGGTGCGGCGGTTCGCCAAGGCGGTGGTGCTCGGCGTGGTGTACGCGTCGGCGATCGGCGGGATGGCGACGCTGACGGGCACCGGCGTGAACATCATCCTGGTGGGGATGTGGTCGTCCTACTTCCCCGAGCAGGAGCCCATCACCTTCAGCTCCTGGACGTCCTTCGGCCTCCCCATGGCGCTCGTCATCTTCCTGGCGCTCTGGGTCACTCTCTGCCTCATGTACTGCTCCATGAACACCAGCAAGGCGCTCTCTGCCTACTTGGACAGGAGCCATCTGAGAAGGGAGCTCAGCTTGTTAGGTACTGTCCTGTTTCTTGCCAGAGTATTCAGTGCGACAGTAGCACATGTGCACAGCATTTTTTTGCAGAGTTGTTTTTCTTTTCTTTTTTCTTTTCTCAGAAAAAATAAGTGCCCTGGTTGGCACTTGACAGTTGAATTTCTGTGAAATAGGAAAATGTGGATAATTCTCATTGGACCGTGTTTCAATTTCAGTAGTTTTCGCTAGAAACACAAATCCAGTGGACAAGGCCACAATTGTCTGACGAGGTTTCTACCATGATCTATGACAGGTCCAATGGCTTTTGCGGAGAAGATGGTCTTGGCTGTGTTTGGGGTAATTCTACTTCTAGCTTTCTATGCCGAACTGCCAATACGAGTTCTAGCCAGTTTTTTGTGATCATAAATTTGTTCGAAAGAATGCAGGATTTATTTCTGCCGCACATTATGGAAACCGATGAATTGCTAAATTTATGACTCATTGAAATGGATAAAAAATTTTCAGGGTCTGATTGTGCTATGGATGACTAGGAACCTAACAGATGATATCCCTGGGTGGGGAGTTCTCTTCCACAACAAAGTTGGGGATGGCACAGTTACTGTAAGTGCACAAAGAAGCAAAAATTACCGAGAGTACATTGCCTGATCTCATGGAGGAGCAAAATCACTTTCAATGCAGATCATGATGGCCACTTTGCTGTTCATAATCCCGAACGGGAAGAACGAGGGTGAGAAACTGATGGACTGGAACAAGTGCAGGAAGATCCAGTGGAACATCATCCTGCTCCTCGGCGCAGGCTTCGCCATTGCTGATGGCTTCAAGGCAAGCGGCCTGACCGACATCCTCGCCGATGGGCTCAGGTTCCTGAAGGGAGCACCGCCGCTGGTGATCGTGCCCGTGGCGTCCATTTTCAGTGGGATCCTCACGGAGTTCACGTCTGATGATTCAACCACGACGCTGGTGCTGCCACTGTTTGCTGAACTGGCCAAGTCCATCGAGGTGCACCCAGCATTGCTTATGATTTCCGGCGCAATTGGGGCTCAGCTTTCATACTTGTTGCCCACTGGATCACCGTCGAACGTCGTCGGCTTCAGTACAGGCTACATTACCATCAAGGATCTGGTGACCACCGGGTTGCCCCTAAAGATTGTCGGAATTGCAGCAGTAACAATCTTACTGCCAACATTAGGTAACTACTGCATGGATACCGTTAAGAACTAGGGATGGTAAAATACTCGTAGGTCCGATTTTGAACCCACGGGTATTAAGTTTTGGGTCCCCTCTGGCTCCGGGTTCCAATTTGAACCCATAGGTATAGACCTTCCATTGACATGTGGGCCACCCTGTCAGGCTAGCACGCATCATTTTTAGTACCATACCACCCACGGAAGAACAAAGAGAACTAGAAACGAATGTTCACCCAGAAAGGATGAGCTAGAAACGAATGTTTTAATGAACTTGAAAATTTTCAACCGTGGGATAGCAAATTTATTTAATTAAATTAAAGTTTTTTGACCGTATATGTCTTGGCAGTCCTAGGTACCCGTCGGGTTTGGGTCTTGGCAGTTGTTTTGTTGGGTAGTTGTTTTGGGTCTTAGATTTGGGTTTATGATAGTTAGACCTTGAGGTATCCGAACCTAACCGTGGAGGTATTGACCTGTACTGACTTGATTGTCATTCCTATTAAGAACTAGTCAATAAATTTGTTACTTTTTCTAACATTCATTTATTGTTAATTTTATTATACAGGATCAGTGATTTTTGGCATGGACAGAAAGTCATAGGAACATAAATGAAGCTTTTGAACCGTGCCATCTTAGTCTAGTAGGATATCGAGCTTGCAAGGTAGTAGTTTCAGCATGTCATGTCCATCCACCTTGTTGAGGGTACAGGATATGATTTGTATAAGAGTAAGCAAAGGGTTTTTGTATAAGTTTTTGTGGAATATGCTTATGTGATTAGGTTTCTGTATGTGCAATTATGTCCATGAATACTTTCAGAAGATTCAATGACATGGATGAAGAAATCAGAAGGCTAAGCAGGTAACGGGATCAAAATGCAAATGTATCCGAGACATTTCCCTATCAGATTACCAGTCCCATTTGATTTTGCACTGAGGGGTAAAAAGATATTTGCCCATCGTATAAGTGGACAATAGGTGGGTCTCATCCACTCCACGTGGAATAGCTTTCTTGTTCTTCACAGAATATGTTCTTCATATATATTTTAAATCTTGAATTGAATATGTGGCCAAGAAAGCTGAAAGCCTGCCGTTGTCAACCTATAGGGTGCATCTTATAGGTTGCACGTGATAGGTACACTCAATTATTAGTATTTTGTTTATAAAGAGCTGTCCCATCTCATAAGGTCAAATGATTTAACATTCCAGATTTTGACATCTGGAGACTGCAGTCACCACCCATCACAAAAATCACAGTTCTGGTGCATGGTTGGTGTAACTTGTCCACTGTTCAATTGAAAACTCAGTATGTGTGCTAGTTCCTGCCGAAAGCTAACTATCGGCTAAATATACGTGGGTTTAAACCTTGAAATCCCTGTTAGCACTGGAAGCAGAGTTTAAAGCGTGCGAGTCGATTTGATCTACAATCGATAAGAAAACACCTAATCAACTTTAATTAGCCTATTATATCTGTATTGTAGGAGATCTGCAGTACTAGAAAACAAGTATAAATAAGAGTGAAAGATAATGAAACTATTGATTTAGATTAGATCTAAACCAATAGATTCAAAGGGTAACCAATCTACTATAAAGTCAATAAAATCAATTGAATAGTAGAAGCGAGAGGTAAACAGACTATCAGCTAAACCAACGAGTTGATCTGGCCAATAGAATAAAGATAAACAGACTATCGACAAATAGCAAACTATAAATTGATAGAACGAGGGTAAACAGACTATCAACTATATTGTAAACCAAACTAGCCGATAGAATGAGGATAAACAAACTACCGCCAATGAATGTGTTGATCAGTAGAACGAGGGTAAAATCTAATCCTTAGTCGAAACAGCGATGCGCAATAATATCGACTAAGATAATATTTCGATAAAACCAAAAGTCAATGTAAGCCTATAGATCGAACTGAATCGAGACAGTACTTACCTGCAAGGAACTCCTGGGGCGTATCTAAAGCCGATTGAGTAAGTGATGCGCAACAAGTTGATCGAAGACAAAACACGGAGAAACTAAGTTAAACTAAACTAAAGTTGACGAAAAATAAAGGATAGGTAAAAAGTAGATATAATTGATTGGTGGTCATCCTTTTACATGCCTAGGGGCTACATATTTATACAAACTTCGATATACATCAACTAGGACTCTAACTTCGTACACGATACAGTCTCGACTCTATTATCTTTCTATTTTATCTGTTATTCTATCTAATACCCATACAATCTGATACAAACTCTATCTATTATAACCGATCCAACTCTTGCCATATCCGATCCAACCCACGCCATATCCGATACGGCCTGACCCAAATTATAGCCAACTCTAGAACCTTTCAAATTAAATCGGCCTTTCCAGATTTTGGTGTCAACAGTGCTTTGTTTTTTTGGACAAAGATTGAAAACCTATTTGTTGTTGGGATCTACAATTTCTACTGTCTTTTGCTTCTACCCTGCATATCTGCACTCAAATTAAAATCTGTGTCTTCGGTTCTATGAAGTACAAAGATGTTCTACAACAGTGAGTCAGATAACATGCAATCCTTCATTATATCTTGTATGCATAAGCAGTGTATTATAATATTATATTATTATACATTCCAGTTGAGTATTTGACTTTCCCAGTCTGAGTTAACATGATATAGTTTCCACTAAAACTACTACTCTCTAGAGTCTAGATAAGCTATGTCTTGGCGAAGAGATTGCTTGCAACTCTATCCTGAGATGAAGAGCATCCATAGCAGAGTCTCCAAATTCAAATCTCTATATTCTTTCTCTAAACCACTATTTGTTCCTTATATTTCCATTCTCTCAAACAAAGTTTTCATCCTAAAAAAGATATAAAGACATAAGAGAGAATATCTAAATATAGAGACGTGGAAAGAGAATTTTTAAATTTAGGGACTAATATAGAGATTCTGCTGTAATGATATAGAGACTGAGAGTTTTTAAATATAGAGAATATTCTCTTTTAGAGATCCTACTATAGACGCTCAAAATTATGATGTAAATATATCCACGTTCCAAAAATGCAGCCTTTCAAGACAGGACTACAGAGAAATAGCAAAAGAAAATAAACAAACACATATTAGACCTTCAAAATGTGAATGAAAATTTAACATGCTTCCAGAAAAATGAGAAAAGTAATTCAACATGTAACTTGTCAGACGGGCCATCCTATTAGCGCAAATTTTGTGTCACTTGCTAGCTCATCTAATTCCAAAATATCATCCCAAAGGTGCCAACGAATTTCTGAAGCAAAATGGTAGCCGAAGTAAGCTACCGATTCATCGTTGGACAAATCCAGTTCGCCCCCAGTGGGTCTAGTCAGACCGCCGGGCCCCCAAAACGAAGGGGCCCCACCCCATATGTATATTACATTGGTATAGCCGTATCCCGTATTCCCGTATAGGTTTATAATGGCCTAATGGGCCAGACACGATCTGATTCATCTGAAGCCGAAGCGATGCCGCCGATGCGCAGGCCCGAGGCAATGTGATCAGCTGATCACGCGACGAGCCGACGATTGGCTTTCCCTTCGGCCCTTCCCCGCTTGACCGCTTCGCCCGCCCCTATCCGCTCTTGCACACAGGGCGCAGCCGATCGCCGATCGCCGCCGAATTGCCTGGGCCGGGCGTGTCCTGTCCGCAGTCCGCTGTCCGCGTCTCAGCCGTATCCCGTCTCGGCGTCTCCGTGACAGTGGCGTGACTCCGCCTCCGCGCACGGCGCACAAGCGCACAGCAAGTCAGCAACAGGTGAGGACGTGTCGACGTGAGTACGTGACGTGAGATGCCCTCATCCCTCATGAGTAATTTACTAATTTTGTTAGTTGATCCATTATTAAATTATGGCAGATTGGCAGTACCTTTGTCCCTTAGTAGATCACTAATTGTCTTTTTAAAAATTGCAGCGCGGACATATCATCTAGAAAGTATGCATTCGTCAGTCAGAAAAGGAAAAAAAGGAAACGTATAGATGAATTGACAGAATCACAGAGAGGATCTATTGATAGATTTTTTAAGAGTAACATGAGCACTTCAAGAAATCCAAATGAGTGGGCGATAGTTGCTGTGGAGGAACAAACTAATCCTATTCCAGAAGATGAGGGCCCTACAGAAGATAATGTTGGCATCAACACGGAAGATAACAATGTAAGTGATCATGAGCACTCTGCTAGTGTAGATGAAGAACCAGTTTTTACTCCGGATATGTATGATCCAGTAAATTGGGATAAGCTTGATAACAAACCAAGAGACATATTAGTGGAGAAGGGGCCTATAAGAGAAGAAAATATTGAATATCCTTTTGATGCTAACAAAAGACATTTTTCATACACTCATTACTCTAGAAAAATGAGCAATGGAGAGGTACATGACAGGAATTGGTTAGTCTATTCAAAACACGTTGACTAAGTGTTTTGCTTTTGCTGTAAGATTTTTGATTTTCACAACCACAAGAGTTCATTGGCGCTTGATGGGTTTAGAGATTGGAGGCATACAAGTGAGAAGCTGAAAGAGCATGAATCTAGTGTTGATCATATTACCAACATGAACTCTTGGAATGAATTGAGATCTAGACTAAGCAAAAATGAAACAATTGATAAGGAGGTACAACAGCAAATCACAAAGGAGAAAGAACGCTTAAGGCAAGTTCTGTTACGAATAGTTGCCATTGTGAAATTTCTTGGTAAACGCAGTTTAGCTTTCAGAGGATCTAGTGAGCAACTTTATAATGACCTTAATGGTAATTTCTTAGCTTGTGTTGAGATGGTCGCAGAATTTGACTTAGTAATGTAAGATCACCTTAGACGTATTCAAAACAAAGAGATTCATTATCATTATCTTAGTCACAAAATTCAGAATGAGTTGATTTCTCTTATGGCTTCTGACATTACAAATTCTATCATAAAGACTGTTAAAGATGCCAAATATTTCTCGATTATCCTTGATTGTACCCTAGATGTGAGTCACCAAGAACAGATGAGTTTGTTGGTTCGATGTGTTGATATGTCTGATGGAAAAATTAAAATTGAGGAGTACTTTTTTGGTTTTTTGAAGGTGGATGACACATCTGGTGAAGGGCTTTTCAATGTATTGCTCGATTCCATCAAGTCATTTGGTCTTAATATTGATGATATTAGGGGTCAAGGTTATGATAATGGCTCTAATATGAAAGAAAAAAATAAAGGGGTACAAAGGAGGTTGCTTGATATAAATCCAAGAGCTTTGTATATGCCATGTGCTTGCCATAGTTGCAATCTTACTCTTTGTGATATGGCTAAATCATGTCGTAAAGCTATTTTATTCTTTGGAGTTGTGCAGCGGACATATGTATTATTTTCTAGTTCTATCAAAAAATGGAGTGTATTGCTTGAACATGTCAAAAATTTAACTGTGAAATCATTGAGCAATACTCGTTGGGAGAGTCGAATCAAAAGTGTCAAAGCAATTAGATATCAAGCTCCTCAACTAAGGTCAGCTTTGCAATGGTTAAGTGAAGATAGTGATACCGAAGCTAAGGATAGGAGTGATGCAAAAAATTTATTTGATATGCTTGGCAGTTATGAGTTCATACTTGGTATGATTATTTGGCATGATATTCATTTCTTTGTAAATCTGTGAGCAAGAAGTTGCAATCACCATCCATGTGCATTGATTCTACCTTACAACATATAGAAGGTATGGTGAATTACTTTGGCAACTATAGAAATGAAGGGTTTGCTTCTAGTGTGATCATTGCCACAGAAATTGTAAGTGAAATAGGTGTAGAACCATCATTTCCAGTAAAGCGTTGTGCTCTTAGGAAGAAACAATTTGATGAAACAGATTACAATGATGCAATTTTGCAAGCTGAGAAGGACTTTGAAGTTAATTACTTTTTGGTTATGGTTGATATGGCAATCAGTTCATTGAAAAGTAGATTCGAGGAACTCCAATCATTCAAAGGTATATTCGAATTTTAATGAGTTCAACAAACTTGAAGTCACTGGATGGTACTGAACTAAAAGACTGTTGCACTAGATTTGCAGAAACTTTCTCTCTAGATGGTTCATCTGATATTGAGATAAATGATCTAATTTCTGAGTTAAGTGTTATGCAGTTCACTTTGCTAGATAGATCGATGTCTGCTATGGAGATTTTTGAGTTTGTCAGAGAAGCGGATTGTTATCCTAATATTTCTATTGCTTATCGGATATTATTTACTATGCCTATGACCGTGGCACCGGCTGAAAGGAGCTTCTCTAAGTTGAAATTGTTGAAGAATCATTTAAGGTCTGTAATGTCTCAAGAAATGTTAAATGGTTTGGCAACTCTATGTATTGAGAAAACATTATTGGATCAAATTGATATCGATGCCATCATCAATGACTTCGCATCTAGAAATGTTAGAAGAAATTTTTGAGGTAATATGCATAAATTATTTGATTTGAATGTTGATTTTGAATGCATTGAAGTGTTTATTATTATTATTATTATTATTATTATATGGCCTCTATTTTTAGCTTCGCCCTGGGCCTGGACAAATCAGTGCCCTGCATGGATAAATCCCAGGACCAGGCCTGGACAAATCAGTGCCCTGCATGGATAGCGAGTTCCTCGTTCTTGGGGCAAAGTCACAACTCTGCGTTTGCTCCTACACAATACCATTTATTATTGATTCTAATACTATCTCATCAAATTATTCAAGTCATAAATCCCTGCAAGAAACCTCAAACTAGCCGTACGAATCTCACCTCCTCTGTGCTTCCACCGTGCAATGCAAGCAAACGGAAAATTCTTGCCTTTTTTGCTAAGCAAGGAAACGAAAATTCTACGCGATTTATTCCAAGTAAAATGCGCTATGCAAGTATGCAGGGGTAGAACTGGCACTTGCCTACGAGCCCAGCCCCACCCACGCTGCTGCTGTCTCCCTGCAGAGCTGGTTGTTCATGGTGGCTTATGGCGGCCGCAAATGAAAAACCCACACGTGGTGGCGGCGTCTTGATTCCGTGGCCGTCTGCGCCAGGCCGGCCGCCGCCGAGAGAGACGACGGAAACCAGAGAGCGGGTGGAAAAGGTTAGGTGTCACCGCATCACATCATAGCCGTCCAAAAGATACCAAACCTCACCAGCAACCGCCCGATCCGATCTCCCACGAGGCCACCACGTACTCGTTTCCGCTTTTCCCGTCGTCTTCCCGAGTTCTTACCGCTGGTCCACGGGAGAATTAGTTGGTTAACACTCAATTGGACAACACTCAATTGGACGACTGGGCAAAAATTGACACTCAATTAGACTCACATTTTACTGGTGACACTGTGACAACGAATTGATTCACGTAGTGACATTTTCACCTATTTTTACCGTTTTTTCCTACTTTCCTCCCTTTTCAGCTCTAATTGGACCCTTTTGCCCTTGCTCTGCTCTGACCGAGCGCTGACCGCAAGAAGCGTGTCCTCAGCTGGACCGCAAGACGTATACGGGCCTGTTTGGTTACTGCCTAACATTGCCTCGCCTAACATTAGACAAGCCACAGTTTCTCTGGTAGCTGTTTGATTCGTGCCACAACTGTGGCTTGCCATACTTTCTTAGCCGTGTGGCCCACGTGTCATAGACTCAGTTTTTTGCCCCACTTTGCCACAACTGTGGCGATGAATTTTTCCACCACAAAATGTGTGGCTAGCCACACTTGCCTAAGATTAGGCGTGGCAAGGTTAGTCACAAACCAAACAGGCCCGTAGTGACCGAGCTTTGGCCAGATCAGTAGGCGTCACTAATTCTTCTAACACTGTAGCATAATCAAGAATGCTACACCACATGGGTTTTTAAAATACAATCTACTACTTACCCTCAAATACCATCACAAATCTGGAAATTAATCACAAACAATATTAATAATTTAGAACTTACAATCTAGTACTTACCCTCAAGTACCATCACAAATCTGGAAATTAATCACAAACAACATTAATAATTTAGAACTTACAATCTAGTACTTACCCTCAAGTACCATCACAAATCTGGAAATTAATCACAAACAACATTAATAATTTAGAACTTACAATCTACTACTTACCCTCAAGTACCATCACAAATCTGAAAATTAATCACAAACAACATTAATAATTTAGAACTTACAATCTACTACTTACCCTCAAGTACCATCACAAATATGAAAATTAATCACAAACAACATTAATAATTTAGAACTACACAATGCTTCAAACCAGCCAAACCATGCTTCAAACCATCGACACCCTAAGTACATTGTTTGCTGTGACAACCATAGACAGAAATACAAGTTTTTCTTGTCAACAACCATAGACATAAATGCAAGGTTTGCCAAGCAAGCATGAACTCAGCAGATGGGAGCCGTGTCGCGCGCAAGCTCACCGGAGGGTCTCCGTCCGTGAGACGATGCTCCATCATCGATCCGCTGTCGTCCTTCGCGCCGCCGGAGTGTACTTTCACGGGAGGAAACGCCGTCTCGTCGCCTTCAACCGAGCGCCGTCCTGGTTTGGGGGAATAGCTTCCTCTCGTCGTCGGCCGTGTCGCTGTCCCTCGCTGCCGCCGGCCACGCCAAGATTCGCCGAATCGCCTTCTGCATGCCGGCCACAAGACTCGCCAAATCGCCTCGTCGCCGCCGGCCACACAAGACGCCGAAATCGCCTCGTCGCTGGCTAACCCTAGCCTCCGGTCGGGCGCTTACCCATCATCATGGCGAAAGGTGTTTGATCGAACCAAATGGTGTGGCTCGGTCAAAGCTCGGTCTGACCGAGCAAGGGCAAAAGGGTCCGATTAGAGCTAAAAAGGGAGGAAAGTAGGAAAAAACGGTGGAAATAGGTGAAAATGTCACTACGTGAATCAATTCGTTGCCACAGTGTCACCGGTAAAATGTAATTCCAATTGAGTGTCAATTTTTGCCCCGTCGTCCAATTGAGTGTTAACCAACTAATTCTCCCCTGGTCCACTGCCTCGGATCTAGGCAACCGCGACGACGACGACCAGCCTCCGGCGGCCGCCGCGCCGGCGATGATGGCCACTCGCACTCTCCACCATAGCCCCCAAAGCAATTACCGGCTCAGCCGCCTCATCCCGCGCGCCCTCCTCTTCGTCTTCGCCGTCTACGTCGTCTGCTTCGCGCTTTACCTCCTCCTCCAGTCCAGCCAGCCTTCCCCTGACCCCGAGCCCCAGTCCCAGGCCCGTGAGGAACTCCGAGCGCCGTCCTCCCAGAAGCCATGGCCGCGCCTCCCCTCTTTCCTCCCCTGGACCTCCAACCCCGCGCCGCCGCCTCACTCCTGTGAGGGCTACTTCGGGAACGGCTTCTCCCGCCGCTTGGACGTCCTCTCCGAGGGGCGCGGAGGCGGCGGGTGGTTCCGGTGCCACTATAGCGAGACGCTGGGCAGCTCGATCTGCGAGGGCGCGCAGGTGCTGCTCGACCCGGCGCTCGTTGCGATGTCGCGCGGCGGCGAGCCGATAAAGCTGGTGATGGGCCGCGCGGAGGAGGAGGAGCTGCCCAAGTACGAGCCCGGTGCGCTTCAGGTTGAGGACTCGGCCGCGGGGAGGACGCGGCCCTTGGTCAAAGAGGGATTCCTCGACGCCTACGTGCCCACCGGCGGCATCGGGATGCACACTATGAGGGCGCTGCTCGACTCAGCGCGCATCGTGCCACCCGGTGAGCTCCACTGCTCCCAGGTATTATTTGCCTCGCTAAATAGCAGCTAGTGTCATTGGTGATTGATAAGGTAGTAAATTGTTGCAGAATTTGTTATCCTAGGTTGAAATTCAGAAACATAAACGGAAAGAACAGATACAGCTTTGTGTTTAAATTGTAAGGAATTAATTGAAGTCTGTTGGATCCAGTGCCATGCAGCAACCTTGCTATTAGTTTTGATGTATTTATTGTTAAAGATAATTCATTTTGTAGTAAAGTTACCGACTTAATAATGAGATATTGAGGTGATGTCGGCAGAACGTAGCAAAATTCAAGTTTGCTACTTAGTTCATGCACGGATTAGATAAAATAGATGGACATGAGCTGTAAAGCTACAGGTTAATGTCGGTTTAGCCTAATGTCGGTTTAGTATATAGTCGGTTCGCCAAGTCTATAAGTAGACATGAGTATTCTCTTGTAATGTAACCTTGTAATTTTGAGAGATATGAGATCAAGGAATGGAGAGATGAAATAAATTATTTAGTGAGAGATACTACTGTCCCATTGCTTGTTATCCTTGTGAGTGATTTATCTCCAACATTTATGAAGTTTCTAATAGAAGAATAAATGTGGAGAAACAAGCAGCTAGCTATGGTTCTGTACCTTCTAATTGCAGCGGAAGGTGGGAAATGTTACTCCATAGTAATTGCTGACAAATTTTCTGAAACTATTTCTAGCAAACTCTGAAGAACCCAATGTGCAGAGGAAACCACGAAGGTAGGAATATATGTCATATTCAAAATAATAAAAAAAGAACTTAAGTGCTACAAATTCTAAATAAAAAATTGTAAGTTGTACATGTTTTGTGCCATTTATGAAGTATGAACTCAATTTATGTAAAACTTAAAAATAAAAACATTGAATGGTGAATCTTTATTAGATTAGATCTGGAATCAAAAGGATAATCTCTTACTTGCACGGTTGCATACATGCGAGAAATAAGATAAAATAGATTTAGATAAAAAATATCATATTGTGTGCTAGATGCAACTGTGGAAGTGAATGGGTATGAATAACTTCCACAATTGTTGAAAAGATTAAAGAAATAACTTATAGGACTTAAAAAAATCCCACGAACCAACAATAGCACTGAAACAACTTTGTTGTGCAGGAAGTGTAAATGGCATATCAAATTTACAATTTTTCGTCATGCACTTGAAAATCCTATTTGACAACTGGATACAAACTCCTCTTCAGCGACTTTGATTGTTGGACACATTTGCATGGATTAGGTAGGAGTAAAAGAAAAGATCAATGTAATGAATTGTAACATATTTAATTTTAGACACATATCCACATTTAGTGGAAAACAAAAACGTATCTGTTATATGACAAAGGGCTTTGGAGAGGGGTTTTTGTCATGTATTATAAGGAATGAAACCTATTGAGATGAGTGCCCTGTGGTTAGAGATCTAGATGCGGACTGTGGGTAGAGATCTATTGGATGAAAACAAAGACGTATCGGTTATATGATATAGATGTGGCCTGTGGGTAGAGATCTAGATGGTGCAGGGCGGGCCGGGCAGGGACAGTTTACGCGTCCACCCAACCTGCCCCCCCCCTTGAGCCCCGACCCAATCTGTCCTCAGAGCCTCAGAGGAAAAACCTTTACCCAGCCTGCCCACCCCACCCTGCGTGACCCACCCCATTTTTTTTTGAAAAAACACATGTATATATGTAATATGTACATGCATATATGCGCTCATACAATAAATATGAATATATATACTCACACATATATAATAAAAAATAGAAAACTAGGGCTGGGCAGCCCTTGTACCCCGACCTGACCCGACTGCTTCCATGCCCTAGCTCCACCCCACCCTGACCCGGCCAGGTCGAGCGGTTCCCTGATGGTGCAGGGCGGGGACTTAGAACTCTACCTGTGGGTGATCAGAAAATGAATAATTTCCAAATTTCAATCTCATGTGACAAAGGAATTTGTATTGTAGAAAGAAATATGTGATATGGTCCAATACATAAAGTTCTATTCATGTATGGCAAAAAGGATATTGGAAGAAGAAATCCAAGATATTGCAATTAAGTCCAGCCTGTGAATGGTTAGGTTTGTTTGTTTATTTCTTATTAATGTTAGGATTTCTACCTTTTTCCTTGTTTCTCTTGTTAAGCTTGGAGTTTCATTAGAGCCCACTAGATTATATATGAAGATAGTGATTCTGCTTTTGCTGTTATCTGGTTCAGTTTGCCTTGTTTGCTACAGCTTTAATCCAGTCATCGATTATAATCTTATAAGTTGTGGGCCCTTGTTAGGGGGCTTGGAGTGGCCAAAAAAATTGTTAAAAAATGGTTTTGAGAGCTTTGAGAAGAAACACTAAGATCTTAAAAAAAATGACTTCAAAGTGTCAAAGCGTTCGACTTCTACAAAAAGAATAAATATCCCATTGTAGATTATAATCTGAATTTAAGCCTAGTTGATGGTTCTTTTGTGTAACTTATCTTCATGCTTCTGCTTACCTGGTTCAATATGGCTGATTTCATTTTTGCTATACAGTTATGACTGGCTTTCTTGCAGTTTTTGTTTGAATGGATGGTTTTCAAATTGGTTAATTGAGCAAAATAAGTTCTGTTGGCAATAATCTTCTGAATTTCAAAGCCTTAGCCTTGTAGGCTCTCATTTCATTAGACTTTTTCACAAAGGAGGACATGAACTTCTGGAGAAGAAGACCTTTAATTTTTTTTTCATGATTTCGATTATTATATGGCAGAACTATTTCTTTGTCAATGTGGCAGTGTTTATATTTTATTGTTACATTTTCGCCTTGTTCTAAAAAATTTTATGGTTGCTTCGTAACTGTGGTATCACTCTTGTTACAGTGGGTTGAAGAACCAACTCTTCTGGTCACTCGATTTGAATATGCCAACCTTTTCCACACAATTACAGACTGGTACAGTGCATATGTCAGTTCCAGAGTCACGAATTTACCTAACCGCCCTAATGTTGTTTTCGTGGATGGGCATTGCAAGGTATGTGATGCACTTTGAAATATTCATGCGATTCATTATTGGTCCATTGCATTATTATATGACGTATGTCACATGAGCTGTGGTGAATTAGTCTATTTAAGCAATAATTGTGGTCAGAACTCGGTACAAATTGACTTCAGATTTGGAGGCTTGATTTGTAGATTGGTTAGTGCATTCATACTTGATAGTATGCACATAGTCATCCTCTGCTCATGCTTTCTCATTTGGTATTGGGTGACCATGTCTGCTGCTCCTGTCTGGAGATCATTGCAATGAGGCATTCTTCCGCATCCTTTCCTTTTCTTTCAGTATATCTGTTCTGCATCTATGACAGCTAGCACTGTGGTGCAAATCCCTGAGAACTCTGTCCGACTGTCCCAGTACCTAATCTAAAGCTCTGCCATTCATAAATGTCTATGCCTCCACGTCTGCCTAGCTTTCATTTTCCATTGCTCCTCTGTTGTGTGATTTTCTTCTTTCAGTATCAGCATATACAACTTATAACTGTGTCATATGGTAGTAATATATAACTTAACTTTAAGAGTGCGTTAGAAATTAAAAATCATCATAGAGAAGCTGTGCTTCATTGAATAAAATTGAAATAATACATGAGACACAGTTTTGATTTCTATGAGCCAAAATTTTTCAAGTGGGGTGAACTGTTTTGTGATATGTCTCCTAATCAATCATCTAATACCTGTCCATGGAATAATTAGAACAGTGCAATGCTTTTGTAATTTGGGGTGTGTATGACTGTGTGCACACGTGTGCGTGCTGCTTGCAATTCCTTGCTGGTATATCTGAAGACTCCACAGGATAGTGAAATGTAATCGTAATTATGTTCCCAGCTGTATTGTCAATAGTATATTTTTGACTGGAGGTGTTAAACAATGATTTCCTCCCTCCTGCAAATTACAGAAGTTTCTCACTCAACACAAGAACATGAGCTGTTTGCTCACCTTTGCCATTTGTATCGGTTTTATTCAACCGATAACTGGCATGTAGTACGTGGAATTGTTGTTTTACAAAAGCAACAGCGTATTTAGATCCGTTGCTTATATGTTTTCTGATTAACTCTGAGTGCATTTTATCTGCTATAGTTTAGCATATCAAGTCAGTTTTGTTCATTATGATTCCTTTTTGTTTTCCTCCATTTATGCGCTTGTCTCGTAACAGTTATGACCTGACATCCACAGGCACCACTGGAGCAAACATGGGAAGCACTTTTTTCAAGTGTGACATATGCTAAGAACTTCTCTGGTCCTGTTTGTTTCCGACGTGCAATTCTTTCACCGTTGGGCTATGAAACTGCTTTATTTAAGGGTCTTAGTGAGAGCTTCAACTGTAAAGGTACCTTCGCACGGTCCCTTAGAGCAAAACCAGACCACCAGAAAACAGCACGATTGTCCGAATTTGGTGAGATGATTTTAGCTTCTTTTGATCTTCTAGAGGATGGCATAGTATCATCCAAAACATCAAATGGGATCAACGTTCTCTTTGTTCGGCGAGAAGACTACTTGGCCCATCCACGCCACAGTGGAAAGGTTGAATCTAGACTGAGCAACGAGCGGGAGGTATTTGATGCAATTGAGAACTGGGCAAAAGGTCAGAAGTGCAAAATAAATGTCGTCAATGGTCTATTTGCTCACATGAATATGAAGGAGCAACTCCGTGCTATCCAGGAAGCTTCAGTAGTAATAGGGGCTCATGGAGCTGGTCTAACACACTTGGTTTCAGCTACACCAGGTACAAAAGTTCTTGAGATCATCAGCAGCTTGTATCGGCGCCCACATTTTGCATTGATTTCACGCTGGAAGGGGCTAGAGTATCATGCCATAAATCTCCCTGGATCATATGCGAGCACCACAGAAATTATTAGTGAGTTGAGTAATATACTCAAAGGTGTGGGTTGCTGAAACAGAGAGATTCTTATACTGAGGTATTCATCATGAAAGTCACCACGGACATGCTGAATGGATATTATGTTTAGTTCCTTTATACCGGTCACACTAACAGCGCTGGTGCTGACAATTTCAACGGGAGGGGAGAAGTTTGTTCGGTCTATTTACAACCATGATCCTGGAGGTAATGCATTCCCAGTTTGCACAAGAGGAATTTCATGCTGCTGAATGCAAGAGTCCATTTGTGCTGACAATAATCTATCGCCAGCACAGCCACTGAACAAGAAAACAATCCCCTGCCTTGTACCTGACAGACAGCAAGTGATGGTATGGAATCCAATCCATGCCCTCCATTCCATTCTGGACGTAATTCCACGAGACCGACCAAATTTGTGATTGTAATTTACCATTCCGGCTTGTAGATTCTTGCATGATGTTGAGTGTTGCTCTGGGTACTTTTCCCATTTTTCACTTCTTGAAAACTGTGTGATCTGCTGATCATGAGACACGGCGTGACCTGTCTTTGTGCGTGGCAGAATGACCTGCCCGTTTTTGTCACGATGCCGATCGAAGAGATGGCGCCATGTCCAGCATGGGGGTGCGTCCGTCCTGATCATCATTTCGGAAGATGAAACGGTGCTGTCAGTGCTCTCGTATGGTGCCCTTGTACTTGCGTACTTTGTTCCTTTTGTCTGCTGTTACTGTAGGCCATATTATTGGTGTAGGGAAAGACTGCTATTATTGCTCTTGCGAGAGTGCCCGGCCAGCTGTGTATATGCTTCGCTCGTCTGGTTATGTTGAATACACAACCTTTGCGCTTTGCGGTGTCAGAAGAGGTAGAATTCCGGTTGAATCAGATGGTTAGATTGCTGGCTGGGATCAAGAAACCTCGAAATGATTACTTGACGGATGCAGGGGAGAATGCGTGAAGAGGTTTTTGTAGAGCTCTTCTTAGATCAAGTGGTAGGGGCTTGTTGAAGAACGGAAAATGTTGGTCTGGTCTTATGAGTTCTATTTTGCTGTAATTGTCACCTTTTGGCAACTGTAACAGGCTGACTTTTGAACTCCAGTCGTAGTAGCGATTAAGCTGCAAGGTGCTGTTCGTCTTCTGATACATTGTAATTCCGTTGTCTCCTAGCAATGGAATTGGGGTCAAAGCCCTTATGAAAAAAAAAAGAAGGCTGGATTGTAGGCTGCCTCTAAGCATTTCAATGTTTCATGTTTATATGATTCAACTTATAAGTTAAACTAGACAATAATTTATACTCTTGTAATCGTAGTGGTGGACTTCGTCTTAGAGGCTGCAGCAGTGTCAAGCGTTGTGTTCGGCTGGGCCGAAAGGTTTAAATGGCTGTATTGGTAAAATGTAAGGTTTCGAGAGTTTTGAGAAACGGCTTCACAAAAGTCTAAATGTTTGGATTGTGCTTTAGGAGGTTTGAGAAGCAACATCAAAGATATTCAATAAAACTGCTGAAGCCGAAGCACTGCTGTTCGTGTTCGAAGTATGAGGGAAGGAAGAGCCGATGCGTCAATGCGTTGTGCGTTTGGGCTGTGGCACCATGGCCATGGGCATGATGCGTTAATGCGTTGTGCATTTGGGCTGTGGGCACCATGGCCATGGGCATGTCTCGGAGGAGCAAATCACATGCGGTGTTGTTCGGCTCCCTCCACTCTAGGGATAGCAAAAATATCCATAAGTTCAGGTATCCGTGGGTATCCGACCCGATGGATCTAGATTTGGGTCTCATCTTGCATCCACGGGTATTGCATTCTGAGACTGGGTATGGATTTCAATTTGGACCCATGAGTAGCCGAAATAATTAAGAAAAACATAAAAACACTCATTCAACCGGCCCGCCCGCCACCCACCCAACCGGCCCAGCCGGCCAACCCACCCATAAAAGTCCTAAGACCATCTCTAAGGGTATCCCTTCCCCATTCTCATTCCTGTCACAGAGGAAATCTCATTCCCTTCAACGCTCCAACAAATTTCTTCACGGTTCTCTTTCGAAAGGATTTTCTTTTTTATTCTTTTCAGAAAGAGATTCTCTCTTATTTATCTGTATCATTCCCTTCAAATGAATGTTGTTGGAGATAGTAGAAAATAAAGGAAAAAAATATGTGTAAGGAATGGGGAAGAAAACAAAATGAAGCGAGAATGGTTGGAGATATCTAACCCTAACCCTCCCCTCCCACTCCTACTCTCACTCTCATTCCTCCCAATGAAGCCGCCACCACCCAACTGTCTTCCTCCTCCCTCCCGGCTTCACACTCCCTCCCCCCGCATGGCCTTCCTCCCCTTGCAGCGTCGTGGTCATGATGCGGCAACAGCGCGGGTACGCGGCCCTTCCGTCCTGGCGCCGGCGTCCCCTCTCGGGCGCTGCGGCTGCATGACGTCTCCTTCCTGGGGCGGTGGCTCCCTAGGCCACTGGCTTGGCGGCGGCGCAGTAGCTCCCCGGCTCGGCGTCGGCACGGTGTCCCCTCCCAGGCGCAGCAGCTCCCCAGATCGGCGGGGCAGGGCAGCTTCCCAGCTCAGCGTCTCGGATCTGACTTGGGGCAAGGGGCAGTGTGGTTTGGGTTACAGCGGCATAGCAAAGGACAGTGAGTTCAGACCCGACGGGCATCTATTCAGGTCCAGGTACCCATCGGGTCTGGATCTAGGTCTGGCTTTGTACCCGGAAATCATCTCAGGTCTAGGTCTGAATTCATCGTCTAGGTCTCAGATCTAGGTCTAAGAAGACCGGATCCGAAGTTACCCGACCTGATTGCATCGCTACTCCACTCTCCTGTTTATGGGCGTGAGATGGGCATGGCTGATAGCTCTCCCGGCAGGCCGGAATCATGCCTGTTTCCCACATTTATTGTACTCGCGGAGGATGGGGGGATTGACCTCGCTTTTTACCTGTTCGATGGCCTTCGTTGCCGGTGGTACTACGGGCTTGGCTAGCTCGACGGTGTCAACAGCAAGGCCTTCTTTTCATTTTTTTTAATGAAAACATTACTGCCTTTGCTCTTCTGCACTGTAAGTATAAACGGTCTATTATAGAGTCTAAAAAAGCTGTAGCACAAATAAAATAGAAAGAGCAATGTAATTTAGCCTGGTCTAAGTCTATTATTGAATTAATTGTCACGACACCATCCATGGTTATTGAATACCATCGTGGCTTAGGCCTACATTGCTTGACATGCTTTGGTGATTTTTTTTCCTTTTCACGCTCCTTTTGTAGCAACACGCATGTGACGCAACCTTTAGCAACACGCAGTGACGCAACCAGTAGGCTTCGCTAAAAATAATCTAAAGAAAAGTTGAATGTTGGCATTTTGTCAAACACAATATTATATAGACAAAGCCAAATGGTACAAAAAAAATGGTAGCAGCCCCCAACCAAAATCTTTTTCTTATGAGTTAAATTCACTCCATCTAACCAATCCCCTGTTATATGCATCAAGCTAGTAGTGAGCGTCAAACCTATTGCAAATAAAAAGTAGACCTATTACAATAAAATGTAGACGTCATACCAACTGTCATACCAACATGATGAACTGATAATAAAAGAATAGATGTTGGATGATTTCATTCCAGTTACAAAAACAGGCTTGGCTACTTTGCCAATGACGTTTGGCCAGATTAATTTTTGTCAATAATACCACTTTATCTAAATATATACCAACGAAGATTTTGATCTTCAAGGGAAGTTTGAGTTTCCAAATGATCTTATTAGAATATCGAACATTCTGATCAATCAACACTTGACACCTAGAATGGACTGAGAATTGATCATTCCGATGAAGTTTTCTCATGATCATGCCGTATTGCGTGTGCCTCGTGACCATGCAGTTTTCAATATTCTCTTCATATAGATCCTAAATAATGATGCTTTTAGATTATATAATCGTGAGAAGAGCGCTCGGACTGTATAATATCTTTGTGGTTTGTGCTTATGTATCTGGCAACAACTATAAAAGTCAATGCTCACATACCACAAAATTTTGGTGGGTATAGCAGTTGTATTATGGGCTACTTGGCTTGTCGAAATGATAATAAAAAATTTCTTTTTGGAGGTTATCTTCAAAGGAGTATATTGGATGCGCCATTGACCATTATTACAAAAGGAGGATGAAAGAGAGGAGATCAATCGGCATGTCAGACGGTTGAAGTTGTCATCATAATGTTCTTTTTCAAACATGGCTGGAGATTTTATAATAGGACTGCTGGATTATAATGTTTTCATACTACTTTTGGACGTGTCAATCTTCTCACTTTGAGGGCAACATTCTTGTAAATGTCCAAACAACGTACGTACGCGCGTATATTCTTGAACAAAGAAATATTACACTTAGAAGAACCTATTTACAATGTATAATCCGAACTAAACATGAAGCTGGGTTTAATTTTAGAGAGAAGTCGCTGTTGAACTTTGGTCAAATTATGTCATGAGAAAACACACATGTGTGCAGGGGTCGGCGAGTAATGATTACTGGCATTACACACTATATATGTTTCCGTTCCAACACGGCTCCAGAGCTGGGATGCAGTTTGCTCACCCAATCGACCATTATATACATCAAACGCATGATACGATCAGCTGCTTAATTAACATCGTGGACGTCATCAAAACTTTCTTACTGGTAGCTGTGATAAAACTAGCCGTTTATATAACTATATATATATATAGCGCTTTTACCTGAAAGATATGAACAAACTGCGGATTTGTTCTTTTTAGTTTAAATTTAAATTAAAAGCTATAACTGGAAATTTGTTATTTTTGTACAATAACATTTTGTAGCCATTTTTGTTAGGCTTTTAGTGATTTTCTTAATTTTTTTAAAAAAAATTTTTAATATTTTTTTGGACTCTCCAACCCCATTATCGAGAGTACACAACCTTTTCAGATTATATTTGCAGTTTTGCGCCTTGCACAACTTAAACCTCTGTACATACAGTGATTGTATATCAGTATGACAAATTGGAGTAGCTATATAGGCAGCTAGCTAGGTAGCTACCGGCTGATATCATCGACATGGCCATCAAGCAGCGACCTCTTCTGTACTATAAAACGGCAGAAGCTCACCTCACAACAGACTTATGTGGTACACCCGGCTGGCCGTGAGATGGGACAAGCAGCCCCCACTGCACCAAGCTTGAAAATACGATCCATTATCAACTGGAATCACTCGCTCGCACAGTCACACTGCCACTCATGCAAGAGAGAGCTCATCCGATGAGGTAAATGTAAGAGATGGGAGAAAGAAGAAAGCAATGCATGTGTGTACGTATTGGTTGAGATCTTGAGACAGACTCCAGGAAGAATATTGGATGCCTTTGTTTGTAGTTCTCTCTCTCTCTCTCTCTCAGCTCATGGCCTTGAATGCGATCCAGTCTGCCTCTTGTCCTTCCGTGCAACCACAACACTATGTATGCATCACACCACCAGTCCCTTGTTCTCTGGCTACTATTTCCAATTTAATGGCCTCACTGTTTGGAGTTTATGATTTATACCTTGAACCCACTCTGTCTGCCCCGGATCCTCTATCATATGATGATCGATCGATATCGATATATCCTCCTCAGATCCTCTACCACGCCGCCACCGCGCCTCCATGCCCTCCTAGCAGTAGTATATCATGTCATTAATGAATTATTAATCAATGCTTCGGCGCATATATCTTCTCCTCTCCACCCTCGTGTCACCTGTAATTCTCCTCCGTACGTGTAACTTGATGATGTCGCTCTTCGGTTCATAAAAAACTTACTTTCAATTGATTTCATTATTCTACCTTTTTATAAATTTCAGTTGATTCTGTTCTTTTTTAGGATACTAAGGTTGGATGATGTATTTTGTCAACGCCGACTATATTCTTTCTTTGATTAATTTCACTATTGTTTCTTTGCAGCCAAACGATTTTATTACTGAGCTTCTTTCATCTTGGTAACTATTTTGTTAATTTTATATCATCGTTGGTTTTTGTGATGTACTTGTTAGATCTATCTAATGATCTAACAACAGTGAAGCTTAGTCTAAACATGATTACCTAGTTCTAATGCGGAATTAGAGATGAACTGACCGGAAGAGTTTGAAGCCATGAACGCCTTGTAGTCGAATGTTGTCATAGTAGGAGTAGAGGATGCAGCGAAGCGGACGCCGGTGTCAGCGCACAGTAGTTGCCGGTGTTCCGTCGATGGGTGGCGGCAGCCCTCGGGACGCCACCTACACTATCCCTGAACAGCTCTTCGACGCTCCTCTAGCACCGATGAGGATCGGTAGAAAATTAGGGTTTTGGAAGAGGGTTAGCCGTGCGAGAGATCGTCACCTCTCGTACGAGCCGGCCTCTACCTATTTATATGGCACTGAGAAGCTCAGGGGCAAGTCCCATAGAATGGAAAGCGCTTCCGATCATAGCGTGTAATTAAGGAATACACTAATCATGGAATTAGCGTTTAGTTAGGAAAGTTCTTGATTTAGGAAGGTAATCACGCGGATGCAGGGTGGTAATGACCACGTGTGATTTTCTCGGTTGATTATTATATGTACGATGGTGAACCACGATCATTTCTGTTCTTATCCTCTCAGGGTTTGCATGGAATAATGCACGAGTTTGTCAAAAACAATTCATTTTTTAATAGAAGCTAGTGTTAACACCAAATTTTGAATAAGCCGATGCTTCTAGAAGATTACAGAACCGGCTGGAAAGTGCCAGATATGGAGGGGAGTATTTTGGGTTGGATCGGGTATTCATGGAGAAAATCCGTATCTGCTAGTCTGAGTAGGAATAGGTGAGTCTTAGATATAATAGTCAATTCTAGAGTCAAAGTTTGTGTAATATACGAGTTTGTATTCTAGTCGATTAGGTTACGAGTCTAGTATAAATATGTAGCCGAGACTGGCGTGTGAAAGATCCAACATTAATCAATCAAATATACTATTTTTTTGTCTTTTACTTTTTGTCGACCTTAGTTGTAGTTTTTCCGCATTTTGTTTTTGATCAACTTGTTACGAGTTGCCTTTTTGATCAACTACACAATACATTCTAGGAGTTGGTTTCGAGTAAGTACTGTCTCTATTTAATTTGATCTACAGGCTTGCATCGACTTTTGATTTTTATCATAATGCTATCATTATTCGATATTGTTGCGTATCGTTGTTTCGTGCAAAGGGTTAGGTTCTACCCTCATTCTATGGCTAATTTAGCTTTAAAATATAGTTGATATTCTATAATCTTCATTCAATTGGTACGATTAACTTGTTATTTTATCTAATAGTTTATTTATCCCTCATTCTACTACGTAGTTGATTGCATCGGCTTAGTAGTTGATTGCATCGGCTTAGTAGTAGATTGGTTACCCTTGAAATATTGTCTTAGATCTTGGTTTAAGCCAATACTTTCGTTACCCTTGATTATATTGGTTTAGATTTAATCTCAGCTAATATATTCGTTTATTCTTAGAATATGTTAACTCTTTTAATTACTCTCAAGATTAAACAGATTCGCTATCTCCTTGATTTAATCAGCTAATTAGGCTTATTGATTATCAACCTTGCCAATTTCAGGTCAAATCGGTTGGCACACTTTGAACTCTTGGATTTAGTGCTAACGAGGATTCTAAACCCTAAGCCCACAATGCGTTTGGGTGATTCAACGTTCGGCACGAACAGTTAGAAAAGAATCCTATGTTCTAAATGTAGCCTTACATTAATTTTTTTCGCAAGTCACTTGCATGAGAGGCCATGGATTCCTTTCATAACAGAAGTTTAGAACCAAATTTGCTCTAATTGGCTTGCCAAATAAAGGCTAGGAAATTTGGAACCACTGGTTTGGACAAAAAAAATGGTAGGAAAACGACAATGCTTGAATCGGATGTTTTTTTTCATTGGCTAGATAGTGTTTTTGTCGGCCAAGAGGTAGGTCGATGAATAAATGTATGTGTTTGACTATTGCCGGGAGACCGATGGAACAATACTTGTAATTATTGGCTGCAATTAAGGTTGACGAAATGTTTTTGGCCCGTCAGTATTACTCCTATCCCGTTATTATTTGACCGACAAAGAAACCACAGTGTGAACTACCCTTCCAGTGGAGGAGCTCGAGGACCTTAATCATCAACCATTGGTAGCAAATCAAACACACTCCAAATTTGATCACGCATCGGCGAATTAACTTCTTGGACCTAAAACGCGACAAGCAGCTAGCTGATGATCGATGACTGCAGAGCCGCGCGCAAGGAGATCACTCGTCTCACGCGCGGCGTATTAGGATCTGTGCTTGCTCGGCCGCGCGGGGCGATGGATTACATGCGATGCATGTACAGGGATCGCACCGACTGGCCAATCAATTGGAACAGTGGGCGGTTGGTCAGGGACACTACTGGCTGCCCTGTACAGGCGCACAGTTCGCATACTTAATTTGAGCGCCCCCGCGACGCCTCCATCCGTGCCGAAATGGACCGCGACACCGGGCCATGCACACGCACAGTGTGCGCCTTCAATGCTTGCTTATAACTACGCGTGCATGTACACTGCAGTCTGCAGGCCAGTACGTATAATTGTTCCTGCCTGTAGCTGCAGCTTCATTCGTCCTTGCCGTTTTTCTTCTTCTTTTTTCTCCTTTCCTTTCCTTTCCTTCAGGTGTACCCACGAATGAATGCATGTGCATCGATCGATCACATATCGATATATAGCAAGACAATACGTACCTACATTCTAATTGGTTATATCTACCTATCTATTTGGTTATCTATCTATCTATCTATAGAGAGTCCAGTCTTTGGCGTGTGTCTTTCTTCAGGCGCCGATGGATGGATGAATGGATGCATATCAGAACAGATTGCATGGTACCGAAAAGCAAGCTGTCAGCATGTACTTGATTCATCTCAGCTGTCAAACCATAACGTGTGTATGAGAGAGAATACGTACGCACAGAAAAAGCGGTTGCCTATAATGCTTCAATCCAGTGTAACACCATAAAACAAGAATATGTCTAGAATTATATGGTCTATACAAATGACTCACCATACAAGCCGTCTATGTATGCATCTATACCTACGGAAGAGATAAGGAGTGATAAATACATACCTAAAACCAAACGCTACACTATAGAGCATTAATACGTGTATCCTTCGTCGCTGCGTATATATGCATGTGTTGAGGCATGCGCGTGAACGTACGTATGTACCTACTATTATCCTACTACTGACGTTTTGAGTTTGGGTGATGCTAGTCAACGCTATATCATTCGAAGCAATCTCAACGGTACAACAGTATCACGTGGTTTTATATGGTTTTATCATGTAGACCAATTCATCAAGTATATTGATATCATGTGGTTTCGTATGATTTCATGTGGTTTAATCAGGCAAGCTCTACCGTCGAGTACGGTTTCACGTGGCTTCATCATATAGACCTCACACCGACAAAGTATGGTTCTATATATATAGTTTATGTGGTATCACGTGGTTTTATCAAATAGGACCCACTTCAACTTTGTGTCCTTTAGCTATCCCGTTCATAGCATCTATCGCGTTCTTTCATATTCCTGTTTGAGTTTTGACCGTGCATGAATCGAAATCCTACATTTCTGACAGTTCGCACGTCACGTACGTACCTACGTGCCAGCAATGGCGCCCATCATGCATCGATCGATATGCACGCGGCCGGCATATTGTATGCATGCATGCAGTAGTTTTCCTAAGTATGTAGCAGTGCGAGCGCTTATGTAATCACAGTCCATGGCGCGCGCACAGGACGAGACTGCTATAGTTATTGCATCAGTGCGCTATGCTGCCTCGCCTGCTAGCTCTTCCCCTAGCTGCGAGCCATTTGGCTCTTTCGATTTGGACCTGAACAGAATCATATCGAGACGAATGTATACACTGCGATTGTGTGCATCCATGATGCATGTACCCTAGATTACAAGAAGCCCGGCCGGCCTTCATTGCCCGGAAGCAGCCATGACTAGTGATGTCATCGTCATCCTTGAACAATATCATGCATACGGTAGGAGCAGTGTGCAGCTAGCTACCGTGCATGCAACCGCCAGTAATATTTGATGCCCCTAGTGGTTAATTACCTCGAAGACACCATGCCAGATTGGCAGTGCATAACAAGTATTTGCCAATTAGGAGCAGTGTGCAGCTAGCTAGCGTGCATGCAAGCGCCAGTAATATTGGTAGGCAATGCTTCTCCCTTCCATGCACATTCACATAAATAGAAATAAGATTTTGCGTCGTGCATCCAATTCAAGCTAGTGTAAGTCCGGCAATGCGCACGCATAAACAGTTGGGGGCAAATTATTATCTTTACTTCTAAAAGAAGTGGTTGGTGGTGGTGAGTGTCATCACACCAACTCTTTCTGACAGGTGGGCTAGCATGGGCAGACATCGCTCACCCTCGATCCGGCCAACCCCGCACGTACAAGATTTTCGTTAGCGCCCATGCTGTGTTGCCTTTGTGTCCACTTGCCAATGTGCCAACACTAGAGACAAAAGGAGACGGGCCTGCGTGGAGTAGAGGGGAAGGAGGAGGAGGCCGAGCGGAGCCGCCGGGTGGTACCAACTCACAAAATTGGCGACCAATGTTGATGCGAACCACGGTCATGAGACGAGTCTAGAGGGAGGTGGTGTCGACTCTAGGGATAAAGGAGAGAGACGTTGGGGGAAAGAAGGTGACATCAGTATTGGGGGGAGGTGGCGGTAGTGCAGAGAGAGGGAGGAGACAACGGCATAAACACTAGGTGAGAAAGTAAGAGAGAGGTGAGAGCAATAGCGTGGCGGCATGGGGTGTAAGAGGAAGGAGGGGATCAACTTGGTGACCAGCGAGCAAGGATAGAAGGTAGGCGGGGGTGGGGAGAGAGGGGTGACGCGTGAGATGTAGGCCGCGCGTGGAGAATAAGGTGGGTGTATTAGGGTTCGGAAGGAAAGATAAGGTTGGGCCGTAGTATAGGTTGGGCTAGGCCGATCAAGCTGTATCACTGTTTTTTTGTACAGGTATAGAGATTTGAAAACAAGATAAATGTGCTATTTTGATGTGTTGAATGTAGTTGAACAAGATAAAAATGAAGTAGAATGAATTTTAGTGTGATATAATTATTATTATTGCTATAGTTACATATACATCACCAAATTAACTTTATATCACATTGTCAATTTTAGTTACCTAAGATTAAAATCATCAATTAGAAAATGACACAAACATAATTAGTGTGATGCATCATTAGATTATTGTATTATATTCATTTAAAATCCGTTGCAACTTGCAATACACAGGCACCTCAGCTAGTATTTTGGTCATTGTGAAAATGTTTTCGAGACGAATATGCACATGTGATTTTCATATATCCAATCGAAATCTCAACTAGTAAAAGGAGTTGTGTGGCGGTGGTGGTGAATCACAGTGTTTTTGTGGCTTCATGGCGAGGTCAGAAAAAAAATCTATAAAAGCTATCATGGTTATCACATAAGCTATCCCATTTTAATATTAAAAAAAATGAAATGTAAAATATTTGCATAATATTAGTCACATTCAACTAATAAGATACATATATGCACGTACTTACTAGCTTTAGAAGTACTTGTGGTCTAACGTATGTTCATATAACCATAATTAATATGGAGAATAAGTGATTGCAATCTATTCTTCTGCATATTCATTATAGAGAAACTTCTCTAAGGGTGGGTTCTTTTCAGCTTATCTTATTCTACTTATTTGCCTTATCTCGTAACTTTGAGAATTTTCCGAGATAGCCTCCAGAGCCGGTTGGCCTTTGTGTTCGGGGTTTAGGGAGCTTTTAGACACGCCTACGAGATAAAAAAAAAGGACTCAAAAAGTAATAAAAAAAAGTGAGATAAGTTAAATAAGACACGAGATAAGTCAGATAAGCTAAAAAGAACCCACCCTTAGAGATCTTTTGTGTCAAAATTTAATAGAGATCTTTTGTATATATAAGAAATTAAGAATTCATAGTTGTATTGGTCAAAATAAGCTTTAATAGTCCTTGTCGTAAGTCTAATACAATTATATTTGCTTTCAATACATAGTCATATTGGCCATGGTTATCTAATTAATATAGTTAAATTTGTTTTTAATACATATTCGTATTGGTTACGGTAAACTTTAATATATGGGTTAAGTTTTTAGTGTCACCACAAAAATCTCTAAGCCCATCTATAACATCACTAAAGCATCTCACCCTCTCTGTGTCATTGCATTTACATGGTTATTTCCTTCTATGCCATTGGTAAATATTCATTTTTTTGTTTAAACCATATAAAGATTACAGCAAAATATATAAAAAAAAAATTGTAGTGTTACAAAATATCCAGTGCTTCACTCTACATTTTTGGTATTTTTACGAATAAATGTGTTATCAAAATACGTATAAACTTTCAATCAATATTTTTAACATAAAATATTAATCACAAAAATACCCAAAAAGTTAGATTGGAAGTATAAATTGGATCGATGTTTGGAAACATTGTGGTTTTTTAAAGAATTTTTTGGCATGTTTATAGAGCTTAAACTTCGAGTTTTTCTAAAATATTGTTCCACAATCCTAATGCACTAAAGTATTTTTAATTTTTTTCTAGAATTTTAGGTGATCCTCGCACAACAAAAGATGGTAAGTGACATGTCAATCTTTTACTCCTACCCAAACTATTGTTTTCTCGATACTTTCTCGAATGAAACGCGAGATCAATACACATAGGAGTACACCTAAGAGCACGGGGTTGACAGCAACCCGGACGAGGTGCCCCTAGACCTGTGGTGATCCACAAGCACATAGGGGGAAGGCTTATGAGAGGCTGGCTATCGAGGAGGATCACTTGAGGTGAGAGTTCTATCTAAATTTAACATGTCGCTACAAAATCCATTTCTGACTAATCACATTGCTTTGTTGTAGGTCCGAGGATTTCATGCCTGAGGTGAGGGCCACCGAAATGTCGCAGAGAGCCATCGTGAATTCTAGGCACGGACCCATATGGAGAGGGAGCAGGAGAGGAAGGAGCGTGAGAAGCTATTGTAGGCCCTCCAGGCGAGCATGAGGATAGCGGAAGAGGAGCATCAGCGAGAGCACGAGGAGCGTGAGAGGGAGCGTCAGGAGTTTGATGTGAGACTCTTAGTCTTGGTGCATGTTTCTTGACTCGCTAGGGTACATACAGTCTTCTGAGCATCACTTCCATTAACTTCATATTTCACGAACGTATAGGCGGGGCTGAGTGATTATGGTGGCCAGGCTGGCTCTCCTGGCATCTCTGGAGTTCTACGTCCTTGGACGAGCACCACTCTGAAGGCGGTAAGTGTCTTAACCCAACTTGTTATTCAAATTCGTTGTCCAAACCTACATTTCAAATCACATATGTCTAATTGCGTTGCTTGCTTCATAGGGTTCCAGTTCAGCGGCCCCAGTTCCAACTCAGGCTGACGATGGGCAGCACGGCGACAACGCCTCGAAGAGCCAGCCCGTAGACTTGGTCTCTCGGTCATTCGACTAGCCCCCCCCCTCTCGCCGAGCTTTTCTTAAGTCGCAGGTGACGAACTCCTTTTGAATATCTATGGATGGCTATGTATGTGGATGTATATATGTGTCGAACGGAAGATTGAATGTCGTTGTTCCATGTGTGTGAACTTATATGTATTTATGTATGTGATTTGTATCTCGATGTTTATGCTTATTTTGTACATTACATGTTTGGTGTTGCGGATGGATGTGGATATAGAGACGTGACATATATATGGGATATATATTTGGGTGTACTGTTTTGGTTTACGGGTTGCAGTGCAAAATTCTTTTTTTAACAATTTTTTAGTTTTTTTTTCTGAAAATTAAGTACTCTCGAGTCTCGATATATAGCCATATACAAGTCGTCGAGAGTACTGGCCATAGGTCGAAACCCAAACTCTCCCCTGGCAATCCCTCTCTCAACGGCCAAATCCAGGACCAGCCGTCAAGAAAAGCACCTAGGTGGGCCGGCCCAACAAAAAGCTCTCTGAACGGCTATGTCCTAGCTGTCGAGATAGATGGCAGTCAACGTGGGCTAGCCCAGCCAACGTGGAAGACTCTCTCTCGATGAATAGGACGTGGCCGTCGAGAGATAACAACCCAGTGCCGTCAACCCCTCTCATGGCCAGCTCCCCTACCTCTCTTGATCGGGATATGGTAAGTCGACAAGAGAGGTACCACGTCGAGAGTGTCCATTTCTCTCTCGATGGAGCTGACCTGACGGCCGGCCATCAAGAGTGAGTTTTCTCGACAGTTTTGAACCCTATTTGGACGGTTTGGACCGTCGAGATTTAGGTCTTTTCCTGCAGTGGGTGTGCCTACAGTGCTGTACTGTACTCCTATATGCTCCAAGAAGAGATATATAGGTCTCTTCTTAGCCAAAATGTTGAAGACACAAGTCAGACCAAGACCAAAAGGTTTGATCACACAGCTTCCTCCGGTGACACGAACCTTGATCCTCAACCCAGCATTCCGTGTCGACCTTCCCTTTTCCCGACTACGCTGCCACATGCATGCGCAACCGCAGACGAAGAAACCCGGTGTGAAAAGCGGACGCCGTGGCCCGTGGGCGCGCGCCAACCGGCCGGGTCTGCACCCGCATGGGATATTGGGATTAGCAAACTACGAGGCAGAATAGAGAGGCAAACCCTAGCTACTAGATGATCAACGAGCCATCCGATTCGTGCTCCTACGTGAGACACCAGCCACGGCTAGCGGCAAGGCGAGGAATTCGCGCGATCGCTGGCGGCGGCGCGCGCGCGTGCGCTCGCCCGTGCGCGCCCGCGACACGAGCCTTCGGGGTGGGAGGCGCGTCCTCGTCGCCTCCCCGGCCGGCCGAGGCCACACCCGACCGCCTCCCACGGGACCCGAGGCGCCTGCCGGTGGACGCCCCGGCCACGCGCCTCCCGTCCCAAGCAGATTACGCCCTGCGCGGCGAGCAAAACGCGGTTAATGAGTGGGCGCGGCCGGCCAGATCAACCGTGCATGTAATGTCTGGATATGTAAAAGCTGATCAGAGAGATCGATCGAGCTGTTAATTTAATGGAGTATCGTGCTTGCTTGCATTGGCTCCCCCCTCTGCGTGCATGCCTCTCTTGTCCCTTCCGTTGAACACTTTCTTGGTTGGCTAGGTCGCTCTGCCTCGAACATGAGTCGGCAGGTCAGGACTCAGGAGTAAAAAGTTGATGCTCATGCCTGCCCCCATTTCGGCCTCACCAAACACATGAAACGCGGGGGCTAGATAGTGATCTTGAATATGGTTTACTCTGCTTTAAAAATCTTGTCAATATATAATTCTTCTAGTCAGTGAGACGATGTGTTCAAATGGAAGTTTGAATCATTTTTTTTTTTGGGAGTATGTAGGATTAATTCATGTGATGGTCATTTGGCCTATATTGCCAATGGGAAAATACATTAGAAAAAAATTAATTTGCATTATGACTTCGTGACGACTTATTATAATTTTAAATCAGATTTTAGTCATGTTGTAGCTAAAAAATAAAATACTATGAAGTTAATTATATACTATCTGAAACATCTCATCAATGGTGGTTCATAACCCATATCAGTGTTGGTTTTTGAACCGCCACTGATAATGCACACATATATAGAAGTTGTGTATGATAGATAGAGAAAATGTATTGTTTTGATTCTCAACTATGTCGTTTGACCTACTTTGGTCCTTAAACTCCAAAACCATGTTTACTTGGCCCTCAAATTATCAATATTGGTTACAAATGGTTCTTGACAAGTTAAAGGTGGGTTTTGATAGGTTAAAAGTGGTTTCACCAAGGTATTACATGTATTTTTACGTAAAATATTTATAAAATCCAAACAAATTGTATATTTGAGTTTCTGATTATTTTATAAGCTCATAAAAAAAATTTCCATTGTTTTACCGTGTTGTATTAAAATTTTAAAATTTACAAGCATTTTCTAGTAGACTTAAAAATATAAAAAATGCTAATCAATTGTGAAAAGATCAGAAAATTATGTCAAAAAATCATATGAAATTAGTAATCATAAAAACTCAAATATATAGTTTAATTTAGATTTCATAAAATCTTTTTATATAAAGATGCATATAACACTTCGGTTAACCAGTTTTGATCAGTCAAAACCAACATCGCCTCGGTCAATGGACCATTTGTATCCGATTTTAACATTTTGATGGCCGAGTTAATGAATTTAGGGATCAAATGAGTCAAGGTCCAAAGTTCAAGGACCAAAACACACTACCAGGGAACTGTGCTATACAACCGGTTCGTAACCGCTTTCACAAGCGGTTATATAACCGGTTCTAAGCCGCTTCTAGTGGTGTCTAAAAAGGTAAAGAATAAGGATAAAGAATATTGGGGTATGTGGGATTTGAACTCGGGACCTCACCCCTCCTCGTGACCCACGCCTTACCCAGCTAGCCAACCTACCCACGCGTGCGTTTCTCGATGAGATAAAGCAAGCTTTCCTTTTAACAATTGAAAAATGGACCTCTAGCGGCGGTTCAGTATTGAACCCTTTCTAAAGCCCAAACAATAGAAGGGTTGAATACGAACCGCTTCTAGAGGGGCTTTAGAAGGGTTCAGATACTAACCGCCGCTAGAGGTCTTGGCTTTAGAAAGGGTTTGTGACACGAACCCCTTCGTTGCTTGGGCTTTAGAAGGGGTTCAGATATTTAACCGCTTCTAAAGGGGGCTTTCTGGCTTGGGCTATTGAACCGCTTGTGCTGCAACTATTAGAAGCGGTGCGCATCAAACCGCTTGTGATGCTCGTTTTTCTAGTAGTGACAGTACTCATATAAATTATGCCTCCTTCCCTTGCATTTAATTTGATGCTCTCATAGTCATATTTCGTGTTCAAATAAAACATGCGGCACTATTGTTACCAGTGTTTCTTATTTGTGGGTTTATGAGAGAGAAATGTCCGCTTGTGTACATTTCTTTTAAGATAAAGTCCTCTCGAGTACATAGAACTACATATTCTCGTGGTGACGAGATAGCTAACATATTGATGGAGTAATTTCTATAAAGAACTGTGATGCCCACCTATCAATCTAGCACTCCCGCTAGCTAGGACCAATGTAGAGACTCATGAAGGTAACACATATGCTACGAATAGACCTGATCATGAATGGCCCGGCCCGACGGTTTAGCTTGGGCCCGGCCCGATTTTTTCAAGCCGGGCCGGGCTCGGGCTTGCGCACCAGGCTGGGCTCGGGCCCCAGTTGACAACCTGAAGTAAGATTCAGGACGAGCTTTTGGGCTTTTCATCGAGCTAGACTCGGGCTTTGTCTTGGTGAGAAAAATCAGGCCGATGACATGAAGTCGTCAGGCTTCGGGACGGGCTTTCAGGCTTTGGGCTTGTGACTGGACCGGGCTCGGGCTTTGTCTTGGTGAGGAAAAAATCGAACGGGGTCGGGCTCGGGCTTCTGTCTAGGTGATCGGGCTTTTCCAAGCCCGGCCGATCGACATATGATCAGGTCTAGCTACAAATAAGTGGAGGCATGTATCAGAAACCATCGAGAATCAAGATATGCTTTGAGCATCTTCTCCAAACTCCGATGAGCAACAATCAAGATTAAGGAACATTCAATCAATATATCAACACATGTAATTAGGAGTCTACAGAAATATACACACAAGCACCAGCTGCAAACCTATGTACTCGAGGAACAACCATATTGATCCATCGAGAACTTACCATGGCCAATGGTCGTCCAAAGAAAATTTAGCTATACTCTATCTTGTTATTTACAGCTTAAATTCAGATCATAGTCTATAGCGGGATATTTGTTCGTTTTGTACAAGCTAAACGCTTTGACACTTTATAGGCTCTGTTTCTTTCAGCGTTTGCTTATAAGCTGGAAATTTGTTATTTTTGTACAAGCCAAACGCTTTGACGTTTGGTAGCCAATTTTTATAGGTCTCACAATTTCTTCTCAAAGCTCTCAAAACCATTTTTCTATAATTTTTTGATCCCTCGGATGTCCTTATCGAGGAGCTACAAATTTCCAGCTTATAAGCAAACGCAACCGCAACCACTGAAAAAAAACAGGCTCATAGTCTTTCATTGAATATTGTTGTGGTTTTTTTCTAGCTCTCAAGACTAATTTTTAACATTTCTTTTTGGTCTCCGAGGGCCCCTATCGAGGGCCTATAAGTTGGAGAGTATAATCTACAAGCTCAAAAGTTCTTTTTAGCTTAAAATCATATTACAATCTGAAGTGGAACAATTACTATTTTTGTACAAGCTAACTGCTTTGACACCTTGTAGTCATTTTTGAAGATCCTAGTATTTATTCTCAAAACTGCCAAAACTAATTTTTAATAATTTTTTTGGCCACTCGAAACTCCTTATCAAGAGCGTACAACTTTTTAGACTATAAGAGCATGTTTAATGGTAGCCCTATAACTTTAGTGTAGCTGGCTCTATTATTGTAGAAATGGGTTGTGAATAGTAAAAATAGGGTAAAGAATAAAATATAAGAGAGAGAGAGATATGTAGGGACTGGACAAATAGGTCAGGGTTGCAGAGGTGAATAGTAAAATAGAGCTATGAATACTGGATAAATAGTTAATAGGGCCAGCATTGTACATGCCTAATGAGAAACATTTTTTTAGCTCAAAAGGATAAGTTGGATGCCCGCTTGTTTATTTCTCTTAAACATGTTCTTTTCTACTTCAAATTAGATTATAATCTACCACGGAATATTTGTTATTTTTTACAAGTCAAACGCTTTGTTGTTTTGTACCAATTTTTTAAAAGATCATAATATTTCTTCTCAAAACTTATAAAACCAAAATTTTTTTTTTTTTTTGGAATCTCTATGCCCTCTATGAAAGATCCACAATTTTTCATAATTCATATTATAATCTATCACAGTTTTTAAGTTCAATAAAACAAAAAAAAATTATCACGACGTATTTATGTGCATGTATTCCTCCATGATATGTCAAATTGTCAACTGGGGTATAATCTCAGGATTCCCCCTAGCAGAAAACAGCCGTCAGAAGAACATTACCACTCCACATAATTTATCCCTGATGGACCTCTCTCTCTCTCGCCTGCCCTACCCTCTCACTATAACTACCCCTTGCCAACGACGGCACCTCGCCTCACCACGGTAGCCAAGAACAGAAGCAAAGCAGGAGCCAGGAAGAGAGTACACAGAACAAGAAACCAAGCTGTCCATCCATGGAAGACCCCTACACAAGCTTCTTCAAGAACCCCTACTACTACTACTGCGCTTCCAATTTCCCCACCCCTCCTCCTGCACCTCACCTCCCTCCTCCGTTTCCTCCTTACACCGCCCTCTACCCTGCCACCGTCGCCGCCGCTCCTCACCAGTACCCCGCCAGCTTCTTCCAGCCGCCGCCGCCGCCGGGTTACCATCATCATGACGACGGTGCACCTCCTTCGCCTCCGCTCCGGGAGGCGCTGCCTCTGCTTTCCCTCTCGCCCACGCCCGCCTCCCACGCCCACGACGCCGCCGACTCCGACGAAGACGACGACGACGAGTGCTACCTGCAGGAGGCTGCCGCCGCGGGCTCGACGACGGCCGTGCGCGTGCCGCTCTTCGCCGACCTCAACTGCATGCCGTCCTGCTGCGACGAGGGCGACCCGATGGACGTGGAGGCCGGAACGTCGGCGACGGACGACGCCGCGGTCGCTCTGCGCATCGGCCTGCCGGCCGGCGTCGACACCGAGGCTGATCTCCTGTCTGGGCTCTCCGGCAGGGCCATCACCGGTATTGAGCCGGAAGAGGAGGAGGAGGAGAGCAAGGTGGACGGCGGCGACGACGAGGTGGTGCCGCTAGGGTTCCCGTCGACGCCGATCGGGAAGCTGAACAAGGGGCAGTACTGGATCCCGACGCCGTCGCAGATCCTGATCGGACCAACCCAGTTCTCCTGCCCCGTCTGCTTCAAGACCTTCAATAGATACAACAACATGCAGGTGATCAGAATCAATCACACACTGACACACATAATTTCTCTATCCTTCTTCCTGTTCTTATGGTTCTTGGCCATATGATTTGGTTTACTCCATGGAATGACTAGCTAGCTTTGGAGATTCAAGCCATTGACTCATGAAATAGACTTGAGCTCTGATGCACAGTGTCTGCCTTTTGTGTGATTGAACTAGACTGGCATGCCAGGAGCAGCTAGCCATGCATACATGCATGCATCTTTATGCTTTTTTCTTGGGTGTTAGGCTTTTGGTGACGCATATGCATGAGTGGTGTGGGAGCAGTGGAGATCCCAGGGAAGATTTCACCTTTGTTTTCCTCTCTGTCTAGTACTGAATTACTGATCCATCAGGTTTCTTTTCTAGTACCCCCAAACCCAATACTCCACTAGCTAGCAGTAGCACCCAGTCCTGACTCCTGCTGATCACTGAGTCATGAGTCATGCATGCATGGCTGATGAGATTTTGCTAGATGCATATGTTGTTTCAGGACAGAGGCATTCATGTTTAGGAAAGCATAAGATTGTGACATTATGGGGCTGCTGAACCTGCTGCTGCAATGACAGTCCTGCAGCGCACCTCCCAAGAACAGCAAGAGATCTGCAGTGTTCTTCCTGTAGCCAGCCACAGTGCCACTCTGCCTCTGCTCTCTTTAAAGGAACATCACCAACACAAACACACAAGCAAAGGGCTAGCAGCTACAGCTAGCTGCATGCTCTTGCAAAATGATCAATGGTGGACAGTAGTGGTAGCTAGAGTAGTGCCCTCACTTCCAAAAGATCAATGCATGTAGTACTCCATGGATGCCGCTTCTCTGGTTTCAAATGATTATTGCCACTGCTAGCTGCATGAAAAAAAAAAGTCTGGGCTGGGGATTGCTACTTGCGAGGCAGCAGTAGTAGTAAAAAGAGAACAGTTAGGCTTGGAGTCAGGCCAGCCTCTTCTGATCACTACTTAGTAGTCAGTACTCATAAGCCACAAGCTAGTTTTTACAATTTCAAGCATCCTACACGCTCTCTGAGCTCTGAACTCTGATGTTGCGAGCCATGAGCGCATTCAAAGGTGGCTAGGGCTTGCATGATGCCACCAAACACTGCATAAATGTGATATATATATATATATATATATATATATATATATATATATATATATATATATGTGGTCAGCATATGATATGATATCCTGATATCGGCAATTTGACGGCACTCATGAATTAATGCCCTCCGTTTCACAATGGTTTTTACAATGGTTGTAGTTCTAGCATTCAAAATTTTTATCAAAATAGTTGTAGTTCTCACATTCCAATACAATTTTAGAGCCAATATGACCTTTGTACCCTTCATCAATGCAGTCATCTATTTAAGCTAATTTGTTCAACTATCCTTTATTAAATGAGGATAGACAAGTTATTTTTTCATATTTTCTTATTTTGTGTGCATTTAGTTAAAACTACAACCATTGTGAAACGGAGATACGGAGATAGTACTTAAGTATGCTAATCCTGCCTAAACTGAAGTAACAATGCGTGCAGATGCACATGTGGGGGCACGGGTCACAGTACCGGAAGGGGCCGGAGTCGCTGCGCGGCGTGCAGCCGACGGCGATGCTGCGGCTGCCGTGCTACTGCTGCGCGCCGGGGTGCCGCAACAACATCGACCACCCGCGGGCGAAGCCGCTCAAGGACTTCCGGACGCTGCAGACGCACTACAAGCGCAAGCACGGGCTGAAGCCCTTCCTCTGCCGCAAGTGCGGCAAGGCGTTCGCCGTCAAGGGCGACTGGCGAACGCACGAGAAGAACTGCGGCAAGCTCTGGTACTGCCTCTGCGGCTCCGAGTTCAAGCACAAGCGCTCGCTCAAGGACCACGCCCGCGCCTTCGGCCACGGCCACGGCGCCTTCGGCTGCAACGTCGACGCCGACGGCTTCGACGACGACGACGAGGGCGCCGTCTCTGAGATCGAGCAGGACTGCGCCGCCAGGTCGTCGTTGCGGTGATCGATCCATACGACGTCGGGCCGGTCAGTCAATCGCCGGCCGGCCGGCTAGCCAGCTCGTCGCCGGCGCACGACCATGCACTGATGATCGATCGGTGTCGCCCTCAAAACACTATACTACTAGTAGTACCATAGTTAGCTACCTTTGTCGTCGTCGTCCTTGTGTTGTTGTCCACGTCGTTGCTGTTCTTGTTTTTGCTTTCGTGTTAGGGTTAAGGAACAACTGTTCGTCCTCCTTCCTTTGCCTGCCTAGTTAGCATCGATCGAGTGGTACTTGACTGCTCGATCGCGTATGGCCTGTACGTGTTGGGTGACCTCAATCAGTCGACACACCATTAACTGATCACGAGCTTTAGCTTTCTAAAATTTCAGTTAATTAATCGAGTAGTTCTGTGTAATTGCTTTCTTATTGATCGATCTTGGCTCATCTAGTAAATTTCTCACCGCCGCAGTACAAATGCACTCGCATAGTTAATCAACGTATAATCAACATCATCAGCTAGTTAATTATACAATGACTGGGTAATATAACACTGGACCTGGATGACGACGGCCGGCTAGATCTGCTTGCCATTGGCAGCATGCAGTTCGCCATTAAATGCCATGCCATGTCTGCATGTGGGAAACTTTAACCTATCTTTCCTGCTCCAGTCAAGTTTCTACTATATCAACGTACCCTTTTCTGTGCAAGCATACTGGCCAACCTAAGCATATTTCCCAAAGTTTCTAGCCTCCCTCGCTGAAGCAAGACATATATCCCAAGTTAGTTTTGTGTGCCTACAGAGAGAAAATAGCAAAAGACACATGATACATCTTTGATTGACTTGGATATAGTTCATGTGAGCATGCATGATCCTTCCAGAAATGAAGACACTGCCTGCCCAAACAGCTACTTCTTTTGCTGAGACAGAGCTAGTTCTAAGATCTACAAGCTTAACCCTAGCTGCACAGGACATGAAGCTTCTTTCTTTTGGAAACAGGGTTGCATTGACCCCCCCATGTAAAAACAAAGGAGACACAGCAAACAATGCTTCTCCCTTTTCTTCTTTTTCCGAGGAGATCAACTTTTTGGGCGCACTTGAGAGTCGGAGGTATGGCCGAGCAAAGCGTGTACAGCCAAAGTTTGATGGATGGAACGCCATGCATGTATCTACCATGAGATGTACGTGTCAAATGATGTGCTTTTTCTCACATCTGGATAGAAAGAAGGATAGGGATGGAGAGTGAGGTGATCATAGCTTTTTCTTCTTTCTCGCATCAATAAATTAATCTTCTAAAATTTGATACATTTAAATAAAATATTATTTACTAAAAAGGGGCATATGTGTATGAGTACACTATACATGTACTCATAAAAGCTCAAACATTTATATTTTTAAGATACTAAATGACAAAAAAATTCATTGAAAAATTACTAATTCTACAAATTTATTAAAGATATGTCATTATGAAGGAAAAAAAAACCCTTCCCATTCCACGTCACCTTTACCGTCTCCCACGACCGCCTTGAGCCCCAAACCTCTCGCTCCACCCCGGCCCCCTTGTGTGCGCATCTCTTTTTTCTCCTCCTCTATGGTGTTGGACATTCTTGGCTCCGCCACCGTGCTCCTCCACCAGTCATTCATTCCAACAAGCTTGAGTGTGACGATTTCTTTATATTACCTTATATTTGTAGCATTACAGCTAAAAACATATAATTAAGTTGAAATAGATTTTCTCTACCGGTATAGAAGGTAATAAAGAAGGGGGAACAATGACTAATGGCTTATTTTTTTGTTTGAAAGGGGCTACGGAAATGGCTTCCTAAAGCCAATCATGCCTTTTGCACAGTAAAAAGTCGTATAAGCCAAACTAAACACTCTAGTTTCTCGAATTAAGCCGCTATATATTAATTACAAAGAGAACATCATTGTCGACTATCCAAATGGTCGTGCTGCCCTACCTCCCTGCCAACAACACTTTTCATTGGCGCTTCCACCTTTCTCACAGCCAACGACAACCTCCTCCTTGATTTGCCATGTTTGTTGCCACATCGGTGACTAGCACATCGTCCTTTTTTTAACCTTTTTTATTTTTTTCCTTTTAAATGAATTCTACCTATCCTGAACAAACCAAATCTCGTTTATCTTTCCCGTTCTCGGCCACCTCTACCATCTCCTACATATGGCCGCCCCCAACCCTCTACCTCCATACACCCCAGCCCCCTTTTCATGCACCATTATCCTTGTCTTCCTTATTGTATCGGACGCAAAATTTGATATTCTAAAATTTAAATTTAAACCATTTTCGAGCGAATTTTTAGTGAAATGTCGAGACCAGCCGCTAGGTGCGAATTTCGACTCCAAAACGTAATACGCCGCACTGGTTTCACCGGTACTACCGCTGGTCCCCCAACCCTTAAACCACACAGTGTGGAGTAGCCGCAACCCGCAGACAAAAAGGTATAGAGTAGGACATGGACATCTACAGGGCGGTACCGTGGTGGTGCCGGGGTCCATAGATGGCGGCCGGTCACAATGGCGAGGCGAACAGCAAGACAAGACGATGGCCGTGCTCGCGCATGCATGCAAGAAGAGGCAATGGATAACCAGCAGAAACAACGTTAAAATCCAGAGGGGAAAAAAAGGACCATGCGATCACCACTACAAAAATGGTCATCGGTACCTCCCAATCACTTCCAGTTAGATCAAAACCGACAGTGATAACTTATCACTACCGGTTCGTAAGCCTCAGTGGGTTGTGTGCTTGAGAACCGGCAGTGATAGGACTTATCACTGTCGGTTGGTTGCTCAAAACCGATAGTGAAGTATCACTACCGGTTTAAGAAAAGAACCGGCAATGATAAGTCATATCACTACCGGTTCTTTAGGCCTCCGGCCCCCAATTTTCAACCGGTAGTGAAAGAACTTATTACTGTCGGTTCTTTTCTAGAACTGGCAGTGATAACTCATTATCAGTGCCGGTTCTTGACAAGAACCAGCAGTGATAACTTATCACTGCCAATTCTTATCAAAAACTGGCACTGATAAGTAAAGGTTAAAAGATATGCATATCCTCTGTAAGTAAGAACGTGAGACTGAATGGGATGGTTAGAAGGGTGAGAGTAGAGTGGAGAGGTCGCATGTTCGAGTCCCGGGTAATGCAACATTTGTATTTCGTGCGAAAATGTGTCCTAATAATAATCTATAGTAGGTGGTAGATGATTAGTGCATAGATTCCAGGCATAAAAAAAATTTCTATTTTTTACACAATTCGGCAGGGACTATCACTGCTGGTTTTTACTCGAGAACCGGCAGTGATAAGGCTATCACTGCCGGTTCCAAAATCGGCAGTGATAACCTAGGTTATCACTACCACTTACGCAGTGCCAGTTCAAAAACTGGCACTAATGCCAGTTCCGAACTGGCACTAATGTGTGACACCCAAATGAATAATTAAATAAATTGTGCTTATATTTCGCAACCAACAAAAATTGAATTTTCCAATCTTATCTATAATTGTAATAAATTACATTCCCAATTCTCCTTTCCAATAAAATAATAATGTAATACAAAGGCACTAATTATTTGAAATTTTATTGGTTACATTATCAATCTCTCCTAAAAATTAATAATATAAGAAATATTCCATTTTTCTTCTTTTCCTTCCGTTCTTATCCTAATCATGATTCTTCATTATTTCCTTCCGTTCTTATCCTAATCATGATTGTTCATGATTTTTCCCGTTCCTATCCTCGTCATGATTCCGTTCAATCACCGCTCGCCGACGTGGCCACTGGCCGCGAGCCACGTACGGGAGACTCCTTCCCGTGTCAACCTGCAAAACCTGCAGCCCGAGGCAAACAAACCCCAATTCGCAGCCCCGTAGCCACGTACACGTATAAGTACGCGTACAAACCACCAGGTACACCTGCAAGAAAACTTTCATCCCGTTGCCTTGCTCGCTGCTGCAGTAGGTGCTGGGCACCGCGCCGTAGCAGTCGCCGCCACCTCGCCACCAATGAAGCCGGTGTGCATCACCTCCCCTTTCCTACCCAAGTAGCGCCACCATGCTGCTGTACCGTCGCCGGCGTCGTTCTCCACGCCCAGCAGCCGTTTTGCCACCCAGCTAGTGCCGCCTCCGCCCTGCTTCTTCCCAGCAAGAGCCGTCGCCGGCGACCTCATTGCCGAAACTTCACCGCTGCCTGTGGCGGTCTTCTTGGCTGCTGCAAATCACCGTGTGTCGCCGGTCCCCTCGCCGGAGCTTCTCATGGCCGCTGGCTCTGTCGGCCGTTGGAGACCCCACCACTCTCCTCCTCGGCCGCGCCGTCCGATCCTAAGCTCGGCGCCGCCTAGCTCGCTTCCCGCCGGTGGGCCCGCCACTCCACCGCCGGCCGGGCGGTTGGCCGCCAGCCAACCACCCACCGCCCGGCCTCCTCTCTTCTTCCTCCTCCTCTTCTCCTTTCTTCTTTCTTCCTCTCCTTTCTCTTTCTTTCTTTCTCTCTCAAATTTTCCTCCATTCCTTGCTCTTATCCGTTGGAGATGCCAGCTTGGGTCAGCTGGGCTGACAGATGGACCCCGCGAGCTACAGTGCCATTTTTCATTTTTCCAGGAATTTCAGCACATAACCTCCTTCAATTGTTTGTTCCGGATTCATCCGACCTCCGATTCCGGCGATTCAAATTTCTAAAAATTCATAAAAATCATGTCTATCTATTGTAGTTTTTGTATAATTTTTAAAATTATATTGCTATATATGTTATTTATTGGTTGCTTTTTCTCGTTTTGCGTGCAATAGATCATTCGGACGCCGCCGATGCACCACAAGAGCCCGACTACTTTGAAGGCAAGTCTTTCCCCTAGAATCCTAATTTTGTATATTTGTCCAAAATTGCTATATGAATTAAAAGCGCGTATGTTGGATAGCGTCACCAGTGCATGTACCCATCCGATATGTGCAACCACCGACACACCCTTGACCCTAGGTAGGTTATGGTACATATACCCACTGTTTTTAAATATTAGCTGCTTAGCAATGCTCAGATAGATTATCGGGGAATCCGATCCCACTCGATACACATACAATAAGAGAATTAATTGATATTTTGGGTTATGGTGGGATTTGGTTTATTCATCATTAATTAAAATTTGACCAACTAATAAATGGGATCGGGAGCGGATGGATTGTAAGGTGGGTGCATGTGAGCACGAGTATCGGGTTTGTGTTGGTTGCCGCTCCGAGACTAAGGACCGATGATTGTGACACACTTAACTGAGATAAACCCGTGCGACCGCAAGCCCGGAATGGGACGGGCCTAATCTAAAGGAAAAGAAATATCGGGATTACTCACTGTCCTTACACGGTGGATGAATTGAGAAGTACAGAGAGAGAATTGAGAAACATCGCCGGGGTATTGCCAGGGACTTATGCGGAAGCATTTCTCTGGGTACCTGTGAGTATCAGGTATGACCATGGTAAGCCCGAGGTTAATTTTCTGAAGGGTTTTGTTATAATATCCTTCGACGGGAGGATATCGTATCTTGCGAGTAAAGCGTACAACCTCTGCAGAGTAAACCCATTTAAATGGCCGAGCTCCCGATTAAAGAGCGTCTCAGCGGTCTTTCGCAACGTAGCATCACCATTCTTAATATGACATTGGTAAGGCTATTCCGACGTGTGTGCCGTTGCTAGATGAGAATCATGAGTTTGTTATATAATAATTGAGATTTGAGTATTGAGAAATGAGACATGAGAATATGAGATAATGAGTTGAGAACTTGAGACCTGAGAGGATAATTGTTTCAATTTTGTTTCTTTTGAGAATTTCTATTTATTAATAAATATTTCTCAAATGCTTTTACAATTCTAAGTGAAATGCTTTTATGCAAATTAACCATCAGCTTAATTAAGGTAAACCTTAACCTAGCCCTTCCTAGGAAGGACTTGCTAGCATTTGTGCTAACCCTGCTTGTTATGCGGGGCTGTTCATTCAATGAACAGGTCAAGAATACAAGGACGCGCAGGACAACGTTGAGTTCTTCCCGGATGATGCTCCAGACTACTAGCCGTTTCCCTACTCAGCGTGTGCCTATGGCCGTGATGGGACACTACTTTTGGTTGTAACTATTTGCTCCTTTTTAATATGTATCTCCGCTAATGTAATATAATGCTCCGCCGCACTCTGAACTACTTTATTAGCTAATGCAGCTCCGTTTTAGTATCATGTTTCTGTTTCACTGTGGGTATGAGCACTGATCCTTGGGACTCATACCGGTAACACAGAGGGGTCCGGTTTGGTAAAAATCGGGGTCCGACATAATACCAGTTCCGAACTGGCACTGATGTGATGTTTTGTTGTAGTGGATACATATACCGCAGCGGTGCGTGTCTGCGTAAGCACATAGTCTAAATTTCATACCATTTGATATAAGTCATCAGGAGTTATTGAAATATGGTCATAGGATTTACATGTTATCGATAGAAATAGTATCATGCATCAACTACATAAAATTTGAAGTGTCGTGTAGCCAACTTTTTTGAGCTTATTTACTTATCTTAACTATTTATTTTTAAATCGAAACTTGAAACGCTTTGGTTTTAGTCCCTTTTTTCTACCTCGAAACAACGTGTCCGAGCTCTTATAAATAAATCAAACGAAAAAGATCAGATTTTCTAATTTATCTCAAAAAGCTCTCAGAGTTTATTTTACAAACAAATAAGAAGATAACATAATCCGAAAGAGAAGTTTACAAACAAATAAGAATGTAATAACATAATCTGAAAGAGAACAGTACCTCTGTCTGGTTTATTTTCTTATTGAGATGGAGAGATTGGGGACGGCTGGGGGCACTGCAAATTGGCTGTTCGACGGGTCATCTCAGAGGAACAATCCATCCCATCCATCCACTCGAATCCATGCACATGCATCATCGCATGTGCGGCTGTGCGCGTAGCTGGCCGGCCAGCAGCTAGGGTCGCCGTGCGCGAATGGACTCTGGATTGGGGCGTATATGTGTAGTAGTGTAGTGTGGTGTTGTAGTAGCAGGCAGCGGCGTGAGCTAGACTCCACACTTGCCGATCCTGCGCTGTCCTTTTCTCCACCTCCAACGCCTTCCTCCTCCTCCTCCTCCTCCTGTCCATGTCGCCTCGCCTGCATGCCACTCTCTCTAGCTAGCTCTAGCTAGGCTTTAGCTAGCCACCTGCGCACATATTTCATGCAGGCCTCGATCGGCTCGGCCGCAGATCGAGCTGTGGCCACCGTGGTAGTTGCGATCCGGTTATGACATGTCTAGTCACCAGATAACTTCAGGCTTTAGTTCCTCGTGAAAAGCTTAGCGCGCGCGCGAAAAAAAAAAAGTTTTTCTATAACTTCAAATATCTTTGGGCACGGGATTACTAAACTCGAACAAAAAGTCTTAGCGAAATGAAAAAAAAAACACCATGAACATCAACGATAGCTTAAGGCAATATATATAGGACCTCGGAGCAATGGTCTACAAGGACATTCTTTGCAGGTGTTGTTTTCACAATGATGCACACAATTTGCCATCTTATTAACCATGACTCTACGTACATGCACATTCTCTCCTCCAAAGAAAAGTTTTCTTCACTTTTTTTCCAAATCTTTCACCTTCTCTTTCCTCTTCCTAAAGTGGCTTTGTATCATTGTATGATTGTTTTGTATTGCTTTTACAAGCCCACTATCCCAATGTAGTTTTAAGCCATGTTCATGCGAATTGGTTTACAGGTCAACATAGTAACTTGCATAAGACACCACCTATCTCTCTCCTTCCTTAATTGTCTAGTCACATTATCAAAATGCTTATGTGGCATATTATTTAATGATATGGACATCACAATGAAAATCCTATTGGAAATGCCCTGATGTTTAAAAGTTATTTTCGTAATAGCTAGATGCAATATCGTCTCTAAGTTTGGACCCATTGAACTACTAGTCATAGATAACCATTTTTTGCTTTATATGCTTAGAGATTACATCTAAGCTTCTAGGTTGTCTCTAGCTTAATTAGAAGCAATTCATAAGAGCTCCACAATGGACAGAGAATGCCTCTAAGCATGAGAAAAGATACCATATTGTGAACGTGTTAGTCTGGCCACTACATTTAGCTTGTTCAGACCCTAGGACATTGGGCCGCTACACCTATAGGCCCAACACAGAGCAGCTTGACAAGATCTCTTGGGTCATAGGCAACCATTTATTGCTTTCTATTCTTAGATACTACATCTAAGCTTGTAGGTTGTCTCTAGCTTAAAAGCAATTTATAAAAACTCCGCAATAGATAGATAAAGCCCCTAAGCAAGAGAGAGAGAGAGAGAGTATGATCTATTGTGAATGTGTCAGCCGAACTACTATACTTAGCACGTCCGGATTCTAGATTGTTGGTCCACTACACACAGGCCCAACATAGAGTAGCGTGCCAATGTCTTTTGGGCCATATATCTCTCCCAACAGACCTTGGTTGTTACTATGTGGTTAGGCCTGCGATGCTAACATAATGCTTTTACACACCTTCATGATACATCTATAACGTGTGCTCCCTCCTATTATTTTGTTATTTTCAAGAATTTTTCGATGTAAAAAGCTTTATACGTAATAAATGCTATTCTAAGGTTAATTTTTCCCGTTTCGAATTTAGATTTGATGTTTTTGCATATTGTCCAGTTTGAAGCCGCGGTTCACCTTTCGATCCGCAACTATATGGTCGAATTTTGTGAAAAACGTGCGGTTTTTCGTGATTTTTGTGACTTCTGCTCTGGCTTCGATAGCAACGGATGGCGTATTGGCGTGCATATCACTATCGGCGCGAGAGATCGGAAGCATTCAAACGGGATTGCGGGAGTACACGGGGCAGAGAGACATGATAGATCGCTAGCTAATATATACGTGCATGCAACCGAAGTGCCGGGGCACCTCGTTTCCCGATGAGAAGTAGGCATAGAGAAATGGCAGCCTATGTGCACAGCAACGCCGCCTCGAAACTACGTGAGATTGTGCTCTCTCTCTCTCTCTCTGATGAAAGGAGTAATCACTGAGCTAGGAGTGCAGTGTGTAGTACACATAACACTACACGCCATGCACCATGCGATGGGATGCACGCATCTACTACTAGCTAGCAATTGCGTCAACCCTTTCGGCACACATAAACAAGCTGATCTCCCATGTTTCACTTAGCAGCTACATGATGCTGTGCTCAGATCCTTCGAGTGGTAGATGAATGAGTGCCTCGAAAATGCAGCAATATTTAGCATGTTTGAGACGTGCATACATGCACACCTGCATACCAACCAAGCCATCGATCGATCGACCAACGTAACACACGTACCCTTTCTTAAATTCTTCTAGGGCCGGGTGATGCGAGCATGCATGCGTGCCGTGGACTCGATCGAGCTTAAAAAAACTGGAGTGGTGGCGGCAGCTGGGAGACCAGGAGAAGCACAGGAGGAATATACAAGTGGCGTGCTGTCTCGTGCACGCCCTAACAGGGTAGGAACAACCCTGTCTCCCCCGATCGGGCTAACGAGGCACTTTCTCCTTCTGTGATTTACTCTCTCTCTCTCTCTCTTCGTATCGGGCACCTAGCGAGAGAACCTTCTCTCCCAGGTAATATGGCCCCAACCAATACAGGTATACTCCATGGGAAGGATTCAGGCCAGTTGTTCTGGCCTCTGGGATATCAATGTGCCCTACCAAAAGTGGTTCACAACCCTCAACCCACCACGAAGACAGCTAGCTACTCCAAGGGTTATGGTTTTCACACGGAAAAAAAAAACAATTTTTGCTTAAAGAAGAGCGTTCGATAAACCGTTTGCAAACCGCAAAACACACACTTTTCACTTGGTTTACCAAATAAGCCTAAGGTCCCCTTCTCTTTAGCTTATTTTCTTATCTTATCTACTTATCTTCAAATCGAAAAGTCAAATGGTTTGGCTTTTGCAGTTCTTTTTTTTCTATCTCGAAACCACATCTCAGAGCTCTTAGAAACAAGTCAAATGAAGCTCATTGAACTTTTCAAGCTATCTCAAGAAGCTCTCTAAGTTCAGCCTATAAGCAAATAAGAAGATAAGTAAATAAGATAAGCTAAAGAGAAGGGGGCCTAAGCTACTCTGAACATGCTCTAAACTTCGAGAGCTTATAGAAGTAGCTTTGAAAAACTGGTCCACTTCGTTCAACTTGTTTTTAAAACATTTTAAAAGCCACTTCAAGATTTTTTGAGAAATATGTTTGATAAGTAGGGATGGCAATCGAGTTAGGTACATCTGGGTCCAACCATCTCAGACCTGAGATCCGAACTTTCGATTTGGACCCGGACCCGAATTAGTACCCGTTGAGTCCAACCTCACTAACACCGAACCCGTAGATCTGAGAGAGAGAGGATGGCTGGACAACTCCTGCACCAGGTGTCGACGAATTATGTCGGCAATATACTTTATGGGGCTATGCGTAAGACTGAAACCCGATGGTAACACAGGAGACAGATTTATACAGGTTCGGGCCCTCGAGGTGAGATAATACCCTACTCCTGTGCTCGTGGATTGTATTGGGGTTGATCTCGACGGATCAATGTTGAGGATGGCTATGGATCGATATGATCCCTCTGTTGGGCTTTTGCCGTGAGGCAAGTGGGCCTTTGGCCCATACGGGGGAAGCCAAAAGGCAGTAGCGGTTCTGCTGCTGGCTAAGACCAACTCGGTCACTTCGCTCGTCCGTTCGTCCGCGTGCTAGCGGCGGCTGACCCGGGGCGACGAGCTTGCTCGTCGCGCGTGGGGATGCCTGCCCGGCCGATTCGCACGGCGGCAGGTGCATCAGGCTGGCCGAGTCTTCCTCCTTATCTGGTGTTTTTCCCTTCCTCTTCCTCTATCTATCTCACTCTTGCGCACATCCACTGGCTTCTCTTCGTGGAGCTAACCCTAGCTTCCAAAATCCCTCGATTGAGTGATTTTGATCTGGTTTTTCCCTTCGATTCTTGGCCTCCGAGCTCGGGAGAAGCTCATCTCGAGGGCGGCTGGGTTGATTTGGGAGAGGAGACCGATTTGAGGCCGGATTGGTGGCTGTCCGTGGGTGATTTGGCTTCGCATCGGCTTGGTCCCTTTGGCCGAGGGCTGGATTCTGTGATCTTGTGCTGTGCTCGCTGCTCCTCGGGGTCTTGGTGTGGCGATCTTTGATTGCAACACTGAGATCGACGGCATTGTATCTCCGAATTGATTTGTCGTTACTAGTCCACTAGTGGCGGCAATATTGATTTCTGGGACAGCGTCTTATAGACGTGCCTTGCCCTTTCTACACACTGGTTTGAATCCAGTGCTGAGTAAGTCATCAAATTCCCTACTTTTGTACTATGCACAGGGCAAATAGAGATAATTTGGGGACCTAACTCTGTGTTAAGGGGCTGATTATCTCTGTTTTGGGGCTGTGCACTAGTCTATGTGTGTGGCGTCGAGTTTATGCTCGATGATGAGATTGATATATTGAGATTTGGCTATGATGATTCACTGACTGTATACTTGCTACATTGCTATACCGCCATCGTTTAATTGAGAAATTAATTACTTGTTATATATATGCACATATATCCTGTTGGTCACTTCTTTGTTTATCTGTTTAGCATCCATTTTTGGTTATAACTCGAGAATCGGGCAGTCCTAGTGTTATACTTGTTTTGGACAAGAATAACCGTGTCGTTAGTGCCATATGGTTTGATACATGCTACATATTCTTTGATTCTTGCTGAAACCTGAGATAAACCTGTGATTCCAGAATTAATTCTCTGAGAAACTGAACTATTAATAGCTATTGGGGCAGTGTTTTAGTCATTGATATTGTCATAGCCATATTTGTGATATATATATATATATATATAGGAAGCCAGTTTGGGGCTCCATGGAGCCTAGGCTCCATGATTCAAATACCTATGATGTGCATTTAGATTCGTGATGTTTGACGTGCATATCTTCACATACTCTTAAAAAAATATTTGAGATATCAAACTCCGAAAAAAAAATTAATTTCAAACTTAGTTTAAACTAGTTTGGAGTATAGTTTGAACTAGTAGTAGTTCAAACTGAAGTTCAATTTAACTTTTTTCGGAGTTTGATGTCTCAAATATTTTCTTTAGTGCGTATATGAAAGTACAAATATCAAACAACACGAATCTCAAAGCACATCTAGTGGTAACGAATCATGGAGCCTTATGTATTATTCCTATATATATATATATATATATATGTGTGTGTGTGTGTGTGTGTGTGTGTGTGAATGTGTTGTTGGACGGCTATTTCTAGCAACCCAACACGTTAAAACTGAGAGCAATTCATTACATTTCAAACTGAGCTATGTTGCTGTTCACATGTTATGAATTTATGCTTATTATCATGTTAATTTCACTGTCATATATGAATTGCTTTACTGCTGTCCTAGCACTTGTAGAATTCATATCTGCAGTTTTATTTCATGATAATGTTGAATTCTTGCTGTTATTTAAATCTGGAATTGTTTTGATATTAGTGTATATTATATTGCTTATACCGCACTATTTACAACACCCTCCTACCGATGTGATCCCGGATGTCTAACTAGGGGCCCCTGCGTCCCTTTATATAGTGGAAGGAGGTAGGGTTACAGATAAGTATGTATCCTAGTTGGTTATGAAAATTGGGGATAGAGATAGGAAGTCTATCTCTATCCTTTCTTGCCGAGTACGTAATGTACCGGATTACAACTGTGTCTTCCTTGTGATACAAGTCGGGTCTTCATGCGGGGCAGGCCCGTCTTCTAGATAGTAGGCGTGACCCTGCTCCGTGAGGTGGTCCGCCTAATTTGTCTCCGTGAGATACCCGGGGACCATGTTATCCACAGCAGCCCCCGAGTGCTTTATAGCCGAGTTGATGCCGAGTGCTCCGACTGGAACCTTCTCCATGCCGAGTGCTCCATTGGCATGCAAGGAGGCTGTGAAGGGCTCAAGAGAGCTTTGCAGGTTGAAATCTCCGAGTGACTCCCAACTCAATTTCTTGGAGTCCTGGAAGTCGGCGCGATGGCGTGAGTAGAATGTCGATGCAACTGTCCTCAGCGCAGTGTGAGAAGCTGGCGTAATAAATTGGCGTGGCTGTCCTCGACGCAATGCACAAGAAGCCGGCGTAGTAAGTCGGCGCGGTTGTCCTCAGCGCAAAGCGCGAGAAGCCGCAAGTTGTGGTGGCCGTCCTCGTCGTTGCCGGAGCAGCGAGTCGGCGTGACTGTCCTCGGCGCAGTGCGCGAGAAGCCGAGCCATAGTTTGCGCTCGGGGCGCTGGCGTAGGCATACAGCCGAGCCATATAATGTACTCAGTGTGCTGGCGTAGGCGTGCAGCCGTACCGAAGTTGGCATAGGCGTGGAGCCATGCCGTAGATTGCACTCGGGGCGCGGGTGTTGACACATAACTGTGCTATGGTTGGTGTTTGTAGCATAAACACTTCCTTGAACCCTGTAACATGTACATGTAGAATTTAGGCAGTATCTGAATATGAAAACATTTGGTCGGATATAAAATCCGACTATCTTTATGTGCAAAATAGCTATTTTTATTTTTCTTACTTGATGATTTTTGTTAGTTCGAGTGACCATGTGCAAAATCTAACTATCCGTGAGGTGGTCCGCCTAATTTGTCTCCGTGAGATACCCGGGGACCATGTTATCCACACCAGGGATGGTTGCCACATCGGGTGACCGCGTAAGGGAGGGCCGATACACCGAGGTCGGCCACCATGCCAGGAGACTGCGCATGGAAGGGTCGTCATGTCAGGGACAATCGCCGCAGAGTGGAGGGAGTGCTGATGAAGGGAGGGAAGATGGAGAGGGCTAGGACGATGGTTGGTTGGCTGAGAGAGAGTGGGAGTGAGAGGAGAGGCGCAAGATGATGTGGTAGATGAGATCTAGGAAGGAGACTGGGCGGCGACTGGGAAGTGGGAGGGGAAGAAAAGAGTAAGGGAAGGGGCCGGGGTCTAGGGTTAATAGAAGGGGTGAGGTGGTCGGGTAGGTCACTAGGCTGAAAATGGGTTGGGTAGGAGGTTTGATGGAGAAGAATTTGATAGGTTTTCTTATTCTTTTTTAAATTACTTTGGGTACACATGGGTCCAAACAAGACTCGGACCTAGACCCAGACCGGGATCTAGACCCAAAGCCAAGTATGGGTCCAAAATAGGACCTTCGATCCATATCCAGACACGGACCTGTCGGGTCGGGCACCCGGACCCATATGTATTTTTGCCATCCCTATTAAAAAGAAATTGTTTTTCTTTTAAAAACACCTTGACTGAACTTTTGGATTGCCAATAAACAGATTAGAACAAACTGGTTGTGGTATTATATTGACAATTTGTCATCTCACAATACGGAGAGAAGAACATTGCATTCTTTAATAATAATAATAATAATAATAATAATAATAATGCATTCTACTGTGGAGATGGACATGCCGATGGCGATACACAACACTACGGGCTATTTGGTTTGGAGCCCTGGGTGGCCATGCCAATGCATTGGTCATGGCCAACCTAGGGCACGACAAAATGTTTAGCAAAATAAATATGTTTGGATTGTGGCCAACCAAAATTAGGCAATTTAAAAAATTAAAAAATTAAAAAAATTTAAAACTATTTAAAACGGGCTGCTTATGATTTTAGATGAATTATGAAATTTATTTCGTGTCATTTGGACATTGTATGAATTTTATATAAAAATTAGAAGTTTAATTAGAGTTAAATAGCAAAGCAGGCATGATGATTCTATCGCATGTTGTGTGTGACTGACAGTGGGGTTGTGAGCGTTGTCGTGTTTCTGCACGCAACCGCCAACACGTTGGCGAACAAAACGAGCGCCCGCGCCATTGCTGCTCTCGCAACATAAAAAATTTGACAAGCCAAATTTTGGTCTTGACTAGCCAATTGTTGGCTACAAACTAAATGCTAACCAAATCACAAAGGTATGAACAAAAATTGATAAGATAAATGAAGACTACAATCCAAACATGCTGCACACATGATGCCTACTTCACCAACATGGATCGCGATCGGCACAGCAGCATGGGGAACGACGCAGGTCAGAGTAAATGCACATCTCCGTACGCGTCAATGGAGCACAGCAAAAGAGATGCATAGACCGACGCGGAATAAATGCCAGGCCACCCCACTGATTCGCTGTCTCCCTCGAACTGAGTCGAGACTGGAGGACTTGCATGCACAGGGACTCAGCTGTAGTAGAGTGTAGCGACAAGTAAACTGTAAATCAAAAGCGACGCCATGCATGCATGCATACATGCACAAGGGAGTGAGAGAGTGAAGAAGGAGGGTGTGCAAGCTAGGCAGCCAGAAAAGCTGGCACGGCCCTGTTCCGGACATTTTTTTTTTCTTTGCTTGCCAAATCGAACTAAAATTTTCAGAATGTTGAAGCTATTTTTAAAGCTCTCGAAGTTCAATTTCAATATGTAATTATATAATTTCAGCACAGCAGACTAGCAAAGTACCCGCGGACACGCGCTCGGGAATGGGTTAAGCACAGCTCGGCCGTGCTCGAGTCCTTTCCCCTGGAGGCTGCAGCGCGCGCCACGACGACTTCGGCCCGGCCTGTTTCGTCGTTGTGAAGCGGTACGTCGTTTAATTGGGCCGGGCCAGCCGGGCACCCGGGTTTGCACGGGTCGGAGGGAGCGCAGATCCGAGGGCGCCCAGCACCCGGGTTTGTGGACCCGAAGGCTATGTTTGATAGAGTAGAAAAATTAATGGAGCCCTCGAAACAGGCTTGGAGACACCAAAAATATATTAAAAATAGTTTTGGATCTTTGAAAAGAACTAGTAAAAGCCTTAAAAATAGCTATAAAATGTTGCAGCGTATAGCTCGTACAAAAATGATAAATTTCAAATTGCATATTTAGACTTTCAAATGCGACTTTGACCACTAATAACTATTGCAATTCATCTATAAAATTCACGAAAATTATGATATTACGAAAGTACTCTCCGATATGAATCTATATGTACGTGTGATTTTCATGTGCCCAATCTAAATAGTTTAAATGTTTTTGTAGATAAAGTTTTAAAATTTTAACTTACAAGTATCTTTTTTTAGATAAATGATAAAATCCAGTCTCTACATTCGAAGATGTACACAACCTCACAATATCAACATTTAGCTATTACAGTACTAAAGTGAAAAAGAAGTGGTACATAAAGAGTTAAGAGGAACATCACAATAAAACAATTGTAAAACTAAGACGTCATCCATGTTGGAACAATAACATTGCCAATACTTCGAATGGCTGACACACTTGCTGGAAGACCTCCTCTCATCCTCCTATTGAAATAACGACCAATGTCAAAGCTAATATGTTGCTTTAAATATGACCTGTGTAAAAGAGCAATCTCTTCTCTTTTTTTTTTGTCAAAAACCATATCATTACGAGTAAGCCAAATCAACAAAAAAAAAATTTGATGCAACTCCGACTCAAATATGCTTTTTTAATTTTGCACCCCAGCCACACAACCAGTTCCCAGTTAAGTGCTGGAAATTAAAAGGAGGTTGCAATCCTAAGATAATTTTGATTATGCGCCAAACTGGCCATGTGATCTAGCGATCAAAAAATAGATGCTCAACGGTTTCCCTCATAATACAAAAACAATAAGTTAAACTTCCTGTCCAATTCCTCAAACATTTAAGTTTTTAAGAACCAGAGGAAGCACTAGGATTGCTAATTAAATCCTATATTGCGGACAATCCCAAAGAGATCTAGACCGTGCACGCCTTGGTTTTCCTTGATGTGCACTGTCCTATATGAGTTATAGTTTTCCTTGATGTGAACTGTCCTATATGAGTTATATTGTTTCCTGTGAAATTCATAATTAATTCCTTCCAAACGGACCTTAATTTAGAGCCTTGTGAGCCAAATCAGAATTTGATCAGGTCATCACACTATTTGCCTTGTACGCATTCCTGAGATTAGGGCCGGATTCGAGCGGAGCAACTCGAACCATAAGCAAGCATGTGCTCGGGCTCCAGCTCAGGTTTGAGCCTGGTTTTTTTGAGACGGTATAACCCAGACATACATAACTCACATCACACTTACACCACACACAAGAACCAGAACAGATGTCCTAAGCCTCCTTACGCGGGGACGTGTAGTCTCACTGAACTCGCACGCGTACGCCCCGGGATTCAATCCCAGGTGTATCGGTCCTAGGATTAAATCCCGGAGAAAAGGTGAGAACTGGAGATCGAATCCCTGACCAGCTGCTCCCACAGCCGGGGGCTAGCTAGCTGAGCTACGCTCAATCCTCGATTTGAGCCTAGGCTTGATAAAGATTGGTTGAGCTCAAGCTCGAATTGGAGGACCAGCAATGCAAGGAACAAGGAGAGGGGGTGGCAATGCGGAGAGGCAGTCGGTGGCCAGAGACGTGGCTGACACGTGCCTAGACGACAACGACTTGGATGGTTCGGATCTAGTGCACGGGGGGCTTGCAGCAGGGACAATGACTCTTAGGGACCGGCAAGGATTGCTGTGCTCGGAGGCGTCATGGATGGTGATTCTTTGGGATGAGTTGTGGACAGCGGCGTTATGAGCATTTTTAGTAGGAGCTGTAAAATATTGTTTATCTTTTAGATAGTGTCTGTGGGAGGAAAGAAATCTTTTATAGTGCAGCGTAAAGTGTAAAAAAAATTTATATTATGGATAGAGTGTGTATAGAATAATGTTATACTCCCTCCGTTTATTTTTATAGGGCGTATTTTGATTTGAAAAGGTTTTTGAAGATATACTTTAATGATTAAATTTCTCTTATTATATATTATTAATTTCTACAAAATAATATTGTATCAAAAGCAATTTGAAATATTAATCTATTGATACGTCTTTTGTACTCTAAAGATGTATATAATTTTACTAATTATTGTTCAAAGTTTATGAAGTTTGACTTGTCTAAATTAAAATACGTTTTATATAAATAAACGGAAGGAGTAGAAGATAAATATGAAGTGTTTACTTGAGATGGTCTAGGATATAAATCGGACGGCGCGCTCACAGAAAAGGTGTGAACGTGGCGCTCTTCGACAAGCTACGATGCGGTAGGATGGCGATCGAGTTCCCGCGCGGTGGCGAATTGGTGCTTGGCGGTGGGATTAGGTGGATCGTGCATTCGTGAGTAACCATGACTCGTGACTCCGGGACTGTTTCTTCGAGCGGTTGCGGTTGCGTTTGTGTTTAAGCTGAAAATTTGTTATTTTCGTACAAGCCAAACGCTTTGACGTTTCGTAACCAATTTTTGTAGATCTTACTATTTCTTCAACTAGCTCTCAAAACTATTTTTTCTATAATTTTTTGATCCTTCGGATGTCCTTATTGAGGGGCTATAAATTTTCAGTTTAAACGCAAACGCAACCGCAACCGCCCAAAGAAACTGTCCGCCGTGAGACACTGCCAGAGTGCCAGGGTTGTGCTGGTATGTTGATATGGCACAAACCTACTGGGCCGTTTGGGCTGCTCCAGACCTGCTGGTGGGCCGATGAAGGCTTGGCTGATGGGCTCGGCTCTAGAAAATGCCCTCAAGTTCGGCTCAAAATGCTTTCGAGCTCGCGTCAATCTCCAGCTGGTCTAGTCTGAGCTTTTGTTTTAACCCTATCCTGTTCTTCTGGGCTGAACTTATTTGCTTATTTGTTGCAAATCTAGACTTTAAAAATTTTTAGAAGAAGTTTGGAGAAACCCTAATTTGCTAGACTTGTTTTGTAGAGCTTTCAAAGAGGTTTCGAGATTAAAAAAAAAAGACTCGATAAAACAATTTGGATTTTCAAAATGGTAACAAGCAAATAAGCAAAATCAAATAAGTAAAAAAAAAACATGCTTGCTTGCTGCAATGGGAAAGAGTGGCTATACGCTCTAGCTATTGCTGGCTGTGAAGTGCAAATGGGATATGGATGCTGTTTTGCTGGAATTGCAGATTTGCATGATCCATGAATGTGGCTAGCTGCAGAACTAGCAGTATTCGCAGAACCAGTAAGCAGTGCCCAAACAATGGTTCGATCACTCTATTCACTTGCGCAATATCATGTCATGAGTGAAACAAACACGATTGCTAGAGCTCAAAATGCTCGTTCAATGACTAGATCTCACTCAACAAAGTTTACTCAAAGAGGAAAGAATTAATTTACAGAGAACATACTTATGTAGCTTAATCCACCATTAGCTCGTCCTCCCACCTATACAAAACTGCTTAATTACACCGCGCAGCGCCACTTATTATTTTGCTCAGTTTCTAGCTCTTCAAACAACCCAGTTTCTAGCTCTTCAAACAACCCGCAGCTAGCGTGCTTACCTCCCGCGCGCGCGCGCTAGCTCGCCGGCGGCTGGCCGGCGGGGTCGACGGTCTTGAACGACTGGTGCAGGCGGCGCAGGACGGCCTCGTCGCGGCCCCACTCGGGGTTGGGCGCCGTGACGAAGTGGGCGTACAGCTTGTTCCGCGCGCACGTCACGGAGATGAGGCTGTGCGCGCCGGCGCCGGCGATCTCGTACTCGTAGTACACCTGCCCGCCACCGTCCGTCCGCTCCGACGACCGCACGTCGTCGGCCGACGCGATCTGGTCCTGCAGCCCGACGTCGGAGAGCGCGAGGTTGTCGAGCACGGCGCTGACGGGCGCCAGCGCGCGGAAGCCGGCGAGGAAGGTGAGGTACTCGCGCTCGGCGCGCTTGCGCGGGTTGAAGAACTCGCTGTCCGTCCCGTTAGTGCCCTTCTCCACCTTGGACACCAGCCGCTCCTTCCACCCCTCCGGCACCTCGTACACGTACTCCGCCGCATCCTTCTTGCTCGCGTTGCCGCCGTACCCGCCGTAGTTCGCCGCGCTCGCCGCCGTGCCGTAGTACGTCTTGAACTCGGGATCTGCGCGGGACGGCGGCATCGCGGGGGACAGCAGCAGGAGGCCAGCCGCCGCCGCCGCCGCCAGCGTGACGGTGAGCGGCCTGGCCGGGAGCCTGGCAGCGTGCATGGCCGGGGAGGAGGAGGAGGAGGAGGTGGAGGTGGAGGCGGAGGCGGCGGTGGTGAGGACAAGGGAGGGGGAGAGGAGGGAGGCGAGCACGGTCATGGTGGCCGTCGTGGACCTCGACGGGTGTGGTGGTGGGGTGGCTCGCGCGCGTTTTTTGTGCGGTGTTGTGTCGCGGAGAGGATAGGAGATATCGGCGTTGCTTATCCGGTGCGACGACATGGCAGTTGGCACCGACGACAGGTACCGTTCCATTGTCGATGGGCTGAGCTGGGCTCGCCTTAGCTGTCGGGTCTCGGGTGGGCTTGCTGCCGAGTAACAAACGGGCTTGTTTGGTTTACTGCCTTATTACCCAGTCAGACTGCTACATATATATTTAGGGATGTGTTTGGTTTGTATACTAAACTTAGGTTGTCACAATTTCTCAGGCGTGCTCCGGCTCGCTTGCTATACAAAATTCGCCGCATGTGTGGCGCTCAAAATGCTCGCCACACTCGCCTAGCTGCTATTGCGCGCTCTTTTCGCTTGTTTCCCGAGTCAGCCTCTGTCCTTTTCACCGTTTCTTTCCCGAGTAGCCCCATCAGGAACACAGTTAGCGTTGTATAGTCTCAACATAGCAATTCTATTTTATATTATCTTAGTTGGAATTCTAAAAAGAAAAGGTGCATAAGAGTTGCTTCACGTTCAAAGAGTTCATTAATTAACAAAGACTACCCCTCAATAGTTAAACCTGCCTGCCTGTATATTGTTAAAATTTTATACAAAACATTCAAAGGATTGCATTGAATTGCTAGAGTAATTTTAGCAAAGAAAAACTTCATAATTTTGTACGGTAATATCAGTAAGTGTATTGATGAATAAATACTATAAGATAAATTGGTATAATCTTATAATATAACAACTTGTGAGGCTTGCCTAAACGAAGGCGTGGCAATAAACCAAGCGCATACCACATATTTCTTAGTTGTGCCTAACTTTAGACATGGCCATTAACCAAACACAAGCTAAATGTGACGCTCAAAATGCTCGCCACACTCGCCTAGCTGCTATCGCGCGCTCTTTTCGCTCGTTTCCCGAGTCAGCCTATGTCCTTTTCACCGTTTCTTCCCGAGTAGCCCCATCAGGAACACAGTTAGCGTTGTATAGTCTCAACATAGCAATTCTATTTTATATTATCTTAGTTGGAATTCTAAAAAAAAAAGGTGCATAAGAGTTGCTTCATGTTCAAAGAGTTAATTAATTAACAAAGACTACCCCTCAATAGTTAAACCTGCCTACCTGTATATTGTTAAAGTTTTATACAAAATATTCAAAGGATTGCATTGAATTGCTAGAGTAATTTTAGCAAAGAAAAACTTCATAATTTTGTACGGTAATATCAATAAGTGTATTGATGAATAAATACTATAAGATAAATTGGTAGAATCTTATAATATAACAACTTGTGAGGCTTGCCTAAACGAAGGCGTGGCAATAAACCAAGCGCATACCACATATTTCTTAGTTGTGCCTAACTTTAGACATGGCCATTAACCAAACACAAGCTAAAGGTGGCCAAGTTATTCATGCCACACCTATGGCAGCATCCTAAGGTTAGGCCACACTAACTCCTTGTCTCCTCGCATTGGAGGCTTTAGCCTACTATGGATATGGATTGGCAGTTTGACACGGAGCTATAGCCTGTGCAATATGCAAGCTTGCAGCACAGGTACATGTAGAGGCACTCATTGCCTAGAGGCCCAGGACATGAGTGCTTACAGCTTTTAGGCCTAGCGGTCGGTGATATGGTTTCGGTGTAGGCCTATTCTGGATGGATTATTTATTTAAATTATTTAATAATCTTTCTTAACACTTTGGCTTTTACGTTGTTTCAAAACCTTGAAGTCGCAAGTGGAACATCCTTAATCTGGTTTTGCTTTTTCAAATTTGGCTTTCAACCACGATTCAAAGTTGTCAAAGTTTAGTTTTAACAGATAATAATGAAAGAATTTCAGCACTAAAGAATAGTAAATAAAAACGAAATACTAGTTGACGGACACCGTTCTTGGACTTTAGAACAGGCTAGGGTGGACTCGTGCGTGCGCCCGTGTGAGCGCATGTGAGATGTACATCTCGTGTCCTAGGTCGACATGCAAGCCCCACGCATCAGGTCTGTGCGCTTGCCAGCGTGTGCATACATGGCCACTGGCCAACTACTCACTCATACTGCACACGTTACCAACGCTCCGTCTCTCGCCGCATGTCTCCCAATTGAAAATGTGTGCAGAAGACAACACCACATACTACACAGCACCAACACCATTAAAAGAGGAGACAAGAAATTAGAACCAGAGACTATCAGTGAATCAAGTGAGCCAACATGGAGGACGGTGAGTCTTCCCTCTCATGATGAAATAACATGAAACCACATGAAATAACAATATGAAACTATATTAAAACATACTTCAACGGTGATGAAACCATACTTTGACGGTAGACCCACCTGATAAAACCACGTGATATCATGCTCAATGAAGGGACTCACCTGACAAAACCACATGATACTTCTTATCACCCCATATAATAGGCCTACCTAACATCAACACACAAAGCAGTGGTACAACGCCAAAAAGGACGTTGAGCCATTGGCGAGCATGATCGAACAGGCGCGCCAAGTCATTGGCTGAGCGTGTCCTATCTCATTGCATAGGATCCGAACGGAATACCATCACGTAGCATCATCCTAAATAAAATGGCATGCCTAGAAAGTGGTTAAAAATTGCTTAGCCGAAGGCTAGCAGAAAATCCAAAATACTCCTAAATAAAATACTTGACACATGGTTTATACAATACAGTTTGTTTGCCATGTGGCACATACTCTAGACCAATTAACATGTGTCATGTAGCGTTTTAGGCCTAGTATTAATTATTAGGACATACATTATTGTTGATTTTCACCATCATCAGCATAGTTTTAAAAATGGACTGGCCCATCGGTTTAATTAGAAATAATTGAAACCAGCAGTCTGGTCGGTTCAGTGGAGGGGGAGGAGAGGACAGCGGCGGTGACGCCGGGCCATTGGTGGAGGGGAAGGAGAAGGAGGCAGTGTCGGGCCATAGGTGAAGGGCGAGGGGAGGGGGCGTCTACTATCAGTGGAGAGGAAGTAGATGGGCGACAACAATGGAAGAGCCAAGAGGTGAGGGAGATGACACTGACACCGACACCGACACCGCAGGGAGGTGATGGTAGCGCATGGAGGGAGGACCGGAGGAGTTGGTCTGGGGAATTGGGAGTAGAGGGATTAGGGTTGGCCTTCCTTGTTCCTTTGAGCTTAATCCCGCTGTAAATTATAATCTAAAAAAGTTGTCGGCCCTGATAGGGAACCTGGAGAGCCCAAACAATTATAAAAAAATGATTTAGGGAGCTTTGAGAAGAACCACTAAAAGCATTAGAAAATGGTTAATAAGTGCTACAATGTTTGACTTATATAAAAAAGATAAATTTCTAGCTGTAACTTTTAATTTTAACTCAAGTCGAAAAGAACAAGGCCATCATATAGGTAGCCAGGTGGGTGGGTTTGGCCTTTTGGGCTAGATATTTCATGGGCTAGTGGGTTGGACGATGAAGGGGAGGTTGAAAATTTAGTGTTTTTATTTAATATTTTTAATAAATATTTTTCAAAAAATAATTGTAGAAAAATTAAAATTACAAAAATAGGCGGCCGTCGCCCCAATCTCAGGCGATCGCCCCACGTTCGGGCGATAGCAGGTTATGACCGTTAAGGGGGTAACGGCCCAGGACGTAGCCGTTACCCCCGTCGGAGCCGTTGGAGGTGGGGCCCACATATCGCCCCAATGTAGGGTGATCGTTTGTTATAGGGGCGATAGATGTCCTTTTAACTACGCCGGCCTCCCCTCTCCCTCATTCTCACTGAGCGCCCCTCATTTTCACCGAGAGCGAGCGAGACCGAGCACAGAGTCGGAGCCGGGAGGAGAAGAAGAGAAGAAAAAAGAAAAGAGAGGAGAGGAAGGGAAGAATAGAAGGAAATAGATCCGATATTTTCGTGGGTCTCCGAAATTTTTTTCCCACAAATAATGTATTATACAATACTTAGAAATATAATGTCGTAGGAATTTTTAGTAGTGAAATTTGTATATTATTTAAAACATGGTAGGATAATCATATGTTAAAACATGATAGGATAGTCATATGTTGTGCGGGTAAGGACTCAATAAATGCAATATAGAAATTAAACAAAGTACAATATATCATGTAGATTTGCAGTTATTAGGGTTAGGAAAAAATTAATAATTAATAGCAGTAATGCCGTATGGAAAAAATATGAGTAGTTCAATTACGACATATGGTATTTTAACAGTAAGAGGAAAAACTATTTTTTTTGTTAGATGTTGTAGGCATCATGTCGGAGAAAGTGTATTTTAAAATATTTTATGGAGATGGGAAGATATCACAGGGGTTCGATGGAGTGGATTTATCTGGATTTTCTTCGGTCACACGGGGCATATCAAGACCGAGCGATAGGACATATTGGGGGTTAATAGAATGGTTGTTTCGGTTGTTCAATCTGGATACTCAGACTTATCGATTGCGGGTTAGAGCCGCAGTAAGTCGTGTGCAAGAAGATTTTTTTGAAGAGTTGGTTCCTATAAATGCAACATCAACATGGAGGAGCTATGTTGGATTTGCTTTAGAGCGTGGTTGGCCTCTCAAGTTACTGGTACAATACTACCAATTAACTCTAACAATATCGGAAGTGCGTGATGACAAGGTAGATGTAATGGAGGAGGAGAGAAACTTGGAAACATACGCTGTTGGAGGTGGCGAGGAGATTGAGGACCGGGGGGGCCGAGATAGGCGGTGACAAGGAGACAGGCATGGAGTCGAGAGGGTGGCTGATGAAGGCGAGGAGGTGGAGAACATAGTTGAGATGATGGAGGCGGAGGACCGTGAAGACGATGAAGTCCCGAATGGTGAACAATCGGACGAAGAGGACAATAATCCCGATGTGCCTGCCCCTGGTGCGTGGAGTACCTATAATTTCGAAGACTTAGCAATGAACGAAGGGAACCATGATATATGGGAGTATCATGAAAATGAGGTTACGGAGGGAGCCATATATAAAGACAAGGAAGCTGTTATGGATGCTGTGAAGTACTGGGCAATGTCTCTTCGGCGGCAATTTAAGGTAGTGAAGTCAAGCAAGAAGGAGTATGACGTAAAGTGTGTCATAGATTCGTGCCCATGGCGAGTGCATGCATACAAGGAAAAGTGGAAGGATTACTGGAAATGCTCTATAGTGAGGGAGCATAACTGTGAACTGGAACAAGCGGAGCAGGAGCACTGAAATCTATCGTCCACTTGGGTGGCAAATGTGTTGTATTGTGGACAACCCGCACCTGCAGCCTCGATTTATTATTAGAGTTGTGGAGGAGAGATTTTAATACAAGATAAGTTATGTGAAGACGTGGAGGGCAAAGAGAAAAGCATTGGAGATATGGTTTGAGATGTACAAGACATTATATGAGAATATTTCACACTTGCTGAGGGCAATATCACATAGGAACCCTGATACATATTTTGACATTATGGAGTACCCCGCAGACGGTGTTTGCGTGGGTAAGTGGGTTCTCTAGAGGGCATTCTTCGCGCTCGGTGCATGCATAAATGCCTTTCGACACTGCAGACCGGTCACTTGCATGGATGGCACTTTCCTCACTGGCAAATATAAGGGGCAGATATTGACTGCAATCGCTGTGGACGCGAACAATCAGATTCTACCGGTCGCGTTGGCCTTTGTGGAGGGAAAAAACACGGAGAGCTGGTATTGGTTCCTCAAAAGAGTGAAGCATGCAATGGTACAGGATCAACCAAATGTGTGTGTCATACATGACCGACATGTTGGACTGCTGAAGGCGCTCGTGGACATGCAACATGGGTCGGACGTTGTTGGAGCAGTAAAGTGGTCGAACGTGAAGAGTAGGTGGTGCATGAGGCACATGGGTGTGAATTTTTATCGTCAGTTCAAGAACAAGGAACTGATGGACATGTTCAAGAGGCTCTACAAACAGAACTAGCAAGCCAAGTTCGAGGCACTTTGGAAGACACTTGATGAGATGACAAAGAAGCAGACAGTACAACCTAGGGATATAGCTAGTTCGTCGAAGAATCCTATGGTCCACCACATGCAAGGAGATGACCCACAACCTTGTGTGCCCTCCGACCGACGTGCCAAACATTCGGCGAAGACCGGGGACAGCCATAAGGAGTTTTACCGACTGGATACGCCATGAGCCCTTAGAAAAATGGGCTCAGCTACATGATGAGTGTGGTGCAAGGTACGAAATAATGACCATGAACTTAGCGGAGGTGTATAATTGGGTCATGAAAGGCACGAGATGTTTTCCTTTGGTGGATATATTCGAAGACGTCCTGCTTAGTACACAAAAATATTTTATTAATCGATATAGGAAGTCGGCAGCATGTATGTCAGACAATCGACTGTATGTAGGACCAAATGCCGGTAAGAATTTACCAAAAAATGTCTCAAATGCTAACTGTCCAGGATTCAGTTGCATTCAGAAATAGTACAACCTACTTATATTTATTACATGTTACAAAATATTTTACAGTGGAAGTGAAAATATAACATGGTAATTTGTAATAGAAAAAGAAAAATACATGTCCATATACCACAGGCAAGGCCTGAGCATAAGGTAAGCCTTAGAAATCGGTCCTATAAGAACTCCAATCTTTGCCATGAATGTCCATTTCTAAGTAGGAAGTGAGTCCTATTCAAGAAATAGGCAATTTGACCACATAATATGGGTAAGTACTAATCGTACTTGCAGGTTTCCATAGAAAATAAAATATTAACTATATGCAAATAGAATCGAAGGAAGGTAAAGGCTGTATTTATCTGGATTATATAATGCAACATTTTAAGACCTAGCATCAATATTTCAAAATTATTTTCTAAAACATTTACATGAGTTTGTAAATCATTATCTCCTTTCTTCATCCTTAACTCATCTAACAACCATTATCTTTTCTTAAAATTCATGGATTTATTTGAATAGAATAGGCATCACCCAATTGACACAGCTTCATATATCTAAAGTAAGATCCATTAATGTTTTTGTTATCAGCTCTGCAGAACCTATCCAGCTTTACCCATATAACAGCTTCTTATTTGGATGGATGAATAATGTGTCATTTTTATTCTTATTAGTTCAAGTTTTGCAATGTTTCGCACAAGCGCAAACATTGGAAAAAAAAATCCTGGCGATATTGGCCTCCGCACAGACACAGCCGGTAACATGTGAATCACTTGGCCCAATATCCCAGAACCTGGCAAATGCTTGATCTCCGCACGATCATTACCGATGACTACTTAGCCAGCATCCGAAATGCTCAGTATTGCGAAAACATTAAGGCAATACCTCGCCCATGCAATTACCACTCTGGTAATTCATGCCTATACTTTTCAATTTTTCCATCTTTTGTTCATCACATTATCTATCCAAAAAACAAGATCAATACTATCCTACCTGTTGAAATAATTATATATCTAGATTTTCTTATACTAAGGTATGATCGAGTTTAATTATTTTTAGGTAAGCTTTTGGTTATGGGGCTTGGATTATCTACTCTACAAAAATGTTAAATATCATAATTTAAATAAAGGATAATTCATAATTAAATAGCTAGAAAGTAATGCAATAAATATCTATAATAAATGGAACTGGGAAATTAATATGCATCGAAGGATAGAAAACCTACCTTCTTTAGGAATCGGATCGCACTCAACTATATCTCCTGGATATTCTTGATTACAACTTCCAGGGGGCGTAGCTCGTTGTCTATATGTCGCAAAAATAGAAAAAGAGAAGAAATTCCAATAAATATTCAAATAAGAATTAGAAAAGTATTAAGCATAAAATGATGAAATACATGGAAAAGATTTGGGGTGAAAAGGGTGATGGGCTGTACGATTTTCTAGGAATTTGAGAATTTTTTCTAAAAGGAAAAGGGTAGGGATGTTATTGTAAAAATAGGTATTTCCTCTGGGCAGCAAGATGTTAGGGTTAGTGTATGTGAGATTTTACGTGTGGATCAAGAAATTTCCAAAGATCAGGTCAATAATAAAAATTGCTAGAGTTCCGAGATGGAAATTATTGAAGATATAGAGATGGAGAATTTTAAAATAGGTTTTTATTAACTTATTGGGTGATATAATATATTAAATAGTTTTAAAGTACTTTTAGGATTTTAAGAATTATTTCTAAGATTTTAAAATACTTTTATATACAAGAAAGAGAGCAAAAGGAATTTATTTGGGTTATTTTATTATAAAATATGGAATATTATATTTTATAAAATTTTAAACCTTATTTTAGATTTTTAAGAATTTGTTTAGAATTCATAGAAGTGGTTAAATATTTTAAATAAATTCAAACAGTTCAGGTGGAAATAGAAATTGAAAAAGGTTTTTAATCTTACTGGGCTAACAATGTTGGGCTCAGCCCAATATGGTGCATGAGTGGCTGACGAGGGGGACCCGTCGTACAGCGTGAGAGGAGGCGCGCGTGGGTGGGGTTTGAGTGGCTGACATGTGGGGTTAGTATGGTAGTGAGAGAGATAGAGGGGAAATGGGGATGCGGTGGAGGGGAACGATGGCGCCGGTGAGGGGGGGCCGACAGCGAGAAATTGATGCCAAAATTATGAAATTGGGGGCATAGAGATACCTTAAGGGGTCACGGTGTGGGTTGGGATGGCTCGAGGTGGTCTGACGACGAGGTTGAGGCGACGAGGTGATGGGGTAGCGATGGCGAGGGTCCTTCGGTGGGTGTTAGTGTTAGGAGATAGTAGCATTGGTTTTGTGGTGAGGTGTGGTAGTTTTTGTGTATAGGTGTCGAGGCCAGAGGATCATTGGAGCGTGGAAGAGTAGGTTCGTCGGAGTTGGGAAAGGAGATGGTGGAGGGAGTGGCTCGGGGCGGTTGAGGACGAAGGAAGGAGCAAGGGAGGGGGCTTGGAGAGTTGCGGTGCAGAGAAAAGGGGGTTTTTATAGCCATTAGTTGTAGTGGCGGGCACGGAGGGGCAAACTTATGGCGGCGGCGGTAGCATTGCGAGGTGGCGGCAAGCAATTCGTGTACCGCCGGGGATAGATAAGGATGGCAAGGTGGTGGGGAATGTCGGCGGCTGGGAAAGCTATATTGTGGTGGTGGAACCGGGACAAAGCGTGGATGGAAGCGGCGGCAGTGAGGAATCCCGGCGGGCGGTGGCGGCGCCGGAGATTTAGCAGAGGCGGCGCAACGGTGGGAGGAAGACAAAGCTATGTGCGCCGTTGGATTTGAGATAAACAGTGGGCATCGTTGGATTTTAATAAAGGGGCCGACATGCGGGGCCCATTTGTCAAGGAGTGTATAGGTTGGAGGCGGGATAAGTGAAGGCGCATTCTAGAAGGGAAAGCGTATTCCCGAGATTTCTATAAAAGGAAAGTTTAGTTTATAAAAGAAAATTAATTTCCATAGAAAGGTTTGGGCTTTGAAAATTTATAGAAAATAGTAGGGAATTCAGAAAAACATGAGATAAATTTCTAAAAATCCATAAAAATAAGGAGAATCTAAATATGGAATAGAATTTATTATTTTAAGGAATTAATAATTTTTAGGAAAAGATAGGCAAGGTATTTTCTTTAGGGAATAAATAGGGAATTGATTTGGAAAATTCTTAAAAATTAGGAATGATTATAGAAACTTAATTATGGCTTTTTGCGAAAAAATTTTATGCCAAAATGGGAAAAATTTGGGTATGTTACACTGTACTATTTGGTGGTTATAACTGCATACATGGCAAAAAAAAAAGCAAGGCACATACGCACTATGTCACCCCGAAGAGTGGCGTAGAGCGAAGATACCATGTGCACTGTAGTGACCGCGGTCGTGGAGATGCCTACCGCAAAAGAAGATCCGATCTATGCATACTCTAAGCCAGTGAACGTCGTCGCTCGAGCACCTTCGGGCTGTCCTTCTTTTGTACGCGCGACCAGACATACTGGCTTACGCGGAAGGTCCTTGTGTTTGACCTCTACGCGGAGTACTCACCCTAGCGGGTGATACGGCAGTTTGACCTGTTACAGACTTTCCCCTTGCCGCGCGCACCACGTTGTTTTACGTGGCGCGCATAGGTACGACGCATAACTTCGTTATGTACGCTTTTAATTGAATCAATTTTTCTTTAATGTATGGTCCCTTCGTTTCAGGACGTCCCAGATAGGGGCCACGGTGGGCACATCCTTTGCCCACCGCATGACGCCCTGATCGCTTCAGTGGTAGGACGTGTTGGAGGACCGGGTGACAAAGTACCGCCTGTATGCACCAGACATGTATGATGAGTACATGGACTGGTTCGCGCCGTGTACTTGTCTCAGGGTAGGGTACACTCCGACCCCGTACGTCCAGTAGCCATCCTCGGTCTCAGAGATCTACCCTACGCAGCAGTCCTAGAGGGTCAACTATGCGGTTCGTTTCATCTTGCAATTTCTATCCATAGCACCTTTAATGGAAATTGGTTTCTCATCTCACGTTCTATTTGCGCAGTCAGAGCTCACCAAGGACATCCATCTCGAGGTGGTGTCCATGGTTCAGTGGCTAAAACAGGGAATTGAAGTCACCGTTGTCAAGGCCAAGATTGCGTAGGAGCGAGTCTTAGCCAAGACGACGCAGCTGTATCGCATGACGTCCTGCAGAGGGCGCGGAGACACGGTCGCACATGGTCCACCCCCTCCCCGTGGCCCAACACCGCCACAGGGTGGTGGCCATCCACCTGGCCCAGCTCCTTCATGGCCTGGCGGCGGCTTTGTATCTCGGGGGGCCCTTCCGTGGTTAGGCCGCCACCCGCGCAGCATACGTGGAAAGAGTGGGTTGATGCTAGGGCCTCTTCGACTCGTGCACCGCCTGCGCAGCAGACGTGGGTAGAGTGGGCTGATGCTGGGGCCTCTTCGACCTGTGCACCACCCGCGCAGCAGACGTGGGGAGAGTGAGCTGATGATGGGGCCTCTTCGTCCGTGCTGCACCGCCTGCGGCAATGTGTGCGGATAGTAGGCGTCTTTGGGGCCTCTTGGTCTGCTGTGACACATGGCCTACACGATACCTACGATGACTTGGACATCTAGGGAGAGGGTGACTTCGACATTGCGGATTTCCTGACGTAGGAGGTTGTCGAGCCGTCGCAGTTGACAGGAGCACCCTACATTTAGACATAGCCTAGGCAGCCCGATGTGTCCATCCCTGTCGACCAAGGCAGGCCTAGGAGGGATGTCCGGGCCCTGATGCGCTGAGGCGTGGGGGTGTGGGGGCATGAGGGGGTGTAAGGAGGTGTAGGGGTGTTAGAGCATCATTGTAGGAAGCGGGGACATGGGGGGCGTGAGGGCCATGGGGGCGTGGGTGAGGTGTAGTCTTATTTATTTTTTTGTACTCTACTTGTCATGTCATTCGCGTTACATTATTGTGGACACTCTATGTTAATTAAGCTCTATGTTATTTAATTTGTCATACACCCTTTGTCATACACTTTGTCTAACTTTGTTGGCATTTATGCATTGGCGTTCAAGCGGTTCATTCGTTACTTCCATAGCAAACTAGGCATTTTGCGAATTTCGCCGAGGCTCGGTGCAAAGCGAGGTGGTTGTCTCGAGTTGAAGGGTCGACCACCGTGACACGGGTTGGCCCCGATAATTCCCGTGGTCATTCGGAGCCATCACGTGGGGCCCATGACGACAGCAAAACCCCTAAGTCGCCATTATCTCGATAATGTCACGGCCTACTAGGCATTTTTCAACTATCGTTTAGGCTTCGTGTAATGTCGCATAGCCATCCTGATTTGAAGGGTCGACCTCCGTGTCCCATATTACGTCACCCATTATGCCCGTGGAGATTCAAAGACACCACGTGGGGCTCACGACGACAGCAAAACCCCTATGTGGTCATTATCTCATTTGTACCGGTCTTTTCAAAGAAAACAAAATCTTGTTTGTACGCAATGCTTAAACTACCTACGCATTGGTTGCACTCCCTCTTATTTCAACTTCAATTGACTCTTCATTTTTTACGCCTACTATGGTTAACAAATATCTAATGCACACGTTTCCTTCTAGTAGTACAACTGTTCCATACTTCGACACCTCCATCTATTTTCATGGCGAGCTGGGGAGCCTCTTCACGGCCATATGTGCCTAAAATATGGCGGGAGTCTTTTGGCCCTAGAGATCATGCTCGTCATGATATGCAGGTCATACAATATGGGGAGTCAAGAGATGGCCCCCCTTTGCTACGAGATCGTCACTTTCCCCTCGGTTTTCAACTGGCTGATGTGTGACTGTGGGAACCCCGCTGTTATGTAATGGTTTGACCACGTGCACGAGCGGTTCGGTGGTCGTAAATTCTACCGATGCCCTGATTACCATGTACGTTCGCTCACATTTATTTTACGCTACCGTGATTACTATTTACTTATCATTTCTTCTACCTCCAGTTACCAGACGTTACGTGTGGATGGACTCGGTGGATGGATGAGCCATATCCGGCAACAGCGTACACCTGCATAACATACCTGCACGCAAGAATCGATCGCTTGTATGCTAGACTAGATGCTACACCAGGGCCGGTGCAACCGACAGGTCAGCAGAGGTCCACACGGCCTCCTAGGCCCTGCAAGCAGTCCATGCAGGCACGTCAGGCGCACAATCAATCGGTTCTTGACCAATAATATCAGCCAAACCGTTTCTGTCACGACCCCGCATGTGGCATGTCCTTGCGGATGCCATTACCCCGGCACACCCAGCGTCGAAGTCCTCCGCCGAAGAGCCATCATGCAAGAGACCTACCCCGTGTACTATGACACAGAGTGGGAAGCCACTACTCGGTGTTCGGCCACTTGGTGTTCCTGCTAGTGCCACAACCCGTTCACTCGTCCTGGTGACTAGTCATGCATGTCATCATGGCACCTATGCCATGCGTGCTTTTCGATTTCACCGGAATGGGCTTATGTATTTGTCAGATCCCCCCAAAGGCACAACGTCCGTAGTCATGTGCCATTTGCATGTATGTCTATGTCGAAAATTCTTGCAAACTTTTAAATATGCTATGACCTACATGTCTATGTCAGAACAGGGTGGATTTTCCACTGCTAAAAGTTTTTCTATATTTTTTTCCTTTCTACCCCACGCCCTATTTCGCTACCCCACGAATCGACCATCTTAGCCATGGCCATGGTTAGTGGTGGTGCCAATTGTCAGATCAAAAGGAGGAAGAGAGAAGGCGGGAGGCTACATATCGCCTCTGTATGAGGCTATCACCCTTATCGATCACGGGCGATAGGTGGCACCCTCCACGGCACGGCTGCCGCTACTTAACGTCTCGTTAGCTTGGCTTTAATGGGGCGACGGCAGGGGACTAATCACTCGGGAATGGGGCGATCGCCCAGGAATGGGGCGATCAACGCCTATTTTTGTAATTTTAATTTTGCTACGATTATTTCTGAAAAAGATTTAAAATAAATATTAAATAAAAATTTTAAAAATTATGGACTAACACTTGGGTTGACAAAATATATTGAACCCATAAAACGAAAACCAATTCAAAACAGCGGTTGGACAAGTGAACCGAAGAGTGGAACAGTTCAATGACCGGTCCGATTTTAAAGCCATGGTTATAAGCCACACAAATCAATTAAATTTGTAAAATATTATGTTATGCAATCAACTCATTTGCTAGAGTTTGTCCAAACATGCATTCAACAAATGTTTTAGGTGTCCGAACAATATTGACAAGAGTATACAATATTGTTTGTTTACCACGTGTCACACACATCTAAACTTATTACCTATTCCATCCGTTCCAAATTATAGGCCGTTTGACTTTTTGGACAGCAACTTTGACCACTCGTCTTATTCAAAAAATTTTATAATTATAATTTGTTTTCACTGTGATTTAGTTTATCATATAATATACTTTAAGCATGACTTGAACTTTTTCATATTTTACAAATTTTTTGAATAAGACGAGTGGTCAAAGTTAGTGTCAAAAAAGTCAAACGACCTATAATTTGGAACGGAGGGAGTATCTTCTAAACTATATGTATAAATGTTTGGATCTTATAATATTTTTTCCTATCTATTACCATGGAAAATCTTCTATTGAACACTATTTTTAAAGAGAATTTATAAACATATTTTAAAAATATATGAAGAATTCAGCGACGGTTAGAAGCTCCAGTGAGCAAAATTACGCGTGGCAAAGAAAACCACCGTCCTACCTGGCATCCATAAGTAACCTGTAAAGCTGTAACCCACGCAAAAGCAATAAAAACCAAGACCTAAACAAAAACCCAATAAAATCTCGCCTCGCCCTCCCCTCTGTCCGGTCGCCTAACCCCATCCCTACTTCCACCCGTCGCCGCCGCCTTCCGGCGAGTCGGAGCCCCTCCCCACGACGCCGAAGCTTGCCGGCCCCGTAGACAAGCGCGGTGCAGATAAGGTCGCCACCTCTCCAATTCGTCCTCACCCCCTGCCAGCCTCGGGACCCCATCTGGCTGGATCTAGGGTTGTGGGGGGAGAGGTTCTGGAATACTCCGCCGCGATGGAGGCGGCTGATCCGGCCGGCGACGGCCGCACCTTCAAGGCCGACTTCACCGCGGCCGGCGTGGAGCAGCTCCGGGAGCGCGTGCGGGCGAAGCTGCGCGAGTTCGGGGTCTACACCGACGACTCCCTCGTGGTACGATGCCGCAGCTCGCTTCCCGCCCTCCCCGCCTAGGTTGCTCCGCGTTGGTCCTGGACTCGTGGTGGTTCATGTTGTCTGTCTGGGGCTTCGGCTGGATTGCAAGTGTGCAACTTCAGGGTTGTAGTATAATTGTGTGTTCGATTTGCTCTTGAATTGGTTATGCACTGTTTGAGTGAAATCCGCTAGGTAGTATGCACCGGAGGTGCTAAAATTCTGTATAAGTTTGTGCAAATTGTGCTACCTTGGGAGTGATTTTGTTTAGTGCTGCTCCACTCCTCTGCTCACTAACGCCTCTTAGTTGAATCAACAGTCATAATGTTGTTAGATCTCAGGACCTCTCAGCTTTGCTTGTGTATTTGCTGTCTGAGCTGAGGTGATCTCAAAACCTCTAAGCTTTGCTTGCAAATTTGCTGCCTGGAGTTGGGGTTGGATTGGACTGAAATGCTGTTTGTTGGCTCTTTACAGCTTATCTACTTATCTACCTATTTGCTTATCTCTGTTTTCAAAATACAAACGCTTTGGATTTTTGAGTCCATTCTTTTATGTCAAAGATGCGCCTCAAAGCTCTAAAAAAATGTCAAACGAATTGGACCCGCCTCTTGAGGCCACCTTGGGAAGCTCTCAAAGTTTAGGAGATAAGCAAATAAGTTGATAAAACATAAGTAAATAAGCTGTAAAGAACACCAACGTGGCTTATAGACTAGTCTGTGTTTTGTTTACATGAATTCAGCTTACTATAACGAGGCAGAACTACGAAAATATTGTATAAAAATGTGCAAAATATCTTGAAGTGAGAACATTCTGTCCTGCTGCTATATAGTGTGACTTATGCCTTATAGATTCCCCCCCTTGAAGGAATTCTTTACACATGGTGATAAGAGACTAAGAATCCTTAATTCTTGAATTAATGTGTTTGTGGATGGGTATATTCACTATATTGGTGTAATCTGAACATGTTTTTTGGTTACTACTAGGCCAGTTGCTCAGTCTTAACATGGATAACTACTTCCAAGGACTAAATCTTTGTGTTAACATGTGTCAAGTGCACTATATGTTTTGATTATTGTTGCATTGCATTACTGGATGTAGCTCACTTTATTGAACTTGTGGCATGATTCTGGTTGCTGCCTGAACATGCTTGCATAGGTTTTTCCTTTGTTAGATGAATCTGTTCAGGCCTATTTCTGTTTTGCACATAGGCCAAGAAGCATTGAAAATGACTACACTACCCCTAGTTATTATCTCTAAGCACTCTATTCAATACTATTTATATGGGAATACAAGCCAAAGCAAGGTATTTATTAGGGGTATTGAGGAAAGAACACATTTACTTTGTATTGGAATATGAAATAAGCCCTATATATATATTTTTGAGATGGTACAACCCGAACGTACACAACTCACACAACAACACCACACTCACACACCCCGTGCGCGTCCAGTGCACACGCAGAACCAGATGAGAGGCCCTACACCTCCGTACGCAGGCACGCGTAGTCCCACTGAACACGCACGCATGTGCCTCGGGATTCAATCCCGGGTGTACCGGCCCGGGATTAAATCCCGGAGAAATGCGACACCAGCGCGCTGAGGCGAAGCCTCGAACGCCGGCAGACTTGCTTGCACAGCTGCGAGCAAGCCAACTGAGCTACGGCTCAGTCCGCGAAATAAGCCCTATATTAATGGACAAGTCTATTAAAAAATACACCTTATATTCTTGTATGGAGAGAGTATATATTATTATTGTTGAAATCTTTGTTATTTATTGCAAATTATGTGGCACATTGTCTCATATATGTGACTGTAGTATTTTGTTGCAACTCAGAATGCAATGCTGAGTATTCTTTTGAAGATCGGTATACCATGTTGTTATTTAAGGATTTGTGAATTTCTTATCCTGGCATTGTTCAACTGGTCAAGTTCCCATGGGTCTTTGGTCATTACTTTAAGGCTTTTCCTTCCCATTTTTATTTTTATATAAAAAGTGGTATTTTTTGCTTCTGATTTTTCCATTCATTAGCAACTCTTTTTCAACCAGGTGTGCTGTTATTATTGCTAGTCATCATTTGACCCAAAAGTTTCAACAGCAGAAAATGTTTAAACCAGTAGAAAAAATTATTGTAATGTCTGGTGGAACATTAGGAGAGAGGACACCTGTGGAAGAATCTGCTGCTTACTTGTTCCCTGTCTCTAATGAATGACACATCCTGCAGTGACAGGGATTGCATTCTCTCTAGCACTTTTTATTACCTTGTGTTCATTTTCCACTTGTTGGAAGGCTAAACATCATTTTTTTCCTCTTTTCTCTTATTGATTTATTAAGTCATGATATTCTGCAGAAAAGCAGTAAATGGACCTCTATTGTTGCCTTAAGTGCAGGAATACATTATTGTCTTGCTCAGGAATGGAAGACGTAAGGATGAGGCCAGTAAGGAGCTCAATGTATTTCTGGGAGGTGACAGTGTAGCGTTTATTTCCTGGTTAGTACACATCACATGTGATTTGAATTTATTTGTGCATCACCTGTGTTCCTGAATCAATCTTTAATGTATCTGCACATAAACAATTTAGTGTAAATGAAAAAGAGAAGTTTTCTTTGCATAATAACTTTTGTTCTTCTGTTTATATATATTAGTTTGACTTATAGTTTGTCTCTGGTTTGTCCTTTTTGTTTCTCCTGAAATAAATTGAATTTGAAAATGAAGTTTAAAATGGTGGGATTCTAAATTTAAGTGCACTTTCTCAGTATTTTTCATGTCAGCTGATGCACAAAACAAAGTGATCTGTATGATTGGAGTTAAATCATTGTTTGCACTAGATTTATCCCCAATTCCCCTTCACTCATAAGTTCGATTTATTGCCAAATCACAAATCATTTACAAGTGAGCAATACAGACTGAATTTGCAGGTTTTTATTTTTTTAATTTTCGCATGGTCTTATGATGGTTGGCTATGGCTACTTACTCTAATACATGGCTCGGTAATCCTGAAGACAAGGTTCAGGAAATCGCTAATCAATCGGCGAGCTGGGGACCAGGGATTAATCAGATTACTCGGGATTAATCGGTGGACATTAATCAGCGGAATAATAGTAGGCAGGAGATCCTAGCATCATTCAGAATTACAAATTCTAAGCACTAACAACTTAACAAATGACTAGTAACAAGTTTAACACCCAATCTAGGCCGATCTTCATGGCCCAGCCCAACTCTCCAAACTTAACCCTAATTTTTAATCACCCCTCACCTCTCTCTCTCTCTCTCCCCCCCTCCTACTCCTAGATCCAGCGCCACGTCACCGTTTCCCCTCCTTCCCAATGCAGCAAGCACTGCTTCCTCCACTTCCCCCTTCTCACAGCGCCACCTCCCCATCTCCCCTCCCACCAGTGCCTCCTCCGCCCCCATCCCTCCCAGTGCAGCATGCTACCTCCTCCTCTCCCATCCACAAGCGCCACCTTCCCTCCCTCCCAGCACAGCCGCACTGCGCCTCTGCCTCCCCCACAGAGACAAGAGCAGCAGCAAGGGTAGTGGTGGCTGATGGCAGCGGCGGTGGGAATCGACGGCGGCGCCGCGGCGGCGGGTCTCCCCCACAAACCCTAGTCTCCAATCCCGTCTCCCCCAATTTTCTCCTGCTAGGCATGCTCTGTTTTGCTTTGAAGTGGGCCCTGGAAGCCATTTTAGTCACCGACTAATTGGTCAACTACTGATTTTGACCTGTTAATCGGTCACACCGATCAGAGCCCTGATAATGGTGAAATCGAGTGGGCGCAGTGGCGATCACATGTTAATCGGTGATTAATTGCAATTTTAGAACATTGGTGAAGAGGTGGATTATTTGAAGAAGTGCCTTTTTCTACCTTAATTATTGTTGTTTGCACTGTAGGTCTATAGCAACAACTACAATGATTTTTTACTCTTCAATTTGAATCTAATTGGCAGTTTCCGATTTGTTGCCCATACAAGTAGTTATAATTGTCTTGCGAACTTCTCATATCACGTCAACAAAATATTCAGAACTGCTGCCATTGGTTCTGTTGTTGGCATTTATATCACTTATGAAATGTAGAGCAAACACATTATTTAATGCCATGCGATCATTGTAGGTTGTGGAATCATCTATCTTTAAATTTGCACCTGTATGTACAAACACTAGAACAGCACCAGGTGGAGAATAATGATGATGAAACCCCAAAACAGTTATCTGGGACATTAAAATCATCAGAGGTGCACTTGAGGAGCAAAGGTCAAACTCATCCTGAGCGTACAAGTGAATCAAGTACAACAACCAGAAGTCGGAATAAGAGGGAATGGAAAGGAATTGGTCGGGAGGGTAATGAAAACTTCCCACTTCGAAGCGTACTGACAGATATTTTGCATGGAGAGGAGAAAAAGTTGCAAAAGTCTAATGAAATACGACACCCTCCAACATCTAATCAACGGAATGGCAGAAAGCGTGACAGAGAGGATAAACTGCAACAAACAAAGGTGTGTAATAACTCAAGTAAATCTTCTGAAAAAAAGATCTGTTTTTGTTAACCAAGCGGATGGAATATTGTGCCTTCATGTCTACTTCAGCCATGCCAGCTTTCTTTTTTTTTGTTTATGTGTGGCATTGCTCATAAATTTGTTTTTACATTGTAACCGAATGTTTAATTAAGATGCTTGTGAACACTGATTAGAGCATGTTCGAAGTGGCTTTTTTAAAAGCTTAATTGACGATTTGGCCTTTCCAGTCCATTTTTTTTATTATCATGAAGCCACCTCTAAAAGCTCTTAAAAATAACATAAATTGAGCGGATCAGCTTCGAGAAGCAGATTCAAGAACCTCTTGAAGTCCAGGTTAACATTCAGCTCACTTCAGCTCAGCTAGCGTATTCATGCAGCTTAGCTACTCCAAACAAGCTTTTTTTAGCATTAGCAAGAATATAAGAAGAGATTCAGTTTCCAGTTTCTAGTTGAAATGAGTACATTGGTTTTCTTCAATCCATTTTCCAACAGTTACACTGCAATAAAATATTCTTATCCACTGACAAATCAAATGTTTGTTTCTCATGAATGTGCATAAATGAGCTTTAGCTTTGGCTGTTTAACTTTGCTGCTGTACTAGTTTGCAATTTGGACCAACTAACCGAGCAAGTTGTTTGAGGTCTTGGGGAATTCACCAAATAGACAACATAGTCACTGTATCTGCCTGAAATATCATTGATTTTCTACTTTAAAAGGACAAGAAAATTGCATGTGTTGGACTAATAAGCATATCAGTGTAATACACCTACCTAATTCTGGTAAACTATAAGCATTTACTCTTCATGGCATCCCTTGAGTTAGTGTTTTTCTTTGGTATTTTTTAAAAATAAATTTGTACTTTAAATTTTGATTTTACTGAGATCAATATGCCGTATATCGATATTTTCTTTCATTTGTTGCCAGAGAGATCTGCCTTCACGTCCCGTGCTTGGTGCTTCCCGCCGTCTTCTACAATTCGCTGTTCGAGATGCTGTAAAAGCTGTACAGCAAACCAGCAGCTCTACTGAACCATCTTCCAAGCGCCTACGTTCAGTGGTTTCTACATCTACAGACAATGCTAAAAGATCAGAAAGGTCTTCAGACAACCTGCATGACAAAAGATCAGAAAGGTCTACAGACAACCTCCATGATAAAAGATCAGAAAGAACTAGACAAATTCTACATGTGCCTGGAGCTGCTTTAGCTCTTAGAGCTGCTGCAGAGGCTGCCGCAGATTCTACCAAAGGTAGATCTACTGGAAGTGTGTTTAGTCGATTAGGTCAAGGGAATGTTGTGAATCATCAACCTCGTTCTCGTGAAGAGCAGAGAGACCATGAGGATTTTGAACGAGATACAACTGTAGATGATCATGATTCTGATCGATACAATAATGATGAGGAGGTATCCGGAGATCTGACAACATCAGATAGGGAAGCCGAAATGAATGTGGATTCTACCTCTGATGATGATGTGAACGGAGATGATGGAATTACTAGGTACAAAAGTTCTGATTCACATATAGGTGCCGTCTCTTCCATATCAGAGAAGAAAAATTTATTGGCTACATTGAGTGAACCAGAAACTAATGCAATGAAACCTTCAAGTTTGACTAATGACGAGCCACTGCCTGTTGCTTCGAAACCAATAAGAGCGAGCAAATCTGTGGCTGTTCCGGTTAATGTCAATACTGTGGAATCTCTCAATTATGAAACACAAAAAAATGTCCTTGCTGTGGAGGAGCCAACCATCACACCCATGAATGCTAATGTTACCTCTCTGGCTAGTAATATGACTAATATCAAAGTAAGTCACCATATACCTTGAACAAGAAATTTCTAATATTTTAAAATATATAGGAATCTTTGGGTAGATGTGCTCTAACTGTTGAAAACTTATCCAGGAATCAGGTCATGTAGAAGTTCAAAAGGATTCACAGCGGCCTGCAACATCCGGTATGAGGATTTATATTATTTTTATAATACATCGATGCAATAACAAAGTTTTCTTTCTAGAATCAATTATAAGCAAAAATGCCTTCATCATGAGGATAATGCTGTTTATTACCCGATATAACATATCTTTTGTCCTTGCAGTTACAAGTTCATACAACACTGCACTTCCCACCGAGGATGCAGATTCTAGAACCCTCTATGTTAGCAATGTGGGTATCCTTGTATTCTCATCCCCTAATTTATTTCATGCCCTTTGGTTTTCGTATTTATCTTTTTCAACTTTTTTGAAGGTCCACTTTGCTGCCACCAAGGACTCATTATCTCGTCATTTCAACAAGTTTGGTGCGGTTCTGAAAGTAGTTATTGTTACTAATGCAGCAACGGGCCAGCCAACCGGGTTAGTTTATTTCTTGTGCTTTTTTTTTTTGCTGAGATAAGACAATTGTATTTTCTTTTAGTTATTTACCTGAGATAATCAGATAAAATTGTACTGTGATCGGAGAAACGTAAAGTGACAGGGCATGTTGGCATACCTAGTTCTATCACCCATTTCACTCACTATGTGCTATTGTGCTACACCCTTGCCTTTATTCAAGTATCAAATCATCTTGAACAAATTCTCAGAAAGCCTTTTGGAGATAGATCTTAGTTTGATTTAGAACCATATGAAATCTAAACCGTGAACTCAATAAAAGGAAAAAGCAAGAATTTACTATTCATAAGAATTTTCACCCTTTTTCCCTCTTACTGTCAATTGAATTTGGACGTTCAATTTTATACAGTGCTAGATCACACCAAGGTATATGTCGACAAGATTTATAGAATTTCGAAGTTGATCAGATGTGCAAATTATTTAAACATGTTATATACTGAGGAAAGGACTTTGTATAATTAGCAATGGCACCATAGGTCCTTAAACTTATATTGAGTATCAATTATGTCCAGTTCTCAAGTTAAAGCTACAATAAACTACCTGCTTCCAATTCTAGGGCCATAAAATCAGCAGTTCCATATCTATTTCCAAAAAACTCAGTGAATGTTTTCTTTTCATCTGATGCAGGTCTGCCTATGTGGAATTTTTACACAAAGAGTCGGCTGAACGAGCTCTGTCATTGAATGGTACATCATTTATGACACGTATTCTCAAGGTATGATGGTTATTGTCTTTTAAATTATTTTAAACCTGTCACGCAGTACTGTTTTTCCTTGCAAATTATTGACCTACTAAATATGGAATACATTTTTATATCTTAGTACTCAAGGAGAGGTTGAACATAGAGCACTGTCCTTGTATCCAGTTCAGTGTGTTCATCCACTGCATCTTTATGCACTAGTGTTGCATGGAACGTCTTTGCATGAAAGTAGCATGCAATCACACTTGCTTTGTTATTGGCCTTTTGGGTTCCCTTAGAACTATGGGAAACTAAACTGGTTGCCAAGTCTTACGAATGCTGACGCACCGCATAGGTGAAATTCATCGTTTTTTCATGTATTGTAGGTCGTCAGGCAGAGTTCTCATGAAGCTGCTCACTTTTATGGCTGGCCTGGTAGTGGACGATCGTCAATGTATGCTAGGCACAGTAGGATAGCTTACCCAAGGGGTGTTCTCCCTGGTACATCCTTTAGAGGGCGTGCTTCAATGAAAGCTGGTGCTAGAAGTTTACAGTGGAAACGTGAGTCTTCAGGCAATGATTCAGATGCAGGTGCAAAACCTGATATGAGTGTGGCACTGTCTTCTGCTGAACAGGTGCTTCCACCAGCTACATAGGGGAGCATATTATAGTTGATCATAATGAGAACCAGTTGGTGTCTTGCCCATCGCGCAGCATGTTCGAACCAGGACACAGCATGTTTGAACCAAGACAATAAGCTGCGAAGATGGTTGCTGCAAAAATGCTGCTTTGTAAAAAGGCTAAAAGGCAGGAAAACACAAAAATAAAAAAAAAACAAAAAGGGAAAGGAGTTTAGAGTCAGGATTTGGTAAACTGCCATTCTGATGCTTGGAGGTGGTTGTCTTCCATATCAATGAATGTGCTGCCATATTGTGCAAGCAGTTTTCTACAGCCATCTGAAAAGGGCCTAGTCAGATTTGAAATAGCTGCAAACAGGATCAATCAGGATTGCTTATCAAGTAGACAGACGGGAGGATCAGTTTTTGGACATGATAACTTAGCGTTAAAGCAGTGCTCCATCAATGTTTACCAACAGCGATCCATCAATGTAAGCCCCAACTGTATAGAAGCCTATTTATTTGTACTCTTTTCTGAACCAAATCCCTTTCCCAACAAAAAAAAGGGGGAAACTTCTCCAAAAAAAAAAAAGCTTGCTCTCTCCGTGTGTTATTTCTTATTGAGTCAACTGTTTTATTTCTTAAATGTATTGGTATTTTTTTAGTTAAACATTCATTTTTGTGGTCAACATTGTTGCATTACCTCCGGAACACCCTTTCCTATATAGAAATTGAGCAGGCCAATAATACTTCTGCCTCTATCTTGTAAGGTGCAGTTTTCTTAAGTTTATAAATGTTTTCGCAGTTTTTATTAATGCAGGGTTTGATTTTGTTCTATATTTCTGTTGCGTTCGCCACTTCACCCGATTTCCTTATACGATGATCCCAGATACAATGGTGTATTATTGGTGTGTGTTTTTTAATGGCTTGCATTTTGTTGCAAAGAGAGCTATTGGTTGTGTAATGACATGAAATTTAGAGACTAGTATCTTAGTGCAAATGACATGAAATTTAGAGTGTCCTAGAGCAAAATTTCCCTTATTGTTAAATTTGCTAGTACGTAGTCTTCATATTTATTTACTATTTTCGAGCTTGTATGACAATATGGGGCAATCCCCAATTCCCTACGAGATCGACGGATGGTGGAACTTTCCTATATAATCACTTGTAGCTGTGAACAATGCCTCTTATCGCCTTTTCGGCAGGCCTATCTCTGTGGAAGTAGTTGTACCTGAATTGTCGGGCATTGCAGTCGTATTAATTGGACCTGAGGTTGCCAATTCTCTGTGCGGTGATGCTTAGGTCCTAGATCGCGCAAGGGCTAAGCACCATTGCCCATATCTTATCTACACCTTAAACATTTAGCCTCAAGCGTGGGCACAACAACCACCTGTGAATCTGTGATATAACATGCGTGCATATACCTGTACAGGTGCACGAGCGTACGGGTGTTCTTTGGCCTGCCTGCCTGCCTCGTAGTGGCGACCACAGGTATGCACAGGAGCGAGCGTGCACCCGTCCATTCGGCTATCGGCGATATCACATCACGCCGCGCCTAATTTATTCCCTGCGACGCGAGCACCACGTGAAGCGTAATGTATTGGGCATTAGCCATTAGCCTCCAGTGCGGCAACAGCTAGTGGCCTTCCTACGCAGCCCGACGTCAGCGTCGTGTCACCCACGGGATAATGGTAGCTAGTGTTGGTGTTTAGGGACCTGGCCTTCCTTGTGGACACCTTAAAATAAACCCAATGGCGTCATTACCGATGCAGGCCATCGACACGGCATCGATCATCCATTTGTCAGTAGGGCTAGAAACGAGCCGAGCCCGAACGAGCCAGCACTGGCTCGACTTGGGCTCGTATGGGTGACCGAGCTAGCTCGACTCGGCTCGGTTAGTGCCACGAGCTCGGAGTTGGGCTCGGCTTGGGCTCAACCGAAGCTCGAGCTGGCTCGCCCCAGCTCGCGAGCTCGACAACAAAATACTTGATGCTCAGTTGCTGACAGTGATGATTTCATCCTACATTTCACGAGCAATCTGGACAGCTAAGCTCCGGAAATCAAACACATCTAAGAAAGATTGTGTAGCATCTTTGGACCAAATCCTCCAAAATTACAACGAAATCGTTACGGCACCATCCCCCAGCTCTCAACAGCACACCAAAATCAAACAAAGAATTGTCAATCAGAAACTACAGGAAGGGGGAGCGCACATCAGAGGAAGCCTAGGAGGACGGTGGGCGCGATGGCCGAACCTGGGAACCGTGCAGATGAATTCTCCACCGTGGAACCTAGGCCGTGGCCTCCCGCCGGCGGCGACGGTGGGCGCGATGGCCGCTGGCACGTGCTCGTTGGTTTCCCGGCCGGTCCCGAGGCAGCCGAACGTGCCCCTTCCCCACGAGTACACCTCCCGTCACTGCAGCCCCATCGAACCAACAAAGCCACCTCTCGGATCCCCGATTCTAGCGAGGCGGTCGAGAATTGCGAACAGTGGCCATGTGGGCATCGTTACAGTGAGACGGCGTTTGGGCCTCGCCGGTGACTCTGGCGACCACCCAGGCGGCATCTACGGGGAGCAGCAGCGGAGCGGAGGAGACGACAGACAAGGAAGAGGAGGAGAAGCATGAGGAGGAGGGCACAGGGCCCCAACCAGCCTGGAGGAGGCCTGTAGATCTGGGGTGGCGATCTCGAGGTCCGGAAGAGTAGAGCTTGAATAGGGGACAACCGTGCGGGGATTGGGATTTGGAGGAAATGGGGGACTAGGGAAGGAAGGATGGTAGGATGGGGAACTATAGTGCACGCGGCTGGCGCTGGGTGCTCGCCTTGGTAGTTGCTACCGAGCCACGAACAAGCCCGAACGAGCTCGCTGTGGCTCGGCTCGGGCTCGAATTTGCATCCGAGCTGGAAGAGCAGCTCGGCTCGGGCTCGTTTCCTTCCGAGCCGAGCACGATCTGAGCCTGCAACCGAGCCGAGCCCGAGCTCAGGTTCCAACCCTATTCGTCAGGCATATTCGGAGCAAGCGAGTGCTTACGATTAAACTAAAAGCCGGTTCTATGCAAAACTTAAATAATTTATTTGATTTTTTAACACTTTAACTTTTTTAATGATATTTCTCGATAATTTCAAAGTTACAAGAGAAACATTTTAAAAGACCGGGTTAGACGGCTAAAAGGAGGTTGAATAGACGCTAAAAAGATCTTAACGTTTTCTTTAACAACGCGTCCTAAAACCTAAACCAAATGATGAACCTTGTAACAAATAGCTATAGAAACTACCAAGAAACAAGACTAATCAAGAAACGTGACGGAAGATAAATTCCTACAGTAGAACAAAGACACATCAAAATGGTTATGACTCCCAAACTAAGCTCATATGGTTATGAGATTTTTATCAGAGCTAGATATATAAGTTAGAAAACCAGAAAATAAAGAATCACCTTCATAGCATCACTAAACAAAAAGATACAAAAATCACAATGTCTGCTGCTCAAAGATTTCGAACTGCACAATAGGGGTTTGGTAAAACCTTTATAGATCTCAAACCGTGGGTCTAAGCTCTATGAAAATTTTACTGAAAGAAGATCGAAAATTCACATAACTAACCCAATAAGAATCACCTCCATACAATATCTGAGAAAAAATAAAGAAAAATCACAAGCTCTGTTGTATAAGAATTTCAGACTGCAAACAGAGGGTTGGAAAAACTTTCATAAATCTTAAATCGTTGCTCTAGGCCTTATGAAATTATTATCACAAGTATCTCTAGAAGTTAGAAATCCAACCCAACAAGAATCACCTTCATATCATGTCAGAGAAAAAAAATAAAAATAACAAGCACTGTTGTGCATAAAGAATGAACATACGAAGTTGAGCAAGAAAAAGAAAGAACTTGATCTCGGTATTCTTGATAGGTTGCAAGATGATATAAGCGTTATTAGCAACCTCTACATCTCCTAAATCAACAAGAAATCAACATATAGAAGGAGGGGAGGTAAAGAAACTAGTGTCAAGAGAAATAAGAAAGAAAACTAGATTGAACACATAGAACCAATTAAGAACTTTTTGTGCAACTTATCGTTCTATTGCTTAATTGGTTTTCTACATCCACACACAAGTGGGCAAAGCTCCTAAAGAGCATATAATTCTGAAATAAAACCCTAAACAAGATTTGAGTGGAGGCATCCTTCCATCACTCTTTATATAAGCCTTTTTAGTGTATCTCCACCCTTCAAGGGTTGCTTAGCTTCTAAACTAACTTATCAAAGGTTAGGATTCACTCACTCCACTACCAACAACCAGCCCCACATATAGGATTTATATGGGCCACACAAGACCTATATGGTCTTTACATAAAACCCAAACAACCTGATGTAACGGTCGTCGTTTCTTGACTTGACCGCTCATTTTTCATGTCTCTGGGCCTCCAACCCAAATTGGAAACTTTGAGCCACCTCAAGTCCATCTTTATGACATCCACGTGAGCTCGGTTTAAACCCAACCGTCCCGTTAGCATCCTACCGTTCTAGACCTTGGTTCTCACAACCTAGTCTCGGTACTCGCTGACGACCACAGCTGCCTCCAAACATGCACTCAAATAGACCAACATAATCTTCACAAATATCTCACTTAACTTCCTACAAGTTAACACATTATCATTTATAATCATGTAGTGACCCTAAATCAACACTAATTATTGGTCAAAACTATATCTCAAGTGCATATCAGCTTGTGAAAATTATATCAATTAATCCGTGCATCAAATTACTTTCTGCCTAAAATGAAAAACCTTCGTCTTGAAATTCTCTCTAAGGGCTATGAAGATCAAAAAATCATCCGAACAAAGGAGTACCACGAAACTGTCCAAACTATAAAAAATTATAAGTGCTGAAACATAAATCCATCCGACTCTAAACAAGTCTCAAACATAAACTCCTCAACCAAATTAAATCAAGTCATATATACTCGTCACCACATGAAGACGTCCACATGGTCTCACATATTTTTAAATCCGGCTTCGATTATCAATTTTAGATTTTCGAAACCAGTATTTTAAATGCCAATAGATAATCAGATAATTTCAGCGTCAGAAAATACCCTCTTAGAAAGGTCAACGACACACACAATTTACCAAATCCTTACTTCCAGATATTTATTAAAACCCTCCTAGAAAGGTCAATGACACACACACAATTTACCCAATCCTTACTTCCAGATATTTATTAATGTTACAACCATGCATCGATAAGAAAAGGAAGGGTGACATTGTGCTCTCTTCTTGACCGAAAGAAGAAAAGAAAAAAAATGAGTTCATCCTCATGCCAACATGGTGATGCTCCGATGCAAGTGTTACGGCCGTGTCGAGGATGGAGATAAAAAACGATATCTTGTTGGATTTGGTTTGCCTGGGCCTCGCTCCTGCGTGAAACAGCTTTTGGTGTAATTTAAGGACACTCTGTTGATAGAGATGCCTGAAAAAAGGAATTTTAAAAAATATCATGCTAGCAGTATCAAAGTAGCCAGTTGGGCGGTCACGCCGTCTGCCTCTTCCCTCCAATCGCGAGATGGATCGTTTTTTCGGTGACGAGCCCTGTTGCTGTCCTCTGTGGGGGCAGCCCACTGATGCATGTTCTTTTCAGCTTATAAGTTACGTTTATTTATAAGCTAAAAATTTATAGTTCCTTGATAAGGGTATCCGAGTATCAAAAAATTATAGAAAAAATGGTTTTGAGAGATTTGAGAAAAAATAGTAAAACTTAAATTGACTACTAAATATCAAGATGTTTGATTTGTATGAAAATAACAAATTTTTAACTTATAAATAAACGTAGCTTATAAATTGAAAAGAACACTGCCTAAAGGTCATCCGGTCATCCCTAAAAGCTAACCAATCCAGTGATGACTCGAATAAACGGAGGATTAGTCGGCAGGAGTTGCAACGGACAAATTTTGCCCCGCGTAAGTCTTAGCCCTTTCTAGAAAAAGTGAAAGCTAATGTATTGTCGATTGACGTAGCAACCACCACATTAGTACCATGCATGCATAACCTGTTTCTACAGCAATATGAATATATCCTCTTTCAACAATGTAAAGACTGACTTTCTACACATTTTGTCACAGCTACTTACGCTTAAAAGTAGTTTGCGGTGATTCTATGTAAGCGAAAATTTAGTAAGAACATCTCACTTTAACGGTCGATATAACTGCAAACAAAATGACAGCAATAAAACGTGGACCTAGCTTAAATTGAGTGTGACGACAAACCTTTCTTATTTCCATTTTTATTAGAAATGAAATGTTGTTCTAGGTTGTATGCAGCTGTCACACCAATCCTAAGATTGATGAGAATTAACAAACTTACTTCCACACACTTGTCTACAGGTTCTATATTCCGGTAATTTCGTAGTAGTGTAAAACAAACTATATTAAATTTAGTGTGACGATAAACCTTTCTGCCTGTAGTTTCACACTAACGTAAACACAAACCACCCAAAATAGTTCGCGCGTGTCTACAGAAAATTGAATAAAAACCGGCACCACCGTAGCGTACGCGAACGGGACTGACCGACGCGGATGCGGCACGTACGTAGGCTTCTGACCGAGTAAACGCGCGTTTTTCACCGTGCCGCGGACGCGAGCCGCAGAGCAGCCGGCCGGCGTGATGGAAATCGTTGGCGCTTGCGCTGCGCGGCGGCATGCGGACGGTTCGTTCGGTGCCATAAGTCGGCTGTCGGGAGCGAGCGTGCACGCCGCGCACTTTGATCGTCGTGCACCCATGTAGTATGGTAGGAGCCAGGGCGGATCCACCGCTCCGCCACTGGTAGGAGCAGTACTCCTATACTAGTAGTGGACTAGTAGTATATGCATCCCCTACGTTCCTGCCGTTTGGTGGCCTTCCCTGCTCCACCCCTATACTATGTCCATCGAGATGATGGGGTTGACACGAATTGAATAGTAATTCACCGGAAATATTGTACTCGTATCCGGATACACTAACCATTGATCCTATGTATCCACGTGATTAATTGTAACAGTAACTAGGGTCTATTCCTTTTAGTTTATCATCTTATCTTATTCACTTATCTCTCAATTAAAAAAATCAAATGTTTTTCCTTTTATAATATATTTTTTCTATCTTGAAACCACGTCTCAAAACTCTCAGAAACACGTCAAACAAAGTGAATGGGACTTTTCAAGCTATCTCTGGAAGATCTCGAAGTACACCTTATAAACAAATAAGATAATTTCAAGAGACAGCAGCTAAGTGGTTTGTTGCAGCAACATCAGCCTCTCCTCTCCCACCACATATGCCCCTAGCCTCCTTGTCTAGGTTGGCATTGCTCCATGTCCACTGTGTCGTGCCTCGACACGAAACGGTCTCTACCTTGCCTCTGGTCTTTTTTTGTTCCATACATACTGTGTTGTCGAGCCCGATATCGGTACTATCGACTCTATCGGCACCCTCTGGTATATTTTCAAATCAGCCAAAAAATCATATTGGAGTGAATTTTGGTTGAATTAGATAATACACATATAATAGAGAACAAGCATGTTTATAACGAGCAAAGCCTTTGGCCTGGTAGTTAGCTGCACACTTTCCCAACCTACAGCTCGACCTTTCGAGCCTATATTCTGGCAGTTCTTTTATTTTTTATGTTTCGCTTTGAAAATTTCAATTTGAAAAAATAGGCCGATATTTACGATAAAAAATCCAATAATCAAAAAAATTGTTTTTATCGGTAGGGTCTGGTAAAATTTTGTTGCCGATTATCAAATTTTGTCACTTCCTCCTCATTTTTTTATTTTTTACTCTGAAAATTTCAAATTTCAAATTGAAAAAACCGGCCGATGTTTACGATAAAAGTCCAATAATCGCAAAAATGGTTTTTATCGGTGGGTCCGGTAAAATTTTGTTGCCGGTTATGAAATCTTGTCGCTCCCTCCTCATGTCATGCGTGTTGGTGTCCCAGTCAGCACGACATGGTTTGAAGCCTCATGTGTCGAGTCGTGGCCAGTGACTAGGCACATGGGTCACCTTAAGAGCATCTGTAGCAGGTACTCTATAATACTGTAGCTTGAAATAGAGTAGCTAGTGTAGGGAAGGAATTTTTTAGAGTGTAGTGTAAAGTGTGAAGGAATTTTAGAGTGTTCGATAGAGGGAGCAGTGAATAGTGTTATAGGGTTGGAGGATAGAGTAACTGATGTGGATAGTCTGACATGATACAAGCAGCACCTATGCCCAATTCAGTCACATCACAATCAGATCATGTCGTACTAGACCTATCGACCTATATGAACATGTCTAGATAGTAATTAAAATCTGACCAAACTGCAAGTTTAACCAAAAATACCACAACCAGTCTAGATGAGTTGGGAATTTAGAAATTGGGACCAGAGGATTATAGGATCTGGCCTATATTATTATATTATTGAATCGATGGTTAAACCAGCGATCCAATAATAGATTCAGTTTTAATAACTATGGTCTACAATACCGCTTAACGAGAAGCTGCATTGTTACCGTGGAACGGATGGTTTTAGACGGGCGAGGAGAGGTGACGGTCTGATGGAAACGGAGGAAGGAGCGACGGCAGTGCGCCCGTCAGCCCGTGGCAATCCGGACAGCTCAGCGGCGGGACGGCGACGGCCGACAGCGCGAGCGAGCGGGCGGAACGTGCGGTGAAAAAGACGGCGACTCGGCTCGGCCCGGCCGCTCCGGACGCGCGCCGCCTTATAATAGGCGCGGGCCAGCGGTGCTGCCGATGGATCATGGACGGGGTGACGGACGAGTGGTTTTGGCCAGCTTTTTTGGTAGGTTTCGGGTGCGCTCGGGCGGCCGGGGCCGGTCAGCTTTGGCCGGCTACTCGGCGAGGCGAGGACCCAGGTCCACCCAGGGGCGCCACGCCAGCATCCTTCACGCCGGGGGTAGCAATCACAATGAACATGGCGTAGCATGGCACATTGGCATCTCTAACCGGGTCGCCATTTGACCGTTCCGCCCATCCGGGTGCTATGGCTGGGTGTACCCGGTCGTAGGACTCCAGTCTCGATAGAGCATTTTTAGTAGGCACTATAAAACAGTGTTTATCTAACTTTTAGATATAGAGTAGTTGCCGGAGATAATGAATCTTTTAAAGTATAGTATAAAATGTGAAAGAATTTTAGAGGATTGATAGAATGTGTAGAGAATAGTGTTATAGAGTAGAAATTTGAAGTGGCTACTGGATATGCTCTTAGCTCAGCTGATGAGATATGAGTTACGGCGACAGTACGTACGGCATGGTTTGACCAGTTTTTAGAGTCTCTGCCGTTGTGCCGTTGTACTATCTTTCTTTACATTAGACCAGCTAAGAGTCCAGGTTTTGCTAAGAGTGAAAGACAGATTATTTTATGTTATTATATTGAGACGTTTGGTTTAAATTCTCAACTCAGCTTCCACACCACGATCCCGCTGGTGTTAGCACAGAAAACATTAATTTTAATAGACTTTTGTTAATTAAAGGAGTAAACTAGTAGTAATAATATGTTGTTCTCGAAATTTTTTTGAACGAGATAAAATAAGATTAAAAATATTGTTTTAGTACTCATATTATCATGTCGTGGCTCTTAGCCATAGAGATACCATTGTGCTTAACATCTATGTTTGTCACCTTAACATCTATATTTGTCACCACCAATGTATTGGCATCGAGCTATTCTTATTATTGTATTGCATGCACCAACCAATTTATCTAAAATTTAAGATGATGAAGAAGGCCGGACAATATTTTTGGATACTTCCTCTCATGTCTAGGCTTTTCTAGGTATTACATGTGGGCTTGAAGTATGCCGCAATTTTTTTAAATTGTGTTGGTTAGGTATGAGACTCAAACCTTTTAGCTCTAATACTATATTGAATTGTATGCCCCAACTAAGTATATTTCAACCCTTATATACTATCTAGCGCCTTGCCTACATAAACCTTAGCCGTATCTCGCGCTATCAAGCTCTCCCCGATTCAGCTGTACTCCAACCATGGGTGCCGCCTGCCGCGTACGCACTCCCTTGCATCACCCCCTGTGCATTTCGCCATTTCCTTACCACGTAAGAAAAAGACCGTGGCGGCAAGCATCCCCAACCCGCCGCCCTGCCCCCGTAATTTCTTACCAGGTATACGCATAGACCAAAACTCCGTTGCTACTTGATAAGCCAACCCCTCCATTTTCCCAAATCCACCCGTGGCCGTGTGGCCGTGTCCTCCCACCCTCAGCCAACCGCGCGCGCGCGAGGGGCAACTCCGCCATTCCGCGCCGCGCCAACGGTGCCGGCGCTGGAAATAACCCCGCGGCAGACGTCGTTGTCGCGGGAGAACGCGTACGCCGCCCGTCTCCTCCTCCTACCTCGATCCCCCTCTCGCCGCCATAAAAGGGACGCCCCCTCCCCCTCCTCCGCCTCGCCTCTCTAGCCATTCCCCCCAAGCCACGCTAGCTCCTCGAGTCTACTGCTGTTGTTCGGCTGCTCCCGGAGGTAGAAGAAGAAGCTGCCTTGCTTGCTCGGCGCGCAGCGAGTGGCCGGATCAAGTCTTTTGAGTTTAAGAGGCTATGGCGCAGCGGGACAAGAAGGTGGAGGAGCCCATGGAGCTGCACGCGCCGGAGATCACGCTCTGCGCCAACAGCTGCGGCTTCCCCGGCAACCCGGCCACCAAGAACCTCTGCCAAAACTGCTTCTTGGCGTCCTCCCCGTCGGCCTCCGCCTCGGCGCCGTCTCCCTCGTCGTCTTCTTCGCCGGCGGTGTGTCCGCCGGTCGACAAGCCGAGGCCGGCAGCCTCGAGCGTGGCGCGTGCGGCCCCGGTTTCCCTGGCCGTTGACCGGCCAGTAGCGGGGCCGGCGGAGGCGAAGGCGCCGAGGTCGTCGGTCAACCGGTGCCACAGCTGCCGCAGGCGGGTGGGCCTGACGGGGTTCCGCTGCCGGTGCAGCGAGCTGTTCTGCGGCGCGCACCGGTACTCGGACCGGCACGACTGCAGCTTTGACTACAAGTCGGCGGCGAGGGACGCCATCGCTAGGGAGAACCCCGTCGTGCGCGCGGCCAAGATCGTTAGGTTCTGAGAGGAAAAACCGAGAGAAATCCGCAGTAAAATTTCCTCTTTTTTCTTCCTTTCTTTTTTCCCTTTGAAAATTAAAAAGGGTGAGGTGTTAATGTGCTGTTCTTGAGAGCTCCTTAAAGATGAAAAAAAATAGAAAAAAGATGAGGTGATTGGTGCAGGCAGGCAGGCATGAAGGCAAAGAAAAGAACAGTGTGACGATAATGTTGTAGGGGTGGTTGGGGTGGAGAGAAGAGGAGGAAGGGATGGGGTTGGTGTGTTGTCCCGTAATCTCCATTTAATTTTCTTTCTGTATAAACTATTTGGCATTTCTCTGGAGTATTATTAGCTCTTTGCTGCTGTTCCCATCTCTCTCCAGTCTCCACCGTCGGTTGTGAATTGTTCATGACAGCTCAATCATTGACGTCTGGAGTGCTCCATTATGGTTGGCAATTGGGGTTGGATTAGTTCAGCGGCGTGTGATTGGTAGGTGTCCTTACGCGAGCCACTAATCCTTTTTTATCTTTAATTTAAGAAATAGTTGATTATTTGCCACAAGAAAGATCGACCAATTAAATAATTAAATCTCCCTTAATTTAACTACGCGTTCCATGATGCCGTGCTGAACAGGTTAGATTGTAGCAGGAGCACGGTGCTATAAAATACCGAAAAAACCCACCGCATGCAAAATTTCATGCTGCTTTTTGAATGAATTCAGCCGTAATTTCAGCTAATCACTTGGATTAGTTTGCAATGAATTCGTCGCTTGGAAAATTCGGCATGTTTTCGCAGAGCCGGGAAAAAAAATCCGAGTTAGTATCTATACATCAGGATTTTCTGCGATGAGGTTTAAGGAGGTGGCGAAGACGGCGACACCCCGTTCGCCGCACTGTCCAGAAGTGACGCGCCAAAGGCAGTACGGCACCCCTCATTTCACACCATTCGTGGCATCGTGCGGCTCGCCGAGTTCAGGCCGGCCAGCGGCGGCAGGCCCCGAGCCCGCAAAAGATCCGCGGCGACCTTTCTCTGACTCTGAGAGGCCGGAGGCGGCGGTCCTTTTCCCCGATTTCCACCGCCGCCGCGTGCGGGGGCCCCACCGGCGGGGGCATCAGCATCAGCATCAGCATCGTCACCGGCGCAGGTCGGCAGCGGCGCGGCGTCTCTTGGGGAAAAAAATCTTATCTTTTCGTGACCCGATCGAGCAGGCAGTCGGTTCGCCGCGTGGCCCAGGCTGGAGGGGGCGGCGTCTCTTTCGGCTCCGGCCACGGCTCCGGCTTCTCGTGAGCTCGATCTGCGCGGTCGTGCTTGGCATGCGAGCGAGGCGTAGCTGGGCAAAGCCTTCGCGAGAAACGTCCCGAACGATATTGGGTTCGGTTGGCATGCAAAGGCGTGGCGAACTCGTTGGACTGGTCCTCGATTCTGGAGTGGTGCACTGTCGCGTGACTCGCGTCGCGTACTTGCGTGTGGTTTCGTAGGCTAGCCCTGCGAAGGTGCGGGGTATTGGCCGGGAACGTGTCAACTCTGACTTGCAAGTTGCAATTCGCGGAGATCACGTGGTGTTGAGTGTTGACTGGTTTTGCCTGTGATAAGTGGGAGAAGCAGCCCGTTCATGTGTCCAACAATCAAAACTGTGGCTTTCCAAGGCAGGGTACATCGTGACAAATTTGTTTCGACCCGAAAACCGAGCTAGCGAAAAGCGAAATGAAGTAGAATTAAAATTCGAAAGCCAGTTTTCGAGAATAGCAGCCGTTTGGAAATTAAATTTCGTTAGGGCTTAACAAAGAACCGAAGGACAACTTCGCCGGAGAGAAATACGTTCAAATATATAAAGTTCAGATAAAATTTTTTCAAAATCTGTAGCGAAATCTCGATCGGCACAGCGCAGGGTTGTGGGCGCAAGGACATGGAAAACGGCTCAGGTGCGGCACACGGGCATTGGCATGGTTCGTAGGCGCGTGCATGTTGCCTACATATACTATCTCTAGTTAAAATCTTGGAAGATGGTTCCGTATTACAATTTGGGAGAGGAATTTCAGAACATCTTTGAGAAAATGTATCTGGTGTAGTCAGCTAATCGAGTGGATTTCTTGTTCTTGTTTACAAACTCGTAACAAAGGGCGCGATCTTTGTCGTGAAGGTAATGAAATTATTCGAGCAGCTTGCAAATGGACAAAATTTTCATTTCTAGGGGAAAAGACTTGTGGCATGGAGCAGCAAGCCGTGGCGACCCGGGTTTATAAAACCGTCAATAACTACTTGGTTATTGTGGTTGCCAGAGTTCTAACTTGGTACGGTAATATAAACCAACCAGCTACCAAGATTAAGGTCAAACAAATTCAAATAAATTTGAAAAAAATATATAATTCGTTCAGTTTTATTTGAATTTTGGTGGTAACCAAACCCACTGCTGGGCACCGGTAACAAGTGCCCAAACGTTAAACCCCGGCGGCAGTACACCCGTAGTGTTCCACAAAATATCTAAAAACAGTTATTCTTTACCCATTTATTTTTTTTAGAAAACTACAATATTTATATACACCACTTTTGATCCAACTTTTTTTTTCCAATTTTAATATTTTATTTTAGAAAACATTTAAGAGTAAACTGAATCTAAAAATTTCCATAAAAACATATTAAAAGCACTGTGTATTTCATAGTATTTAATTTTCCTGAGATTTTTCTCTTTTTTATGCATGTGAAAAAGACAAATGGGTGAATTGCAGTTCCGGACTATTTGACGGTTGGGGATAGGCATGAGGCGAGAGCTGGTTCGATCCAGAGAGAGAATAGTTAGTATCATTCGATTTATTGATAACGATCTATTCGTTGCTACTTTCTCCTTGTGATAAAAAAAAAAGAAAGATCATCGTAGATAAAACAATAAGGTCGAATGTCGGCATGCACCAGATACCGCACGCACACTTCTCTCCCTCTCCTTCTTTCTCAAAAGGCTTTCATCAAGAATTGTCGACGAAGGAACGAGATCGATGCCATAAGCAGGGTTTCGGTACAATGATTGGGACTCAGGTGTGGGGACGTCTCCCGGGTTCAATGCATTCCGCAGTTCAGCTGTTCCTTGACAGACTTCCATTTCCTTCGCCATCCAATCGATCGAGCTGTACCTTTGCCCTGTTAATCTGAGATTACAGGCTTGTGTTTCAGTGCATTTGTTCATGTTTGGAGTCAGTGGCTCGGTGCAATGGAACTTTCTGAATAGACAGACTGACCGGAAGGGCGCCGAGATACTGCTAGCAGCAGCATGAACCATGCAGCATTATTTAGTATACTGCAAATATACCTATACTTTACAGTTGATTATCTAAAAAAATATGCAATGTTGGTTTGACATGACTTTACTTCACTACAGTTCGCGTAGTTGAGGGGAGATTTGATGATTTGCTCTGAAGTTGATGTGTACTTGATAATTTGCCCAAAGTTAGTATGTATTTGATCATTTGTCAAAAGCGCCTGCTCTGTTTTCTTTCCGCTTGAAGGTTACTGTTGTGCGTCCCACAGCTTGGGCCCACGTAGCCATCACACCAGGCAGAGAGCCCAGGATGGCCAGCTTAGCCCACATCCGGATACATTCGGCCCAATCACGCGTCTCGCCGGGAGTCCGTGGAACGGATGGGCAGCCCGCTTGGTCCTCGAAAGACGGGGCGTCGCGGTGTCACCCCGGCCCGCTTCCGGCGGATCCGCGCGGCTGCCCTCTCTCTCTCTCTCCCGTCTCCGACGCGGCCGTGCGCACGGCACGCACACCACGGCGATCGCTCCTCGGTTCGGGCGTAGTGCCGTGCCCGTGCCCACGGGCAGAGAGAGAATATGGCGGCGCTTCGTTCGAGGCGGGCGTGCCGCGTGCGCGCCAGCCGACGCCGCAGTGGTGGCCACGGCGCGCCTGCTTTTCTTTGAGCAGATCGAGCGCAGTACGCTGCTCGACCGCTGGACCACGAGCTCCACTCTATAGGAGCTGTAGTAGTAGTAGACAGTAGCACTACCTCGATCCAATTTAATTTCGCGCGCGCGCCATGCATGGGTGCGTGAATGAATCATTCGTGGCGCCGTTGCAACGAGGCGTTTGATCATTGCGTGTCATGGCAGGCGACACCATACCATGGGCTCGTTGGTGACTCGGTGGTAGTTGTCACAGAGGCACGGACTCGTTTGATCATCGAATTCATAGTAAAAGGCTGCTCGAGCATGATCAGAGGTCAGTAGCATTTCGCCCTTAGCCATCATGTTCAGCTCTCGATTACCTTCATAACGGGCCTACACGTGACTTGTACGCTTTGACATACATTACTGACTCCGAATGGCCCACTCGTTATCTTGAAACATGCTGGTTCGTGGCACTAAGCAACCACACCATTCTTTGGTGCCAAAAGGCCAACGGCCACGGCCACTACTAGAGAAATGGTCTTCCATACCGGCACATCAGTCCCGGTTGGTGGTAATAGTCCCGGTTCATGGCTATAGGGCTAAAAATACGATTTTTCGCTCACATTAGTATCGGTTCGTAACACGAACCGGTTCTAAAGGTGGCTTTGGAAGCGGGTACATGCTAAGCGCGCACAGCACATTAGTCGATTCGTGTTCGAACCGGTCTTAAAGTGAGCCTTTAATCCCGGTTAGTAACACGAACCGGTACTAAAGACTCATTCCAACATACTTCAAAAGGAATGCATATCTTAGTCTATTAAATATGTGTGGGTGGGTGGGTTGATTAGAAGAGTGAGTAGGGAGTCACGTGGTGGCATGAGGTCTTAGGTTCGAGTCTTGGGTTTATCTTATTTTTTAGATATTTTCTACATTTTAGTACCGGTTAGGAGAACTGAGACCCGACTGGCCTGTCCCGGTTCGAAAACCGGGACTAAAACCTGTTTCCAATCGGGACTAAAGGTCGTTTTCCTAGTAGTAGGCCCAGCCCCTCAACCTCAAATATATAATCCTGACACGTACGCCGAAAGGTGACAGTGGCCCCCAGGCGGCAGAGGTGTAGAGAGATCAGAGCAAAGATGTGCCCTAATCAACACCTTTACCATCCATGTTCCCCTTAACATGGCTAATCACCATTATTCTAAACGATTGCATGGTTTGCATTGCAATGGCCGACCGAACCACCCATAATTTTTTTTTTAGAAATCTCTCCTGCTCTAGGCCTTTGCATTGGTGGGGTTAACATGCATGCAAGTGTGTGTGGTAGCTTTACACCTTCAGCATTTCACTTGGGAATTGTGAGGCTGTATGAGCAAATCATGTCGATCCAACCAAAGCCAGAACCCTACCTGCTAGGCAATTTGGCTTCTTCCTCATGTTTCAATTCCAAGGACGCGGAAATGAGAAAAATATTATACCACAAGTTCAAAAGGAAGTGTAAGCATTGATCCTGTAATGTTTTTGGCTTCTTGATGATCAGTGGCACTAGTAGCAAGTGATCCTGATGAATCTAGAAACCTTTTGGGCAGTGGAGAGCCATTTAATTCGCTGTGAGCTGTGACCCAGGATCATCAAACATGTCATGCTGTTCTACAGTCCCTTGCGAATAACTAGAAAATTAGTCCTCGTTTAGTTCTATTTTGCGGGTTAGACACATGTCTACATCTCACTTCTCTTAGCAATAAACAAGATTAAGTGTTGTCTCAAGGTTAACTCACGCAAGGGGCCCTCTTGTGAAAAGAAATAAGTAAATTTCTTATTTACCTCCTCAAAGTTAGCTCTTTCCCTGATCTATCATCAAGAATTTTGACTTTCCTTATTTATCATTGTCTCTAAAACTTCTACCCCTCTATGCCATTGTTGACCGGTCAATCAGTGACGGATTTGCATAAAGACAATTATGCACTCGCTTTACTTGCTTTTGAAGTTGTGTTTGGTGATCTCTCAAAAAGAAGTTTGTGAGAGACTCTAAGTAGTTGTGAAGGTCGAAGTCCATCTATGGGAGCAGTGAAGGGCTACTCCGAGTGAAATTGGAGCGATAATTCCCTTCGTTAAAAGTGCTCCAACGAGGATAAGGGAAGGGGAAAGCATTTTCCGAACATTGGAAAAAAAATCTTTTGTCCCTTGTCTCTTTTACTTCTTGTATTTACATTTTAGCTTTTTATCTTGTGTGTCTTGTTTAGGTCTTGTATCTAGTTGTAGAAATATTTAATCTTAAAATTAAGGGTTTGTTCTCCTCAGCTTATTTGTCTTAAACTTATTTGCTTATTTGACTTATCTTGTAACTTCGAAAATTTTCCGAGGTGGCCTCGAGAGCCGGATGTCCTTGGTTTTTAGGGTTTAGGGAGCTTTTAAACACACCTACGAGATAAAAAAAAATGGATTCAAAGAGTAATCAAAAGTCAAATAAGTCAAAATAAGCCATGTCTTATATTTCTTGTCTTATTTGAATTATTTGACTTTTTATTACTTTTTGAATCTTTTTTTTATCTCGTAGACGTGTCTAAAAGCTCCCTATACCTTAAAAACCAAGGGCATTCGGCTCTCGAGGCCGCCTCGGAAAATTTTCAAAGTTACGAGATAAGTCAAATAAGCAAATAAGTTTAAGACAAATAAGCTAGGGGAGAACAGGCTCTAAATTTAGACCCCGTTTGGCACAGCTCTAGCTCCACCAAAATTGGTGGAGCACCCTATTCCTAGTTCTAGAAATTCATAGAGTTAAAGTTGTGAGTACATTGAGAATGTTTAGATGAGTTATCTTATTTACATTTGAAACTAAAAGTATAAATTTAAGTAACTTTATTTTAACCTACAAACTCTATATCTAAAATGGAGTTGGGAGGTGAAACTGTGCCAAACAGGGCCTTAAAAGTAAAACAAAATTTTTTAAAATCGTCTTAGGCCAATTCACCTCCCTCTTGGCCCCTTCGATCCTTTCATCTCCCACACCCTATATTTGAAATTTGCAAAATGGTCCCTAATTTTTGTCAAATTTTTGAACACGGTCCCTCTCTCCCAATCCATGCTCTTCTCTCTTTGGCCCCCCACCGGTCCGGTGGCTCCCCGACCGGCGACCATCGCCGCCTTCCTTCCCGTCCTCTCTCCCTCCTCCCCTTCCTCCACTCTAGCGGCCCCTCCGCTAGTGACCACCACCGCCTTGGTCGGTGACCACTTTCCCTTGGCCTTCTGATGCCACACTCAGTGCAAAGCTCCAACCACCGTTGTCTCCTTCTCCTTCCTCAACTCCGGTGTCTCCTCCACTACAGACCATTGCTGTCCCGGTCGGCGTAAAAAAAAAATGGAATCGTAGGTTCAAGTACAAGGTATTGAAAAAATTCAGATTTTTTGAATTTTATTTATTTTTATTTTTATTTTTGAATTCAGATTTAGTACAAGCCTGTTCAATCTCATATAACCATCCAAACAACATCCCCTTGCATCACCTCAGCCTGGCTCCAACAAGCCTGGCTGAGCTGATACGGCAACCAAACACACCCTTTTTTTTTTTGCAAAGCTAGTCGCTTGGACGGTTGAAGGCAGTGGTCAACTGGACGGCAGACGTTTTTCAGGTGACGTGGCGTGATGAGATCTAGAGGGCTGGAATTTTAACAGGTTTAGTAATATACTAGAAGGGATGCTCACCTTTCGGTGCGCCGCATCTGGTGCGTCGCATCCATCGACGGATTTTAAGAAAAAAAATTGTTTTCAGAAAAAAAAACCATTGTAATGTAGTTCTCTACATCGTCCATCAATTCATTCATAAGCCAAAGCAGAAAATGTAAATCAAATATTATTCAGTACCATACCATATATTGTCAGTCATGGAGATGTGAAAGATCAGTATATACATATATAGTGTCAACAAAATACGGTGCGTCTATAGGTTGGATTAGTCATAACACATAACCATTCAGGGTTCCACTCACATGGAAGCATATTCACTATTGGAAGTAGTATATTTCGTACAGAAAATTCATGTATAATCCATATAAAGGTATTAATTCAAATTGAGGTGCAACAAATAAACTAAACCACTGATTATATGTCACCTGACCCATCATGGCACTGAAGCACTGCTCAACATGAAAACAAACCAACATGGAACGTATCCATATTTTAGATGGAGTACTATATACGGCATTCAATATTTTATTTGACATGGGTATCTTTATATTTATAAACTGAAATGCCTGTCTCTAATGCAGATAAATTATACTTAAAAATTAAAAGAAGAACAATTACTGTATAGCTCTCCTACAATTACTCTTTCACAAGCACCTTGAAGAACAACATTTGCTGCGAAGAAAAACAATTAAAAGAGGAGCTTTATGGCAGAAAAAAAAATGAGTTGAAACAATGGTAAGAAAAGAATATGTAAAAAGCGGCATACCAAACTGATCAAAGGAGCAGAGGGTTCCAACCAGCTTTCGTCCATCTCGTAGTAGGACAATAAGTTTCTCTGGAATCAAGATACACAAACTTTCACTAAATAGCATTGGCAAACAAACAGGGTGTGCTGCTCATGTGGAGCTAATTATACAATGCAATCAATACATGCATCACAACAATAGGTGAAATTGTTCCTGCTTGCATGGGAAAAAAAAAATCAAAAGTTGGTAGTCACATGATTCACATTGTTACTCATAAATAGTGTTGCTCAAACACTCGTGTCCCTTTTATTTTTTTGCCAAATCAGGCACCCAAATCGGGTCAGATTCTGACACCCATGTCCATTTCCAATTAACACTACCCATATCCAAAAAAAAACCAAATCGGATAGCCAAATCTGAGTCGGATTCAAAACCCCTATCCATTTCCAAGTAACACTGCGCAAGACCATTTTTTGTCAAATCAAACACAAAAAGTCAGCCTCTGACACTTGAGATTTATAAATTGCAAAAATAAAATAAAATAACAGGGCATTTTCAGTTGATGACTTCACTTCATCGGTACAGTTTAGCTCTAGTGAGGATTTACATAGGTTGTCAGATAGCAAACGTTGTCAGAGATATATAGGTTACCATATACCTTTTCAAAACCGGAGTGAACAACAGGCAAGAACTATCGGGGTTACAGGTGCTCAGACAATAAGACTGCAAGCTCCCCACTTCAGCTGTCTAATTGGATGATGATCTTGGGCTATCTTTCCTTCAGGGAATGAATGCAACTGTTAATGTCATGACGAAATCAACAATTAAATATAGGGCAGAATTTATAAACAGCTGGTAGATTGGCACTGATAATGACCTACCCATAGTTTTTTGTTCCAAAACAGCCATGATCTTGTTGTTGATAGCCTGCAGAACATCACAAAAAAAAAACCCTTGTTAGCATTAGAAACTATCAAAAAGGGGCCATCCTCCAAGTCGCCAGCCTTTCTTAGCGGCAGATCTGCAAGCACGGGCTCACCTCCATGACGGTGATGGAGTTGATGTAGCTGGCAGCACCGGAGGAGGGGAGGTCGACGCAGCTGGCGTCCTGGTTCATCGCATAGAAAAAAATTGCATCAAATACGTTGATGGCGGAGAACGGGAGAACCCCGGGAGCAATAGCGGCGGAGAGAGGAGGTGGCGGCAACAAGGGAGGTGGAGCGGCGTGGGGCGGCTAGGAGGAGGAAGAGGAGGGCGGGGAGGGCATGCGGCGTTGAGCCCGAAGAAGGGTGACGGCGCGGTCTGAGCCGGATTCATGAGGTGGCGCCGTCGAGAGGAGAGGCGGCGGCATCGGGCCCTGGGGTGTGCCATAGGGAGTCTTGAGGGGGCGGCGGCAGCAATGAGCAACAATGGCGAAGAGAGGAGGTGGCGGCAGCAGGGAGGGTGGAGCGGCGTGGGGAGGAGGCTAGGAGGAGGAAGAGGAGGGCCGGAGGGGGGCACGCACGGCGTTGAGGCCGAAGAAGGGTGGCAGCGCCTTCGGAGCTGGATCCGTGAGGTGGCGCCGTCAGAGATGGGGCGGCGGCGGTATCGAAGCGGCGGGTGCGCCATAGGGAAGCGAGGGACGGGGAGGAGGAGAGGCGGCGTCAAACCTGGATCCGGGAGGTGGCGCCGTTGGAGACGGAGGCGGCGCCTGGTGTGTCGGGGGGAGAGCGACGCCGAGGCCGGGGGCGACGGTGATGGCGATGAGGATGGCGGCGCCGCGATCCGGATCGAAGCGACGCCGTATGCCGTGGAGGCGAGGGACAGCGGTGTTGCGAAGGAGGATGGCGGCGCCGCGCATCCGGATCACGAAAGCGGCGGCCGGCGACGAGGAGGGAGCTGGGAGGAGGCAGGAGCGGAGGGCGCGGTGGCGGCAGCAACGGGACGGAGCCATCCGGGAGGCGGGGACCCGGTCGACGGGAGGGCGAGGAGGCGAGTGTGTGAGGCGCGCTAGGGTTTGCGGCAGGCGGAGGGACTGCGGGTTGAGGAAAAAAAGATGAGGGGGCTAAGCGGAAAGACGACGCAGCGAGGGCCGTCCGATCGGCTGATTGAACGGCTGTGGATATCGGAGGACGCGCACGCGAAATAAAAAAGGAGGAGGGGTTTTTTGCATTCGCAATCGGGCTTTAGAACGGATGGACGGATCGGCCCGACGGGCAAATCGGAGGGGCAAGGTTTTTCGTGGGTTTGCGGGCCGGAGAGCGAACGGGCGGACGGATCGGGACGACGGGCAAATCGGACGGGCGAGGTTTTTCGGGCGACGTGGACACCCCGGTTGGGCGGGATTTCTTCCCTCTATAGGAAATAGAAATAGATAATGATATGATGCTGGTTATCACCCCAAGCTCGTGAAAGCTTGTTCAACTTGCCTGTTGGACCTGTAGTCCTAGCTGCACAATTTCAACTTTCAATCCAACTCATATAAGCTAGCAAAAAAAAGTTCTCTCTTTATCCTTCGTCTCGTTATATATCCCTGAAAACAAAAATAGATAAACACAGTTCATAAATTTACAAAAGCTAGTTGCAAATGGTCACTTAACTGATGAAAGGATGGTTTTGCGTATTTTCTATTGACGTGACAATCCATGTAGCCGTGTTGGATGATGTGGTAGACACATAATAAGTTGCATGTGTGGACCGTCATGTTAGCCGAAACTGTCACATGGATTACCACGTGGACTGCCACCTGAACTAAAACCATTCAAATTAAACTACCTTTATCGGTTAAGGAACTATTTTTTATCTCTACTTTTGTAAATTGAGAAATCAAGTTAATTCGGTTTAGTTTTCAGGGACCAAACGGGACAATGACAGAACCAAAAGTGGACTTTTTTTCTATAAAAATAGTACAGACAACGCCACTTAAATTCAGGCACGTATCCTGCAAAATTATAAGGCCATCATTTTCCAGGGAAGACAACAACGTACGCATAGTCTATCACGTCTTCGTTCGAGTTGATACTTGTGAACAGCGAGCCAATTAGACCTCGCATCAAAATCGACCAGAAGTCTTTGCTCCACTAAAGCTGCTCTATCAGAGTTGTCCATTGCGCAATCCTTGAAATATTTTGTGCATCGCCAAAAAAAAAATATAATAAACCCAATTACTACTTCTTTCAAGGCCAGAAACTTCAGCTATATAATCTTGCTTGCTCCTGCAACTTGGAACCAAACTACATATAACAAGCGGTAATATAATATAATATAATATTGTTGGGAAAAGTACACGGCCTATGAGGATGCGGCCTGTTTACCTGTCTTTGGCCTAAGGAAGGGCGCGCGCGAGCTTGGTAAGCTCGCTCCCGAGCTTCCCTACCCCGGCGCCCGGACTTCTTAGCTCCCGAGCTTTCAAATCTCGGGACGGGACTCAGGCCCCAACGCGGACTGTGCCGCACCGTGCGCAGGACGCTGCGGACCCTGCATGTCACCGCGAGTTAAATACAGTCGCAGTACTGATGCGCGCCTGCCACAGCCGCTGGTGGGTTGATGGTCGGTCATATCAACGGTCAGCTTACCCGTTCGCCCCTAAGGAGAAGGATGCATATTGCTGCTTAGTGGTCGGAACGTTGAGCCCAGCGAGTCGGGAAAGCACGCCTACTGACCAGCGGACTCTAAGGGTCAGCCGCACCAAGACCCGGCAAGACGGAAGAACACGACCAGTGATCGGAGGATGATACGACGCTCTACACCGAACCGGAGTCAGACTACAGTGGTCGATAACCGCCTATAAGAGGAGGGCACAGGCCACAAACAAGAAGAGAAGGCAGACGCGCGAAGCAACAACACCAGTCACCATAGAACATGAGCATTTGTATCTGCGTAAGATTCCTAGTTCTAGGTGATAGTTCTTCGCATTCAGTCACTTTAGGAACACACATAGTGCCTTGAGCACTTATTGTACTCGAGCCCGAGCTTCTCAAAACTCGGCCTCACCCCCTGTACTCGTTTAAGCCTGTTACTAAACGAAAACTAGACGTAGAGCTGTTATCCAGCAGTGGAGGCCCGAACCAGGATAAAAACACCCACGTCACCATTCGACGTCATCAACCATCCATCCTCTTCCCTTGACATGCCTAGGCTTCGGTCGAGGGGGCATGGCCACTCTCGGGTCTCACACCCTTTTCCCTTTGCATATCGGCCTACGAAGGTTCTCCTCTCATGTGCCGACAAATATAATATAATATAATATGAGCCCCTATCTAGTTCTACACTTAGATTAAGTGTCAGTACCAAAGAATAATTCCAGCTCTAGCCCTATGATTCTCATCACATGCGGCTCATTGGGGGGATCGAGCCGCTCAATTCATAACTGAAAAAAAAGCAACAGGAGATTCGAACAGTAAAGCAAACCCTGCTTGAACTTAAACAATTTAATCTAAAAAAAATTAAACGATTTGATTGACTGCACTGGAGATTTATCAGAAGGAAATGTTACAATACACTACCTGTATGTGCATATTATTTGGGGCTAGTGAACTGTGAGCTGACAGTTGCAAGTGTACGTACTTAATTAACTAGCCTTCGCAGGCTCTGCAGCTGTAGCTCGATTTAACTATGTATGTGTGCTCCTTCTGGGTTGCTGCAGCTGGCCAGCTGCACACTTGATCTGAAACAGGGTTAGTATTTTAGGGCGTTCTTTAAGCTCTGCACTGTAAGACAAGAAAGTAATTAAGAGCATACTTGACATATATATGTCCTGATGTCATCTGGCTTGTCTAACCTCTTTGTTTTGAGTCCGTGCTAGATAGGTCTGAACTCTGAAGTGCTTGATGCATAAATTAAACTTACACTCAAATTACTGCCAGAATCTTGAACAGTTATGCAACCGTTTGTCACTATATGGAGAACTGTGGGATTAGTTTTGGCACTGGGGAACTAAACACAATTAAAACAAAACCGCCAGAAAGGAACCGGTTGGAATTATCGCTGATGACTCGAGCTCATGCTCTTGCTAGTCACCATCGATGTACTTCCCTGCGATACCAGTCTGAACCTCTTAGTATCTAGCTGCTTGGCAAGTTGACAAGCAAGGATCAAACGAAATCCACGTATGCATGCTGCAAACAATGGAAAATTTTTTGAGGATTTCAGTTAGCGATGGAATATGATTTGATATGGTGCAACCTATCGTATCGATGACAATTGCTGACTGCCTGCTTAAGACATTTTTATGGCGTTAGAGAGTGACAATCTAGCTCAGATCGAGCGTAATGCTCACTAATCATGCATCATTAAGGTTTGTTTTGTTGATCTTACACTGAAATTTGGTTCAGGATTTCATCAACTTTAGATTCTTTTCAAACATCGGAGCGCATTAGGATCCAGAGTTCCAGACAAATCAAGAACCGCAAGCCGCTTGAAACCAGTGTACGAGACATCCAATCAAATCTTCATCCTCTCATCGCATCCAAATTCCTGCAGCCCTCTTCCGATCCATTATTGATCGCATCATATGATTGATGAGTTCTTCATTTCAATGGATTTTTTTTTCTAAGGATATAGTTGATGGATTTATTCAATTCCTGTTGCCTTCCATGCACACGTGGAAACCCCCCTTAACCTCCTTGAGCTGCACGCCCGACGCTTACTTTTCTATATAATTAATCAAGAAACAATGCAACAAATTAACAAGAACAATTTTATATACCATCCAACTCGCAGGATTAGTGGATTGACAACGGTGCCTGTTCTATTTTAATCACCAGAAGAAGAGGAGCTCAACCCTTTTAATATGGTCGCCAAAATGCCACATTGTTACTCGCTCCGGTTGGTGTATGTGTGACATCCTTGTAAGAAACTAACCCAGTACCATGTATGGACTGCAATGCCCTCATGTTCAGGATCTTTGGGAACAATCGAACAGGCAAGGCTAACCTTCTCGATCACTCACCTGAGTTCTAAGTCCCAGGGATTGCTTGGATGTCCTATATTTTTTTAGTGAAATGTCCGAGCTGCAGTGCTAATTCATATTGTTTCGACATTCCAACGAATAACATGACTGACAACAATTAAAACTAGGAGTAGGTAGGGCTACTATGGAGAGGCCGGTTTAGAGACACGTGAATCCGATGTATATGCTATGAATGGGTGTGATCATCGGAACCATCTAGAATCAAGACATGCTTTAATAATCTTCTCTATGCTTTAGTGAGCAACAACAAAGATCAAAGAGCAGATAATCAAAATATCAATGCATTCCGCCGCAATCCACCTAGCCAGGTTCGATCCTTAGGATTGACATGGTATGCTGCATATTTAAGACTGTGTACATCTCGCGACGTAGGGCTCGAAACTTTGTTCTGTTCAAAAAAATACAGTAGCAACCGGGAGTCTGTGGAGAGATAGCGCAAGCACCAGACCTATGTTCTCGAGGAGCAGCCACGTTGACCCGTTTGGATCTTACCATAAATCTACTTGTTACATTTGCAAAAACCTCTTAAAGTTTGATGCAAATCCAGCTACACATTCTGCATGGAACACCTTTATGTTCCTATTATTTTTCAGTCGAACATCTCAAAGAATTTTAGAGAGCAAAATTTGCCAACAATTTAAGTAGGTCACTGTCGCCTTTCCCCCTCCCCTGGTTCTCTTTCTTATATCTCGCCTCCAAACCCTCCTCGCCTCTCCATCACAGTTCACCCCCGCCGCGTGCGCTCCCTATTCTTAGCTCGCCCCGCCCCGCCACGTACCGGCGCGCGCAGCGCACGTACAAACCCGCGCCTGCCCCCGCCCGTGCCGGCCGCCCATGGACATCGACCTCGACCGGGCGCGCGCGCTGCGCGTCCTCGGCCGCGGCGCCATGGGGACCGTCTTCCTCGTCGCGGACCCGGCGGCGGCGTCCTCCTCCATGCCCAGCTGCTACGCGCTCAAGGTCTTCGACAAGCGCTCCGCCGCGGCCTCCAAGCCCGACGCCGACCGCCGCGCGCGGTGGGAGGTGTCCGTGCTCTCCCGCCTCGCGCACCCGCACCTCCCGTGCCTCCTCGGCCTGGCCGAGACGGCCGACCTCCTCGCCTGGGCCGTCCCCTACTGCCCCGGCGGCGACCTCAACGAGCTCCGCTACTCGCTCCCCGAGCGCATCTTCTCCCCTGCGGCCATACGGTTCTACATTGCCGAGACCGTCTCCGCGCTCGCCGACCTCCACGCGTCCGGCGTCGTGTACCGCGACCTCAAGCCCGAGAACGTGCTCCTCCGCACCGACGGCCATGTTACACTGACCGACTTTGACCTCTCCCGGCTCCTCCCTCCCAAGACGACGGCCTCCACGTCGCCGTCGCCTCCTCGGCCGCCCGTGTTCCACGGCCACCGCCGGACGCGTGTCTCCGCAAGGAGCGACTCCGCTGCTGGCCAGGTCAAGCGTCAGCTGCCCTTCTCCGCGATCCCGTCGCCGAGGCAGCAGCTTCAGAATCTGGTTCGGTTCGTCATGAGAAGCGACGGGCTCGAGCTGGTCAAGAAGGCCAAGTCGGCGCGGGTGTCGCCGGTGAGCCGGAAGCCGGCGAGCTTCGACTCCTCGAACCCGGCCGCCGCGTGGGGGAAGTCGTACTCGTTCGTCGGCACGGAGGAGTACGTCGCACCTGAGATGGTGAGGAGCGAGGGCCACGGGTTCGCCGTGGACTGGTGGGCCGTCGGCGTGCTCGTGTACGAGATGTCGTACGGCCGCTCGCCGTTCAAGGGCAAGAACCGGAAGGAGACGTTCCGGAACGTGCTGCAGAAGGAGCTCGAGTTCCCGGGGGACAGCCAGCGACGGCTGCCGGAGCTCACCGACCTCATCTCGCGACTACTGGAGCGGGAGCCCAAGAGGAGGCTGGGCTACTCCGGCGGCGCCGACGAGGTCCGGGCCCACCCGTTCTTCGCCGGGGTGGCATGGGACATGCTCGCGGAGGTGTCCCGGCCACCCTACATCCCGCAGCCTGCCGACGACGAAGCAGCTGCTGGCGAGGGGTTTAACGTGAGAGATTACTTCAAGAAGCTCCACCAGCCGCCGCCACCGGAGACGGAGACCTCGCCGGACTTGCCGGAGTTCTGAGAGTTCTCCAATGTGGCAAGTTTTCCTCTTCTTTTCGTCTCTTTTGCGTTTCGGACCTCGGTAGATTATCATTTTGTAAGAAGGGATCGGGGTGAGTGTATATACAAGGAGAGACAGGGTGATGCTATAAATTCGGTGTAGTGTTGGTGGAGATGTGCAAATATTTTTGGTGGAGACGCTCATGCACGTCGGGTCCAAGTCTTTTCCTCTCGTGTATTTTTCGCTTGACTTGGAAGGTGAGGAACTGAAAATGGGTTTCGCGACTTGGCCTTTTTTTTTACTGCTGGCGCCTGCAAGTGTTACGCAATGATGAATTCACCAGAGGATTCTGATGCAAACTGTAATGTTTTACTTGAAAACTGGATGGGCGTCGTTTTGAACATATATAATCTCATAATACACTCTAATCACTGATTACGATCGCTGCTCACTCTGGTTAAAAACATATATCGTTTTGGAAGTCCCCAGTCTTCAGAACACAACTTTCGTCACTAGCATGGTTGCAACCTACTTATAAACACTCAATTATATTGATTACAACCTATTAATGAAACTCAATAAAATTGTAAATTTTTTAGGACTCTAAATTCAATGATAAGCAAACACACTGAGGACCTTGAAAAAAAAAAAGAGAACCACATTTCAGCTTCTCTAGGGACCTAACAGTAGAAAGCCGAAGCACAGGTTCTGTGCCGCCGTTCATCGACAATGTTGAAGCTTGCACAATAGCTGGACTTGGTCGCCGGACACCTCTCGATGTGACCCACTGTGTTAATTAAAGAAGGTGAGACATCTGAACAACCCCGACCCTGCCGGAGTGCTATCGACAAATTTGTAGCATCGGGTTGTCTTAGCCATGGCATGCGGCGAAGGAAACACACAAAGCGCTACCGTCGCCGCCAAGAAGGATGAAGCCGCTCAAAAGCCACATCCCCGTCCTTATCCTTTTCTCTGCTACAGTTGAGAGCGGCGAAAAAGGAGCGACGAAGCGTTCGGGGCGGATCCGTTCGGCCTCTTCGCCGGCGGCGGCCTCCAGGTCGTCGTTCGGGGTGAAGGGTGACAAATCCGCACCGGCCAGTGTACAGCAGTAGTGTAGGAGTAGGTGTAGGGTTCCTCTGCCGCCGGCGAGAGCTGGAGGTGGAGCTTTTGGATCTCCGTGGAGGTGCGGGCGACGACGTCGGGGACGTCGGATCTGGTGGCCTCTTCGGGAGCTTTTGGTCCTCGACGGCGCGTCAGGTGGTGGCGGCAACACCGGCGCTGGAAGGGGTCGTCGGAGGTTTGTGTTCCTCCTCGTGGGTGCGGGCGGTGTGCTGCTATTGCGAGGGTGGATGTGGGCGGTGGGAAGGAGGCAGCAGTTCCCCAACCCGAGTTCCTCTCTACGGTTCTTCTCCAAGAGGTGGCGGCGGTGGTTGCCTCATCGGCATCATCTTTGTCTTCCCTAGCGGTGGAGGGCTTCCTCCGCTGCTACCCCGGTTGCGCCACTCCTTCTCCACAGTTCGAGATAATCCCCTTGGAGGGGAAGGGTATACCGGGTGGTGCACCGGTGACAATCCTAAAGGGACCACGGCCGGGCAGGCGTTGGTGATGGTGGCGGTCGGCGCTGATTGCTCCAACCTCGATGACGACGAGCGGCGAGATTCGGAAGCTTTGGCTTTTAGCATTGCTGTCCTTGAAGGACTTTGTTGTAATCCTTTTATGTTTCAAGGAGGCATGTGTAAAAGGGTTGTGCACTGCTGCACTTGCTATTAATATAAGTATAAAGCCCTTCTCAAAAAAAGAAGAAGGATGAAGCCAACAACCTCCAACTGATCTTTGCCGTCGTCGTCACGAGGACCGAAGACGCAGAGCAAGCAAGGGGGAAGGCATCCCTTCCCTGAAAGAAATCCATACCCAAAAAGGTGAAGAAGGGGAAACCATTGATGACACCGTCAAGGAGGAAGACTCACCGCCGTTCAACAGGTCCGAAGGGGTTGAGGATGAGCCACCCACCTCAAATCTACATGCACGAAACTTTATTTGGAGCCCTCAACGTCACCATTACAGGAGAGCAAAAGTTCGTCAGCAACCAAAAGTCACCGGATAAGCGGACCCTACAAATGAAATACTCACCGGTCTAGAAGAGAGACCAGCGAAGAAGCCCTACTCCTCTGGGGTGATGGGACACAAGCCGGTAACGCCGACCGCCACAGACCCATCACCGAGGAACCAAAAGATCATCGGAGCCTTATAGGACACCAACACAACTAACCTAGCCCCTAACCTAACCTAACATAAAGGGGTGAGGGGATGTACAATGCAAGATACGGACCAGCGGCGACCCACTCCTTCCCCGTGGCCCAGATGCAGGCGAGGAGGATAGCTAGATCCGCGTTGGAAACAAAACTGCCACAAAATTGCCTCTCTTGGTTACTGTAGCGAGAGGGCAAGAGGAAGGGTCCTAATAAAATTGTAATATTTTGTTAGCACTTTTTCAACATAAATCTATCTGTGTGTGTCTATATATATTTGCAAAACCGTACTGTTGTTACCATAGCTGGCTCGTGTATGTCGGAGAAGAATTACAAAGGTTTGCCGTCTATGAAATTACTTTTCCTCTCAACAATGATTGATCCACGAGCGCCGTTGGTTATTTATTACGCCCATCCGGTTCGTACAGACGATGCCCGATTATAATTAGTCCGTGTTGTTTCGACCTGTTGGTGGTTGTATTCCATGTCATGATCATGCTTCCTCACCCACGTTTCTATAATTTTCAATCGACACGAATGCCTTGCGATTTTTAATTTGGGCCTTAATTAGATTATCCCTAGGCATATTACGTACTGTACATCAACTAATTCCAGGTTCTGTAGTGCACGGGCAAACACGCTGAACAGGTATCAATCAATGAACTGATTCCTTCTGGTGTATTTGTTTGAAACCGATCGACTAATTTCTGTTCACTTGTATAATTAATCAAGGCAAACTGACAATTCTAAGGCCGTTTGTTTGGGTTTTTTTTTTCTGTTCTTTTTGAAAGGACAGTCACGGTCGTCTGGATTGATAAAATGGTGCCTAGCTAATTAGTTCGTTATAAATTTGGTTAAGAGATTAATTAAGGTTTTGTGGGGTTTGTCTGGTCGTCGATCGAACACGTGAGAAAGCTAAGCCAGCGTAACGCTAAGTAGCGTTGTTCATCAATCCATGATTAATTGGTGGGTGGTCTACGTGAGCTTGCACTAGCTAGCATGGCGACATACCATTACACATGCATACTATCGTTAGTTGCTTAAAGCTAACTAGTAGTACGTGTTTAATGGCCGGCGTTGAATTTGAGCCAAATTTGGTGCATGTGTGTGGGCTCCTAATTAAAGTCCTAATCCTTGGATTTAATCCGTCGCTTTGTTCTTTCGTACCTTACCATTTATACCATATATATAGCTTCTAAACTAGTCTTAGTAATAACCTAATTAGTACTACTCCGCTCCATTTTACTGTGTCTGACGTCCATGACTTCTGTTAGGCTTAGGGTTTCGAGCACACACATGTACGCGATGAACATAGTGGTTTAACGTGGAAAAACCTCTCTAATGTAAAGAGAAAAAAAACCACGGAAAAACGATCCACTATAACGGCATGTTTTACAAGTATAAGGAGATGGCTATATATAGCCAAATTAGACCCGAAAATAGAGCCCTAAATAGAGTCCGAGTCCAATTAGAGTCAAAACCCAACAACTTCTTCTAAAGTCTCTTTTTGTCTTTTGATAATATCATTCTATCGACTGAGAAAATCTAAGAGTGATAAGTACTAATATATATTGCAATGTTTCCACTTTCTAACCTTAAATATTTTGAAAGATGTTAGTTATTAGTTCTAGTATATCACTTCAACAGAGATACGTGTGATCATTTTTCTCCATTTTGTTTTTGTCATGAGATTTAGGGTTTTCTTGGTCTGTAGTACTCATGGTAAATATGGCGGAACTAGCAGTATAGTGAAAGGGAGTTTCATGGAGAATTGTTCGATCGAGGATCAGGAGACATTTGGACTTGCTTTTTAGTGCTGCTGGTTAAGGTACAGTCGATCTCGGATGCCGACGGCTCAATACAGGCTACTATGTCTGAATACATTGAACACATTCGTCTCAGTAGTTTCATTGGAACCTAAACACTTTCTGCAGGCTGGCTAGCTACTTTATCCGCATGGTTATCAATTGGAATCTTTTATCACCAGCTAGATAGCTTTGGTTCATACGCCACACAGTTTGAGATCGAAAGCAGCATGCGTGCTCGCTCGCGCCACCTGCATGCTTCATAACGGCGAGAGCCTTCTTTTCATTGTCGTGCTCCTGCATGCGTGTATACTGTCGATCATTATGCAGTCGAGATATATATCTTGGATATTGACATATCGACGTAAGCTACTATATCTTCGTGCGGCATAGAATCTTATGTTATCCTTGAATTACTCTGGCTTCAGATGATATGTGTATTTAGTGGAGATCTTTATCAGAACTTTACATTTTGTGGCCTCAAGCGGAAACCTTCGGAAAGAGAATTCAGGAGCATGTATAGAGGTGCTTAGGAATAGGGGTGGACCAAAAAGCTGGGAGTCGACGAGCTACTCAACATTAGACGGAGTCTGATCTTTGTTTGAACTCGAAAGCTAAACAAACTGATCTCGAGCTCGGGCCCGAGCTCGAGTTTGATTTGAGCCGAGCTCGAGCTTGAGCCCGAGCATTCGTCAAGCCCAACTGAGCCCAGATAAGCATCATTACATAAGTTATCACTCTATAAACCAACTAACTCATCCAATTCAATCCGAGCTCAAGCCAAACTGAGCCCATATAGCCCTCTCTCCTTCTTTCTTCTAGCATTGACCCCTTCATTAGAACTCAACCGAGCCGAGCTCGAGCCTAATCGAGCTTCTATCGAGCCCGATCCCAAGCTCGATACTAATTCAAGCCGAGCTTGAGCCTAGCCCTACTTAGGAATGTGTTTAGTACAAAATTCAGTTTTTTTTTTCACTTACGATTAGGCCGGATGGCTTGCCTACTTGCGTGAAAGGTGTGATTGAAGAGTCTGCTTTAGTTTTTTGCGTGTACATACTTGAGTATATATTTGTTTTAATTGGGGAAATTAGCAATGTGACATTGTAAATTGTATGGTTTTGCTCTTAGAGTCATTGACATATGACCTGGGCCATATGTCAGGCTGTCGGCCACACATTCCAATATCTAGGAGCAAAGTCATGAAACTTATAGTACTGTTATGGCCCCAGTTTTCCATTTTTTATTTTTTAAAAGGAGAATTTCATTAAAACTTGATAATATTAATTACATTCCTAAATTACACAAAGATCCCTAAGAAGCTGCATAGTACAACACAGCACCACTAGGACATACCACATAATGTTTTGCATCCCCAATCCGTCTTCGCCGCACCGGACCTTGCTGTACCGACGAATGAAGTAGGGCGACGAAGTCGTGAGGTAGTCCTCTTGCCCAATCCAGTAAAGGACTCAGTTGAATGGTGTACCGCAACAACTAGCGCCCCAATCGCACCATCGAGACGTCCATCGGTGTATTCTTTTTCGGGAGCGGCGGAAGAAATTAATCCAAATCTGGCACCACCACCGGTGCTAAAGACGACGACATGGAATTCAAACCCTAACTCGACGAAAATCCCAAGCTTCACCACTTTTGTAAAATGGATAAACATAACTAACCTCGTCACCTGCGCTCAGGAGAGCTCGTCAATGCCATAGACTCCGTCTAAGTTGACATGGAGGAGCCTCATCCATAATAATAAAAAAAATAGAGAGGAACCTATATATTTGGCATTAAAATAAAAAAAAATATTTCTAACAAGATAACGCAACCCTTAAACATAGAATTTGAAAGGTTTTTTTTTCCACATAGGAACTTTTACATTGTACATGTGCATTGAAGATTGAGCTGTACGTGAGGGGGAAATTAAACGGCCGGTACATGCAGACTTCGAGCGTTCTCGATATAGGCGAGGTAATCTTTCCGCTACCGGCTTCTCCTTTGCATGCATGGAATAAACACGTACGTACAGTGGGCCTGTTCCATTTTGCTCTCTTGCTCTCCTCGATATCATGTGCACGCGCGCACGCACGTACGTACGGTGCATGAGACACGCAGAAAAGGTTGGACGCGCATGAATTGTCAGACAGTGGTACGTGACGAGAGTCAATTGCAGTCGGAGTACGCATGCACGTACACACGTATGTACCGATGGATCGACCTCCATGCACGCCGTGGGTGCACGTTTTGCCGGCCGTCTCGTCAACTTCTCTTCGCTGGTGATCGATCGGTACGGACACGGGGGGAAAAAACCAAAAGGACGCGCGACCGGCTGATCTGGTCGATGCACGTACCGAGCTAGCTAGCTAGGTCACCTTTGGCTTGGTCGATGCACGTGTACTCGATCTGTCAAGAACTTGCTGCAGTGTCCTAGCTAGGTAGCTAGCTAATTAGCGTTGAGGATGCATGCATGCTGGAGACCTGGAGTACTGTATGTCATCCAACATGGATAAGGTCGAGCTGAGCTGCCTATGGGGTGTTTATGTTAGGTTATCTTATTTTTTTTATCTTCTTATTTATTTATAAGCTGAATTTCAAGAGCTTTCCGAGATACTTGCAAAGTCTAGCTGGTGCGCCTCATTTAACTCATATCTTTTTTTTTTTTGCTGAAGGGGCATGGACCCCATAATTCCATTTCCGTAAAGAAAACAGAATTACAACCAGGTTCACATTACAAAAGTCCTAACTGAACTTGCTTTTTAGCAACCAGAAAATTTTTAAACCTGTGAGTAGCAAAACAACCAAAACATTCCTCAACCCAGAAACCGACTAAGCTCATTGTCCCAGCACCCAGAAACCGACTAAGCTCATTGTCCCAGCACAGATCAGCAACAGAAGGACCATTCCACCCTTCGGACAGCAACAAGGCTTCTTCTTGTGTCTCCAGCTCCCCCAGACACCATCTCTTACGTTGCATCATCACCTTTCGAAAGTTGACTCATTGTGTCGATGATTCTTGCCACCCCTTCCATTAGAATCCCCTGAGCTTGTTTCTCACCCAGACCTGCCCAATATTTAATCAAAGCACATGCTCCATGAATAACCTCGTCAGGAGAATACAACTTCTTATTCTCAAAACAAATCTTATTTCTGATTGTCCAAATAGACCATAACACCGCTGCCACACACACCAAACATATGTGTATGTGATTGGGCCAAATCAAATCACACCACTCAAAGCAATGATCAAAATTAATCGGTTTAACACCACAGTTGAAAGCTGTACCTACAATTCCCCAAGCCATTTTAGCTATATCACAGCTAAAGAAAATATGATTCACAGTTTCAATCTGTTCACAAAACATACAAACAGGGTTCCCCATTCATTTCCTTTTCCTAAGATTATCTTTTGTTAAAATTGCATTTTCACCCACTAACCACATGAAGATCTAGATTTTTAGGGGGATTTTGCATTTCCAAATCTTATTATACACCCTATCCAAACGTGGCCCATCCAACATATTGTACATAGCTTTGCAGGTGAATATGTTTTTGATCCCCCCCTTTCCAACAAATTTTATCCTCCCCATTCCCAAATTGAAATTTACAGCAATTGTCCACCACTTTTGCCCAATTTTCCTGCATATTATAGGACATCCATCTTCTCATATCAAAGACCCAGATTCTCTCACTACCGCTACAGTAATATCTTTCTTATAACAAATATTATAAACATCTGGATATTCCAGTTTTAGTGGCAAATCTCCCAACCAGCTATCATGCCAGAAATCAGTTTCACTACCATTGAGAACAATTTTCTTCCTCCCTTTCCAGTATAAATCTTTTACCCTCAATAGATTTTTCCAAAAGGGAGAATCAGCCGCATGCCCCTTCACACAATTAAGAGATTTATCTTTGACATATTTAGTTCTCAGAATCTTCTGCCAAACTCCATCCTCAGTTTCTAACCTCCACCACCATTTTGACATAAGGCTTATGTTGACAAATCTAAGATTCTTGATACCAAGCCCCCCTTTCCCCCTGCTTTTACACACTCTCTCCCATCTAACTAGATGGTATTTTCTCTTTATATCACTCCCTTGCCAAAAGAGCCGTCTTCTAACCCTTTCCATTTTCTGAATAATTGTTTTCGGAAGAAGGTACAAGAACATAATGTAAGTGGGAATATTACTCAGACAAGCATCTAGGAGCACACATCTACCGCCATAAGACAAGGTTTTACTTTTCCAGGTCTGCAACCTATTGTTCATCTTACCCAAAAGGAAATTCCAACCTTTAACAAGAATATTCCTTCCACTAATAGGCAGACCAAGATATTTAAAACGTAACATCCCCTCACTACAATTAAACAGCTCCGAGAAATGGCTACCCCAATCATTATCCCCGTTAATGATGAAGATTTCACTTTTTTTAAAATTAATCTTCAGACCCGACAGATTTTCATAGATGGTAAGCAATAATTTGATATTTTTCACTTTAGCTAAATCTCTTTCCAGACATAGAATAGTGTCATCCGCATATTGTAAAACTGCCAACCCATCCTCAAAAATATCACTAGCTAACCCTTTCACCATTTTGCATTTTTGAAGATTTGTAATCATTTTCGTCAAAGCGTCAGCCACTATGTTGAATAAGAAGGGGGATAAGGGATCCCCCTGCCTGACCCCCTTAAAGCTTTGAAAGTAATTCCCATTAACTCCATTTATATTAACACAAATACTCCCCTTCTCGACAATTCTCATAATCCAATTACAAAATATAGGATGAAAACCCTTTAATTTGAGACATTCAAACAAAAAACCCCAATTTACCTTGTCATATGCTTTTTCAAAATCCAGCTTGACTAATACCCCGTTACCATCTGTCTTCGTATGATGAATTAGTTCATGTAAAGTCACCACCCCATCGAGGATGTATCTACCCTTAATAAAAGCAGATTGGTTACTAGCAATAATATGCTGCATAACTTTTTCCATCCTGTTGTTAATCACTTTCGTAAAGATTTTGAAAACACAGTTCAAAAGGCAAATAGGTCTATACTGTTTTATTTGGTCCGGGTTTTCCACCTTTGGAAGCAAAATAATAACACCTAGATTCAGTCTGTTAATCTCAACTCTTCCACTGTGAAAGTCACTGAAAATGTTCATAATACTATCCTTCACAATATGCCAACAAGTTTGATAAAACTCAATCAGGAAACCGTCCGGGCCGGGTGCTTTATTTTTCCCCATACTAAAAATAGCTTTTATAACTTCTTCTTCAGAAAACATCCCAATAAGCTGTGCATTATGTTCCTCTGTTACTTTTTCATTCTCTCCCCAAAAATCCTCTTTTAGAGAAAAATTCGAAGGTTGCCCAGGCCCAAAAAGAGATTTGTAATATTGAGTTGCATAATCCAAAAGCTCTAAGTCCCCCTCAATATGCTCCTAATCTCCTTTAAAATACAGAATAGTTTTCTTTTTTCTTTTCCTACCCACAACTCTATGAAAATAAGTTGTATTGTTATCCCCCTTCAACAGCCAATTTTCATGAGACTTTTTGAACCATCTAGTTTCCTCCTCCTCATATATTTGATACATCTCTTTTTTTCAAATCGGATCTTTCTTCTATTTCCTCCTTTTTCAAAGATTTCCCCTGTTCAGATAACTCCAACTCCTTGATCCTATTCATAATTACATATTTCCTAACTCTAGTGTGTCCAAAAATGTTTGCTCCCCAACCGATTAAGGACTTTCTTAGATTCTTGATTTTCCTTTGAAATACTGTAACACTATCTCCTTCTCCAAAGTTTATTTTCCATCTTTCGTCCACAAACTGTATGAACCCCTCTTTTTGCAACCAATTAATATCAAAACTGAACCGCTTATTTTTTTTTTCCTATGTTCTTCTCCGGTCCCCACTAAAATAGGGCTATGGTCCGACATACTCTTAGGTAAGCATTTCACTACAGTATCGGGGAATAAGTTTTCCATTCCTTCATTCATCAAAACTCTATCTAACTTTTCCAAAATAGGCACTTCTTGCTGATTCGACCATGTGAACTTCCCCCCTATCATTACCACCTCTCTTAAGTCATGGATACGAATTATATCATTCAGAATATTCATATATCTTACACCGCTATAATTCCCATTTTTCTCCGAAAGTTTCCTAATAATATTAAAATCTCCACCCACCATATAAGGAATATGAGAATCATTTTCAGATAGAACACAATATGATGAAAGTTCAGCTAGAAACTCCAATTTCTGTTCAGCATGAGGGGCCCCATATACATGACCAAATTCCATCTAAACTTATTCATCTTGTCCCAAATATTCAGCATAAACAGAAATTCACCTTTTTTACAAGATAATACATCAAACTTCTCATTTTTTATACCACAAAGCATGCCACCACTTTTGCCTTGAGAGGGTATCCAATCCCACTGAAAAGACGCACTAGGGTCCATGAAATTAAAAATTTTTTTGGAACAATCGTTCTTTTTAGTCTCACAAATACAGACAAAACAGAGAGAATATTTCTGAATGCAATCCTTAATAAACCCCCTCCTACCAATTTTTTGAATTCCTCTGCAATTCCAAAACAAGCCTTTAAAGTGATTCTGCATCATTTTTTTCATTCTTTATGCCCTATATTACAGAATACCTCTCCTCCTTTCATAATATTACGGTGACTTTTATTAAGGGGTTTCTTCGTATTACTGCCTACTTTCATTACATTTATAGCTCTACCCTTGCGTTTCTTTGTTTTGTTGTTCTGAATACATATTTCATCACCCATTTTACAAACATTGTCATCACTGAAACTGTCAGATGACCAGTCCTGCAACACCACTTGATCATCCTGATCAATATCCTGACCTACCTCACCCCCAACCCTATTTTTATCAGCTTTTGGATTATTTTTCATATATAAGTCAAGTCTAGCCATTTCGATATCCCTAACCATATCGAAATGTTCACAGGAAGTATTATCCGTACACACACCCATAGAAGAAATAACATGTTCCATCTCACTATTATCTAATGCAGCAAAGGAGTTAGAAGAAATATGAGTACCTTCTAGATTTTTTTTCTTCTGCAGGCTAGTAGCTTTTTCCAGAATTTTTATATTCTCCCCACCAATCCTTTTGCTTCTTCGTGTTGGTACAATAGTGTTTTTTTTCTTCTTATGCACCAGGGTAAATGCATTGTCATCTCGAGTCCCCATGAGACAAGACTCTGACTTCATCTCTTTTCAAATTGAACATTTGCCATCTTGTGCTAGAGCCGGGGATAAAACTTGAATAGGCATCACCTCTATAACTTCTTGAGAGTCCGGATCCGGAGCTTCCTCATTCATTACAATCACTTCCTGAGTATTTTCCATCACACCACTCTCCATAGGACAAAATTCCACAATACTCTTATCCGACTCACCTATATACCCAGCCTTCTCATTACACCCAACATCCTGATAAGCCCTCTTGCTCGTCATTCTCTGACTAAATATCTCAGCATATTTTCCTTGCTCTCCCCCATCCCACGACTTAATAAAGTCCCAAACACCAGTCCTCAAAGATCTATGAGGCAAATAAGGCAGTGAATTCCTCTCGTACATATACCAGGTCTGTATCTGAGAATTTTTAATAGTGTGATCTCCACTAATATTTTCCTCTGCTGTCATATCAATTCCAAATTGTAAGGCCAGAGCAGCAAAATCAGAATATTCTTCCTCTATATCCTCGCTACTCCCCTTTAAATCACCATCACATCACCCTTCATTAAATTCTGTTCCACATTCCGGGTTCCTATATCAGCAGACTTTTCACATACAACACCTTCATTTGCTGTATTACATTTTTTGCCCCCTTGGAATGTTTTTTCCCAACCCTGTTTCCACGCCATATCCCCATATGAAGCCTTATCCAACTTAGCTTTTTTTGCTGATTGGGCCCAAGCATCTTCATTGGAACTATCATTTCTAATACCTACACCCACTTCCTGCTCAAAATCCTCCATCCCTGGTTCCTCAACTTGAATGATAAAATCAAAAACTCCTCTTCCAATCACACCTTCCACAATCCTGGGACTTTATAGATGTCCTTACAGAACACTCTCACTCTAACATAGTCATGTCTGTATAAAGATCCCTCATCCACCTCCTGCGGAATCCCAACAAGACAAGCAATAGAGCAAACAGTAGACACTGCCCTTTTCTCCATAGGAATATTAAGTATCCTAATCCAAACTTCCTGAAGCATTTCCTTGGCTCCACTTTCAGCTTTCCATTTTTCTACTTTCAGAAAAACGTTAGCTGTCCTCATTCTCATCATAGGCAGATCAGCTAGTTCTTCAACTTTTCTAGCATTAGGAAAACGCATCAAGAATTTCTTGGATCCAATAACCCTCGCTGTGCAGCTCCACTTTGGAAACGACTTAAAAATAAGATTGAATTCTTTTTCAATATCCCGCACAGAAACCCCCTCACTCTCAACCACAATAACAGCCATATTACCCCTCTCCCTGATCATTTGTTCAGATACCCCATCTTCAATCACATACAAACCCTGATTTTCAGATCGGAAGCCACACATATAAGCATAAAATTCCCAAGGTTTCTTAAGAGGGCATCTCACAGCAACATGACCTTCTTTTCCACATCTACCACACATGAAAACAGCATTACAATTAACTGCAAAATGTCCCAATCTGCCACATCTGAAACATGCCCCCAGAGGTCTCTCATCATCTACAACATCCTTCCTTCCCCCATGACTTAATCCCTCAGATCCCCCCACATCAACCGCATCTGAATTTTTAGAGGGTACCTGGTTCAGATCTGAAGGAGGATCTGAAATAGAGTCCGCAGAAATCTTACTCTTTCCTTTTTCTTCTGATCCCGCATCCAACACCGTTCCAGAAATGGTCGCTGCTTTCTCCTTCTGATCCCCAACCATCTGAAGAGGTCGATTCCAAGTAAGACCCTTGCCACCCCGATTGCCACTCCCCCTGCCGCTTCCCCAACGGCCCCTCCAATCACCTCTACCACCACCCTCTCTTCCCCTACCTCTCTCCATGTTTTTGGACTCCCCCTTCACCACCTGCACATAGGAACGCCGATCGCCAGAAGCCGTCCCTCTCCACTCACCGCCCCCGTGAAAAGGAGGCGAGACCCTAGTAGCCGGCGAGAATCTCCCCCAGAATCGGCCGAATAAATCCCTCACCGACGAGGCCTTCTTTCCAGAATTTTCCTGGGCCAAGGCAGGCCCCTTGGGCCAAATATCACCGTCCAGAATAGTACCATTAATTGAATATGCCCCCTGATTCACCGAATATTCCTTGCATGATCCCAATGACGAGGCATGATCACCATGGATGCATGCAAATGTTGATGAACTCACCAAAGGAATCATCCTCCTCCGATCATCCCTTCTGATGAAACTCGTGATGGATCTCGTCGTCGACTATCGAGGATCTAGCGACGACGGGGTACACCACCCCGCCGCAGCCACCGACCCACACGCAGATCCTCCTTCAACCGCCGTTCGTCGCCGCGGTGGATAGCGTGTGGCTCAAAATCCGGAGACGGAGCGATGGAGTCGTGCCCTTTAGGTCTCCTCCGGTGACAACTCTGTTGACATCAAGGAAAGCTATTGCTGGGTGTGAGTGCCTCTCTACGCACCTCGGCTTCTAGGAGACCGCCGTGACGCGTGACGCGTTGAAGGGCGGCGCCGCGGTGACGGCGGTGGCTGCGGCGTCAGCCTCCTCTCTCGGGAGGAGTATCGGCACGACGGCGGTGGCGGCGAGGAGGAGTGACCTTTCCTAATAGTGCTCTGTCATCGCCACCTTTCCTGCCTGGTTTCAGCCATGGCCATCGCCCAAGACAAAGCAAGCACTGCATGCAGCGATAATCGTTAGGCGTGACGGCACATCCTAATCTGTCATTTAACTCATATCTAAGACCTTTAGGACATGGTTTCAAGATTAAAAAAAGAATTGCAAAAGGCAAAAGGCAAAAGGCAAAGCATTTAACTTTTCATTTAAAGATAAGAAAATAAGCTGAAGAGGACAATCCTATGTATGGTTCCTATTTTCTTGTGAAGCAGTAGGGACTAGGGAGAGCTTGGCTGATCAGATGCATGCATGCATCGGCTTCCTCGATCCTAAGGGCTAAGGCATGTAAGATTAATGCAGGTGATTAGCTACATATATGCTTAGATTTTAAAAAGAGCGTTTGTTTTATCACGTAGAACAGCACATATGTTTATACAAATTTTTTAGCGAAGGGCGGGAGACCTGCCTTCTACTCAATGATTAAGAAAGGAAGAGATACAATGGGGAAGAAAAGGAGAGAGGGAGAGAGGGGGTACATCTCTGGGCCAGACAGCCACGGGGCTCACAACACAACAGAGATTATGTTACACCACCTATCTTAGCTCTTAACCGAGACCCTCAAGATGATAGAGCTTACAGTTACACATGTGATTAGAGGGAGCGAGTGCTTAAGTCTGCACCCTTAAGTAGTACGCGCTTACATATTTTTTTACTCGTTGCAACGACTAAGCACCTGTATTCATTTAATTGCATTGAAGTTTTCTTCTGTTTAATCAGTGACGTGGCAATATGATCTCTTAAAAACTTTGCTAGCTTGCTTAATTTGCCCCTAGAGATCACTTAGCTTAGCTAGGTTGAGTAGTTCGGTGAAATTTGTAGTGTGATCGATCCGTATGGCAATCATTTGAACTCCCAGTTTACATGCACGATTTCCATGCACTGACCCACACATCCAAGAGCCGACGAGCCCAAAGTTGTCGAGAATCTCACACGAGTGTGCCTAATTAAGCTAGCCATCAATCAACTCACAGCATCACCACGTGCGTAGATCCTACAGAATAACCCGGACCATTGTCTCATCGTGATAGACCCTGCTGCTGCAGCTAGCTTAACCACTGTACGGAAATATTGTCGAGAACATCTTTTTTAAGAGTTTTTTATATCTTTTTTCTAGAGATACTTGCATGCTATCATGGTGCAATCCTCCTGTTTCTGCAGTGACATTACGCAATGGAGCTTACCATTGGGCCGGTGTACGTGGCCCGTGGATCGAATCGACCGAGGGCGACGGCATGGACAGGCCCTGAACGGGCACGGGCCATGGGCGGCCCACATCGCTTGCGCCTTGGCGCGGCCCGCAAGCTCCGTGCACGGCCCAGCACATCTCCCTCCACATCGCACGATGTCACGTCGCGGATAAGAGGCTCCTGTGTCGTCGCTAGGGTTTTCTCTCGCGCCGCCGGAGCAGCACCAAGTCGAACTGTGAGTTTGGAGAAGACGGAGATGGTGGAGAAGAAGGGAGGAGCGGCGAGGAAGGAGGAGGTGGTCACCAGGGAGTACACAGTGAACCTCCACAAGCGCCTCCATGGCTGGTACGTACCTCTCCTAGTTTCCACCCCCCTCGTCCTCCTCTTCCTAGTTCCTACCCTTGCTTGCTCTTTACCACACGTCCTGTTCCTGTTACAAGACCTGACGACATTGATCGCGCGATCCTTCTCTATGCTGCCCTGAACGTTAGCAAGATTTTAGTTTCCGGTCTCAGATCGTGCTCATTGTAATTGCGAATTGATACGCCGGGTGGAGCAGTGTGATGCTGCCGCTATGGTTTGTCATAGCTTCTGTGCATTGGAAGCTGATGTCTTTCAAAACTTATGCCGAGAATTAGAAGCAAATGAAGTGCATTTCCCATTTGAATTGGAACTAGGTGTGATCCTATTGTCTGTTCCTCTTGATTGTCCAACGAGCTACTGATGCCTATGAGCTTGTTTGGCTTAGCATAGGAAGGTGTAACAGTATATAAGGAATAGCCACAATAAACTTGCTTATTAGACTAGAGCAATTAATTTGTTTATTAGACCAAGTTTAGCATCTGTTTAGATTATAGCCAATTTAGAGTAGTTAGTTCTAGTAGGACGCCACTGGTTGGAACGGTGGCATTGGCTCAGTGATCAGTAGTTAAGACCAAGATAAAAGCTCCTTGTTTGGTGCTGGTTGATTAATCTTGGTCTAGTTTGTATAGCACTGATTAGGCCCTGTTTGGAATTGCTGCTGCTGAATGGCTGTGGCTGGGCTTTGAGAAGCTGGAGTGCTTGGTTCGGCTGGGTTTTGACCGTGAGAGCTTCTAGAGGTGGCTTCTTTGGTTTGGCTTTTATTGCTTTTTATTTACTACACAAAAGCTGGAAGCGGCTGAAAAGCTGTTCCAAATGGGACGAGCCAATCCCTTCAATGTTTCCCTTTGAGGCAGGATCCAATTGTTTGCTCCTCGTTAGCTTCCCAAGAAGCTACCTATGGCTATGGGTAGCTAAAGGGCTTGTTTGGCCTAGCTTAGGAAGGTATAAATGTATAATTGTATCAAGGCATAACCAAATAAACTTTCTTATCTGATAAGATTTAGTGATTGTTTAGGTAATAGCCATTTTAGAGTAGCTAGTGTCGACGGTTGGGAGTACGGAGCCCCCACGTGCCGAGTTTATTTGTTGAGTGTAAGGATCAACCGACCTTTTCCTTACCACTTCGGGGGCGTTTGGGAAAGCGAACTCGATCAAGTAGCCGTAAACGGGGGAGCAGAGGATTTTAGCCTGGTTCGGGCCCCTCGAGGAGAGGTAACAGCCCTACGTCCAGTGATCTGTATTCAGGGGGACACAGGAAAAGATTACAAAGGGAGTCCTGAGCCTCTCTAGCGAAGGGGGGCTCAGGCTTCTCAGAAGGGAGACGGGAGCTTCGACTTGCTCTTGCCTCAGCCGAAGCTCTCGTATGTGTATAGTGTCTAACAGCCAACAACCTCTTTTCTATGCACAGCAATATGGCCTATTTATACATGAATGTGAACAATATACTAATGAGCATACGGTCCAATGTCCAGCGGTCCGAAGGCCGTCCTTGGGCGCGCTGTACTGGAGCAGTCTTCGCCGTCGTTCGTGATGACGGAAGGGCGGAACGGGGACAGTGAAACAAGACCCGGGCAGGTAGCCACGGTCTCCGATATGTCTGATGGTGCGTTACAGTCGTGAGGGTGTCAGAGCATTTATTACAGCGGGTAGAAAGATGCATGTGATCGTTGTTTAGCCAGTGAAGGGACGACCCGAGCTCCTCCCCGGGCGAGATAGGACCTTGCCCGGGCCCGGGCAAGGATGGTTCGCTCGGGGGGAGATCGGTACCCAGCCGCGAGAAAAAAGCAAGGGGATATCCCGGACATCCCTCTAGACCCCGTCACTAGTCCTCGTAAGACAGTCCACTGTTGGAACGGTGGCATAGGCTCAGTGATCAATAGTCAAGACAAAGGCAAAAGCTGTTTGTTTGGTGTTGTGTTGATTAATCTAGGGCTAGTTTGGGTAACTCTGATAAGAGCTGCTCCCTTCTGATGAGTGATGGGTAGGGGTTCAGTTTCCCTTCGAGGCAGGATCGAAAGGGATTGTGCTTAATCCCTGTCCATCCAAACTAGTCGTTACTGAGAATCATAAGTTTTAGATAGATCAAATTGATTCTAAGGTTGCTATATTTCTCTTACCGAATGTTTATTCAAGTGCTATGTTTTGAATTTAGCTAGCACATGCAGTGTTGCTGTGAATGTTATATGAAGTAAACTTTGTATTCTTCGTATCCACTGTCTTGATATGACTTCTCTCTGCCTAGTGTCTACACAGCCTTGTTTTATCATTGGACTTCACAAGTTCACATAAGTATTCAGCCCTAAAGTTTCTCGTCCAACACGACATGATTCCATTATCATACATAACTGTTTATGTACATGTGTGCCACCACCAGCTCTTATGAACATTTTCCTTGTGCCTTCTTTTTATTCAACACATTTTCTAATGCTGCACAGTACATTCAAGAAGAAGGCCCCCAATGCCATCAAAGAGATCAGGAAGTTCGCGCAGAAGGCTATGGGCACCACAGATGTCAGGATTGACGTGAAGCTCAACAAGCACATCTGGAGCAGTGGGATCAGAAGTGTGCCACGGAGGGTTCGAGTGAGGATAGCCCGCAAGAGGAACGATGAGGAGGATGCCAAGGAAGAACTCTACTCTCTTGTCACCGTTGCTGAGATCCCTCCTGAGGGTTTGAAGGGGCTGGGAACCAAGGTCGTTGATGAAACAGATTAAACTCGCTTTTTCTACATATTTAGAATGAGTTGTATCCGCTGTAGTTTTGGGCTATGGTACATCACAAGCTATCCATTTTCTGTTATCCAAATTGCAAGGGTTATTCGTGTCTTCATTTTATGTTTGTTATTGCCACTGATATACGACGTCATGTGACAGTTTAAATCTGTCGTTTGTGGCACTTCACATGGGTTTAGACCTTACGGTATTTTGATGGATAACATGGCAAATATTTTCATTGGATGACCGTGATGTTCTCAAAACACAAATGTGCCATATGCTTGTGTTGGTGCCAATAAATCTGATTATTAATGTGCTATATTGTCAAAAAAATTCTAATGTTACCTCCTGGAGTCAGCCTGCTTGGGCTGAGGTGCCCCGGAAAAAGAATCGATCGGATTATTGTGTACCGTGATCAAATGCCAAGTCCCACATCAAGCTGTACTGATAGCGAAGAATTATCACAGCACAGGAGCAATGCAGTTGATATGTATGCACAGTTTATAGGCTGCATCTGCGGATGGTGAGTCACCGTCGGTCGGCGGCCGTCTGACGATGGTACCGATTTTTCGTTGGGCCATCGCATACATTGATATGTTAAAGACTAGTGGAAACAGCTCACACGCAAGTGTCCTGAGTCCTGATCAGATTTGTCCATTAGAACTATATAAAATTATGGATAAATCATGCATCAGGAATCTGTTCTACATAATGCGTCCAGGTAAAACATCCTTTCATGTCCTAAACCATGTATAGAATTATTGATAAATCATGCATCAGAAACCTGTTCTACATAATGCGGCCAGGTTGAGCATCCTTTCATGTGCCAATCTTGCATCATAGACATGGCAGTCTTCAGCTTTAAGGGACAACAGAACTAGTCATTTCTGAGTTGCTTCTATACTACAAAAGAACGACATATATAGGAATGTACAAGGACGGGTCGCATTTTCACTGTAAGATATACATGAAGGGCCTGCAGAGAGGCGCCATTGTTGGGGAGTAAAACTAGCTCTGCTACAAAGCACAGCAGCATCTTTCAAGATTTCACTTTCACCTCAGTAGGTTTCCCAACCTTTATAAGGTAGCTGTAGAAGAGATTCCAGATCCAGATTATACAGGTCACTTTCACCAGTCACTGCCGCTCCGACCATACCTCTCTCAGGAGTGTGTACCTTGCATTCTCCATAGAAGCTCCTCTATGAGGAGCAAAACGTGTGATGCCGCCATTAGATGGCGAAGGTGGAGCACTCTTGTCAAGAAGAGAAGCTGGGAGTGAGTCCAGGTCGTCTAGATCGTCTTCACTGGTATACCCTCTCTTCTGAACCATTGACACTCTCCTGTCTAGCTTTGCGCTGCCTCCAGCGTCTGCCACTTTCTCTGCCACATCTGCTAGTGAAGGAGGGCGGTACGCAACAGGAGCTGCGATGTATGGAAATGCGTCGATCACGCCTTTGTCGGTGCAACGATCCAGCAAGCTCTGCAGAATATCAAGTATCATGTTAACTTCTACGATGTCTGTATCTCAATGTGTTCATTGCTAGCAAAATAGTATTGTAACACTTGAAGCCTACAACGTTTTAGTGAGAATGAAACAGCACCTCAGAATTCAACTCCTCTAAGACTATGCTAGGAACAGGATCAGGACAGAACTCGTCGGGGGTGAAGTTGCACAGGATTCTTGTTACTAATGGAAGGCCAATGGAAGGGCAGACCTGATGGAGAGATCAAAAGCTTAACTACAGTTCAATCAATGGTTAGATAAAAGAGGAAACGGTACAATAATTCGTCAGGAGCTATGTGTGAACACTGACCTCTTTCCTGACAGATTTTTCAAGAAGCATATCCTTTGGTAGCATCAGGAGATCACTCAATTCATTAAGCAGTTGAAAAGATTTTGATTCGGCTGCACTTCTTTCATTGTCATCATTTCCTATGTCAAGACCATCCTCCTCAGAGTCATCAGCATCAATGCCAAGGTTATCTGTCAACCATCTCGACCAATTTCCAATCTGCATCGGCATTTATTTCATATAAATTGGTAGTTTGAAGCGCAACAGAAATTCAGTAGCACATTCATAATCTAGCCAATGCACAATGACTTAAAAAGGCAGTGAATTAGGTACATACAGAGTTCTTCAGCTGTGCGCCTGACCCAAAGCTTAGATCACCAGCTGGAATTGGCAGGACTTTTGGATCAACTATTGGGTCAGATATAGGATCAGTTGGTATCTCACTAGCTGATTCACGAAGGATGGCATTGAACATTGCAACATCCAAACGGACAACACATTGCTCCATCACCTGATAATAGCCGAACATATGACATACTGCAATGTATTTTAAATAAAACGTATATATTTGTTCTTTTGAAATAAGTATGTCAAAGAGTACCAATTTCGCCAATACTGGTAAACAGCCACACTCATGTCCACCAGCACGAAGGGGGCAAATTCTGCTGTGTGTGTCGTGAAGGGCAGCCTTCCACAGGTTAACAGAAAAGGTGCCTTGCTGCTGATCACCCAAGGCAGGACCTAACACTCTCCCAGCCTTTGGGGTTGATGAACCTTCCACCGGGGTTTGCATGTGTGGAGTTAGTGCCTGGAAAAGAAACATTCTTCAGATAATTCACAAGATGGAGAAATCTGATGCATTAAAGGAAGCATTTGTTTGTGGAACACACTGGACTACGATCACATCCAAGATTACAGCAAGGGATGCTCTCATTTTCATGGAAGTGTCAACAGGAATATTAATAATCCAAGGGAAACCTTTACCTGCCACCACACTGTCTTGACAATCCGAGAGAATATCCAAGATTCAACCTTCTCTAACGCAGCCAAAAGGGTGCTTGTTTCCTGCCAATCATCTGGTATCTGCATGGCAGCGAGGTTGGTTTGCTTGCCATTGGAGCTGTTTTTCCATAGCATTGGCATGGATTTCCCGTCAAGCTTTTGTGCACCACCATTCATGTTCGTAGTCATCATGGTTGGAGTCGATTGATGTGAGATGCCAAAAGTTTGTGCAATTATCTCCCTGAGGACAACTGTATTGGACAGCCAGAATGCCAACCTACATCAAGGGTAGATTGTTAATGGAAGGAACATGATCTGATGTCATACTCTGAAGTTAAAATCAAGATAAAGTATAGCCGGTTTTTACCTTGAAGCATCATTACTACATGACTTTGCAACAAGCACAAGGCCAGAAACAGTGTTTTTTGCCACCGAAGATCTCTTATCGGAAGACCAAAACTTGGATGCATGAATCAACAGCCTAGAAAGACGCCGAGCTGGAGTATGCAACTTATGTGCTGAGCTTCCATGCTCGGGCACTACAGAGTACAGAGAAACTTCAAGTGCAGCAACTTCACGAAGTTCCTGTTCCAACTTGTCAATTTTTGACTCTAATTCCTCATTCCTTTGGTATACAACTGATTTGTCATCGTCTACTGTCTTTTCTTCAATATCAGCAATTTCATCATCAGTACCAGTACTCTGGTCGCAATGTGGAGCTTCATCTAAAACATCAATCTCTTTGGCCTCTTCGTTGCCTTTATCTTCAGTGGTTCCAGCCTCACTAACTATATCGTCTGTTTCCTCGGACAATTCTGATGGAGGGCGAGAAGGAACTCTTACAGTATCTGGTTTTCTAACTTCAGTGGATTTAGCAGCAGTAACTGTTTTCCTAGGTTTCTGAGATTTGTTCTGAACGCTGTTTGATGCTTTATGTTGCAGCTTGTTTTGAACTTGACGGCTGCCATTGCTTTTGGCCTTGCGGGGGCTATCTTCTTTTGTTTCTTTTTTCATGAGCTTCTTTGGAACCACTGAAACTCTTTTCACTTTAATATCTTCATTACTGCGAGGCTCACCTTGTGATAAAAGAGAATCTCTAGCCGGTTCATACTCTGGTCCAATTCCCCTCTCATCTCTCACTTCCCCATTCTCTCTAGCACCCATTTCAGGATACTTCTAGTCTATTAGAAACTTGATGCCTGGAGAAATCATAAGCACAATCAGTTGCATTGATCAACTTAGCAAAAGCAAGCATGACCAAATAAGATCCAACACCGATGACACCAAGTAAAACATCAATGTCAGCACTCAGCAGATACAGGAGATGCCTTAAAAACTCCCATCGAGAAAAGGAACTGAAAATGGAGAAAAATATTTCCGGCACGATCAAAGCTAACACCAAAGGAAAAACCTGGCAATACATATGCATACAGTAATTCTGATATTAATTCTGATACCAGTGAAGATACAGCTTTCTGTTTTCTGGAACCAAAACAAAAACAAATCTCATTTCCATACAATTGAATTTTTGGGACCATGTTGAAATCAAGGTGCCAAAGGACGCCGATAGGAGCTCAGGGGCGTTACCATCTATCCCTATGTTTTCAAGGTTGTCACCGTGAACCTACGAAGCTGTACTGGACGGCTGGACCTAACAATCTAACTACCGGTGCTCCGCTTTGGAGATGAAAGCTAAAAACAAGGCCATAAAGGTTTGCAGTGCCTGCATGGCGAGTTCATCATTATGGAGATCTACAATGGATACACATCAAAATTGCTACTTCCTGATACTGGGAAACCATAATAGCAAATATCATATAAGTAAACTAAATCCCAGGAAAAGAGCGAAAGGTAGGCTACTAAACCACTTTGTATGCGCCGGTAAATGGGATAGAAAAGAGAAAAATTACATTTTTACACTATTTAGCAAATCTTAACCATTGCCCAAAATCACCGATCATCAGCAAAGCAACGAGACAGGAAGGCGCAAGATTTCACATGGTTGCAGCAAATGGTCAATTCACTCATCAATAGCATGGAATAGAACATCTTAAAAGGAAAAAATAATTAGTTTGCAGTGCAGGACGATATTCCTTCATAAATGCGGATGGCAAGCCATCCCCAATCAAACAAGACAGCCACTCTGAGATTCGTAATCTGCAACTGACTTGCTCGTGAAACAATAAAAGCTCATCGTCGAAGGCACGAAAAGAAAGCAAGAAAGCGTCCACGGATCGAATGTTCACGGCAGCGCTGGGTCGGCAGAACTCACAAATGTGGATCAAAGCTCACGAGCTACCACCGATTAGATGTAATCCACTCCCGAAGTGCCCAATTCATCACGAGAACCCGATGAGAGAGAAACTAACCAGTAGCCAATGCTGCTGTACTCAATCAAAGATCCCAGTCACTGACAGGGCAATGGAACTCCGAGCAGAACCCATCCAAGAAACCAAGAGGCCACATCAAGAAATAGAGTAAGAAAGAGATCGAATCCAGAGCAGAAAGCAACTCACGAGTCCCCAGATATCAGCGGAGGCTTCGCAGAGCAAGATGCCGTGCTCGGCAGAGAAGAGAGGGGCGGATGAGATAAGAAGAGAGAGGAAGGGAGGTGCAGTGCTAACCGCCTCTCGCGCGAGCACAGGCAGCAGCAACCGGCCCAGCGTGGTGTTCCAGGCGAGAGCTGCGCGATTCAATGCGGAGCGAGAGAGGAATCTGGCGTGTTGATTTCTTCGCGGAGCAACAGCAATCCGCGGTCTCGGAGCTTCTGCTCGTTTGCGGCGGTTCCCGCGTGTGGCCGGCCGCGCGGCCGTCGGCGCGGGAGGCGACGCACGCCCACGGCAAGCGCTGGCGTGCTTGGTTCGTGGCTCAACTGGCGCTGCCCGTGTGGAGGGAGTGGTGAGCGAAGTGGGCTTCGTGGAGAGTGCGGCGAGTGGAGACTGGAGAATTGCTGCTTATATCGACCGTCCACAGTGTTTTCTTTTCGCCGGGGGAAATTGCAAATACTAACTCTTTACGTATACACACAGTTATTTTATCATTCTTATACCTCTTGGTGTTTCTTGTTAGAGTCATCGATTACCTCAGATTCAATGACTATGATGAGATAGCACCTCTTAATATCTTCTTCTATTTTTTTACCTCATATTACCACCATCATAAGAGGCAAATATAAGATCCTCATATTCTTCTTTCTCTCTTCTCTCCTTACCGCCCACCTCGTGCCCGCTGCCCGCCCACCCTACGTGCCGCCCATCTCTCCCCCGCGCCAGCTAGTGACGGCTGCGGCAGCGTGAGCTTCAACGTAGCTTCGGCAGCGGTGCCGCCGCCCTTGCTCTAGCGGCTATGGATTTGAGGAGAGAGAAGAAGACATGTATTTTCCTAAATACTCAATCTATCCCTAAGTTGATACTTTGAGGTACCTCATATCTCTTCAAGGATGGTAAAATCTCTCATCCGGCAAAGTTTGATTCATATTTATTTTAGCCGTGTATGGCTTTTACATAATTAAAATAAATATAGGCAAAATTGGTAGGACACTCTAAATTTCATGTATTTGTTGTAGGACACTGTCTATATCAATAACATGTGGGCCCTGGAACCACATGTGGGCTATGGAACCACATGTCAGTGACTCACTAGTGCCTTATAGCAAAGAGCACGAAATTTAAAGGCCCTGTTTGGCACAGCTCCAGCTCCACCAAATTGGTGGAGTTGGTGGAGCACCCTATTCCTAACTCCAGAAATTTATAGAGCTGGAGTTGTGGTTAAATTGAGAATGTTTATATGAGTCATCTTATTTACATTTTAAACTAAAAATATAAATTTAAGTCACTTTATTTTAACCTACAAACTCTAGCTCTGAGGTGGAGCTGGGAGCTGGAGCTGTGCCAAACGGGGCCAAAGTGTCCTAGAGAAAAATTCCCCAAAATTATAAGATCCAAAATGACTGGATTTCTTCCCGCCGTTTCTTGAAAATCATAAAATGCTAGTGACCAAGGTTTCAAAATAGCAAAACTCCAATCGGCTTTCACAAAAGTCGGACGTGCTGAAAGGGAAAACCAAGGTTTAAAACCAACCCAAATTTTTAAAAATTGAATTTAGAATAAAAAGACAACAAAGAAACATAATAATAGTATTAATGTGTTTGAAGGGATTGACACAATTTTAATTTTAGAAAAATGAATTTTCGTGCGGATTTTGAAGTTAGCCATTTATTCCCTATTTGGGCATTCAATGGAACACTCGTGGACAAGTCGCTACCTGGTTGCTTCCTTGTCTGCACTCATGCTTCCCAGTCTTGGTCTACTGATGCGTCTGCGTGTTGTAGTCGCGCCTAGCGATTTCTCATAAAAATTTAGCGATTTCTCTAAAAAAAATTGGCTGAAATCAATTCTTGACTAAAAACCACTCAGTTTTTTCCACAAAACTCAGTCGGCTTTCTGAGAACCCTGAAAAAAACATATCCAAAACTGACAAAATTTGTTTCTTCATACAATTTGTGTCCGATTTCTAACTAATGTCATCCAAAATTTAATGAGGCTTCTCGTTACCGCTGTCCCTCAGTTTTCTTACCTCAGAGATAAGTGATATTTGTATTTGAACCATACGATACGATCAACCTAAAGCAAGATTACATAAACAACAACAATAAACGAACAAGGAGGATATTGTTGTGATCTAAATTCTAAAGTGGGTCCTAAACTACTCTCCCCAGCTTTAGTGATCATCATTCTCTTTTTATTAAGTTCCTTTGACCCTTTATTCTGCTCCTATATTTTTTTCAGTCACATCATGCTATTTCCCTCTTAATCCTTCCACACTCATTTTTGCATAAATAGGGACAATTCAGGATTTGTCACTCCAAATGTCGTCATTTAAGAATTTGCTACTCTTTATGTCAATAGCATGTAAGTCATGGTACCACGTATCATTCTTCCAAATGTGGCAATTTTTTAATTGATAAGAGTGACAAATTCTTAAATATCAAGAAAAAAAATGTGTCACCGTCTGCCATTGTCAATTCAAGCGGAACGTGTGTATTTTCCTTTGGTTTATGCACTGCCGAAAGACATTCCATTCCAAACCGCTTGGCACAACAAATATTTCTTTCTTTTGTCGAGACTACATACGACAATCTACCACCCGATAGAAGACGATCTTGCTTACTCGTCGCCTCACGGAACACGACACAAAATTTCCTACGTACACGTCCATGACCAGCTACGGCGTTGACAATCTGGCTCCTTGCAACGGTGCAAGTTGCTAGGTACATTTACATGTGAATATACTGCTCTCTCTCCGTTTCGGCACATATTTACCTAATGATTTGTTGAAGCATAATACAGCGAAAATTGTGTATGAAATAGGGTGGCACAAATAACACATAGATATTAAAATAATAAATAGGAGGATCTTCAAAAATATGTTTTCATCTTCCCTTGAGATAGTTAATCTCATTAGGCAGGATTGCCAAAACCAGCGCTTGACGTTGAGCAATTGCGAGATAGAACATACAGGATAACTAGCTCAGGGGAGCAATCCCGGTTGACCTATGTAAATATATGCTTAAACTTAACTTTTTTTTTTCTCTCTATAAAATCTATGGCAGTGCTCTACCTTCGGTTTAAAAAAAGAAAAAACTTGTGTTGGAAGTAGCCAAGTGCCAGGTATTTTATGAAAAAAATAAGTGAAAATGCCAAGTATTTAGGAACGAAGAGGTGGGAGTTTAATATAACAAGTAATTAACAATTTCACGTTGTTTACTTTAGCTTATATTAATTATTTATCTTTTTATTTATTTATAAGTTAAACTTCGAGAGTTTCTCAAAATAGCTTAAAAAGTCCAGTGCGTTTCGTTTGACTTGTTTTTAAAAGCTTTTTAAGGCAACTTTGAAAAAAATAGATTGTAAAGACCAAAGCGTTTGAGATAATAGTTGGGATAAGAAGAAAAGCCGAAGAGACCAACCCACAGCATCACCTCATCTCATCGTGCCAGTGGCTGCACATGTACATGTCAATTGCCAATGTGCTCTCTCTTCTCTCTCTCCATGTTCCATGTTACCCTTAACCATTGTGCTTGGGTACGTGCCAGCCCTGTGCACATACTGCGTGCTCGCTTGGCACCAAATAATCACGAACAAATTGGCTGTCCTAATTATTCTACCAAAAGAAAAGAAGAACATATTCTGGTCACTTTTTCTTTTTTTTTCTTTTCCATCCCTTTCCTTTTTGTAAAGGGCGGTGGCCGGACTCCGACGCGGCCAAAGGCGTCCGGCTCGGGGCGACCGGGAGAGGCTGTCGGTGGCCACCGGCCGGCTCCGGTCACCGTGTGAATCAGAGATTTTTTTTTTTTGAACAAGCGAATCAGATAATTGGCTTATTATGCTAGAGTAGAGACAGACCAAGGAAGCGGAGGTTGATTACCATTTTGCCCACGGCTGCCGGTGAACTGACTGGAGTATTCAAAGTGGGCCGGGCCCACAGACAGGCAGACAGTAGCAGTAACTCCGGCGGTTACCCTGACCTGGGCTCGCTGCTGGCATCGGACGACACCAACTGCTCCCGTACACGTGTATAAATACGGTATACAGTACTCACAAGCCAGTGCTGTACAAGTACTGAGCTGCTCCAGCGTTGTAGTTTGTACGCCAGCCGTGAGCCCGTGAATGTCTATGGATTTTACCAGAGACACGTTGCTTTCTTTTTTTCTCTTGCCTTCTTTTTTAAGTTGATGCGAGGATCCGACAATTTTTTTTTAAAAAAAATGAGATCCCTATTTTTGTTATCCCTGTGAGGATTTAAACTCAGGCCCACTTCATTTAGAGAAAGCTTTCATTTTGGTATAAATGTTCTTTTTTTGTTTGGCTGTGATTGAATGACTAAAGTTTCAGATTCCAACAGGCTTTCAGATTGAGGTCATTTAGTTTAACTGAGATTTTTTTTATCGCAAAGGATAGAAGTACTTCCATTCCATTCAAGAAAGAACACTGTAGAATATATACCAGCGTGTAACTTATCTTTGAAAGCTTTAAGAAACAACTTTAGATTTTCTTCAATAAATGGCTTCAAGATTTCAAAGCATTTGACAGAAATGGTCATAAGCCTGGAGGCCTAAACGCTTAAGTTGCTCTAAGGAGCTACAAGAATCTCCATTTCCTTGCTCAAAACTAGGTTTTGGAAGGAATGGAGGGTCTGGTCGAAACACAACAATTTTTTGCCGATTCCTGAGACAATTGAACTCCATGTGAAATTGTTGTGAGATTCTTATATCCCAAACAGCCGCGACCTTTCCAAAACCAAATTGTGAAAGAAACAAGTCGACATTCCAATTAAGCCCTGGAGTATTACACTTAACAACCAAATTGTCAAATCTGATTAAGGATGTCCCAATCGCTACTAATGCTGTTCAAAGCAGACCGTGCTGTGCCATGTGGTCCCTGGAGGCAGATTGTGTGTACACCTCCTTGTGTACTCATTCGTTTTCGGTCGTGGGCGCCAACAACCCCACACAGCGGATCTGGTGAGGGAGCATTTTCAGTTCTCACTATCATAGCATGAAATATCCCTTTCATCCTGATCGAAGAGCCTTTGGAAGAAAGCACGTTTAGACACATGGAATTATACTTGTACCAGGAGAATTGGCCAATTGGTGTACTCAAAAGACTTACATAGGTAGAGCAACAAGTGTCAGCGCATCCAGCCGTTCATCAGAAGCTCCATGCTCGTCGGCCATAGAAAAATATGTACCTGCAAGGCAGGACGGCAGGCCAGATCAGAATAAAAAAATTACAAGAAAAATTCTCTTCTCTTTGCAAAGGAGCAATGGTGGCATATAAGGACTGCGACTGCTCCCAAAAGGACGTGCCAACAACAACCACCGTATAGCTTTGCCTAGATGCAGCTTGAACGTCAATGGCTGCTTCCATGCCTCACAATCAACCCATGGACAGTACATTGATCCCTATGCTAGTTTCTGAATAAAAACGTCATAACCATAGATAGCCACAGGAGTAGGTAACTGGGTACTGACCTGGAGTCACGTTTGAGACACGTTCGGAGGGTGAAGCACACCGGCTGAAAGGGCCAAGAGACCACACATCACACATGCTTTGAGCAAATACTGCCAGTAGAATGATGATGGTGAGAAAGCAATGTTCTATTTAACTTTCCATTAGGGATGATGAACAGAGCTGAGCCATAGCATGTATCCGTTTGAACGCAATCATGATAGGCAGCAAGAGAGTGAACCAGTAGGGAACAGAAAATAAAGGGAAATTATATGTTGCACATCAGATGGAACAGCATGAGCCCCCCCACTAATGATTCTATCCACCCTTTGGTTGCAAGTATATGTTACTTTGAGACTACAGAAGCAGTGGGCAGCGACGCCCTAACCAGAAAACTGTCATCAGACTTCAATCCCACACCTAAATTTCTTCCCACGAAAAATCGCAACTGAAATGTTTACGTCTCAAGATATGCTTGAGATGAGCTATAACTTGAATTTTGGGAATCTCTGAGGATAATATCACTGAACATCAATCCACTTTACTAACATGGTGAAAAGGCAGAAGATTAGCTAACAGCGAACATAGCTCGTTAATTAAAGATATACAAATTGTTCGTCACCGGCACAGGGCAAATACAATTCTTTCAAAGCTACCATCAGGTAAGATGTTAGTGTCACACCAAGAAGATTGGTTCATAACTTTGGGATAAAATTGTGAGCTTGAAAGATAAGTTACTCCCCGTGTCTAACTTTAGAAGGTGGTAAAGGACTGAAGCTCTTTCTAAAGCGCACACCATAACTTTCAATCTATGCAAAAGTTGAAACATGTACTTGTATGAAGGTAGACATGTACAGACCACCAAAAATTTCATATATAGTTGGAAGTTGAGACATTTCAAAAAAGCAAGTAGAACAAATCTACATCAGAGTGTTAAATAAGCCGCCCAAGAGAGCAAGGATTATGCTGTAACGTTAAAAAACAACAAATGTGTGAAGGGACATCTTTATTTGGTAGACCAAAAATTCCATGAAATTGACTTTCAACAATAAACTGACAGTACTGTTCATTAAAAAAAATCTGAATAGTAATTAATAACATTTAGACACAGCTACTCAGGTTAAATGTATGAAGATTAGCGGTGCGTTCTTAGTTGAGTAGCTGCTTGTTACCTAACAGAATGTAAGGAATTTAAGTAGAAGTCCTTACAGTAACCCAATTTCAACTTGCCTACTTTAGACATTAAACAAAAGGCCACTGCCTCATGTAGTCATGTGCATGTTTGTAGTCACTAAGAAACAGAATTAAATCCATCATGTTCAGTTGTTCACTACTTTGTCTAATAAAAAGTCAACAACCCAGGAATATAATATGGGTTAACAATTTATTGGTGTGTTATAAATTTTTTCTGTCACGGCTAGAAGTTAAGCTTAAACACATTTATCAGATCTAGTAACAGACTAACAGTTCTAAGAACAGAAACAACTGGTAAAGAGGTTTCTTGAATTCATTTAGCAGTTTGGTTGGCAAAATTTCCACATCATCTAAAGCCAACTTTGTTTATACATCAAATCATAAAAAAAAAAAATCATGTTTGGAAATTCAGGCAGGGTTATAAGCAGTCCAAAGATGTTTATGTTACCAAAGCTGCAGTGACAGCATTGATGTCTACAGAAGATAATCATATAGCTCGAGCAAGAGCAATGCATGCCTGGACATCAAAAGCTGTCGTGACAGTACAAAAATGCTTTTGTTGGTAAAGATGCTGGCACTGTTCAAATCTAACAAAACCACATGATGCTCATGTGTCAGGTCATTATATAATTACTAAAGCGTGGACAGATACAGTTGATGGATTCCAGGAGAAAATTATATAGTTCCGATAGTGATCACCAAGAGGCAACAAATTAGTAAAAGTTATGATGAAGATCAAGACCACGAATGGCAAAATTTTAAAAAGTTTACATACTACACAACCAATTTGGCAGCCAGTCAGCCACTGAGCTATCCACACTTCATTCATCAAGTAGCAACTGATCAGACACAAAACAAAAATGGTTTAGGTAAGTTTTGTTTAGCAAGTAGTAACACATCATATGCCTGTCTAAGTAAGTGGGTCATTACTTTTAGCCTTTTGGTGTTCCAATGTTGGTCAAGGGTATCATGTGCATGTGAAGACTCAAAAAGAAGGGTGCATAACACATATTTTAACATTGTTCAAATGGATAACAGCAGCTAGTTAAGCATAGACATAGTCAATGATGCTGTGAGATAAACAATCATGACTTTCGATTAACTTTTTCAGGGCATCCCAACTTATCTATCCTCTGAGCTGGTGTGCCTAAACTAGCTGGGCCACAATCACAAGATGGGCCTTTTCATATTTCTGGCTTTCTCTAGAACCTAACTGGGCCAAACAAATATTCAAACATAGAGCACAATCTTGTGCTTAGATATTCCCATAGGTTATGATTGTTGGGCCAAAGCATATGCAAGTCTGCCTGTCTACAAGCTTCAACATTTGGCAAAGCTTTTTTCATGTCATATGAAACATAGACAGACCCTAAGCCAAGACCAAATTACTTATCAAGCTGTTATGCAGACTAGATAGTAATCTCATGCTGCTTATGCAGATTAGAATATAGCTACCTGAGGAACCTAGGAGTGTTTGACTGGCTGTGGAACTTCTCTATCTGGTGGGTTTTAATCTTTCTCACCAAAAATTCCCAACTAATTTATTGCTTATCTCAAAAGTCATAATAAACCCAGCATGGCAGCTTGTACCAAATAAGCACTAATGCTTTAGAAGTTGCTGTCGAAGAAGCCTAAACTAAACCACAGAGCCCGTTGCCTCCTTGGTTCAAAATTACTCAACCACAATCAGCAAGTTAATTTAATATGGGTAATAGTAGTCTTAAGACTAACACAAATACTGAAAAAATTCAAGGGTTGTTCTCTTCAGCTAATTTACTTATCTTATCTACTTATCTCCAAATCGAAAAACCAAACGCTTTGGCCTTTGAAGTCCATTTTTTTCTATCTTGAAACCATGTCTCAGTCTCTCAGAGCTCTTAGAAACAAATCAAACGAACACACCAAATTTTTCAAGCTACCTCGGGAAGCTCTCGAAGTTCAGCTTATAAACAAATGAGAAAATAAGCCTAAGAGAACAGCCTAGTTTCATAAATATGATAAAATATTATGAAATAAGAACTAGGTTGCTAGCACGCAGGGGAGGTGTTGGGTAAATGGATGAACCAGTTGGCACCAATCATGCAGAACAAAATAAACTCTAATTCCTATTAACGGAACATACCACTAAAACTGGGGCCAGTACAGGAAAGTCTCCCTTTCCCTTCTTAATTTGTATCTTATTTCAAGATTCTTAACAAAGAAAATGGACAAACCTTTCAAATCATCCTTGATCCAATTGGAAAGTCACATAATTTCACAATTCCATTTTGCTTGCTACATATGTCAACATGCATACTCAAAACCTCCAATTATTTCAGCCAGTTGATGGAATAACATGGTACTATTTCTACAACATTAATATAACAAATCCTAGACTCCAAGTTGAGGGTCTTGATCTTCTAGTTCACCACTTCACCTTTTATCAAATTGGTCTTTCAGGAGTATACTACCAAAGCACCAGCAGAAGAGGGAATGGAAAGAAGGGGTAGTGCCATTACAGTTTATAGTTACTGTGTGTACTTGTATTCTTATTCTACAGCATTGTTCTTCGATTGTGTATTTAACTATTTATGTTAAACCAAGAGGGAGTGATGCCCTGTAAAGACCAGGCATAAGGATAATACAGGTTCATCATGAACACACATCAGAGTGATTAGTACAGTTCCAACCATTTTCACAAACAATCATCACATTTAACAATCCACATAGCAAGTACACAAAACTTCATATGATAGCCTAAATTCGGACATGCAGCATAATAAGTAATAACTGTTTTGAGTTTGGATAACATCGATTAAAACATAGTCCTCCTGGAATTCCAATAGCTTATATATAATTATTTAACATTATGCAAACAATTGCATTTCCCTGCTCAATTGCTCATATGTTAGTCACATGAGCTTGTTGAGCAATATACGACCAATTTTTGACATGTTATAGCATTAGGTCTTTGCAACAAAAAGAAAATGTTTGGTCACTTTTCAGCAGGCCAAAAGGTTCCTCCTTAACATTTGATAGTGCCAGATGATGACCCATTCATTTAGTGGAAGCATTTCAGCAAAACGCAAAGGACTAAGTGTACCCACGAGCAATTCAACTGCAACAAGCATAGAAGAAATACATTTGGGAAAAAAAAACATTCTCATTGTATATCATGTTGGCCACCATGGAATAAACAGCAAATACTCATGCTATAAATTCTCCATGGAAACAGCGACAAGATAGTTTTCAATCTGAGGTCCATCCATTTGTGGAATCACACACACCAACCGCCTTATTGCAACCGAAACAGATGGAAAATCTAAGGTTCGACGAGACCTGGCCGGCGGGTCACTCTGCTTCAGCGTCGCCCGCAGCGGCGAGCTCCTGCTGCTGGAGGCGCTCGAGGGCCTTCTCGTGCGCCCAGGTCTCGAGCGTGAGGTCGGGCTTGGCGTTGAGGCCAACGCCGAGGATGACGACCGTAAGGAAGGATGTGATGTAGCAGGGCAGCTCCCAGTCCTCCCACTTCCGCGACTCCCCCGGCGGCGGCGGCGGCCGGTTAAAGAGGTACCCCTTGGGCCGCTCCTCGTGCCCCGGCGTCGTCCAGCGCCCCGCGCCGTCCCCGCCCCCTCCGCGCACGCGCGCCGCCGCGCGGAGCCGGGCGCGCAGCATGCCTCCCGCCGCCGCGGCTGTCGAGATCGCCCGCATCGGAGCTCTCCGGTGGGCGCGTCACCTGCGAGATTGGAGAGGACTGAGGAGCTGTGTCCGCTGTGAGCATGCGTAGTCTTTGGAGACATGGGCTTCGGAAGGTACATTGGGCTGGATTTTGGGAATCGGGATGAAAAGGCGAGTGATGCTACTGGGCCGGAAGGCTGAAAGTACGCGGGCTGGGAGGTTTGTGAGCTGGGAGCCTAACTGTGCTGATGTGCAACGGCACAAATGAGGGATGATGCAAGAAAAATTGACAAATTCTCGTTCTCTAACATGGCCTTCGCCGTTTTATCACTCTGGCCCATTATTAACATAGGCAACTCGATGTAATAATGAGAAGGAGTGGTTAAATAAGCGCAATGCAATGCTGAGTGTGGCAATATCAAATCCCCGCAATGCAATGGTACCGTAGATGGCAGCTTCCAAAGCTGCTTTGCTTTTAGTCTGCGAAAATGCCTAGCGATAGATTGCATTACTTGCCATAGTGCAGCAATGCTGGTCTGTTGCAATTGTTGTAATACAACGTCGTTGAATGTAAATGGTTGAGTGTCTTCATTAAATAGGGCAATTCTCTTTGCATAGAGTATAATGGATGCTAGTTGCTAAAGTGGTGGTTATTGTTATTGAGACACAATGCAATAACCGTCCTGCCATAGATAAATATTAATTTGTCCACATGTTAAATGTGATTAATATCACAACACTCCCTTTGGCAAATTATTATTATTTTGAAATTTCCTTTAAAACTCCTTCCAAAAACCTGATGGGAAAAATAGATGAAGAAAATAGAAAATATATATACGGCTCATTAAAAACTCCTTTAAAACCCCGTGGGAAAAAAGATGGAGAAAAGAGTGCATAATATATTTAGCTTGTATAATATTGCCTCATTAAAACCTTTTAAGAGAAACCATCATATAAAACTCATAAAGTGAAAGAGTACAATATATAATTTTAATATAAATAAAACAAGTTACAGTTTAGAGGATTCTTTCCCTAAACTTTGCAACTCACAAAGTATTCTCATACCAATCCCATGAACATATTTTTGGAATGTAGATTTTGATAAGGATTTGGTAAATAAATCAGCAAGATTTTCAAAAAACTTTATTTATGATATTTCTATCTCACCATTCTTTTGAAGTTCATGAGAATAGAATAATTTTGGATCAATACATTTGGTAATATTTCTTTTAATATAATCTATTTGCATTTGAGCAATATAAGTCACATTATCTTCATAGATAATCGTAGGGGATTCAATAGAATTAATACCACATGATTTTTATATCTGATTTATCATTTTACAAAACCATACACACTCACGTGATGCTTCATATAGTGCAATTATTTCATAATGATTAGTAAAAATGGTCATTAAAGTCTATTCACTAGACTTTCATAAAAAGGTCATACCACCATATAAAAATACAAGCTCGGTCTGAGACTTGGCATTGTGGGGATCAAATAGATAGCCATAATTAATATATCCCATATAGTCATATCTTGATTTTCTTACAAAATAGACCAAGATTTTGTGTACCTTGGAGATATCTGACGATATTTTTAAGACTAGACAAATGTCCTTTTGTTAGTGCTACGCTAAATCTAGCCAATAAATAAACTGCAAATAAAATATTAAGCATGGTGCAGTTTGCTAGATACATTAATACTCCAATAGCACTAAGATATGAAAATTTTTGCCCCAAAATATATTCATTTTCACTCCTTGGTTTAAATGAGTCTTTATCCCGATTAAGGGATTTAACAAACATAGAGGTTTTTGATGGATATGATTTATCCATATTAAATTTTCTGAAAATCTTTTGTGTATATACAGACTGGGGCACTAATATCCCATAAGAGAGATGCTCAAATTATAAACCTAACAAAAATTTGGTTTTACCTAGATCTTTCATTTCAAGATGATTACTGACTTCCTTTATATCCCTTGTGGTCCTAATGATATTTAAATCATCAACATATACTGAAATTATGCATACTCCACTTTAGGTTTTTTTATGAACACACAAGGACAATCATCATTGTTTGACTTTTTGTTCTTAAGAAGGAACTCACTTAGTCGGTTGTACCACATTCTACCTGGCTGTTTTAATCCATATAGTGACTTTTGCAATTTGACACCATAAATGTTGCAATTTGCATTCGGATTTGGAATTGTTATCCCTTCAAAGACTTTCATATAAATAATTGAATCAAGTGACACATCTAAATATGCGGTCACCACATCCATCAACTACATGGATAAATTCATATTAACTGCCAATGAAAGTAAATATTGGAACGTTATTCCACTCATCACCTGTGAATATGTTTCATCGTAATCGATGTCGGGTCTCTGCGTGAACCCTTGTGCTACAAACTTCGCTTTGTATCTCACCACCTAGTTATTTTCATTCTTTTTTTAATGAAAACCTATTTATTTCTAATAAGAAATATTTTACGAGTTGTTGTCACAATTAGGCGAAATACCTCTCTTTTTATAAAACGAGTGCAATTCTACCTCACTTACTTCCTTCCATCTAACCCAATCTGAGCGTTTCATGTACTCTACTATGATCGTTAGTTCTGGATCCAATTGAAGGAATTCAACAATTTTTTAAGCGAAATTAATGTCGACACTGTAGTTTTTCTGTCATACAATTATCTTGAATTAGTATAATTTGTGAAAAATTCTTCATTTATGCTTCGTGACTCATCATGATTTTCCAATATGATTGAGTCTAAGGATCTGATGTCCCAACATTTAAGTTTGTGCGCATATTTATGTTGGATTTATCATTCTTTCAAGGATTTTCAACCTTGTTTTGAATTTCATTTATTGATCTAAGTAATTTACCTTTATCGGTCCTTTGTTGTTTATGTGGACATCTCCACAAAACTAAGTCCCGTGCAACCGAAGTTTTTCCTCTCTTATTTATATTAGGGGCAATAGTAGTTTTCTTAGGTACCTCTGATAATAATCTTATTCCCAAATGCGATTGTACATACGCTGTTTTGTGATGTATATGTGCTACCAACGTATTTGTGAAATCCCCGACGCCATAAATAGTTGTCGACCATTTCTACAGGCTCTTCTCCTACGACATCATGGATTTCATGTATGGCTGGCCGAGAGTCTACTAACGCATACATTAGGCAACGTTGCTGGGAATCCATGGGTTCTGGGACCGAAACACGCCTGCCAAAGAAAGACTTGCATATCAAAACAAGGGCGAGCTACAACACCGAACCTACCATGCTACGCGACCCGAACTTTTATAGAGGATGGTCGCTGTGCTCGGATGGATCGGATGCGGTCGTCCAAACATTCAACAATGTTGTCAAGGGAAGGACTGGTCATAGATTCTACCGTTGCGCGTCGTATGAGATGCATATTCACAAATTTACACTGAATCACATCCTTCTTAAATCAATACTGCTTTTCTTACTTCCGACATGCAGACGGATGACTGCGGCTTCACGAAATGGATGGATGACTCCTTCCCAATGGTCGCGAATTGCTACATCGCGTATCTTCATGCAAGGATCGTCGACCTTAAGGGGCGTCTACACCACCAGACATGCCTTGCCGATTTGTACTCTCGTCTGGAGTTGCGCCCCTGCCACTAATCCTGCAAGCCCCATGATTCACGGAAGATCTTTCAGACACTCCACGTAGTACGATCGGCATAGGTTTTCCCCGTAAATTTCTCCATGTAATAAACTGCAACACATTTCTATAAGGACTATCATGTCGAGATTGATACTTATGGAAATATATTTTCAAATAAATCCTTCGTTCTGTCATTATCAACATATCATAATTTGTAGAATTTAGACAATTAGATTTTCCACTTTTTCCTTCGTATAGTGTCCATTCCTTGAAAATTAACTAACAAAAAAGCACAGAAATATTACTGCCTATGGGACTTCAGTGCTCTATAAAATCCCTCTATCATTCTTCCACACGTCTCACCTCTGCTTTCTCAATGAATGTGTTGCTTTCATAGTCATACTTTATGAGCCATCACTTTCACCTTTCTGTCTCTCGGTCCGTGCTTTGCAAGATTCATCTACAGTGTAGACATGACCTGTCACTGCAAACTCACTTAATTGGCCTGCTGTTGCAATAGCAGTCCATGACCTATCATTACAAAAATACTCAATGACCTATCACTCTCATCTCTTTCTCCTTCAGTGGCTCGTGCGGGAAGCATTGCTCAAGCAGGAGATCCAAAGCACTGCTATGTCACCCTACTAGAGCTGTTACTTTTCTGTAAAGGTGTGCCCATGTGGAAACTGTCCAAAGCTAGACGAATAGTAGGCATTCGTTCGAAGTTGCTCGACCCATCATGTTTCACTAAAGTGTTGCCCCACGCAATTATGTCGACCGATGATGTTTCAATATGTATCTGCTCTGCCTGCCGCTTTTGTCTAAAGTTGAATGCCTCATCACCTCCATGTAATAGTGCAACATGTAGTATCTGAGGCATCGTGGACTTCACATATCAACAAGTCCAACTCTCCTGCCATACGAGAACCCCTCTCGTCGTGCTTATAAATAGGGCTAGTTTGTGAAGAAGTGTGCACCCACCTTACTCATAGAACTACTTGATAATACAAGATGTTCGGGAGTTCAAAGGGAAAAAGGCAAAGGAAAGGCAAGGACAAGTGCATATGACTTCCCTACTGGATGAGGATTCTAGCGTCTCAACCCACCTCGAGGGGTTCGTCCACCTATGTGCATGTGCGGTGATGAGTGCAGGCTTGTGTGCTCTCGCGACATTCCCACTTGACGGATGAGGTATTGGACGTGTCTTAACTACGCGTTCGGCCCGCCAGAGAAAATGGTACGCCTGCGCCAACTGGTACATAACATACCTCATTCTTACTACATTACTACCTGTTATTTCCATCAAATGCTCCTATAACAAAGTTCGCATGCAGTCCCCACCATCGCTATACGAATTTGAGCAATAGCTTGACATGGAGATCAACCCTGAGGACAAGAAGACCCTTGAAAGTCTAGACCGTCAAGACGAATGGAAACGCCAGCAAGAAGAGTGCAAGCGTAAATAGGATGAGGACCATGAGGAGGAGTGTAGGAAGAAGGTAGCGGAGCGTGAGGCGGAGAAAGAGAGGAAACGAGAGAGGGCACGTCGTACCAGAGCCGCGCCCCAGGAGCATGGGAGATGGGAAAGTGGCCACAACGCACTCAGTAGACATCACGGGCTGCCCCATGCATCTCCAACTAGTCCTGTTTTACTCCTTCAGAGGAATGCCTCTATGGTTTTATGTGCTAAGTTGTAATCTTATTTCCTGTATCTCCAACCAGTCATGTTTGTACTATTAAACTACTGTTCAGTTTGCTTAATTTCTATTTGCACCGTAGTGTTTATATAAATTTAAATTCCATCTTTACGCGTACTCAATTATGATAGCTTCCAATACACTGCTTCAAAACGCATGAAATATCATTGTTCCCTCTGCTGTCACATTTTGTTTCAGTTTTTTACGTAACAAACCATGTGTTTTTCTATGCTCTCGTCCCACTCATTTCATCACATACCAACTACACCTGTATTTGCTCATTTTAGCGTACGCTGGTGTGAACAAAGTACACGAGATGCCGAGTATAGCAAAATATTCCTGTTTTCATGTACGGTGGAGTGAAGAAAGTATACGAGAGTACAATGCACGATGAAAGAAAGAGCAAAGCACGACCTTGTCGATTCGACAAAGCAAAAGGAAAGAGGACGAGGCATGTTACATGAGAAAGGTAGGGGGAGGCAGCGGCCGAGAGAGAAAAATAGTGGTGGTGAAGCCTAGACACGTATTTTGTAAATACGGTTACGTATTGTATTTTTTTCATTTGATTTTATGATTTGTATTTTTAAAATTTTTTCTAAAATTTAGCATCGACGTCAACGCGTGTTGGGGCTGCTCCGCGGGTCACCGTGCTGCCTGGCGATCGCCACCCGGCATGGCGAACGCGACCATGCAGTGCCACCTGGCGCACGCTGGCTCGTCGGCACAGTTGCATTATCTATCTCCTATAGGGGGAGCATTCCTGCCTTCTGGTGCTATCAACGTCGCCTTTTAATCATTCCCAGCCAGCCGGGCCATCCACGTCGCCGAAAAATTCGGGACCGTTCGATCGCGACGGTGGAAAAAAACTGGCCGTCCGATCTGTCCGTCGGCCTCAATCCGACGTCCAGCGTGCAATGCCAGTTTGCGAATGCAAAAAACCCCCTGGCCTTTTCCATTTCACGTTGACGCCCTCGCTTCTTGACGATCGTTCGATCGCCCATCAAACGGTCCTCGCTGCGTCGCCTTTGCGTTTAGGCCATTCACCTTTTCCATTCTCGCCCCGCCGTCCTCCCGCCTCCTCACTCCGCCCAAATCCTAGCCTATCCCCGCCTCTCTCCTGCGACGCCCCATCGGCTCGTTCCTCGGCCTCGCTTCCTCCCGCCGCCGCCTCCGTCATGCCCAGCCCTAGCCGCCCCATGTCCCGGTCGCTTTGTCCCCCACTTGTCTCTGCGCGCGCCTCCTCAACTTCGGCGACTCCTCCACCTCCCCATACCAGCCCTCCCGTGCCCAGCCCTAGCCGCCTCCCCCCCGCGACCGTCCGCTCGCTCTCCGTCCGACGGCCGCCCCGCTGAGCCCCCAGCCCGATGTCACCGCCTCGGCCTCCTCGCGCCACCGCCTTCCGGATCCGGATCCGACGCCACCGCGGTCGCCCCCTGCGGTCCCGACGTTCCACACGGCGCACCCCGAGGCCCTGATGCCGCCGCCCCTTCCGTCTCCCACGGCGCCACCTCCCAGATCTAGCTCAGACGGCGCCACCATCTGCGGTTCTCCCTTTTCCCGGCGACGCCGCCGCCCCACCGCCAATGCGACGCCCATCTACACATCTCCGACGCGCCGCCCATGTCAACCTCTCTCCAACGCGCGCCGGGCCTCCTCCTCCATGTCCGCCGCCCGCCTCCCCCACCCACCACCTCCTCCCGAAGTGCATCGAGAAGTGACAAATGTGAATTTCATTGTGAATGGATGTGACTGTTAATATTGTTTCTCTAATAAAATGCTGCAATCACAAAATAACTGCTTTTATTTTCCCATTTCAGGAGTTTTTGATCCTTGAAATTGAGGCCTACATTGCAACAGTGAAAGATGAAGCTTTTAATAGGAAGCATATTCTTGAGCGAGTTGAGAAGTAGCTAAATGCATCTGAGGAGGAAGCTTGGTTGGAGGATTACAACAAAGTATGTTGTGTTTCATGGAGGCTATGTGGTATGCCCTTTTAAGGTTTCTGTAGCAGCTACTACTGATTGCTCTATCTGCATGTCATGCTAGGATGATAACCGATATAATGCCGAGAAGGGTGCACATGTTATGCTTAAGAGGGCTGACAAAGCACATACTCTGTTTAACAAAATACAAGGTGAAATGCCATTACTAGATAATTTTTTCCCTTTGCTATTCCATAATTACTTTTACTGATTTTATATTGTTGTCTCAAGCGGGAATGGTAGATGTTCTAAAAATAAAGGTCATAGCTTGGGAGAATGAAAGGGGCACCAATTTAACTTATGATGGTGTACGTTTCTTTATAATGGCATTAACCATTATATTATGTCTCAGTGTTTCTTCTCTAGTATCTCATATCAAATGATATTAGCTTATTATTCCATGCTACGTGTAGCGCTGGTATGTACATTGTCTTCATTTCACCACCAATCTAACAGCTGTTGTATTATGTTCTTAAATTCTGCCCTATATTTAATTGTTATTTTCGCCATGACATATTTAAACAGTTCCATTCATTCCCTGAAGGAAAAATAGCCCAACATTATTAGCTAATTAGACGGCTGGAGTGGAGAACTGCCAGTCTTATTGTCCGAACACCTGTATCCCCATAGTTTTGCCTGTTGTTCACCCTGGTTTTGAAAAGGTACATGGTAACCTATATATCTCTCATATGCCATCTTCTTTTAGTTTTTGCGTTTCATTTATCTGCATTAGAGACAGGCATTTCAGTTTATAAATTTAAAGATAGCCATGTCAAATAAAATATTGAATGCCATATATAGTACTCCATCATCTTCACTCTCCATGAGTATGCTGTTAAGCAACTAGATGTTTCTAATGGTCTTCAAATTTTCCCATGGAAAAACTATTATTCTCATTTGGTGCCACCGTATCATCCTTCAATTGAACTTGAACTTTGTTCAGTTCACGGATTTGTGAATCTATTTTCCCATAGGATGGTCTGTATTCTTATTTCGTGGTATCATAATCAGCTCAAATAATGAAAAAAATGGTGGAAGTTAGATTTTAGCCATTCTCAGTGCCATGCAGCTGAGGCTTACTTTGATAAACAGCTCTAATTGGTCTTGTGCTGCCTTGGGAGTATTAATTTCCCTTTTATGAAAGCCTAAGTGTGTAAAATCTGAAGCCTACCTTTAGCATTTAGTACAGCTGACATGCTGCTTACTTTTTCAATAAATTTCAATAAACATAATCCATACTTACCAGGCCATTAAGATATAGGTCCACCACTTTCACCATCTCCTTTTCATATTTTTTCGTAAGCTTTCTGAAATCCTTTTTAAGTGTTCCTTTCTTTCATGTGCAAACGAGACACTGATTATCGAAATGCTCCTTACAATCGGGTTTATCAGAATGTTGTCTCATATACTCAATTACTCATCTTATTTACCGATACCATTTGCATCATCTTATATACTTATCTTACTTTTTTTGGCATAGGTTCTGCAGGCACCATTCAAAGCCTATTTAGGTGACGTGTTGGCCAAAGCAATAAAAAATTCTTAGTCTACAACCACTCTAATGGGTTGTATGATGCTTCCGATTAGTAAGTCAATTTTTCCTTTCTTTTTGATTCGCATAGCACAAATACTTTCAGCATCTTTTTTACCATACTGCTATAGGTCACATGTCTTTTCTCATATACATTGCATTATACTAAGGATAGACCCTCTCTTTTATAGGCTTGATTTTTTGTATTGGTAGAAAGTATATAAATTTGGTAAGATTTAATCCTAGAAGATGTTAATTCTATCCAAAATATTTTCTACCGCTAAACTGGTCAGCTTGGGTTAGGCCAACTATTATTCCTCTGCTTATCTGCAGGGATATGGTTCTTCATGGAATCGATTTACCCATACATGGATTCTGTCATAGATAATACTTCAGCCTAACAATTAGTATCTGCTTTACTTCTGGATAGATTGATTTCCTATAAAAGGATCTTAAACATTGCATGATTTGTCTTTACGCTACCCCAGTTCCCCGACTTAATTATTTGAGAATTTGATTTTCAGCAACACATACATACACTATGCATAATTGAAAACTGGATGAGTCATCAAACAAAGCAATGTAACCATTTCTCCCTCATTTTTCAGCACTTTCACATTGGTACTAACAAAAGAACTATCTATACACCCAGCTTGATCGACAACAGTCTCTATTCCTGTTTCCTTTTTTCCTAAAAAATTCATATTCAATTGCAGCTGGATACATAGGTCAAACCTAGAATTCAGATGGATTATGAGCTAAAAGAATGATCACTGTTTAACATTTTGTCAAACTGTATGAGTGAATGCTAAATGAATCATCGGCCAAAAGAAAGTAACCATTGCTCACTAATTTCTCACTGTGTTTGCATTGATACCAGCAAAAGAATATCACAACCAGTTTAATCAGCAGTTATCTCTACTCCTCTTTCATATTTCACTTAAAAGTTCAATACATATATTAACGAACTGTTGGCTAAAAGGATAGCCATCATTCAATGTTTTGTCACGCTACTTCACTGTTTTCGATCTACCAGCGGCACTAGCACATTATCTGCAAATTCACATGTGCTAAATTATTGGATGGACCATTAGTACATTACATGGCTAACTGCTACAGGTGGCAATATTGTGACAGTGTAACCCTGTAGAGGGTTGGTGGTCATGGCAGAGAGATGGAACATAAGGTAAGCTGTGTATCCAATTTTTGTTTTCAGCCATAACTCCATATTTAAATCTATAAGACTGAAAAAGAATTTTTTTTTAGAATGCAACACTTCATCATCTACTGAGTGGTTAATGTACTTCTGTCAACACAATTGCAAACAACACATCTACAAAGTACATATTATCGAAAATTTCAAAAACTTACTGCTAGATGATGTCCCCTTAACACCTCCTTCAGCCTGAATAATTTGACCCTACCTATCACTTTCATTTTGCTGCAGGAGCATGCAAGGTGAAGGGATGGAAGGTTGTTGCTGACTACTGAGAAAATTGTTTGACTGAACTGGATCTGACAGCCTACGCAGCTCTTGTGCTCTTACAACAACAATTTGCATGCAGAGCCTGACGACGAGAAAGTTGCTCAACCACTAAACAAGAAACAAGTTTAGTCCCCAAATCATTTCTTCTCAGACAAATCCCAAGAGAGCTCACAAAGGCAAATATCCTGTGTAAAGCATCTACTGTAGTGAATTTATTAATTTGAAAAACCAACCATTCATTCATTAAGCGCTTTATTCTTTGTTCTTTGTTTGGTCGTATGCGAGAATATGTAGTGGAGGACCTGAGAGGGTGTTACACGCCCCCAAAGATGGATCCAGCGCACGAGTAGCGTTTGAAGATGTTCCAGCCGATGTAGCTTCCGCTTCTTCAATCAGACGCAAGAAGCCCTTACCTTCTTGCCCTTAACAATCTACCGGTGCATGCAGAATATCCACATGATGTATAGTACGGATGTAGACATGTTCAACCCATCAATAGACCACAGGTCCAGTTATACAGAAATACCAATGTTACTATGCCTGCAGATCTTTTTAATTTTTTATGTGCATCGATTCTCCGATGAGATAAGTTTCTGGTTGCATGGTTATGTGTTAGGTTGACTGCCCTTGAAATAGGGGAGAGGCCCATATATATCTCAAGTATTATCATCTATATATTTAACTACATTTTCTGTGTGGTGCATAGTCATAACTTAATTTTGCATAGTTACCTGCTATAACGAACTTTCAAGAATTAACTTTCTTTTCTGTTACTATGTATAAATCAACTCTGTAGAAAAATATTTGCTCTATTTCATTCGATGATCTAATCATGCCAATTAAAACTTCAGATTCTTTTGTTCAATTTATTTTATTCTTTAACTAAACAACACAACTAAACAACACAATTCAGAGCCATTAGAAAAACCGGGTCGAGCGCGCAGTTGCGCGCGATCAATTCTAGTATATATTAATTAGCACCAAATCCGCATTCAAATGTGCATGTTTGTTTGGTCGTAATTAACGAGCCTGTGTAGCATGCTAACACATGCTGGCTGCTGAGCTGCTGACACTGTGAAAACATGCATGTGTACATATTCTTAACACTTCAATCACATTAATCATCACATCCTTTAGACTCACACCTGATTATCCTTCCATAACTTCTTATACAAGCTTTCACTATTTCTTTTGCTTTTGTCACTGCCTGTACTTACCATCCAAGCTTTAAGTAGTTGTAGTACTAGGCATGTAAATCACTAGCAAAAAAGTTGAAAAATTGAAGAAGAGGAAGGGAGGAAAGAACAAACAGTTCCTCACCGCTCCCTCGCTTGCACACAAACACCAATACAGTAAAATATTTATCTTCATCTATACCCAAAGCTATAATTAAGCCCAAGTTAATTAACCTTTGCAGCGTTTCACGTATACGTACGTACGTACGCTCATATACGAGCGCGGAGCTGGTAGATCGTACACGGTACATGGCATACACACCACATTATAGTAGATCACCCGACGTCGGATCCCGATCGGACGGCTCTCGCTCTCTCTCGTGATCGAGGCACGCGCGTTCACGTGCACTTGCCGAGCGGGCGGCCGCAGAGGCAGCTGTTGCTGGCGAAGGACTCGGCGTCGAGGTGGTCGAACGGCGGGCCGGGGGGAATGGTGCCGCACAGCCTGTTGTGGCTGAGGTCGAGGTGCCCGACGTATGCCGCCGACGCCAGCGACCGCGGCACGCTGCCGGTGAGCCGGTTCCGGGACAGGTCGAGCACCATGAAGTAGGACTGGCCGGTGAACACGTCGGGGATGGGCCCCTCCATGGCGTTTCGACTCAGGTTCAGGATCCCCAGCCCCTTGTTCTGGAAGAGGCTCGCCGGAATCCGGCCGGAGATCCTGTTACTGCCGAGGTATAGTGAGGTGAGCACCCTGCCGGAGCCGAGGTTGTCCGGGATTGAACCGGTGAGCTGGTTCTCGGCGAGGTCGAGGTCGGCGAGCCGGTTCAGGGACCCCGCCGACGAGGGGATGGGCCCGGAGAGCCGGTTCCGGCCGAGCAGCGCGCGGCTGAGCATGGCGAGGTTGCCGAGGTCGGCCGGGATCCGGCCGGTGAGCTGGTTGCTGGTGAGGTCGAGGTGCTTCAAGGAAGCAAGGGAGGTGATGGAGCTGGGGATGGTGCCGGTGATCTGGTTGTCGGCGAGGTTGAGCACGGTGAGGCGGGAGAGGCTTCCGATGGACGGCGGGATCTCGCCGCTGAGGCGGTTGCCGGGGAGCTCGAGGATGCGGAGGTAGGGGAGCGAAGTGGCGACGCAGGACGGGATGGGCCCGGAGATCTGCTTCCAGTCGGCGAGGATGAGGGAGGAGAGGCAGTCGAGCCGGCAGACGGCGTCGGAGATGTACCCGGACATGACGCCGGAGGCGGGGCGGCCGGCGGGGGCCATGACGGGGTCCTCGGCCTCCCCGCGGAGGGAGAGGTCAGCGACGCGGCCGGTGGTGGGGTCGCAGCTCACGCCGTACCATTTGACGCAGCACTCGGTGCCCGTCCACGACGAGAACACGCCAAGGTGCGTCTCCGACAGCGCCGCGCGGATAGAGAGCAGCGCGTCCCGGTCGGCCGCCGAGCACGCCGCGGCGGCCGCGGCGGCGGAGGCGAGCACGGCGAGCGCGAGGAGTGGCGTGGCCGGGCTGCGAGCGGGGGATGCCATCGCTTTGCCTCGAGTGGACGGACAGTGCCGAGTGGTGAGCTTGCAGAGCTAAGCTTTAGTAGAAGCTGGCAGTGTTGAAATGACCGCTTTGCCCTTCAGTAAGCGCGTTCGTTATGCATGCTTCGGTTGTAGAAGTTGGTCGGTACTCGGTACTGCTGTACAGTAGTAGCATCAGGGAGTGTCATTCGCGACCAAATGGCCGTCTTGCCCTTTTGTTTCAGCAAAGTTTGTCGTGTGAATTCCACAGCCGTGGGTATAACTATGATAGAGTATGTTATTGCAGCGGCATAAGAGTTTTGATGTCACCAGTAGTAACCATAGCCAGTAAGATATCGCGACATGGTAAATTTAGTAGAAGATGTATATATACAAAATGTGTCCCACATTCAAAAAATCATCGCCACGGTCATAACTTGGACGTTTAATTCGAAGAGAGTTGCTTTTAATTAAAGAGATATTTTTCAATAAAATTATACAAAGTGGGGGCTTGTGAGGAGTTTATAAAAGAGATTTACGCTAAGGATAGAGACCATTAAAATTAATGTCTCATCATTCTCTGTATTGCTTCTAAGGCTGCCTTGTTTTGTGTGTCATTGCTTATGACTTTTATCGTTTCTCCAAATCAAATGTCTATTCTTCTCGAAGTAGTATTCTTAAAGCTCGGCTATGTTAAACTTTCTCATTCCTCGAAATCATTTTTCGAAATTATAGAAACCTAATATTGAAGCCATCCAGCCGTTAATCATTCAGACACGTGCGTGTTCTCTCTTTTTTTTAAAAAAAAAATGTCATGCGCTTGCGTGTTATTTTATCCTTTGGGGAGTGGCAGTGCCATGTTTACTTACCACTTACGAGGGCGTAAGAGGCATACCGCATACGAGAGGTGGGGGCACGAGTCTCTGCCGGGCACGTGCAGTGCCGGGGAGGGGCATTCACGGCGCCTTTATCCGCTCGCCCGCAAGCGTGTCCTCGCCGGACACTGTCAGCGGGTGGGCGCTACTGATATGTGCTTGCTTTTGCAATGCAAGTATGCAACGCGTCGCATAATGCATGCAGAGACCTCTCTCATCAAGATGCCAAATGATGGCGTGATCTGCCCTGGTCTCTGGACCTAACCCTATTCAATGCCACTGGCCTCACGCTCTGGTACTACCGTCCGATCTCGATCGGACAACGGTCCGTTGCTGGAGACACGGTCGATGGCCGTCGAGCTAAAATCTGTCGTCCATGATGACAGCCGTGGAACCAGGATTTTATAATTGGGCGTGCCTCTTAAGACGTCATGCCCATTGTGTGCCGCTTGTTTCTCTTCTTTGTTGACAAAAGATGTGCAGTTGCCATGTTTGGTTTCGCGACTAGCATTTTATAGTGCAAATAAAAATTGTTGCAGCTGTCGACACTTTTTCCTATTTTTTATTTTTTGTTTTTGCACAATAGTAATTCCATTGTTGCAGTTAGTTTTATTGAATGTTGCATAATCAATTTTTTGTTGCATATGTTTGGTTGGTGCACAAGAGTAAACTTTTTATTTTAGTAAGTTTTTTTATCTGTTGCACTGTCCTTATGATTTGTTTTAGTTAAACTTAGACCAAAAGTACATATTAGAGTTTGTAACTCGATATGTAAGATCTATGTTTATAATTCCATTCTAGTTTTTTCATTGAGAATATGATACTCTTCAACATTTGTTTTGCCTTTTTCACATGTCTATGTTGCGGTAATTTTTTTTGCTGCAGTAGGTCGTTATTTTTGTTGCAATCTAGGCATATGAACCTATAGCTTGGATATCTGGTATGACTTATGAGCTCTAGCTCGGGCTCTAAAAACTGGTCAGTTTTGCAAAAACCGTCAAACGGTTTCTCTCTCAGTTTTTCTGGTTTTTTGAACGGTTTTTAGCAGTTTTCGGTTAACCAGCTTGATTGGGTAGCATTTTTTGGACCTTACTACGTTTTAAAATACTAGATCTTAGCTCCCTTTATTATTTTTAAAAATTATGATAAGTTCCGCGTTTCAAATCGGACCCCAGCCTCCAAGAGGGAGACAATTGGGACTGCCATGTCGGCATGGGCATGTGGTGCCAATCTCGTCGCGCGCACTGCATGTGCATGCATGGGACCGTTGCACCGCAATTGGGGATGGCCGGCCGGCACGTAACCATGCACATGGATGGGTTCGCCTCGCGCCAAGTGCCAACCGCTATGGGAGTAGCATGCCCATGCATGTGTTGTTGTAGCTACAATTCCATGGTTCCAATCTTACTCTGATCAACTTGCTCGATTGGATCTATGCTCTGTTGGCCGCTAATCATTTAAAACAGAGTAAATTTGTTAACTATGAATCTATGACCGATGAGAAGCGCGTAATTGTAAATTCAAGATGTTAAACTCACGTTGAAATGTAAATCAGAAATGCTCGCTATTCATCCGCTGCTTGAAAGTTTTGTTGGTTTTTTTAAAACTGATTTTGGTGTTCACTAGGCTTCTGCGCTCCTCTGAAAGGCTATACGCTGAAATCATCTTCTCCCCTCCTCTCTCTCTCTCTCTCTCTCTCCTCATTTTCTATTATCATCGGCCATCGCCAGCGACAATTAGAGACTGGGTTCACCTAGGCTGGACCTTAATTAGAGGGGTGGAGGGGGCCAAACATGTCTGCGTCACGGGAGAGTCGATGTTACTGCCGTCTCAACTGTGGGATAGTCGGATGACAGTAGTTGTGATTATGGGGTTTGTCTCAATGCAATAAGACTAGAATTAGGATGGATCTGCCAGACGTGGTAAACTAAGGGTTCGTTTGGTTACTGCTGGCCGCAAGAAGGCTCGCCGCGTCTGCGATTGACCCATGCGAATCGCGTTTGGTTGGTACTGCAGCGCTAGCAGTTCGCTCGACGCGAAGAGCCAAGACGCCGACGCCCATGAAGCTGCGACGCGAAGCGGCGCCGCGCGCCGTTCTCGCGGGCGAGCTTTGCGGCTGGCGCGCTCGAAAAACGCGAACCAATCACGTCCTAAAAGAAGAGAGAGCAGAGTGGCGAGACGATGAGGACACCACCAACCGTGGGGTGGTGGCCGACGAGAATAATGGTTATGATAGTGTTGGCGCGTGTAATAGAACTCCTAAACTTCCAAGGGATTTCAATCGACCAAGCGCGACCCAGTAGCCACTAGCCAGTCCCTGTAAAAATGGCAATGGTAAAAGCGGCGTAGATAAAAGAAATGGAAGGATGGACTGGCGATTGACCACGTGGCAGCGACGTCAATGCGGTGGTGGACCAGGTCATGGCCTCATGGGCCGCGTGATTGGAAACGAGCACAGCTGGAACGGTGGGCCCAGGCCTCATATGTTGCGTGGGAGTGGGCTCGGAGTTAAGGCGGCACCTAGATAAATCAGGATCCAAGGTACTCGTATAATCAATTGGGCTAGACTAATCCGCGCAGACAGGAGGCCACTGAATTCGCATACGTTCCTGTCCTGACTCGTGCATTCATCCGTAACAGTACATCAGTATAGGGCCCTGTACCAGTACCATGCAAGGACGTGCCATGCGATTTCTCATGTACGTACACGTGCCAGTTCGCAGCTCGAGTCTATACGATAACGAAAATGCACCTTTATTTTTCGAGCATTTATCTGACAATTAAGCTACCCTTCCTTTGCCAAAGCTGGTGGCTTTGACACGCATTTCTTTAATCATGTGGTCACGTGAAGCTTTGGGACGGGATCCTCTTGGAGCTCTGTACAGTGCTTCGCTTTTTTCAGCACTAAAAGAACATGCTGAAACTATACCAGCTGGTTAAAATAAGGATTGTAAACTGATATGCTTGTAACCGATGTTTGTATATCGTGTAGAGAGATAAACCCTATAATAACTTTCTGTTGGTTTGGATTTGTATGCTATAGCTAGCATATCCGGCAACAGACTATAAATACATAAGCAGCTGCACAAGTTCATGTGCGTTGCATTGCTTCCATCTTTTATCTTTCTGATTCCATTTTTCTATATGATATCAGAGCCTCATAACTCCACCGAGAAACTCCATTAAACCTAGATGATATCCAATGCCAATTCTTTAAGAAGCGTTGGTGCATCGCCAGCACCATGGTTTTCTCTTCTTGTTAACATGAAACTCACCGGCAAGAACTACCTCCTCTGGAAGGCTCAGTTTCTGGCGTACCTTCGAGGGCTGTGGCTGCTGGGCTACGTTGATGGCACCACCGCTGCACCAGAAGAGCAAATTTCTGAAACCAAAGATGGCGGTACTACTCAGATGGCCAAGCGGGCATATGATGACTGGCTGCAGCAGGATCAGATTGTTCTCAGTATCATTCTGTCCTCACTCTCCGAGGAAGTGCTGGCGCAAGTGCTATGTCTTGGAACAACCCGTGAAGTCTAGATGGCCTCGGATAAGGTGGTTTCCACCCAGTCTAGGGCTCGGTGGACCAAGCACAACACATGCATCCATTTGTGACTAGAACTAGGGATAATACTCGCCTGCCCAAATCACTGGTTGGCGGTACTGTTTTCCATTCGACAACACAAAGAGCTCTCTTCTGCACGTCTAAACCTACAAGTCATGTTGATGCTATGAAGCAAGCTAAGTGGAAGCAGACAATAGACGCTGGGTATGGAGCTCTCCTCAAAAATAATACATGGCATCTTGTTCCACAACGCTTAGGAGTAAATATCATTGACTGCAAGTAGGTATACAAAATAAAAGAGAGAGCTGATGGGTCAATAGATCAATATAAGGCAAGACTTGTTGTGAAGGGCTTCAAACAATTTGATTATGAGGACACATTTAGTCCCATAATCAAGCCAATTATTGTTTGGCTCATTTTGTCTATAGCAGTATCAAAAGGATGGCAGCTGAGACAACTAGATGTGCAAGATGCTTTTCTTCATGGTGAGCTTGAGGAAGATGTTTTCATGCGGCAGCCACCCGGTTATGCAAATCCCAAGCAACCTGACTCCTTGTGCAAGCTAGACAAGGTGCTCTATGGGCTCAACCAGGCACCAAGAGCATGGTACTCACGTCTGAGCTCCAAGTTGCAAGAACTCGGTTTCACACCTTTGAAAGCTGATACTTCTCTATTTGTTTGTCAAAGAGGTGAAGAAGTTGTGTACCTGCTTAAATATGTTGATGATATAATAGTTGTGAGTTCCTCAATTCATGCTACAAATCATCTGATTGTACAGCTGCAACAAGCCTTTGCAATCAAAAATTTGGAGGACTTAAACTATTTTCTAGGGATTCAGGTATCAAGATATCTAGATCAGATGGTGCTGGCTCAAAAGAAGTATATCATTGAGCTCTTAAAGCATGCAAACATGTTGAATTGTAAACCCTCGACTACTCCAATGGTTAACAATAAGAAACTCTCGATAGAATCAGGAGAATTGCTATCTCTTGATGAGGCCTCCAAGTATCGGAGTCTGGTAGGAGGACTTCAATATCTTAGTCTTACAAGGTCTGATGCTTCCTTCTCTGTAAACAAGGTTTGCCAGTTTCTTCATGCACCAAGCAAAGTACATATGACAACTGTCAAGCGCATTTTAAGATATATGCAGTCCACAACAGATTTTGGTCTAGAGATAAAGAAGTCAAGTTCAATGCTTCTAAGCACCTTTTCTGATACTGACTGGGCAGACAATGCTCATGATAGAAGATCGACCAGATGTTTTGCTGTGCATTTTGGTCCAAATCTTATCTCTTGGAGCTCTAAGAAACAACCGACAGTTTCATGATCAAGTATGGAGTTAGAATGCAAGGCGCTAGCCAATGCCATAGCAAAGACAATACGAATTCGGTCTCTTCTTGGTGAACTCGGTATTTTTCGGTCATGACCTCCGGTGCTCTGGTGTGATAATTTAGCCGCTACCTATTTATGTGCAAATCCGGTCTTTCATGTGCGCATTAAACATAATGAAATAGACTTTCATTTTGTTCGAGAAAGAATGGCGCAAAAGCCATTGGAAGTGAAATTTGTTGGTTGATCTTGGCTGACTGCGTGGGATACTGCCACCCCAAATCCCGCACACGCAGTGACCTTCCTAATACACTGCTAATCCCATGATTAGTGTGTGCCTTAATTACGCGCCATGATCGGAGGCGCATTCCAAACAATGGGACACGCCCCCGAGCTCCTCAGCGCCATATATAAAGGAAGAGGTGAGCTCGTGTGTGGGGTGACGATCTCACGCACGATTACCACTCTCCCAAAACCCTAATATCTGCCGATCCTCACTGGCGCTGGAGGAGCGTCGAAGGGCTGTCCACGGACAGTGTAGGTGGCGTCCCGAAGGCCGCCGCCACCCACAGACTGCTTGCCGGCGACGAATACTGTTCAAGGCCGGCGTCCCCTTCGCTGCATCCTCTACTTCTCCTACGATACCACCGATCGACTACAGGGCGCTAATGGCTTCCAACTCTTCCGGTCAGTACCACCTAATTCCGCATTAGAACTAGGTAATCATGTTTAGGCTAAGTTTACTGTCATTAGATCATTAGGTAGATCTAACAAAATTCATCTCATCCCAAGACCAAGCTGCTGATACACTGACCAAGGCATTGTCAAGTTCTTCTTTTGCAGCTCTACGATGTCATCTCAGCATGATTTCACCTGGATGATATCAAGGGAGGGTGTTAGATATGGATTGTCATCTGATCTGCTTGTAACCGATGCTTGTATATCCTATATAGAGAGAAACTCTTTAACAACTTTCTGTTGGTGTGGATCGGTATGCTGTAGCATATTTGGTAACAGACTATAAATATAGAAGCAGCTGCACAATGTGCATTGCATTGCTTCCATCCCATATCTTTTTGGGTTCCATTTTTCTATATACCTTTACTGTCAGATCACAAACTAGCGTAATTATGTGCAATTATGCAATGAGAAATGACGAAATGTTGTAGATGGTTCAGTCGGTTGCTTCCTTCGGGCTTTGGGACTTTGGGAGATTTTGATATCTGGAGCTCGAATGGACGGGAGGTCTGGACAGGTACCATCAAAGAACACCATGAATCTCGATCTGATCAAGCCCCATTCCTATCCAATGCCTCCACTCCACATGTTCGTAATAACGTGGGCTAGGCATGCAAGTTCGTCCGGTCCAATCAATGAATCACGTCCACATGGGTCTACCGATATGTTAAACATGATAGGTATCACAACACAGCTAAGCTTAATATCAGGCTGAACGATTCTTTTTTTAAGAAATAGAGATGACGAACTACAACAAGGGGAAAGCAAATACCGTTTTCAAAATTCTTCCGGAGGATAACAATTCTAGTGAAAATCGGTGGTAAATTTGGCTCATGCTAAAATTTCAGCCAAATTTGGTTTAAATTCAATGGCACCTAAATTTTTTGACCGGTGTGTTTTTTACCAGACCCACCAGTATGATCAAAAATCACTAAAATTCAGCGAGAAATTAGTGAACTACAGAATTAGTATTGTAATGCATTGGTCCGGCCCATTATAATAAAACTAGACGGCCCATTACGGAGTAAATGGTCTAGAATCTGGCCCCAATGGAGGGTAACGGGCCCATCTGGACCAACAAAGCCCATGAGGTCCTTCCTTTTGGTGAATTTTTTTAAAAAAAATATTAATTTTTATTCAAAATTACAAAATTACTCGTCGGAATTGTAAAATTACAAAATATCCGTCTGTCGCCTCGGTTAGGCGATCGTCATCATTCGGCGATAGGTGCGTCTCGGCTCGTGCCGACACACCTGATTGCCATTGCGTCGAGATAGTGACTATCGCCCAAATATGGGCGACCGCCATTAAAGGCGATAGCAATACATTATGTATTATATGTTATCAATATGTTAATTACAATATTTATAAGAAATGTGAAAATAAATATTATCGACATATGGCTCGTTATTTGGACTATTTAATCTTAAAAATATAATAGTATGGAAATAATGGATAAGTTTCAACAGAGGTTTTATATTAATAATTATTTGGGAAAATAAATAAATAGCTAGAAGAATAAAGCGCCTCGCTTCAAAGCGAGATTTAATCATAAATATGCCGCGTTGAAGGTAAAGTGCTCTCAGGGAAATTTTATTATTAGGATTACAAGAAAGGTACTACTGAGTACAACGGGGATATTTTCCCTTGCCGGTAGCATCAGGTCCAGCTTCCTTCGCGCGACGTGCCCTCTCGCGCTTTCTCTCCCTTTCAGCCTCTCGGGCCTCTAAGACTGACGTTCAGCATCCTTTTGTCGCTTACGGTACTTCTCCTGCGAACGCTATGCGCTTCTCCTCTTGCTCCTCCTCATACTGGCGCTGCCTGAGCCAATGCCTCTTCCAACGGACCTCACGCTCGATGTGTTTCTTGTCTGCCTCCGATTGCTCCGTGTCTAGCCATTGCCAGAAATCGCATAGAGGTGGGGGAGACTATTTGTTCAACATAAGTCAAGATAGATCACATGTGCCATGTATGAGGTAGATATAATCATGCAGGTAGGGTGAGAAAGTACCTTTGGACGCCGCCAAAGGCAACCTTGGGTGGATCGTACTCGTAGTTTGCACACATGAAGAACCTCCTTCCGTAAGTATATGAGAAAGCTTCGTCGGATTGAACAAACTTGCAAAGGTCACCGCAGGCTAACATTGGAACATTCACCCTTCAGCACGGTGGTGTTAAACTTGCTTCACGGACGGTCCTCGAGCCGAGGTCGCCATTGCTCGTTACAACTAGATTTGTGCACTGTATGGGCCGGAGTAATATGTGAGTTTGAGAGGAAGCTTGGAGCGCAGAGGACTCGGAGGCAGGAGGGAAATAAATAGGGAAGTTTGTTCGGTCCATGCACCGAGCTCATGGAATCGGTCAGCGGATCGCTGGTCGTCCAGATACTCGCAATTATTGATCGGGCGGTGTCGGTAGTATCGTTGGTCGCCAGCGTTCTACGATTATTGATGTGACCGGTGTCAGGAGGTAATGTTGGTCAACAGTGCCCCGAAATTATTGATGTGACCGGTGTCGGTAAATCTTGTTGAGCAAGGTGCCGAAATTATTGATGTGACCGGTGTCGGCGGTATCTTGTTGAGTGGCGATGCCGAAATTATTGATGTGACCGGTGTCGGTATCTTGTTGGAGCAAGGCCCGCAATTATTGATGTGACCGGTGTCACGCGGTACTGTTGGTGAGCAGTGCCCCGAAATTATTGACGTGACCGGTGTCAGGCGGGTACTGTTGGTGAGCAGTGCCCCGCAATTATTGACGTGACATGATCGGCCCAGATTGTTGGAGCAAAGGCTCAAATTATTGATGTGACCGGCAGGGAAAGCGATCAGTGGAATGCTGCATATAACAGTGAGTGCACTCCTCGGCCTATATAATGGGAGGCGAGTTGGCGCCCCTCTCACTCCCACCCTCACTCTCACTCGACTCTGTGTGTAAACTCCTAGTAGGGTTGGCTTCGAGGAGGGAGGCGAGTAGAGATAGAGACACCACCTCGCTCGGTATGGCTTCACGACCCACACCGAACGGTTGGATCCGACAAGCCCGGTGGACGCCAAATGGTCTCGATCTCAAGCCCGTCTACCAGCGGCGACACGCCTATTCGGACGAGAGCTAGCTATAACACGAGCCAACAATGATAAGAGACCCAAACTTCTGAGGGATGGCCACGTTGTGCGCATGGAGTGACACAGCTTGTACAAACTTTTGATCGGGTTGTCGAAGGATGGATCGCCGACGTTTCTACCGTTGCGCGTGCCATTGTGAGTAACCATCCCGACAACGGCCAAGGGTTTAATACATTTTCCATCTCACAAAGTTATTTTCGTTTCAAAATGTAGACCGATGATTGCGGCTTCACCAAATGGATGGGCGACCCTTCCTAATGGCGCGTTCATTACATCGAACATCTTCACGCAAGAATCTCCCGCTTGAGGAGCGAGTTGATTTTGCTACTCGGGCCTACAACGATATACCGTGTGAAACCGTTCCATGGATGGCACTAAACCAAGCGCCCCTATTACAATAGGGTTTATTTCATGTAATTTGCATCAAGTTTACGTGGATTAGTACCATGTAATGCGCCTCATATTTTCAATGTCACCGAGCACCATCTTCATTTCGCTCATATTATGATAATATTACAAACAAAAGCTAGAGGCGCGATGGATCGATGGATGAATGGGTGTAAGCAGAACATTATTTGAATAAGCACGAGTTATAAAAGTTCTACAACATGGTGGTAAAGGCATTAAAAAATACAGTCTGAAGAAGTCACTCATGCGCCGCTGCGATCCGGGTCCGTGGGTGCGTGAATGGTGACGGAGGACTGACCCTCCTAGGCCGCCTGCGCCACGGGGTAGAGAAGCCCTACCGCGAAGTCGGGTGTGTCTGTCACGGTGCTCCCGACACCGAGAGGGCCGAGGAACTCGGTCGACAGTACGTACTCACGCCGAGTGCCTCCTCCTCGTCGTGGTAGTCTGCGCCGAAACCGCCGTGGGGTCTAGGAGGGCGAGACGAAGAAGCCCCGCGTCTCCCCATCGCCCCCATCGCTGCGGCAGAGGCCACGAGACTCGCCATAGCCAACGTCGGGCCGTGGGAGACCAGGGCACGAGGAGGTGCGGGACAGCTCCACGAGGACGCAGCTGGAAGGGCCCGCGGCCGCCCACGCGGACGTGGTGTCTTTGGTCGACGACGTCGCGCCATCGGGTAATGGCGAGGCGACGCGACCCGCCTCACCGTGTCGAGATCCGCCGCCAAGCCGTCGTGGTCTCCGCGGGTCACTGGATGCGCCGCCGAGGCGTGCCACCATGGTGTCGACCTCCACCTCCACCGCCCCTAGCCGCCGGGTCTGTGGGTAATGCCGAGTCGATATGAGGTAATTACTATGTATAACACGCACTCCATAGAGATTCGATTATGAGACTTACCGCAAGTAACCTCTCTGTAACATCTGTGAAGGGTATGCGTGTTCGACACCGATGCCTCCTATGCGACATACGGTCTTTGGTGTGTACCCCACCGGCGAAGTCCGAGGCGCGAACCATGCCATGTACTCGGCGACATGTCATGGTCGACGCTTCGGTCACGGTGACTCTCTAGAGTCGTCGCCCCATCTTTGACCGCCTATGGTCGCATGCGATGGGCGAACTGAGTGCCGCCGCAGCCCCATCCCGTCATCCCGCAATGTATAGAAGTCATCATGCAATGTATACAAGGAAATTGAGAACATATATTGGGTACAAAAGGTGGGATCGAGATCATAGGACGTACCTGTGAGCGCCACGTGACACAACGTGGCGAGGCGGCAACGAAAAGCTCGAACAGCCGAATCGCCGCAGATTACTCGGCGGCGAGTACTCCACACTGGTCGAAGACGAGGACCTTACTGGTCACCAAGACGCTGGTCCGCGTGCAAAGCGCGGAGATCCCGAAGGAGCTCTCAGATGGACGCCGGCGACGCTGTAGGGTGTCCATCGCGACGTCCTCGTCGCTGAGGCTGTCGAACTCCCAAACGAACTCGGGGTACGACCTCCTCACCTGCCGGTGAGCGTACGACCGCTGCGACGATAATAAATATGGTGGATGTTAGAAATGTGCGTAAGTGGGGAATTACATATGAGGGGCATACGTGCCGTCGAACCCAAGAGTGGCCCATGGTGGGCGATCCATTGGTGCTCGTCGTACCGAGCCGTAGGTACGGCGGTGTCAACAAAGAAGCCTCCCGACGGAGAAGCGCTCCTAGGACCACAAGCGCAGCGAGAGGACGCAACCCGACATCGTCGCGTCTGGTCACCGAGAGACGGCGTCGCCGCAGACCTCTTCAGACGCCGCCGCGAAAGCACGCCAGAGGCCCACGACCATTGCACCATCTGTTGGCATCGATAAAGTTAGGCAGTGCATGTGGCAACAAATTTAAACGGAATCCGCTACCTCGTAGTCCGGGTGTCGGCGATCGGGCGGGCGATTTCGATCGGTGGCGGTCTCACCGTGTTCCGTGGGAGGGCGAACATCACCCAACCAAACAAAGAAGAGCAGTACGCTCTAGGTGGCGGGCCACGTCCTCGCCCTCGGCGTGCGGGTGGATCGGATCGACTGCAACATTTGGTACAATGGAATTAGCAACTTAGTGGCGAGGTGTGAAATTGCAATGATGGAGATACTAACCGTGAATCGAAGCGACCCGCGGCCGTCGGCCCGTTGCTTCGGCCGCTGAGAGGACGACGCCCGCCCGGGGTGTCGCCGCACCTCGGCGAACAGCGGCCGACAATCTGCGCCGCCACGTGACGAGGGACGTCGTGCGGCAAGACAACCGCAGGCCTCGACAGGAAGCCCTAGGAGGTAAGACACGTCCTGCAGCGTGGGAGCCATCTCTCCACAGGGCAGGTGGAAAGTGTGTGTCTCCGGTCTCCACCGATCGACGAGTGCGGCCAGGAGGGAACGGTCGTACCCGAACCGTGGGACGTGCCTGCCCTCCTCTGGGGCAGTGGCCTGCTCCACCATTCTACAGAGCGGGAGCAAGCCTGCCGCGCGTAACCTGCATGTAGTAAGTACCGTCATGAAATTTTATATAGCATGTAAGTAAATGCATACGAAATAGAGGGAAGCGTTGGCCGCTTACTGTGGAACCCAACGTGGGTCAATGCGCGAAGACTGCGTTAAGACACGCGTTGACGGTGTCCCCACTCTCGGTTCTCCACGGCGGACAACCTAGACGGTAAGGCGTCGATCGACGGTCCGGCCAAGTAGCTCGGGCAATCATCCTCAAAGACGCCCACCTCTCGCCATCAGTGCCTACATGGTTAGAGAGAAAATACAACAAACTGCAATAATAATTATTTGTTTAAATGTTACAAAAGACAGCTGAAAACAAGGTTGAATTACAATACAAACTGGTTCATATTTAAGTACACTGCAATATGTAAATACATTTGGTACAAATACATAAATTAAAATGACATTATCCCAAATTACAAGGTACATATAAAAATTGAAATAATCAGAGTCTCAAAATATCAAGTACATAATAGATAGTAGTTCGTGGACAACCTAGTGTGTGCCACGACGAGATCTTGACGCCTAGCCTCCGATGATCCTTGGTTCGCCGACGAGCCGGACTCGTCCATATCGTTCGAATACGTCGTGTCCTTCGACGCCCACCTTCTCGCTTCAACATCCGGATGTCCGGTACCAGCGATGACCCGGAGGGGCTTCGTGAACGATCCATCCACTCGGCACCAGACACCTCGTGATGCCATGTGTTGAAAACACTTTGCTTGTAGTAGTATCCGCGAGATGTAAGGACGACATGATTGATGTGTATCTGCGGCGGCGCAATAACGTGAGAGCATGGCAAGTGCAGCGATCGTGGCTTCTTGCAGAGCACTCGCGATCAAGAGCTCGGATTACGCGCAGATGGGGACGCCCTCTCCGCTGGCACCTCTGCGATCGCGGTCACCACGGTGCACGTGGTATCGCTGCTCCATGCCACTCTCCGGTGTCACGCGATGTGTCTGCGCCTTGCGTGTTTTGTTGGCCATGTACTTAGAAACAACCGTTGAGTAGAATAATCGATTGTCCGACATACATGCGGCAGATTTCATATATCGGTCAATGAAATATCTTTGCGTGCCTAGTAACACACCTTCCACTATACCCACCAAAGGAAGGCATCCGGTGCCTTTCATAACCCGCTTGTACACCTCCGCCAGTTCGTTGTCATTATTCCATAACGGCAACCGCCCTCGTCATGCTGAGAATGGACCATTTTTCCAACGGCTCATGTCGATCCAAATCAGTAAAACTCCTTATGCTTGAACCCGGCCACGCCGAATGTTTGGTGCGCTCAGAGGGAGCGCACACAAGGTCATGGGTCATCTCCTTCCTCGTAGTGGACCATAGGGTTCCTTGACGAACTAGCGGTATCCCTTGGATTGATGATTGCTTCTTGGTTAGTTCATCCAAACTCCTCCACATTGCCTCGAACTTCCTCCGCCGGGTTCTGTTTGCATAGTCTCTTGAACATGTTCATAAGCTCTTTGTTCTTGAATTGACGGAAAAATTGGCACCCATGTGCCTCATGCACCACCGCTCTTTAGGTCCGCCACTTTGTCGCACCCACGACGTCGGACCCTTCTTGCATGTCCACAACGCCCTTAGCAACCCGGCATGTCGGTCATGGATAATACAAACATCGTAGGCGATCTGAACAACCGCCACTTGACTCTTTCAAGGAACCGAGACTACCGCTCGTGTTTTCCTCTCCACGGCGAATGCGGCCCGGAGAACACAGTTGTTTCGCCCACCGCGATTGCGAGAAGAATCGCCCTTGTATTTTCTGTGAGGAATGTGCCATCCATGCAAATCACCGGCGACGATGTTTAACGCATTTATGCATGCGCCGAGGGCGGCAGCCCTCGCGAAGACATACTTGCCGGGCACACATCGTCCGGGGAACTCCGCAAGGTCGATGTATGTACCAGATTCTGTGTGCTATTGCCTCGACCAAGTGTATAATATTCTCAGGAAGCCTCATACGCCCCGAACCGTATCTGTAAAGCCGCATGCTTTTGCTCTCCATGCCGCTGCATAGCTAATCTTGTACTAAAACCTCTCCTCCACGGCCGTGATGATAGCTCGAGCTGCGGTGTGGATTGTCTACGATCCGACGGTAAAACACATTGGCCACCCAAGTAGACGACAGTTGCGGTGTTTCGCTCCGCTTCCTCCAGATTCACAATCATGCCCCATCACAATGGAGCATTTCCATGAGTCCTTCCACTTCCCTTGTATGCATGCACCGCCATGGGCACGAATCAACTACGACTTCACATCGTACTCCTTTTGCTAGACTTCACTACCTCAATTGCCGCCGCAAAGACATTGCCCAATACTTCACCGCGTCCATCACGGCCTCCTTGTCCTTATATATGGCCCCTGCGTGATCTCGTTCTCATGATACTCCCATGCATCACTTCTCCTTCATTCTTTGTTAGGTCTTCCAAATTATAATCAGACCACGCCCTAGGGACGAGCACTTCACCAAGATTGTCTTCCTCGTCCGAGTCTTGACATCGAACTTCCTCATCGACTCCGTCCTCCTCCTCCATCAGTCAACTATGTCCTCCACCTCCTCCCTCGTCGGCCAACCCTGCGCCTCGAATCTGTCTCCTCGGCACCCACCATCCCTCGGCACCACCAATCTCGTGTCCCCGTCTCCGTGCTCCTCGTCCTCTTCATCACCGCGATTTCGCATATTTCTCTCCACCTCTTCCGTATGACATTCCCCAACATCACGAACTTCCGACATCGATGGAGTTCTGGGTAGCATCAGCATACAAGAACATCACGCCACCCCGCCTCTCGGCAAACCCAACATAGCTCTTCCATGATGATGTCGCATTAACGGGAATTAACTCTCCATAAAAAGCAGGTGTTAAGACGGCTTACTATCGCTCTAACCCGCAATAGAAACAGTCGGGCATCCAAATTGAACATCCAAACATCCACTCCAACAATGCCCTCAGATGTCCTATCCTCGGTCTAGATATGCCCCGTACAACTCTTGAAAATGCCGACAAATCCACTCCATCCGCCTCGTGCTATCTCCCCATCTCCGTAAAATATTTGAAAATACAATTTCTCCGACATTTCGCCTACAACGTCCTAATCGAGAAATATATCAGTTCTCTATCTAACAACATCATATACTACCATATAATTGTTACATTATCCTATGTCATTCATTTACTCCTCGTTATTTCTGCTATCTATTTTCAAATTTGCTCACTCCACTAATTTCTAAGCGTGCCTGACATATGTGGCTAGCCTACCATTTTTTTTAACATATTTTTCTAAAAGAAATAATTCACAAAAGGGATAATACAATATATAAACCGTATGACGATCGTACTACAAATTACTGATATAAATAAATAATTAAACTACTCGGTTTTTCTTACAAAGCATTACTACTATATATATATATCATTATTTTCTCCTAACCCTACAAAATGCATATCTACTACATTTAATTTCTACGCCACATTTTTCCAAAACTTAAACCGCGACAAAGATATGGCTATCCTACTGTGTTTTCATCGTAATTTTACTTTTTACAACTATACAATACTACCACACTATATTTCTAAATATTGTCTATTAAATAATTTGCAAAAAATTTAAAACTTACCTCCATGAAAATGACGCCTCACCTATCTTCTATTTTCCTCCTTTTTTCTTCTCCTTTTCCCTCTTTTTTTCTCTCTCTCTTCTCCTCTCTTTTTTTTTTTTTCTCTCTCTCCTCCTCCTCCTGCTCTCGGTTGCTCTCGATGATGGAAATGAAATGGCCAGAGTGGGGAAGGAAGAAAAGTGGCCGAGTTATAAATCCCACCTATCGCCCCGGCAGGCGATCGCCCATTACGGGCGATAGGTGGTATTATTATTAACAATGGCGAATCTTTCCCGCATGTAGCAGTTAGTGGTGCCGTTGGGGTACCTATCGCCGAATGAAGGCGATCGCTAAACAGGCGATGGACGGATATTTTGTAATTTCACAATTCCGACGAGTAATTTTGTAATTTTGAATAAAAAAAATATTTTTTTTAAAAAAATTCCCTTTTGGTTAGGTTGGTTGGTTCGCAAATCCTCACGAGTCCGGGGAACTTGATCTTTCCGCTTCCTCCCGCACCGCGCCACCACCGCCTGCCATTGTTCCGGCACGAAGCAAAATCCGCTCTGCCTCGTCGGAGCATGGCTCGTTTCACCTCTCCTCCACTTCTCCCCACCACCCAATAAAGAGGAAGGGAAATCCTTATAGACCGGGCACCTCCGCTTCTCTTGCTTCTCCTATGGCATTGGGGAAATTCTCCTGTGGATTTGCTCGATTCGGTGGTACGTACGTCTCCTCTACCCTACTTCTTCTTCTTGTTAGTGCTAGACTAGGCCTGTGATGTTCTACAAGAATATGGGTTTGATGCACGGTGAGATGTTGTCTAGAAGCGATCTAAGCTGCATTTTCGTACAATCTGTGTTCTTTATTGTAGAGTGGACGGATTTATTACGGCTGGCATTGGGGATATGGTGCCATCTAATAGCAATTCTATTTGTGCGCGTCCCATATTATAATTGTTGAGGTTCAGCCAAGAATGCGATATCGTTTGAATATTTGACATTGTTGTAGTAACCCTTTCGCTTTTCAATGTTTCAAATGCGTGTGGATGAGTTGTTTCTTTTCCATGTTTCATCATGTTTGCATGAATTAACTTCTTCAGACCAAGAAAAGCATATGAATGTTTCTTTGTGTGGCAGGCAGCCACTCTATAAGCTGCAACTTGTAATACTTTGACAAGCCATGTAGTCCACACTTTGTTGAATTCTAGATGCCAATTACTCGTGTATGTTTTTGTCATAATAGAATGTTTATGTCAATAGTGTTTTGGCCAAACACATCATGCAGTGCTAAGCTAGTGCTGGGCTAGGAATAGGATGTATCAGCTGTCCTTTGGGCTTTGGTTGTGTGTTCTTTTAAGTTTAAGACTAGAATAATGACACCATTGTTGCACTATTTCATATGTTCCATTTGTCCATGCATACACAGGTCATATACTCAAACCGAATGAGGCTCTGCTCACTTGCAGTCTGTTTGCGGCAACCTGCTTCCTACAACATGCATTCACATTCTAATCAGTTTCAAGGAGGCTTCACACAGGGTAAGACCTTATGGAACTGTTCGCGGTCACGGTCAAACAGTTACCATGTGAAATCGGGGCCAGTTGATTTTTCTCTTAATGTAAAATCTTCTGATCCGTGAAGTCTTAAGTACTTTGTTAGTTTAGTGGGCTGATAGTTCCACTATGGAGTGTCAACCAGAGATGGTAGTATAAGTATAAAGCTTGACGTGCCTTCACGTGAAAAATGTCTAATATTAGCTGGAATTGGAGAGGAATGACTCAAAAAATAGGAGGTACAGCCGGTAGACTTTGCTTAGCTTTTTCTGTGTCTAGAATAGCAGCAAATGTTGAGGGTCCTGTGGATAGAAACATCAATAGCGCCAAAACTTCATCATCATCTACCACTTCAGCTCATGGGAAGAAAGTCTACACAGATTATTCTGTGACTGGTGAGAAATGCAATTTTTGACCTCTGTAAAAGCTTGTTTTGAGAAAAACTTCTTGCAGTATCGTCTTCATCATATGATCCTAGCTGGCCACTTGTGACTGATTTACATTGATCCCCCAGATATTCCTGGAGATGGAAGATGTTTATTTCGCTCCGTGGTTCATGGAGCATGTGTTAGGTCAGGGAAGCCCATACCTAACGAAGATCTTTAGAGAAAACTAGCTGATGAATTGAGAGTATTGGTATGTCCGGACTGCTTATGGGCAATTGGTTGCTAGTGCTATTGACTTTTTTCTCTGAAGCTCATAAATAATTTCATCAATGTATAGGTTGTTGACGAATTTGTGAAGAGGCGGGAAGAGACTGAATGGCTAGTTAATACACTCTTATTGTGATTTTTGTTCTTCTGGGCTTAAATTGAATTTTAGCCATGAATGATTATTGTTCATACATTTTGAATCGCTGCATTTCCTCATAACCCTAATTGCAGGTTTGTTGAGGGGGATTTCGATGCATATGTCCCCTAGATTAGGAAGCCACATGTGTGGGGAGGTGAGCCAGAATTGTTCATGGCTTCACATGTTCTTCGGTAAGTAATTGACTCTCTGACGCATTTAGTTACATGGGTATCAATATTCTAATTATAATATAATAAGATTTGCATATTTCTTGTTGGCTAAAATATATATTAAGCTGGTAGCATTGTCAACTGAATAACTTTATGAGAGAAGAGCATATAATGCAAAAGAATGGGCCTTTTGTTTTTTTCTATGTGTTGGTAATATAATGCTGAAGAAGCTGATGGATTAATAACATTCGCTGAATATGGCCAACAGTATGGTAAAGAAGATCCAATCCAAGTTCTATATCATGGTTTTGGTCATTATGATGCTCTACGGATTCCAGCAAATAGGGGTCCAAAGACAAGACTATAGAACTTTGGAGTTCAAGATTCAAATGGCAAGTTCAAGCTAATCTTTTTTCCTTCTTTCCATATAGATATGTTGTTGAAGTACTGATAGGTGAAACCATGAGAGTGAATCTGTCTCAATTGTTTATATGACCTCTATGAACACTCAGGTTTGCAGCTTTATTTTGTGGATATGCGTGATGGCCCTGTTGAAAAAATTCTTATACAATTTCTATAGAATTTATTTTTCTTTTCTTGTCGATCTAGAATTTGGAGGTGTTGCTTCCATATCCATGATCCACCCCAGCACCCCCTGTTTTTATACAATCTAGTGCGTGTGAAATATCTACTAAAGTACAAGTGTTGAATCCTGAATTTCTAGTGTAGATACTGCTTATCTTGCTAGATGGAGCAAAATTCCCTAAAATTGTGCTCATTGCCGAACTTTTTTCTGGCAGGTACTCTTGCAAAAGCATTTGATTAGGTGCATTGCTCGAATTGCCTTTTCTTCAACCACGGTCTCATATATTTGAGATGATAAGAGATAAAAGACGTTTCATTCTCTCCATGAAGCTGCCGAAAGAACAAAAAACACTGAGTCTATTGTTCCCAGAATGCTAGACTATTCCCAGTGTTTATGAAACGACCAACAAAGGCTACATCCCTATAAGAGATGATTAATCCTTTTAGCTCGCTGTTCATGCACACACTGTATGTATCTGTAACTTGCTATAATCTGCTAACTTCACTTATGTCCTGGCAATAAAAAGGCAGCAGATTTCTTCCTGCCAACGACCCTGGTGTTCATTGCCCAAATCTTGATGCTACACCATTTTTCATTCAGATCTAGTTAGTACCATTATCCTACCTTCTATTTCATGGTAAAACTTTAATGTGACCTTTAGGAAGATTGGAAGTGCTTGCTCTGTCCTAGGAAGGCCAAGCTGGCCTCTTGGCTACTTGCATAACTAGGTGCTGCACAGGTTAAAAGCAGCACACCAACCGGTTGTGTCTGAAGGTATGTATAACATTTTCTGCTGCACTGGGAACAAGGGCCGACCTTTATCAATGGAAGGATTCAGACTTAACTAGACAACATTTGTTGCAACATCCAATGATTCAAATAAGAGAGTATCCTTTTTGCCTAGAATTCAAACAAATTTAGCTTGAATGATGCAAAAGTAAACTGCAAATAAGTTTGGTATTATATTTTGCTGAGTGCCAAAAAATAGTGCTTAAGTTCAAAGACGTGGCAGATCAAGTAAGCCAAGCTCAAGAACTCGCACCAATGGAAAGTCAGCATCATGTAACAACTAGCAAATGTGTAAACATAAACTAAAAACTAATTGTTGTAGATACTCACTAATTGTATAAATACAGTACTAATCATGATTAATAATTAGGGATTAAGAATTAAGAACCTAAACTTGATGATGCCATCCCCTTGAAACTTAAAGAAGATCCTGAATCACCACGAAGATTCCTTCCGTGGCGCGGTTTAGTCTTCGAGTCAGTGAGATGCACCTCTCCAGATTGAATTGAAGTAGTTTTAGGAATCGACTACTAACTGAGGGTGCTAATGACGGGATTAAGGTTGCGGTTAACACTGGCAACAGGACTGCTCCTAGTGCAAACCTGACTTGGGACCAACCATTTTACGTTTAAGCCCTCCAATCACAGGCATTTTATGTAATCGCTCTTAAGGACGGTCTAATTACGTACTCCCTCTGTCCCTAAAAGAATGTCATTCTATGATTCAAAATTTGTCCCTAAAAGAATGTCATTTTAGGGCAATAATTGCTAGATTCCCCTCTCACCCCTATGAAGTACCTATAGATTCCCCTCTCACCACTATAAAATACCTATATATTCTCCTCCCAACACTATAAAGTACTCTAGATTCCTACCTATATATACCCTCCTTAATCTTCTCAAAATTTTCCAGAGTAACATTCTTTTAGGGACGGAGGGAGTAAGTAATAATTCTGCCCCTTTACTAATCGGTTATTACTTATTAGCCTAGATCACAATATGTTTAACATTCTCCTACTTGATTATACGGTTAATACAATTATTCTTATATCTATCAAGAGCACCATACCAAGATAATGTAGCTACAGCAATCGTTAGTCATCACTGAAATCCCATCATTTATAGCATAATACTCCATCCCATTATGGATCTTAGTTTATAGTATTTGGGAGCTTTAGCATGTCAGTCATATTCCCTTCTTATGGTTCTCATCATACCCAGAATCGGATTTTGAGATCTCCTTAACTAAATTCTCGAAAGAAATCTAGAGACAAGCCTTTAGTAATACGATCATGTTGGGGAAAGTATGTGGCTCATGGAGTTTCGGCCCACTTAGGGCGTGTTTGGTTGGGTGGCTCCAGCCTGGCCAGGCTCACGTGAGCCACCCAACCGGTGTTTGGTTGGCTGAACAGGCACGCGAGCCTGGCCACCTTCATGCAAAATCACTTTTGTGCTAGCTGGCTCATGGAACGCCGGCCATGGCCGTTCCAGCGGCCAAAGCAAGACAAAATCTTGTAGCCACACGCTGAACGAGCAGCTAGTCGACTAGCAAGGTCAGTCCAGTTCAAATGCATTTCATTTCCATTCTTTGGAAAAATTTTAAAAATTCAAATTACCTGGTGGATTCGGTCCAGCGCGGGGATCGGAGGATTGCACTCGATTACCCGGTGGATTCGGTACACTACCGGTGTGGCAAAAAGGCGACGACTAATTCAACGGACCAGCACAAGCTACAGTGGCCGAAGGGCGCCTATAAAAGGGGCGCACAGGCCGCAACAAAGAGAGGGCTTCACTTCGACACACAACTCACTTGGAGAATAGCTACGGTAGAACAGGAGCACTTTCACTCTCGTAGGAGCTCTAGTTCCCGGCGGTAGTTCTCCGCATCCAGGTAACTGTAGGAGCACGCACACGCAGTGCCTTGAGCACTTACTGTACTCGAAACCCGGGCTTCCCAAAGCCCGGACTTCACCCCCTTGTACTCGTTTAAGCTCGGCGTTAAATGAAGACTGGATGTAGGGCTGTTATCCCGCAGTGGAGGCCTGAACCAGGATAAAACACTCGTGTCATCGTTCCCATCCATCCGGTCTCGACGCGTTCGACCGCGTCGGGACTAGTGAAAGTGCATTTAGGCACATAAGTGATTTTGGTGATTAATGACAAACACATAATGACAAGTATTAGTAAATGTGTAAATACTTGGCTAAGTAATTGTCTAGTGACAAACCTCTAATATGATTGTGTTGCTATGAGACTAACATGTTTATTGCCAAGTTGAATATTAGTCTCATCTATTTAGAGGACATCATATATGCCAAGTGGACAATCTATCCATCCTAGCAAGGTAAGTCTCACACATACAAATAGGATGGGTAAGCAAAGATGAGGTATGCAATCTCGGTAACCTTCTCTATATAGATTTATTATTGCATTCCTTTTGTGCAAGTGCATAGTGAGCTCCAAGTAACATATTGATTATATATGCACATTGGTTGATGTCATATCTATTTGTGCATATATATCCACTTGAGTTCAATATGTGTCTTGCTTCTAGTATACATGTCTTAACTAGAGTTAAACTTCACATTGTTATAACTTGACTTGGTGCATGTATGCTTTGTTTGTATATCTTCTTATGCACATCACTTAGTGGAGTTTAATCTAGATTGTTCCACAACTTCACTCTAGCTTGAATATTATCTGCACATGTGTAATTCTTCTATATTCTATCATGTGCTCCATTTTAGTGAAGATTGTGGTACTTGCCATGGTTTAGTTAATTTATCATATTGGCAATTATCTTCCTAGTGCATCTAGCTCCATTACATATTCATCTTATTGCACTTAGTGGAGAATCTTTCTCTTATCAAGTGTTTCCGCTCATATTGTGCATATTTATATGAAACACTTGTTATACTTAATTGCTCATAAACATCAATCTATTTATATCTATTGAGCTTTTGGACTAATATCTTTCATGAGTGGTTTGGAAAGATTTAGGTCCTATGAGTATGTGTGATGACCAAGGTATGTTAAAAGATGATGGTTAAGCCGAGGTCAACAAGACGACGGTGTCACCAAGAGTTGAGGACTAAGTCAAGATCGACTTGGCGTGGAGATCGTCGGGGAGGATGATCAAGTCAAGGTCGATGGGACGAGAGTCTCATGAGGTGAATCGAGTCGAGTTGGATAAGGCGAAGGCTTCATCAATCTTTTAGTGAAGGTCATCATGCATAATGAAGAAAAAGACGGCAAGTGACTATCCTAGACTTGTATTATCTTTGATTTAATTTGAGTCTAAGGATTGCCATACTATTAAGAGGGATGCGATGGAGAATGACTTTTAGATGTGTCAAGTGCTCAAGTGATCCATCCTTGTGAAACCTACAGAGAGTGTTGTGTTGGTGTCGGAAAGTGAGAGTTATAGGTATCCCTTGCCTTCCCTGTGAATTCTGCTTTTATCCTTTAGGATTTGACGTGTGAGACCTTGTTGGTTGTGTAGCTCTCGTTCTTAGCTTTCCGTAGAGCCTAAGATCACCCAAATCGGAGTCCGGAGTCAAAAGTTATGCCCGTTTTCGTCGGGGTGTGCAGTGCCTGTTTTCAGGCTTCGGACTATCCGAGGTTCACTCGGAGTATCCGAATGACTCAGACTATCCGAAGATTTTATTCGGACTATCCGAGGTGACCCTCTCTGTTCGTCGGGCTGTAATTATTCGGACTATCCGAGGTTCACTCGGAGTATCCGAATGACTCGGAGTATCCGAAGTTTATTCGGACTATCCGATTTGGGTCTCTCGCTCTCCGTTACTGTAATTACTCGGACTATCCGAATAATCACTCGGACTATCCGAACTTACACGAAACTGTCTGTAACGGTCAGAATCTGTGGAAGCCTCTATTTAAACTCCTCCCTCTCCCCACTTGAATAGAGCGGTTGGACCATCATTTCCTTGATCTATCCAAGTGTTCTTGAGCCTTTAGAACCCCTCTACTCTTAGATCTTTGTGATCCCCTTTGGAGAAGGGTTTGGAAGAGTTGGAAGGAGTGATTGAGGGAGAAAAGTTGGGAGGTGATTCTTTTGTGGAATTAGTATGTTCTTGAGCCCTAGTGACCCCTCCACTCTTCGATCTAGGTGATCCCCTTGGGAAGAAGGGTTGGGAGGAGGTGTGAGTGTGGATTGAGCAAGAATTGGTCTTTGAGCACTTGAGTTCATCTCCAAGTTCATTCTTCGTGGACATTTGTTACTCTTGGAGGTTGAGGACTCCTAGACGGTTAGGAGTTGGTCACGAGCCACCGAGCTTTGTGTGGTGCACCGTGACAAGTTTGTGAAGGCTCGATTTCGCCTCCGCAAGGGAAGTAATCAAAGATGTGAAGCCGGCGAGTGCATTGTGCAACACCGGTGAGGAAGGGTTGAAAAAGACCCGGCTCAAGTATGACCGAGCGCCTCAGCGGAGACGAGGATCCTCAGGATCCGAACCGAGAACAAACATCTTCGCGTCTCCATCTTCATTTCGGTTTTATCCCTTTCACTCTCAAGTTTGATTTACTTGCTTATTTTACAATTGAATTGATTATCTTGTCTTGTGTGATACTACTGCATCTATACTTGCTTGTGAACTATCTTTGGTGCAGGTCGTATCCTTGAATTTGTGATTTGAGGTGAATTCGAAGTCACTCTGTATCATTCGGACTATCCGAAGTACTCGGACAGTCCGAACATATTTCCGCTGTGTTTAATTTAGTGTTTAAATTTTGTAATCGCCTATTCACCCCCCCTCTAGGCGACATCCCGGTCCTTTCAACTAGGTCTTTTCCCTCGGCAGCGTCCGGCCAGGCGGTCGGGCCTCGGTCTGGGGACAGGGCCGCCTTCGGGCCTCGCACCCCCTTTCCTTACTCATTGGCGGCTGGAGGTTCGCCTCCCGCCGCGCAGTGGCGCCACCGTGGGGCCGATTTGATCCTCTCCTCGATCGAGTCGAGGATGGCCTTGTTGTCTTCGACGACATTGATACTATGGACCTCAACCGACGATTGCGGCGATCTCGGCGACGTCGACGAGTCGTATGAGGAATGGCGGTGGTATCCTCGCCGGAGCTCATCCGACGAGATGGAGGTGGAGGCGGCGCCCCCAGAGTAGCCGTCCGCTTCCGGCTTTGCAAGACGCCGACTCACGTCGTGAAACCCTCATGGAGGGTTGGAGGCACCGCCACGGTGCCATATCCGGCGGACGCGCGCGATTCGCGCCACGCCAAGAGGAGGATCTGTGCCTGCAGCGGCCCGCGGCGCCACGCCGGCCGAGGCCGGCAATGACCAAAGATGAGCCCATGGCGATTGAGGGTGCCGAGGGCACCGCCCGTGGGTGACACCGACATGTCCCTTCGTGGGAGCTCGCCTCGCGTCATGTCTTTCTTGGCGTCGGCGGAGCGACCCGCACCAGCCCACGTCTTGACCAGCGAAGAGCACCGGCGTGAGGCCTTCGAAGCCTCTTTCTTTGGGTCGGTTAAGCGAACTCTGGCGGATATCCGTCGCAGTTCTGTTGGCGACGCGCGTCCGCAGCGCTTACACGCAGCGATTCGCCCACCACTACCGTCACCAACCCGATCTTTCTTGTGATCAAGCAAAGGGTTAAAGCGACAGATAGTCAACTACTTCCCTACCGTCTTGGAGGAATGGCCCAACTCGTTTGTTCAACCGGGCCGGAGTTCGATCTGCGCACTGGGAACAAGTGCAGGAGGCGCCCGGACAAACTTCTAGGGTCGCTCGCTGCATGCTGGGAAGCCCCAGACCTCAAGCTTGTGGTCCAAAGGGCGGAGAGGGCCTGCAGGACTACGTCCATGAGTTCGATCAGCGCGCAACACCATTCCGTCGATCTCAAGACGAGGCCATCGTTGAGGCCTTCAAAGAGGAGCGCGGAACACCCGTTTCACCGAGGACCTTGAGCTCCATCCGGTCCACACCGCATGAGCGATTTATTTCGTCTTTGCGGAAGGATACATCAACGCCCGAGGCGGTGGAGCGCAAGAGAGGAGAACGGAGGAGAAGGCGGCGCCGGACCGCACCGATGCCAAGAAGGGCGACGCCGAGAAGAAGAAGAAGAAGAAGAAGAAGAAAGAAGAAGAAGAAGGAGCCCGCCGCCCCCGCCTACGTCGCGGCGGTAGAGCCCGAGAGGCCCGCTCCTCCCGAAGCGACCGCCTCATGGCCACCAGCCGGCGGGTGGCGGAACGCGGGCGGCTGTTGCCAGGCGGCGAGCTCCCGGCCTCGACCTCGACCAGCCGAGGCTAACCCTCCGAACAACCGCATCGCCTCCTCCATCGGCGAAGACGCCATGACTCGCAGAATCGCGGGACGTGGGCGCGGGTTGAGTACTTCTGGCGCGGCGGCGCCGCGCCGAGCTCCCCGATCATGGGGTGCCGGACGACCGGGCGCCTCAGGGCGCCCATGGCGACGCCTTCCAGGAGGCTCGCGCACACGTCGCCGTGATCTTCGGCGGCGCTTCTGCCTATAGCTCGCGACGCGAGCTTAAGGCCGCTGCCCGGGAGGTTTACCACCTCGAGAAAGGTAAGCCCGGGGACGCACCCCTGCGGTGGTCCCACCAGTCAATCACTTTCTCCGGGGATGATTGTCCCCCCGGAATGACCAGGCCCTAGCGTCTGCCGCTGGTGCTCTGTCCCACCATCAGCAACACACGGGTCGATCGCGTATTGGTAGATGGCGGGAGCTCCCTGGACATCGTCATTGCTCAAGTTCTTGAGCAGATGCAGATCCCGCGGTCCAAGATCAAGGACATAGCCATCCCTTTCCATGGCATTGTCCACGGTCGCCCCACTACCGTCGGGCAAATCGTCGTCTCAGGACGCTTGGGACCCCCAAAACTTCCGGACGGAGTACGCCACATTCGAGGTGGTGGACTCGAGCTCCCATCTAACGCCATCCTCGGACGCCTTGTGTCCAAGTTCATGGCGGCTACCCACCATGGCTACCATCGCTCGAAGATGAGGCCCTCATGGGGTCATCACGATCAAGGCGATCATAAGGCCGCAATGGCTGCGACGAGCGCTTTGGCCATGGTCGGACAGACTTCGGCGTGGCGGCCAAGGCCGAGCGGCCACCGTCCGCTTCAAGGTGGCCTCGCGGCAGGAGCCCACCAAGGCGATCCCTCTCCGAGGACGACCACCAAGGTCGCCCACGTGAGGGTCAACCTCGAGTCCAAATAGGAACTCGAGCTCAGAATCTTCCTCCGGGCTAACGCAGACGTGTTGGCGTGGGAACCGTCCGACATGCTCGGAGTCCCAAGGGAGGTCATTGAGCACAAAGCTAGCTGCTCGACTTGACAAAAAGCTTTGTCGAGACAGGCCTACGGCGTTTTCCAAAATGGAAGGCCGACATCATCCAGGAGCAACTTGGCAAGCTCCTCCAAGCCGGCTTCATCCGATAAGTCGAGCATTCCGAGTGGCTAGCTAATCCGGTCGTCGTCAAGAAGAAGGGCGGGAAATGGTGAATGTGCGTCGACCATCGTGACTTCAACGCCGCCTGCCCCAAGGACAATTTCCCACAGTATAGACCAACCGGTCGACGAGCGGCGGACTTCGGGCTCATGAGCTTCTCGACGCCTACTCGGCTATCACCAGATCGGCGCACGGAAGACGAAGAGAAGATCGCCAGAACACCTTTTGGTACCTTCGCTACACGACCATGTCTTTCGGTCGATGAACGCGGAGCCATGTTCCGATGACTAATGCGTAAGACGGTCCTCGATCGATAGGGCGAACGTAGAGGTCTATGTAGACGATGTTGTTGTAAAAGCAAAGTCCCGGGACCATGTGACCGACCTTCGAAACTTTTGCTAATCTTAGAAAGCATCGAGTTTGTCAATCTCGAAAAATGTGTCTTTGGTATCCGATCCGATGTTGCTTGGCTATGTGATAGGAAAGGAAAGTATCGACAAACCCCGAGAAAATCGAGGCCATCGAGAATATGAGGTCGCCAACCCGCACTAAGGAGGTGCAAGCCCTCACCAGCGGATGGCGGCTCTCAGCAGATTATATCTCGTCTCGGCGAAAGCTTGAGGCACCTTTTGTAAGATCTGCGTAAGCACGATGGTTTCGAATGGACGGAAGAAGCCGAGGCCGCTTAGCGAGCTAAGCGTTACTCGTCCACGCCTCCCGCCTTAGCCACGCCAAAGCTCGGGAAGCTCTGCTCCTCTATTTGGCGGTTGCCCTGCTGGCCGTAAGTCTTTGTACTAGCGATAACGAGCGGGCAAGCAACAACCCGCCTACTACGTAAGCGAGGTACTTCACGGGCCTAAGGAGCGGTACCCGAGGTTCGAAGCTCTTATCGCCTTTGCTTATGGCCTCGCGAAGTTGCGCCACTATTTCCAAGCCCATCCACCATTGTCCCGACAAGTTTTCCGTTAAAGGACATCATTCGGAACCCAGACGCGAACGGGAGGGTCGCAAAGTGGGCAGTCGAGCTTGGTGAATTTGACATCAAGTTTGTACCCGAACAATGATCAAATCCCAAGTCGTGGCCGACTTCTTGGCCGAGTGGACCGCCCACCAACCCCTCTAAGGCTCGCCCAAACTCGCTAGCCTAAGCGATCGACCATGTTATTCGATGGGTCGTGCCAATTTGAGCGATCAGTCATGGATTTGTTCTCGCTTCCCCAAGGAGAACAAATTCAGCATATAATCTGACTCCATTTTCCAAGAACGAACAATATGTGGAGTACGAAGGCCTCTAGCCGCCCTCTGAGCATGCATCGCGCCGCATTAGCGACTAACGGCGAAAGGGATTCGAAGTTGGTCGTCCGCCAAGTAAACAAGGAGTATCGATCTTTGCGACGACTCAATGGCGCGATACTTGGCAGAGGTGAGAAAGCTGGAGAAGCACTTCACGAACTTCGAAGTATGCTACGTCCCCAGACTGGCTAATAGCCTGGCCGATAAGCTCGCGAAGCTTGGCTCCTCACAAGAAACCACCCTGGCGGGGGTGCTCGTGCAGCACCTACTAAAGCCCTCTATTCCCTCCGGAGAAGAGGCCCCCGAGAAGACGGTTGCCTCGACCCAAACGACCGGTACCGTTTCGTTCCTAGAGCAGCGCGACACCTGGATGACGCCATTCGTCCAATTCTTGACGCATGGGACACTGCCACAGGACATAGCTGAGAAATCCCGGCTCCAAAGACAAGCCCGACCTTATCGATTACTCGGGGCTTGTTGTACCGAAGGGGTTCTAACGGCGATTTTGTAAGTCGTGACCCAGAGGAAGGCAAATTCTCCTCCAAGACATCCACGACGGGATCTACGGGGCCCATGCCTCTTTCAGAACCCTAGTGGGAAAAACCTTTTGCATGGGGTATTACTGGCCAACTGCGTTGACCGACGCAAGAGAGCTCGTAAAACATTGCCCGGCCTGCCAATATCACGCTCGGGTATCCCACCACCAAGATATGAGCCGCAGACTATCCCGCTAACTCCGCCATTCTCAACATGGGGATGGACATACTTGGTCCGCTTCCCAGAGGCTTAAAGGGTCGCACACACTGTTAAATCGCCATCGACACTTTCACTAAGTGGATCAAGGCCGAACCGAAGGTCGAGCATATCCGCCAGACGGCCAAGAGGTTCCTTAGGAACAATATCGTGACTAGTTCAAGGCCCCAAGTAAGCCGATCACGACAATGGGACACAGTTCAAGCGAGCTATTCCAGACTCATGAGGAGCTCTAAGATGAAGGTCGCCCTAGCTTCGTAGCTCACCCACAAAGTAATGGTGCAAATGCGAGCGCGAATGGGCAGATCATGCAGGTATTAAGCGCCGAGTGTACGACGCTCTCCGAAAGCAAAGACACAACCGGGTAGAAGAACTACCTCCGTGCTTTGGGCAGCCCAAACAACCTCTAATCAGACATCTTGGCGAAACCCGCTTAGTCTTGTATCTGACTCGGAGGTGGTCCTACTGCCGAGCTAAGAATTGGTTCAGCTCAGATTGATTTTGCAGGCGGATCGACAACGACGAGGAGTTCTTTGGACCTCGACCTATCTCGAGTCTGCCATGAAAGCAAGCACTCTGCGGCGGCAACATACCAAGAATCGCGGCGGCACGCAGCCAAAAAGGTCTGCACCGGACCTGCGGTGGGCGACTGGTTCTAAGACGAGTTCGAACTCGCTCACGCCAACAAGCTCACCCCAAGATGGGAAGGTCCAGACACGGTCAGATAGCAAGACGCCCGGAGCCGAAGGCGGCTATGCCAGATGGGAGAGTCCTCAACAGCTCTGGAACATCGCTCAACCGAAGGTTCTACGCCGAGAAAAGGTCGAAGTCTCCATTCACCCCCTATCTTGTTTCCTTTTGTTCACCTCACTATTCCCTAAGAGAGCCTCAAGCTAACCCCAGCGACCCAAAACCTATGATCGGGCTTGGGAGAAAGCGGGCCGTTCCAGTACACATCGGCAGGGTAGCGGCTACGCAGGCCAACCCCGGATTCCCTTACACACGGTAAGCCGATATCCATCGCACTCGCAACATCCGCATGGCACACGCTTCCGACCCTATACCTTAAGCCCGATAAAACTGCGACAGGCCGGATATCTCTAGAGTCCAACAATCGCCTCTCGCAAAGGGATGAGCCAGACCACAAGCTTGCTCAAAAGTGTGTGGTCTCTAAGCCACGACCTCGCTTCTCCTTAGAAGCTCGGACATGGCTCGGGATCTGGGTCGATTTTTCAAAATTGATCTTCTCTAAGCCACGCCTAGAGCTTCTCCTTAGAAGCTTCTGACATGGCTCGGGGCTCTGGGTCGATTTTTCAAAATTGAATTCCTCTAGCCACGCCCGAGCTTCTCCTTAGAAGCTCGGACATGGCTCGGGACTGGGGTCGATTTTTCAAAATTGATCTTTCTAAGCCACGCCTGAGAGCTTCTCCTTAGAAGCTCGGACATGGCTCGGGGCTGAGGTCGATTTTTCAAAATTGATCTTCTCTAAGCCACTCCCGAGCTTCTCCTTAGAAGCTCTGACATGGCTCCTGGGGTAGGGTCGATTTTTCAAAAATTGATTTTCTCTAAGCACGCTTGAGCTTCTCTAGAAGCTCGAGACATGGCTTGGGGGCTGGGTCGATTTTTCAAAATTGATCTTCTCTAGCCACGCCCGAGCTTCTTCTTAGAAGCTTCGGACATGGCTCGGGGGCAGTCGATTTTTCAAAAATTGATCTTCTCTAGCCACGCCGAGCTTCTCCTCAGAAGCTCGGACATGGCTCGGGGACTGGGGTCGATTTTTTAAGGGTCAATTTTTTAAGGGTCGATTTCTTATATAATTTTTTAAGATCAAGTTCCCAATCAAAAGACTTCCGATCTTCTCTAAGCCACGCCCGGGCTTCTCCTCAGAAGCTCGGACATGGCTCGGGGGCTAGGATCGGTAGGACCATATTACGTTTTCAATCCTTTCTTGCCTATACAACTACTAGCGTTCGTTTGCATGCAGGAAAAACAACAGAAAACAAAAGAGAAGCAGCGACAACCACCAACAACTTTATTAAAAAGGGTTCTGGGATGGCTCATAAGCCGATTACAATTAGTCGGCGGAAGGATCCCGAAACCCGACAATGACGTCGGCCACCTCGGAAGCGCCGGCGGCCTCAACCAAGGCAGCGGCGGCAAAGAAGATCGCGGCACGGCACCAACCAGCGCCACGAAGCGGATCAAAGGCCCGCGAAGACGCGGAACGACTTCAACCAGCGCCTCGACCCTGGCGACGTCACGGGCGCGCGCCTCCTCCTCCGCAATCTCGGCCATTGCAAGGTCGAAGTCCGCCCAAAGCTCCACCAACTCCGGGTCACAAGCCATGGAAGCAAGAGGGAAAGGTACGGAAGAAAGGAGCTCGATAAGAAGTGACCGACGATTGGTCTCTTTTTATAGCGTGATTCGAAGCCGGCGATCCTCAGAGTAATGGCGTCGGAAGCGCCCGGCGATGGAACTGTTTCCAAGACTGAACGCGAATGTCTCTTGGGACATGGCGCGATAGTCAAACGACGTTCGGCATTCCGGAGAGAAGGCGGACTGAAAAAGTGACGAAGGAAAGAAGTCAAAACAAGTCAACTATATTAATCAAAGGTATTGACAAAGGCAGGCCGGATTATCGCCCAACAAAAAGAAAAAAAAGGGGGGCCTACGGCTTAGGCTGGCACCGGAGCTTCCGAAGCTTAGCCAGCAACTCGTCGTTTTGGCCCTGAAGGTTGAGGAGCTCCTTCTCTTTCGCCCGAGAGGTCTGCATTTTGACCCGTAAGGCTTCATTGGCGACCTCCCGGCCCGCAGACGGCATCTGGTGGGTCTTGATGACCTCCGTCGCGGTTCTTGGCGCCTTTCGTCGGGAAAGCTGCGGCAAGGAGGTCGCGCCTCCTCTCTCATGCATGAGCAATCTCACGACACAAGATGCCTCCACCGACCGGGGCGCCTCGAACTCAGGACGCGGTCGCGTTCGCCTTAGGGCCTCGGCGATCGGCAAGAAACCTCCTTGGCGTCCTCCTGCGCCACGGCTAGGGCCGCCTCAGCCGCTGCGGCTCGAGCTTCCAGAACTATCGCCTGGACCGAGCTCGAACGAGCTTCTTCAAGCTCGGCGAGTGCGGCGTTGGCTTCCTGTTGCCACCGCGTGCCTTCCGACCGAAGGGCCTCTCGTTCGGCATCGTACTTAGCCTCAAACGAGCAAGCCATGCCGACAAGCTCGCGGTAGATCTGCACCCAGAGGATAAACTAAGGAAAGAAAGGACCGAAGCAGGAAAAACACAAGAAAACAAAAACCAACCGCAGAGACACTTACCCGCTTGGCGACCGCCGCGGCCGCGACATCGTACCGAGTATGTGAAACACCCCTGGGCAAGGAGAGCGCCGCAACCTGGCGGCCCGAGCTGTCGCCCGAGTCGTTTGGCCCCTCGGCCGCCTCCCCAGCAGGCTCGGCCAAGCCTCCTGCAGACTCGGCCGCCTCCCCAGCAGGCTTGGCCAAGCCTCCCGCAGGCTCGGCCACCTCTCCCCTAGGTTCGGCCAAGTCTTCTGCAGGCTCTACCGCCCCTCCTGCAGGTTCGGCCGAGTCCACAGGGACGGCCGTTCCTCCCACCAGCACAACCAGACCTCCAAACGGCTCGGCAGTCTCCCCCACAGGCTCAGCAGCATCAACAGCTTGGAGGCACGGCTCAGGAGGGAAGTCAGTCTACTTCCAGGCATCCACCGGAGGTCCTCTCCCCAGACGGTTCGCCAGCCATTCTTCGAGCGTTTGGCAGGGAATGGCCGGAGCCGGATGGCCTCTTGGTGACTCCATGTGGCGATCCCAAGGTGGTGCTCGACCCACGATGGCGTCGCCGAGATCCACCCCGAGACAGTCAACGGAGCCACGCTCCATAACCGCACCGGGACGATGCTCGTAGCCGTGATGACTCGGACTAGCCAATCCCAACCAAGAAGGAGAGTGTCGCTCGCATCCAGCGGGGGAACGGGTATGTTGCTCCTAGCAAAAAGCTCCCGAATGCCGCGGATGTCGATCGGGCGCCACCCGGTCGAGGTTCGCCCCTCGACACGGATTGGCGCCAGGCGCTCGGGGCCGAGGTCGGTTTCCACCTTCACTGGCGTGGCTCGAGGGCGACGCCCCAGGCGCTACAGTGTGGGAGGATGAAGGGCCTCGAACCGGAGTCGGGTTTGCCCTTAGCGAGCTCATTCTCCGAGCCATCTCTGGTTGCGTCGGGATAGGCTCCTCCGCTTGGGGGACAGTGGATCGAAGAAACAAGGAAGAATTAGAACACGATCGGCCCGAGGGCCATAATCAACTGAAGAAAGAAAACAGGAAAGGCCAGCAAGCACGAGCAACTTACATGCACCGCGGACGCCTCCTCCGTCATCCGTCGTCCGAATCGTTGCTGTTCAACACCAACCGATGCCTCTTGGCGCCGTTGGATGCTCGGCCACGGCCGAATCCCGAGCAGGAACCCTACCGGCTGGTCGGGACGGAATCGCTGGCCGAGGCGATCTTGCGGGCGGAAGCGCCTTGCGAAGCGACCACCGGCTTCTTCGCGGCGGTCGCTTCCCCACGGCTTGTCCTTTCGCACTAAGGCCAAGCTCAGATCATCACGGCCGTCGGGATGACGACCCGAGGCAACCGCCGCGCAGATGCAAAGCAGTCCGGCCCCTCCCGCTTCCCCTGCGGAAAATAGGCCGCGTCGCCAACACGAGGAAAGTCGCCCCAGGGGCGCCTAAGCCCGTAGAGGCACGTACCTCGTCCAAGACGTTACGAACGCCCGAGCCTGATGGCTCGTTATGGCTCGCAGGCAAGAGGAGCCCCACGACTCGAACCACATCGTCTTGGGGCAAGGCTGCGAAGAAGAAAAAATGAAGAACATCACAAGCACGACTCGGGAAGAAGCTCGGACAAAACAACTGCAAGATCGAAAAACAAATACTTACGGAAAGTGCCTTCGCGGAGAGGTCATCCCACCCGGATCTCGAAAAAGGCAAACCCGCTTCTCGGCGGGCTCACCCGATGCTCGTGAAGTCGGCCACAATGTCGGTTGTTGAGCCCCGGCCGTCAAGTCTCGAATCCTGGCCGCCAGGGCTACCTCTGCCGGCTCTAGCGTAGGCCGAGGCATCGGCACCTTCCCGGGGTTCACGTTGGCAAACCAGAATCGGCAGTTGTCGGGCTTCTCGGCGTAGTACCACCGCGACGCCCACCCCCCGACGTTCTCCTTAGCCTTGAACACCGGGTACGAGGACTTCATGTCGCGGCGGAGCTTGAAGTAGGTACACCCCGCCGCATTGTGTCCGCCGGTCGTGGTCAGCTTGTAGAAGTGGAGGAAGAGGCTGACCGTCGGCTCCACCCTGACGAATGCTTCGTAGAGGTGCGCGAAGATCGTCAAAAACAGGATCGAGTTGGGATTGAGGTTCACCAACTCGATCCCGCACTGGGCCAGAACGGATTCGACGAAATCGGACTCCGGGACCCGGAGCCCATGAATCGCAAAAAGCTCAAAGCAAACGAACTCCTTGCTCTTGGGCGCAGAAACCGCCTCTCTGTCGGCCGCCCTCCACCCGCCGACCTCGACGAAGCCGGCGGCTTCCAGCCCCTTCAGATCGTCCTCAGCAAGGAGGCTCCACGTGAAGGGCGCCATCGGGAGGAGAAGGATCGGAAGGGAAGATGGCGGAGGGGCGGATAAAGGAAGAAGACGGAGAAACACGAATAGCACAAAAAGGCGTGAGAAGAAGTGGCGAAAGGAGAAACCACCTGATATAAACCGGCGAGGGGAGGCGAACCATCACCTGTCCGCCGGAAGACGTGGAACTCGAGGAGGAGGAAGCGGCGCGCACGAACCATGCTGATTTGGGATTCCCGCCGAGGCTGTGGGGGCCCCGTGCGCGCGAAAAACCAAGCTTTTCGCCCAAGGACAGTTACTAGATAAACCTCTGAGCGGCACGTCACCATCCCGCTCGAGGCTCGGGGACTAGCTGTTGGGAAAGTATGTGGCTCATGGAGTTTCGGCCCACTTACTTACCCACGACCCCACAGGAGGTAAGCTCGGGACCAAGACAAGCTCGCCGAAGCTTAGTAGCACGAGCAGGGCTTCCCGCCTCGGAAGCTCGGGCCTCTTGCTTCTCCGAACTTCGAGGTCTGAAGGGACGGGACCAAGGCAAATCATCGCCATGACAGATACGCCGGGTCCCCAGAGTCATCGAGAATTAAATCAAGATCAGATCGAGGCGCTGGCCGTAAGCCTCCGACGGGTGGCGGCCGGTCCGTCAACCGCCGCATGGGCAGGACACATGCTAACTGCTAGCGGTCAAGCGAGGATCGGAGGATTGCACTCGATTACGGTGGATTGATTACACTACCGGTGTGGCAAAAGGCGGCGACTAATTCAACGGACCAAAGACAAGCTACAAGATGGCGGCGCCTTAAAAAAGCGCGACAGCCGCAACAAAGAGAGGGCTTCACTTTGACACACAACTCACTTGGAGAATAGTTACTGTAGAACAGGAGCACTTGCACTCTCGTAGGAGCTCTAGTTCCCGGCGGTAGTTCTCCGCATCTGTAATCAGGAGCACACACACGGTGCCTTGAGCACTTATCAGACTCGAAACCGGGCTTCCTAAAGCCGGACTTCACCCCTTGTACTCGTTTAAGCTCGGCGTTAAACGAAGACTGGACGTAGGGCTGTTATCCTGCAGTGGAGGCCTGAACCAGGATAAAACACTCGTGTCATCGTTCCCATCCATCCGGTCTCGACGCGTCCGACCGCGTCGGGACTAGGTCTTTTCCCTCGGCAGCGTCCGGCGCCAGCGGCGAGCCTCGCTCCGGGACAGGCCGCCGGACCTCGCACCCCTTTCCTTGCTCATTGGCGCTGCGGAGGTTCGCCTCCCAGTCGCTGACAGATCAGTAAACATAAAATTAGTGCATATACGCTTGATATTTATTGTTTAATTCTGGAATTTATCTTTCACATCACGTAGTGTCAATGTGTTTGATAGCACCACTTGACTTATTGTTACTCGAAAAGAAAACTAAAACTTCAGTGCAAAATATTTTTAGTGGCTTATTTATGCTGTCTACCACTCTAAGTCCCAGGATAAAAATTCTTAAGCCGTACGGTTTTCCTGGTGGTCTCATAACAAGTCACAAACTCATACTGCAAAATCAGTGTTCGAGCAGCCCATAATCTTAATATCGTTAGGCTTTATATAAGTAAGCATGTATCTCTCAGCTCCTTGCTAATAAGGCAGGACTTGAGCGTATATAATACTCCCAACAACTGAAGCATAAGCAATTTTCTTAATTTGATCAGTTTCTAATTGATTTCTCGAATATTAGAACAATCTAAACTTATTGCCCTTAACAACAGGGGCGGAAGTGGAAGAGCAACTACAAGTTCTGATAAACTTACTCCCATTGATCTTAATGTATATGAAATTGTCCACCTTATTTTCCTTGAAATCAAGTTTCCTTATGACTTCATCAAACTTTAGATATCACTGTCTTGACACGGTTCTGATGCAGCTCTAAGCCATAATGAGCAACAAGTGTCATGATATCCTTAGCGAATCTTTCTTTGAGAAAAGCAAAAAATTATTATTAAATTAATGCCCCCTCTTTATGGAAACCCTTTTGCGACAAGTCTCGTCTTGAATCTTTCGACATTTTTACTAGATTCCAGATGTCATTGTTTGCTCATCATGGTGTCCTTAAAAGAGATAGATCGTTCGCCACTGTACTAGTAATCCCAGAATTCTAAATTACGTGTACAATTTGAGACAAAGAATTAATGTTCTTTCAGATTATCGGTATTGACATATAAGTCCGATTCTCCTAAAGTGTAATATTTCTTGCCTCAGGGCCCCCACTGACATTAACATTATCTAAGAATTCAGCGTGTCTCGTTTCAACAATCTTAGTGGTACAAGTTGGGCAATAAGAGTGACGCCCCTCAGATCTTACGGGATATACGATAAAACGACAACTAACAGTCTTAGGGTCTTAATTTTTGATATATCAATTAATTCTATTGGAGTTCTACTTAATATATTTCCCTTGAACATAATAATATAATCAATACAGTGATCTACATAAGAGAAGTTCGAGGGTTGAGTATCTCCTTAACGAGACGCTCCGTTCTCCCCTTCAAAATACTGCTTACGTTAATACCACAATTTCGATGAAGTCTCATTATCTACATTTCTCTTGCGCTTAATTGTGCTATCACACACATATTCAATAATTCAGAGGATTCATTCAAAAAGAGCAAATTATTACAATTATACTCAATAATGTATTCATTGTTCCTAAGAGTACATTAAAAAACATCATTATCCAAGAGAGAAACAGAAATAAGATTCTTCTTCATGGCAAAAATATAAACGACATTATTTAGACAGAGAATGAAGCCGCTCCTCAAAACTAATGGAATGGTTATGATATTTCAACATGAGCCTCATGTCCATTTGTCACTCTAAGATTTTGTTTCCCTTTGGAAGCATTCTCACGATAAGGGATGGAATCCCTGTAAGGAGTGAGTTATATGCACGGTGGCACCAGAGTCAATTCATCAAATATTCGTGGAAAATCGACATAAGGGATTCATTAATTATTAAAATTTTATCATTATCGTTCTTTGCAAGCCATTCCTTAAAGACATTGCAGTATTTCTGAATATGCCCAACTTGCTTCCAGAAGCGGCATATAGAAACTTCCTCATAAGTAGAGTTGAACTTTTCAATCCCTGACTTATTCGATTCAGCCTTGGAAGAAAAAACATAATTTCTTTTTAGCCTTAGCTAGACCCTTAGCCTTTCTTTTGTCTAAGGTCATGTTGACAAAGTGAACATAATCCTTGACTTCAGACTTAAGACGTTCTTTTTTCTAAATGCACGTCACTGCAAACTCAGCCATGTCCATTCCCCCTTTGTGTATTATAATTGATCTTGAAAAGACTAAATTCAGCAGGAAGATAGCCATCCGAGATCTCCGTCTTCATAAAGTCGTGTTAGAAAACCTATCAATTCCAAAACAAGGGGAGTGGTCGGTGGTCTATACGAAGCAAAGCTCTGTCTCGGCGCTTCATCGATTTGAGTCGGTGGATGGCTGGATGTCTTTCGGCGGCCGAGTATCTAATGATTCATGGCCGAAATATGAGGCTTGGGCCAGTTAAGCCCAAAACTGATCGCTTGCGGCCCGTTGTGAATCACGGAAAAGAGGGACAAAACTGGATTGGAAATTTGAACGGTGGATTTTGTGGCAATCTCCTTTCAGTTCAAGAAGCGATTGAATATTATTCCTCCCGATCAACAAAAAATCTATAGATTTGCGTGTAAAACTTCTAAAATTTTGGCTGTTTATATTATTTTAAAATCATATCGAAAAGGTGTTCCGTGCTCGCCATTGCCATAAAATCATGAAAATGGCAGCTAAACAACGAGAATACCGTCCAACACGGAGGAGGCCCGCAAATTATAAACCTTTGGATGCATATTGGCTGCCTTCTTCTCCACTTGGCAGGATACAATGACACACTCCACTTGGTAGGATACAATCGGTGCCATTGTTTCCTTTGCCGCAGGAACGCTAGCCCGAAAGCAGATCTAGCATCGCTATGAGGGTGTCCGTAGAGATGATGTTGAACAAACGATCTAGAACTCCCATTACAACGAAGGGTACTCAAATGCAGCCCACAACCAGATCGAGAGCTGCGAGAGTCGTACCTTCCAAAGACTCCGCCGAGAGATCATAATGTAACTTATAACTATGTTTGTTTGGAGTGACAGTTGTTGTACAGTATGGCTAGGTCTCGAGAAAGTGCTTCAAGAAGTAAAAACGTTTGATTTAGCTAGATTTTGAGATATTCCAGAAACGATATCAAAGAGTCTGAAAAATGTAGTTCACGGGTATTGACCTTGCGAAAACATGGGCCTGCTACGCTTAAAAGCAGCCTACCAACCGGCGCTGTCCCTGACGGCGAACGGCCGGCCGTGGTCCTCCTGCGGATACCTACCTATTCGTCACTGGAATTTACTGGTCGGTTTGCTCGGTGCACTGTGTGAGCGCTTTGTTTCTGCAATACGCAATGCATGGCATGAATGTTCATGCTCTTTGCAACCTACTATGGATCACAGGTTTTCCACCCTGTTTACTTCTGATGTTGGTAGTGGACTTTTCGTTCCAGGTCTGTGTAGTGTGAGAACAATGCAGCTTGATGTACACCGTCATTGCTTTGAACTTGTGTGTTCAGTGGTGCTGTACAGTACAGCATCATCACTTTTAATTTGTGTATCCAGTTTCTGAATGGAAAATGTTTTAAACGAGTTTACATGCGCCAAAAAAACGTATGCATGAAACAGCATGTAATAGAAACACAGGGAAAGGCCAAACTACATGTGCAAACCTTTGCCTCTCCCTCTCCCTCTCCCTCTCCCTCTCCCGCTAGGTTGCTTTTACTGGAACAACATATGTACGCTACAAACATTGTTTGGAAGGAATGAGGTGGCCGAAATATTAGGCTTTTGGAGCTTCAAGAAACAACTCTGAGAAGACATGATCATTTTTTTTAATTTTTATTTTTAGAAATGGAACAAAGTTCCGGTCGCTACTATTTTAAGACATAACCTTGAATATGTAGCATAGTAGCACTGAGGTGGCCGAAATATTAGGCTTTTGGAGCTTCAAGAAACAACTCTGAGAAGACATGATCATTTTTTAATTTTTATTTTTAGAAATGGAACAAAGTTCCGGCCGCTACTATTTTAAGACATAACCTTGAATATGCAGCATAGTAGCACACTATGCTGATAGCGGGGATCGAACCTAGATGGGTGAGAATAAACAGCTACACTCCAACCATTAAAAGGCTAAGCGCTTGGATTTAGAGAAAGAGCGAAACAAACTTTTAATGTACAAATTAAGGCAAAAGGTGACTAAATGATTTGTACCAAATGTAATTGTGTTAGGTTACAAATTGTCCTAATTACCCAGCTAGGTGTTTTCAGCATTGCGCCGATATTCATCCTGTGACATACGAGGGTGTTCTCCTCTACTGAAATCATTTGATAATTTGTTGAACTGTGCTTCGAGAGCTTCGAAAACTAGCTTCACGAAGGTGGAACGGGTATTCGAAACCTAATTTAAGAACTTTTATCTCGTGACTTTCAGATTTTTGAGAAGCGATTTTGAAAAGTCAAAGTGTTAAAAAAATATAATCAAATAATTTTTTTAAAAAAAGCTTTTAGGGTGTTATCTATAGCTTATTTACTTATAACTTACTCCCTCTGTCCACTTTTATAGGTTGTATTTTGATTTGAATAAGTTAAATTTTATATGCTTTGACCGATTATTAGTCAAACTATATGCATAAGTGAAAGTGGTGTGGTAATATCCGTATTGTATCCATATCCGATATCTGTTTTTAGTGAAATGGCAACAAATGCTGCTATCCGACGGATACGGATACAAATAATTATCCGGATAGAAAACCCGGATAGAGGAGCGGATATGGGAGAGGCAATATCCAACAGATACAGAGCGGATGCGGATATCTAGTGAAAAAAATAAAATAGATATTAAACGGATAGTGGCCAGCACCTCAACCCAATTTGGCCTAGGCCCAACATGGAGCCCACTCCATGACGCAGAGCCCTCTCTGCCAACAGTCGACTGCACTGCGCCATGCATGTCTACAGGAGCAGCCAGAGTGGGCCCAAGGCTCCTAGCTAGCAGTGAGGAGTCCGTGTATACATATTTCAAACGATTTTATTTTTTTGATTTTCATATCTATTTCATGAGGGATCCAAATTACACAAAATAAATTTCAAAATTCATTTAAAATCATATTATACTTCTTGGAAAATTTTTGAAAATTTTAAGATTTATTTGATTTTTTCGTTTTTATTGCCATTTGGAATAAAAAATTGGTTTCAAACCAAGCACACCCTATATACCCCTAATCTGTTATGTTGAAACTTGTGTTTGGGTGTTTATATACCATCCGACTAAATATTTGTTTCCATTTCCGTTTCCAATCTGACTCCGATTACTATCCATTTTATTATTATTCGATACCGATCTAATACCAATCCATTTTCATACTACTCGTATCCGTAATTCGTATCCGGGTGGAAAAAATATGAGCGGATATGGAAATGCCACTATCCGGCCGAAACCGCTCCGTTTTCATCCTTGCTATATGCATCGTTAGTATACAAAAGTTATATCGACATGTTCATATTTTAAATTGTTTTTGATATAATATTATTTTGTGACAATTGACAACATATAATAGAGAAATGTAACGATCAAAAGCTAACTTTAAAGACTTTTTCAAATAAAAAAACACCCTATAAAAATGGACGGATAGAGTATCATATTTGTGTGCTAAGCAGGAGCAACATTGTCATCAACTGATTAACCGTTGTGGCTTGGTCCACCGCAAGTCCGCAACGCGCGGTGGTTCTCATTCATCGGCGTTGCTCCGTAGACGGCAATCTTGCTCTGCCATGAGGGCACCTACTCTTCTGGCGTTATCTCCTCCGCCGCGTAAGCGCTGCTCTGATCTATCACGTCGCGCTTCCCGACGCCGCATCACAGGTCCAATGCGCCACGGCCCACGGCCCACGGTCCGTAAACCCGACCCGACCGCCCAACCCAATTACGAAAATTTTACAAGCATTTCCGATCTGGTCTGAAGCTCTAGAGGCATCTCGCTACAGATTTCAAAAGAGCAAAAACATTGCTTATTTTTATCTGGGACGTGCCATCCTATACTCCTAGTCGAACGCATTTGAACAAGAGGGCCCGGGGGCCGAGCCCAGTGCACAGTGTCACTGGCGCCACTGCTCATCTGTGCTCGCTGCAGCAGAAGCCAGTGTGGTTATACTACATTAATCATGGGGATCAACTATAATCCTTGAGATTTCCCACATGCAAACACGCTTAATTAACTTTAGCAAAAGTCGTCCGCGAAAGCTTCGAATCCACCAGTCCACCTCACCTCCAGCGCAATTCCCCGTGCGCCCACTGCGTTCAAATCTCGTGCCCGAAATACCCCTGGTTTGCCATCGAAATCACCACGAAAAACCTGAGGCGGAACGCCGAGCCGGCCACCCCATGTGGTGGCCGTTTCCGTCATTTCGACCCTGAATCTCACTCCGCTAAACCCAGCCTCCTCCACTCCACTATCACTCCACTGTCTTCTTCTCCCTAGCTCTGCGCCGCTGCAGCCTCCTCGCGTGCTTCCAAGAAATGGCAGGGTTTTGATTTGCCGGTAGCTCCGAGAGCGGCAGCTGGTTCCGTGACCGTCGCGATGGCGGCTGCGCGGGTGGGGGTGCTGGCGGTGGTGCTGGCGGGCGTGGCGGCGGCGGCGGCGGCGCTGAACACGGATGGGCTGGCGCTTCTTGCTCTGAAGTTTGCGGTGTCCGACGACCCCTATAGCGCGCTCGCCACGTGGAGGGACGCCGACGCCGACCCCTGCGGCTGGTCCGGCATCACCTGCACCGACGGCGGGGGAGGCCGGGTCGCTGGCGTCGAGCTCGCGAACTTCTCGCTCGCGGGCTACCTCCCCTCCGAGCTCTCCCTGCTGTCCGAGCTGGAGGCGCTCTCGCTGCCGTACAACCGACTGTCGGGTCAGATCCCGTTCGCCATTACCGCGCTGCAGAAGCTCATTACCCTTGACCTGGCGCACAACCTCCTGTCGGGCCAGATTCCGGTGGGGATTGGGAGGCTGGGCTCTTTGGCTCGGCTAGATTTGTCCTCCAACCAGCTGAACGGGTCGCTGCCGCCGGCGATCGCTGGGCTTCCGCGTCTCTCCGGTGTGCTGAACCTGAGTTACAATCATTTCACCGGCGGGATCCCGCCGGAGTTCGGCGGCATTCCGGTGGCTGTGAGCCTGGACCTCCGGGGGAACGACCTCGCCGGCGAGATCCCGCAGGTGGGGTCCCTCGTCAACCAGGGTCCTACCGCCTTCGACGACAACCCGAGGCTCTGCGGCTTTCCGCTTAAGGTGGAGTGTGCCGGAGAGAGAGAAGAGCCAAGAATGCCGGAGGCGAACACTGGTATGAACCCTGGAGCAGCGGCGGAGGCAGGGAGGCCGCCGAAGCGGCGGTCGTCGCCGACGGTACCGATTCTTGCCGTCATTGTGGTTGTGGCCATCGTGGCCGGGGTTGTGCTGCAATGGCAGTGCCGGAGGCGCTGTGCAGCAACAACCAGGGACGAGGGGAAGGAGTCGACGAAGGAGAAGAGCGGGGTGGTGACGCTGGCCGGCAGTGAAGATCGGCGCAGCGGCGGGGAGGAGGGGGAGGTGTTTGTGGCGGTGGACGACGGGTTCGGGCTCGAGCTGGAGGAGCTCCTCCGCGCATCCGCCTACGTCGTGGGGAAGAGCCGCGGTGGCATCGTGTACAGGGTCGTCCCGGGCCACGGCCCCGCTGTGGCCGTCCGCCGTCTCAGCGAACCCGACGACGGCGATGGCTCTGACAATGGGTGGCGCCGGCGCCGCGCGTTCGAGGCGGAGGCCGCTGCTATCGGCCGCGCGCGCCATCCCAACGTCGCCCGCCTCCGCGCATACTACTACGCACCGGATGAGAAGCTGCTCATCTACGACTACCTCCCCAATGGCTCCCTCCACTCCGCCCTCCACGGTAATGTCACGCGCGAATCTGTTCTTGCTAATTGCTATTACATTTGATCTAGGACTTACGCTGCATTCCTTCTTTCAGGTGGTCCGACGGCGTCGCCGACGCCATTGCCGTGGTCGGTGAGGCTGTCCATCGTGCAGGGCGCGGCGAGGGGCCTGGGTTACCTGCACGAGTGCAGCCCTCGCCGGTACGTGCACGGCTGCATCAAGTCGTCCAAGATCCTTCTCGACGACGAGCTGCGGGCGCACGTCTCTGGCTTCGGCCTCGCCCGGCTGGTCGCCGGCGCGCACAAGACGGCGCACTCGAAGAAACTCGGGAACGCGGCCTGCGCGCTGCGCAGCGGCGCGCTGTCGGCTCTGTCGTACGTCGCCCCGGAGCTGCGCTCGCCCGGCGGCGCGGCCGCCGCGGCGACGCAGAAGGGGGACGTGTTCGCGTTCGGCGTCGTGCTGCTGGAGGCGGTGACCGGGCGCGAGCCGACGGAGGGGGAGGGCGGGCTGGAGCTGGAGGCGTGGGTGCGGCGCGCCTTCAAGGAGGAGCGGCCGCTGTCGGAGGTGGTCGACCCGACGCTGCTCGGCGAGGTGCACGCTAAGAAGCAGGTCCTCGCCGTGTTCCACGTCGCGCTCGGGTGCACCGAGCCCGACGCCGAGCTCCGCCCCCGCATGCGCGCCGTCGCCGATAGCCTCGACCGGATCGTCTAATCCGGCATTCCGGCTATCCAAGCCACGGCCGCAGCTGCTATGCTAGTGTCACTGATCGAGCCAAATGGAATCCAAGGCTCACTGTTTCCAGTAGCAATCAGTGTGGCGCGTAAGATCTTTTAATATCGGTAGATTAGCACTCGCCAATGTGATTATGGAGGTAAAAAGCAAGAATCTTTAGCTGATCTGCTCTAGCAAGAACCATGTTTTGTAATCGTTGCAACCTTTGCAACCGTGTAATTGATGATCTCATGATCTCTCCCAAACAATTCCGTCTGCCTTTCTTTTTCCTGCGTTTTTGGCTTGCGTTGTTTACCTACCCTTTTTCCAGTGAAAAAGCTTGGCTTTCTTGGGGTTGGAACTTGGAGACTGGAGAGCAGTAGAGCACATCAGTGTGCTGTTCACCTTTGGCTCAATTGACTCTGAAAAGATGCGACAATGACACAAAAAGCGTGTAGCATCCATCCATCAGGTCAGTATGCTGTCTTTTTGCCTGAGGCCTGCGCTGCTGTGCTGTGCCTGTGCATGCATAACAAACAGCAGGCCGCATGGGCGAGGCAGGAGCTAGATCGATGGAGAAGATTGAGATAAGTTTCAGGAGCAAGTCGAGCAGGTACCCTGGTAGAGCATAGAGCATCCGTAGCAGAAACTTTCGAGCAGGTACTCTGGTAGAGCATCCGTAGCAGAAACGTACAGTAGAAATAGAGTTTTAAAGATAAAGTTTCTGATGGAGAGAAGGAATCTTTTAGGGTATAGTGTAAAGTGTGAAGGAATTTTAGAGTAATGGAGAGAGAAGATAGAGTAGAAGAGAGAAAATAGAGATAGAGCTTCTGGTGTGGATGCTCTTAGCATGCTTCACTGTTGTTACTACTCTGTCTTAGTCTCTATATCTATTCAGCAGAGTCTTTATGTCAGTCTTTAAATTTAGATATTCTTTCTCTTGTCTCTATATTTTTTCGAGGATAGAGACTCTGCTAGATAAAATGAAAATATAAAGAATGAATAGTGGTTTAGAAAAGGGATATAGAGATCCGAATTTAGAAAATCTGCTTATGATGCTCTTAGTGTCTAGCTTAATACTGTTCTTAGCTGTTAAATGGAAAAGGAGCCATGAGCTAACAACCAGGTAGTCAGTGGTCTGCAGGACGGTCATATCATTGATGCCATGATGGATCACACCGGCAGGATCCAATGAAGAACACAATGTTGGACAATTGGGGCAGATCTTGTTATTATATCTTAAGCTAGCTTAGACATTCACAATGCAATCATGTCCAATCGTGGCACAGGTGTATTAGCAACAGAAACGGCTGATTCAACTCGATCAATTTTTGTTATACAAATCTCCAAGGCGCTCACAACTGAACCATATGAGCTGGAGGCAGAGCCCTCCATTTCGTTAAACAAGAGAGTACTATCAGTTATCACTGTTACACAACAGGAAGAACACTGAAAGATAGTCATGGAGATACAGATACAACAACTGCACGCAGTCATAGCCGCCCATCCAAGTTATCAACCGATGAATCTGCTCATGGCCTAGGCATTTAATCATCCAGAGCAGCCAATGGTCCACTGGGAGGGGGCCTATTTGCCCCGTGAGCACTGAGCAGACAGAGGTTTTAAATGGCAGTAAAGTTCTTCACCAAACCTTACTTCCTCGCCATATTTTTTTTTTGAGATGTTCCTCGCCATATTTAACAGAAACCAAAACAGCACAGCATCTGTGTGCAAAATTAACAAACTTAGTTCAGTACTGCAAGTTCAGAGCTCAGTGTACAAATCAGAGCTCTCACTGCTCAGAAGAGGCCTCATATCTAATTATCTTTTGACTACAAGCAGTAGTAGTAGAGCATCCACACCAGAAACCTTATCCCCACTACTCTAAAACACTATTCACCACAACTCTATCCATCACTTTAAAATTCTCTACACTTTACACTATACTTTAAAAGATTCCTTCACTCCATCAAAAACCCTATCCTCGCCACATCAGCGCTACAGTATTTATAAGATTTCTACTACGGATGCTCGTATAAAAGTAATGATATGATTCAGTAGTAGTATAAAAGTAATGATACGATTCTTTGATCACGCCGGCAGTCCAGTTCACATTTTGAATGAGCATGTGAAGAACACCTAACCGGTCTGGAATTGAATTTGCTAGAGAGAATCCGATGGGGTCCTCTTCCTCCCATCAAATGTTCATCAGTCACAACAGATAGTAGAAACTCTGAGGTATCATCATCAGTGTTTCAGCTCTATGAATGTACCAGCAAATATTTCTCAAGCAAGTGTTTTCATGCATAAATGTCCTCTGTTGGGAATAGTCCCTGTGCTTCTTCCGGGAGCTCTGGTTGATACTGGAGCTGCTCGTAGTTCAGCTGTCGGGCTGCTTCATACAGTGCAATTCCAACGCTTACCGAGAGATTCAGGCACCGGACATAGGTTTCCACCATCGGAATTCGGATTGCTCCACCACCCAGGTCATCTCTGCAGCAATCATCGAGGGCTGACTGCGGTAATCCTTTTGTTTCAGAGCCGAACACAAGCCAGTCTCCTGGCTTATATGAAAAATCCTAAGCCAAGATGTGAAGAATAATCAAACGAATGCAAACCATTTAATTGAAGAATATATCATGCACTTTTACATTGCTCTCCATTCAGATCAGTATGGCAGTCGAGATATTCAAGTCAATTTGCTACAAATTACCAATTGTGCATATTGGGTATATAAGAAAATCATCGTATATGTAATAGTTGTAGCTGTATCTGTTAGCTGCGATTCACTACCGTCCACACACAACAACGTTTTGAAGTATTTGACAGTTGACACAGTGAGAAGTACATCTAAATATTTGAGGATTTGCTTTAAGCAAACAGAAATGATTAACACAGTTAGTCAGTTACTCACTGAATGGATGTTTGTGCCTCTTTTGGTAAATGCCAACAACCTTTTTTCCCCAACCTGATGTAAAGAAAAACACTAGTTAAAACTCAACATTGTTGAGTGGTTATTTGACACAGGAGGAGAAAACTGCAGTACCTGCTTCATGAAATAATCTCGGAACTCATCCCAGGAATCATGAATCTTGACAACAACGTATCTTAGAAGAAATAGTTAAGGTTGAGACTTGCTAGTTGCTACATTTGAAAAGGAGGGTTTAAAGTAGATACATATACAGACTATTATGTTCAAGGAACTGGACTTTCAAGCTCTAGTGTTTGACAAATCATATAGAGTATCATATAAATGGAATACATCCAACCATAGTCCATAGGATACGGCCAATAATCCAACCCTGCACGCTTCAGTTTTGTGTCATCTACCTTATAACCTAATGGCTGGAAAATTTTTCAAAAAATATTATATTAGTTCACACAGACAAGATGAATGACAATACATGAAAAAAGAAACTACATTTGACATTCTATAGCTTATCAAGACATAACAATGAACACTAACCTTACCCCGACAAGATGCAGGCCAACTGCCGAAGCTGCACACGTCCTTGCAATTGATCCAGTGTTTCCTGGGATCTACAGAGTATAATAACAGTTTGGTGAAACCACCAACTCAAAATCCCAAATGATCAACTCACTAATTTAGGTAGGAAAATGTTCACTACTCTATTGCCACATAGCAGAAGAGCGATGCTGGTAGGATATGCTATACAATGCTCCTCCAGTGTTCCACTCATTTGCACATTGAAAGATTAATAATTCACTAGAACAAACCCAACGTACAAGCACAAATTCTAAGCCACATGTATCTCAATTTTGAACTTAGATAGCACAAGCTACTTATTTAGCACCAAATCTAAGCCACATGTATATCAATTTTGAACTTAAATAGCACAAATTACTTAATTTAGCACTAAATCTAAGCCACATGTCTCTCAATTTTGAATTTAGAATAGCAGAAAAACTACTTACATTTCACAGGAACTAACAAAGTAGCGGTGTCTACAATTTGAACCCCACAACCACAATCAATAGCAGCCACACCACATGTTCATCCACATGCCACCAATCGAACACAGAAAAGAAAGAGCGCTCCGAGGAGTTACCAGGGGGGAAACCAGCACCACATGGAGCATCCTCTTGGCGCGCGCAACCTCCGAGCCACTCCCCACGGGACCAGACGCGGCTCCGTTGCCACTGGCAGCAACTACAAACGCGCAAGGGAGGTAACATCAGAGAGGAGGCCGGCCACGAGCGTACCGAGGGGGAGGAGACCGAGCTCGACACGCACGGGAACACAAGGCAGAGGAGGAGGAGGGGGAGGAGGCGCCGCGGCGCTGCCGGCGAGTCCGGCTGCACGGCGCGGTCCGGAGCCCGCCGCTGCAGTGGCCGAGAGCGCGCAGCCGCAAGCCGAGCTCCATTTCGTCTCCCTGGACGGCGGCGGCCGCGGCGGCGCCTTCCCTCGGCGCGCTCACCAGTCCGGGGATAAGGTTCAAGCGAAAATGTACTGATATTAAGTGGGCTATATGGGCCTTCGCTTTGATGGCCGAACATCTTTGGGCTGAGATCACCAAATTTTATGCCCAATTGATCCTTCAAAATAAAATTAGGCCCAATTTTTGAAGCATTTGGAAATTTTTCTCTAGCTCATGGGCAAAATGTGACACTGATGCGATGCGACATGATTTATAAACTTTGATCTAAATTTACAAAACCGAGCAGTAACGATCCCTTGATGGATGAAAAGTATTTTTTGGGCGACTGGTTGGGGTGGGGTTTTGTCTCACCTGACAATCCATGTGATGATTTTCGCTAATGTGTCAATCCATATGTAAAGCTTATGTGTCAACCAACACCTTCAGGTGAATTGTCACGTCAGAAAAAAAACCCCCCAAAATCATCCTTTGACTAATCAAGGGATAATTTACATTTTGTAAATTGAGGGGTCAACTTTACCCAATTTTGATTTTTAAGGACCAAACGGTCCAAATAGGATGGAGGACAAAGCTCACGAATCAAGAGATGACATTTTCCTATTATAACCTGCCTATTATACGTGATGGGAGGAATACGATTCCCGCCACGACTTGCCCAGAACAGCCACAGGAACAGTGTCTTCCTGTGTGCCTTTCTTGAAACACCAAAAGCAAAATGGCCCCAAAAGGAAAAAAAACGCAATAGAAAGTCCTCGAGCTTTATCAGCAGCAGGGAGGATCGAATATGTATATGGGCATCTAGGAACAATTAACACTGACATGCTAGCATGCACATCAAGCTATGAGCTGCCTCAGATGATAATGCAGAGACATATTCGATCGCACATTAGCACACCGATCGGTCGACTGACTGTGCTGCTGCCAGTGGCAGTGGTGATATTCATCGGCATTCGGCAGGAATAGAGGAGACATTGCTCCTGTCCTGGCACAAAAGGGGAAAAGGAGAGCTTCCAAAATAACGAATCGCGGCTGGTAAAATCTCTCGCCAGTGACTGATTATTCGTCGGATAATCGCCCCCCTCCAAAGCCGTTCTTGGACCATGACAGCTTATGCCATGCCAATGCCATGGCAAAATTCTTTTTTTATTATCTCAATAATTTCAAAAACGCTGACGTCTGTAACCATCGGACGCCTAGCAGCCATTTGTTTCCTTTCTTATCCTCTTTCTCCCTCCCTCATTTTTCTCTCTTTTCCCTTCCACCATATTCCACAGCAGAGCAAGAGATGAGGAGGAAGGGAGGCACCTGTGCGTAGAGCGCCGACGAGCCGTCGTCTAACTCGTTGGCACCCCGCTCACTGGCGACCGCTCACCGGCCTTCTCCTCTTCCTCTCTCTCGTGCCCTCTCTCTCCCCATCTCCTCCTCTTCCTCTTCACTCTCCTCCTCCATCTCCCATCATAGATGGCGAGTTTGTGGGGAGCAACTCGTGGTACGATGGCTACAGCGAGCTCATGGGGAGCAACCACACGATGAGCTCATGGGGCGACGGCGACCCTCTTTTGGAGCTCGCTGCACGAGAGGCTTGGTTCTCCATTGGAAGGAGCAAGGAAGCGGTGTATTTTAGTTTGAACATCACCTTGATACGTATGAAACAAGATTTTTGATCTGGTGAAACATGCATAGAAAATGTGTGACATTTTTTCTGTTTTGCTCTGTGTGAAACATGTTTTTGCTCTATTAAAATATTGTTTCTGCTCTTACGATACATAGTGTTTACGCTTATGAAACATGATGTTTGCCCATGTTTCATCAGTACTTTCGCTATGTTTCATCAACAAACACTTGCCTGATGTTTCACTAGACAAATCGATGTTTTATTAGTACTTCATAATGTTTCGTTAATACTTCGTCATGTTAGTCCGACTAACTCGTGCTTTCGCAATGTTTCATCAATACTTTCGTCATGTTTCATCACTACTTTGACGATGTTTTAATAGGCAAAATTGATGTTTCGTTAGTATTTTTTTACTATGTTTCTTCATATGTTGCCATGTTTCGTCGATACTTCATCATGCTGAAATCATGTTCCATCAGTACTTTACCCATGTTTCACCAATACTTCGTCATATTTCATCAGTACTTCACCCATGTTTCATCGATACTTCTTCATATTTCGTCAGGGCCACGCGAGCATCCGATGTAAAGCCCTCCCATGGGATGTCTGATTTAGGGCACTCGCCTAATAGTTTGTTCTCTTGAGCATGCGTTGGTTGTGCGGCTGACTGACTGAACGGTTGCAATGCTGGGCTTCAAAAGCTCGGGAAGCGGCTTCGGCGTGGAACATTTGGTTCAACTATGCTTCGATAGCATTGAGAAGAGGTTTCAAAATATTTGAGAGAAGGGGTTCGAGAAAGCAAAACGTTTATTTCGGAGAAACGACCATTATGACTAGGGATAGTATTACTTTTGTGCCAAGATTTCATGATCCCTAAACCCAAACCTGAAAAGGATGGTCTTACAAATGAGAATGACAGTTTGTTTATGCAATGCTCAAAATCTAGCTAGATCATATGATATGAGTTTCACAGCCCAAAAGTGCTTAAAATTTGGCACAAGCAAGAGATTGCCCAAATCTGATTAGGAGGTTTAGCTGCTAATAAGCGTCGGTTCTTTGACTTGAAGATCGTGTAACGTGCTATATTGGGCCCGAAAGCTCACCATCCTGAGCCGACCGGCTGCTATCTTATAGTCAAACATATGGTTGTCCCCCTCTCAGCTTATCTTATTTGTTTCGTGAATGCTAAGAAACGCGTACCGTTCCGAAGTTAGCAAATGGGATAGGAAACCGACGAAAACACGTTTCGTCGGCCTTGCATACTTTTTTCCTTCCTGCGCGCCTCCGCTTCCCGTTCTCCGCGTTCTCCAGCTTGCGCGTCAGCCCCGCATGTAACTACTAATTGCATTATGATTTGTAGTTCATGTCAACCTTTTAATTGGTCACCAAAAATACATTTTTTTGCCCGATTACATTGAAACAATTTTCTAGCATCAATTCATAGCTAAACCTAGCTATCATAAATTTTTCATATTTTTATGAAATTATTTTTTTGGCAATTGTATGTATTAGTATTCAAAATTTATTTAAAATTCATATGATCTCCAAATTCATGAATAAAAAAATCAAAAATCTTACAAAATTGAGATCTACCTACTGGATAAATTTCATAAATTTCCGAGTTTGTGAGGTATAGGGTCTTAGCCGTCCGATGCTATACTTTAAGACACAATGACACACAAAAACACTAGGGGATATATGATATACCATCCAAACACCTCCTGACGGTATACTCCACGATACTTCACAATATACTACGAGGCACTGAGCAATACTCGACGATACACCATGATACATCGATTTGATACTCCATGATACTCTACGATACACCAACCAGATACTCGACAATACACCATAATATACTCATCGACCCAATGCTAGACGACCAATACTCCATGATACACCACGATACACAGACCCGATACTCCATGATACACCGACCCGATACTCCATGATACACCGATCCTATACTCTACGATACACCACGATACACCGACCCGATACTCCACGATACACCGCGCGCTAGGAGAGCAGCGAAGAACCGGAGCTTCCAGCGCCCGGCGATGAGCACGCTCCTATGCAAGAGTAAGAAAAAGCAACATGCCATGACACCCCACGACACGCTCCACAACACACCATGATACACTCACGACACACCATGGCATACAACATAACACACGACGCATGAGCCCACCATATGGCACACGCTCGCTTTCTAGTGCGCGCTTCGCTTTCACACGCTCATGCTGATCAGCTCCCATGTTTTGTGTGCCCGTGTAGGTCTGTGCTGCTTGTGTCCGTGCTGGTGTGTGCCACCACAACACATGAGCCCACCATATGACATAGAAAAAGTACTAGTTGTTGTGTTGCACATATCGATAATTCTTTTTATAAATTTATTGAAAATTCATATGATCTCCAAATTTAGCGAATTACAAACCAAAAATTTTACAAAATCGGGAACTAGCTATCGGTAAAATTTCATGTTTCACACCAAAGATACCACGGTTCACCTCTCGACACACCATGGTTCACATTTGAGACTATGGTTCACCCCGACGCATTATGGTTTACAAATATGGTTCACCCTGACATATCATGGTTCACCCCTGACACAATATGGTTCACCTGACACATTATTGTTCACAAATATGGTTCACCTTTATCCAAGTTCTTTTCCTCTAATTCACTCATGATTCACTCATGGTTTACCCTTGGTTCACCCCTGGTTCACCCTAATTCACCCATGGTTCACCCCTGGTTCACCATGATTTACCCGTGGTTTATCCATGATTCACTGGTTCATCTATAGTTCACCCACACTGGTTTACCCATGGTTCACTTTGGTTCACCCATAGTTCACATTGATTCACCCAAACTGATTCACCTATGGTTCATATTTATTTTGCCCTATTCTATACCGTAGCTATATACCATCCCTAGTGGCTCCTATCTTCTTTTTCTTATAAGCTGAACTTCGAGAGCTTCTCAATGTAGCTTGGAAAGTTCGGTGCGTTTCATTTGACTTGTTTTTGAAAACTTTGGGATGCACATTCAAGAAAAAAAAAGGACTGCAAAAGTACATTTCAATTTGGAGATAAGTAGATAAGATAAAAAGATAAAGCTGAAGATGAGTGCCAAGGAGGAGAGGGAGACATAAGGGGTATAAGAAGATTTCCGAGGCTCCATGTTGTGGTGCTCAAACGGCATGTCTATGTATAGAATCTTGCTCGAGCAGCAGATGGACACGGTGTACATCATATTCTCATCCACTCAGGTTTGACCTTTAAGATGGACACGGTGTACATCATATTTAAGACATAGAGGTCGGAGCAAAGTTCTATATAAAAAAAAGAAAATTAGTGTTAGATCACCAATTAAAACTGGGTGCCACGGAGGAATTTTTGCTCAAAAATTTTGTTTAGATTTTCTTCCCCAGCTCCTTGATCTGGCGGTGAAGAAAACATAAAGTGAATTAAGCACAAGCTTAGCAGGATCGACAGCACAATTAGTGATCTATAGGATGCCATTTGTTATATGCTATTTTGGACAATTTTACCTCTTTTCATCTCCTACCACCCACGTGTCTAACTAAACCACACATAGGCAATCAAACAGGAGCAGACAGCTCTCTTCCTTCTTCGTCACTAGCTAGCGTCTCCTATCCATAAATCTTTCTCTCCCTCTCCTCCCTATCTCCTTGTGATCTTTCCCAGCACTACAGCAAAATTGCAAATAGGATATGGTCAATTCGAACCGGCAAAAATAATGCCATTAACGCCGGTTGCCAAAGACCGATCTATGAAAACACTAGTTGTGTCGGTTCCAATTTAAAACCGATATAGATAATAAGTATATGTGTCGTTTTTTATTGGGAACCAACATAGAGCATTAATTTATCCAAGTTGGCACAAGAAAAAAAGGAGCAGGATAAAAACTTGGCAAAAAGAAAGTTTGTATGGATTTAATTCGTCCATATCTCATTCTCTACCTGCCACCGCCTTCATTCCTCTCTCCTCCCCTCCGCCTCCTATACTCCACCGACCTCTCGTTCGCTGTTTGCGCCCATTCGTCCTCCACTGCACTGCCTCCCCTTCACCGGCCTCCCTTCCGCAAAGGTGCGGCTAGATCCGTCGATGGTGAGCTCAGTGTGGTCGGATTTGGTGACCTAGAGCTCAGAGGCATGCTCCAGTGCTCAACGGTAGGGACCCTCTAACGCTGACGATGATCAGATCTAAGGGGAACCCCCAAGTTGGTTTAGAGTTTATCGGTTCTTGCTTGTCTTGTTGCTAGTCTCCCTCTCTACTCAAACACCTGACTTCTCCAGACTTTGGCCCGTGAGCACGACTGAGGGAGCTGGCCGACACAGTGTGGCAGCAGTGCACGGAGTGGCGGGGCAGGAGCAGAGCTGAACGAATTTTTTTATTCGGATCCAAACTACTGGTGCCGGTTCCAAACTGACACTGATAATTAGTGTTGGTGCAACCGACATAGATGCACTTTTCTGTAGTATTGCATCATGCCGTCCACCGAGCTCTTTCCTCTCCACCAGCAATGGGGGAGATGGCTGCCAGGCAGCAATTACGGCGATCAAAGGAGCATCGCTCCGCCGATCATGCATCGTTGTGTGACCCTCGTTACAAGCTTGCAGCGTTCTCGCTCGCAGGATGGATCGTGTGCCACTACTAGAGAACTCACCTTTAGTACCGGTTAGAAACTGGCTTTAGTACCAGTTTAAAAACCGGTACAAGCCATCCGGTAGTATTGGGAAATGTTTAAAAATATCGAGAATGTATGGGAGAAGCTGGACTCGAACCCATAACCTCGTGAGTCGTGACTCTAGCCTCACCCTTCTAACCAACCCACCCACCATCGCGTATTAATATAGATAGAATATGCATTCCTTTTGAACTTTCCTAAAACGAGGCATCGATGCGGTTAGGTGTTACGAACAGGACTAATTACCCGTGCCTTGATGCTTGGTTCAGTATCACGAACCGGGACTAATGCGAGGGCATCAATACCGGTTCGTGGCTCCAACCGGGGCTACTGCCCTGTACCCAATGAACCGGTACCGATGCCACTATCGGTACCGATGCCACTATCAGTACCGGTTCCAATCCAACCGGTACTGATGTGCCGGTATGAAAGATCAGTTTTCTAGTAGTGTGCATACGTGGATCCACATGGCTCGCAGTATCTTATGCCTAGCTAGGGCGAAAAGGACGCGACTGAGCTCGGTGGTGGATTCCTTCTGGGCAGAACCCCCTCATCTCTCGCGTCTGAGGTAGGGCTGGAAACGAGCCGAGCCGAGCCAGGCTCGGCTCGGCTCGCTCGGGCTCGGTCAGGTAGCGAGCCGGCAGGCTCGGTGATTCAGTGAGCCTGAAAGGGCGGCTCGGTCCTGGCTCGCGAGCCGGCTCGTTGGCTCGCCGAGCCAGGCCGTCCAACACTCCAGCACAAGCACGGCAGCACTCCAGTAGCCATCCAACAGCCAACATTGATCAACAGGTAACAACAACAGCAAAATAAAGCATAGAAACAACCATGACCATGACCAATCAAGCCATTAAACCCATGATGAACATTTTAGTTTTCGAACAATCCGATAGCAACATGCTTTCTGCCGGCTCGGCTCGCCTAAATTGCGAACCAGAAAAATGGGCCCGAGCCGAGCTGCGAGCCTCGAGCTTTTTGCCCAGCCCTAGTCTGAGGAAGATAACGATATATAGCTGATCACGCTTCGTTATCGACCATTAATCGGGGGCAAGATCTGGGCTGTTTTTATATTGCACCGTGGGTTACAAGGGCTTATAGGAGCTAGCTAGGAACCAACCCCATGAAAAGGCAAAGGTGCATGCGAACTCTCAACAAGACGATGATGTTGCAAAGGTATGGGTCGATGGCCGGTTTCTAGTACGGCGTGGCCAGCGGTGGTCAACGTCTTGCTGATTTTTCCGAACCACGTTCCATTCTTGTAGGGTAAACTTATCGGTTGATTCCCTTATTCGATGAAGAGCTAAACTTCATGAGACTTCATGAGTTTCTATAAGAGGTTTGAAGAAGCTGGCTCACTTTAGACTCATTTTTAAAGCAATGAAACGGGCTTTAAGATAGAAAAAAAAAAGGAGCGACTAATCATTAGGTGACTGAAAACGGCTAAAATTTTAGTCGATTATTTATGCATGTAGATCTAGCACATACATAGCTAGTTGCATCATATACATACATGCAACAAGCGCCAAAGTGCATGGTTGTTGCTAGCTATATATAGCAAATCAGATTAGCGCCCATGTTTAGTTAGCCAAGACCAGTATTTCTCTACATGCAGTAGTACCATTTCAAGCTACGTACTCCCAGTAATTGTCACTAACCTTAAAATTTATTTGGTCCATTCCTTTATCAATTACTACGTGCACTTTGTATCATCTCGTCACATAAACTTTTTTACAGTTAATTATACACTTTTTACACATCCAATTATATGTAAATTTAGTTATTTACTAGTGTAAAAATACGTCGACTGAGATTTCATCTATTTTCAGGCGACTGACAGGGAGCAATTCCATAAAAAAAAAAAGGACTCAATAAGCCAAAGCGTTTGGATTTTCCAAACGTCAATAAACAAATAAGCATGTAAATCTGAGACTACTGCCTACCTTGGAACGTTGGTGAAGGCAAAATCAAGTACTCTTTTACCGCGACCCTTCTTACCCTCTTAGGGGCAGCGATCGATGAATTCATTATCGTTGGCGAGCCACAGTGTTAGATATGTTGAGCTAGTCATGCAGAGCTACGCACCAAACTGCCATGGCGCATGGTCTCGACTCTCGAGCGCCCGAGTAGCCGGCGTGAGAGGTGGATCTCACAGGAGCTCGGTGATATTTGCATATTTGGATGCCTAAGTGGCTGCTTCCCCAATACAAGGCAGGCGGTGCAGTACCAACCACGAGGTTTAACATGTAAGGCCACGATAAGTTGATGTCTTAAGATAGAGCGTGGTAAAAAGAACAAGCCCAAAATCAGACGTTCTGGGAGTTTTTACTATCTCCTTCTCGAACGGAGCAGCTTTTTGGGGACAATGGTACCATATTAGGCACTGTTGACTTTTACATGTCAATCTTAGTAATATTTGATCAGTCATATTTCTACATATATTTAGGTTGATATTACTAAAATTATACCATTAAATTTAGAGCGCTTTTATGGTACATTACAGGGAGATAATATATTATGGGAGTACATCTAGTTTCCAGCATTCAATTAGGAGAGTTATACTACGTATAACATCATTCAGTTGTGGTATATTTAAGGCTAAATTTTTTATATCCCATTGCATAGTCGGATAGCCTCTTATGTGTCATCGCTTAGTCGTCTCTTCTTACTTGTCATTGCAATCAGTTCAATATTGTTCTATATGCCATTATTGATCTTTTTCGTCAGTCAAACCTTTAAGCGGTTACGAAAAGATCCTTTAAGGGGTTGCGAGAAGATCATTCTGTCCCTATTTTACGATCCCCTCTTTGCCCACAAGGGGAGGAGGTGCAGCTGAAAATTAAAAGAGGGGGAGAAGTGAAGAGGGAAGAAGGAAAAGGAGGGACTACCATGTGGGTCCTACTGGTCAGCCACACAAGTGTAAAAGGTATTTTGGGTATTACAAGTGTGTAACGGTGGAAACTAACGGGCGTTGACGACAATGGTATGCATGGAGGACAGTATTTGCCTATTTGCGATGACATTAAAGAAAGAAGCCTGTAAGTGATGACATGTAAGGCATTATGCAGCTCTGTAATGGTACATAAGATATTTTCTCTATATGCAAATCTAAACCGTTGGATCACTAGGAATGTACTGCTCACGTTCAGTTTAATGTGCCATAAAAGAGCCCTAAATTGATCATAATATATAGTTTTATATGTAATAATACCATACTTTCTTGCCTAAAAAATACCATACTTTAAAATAGCGGCCAAAATTTAAACTTGGAAACTATGCAATTATGATTTATGTCACCGCGAAACTATTTTTGACACTATTGCATATAACAAATCAAGATACGTTGATAGCTATATTGATAACTGAAGTAAGAAAAGTTTGAACCTACGACATGTAAACGGTGGTAAGAGTAATGTTTGGGTTTTGAGTTGAGATAGAGCTAATCCAACAGGCATCAAAATGTAGATCCCATTTTTGTAACCTCTCACTCTGGTTGGATGTTTGCTCGTAACTTTGTACCACTGACATTTCCTCTAAAAACTTTTTACCTCCGACTCCAAGTGATGGACACGTTTTTGAACTTTCAGCTAATTAAGGATTAGCTCTGGAGTCTGGACTAATAACCAACAAACGTTGCACTGGTGCTAGGGTAAAAAAAAAAAAAATTGGTTTCGATAGCTTAAAAAAACACTAAAACCTTAAAAGAAATTATAAATTAAGCGCTAAAGTTTTTGGTAGATTATAATCTGAATTTTTGAGATGATTATAATCTGAATTTGAACGGAAGGAAACGATGAGCTGTAGTGACAACTCATTATGGGCTCAGCTTGAGTGGCACCCTGCCATTGTCTCACCAGTGACTAACCTTGCCCACGGCCCCTCCGGCCCACCCTGCCATTTAGTCACAGACGAGGGCTGAAGAGTCCGTGGACGGTGAACCCCGCATGCCAGCGTGTTTAATATCATAGGGTTAGGGCTCCCATTATATAGATCCCAACAACTTAGTTTTAATTAACTACTGAAATGAGCTTGATGGTAGAGTACAGTGCGCAAGCTTGCCTATAGATTCAAGCACAAGAGAGCATCTCTCCCTCCAGCGGTGGAAGCGGGTGGTGGAACGCGGACATGCGTCCGAGGTGAGCTCGCGCGTAGCAGCAAACCGTGATCTAGGTTTTATGGGCCGACTCCCCAGTAGAGCCTGGGTGTACAAAACTCCAGCAACACTAGCGTCCTTGTGCCGAGACTCTCCAAAACTCCTGGCTCCGCACTGGTGGAAGCGTATTCTTTGGTTTTGGTACGGCAAAGATAAGTACATATGATTTTGTGAGTGGAACGGCAGAAAACCATAGCAAAAATACTGTAATATTGATACTGTAGTAAACAGTATCTTTTTACTATGTCAAGATAATATTTATCACTGTAGCTACGGTGTCTATAAGATAAACCGCAGAGGCAACGTCTGATGATGCAAATGCAAGGACGTAAATCCCCGGTAGTAGTGCTCCCGACCTCTCCCTTTTTTTGGTTCTTGCCACACCTGCGGCCCACGTGAACACCCTGCCTGCTTTACTGATCTCAGGATATTAAAAAATTCGGGAGATCTAGGAGATTGGATCTCTATGCCTCACTATTTTTTTCTTTTCTTTTTCATCTCTGGTTAGGCTAGAGCATCTTCAGCAGAGTCTCTAAAACAGAATCTTCTCTATATTTAGAGTCTCTCGTCCTCCAGCAGAGCCTCTATCTCAGCCTCTAAATTTAGAGTTTCTCTCTCTTAACCTCTAAATTTAGAGGCTCTCTATATCAACCTCTATAGTTTTTCTGGATAGAGACTCTGCTGGAGAGGATGGAAATATAGAGAGCAAATAGTAATTTAGAGGGGGTATATAGAGACCCGATTTTAGAGTTTCTACTAGAGATGCCCTTAGAACGTGACTACGTGAGCGAGCGATAGATGCGAACTCTGTTCTTGTTAACCTACTATTAATTATTTTTTCCCTTTTCTTTCTTGTAAATTTAAGCTATGCTTGCTTCAGGAGTGTGTCGTCGAAGCTAAGGACGGTCCAGCAAATTTGTCAGCTCAGACCTGAGTCATGCTAACAGCGTACTGCAACGGAGACAATGTATATTAATTCAAGATGGATCTCAAGATCGCATCTAGTCTTCATGAATGGTCTAAATCGAACAAGAAAAATACTACTCTGTGTGAATTAAACATGGAAGAGATTCCATGGGCATGCATGCATGAATGAAACATGACCAGCCAGCCAGCCAGCGAGCTGAGCTGAGCTTGAGCAGCTATTGACAAGGGCAGGTGTGACCTTGAAGCGCCTGTCCCCGAACCCAAGAACACAAGCCCCAGGCCCTCACTTGGATCGAAATGGCTGCCTGCCACCTGCTCTGTCTCTCCCTGTCTTCCACATCTGATACATCTCAGGTGCTTGGTACGGGACGGGACAGTACGTGCCGGTGTGCCACCGTGCATTCATCATTGGAACGATCGACTGCCGGGTAATCCTGCCTGCTCGATCGGTTCATGAATTTTCAGTAGTAGGTCACCTCCGTACTCCCAACCAGACGCCGATGCAGGTGTGTGAGTCTGTACACCATAAACGGTTCTATTTCAAGGAGTTCTTAAAATCTGGACAAGCCGAATATTCCCACTTATTGCAGCCGCTTTCAGAAGCTCTCGAATCACAACATTTTAGCTTAATAATTTTTGGTGCACGAACAAAAATAAACAGTGTTGTAAAGATGTCGTGACTTCCACTGTCAGCCTAACCAAGAACGATCGAAGCAAATGCATGGGTTCCCTGTGGGGTGAATCTGCAAAGTAGGCGAGAAAGACGGCTGCTTTTGGGCGCGTCGCGCTCGCTCGCCCGCACTCGTGAGAGCTACAGCTAGCATTTGCGCCTAAAAACCAGTGATCAGTGTGCGCCACGGCGAGGGAGGTAGGCCGAGGCCGTGGATTAAACTCAAAGCGCAACCTTTCCTTCTTCCACACAGGGACCGCGCGCGGCGGAGAGAGCGACAGCCGCTGCCACCGTCAGGCGGGGCCCTCGCCCGTGTGTGCCTGCCGCTGGGAGGAAAAGCGCCGCGCTGTGTGGCAGCGGCCGCGGCCGTCTCGACATTGTCGATCGATCGCTCTGGCGGCCCGGCGCCGCTTTGCCGCTGGTCGCTTGATCTTGACTTCGCTTTCATCGCTCAAGGTAGGCTTTTTCTCGACATTTGAGGCGCACTCATGCACGGTTTCTGGACGCGAAGAACTTCCCACGAATGTGTAGTACGTACGGTATAGTTTTAGCATTGATAAAATGAAGTAGTACAGCTAAGATTGATGAATGACAGAACTTTTTCAGCAAGTATAAGCTTTTGATTTCTTAAGACGCACCTAAAATATGATGCACCATTTATTTTACTTAATCTAATGGTCTAGCGATCTCTTACCTTGTAAAGGATAAGACGATTAATATATACGGTCTTGCGACGATTAATATATACGGTCTTGCATGGTCCTAGGCAGTCGCTTGCGTACGCGTGCATGTTTTGCCTCTTCTCGTGTGCAGGCAACCTTGGTGCTGCCATTGGTTAGCCCCCTAGGGTTCACTACATCTTCTAGCATAGAGGGAGGTCGGGGCGCCGGTGGCATGACAATGGTCGTACCTGTCATGAGAACAATCCCACAAACAGAAAACAGGGCTGCCCCTGGTGCGCGAGATCACTCACAGAGCGGTTTACGTACCCAAGACAGCTCGATGGGACTCTCGTACTCTCGCTGGTTGCACTCGTGGATGAGAAGAACACAACGCCTGAGAGGGAAGAGTCTGCCGTTTATTGATACCATCCTCCCCCTTTTATAGGGAAGGGAGTGTACAAGGCCATGCACTGACGGTCTTTTTCCCGACCAGCCTTGGGCGAGGGCTTGCCGATCTTTTCTATACCATTTTACATGTCTCATCCCTACCTGCCTTCTAATTAAGGACCTGACGGTCATTTCACAGACTTTCGACCGTGCCCTTTACTGTTCTGCCCTTCTATTTGGCTCCTTACACGGGGTTACCTGAGGAATTACACATACATGACGGTTACAAGCCCGTCTGTCACGATCTGGCGCCTACTCGAGTGTTCTGACGGGATGGCAGGTCCGACTGTACGACCTGTCTACTCGGCTCCGTAAACGACGGGGGAGCCCGCCCCGTCGCCCTTCTGGTTGCTCCAATTCGTCCCTCTATTTCCTGCGCTCCGGCTCCGCTAGGCTTCGCGTACGCTTCCCGTCTCTTGTTCACACCGTACACAGCTCCCTCCTTGCTCCGTTGGGCTCCGCGTACGCTCCGTACTTCGCCCGCGCCCTCCGCTACTTCGTCCGCGGCTCCGCCGGGCTTCGCTTGTGCTTCGCTCCCCTCCGTTCGGCCTCCGCGCTACCTTCCTTGGACTCCCTCCGGATAGCCTGGAAGACAGGGAAGAGACGCGGAGGTGCAGAAAAGGCGGGGTTGTGCCCTCGCTCCAGAGTCGAAGGGGGTATCTATCTTAGGCCTATAACAGTACCCTTCGGCTGCGGGCTCTTCAAAGGGCGATGGGCAACATTGGAGGAAGGAATGATGACTAGAAGGCACCATGCATTATTAGGAGGGTAGGGTGGATCCGGCGGCGGGAGCCACTGAAGATGAGGAAGGAGGGTGGGACAAAGGAACCTTGTCGTAGTTGACGAAGAAGAAAAGTTGCGGCAACATGCATGAGCATCAATCGAGTAGTTGCGAGAGATGAGAAAAAAGGAGAGCAGTGACGGGTTGAAAATCGCTTGCGCAACGCCCTCCCAGTCAGACAACTGCCAGGGAGTCCATCCTAAATATATATGGACCATATATGTTTGAACTAACATCGCAATGTTTTCTTGCCCTTGATGTACCATAGAACTGTTCATAAGCTTCCTACACATGAAATTGGGAGCTTAGAAGGGTAAAAATAACGGATATTAAGGATTTGTCAAAAAAATTAACAATATATTATTGATTTGCCACTCATGAATCGTTAACATGGGACCCCATGACCCACTTGCCATTGACACATAGAGTAATAAATCCTTAAATGATAATATATATTTGAAGTAGCAAATCCTAAATTATTCCTAAAAACTAATTAATATGACAAAAGCTAATTAAAAATCAATGTGGCACATAGGAATTACTTTCAGTCGCTTTTCCAATATAAAACTATAAATTACATGATTTTGGCATGTCCTTGCATAAGAAAAAATTGTGGGATCGATAGTCAAATGTTAATTTCTGTTATAGATATTTCTATTGCTTCAGTTCATTCCACCATGTATTACCAAAGTAGCAAAAATGAACATGCACCTTAGTTTTGAGGATGACTGGTTCGGGGCACACTTGCATAAGAAACAATTTTTAGATAGTCAAATATTAACCCCTTTTATAGATATTTCCATTGCTTCAGTTCATTGCATGTACTAGCTTTGAGGATGGCTGAAAGGTCTTGGGATGGCGGATCTCATGAAATGCAATGCTCAAAAATTTTGGAGGGTTTTACTGGTATAAGGCACATTGTGGCTGAGTACACAAATTGCTAATGAATGTTCTTCTATACTTTCACCTTGCAATATGCACCTTAACCATTATCCATGACACATTTGAAATTGCTGCTCATCATTTCTTGACATTACACATGATCGATGGTTGTGCAGAAAAACAGTATACAGATGTATAGTAGCTAAAACTTAACACCTAAAAAATGTGTCGATGCAATGGTTTTAGTTTTAGTTTCTGCTCCACAATGTTCTATAGTTCATCAATTCTTTTTTTTAGATAATGACAAGTCTTATTTGTTGGTACGACATAGTATTTTTATTGTCACAGTAAAAATCTGGAACACGTAGCAGTTATGGTAAGCTGCATGTACATGTTGGAACTAAATTGTAGCTATGTTTGTGCCTTGGTTTGGACCCATCTGGCCATCTTATTTTTGTGTTGTTTTTTTGCGGGTTAGAATTTTCGAAGAAGCAACTCCATTGCTTCTTTCTCAGGTTAAGGATGAAGCTGATGTGCTAGGTTTTGTTTCAACACCGTCTACATTGGCATATTACTGTGTGGAAGGAGGTGGGCTTTTTTTTGCTTCTTTGAAAACCATGCTGGGGCTGCTTGCATGTATAATGTGATGATTGTCATGCTCTTTAGCTAAATAGTTTAGTAAATTTGAGCTGCGTATTTAAACTATTTTACCCTTTCTAAGAATGCTGCAAATAGTAGTATTAGGTTAAGTATTTATAAAAAAAAACTAGCCGGTGCGAATGCGTTCACCTAGTAGTATAGTACTCCTTTGCAAGTACGCATGATCCATGAGCATTTGGCCATTGACTAACGCCTAGTTCTAGCACTAATCAGAGGCAATCCCCCTAGCTAATCATTTGCAAACCGCAAGTGAATACCCCTAATTGCCGAGATAATTAGCTATCACGCAGACGTTTTTCTTGGGGGGAGAGAGAGGGTACCAATGCATGCGGGAGATTTCAGGTAGCTGCAAGAAACAAACGATCGACGTCGCTGGCGACGTCATGCACTGGTCAGGAGCGCTAATCCTCGTGTGCTTCGGCCGCGCGCGCCATGATGATGTCTGCGCCGTTGCTTCTAAATATGGTGCCGTTGCCTGGTCCTAATCCGGGTGGCAGGATCGACAAGTACCCCTTTGTTTGGACGTACGTACCCATCCCACCGCATACGCTCCTGTATTTCGAAGATAACGCACATGTATGATGTGCGTCCCGGCGTCACGGTTTGCATACTTGCATTGCACAGAAATCGCTAAAAGGACATTATTCTCTATGTGTTTGGTTAGAGAGGGACATTGTTCAAATATGTTCACGCTTGTAGAAGCAATTCCTGTGCTTATCTTGGCCTTTGGTCATGCGCCGAGATTCGTGCACAGGTCACAACCTCTCTCACATGGTATTTTGAAAAAAAATCCTTGCAGTTTTTTAAAAAAACGATTGAATTCTTCTTCTTCCTCTTCTCTCCCTCTCTCCTCTCCCCTCCACTCTACCCAAGCCAGCCCTTCCCTGGCGGCGTGGTCGCCGGTGACCACCGTCTCCTCACGGCACAACCACGCTGCCGCCCGAAGGAGCCGCCTCGGCAGCCACGACCACTCGGCTCGGCTCAGCTCAGCTCAGCTCAACATGGCGCGAACGGCCGCCGTGGTGGCTCCTCTAGGCACCGACATGGAGGCAATGGTCGCCGACGGCCGCACCGCCGAGAAAGGGCTGACTCGGCCGGGGTGGAGGGGAGGGGAGAGAGAGAGGAGGAAGAAGAAGGACCCGGTCGCTTTGTTTCAGAAATTCGGGAGGGAGAGTTTGCAAAAGAGGATGTGAGAGATGGTGGAGGCTCTGCACATATCTTGACGCATGACCAAGGGCCGAGATAAGCCCTAGAATTGCTTCTACAAGCCCAAATGACCTACTCAGATGGAGGGATATTATTTCTCTATGTGTTTGGTTAAAGGAACATTATTCTCAAAGATCTTAAAAGACATCTCTCAAAGCTTTCAAACCCTGAACCAAATGTTTTGGCTTATTGAAACTTTCAAAGCCAATATTTAGTCATAACTGTCTGGATGTGGCAGGGGTTCACAAAAATTCGTGAATGCAACACTGTTTGCGTGTAAAATTGAGTTGAATTCAAAATTTTAAAAATTCAAAAAAAAGTATTAATGTGTTTTGAATGTTCGTCATGACTATTTTTTTTTTAAAAAAAAGTTGTTTTTCACCCACCCTCCTCCTCAAATGTGCAATTTGTCCAACACCTTATGGGCATTCATTGCCCCGCCACTTCCAAGTCTGCGCACATACCGAACGATATTTTTTTTAACCTTTTGTAAATAATTATTTTAATATTAATCCTCGCGAAAAAATATTTTCACATCTAACCCTTTTGGCCGCTGTAACATCCCAAATTTTTGCATAAAACTTTTTCGCGAGCTTCATTGTATCTTAAGCATACATGCATATCATCGCTAGTATATGTAACTTTACTTAATTTAGCACTATGGCGCAGATGATGCTTTAGCAAAATGACTTATGAGATAAAATTTTGAGGGATTAGAATTAACTTTTAATGGTGGGTCACATTTTAAGATTAATAGGAATAGAGGAAAGTAATTAAAAAGATATTCATGGAATGGACAAAAGAGGAGGATAAGGGGGAAAAATATAAACAGTGAGAATATTGTTAAAAATTATAGAAATAGATAGTCATGTTATACTAAAATTTAGCTATATCTTTTACCGTAGAATTTGGGTATGAAGAATGAATTTAAAATGAATAGGGAGCAATTAAAGAAGGGAGGTTAAAGAATTTTAGAGCATAAACGATTATTTGTATAAAAATAAATTAAGCACCTAAACCCTGCTAAGTCTTTTAAAAAGGTTACAATAAATTTTTCTTTAAGATATTTTTGCAAAGAGTTAGATATGTTAGAACATATATAAGAGTGAAAGATTCATCTTATAACCATATAAGGAAATTGCCCAAGCTGGAGATAACCCGAAATGGAAACATTTCCATATGAGGGAATCGCTTTCCTTGTGAGAGAAGCGTATTTTCAGAGCAACCCGACGAAGCAGCCGCGCACGGGCGCCCAGCGAAACCAGCGTGGCCACCCTTCCCTTGCCGCAGCGTCCTGCTTTCGCCACTATCGCCGTACACAGCCAAAACCCACCGCTTCCTCGGTCAAAACTTCGCCGCCGTGTCATTTTCGCACGGTAAAGGCAAACCGTGAACCTCTCTTCACCGAGCTCTGGAATTTCACTATCAACGGCGTCGCCCACCGCCTGGGAGGCCCGCCGAACCGCCTATGTCGCCGGACCACCGCCAATGAGCCCCAATCCGGCCTTTTCCCAATTTTTCCCCATTACGGTTAATCCTTGCAACTAGTAAGAACTAGTGAAAATTGAACCTAATTAAAGGCTCCCTAAGCTCCCTAGAGTGCACAGGACACCTCGCCATAGCTTCTAGCACCGCCGAATGGCCTCAGCTGCCGCCGCCATAATTGCCGCCGCCCCGAGCTCCAAGCGCCGCGTCGCCGGAATGCCTTGGACCTTCCCGAGCCCAACTGAGGGCACCAACACCCTTAGGAACTTCCCTAGATGCTTCAGAGCCGGCCAATTTGGCCCTAAATCGCCGGAGTGCCGCGCGCCCAAACCTTCCCCTGTTCTTCAAGTACGGCAAGCAATTGCCGTCGGCTTGGTTAACCTCAAGCTTGGCCGCCCCTTTCACAAGCCTTAGAAGGTTACAAGGAACCGCCTAAGCCCACCCAACGCCTAAGTTCCTTATAGAATTGCCGGACCCCTATTTCGCCGTCGCTCCCCAATCTTTCCAGCCCACCGCCGGCCAAACCAAGCCGCCAGGATATGAGACAATAAAAGACGTCCTAGGTATCGATTCCCCAAATCCATAGATACCAAGAACTTCATTAGAGGTTCACCGGAGGGTCCGCAATCCTCTGCCGAAGACCTCGCCGGAGAAAATGGAAAGGAAATCAGGAACAGGGCGATAAAACCGATTTTTATGACCTAAACCGCCGGTTTAATCGGCCTTTCAAAGGAAGGCCCGGTTCACCAGTTTCAAAGCCGGTTTTGGGCATGGTTCCAAAAACAAAAATGTTTTAAATAACAAAATACACTATAATCCAAACTTATTTTTGAATATAAATTAAATCACTTACTGAAACAAAACTATGATTATTTGAAGCTATATAATTTAATAAGGAAAATTGAAGTTTAAATGAACAAGGAATGTTAGATTATGTCAAAAGAATTTAGAAGAATAATTTAAAGTGCATATTTAAGAAAAAAATAAGTGAGGCATATTATTTCATGCTGGTATTTACATTTTCTTATTAATTTTTCGCTAGAAGAAAAAGGAGGAGGAGCCCAAGAGGAAAAGGGCGAAGAAGGAGAAACCAGTGATATTCAGCCACTAGAAGACCTTGGAGCAGAAGGAGAAAATCTCGAGACAGAAGGCAAGTCATGCAAAGTTTTGATCATATTGCAATTCCTATAAATTAATATTATGTACATAATTGGATTATACGGGAATATTTTGAGTCTGTCGCTGGAATAAGAATATTTGGAATGACTAAATAAGCTTAGTTAAATTCCTACTTGAATTAAGACCATCCTTGACAAATTGAGACCGTATTATTCTTTTGATCACCCTAAGGAAATAAGGCAAATGTCTTAGGTGCAACCCTTTAGAGTATTCACCTTAAGGATTAGTCGGTTGGTAGACATTTCTTAAATGGGACAAAAAGAGGAAAATGAAAGGAAAATTCTAAGATCTTACCCTTTCTTGCTAAGATGTACAGACACAATTTCGCCCAACCAGGCAATCGAGAAATCGGACCTAGACAAGTCTTGGAATATTGAATGAGGTCTTCCGCGGCTGCAATAAGTCGCTGGCAGCTTGGGTATGATGGCCTTAGTCCCCCTGCCGGGTCTCGATAACAGTGGTAACCATCCTTCTATGGGTTGATACAACACAGTCGACCTCTGAGTTCCCATGGTAAGAGGGTGGGCGGGGTATCCTTGGGTGGAAGCTAATTCAATAAGATATTTCTTGCCTTTGTTGTCTTGACCCCGATCAGGTCGTGACATTGTGTGGGTAAAGTTGGGCAGGTTCTGCAGAGCTGAATTTGAGAAACCGTCGAGGTACCGTGCTTCCGGTATATGGAGCTGTGTCTCGGGTGATTCCAGACATCATAAGCATTAATAGTGTTGAAATGGTTTTATAGAATTAAAAATTGGGAATAATCGTGGGATTGTTCCATAAGAAGAAAAGTTATACAACTGTTTCTGGGATGTAAAAAGGGGAACGTTTACTTACAGAAAACAAATGGAATGGTTAGAAAGTTGCATTATGTAGAGAAGTCATGGTTAAATGGTCAGAAATAAATTAACACTCTTTTATTGAGAAAATCCTGCAAGTAGTTATACAGTTACTCCATGCATGACTTGTGAGAATTTAAAGAATTCTCACCCTTGCAAACTCTGTTTGTGGGCTGCCCATTCAGCAGGCGGTCGAGATTTTCAGATGTGGCATACTATGAGGACGAGGACTCCGTGGACTGGACCGGAGAAGACTAGGTTTTCTAGGACCACCCTTACGTTCAGGTGTACCTGTGGCGTGAAGGGATCGACTTGTAACATAAATAAGTCAGTTTGTAAGTTTCTGGTTTAAAACTGGGTCGTTAGACCCTTACTTCTGCTGTAACAACCCTATGTTTATTGTATCGTCTGCAGGTTGAATCATGTTTAACGCAACTGAAATTTTCCTGGGCAGTTGTGTTAGGTCGAGGCTTGAAATCCACCCTGGATTTTGGGTCCCGGCAGCCGCGCCACTGCGGTTGGCGCGGCTAATGTCTACTACCGCACCAGTACATGCTGGCACCGAGGAACGCGGTTCATATGGCTGCCATATGGGGCCAACCCTGCCGCGCCAGTTGCTCGGGCGCAACAACTTGATCTTCTTGCGCCGCACCGGGCGCGATGGCTATTGCGCGCCCGGCCAGTGGTGGCGACCAAAAGGTTAGATCTGGAAATATTTTTTCGCGAGGGTTAATATTAAAATAATTATTTTCAAAGGGTTAAATTTTTTTTTGGCGCATACCACTAGGCCCGCCCTACACGCGTGCCACGCAGTCCATGCATGTGTCCATCCACGCTGCCCGCCTACACCCTCACGGAAGAAAATTCTGAAGGACCCGAGTCCTTCCCAGATTGGAAGGACCTGGCTTCCTCTCTTTTTTTTTCTTTTCTTTTTTCTACGCTATTTAAAAATTTAAAAAATAGAAAGTTTGCAAAAATGGAATCATGCCTGAATAAAAAAGATCTATAAAAAGTTTGGATGTTTTTAAATTTTTTTTGAAATTCGAACATTTTCTTTGCAAACTATCTTTTTTTGGATTTTTAAACTGCGTAGAAGCAAAGGAAAAGTTCAAATTTCAAAAAAATTTAAAAGTATCCAAACTTTTTATGGACCTTCTTTATGTAGGCATGGTTCCATTTTTGTAAACTTTCTATTTTTTGAAATTTTTAAACGGCGTAGAAAAAAGAAAACAAAAAAGAAAAAAAAAGGGAGAGAAAGCAGGGTCCTTCCCAGGTTTGGAAGGACCCGGGTCCTTCCAAATTTTCTTCCCACGCTCACTCCCTCAGCTACGTTGCTCGTCCTTGTGCCCGCGCTAACTGCAACACGCCTACGTGCGCCACATGGTTTTCACTAAAAACCCACCAATAATCATTCAAAAATCTGAAGGATTTTGATGTCGAATTTCACATGGTTTTTGGTTAATTTTTGAGCTGTTACTATCATCGGGTATGTGGTTTTTAGGGTGCAAAACAAAAATGAATAGCTTGGTTATAGGTGTTTGGTTTGAAGAAGATTCTGAAAATGAAACATTAATTAAGAAAGACTGCAGAAGTAAAAAGAAAAAATGGGTTCAAAATAAAAGGAGAAATTCTCGTAAGAAGTGAAGTCTTATTCTTTTGAGGGAAAGAAAAAATCATAATATTATGATAATGTTAAAAGGTATCTTTTGGAATAGCAAAGGTATTCACAAGAGAGGTATGAGTAGTATTGTCAGAGAATTTTTATCTAAGTATAAACTGCATTTCATTGGATTGATGGAGACAAAAAGAAAAAACATTCTGATGCTTTTTTCAGAAAGTTGGCTCCTGGTAAGAATTACATCTGGCACTGGTTGGATTCTAATGGGAGATCGGGGAGGATTTTATGTGGTATCTTATCTGAAAAATTAGATATTCTGAGTGTCAGAAAGGGACAATTCATTTTGCAATTTAGTTTGTGGGACATCAAAATTTTTTAAAAAAATTGGGATTTATTGGTGGTGTACGGTGCTGCTCATGCTAATCTGAGAGAGCAATTCTTAAGAGAGATGTCTTCTTTTTGTTTAGACATTAATTATCCTTATTTGATTGGGGTGACTTCAATATTCTTAGATTCCTTTATGACAAAAATAAAACTAGTAAATTGTCTAAAGTCAGTTGACTGTTTAATTCTATCATTAATGTGTATGGGCTTAGAGAAATCTCTATGTTGGGAGGGACTTATACTTGGTCAAATATGCATTATGTTCCTTTGCTTGAAAAGCTAGATAGGGTGTTGATGAGTTCAAGTTGGGAAGATTTATTCCCCTCAGTGATTGTGCAAAAATTGCCTAGATGCATGTCAAATCATTGTCCTTTGCTTCTAAGTGTTAGCAACTACATTCCTACTAAACAAAAGACTTTTAGATTTGACATGACTTGGCTGGATAAAGAGGGGTTTGTTGATTTGGTTGAAAAGGACTAGGGTTCTAGATATAGTGAGTGTGATAGTATTTTTGTATTCCAGTACAAAATTAAGAAAATGAAACATATTTTGAAAGGTAGGGGTGCAAACTTATTTGGACATCAGGTAAAAAGGAAGAGGTTTATGCAAGAACAAATTGCATTATTTGAGAAGTTAGAAGAGAACAATATGCTGCCCAGAGAACAGATTGTGAATATGGTGGAATATTTGTGTGAATTACAAAAAATATGTGAAGATGAGGAGCTGAAGTGGAATTCTAGAGCTCAAGAGAGCTGGTTGTTAAAGGGTGATAACAATTCTAGTTATTTTCATAAAATTGCTAATGGGAAGAAAAGGAAAAAACCATTATTTCTTTAGTGGACGGCGATAATATTATTAAGGGGGAGGATAGTTTAGTGGAATATGCCACTAGTTATTATAAGGACTTATTTGGGGCTTCTACAGAGAGTGGTATAACTTTACAAGATGGTTTTTTTCTTTTGGGGGGGGGGAGATAGTTTGGTTACAGAGACAGAAAATGAAAGCTTGGAAGCACCATTCTCTGAGGAGGAAATCAGAAACGCTCTTTTCAGTATGGGGAGAAATAATGCCCCATGTACAGATGGGATGCTTGTGGAGTTTTATAAAAAAAATGTTGGGATATTATCAAATTTAATATTCTGTAGATTTTCCAAGACTTTCATATTCATGTTGCAGACTTGGCCAGACTCAATTATGGAAAATTAGTTTTGATTCCTAAAGTCTCTAGAGCAGATAAGATTTCTTTGTTCAGACCTATTTGCCTATTAAACACTATTTTTAAACTCATTACCAAAGTGCTTACTTTGAGACTAGAAAATATTATGGGCAGAATTATTTATAGTAACCAGAGTGGATTTATGAAGGGCATGAGTATTATGGAGAGTGTTTTATTGTTGCATGAGGTGATTCATGATACCAAGAAATCTGGACAGGGTGCGGTTGTCAAACTAGATTTTGAAAACGCATATGACAAGATTAGATGGTCTTTCATATTTGATTGTCTAAAACTGAGGGGATTTCATCCTGTTTTTTGTGGGTGGATTAAAAGGGTGGTGCAAAATGGCACTTTAAGTGTGGAGGTTATTGGGAGAATTGGTCCGGTCACAAGAGAGTTAGGCAGGGAGATCCTTTATCCCCTTTTTTATTCAATATAGTGGCGGATAGCTTGAGTAGAATGATCTATTTAGCACAGCAAAATGGTTTGATAGTGGGTTTATCTGATAATATTTTTGATAAAGGTTTGGTGAATCTGCAATATGCAGATGACACAATCATATGCTTGAAGCATGATTTGGATAAAGCTGTGAATATGAAATTAATGTTGTCTTTATATGAGCAATTGTCTGGATTGAAAATAATTTTTTTAAAGAGTGAAGTGGTGAGTATTAATTGTGATGACAATATTGATTTGGATTATGCAGAAATCTTTACTTGTGAGGTTGGACAATTTCCTATCAAATACTTAGGGGCTTCATTAGTGTAAAAAGATTATTGACTAAAGTTTGGGGTTTTCTTATTCAAAAATTCGAGAAAAGATTAGCTAGTTGGAAAAGTTCAAACTTATCCTTGGGGGCAGATTAGTTCTGCTTCAGGCTTGCCTGTCTAATCTGCCCATATATCTGATGTTTATGTTTCTACTGCCCAGGACAGTGATTAATAGAATAGACATAATTAGGAGAAGATTTCTATGGCAGGGGGCGGATAAAAGAAGATACCATTTAGTCAATTGGGACAAAATTTGCAGTAATAAAAAAGATGTGATCTAAATGTTAGAAGGTTGAGAGAAATGAATATTAGTCTGATTGCTAAATGGTGGTAGAGCATTGAAAGAAAAATAGGATTATGGCATTATTTTGTGTAGAGGAAATATATTAGAGGCAAGCCTATTTCTCATACCAAACCATTCCCTGGTGATTCTCCAATTTGGAAAAACATTTTGTATGTGAGAGCTCACTACCTTAGGGACAGGAAAATTAAGGTTCTGGAGGGTTTCAAACTGATTTCTAGGGGATACTTGGCTCCTAAAAATTGGCAGCTGCATTTTAGAAGATGGTTTACTGATTCTAATCAGTTACTTTGGAATGAGTGTCTTGATAAGTGTCTGGCTTACAGGTTCTCTAATGAGATAGACAGTGTGTATTGGCCTAAAGGCAAGAATGAGATTTTTTCTATGGCCAGCATGTACAAATTATTAAATATGTCTAATCAACCTCCTGTGAGAAGTCTTTGCAAACTTTGGAAATTTAAATTGCCTTTAAAGATTAAAATGTTTGCTTGGCTGATTGAATTGAGAGCTGTTCTCACTAGAGACGTGTTGAGAAAAAAGAACTGGATGGGTAATCCAGCTTGTGATTTTTGTTGTCAACAAGAATCTTGTAACCATTTATTCTTTACCTGCCATGTTACTAGAGTGGTCTGGAATGTGGTGGCTTGGTGCTTCAATTCAAATGTGAGACCTACTTCGTTGGATTTGGCTTTTTATTGGTTTGAAAACATTTGGCTAGAGGGGGGTCATTTGGCTGGAGTGTGTGTTCTTACTATATGTTGGTCTATTTGGTTGATTAGGAATCGATGCTGCTTTGATCATTGGAAGCTGATGTCTCCTTTTTACTATTCTCACAATGCTTGTGCTTTTATTAAATTTTGGGCAGGTCTCTATAGTGAAGATGATCAGAAAGTGCTGAATGATGGGGTGAACCAGATGGTCAGATTGCTAGCTGAGATTGAGAAACCTAGAAATGACTACTTGCTGGGTGCAGGGGGAACTCGTGAAGAGCGTTTTGCTGGGCAGATTATAAATGTCGACAGTCTCTCCTTAGATCAAGTGTTAGGACTTGTTGAAGAATGGAAAAATGTTGTTCTGCTCAGAGTCGTATTATTTTGCTGTAATTGTTTCCTTTTGGTAGCCGCAGTGGACGGTCTTTGAACTCCAAACGTAGCAGCTGCTAGGCTGTAAGTTGTTGGTCGTTTTCTGATATATTGTAATTCCGTTGTTTTTTGGCAATGGAATTGGGGAAAAAGCCCCTTGTGAAAAAAGAAGGAGCCATTTCAAACATGACTATAACATATCAACATTTTACTGTTTTGAAATCTTGCAGGTTCCCTTGTTTGGATTGGTCGTGATTGAACGGACCAATGATTTGAATGACTGAACTGGAGAAATAGAAACGCTTGGTTAGAGCTAAAGAGCTTGAGAAGCGCTTAGTTAGATTTAGCTTTAAGAGTTAGAAAACGGTTTACAAAACCTCGGCTCGACCATACGACTATAAGCCCATGCTAAGAGCATCCACAGCAGTGACCGTAAAATAGCGTTGAAATAATATTTTAGAGATAGAGTTTCTGGTGGAGGGAATGAATCTTTTAGAGTGTAGTGTAAAGTGTGAAAAAATTAAGAGAGAGAAAATAGAGTAGAAGAGAGAGAAATAGAGATAGAGTAAGAGCAACTTTAGCAGCTACTCTATCCTCTCACTCTATAACACTATTCACTACTCCCTCTATCCAATACTCTAAATTTCCTTTACATTTTACACTACACTCTAAAAGATTCCTTCCCTGCATCAGCTATTTTATCCCGAGCTATAGTATTATAGAGTATCTGCTCCAGATGCTCTAATAGGTGTGGATGCTCTAAATAAGCAGGAAAAAAAAAGACAGAGCTGACGCTTCAAGGGCAAATTTCAGGACAAGTGGGGCCTATGTGCCAACCTAACAGTTGGAGTAATGAGTTCGGTTAGCGAATGGGCAGCGCAAACTTGCACCTGGCGAACGTAGAGCACGTCGAGAGCGAGATGCATGCAGTGCAGGCACAGGGCTTGGGAGTTGGGAGATGGGGCCGCAGCGGTACGCCGCCGCCGACCCCGCCACCACTCGCGGTCCATCCTTTCGGATAACGTCACAACCTTTGCTTGCTGCCCAAAATAGTTCACGCTGCCCTTGCTTAAAATGGCCATCGTTGGTTGGTTGGCCCTCTGACCTCCGGGCCCCAGCGCCGCGCAACATAGACACTCAGGTGCTCTCCCATGGCGGCCATGGGCCCCTGCCTCCCTTAAGCTCCTTTCGGATAACGTCACAACCTTTGCTTGCTGCCCAAAATAGTTCACTCTGCCCTTGCTTAAAATGGCCATCCGTCCGCATCCACGGTTGGTCGGTTGGCCCTCTGACCCCCGGGCCCCAGCGCCACGCAACAAACACACTCAGGTAGTGTTTGTTTCGACGTTTGCGTTTGCTTATAAGCTGAAAATTTGTTATTTTTATACAAGTCAAACACTTTGACGTTTGGTAGCCAATTTTTGTAGGTCTCACTATTTCTTCTCAAAGCTCTCAAAATTATTTTTTCTATAATTTTTTGATCCCTCGGATGTCCTTATCAAGGAGTTACAAATTTTTAGCTTATAAGCAAACGCAACCGTAACCGTTGAAAGAAACACTACCTCACGTGCTCTCCCATGGCGGCCATGGGCCCTGCCTCCCTTAGCTTTGTTTGTTTTTATACTTTACAGCCCCTGGCTGCTGGTATATGTGCAGCCTTTTTCTTCTTATTGAAGTTATTTCTTAGTCACTCACATTTTGCTTAAAGGCCTTCCTAGTGGCCTTGTTTTTCCTTTTTTTTTTCATTTTGTTGTTTGGTATTGTTTTTTTTAGCCTTTTGTGGCTATCCTCCTTTTTCTTTTACATGATGGAAAATAGTTCCAGTCTCTACGTGCTGGGATGTAGATGACCTTATTACAATGTTCCAATGTATCACTAGTAATACCAATTTAGTGCATTGGAATGAAAATTTAACAGCAACAAGTCTATTGTAAAATCTCCATCATAGCTGGAGAAGAAAGTCATTGCCAGATCTTCCGAGAATTGGCAGGCCTTGAGAGCCACATCATGTCTTTATCCTTTTGTAGCAAAGACCACTGTCTCTGCCAAGAAGTTCTCGTCAAAGAGGTATGTACAAAAATAATACGTTTAAATTTGTCAAAGATAATATCATTTCGACATATCCAAATAGCCCCAAATAGAGCAACAATGCCGACCAAAATTAATTAATTGCTTGCCTAGTGTTGTTTAGGGCACTCCCCATGGATCCTAGTCAACCATTTTTTAAACAGCCGCATAGAATTGATACGTGGGGTGGAGGATAATTAATAAGAAAAGAGAAAGAGCATGGTCTTTTTTCTTATGTAAGAAACGAGTATAAATCCCGTTGGGAGTAAGAGGTCGTTTCTATAAAGAGAATATATAGAAAATAAGATAATGGAAGAAATTAATTGTTAGAAATAATGATTGAGATGCTTGTATTTGTGGTTACTTCTGTATGATGAATCTTAAAGAAACTAGCGGTAAAAACATGCACCGTGGCGTCCACCTCAGACACCAAAGTGCTGCGATGTTCTTCGTTTGGAAATACATAATGCTAAGATGATCATTGTGCATCAATCATCATTAGAGCATTAGAGCATGTACAATGCATAGATAGTTGCTGTTTATAAGAGTTGCCATGTTACCTATTTGCTAATATGGATGAAAGAGAAAGAAGCTATCTATATATTTGTAGTCGACTGTAGCACGGGAACCAAAATGGTTGTATATAGAGATAAGTTGTCTATAAAGAAAGTGATTGTCTGTACCATTGTATAGTTATCTCTAGGATTGTCTATAGATGATATGGCAACTTACTATAGACAGCAGCTCTCTGTAGCATTGTCAAGCTCTTAGTGGTATGCTCACTCTCCAAGTATACGGAGCAATTAATTGGTAGCATTCGTGAAGGGAATCTGTCAGTCACCATACCACGGATGCTGGATTCAGATTTAACTGCTTTCCTTGTCATTTGACCACAATTTTGTTTTGCCCTTGATGGCAGATAAAACTATAGGAACCACTAAACTCTTGTTGCTCTATCAGCCACCACCACTTAAAATCACCGGTCGTGCTACCCACATGCTCAACTAATCATAGTTGACGACTTGACGTCGTACAAATCCCTAATAGGAGGAACACAACAGCTTCACCCATTGATTATCCGTACATAATCTGGTCGTGATCACTCTCATCGTCACCGGTCCTATGACCTTAACGCTCAACGATCTCGACCAGCGGCAGATTCACAATCTCGTCGAGAGCCGGGCTTAGCTCGTTTGGTCAGCTCGCTGTGGAAGGAGCGGCCGGTCAGGAGTTCCATGGATGGAAACTCTCGAGTCTTACCTGTCCGGATTTTATCCGGGCCAAATAAAAATGGATATCTGCGCATGTGGTGTGCACATGAGCGAACCCTCTCCAAAAAAAAAAGAAAAAAAGATTCAGAATCTTATCAAGTCCCGAGCTAAATTTAATGTACTAAAAAAGTGACGCTTCCTAACCCTGCGACGAGCCGACAAATATAGATAATGGAGGCGAAAGGTCTCGGTCACATAGGATTACATTTGGACATCTCGTGGTTTCGGTCTCATGACAATGAAGTGATTGCCGACCAAAGTAGCGTAAGGCACTAACCAGCTAGCCAAAGATGCAAAGTTGGCTCAGAAGTTAGGGTGTTGGGGACTTGCAGCGTTGCACTTGCTTAATTATATTGCCACACCCGCGAGGCTTGCCTCAGATTTAGATGGTTAAATGAAGGATTTTAGACCCATTTGCGCTTAGATTTTAGGGATAATTGATAATATGTCCTAAAATACTTGCTCAATTAATGATTTGTCCTCCATTACATGCTCCTCTACTATATGCCCCAAAGTTTCTTGTCCAATTGATAAAATGCTCTATTTTGAAACTTTGAGCAATATTTGTCATACAACAAGTGCAAATGGTCCTTTCTACCTCTCATATTTTGTGCTTGATTCTTCCAATGCTCTGAGATATATTGGAGATTTTTTCATTTGTTGATGACTTTGTTATTCATACAGGTCTACCATGCCTAACGGGCAACCAAAATGACTTCTATCTTTCATTCCAAATTACCCATTGCTGAATTTTATGCTTACTATAGCAATATATCTTCTTGTACGTGATGAAACTTGAATTCTATTTCATTCAAGTTCAAATATTCAATAGAATAATCAGTAATATTCATTTCATTATTTGTACTGTAGATATCATATAGAGTATTTGAGCAGACAGGCGTCTTGAAGTCAGCTTTCATTCCCAATAGAGATGACAAAATATGAGGGTAGAAAGGACATTTTGTACTTGTTGTATGGCAAATTTTGCTCAAAGTTTCAAAGTGAGGCATTTTATCAATTGGGAAAGGAACTTTGTGGCATATAGTAGAGGAACATGTAATAGAGGGCAAATTATCAATTGAGCAAGTACTTTATGACATATCATCAATTATCCCTAGATTTTATTGAGCTGCTATATATGAGTACTACCGTAATGAGTTCTATGTCCCGGGCTGATGTCCAACCTGCCATGGGATAGATCTGCCCTTGATCTCGACCCTATAAATCCCGGACGATAAGAGGCCATTGGCGGACTTACTTATCGTCAGCAAAGAAGAAGAAAAATTAATTTTCTTATTCTTTATGGACGATTTTTTTCTTCTTTTTAATATTTCACCGGTATTACAATTTCGAGAAAATTTATTCGTCGTTGTTCTTTTTTAAAAAAAAAAATCGATGTGATTATATAATCTAAAAGGTTGTGGACCATTCACAAGGGTTTGAAGAGACAAAAAAATTTGTTAAACAGTAGTTTTGAGAGCTTGAGAATAAACATTATGGTCTTAAAAAAATGGCTTCAAAGCACCAGAGCACTTGATTTGTAAAAAAAGTGATATGGTTTGGCCTTTTGAGTTTTTTTTTAATATTGAAACCATGTCTTAAAACTTTCCAAACCAAGTCAAACGAAGCAAATCAGATTCTTTAAACCACTTCGTGAAGTTCTCGAAATTCAGCTTATAAGCAAATAAGATAAGCTTTAGAGATAACCCCTGCTTCAGAGCCTGTTTTTAACATATTATTTACTTAAATTGTATGATTATCTTTTTTAACATTTTGATTTTTTGATGCCATTTTTGAAAATCTTCGAGTCATTGGTGGAATATTCTCAAATCCAGTTTCGATAACCAGTTTTGGCTTTTTCAAGCCATTGTTCAAAGGTAAAAGTTTAGCTTTAATAGATATTCAGATAATTTCAACATGAGAGAACTTTGGACAACACTATAAAATTTAAATTGATCCATTACGAAATCACCCATTCACATACAGACTCATGGGTTTATTCTCTTTAGTTCATCTTCTTATCTTATCTACCTATCTCCAAATGAAAAAATCAAACGCTTTATCTTTTGCAGTTCTTTTTTCTATCTTAAAACCACGTCTCAGAGCTCTCAGAAACAAGTCAAATAAAGCTCATCGCACTTTCCAAGCTACTCCAAGAAATTCTCGAAGTTCAGCTTATAAATAAATAAGATAAACTGAACAGAACAACCCATAGAATCAACATAAACTTACACTATCTCTAATCATTTTTCCTTCATTTCGTTCTCTTTTCTATTTCCTATATTATATTCTTTTTCTTTATTTTCACTATCTCCAACAGCATCCTTTAAAGGAAATAATATAGAAAAAACATAGGGAACCTCTTACTATCGGAAATGAAAAGGATAATCTTTTCTTAAAAAACACGGCGAAGAAGATCTGTGAGAACATCGAAGGGGAGGCGATTTTCTGAAACGAATGGAAACAGGAAGGAAACCATTGCACCTGGTTGCATCTCAATCCACCGAAGACCTTTACGCCGCATTGTCAACCGAGGGGCAATTCGGTAAAGCCGCTCCCCGGCGGGCGGCGGTCACTGCAAGCGAAAGCACCGGCGCGGCGACCCACCCCCGGTATCGTCTTCCCCGCGAAGCACTGCGGGAACCGCGACGTCGAGGGCACTCTCGTAACTTCCTCCTCGCGCGCAGCCATTCCCCCGAGAGCTCTCACTCCCACACATATAAAAATTTGCTCCACGCACACACAATCACAGACCCCAATCCGTGCGATTAAACTAGCCCCACAAAAAACAGAGACTCCCGAAGCCACCACACCACTTCCTTCCTTGGTTTTGCTGCTCTCTTCTTTTTCCTTCTCCTTCCGTCGCCGCCGTAAAGAAGCGATAGGGAGGGATCAGTAGCTCGGGGAGATCGAGCGGGAAAAGCAATCCGGTGTTTCTGTTCGTCGGCTGGAAAGTCTCCGATCTTTTCTTGGTTCTTGGGGTCGCTGAATTGGTGGATTGATTCGGTTGGCTCTGTGTGCTGTCATGGCGAGGAGGCGGAGGTAGTGGGGCTTGGGTTTCTTGATTTGCTCGTCTCGTGGGAGAATTGTTGTCTGGGAGGTGAGGGGGATTGGGGGAAGGAGAGAGGTGGGGGTGGTGATGTACAGCTCGCCGGTGTCCAAGGATCTGAACCTGCCGGTCCAGCCGCCGCCGCCGCCGATGAGCTCGTCCGGGCTGCTGAGGTACAGATCGGCGCCGAGCACGCTGCTCGGCGACGTCTGCGAGGATTTCCTCCCGTCCGGCCCCCGTGCTGCCAGCCCCGACGGCGGCGCCGACACCGTCTTCTCCCGGTTCTTGGCCGACCATCAGATCCGGGACAAGCCGCCGGCGCCGCCTGCACCTCCCGCCGCCCCGGCCCACTTCCCGGATGAGACCGCCTTGGCCTCCCAGCAGCAGCAGATGATGTTCCACTCCCAGCAGCAGCAACAGCAGCAGCAGCAGATGGCCTCCGTCGAGGGGCTCTACCGCACCGTCAGCTCCGCTGGGATGGACGCCGCCGCGGCCACCGCCGGCGGCGCCGGCAGCCTGATCCGTCAGAGCAGCTCCCCTGCCGGATTCCTCAATCATTTGAACATGGACAACGGTTGGTACTTCCTTAATTTGGCCTTCTTTTGGTACTAGTAGTTGCCCCTCCTCTGCTCGTTTCGCAGCAATTATTGCAGTTCTTGGCGAGTTCTTCCTGGAAACATTTCTATTTCCGGAACTAAATCCTGTGACCTGCACTGCAATTCAGGGTACGGGAGCATGCTAAGGGCGGGCATGGGCGTCGGCTTTAGGAACGGCACTAGCGCCGCCGCCGGTGCCGACTCGTCCGGCGGCGGAGGAGCGGGCAGGCTCAAGGGGCAACTCAGCTTCTCGTCGAGGCAGGGTTCGCTCATGTCGCAGATCTCGGAGATGGGCAGCGAGGAGCTCGGCGGCAGCAGCCCTGAGGACGCTGGTGGCGGCCGGGGTTACATCCCCGGGTACCCGATGAGCTCCGGGTGGGAGGAACCGTCGCTGATGTCAGAGAACCTGTCCGGGATGAAGCGCCCCCGGGACTCATCGGAGCCCGCCCAGGTGCGCCTCCGGCCGTCGCGTCGCCGCCACTCCCATCTTTACTACCATTTCATTCCTCGGAAGGACTAAATTGGAGTGTACCTGTGTGCAGAACGGCCTGACGCACCAGTTCAGCCTCCCGAAGACGTCGTCGGAGATGGCCGCCATTGAGAAATTCCTCCAGTTCCAGGACGCCGTCCCTTGCAAGATCCGCGCTAAGCGGGGCTGCGCCACGCACCCGCGCAGCATCGCCGAACGGGTAAGTTGACCGTGTTCTTGCACACAATTGCTAATTTTCTTTCGTGATCATCAAGCCTAGCAGAGGCTGATCTTGGTAATGCTTGCCCAGGTGAGGAGGACAAAGATCAGCGAGCGAATCCGGAAGCTGCAAGAACTCGTCCCCAACATGGACAAGGTACTGCTCAATTGGCAATAGAACAGTGTATGGTTAGCAAACATATTTGGGATGCAAGGACCACTCCTGAATTAACTCATCCACAACCTGCGCTACCATTACCTGCAGCAAACCAACACCGCAGACATGTTGGATTTGGCTGTCGAGTACATCAAGGATCTCCAGAAGCAGGCTAAGGTAAGAATATCATCGATAAATTAAATTCTCGGCAGGATTAACTCAACACTTATCTGTAGCTTAATTAGGGGGTCAACCATTCCTGGCCACTGGGGTCCAAATCAAGGAGCCGCTTTGCCCTATGACTGAGGGCGAAGGGCGCCTTTTAATTAGTCTTATCCGAATTGCAATGATCCAGAGCCCTCAGTCTGACGGTAACTCATCTCAAATTCGTCTCTTCCCTGAAGGTATTAAACGAAAGCCGCGCTAATTGCACCTGCTCGGCGAGCAAGCACCAGCAGTACTCCGGTTGAGAAGCTCCAGACGCCGGCGTTGCGCAAGACCTGGAGACCGGATTAAGGGGGCAAGAAATTGCTATGGTGGCCAAGAGGGATTGAAGATGTAATGACTGTTTCCATTTCTTGGGTTAAGCTTGAGTAGGAGCTGAATTCAGGCTTGTGTAGCCAGGCAGTGTATAAGCAGGAGAGCAATAGAGCAGTGGCATCATCAAGGATTCAAGTGACCAAGGAGGAAGAACAACGGTAGGGACGGGGGTCTGGGAGAAGAAACAAGTGTATAGTTCTGTTGTAACTGTGCTGTATGTAACTACCCTGCATGCCCATGTCCAGTGCATCTCATCGGATCTTATCTCCATAGAAGTTACTACTAGTCTGTAGTGTAACCTCACCTCATTTAACACACCATCGCTCGCACCAACCTGCTCACCACCAATAAATTCTCTCCGTTTGTCTCTCGTTCCTTGCTTCGCGGTATAGTCGTTGCAGGAGTGCATGATCCGGTGAGGTGAAAAGACTTTTTACTGACAGAGGTCAGCGTCCTTTTCTACCCTTGTTTCTCTTTTCACCTCGCTAAAATATGAACGATCTGCTCAGGAGTTTATTTGTCCTGGACTCGAAAGACGTAGTCAAGCCAGTGGCTTGGCAGGGAAGCGCGGTGAGACTTCGTGCGTTTCTTTTCCTACGCGTGAGAGCATCTCCACCGGCCGCAAAATACTGATTATTTAACTTTTAAAAGATATAGGTAATGTTCTTTTTCAGCGTTTTTGCGTTTACTTATAAGCTGAAAAATTGTAGCTGCTCGACAAGGATATCCGAGGATCAAAAAATATAGAAAAAATAGTTTTGAGAGCTTTAAGAAGAAATAGTAAGACCTATAAAAATTGGCTATCAAACGTCAAAGCGTTTAACTTGTATGAAAATAACAAATTTTCAGCTTATAAGTAAACGTAAACGCGGAAAAGAACACTGCCATAATCTTCGCTTGAGAAAGGAATCTGTTAAACTATAGTGTAAAGAGTAAAGAAATTTTAAATAGTATATAGAGTTTGTAGAGAATAATGGTATAAAGGAGAAATTTAAAATATTTGTTGAAGATGCTCTGCTCTCACCGGGCATTGAAGTAGGTTCATGATTTAAGGCGTTCTTGTGCCTATTATTTCTATTGAAAATATATTACTCACCTTTTCTTATCGGTTCAAGCTTTTGGCTAAAGTGGTCCGCGTATATAATTTAATATAGTATCAGAGCTAAAAGGAGTCCAAAGTTTGAGATTTAACTAACGTGATTGTAAAAATACTTTATTCTGATATACCGTAAAATTTCTCTAAATTCATAGTTGGATTGGTCCGTGCATGTAATTCGGCAATTTTTGTGTGAACGGTCATTGCCCCTTCGTCCACTCCAAGATGATGCATACATGTATTATCTATATATGTGGAGGATTATGGTCTCGAAGGCTCTATAGGGGCCAAGTGGGAACCCTCCAAACTCCGGGTATCCGGGGCTATGGCTCCCGCTATTCGTCCGTGCTTACTTTAATCTTTCTAGCAGCGTCACTGCGTGAGCCATCAGGGGGAGGGAAAAAGAAGGTAAAAAGGTTGATGGAATAGTGTGAGGACAAGAGAGGGATGGGCGTCGATCGCGAAAGCAACCGCATCTACATTTCACTAGGCACAAAATCATTGTTTCGTAAAGGAATGCGGATAGCAGCAGGGAAAGTGAACGGTGCGAGACTGCGAGAGTGGCTGGTTTCTACGGAAAGCTATGGTTGTTTTATATAGGGGTTCGAGAGGCCAAAGTCTTTAATAATTGGCTTAAAAAGTCAAAACTTTAACTTATAAAAAAAAATTACAAATATAAGATTATAATTTGAATTCAAGCCGAAAATAACAAAGCAAAACCAATTTTGGTCCTCTCCAACCTCTTATCAAATAATCAAAACTAGTTGTTTTTTTTTATCCTAATGTATAGTATAGTCAATTAACCTCTTAACCATGCATATAAGGTTGCTAAAGTAAGAGGAGGGGGCATGGCCCATGTTGGCCTCATTAGACTCTGCCAATGGAAAACTCCCTTTCAATACAAAGATGCTTACGCAGGTGCTTAGATGTACAACCTCCTCTAATTAAGCATCTCCCTAAACATAGATGTTTACTTAGGTCATGTACAAAGCAAGGTGTTTGGAGAGATACTTAGGTGAAAAATTGATTTATTTTGTCATGTAGGATTCACAAATGCATAGAGAAGACGGAGATGCTTAAATTAGCATCGGTGCTTGGGTGGTGCTTGCACGTATTTTTTCACTTCTTGTAATATCTAAACGCCCGTATAACCTTCCTTGCATTGGAGAAGAAACTTTTTATTTGGACGCTTAATGACGTGGCAATCCTATCTCTTCTTAAGCCTATGCATACAAACATCTTGCGTTGTACATGACCTTAAACATCACTCCCCTCGTCTAAGCACCCAATCACCTATGTAAATGTTGGTGCTATCCTAGTTGGCTACCTCTTATTTCTAAGCACTCTTTTAAACCTCTGCATCGTGTGTGTGTCTCTATATATATATAGAGAGAGATGGCTAGTGTACTACTCTCAGTGCATTCCTTGTATTCAAGCGGGTTTCTGAAATTTAAGATATTTAACGACCGATCGAGCGTTGATCTTGTTCATCTCATTGAAATATAGCTACCGACCAAGTTTCGTATTTTTTGAATTTGTTTACTATTTGTTTCGTATTTTTAAAAATCAGCCTTCTAATTAGTCGTGGAGCGTCAAAAAAACTGATTTTAGAAAATGCGAAACAAATAGTAAACAAATTCAAAAAATACGAAACTTGGTCAGGAGCTATATTTCAATGAGATGAACAAGATCAACTGTTCGGATCGGTCGTTAAATATCTCAAATTTCAGAAACCCGCTCTGTAGTATGGAGGAATCTGACTGAGAGTACACTAGCCATCTCTATATATATATATATATATATATATATATATATATATATATATATATATATATATATATATATATATATATATATATATATATATATATATATATATATATCTGTCCGATTAATCCATACTGGAGTAGCACAATAGCATGGGGGTTGGGAGCTCGCAATGGGATCCTACCTGAGTACCTCGAGGCCAATAGACAATTTCTCAGCACACCCGCGGCAACACGCGAGCAGGGTTTTAAAACCCGAAACCGCTGACCCACCGGGCCGATTTTTCGAAAAAAAACCGCTAAAAACCACTAGAAACCGGCGAAAACTGCTCAAATTTAAATTCAAACGAAGCGCGCGAGCCACCGGTTTTCTGGCGGTTTTTTAGCAAAAACCGCCGGTTTTACTGGTTTCTCGGCGGTTTTTAGCGAAAAACCGCTACAAAAACCTGAAAACCATAAAAAATGGGAAAAATAAAAAGAGGTCTAAAAAAATATAAAAAATTGGGAAATCAAAATTTTGTTTCATACAAATTGTTCTACTCAACATCTAGTTTTTTATAAGATTTTTTAAATTTTTTTAAAAAATCAAATTCAAAATTTTGAATTGGACCGGGGAAAAACCGGCGGTTTCTCAAACCGCCGCACAGCGGTTCGGCGAGAAACCACTGGTTTTACCGGTTTTTCGTCGGTTTTTAAAACCCTGCACGCGAGTAGCTGGAAGCTGGTAGAGCAATGCGAAAAGGCCTCGCTGCCGTGGGCGGAAAAAACCAACATGCGCGATGAGCGTTGGACCATTCCCATCTACGTCCGTCCCTGGTCGTTGGATGAGGATTCAATGCCAGGATTATATCATACTCAAAACTTTGTTTTTCTATAGCTGTGTAAATATTCTAAAAAATTCAAAAATATAAATATTATCTAATGTGCATCAAGTTCAACATATATTTTTATCATATTTTTTAAGAAAGTTTTTGGTCCATTTTATACTTTAGAACTATTTTCAATAAAATATTAATCATAAAAATATGAGCAAAATATATGTTGAACCTAATGCATATTAGATAATATTTATATTTTTAAATTTTTAGAATTTTTACATCGCTATAAAAAAGACAAAGTTTGAGCTAGATCTAATCATGGCCGTTAGATCCTCATCCAACGGCCAGGGACGGGCGCTAGTCCAACGTCCGTCGGACCGTCCCCGCGTTGCATGCATGCGTGGTCCCTGTGTGGACAACCCCTCTCCACCATTTCCCAAGACGAAACAGATCCCGCCTTGCCGTGCAGCGCGGGTGCATGTTGGTGTCAGGCAGCGGCCACCATCTGATGGTGGAGGAGAGAGCACCCGTGGGGAGAGGATTCAGGGATGGACGTCGCCTCGCGCGCTCGGCCACACGCGCGATTCCATAGGGAGGATGGTGGCGATGGCGGCAGCAGAGAGGGGGACGTCGCCGTCGCGTCTCTGCCCATAGTCACGGCCGCCTTTGGATCCGCGGCGACGCTCCATTTTGGCAGCGCTGTCGTGGCGGAAAGCTTTGCTCGTCTTTTCACTAGCTGTCACGTTTAATGTTCTACTAGCGTTATCCCTCCCTCGAAGCTTTCTTTTACCGACTAGGTATCAATTGCCAGAAAAATAGTCTCAGTCAAATTTTTTTGTCCGTTATATCAAAATCTAACGGACCAGATCTCTCCCACCATCTCCTATTAACCCTCCTCCCCCCAATCCCCACTCCTCTCTGCCTTCCGAGCCAGAGCGCAACTGCACCGCCATCGTCCTCCCCATTTCCTTCCTCTCCAGGGCCGTTCTGCCCTCTTCCTCCCGCCACTGCTGCAGTCCCGTCCACCTAACTCCGATCGTGTATGTCGAACCCCCCATGTCCATTGCCCACCACTCTTCAGCCACCCGCAGCTCCGATGACACCACCGTCTCCCACCGGGGGACCTCCGTCTCCCGGCCACCTTCTAAGCCTAGGGGGCATAGGTAAATCCAAGACCCAAACCCTAGCCCTAACTGACGGAGGGAGAAGCGGAAGGCGGCGGCCGAAGAGGAGGAGGAGGATGGTGGCATAGAAACTGACGTTTAGCAATTCCATTTTCTTTTAACACTATTATCCCTAGAAGTTCTTTTCGGTTGTTCATAAAAAAGTTACCTCTTGTACCAACAGAAGAATTCAGGGTCTGGCAATTCGAGGTACTGCCCTGGCTTGTATCCATGCGTCATCAAAGTTCTTTTTTAATATCTATTTTTGAAATACTAAATAAAACACACAAATATATACGCTTTCTTATTTTAGAGTTAGTATGAAGCTTGTATTCGATTTTTTTGAATTTGATTTACTTTGATATTTTCATTGTTGGTATTTCGGTAAGCCTTTTATTTCTATTTGCTTATGTCTTCAAGATGAAAGGCAAGACAAAGGTAGCAGAGGAGATGATGTCTAAATAGATACCAATGAAGATGTCATGGTCAAACACATAACATGACATATATTAAATCCGTTATAAGTAGTATTGTATGGGCCTTCGCCTAGTAAGTTCTTCGCCTAGTAAGTTCAAAAAGGCCTCACAGAATGTCAATTCTTCCTGCGTAAACTTAAAAATTGATTGGTTAAGAATGAATTGTTTGCATATATGCCATTATTAAGTTTCGATTCCGCAAAAATATCATTACAAAACACGAAATTATTGTTGTTTCATTATTAAGTGCGATTTATTTCAAACATGCCATTACGAGGCCTTCCCAACCTGTTTTGACCAAAATATCCTCATCTTCTTCTTTCTCCTTCTCTCATCTCTCTTCCTCTCCCTCCTCTTCTTCCACCGATGACTCCTGCTCTTGTCGTGCCGCCACCAAGGGTTGGCCGCGTCACCGCCATGCTTACCGGAGAAGGCATCGGGGGAAGGAGGAAGCGGAAAGTGAAGGCTGCAGGAGGGTGGAGGGAGAAGAGAGAGATGGCCGAAGGAGAGGAAGAAGATGGTGAGGGCATTTTACTCTAAGAGATCTGACAATGCTCAAAATGGATGTCTAAAATGAATCGCACTTAATAATGGCATAACAATAATTTCACGTTTTGTAATGGCATTTATGAAAAATCAAAACTTAATAATGGCATGTATGCAGTTAACCCAACTTTAACAACTGATCTATCAATACTGGCTCATTGAACACCTTCGATGATTTAGGATGGTAGCTCTGCACAAGTGGCATCCGGTTTTGCCCACACGAGATAGTTCGTGATTTTCAGACTTAAAACAATCTTGGAAAATTCTCACAAATACTTTGATATATAAGGATCATGGAAAAAAAATTTCAAAGTTTAAAACTTGAAATTATTCTAAAAAATTAAAATCAATGAAATTTAGTTTCAGATATTTAAATTTTATATAATTCTAAAATTATTTTTTCATGATCCTTATGCACTAGAGTATTTTCAAAAAAATTTAAAATTTCCTAGAGCCGAAGAATAAAACTTGGACAAAACTAAATTTCATGTCTCTTCGATTACAAACTACATGTGTCGCTAGCGGAAGTGTGATTTTAACCTGACCTGTCGCTATTTTTTTTAGGGATCTCTATTTTTTTTCATGCACAAGGCCAGTGCCCAATGCATTGCATCCAAGAAAGAAAAGTAGAAAAGCAGCCCGGGGAAATGGTTAGTGGCGATGATTCGGCGAAAGAGATAAAAGTGAAACCGAGCTTTGATCATGTGACGAGTCCCCATCGCCAGAAATGTTCATCTTTCCGACCTCCACGCGTTCTTTCCCAGTTTTGTCCGGCGAGCGGTGCCTGCCCGTGGGCCGTGGCACGTGCTTGCTCGGTTTCAGTTGCTCCTTGTTTGCGTCCCAGCTCCCATGCGATGCACCTGGACCTGTGGCTTCCTTCATTGGATCATGAGTTCATGAGCCATGCATTGTCAGACTGCCGACCTCCAAACCCAACGGTTCGCGTAATTATTAATCACTTGTTAGGCTGGGCTGCGACTGCAAGAACGCCGAGAAGTCAATGTCTTATGAAATGAGCCTAGCCCGGTAGATAGTAGAGAGTCAACCGCCAGGCGCCAACCTATGAATTTGTCAACTCCTTAAATATCAGCCCGATCATACGCCCCAAGTCAACCCTCGCGATCAGACACTGGATGCATTGTAAGTTCCTTGGCTAGCTCACACCGGCCGCTGGTTGCATCTCAGAAGTTGCAAGCCGCAACTCTCAGGTCTTCTTTTCGACTTATCTGATTTATTGATCTTTTTATTTCTGTAAGTTGAATTTTGAGATTTTTTTGAAATGGTTTTAAGAATCTGACCTATTTTGTTTGACTTGCTTTTTAAAATTTTGTGACAAATCTTTAAGAAAAAATGACCAAAAATACCACAACATTGGTGTTTTCGAAACCGAAAATAAGCAAAGTCGAAAGGAACATGTCAGACTCCCGGACATAGTCATGGGCAGAGCAAGCAGAATTCTTGGTGTTTCTTGCCGCTACTACTTAGGATTACTGCTTATTTAAAGCCCAAAAGACATTGGATAATGGGGGGCATGATCCAGGGCCAATCAGCTCGGCCGACGACAAGATGACAGGGCAGGATCTCACAGTCCACATCGCGCGCCACAAAAGCTAAAAGTGGCCGGCGGCGGCAGCTGCACAGGTGATATCTTGTCAGGGAGGCGCATGCGGCCACGGACGACGCAAAGGCAGGCTACGCCTACGAGCGGTAGCAACGAACCTGGCCGGCCGGCCGCTGCGCCGCTCGTTTCTTGCCGGAACCGGAAGGGGAACAAGGAAGGAAGCCTAGCCAAGTAGCCACCGCGGCAGGTAATAGGCGTGAGAATGGGATGGCTCTTGTGGAGTCATGGGGTCAAGTTACTCACTCATGTGGTGTCTTTAATACAGTGGAAAGGAGCAGCTCTCACTCGCCCTGTCCCTGCCTGCCCGCCTCTCTTTCCATGTATGCGACGATGGACAATAATGCACTGCACGTCTGCACCTGGGCATACGGGGGGAGAGAGAGAGATCCATCATCTATGGAGGGGGCTACTGGCGCATCAACAGGCACGCAAGCACGCACAGTGAGGTTACGTTTCTTTGGATTAAAAAGCTGCTTCTGATTATAATAATTTAGGCAAAAAAATTATTAAAAATTAGTTTTGAGAAGAAATACTAGGTTCCTAAAAAAATACTATGAAATGTTAAAACGTTTTGTTTGTATAAAAATGATAAATATCTCACTTCTGATTATAATCATTATAATCTGATTATTCTGATTATAAACCGAGAGAGAAGGGAGCGAATGGCTGTGAAGGAACGGTGGGAGAGGCCGAGGTGGCCACTGCTGTCTAGTGGCATCATGCTGGATCGATCGCCTGCTGTTGCGCCCGTCGGAAGCGTCCTCACGTACAGACGGGAGATGATGCATGGGTGGGCAATGAGTTCTTCCACTGCGGAGCCGTGGACGGCAGCGTGCCTGCGCCGTGAGGTGCTCTGCCATCAAGCAAACAAACTTATTAAAATCCTAGTTTGATTTTTTTAAGTACCGTGGGATACGACGATTCAGTCCACAGCTCTAATACACCGCAAAAATGAGATACAGGTTTTTATTCTCTTTGTAGGAATTTCAACCCGTGTGATGAGCTACTCTGCTTTGATCCTTAACCATACTCGTTGGCGACTTTTTGTCATTAAAGAGCATCTCCAGTCCAGCAGATGCTCTAAAATCGGATCTCTATATACCCTCTCTAAATCATTATTCGCTCTCTATATTTCTATCATTTCCAACAGAACCTCTATTCAGAAAAACTATATAGACTGACATAGAGAGCCTCCAAATTTAGAGGCTGTGAGAGAGAGACTCTAAATTTAGAATCTAAGATAGAGACTTTGCTGGAGAATGAGAGACTCTAAACACATAGAAGATTCTGTTTTAGAGACTATGCTAGAGGTGCTCTACTGGATTTTTCAGATTAGATAAATTAAAAATATTCTAAAATTCCCAATCCAATACAATTGGGTCAAAACCGTTAAACCGGCATTTACCTTGACAAGGGACCTCGTCATCCGGTTTTGTTTTTTTCCCCAGGAAAAAGGCCACAAGGCAATAATCAAAGCTAAACATAAAAAGTCAAGAAATCCCTAAAATGCCATCACTAAAGCTAAATTTAAGAATCCCTAGTGAGATTAGATCCTCCCAATAGTTCTCTCTCCCCTAAATGCACCCCATAAAACATTTATCCACTAAACAGTGACAGTCTGGAAGTGAGAGCAAACCAATCTAGGATATAGGATAAGTCCAAAACCTCTTCCTAAATTTAGGGGATATGTAAGTAAATCTCCTGACTCCATTTTAGCACGAAGGCTGTTGGACTTGCTCTAAAATATGATTTTTTAAAAAAAATATTTTTTTTACAAGATGGTGATGGAGCCATGGAGATGAGGCTTGTTGATCGGTTAGTTGCGCCTGGCGCTCTGTGAGAACACTGTCAGGAGATAGGGAGTGTTTTTCTTTTCAGAGGTTGCCGTCACGGCCGATGTGTGGACACTATGCAGAGAAGGAGCCATGAATCCAGGCCGACGATTGGATGGGAAGCGCTCACTTTCTTCGCTGAGACCTGAGTGAGAGCGTCCGGCCGCGGCGGGAGCGTGTCCGCGTGCGGCGCGGCCGCATTAAAACGCCGCCCCGGTTTCCGTTGGTCGATCGGGCGATCCATTCCGCGGGGTCGTCGTGCGTGGCCGGTTCAACGCGCACGCGCGGCGCCGCTGAATTCCCGATCCGCGGCCGCTCCTGAAACTTTGCTTCCACCCAGGACTTGCAGCGCAAGTCTTCAGGGTGCATTAAACGGAGGAGAGTTTCTTCCTTACGCTGAGAGCATGTCTAGCAGTAGCCGTTTATCTCATTTGTTAGGAATAGAGTGTCTGATAGAGAAAAAGAATTTTTTAGAATGTAGTGTGAAGAAATTTTAAAGGACACATAGAGTGTGTAGAGAATAGTGTTATAGACAAAAAATTTGAAATGTTTACTGGAGATGGCCTGACCTAGATAAGTTTCTTCCTTCACACTTGATGCGGATTTTTGATGTATCACTTGGTTGTTTTGTTCTTCTAAGTATTGTATGCAGGATAGGCCTTGTTTGGTTTAACTTATATTAAAATTATAATCTACATCGGGAAATATGTTTTTTACGAGCTAAATGTTTTGATTATAGTCATTTTTTTAGGCCTTGGTGTTTTTTCTCTTAAAACCATTTTTAATATTTTTTTTGACTTATTCAAGTGTCCTAGCGAAAAAAACCACATCTTTTCATATTAATAATCCGCGTTACATGTGAAAAGTTGAATGAAACAAGGATCCGTGTTATCTAATACAACACTAAACATACTGCACACAATAAAGTTTGTCTACTTGCATGCCGTTGTAGCATGTACACGACTTAATCTTATACAATATTGACTAAATTGCACCGTAGGTCTTTAAAGTTTTAGGTTTTTAAAAATTTTATAGAATTCTAGAATTTTTTTTTACGAATTTTCAATTTGGATTCATTTTTTATGGATTTAGGATGACACATGGCCATTTATAGTCATGTGTTATCTTGACTAGGCTGCTCATGTCATTAAAAACACCCTCTCCATAGCATTTTGGACCTAATTGAGATGGTAACACAACTTCGCGTACCCACATATCTGGTTTTGGAAATTTTGCACTTAAACAAATCCGAGACAACTATAAGAACTTACGGTGCAATTTACTATAAAATTTTTATTGGAAAATTTTTCTTTGTGCCACTACAAGTTGTGTAATATCGGATTTGCTACCGCATAAGTAGACATCTCGTTTTTGCCATTACTTTTTTTGTGCCTCATTTCGTTTATGCCACTTTTATCAGTCAAACCCTTTTGGCCATCATGTTGGGCTAACAATAGCTGGTCAAATGACCATTAGGCCCCTGTTTCTAGACATACAATACACATGCAGTGTGGCACTACATGTTCTATGTAAATTTCTAAACATGCAGCAGACATGCAAATTTAGTAATTTATGAACTTGTTCTATTAATGTATGCAAATTTTGGCACCAAATGTTACGTGACATCACGCACCAGTCAAACCAAGGGCATAATGGTTATTTCACTAGCTATCGTTAGCACAACATGATGGTCAAAGGGTTTGACCTTTCCCTGATATGGCATAAACGAAGTGGGGCACAAAAAGCAGCGACAAAAACAAGATATTTGATTATACAGTAGTGGCAAATCCAATATTGCACAACTTTGTAGTGGCACAAATAAAATTTTCCTAATTTTTATTGATTCTCGTGCTACATCCGACTACAACATAAGAGATAACTTTCTCTGTACTTCCTTTGCTTATCTACGCCATCTCATATCCTTGCACGACTTTGCGTATCATTATATATGCTCACATTGTCCAGAGTGGCTTGGCTTAGGTTTAAAGGTTTAATCCTAACTAAATTGATCGCCTGAAATGGAATCTACATATGTGTGGTCATCTCCTGATCTCCGTTTGGTCCGTGCTACTCCTTTCGGTTAAAAAAAACATAATGTTTGAGATATGTGAGAGTCAAAGATTTAGAACTTTATTAATGAATATCTTTTAAAACTATCTAGATTGGACACATGAAAATCATACATATAGATTTGTCTTAAAAAAACATTTTCATAATGTCGGGACCCTCCTGGCGAAGTCGGGCCCCTTCTGTGCTTTACCTGTACTAGTCCCTGGATCAAGTAGCTAGTACACACAGATTACAGAACTTGGATCATAACTATGATGATTAATTTACATATTACATATTACATCAGAATGCGCCAAATGGCGTGGTTACAGTAGTCTGGCTCGATGGCCTTACAAAAGCAGAAGTCTAAATTTTACAACCGCAACTCCAAAAGAGGTAAACCAAAACAATCCCCACAGGCAGAGTTGGAGGAACGCAGCCCTAGGCGTCGGTATATTCCTCGTCCTGAACTCCATCAGCGAAGATGTAGGCTTCGGGGTCGCCATCTTCTGGGTCACATGGGTACTCCGAACTTGCCCGTTGGAACGCGCAGCCCTGCGGTAAAGCGTGAGGGTGAATATTGGTGCAAATACTCACAAGTCAATTGACATATGAACATGCATGGCTTAGACAAAGAGGGAGGGTAGGACTTGGTTGCGAAAAGCGAGTTTTGAAATAGTTTGCTTAAGGTTTTAAAATCAATTTAGGAAAGGAGTGAGTCAGATCAATTGATAAAACATTTAAATCATCCGGTCCCAACCAGCTCTTGCCCGAAAATTGGCTCACACGATGCAAATCGTGGTTTTTATCCAAAACATTTTCCTTACGGCTAATCACCGAAGGACCATTCCCTCTCAACGGTTAACCACCGTATGGACAAATCCCAAACGTCGGCTAAACCACCAAAAGTCATATCCTCACGGCTAACCACCATAGGCTCCCAAAACAAACACGACAACTGCCGGTTTTCTCCTTTAAACATTGAGAAAGAGAGAAAAGAAAACTACCATTGTGATCACGCCACCGTCGTCTACCCTTGAACGTGGACACGGCTTTCTAGAAAGTTTTACACTCTGCAGAGATCTCACGCTTTACCTATGAGAGGTGGTTTTTCCTAGGAATCACCCAAAGAAAAATAGTCACCACAAAGCCTTTGACAATCTAGCTCTTAACTTGGCATCCTCTCTAAGTTTTCACTGCAGCGCTGGTATCCCCAGTTGGCTAAAGCCCCCTCTTAAGCCTGGTAGGCCGGCGATAGCCTTGCTCCTACTCCATCACATGGAATGTCCAAACTAAGAGTTCGAAAGGTACTCAGCCAGGGCCCGTCCATACAAGCACTCATGGTCACACTGTTGTTCTTAGTCTTGACAACCACAAGGTCACGGTCCTTAGGGATTGGGGTGGTTCCCACACTGAACCCAAATCTCATGCTCACCACACCAGCCAATCAATCTATCCACCCCAATCAAGTTTTACAAATATTTTCATAAACCGCCAGGTGACATATCCGCCACCTGGTACTAACAGTTTTTCCACAATAGTACCATGCTACTGCTAATCAAATGAGCGTTTGCAAACAGAGAGATACTTTGAATCAAAACAGACATTAAATCAGGGATGGTTTATTAATCATGTGGCAAACAGCTATTAAGGACTAGTAGCACGACTAAGCAAGATTAATTAAGCTAATCAAGGATTGGCAAGTAATTACGGATAATTAGCCTAAGTTATCAAGGATCAGGATTAATGACATAATTAAAGTGTATCAGGTTCTTAACTATAATCCTACCAAAATGACAGTGCTTAATTAACATAGCCATGCACATTTAATGAACATCTAAGAAAACATTTGCAAAACTAGGTATCAAATATGATGGAGGGCAGTTAGGAGGGAATTGTCAACAATGACTTGCCTTCAGCGATGATATTATCCCAGTCTTGAAATTCTCCTGCTCCTAGGGCTTCTGCTTCTGTAGCCCCTTTCTCGGAATCTTTTCCTGCGGATTCTATTCGTATAAAGAAATTGAAATAAACGCCGGCATGCATATGATGCAATTTACAAATATTTTTAAATGCTATTAAACATATGAAAACTTCTTTGTTGATTTACTTAAAATTTTCCAATAGTAATTTAGATACCAATATTTATATGAAATGCTACACATAAATATATAACATGATTATGATGCAATTTAGGAGTTTCTCAAAATAAATACTAAAATGTTAAAATACTTTTGATAACACAGATATATTCATTTATTTTTATCACCATATCCTATTAACATAAAATTAATTGTGATTATTTGTATTTTATATCCTTTTAGTAGAAGAAAGCTTAGTTATCATATCTGAGCTTGTTACTAATTAAATAAAATTCACTAATAAATAGAGTTAAAGATTTTGAACATTTTCTACTTTGGAAGTTTCTCCAGAACCGGTCTAGATCTAGATGAACCGACCAGCTAGAAAATAAACCGACGGTTTTCTTGGTTTATTGAACTGGTCATCTTCAACCTCCCGTTCCCCCGTTTTGCTACTCCGGCGAGGGTTCGGTTTTGGCCAAAATCCGGGCAACTCGCAGCATGATAATTTCTGATTTTTGGTAGGAAGATTACTAGGCATATGAAGAATTCATTTTTGGGCTTAGCCCCAGTTGCGGTGATCCGGCTCACCGGCGTCGAGCTAGGGTTTGGTGCGGTGGCGACGGCGGGTTGAGCTCATTCTGGAGCTTCTCCGGCCATTCCAATGGGTTGAGGAGATTCTAGGGATGAGGTATGAGTCGTGTGTGGCATCAGTGAGGCGAGGGTGGCTCGGGTGCTAGCTAGCACCGTGCGCCGTGTTGCTCTAGCGGTGACGACCATGGCGCTAGTGGTTCCGGCCAAATCCGGGGTCGGGGTGGCTTAGGTCAGCTACTACGATGCTCGAGGCTGCTAAAGCATGTCTCATTTTACAATTTAAATCAAAATGCAACAGGTAGATGTAATCGTTAGGACGGCCGTGGTAGCAATAGGAAAGGGAAACAACGGTGGCGAGGCTTACCGGCGAGTTTCCGTTGATGCGGTAAGCTCGGAGATGCTCCTGGAATGTTGACAAAGTTTCCAACGTCAGGTTCTTGCGGTGGTGCTTGGCGGTTTCGGTGGCTCCCCGTGGTCTGTTGCTTCGAGCAGTGACGGCGAGTATGCCGGGGTGGCGACCAACGTGGAGTGGCTTAAGGGCGACGCGGTCGGGTTCAGGACACGCGGCACGTCCTCTCCAGGCTACGCACGCCTGCTCAAGCGATGTGAGGCCGAGCGAGCGACAGCTCGTCCCATGCTTACCCCAGGTCGAAGGCGTATTTCCCACAAAGGGAAAACGCACTTCCCTTTTCTGGATGGTTTCCTGAAATGGTATGTCCAAATGGGATAGTTTCCTATTCGGGCAGGGCCTTTAGGTTTAAGAGCTTAGGTAATTTTTTTTTCATAGCTCGGAAAAATAAGATAAAAATACTAGAAAATTCAGAAAGATGTGAGGATTCCAAATATGAATTTTATTTTATGTAACAATCAAAATACTCTTTTATGGTGTACTTTTAAACATATTATGGGATGGTTTTCTTTTACAAAAATTTCTATAAATCTTCCTAATATTTTAAAAAGGTATTATGAGTTTTTAACATTTATCATAAAATCAAAACCTTTTTCACACTTAGGTTTTTGAAAATGGTGATGTTACACATAATATCATATGTTTAGTGAATTATACATATAAATTGCAATAGTAATTGATTGTCAAAGTCGTATTTCGGATACGGCTGTGTCGATTTTCGGATACGGCTGTGTCGATGGCCAAGAAATTACGTGTTTGTGAACCGAGGAAGTATCATTTTCTATGCCAAAAAAATCGCAAGGAAACTGGTTTTGATTTTTTTGAGCCAGGGATTGTTTGGACCAAGTGCATATTACAACTAACAAACACAAATAGAAACAAATACTAGCAAAATCATATGATCTTTGCGTTAATCACGAGCCAAAAAACATGACCTTTTCCTTTCGAATGCGACGTGTTCCTTGGTAACGCACGGCAGCAAAGCTAAAGCCCCCATGAAACGGGACCCAAGTTTCTGACGACACGCCGCGCTGGCACCGCCGGAATTCGTCGGGGTTGCCTTCGGGGACGCAGACATCACGCCGCCGGCGCGAGTCAGGTCGGCGCGGAGCGGGCCGAACAATGTGGATGTGGGTGGAGCAGTTCCGGCCTGGGCTTTGTCCGGTGATTCGGCGACTCCGCGTGGACCCAAATCGGGCGTTGGGCTGCGTGGGAGTTCGGGCCTTTGGGCCCGCGCGAGTTGGACGGGTGCGGTGCCTCGCGGCAGGCCTAAGTTCAGGTGGAAAGGAATGTGGCCTTGTCACGAGCGTGCAAGACGACGACAAGGCCGGCCAGGCCTCTCACTAAGTTTTACTATTCACTAAACGACAACTAAAAAAAATTGACCTTCTAAAAAAAAACATGGTAGCGAAGGCACCGTCCAGGCTAGTCACTTTCACTAAGCATATCTGTTTCTTGGCATCTTGTAAGACATCTTACCGCAGGTCCAACCGTTTTATCTAAAATCGGCTCTCTATATATGCTCTAAAAAAGATTCTTCCATGTATTTCTATCATATCCAGTAGCACTCACAAAATCTCACTCTAATAGAAAATGTATAGTTAGAAAAGAGAGACTCCCTATATGTAGGGAGCGAGATAGATGTTCTCTAAATAAAAAGTGATATAGGGAGTTTGTTGAAGTGAGAGGATCGAAGATAGAGAAGGATGGCATATAGAGCACCTGCTATAAATGCTCGCCCAAGAGCCCCGCATCTATTTCTGTCCCACTGACATAAACTTGGCTACACATAGGTCCAACAGTAATCTTTCTATATTTACATTGAAATCGAACCACTTTTATATAAGATTTCTTGAAGTTTTCTAAGAAATTCTTGCGTTCTAGACAGGACCTAGATACTACGGTGGCGCTTGCGCCGCACAGTATCCTCACCCTTGTTCCACCCAAAGCTTACAAGTTGATCATCTAGTAACATACAAACCATGAACATGGCAAAGTTTCTCGCGTAAGCGGTTTGGGAAGATTTTAATATCAGAATTTCATGTTGATCATCATAATTCACAAATGTTGAGCTATTGCATAAATCCTTTAGGCAGACATGTGAACCAGCATTCTGACATACGCTACATCACACTAACAACAATCAGTTAAAAGAAGAGTAAGTGGTGTCCCGGCTTAGCATTTTGCTAGGATCTAGCTGTATCTGCAGAGCACCCTGCATTTGAGCAGTCGATCCTGGACATAGAACCCAGGCATCACCAAGATCTTTACTTCAGAGGGGTTCTGAGACCTTTGTTTGTCAAGCTGGATTTCCTCCATGTATATCTGATCAAATGCCCGGTTTTCCTCAACCCGCAATATCGTCAGAGGAGGGTTGAAGGAAAACGCCAGCAGGTGGAGCAACCAGATGCATTTCGCGGCCACAAAGAAGCACTGCAGTAGCTGCTCAGCCCATGGCCGCGACCAGTTCAGCGTGGACACAATGCAGCTCATCTTGTGGTCGCAGAAGCGGCTGAAGTCCTCACAGTAGTACTTGGTGCCCTTCTTCAGGACCTCATTCCAGCTAAGGTTGCGCAGCGCGACAAATGAAGCAAAGTTCTCCTGCCGATCTTGCTTAGGGTCAAGACATTTGGGCGGACCGTTCTTCTGGAATGTGCAGTTCTCAAAGTCTTGATACATCGCTTGGTTCATGAGAGCTTCGAGATGATACAGTACTACTTTCGAGTGCTTGTCAGTGAGCGTGAGCTGATATGGTTGTAGGAGTAAGTTTAGCTTATCTGATAGCCCATTGTCAACATATTCAACTTGTTGAATAAGTACCTTGCATAACTGTTTGATGGAAAGACGGGCCTCCGATACTATCTGCAAGAATCCTTCTACCATTACTTCATGACTGACGGGCAATGAATTGTCTCTACTGATACTAACTGATCTTGCTGATCTCTTTGAGTGAGATTGCATGTTCTTCGTGCTTGTTGCTTGCTTTAGAGCCTTCTTAAGTTCTGAACAGTATGCTTCCAAGCTCACTAGCTTGGTAGTCAGTTCTCCCAAAGAAGATTTCATCTCTGTGGCTTCTTGCAGAGCGGCATCCCTATGCTCATTGGCCTCAACAAGCTCTTTCTTCAAAGCCTCCAATGAAAACACCCCCCACTCCTTCAGAAGCTGCGACACATTCTCGCATTCGATGGTGTTTGGCGACATTTCGGACTTTGGTTTCCTCTTTGACTTGGGTAAGAACCATGAGAGAATGTGTGGCCCTTTTTGCCTTGTCCTCGAGCAGGCAGAGGGGTGGTAGTTCGACAGTGGCATTCCATTGCTGAGGTTCTTCAGTGACTTGGCATCAGTTTCAGGGTCCCTACTGATTGTTGCAGGCTTGCAAGTGTTACACGTCGTCACAGCCTTAAATTCTGCCAAATCTGTCCTCCGGCTTGCCGATTTGAGGAAACTGTCAACAGAAAGAGCAGGTTGAAGGAAGGATGGATGGTTTCTGCATGCATTTCTGTTCCTCATATGCTCGTTTGATGAAGAGAAGTGGAGCTCGCTATTTGATGAAGAGAAGGTGTTGTGATTGTCAAAGTCTGAAAAGGCCACCTCATCTTCCTGACCTTCATGGTCCAGACCAATGCCACTCCAGTTCTCAGATAGGCTCCGGTTGTCTTGGCGAATATAGTTCATTCCACCCAAGGGCTCTTCATCATATTTCTAAGGGAATTCATCATACAAGCCATAAGTTTTACCGTCAAAAGATGATCAGAAAGTAAATACCGCTGAGCAAAAAAAAACATGACTCAAGAAAATTGTGATACCAGCAGGCAACACAAATTTAGGTGTAATGTTTCAGTAGAGACAGGCTAGTACAGAGTTTATGATCCTGCACAACTTTGGAATATCGAAGGTCCATGAAACTAAAAAAAAAAACTGCATCTAAGCGTTTTCAACTTTCCATTCCACTCATACCTTGTTTTAATTTTTCAAGTCAATATTAATTACCACTTTTTTGGCAAAACAAAAAATGCACAGCCGATGCTAACAACTTAGTAAAATGTCAGTCAATGTAATACAGACTGCATAAGTAGGATGCTCTGGAATGTAGTAGACCAACCAGACTCAACACACTTCACACATTTATTTACCAACATGATCCTTGGCTGCACTTCTAGGTACAGAAATAAGAATCTTCATAATTCTTGGTTTCTCTCTCTTAGATTTTTTTTTTCCATAAGTAGGTTACCCCCCTGTTTCCATTTCATTAACAAAACGGAAAGAACAGACCACGTACGTTCACATCATAGCACCGTAACACGCGATCTAGGTTCAAATCCTCCAGACACTACGTATTACATTTAACAAACAGGACCAGGTTCCCAACAAGCACAACCAACAGCAATCACTCCTCTCCACTCAGTATAGATTCACTCTTAGATGGTAACTGAAACACTTACACAGCGGATAGATTCACTCTTCAAATCATGCTAGAGCAGTCCTAAAAAATAAAGTTAGAACTTCCCCTAGTAAAATCCAATCAACACTATCATTTTCACCAAGGTCCATCAGTAAAACCAGAACCTACTGTAGAATGAAAATTAACACCATAAGGTGCTTAGCACGAAAGAATTAGCAACCTTACACTCCTCACACTTGAACAAGCAAATCAGACATGGTTGCTAAACTGATTTAGCATCAAAACAGTTGAAAAATGTCCAAAACATCTAGCGTTGCAGACAGAACAGACGATTCCAGCGCCAAAGGAGCCACCTTTTACACACACTTGTTCATTACACCAAGAAACAGTACTACTACAACCGAAGGCGTCACACATGGTTGCAAGAAGTGCCGAACGCTCATGAACATGCTCACCGGAGTAAAGACGGGGTAGTCCTCGGCGACGACCGCGGCCGCAGCGGCGGCCCTTGTGAGCGTCGGTGAAGCGCCCGGTGGGAGGCGGATGACGGCAGGGCTGCGGCTGGCGCCGGCGTAAGCAGCGTACCCGCTGGCATTGGCGCCGGGCGCGCCGCCCTGCAGGAGCGCGGCGTGGAGAGCCCGCAGCTCAGCGGCCTTGGCGATGGCCGCCTGGAGGTCCTGCCGCGTGTCCGGGACCGGGACCACTTGGTGGGAGGAGGAGGAGGTGGCAGCGGCATCAGCGGCCATGCCGACGGCGATGGCGCCGGCGCCGGCGCGAGGAGTGGGTCAAAGGCTGCGCCTTGGCTCCGGCTTCGTGCAGAGCCGTGGTGCTACTGGTCATAGCAGAGCGGAGGTGGAGGTGGGGAGTCTCCTCTTCTTGCTTGGCCCTCTCGGGAGTCCGGAAATGTGAGGGGGAAGAAAGGAATAATGGCGTCTTGCTTCGCTTGTCTCGTTTTCACAAGAGAGAGAGACTCACTATTGCGTCGGTTGCGTGGCTGTTTGGACGTGTATTCTGCAGTATAAAACCAGGCGGGTAAAAGCATCCACGCCGAAAGCTCTATCTCTATTTTCTTTCTTCATTACTTTAAAATTCCTTCGTACTCTACACTACATCCTAAAAAATTTCTCCTCCACTAGAAACTCTATCTCTAAAACTCTATTTCTATACTACTATATGTTTCTGCTACGGATACTCTAGTGGTACTAATGCTGGGACCAGCATTGCATCGGATTTGGAGTAAGAAATGGGGAAGGAGTGCCATCTGAATGAGAAAGCAGAGCAGAGAGAACCTTGCTTTACAGATAAGACGAGGGACGGCGGCATCATCCTGAAAGGAAAAAGGAAATGTCAAGGTGAAGAAATCTCTTCTTTTTATAACGTAATCCCTCCGGTCACCGATGCAGTTGTTTCGAACATTGACACGTATTGGACCACTAATTACTAACACAGTATATTTATAAAACCTACTAAAATTATAATATTATAAAAACACTCTTAGAGTGTATAATAGGGTATGTGTAACGCTATACCCATTTCTAGTCCTATTTAAGAGCAAGTTACCTTATAATAAAATAAGTGTCAATCGATTATTAATAAAATTACACTATAACTATACTAAAATTGCACATTCTAAATAAGTGCAAATTTAGTTTTATCAGTATACAATTTTAGATTGACTGAAACAAGCATGATGGTTTGAAACATAGGAAAATAAAATCATGTAAGTACGTGTATTCAACAGATTTATGCATCAACAAAGCATAGAAATCAACAAATAAAACTGATGATTGATAAGTAGCAATTTTGATACTAAAATTACACCTTTGTAAGCTGTGCAATTTTAATTTTACTAGAGTGCAATTTAGATTGACTGATAGTTAAGAAAATTTCAGTCGCCTGAGATATGTTACTATTCACCTTCTCGGGCTATTTTCTGCCTAACTAACACTATACCTATTTCTCCGATTCCTATATATCTCTCTCTTAGAGCAGTCCCAATGGACCACGTAGGCGGTATCTAAGCAGTTTTTATACTATGGCACATAGGCCAAAAACTGATATGGAGGGTCATTAAAAGAAGAAAGTGATGTTCCATACAAGATATCATTTTTTTATTAGACCAAGATGCATAGACACCACGAAATTGCCACTAGGACTCCAACAATTTCGTTGCACGCACATTAGTGGTCTACTTGGATTTTCTGCACCGAACGAGATCTAATTTGATGTTGTGTGTGTGGCTCTGCTCACACCGGATCACAGCAAATGCATGAGTAATGACTTTGGATTACTAAACATACACACTACCTATTGAAAATTTGCTATAGACATTACATAATAAATACTCTATCTTTTCTCTTCAATTCTTTAAATATTGCTATACACACTACTCGCTGGAACTGCCTTTATATTAACGATGTGGTATTTAGGACACTTGCATTTCACATCTCTCTGTGTGCGCGTGCGCATCAGGTGCCTACTGCCTTCAGGATGCATAACAATGCTGCATCGCATGCTTGGACAGCTTGGTTTCTCTGCGATGAGCTAATTACTAATGAGGCCGTTGAAGTTTTTTATGAACTATCACTATCTGCATTTGAAACTGTCATTAGTCATGGACAGGGGCCTGTATGCACTGCATTTTTTTTTTTTTTGAGAAAATGTATGCACTGCATTTGATCTGAGCAGGCAATGGCGCCAAGCTGGGCCGCTGGGGTAGGGCAAGGGCGCCCAACCGAGCGGAAGGATGGACAGGTAAAGCACGGCCCAGGTGGCTCCCACACGAGCAGTGAATTGATTGGTGCCACTGCCCGGTGACCACTGATGCCCTTGACTTTCAGGTACGCATGCTCCAGGGATCGTGGCTCCTGTCTCACTGACAACTTCCATACCGTGGTAGCAAGCATCATCGCTCCAGTGTACGACTGTGCCTGTGCATGTAAGTGTGTCGCCGACTCGCCGTTTAGGGCTCGTCTTACCGTTTATGAACAGATACCCCTGACCCTCGGTAACGGGAACCGTTTGATAATCGAGCGATATCAAAACCGATCAAAAATCGTTTTGCCGAATTTAAATCCGACCTGGTCCAGTTTCTCGGTCAATAATCGAGCAAGAATGCTTAAAAACTGTGGCACGACACGCTGCGGCGCTTCGGGCACGGGCGACGCGGCGAGAACCACAACCATCCACGCGGAAGGTCTTGAATGAATGAAGAAACGAAGCGTATGAATAAATTTTTTTCAAAAGAAAAAATCACACCGAACTCTTTAAATACATGTCAGGACCCCCGGCGGAGGGAAGGTCCCACCTGTGCTTTACCTGTGCTAGTCCCTGGATCAGTAGTTAGCACACACAGACAACAGAATTTTGATCACAACCATCTCGATTAATTTACATACATTTACATCAGAGTGCGCCTAACGGCGTGGTTACAAAAGGTTGGCTCGAAGGCCTTACAAAAGCAGAAGTCTTTACAAAGGCACTAGGGCCTCAAAATGTATCTAAAGAACCAGATAAAACCAAAACATTTTCCCACAGGCAAAGCTGGAGGAACGTAGCCCTCAGCGCGTCAGATATTCTCATCCCGACTCGTCGGTGAAGACGAGGCTTCGGGTCTCCGTCTTCGGGTTGCACGGTATTCGCGACCAAGCTTGGCGTCGAGAAATTGACCCAAGAAAGCGAGGGTAAGTATTGGTGAAAATACTCGCAAGTCCATTGACATGTGCATATGCATGGTTTTAACAAAGGGAAAGGTAGGGCTCATTTACGGAAAGCAAGTTTTAAAATAGTTTGTTTAAGATTTTCAAAGCAATTTGGGAAAGAAGTGGGGTAATCAAATTGATTGACAAATCATTTAAATCATCCGGCTCATGCCCCAAAGGCTGGCTCACGATACAAATCGTGGTTTTTACCAAAAACATTTTCCTTACGGCTAATCCACCGAAGGACCAACAACTCTCGACGGCTAACCACCGTATGCATAATACCACACGTCGGCTAGACCACCGAAGTCATCTCCTCACGGCTAACCACCGTAGGCTCCAAAACCAAAACACGGACTGCGGTTTTCTTCTTTAAAACACCGAGAAAGAGAGGAAGAAAACTACCATTGTGATCAACCCACCGTCGTCCGCCCTTGACAAGAGGGCACGGCTTTTAGAAAGTTTTACGCTCGCAGAGGTCGTGACGCTTTACCCATGAGACATGATTCCTCCCGTCGAAGGTCATCACGACAAAGCCTTTAACAGATCTAGCTCTTGGTGGCATCCTCTAAGGTTTCCATCGCAGTACCGGTATCTCCGGGTTAGTCAAGCCCTCTTGAGCTCGGTAGGGTCGACGGATTCTCCGCACCTACTCCACCACACGGATGTCCAAACCAAGAGTTCGAAGGTACTCACCGTGGCTTGCCCATACAAGCACTCATGGTCGCCTTGTTGTACTTAGTTTTGACAACCACAAGGTATCGGTCCCTAGGGACTGGGGTGGTTCCCACACTGGACCCGATTCTCGTGCTTACTGCACCAGCCAATCAATCCATCCACCCAATCAAGTTTTACAAACTTTTCCAGAAAACCCCCAGGTGAAATACCCTCCACCTGGCACTAACATTTTTTCCACAGTAGCACCCTGCTACTGCTGATCAAACGAGCACTTTACAAACAGGGAGATGCTTTGAATTAAAACAGATATTAAATCGGGGTAATTTGTTCATCATGTAGTAATCACCTAGTGCAACTAGTAGTATGACTAAGCAAGGTTAATTAGGCTATCCAGGGGTGACAAGTAATTATTGATTAATTATCCTAAGGTTATAAAAAATCAGGATTAATGACATAATTAAAGTGTGCTAGATTCTTAACTAAATTCCCTACTAATATGATAGTGATTAATCAACATAGCCATGCATATTTAATAAACTTCTAACAAAGTATTTGTAAAACTGGGCATCGATATGGTCAAAGGAAAATAGGGGAGATGTCAATAGTGACTTGCCTTGACTGTGGTCATACTCCTGCCCTTCGTGAGCTTCAGCTCCGGGCACGGATCCGGTCGGATCTAACGATGGCAAATAACACATATTTAAAAACAACAAATAAAATAAAATAAAATAAAATTATGCATGAAAAAATGAATGGGATGCATGAAGACAATAAAACCATGTTTTTATTCATTTTAAGATTTTTAGAAATTGATTTAATTTTAAAATGGCATTCTCCATTAAAGATGTTTAGATAAATTAGTTTCTATGGATTTAGAAATTTAGCAAATCAAATATTAGATAAATAATTCAATACTTGTTCCTATCTGATTAATATATTCCAAAAATTCAATTTTTATTTTAACTAGATATGAATAATTAATAAAGTATTAAATGCATGACTTTATATTTTTAAAAACACTATTATAGAAATCATATTAATAATCATGAAATGATATAAATGATATTTTTAAATTAAACTTCACATTTTTATGAGTTTTTAGAAATTTACTTTAATGATTTTGGATTTATATTTTAAAGATATAAAAATAACAAGCTTTTCTATCTAAAATTCAATTGGAAAAATGAGAGGAAAATCGGACGGCCGGCCCGGCTCGGCCACCAATTAAACTAAGCATGGGCGGCGTCTAATCACAGAGTCGACCTTCATGATGACGCTGATGCATCACACAAGATGGACGCTGTGGCGCGGTCCGGCTCGGCTGCGTCACCACGCGGCCATGGCATCGGCTGACGCGACACGACAAGCGACGACGCGACGGCGGCGGCCAACATGAAGGCCAAGACGTCTGTAGTGAAGGATCGACGGGGATTCGGCCGTCACCGTCGGCCGGCTGACAGGCGGGCTCACTGTCGGCCGACTATAAGAGGGCAGCGGAGGCGCTTCGGCGACAGTGATTCCATGGCGGTGGTGGCGCTGTCGAGAAAGAGGGAGGAAAGGGATGAGGAGGAAGTGGGACCCGGTTGGGGTCATGGAGAGGAACACCATGGCAGATGGTGAGCGGCGGAGGCAAGAAGATACTGGCGATCCCTGCTGGCCGTGATGAGGAGGGCAAGTGGGCTCATGAGAGCATCGTGGGTGTAAGTGAGGTCCGGAGAGGCGAGCATGGGAGCGAGGCCGCCGAGGCTGGCGGCGTGGCGGACCTGGCTCAAGTGAGGACATGCTGCCGGCCAACTCCCATGAGAGAGAGGCATGGCGATGGGGAAGGTTGTCTAAAGGCCGTGGAGGAAGGGAGCAGAGAGAGGAGCTATGGGGAAGAGGACTTGACGACAGGTGTGAGGCGGTGTTGCCATGACAACACATGGCTCTGCTCCCATGACGACGAGCGAAAATGGAGTCCGGGAGGTGAAGGAGGAGGCGGTGTGGGGATCGTGGGGAGGCGTGAGTCGTGCAAGGAGCGAGAGAGGCGATGAGGGGTGGAGGAGAAACCGAGAGTGAGAGAGGGGGATTAGGCTGGATTGGGAAGGGGTAAAAAGGGGAAGGGGTAGTTTGGGAAATGCCTAAATTGGGAAAGGGCAAAAAGGGAAGGTCCCCTTTGGGAACAATTTGACAAGTGGAGCCCACTTGTCATAGAGAGGGGGAAGAGAGAGTAAATAGGGTAAGTGCCAATTAGGAAAATTAATATTTAATCTAATTAACTATCAAATTTTTAACTTGAATTTTTAATTGGATTAAGTTTAAATTGTTGTTCTAAAAGCCTAATTTGAAATTACAACTTTTTACAAATTAGCATAATAGGTGTTAAGTAATTTAAGCCAATTTTAAATTTAAGTATTTTTAGAGGCTAAACCCTTAAATATGTTTTTAAGAAAATTAATTATAGTAACATACACATTTTCAAAAATTATCTTTGATTTGATAATTTTTCTTTTTGCCATGCTCATGCTTATGCAGTGATAATGCAAATTTTTAAATTTTTGAAAATGGGATGTTACAATACAATGCTACGTAGTAGTATTTTAGATTTTTTTATGGATTTTTTCTAATATTAAAGTTCAGTTTGATGGATTTTGTTTGGTTCTTATCACGATATCATCATATCGATCCAGCTCAAATAAGGCCGATAGTCTGAATATCGACCGATAAATCGCAATGAGTTGAACCCTGATATTCACCACCAGAAGGCGATTTCCAAAAAAAATTTGAAGTGTCTACTTCTCCTGCAGGATCGATGCATGCATCCATACCTTGATACATCCAGGTCGAAATAAGAACGGAGGACGAGGCAATAGTACCACTCCTACCTACCGCCATACCGGCGCTCAATCAGGGAGAGCCATTGCAGGTTTGTGGCAGGGCCAAGAGACGATTAATGCTACGAAACCGTTCTTAGAGTATCTCTGGCAGAGTCTCTAAAATAGAATTTTCTCTATATTTAGAGTTTCTCGATCTTTAGCAGAGTCTCTATTTTAGTTTTTAAATTTAGAATTATTTCTTTCAGACTTTAAATTCGAAGGCTCTCTATATAAATCTCTATAGTTTCTCTAGATAGAGATTCTGTAGGAGAAGATGGAAATATAAAGAATGAATAGTGATTTAGAGATGATGTATAGAGATCCAATTTTAAAATATTTGCTAGAGATGCTCTTAACCGGCACTTATCGTACAGGACACGCGCCATTTATTACGATGCATCCTAAACCCAATCAATGTTGGTGAATGCGTACAGCTCGGCTCCTGCAGCGATCGACGGACAAGCCGGCTGTTCTCGGCGCCCGCCACTGTAGACTCATGCATGCATGGTTCCGTACTGTTCACTCACAGGCTCTCTCTCGTATTCTCTCTCAAGTACGTTTCCCTCTCTGTCATGGTTGGCACGAGCTAAGTAGCAACAAAAGAATAGCTATAGATGAGCATGAGCATGCAGATCGCTGGTGCAGGGTTCGAGGTCGAGATTTGGTCTACGTGGGAGGGGCGTGTCTCATGTCTGCTCTGCCTGATGATGATTCTGTTTGGTTTGTTTAGGCCCAAAGTGGCACACCATGATACCGCCCAGGCGCCCACTGGGCATTAGCCTAGGGGATGTGCTAGCAGTGCACCGCTTTTGCTTAATTAACTTGAAAACTGGCTTGTAAAGGCCGGAATCCACTATTAAAAAAACGGATATGCTATTTGTTAATCGAGTGAAAAAGAGAAGATTTCGATCATGTATTCACCTTGCCTTCACAGCCGTCTTTCTTTTCTCCGATCATCGTCTTCCTCCTCTCCCTCTATCCATGATAGTTTCGAGCTAGAGCAGTGGAGGCCTTGTGGTAGGCAGCTACAGCCGTGACTAGGGCTAGCAATTTGGCTCGTGGCTCACGAGCGGCTCGGTGCCGGCTCGGCTCGAGATCGGCTCGCTGGCCAACGAGCCCGAGCTTTTTCTCTAGCTTGGTGAAAATACGAGTTGGGCCGAGCCGGAACCTGGCTCGCTCGCCGGCTCGCTCGTTACAATCACCATTCATGGTGCTTGATAACTGATTTGCTTTGATGGGAATATGGGATACTCTTTGGTGTTTTCATTGATCATGGTTGATTTCCTTTGATGGGATACTCTTTGATGTTTTCATGGACCAAATGTTGATGCATTTGCTTTGAATTTTGATGATGCTTGGATAGGTTCAAAAGTCACAACTAAAATGTTTTCATAGGCTCGTTCTAGCTCGCAAGCTAGCTTGAGCTTTTTACGAGCCGGAGCCAAGCTTTTTTCTCAGCTCGCTGCATTCCACAAGCCGAGCCGAGCCTACTACTTCACGAGCCGAGCTGAGCCTGATTCTGGCTCGCTCAAGCTCGGCTCGTTGCCAGCCCTAGCCGCAACACCTCAGACATGGGAACATGGGAACAGAAGAGAACAATGGGTGCACGTAGGGCTAGAAACGAGCCAAGCCGAGCCTGGCTCGGCTCGGCTCGCTCGGGCTCGGTCAGGTAGTGAGCCGAGCCAGGCCCGGCTCGGTGATTCAGCGAGCCCGTAAGGGCGGCTCGGCTCGGCTCGGTCTTGGCTCGCCGAGCCAAAGCCGCCCAAAGACTTCAGACAAGCACTAAGAAGACTCCAAGAGCCAACATTGATCAACAGGTAACAACAACAGCAAAATAAAGCATAGAAACAACCATGACCATGACCAACTAAGCCATTAAACACATGATGAACATTTTAGCCTTCCGACAATCCGACAGCAACATGCTTTCTGCCGGCTCGTTGGCTCGCGAGCCGGCTCGTGGCTCGGCTCGCCTAAATTGCGAGCCAGAAAACTAGGCTCGGCTCGGGCTCGCCCCGAGCCACGAGCCAGCGCGAGCCGAGCTGCGAGCCTCGAGCTTTCTGCCCAGCCCTAGGTGCACGTGGGGTTGACTGGGGATTGATGAGGGGGTTGGAGATCATTTAGGAGGTGGAGGGTGGTGGTGGTAGATCAGACGGTGGTAGTTGCTAGAGATGATGGAGGGCATGGCAGGGGCACCCCTGCCGGAAAAGAAGTGGTGGTGGATAAGGAGAAGCATTGGTGATAGAGAAGGAGGTAGAGGACGAGAGAGAAGCACCGATGCAGGAGAACATGCGAGCAGCCGTGCACCGATGATGACTCACAAACAGCAGCACAGGGGGAGAGGCGTGGGCTGTGACGGCTATGTTAGGAAGACGGGGTAGAGGGTTGGGTTATATGTGAAAGGATAGGTAGATCTCGGCCGTTAGATTTTGATCTAATGGCCATAAAAATCAACTGAAATAAAAAATTTCGGACGGTCGATAAATAGACATACCCTTAAAAAGAAACTAGAAAATTGCTTACAAAAATGGTATAGAGACCTTAACTTGTGTTTGGTCCCATTGTGCTAGTAGCGAGCAAGCGACATTACCTTCATGGGACGCTTTGCTCTACTTTGCTCCCCATAAGCACATGTTTTTTAGAAAGGAAGTTGCATTAAACATTGAAATCATTACATCCCCAGATTACATAAAGGCCCTCGATAAGATGAAGATTACAAACACAACACCCACAAGACACCAATGCCTTCAGTCTCCTCCGCGGTGCACAACGATGAGTTGCTAGAAGACAAAACAGGCCGGCCAAGCTGGACTTTGATCCTCTTGCTAGGCAGAGGATTGCAATCCTTGGATTGCCGCAAGATCCAATGTCGTGGCGACAGAATCAAAACGCTTAAGGGCGTTGAAGGTGCATCGGTGATCTCTACTTCAAAATCAACAGAGGAAGAGTGACGTTGGTGTCGCCGCCTCGGATTGTTCGTTCAATATTTTTGGTTTATATGGTTTGGTAAATACGATATGTATGGTAAATATGTTATTGATAGTTTGGTAAATATGGTATTGCCTACACCGACAGCTGCAGCCGTGCCTCCGCAACCCCACTGCTTCTAGAGTTCTAGTCCTCTTATTCATCATGACTCACTGTTCCCCTGCCTCTGTCCTTGCATCTCATCGAGATGACGAGATCGTCACCACCCTACTGCTCGGCACTCGTCTTCTCTCACGAGTCCTTATCCAACGATGCACTTTATGCATTTGGCCAGCAGCCGGCGGCTAGCCTGGCCCCTAGGGTTTGGTGGTCACCTCGCTCCCTCACCGCCTAGGCTTTGAGAGGTTGGGGAAGGGGAACTCGAGAATGGGCAAACATGGTCGTGTCAGAGAACATGGAAGGGGATTGGGTCGGGGAGACAGGAACAACGAGGGGTTCAGTTTCTTCGGTTTTTATCAGCGTTTTTGCTAAGAAAAAACGATACCGAATACCTTGCTTCCTGATATACGAACTGATATCGAAAACTGGTCAAAACCACGTTGATCGATATGGTTTCGGTTTTTCGGTACGGTTATTTTTTTGCCTAGCCCTACCGTCACCCATGAAAACCTCAAGGGTGCCATCCCAATATGCATCTTCACCGCAGTCGGCTATGAAGTCGATGACCCAAAATCTAAAACTGCACCTAGAGATGGCTGCAAGCGCACCCCCTTTCTCCAAAAGGGCAGACCTCATTACCATCCTAAACAGCACAACAATACTACCGGGACTCATGCAGGGGAACATAACCTAGATGGCCACCTCACCAATACCATTGATGCCACCAGAGTAGCCACAAAAGAGAAACTTGCGGCTCCCATGTTGCTGTCACCAGGGGGAAAACATCGCCATCAACGTCTCACGGAGACGACACGGAGCAGCAGCTCCACTCTGGCCATTGGAGCACTGGTGTCAAGGAAACCCTAACTGCTAAGAGCATCGGTAGCAGAAACCATATAAACACTGTAGCGCTAACTTGGCGAGAATGAGGTTTCTGATAGAGCAACCCTGTATAAACCCTAGCTATCGTAACTACTAACTACACAACCGAGCGGCCCCGGCTGGTCTCTCTCTTGCTCTGGCGCCAGATTTGAGAGGGCCGACTGGATATGGGCGGAGCCTCTTTTTGGGAGCACCAGCGGAGGGGCACGCACCTGGATTGGGGTTGAGCACAGGAGTGCGTGGACGTGGTGTCTGTGTATGGGCCTTTTGTTGTGGTTTCCTCCTGGCACGAAGGGAGATATGTAAGAGCTTGTGGTGGCGATCTTCACTGAGCAGTACACTGCGTGAGGCGACAGTGAGAGAGGCCGGTGCTCGTGGGCATCAGGCGCGCGCGACAGGGGGCAGCCTTTCGCCGAAAAAAACGCAGCGGCAACGGAGCTGCCGGGTTGGGTGTGGGGTGGTGGTGCAGGCATCGGAGCGGGACCGTGCGGCGGTGGCGTGGTGGGCAGAGGCAGCACACAGCATGTGGTGCGGCTTCTTTTTCGTGGCCCCCCGGACGATCAACACCACCCGGGGTGGGGGATGCCGGATGCAACCGAAAGGTAGATTCCAAAGCAGCGCAGATGACGATGACGATGACGATGCCGATGCCTCTACATGGGTCTGGTCTGCTGCTGCGCGTGCTCTCCTGCCGCTACGGTGTTGGGCCAGAGCATGCGGCCAGAAAATTTCTTGGACCTCATAAAAAAAATACAATTTCTTGGACTGGGACTGAAGGTCGCAAAGGTCGCCTTGTTCGAGCTTGCTACAATTTCTTTCGCACCCGATGTATATATACACAGTGGCGAACGCAGAATAAAATTTGGGTACGGGCTAAGACATATACAGGCGTTACTCAAGTTTGCCAAGATCGTGGCGATTAAACAGCTGAAGCAGAAACTGAGACACCTCCAGCTCATTAAAACAGATGCAAACAGATTCATTACTACTCCAGCTATTGTTAATCGAAGTTCATCCGGTTTCAGTCGAACGTGGCTTCTTTCTCAAGTTTCGTGTCACACAAGCACAAACGGTGACTTCTCTGCTTGTGCCGAGCCGCAATTATGAGGCGACCCACAAATACGAAAGAGGGGCTTATTTTCGGACCAAATGGGGCGATAGGGCTAGGTGGCCCAAAAGGTAGGGGTCCTAATTTGTGGATAATAATTTCAAATTTCTTAACTGTAGGCACGCAAACCAGAATTACTTCGCACTGCGAACCGCAGCATCAGCAGAACAGCTTAACATTGAATGTGGACAATATAGTTACCACTTTATCCTCAGAAATTACAAATATTAAATCCACTGCCAAGTAAAATAAATGACCTGCTCCATAGTTCATCTGAAAGACATGAAGCAGCAGACATGAGATATATTCAGAATAATTGAACGAAACCATTCTGGCTTGATAACATTGCTTGATGATTCTCGAACATGCCTTAAAACGTGTATCCTTACATTTAGGAGCTGGCTCTCGATATACATTTTTCTCAATTTTCAAAAACCAGATGTGACAAATTTAACTTCTCGTTTTGCCACTATCTAGTATTTTTTTTGTCATGAAAAAAGGTATAGTGAAATCAATTTTAAGAAAAAAAAGAATAAAGGAAAAATAGACTAGTAAGCAAATTTAAGCCATAAGTTAGAAGGATATTCAAGTTGAGAAAGGCAAAACGCACGCTAGTATCTGCTAGTAGTAACTTAGTAAGCTAGCAGTCAAACGTTTAAATCATTGTCATAAAATAATGATATACACCCAAGGTGGCAAAGGCCGTACCCATACTAGTGGATCATGAAGCATGGGTTCAATGAAGTTTTTTATATAAGTTTCTACCACATCTGATGATAGAAACATCATGGATGATTAAAACAATAACACTATGAACCCTGTGAGGGAAGAATTGACGTTCGCCACCAAAAGCTAACAGAGAAACTAATAGAAAGAGATCTCACGTAATGCCACCATTTTGGTGGAATGTAAAGCAAGTCACCTTCCTCCAATATGCCGTCCATGAATTCAAGACCTTCTGTCCTTGGGTACTCCTTTACATCAATGTTGTCAAGATCTACCTGCAGAGGCATTGAATAGGCAGACAATAGTATCATGAAGATCATCTATGCTTACAAATCTCTTAGTTAAAACTCAATTTCATAAAGTAAATGATAGAGCACAAAGCTTCAGGGCAGATAAATTGATAAACATGGACGATCAGAAACCAAGGTTGAACAGGGGGACCAGAAGATCTGACTGGTACCATGGTTAGTCAAATATTGTTTATTAAACTCGCTCTTTTTCCAGAATCTCAGCATCAAGGCAACGGATTCCAAAAAGATTTGGACATAGATGAGAGAGTGTAACTGCAGTTTTGGAAAAAAAAAAAGGAAAATAGGGGAGAAAATAGTTATGTACTTGAAGGTAGATATCTAGCACTATTAGTTTCTTGGCTGATATACTGCTCTAGACTGATCTTGAAAATGTTTATGTTCCAACTACATATTTATCTGAAACAAACTAAGCACACTACGCACCTGACTAGTATTGCTTAGCATAGTTTCTGTGTGAGGGTACAAATCCTCAGAGATGTAAGCAGGATAGAGTCTAATATACTTCCTGCCCAATACCTGTCAAGAAAGTAATAATAAGAGAGATCAGCTTTTCGGAACTTAAACGAAGTGTGTCACTCTCATTGCTTACAATCAAGATTTTAAATAGCAGGTAACAGAAGCATAGGGGTAGACTATTTTTTTTATAGCAAATTGCAAATATCAGGGATATAGGTGATGCTACATGCACAGCTATGGAACATTGAAATAATGAAGATACTTCATCTTAAAGTATTAAGTCTTAGGCATAATTGCATAAAACATCCAAAAAGTCAAGTCCCACGTGTCTAGCATCAAATCATAAAAGCCACGTTGTTTTGTTAATATGCACCTGCATACAGCTAATTTGGAAGCAAATTAACCTAAGCACAATATGAAAACATGCTAACACATTAAGATACAGTGGATTAAAACAGTGTGAATCACCTAAATGGCTTGGATGAATAGTGAATACTGGTGATTCGAGTTTTTTTTCCCTTTTTGGATAAAACTGCACAAAAATGTCAAAACTATAATCCATGAAAGAAAGATTTTCCCATGGACACTCAAATAACCAGCATAATGGTTTCACAATAAAATAACCAGCGCAATGGTTTCACAACAGTAATCATGCAGTCTTTGTCTTATTTAATGTGTGCTGTTTTTCGGAACTGGAGCTCTACATCATCAATCAATGGAAACAAGTGAAGCGTACCATTCTACAAAATGTTTGCATGACAAGCAGAAAAGACAAATATTAAGTTATAAGGATTGTTTGTTTGTATCAGAGGCCTATTGTAAGTTCAGCTCTCTGAAGTGCGATAGGTGGTTCATGTCAGAGTTGATTATATGGTCCTTTCTGTAGGACACCTGGCTGCTTTGAAAGCAAAGAGAACAGCAAAGAAAGCAATTTGGTTCAATGCATGTGCAATCAGGAAAAGTTTCCCTCAGAGATTGTTGGATAAGGGATGGATAGATTAGATTTGGGGAGGACTTTAGGGTCAACACTAATAATTTTCGAAATAAACCTCACATGTTGCAAAGCTATCTATGAGGACTCCCATCTTCTCAAAAACATCCTAAATCTAATCCATCCATCCCCGATCCAAAGATCTATATGGGACTTTTCATGCGACTGCACCTTTGTTGAAAACCAAATTTTAGAGAGAAATTATTCATATGGACTATGGACCTTGAATAATCATTCATTCAAAATAACTATGCACAGAGAAAATAACAAATATATTGTTCATAGCAAAGAATCATAACACTCGTTTGCAGTAATACCTGTTTGGTTACTGTGCATCAACATTGCCCGGCGTGACTAATATAAAATGATATTCATGTGATACCTGAGCGAAAAGGTTGTGATGTGGGTCATGATGCAATGGTGTTACTGTCCCATGAGGGCCGATCCAAGCATTGAGTGATTGGAGTTCCCCATCACCGGCATGACAGTACTTAGGAACCAATATGTCTTCACGGAGCTCTTTTATCTGCCAAATATTGTAAAATACAGTTGAATAACTAGATGAGTAATTATTAAGTTTGCATATGCAGAAGTCAAGCTTCTAGAGAATTGTTCACCTGGTCAAACAATGGATGTTGAGCTAGATATGTCAGGTTTGCAGAATAATCAGGTGACCACATTCTCTCAAGAAACTGAGAAAATGTGATAAGCTCCTGTTTCCACTCATTACACACATAATTTTTTCCAACCTGACATGCCATTAGGTATATCAGTGCACGGAGAACATATGTAGCAAAAGGGAAAATGATGTTTATGAACAATACAAAAAAACTCTTGCACCAAGCAACTCTTGCAGACAATAAAAAGCAGCGCTTGCTTATGAACAAAACTTGATAACTGAACAATAGTAAAAAAAGACAGGCATGTTTGTACATAGCCTGAACAGAAAATTTATGCAGATGTTTGCAATATATATCAGATATTAAAACTGAGTCTTTCAGGATGTTGGGTTTCAATATGCATGCATTACTGGATGATAAGGAAAATACCTCAAACATAGGCTTGGTACAATGATGGGACTTGAAACTAGAATTCAAGGAATATATGAAAAACAGTATTAGATGATAGCTTCCAACTGTTCGTCCCAACAAGTAGAATTTTGAATCGATAACATGAAGTTAACTAGAATCTTGCACATCAAGCTCTCTCGCACCGCCAAGGCACTAACCAAGTGGGCCAAAGAGAAGGTCGGTGACATCAGGATCCAACTAGAAGTGGTTACCCTCCTGATCTGCCTCTTTGACCAAGCCCAGGAAAGCCGTGCCCTCTCCCTCAGGGAGTTGGAGCTTCATCACCTCCTGGAAGCCCGATGTCCCGGCCTCGCCCCCCTGGAAAAAGCTAGGATCCATCAGAGGGCCCGCATCAACTGAATCAAGGCCGGTGATGCCAACACCAAGTTCTTCCATCCGTGAGCCAACGACAGGCGGCGCAAGAACTTCATCCACTCCTTAGACACGTCACTCAGGCCGGCAACTGCTCATTCTAAGGAGGCCGAATGCCATAGATACTTCCAGGAGCACCTTGGCTCCTAGGACACTAGGATTGTCACCCTAGCTTGGGACCTCTTAGGGTACACACAACATGACCTCGCTGCACTAGAGGAGCCATTCAATGAAGAGGAAGTTAGGCGAACAATCTTCTCCCTCCAGCCAAACAAAGCCCCAAGTCCCGACGGCTTCACAGGGGAGTTCTTCCACACCTGTTGGGAGACCATTAAAGCGGACCTCATGCAGTACGCCTTTCGCTTCTACAACCAAGATGGTTCCTCCCTCAGTCTTCTCAACACGGCCAACATCGTCCTTCTACAAAAGAAAAGAGGACTGCAGCTCCCTAGAGGACTACAGGCCAATCAGCTTGATACACAGTGTAGGCAAGGTCCTGGCTAAGCTCCTTGCTAATAGGCTGGCACTCAATCTTGACCGTCTGATCTCCAAAAGTCAAAGTGCCTTCATTAAGCGCCGTTGTATCCAGGAAAACTTCTTCTACGTGCAGAACATCCTCCATGACCTTCACAAGAGCAAGACCCCAGTGCTTTTCCTCAAGCTAGATTTCGCTAAGGCCTTCGTCTCTGTCCATTGGGGGTATCTCCTTAAGCTTTTGCAGAGGCTTGGTTTTGGTCAGAGATGGCGGAGCTAGATCTCCATCCTCCTGGGTTCGGCCTCATCCTTGGTTCTTCTCAACATAGCCTCAGGCCCTAAAGTTTGACATGGTAGGGGAGTTCGGCAAGGGGATCCTATCGCCCCTATGCTCTTCATCATCGCCATGGACCTCGTACAGAGGCCCCTCAAGTTGGCAACGGACTACGGGCTCTTCTCTCAGATTAGCTCCATTCCTCTCATGCTGTGTACCTCCCTCTACGCTGATGATGCCACCGTCTTCATCAGTCTGAATAGGAATGAAATCAATGCTGCCATGGCCATGCTCCCATCTTTTTGGGGATGCTTCAGGTCTGCACACAAACCTAAGCAAATGTGCAATCTACCCAGTCAACTATGACGAAGACAGCTTCCCCCAGGTCCTCGCCCCTTCCCTGGCTTCCAGGACAACCTGCCCTATCGCTACCTAGGCCTCCCCCTGCATACATGCAAACTCAACGTACCCACTACTTTCCTCTCGTGGAAAAGCTTAAAGCTCAGCTTCCTACGTGGAAAGGGAAACTACTCTCGAAGGCCGGCCGCTTGACCCTTGTCAATTCTGTCCTCTCAGCCCTGCCAACCTACTTCATCATGGCCTTCCAACTACCTAAGTGCATGATCAAGAAGATCGACAAGATCCGGTGCTCTTTCCTCTGGACAGGATTGGATAGCATCCCTGGAAGACACTCCCTCGTCAACTAGGAAACTGTTTGCCACCCTAAGTGGCTTGGAGGTCTGGGGGTCCCGAACCTATGAAAGTTCGGGAGGGCCTTGCGACTCCACTGACTCTGGCATGAATGGAAGGCAGTCGACAAGCCTTGGGTAGGTACGCCCACCCCTTGTGATGAAGCTGATAGGGCCTTCCTTCGCGCCTCCACAACCATCCTTATCGGTAATGGCAAGAAAACAGACTTTTGGCATGATAGATGGCTTCAAGGCACGTCTCTGTGTGCTATCGCCCCTAATCTGTACCGCATCGCATGCAAGAAGTGCCGCAACGTCCATGAGCAACTACTTAACAAGTGGACCAGGACGATTCGACACCTCAACACAAACGCACAATTGCACGAGTACCTGCTCCTGTGGCACCTCATTCGTCAAGTCAACCTTAACCTGGCCGCTGACGACGACATCGTCTGGAACGCCACATCCTCGGGGAGTACACGGCCAAATCATCCTACCACCATCAATTCATCGGGAGCACCATAAGCGGGTGGGCCTCTACCATCTGGAAGGCGCGTACAGAAAACAAGTACAAATTACAAATTCGTCGCCTGGACCCTACAACATGGTTGCATCCACACGGCCGACGTCTTGCTCGCAAAGGCTGGCCACATCAGCAAACATGCCCCCTCTGCAATGCTAGCCCTGAAACAATCGATCACCTTTGAGCATATTGCCTCGTTTCGGCCACCATTTGGGACAACGTCCTACCGCAATCGTTGACCCGCTGCACTGTCCCAATACTGTTCTGCGACTGGTAAAGCCATTCGGCGACGGCCCAGCCAAAGGCGTCCAGAAGAGAATTCAACGGGAGGATCATCTACACGGTGTGGAACATTTGGAAGGAATCATCGCCTTTTCCAGCAGTGCAACCTTAGGCACGCGCAGTTAGTCACCAAGATTAAGAAAGATATTCTCGTTTGGAGACACGTTGCTCAGTGCCATAGCGAGTAGTCACCTCGCCTAGCCTGGCCGCCTTACCCCCTTTCTCTCTATCCCCTCCCCTTCTCTTGTACAGTGTACAGTGGGCAGTGCTCGTGCCTTCGGTTCAAAAAAAAAGGTTAGAAAAAAGTACAAACTGGTATTTGTGAAGAAAAGGAGAAAAAAGGTACAAACAGAAAGGTAGGAGATGATGTCTGTAATCAAATGCAAAATATGTGAAAAAAATAAATTCTGCCTATGCTCTAACTTGCAATGTAGAATATTGGTTTTCCAACCTGTAATTTAAAATTAATCTAGGTCGCACATCTCAAATTTACATTTTAAATATAAGAACATATGGTAAAATAATGATGGGATAAATGTGGGAGAAAAAAAGACAGTACGATAATCCTTCATAAAATAAGGTGAATTTAAGTTACAAGCATCAAATTATTAGTATACGAGCTACTTACTGAGACCGACCATTTTAGTGTAGAAACAGATTTAATCATTTAATGAATTTCTTGAGGAAATGCCATATTATTTATGAATTTTTTTATCCTTTTCAATTAACAGCATTGCTATTTGTTTATTAATTAATATTGTCTAAAGGAGGCAAAGTGGGCTTCACAATACAGAAAACTTTAAACTGACAAGAATGTTAGAAGCAGTTTGCTACATGATAGGTCAGTATCTAAAGCGGAAATGTGTAAGTAATCACCTCAACAGGAACAGTGCGGTCTCCAGCTATCCTCTGTAGATATTTGATGTCCTTCCACTTTGTCCTTGCAGGCCAATGGTCAATGCAGCCGCTGAGTATAATAGGGGTCTCACATAAAAAGTAATCACGTATAAATGCCTCCAATGAAATGCATGATCGCCTTTCTATTTGCTTACAAGATAGGGATTTCACTGGCAGAACTTTGAGCACCTGAAACAAAATATCATTAAGAACCGTGCAACAACAAAATATGTAATGAAACATCATTCTCCAAATAACATGATTGACTGTATCCATGTTCCAATCAGATATTATCACTATTTGGAACAACATGCTCTAACTTCCCTTGACATAGATCACTCACAAGTCACAACTTATAACATGATTGACTGCAGCCATATTCCAAATTTCCAATCAGGAAGCTAAACATCTACAAGACTGTAAATAATTACTAGTGTGCCCTCTCTCTATATACATATTGTGGAAAACATGGGCCCTAGGTGTCCGAAGATATACAACAAGACGTACCACCTCCTTGGCCGAGTCAATTGGGCCTTCCAGAAGGCCAGCTTGGAGGACGGTGCGGCCGGACATGATCTACAAGGAAACGGATTCGTTTCCTACTCGAATACATAGATATAGGTGTAGCTGAATCGGTTATATCTGTATCTTCCATATGCGGATTAGGGATTCTATCTGTAACCCGACCCCCTGCACTATATAAAGGGGGTCCGGGGACCCTAGTTGGGCATCCAATTTCACACCTCACGATCATCATCATCATCCACCATAATACAATCCACGAGCACAGGAGTAGGGTATTACCTCCCCCCGAGGGCCCGAACCTGTATAAATTCAGCTCCCTGTGCTACCATCGTAGTTGTGATCTTTCGCATCGCCCCCTAAAATACATTGCCGACGCAAATCGTCGACACATATCAAATGACATTTTTTTTGGGGGGAGGGGGCAGGGCATGAGAAATCCCAAAACTCACGCGATCACGCCACTTAGATAGGGGTGGAAATGAGCCGAGCCGAGCCAGCTTGGTGTTGTATGCGAGCCTTCAGGCAGGCTCGGCGAGCCACTTCGATTTCAGGTTTCAGTGCGTGGTTTTCATGGGAACCTATGTACATGTCAGCGCCAGATAGACACATAGACCAAGTAAATATATTAAATCATGAGAAGCTATGTACATGTCGCGTTCGCGTAGATTTGATTCATTGATCAGGAGATGCCGAGATGGATCGAGAATTGGAGTCGGAGGTCAAGCGTCGCGTGGCCGCGGCGTGCGTGTGAATCCCTAGTTAGGCACTGTTCACGTACGTCTGGCTACTACTATGTTGAATCGGGGCGCTGGGCTCTGGACTAGGCGCGATTGGGCCAGTGGGCTGGGCTAACAAAGAGTTACAGCGCCAAGGGGCAGGCGGCCGAGCCGGTTTGTCTCGCCGAGCCGCTTGCCAGTCGAGCCGAGCAGGCTCGGTCCAACAGCGAGCCTCAAAAGTAGGCTCGGCTCGAGCTCGTTTACCTTCTCGAGCCGAGCCGAGCCGCGAGCTTTTTTTCTAACCCTACACTTAGATCTCTAAACCTAAAGTTTAATCTAGCTAGAGGATCTTTAAACTTCTCTCCTTTCGACAAGTTAAGTCAATTTGCGTCGTTATAGTTATTAATTCGCTGCTAGGTGCTACCGTGCTGGAACTTGCGATGCTTCTCTACACTTGATATATCATGGCACCTATTAGGTTCCCATACATGGACACATCCCCACCATCTGCAAAAATGATTTAACCTGTATAGCAGAAAAAACTCAGGCAATTATGAAATAAATTAACGTTTAGGGACCTAAGGGGTTATTCTTTTCAGCTTATCTTCTTATCTCCAAAAAAAGGGCACAACCGCACAAGCTTAGGGAACCTAGGATGCAATCTTTTCATGTAGTGTCCACTGTAGATACCGGCACGCTCGAGGCTTCCAAGCCAGTGACGCAGCGAATGCGTACAGAAAATCTCTTACGTTTACCACCTCGTGACTCATTTCACTATCTAATTGTAGCACTGCATTTTCATGCACCAATCCCAAAAAACTCAAAATTCACACATGAGCAGATATGAGATTTGTGAAACGCGATAAGGCAATAGAAATGCTCACATCGGCGAGGTTTCGGTTCCTACAGAGCCCTTCCATCCACCTCTCCACATCTCCGGCGGCTTCCCCCGCGCCATCGCCGTGGCTTTCCCGGGCGCGGTCGGCGAGGACCTGCGCAATGGCCTCCTCGAGCTCCGCGCGGAGGAGGTCGCCGCCCATGATGAGGCCCATGTCGAGCGCCCGGAGCGCGGCGCGGCGGTCGTCCCCGGCGCGGAGTCCCGCGACGTGCAGGCAGGCGAGCGCGTAGGCGTCCCGCCACGCGGGGCCCACCTCGCTCCAGGGTCCCGAGTGCAGCTGCTCCCACGCCATCTCCCGCGCCGCCTCCGCCGCGCGCAGGTCCCCCGCGGCCGCCTTCTCCGCGGAGGCCGCGAACGCGAAGCCCCCCTCCTCCGTGATCTGCCGCAGCAGCGCCGCTCGCTTCTCCCCGCCCGCCCCCGCCGCGCCGCTGGCCATCGCCGCTCCGCTCGCGCGAGCTCCCGGGGGAAAAGCGCAAGCGAAAGCGGAGGCGGAGGCGCGCGGGGAGAGGAGGAGAGGGAGATATTTTCTGGGGACCCCGAGCTAGGCGCCCGTGCTCGCTGCTCTCCTTGCTGGGATGCGGGGGTGAGGTGGAAGCGGGGATATTTACGGCCGTGCCCTCGCTCCCTCCCAGTCAGAATCAGATATTTTGGAGTGAGATATTTTTCGGCGTGGACGGCTGGTCGGCTAGTGAATGCGAGAGTATTTGCGAGGTGGGCCCTCGTAGGTTCTAAGGTTGTTCTAGTAAGTTCCAGAGGTTGCATGTTGGATATCTCATATCTGGACCAAGCAGAACCAGGTCTCTGATATAATATCTAACTGGAGGCCATTCGTTCTAGAAAGTTCTCTCAAGTTGTTGCAAATTATTATTATTATCTTATCTATTTCCTATAGCAACGGCGCATCACCACGGTGTCCACGTCGTCCATTCAGCCATGGCCATCCGATCGCGTGCTGAGCCGATCCAGCCGTTCAGACAACACCTAGACGCTTTTGCAAAAAAACCCTCTAGCTTTTTTATTTTCAATCCACATCTCTAGACCGTCAGGGACCATCTGATCGGTCGATCAAGCAGCTTTCGCTGATCCTATTTTTCATTTAGACTCCTGCTCTTCTCGCTCTTCAACCCACCGTCCTAAAACGCGCTCTCCCGTGGACCGTCTGATCGTCGGTCGAAATGAGATCCGGCTGTCCGTTCAAAATTTATATATAAAAGCAGACCCTCCGCGGCTCCTAGACGTGGCGGCAACTTCGGTGGGTTGGTCATCTACGCCATATCTCGGGTCGCCGACCCAGGTTCGAATCCCAGCCGCCTCCTTTTTTCAGTACGTTGCTTTCTCTGCCTTCTTCTTTTACTTTCTTTTTTTTCTTTTCTATTTTTTTCTACGCCTGAAATACTGAACCTAGCGACCAGATAGGGTGCATGGGAGTTTTGAAGAAATTCTTTTGAACCGGTGCTCCTCGAATCGACCCTTCCCTCTAAGAACAAGAACACTTAACAGCTATACATACCTCTAGTTGCACAGGTGAGAAACCATGCTAGAATGAGGGGAATTTCAAACCATATTCTTAGTTGTTGAGTGCTTAAACAAAAGAAATCTCAGTCTAAAGTGGTTGTTAAAGTGGTTGCACACAGGACAAAACACCCCAACTAATAAAGGTGTTTTAGGAAAGATACAAAAGATTCTAACAGAAAGTTGTCCTTAAGTCAAGGGATTGTTGCTGCCAATCTGGGACTCAAATAATTATGAGGATTTTTCTCCAAGGAGATGAATGAGTCATGCAGCAACCCTCTAACTTTAGATCAAAACTCCTTACCGAAAAATTATGAAAATTCTTGCAAAACAATCTGCCAGGAACTTCACACAGGAAATTTAGGGCTCGGTGTTCATCTCATAGCGCCCAAATGATGCAACCAAATGACTTCAAAATTTATTCACAGATGGATATGGAAGTAGGCACCTTCTTCCTCTAGAATCACTCAAAAAGATTTTTCTATTTTTTTCTAAAAATTCTAGACTACGCGCGAGAGAAAGTTTCTGGACAGGATTACAACTAGTTGAAGAAATTGATCTCTAGCCTCTTCTAGGTTGCAAGAAAGGTTTCAAACCATATGTGCAACCTCAAGACATCATAGATCAGCAGCAAGTAGAAGGAGATGAGGCAAATAAACTAGTTGCAATCAAAAGTAAGAAAAAAACTAGATCAAACACATGAACAACACAAGAACAAAGCCATGATTTGAGGAACTAGTTTATATTACTTGAGAGGGTTTGTTCACAGCCATACCTAGGTGGGCAAAGCTCATAAAAGAGTAGAATACAAGTCACAAAACCTCAGTCCAAGACTTGGTGGAGGTAGCCCCCTCCACCCCTCCTTATATAGGGCAACCGGGTGAACCTCCACTCTTGATAGCTTTCTTGGCTTCCAAATAGCATCATCAAGGGCTAGGATTTACCCACTCAACTAGCCACTTATATGAGCCTAAACCACTCACACACAGCCCAACATATGCCAGATATGCCATACATGGGTTTTACACAAAACCCGATCAACCCGATGCAACGGGCCTTTATCTACCGGACTTGACCGTTCTGTTTTCGTGCCTTCAGGTTTCCAACCCGAACCGGAACCTTTGAACCACCTCAAGTCCTTCTCTATGGCGTCCTCATGAGCCCCAAGCTTGAGCCCATTCGTCCCGCGACATCATCACCGTTCTAAACATCGATCCACCCGATCTAGTCTCGGTACCGTCGCCGACCACAATTGCCTCCAAGCCTACGCCCACAAGGACCAAACCATTTCCCACAAACAAAAATATTTTCTTACCTTTTTTCCCTGCATGTTAGCCTAATTTCATCATGAATTCAAACATATATGACTACATGCCCAAGTTTCCACTCGAACTAAAACCGAAACCTTTTAAACCGGTGCTTCCCCTGGTACAATAGAACAAAGATGGAAATTTTAAAATACTTTCCTTACTCAAATAAAAAAAGTCATAATAAAAAAAGACGCATCTCGAAATTCTCTACAAAATCCGTATATAACATTTTTCCATTCGAACTCGAGAAGACCATCAAAAGCACAAAATACTCTATGCTAACACAAATGGCCGAACCGACTCAAATTAGTCTAAAAACAAACCTTTCAACCAAAACAACTCAAGTTATATACTCATCACAACAAGAAGACCTCCACATGGTCTCACAATGCCATTTAAAAATTCTAAAAAATAGAAAGTTTGCAAAAATGGAACCATGCCTGCACAAAGAAGGTCCATAAAAAGTTTGGATGCTTTTGAAAAATTTTTGAAATTAAAAGAAAATTTCAATTTTTTAAAAAACTTGCTCTCTTTTTTCCTCTCCTATTTTCTTTTTTTAGACCGTTTAAAAATTTCGGAAAAAAAAGTTTGCAAAAATGGAACCATGGCTCCACAAAGAAGGTCCTAAAAGACTTGGATTTTTTTTAAAATATTAAAATTAGAACAATTTTAAAATTTAATAAATGTTTTCGCTCTCTTTTTTCTCTTCTATTTTATTTTTCCTAGGCTATTTAAAATCCCAAAAAAAGTCTCCTTTTTCCTCTTCTATTTCCTTTTTTGTAGGCCATTTAAAAATTTCAGAAAAAAAGAAAGTTTGAAAAATGGAACCATGGCTCCACAAAGAAGGCTCATAAAAGACTTGTATTTTTTATTTTTTAAAAAAATTACAATAATTTTGAAATTTAATAAATATTTTTGCTCTCTTTTTTTCTTCTATTTTCTTTTTTCTACGTTGTTTAAAAATCCCAAAAATAGGGAACTTGCAAAAATAGAACCATTATTGGACGAAAAAGGTCCATAGAAGTTTGAACTTTTTATACAAAAAAACGTTGGATAGGACCGGCGCAAGTTCCGCACATGATCCCTTCTAGTTGAATATCTAAACCCGGCACTCTAAGGAGAGGTTACTTCTCTTACGAAGTTTGTAGCAGGTTAGGCTGAACAGTTGAGCTAAATGTGTTAAGTTCCAAGCAGTCTTTAGAAGCAGTCCTAGCCCTAATTCCCTATCTTCTCCTGTCTTGATGACATGTAGACCCCCACTTGTCATTTGTTCCCAAATAGCACTTTCTTTTTTTGCCCTCTTTCCCAAATGGAATATTTCCCAAATAGCCCCAATCCCCCCTTTCCCTTTTTGCCCTCCCCCTCCTACCATTTTACCCTGCCAGCCCTTGCTTCTTTTCCACGCAGCTCACCCCTCACCTCGAGCAGATCAGCAGAGCTAAGGCATTCCTCCCTCTCACTCCACTCACTGCTCTGTTCCTCATCCAGCCAGGTGAAGCCCTCCCCGGCCAATCCCTTCCATCACCCTCTCCCTCTCACCGCCCTTGCTCCATATCAGCCGACGCTCAAGTCCGCCGGAGCTTGTGCCTTGGCCGCTAAAGCCTGTTACCGCAAGCCGTCGAGGCGCCTCCCCGGGCAATCCTCCTCCCTCCTGTTCCCCTCTACCTCCCTAGGCTCCTAGGACTCCTCCGTCACCGGGCTGCCACTGTCGCCGAATCGCTCTGCCATGGCCATGCTCGCTTCACCCCGCCATGCCACCAAGACCGCCCACTCGCCTCTCCTTGGGATCGCCACCCACGGGTTCTTTGCTACCGCTGGCTTCAAGGCCTCCCGTCGCCGCCTCTTCTCGCCGCCGTTTCACCGGAGCCATACGCGCCATCATGGACTTCGTCAAGACGCCGACAATCTCGCCATTGCCGCCAATCCATCGCGCTGATCCTACCGGCGAAGTTCGCCGCCTTCCTCCGCCACCACTTCCCGCCGCGACTTCGCCGGAAGCGCTGTCGCCGCCGCCGTCCGGACTAGTCATCGCTCTCCTCGCTCTCTACCAATGCTAAGCGGGTCCGCTGGTCGTCGCGGTGTTAAGCCGCCGCCGCCGCCGCCGCTGCTGACCATGCCACGCCAGGCAGCATGCTGCCGTTAGTCAGACGCTACAGGCGACTGCCGAGCCTTGTTGCTAGTAAAGCCGAGCAGTAAGTCGCGCGGATGCACCTCGCTAGCCGCCGAGCTTCTTTGGTAGGTGTCGTGCAGTAGGCCAAGCTAGGCGCTTGCCGTGTCGTGGGCGCCGTCTTGTAGCGTGAAGGTGGGCCGCGCAATGCAGCCCAGTCCCTTTATTCAATTAAATATTTCCAGCAAACCAATTTAATTTCTTTTAAATCATAGCAAATTCCTGGAAAACAGAAAAAATGTAATAAATTTATAGATGTTTATAAAATTCAAATTTTCCTGGCATAAAATTTTCATGCATGATGCATTTATAAACATTTCTGCTAAATTTATTATTTTCAAATTATGTCTTGAAATAATTCCAGAAAGGATTTTGAATTTCTAAAAATAACAACTAGCTTTCAAAAATCATGAAAATTTTTCCAAAAATACTAGGTGTTGTTCTGAAGCTTAGGAAAAATATAAAACCCTTATATTGTAAGTTAAAAATGATTCACTAAAAATCCTTAAGCTCTCTTTAGCTTCACAAAAATGGTTTTCCCCTATATTAAAGTTTCTAAAAATTTATTCATGAATAAATGCCTGGTGTTGTACATGGTTAGCTCTTTTTCTTGCGTAATATATTGCATACTTTTCTTTTCCAATGCATTTGTTCTTATTTACGTGTCTCGTATTCATACGTATAGAACCGATCGCGTGCAACGCCGCCGAAGACCCTCAAGCCGAAGAGCAAGTCTTTGCAGCAGAAGGCAAGTGCTGAACCTTGTGCTCCTATGATTTTGAAACTCAATTTCTAGAAGTTTACAAAATACATGTTATATTAAAAACTAAAAATGCTAATCACTTAGTTGCTTAGATAACACCCAATCAATAAATACTCTATTAAAATATTCCTTGCTACCCTAGGTTATTAAAATTGCTAATACTGAACATCACCCTTGAATTAGGTTTTGCACAATGCTTAGAGATGCTTAGTACTGAATTATTGTCTATTCTTGATAGTTGCAATTATTAAATGCTTGTTTAAATGATGGATTTAAAAAGGTTAGTGGGTACTGTCATGTTTACAAATGGGTATAGTTGAGATAGTGGGTGCTATCGGGTAAAAATGTTCAGCAAAACCTGATTGGGGTGAATGGTTGCAAGGTGGGTGCAGTAAGCACAAGACGTGGGCCCAGTGTGGGAACCACCCTAGTCCTTAAGGACCGATTCTTTGAGGTAGTCGAACTAAGTACAACAGTGCGACCATTGAGTGCCTGTATGGGCAGGCCCTGGTTGAGTACCCTTCGGACTCTTAGTCAGGCATTCCAGGTGGAATAAGGAGTAGGCACCTGGATATGTCCATAGAATAGAACCTTCCTTGGTAGTTGGGAGTGGGTATCCAAGTGTGTCCATAGAACAGAACCTATCGGCACAAGAGGGGCATTGGTGTGGAAACCTTAGTGGGAATGCCAGGCTAAGGGAAGGTCGTGGTGAAAGACCTTGTGCTGATCATTTTCCTTTGGGTGATTCCTAGGACAAACTACCTCTCATGGGTAAAGCGTACGACCTCTGCAGAGTGTAAAACTATCATGATAGCCGTGTCCACGGTCAAGGACGGACGACGGGGAGCTGCCTCAATGGTACTTCTTATCTATTTGTTTTCAAAATGGTGTTTCAAAGGAAAACCACGATTGCAGTCGTGTGTTTTGGCTTTTTCCTCACAGTAGGTGCTGTGAGTAATGATGGTGTTTGCACGGTGGGTGCCGTGAATAGCCAGGTTGGGCAAAAACCGGTTGGTACCGGAACTTCAAAGAAACTGATTCGAACATTTGTTTTCCTCAACACGTTTTAAATCATCTTATAAAACCTTAGGTAAAAATCTACAAAACTGGTTTTATGCAAAAAGACCCTTACCTTTCCTTGGTTAAGCTTTAGATGCATACTAGTCAGCCTTGCTTGTTGAGTATAAAGTATACTCACCCTCGTCTTTTATGCGGGGCTGCTCATTCCAACGAGCAGGTTGCGAACAGCAGTGGTACTCTGAGGAGGAGATGTGCCACGATGAAGGTTTCGCCGCCAAGATCCAAGACGAAGATTACTTCGACGCCTAGGATTGCACTCCTCCAGCTCTGTCTGTGGGGACTTGTCTTGGTTTATTTCTTTTGGAGTTTTAGTTGTAATATAAAGACTTCCTCTTTTGTAAGGCCTTCGGGACGTACTTTTGTAACCACGTCGCTAGGCGCACTCTGATGTAAATTTATATAAATTAATCGTCATGGTTATGATCCAAATTCTGTATCTGTATGTACTAGCTACTAATCCAGGGACTAGTACAGGTAAAGCACAGGCGGGACCCGTCTCTGCCAGGGGGGTGTCTCAACACCCTATGGCATGTAAAGGAGGATCATAACATGAATCAATCAATCAACTTTTATTCACCCTTTACTTTCCGTTGATTTTAGTCTAGTTTAGCATAGTTTCGCCGTATTTTATCTTCCATCGACTTGTCGTGCATTGCCTTTTCGATTGGCTTCAATATACACCTCAGGAGTTGCTTGTAAGTAAGTACTGTCTCGATTTGGTTCGATTTACGGACTTGCATCGGCTTTTGGTTGAAATACTGTCTTAGTCGATATTGTTGCGCATCACCGTTTGGACTAAGGGTTAGATTTCATCCTCGTTCTACCGATCAACACATTCATTAGCGGTAGTCTATTTATCCTCGTTCTATCGGCTAGTTTGGCTTTACAATCTAATCGATAGTCTGTTTACCCTTGTTATATTGATTTATAGCTTGATATTTGTTGATAGTGTGTTTGTCTTCGTTCTGTTGGCTAGATCACCTCGTTGGTTTAGCCGATAGTCTGTTTACTTCTCGCCCAATTATTCAATTGATTTCATTGGTTGTATAGTAGATTGATCACCCTTTGAAATCTATTGGTTTAGATCTAATCTAAGTCGATAATCTCGTTATCTTTCACTCATGTTTGCGCTTGTTTTCTAGTGTTGCAGGTCCCTTACAAAACAGATCTAATCGGATAGTTAAAGCTGATTACGTCTTTTCTCACCGATTACAGAATCAAATCGGCTGGCATGCTTTGAACCCTGTTTCCGGTGCTGACGGGGATACTAAGCCCTAAGCCCACGGTGTGTCGTGTCGATACAACTTTCGGTGCGAACAAATACAAAAGGTGATAATTAGATGAGTTACTGCCACTACTCAACCAAGAGTAGCTGACAACACATAATAACAATATAAAAAGAAAATTGCTATGGGACACTATTAATTAAGTAATGTCATTGCATGCTTGAGCTCCAAAGCGGGAGCTCAGTTTGGGTTGGGTTGCATTCCACGGGGTCGCCGTTGGTGACAGTCATCGGTAGCAGCATGATTCCCTTCCTTCCCCGATCTAGGTGGGGGCTAGGACGGCGGTAGTGAAGCAAGGGTAAAAAGACAATGGTGTGGCTAAGAGGCTCTTGGGGACGACTCTATGGGAGGGAGATATGGCCGTGACTCGGTGGCCACACGTAGGAGGAGGTAGCCGGAGTAACCCTTGGTAGGGAGATGGAGGTGGTGGCAATGGTTGGCTACCAATGTGAAGGAGAACCGGATGAGGCGATTAGGATTTAGGAGAGAGGAGATGAGGTGGGCATGACACATCATGTGGAAATTGAGAGGAGGCTACGAGTGGAGAGGAGGGAAGTGAGCTAGGGTGGTATCAGAGATTGGATAAAATATCTTAACAGTCATACCTAAAATAAACAATGGGTCCCCTGGGTATGTGCCCAAGGAGTCTAATGAAGGAACGAAAGCTCAGGCTTAACAGGCCTGTATTTGCACGTTAGCTCTGCATGCTCGGGGACAGGTATCCTTGCTCGTGTGCCTGATATACGAGATTGCCATGAGCCTGAGAAGATGCGCCAAGACATTTGGCCTAAGTCCAAGAATTCAACCGCCTTAGAGTACTTCTATATCTGCAGTCTAAGACTTTCTATCTTTGAGGATATCTTGGGACACAAATTAGCATGTTTTTAAGATGTATCTGCAAATGTTGTAGAATTCTGAATTATCTATATGGTTCTCTAGGTCATATAGGACCTAGACCACGTATACATTGTACTATGTATACTTCCCCCATGGAGAGGAAGGGCATCGACAGATATCGAGATCCAATCTCGTCGCAATAACACAAACACATACGACAACTAGAGTAGGTTATTATCTCTTTATGAGAGGCCCAAAGCAGGATAAGTCTCTGTCCCTAGTTCGTTTTCCATTTCGGCGGCTTGACGCGTCTACGACGAAAACCCTTTGGCAAGAAAGGACTGTTTGATCCTCAATCAACAAGTAAGTTTGGCAGGGAATCCGTTTCCCAATCGTCGAATGGTGGGGTTTCATATTTGGGCTGGGACGTGTATGTTGGCCTAGGTTGGTTTGGTGGTGTTAGTTGAGCTAGTTCTAGGCTAAGCTTGGTTGGGCTCATCGATGGCTTGAGCTCGGTTTGAATCAGATTCGAGCTCAACTCGTTTATCTTCCAAACTTGATCTGAGCTCGATCCGATAGCAGGTAGCTTGTTGGGCTCAAACTTTTTGTCCAACACTGCCTTCACCCATTATGTTTTTATGAGACCATTTCTCCGAGCCAAATACTTCAACTTCTCAAATTCGTTCTCGAATTTTTCAAAGTCGCTTTACAAAACTCTCAAAATCCAATAAATAAAACGTTCCAACTTCTTGAAAGCTTAGGATTTCAGCTCAATCATTTAGTTATAGCTAAGCAAAACAGGGTTGCTTTGGTGTTTCCCTGACAATTATGGAATTGGAGATAAAATAAAAGATCAAGTAAGAGAGTATTTTAGTATGCAGATTTCTTTGCTTTTGACAAGAGAAAAATGAGATCCTTGAACCTATGAATCTTTGTAATACCAGGTAAAAAGAGTACAGCATGTGCAATGATATTATATCAATCGTCCGCGAGTATTACTACATATACACGAATAAGTCATTGAGTGAAATGAGAAGCAAATAATGACAAAATATAAGTCTCTACGAGTCTTTACTCATTTAGTTTCCTCGGGCTTTGTTATTTTTATTAAAAAAAACTATAATGGAATGTTATGATTAAAAAAAATAAAACAAGCAAGAGCTGAAACTTGAAACCATGACATGGATGAGAGCACAGAAAATCGGATGGTGCATAATGATGCATTATAGCACCAGAAACGGGACATACTGTATGCCCATATTGTATCTACATAGGCATGAAAAGCCCATTACGTGAGAGTTGACTTTAGTATTGTCAAATGTGATATGGACAATGTTATATACAGTGGTTGAATATATGATTCTATATATGCCCTCGCTGTTTACTTCTATGAGTTCCATTTTAGTTATTTAAAAAATTCAATGAGCTGAGAGCCTCGATGGATGGATTCACATCTTCTCACAGTAGCGTAGCAATAACTTTTGACAGGTCATCTGAACGCCAAGAGCATCTCTAATGGAACACCTCAGCTGGCTATAAGAAATTCACCTCAGTTTTTTGCTTATATGGAGGAGAAAAGAAGATGGGAGAGATACAATTTTTTGCTTATGTGGAGGAGAGAAGGATATGAGAGAGATAGAGGCTGTCTCTTAGGGCATCTCCAATGGTGCCATATCAGCTAGCTATAAGGAATCCAAATCAGCTTTCTGCTTATGTGGATGAGAGAAGTAAAGGAGAGAGACAAGAGCTGGATCTTATGCAAGAGCCAGTCTATAGTGTTTCTCAAGACAAATAAAGGCAATTACAAGTGGGCCCAAATTTAATGTTTAAGAACATGCTATAGCCAACCCATTAGAAAGATTGTCTATAAACTAGCTATACATGATATGGACAAGTTTATAGCCAGCAAGCTGGCTCTACCATTGGAGATGCCCTTAGCTAAGAATCAGGTTATAGCGGATTACAAGATAGATGCACACTATTACATGTGGGTCCAAATTAATGTTAGAGGCAATGTTATAGATAGCACCATTGGAGAGATTGACCATTTGCTATCTATAAATGATATGATATTTTATTATAACCAATATCATTGGAGATGCGCTAATGGCCGGATATATGAGGCGTGAGAGGATTTTCATCGATACGGGATGTTTAATTCACTATGGCCCTACGGGCTTTATAGAGTTAGTAATACCAACTGGACCTAGTCTATAGCAAAGCCCAAATATCCTGAGTTTAAGGAGCTATGGCCTATGGGCAAGGGTCCCGGCTTACCCTCTGGTCCAGATGACCAACACCTTTTAGCTGGGTTCCCACGAGGATTCAGGAATCAGGACACATTGAACCTGGACCACTGCTTGTGTGCTCAAGCCTTCAAGGCAGACCAGATTCAACGAACCTCGGTAGCTACTGTAAATGGGAAAAAGAATACAGAAAAGGCTGGCATATATCTTTTCTTGCACAAGAGTGGATTGATACGTGAGCTGGAAAAAATATATACAAGTCAAATGCTTTAATTCAGAATTAAATACAAATCCGAATATTTGTTCTTTTTATAAGTCAAACATTTCTTATGTTCCTAAGCTTTTTTTTAAAAAATAAAGATTTTTTGTTGAAGCTCTCAAAACAAATTTTAACTCTTGATTCCGCCTAACGAAAATTTACAGCTTTTCAAGTCATATCTCATAGCTGTATTAAAAATTGCATCAAACAAGACAACAAGAGAGACATGCAAGACCAAAAAAAAATACAGCCTCGATTATTTATATGGGTATACAGATAAAGAAGAAACCTTCCTCAAAACTCTAAATAATTATATTTGTGCATATTTCATAAGAAGGCGTAGTTTGGAGGATGCCACACAGAAAGTCCCAGACTCCTCTATTTCCATGTCTGCATCAAGTGGCATGGGCGCCACACATTGGTGTTACACTGTTACTCTCGCTCGCACAACGAGCGGACAAATCGGGCCATCAGCACGAAGCGAAAACCAAAAGGGGTTTTTTTTAAGCTAAAAAAAGAGTTTTTTTTAAAGAGTAATTACAAATATGGAAACATTTTCCTCGCGTCCCGGCGTCATGGCTTGGTTTGCTCGCTCCTTCGCTGTTTCCACCCGCCTCCGCGCTTTCGTTTCTCCTTCCTCTTCTGGCTCGTCTCCCTTCTTTCCCAGATAAGAGCAGCAGATGCGGGAATCCAAATCCCACCAAACCCAAACCCAGGCATGTCCGCCTGATTCCGCCGCCGACGCCGCCTTCGCCATGTTTCTTCGACGAGGTACGGATCGATCAATGCCTCAATCCGTCGGCTTCTCCGAGGGGATTCCGATCAGGTCCACGCCCTGCATGTATCCGTGGTGATCTGGGACGGGGCGGTGATCCTTTGGGGGTTAGTTCTGTTCTTGGCGCGTGCGTTCTAGGGTGGGTTCTTTTTTGGGGTTCAGGTAATCAGATTAGCCTGGCCTCTCCTCCGCGAGGCTATGGGGGCTGCCGCGGATGGCACCGTGCCCTCCCGATTTGTGGCGGTGCTGGGTCGAGGAGCCTTGTTCGGGTTGTGATGGCATGCATGGCTCGGAAAGGCGGCTGGTTGCTCTGTGTTTTGTGGCTGGGTCGACGGAATTGGATTGTGTTTAGAATTTCGATTCCTGTTTGTGTTGTGGAATTCTCTGGTGCGCTACAAGCTTCGCGTCAGCTGTTACATGATGCGAAATTGGCAGATTACTACTGCGGAGAAGATGGGATTGGGCTTCGACACTTCCGTTTAGAAACTGCTTATTTACCCTGGATGTTTGCAATTCTAAAGCTACTCCTTTTTAGTTGACTAGCTTTGCAATTTTAGATTTTAACCATATGCATAAATTCGGCAGGTTGATGTGACTACTCGTTTGATGATACAAAGAAACTAAGCTTAAGGAATTGTCTGGGGTAATGTGATTGGATTTAGGAAGCAATAATTCCGATGGACCATTTTGCTATTCTTGCGACGGAGTTAGGCGACACGTCGGACTTTGAGGTTGATGGCATCCAGAACCTCACCGAGGATGATGTCAGTGACGAGGAGATTGAGGCCGCGGAGCTGGCCCGGCGAATGTGGAGAGATAAGATCAAGCTCAAGAGGATCAAGGAGAGGCAGGAGAAGCTTGCTATGCAGCAGGCAGAACTGGAGAAGACCAAGCCAAAGAAGATTTCTGATCAGGCCCTCCGCAAGAAGACGGCGAGAGCCCAGGATGGGATTTTGAAGTACATGCTTAAGTTGATGGAGGTGTGCAACGCACGCGGGTTTGTTTATGGGATCATTCCTGACAAGGGGAAGCCTGTCAGTGGAGCATCAGACAACATTAGAGCTTGGTGGAAGGAGAAGGTGAAGTTTGATAAGAACGGCCCAGCAGCAATTGCAAAATACGAGGTCGAGAACTCGATTCTGGTTAACACAAAGAGCAGCGGAAATGCGAACCAGCATAGCTTGATGGATCTCCAAGACGCCACTCTGGGCTCATTGCTTTCAGCATTGATGCAGCACTGCAGCCCGCAGCAGCGCAAGTACCCATTGGATAAGGGTGTCCCGCCCCCATGGTGGCCATCAGCAAATGAGGAATGGTGGATTGCTTTAGGCCTTCCGAAGGGAAAGGCACCTCCATATAAAAAACCACATGATCTTAAGAAGTTTTGGAAGGTTGGTGTGCTGACGGGTGTGATCAAGCACATGGCACCAAACTTTGAAAAAATAAGAAATCATGTCCGGAAATCCAAGTGCTTGCAAGACAAAATGACTGCAAAGGAGAGCCTGATTTGGCTGGGCGTTTTGCAAAGAGAGGAGAAGTCTGCTCACAATATTTTTTTGAATAATTCTGCTCACGGTATTGACAATGGTGTATCAGAGATTACTCACCATAGTTCTCTAGAGGATAGAAGTGAGGACACATATAGCAGCGGTGATGAGTATGACGTCGACCGCTTGGATGGGCCTTCCCACTCCACATCATCCAAAGACGATGAGGTAACTCATCAGCCAGCTGTGCAGATCAGAGAGGACTACACCTTAACTAAACGGAACAGAAGACATCATGGTAAGCACTCCAGGCAAGTACATCCTAGTAATGAAGAAACCAGTAAATCAAAAAAGCGAAAAAGATCTACTGGCCATTCTCCTGTTGCTCAGTATGAGGTTGAAGTAACTCAACAAAATGATGATCCACCGGAAATTCTGAGCACTGTAAATCCTGATATGAACAGAATAAACCAAATGGAGGTGGTGGGCATGTCTAACCAGCTGACAAGCCTCGACAATGTCAGTACAAGTGGAGCTTTACAAAACCAAGGAGGTGCTCAAGGGAACTTCCTATCTCCTGGTGCTGTTAATAACTATAACTGTGACCAGGCTAGAAATGTTGATCTGTCCAACATTTATATGGGAGACCAGCCTTTAGCTTGTGAAAGTACCGATCACACAAACCTGTGGTCTGGAAACACTTTTCAACAGGATGTTGGTCTTGGACCTATTGGTTTTACTTCTTCATCACTTGATTACCAGGCTTCTGCTGTGAAACAAATGGTACCGCTGTCTATGGATCATCATATCCCTACAATAGGAACAGTACCATTGGTGGAGAACAGTTCTTATAGTCATCATATGCCTGGCGGTGTGAATTCGACTTCTGTTGCTGCTGAACCGCACCAGATCATGGGTGATCCTTTCTACATTGACCCTGCTGAGAAGTTTGTTGGCAGTTCTTTTGAAGGATTGCCTTTGGATTTCATTGGTATGAGTAGCCCGATCCCTGGCTTTGATGAATTGCTGGATGATGATGATTTACTGCCATACTTGGGAACATAAATAGGTGATTTCTGAATTTACCTAGCTGTTTTGTTTTTGGTTACTCAAATTAACCTTTTTCTCAATATAACTACAGGGTAGGCAAAAAAGCTCGTTCCATCTGTTTCTCATCAATTATCTTATTAGAATTCCAATATCCACACATTTGAGAGGTGTGGCTAGTCTAAGATTGAACTGGGAAGACTCTATGAGCTATGAAGATGTCTGGAAAAGAAGCATTAATATTTTTCTTGCCAATTTGCAAGTAACTGAGCTCAGTAGCAAGTTTTACTCCTGCGTCGTCGCACAAATTTGACATGTGCAGTCTCCACTGCTATTTTCCTAGTGCATGTAGGGGGTCGACGATGAAAAACAGCCTACACTTCATATCTTGTTCTCAGTTATTATGCTGCAGACGTTTCTTTAGCTGTCTTTGTTATGTATGCTTATCCTGTTGATTTTTATAGTATTCAATAGGTAATCAACGGTGTGCGGCCGCCTGCAAAGAGGAGTTGCATAAGATGTGTTCTGCCACAAATTTCAGCCCTCGATGGAAACGAGAAAAAAGATTCGCAGGCGTGCCAGTGTATAAAAATACACAAAAGAAAAGAGAACAAAAACAATAATATTGCATTAATTGATAATAAAATATAGATTCCTGTTGGTTTTACGTTTCGTAGACAATAGGCTATATATCTGCTTCGTAGACAATAGGCTATATATCTGCCTTCGACGATGTGGAGATTATGGACTCTGGGATCTTGAAAGGACTCCAGTTAATTACATCCATGAGTTAACGCTCTTCTTGTCTTTCTCTCGTGATTCACTGTGTTGGTATAGATGGATGTTGGAGTTGGTGACAGCAAAACGCATTGGATAGCCGGGGCCTATGTGATGCCCAGTGTAGCCGTTGTTTGTTGGCTCCGTCCGTCCGTATCATTTGATCTTGTTTCGTCAAATGAGAGTATGTTGGTCACAAATTTCAGTCTCTCTATTAGTTTTTGAGGAAAAGAATTTCGTAGGCATGCTAATGTATAAAATACATAAAAGAAAAAAGAAAACAGGAACATTAATATTTTATTAATTGACAATAAATATATATTCCTGTTGGTTGTGCGCTCTGTAGTCAATTGGCTGGACATCTGTTTTTGACGATCATGAAGATTCTGAATTCTAGGACCTCGAAAGGACTTCCAGTAGATTATGAATCTTAGGACCTCGAAAGGACTTCTGGTTAATTACATCCATGAGTTAATGCGTAGATACGAGTTGATGCGTAGAACATCTCTGGTTAAGCTGCTTATCATCTTCTTATCTTTGCCTTGTGGTTCACTGTGTTGATGTAGATGAATGTTGAAGTTGGCGACAACAGAACACATTGGTAGTTGGGGCCCATGCGATGCCTAACGTAGGCGGTGTTTGTTGGTTCCATCTATCCGTGTCGCTTGATTTTGTTTCATCAAACAACTCATTGAAATCTGGAGTTGGATGGATTGTACGGTTGTCACTCAACTTGGATTTAAAGTTGACCATTTTGCTGGAGTTACCAAGAGATATCCTCGTACGTCGAGTTTTGGATGTAGACGATATGGTTTTGATCATCAAAGTTAATGTTGATTGTCGATGATTGCTAGAGTGTCTTGAAGTGATTGTCCGGGAAATTTTTATGGAATCAGCTTTGGACTTCTTGTCGGCGACATCTTCTCTTTGACACATGTCTCTTGTTGGTGGTATCCCCGGCGGTGGTCGTGGAAGAGGGTGCTGGTTGCGATTTGGACGGTATGCGGTCAGGGCGGTGCCGCGGTAGCAGGCAGTAGCTGCGCAGCCTGCGGCGTAGCTAAAGGGACCAAGCGTCGCGACAGCACGAGGGTGCGTCGGGCGGCGACGGTAGGCAACGCGCCGGCATGCCGGTGGATGGCAGCCAGGCGTCGCGACGGAGACGGTGAAGAAGTTAGCGGCCAGGGCGTCGGCAAGGCCGAGGTGGCCTTGGGGTTGGAGAAGCAACGACACTAGGATGGCGGCGCGGCACATCGGACGCGTCACACTGGCGGTGTAGCGTGTGGGACCGTGGCCAAGTGCGAGGGGCGGCGGCACATAAAGGAGCTGGGGCGGCGTCGAGGCCGGAGCGGCAACAGCACCGGGACGGCGTGAAGACGACATGTCGGCATGGAGGACAGCGCCGCTGGCACCGTTAAATGTCGATGAAGATGGCGGTTGTCCGGCCTGGAGAACGCAACCGGAGACCTTTGGCCCAGGGCGGTCTTGGCGGTTCGTCGGCGCAGCCAACAGGTGAGACAACGCCGGCGATGGAGTGAAGACGAGGCGGCCTCAGGCTCCCATGGCGTCGTGTGGTGTAGACGAGGCTGGCGACGCGGGGTGGCGCCACAGGCGAGGTTGGCGGTGCAGGCCAACAGCGGCTTAGGAAGACGAGGCCCGCGCAGCGACGCAGGTGAGGGCGGTGGTGCAGGTTGGTGCCGCGGCTGGGACGGCGTCGTGAGTGCGGCCGATGGTGAGGGGCTGGGCCGGCGGTACAAGCCAACTGTCCAGGCGATGATGCGGCCGGGACAGCCCTGCGGGTAAGGCCGGTGGTGCTCACTGCCGGTCCGGACGGTGGTGAGGCTGAGGCGGCACTGAGGCGGTGGCGCAGCTGATGAGGTCAGCGGTGCAGGCCGGCGGCGGCTGGGGAAGACGAGGACCGCGCGGCGGCGCGGGTGAGGCCAGTGGTGCAGGCCGGCGTCACGGGCGTGGCCGGCGGTGCATGGTGGCGCCACGGTGGTCTAGGAAGACGAGGACAACGAAGAACGCTGTAGGAAGCAGAAGCAAGAGGGAGATAGAGAGAGAGGTGGGAGAAGTAGATGGGAAAAAGTAGGGAGGTCGCAGGTATTGACCAAGCAGGAAAAGTATCGGGGGCAGATCCTTTTCTTCCTTTCCCTCTTACCTTTTTTTCTTGCACGCGAGTCTTGTTTGTATGCGCGTTGTCTCTCCTCTTGCTCCTTTCTTGTTCCATGCGATTCCCTCCTTTTCCTGACCCGAGTCACTTTATATAGGAGGTTGGGAGATAGAGATCGGGCGATTAGATAGGGTCCAAAGTTGGTTGTTGTGGATAAAATATTCTAACAACTGCTTTTTATCTTGTCTAGAAGCTTCTAGATAAAATCTTAATATTTATCTGCTTTATTATATATATATATAATTATATCAAACAGAGTAATTAGAGTTGGATGGTGTCAGTGGTTGGGAGTGCGGGGCTCCTAGGTGCCGAGCTTACTTGTTAAACTGGGGATCAATGGATCCCTTTCTGCGCCTGGCGAGGACATGGGGGATGCGCTAGGTTTCCCAGGACACGGCTTCGGGAGAGATGAAAGCCTCCCGAACAAGGCTTTGGGTTGGCCAAGCAAGAAAGGGGTGATGATGCGGTGTTTTTTTTTACCCTGGTTCGGGCCTCCCACTGCCGGGATAACAGCCCTACGTCCAGCCTTACTTGATAGCGAAAGAGGGCGTACAAGGAGGGAGCAACCGAGTCACAGGCAGATCAGGCGCTCCTAAACTAAGTACAAGTTGTGTTCCTAACTACGTATGTTCGTGTGTGCGTGTGTCTTCGTGTGTTTACAAATGCCTCCCAAATGGTAGCTGCGAGCCACTATTTATACTCGCGTCGGGGGACAACTACTCCCGATTAATCGATAGGCACACGCGACGGACCGCGGGACATAGCACACTGTAGCGTGTCAGGGCTAACGGTAGACCATGCTGCTCTCCATGCCGTGACGTCGGAACAGTGCAGATAGGATGGACGCGACAGTCGCTTTTGACTTCTGCGTCTTGGGACAGGTCAGCTACGCAAGGAAGTGGGCGCACATGATCGCCACGTGCTCGTCCGAGCAAGGGACCGCTCGGGGAGGTGCCCGAGCGGCGAGGCTGCTCGGGGCAGGGCCGTTGGGCGTAGTTCTTGCTCGCGGCCGAGTAACCACGGATGGTCGGTCTCTACTAACCTCATGCTTAGAGTCGCTCGAGGGTGTTTAATATTAGGGGCCTAATCCGAAACCCCGACTGATAGATTACATGGTTGGCACTTGGCTTGGATTTAAAGTTGATAGCTTCACTTGCACCATCGGGGGCGTCCTAGCATGTTTGGTCTTGGACATGGCTGTCGATGCAGTCTTGATCGCCAAGGTTAGGTGGTGCCAGGCGGCGTGGTCGGAGGCGCAGCCAAGGGCATTGAGCGGCACCGCGAGGCGCGGTTGAGGACACCGGCCTCGCGACGAGGGGCGACGCCGGGAGACATGGCCGGGGATGAGGCCGGTACGCAGTCAGGGACGAGGCCGGCGCGCAGGTTGGTAGAGAGGACGACGACTGGCGGCGCGGTGTCCAGGCAGCCACATCGAAGCTTGGTGGCGAGGGCCGCGGATGGTGACGCGTCAGAGCAGGACGGCGCGAACAGGGACGGCGTCGGGCGGTCCGGCGCAGTCGCAGACGACGGGCGCCGGGGCGACACGAACGTGGACGTGGGTGTGGTGGAGCTTGGAGACGAGGCCGCGGAGAGGGCCGGCGTGGCGGCGCGGATGTTGTGGCTGAGGACGAGGGCGGCGCGTTGTGGACAGGTTCGGGCGCAGATGGCGTCGGGGATAGGCGGCAAGGTGCGGGAGCAGCAGAGGCCGCGCAGCCATTCGCGGCGGCACGGATGGCGGTGTCAAGACCTCAGTTGTCGGCCGGTGAGCCAGCGAGCTCGGCCCCTAACATGGGGTGGTTTCTCCCTTTCTCCCCCGTCTCGCTCCTGTCTCACGTGAAAAAAAAAGAAGGAACACGGAGCAAGAGGTAGAAGAAGAAAGTTGGGAAGAGAGAGGCTGGAGATGAGGATTGATTTCCCATCTGTTCACGTCTTTTTCAGGAAAGGAGAAGAAAAAGGCAGCGAAGGAGTAGATGTAAAGAGAGAAGAGAGATACTCCTCCAAGGTCAGCGTAGCCTCCTCCTTCCAGCTGCTTGATTTCGCCGAGAGCCTCCCGACGTGATTTCAGGTCGCCTCCCGCGTGCCCTGCCTTCTCTCTCCAAAAGCTCCCCCAAAATGTCGATCCTTTGTTCTGTAGTGTAGAACTTGTTCTCTGATACAGCGGATCGCCTGATTCTGCAGTGCATCGCTGATAGACTGACATGCGCAGCAACAACAAAGAACATTACTGGTCAGTGGTCACTCGAAACAGCTTGTACAGATGAACATATCATCGCTGACAAGTGCAAAAGCAACAGAGCAGACCAGGCTCCGTCTCACTCTCATGCATGAACAGCTTGATGTTGGGCTTCGACGGCGCAGTGTACACCGCCCGGAATCCCTCGGCCTGTCGTCTCTGCCACTCGACTGGGCCTTGTCAGGCACGAACGAATGCCGACATTTGCTAGAAACGATGAGGCGGCCTGTTAAGCCTGGCTCGAGCGTCTATTACTACTGCTAGAGTTCTAGTGATACCACTGCCACTGCAAGTCATTGATAAATTCCAGAGAAATTTTATGCTAAAATAGATATGAGTTATGCATTTCTCTTGATCTAATTATATAGATTGATATCGGTTTTCTTATACTAGTTTTTGTACTACAAGCATATAAGTATATTCCTGTGAGGAATATCCTATAAATAAATGGTCAGATATCAAATAATACTATGGTCATATTATATTACTAGGAAAGTTAGCGCACCCACAGGGTGCGCAGTAAGAAGGATTAAGGTTTTATCAATTTTTTTTCGCTGCACATTAATGATCATATTACCCTATGCACAACCAAACAAAGAACCCCAATAGAAAAATAACCAACATGACATAATAACCGAAATGCGAACATATGTTTCACTAATAATTGTTACATGGAAACAACCTTAATGATGTAGTAATAGTTACATTGAAACAACCTTCATGTTGTAAGAAAATATATGCCCCAAAGTTGGAACAGACTGTTCATGCAAAAGCAAGCTCGATTATTTAATTTGACATGGTTCTAAATCACCACATTAGGTGAAAATTTTCAGGTTAGCCACTCCACCAATACCCAAGCTTGAAGTCCCAAGTAGAAGGACTAAAACTAAAATATAAGTACGTAAGTTCACTAATTAAATAAGCACACTCTTGTAAGGGACAAAACTCCATAGTTGACAGTATGGGCAAAATTGCCACTTCCATACACTATTCAACATAACAAAGTGTCTATTGCAAAGAACATCATCTCTCAAACAGGCTTAGTCGTTGAAGAATATTATACAGGTAGAGCAGCTAATTACTTTGCTTCCATAGAGAATTTTCCAAGAACATTTATGTAAAAAAAGAGAGGGGGTATCTTACAAATTCCCATTGGCCATGCTTTAGCCCCTTCGCACAAGCATCAAATGGACATAGGTGAAACCGTCTAACTTCATCGTCAGCCTTATCACTCTAGCACTGCACAGTGGTCTACCAAAATATCATCAATAATCTACAATTAATCTAGTAAACATAACTTAAAAAATAAACCTAGGGTGTTCTTATTCCTGGCACCTAGATAAGCAATTTCCACCTAACAAAGCAAGAACTCTACAATAAAGACTACTTTGGAATGGTACAGAGAGTCCATGCAAATAAACAAAAATCAATGAGCTGATAGAAAAAAACATATCTACATCAGAACTGGCCTATGAAGCGTAAATCTGCATAGCTCTGAAATACATCCTATGCATTTAAACAGAAAGAATTGATAATCTTGTGCACATGCTAAATTTGTTTATAGACTACTATAAATGAAACACCTGTGCTCAGACCTTACATAGGAAACGAAAATAGCAAGATGAAAATTGCCTGCATCCATAATGCAAAATAACTACAGAAGATCAATCATGATTGTCCTATATATAGCATAAAAGTAGAAATACTCTTCATGCTCAAGTCAAGCAATGGGTGATCACTAATGAAGGCCTGTTGCTGCAACAATATTTACAACCAAAGGATAATAAATACAAAAGGAAGCTGATCTCAAAAGCATATCATCTGCACATGAAAAAAAATAATGTCTATAGTGTGACCACAAATGAGACAACATACATAAATAAGTACTTTCAAGGAAAAAAAAGGGAACATACATGAAGAACCAGATCCATCATGAGCACTAATTTGTAGTAAACATAATGCAGATGCTTGACAGCTTCAATTATAGGTAGCAGTAATTTTGAAACATCATCCAAACCTTGCACAAAACAATTATTTTAGCATACTAAAATATATGGTCTACATAAATACTAAAAGCAAACTCTGCCTGTAGGATCTGTACTAAATCATTTTTTTGCTCCTCGTGAAAAATAATGTACCATGAACAAATTGCTATGCGCATAATGAAGCATTGAAATTCTAAAAAAGTTACTTTGCTGCACATGATGATAGATGATATACTAAAGGAACTAAAAAAAATTCCATTCATCATTAACATTGATGCCATAAGGGACCATTTGTAGTAAACATAATGCAGACGCTTGACAGCTTCAATTATAGGAAGCAACAATTTTGAAACATCAGCCAAACCTTGCACAAAACAATTATTTTAGAATATATGGTCTACACACAAACTAAAAGCAAACTTTGCTTGCAGGATCTGCAATAAATCATTTTTTTGCTCCTCGTGAAAAATAATGTACCACCAACAAATTGCTATGCGCATAATGAAGCATTGTCTTTTTGCCAAAACCAATATATATAGCACTGATGCAACTAAATTTAAAAAATACTGCAAACTACATTATCATGTAGGGACTAAGGAGAAACACACTGACAAACTGTATGGGCATCAATACTGCTATTCAATCTGCGATGATAACGATTGAAGACCGAAGGTAATGTTGCAATTTGCTCAGGGGCAATACAATCAGACACATACTACATATACAAATGCCTTGGAACTCTTGAGTCTGAAGGTTGCATGGGGTCAAAATTAAACGGTAAACCTCTAGCACTGCCATAGTATTCTAATTTACATGGCTATACACCAAATGCATAAATCATTATGGAAATTAGGAGAAAGAATGTACCTTTTTCCCGAGGGGACCCTTTTTCCTGTACAATCGAAAGCAACAAAAAAGCTGACCCAAAATCCCTAAGAGAAAAGCATGCGAGGAAATTAAAGCACCGTGAAGAATCACTGCTAAAGCCCAAAGGCACACATGGATTCACATTAGATTGAATGTTCGTGAACCGCTCAGATCTATCGCCTCCCATGCCGTGTGGAAGACGGAGGAGAACAGGGAGGGAGCTAGGTGCAGTGGGGAGGAAGCCTGGATCGAGGACGAGGTCGTCGTGCTCAGCCGTCGAGGAGTCCGAGTCCAGCGGCTAGAGCTCCAGACCGTGTGCTGCAAGGTGGGACAGGACGATGGCGGCAGGACAGGCTGACGGCAACGGCGGAGGCGGGATAGGGAGGCAGCGAAGGCAATATGGGACGGCGGTGGCGGCAAGCGGAGAGAGCGGCGGCGGCGTGACGGGACAGCAGCGGAGGGCGGCAGACAGTGGTGGCGGAGGAGGCTGGCACAGACGGTCATGGCGGAGGCTAGGCAGTAGGGAGGAGATGCGGAGGAAGAGATGCACAAAAGAGATCGAGCAGGGGGAGGTAGGCGGTGTGCTGCGCCTGCGCGTAGGGTTGTGGGGGAATCGGTGGGAGGACGATGGGTTCAGTAAAAAAAAACCGAGGGGCGCGAATGCAAAAAACTCTAGCCACTAATACGAAGCACAGGGATTCCACAGTGAACCTAAAGGGACTAAAATGCGAAATGAGAACCTATATGGGTTGTTTTGCAAGAAGAAAGGACGAGCCAACAGTCTGATCTACGCATCGCCGCACGATCCGACGGTCGTAGATTTCGGGTGACGTGGAAGGCTACGGAGACAGGATTCTTACAGCTTTGATATATAGATAGATTGTTGTGCCTCGTAAAAGAGCTTGAAGCACAGCTAATCTTGCAAATCTATTATATTGTATATAATTAAAACAGGAGCCATTACAATAATTAGAGAAATTCTCATGTAAGTTAGAAAAAAAAGAAGAAAAGATCTGTACCATCGGTAGGCAAATTATAATAGCTTCGACCAAGAGAAAGAGTCTATATCAATAATAATAATAATAAAATGAAATTCAAAATACAAAATAATAGTAAAAGAGTTCATGCCAACTACAAAACTAAAAAAGGGTCTATATTAACTACAACAAAAAATAAAATAAGATAAATTAAAAATAGAAAATAATAGAGAAAAAGAATCTATATCAACTACAAAACTAGAAAAAGAGTTCATATCAACAAAAATTTAAAAAATAAAAATATAATTTGTACTAAAAAAAGGAGTCCATATCAATTGCAAAACAAGAAAAAAAGCACATATTAACTACAAGGCAAGACAAAGAGTCCATATCTACTATATTAAAATAATAAAACAACTAAATTTTGGGATAGAAAATAACATAAAAACTAAAAAGAATTTGTATTACTGCAACATTAGAAAAAAGAGTCCATACCAACTTAAAAAATGAAAACACCTAAAACTAAAATAAAGAATGATAGGAAAAGAAGTCCATATCAACTATAATAAATAAAATAAATAAATAAAAATAGTAATATATCTATCTATTATATTATTAAAACAAGAGGCTATTAAAAGAGAAGAACCAAGTGTTATGACTAGCACATTGAGCTGGCGCCATAACTAACAAAGATGATATGGATACCAATGAGAAGGTAGAGAGCGAGATAACATCAGTGGTAGTACCGAATATAATGGTGTATATCCAACGAAATTGGAGTTATTAATATATCTTTCAGATTAGACTTGGACTATATTAAAACATACCATGATCTATATGATCACATAAAAAAGAGTTATCTTTCTGATTAGATATAAACTATATTAAAGCTTACATGTACAAAAGGTTTTTTTTAAATTTGATACAACTCTAGCCACGCAAATGCAGGGACATGCTGTTAGTCGGGCCTGAAAAGGAGCATCTGGAGGCAGGGGCGGACGACCCATTATGGCATGGTGTGGCCCATGCCACACGAAGCTGGCTAGCTAGGGGAAAAAAATCTATCGGCCCAATAGGCAACAGCTGAGCCTATTCATCAATTGCAGCCCGCTCGGCCACTCGCTTGTTCGGCTCAACAGGCAATAGCTTAGCGCCTCAACCCTCAGCCTGTTCATCAATCGGCCAATCGGAGTCGGGCCCCTTCTGTGTACTGCCTGTACTAGTTCCTGGATCAGTAGCTAGTACACATAAATTCCAGAACGTTGAATCATTGCCGTTATAGGTTCGAATAAATATTACATCAGAGTGTGAATTAAAGATACATCAGAGTACGCTAACTGGAACGAATGCCTCATAACAACGGAAGTCTAACATGCAGCTGAAGTCTTAACAGTCTTCCATAACTCTAAATGGAAGAGGCAAAATATAACAATCAATCCCACAGGTGAGCTGTAATAGTGTCCTAGGTGTTGGGATAGTCCCCGTCCTGGACTTCGTCGGTGAAGTCGTAGGCTTCAGGATCACCGTCTTTAGGGTCACACTGGACTCCAAACCTGCACGTTGGAGTGCACAGCCCCGTGGTAAAACGCGAGGGTGAGTATTTGTGCAAATACTCGCAAGTCAATTGACAATACACATGAAGGCTAGTCAAGGGGAGGGTAGGGGTTTATTTACAGAAAGCCAGTTTTGCAAAAGTTCACCTAAGAGTTTGGAAAGCAGTTGGAAAGAGAGGAGTTTAAATCAAAACACTTTAGTAATCTTTTTCAAACTCCAGCACCCACTAGTTTCTACCCAAATCTGGCTATCTCACGGCACCAGCCATAGTTTTATCGAAAACCATTTACTCACGGCTTCCTGCCGCAGGCTCCCAAAACAAACACGGCACCTGCCGGTTTTCTCTTTTAAAGCATTTAGAAACAGAGGGAGAAAACTACCATTGTGGCAGCGCCACCATCGTCCGCCCTTAACCGTGGGCACGATTATCTAGATAGTTTTACACTCTACAGAGGTTGCACACTTTACCATGAGACATGATTCCCTTCCATCGGAGGTCATTACAACAAGGCCTTTAACAGTCTAGCTCTTGGCTAACATCCCCTCTAAGGTTTCCAACGCAGCACTGGTTACTCCAGTTGGCTGAAGCCCCCTTCTTAAGCCAGTAGGGTCTACGGTTTCTCCGCACCTACTCCATTGCATAGGATGTCCAAACCAAGAGTTCGAAAGGTACTCAGTCAGGGCCCGCCCATACAAGCATTCATGGTCGCACTATTATACTTGGTCTTATTAACCACAAGGTCGCGGTCATTAGGGACTGGAGTGGTTCCCCCACTAGGCCCAAATCTCATGCTTAGTGCACCAGCCAGACAACCATCCACCCCAATCAAGTTTTCAAAACATTTTACTTTTGGAAACCCTGGTAACATACCCGTTACCTGTTTTAACAGTTTTCTCAACAGTAGCACCCACTACTCTCATCAAATGAATATTGGCAAACAGGGATTTCAATGTGAATCAGATAAAACAAATTAATAAGTACTATCAGCACAGTTAAGCATGATTAAATGACTAATCAAGATAATTGGCAATAATTAAGCAAGTAATAACCTAAATCTATCAAGGGTTTGGATTATAGGGCATTAATTAAAGTGGATTAGGCATATAGCTAAACACCCTACCTAAATAGCAGTTTAAGCTAACATAGCGAAGCAATTTAACAATTATAATGAAGCATTTTTAAAAACTGCGCGACAATATGATCAATTGGTAATTTTGGCGATAGTGCCAACAGTCACTTGCAAAGGGGTCAATAGTGACTTGCCTTGATCAACGAAGTGAGAAGGGTCCTCCGCTGCGTCAGACACGAACTTGACACTCAGATCTAACGCAACAAAAATTAAACAATATATACAATGCAAAAGAAACAATAGAATTTGTCATGTGTGCAAATGCATGTGAAAAATTACAGAATAGTAGAGATTGATTTTATAAACATTTTAAAATTTATTTCATAAATTTTGAAGCTATATAGTTGAAGATATAAAAATAACAATTAACACTGTTTATATGAATTATGAAACTAATTTTCAGATTGGATAAAGAATTCGGCCCACGGCGGAGCAAACTGTCTCGGCGCGAGCGTGCGCTAGGCGCTGCCCGGCAGGGGTGCGGGGTGCGGCCTAGGCGCGGTGTAGAGCAGCCTAGGGTGATGTAGGGTGGCGGCTGGCTACGGTCTTGTGAACCTGACGCCCGCTAGGAACGCGATTGCGGCCAAGGGAGCATCACGCGTGTAGGAAAGGAAACTTGCCCCGATTGGAGGTGCCTGACAGGGCGGCTGAAAGGACCGGGATGTCGCCTAGAGGGGGTGAATAGACGATTTCAAATTCTAAAACAATAAACAGAGTTAATTGCTGAAACTTAACCGAATAATCCGGTGGTCAGGACCGGATAGTCCGATAGGTACCGGACTATCCGGGTGCAACTATCGGATTGTCTGGTCTACACAGAAACAGGGGATTTTGAATTCCAAAATAAATTTCACAATCTTCAAGGATACAACCTACACTAAAGATAATCACAAGCAAATATGTGTAGGAGTATCACACAAGGCAAGGCAATAACTCAATAGCAAAATAAATATGTAATTCAAGCTAGAGAGTGAAAGGGATAAAACCGAAATGAAGATGGAGACGCAAAGATGTTTGTTTCCAAAGTTCGGATCCTTGAGGGGATCCTACGTCTCCGTTGAGGTGGCTCGGTCACACTTGAGCCGGGGTCTTTTTCAACCCTTCCCTCACCGGTGTTGCACAATACACTCGCCGGCTTCACTCCTTTGATTTCTTCCCTTGCAGAGACGAAATCGAGCCTTCACAAACTTGACACAGCGCACCACACAAAGCTTGGTGGCTCGTGACCAACTCCTAGCCGTCTAGGAGTCATCAACCTCCAAGAGTAACAAATGCCCATGAAGAATGAACTTAGAGATGACCACAAGTGCTCAAAGATCAACTCTTACTCAATTCACACTCACTCCTCCTCCCAACTCTTTCCAACCCTTTTTCCTAAGAGGATCACCTATATCGAAGAGTGGAGGGGTCACTAGGGCTCAAGAACACACTAATTCCACAAAGAAATCACCTCCCAACCTTTCTCCCAATTCTCCCTCAATCCCTCCTTCCAACTCTTCCAAACTTTTCTCCAAAGAAGATCACAAAGATATAAAAGTAGAGGGGTTCTAAGGGGCTCAAGAACACATGGATAGCTCAACGAATAGTGGTACAATGGCTATTTGCGAGTGGGGAGAGAGAGGGGTTTAAATAGAGCCTCCCAAGAACTAGCCGTTGGCTATAGGTTTGCGCCGAACTATCCGGTTTGCAGCAACTAATGAGCAGAAACTCAGCGTCAGATTTGGTCCGGACTGTCCGAAAGACCGAACTATCCGGTGTTCCGGATCAAATAGTTCGGTCCTAAAATTAGGACCAGCACAGCCCGACGAAAACGGCCGTAACTTTTTTGACTCCGGACTTCGTTTTGGGTGATCTTGGGCTCTACAGAAAAATACAGAACTCACAAAGAAGGCAAGGGAGACCTACAACTCTCACTTTTCGACACCACCAACACCATACTCTCTCTAGGTGTCACAAGGATGGATCACTTGAGCACTTGACATATCTAAAAGTCATTCTCCATCGCATCCCTCTTAATAATACGGCAATCCTTATACTCAAATTAAATCAAAGATAATACAAGTCTAGGATAATTACTTGCCATCTTCTTTCTTCATTTTGCATGATGACCTTCACTAAAGGATTGATGAAGCCTTCGCCTTATCCAACTTTACTCGATTCACCTCATGAGACTCTCGTCCCATCGATCTTGACTTATCATCCTCCCCGACGATGTCCACGCTAAGTTGATCTTAACTTAGTCCTCAACTCTTGGTGACACTGTCGTCTTATTGACCCCGGCTTAACTATCATCCTTTAACATACCTTGGTCATCACACATACTCATAGGATCTAAATCTTTCCAAACCACTCATGAAGGTATTAGTCCCAAAAGCTCAATGGATATGAATAAGTTGATGTTTGTAAGCAATTAAGTACCACAAGTGTTTCATATAAAGAGGCACAATATTAAATGGAAACACTTGACAAGAGAAAGATTCTCTACTCAGTGCATCATGATGAATATGTTATGGAGCTAGATACACTAGAGAGACGATTGCCAATATGATAAAACAATTAAACCAGGACAAGGATCACAATCTTTACTAAAAGAGCACATGATAAAATATATAAGAATTACACATGTACATTTAACATTTAGAGCATGAATAAATATGTGATCTAACTCTAGATTAAGGTTCACCAAAGGAAGTGCATGAGAAGATATATAAACAAGGCAAGCATGCACCAAGTCAATTTATAGCAATGTGAAGTTTAACTCTAATTAAGACATGCATACTAGAAACAAGACATATATTGAACTCAAGTGAGTATATATGCACAAATAGATATGAAATGAACCAATGTGCATATATAAGCAATATGTTACTTAGAGCTCACTATGCATTTGCAAAAGAGGAACGCAATAATAAATATAGAAGGGATACCGAGATTGCATGCCTCATCTTTGCTTATTTATATACTAGAGGTTTGACATTGGGCAAGCACTAACTCAAGCATTTACATATTTACGAATAATTGTCATTACATGTGTTTGTCATTAATCACTAAAATCACTTATGTGTCTAGATGCACTTTCAGCGGCCCCACCTGGTGGTGGCAGAGAGTAGGGCAACGGCGGCGGCAGTTCTGGGAGACGGCAACACCGGTGAGCGGCGGCACGACAACTTCGGCCGGGAAGGGGAAAGAGGAAGGAGGTGTGGGTGAACCCTAGGGTAGGCCTGGTCCATCGTTCGGTGTGGCGGTATGTATGGCCGAGGTCTGCTGCTTCATTGCAGCACCACACCAAGCAGACTAGGTGGTGGTGAGGAGGGAGGCGTGAGGTGGGTGAGCATCATGGTGGTACGGGGAGTGTAGGAGAGGTGGTCCCGAGGGGTAAGAGTGGCCGGCATGGCTTGGTGGCAAGGTCGGCTACGAGGAAAGGGGCAAGCACACCGGCGGCGAGCTTTGGCTAAGTTCGGGCTGAATTGGCCCTATGGACGGGTCCTAGGATACCTATGGATGCTAAGGAAGGAGAAAGATTGAAGATTTACCGAGTGGTGGCGAGGAATCGAGGGGTAACGACGGCGGTGACAGGGTAGACGGCGGCTATGACACTCCGGTGAAGCAAAAGCTTAGCCAAGACTTTGGGAAGGAAGAGGGAGACACAGGGAAGGTAGGGGAGGCGACGAACTAGAGTCCCACCACTCAAAACCGAATATTTCGATAAAGAGTCACTACGGCAGATTTCAGCGAGGTCTTCGACGAACAAATTCGTCACACTCGGTCAACGATTCTCTGAGCTCTTCATTGGGATAGATTCGTGACAAAGATAGCAAGGACGTCCTCAGACGGTTTGAGGAGATTCGCAGCGAGGCAGTGTTGAGGCGAGGAGAAATGGAGGCGACCAAGAATTGAGAGGCAAAGTTTTGGCGTTCGATTCCTGGAGCTACAAGCATTGGATCTAGCAGTTCTTAGGCAAAAGGGAATCATGAGAGGATTCTCTATAATGTACTTGAACAGTTTTTGAAATAAAGACTTACCCATAGCGAAGTTGAGGAAGAAGCAAAAGGGAGAGAGTGAGCTTGAGACTGTGGTGGAGAGGGAGCTACGGGAGAGAGAGAGAGAGGAACAGAGCGGGGCAGAGAGGAAAAGAGGGGAGGGGCTTGGCAAGGGTGGAGGGCCCAGTGGCGAGGGTTGTTAGGGGTTGGGCGCCAGCGAGGGAGGAGGTGGAGGCCATGCACTGGAGTGGAGAGAGAGAGAGAGCCACGAGGAGAGAGAGAGAGAGAAAGGAAGAGAATGAGATCTCTCTCTCTCTCTCTCTCTCAAGCTAGGGAGAGCGAGGGAGAGGAGAGGGAAGGAGGGTGGGCCGGAGGAGAGGGGAAGGAAGTGGGCTGGCCAAGGAAGGGGAAAGGGAAAAGAGAAAGGAAAAAAGGAAAGAAAAGGGGAGAAAAAGAAAACGTGCGAGGCCCACAGGAAATTTGGAATTTGAATTTTGAATTTGGGTTGCATTTTAATTTCAACATTCATTTAAAAATTTTAAATATTTAAAAAGCTTATGCATGCATATATATACATATAATTGTTATATGTAACTAAATTCAAAATATGTTTTAAACATTGTTAAGAAGTGTTGGTAATTAAATCAGAGTTTTATTCATTGAACAAAGTAATTCAATCTTAAAGCAAAACCAAATTGAAATTACAAAGAAGTATTTTTCAAAGTCTAAGTTTGAAGAAAATAGCACAAGTTTGAAATAGTTCTTTTATAAAATCAAATATATTTTTATATAAAATCTCAAGTAGAATAATTAGTATTATTATTTTTAGAACGAGATTTTCAAATAAATTCCATTTTACAACAGTAAACCCTTTCAAAACTCCTTGTTAAAGAAGATGTTCAAACCCAAATTTTCAGATTTTAATAACGGAATACCTTTTTGTTGAGATTTTACTTTTCAAAGGATTTTCAAACAAAGACTTTTTATTTTTAAATTCTTGAAAACTTGATTTACCAAGATGGCTAGCCTTGGGAAATCTAAGTTCCTATTTAAATTCAAATATAAATCAAAATAAATTTATTTATTTATGGAAACATTTTATTTTACCAAACACCTGTGTGATGTGAAAAGAGAAATTTCCAAAACCTTTTGTTTTAGGGCTAGGATTTTAAAACAAACTTTTGCAAGTTTAGGCTTTTATTTGAAATGAGGAACTCAAAACTATTTTATTTATGGGAAATAAAGTATTTTTAAAACTCAAATAAATTCTTTAACTTAAAAAAATTATTTATTAAAGGTTTTGCTTTTGCAAGATTTTAGAACCACATTTGAAAACAAACATGTTTTCAAATAAATCCGTTTTAAAAGGTAGGGTTAAACCCTTAACAAAATCTCATTTAAAACTCTTCTTCTACCAAGGAAACCAAATTATTTGATTTATAAGCTCAAAAGTTAATGTAACATACTGATTTTCAAAAGGTTTTAAATGCTAGTGAAATTCATCAAAATGCAATTGCATGATGCATGATGATTTTTAGTTTTTGAAAATAAGGATGTTACATGCGGCACCGGCGGCCAACGCCACGCGCCTGCAATCAGGAGCCAGGAGGACCATCAGAGCATCACTGCATCGGGCCGATCGTATTCGTTTCGAAGTGACATCTCACGTTTGACAGTCTAAGACATGTGCTTTAGTCATTTAGTGCTTGGTGGTAGACTGGTAGGTCTTGGACCTTATGGTGGTTTTTATTAATCGTTATCCTGTTACTTAATTAGAATCTTGCGTGCGAGCTGCTAAGGCTTAATTAAGTGATCTTTCTAATCGGGGTTGGTGATTGAGTGTGCGCATTCATGTTGGAGCCGAGCATAGTACCGGGCTACCGGTGCTAGGTCACCTGGCAGAGGGCCGACACCTCCACCGGCCTCACAATGGTACCTCAAAAGGCAAGGGGACATTTAAAATAAAAGGTAATTGATCTAGTCATAAATAATTTGTTAATTATTAATTCTTTCATGATTGCGTTTGTAGATTTGATAAACTATTTTAGCAAGGTGCCTAACGAATCAAATTTGAATAGAAGTTCTCCTACAAGTGAAAATGATGAGGTAGATGGACAAAGAGAAGAGTCCCAAGCACAAGAGGATGTTGGTGTCGATATTAGAGTCGAAGATGCACATGTACAACTAACAATGGCCGAGCCAAATTGCGAAGGCGTTAAGGAATTTAATCTAAATCACATTGTCGTTGATCCAGGACTTTGTGTTCCAATTAAAAATTTTCATCTCAACATTAGAGATGATATTATAAGGGCTTATGTGGTGAATGATCCGAGTTAGCCAATTGGCCATAATTATCTTTGCGATTCAAATGGAAGATCCTTTTGTGAAGCATGGTATAAATCATATCCTTGGTTAGAATACAGTGTAGAGAAAGATGCAGCTTATTGTTTCTACTACTTTCTCTTTAAACATGATCCCTTGGATGCAAAATTTGGTCATGATGCATTTATGAAAAATGCGTTTAGCACTTGGAAGAATGCATACAGAATACTTCCACTTCATGTTGGTGGTGCTAGTAGTGTACATAATCAATCAAGGACAACATTTGAAGATTTTAATAATCAAAGGGCAAGTGTGAAACATAAGGTTATAAATTATAGTAAAGAGTCACTTATCAAGTACGACCCTCGTTTAGAGGCATCTATAGGTATTGCAAGCTATCTTCTAATGCAAGGTGAACTGTTTCGTGGGCACGATGAATCTTATTCCTCCTTAAACAAGGGTAATTTCCTAGTGTTGCTTGATTGGTATAAAGAAAGAAATGAGAAAGTGAAATGTTCATTTGATGAGCTATGTCCTAAAAATACCCGTATGACTTTCCCAATGATTCAAAAAGAAATTGCAAAATGATGTGCGGAAGAGGTCACCAAAGCAATAAAGGAAAAGATTGAAAATCGTCTTTTCTCCATTCTCATTGATGAATCTCGTGATATATCAATAAAAGAACAAATGGCCATAGCTGTGAGGTAAGAGTTTGACACGTTATTTTACTCAGTTCATGCTCAACTAATTTAATCATTTATCTTGTAGATTTGTGAACGATAAAGGAAAAGTTTTTGAAAGATTTTTGGGTATCAAACATGTCACAGAGACAATAGCAGAAGCACTGAGAAAAGCATTAGTTGAGATGCTTGCTGGGCATGGTTTACTTGTTGCTAGACTACGTGGACAGGGGTATGATGGAGCTTGTAATATGAGAGGAGAATTCAATGGCCTTCAAAAGTTGATTCGTGATGAGAACCCATATATTTTTCTATGTGAATTGCTTTGCTCACCAATTGTAATTGGTAGTTGTTGCTGTCTCAAGATGTTGTTCATCTATTCAGGATTTCTTCGAATATATGGCTTTGATTGTGACCACCACTAGTGCATCTTGCAATAGGAAGGAGGTATTGTTAGATAAGTATCATGAAAATATTTTGGGTAAGTTGGAAAGTGGTGAGATTTTTTTAGGAAGAGAAAAACATCAAGAAACTTCGTTAGCTAGACCTGGAGATACTAGATGAGGCTCTCATTACAAAACCTTGCTCTGTATTAAATCAATGTGGGATTCCGTAGTACTAAGTGTTAGAGATTGCACACATAGATGGACGCAACCCATGCGCAGTAGGAGGTTTGGTGCATATAATAGTCTTTTAGTTTTGTGTTCATTATGAAGATGATGTTGAAAATCCTTAGCATTACTAATGAGCTATCTTTTGTCTTGCAAAGGAAGGACCATGTTGTTCAGGCCATGTCATTGCTTATTGATGTGAGATCAGATCTAAGCGACTTAAGGAACCATGGTCGGGAACCATTATATGAGGAAGTCAAATCATTTTGTAATACAAATGATATTCCAATACCAAATATGGATGAACCGGTTCCAAGATAGGGTTGATCAAGAAAAGGAGGAAAGAACATAATCAATCATGACCACCATTTTCGTGTTGATACATTTTATGCTGTTATCGATGCAATCACCACGGAGTTGGATCACCGCTTCAATGAGCTATATTCAGAGTTGCTTATATGATGTTCTTTTCTTGACCCAAGAGACAATTTCACTAAGTTCAATATAGATAAGCTCGCTGAACTTACAGAAATATATGATAAAGATTTCTCCTTTGCCGATCGTTCGGTTAGGATCAACTTGACCTCTTCATTCGTCATGTTCGAAAACTTGATAATTTTACGGTTTGTCATGGTCTTGCATGTCTATCCATAAAGATGATTGAGGTTGAGATATTGTATTTTCATTGGTCTATCGTCTTATTGAGTTGTCATTGCTACTACCAATAGCCACAGCATCTGTTGAAAGAGTTTTCTTAGCCATGAAGATTATCAAGACCGATTTGCCCAACAAGATATGTGATGATTGGCTAAATGATATAATGGTGTATTATATCGAACGAGATATATTTAAAGGACTTCATCTTGATGAAATCAAGAAGCATTTTCAAAAGATGAAAACTCGGCAAATGCAATTGCCTCGGTCTCCTAGACATAATTAGTACTTTAATGATACGTCTTTTATCTTCTTTTGTATCTTTTATACTTAATACTAATTTTGTTCTTTTTCAGCATCATTTTCTCTTACTGATGTATGGATTGCTTTGTTTTGATATTTATGATATTATTTAATCTATCTATAAACTTTGCCACACTAAATAGTCTAGCGGCCATTTCTCTTATCTCCGCACATCATTGTCCCCGAACAAGTTAAGTGGGGCATTCATCGAACCTCTTGATTCCCAAGATAGGAAAAAAAAAACTGGGTCAAACCAACACGAGTAACGGAGAAAGTTCACACGCGACGGCCATGGAGTAATCCCCAAGCCTATCTACGGGATAATAAGTCTCGCTCGTGGCGTGTCGCCGTTGAACGCTGTGTCGACCTGATCGCATGCACCGGAGACGTCGTCGGGCCGATCGCAACGTTGGCGCGCACATGCATGCACACGGCGACCGGTCCACGTTTTTACCTCGTCCTCGATCGGCGAACCCGCGCCCGGTAAAACAGCGTCGAGCACTGCCAATTTGCCACGTTCAGTTCAGGCACCAGTTGCAACCTGGCTGCCTGGATATATTTCACATATTATCTATTACATATATAGTGGGGGATGTGTGTATATATATATATGTAGGAACCTTCATGCGAGTAGACTTTTTGCCATGTTCAGTTCAGGCACCAGTTGCAACCTGCCTGCCCGGATATATATGTCTAGGAACCTTCGTACGTACGTGTATACTTTTTGCTGGCTAGCTAGGCTCCAATCATACGTCGCTGTATGGATCGACGCATGTGTGTACATCGCCATACGATGATGACTTGGCCGTTGCGTTCAGGAAGGTCAAACTTGTAAAGGTGGACGGGCCAAGAATTATTACGGCTTATTTTTTGAGGGTGCCAAGAATTATAACCTGATCATTAATTGCACTAGCTATGTGTTTCCTTTGTTACAGTTCTCTATTGTGAGTGCGGCCTGTGCGATCTTCGAGGGAGACGGTGGTCCAAGAGGGAGAGAGGTAGCAAAGGGGAGGCGGCTATCGTGGTGCCTAGTGGGAGGGGAGGGAGATGGTCGTCCAGGGGAGAGGGAGGGAGAGGCTATCGGCCAGGAGGGAGAAAAGGCAGAAGGAGAGTGACGGCCAGCCCAAGGAGGAGAGTTGCTCGAGGAGAGGCGGAGGGAGGTGGCTGGAGGTGAAGTTGTGAGAGAGGAGGTGGGGTGAGTGATGAAATTAGGGTTCATCTGCTGGTTTGGTGAAATATAATGTGGGACTTGGTGAACGCCCGTCTAGTAGTGGGCATAGGATAAACCTTTCTATGTGAGTATAGCTTGGGTTGAACGAGCTAGACCTAGAAAATTGCATCAACTAATTAATTATTAGGATATATCGAAGTTATAAAACCATGTTACTTCATCCCATCACAAATATTTATCATTTGAGATATGCGTAAGTCAATGTTTTGAAACTTTATCTATAAATATCTTTTAAAATATCTATACTGAAAACATGAAAATAATGTGTGTAATCCATATAGAAAAATACTTGTATGATATTAAAGTAGTAAAGTAGTAGAATCCTGAGAACCGTGTGGTTAGCCAAAACTGCAAATACTTATAACGAGCTAGAAGCCCATTTACATTTATACACTACGAGGCTACATGCATATCCTTTCTTGTACAACTTTTCTAACTAGCCAACTTGTCGTGGAAAGCGTGTGACACGCTTCAAACAATCTAGCTAGGGTTCGTAGTCATACACGTACGTACAATAACATCCACGTACGTCCATATATCTTCGACCGGAAAAGAGAGATATATCAAATCTAAAAAGAAAAATAAAATTTCCATCTCCGGCTGTTATATTTATAGCCATGAGCCCCCTCTAAACGGCACCAAGTCACCAACCCTAGCACCAAGCAACAAGCAAATTAAAGCTGCGACGTAAGCTAGCAACCTTGATTCCTTGGGTTGATTAATCATCTACCTTGATCGCCTCGGAGATATATACCTAGACCATGTCGCGTCCTCAGCTCAAACCACCAAGCCTTCAGAGCTATACGAGTAGCACAGGTCGTAGCAGTACTAGCACCGCACGACCTGTCCTCGGCTTGCCCTCCTCGACGTACGGCCGCCTCCCGTCGACGTTGCTCTCCGCCGGCTGGCCGCGGCTTCGTAGCTCTAGCAGGACCATACGGTGCGCGTCGTCGTCGTCGTCGTCGTCGGAGGCGCCGACGAGTACTAGTCGCGGAAGCACCGGCGCCGCTTCATCCGGTTCGCCCATGGCGAGGAGCAGCGCGGCGACGGTGCGCGTTACGGCGGTCGCGACGATCAAGGTCACCGTCGGCGGGTTCCTCAACAGCCTGAGGCCGTCGAGGGCGATCGACGACGTGAAGGACCTCATCGGCAGGTCGCTCTACCTCGAGCTCGTGAGCTCCGAGCTTGACGCGAGTAAGTACTAGTATACCTTAATTTTGGCATGCATGCATTATCATATACTTTAATTTTGCATGGTTCTACATATATTTAGTTGATTCAGAATTAATATATATTAATTAGACCAAATCAATTAAGGCCGTATATATATGCTCATGTGCATATGCGTATAGTAGAGATCTAAGAGACTCTGCCTTGATCTAATGACACACAAATATATTCCCATGCGGTTTTAAAGATCCAATATTGATTTTGCTATTAAGCTTTACGAGTTATCCAAATTACCTATTTTAGACTATATATTTTATTTGATCCAACGATCTTGATTTTACCCCTATGACTCCTATGAGGTAATTAGATGAAGTACCTAGTTTACTAACGAAATTAAGATGAGACAAATCTTTCTTACTTAATTTGGTTTTGGAGAGAGAACAATTGCACCGAAAGGCGTTTGGCTTGCTAAGTATGCACACATATCTACCATGTATGCATGTTAATTACCATTGTAACTGTCATAATGTGAACATGAGATAATATAGACAAGCTGCCTAGCTAGTCATCCATGACTTTTTTTTTTTGAGACTATAGTCATCCATGACTTCATTATGACCATTCGTATACGATGTTAGCTACGACTATATGCATTGAAAACACTAAGTATGCACACAAGATAAGTAGGATAAGTACTTATCTCGTGTCTTATTTGACTTATCTCACTTTTTTATTACTTTTTGAGTCGGTTTTTTTTATTAAGTAGGCGTGTCTATGTTTCTCTAAATCTCAAAATTGAAGCGCCAACCCGCCTCGGCGCTATCTCGAAAAATTAAAGTGATGTCTTCACAATAAATAAGTAGATAAGATAAGCTCAAAAGAACCCATCCTAAGCCTCCAAGGGTGAAAAACCGGTCGAAGCAGACGGAACAGGTCACGGTCGTACTAATCACGTATTTAGTCGAACACACAACCCCCAATTAATTAGCTTCACATGCGTCGTGTTCGTACGATCGAATCCATGGAGCAGATGAGCTAGCTACTCTTGAAGAATAGGCCAAGATGAGACCGACTGGTACAGCGATAAGAAACGTTTTCCCGCCACAAACAGGGTCATGCAAACCCATCCTTAAGATCTGCATATCTCACTCACCAGGCGTCGAATGATAATGAACGAAATGCAGGAGGATTGAATAGGCTAGCCGTCCTTGTTTGTTTGGCATGTCCTGCAAGTTCTAAACTTCTTATCCGCGGTAGGAGACTTGGAGTAATCCATACACATAGATATGTCACTAGAATTATTGCACACGTACTCGTCTAGCTAGTAATTTTGTGGATAAAAAGGAACTATGTAACTTCATTACTCGCGACCAGAAAACGAAGCATAAAATCACGGTCACGAGACGTAAGGTTAAAATATTTTCCCGACGGACCCGAAATGATATTGAGTAAAATTCATTTTTGTGACGGGTATACTTATACTGTCTCAAAAGAATATTCTAGCTGGCACCATCAGGTTAATTACAGCTCCCACCCCTCCAAAGCCCTAAATCCCCAATTAATTCCCTTCTGATCCCCTTCCTCCCTAATTCCCTAACGCCTCGTCTCAGCACCAATTAAACTCCTCCCTACCATGGACTGCCTGTGATTAATTTTGAGTGAGTACCACAAAAATTTACCAGGCCAACACATTTTTTTAGCAAAAGACATGACCTCCACCATTTCGTTAAGAAGGAAAAGAGTTATTTACATAATAAAGCCAAAAAAAAAAGGGAAGAAACAACGGGACTACTCGCTAGCAAACAACCCGTAGGGTGGAAGGCAATGAAGGCACACTCCCACAAGATATAATCCTCATTAATCTAGGCAATCACACCAACATTTGACATGACATGATTATGAAAGACGCATCGGTTTCTCTTCTTCTAGATATTTCACAAGGTGGAGTTGATAATCCCGTTGAAGCCTCCTTTCCAGGGCTGGGAGGTGTTGCTAGTCTGGCTCTCGCTAGACCGGTACTGTAGTAGCAGTGTTTTTCTTTGTCAACGATAAGCGGAGCGACCAACTAATTGCTCATGTTTAATTTCCGTAACAAGTACTTACGTACGTACGTATATATGCAAGTCTTGGAAGCAAAAAGTTAGCAGCCTGCAGCCCTTTCATCATCAACGACGTGGGAAGCTGGAAATTTCAGTGCATCACGTTGGCAAGTTAATTAGAAGCACGCACTAGCTAGCTAGCTTAATTATAGTATGTGGCATCAACTGGTTGGGCAGTTATCTCTAGCTAGTCAATAACTTGGTTACTCAGCTAACATGCATGTAAAAATTAAGAGAGAATTAAGACAACGATGACTCATGCTTTTTCGATCCTAGCCTTTTTTTCTGTGTCTAGGATGTAAGCTAGGTTGAAACGCATTACGATCCACGAGATGAAATAAGGACTATATACATCGATCTGAGTCGTCTCTCTCAAATCACACAGTAGTGGAAGTTTGGATCTATCGATCGATCGATGCAAGAGGCTGCTGTGTGATAGCTGCAGGACGCGCGAATGTTGCTTTCCTATTCAGATGTTTTCGTTGTGTCGTCTCACGTAGTACACATTTGATTGCGATGCAGAGAGGCTGAGACTAATTCAAACATCCTGTTAAACTCGTGCGCATATATGTCTGATGGTGCATTTAATACTGTACATGTGGAGTGAGACACATATATAGCACAACCGTCCATCGAGAAAGCAATAGAATTATATCATATGTGAGGGGTAATTAGTTTGTGTGGAGAGTGTAAATTTCTACTATAGATATTTTTCCCCCAGGTGATAGTCAGATATTAAGGTGAAGTACATTTGGATTTTGTAAAACGGGGCTTAACTATTTTGAATATTTATTTTGCTTGATGCAATGACCTAGCACGTATCCCTTGGGGTGTTGTAAATGAGCTCTAGCGTATATAGCCCAACTAATTAATGGTGACATCTGCAAAATGAATAGATGGATGCTTTCGATCAGCACGGTGAGAGAACACGCTGTTCTTCTTAGTTGAAGGTTAGGACAGATATATCAAAAACTATTTTGGTTTGGTTGGTTTTACCAAAACTTTCCATGCATGTTCTTTCCGTGTATGTAGAACGTGCATAAGAGTGATACTAACAGTATATCTAATCAGGGTTTTTTAAATCAGCGGTTTTTTTTACTAGAAACTCTGGTTTTTAATCATTTTTGTCCATCTCTTTGTTTTACCGGTTTTTCGAGGTTAACCCCTGGTGGATAGCGGTTTTGAGGACCCATCGTCTTTTAAAATCCTGAATCCGATGGTTATAAAAAACCGTTTGTGTTTTTTATATATAAAAGTAAAAAAGAAAAACATAAGGCACGTGATGTAGAAAAAAAACTAATTAACAATCTTATGTATCTCATATGACGCGCCTGATCGATGTTGCACCGTGCATGCTAATTTGTGTACTTGTTTAATTAATTTGTGGATTTCAGAGACGGGGCAGGAGAAGCAAACCATCCGGAGCTACGCCCACAAGGTGGCCGACGACGAGCACGACATCGTGACCTACGAGGCCGACTTCGACTTGCCCGCCGGCTTCGGCCCCGTCGGCGCCGTGCTGGTCACCAACGAGCACCGCAACGAGATGTTCCTCGAGGACATCAAGATCACCGCCGCCGAGGGCGCCGGCAACTCCGCCGTCCTCCACATCCGGTGTAACTCCTGGCTCCAGCCCAAGTCCGGCGCCGGCGCCGGCGCCGACGACGACGACGACGACGCGCCGGGGAAACGCGTCTTCTTCGCCAACAAGGTAAACGCACTAATTAGTCAAGTCGCTTTAGGAAAATTATCACCGGCACACGGTCTATATATCCTCGATCGATATATAGCCTTGCCTTAGGGTAAACGGAACGGTAAATCCGGATGGAAAGGAGGTTAAGTCTCATTCAGACATCGCAGAAGTTAATTAGTACAGCGATCTGTGATTACGACCAATGTTATGTTAATTACACTTGTGCATTACTTTTGTTGCGCAAGTTGGGTGGCACGTCGCCGTCCATGACCTTTTCGAGGAGTACCCATGAACAGTGCTAGTAGATAGCGTCGTACAGTAGTCGATTTTCGAGTGGCTCACGAGCCTAGAGCTTTATTCGCAGCCTTAGCCTGTACGATGTTTCGACTTGGACGCGCCTTGGTACTAGCCAGGGCTAGGGGTGTCAACGGGGAATTCTTCGCCGGGGGATTACACACCAAGCCCGTCCCCGCGGGAGAAAACCCGCCCCCGTCCCCGCCCCCGCTCCAGCCCGCGGGGATTAAATCCCCCCATACCCGCCCCGCACGGGTAACGGGTACCCGACGGGGGTACTATACCGAGGGGGGTACTATACCCGACGTGGGTTAGTGGATCTAGTTCCTCACCTTGCTTCGTCGCCGTCGGAGCTCATCGGCCCAGAGGGAGAAGACATCACCATGAGGGAGGAAAGCGGCGCTGGTTGAGGAGAAGCGGGCGACGGGCGCAGGCCGGGAGGAGGCGACGCGGGCGCAGTTGGGAGGAGGCGGCGCGGGCGCAGGGTTGGGCTTGGCGCGCAGGATCGAGGAGGAGGCGGCGGTGCGGTCGAGGAGAGAGGAGGCGAGGAGGGAGGCGGGCGGTGCTGGTGCGCAGGCAGAAGGTTGCTGGCTGGTCGTGGTCTCGGAGAGTCAGTGGAGACCGTGGCGGCGTGGAGTGGAGATTGAAAAATCTCAGATGGATTTTAGGTTTAGCGGAGAGCTCTTGACTCCTGAGAGCTGGGCTGGCTGTGGCCTTGGGCGGCTAGGCCTCCGGGCTGGCACGTTGGGCCGGCTGTGGCCTGGCTGTGCAAATGCAAATATTTGCGGGGGACGGGTACACGGGTTCGGGTGATGGGTTCCCAAACCCGAACCCGTCCTACCCGACGGGGAGGAATTTTCCCCCAATTTCATACCCACGGGGAGGATTTTTCCCCCAAACCCTAACCCTAATAGGGGAATTCTCCGCGGGTTAGCGGGGAACGGGGCCCCATTGACACCTCTAGCCAGGGCTCAGATCATGACCGCTCAATTAATTATACCGCTAAAACTCGACTAATTTATGAAGGACATACTAACGAGCAATTTCACGGCATACAATGGTCATGCTAGTACATTTTAATACTTCATTTATACTGTTATCTATATAATTATACTGGAGTACATATGTAGTATAAAAAAATAAAAATAATCTGAGCAACTAAGTCATAGTATGAATGAATAGTCCATATATATTTATTTGAGTGTACTGCGAACAAGGCTCTTATAGGCTGTTTGGTTGCCTTTCTCAGTTCAGCCAGGTTGTATGAGCTCAGCCAGGTTGGTGAGAGCCAGGCTGAGGTGATGCAATGGGATGTTGTTTGGTTGGTTATATAAGATTGAACAGGCTGCGCAGAGATGTTGTTTGGTTGGCTGCACTAGGAAAGGAGTGGGATGGACAAATTCAAAAGAAGAAAATTAAAAACAAAGAAAATAAATTCAAAAGTAAAAATAAAAAATTTAAAAATATTGAAACAAAAATAAATTCAAAAACAAAAAATAAAAATTCAAAAATACTAGAAAATCAATAAATTCGAAAACAAAAACAAAAATTCAAAAAATTCTGAAATTTTTTCAATACCTTGTACTTGAATCTACGGTTCCATTTTTTGTCTCATTGAATTTGGATGTCGTTTGAATTTTTTTAAAAAAATTCAAAGGATGCAACGAACTGCACTGTCATTACTAGTCGTTGTTAGTCATCACACGCTCGCGTCTGGCCAAGTGGGCCACTAGCCCACGCGTTGGCTCGGCATAGCCTGGCTCTGGGGAAATGGTGGATTTTCTCGTTTCCCTGGAGCCAGGCTGGGAAGGTTGTTTTGCATCTGTGGAGCCAAGCTGGGTTGGATAAGAAGACAACCAAACACCCATCTTTTGCACCTACGGATGCAAATCTCTAGAGATGCAGCCAACCAAACAGCACCTTAACTGCTTTTGAGAAAAGGTTCAGAACTTCAGTGCGCACAAGAGAAAGATGCTCCAGAATCACATTTTCCTACCGCTATTTTTTTTCATGAAACAACAAGATCATACTTAATTTCATGTTTGAACTAGCACGCACTCTCTGAAGTGTGTCAATGATCTTTGGGTTAATTATTTATATGCCACTCCTCAACTTGCACTTTAGAGATATGCCATTATAAAATGCTAAACCTGCTCTATGCCATCTCCCTTTGCAAATTCTTCGAAATATGTCATTATGGACACTTTTACCCTCTGATCCTTCTCAAATTTTTGCTAGATATACCCCTTGGTCATTTTCCTCCTCTCCCACACCCGTCAGCTTCTCTCCTCTTTTCTCTAGTCTCCTTCCTCTCTCTCCCAACTCCGATGAGATCTACACCGGCGAGCACCCTCACTCTTCCTCACAAGTCAGCCTCATGGTGCCAATCTCCTGCCGGCCTCACCGCGCCGCTCCCATGCCACATGCCACCATGGCCGAAACTGACCACGCCTTGCCTACACCGCTGCACCCGCTTCCCTGCAGCTGCCTCCTGAAGGCTTTAGATTAGACACCCAGTGCAGTACCTCTAGGAAACAGTAGCAAAATGGCACTGGATAGCAAGACAGAGCACTCTGCTCTTAGGAGGTTGGCACTGGATAGCAGGACAGAGCACTCTGCTCTTAGGAGGTTTTGGAGCTCAGGCACTCATTTTCATTCATCTAGTATTCATTGATACATATGAATCTCTTAGCTTACAATACAAGTACTGGACTATTTATAGACATATGACAACCGACCTAGCCAAAATTAACAGGTCATTGTTTACTTTTACAGCTAATGTCTAGCTAATACATGAACCTTCTAGCTAATACATGAGCTTCAACTTGCCTGCTGAATTCACATGAAAATTCTAGGTTGATCTTAGTTGGATAACTAATCTAATTTTGCTTCTTCTTGCTAGCTGCTCACAGCTCAACGTATACAAGCTTCTAGTGAAGTCTTAAAACAACTTTGTACCAACATCCTCATGACAAATAGCAAATTTATTAGCACAAGATTACTACCAAATTAGGATTATCTCCAACAAACTCCCCCCTAATCCTGATTTGGCCTAAGATCATGCACGCCCAGCAGATAGCGCATCATTGCCAACTTAATTCCCGGCAAAGCCTTCATCAGTGCATCAGCTCGTTGCTCCTCCGTGCACATGAACTCGACAACAATTTGCCCCCCTTCAACGCATTCTCGAATAAAATGGAACCTCGTGTCTATGTGTTTACTACGACCATGGAACACGGGGTTCTTCATTAACACAATAGCAGACTTGTTGTCGACAAACAGCTTTACTGGCTTGAGCTCCTCCCTTGTCAGTTCCCCTAACAAACTTCTCAGCCACATTGCTTGGCACGCCATTGTAGTGGCTACCATAAATTCAGCTTCGCATGAAGAGAGTGCCACTGTTTTTTGCTTCTGTGATGCCCATGATACAATACTCCCATTGATATAAAACACTATTCCACCAGTGCTTTTTCGGTCATCCAAATCTCCTGCTAAGTTACTGTCACTATATCCAGTGATCACCTCTTCATTACCTCCTCTTCTATACACAATAGCATGGTGGATTGTGCCCTTCAAGTATCTCAGAATTTGCTTTATAGCCTTGAGATGCATCAACGTTGGTTTTTCCATAAACCTACCGACCAAACCAATAGAATAAGAAAGGTCTGGTCTGGTATGAAGGAGATACCTCAAGCAACCAATCATACGACGGTACTCCATCGCATCCACTACTTCACCAAGTGGATCTTTGTGCAGCTGCAACTTCTGTTCCATTGGCACCTTGATTACATTACAATCTGACATACTAAATTGATTTAGAATTTTCTTTGCATACATAGATTGCTTGAGAGTGATTCACCCTTCTTCTTGCGTCACCTCAATTCCAAGATAAAATGTGAGCAAACCGAGATCACTCATCTCAAATTCTCTCATCATTTGTTGCTTGAATGCCTTGATCTCCTCTGTGTTTTCCCCTGTCACAATGAGATCGTCAACATACAGTTGCTTGAATGCCTTGATCTCCTATGTGTTTTCCCCTGTCACAATGAGATCGTCGACATACACTCCTACTATTAGAGCTGCTTGCCCTTCTCCTCTGATGTACACAGCGTGCTCTTTTGCACATTTGTCAAAGCCGAGCTGCTTGAGGGTTTTGTCAAGGTGTATATTCCAAGCTCTTGGTGCTTGACGAAGCTCGTACAATGCCTTCCCAAGCTTGTACACACACTGCTCCTTTCCTTTCACCACAAACCCCTCTGGTTGAGTGACATATACCTCTTCCTCTAATTCGCCATTTAGGAAGGCCGACTTAACGTCAAGATGATGCACTTCCCAATTGCGGTTAGCAGCCATAATATCTTCTATGCTTCTTAGTCGAACAGGGCCTTCGTTTGAACTGTCACTGCAGCTGGGTGGAGCTGTAGGCATGGTTGCTAGTGTGGCAGCCATGTTAGCACTATTCATAGTTCGATGTGGACTTGATGAGGGTGCTGACGCTGCCACCTGTGCTGCTGCAGATGCTGCGCGCGCACGTGCCCTAGTCGTTGGTCCTAGAGGAGCTGTGCTGGCCAATGTGGCATGACCTTGTGCACTAGTTGGCACAGCTGGTGGTGATGGCTCCGTGCAAGAGTCAGGCGTTGTGGAACCCGACACTCCTTCTCCTACTGTGACTCTTGTAGCTCTAGCTATATTGGCTCCAGGTCCTTGTACGTCCGGCTTAGAGATGTGAGGCACCTCCATGACAAAGTCTGAGCTGGTATCAGCACTGAAATCTGCATCCCAATTCCATGCCAAACTTCTTAAAATTTAACATCTCTACTTACATAGAGTTTGCCGTCTCGGGGATCGAAGAGTCGATGTGCCTTGCATCCATCCTCAACACTGAGGTAGACCATTGCTTGACTACGATCGAGTTTCTTCAGATTTGGAGTGGTTATCTTTGCATGTGCAGTACAAACAAAAACCTTCAAATGAGCAAGATTTAGCTTCCTGCCCGTCCAAGCTTCGAATGGGGAGCGCTCGCCTAGCGCCTTGGTTGGCAAACGGTTCAATAGATGAACTTAGTGCCTCACGGCCTCCCCCCAAAATCGACCTAGAACATTCATGCTTTTCAACAAGGACCTTGCCACTGCCATCACCGGACGGTTTCTTCGCTCCACGACACCATTTTGCTGTGGACTATAGGGCGCTGTCAAATGCCTTTGGATCCCTGCCTCTTCACAGTAGCTTGAGAACTCATTAGAGAGGAACTCTCCCCCTCGATCAGTTCTCAGAATCTTCAGACTTCACCCAGTAGCATTTTCTGCTTGTTGTTTAAACTTCTTGAACATTGAGAAAGCTTAATCCTTGGTTTTGATCACATAAATCCACATCCATCGAGAGTTATCATCAACTAGAAGCATAAAGTAACTGTTACTAGCTAGTATTGTTGGTGTTATGGGTCCACAAAGGTCGACGTGCACCAACTCGAGCGGCTCCTCCGCTCGATAGGCAGACATAGTAGGGAATGGCTACCTAGCTTGCTTTGCAATCAAACACCCTTGGCAAATCTTGTTTGGATGTGTGATAAGTGGTACTCCCAAAGCCATTTCGTTCTCTGCTAGCCGCTTCAAAGAATTGAAGTTGACATGCTTAAGCCGGGCATGCCACAACCACGCTAGATCAGCCAAGTTCACGAGCAGGCACACTGGTTCAGTTGTCGCCATGATTGCTTTATACAGCCGGTTGGTGGAACTCTTTATCTTGATCAACAGCTTGTTGTTTGGGTCATACACGGAGAGATGCTCTCCTTGTATAACTATCTTGCTCCCTCCTTTGGCTAATTGCCCACAACTAATAATATTATTGCAAAGTGCAGGGATGTAATATACCTCTTTAAGCAACCTCTGTTCACCTTGCTTGAACTAAAACAACACTGTCCCCTTGCCCTTGATTTGCACGGTGGAACCGTCGCCAAACTTGACGTGGCCTTGGACAGTCTCGTCGAGCTCATGAAACTTTTCCCGCCTACCCGACATATGGTTGCTCGCACCATTGTCAAAGTACCAAATGTCGGTGATTGCTCTAGTTTCAGTTTCTATCTAGAGTTCTGGTTCCACCTTTACTTCGTTGAGGAGGACTGTGTTGTTGCTTGTCTCTACGCTAGCCGCCAGTAGAAGCACCGGCTCCTCCTCCTTTACTCGTGTGAGGTTTGCCTCCTCAGTCTTGGGTTTATTCTTACACTCCGATGTGTAGTGGCCCATCTTGTTGCAGTTGAAGCAATGGATGTGACTCTTGTCACGGTCACGGCCATCGCCGCCAGAGCCGCCTGCACCAATCTTTCTTGACGAGCCTCCCCAGCCGCCATTTCCATGAGCTCTGTCGCGTCCGCGTCCACCCTGGCCATGGTTGGAGTTGCCTGCAAAGGAATTGGGCTTCCATTTGTTGCCTGGTGAAGATTCCCCACCGTTGGATTTTTGTCGTGCCTGCCACTCGGCCTAAGTGAGCATTAGCTGGCCTTCAGTTTTGCCACCGGAGGAGCGCAGTCGACACCGCTCCTCGAACGTCTTCAGAGGCCCAACTGCCTCCTCGAACGCCATCGTGTCGAGGTCGCAAAATTGTTCAATCCCGGCGATAACGAGATAGAGTCGATCCAGCACCGTATTGAGGAGTTTCTTCACCAATGCCGAATCCTCGAGCGTCGCCCCTAGATTGGCATATCTCACCGCCATGCCACTCAATTTTCTGGCATACTCATCTAGCGCCTCCCCATCTCTCATCCGTAGCTCGTCAAATTCGCCCTTCAGGGTTGCCAAGTGCTCTGTCTTGACGCGATCAGCCCTGACAAACCTCGTCTTGAGGCTGTCCCAGAGCTCCTTCGTGGTCTTCTTTGTTGCCACCTGCAACAGGATGTCCTCCGGCAGCATTTGGAGAAGATATGCCCTCGCCATCTTGTCCTTCTTCACATCGATAGCTACATCAGCCACAAGTACCACGGCTTCCCAGATCCCCTGGGCATCCATGAGGGCCTCAACCTTGATGGCCCAAATGGTGTAGTTTGTCGATGTCAATAGGGGGTAGTGGAACGGCACGCCACCGCCACCATCTGTCGCATTGTGCCTTGGGGGAACCATCGCCATTTGATCACCGCGAATGATCTTGGCATGCACTACCGTGCTTTGATACCAGGCGAAGGCTTTAGCTTAGGATCTCAGTGCAGAACCCCTAGGAAACAGTAGCAAAAAGGCACTGGATAGCAGGACAGAGCACTCTGCTCTTGGGAGGTTTTGGAGCTCAAGCACTCATTTCATTTATCTAGTATTCATTGATACATATAAATCTCTTAGCTTACAATACAAGTACTGGACTATTTATAGACATATGACAACCGACCTAGCCAAAATCAACAGGTCATTGTTTACTTTTACAGCTAATGTCTAGCTAATACATGAACCTTCTAGCAAATACATGAGCTTCAACTTGCCTGCTGACTTCACATGAAAATTCTAGGTTGATCTTAATTGGCTAACTAATCTAATTTTGCTTCTTCTTGCTAGCTGCTTACAGCTCAACATGTACAAGCTTTTAGTGAAGTCTTAAAAGAACTTTGTACCGACATACTCATGACAAATAGCAAATTTATTAGCACAAGATTACTACCAAATCAGGATTATCTCCAACACCTTTGTGGCCGGAGCCGACCTCGCCTCGCTACCTGCCGCCGTGCTGCTTTACTTTTGTGGAGGCGCTCCGCCATAGTGGAGCTTAGGGAGGGCCAATCATGGTGGCTGTGGAGGAGAAGGGGAGAACTGGAGAAGGAATGAGAGAGGCGGAAGATGGTCTTTGGAGCTTCGCCGGAGTTGGACATGGTGGATGAAGGAGGAGAAGGGGAGGAAGAAGAAGAGGGAGAGGGTTGACTATGGTGGGTGTGTGGAGGAGGAGAAGAGGAGAAGGTAGGAGAGGAGGTAGATAGTCATTGAAGCTTCACCGGAGTTGGACGTGGTGGATGAAGAAGGAGGAGAATAAGAGAGAAGCTAAAGGAAGAAGAAGGGGCAGGGCAAGTTGGTCCAAAAAGTTTTGTAATGTCATTTTTCGAAGAAAACAAACTAGCAATGGCATCAGACAGGTTTTACATCTTAAAATGGCATATTTTGAAAGTACAAGTCGGGAAGTGGTATATATCTAATTAGGGTTCGACTAAGAGCAAGTTGTCTATAATAAACTAAGTGTCAGTCGTTGTATAATTTTAGTCTTACTAGAGTGCAATTTTAGAGTGACCGATAGTTAAGAAAATTTCAGTCACACCTGAGAATTAGCAATTCTGATCTAATTAACCCATAATCTTTTGATCAAACTATCGCTGAAATTTCTCGATCTTGGCGTGCATGCAGCCTTACCTGCCGAACCAGACGCCTGCCGGGCTGCAGAGCTTCCGCAGGAGAGACCTCGAGCACAAGCGCGGTGACGGCCGCGGGGAGAGGAAGGCCACCGACCGGGTCTACGACTACGACGTGTACAACGATCTCGGCAACCCCGACGCCGACGCCGGCAAGGCTCGGCCGGTCCTCGGCGGCAGCAGCCAGTTCCCCTACCCGCGCCGCTGCCGCACCGGCCGCCCCCGATCCACCAAAGGTATAGGCACATATCGACGTCGCCGCCACCGAGCCGCCATGAACGAGTTAGGTGAGCACGAATGCTGACGAGTTTGATTTCATGCAGACCCCAAGTCGGAGACGAGGAGCGGCAGCGTGTACGTGCCGAGGGACGAGGCGTTCTCGGAGGAGAAGAACGTGCAGTTCTCGCTGAAGACGTTCACGTCGGTGCTCCACGCCGCCGTGCCGGCCGTCCAGTCCACGCTCATCGACCTCAACCAGGCCTTCCCGTCCTTCTTCGTCATCGACAAGCTGTTCGAGGACGGCGTCGAGCTGCCGCGCGCCGACCAGCTCGGCTTCCTCCGCAGCGTCGTCCCGCGCCTCCTCGACCTCCTCCGCGACGGCCCCGCCGAGCAAGTCCTCCTTTTCGACGCCCCCGCCAACGTCCAGAGTACGTGTGTTCACACTTGCATATTCATGGCGTCGACACATGCACATGCATGCTCGCGTGCACGAATCTCATTATCTCAACGCGTATTGCTGACTGCAGAGGACAAGTTCGCATGGCTAAGGGACGAGGAGTTCGCGAGGGAGACGCTCGCCGGCGTCAACCCGTACGCCATCGAGCTGGTCAGGGTGAGTCTTCTGAACACATTCGCCGTGTACCATGCATGAATGGAATGTCTCAAGATTTTGATTCATTTGTGTGCAAAATGTGGCAGGAATTTCCTCTGAAGAGCAAGCTGGATCCGGCGGTGTACGGGCCGGCGGAGTCGGCGATCACCGCCGAGATGCTGGAGACGCAGATGAGGAGCACGATGACGGTGGCCGAGGCGGTCAAGCAGAAGAGGCTGTTCATGCTGGACTACCACGACCTGTTCCTGCCCTACGTGCACAAGATCCGGGCCCTGGAGCACACCACCATGTACGGCTCGCGCACCATCTTCTTCCTCACCGACGGCGGCACGCTGCAGCTGCTCGCCATCGAGCTCACCCGGCCGGCCTCGGCGTCGCAGCCGCAGTGGAGGCAGGTGTTCACCCCGTCCTCGGACACCACCAAGTCCTGGCTCTGGAGGATGGCCAAGTCCCACGTCCGCGCGCACGACGCCGGCCACCACGAGCTCATCAGCCACTGGCTGCGCACGCACTGCGCGGTGGAGCCGTACATCATCGCCGCGAACCGGCAGCTCAGCGAGATGCACCCCATCTACCAGCTGCTGCACCCGCACTTTCGGTACACCATGCGGATCAACGCGCTCGCCCGCTCGGCGCTGATAAACGGCGGCGGCATCATCGAGCTCTCCTTCTCGCCGCAGAAGTACTCCATGGAGCTCAGCTCCGTCGCCTACGACAAGCTCTGGCGCTTCGACATGGAGGCCCTCCCCGCCGACCTCGTCCGCAGGGGCATGGCCGAGGAGGATCCCACGGCAGAGCACGGCCTGAAGCTCACGATCAAGGACTACCCGTTCGCCAACGACGGCCTGCTGATCTGGGACGCCATCAAGAGCTGGGTGCAGGCGTACGTCGCGCGGTTCTACCCGGACGCCGCCACCGTGGCCGGCGACGCGGAGCTGCAGGCGTTCTGGACGGAGGTGCGCACCAAGGGCCACGGTGACAAGAAGGATGCGGCGTGGTGGCCGACGCTGGCCACGCCGGCGAGCCTGGCGCACACGCTCACCACCATCATCTGGGTCGCGGCGGCGCACCACGCGGCCGTCAACTTCGGGCAGTACGACTTCGGCGGCTACTTCCCCAACCGGCCGTCCATCGCGCGCACCAAGATGCCGGTGGAGGAGCCGGTGGACGGCGCCGCCTTGTCGGAGTTCTTGGACGACCCGGACCAGGCGCTCCGCGAGTGCTTCCCGTCGCAGGTGCAGGCGACGCTGGTGATGGCCGTGCTGGACGTGCTGTCCAGCCACTCGCCCGACGAGGAGTACCTCGGCGGGATGGAGACCGCGCCGTGGAACGACGACGCGGCGGTGCAGGCGGCGTACAGGGGGTTCAACGCGCGGCTGAAGGAGATCGAGGGGATCATCGACGGGAGGAACAAGGACAGGAAGCTCAAGAACCGGTGCGGCGCCGGCATCGTGCCGTACCAGCTCATGAAGCCCTTCTCCCAGCCCGGAGTCACGGGCAAGGGCATCCCCAACAGCACGTCCATCTGATCGACCTTACGACCTAATTGATCATTGATAATCATACCTGAAGGCAGTATTAGTATATAATATAATGTATAAATAACATTGGGGGCGGTTGATCTATCGCCTATTGGACGATTGCAGGACTGACATGTTGTTTAATTTTAGAATGAATAAATAAAATGTGATGTGATGAGTTACATGTAGATTGTTGCGTAAGCCATCTAAAGTGATCTAAGAGCCTAGGTTGGATGTTTGCATGTGTCTACAAAATAGACTGTTTGCATCAAACATTTCGCCTATATAAATTAGCCAAATGTCATGCTTTGCTATAAATAAATATCAAATTACTTCCACTATGTCATACTTGACATGTTTGGTTTACGCTTCCATATCTCTTATACACTCAATGGTGCCATGCTTCCAAACCTAAGGGGTGTTCTTTTGGGCTTATCTAATCTGACTTATCTCGTAACTTCGAGAATTTTCTAAGGTGACCTTGAGAGTCGGATGGCCTTGATTTTTAGGATTTAGAAAGCTTTAGACGCGTCTATGAGATAAAAAAAAACAGATTCAAAAAGTAATAAAAAAAGTCAGATATGTCAATATTAGCCACGTCTTATCTGACTTATTTCGTGACTTATCTGACTAATATTGACTTATCTAACTTTTTATTACTTTTTGAATCTATTTTTTTTATCTCGTAGACGTGTCTAAAAACTCACTAAATCCTAAAAATCAAGGCCATCCGACTCTCGAGGCCACCTCGGGAAAATCTCGAAGTTACGAGATAAGTCAGATTAGACTTTTATTTTTTTTATGAAACGTTGACAAGACTGTCAAGATTCAATAAGCTGAGAAGAAAACAGATATTTACATGTGCATAAGTAGCTAAGGTGCCTACGCCGAACAGTCAAAGATCAGGAGCACAGAACAAAGAAGAAAACCCCCTAAGTCACTTCCATTCTTGACCACGTCATGGTTTCACAATCCACACCCTTGTTGGCACTGTAGCATAGACTTTGCTTCCATGCTTGGCTATGTAGTGCTACTGAATATTCTGATTTGTTATATCTTGAATTAATCGAAAGTTTTCTAAAATGCAACGCACTAAATAAAAAAGGTAGATAAATATGGTGATTTGGTATATCTTGAGTCAATATAAAGCTTCTTATAAATACAACACACTAAAATAAGAAAACAAAGAAAAATAAATATAAAGTATCATCATGACGTTTGGACCATTAGATTGGAAGATTAATGGTCGGAATTAGTTACAACGACGACCATTCACCACCACCATCAATCACCGTTAGGCTATTTTTAATGGGAGTGCCTCCACCCTCATCAGTCATCCCCAGACAATTGCCTCCTATGAATTCGGGCCCTTGCGTCAGCGACGACTACGAGTCATTTGGGTTCTAGCAAAACTGATTTTTAATTAGCGTAAAACTAGACAAAGACCAAACTAACGTCTATTTCATGATAGTAAGAAAGTCGATGATTGCTTAAACCCATCCATCGTCTAGATGATTGCTCTTCTTTAGGGTAAGACGGATGAATATATCTAGACTATACCGGATCATAGACTATGCCTGATCATGGACAGCCGGCTCACCCAGGCCAGGCTTGACCATATGGCCGAGCTAAAGCTCCAAATCCTAGCCCATGTCATGTTTCGGGCCTGGTTCAGGCTTTTATTTCCGAACCAAAAAATGGGCTTGGTCTAGCCCAAAATGAGCTCATGCAATAGCGACCCATCAGACCAGCGCGTGTGCAACGAGGACCCAGTGTGTGCCCGCAGCACCGGCCCAATGCGTGATTTGTGCTGGGCTTCGAGCTTTTAGCTTGGGCTGGGCTCAGGCTTGAGTCTACTGAAAAATAAGTCAGGCCAGGCTGGGCTAGTCACAGACTTTTTCAAGCCTGACCCGAAACCTGGCCCGGCCTAGCCCATGATCAAGTCTAATCTGGACTATGCATATTTCATCTATCAGCCCAGTGGTCTCTTACGCATAGCGTTCCATTTGAATATTTCATGTCCGCTTCCGTGGAATTTTTTTATTTTTAAATTCATTTTTTCAAAAATATATGTTGGACCAGCAATTTCTCAAAAATAGGCGCCCGTCGCCCATGGGTCGGACGATCGCCCGTTGCCCAGGCGATTGGTGCCAATCTGTTAAGCCATGTGGACCTAGCCGTGAGTGAAGTATTGATCGCCTATTCGCCCCACTGTAGGGCGACCAGTACAGTACCTCCTGCTAGTTCTATCTGCTACATGCAACTAGCAGGTTTACAAAATTTTTTAAAAATCATGCAATATCGAAACGCAACAAAACTTGAAAAAATGGAACCGCGGGTTCACAGGAAGAGTCCACAAAAAGTTTTGTTATTTTTTAAATTTTTAAAATTTTTAAAATTTTGAAATTTAAAAATTTCTAAAAAATCATATTTGTGTGACCCTTTTCATGAACCTATTGTTTATTTTTTCAAGTTTCTCTTCATTTTTTATGTTTATAAAAAATCATATTTTTTTGAATTCACGATTTTTTAAATTCAAAAAATTTTAAAAAGTCAAAGTTTCCAAAAAAATTAGAACTTTTTGTGAACCCTTTCCGTGAACTATGGCTCCATTTTTTTTTTAGTTTCATTGTATTTTGATGTTACATATTTTTGGAGCCATAGTTTACGGAAAGGGTTCACAAAAAATTTTAAATTTTTTTTAAAACCTCTGACTTTTTTAAAATTTTTTGAATTTTAAAAATCATGAATTAAAAAAATGCTTTTTTATAAACATAAAAAATGAAGAGAAACTTGGAAAATGAACAATAGGTTCATAAAAAGGGTCACATAAATATGTTTTTTAAGAAATTTTTGTCTCCAAGATTTTAAATTTTAAAATTTCAAAAATTCAAAATTTTTAAAAATAACAAAACTTTTTGTGGATCCTTCCTGTGAACCTACGGTTCCATTTTTTTAAGTTTTGTTGCGTTTCGATATTGCATGATTTTTTAAAATTTATGTAAACCTGCTAGTTGCATGTAGCAGTTAGAAGTAGCAGGAGGTACTGTATTGGTCGTCCCCACAGTGGGGCGATCAGTACTTCACTCACGGCGCTGTGCACATGGCACATGGCTTAACGGATTGGTACTAATCGCCCGGGCAATGGGCGATCGCCCGATCCACGGGCGACGGGCGCCTATTTTTGAAAAATTGCTGGTCTAACGTATATTTTTGAAAAAATAAATAAAAAATAATTTAAAAATAATAAACCGCTTCCGTGCTCCAATCCCGAGCACTTCGAAACTGATAGACGAGGATGCCTCAGAAACTGACAGAAAAGAGTTGCACCTTGTACCTAAGAAAAACAGTAAAATCTACGGCCATGTCTGAAACACTAGCAAAAGTTCGCGCGCCGTGCATATTTTGGCACTTGGCTTGGTTCAAAAATGTAGCCGCAGGTAGTACAGACCTTAAAATTCATTGATATATATATTATTTCATTTACATAAATAGTGTATAACCTGTAGTTAGAACTAACACTTATATATGGCCTACTTTGCTCTGAACATTGGTGTGCATTTTTTTCTGTCATGTGATAATCTGCTCCAAAAGTAGCTGAACTGCCAACGCACCATAAAGATTTAGCTGATGCACTTGTTCGCCACAAATTTGCCCCGTGAATGTGGACAGTGAGAAAAATGCGGGCGTGCCAGTGTATTCAATACACAAAAAAAAAAAGAATTGAGAACACTGTTATTTCATTAAATAATAAAATACAGGTCCTCAAGAATGTGCGTCCATAGCTCATATGCTAGCCATCTGATTTGGCGATGTAGTGGTTCTAGTTCCTGGGGCCTCGGAAGGACGCCCAGTTAATTACGTCCACGTTGAATGTGGACTACCTCCGATTAAGCTGCGTTTGTCATCTTCTTCTTGTTCCTTGCTTCGTGATTCACTATGCATGAGGGTGGTGTGTGTGTTGGTGTCGCGGCGTCGGTACATGGAGTAGCTGGATCCGTGCACCTTTGTAGCGTTGCCTTGTATGGCTTCGCTCGTCTGTGTCGCTTGACCTTGTTCGTCAAACGCTATATTGGAGTATGTTGTAATAGTTGACATGCATAGCTCTGCAATTAGCCTGGACTTGAATGTGGTGACTTCATAGAATTATCGAGAGCGTCCTTGCGTTTAGATATACATATAGCTTTGGGTCCGAACTTCTCGTATACTTTCCACGCGTATGTGAACATGAATATGTATACATGTAGATATACACGTTCACATAGGTGCACTGTCCGAACTTTTTGGTTCTTTGCTCAGCTTGTTTGTTGATCGAAAGCTTCATGTTGACCATATATGAATACGTAGCCTTTCCTAGTACTGTACACGCATGTATAGTGCCTTCTAGTATCACACACGTAGGTATATCCCCCAGAGCCAGACGAGCCATCCCTCGGGCTTGAAGTCGCCCACGTAGCAGTGCATGGCGGAGGCTTGACGTGGTGCGATACAGCTTCAACGTTAACTCGTCTTTCGATATAGTTTCTTGTATATACGCGTGAGCCATGCACACGTATCTGTGAAAATAATTCGAGGTTTTCTTCCTCTGTTACATGCACACACATGCACATAGCATTACATGGTTTTCTTTGCCTGCTCATACATATGATTCCCCCGGCGTTCGTGCGGTAGCAGCTTAGAAGAGACAAGGCCGACTTGCTGGAGCGGACGATGAAGACGATGTCGCGGATGAATGTCGACGAGTGCGGCGTCACGGACGGCGCGAGCTGGCGTTCCAGCGCGGCGTCATGGTCAGGAGACTCGGCGCGGTGTCGCGGCCTGAGGAAGCTGAGGACGCGCGGCGACTTGGAGGCAGAGGAGACGGAGGCGTGTAAGACGCGGACCGGCGCCGTGGACGCTGCGAAGAAGGCCGGCGTGGGAGCAGGCCGACGTGGAGTCGAGGAGCCGGAGTGCGCCGGCGGGGCGAAGGCGCGCCGTGGACGACGCAGGCAGGCGGCGCCGGTGGAGAAGTCGCGGCCGGTGGAAGTGGAGGCGTGGGAGATCGGGGCATGGCCTTCGACGACATGGAAGAGGCCGGCGGCGGGCGGCAGGTGCGGTCCGGGGCGCCGGTTGATGAGGACGACGGCGGGAGCGCGGGTCGGCGGTCGGCGCCGGCGTGGAGAGGGCCGGAGGCGCGGCGTGGTGAGGAGGCCGGCGTGGAGGAGACGTCGGGGGCGCGTGGACGCGCGCCGGCGTGGTGGGAGCCGGCGGGCGGATGAAGCCGGTGAGGGCGTGGTCGTAGACGGCACGCGCGGTGACGTGAAGAAGGCCGGCGACGTCTAGGCTGATGTGGACGAGTGGCGACGGGGCGCGCTGCTGGTTGGTGAAGATGTCGGCGGCATGGAGGGAGCCGGGACTGCGCGACGGCGCGGGAACAGGACGACGTCGGCGACTCGATGGGGACGGCGACGGGCAGCTCGACGTCCGTGCGGCAGCAGCTCAGAGGAGACAGGGACGGCGCGCCGGCGGTGGAGTAGGCGGCATCGCGGTCCGCGGCTCGGGCCGGTGGAGTCCGGCGGCGAGCGGGCGCCGGCGAGGTGGAGTCGGCTGGGCGCCGGCGTGGTGGAGTCCGGGCGGCGATCGGAGAACGTCGGCCGAGCGCGCTGTGGAGGAGGCCGGCGCGACGCCGGGGCGCGCAGAGGCGGTGGCGTTGAGGGCCGGAGATGTGCGGGCGCCGGTGTGGAGGAGGAGACCGGCGGCGTCGCGACGCGCCGGAGTGGACGGCGACGGCCGGCGGAGGTGGCGTTTAGACTCGGCCGAGCGCTGGAGGCAGCCACGCGACGTGAAGGTCGGCGGCGGCGGCATCGCCGAGGCGTGGAGGAGCGGCGGCGGCGAGGTTGACGAAGGCGCGGGCGGGCGCAGATGGAGGACGCCGGACGACGGAAGCTGCTCGGCGGGCGCGTGATGGCGCCGGTCGGCGTGGACGAAGGCCAGCATGGCTTTAAGCCATTTGTAGTACAGGGACAGTAAAAAGAGGCAGAGAGGAAGAGAGTAGAGGTAGGAGAAGAAGAAGACCAACAGGAAAGAGAGTAGAAGAAGCCAGGAGAAGGTTGCGTGAGAGAGAGACTAGAGAAAATGGATCCTTCACCTTTCTTTTACCTGCTTTCTTCTCCTCGATCTTGCTGCTCCAGAAACTCCTCACTAGCTTGTTGCTTGTGTCAGTGATGAAGGAAAAAGCTCATCTTGTGCTCCTTTCACGCTCGCTCCGCCGCCAAGCTGCTCGAGCTCCGCGTGAGAATGAAGAAGACCTCCGCTGTGTTGCCTCTGTCCGTCGAAAAAGAAAGTCCTCCCCTTCATAGGTACCACCGCAGGCCATATTAAGAGCTTGACGGTTCTCAACTCCGCTGCGCAAGTCACGCGCGTACTGGAGACGTGGGACGTGCGCATGATTTTAGGAGATGAGACTTGCCGCAGTGGTAGCCGGTGACTTGGGAACGTGGCGGTTGTGAAATTGACTTAGCAATCAAGCCGCGAAGTGCTTCCAACGGCGATTACATGGTAACTCCATGTTTAAATAAATATTAATCAAGAGATTTTTTTTCTCTGGTCCACCAGCACTATCAAAGAAAATTTGCAGCTCTCCATAAATATGCAGGAACCGGCAAGAAAATTCAGGTTAGTCTTTAAAGAAACTGTCATATTCAGTAAGCAAGACTAAGGTCTACATACTTGGCTCTGTGCAGATCCCAGTTTAAACATATTTGGATTGTACTAAAATTCAGAAGGTGAACATAATTAGAATAAAGCCCGAAATGTCATTAAGACAACCAGTATTGATACCTGAGAGAACACTAAAACATGGCAACTTTGGCGACCAACAATTGTCATAAGGCCTAACAAAGGCATAGTCCAAAAAAAACCTCCTATCAATAACCCTTCATATCATAGAAGCATACTGGAGTTTCATCAATATGTTAGGCTCTGGTCAATGATCCAGGACATCCACATTCAGCCGGGCAGGATAGTATGGTTTGGCGTTGGACGGGCGACGGGGACTATAGTGCTAAATCAGCCTACCTGGTGCAATTCCTAGGTGCTACCCGGGATGTATACCACTCTGCTATTTGGAGGGCCAAGTCAGAAGCTAAGTGTAAATTCTTCATCTGGACTACTCTTCGAGGAAGAATCCTCACCGCCGATGTCTTGCAGCGAAGAGGGTGGCAGAACTCTTGGCTATGTTTTCTCTGCGGCATGTCTCCGGAGACCGCGAACCACCTTTTGGCCCACTGTTCTTTCACTAGGTGTATCTGGAGGAGAATCTTCAGCAACTTAGGAAGCTCTTGCCACCTCTGGCTCCCTAATCAGGTTGAAACTCTGGGTGCCTGGTGGCTCTCCATTAGAAAGGAAGTTCACAAATCACAACGTCGTCGGTTTGATGGTCTTGTCTTATATTCTTGTTGGAACATCTGGAAGGAACGGAATGCTAGGATTTTCAGAACAGAGTATCGTTCGGTGTCTGAGGTGTTGCAAAACATTAAGCATGGCACCTCGAGCTGGATGATGGCGTCTGGGGCGGATGACCATGGCTAGTTATTTCTCTTCGTAAGGCTTACCTTACGGCCCCTTGTACCTAACCTATCTGTCTAAACTATGTAATTATTTGCATTACCTCCTGCTAATGAATCTTGACAATCCTTGTCAACTTTCAAAAAAAAAATATCATAGAAGCTCCTTTGCACAGAAGCCTCTTAACAAGCAAACCTCAATGATCCAGCATACCTCATTTTCAAAACCCTCAATGACCAATACAGACAGGTATTGTTGTCAGTGACATATAATTACAGCAGAGAAACCATTACAGCAAGACTTACACCATAGAAGTGAAAACAGTAGAGAATAAGCTAGTAATGTCAATAATAAGTAATGACACTAACCTAATTTTCCAGGCTAGGGATGTCAATAATGAGTAATGACACAAGCTGAAGATACAAAATATGATCCATTAACATAGAATATTTATATTTCACAACGATAATGAAAAGAGAGAGATGTGACAGATCATGGGAGCTATACCATCTAGGAAGAGAAAATTCAACCTGCCAGAGGGCGGACTCTGGCTAAATTCTTTCGTAAACAACCCTGAAGGGTAACAATACTCGAACACGTAAAATATTATTTCCTGTAATTACCAAAAGTCGAATCTTTTGAGCATTCCATGCTAAATTAAAAGAGTAACAGTCCACTTATTCTTAGATCTTAGTTATCATGTTGTTAAAATGGTAAAACAAAAAACAAAATAGCACTTATATAGAATCAGACTAAGTAGCCAAGGATTTACCTAGTCTTAACTTTGAAATAAAAAAATCAAGATCATGTGTTTTATAAAAGAAGGATATTGTAGCTTTTGGGCTGAAACCTTCAATTTATTCAATAGGAATTATCTAACAAACACCAACCCGTAGTATATATTGCAGCAGCTATGGTGCGGCCATGTCACGTGAACGGGTGCCCGAGATTTAGGGATACCGGTTTACTTGGATAAGTGGCATTCGACGATTGCCAACGCACACGTGCGCACAACAACAGTTCAGATAGCACCACATCGCCCCTCTCTAGAAAAAGAAAAAGAAAGCCCTTTTTTCCTTTTCTAAAAGATGATTAAAGTTTTCTTTGGTTTAAAAATACCAAAACACTTCGGAAAATTCTGAGAAAACTCCCAAAAATCTTCTGAAGCATTTAGGACTTAAGAAAAATTTATCAAGCATTGTTTATTTATATTTTTCCCTATTTCATTGTTTTAAAGCTCTAGGTTAATTAGAAATGCTTTTTAATTACTTTTAATTGCAGGAAAATTATAATATTAATTTATTTTAATTATTTAGTGAAAAGCAAAGTATTTTGAACTCACAAAATTTTCAAGATGTTACATCTACGTTGGTCATTGATAATTGTCTCATTACTCGTGGATATAAGTATATAACAGTTGTTTCTTTATACGCTTCCATGAACATGTACTCAGAGTATGCGCTCCTGTCCTTGAGCTGAAATGAGCAAAAAGCAAAAAAATAGAGTAAAACAAAGAGGAATAAAGTTGGTCCAGTTTAACCTTATATGACATGCCATCTAGTCTTACAATTTATTAATCTATGTATATATGAAAACTTTCAGCTCAGAAGAGGCATGAGTTTGGTATTGCCTTTAGCGTGCAGATATTTATTGGAACAACAGGTTTGAGGAGCACAGTTTGATGCAATCCTTTTTTTCCTTTTATTTTTTGGCTGGGTCTAGTGCCATACATGCTCACAAGGATATCACATAACAGAGAAGCTATCATGTGAAGTTCCAATAACTAAAAATAGGTCATAATTATTTTGAGCTTGATTGGTAACATGGCAAGTGTGCTATAAATAACCTGTAGAAACAGAGGAACAGAAATTCTCCCTCCTAGTAAACAACAAAGACTGCACCTGATTTGTTCAATGCCAAATCTTCTGTATGGAATGGCATGCTCTCTACATTAATGATGAATTGTGATGCTCTATCATCATAGAACAACAAAATTTCAATTCAGGCTACATTCTCCACAATAACCAGCTACTCTTTTTTTATTTATAAAATCATACAGAATAACAAAGCAAACGAATCATAGCATCGAAGTATTTCAAGTATGACATCTATAGCTATCAATGGTGAGCAAAAGGATGATTAGGATATTTAAAGGAGTTCTTCCCAATATCACCATATGATACCATGGCCATAAAAATAGTTTCAGTAGGTGGTAACTCCCTGGAGGTGTTCGCATTTAACTAAGGAAAAATTATTACCATGGGATCGTGAATAGCTAGAAGAGGGATCGTGAATAGCTAAATAGCTAGAAGATGTGTCCGATCAAGATTGGCGAAACCTAGAAAGAAGTTTAAGAATATAATCAATGTACGGGAAAACACAATCACAACAGATGGCACTGGAGTAGCCAAACCAGAAGATGCGAGGAGATGACACAAGCATACCAGATATGAAGCCATCGTTGCTCTGCTGTGCACCTCGGTTGGATTCGGTTTCCTATAGCGTGGAGGAGCAAGGACGAAGGGGAACCATGAGGTACGGACTGTGTAGGAAGGGCGGCGTGAGTCTGCGAAGGATCTACATCGGCAAGCTGGCAAACCACAGGTTAAGGCCCATCGGCATGCAGTGGCAGACCAGGATCTCATCAAGCCCTGAGCTAAAGTTTAAAACTCTTTTATGGTATATAACGGCAAATATAGTAGCACGGTAGCATAATTTAGATATAACCGCCTTTTGCTCAAAAAAAGATCTAACCATTCATTTAGAGCGTATTTTTCGTAAAAATATACTATCATTGTCTATGGTAGTTTTAAAAAATTAAAATTAATTTGAGCCGTCAGACCGAGAAGAGTAGTTGAGCAACATTCATTTTAGTGTACTATAAAATTTCTCAAAATTTACTGCACTAAAACTTAATGCAAATTTCTTTTCATTCTCTAATCTCTATCCCTAATTTAGTGCAAATACTTATAGAAATGATCATCTAAGCAATGATTACATCATTAAAATATAAAAAATTATATAAGAACGAAGTAAGTAAACATGTTCGAATGATGGCTTGGCCGTCATCTGATACGATGATGCCGGATGCGACCGACAGCGACGGCTCGACGCCATGCGCGATCGCTGATCACTGATTAGGGGTGCAGCGCGACTACGTGGATAGAATGCGCAGGCATGGCGTGCGTGCACTAGGACGAAGTCGCGAGCCGCACAGGGCAGATCGCAGAGAGCAGGCGTCGGGCGTCGTCGTGTTGCGTACTCGCGTTAATGCTTTGAGCCATCGATCGGCCGATGCGTCATCGCATACAAGTATACAACATGCACGGCTACTGGTGGGCAGCCCGCAGCCGGGCCATTGGACTGTAAGGATAGTACATGTTGCCAATGCCCAGTTGCCTTGCTGCAACGGTGTAGCTGCTATCAAACCATAGGCCAGATCTCTTGAGATTTCACTTAGACCTATATATGCTATGGATGGGTGCTACTAATAGGATTGCTAGGCCCCGGGCTGAAGCCCACCTAGCCCGAGGCCTGGGTCCGCCCCTGGCAAGTAGGGAGGGAAACAACGCCGATGGGTGGAGGAAGCGGACTTGTCAATGGTGACCTCATCTTTGGCGGCCACAAGGTGAGGAGGAAGTGGGACTTGGGACAGGGAGGCGGCGTGTGGGGAGGAAACGAGGAGGCGGTGCATCGGGAGGGCAGGAGGAGATTAGACGGAGAGAGCAAGGGGGTGGCGACTGGTAGGTGTAGGGAGCGAGGAGCCCGAGCTAGTGTTACAGTAGGATGGCAGGTTGATTTGAAAGAAGACAGCTTTTTTTGCAAAATTATTAGAGCATCTACACAAATTACTCTATCTCTATTTTCTCTCTCTTTCACACTAAAATTTCTTTACACTTTACACTATACTCTAAAAGATTTCTTCCTTACACTAGATAGGGCAATCGGACGACCCTAGAGGTCGTGGGACCAGCTAGTAAAATAACAAAATGGAAAGGGTTTTTTTTTTGTGCAAAGTTCTGAGGCTTGGATGAACAGGCGGATCAGCTCCAGCGTAGCAGATCTTACGTTAGAAATTAAGGCCCCGTTTGGTACAGGCCTAGCTCCCAGCTCCAACTCAGATATGGAGCCTGTAGGTTAAAATAAAGTGACTAAGTTTATATTTTTAGTTTAAAATATAAATAAGTTGACCCATCTAAACATCCTCAATGTACCCACAAGTCCAGCTCCATGAATTTCTGAAGTTAGAAATAGGGTGCTTTACCAACTCCACCAATTTTGGTAGAGTTGGAGCTATGCTAAACGGGGTATTCTTAGCTTCAGAAATTCATAGAGCTGGAGTTGTGGATAAATTAAGGCCCCGTTTGGCACAGCTCCAGCTCTTAGCTCCACCTAAGATATAGAGTTTGTAGGTTAAAATAAAGTGTCTTAAGTTTATATTTTTAGTTTAAAATATAAATAAGATGACTCATCTAAACATCCTCAATGTATCCACAACTTCAGCTCTATGAATTTCTGGAGTTAGAAATAGGGTGCTCCACCAACTCCACCAATTTTAGTGGAGCTAGAGCTGTGCCAAACGGGACATAAGGATGTTTAGATGAGTCATCTTATTATATTTTAAACTAAAAATATAAACTTAAGTCACTTTGTTTAAATCTACAAACTCCATATTTGAGGTGAAGCTGAGAGTTATAGCTGTACCAAACGGAGCCTAAAAGGTGGGCGGTGTGGCTCAACGCCTAATTTCGGGGCGACCATAAGGAGCTAAAAGATTGACCATCTTAATACCTGTTTCAAAGATAGATAATTTCGTATCTAACTCAATAAAAGCAGATGCAGATCTATGATAGGGAATGTTGCACTAATATCTACAGTGCTCAATGGTCAACAGCCTGTTGGCTGAATGTATCTATGAATGGTTGATGAGTTTTCCCCCCTCATCTCTACAGAAATCGAACCTGCTCGGTGCATTGCATAACCCGAAACGAAGCCCAGTCCAGACAAGTAGACAACATACGGCAAGTAGGTAGCTTGAGGAGCTTTATTTGTCATCGGCGCTTTTACATGGGCGAACCGAACCAGTGAACGACGGCGACATCATCAGACAAATCACCCAAGCCAAACGAACAAAACACAGAGCCTTTTATTTGTGCCTATGCAGCTGAAATCTACCCAGAAACACGCCGGAGATGGAGCCAATTCGCCTCTACCTCTTGAGGAAGTCGGCGAACCAGTAGCTGGACTTCTTGCGGTACCTCCTGAGCGTGGTGCGGTCGACGTAGATGAGCCCGAACCGGCCCGTGTACCCGTCTCCCCACTCGAAGTCGTCCATGAAGGTCCATGTGAAATACCCTTTCACCTTCACCCCTTCCCTGCAGAAATCTCTCCCCGAATCAACCGAGCAAGCCATAGAAATCGATCTCCTTAATTTGTTCAAACATACAGGCCACCATCTCCAGCAGAGCCTCTAAAACAGAATCTTCTCTATATTTAGAGTCTCTCATCCTCCAGCAGAGACTCTATCTCAGCATCTAAATTTAGAGTTTCTCTCTTCTAACCTCTAAATTTAGAGGCTCTCTATATCAACTTCTATAGTTTTTCTGGATAGAGGCTCTGCTGGAGAGGATGGAAATATAGAGAGCGAACAGTGATTTAGAGGGGGGTATAGAGACCCGATTTTAGAGTTTCTGCTGAAGATGCCCTAATTCTTGCGGTGTAGAGGCCGGAAAGATTGTTTCCATTATCCAAAAGAACGAGTGTGTGTGCACGCGTGCTTACTGGATTGCGAGCTGCGTGAAACGGAGGTGCTGGTGGTGGAAGGAGATCCGGTCCTCATCCTTGAGAGCCTCTGCTAGGGGGATCGTGCTGTTGTTGGCCTCGTCGGTCCCTGCATGCAGCAAGAGATGATATGGCCGAATCATGGTTTTGATAACCATAGGGTCACATTTACTGGAGGAGGCCAATATAGTCGAGAGGACTAGTAATCAGATTTTATCGGGGATCATCAATAGGTAATTTCAAACAAGAAATTTATTGTCAATAGTGGGCTATGGTGCTTCACGAATCATAGAAGACGACGAGGGCGTGTAAGCATGGGCCTAAGCATGGATGATCGCCGATAATAATAAAATCCATGGGCCTAAGCTACGCGAGGGCAGTGTCAAGATTGAGAGGAGACGGCAAGCGCGTGAATCCGTGATGTGTTACCATTCTCGGCGATGTAGATGTCAGGGTCGTTATACTTCCTCTTGGTGTAGAGCAGGAGCTCGCGCAGCCCCGGCGCGTAGGTGAAGAAGATCTTGGTGAAAGCCTGACCAGATCACCACTACATTCGCATCAGATGCAGCACGCAGAGAAGTAAAAGTGTTCATGGAACGGATGTGTGTTCGCGCTCACCGGCCGGCCGATCGGGACGCCATTGCGGTACGCTGTTCGACACACAAGGCAATGCAGAGTTAGAGACGGTTCAAATTGTGGCGGGAAAGAGGCCGAGCGCGCGGGAATCTGATTTCTGACGTGCCTGTTTGGTTCGCCCAGTTGTCCGTGGCGTAGGCCGGCTTGAGCTTGCTGGGGCGGCGGGCGACGGCCTTGGCGTAGTTGGTGGTGTAGTAGTTGATGCCGATGAAGTCGTAGGACCCCTTCAGCAGCGCCGACTGCTCGGCGGTGAAGGCCGGCAGCCGGTCGCCGACCAGCTTCCGCATGGTGCCCGGATAGTCGCCAAACACGAGGGGGTCCATGAACCAGCCGTACATTAAGTCAAGGCTGCGCCGCACGGCGTGCCTATCGGCGGTGACGGCGTCGCCGTAGGGCACGAACCAGTGCGACACCTGCGTGATGCCGATCTGCCCCTTCTGCGTCGCCTGGTACTTGTCGCGGTAGAGGCGGACAGCCTCGGCGTGGGCGAGGAGCAGGTTGTGGCCGGCGACGTAGGGCTCGGTGCCGGAGTCGCCGGGGGCGCAGGACTTGGAGACGTAGGGGGAGCACCGGCCGGGGGCCTTGGTGCCGGAGCCGTAGCCGCCGGCGCAGAAGATCATGGGCTCGTTGAACGTGTTCCACGACTTGACGCGGTCGCCGAACTCCCGGAAGCACACGTCGGCGTAGTCCACGAAGTCCTTCCTGTACAAAGAACCATTGGGCCTTACGTGTGTCATCAACACTACAAACAAGCCATCGGGATTTGGGAGCGCTAGGCCCATAAACTTTCGGCCATGACCACCGGTAGGACCAGATGGGACTCGATCACGCCCATGCGGCCCGCACAATTTCCAGCCCATTTTTACATCGCGGCCCAGGAAGCCTGGGCTATATTTGACCTGGCTAAGATGGGTAAGGCCTTATTCGACGAGGCTTTACAGCTTATCGGATGAAAGAAATAACTTAATTTGTCAGAAATTTTCACACCTCGTGTAATTTATCCCCTAATGGCAAGTTTCTTTCCCCCTACAAGCCGGTAAAAGTTATAGCTAATGTGGCATAATATGTTTTATACTTCACGGAGCTATAGTTTAGATATGCTAGTTATTTTTGGTTGACTAGGTAAGATGGGCAGTGGGTAACTTCTGTACTGTGAGAGCACTTTCTTTCCGCTGGTCAGTCCATTTGTTAGCTTTTCTGTTGCTAATTTGCACTTGGTGGCTTACACGATGTTTTCACTCAGGAAGCTCCCGTATTTGTCCTCAAGAGCCTGTGGGGTATCGAAGTGGAAGATCGTGACAAATGGCTTCATGCCTGTCATCATGAACAACACATTAGACAGGAGGCTAATATGCAAAGCAAACGGCTTAAGAGCAACTGAACAAAGATGCCTTCACCTCTAGCTATGACCTCGTCGATGAGGCTGTTGTAGAAAGCGACCCCTTCTTTGTTCACTCCACCGCTCAGGCTCCCATCTGCAGGAAGGATGCAAGCACACTAATTATTAAGGCATTTTTTTTCTTTCCAGCTTAAAATCAAATTAAAATCTATATCTTAAAATTTATTTATTTTTACTAGCCATTCACTATAATATTTATACCTATTTTAAAGACTTAAAGTGGTTCTTCTCAAATCTCTCAAAACTATTTTCTAATATATTTTTTAACCTTTTTGAGCTTCTTTTCGAGAGGTCTCAACTTTTTAGATTATAATCTAAAGGTTAAATTGTATTGGATGTCCTTAAAGTTGCCCACCTTTTCGTTTAGGTTCTAAACTCCTAAAACCAGATATTAACATATATGAAGTTGTAATAGTGTTTCAATTAAGTCCAAAGTGATAAGCAGAGGACTGTTTGGTGACGTGGCATCCTCAATCAGCACCATATGTGGTGCTCACGTGTCTCCTCTCTCTTCTCACTGCCGCTTCTCTCTTTTCCAACCCTTCTATCACCGGTGCTGAACTGCTGAAGCAGATCTGGCGGCGGCTCGGGGCGGCGGCCAGGGGGCAGCACTGCATCCAGCAAACGGCTCGGGGTGGCATCTAGCCAGCGGGCACGCCCGAGGGCCGGCACGCGCGGGGAGGGGTGGCGGCAGCTCAGGGACAGCGTGCAAGCGACGGCGGCATCCAGGGACAGCGCGACGGCAGCTCGGGGGAGGCGTCCAGCCACGCGGCGGGCGGGCCCGAGGCGCGGTGCCCACGAGGAGGACGAGGTTGCAGCTTCGGGACTACGTCTAGGGGCGGCGCGGCGGCGGCTCGGGGGTGGCATCTAGTTGCGCGACGCCCGTGAGGAGGAGGAGGTCACGGCTCAGGGATGACGTCCAAGCGGCGGCGGCGTCCAGCCCGGCCATCCTTGTGAGCTCGCCGGCGCAGCGCGGAGCCGGTCCTCCTCTCTCTCCCTGCTGCTGTCGTTGAGGTCGTTGGTGGTCGCCGCCGAGAACACCACCGCTGACCGTGGCTCGGCGTTGCGTTGGCCGAAGTTGGGGGCGGCGGCGGCCTGAGGGAAAGAGAGGGCGAGGAGGGGAAGAGGGAGAGGCGGTGGAGGCCGGCCGGTGAGCTCGCGCCCCTACCTCTTCTGCAGTTCGTGCGGGGAACATCCTGTTCCCCTCCGCCTCTGCTACTTCGGTCCAGAGTCCAGACTCCATAGGGAAAAAGAGTCGGTCGGAGGAGAGAGGGGAGGAAGACATTAAGATGGAGAGAGAATAGAGTGGAAAGTGACATGGCAGTCCATGTCATCTAAGGCTATCTCCAATAGTTAGACCCTTTCAATGGTCGAGATGAGAGAGAGGTACTAGCGTGGGACCCATGCATGCAACGGGCGCTATGCAAACGCATGGATGCAACAGGCGGCGTGCTAGCGTCAGCCGCATGTTGCTGCCGGCGCGTCTGCTTCAACGGGCGGCGCGAGCGCAATGCGACGTCGGTGAGGCCTGGCGCAAGGGCAACGACGCGCGTGGCTGGCACGTCTCTCTCCTCCACCCGGCGTCTCTCTCCCCTTGCGTTGCCCTCGCGCTGGCCATTGGACACAACCTATGTGGATGTCACATGTACTGCTGGCCGGGAGTGCCATGTCATGAAACCACCTGCTGCATACCAGTTTGGATTTAATAGAAACGCCAAAACAACTAAATGTATCTAAATATCCAGTTTTAAAAATGTTAGACCTAACTCTAATCGAGCAAAGAACAATGCCTAAGCAAATGATTACAGGATCTTGGATGCGCTTGGAAAATGGATATGTAAGATGTTCCATGCATATATGCACGAACCAGACGAGAGTGTGGATGTGTGCTCAGCCAAGCGTGGCTCTTACTTGGCAGGATCCTGCTCCATGCAATGGAGAACCGGAAGGCGTCCATGTTCATCTCAGTCAAGAAGTTGAGATCCTCCTGCAGTTTCAGTTTTCGATCCAAGAAACCTCAGTGCTCTATGATCCACAAACACTTCGCAAATTCAGCGAGAGGGAAAAGATCTAACCTTGTAGCGGTGGTAGAAATCCACTGCTACGTCTCCGGTGCCACCATCTACTACTTTGCCTGGCAGAACTCAGGTGGTGATTTACCCATAATCTTTAATCAACACATGCAAGAGAGTGTGAAAGATATATGTTCCACCAATGAAGTTGGTTAAGCATTCATCATGCATCACCTGGAATGTGAGAGTAGGTGTCCCAGATGCTCGGCCCTCGGCCCCCTTCCTTAACCGCGCCCTCGTACTGCAAGAGAACAACAATGCAGGAAAGACACAAGTAGGTAGAACATCCTGGTCAGGTCAGAGAATCACAACACACAAGCATGCGCATAATAGTATAGAAAATAATGTTGCTAAGGTCTTAAGCAAGCAACTAACACAACACCGCTGCTGCCATTCTACTGGTATTAGCTATCACTTTCCACTCTGCTGCCGCTGGTGATCTGTTTAAGCACTAAGTGAGCGGCCTTCCAAAAATCGGTCAAGAACTTGATGATCTAGGACAGATACCGGCCGGTGAAGCTCAGTAACAATCGGGCAAAATCAGTAGATGCCATCAGCCATGGTGTGTAGAGCAAAGCAACAGCAAAGTGGGAAGACTGAATCATGGAACCTGATAGGCCGCGGAGCCGGTGCCGAAGAGGAACCCTTCGGGGAAGCTATGCCTGTTGAACGCGCCGCCGCCATGGACAGCGCCGCTGCTCGCCAGAGCAAGGAAGCACAGAGCAGAGAGAATCCCACGCATCACGCCCGGTTCAGCTCCCGACTCCCCAATGGCCACCACTGGAATCGCTCTGTCAGGTGGCAAAGGTTGCAAGCAAACCTGCAAAATTTCCTAGCTCTTATAGAGGAAAAAGAAACGTGGGAGATGCGTGATTTGATGCCACGGTGGGATCGACCAAGATAAAGGTTGACAGCCATGGACAGGGACTCCTAGGATGCCCATGTGTTTCATCTCTAGATCACATATGTACTGGTAAAATAAAGACACTGGCATCTTCATCTGTTTCAGAAGGGTGGTGCGTCTCTCTCAAGTCTCAAGTCTCGAGGGGTCGTCCTTGGCCTTCACTGATTGAGTGCACATGTATCAGTTCCACCACAGATTTTCCTTTTTGTGGCTGTGTGTAGACTCCGCCACAGATTTAGGCCTGCCCTAATCTCATTGACAGCATGCTGTCGGGGGCACGAAAATGAGAGCGGTGATTGCAACGAAGGGCATGAGCGCGCTGCTTGTCTATGTTTTTTCTTTTCTTTTTTGGGAGTGGCTCCCTTCCCTCATCTATCCATCCAACTGGAAAGGCCTCCACCCAAAACACCGAAAAAAAACATTGTCACCATGTGTGACAATGTGTCGACAACACACCGCAACGCTATTTATGCTTGTGTCTAGGTTGAAACTTGCTCATGGATCACGAGCAACTCGAGCTCGGCTCGATATTTGGCTTGAGTCAGGCTCGGCTCGTTTGCTCGTTTGAACCTAATCAGCTCAATATGTCCCAATATGTTCAAAATCCACTCTCAGTAGGCCGCAGCCTAATTACAAGTCTCCCATATCATAAGTCTCACTCATGTTTAACCCTAACCTTCCTCTCATTTCCTCAACTCCCCACACAGCTGGCGCCTACTACTTTCTTCTCCCTCTTCCTCCTTCTCTCCTCCCTAGCTCCCTCCTCCCGCTCCTTCGCAAAGCGTCGCTGCCTCCCTCCCCCCACTCATCCCCAAGTGCTGCGGCCTCCCTCCTCCTCCTCCTCCCCAAGCCTTAAGGCGAGCTCAAGCAGTCGAGGTTGGACGAGGCGATGGCGGCGGCCTTCAAGTCCAATGGCTGACTCCCTCCTTCCAAGTCCGACAGCGACCACAGCTTCTCATGGTGGCTCCCCACCTCCCACTCTCCTTGCAGATCTAGTGATCTCCCCTCCCTATCTCTTGCGTCTGTCAGCAACCTCACCTGCAACTCAACAAAATGCAGAACACTGCAGTTCGTCCGGCAACAAAGAAAAAACTGAAGAACACACAGGTGTTTTGGGCTGCTTCCAAGTGGCAGCTTTTCTGATCCGTTTCTTCCTCTTTTTATTCAGCGCAAAGAGCTTGAATCAGTCTACAAGGTCCGCCATTTACGGTGTGCCATCCCACACCGGCGAAAGCCAAGAAACGAGCAACGCCCTTGCCTAAACTTGCGCCACGATCAGCTAAACGTCCGTGCCATCCCACGGTCAGTGATCGTGCCACACTAACTGCTAACAGAAACAAACTAAAGACGCGCCATAACCAGCGACAAAACGCGCATGATTACAGCACACGCACACAGCAGAAAATATAATACCCTGAGTAAACAATGAACTTTTCATGCACCCCAAGATTAGTTCACAGCGTCGTCCAGGATACTCAGAACGTCGTCGCCGCCTACCTCAAGGTCCTCCGTCGATTGAGTACCGTCCCAAGATTCACTTGTCACTGTCTATCTTAGTAGTCTGCCAGCGAGCTTACGAGCTGATCGGAGCTTTTGACAAGCCCAAGCCAAGCTAGCATCCTAGCTCGCCCATCTGAATGAACCGGGCCAAGCTAGCCTGTTTTCTAAACTAGTCCGGACCGAATGCTGGTCGGCTCAGTTCCACCCCTATTCTTGCACTCTCCGACTACACCACCGAATAAAATGCAGATGCTTATTCACATGGCAGAGAAAAGCAGAAAACCCCACGTCTCGTCGTGCATACGGCAGAGAATACATGCGGCCGACAATACGTCGACCGTAGATCAGGAGTTTTTGTGCCTTCCTGTGACAGCAGCTTGCTGCTGAAGCACACAGCAAACACCATGACACCACGAATTTCGGACCGGTCCTTGACTGCTACACGCACCATTGATGCATTGGATGCTTGGACGGGTCACGGGAGATTTGGAGCTCGGAAGCATGACGAGACAAAAGGGTTCAGAGTTCAGAGTTTCAGACCATACTTGGGCTGACACTTTAAGCACGATGAGCCGGCCTAGCAATCTAGCATGTTACGGGTCGCTGAGTGTGGGACAGAAATTATATGGCACCGTGCCAACCATGCTTAGCTTTGCATCGTCGTCTGTCCGGTCTTCTTAGGTTGAACATGGTGGTGACATCTTTTAGAAATGATCTATCTTTATTTGGCTATATCTCACGAGATTAATTACAGGTAGGGGTGTAATGGGATTTCAGATATTTTCGTATATTCGTTTACCGAATCCGAAAACTAGTGAATTTGATATTCATTTTTTGGCGACTATTTAGATTTTCAGATTTAGATTTGGATTCTGATATAGTTTGAGATTTAGTTGGATATTTCCGATTCGGATAATCCGAAATATGTGAAAAATTATTGTGCACTGTACTCAATTTGAGGGGTTGATGACTGCTAGACTATGTTATTCGTGTGTAAATTATGTTGTCTTCCTATTGAACTTGTGTTGTACTTTCAAGAATATCATGTTTTAATTTGTGGTTTTTGAATTGGGTACAAACTATTGTAATATGAGGCAGAGGATAGAGAATTTGATTATTATCCTTATTCGCTTCGATTAAATAAATATCCAATCCAAATCCGAATCCAAATCTAAAAATTATCTGATGCAATCCGAATCCAAAAATTATCTGATTTGACTCTGAATCCAAAGAAAAGTTAAATGGATCCAGATATGATTTATGCGATTCCGATCTGATTACATCTCTAATTATAGATATATTTTATGACTTAACCCGTACGAAAGGTGGAGATCGCATTCGATAGATATTTCATATTCCTAATATGAGATCAAAATAGGGATGCTGGTCAAAACTATATAAAGGCTCCGATCGTCATGGAGGGGGGTGTTTTGGAAAATCGACGAGTTAGGTTTAGATTAGATCTAGACATAATCCATTGTAATCTTTTGTTCTCTTCATTATACAGTGAAGAAAAGGTTGGAGCAGAACTATTATACGTTGTCGAAGGTCCAGACCAGGGTAAACCCGCATGTCTTTGCCAAAATAACCTGCACCCCACACCTATGTATTCTTCCCTTAAGCTTCCCTTAAGCTTTAACAAATTTGTGATTATGGGCGAGAGAGATCTCAATCATAGACAATATAATTGTTTTTATTTTAAATTATAAGCATTTATTTTTTAAAAATTATTTCTGGACTAGTATGGCTTAATGGGCTAAAAGTAGCTGGGCCTAACAGGGCAATGCCCATTTGAGCTGGGGGACATTTGGGACAGACTCTCCACAGTGACATCGACAAGGGAAAAAAGTACTAAATTAGTCTCTGAACTATGCCCATTGTACCAAATTGGTCATTGAACACAAATATTGGATAGGTCAGTCATCAAATTGTCAAAATCGGATCATTTTGGTATGTTGACCAGTCAGCACAGTGGTTTTGGAGTGGCTTCGCTCATGTGGCATCACGTAAGCGCTTTTTGCTGATGTGTCAGACATGTGGTAGACACGTGTGTCTCTCTATCTCTCTCTGTAATCTCTCTCGCCCCCTCTCACTTATCTCTTCTCCCTCTCTCTCCCTCCTTTCCCATCGGAGCCACTTCTCCTCCGCTATCGCCGGCCCTCCTCTTCTACTATCATTGGCCCTCCTCCTCCACGGCAGACACCCGCCACCGCCACTACTCTTCCTCCTCCGCCACCCCTACTCCTCCATTGCTGCCGCCCCTACTCCTCCACTATCGCCGCCTGTCGCGCCCCTCCACCTCCACTGCGGACACCTACCGCCGCCCTCTTCTATCTCTCCTGGGCTGCCGCATCCCACCTCCATTTCTCCTCGGCCGCCCCTTCTGATCCAGCAGTGCCACCCTGCCTCCATCTCTCCCACCGCTCGTGGACACCCCCACGAGCTCGGAGCCCCCTCCTTCCCGCGCTGTCCTCACCCCGCGAGCTCGTGGTCACCATTCACACCGCCGAAGGAGAAGGACCGATCGCCGTAGGAGAAAGAGCCGGAGAGGTGCCGCAGTCCCTCTTCCTCCGCTGGAGTTGGGGAGTAGGGAGAGGTCGGGGGAGAGAGAAGAGAGCGCATGTGGTGGTAGCAACAGCGGGTCGGTGGTGGTGGCGAAGCCCGACCGGCCGGCTCCAACACGCCCCGTCCCTGCTAGCAAGAGGGACAGAGAGATTGAAAGAGAAATTAGAGAGAATGAGAGATTAGAGAGAGGGGGAAGTTGGACGCCCACGTGTCCGCCATGTCTGTGAAAACCGCACATGTGGATGCCACACTAGCAAAAAAAACCCAAAACCGCTATTTTGAACAGCTAAAGGACCATTTTGGTCTGTTTTTACTTATTCAAGATCCGAGCTAACCTGTTATTTGGGTTCGGAGATCAATTTAATCCAACAATACGGGTATTGTTAAAGAAGAAATAGATAATTTTTTTTCTATCCTTGGGCCTTATGCGTCCAGCGTTCGCTCCTCTAGCCGACCATTCGCCCGCTCCCACAATGGCCCAACCCGCTCTATTGTCCGCGTCACCCCGCCGTACGCTGATTACTCTCACACTCACAGTTGCAAGATGAACTAGGTTGAAATGGACAGATCTCCTAGTGCGGCTTTGATTTGGGAGCTCAAGAAGAGAGAAGCGGAGCTACCTAGGCTAGTGAAAGAGTTCCATCCCCGGGAAGCTAATGAGCTAGCTCATGTTAGGGGAAAAGATAGCGGCATGGTGGGTGAATGGCATGCGGATGTGGACGATCATATTTCAGCAAGTTGATTAGAGCATCCACACCAATTACTCTATCTCTATTTTCTTTTTCTTCTACTCTATTTTCTCTCTCCATCCCTCTAAAATTCTTTCACACTTTACACTATACTCTAAAAGAATCCTTCACTCCACGAGAAACTCTATCCTCGCCACGTCAACGCTACAGTGCATATAGCGCTACTGCTGTGGATGCTCTTAGACGGATGGGGAAAATGAATCCAGCTCATCGCTAGGCTCAGCCGAGCTTGGGCCTTCAGTTGGGAACTATGGGGTTGTTTGGTTTGGAGCCCTGGGTGGCCATGCCAATGCATTGGTCATGGCCAACCCAGGGCACGACCAAATGTTTGGCAAAATAAATGTGTTTGGATTGTGGCCAACCAAAATTGGCCAATATAAAATAAAAAATTTAAAAATTTAAAAATTTGAAACTATTTAAAATGGGTTGCTTAGGATTTTAAATGAATTATGAAATTTATTTCGTGTCATTTGGACATTGTATGAATTTTATATAAAAATTAGAAGTTTAATTAGAGTTAAATAGAAAAGCAACTCCCGGTGATTCTATTGCTTTGTGTGTGACTGACAACGGGCCTGTGCGTGTTGGCGTGCAGCCGCCAACGTGTTGGTGAAGAAAATGAGCGCTCGCGCCATTGCTCCTTTGGCAAGGTTAAAAATTTGGCAAGCCAAATTTTGGGCTTGGCTAGCAAATTATTGGCTACAAACCAAATGCTAGCCAAATTATAAAGGCATGATAAAAAATTGGTAAGCCAAGTGAAGCCTACAAACCAAACATGCCTATAAAACCCGAATGTAAACAATGTGTCGGGTGTGCTAAAAATAAACTCACAAAGTACTAAGGTAGGTTGCTGACTTATACTGGGCACTTTTTAGCTAGTATTTCCTCTTTTTTATATATGGCGTATTTTGATCTAAGAAAGTTTTTAAGAATACTTTGACCGTTATAATTATCTTATTACATATTATCAACTTATACAAAATAATATTGTACCAAAATTAATTTGAAATATAAATCTATTAATATGTCTGTCGGTGTCTGGGAGGCGAATCTCCGCAGGCCGATATGCAAAAAAGGGGTGTGAGACCCGAGAGTGGCCCTGCCCCCTCGACCGAAGCCTGAGCGTGCCGAGGGAAGGGGAAGATGGGGGGGAGGGGGGTTGAGGACGAAGTTCGTTCGTCGGTGACGTCGGATGCTGACACGGGTATTTTTATCCTGGTTCGGGCCTCCACTGCCAGATAACAGCCCTACGTCCAGTCCTCGTTCAGTATCGAGCTTAAACAAGTACAGGGAGGTGAGGCCAACCTTTGGGAAGCTCGGGCTCGAATACAATAAGTACTCAAGCCACTATGTGTGTTCCTAAAGTGACTAAACGCGAAGAACTATCACCTAGAACTAGAGATCCTACGTAGGTGTAAGTGCTCCTGTTCTATGGTGGTTGGGTGCTGTTGCTCCGCGTGTCTGGCCCTTCCTTGGTTATGGTATGTGCCCTCCTTTTATAGGTGGTTCCCGGTCGCTGTAGTCTGACTTCGGTTCGTTGTGAAGCACCGTATTACCTTCCAGTCACTGGTTGTGTTCTTCCGTCTTGCCGGGTTGCGGCGTAGTGGATCTGTAGGGTCTGCCGGATATTTAGGCGTGCTTTCCTAACTTGCTGGCCGGGCTCAGCGTTCCGTCCGCTACACAGCAATACGTTTCTTTCTCCTTGGAGGCGAACGGGCGGTGACCGTGACGACACGACCGCCACCAACCCGCCAAGCGGTATGGCGGTAGCAAGATCGATCTGCGGTTGCATTTAACTTGCGGTGATATGCGGGGCCCGTGGCATCCCTCGCACGGCGCGGTTCAGTCCGTGTTGGAACCTGAGCCTTGCCTCGAGCTTCCGAAGCTCGGGAGCTAAGAGGCCCGGGCACCGCAGTAGGGAAGCTCAGACGCGAGCTTACCAAGCTCGCACGGGCCTTTCGCTAGGCCAAAGGCAGGTAAATAGACCGTGTACTTTCCTGACAATGTCTTTTGTATACTAAATATGTATATAATTTGACTAATTGTTCATTAAAATTATATAGTTTGACTTTTTTAATTAAAATAGGTCTTGTAAAAATAAACGAAGAGAGTATTATATAATGCGGTGCACTGACACATTATTGACACATTATTTGCATCGCTGTTAGGAAGGTGTTGCATCTCTATCGAGAGGTCGTCTCTAGTCACTGTCGTCAGCTCGTCATGTCAGCTCGTCATGGACAGGGACAAACTATGGCCATATTTATATTAAGGGTTAATTAGATACAGTGCAAAATAGCCAATTCATATACATGTCATTAAAAAAATCCAAAATCGCTCTCATATACTACATACAAAGTGCGGACTCTCACGGATATGTCATTATTAACAATCTTGTCTTTCCGTGAACTTAATATCTATACCAACTATACCATTAGAGCATCTTCAACAGATGTCCTATTTCTCTTTTGCTCCATCACTATTTATATGCCACGTCAACAATGGACTGTCTCATCACTATTCACCTCTTCAATAATCGTCCTATCACTATTCTCACTCTCTACTTTTACTATGCTTTGCCTCATTGTTCTATTTTTTACCCTATCACTATTTACTGTAGTGATGGACACTCTAGTTAGGACAATCCTTGGAGATGCCCTTGGGCGCTTCTTCCACCTCACACCTTCCCTTCTCTATTTGCCCTCTGTCGTTGGCCCAACGATCGCCGAAGCCCAAGCCCGAGCAGGCCGCACCACTGGACCGCCGCCGCTGCCTGAGTTCACCACCATCGGCCACCGCCGACGGAGCATGTGACCACTGAAGCCCGAGCCCAAGCAAGTCGCGCCACCGCCGCCCGAGCCTGCTGCCACCTCTGTTGGTTTAGCCCAGGAAATTGCTCAAACTAAAGATGGAACAAGAAAAAAAACACACCCACAAACATCAGAGAAATGGACTACATCATATACTTTTCATTCATGCTCTTCTATGTTTACAAGGGATACAAGCATCCATTTATAGACTCATGAACCGACTCAAACAACTAATGCCCAGCTGCTTGAAAACTTCTAGTGGCAGCTGCCGACATGCATTTGTAATTAGCTCATACAGCTAATCACTTCTACTAGCTTCTAGCCAATGTGTGATTTTTTTCCTCTGCTGCAGCCGACTTCAACATGAAGACTAAATTCAAATTTACTTGCTTACACACAGCTAGTACAAACTTCTGGAGAAGACTTTAAACCTCTACCGACTTACATATACCACTAATTTATTCAGCTAGCTTAATGCCCAAGGCAAGATTAACACCAATAATCTCCCCCTAATCTTGACTTGGTCCAAGATTACGAACACTAATTACTTCCTAGATGTCAAGATTAAATCTCCCTCTAATCTCGACATCTTAACTCTAATTTTCTGAAGCAGCCAGACACACTTATGACATGCTCAACTTTCCTTAGATATAGGATGGCGACACAGCTATTCAACATCCCACACTATACTGGTTTCGACTTCAAGACGACGACTCATCTTTTGAACGTCCTGGACATAACTCGTCATAACCTTCTATGTACTTCGACTTCAAGATGGCGTCACACATTTTCAACATCTTGGACAACTCGTCGAAGCCTTCCTTTTTCCGGACTCGATTACAGGACGGCGTCTCAACTTCTCAACATCCTAGTCACAGCTTGTCGAATCCATCTTTATAGCAGTGCTGGCTCATATTCAGCACATGCTTCTGTAAGATTTAACTCGGTTCTATCCTTCTTCGGATTCTTGCACTCCGAGGCAAAGTGTCCAAAAATTTGACAGTTGAAACAGCGAATCTTGGATTTGTCAAATTTTCTATTCTTCTTACCTTTGCCCATGGCGCTAGCTTTCCACTCAGCACGGGTAAGAAGAAGTTGCCGATCATCCTCGGTGTATTCAAACCTACGAGATCCCTCCTCGTGTGTCTTTAGACGACCGATTAGTTCTTCGATTATCATCTCCTTGAGGTTGGCGAACTGCTCGAGTGTAGTGATCACAGTTGCAAATCTCCTCGGGACGGCACGAAGGAATTTTCTAATAACATATGATTCCTCCATCTTTTCCCCAAGGCCTCGAATCCTGCTTACAAGAGATGTTAGTCTCATAGAGAAATCATCAATGCTCTCAGACTCCCTCATGCGCAAACTCTCAAATTCTGATTTGAGATTCTGCACACGTGCTTCCTTCACCCGATCTTCACCAAGGAACATCTTCTGTAAGGTGCTCCAGGCGTCCTTGGTAGTTTCTTTCTCTGCCAACATCATCATTATATCTTCAAGTATTGCTTGAAAGATCGCCGCGAGTGCCATCTGGTCCTTCTTCTCATCCACCGGCACTAACGAAGTGATCGCATCCCATATACCTTGCGCTCGTATGAAAACCTTCATCTTCACGGCTCATGCCGCGTAGTTATCTCACGAGAGCATCGGATATTGAAGGGTCACACTCCCTTCTCTCGATGGAGCTCTCGACACCACCATGTCCCTGACCCCACCACCAGATGCCGCCGTGTCCATGACATCGTCGCCTGACGCAGCCGACATGGTCTTGCTCGGAGAGGGCATGTGCTTCGGCATCAACCTCTATCTCACGGACGTCCAAGCTTCAACTCGGACATGACTCCAAAACCTGGGTGCTCTGATACCAATTGTTGGTTTAGCCCAGGAAATTGCTCAAACTAACGATGTAACAAGAAAAAAAAACACACCCACAAACATCAGAGAAATGGACTACATCATATACTTTTCATTCATGCTCTTCTATGTTTACAAGGGATACAAGCATCTATTTATAGACTCATGAACCGACTCAAACAACTAATGCCCAGCTGCTTGAAAACTTCTAGTGGCAGCTGCCGACATGCATTTGTAATTAGCTCATACAGCTAATCACTTCTACTAGCTTCTAGCCAATGTGTGATTTTTTTCCTCTGCTGCAGCCGACTTCAACATGAAGACCAAATTCAAATTTACTTGCTTACACACAGCTAGTACAAATTTCTGGAGAAGACTTTAAACCTCTACCGACTTACATATACCACTAATTTATTCAGCTAGCTTAATGCCCAAGGCAAGATTAACACCAATAACCTCCGCCCATGGCCTCCGCGGCTACGCCATGCGCCACGGCCGCCGCCTGTTCCTCACTTCATCGGTGAGCTCTCGAGCTCACTCGACACTAGCTGCGACGGAAGTGTACAGAGCTCGGGCCAGATCCAGCAAGCTCTCCCTCTCCTCCACCACTCTCTCGCCTCGAGAGAAGTCCATCTCCCTCGGCACTAGCGGCTGCTCCGGTGTCCACGGCGAAGCTTTCACACGACCATGGCGGAGCTTGGCGGCGCTCGCAACACCTATGGTGGAGCTCAGCGTGTCCATGCTAGCTCGGTAGCGCCTTGTTTTTGGTTGCGGATGGGACAACAAGCATCAACTAGAGAAGGATGAACTCGCAGGAGAAAAAAATGCAATGGCAGCTGGAGCAATGGAATGGAAGAAAAGGGTTATGGGCAATTTGGTCTTAAATTGTTCTGAAATGTTTATAATAGCATATTTTTGAGATTTGAAACTTTGCGGTGGCAGGGAGACAATTTCTCATTATATAATAGGAGATATATGGAGTGTGAATTTTGTAATAGCATGTATCTAATTAACTCTCGCATTAAACACTCTAGCCACTGACAACACCTGAATCCACGTGTTATGCGGAGGTAGACGAAGTAGGGATGCACAATGCTACTTTGTGTTGTCATAGGCTAATATAAACAAATGTTTTGTGGGGCCTATATAAGAATGCAGGTCAATGATATATAGACTTTAAAATAAAATTATATAACAAATACAACTAGTTTTTCATAAGATAATAAAGTTGTATAACAAATATAGTATGTTTATAATATCTAGCCATGCAATTGTGTAGAAAATTTCGTAGAGAATTTCGATAGTTTGTGTGAATTATATGACCAATCTTAATATCTAATATCTAATATTAAAAAGAGTCGAGTGGTGGTGAGTGGTGTCACACTTCACTAAAATCATCCACCATGCCATCTATGGTAACAAACTCATCTATTTCACTAAAATTACTCATCATGCCATCTGTCGTAACAAATATATCTTATCTGATTCAACCCCTTAAAATTATTATAGTGGTTACAACCATGGTTATTAAGTCGGTAAGTCAAGGCGAGTCGGTAAGAGACCGACTTACTGACTAGTCGTTAAGTCAGTCGACTAGTCGTCGACTTGCCAACATAATCATAGATAAATAATACTAGTTACTTGCTTGCTAGTAGGCCATGTAGTGCACTGCATCGTGCTATCACTTTTGCTACTTTCTACTACCAAGTACTACTAAATACTAATACTAGCTTGTGTACTACTACCAAATATTTTCGCTACCTGCCATGTTCACCAAGCATAGGAGAAGTGAAGAAGAAATTGAGAGAAGAATACGAGAAAAGAAAAAAGTGCAACTTATTAAGGATTTGAAATCCAGTTCACCTACCAGCCCAATAGGCCCAATATCTAGGCTGCTGGCTCTTTGCCATGCCTTCTTATGCTGGCGGCTCTTTGCCATGTCTTGCAAAGTAAGGGTTTGCTTCATTGGTTGGCCAGCCACCGCCGCCTGAACCTCTCAAACCCATCTGACCTCTCCATGCCTCCATTGACTACACTCCTCTCTCTCTCTCGATCTCCTCATCTCCTCTTCTACTTGGTAGCGGTGAGCTTGATTCAGCAGGGATTCTGCAGCGAGGATGGGAGATCAGCCGACGACGAGCTCGATCCAGGAGCAAGGAAGCAAGATCAGCCGATGGCAAGCTTGATCTGGAAGGGGAACGTGAGATTGACTGGTGGTGAGGTCGATCCGGTTGCGACAAGTCGAGTCGAGGTCACCAGTCGGTGGCCTCTGGCCGACTGGACGACTAGTCGCCGATTAGTCGTCGACTAGTCGACGACTTAATAATAGTGGTTACAACCAGTGTATAGTGTGTTTGTCGCCATTCGTGTGTGTCAGTCTTTGTCGCCATTCGTGTGTGTGGTGCATAGCACCAATATTATCTCTCACAGCGAAGCTTAAGGCGTATGACCGCGTGTGGTCGTGCAACGCGTCAAGTCATGCGGTGCATAGCACCAATCACTCATGATGAAGCTACAAGCGTATAACTCACGTGCGGTCGCTCGCCACACGTCACGGCGCGCGTTCACAACACCAATTGCCCACATTGAAGCTGAAAGAATATGATCCGCTCGCTTATAGCCTCTGACGGTGGAATTTGGATTTTCTTATAGCAAAGCATAACCATTTGGCTAGTTAAAATATAATTAACGGTAGTAAACAACATTGTACTAGAACTCCTTAACCAGGGCTAACCCTAGGCCGCAGGGCCCTTGTCATGCACCCCGGTATTTCTACCGGCTTGAGTGACCGAATACTAGTCCTAGAAGATCATAACTAGTATTGCACTCAAGGACAGTGTGAAATATCATCGTAGGCATTGAATTAACTAGAAATTAACCGTTCACATAACATAAATATCTAGTTGACCTAGACGTTCACATAGTCTTGCACAGGACATAAATCAAAAGCATAAAGAACACATCAAAAGACTTCAAAATGGGACGATACTCCGAGGTTGACCCGGAACGCGTAGCTATTTACCTTGAGTTGGACCCTCCTGGTCACAACTGGCACCAACGTCGAGATCTTCTCTTGAATAAATAATTTGTGATCCATATAATGAGTACACGGCTATCCAGGAAGCAGTCCTTAATAATGAATGCAAGAACAAAGGACAGATCTGGCTATTTTGCCAAAACAACTCCTATCTACTTGTTTATTTATTTTAAATTCATTGAACACCTTCTAACACATGAGCGTAGACAAAGGGAGGCTATCCAGCACAACACACGATGAGCGTAGCCATAAAAATGGCTAACCAGCTCCAAAGAGAGACACTACCTGCCTACACTACACCATCAAGTTAATTAATTAAAACACATGGGACTAGTGTCAAACTCCTTTCCCCCGCCAATAACCGCAGGCACAACTACCATGATAGTTTTAACTCTGTAGAGTGTGTACACCTTCTCCACAAGCCTTGTCTTGTCTCAAAGAGAGAAACAGTACAAAACTGTTTACTGCTTTCACCTGCCCCTTAGTGTACCCTTTCTTTTGGTTTCGTGCCCCATACGCTACGCTTCGACCAGGACGACAGTCATGCACATCTCCTTCAGCCGGACCTGATAGCGCACTGCATGAGGTTGGCCCCTATTTTGAGCCATTCGGAACCGGTGACAGCTCGTCACATCCGTCCCCTACGAGCACATTGGAAACTAGGTTTCCACGGCTAATAAGTTAGGGTCAGAAGGCACAAGTGGTTGTACGGTTCAGGCGCGGTATGGTAGTCACAAGTATACGGTCCTTATATGACAGAGAAGACCTGCATATCACAACCACAAGCCCTAGATCCGCCTCTTCTGCGTCTCCTCAAATCAACACACACCATATTGATTTTAGTTGATTAGGTTTACCAAAACAATACCACGAAGCCATAACTTCACAGATACAGATTTAATAATGAGTGAAACCTAACAACTACCAACCCAGAAGCAAGGCTAAGCATCTACACAAAGGATAGGCTAGGAAAATTTAACCCACGGGCTATCAATGGCAGGCTAATTCACATTAGTAGAAGACTAACATGAAGATAGGACAATATAGCACATATGATGATAATTCAAGCATGCAAATTAAATTAAGATGAAATAAATAAATTTTAGTAAACTAGGAATTCAATATGAATCTAGCTTGCCTTCAAATAAGTCTTGATCTTGTTGTCCTCCTTTGAAGGGTTCCAGGACGACTCCCGTACAGCAGGTACACGCCGGATCTACACGAAAAAAAATAAAAACAGAAATAAATAATAAACATAGAGAAAATAGTGTGATAAAAATATATAAAATTTTTGAGATTATTTGTGATTTTTGGGCTCTGGAATCATCTAAATCGGAGTTCAGATGCTCCCTAAATAATTCGGGGAAGTTTCGGGGTAAATAGAAAAGCTAGAAATAAATAAACCCGGTTAACCCGGTTAACCGAGAAAAAAATCTGGTTTAATTGGTGCAGGCGGCGCGGGTCGGCGGGCGGTTGTTTAGCGCGGGACACGCAGCGGCTCCCGACATTAATGGCGCGCGCGTGTGTGGTGTGTGAGACCTGCGGGCGGCGGTTGGCGGAGACGGCTGCAGCTGCAGTATACTGGGCGAGGGCAGCAGACGAGCAGCGGCACACATGGTTGGCGCCGGTTAAGCGGCGATCGTGGCGCGAACTCTGGCGAGACAACGCGGCGCCCGGGACACCTGTGGCGGCAATCGGTTGGCGGCGGCTCGTGGCCTTGGCGAGCGGCAGTGGCGGGAGGCACATGGCGGCGGGACAGCGCAGGTGTCTGTCTGCGAAACCGACGACGCGAGCGGCGGCGGCGATGGCAGCGGCTTGCCGGCGGCGGCGACGACGGCGAACTCCGACCATCTTTCGGCGCCTCATAACCTCTCCAATTCTTAGCCAAAATAGGGCTTCCATATTTCCAAATTGATCGTCTCGACGAGACCTACAACGTGTTGGCTTTAGATCTAGGGTTTGGGCACAGGAATAAGAGAGATACTTCGATTTAGCTCCGGGGGCTAGGGTTTTGGTGGCTAGGGCTCCAATTTCGAGGCTCCGACCTTGGGGCTGAGGGAAGGGGTGTAGGGGGTATTTATAGGGGGTGGGTCATGGTGGATGAAACCTATTAGGGATAGAATCTGATTTAGATAAGAACTAGAGTAGAGATATGTTTAGGAGTCCTAATGGGATTTGGATTGATTAGGAGGGGTGTTGGGCCTAAATTGGGCCCTAAACAGCTACTAAAGTCTAAATGGAGCCTTTTTCTATTATTATTTTATGTTTTTTATCTTTTAATTTCTTTCGTTATTATTTTTAATACTAAGTGACATAATAATTTTATTAGGATGTCACAGCCTCCAACTTTTGAGAGCCCATGAAGCCCATGACATAAGCACAATATAACATATCTTTTGGTCCGTCTCTCATATAGTCAAATACACATTGTTAGGCTAGGGCAGTGTTTTTTTCAGCGTTTGCGTTTGCGTTTGCTTATAAGCTAAAAATTTGTAGCTCCTCGATAAGGACATCCGAGAGATAAAAAAATTATAGAAAAAATGGTTTTGAGAAGAAATAGTAAGCCCTATAAAAATTGGCTACAAAACGTCAAAACGTTTGGCTTGTACGAAATAACAAATTTCTAGCTTATAAGCAAATGTAAACGCTAAAAAGAACAGTCTATAGATTGTCCTGATTGCATATTATTTAGAACTTTTTTTTTTCCTTTTGCACTATTTTAGGTCTCGTTTGAAATTTGGGTATCTTATGATGTTATGTTTAAGGACCCCATTGAAATTTTGTTTACTTCCGCACCAGAACTTCAAAATGCTAGGACGTTAACAACTATTGGAAATATATGACAAATTGGCGATACAACTTTATTTTTGGAATACAATAAAGCTACATGACAAATACAATAGGCTGCAAGATCCATCTAGCCTTGCAGGCTGCAACTGCGCTAGGATGTCCGCCGGTTAATCCCGCACAATAAGACCACGTTTTATTAAACATAAGTAAGCGCGCAATTGTACTAGAACTCTTTGATCTTAAACAGCAAAAGCAACGTTTTTTTATTGAAACACAATCAACCTCAACCAAACGAAATCGTATAAGAACTATTCTTAACAGCAAAAGCCATGATTGAAGCACATGGATCACACGTCCTCCGATCCACTTTAGCACGTAGCTTTATTCCTTCTCGATCGCGACAACGAGGACGCATGCAGCAATCACTCCGCTCCGTTGACGCCGGCGAGGTCGGGCGGCCGGTCAGTGCCTCTTGAGGAATCCGGCGAGCCAGTAGCTGGACCTCTTCCGGTACCTCTTGAGCGTGGCGCGGTCGACGAAGATGAGCCCGAACCGGTCCTTGAACCCGTCCCCGAACTCGAAGCAGTCCATGAACGTCCACGTGAAGTAACCCCTCACGTCCACGCCCTCCCTGATCCATTCCAGACAAATTAAAATGCAGTCTAATTAATCATCGAAAACGTCTCGGTGATTTGGGGAATCGAGATTGGCGTTTGATATGCATGCGTGCCGGTGTGTGTAGATGTGTGCAACTGTGCATGCAATACGTACTGGATCGCCTTGTGCACGAACTCGAGGTGCTTGTAGTGGAAGGAGATCCTCGTCTCGTCCTTGAGCGCCTCCGAGATCGGGAGCGTGCTGTTGTTCGCCTCGTCAGTGCCTACGCGCCCAGAAGCAATTAATCATTGCTTATAGCATCTTCAGCGGTAATAGGAAAATAGGTTCACCTCATTTTTTAGAGATAGAGCGTGTGTTGGATGGAAGAAATTTTTTATAGTGTAGTGTAAAATATGAAGAAATTTTAGATGATGAATAGAATGTGCACAGAAAAGTGTTATAGAGAAAAAATTTGAAGTGTTTGCTACAAATGGTCTTAGTCATAGAAATTTCGGTATTTAACACTCAATTCGTTGGTCTCTCTATTTAATATTCAATTCGTCTGTCTTTCAAAATTTGACACCCAGCTCATGAATTCTTTCATTTCATAACACTTCTCCCATTTTCTTTTTCTTTTCCCATTTTCTATTCCCTTATCCACCTGAAGTGACCAAAATATCTCTCTCTCAACATATTGAAAAACTTAAAACGTTCGGTCATATTTGAGTCCGGTCAAATTTTTAAATTTCAAAAAATTGAATATGTGCAAATTTCAACCGAAGAAATTTGACCGTGTTTTTAAATTCAATTTAAAATTTTGACTGAATTTTATAATTTTAAAAATTCAAATTCAAAATTTGACCAAATTCAAATATGCCTGAACGTTTTATGACCAAATATGAAAATTTTTAAATTAGGTCAGATTTTTAAATGCCGTCAAATTTTAAATTTTGGTAAAAATTCTGCATTTGATATTTTCCCATATTCAACTTTTTGAAATTTGATAAATTTGACCAAATTCAAATATGACTGAACATTTCAAGTTTTTCCATAGAAAGGGATATTTTTGTCACTTTAGGTGGAAAAGGGAATAGAAAACGAGAAAAGAAAAAGAAAATGGGAGAAGTATCATGAAACAAAAGAATTTATAGGTTAGGTGTCAAATTCCGAAGGAGAGACGAATTGGGTGTCAAACAGAGAGACAATGAATTGGGTGTCAAATACCAAAATTTTCCGCCGTAGTCATGGTGAGATTAACACACGTTCTTGGTGATTAATAAGGGTAATTACCGTTCTCCGTGATGTAGATGGTGTGGTTGCCGTACGCCCTCTTCACGTAGAGAAGGAGCTCGCGCAGGCCCGGAGGGTAGTTGAAGAAGATGGGCGTGTATGCCTGGCCAGAGAGATTCAGACGCAATCGCCATGGTTAATTAATTACTTAGCTCAAGCTCGATCAGCACGATCATGGAGTAGGTTCAGCACAGGGATGATCAGTGGATGCTACTGTGTGGTCGGTGCCTACCGGCGGGCCGATGGGGACGCCGTTGCGGTAGCCTGTCTGGTTGACGAGGTTGTCGGTGGCGTAGGAGCGCTGGAGCTTGTTGGGCGGCGCGACCGCGGCCTGGGCGTAGTTGGTGGTGTAGTAGTTGAGGCCGATGAAGTCGAACGACCCCTTGAGCATCGCCGACTGCGCCTTGTTGAACGTCGGCAGCCGGCCGCCGACCAGCCCCCGCATCGTCCCCGGGTAGTCGCCGACGGTCACCGGGTGCATGAACCACCCGAGCATGAAGTCCAGGCTGCGCTTCACGGCGTGCTGGTCCGCGCTGGAGCCTTCGGCGTAGGGCACGAACCAGTGCGACACCTGCGTGATGCCGATCTTGCCCTTCTGCGCCGCCTGCGGCAAACACGGAAGATGTCACCGCCGGCGTACGGACGGCCGCGCGGGAGAGGGAGCGCGCGCGTCCCATGCCTACCTGGTATTTGGCGCGGTACAGGCGCACGGCCTCGGCGTGGGCGAGGAGCAGGTTGTGGCCGGCGATGTAGGGCTCGGTGGCGGAGTCGCCGGCGCCGCACGACTCGGAGACGTACGGCGAGCACCGGCCCGGGGCCGTGATGCCGGTGCCGTAGCCGCCGGAGCAGAAGATCATGGGCTCGTTGAACGTGTTCCACAGCTTCACCCGGTCGCCGAACAGCTTGAAGCAAAGATCCGCGTACTCCACGTAGTCCTTCCTGCACGAGCAGAGACCGGCAATGGCGGATCACCGACGAGCTCTCGACCTCGCTCCTGACTCAAACACCACGCAACCAGCTAGCAACGGCGGCGAACTTACACGATGTTTTCGCTCAAGAAGCCCCCGTACTTGTCCTCCAGTGTCTGCGGGGTGTCGAAGTGGAAGATTGTGACGAAAGGCGTCAGCCCTGCCATAGACGAACATTTGTCAGACACATTTTTTTTCTTATTCTTTCCTCATTAGAAATGCACTTAAATCATTAAATGGATACAGTTAAAAGTTCTTGAGCAATCTGTAAGATGAAGACAGAGAGGTTGATCACCTCTAGCTATGACCTCGTTGATGAGGCTGTTGTAGAAGTCGACCCCTGCTTTGTTCACTCCTCCGCTAATGGTTCCATCTGCAGTAATCAGTCAGACAGAAACTAACTTAGCTTCAGATAGTGAATGGCAAATCCAGTAGTTAATTTCGCTCTTGACAGTTTTACTCATAGGAAGTAATGCGCATATATGTGTGTTCAAACATCACTTACTTGGCAGGATCCTGGCCCATGCAATGGAGAACCGGAAGGTGTCCATGTTCATATCGGTTATGAGGTTCAGATCCTCCTGCAGTTAACGAATTCACCATGAGAGCAGTCCAAGCAACAGAAAGACCTTAGCTTTGCTCATGATAGGCTTGATAGTTCAATCCGTCAGAATTCAGAAGGATTCACCTTGTAGCGATGGTAAAAGTCATTTGCTATGTCTGGATTGCCACCGTCTGCGATTTTACCTGCAGCCAAATGTTTTTTGTTTAGTAACATAGTTCGGCACGACGGCCTATATCTGTAAGGCACAATTACGAGAGCTTCTCCCTAAAAGCACAAACACATTGAGCTATCCGGGTCATGGCCACAGGTTGGCCGTTGACCCCCTGCGCGTCCTACGTTACAACTATATCGTTATAATGGGTTACAAAGACAGTGCCCCTTTTATATAGGGTGTAGAGTATAGAGTCTGACTCTAACTCTATCCTCATCTGCCTATTACAACTCAGAGTCCATGTAACCATATAAGTACATATATTTGACGCAAGCTCTTACAGGACAAACATTTCTTACACCATTTTGGATCGATTCATTAATGATTGAGCAAGATATCACTGTGCAAGGATGGCAGAAATGCATGCTAAGCCATCATCAATTGGCTACGAATCAGACAGAACACGCTTCGGCGAGAAGCTCCAGATCTCTTCCTGATGAATGAAAAGGACACTCCCAAATCCCAATCTTGTCTACGTGAAATGGACACCAAGACGACCGTGTTTACTTTACCCCGAAAACGCCAAACACGGGTAGAGTTTCCTAATCACTCCGATCTTTCTAAAATCTTATCTTAGAACGTGTACAGGTAATCTTTTACAACTTCGAGCGCTAATACATAATGTAAAATTGTTTTGACCTGCTATGTACAAAATGGTATTATTAGACTTGCCATAACAAAATCAATTCATTATATTTTTAATAACTTTTACTAAGATATTGGTAGAAAAGACAATGGTCAAAAGTATGTCGTAGAAACTATATATGTCGATATATAAAAGAAAAAGAAAGAAGAGAGACAGTACTAGGGAAGGCACAATCAAGCAAGCTCATAGCAGTTCTTGATTTTACTTTGTTAAGGATCATGTATTCCTATCAGAAAACACTATTAGCAGTTCCTTTCGTTCTTTGGATGGCTTCAGCTACAGTTTACCCTCTAAATTCCTGTGACAGACAGTGAAACAGAGGGATATTTAGGAAGATGGACCTGGAGTATGACTGAAGGTGTCCCAGATGTTCCGGCCTCGTTCGTTGACAGCTCCCTCATACTGCAAGTCAAAAACAAAAACGAAAAACGAAAAAAAAATGACAATCAAGAATCAGCCTTCTGAAAATTTCAAGAAATTACCATCTAATCAGCAGCAAAGTTCAGGGGGGAGAGAGAGAGAGACGCATTTATCTTGCAGAGATGGGAACTACCGGAACTACCGGACCTGAATGGCCGAGGAGCCGGTGCCGAAGATGAACCCCTCGGGAAAGCTGTATCTGTTGAAGGCGCCATGGACGCCATTGCAAGCTAGAGCAAAGAGGAAGAGCGCAGAGAGAAGAAGCCTATCCATCCCAGCTCGAGCACCCATGAATTCCCAGAGCTGGATGAATGGGTGGCGCTCCTCACTCAGGCTGCGACCCTGCTCTCTCCTAGACCCCTACATGGCTACATTTATATATGTGCTTATATACACACGAGCTGGACGCAGGGAAAAATAATGTCTGGTGGGTGATGGCTCCACATGATAGAGAGGTGACTTCTGGGTTCTGAGTTCTGACAGCCCATCTGCCCATTAGTAAAACTGTTTCGTGTGTACTCGGATGGAGAAAAGTACAGCTAAAACCCTGCTTGATTGGTTGATTATTGCTGCATGAACAAGATACTTAATGAGAGAATGGACATGTTGTCAGGCAAGTACTATACTCATACTTTAGCTTGAGATACGCCCTTAAATGTTTATTTACTTATTTAAGTTGATGATTAATTTTGCCATAACTAAACTTAGGGCTTAGTTACTAGGAATTTAATCTAGCCAATATGAAAGTTGTAGCCTTTTCATTAGGGTTGCTTCAAGAGGCCAAACGATTGAGCCTATGATGTATGAGGCTATGGGCTACAGAGTAAAAAAAAAAAGGAAATTGGTCGTAAAACACTGCAACAACTTGATGGCTAGGGTACATGAGCACTGTCTTTTCACATATGTCATATAATACTACCATTTGGTGATCATTTGCTATATCATACTCCACCTCCCTATAATAATATATTTGTTCATCAAATGTTGGTCAACGAAAGACATGGGAGAGGAGGGGCAAATGTGCTTTTTCAGTATCCTTGACCAACCTTTTATTAATGAATACATTATTATATTTCACAGAGTATGATATGGTAAATTGCCACCAAATTATAGTGTTATACAAACATAGGTTTAACAAGACAGTGCTCAGAAACACTAGCTGCCAAATTGCGGTGCCTTAAAACCAATTTTCTCTAAAACAATGTGTGACAAGCCATAGCTTGACATGAACCAATACATTTATGTTAAATTTTCTTGCATGCCACTGGATAAATGCCCAATCTCGTCATTGCCATCATTGAATCATTGCACCCATAGGTACCATCACATTTGGTCATCGTCCCCTTCTATATCATTGTCGTTAGCTCCGTTAGGTGACACCATTAGAAATTCCTACATAATGCCCAAACTACCCTCTTCTTCTCATGTGGCTGACATGTAGAGCTTGCGAGTCAGTGAGAGAAAAAGCATCACTAATGGGTGAGGCTTGACTGTTAGATTGAGAGATAGTTGGTCATTGATAAGTGAGGCTCGACTGTCAGAGGGGGAGAGAGAGGGAGGAAGAGGAGAGCAGTGTGGGCGGCCCACTCCGGCCAACGATATGGAAAATAGCAATGTAGGTGGTAGTTCTAGACTTTGACAAGGTCGACGACAGTGGCTCTGAGGAGCCTGATGGTTGGCAGCACTAGCAGAGGGAGCAACATCAATGAGAGCATGGCGCAACAGCATTAGGGTGGCGCTCGACCACAGATAAGTGAACAGGGAGGTAAGAGAAGGAGTGGTGAGGACGTGGCCAAGAGGGCTAGGCCAGAAGCTCACCGGCGGTGATGTATTTTGATGATAAGGTGTGGCAGAGGAGGTGACAGAGGACAGTGATTTGTCAAATTCTAGTGACGACGGTAATGGGACGGCAAAGACGATGGCAGGCCCCTAATTGCGCCCTTCTCCTTCATCCTCAGCCTGTCCTCACCAACAACAACTCCATAGTTTTGTCATTGTCGCTCCATGGTTCCGCCGTTTCTGCTCTTTGTCGCTCTGGCGCAGCTTGTTCCTCCTGTCATCACCACCTCGTGCAATGAATGCTTGTGCTCCTCCTTCCTCTATGTTGCCTCGGTAGGAAGAAAAGAGTGATAGAACAAAAAAAAGATGGGGATGGAGATAGATTGAGGGAGATGAGAGAGGTGGTGGATTGGAAGAAGAGGAGAAAGGAGTCAGACAGCTAGCGCCCGACCACCCACCGGCTACAGCATGTGATACCCGACACTGGTAAGCGCTCCTTTTGCTCGCTTGCTCTGCCTCGGAGGGAGAGAGGGGGAGATAAACAGGGAGCGAGAGGAAGAGATCAACAGGGAGGGAGAGACGGAATAGATTGGCTAACAGGTAGGTCCGAATAGTCAGTGAAATAAAACAAGTAGAAGAAACACAATTTGGCATATAGGGGGTGCAAAAACAGGGCTAAACTTTTCTTTGTGTAGCTTCTCAACGGCAAGAATAATCAACAATAGCATAGAAGGGAACAAGTTAAAAATACAATGGCATGGATGTGCTCAATGCTCAGCAATGGCACAGAAGGGTTAGAAAACTTCTGCAGTGTTACACAAGGTGGATGTGCTTAATCTCAGTGATGGTATGGAAGGGTTAGAAGTCTTCTATAATGGTAGACATGTTCTTTACATCTTATCTACTTATTTACTTATCTCCGTTTTGAAAATACAAAAGTTTTGATTTTTAACTTTTTTCATCTCGACAGCGTGTCTCAAAGCTCCAAAAACATGTTAAATGATCTGGATCCAACTCACGAGGATACGTGGGGAAGCTTTCGAAGTTTAGAAGAGAAACAAATAAGTAAACAAGACATAAAGTTAAATAAGTTGTCAAAACACTATCAAACCAGATAGCCCCAGCATAAGTTCCTCGTTGCTTAGAAAACTATACTGAAGATACGGTGGCTGTACTCTATCAGGATAGTTATTATTATAGCTGTCTAATTCTACCATGTACTTGTAGAATCTGCTTGGTAACAAAGTATTTTCATAATTTTTAAATAAAATCATAGTTTCTGAAAATACTATGATTTTCGAGACCATGAGGTGTTTGAATGACAAAAAAAACAATCCATTCCAAAACCATGGTTCGATAGAAACCATGATATTTTTGGAGTATTTGAAACTCCACTCCTAACTAAAGTTTTTATGGTTGGACTCTCACTGTCTCTTGTGTTTAGTCAAGTTCACCATTCTAAAAACTATGTATTCAAATAGGTGATAGTTCTAATAAATACCAGAGTTTAATGAAGTCTGATAAAACCAATAAAACCATGGTTTTATATGTACATAATTTTAAGCTTCATATATTATAAAAACCATATTTTCTCAAAACTACTATCCAGACATGCCCCCAACGATTCCCATGTCCCTGTACTGCTGCAGCTGGAGGTAGGATACTGGTATTCTTTTTCGTCATTGGTTGCAGAAATTTTATAGGCGTTGAGACCCAGGAAGCCGAGCAGATCGGGCCAGGCTGTCGTTTACTATCGACACGAGTTGATTGTATTGATAAAAGGAAAAAAAAAGAAATGGAAAAAAGAAACAAACTCGTAAAGGAGACATGACTCGAACCGTGGGGGCCCTTCAGCTACGTCAACAAGCATCCCACCAACCGAGCTAGATAATTTCACTCTGCTTTCGTATGAATTAGTCAAATATTTGTGGTGAGTCCCAGCTCTGCAAGACCCAGCAGCTTGGCAAAAGCCAAGCCTAGGTCGTGACCAATCCAGCCCTAGTGATGGGTTCGCTCCTAGTTAGAGATAATGTAGAGCCATGTAGAGATGTGTAGAGAAGTTCATTTTTGGTTCGGCGTCTTTGGTCACAACACTTTTTGGCCTCTAAATTTTGAAAAAAAAACATAAATATGCCTTCGACACATGAAAAGGTGCATCAATGCTCCTTTGACCTGTTAAACAGGATTTAACCGAAGTGACATATGTTGATTTAGATTTTTCATAAGATTTTATCTAGAATTCGAACTAAATTTTCATATTTGAGTTCCTGGTAATTTTATAAGAACATAAAAATTCCCTATATTTTTTAGTATTTTCTAAAGTTCTCTAGTATTTTTTTTTTAAAAAAATAGAAATGTTAGACTTTTGTTAGAAATTCAGAAAAAATAAAAAAAACATCCATGAGCTCAGATAATTAAAGATCTTGAAAAATACAATTTACCTTTTATTTCGTGAAACATTTTTATGCAAGAGAAAATCTAAGTCAAACTTATGCTACTTCAGTCAAAACCACTATTTAACTAGTAAAGGATCATTTCCGGATAGCTTTCATATTTCAGGGTGCATGTTTATTCGGTTTGGTTTTTAAGGACCGAAAGGGCAATGCAGAACTGCTGATCCTGCTTAGCTATTCTAGCCCATAAACTCATTGCACGAAAATAAGAGAGGTATTCGAACTGTTGAGTTCTTGGCCATGTAAAGAAGGACGCACATCATCCTTTTCTTTGAGCAACAAAGGCTTCAAGCGTATATGGCCGGATTAAAATCGAACGGTCCGTATTAGAAAAGTACGAAATGAAATGCTATGAGTTGGCATACTCCTATGAACTCGAATTTTCATCCAAACGATTTGGCTCATTGAGCCTTTTTTTTTATGTGAAAGCAATTTTTAAAGCTCTAAAAACAAGTCAAAAGATGTGAGCAGATTTCTTCAAACCTTTAGTAGAAACTCTTAAAATTTAGCTTTTTAATAAATATTCGAATCAGTATATAAGTTTAACTCGTGAGAACAGAAGAATGCAATCTGCCGAGGGTGTTCCTAGGGTTTTTATCACCACATACAACGAGTGTGTTCCACGAGGCAGCAGGCAGCGAGATCAAACAGGATGGGAGGGACGGACCTACTTTCCGACAACGTCATGAATCCATTGATGGCGCGAACAGTTACCGCTCTTTTCGCGTGGGCATACTGTTCTATAATTTCTGTTCATACACCACGCCATCAGCCCATGGGCCCGCGACGCTCCTACGCAGGAAACCAGCACTGTAGCCCGTTAGGCACCGTATTTCACGCATCGAAGCCCAACAGTCAAAAGATAGCCCAGCCTAATAAGGGCCCCTTCTTTTGAGGAATTTTGTTTTACATTTTTTTATTCAAAATTTTTAAAATGCCAGCCCGGCCCACGAAATTGCAAGTTTAGGCGCCCGTCGCCGGTAAATTGGGCGATCGCCGTCGGGTTTCGGCGACGGCGACTGGCGCGCACGGCGTGGCGTGGCTGGTTAGATTGGCGCGAGAGCTGCAGATTGGTGGCCAATTCTTGTGGCCGTTGGCGCCTATCCCATCGGGCGATCGCTTAGCCCATGGGCGACCGGGCGGCGATATTTAAGCAGCATGCCATGATCCGAGACGAACGTTGATGAGAGCGAAGAGAAAGAAGAGAGAGAGAGAAAGGAAAAAGAGGAGAGGAGAGAGAGAAAGAAGAAGAGAGGAAAAGAAGAGAGGAGAAAAGAAAGAAAAGAAAAAGAGGAAAAAGAAGAGAGAAAAAATTTAGATCACGGGATCGACATTTGATAAGTTAATTTTTAAGTAATTTAGTAGTGTAATTATGTAATTAATTTTATGATTAAAAACATGGTAGGATAGTCACATATTAATAAATATAATGTTGATATAGAAAGTTGATATTATCATTGATTTAGAAAGTTGATGTTGATATAGAAAGTTGATATAGGATAGTCACATATTAATAAATATAATGTTGATATAGAAAGTTGATATAATGTAAATATGCATAATAAAAATTTATCATTGATTTAGAAAGTTGATATTATGATTAAGAATGTATTATTGATTAAATTTAATATTGAATTAGATAGTTGATATAAATACGTATAAATAAAATTTTTATTCAAAACATGGTAGGATAGTCACACGTTGAATATACGTAAATAATTTTGGCGCATAGCTGATATAAATATGTGTAATTTTAAAATTGTAATTGAAGACACGTTAGGATGGTCACACATTAAATAGTTATATATCTTTGTTATTTACGCGCATAGTTGACATAAATACGTGTAATTTAATTTGAACATTGGAAAAATGGTAGAATAGTGACACATGAAATATGTCACTAATTTTGTTATTCATGGATGTAGGTACCTTTAAAATTTTTATTAGAGTATAAAAAAAATATAAAATCGTGAAAATAGGGTTATTTCAAAAAATAGAGTTAAGTTAGACATAAATAGATGTAATTTATATATTAATTGAAGACATGTTAGGATAGGCACACGATGTATAATATAAATTTGACGTTATAGATGTAATTTATATATTAAATAGATAATTTTGCTTGCGTTCTTGTTATGGTAAATATTACATAATATTATTTTTGATAATGAAATATACACTAACTAATAGTACGGTTCATCATATGTTATAAGCGAAATGTCAGAAAAATTATATTTCCAAATATTTTACGGAGATGGAGAGATAGCAGAAGGGCCAAATGGAGTGGATCTATCGGCATTTCCCTCTGTGATGCGTGGTATATCTAGGCCGAGCGAGAGGATATACCGGTGGATAATAGAATGGTTGTTCGGCCTGGATGCACATACATGTCGGCTGCGTGTAAGAGCCGTGGTGAGTCGTGCCCATGAAGGTTTTTTTGGAGAGTTGTTTCCTATAAAAGGAACACACAATTGGAGAAGGTACGTAGAAAATGCAATGCAGCGTGATTGGCCCCTTATGCTACTGGTTCAATGCTACCAGATAGTAAACCCAGCCGTGCCCGAACTGCAAGATGAGGAGGTGGACACAATGGAGGACCATGGCACAAGCATGGGAGATTGTAGTGGAGAGGGTGGCGATGACCAAGTTGGCAATGGGGATGAGGCGCAGGAGGGACTACCAGACGAGGCGCAGGAGGAGGGTGGTGTAGGCGTAGAGGCGAGGGGGGTGGCAGACGAAGGTGAAGAAGTGGAGATCATAGTGAATATGATGGAGGCGGAGGACCGAGAGGATGAAGAGTTGCCGGATGATGACCAGTCCGACGAGGAGGTTAATGTCCCTGATGTCCCTACCCCGAGCACATGGAGCAGTTACAACTTTGAGCAGTTAACAGTGAATGAAGGGAGCCATGGCGCATGGGAGTACCATGCGAACGAGGTCACGCAGGGAGCCATATACAAGGATAAGGAATCATTCTTGAATCACGGTGAAATCTTGGGCAATGTCTTTACGCCGTCGGTTCAAGGTGGTGAAATCCAGCAAGAAGGAGTCTGACGTGAAATGCGTGAATGACAACTACCTGGCGGGTGCATGCATCTGAGAGGAAGTGGAAGGACTCTTGGGAGTGCTCCATAGTGGTGCAACACGAGTGTATCTTTGGAGGAAGTCGACCAAGTGCACCGCAACCTTTCGTCAACTTGGGTGGCTAATGTTCTATATGGAGAGATTGTGGGTAATCCTCAAATGCCAGCTAAAGATATCATTCGAGCCGTGGAGGAGAGATATCAGTACACTATGGACAACGGGAAGGCTTGGAGGGCAAAGAGAAAGGCGTTGGAGGTTAGGTTCGGGACGTACGAGGCATCGTACGAGAACGTGGTTCACATGCTCAGGGCAATAGCATTCAGGAACCCTGGAACGTACATAGACATGAAAGAGTATCCAGCATGCAAGAAACCTACCCGGTGTACTATGACACGGAATGGGAAGCGACTACCCGGTGTGCGGCCACTTGGTGTTCATGCCAATGCCACAACCCTTTCACCGGTCCATGGTGACCACCCATGCATGCTGGGTGAAGGTGGCCGACCTGATGCTACCAGCAATGGAAAATATCCCCAATGTACTCAGTACGAACTACCGTGTAATGCTAATGTTGGCAATAAAAATTTTCTGAGAGCACTCTATTTTAAACGCTATAACTGCTGTCATGCGAGGAATACTTTGTGACAAGAGAAACATTTATTTTTATAATTCTAATAATACAAATGATGAAAAATTAAAATTATCGGCCCTTTTCAGAAAAAATAACAAAATTTTCTCCTTTCCTAAACTCTAATTTCCAACCACGCAGATTCGGTAGACCCTATATATAATATACATTATTCATATGTTCTATACGTACATAAATATTATATATAATATATACTTTTATTTATATTACATATGTTATAATATAACATATCATATAATAGTTATATGTTATAATATATATTGATAATATTTTTATTTTATATGTTATAACTGTTTTATATATATAACATATTATTTAAATTAGTGTGGCTCGTTAGCCCGTATGTAGGCGATCAGAGGCGTTCATCGACAAGCAACATGGATTGGGCGGCGTCGATCGGCGGCGATGGAGAGAGCGGTGGCGCCCATCGCCCGTGGCATGGGCGATCGCCCACCACCTGGCGACGGCGCGTAAAATGCGATTTCATGACCCAGGCGGACATTTCAAAAATTTTGAATAAAAAAATATATAAAAAATTCTCTTTTGAACTTATCTTATCTACTTATTTCTTGTATACGTCACTTGAGAATTTTTGAGGTAGCCTCGAGAACCGGTTGGCCTTCAATTTTGGGATTTAGAGAGCTTATAGACACACCTACGAGATTAAAAAAAATGACTTAAAAAAGTAATAAAAAAGTGAGATAAGTCAAATAAGACACGAGATAAGTAGGATAAGTCTTATATCTTGTGTCTTATTTTACTTATCTCACTTTTTTATTACTTTTTGAATCGGTTTTTTTTTATTAAGTAGACGTGTCTATAAGCTCTCTAAATCCTAAAATTGAAGGCCAACCGGCTCTCGAGACTACCTCAAAAAATTCTCGAAGTGATGTGCTACAGTAAATAAGTAGATAAGATAAGCTCAAAAGAACCCACCCTAAGTCGTCCACTGCTGGCTCCTCCTTCCTCCGAGAGGCAGTGAATCCTTTGGGACTATTACCCAATGTCTCTGCATGAAATCAGATTAATTTTATATTGTTTGTCGTTTCTCCTTTTTTTTGGTCTTCTTTTACCTTTTATTTGATTGGGCTTAGACCTTATACATATCTTTTGAATAATATATTATTTGTGGAAGCCTCTGCGGTCTTTAGCCCTCAAAAAGAGTCATTGACTGCTTTTGCGACACCTAAGAAAATTTGAGAGGGGTAGATGCATTCTGAATTTTATTATTTTTCTCTACGTTTATTTGGTTTTACAAAAATAGGTGTCGACATGCGTTTTTGACAAAAATAGGTCCCGACGTCTATTAGATAAATGGTCGTCTGATAGAGGGGCGATAGGATGGCCCACTAACGACAAGGTGAACCTACGTGGGTACGTGGCACCTATTGTGTTGGGCAATAGGTTCTACGTTGACGTAGCTTGGATGACCTCGGACCAGGGTACCATCTGATCGCTCATCTAACAAGCAACCTGACTTATTTCTATCTAAAAAAGAGTCGACACTTGTATTTCGTCAAACTGAATAAAAAAAATCTCCACTATCAAAAAGTCTCTTAAGGTGAGTGATGATGGTGTCACACTTCACTAAATTTACCCACCAATGTCGTTCGTTGTAACAAACTCATCCGCTTCACTAAAATTACCTCTCATGACATTTCGTCGTAACAAACTCATTCTACCTAATCTAACTCCAAAATTCTTAAGATGGGTACAACCAAAGCATATCTGCATGGTCTCTATTGTCATTCATGTGGGAATTCACGGCGTGGCACATTGTGTGGTGCATAGCACCAGTCATCAATGGCGAAGCCGATTGCATATGACCCGCGCGATTGTGACATGCGGTGCTGTGTGATGCATCCCATCAATTATCCACACCAAAGCAGAAGGCATATGACTTGCTTGTCTCGATGGTAGAATTTGGAATTTTGTAGCAAAGTACAGACACTTGGCTAGTATAAAAAATAAAATAAAATTCAATGCATCCCACAAGTCGACGGCGATCACGGCCCAACAAAATATCGAGCACACTTCACACGGCGAGATTAGCCCAGAGCTCCTCGTAAGTCATAATCCAAAGGCCTAATTAATAAAAGCCCAATTAATAGCCCAAACCTTTTTTTTAGATCAGCCCAAAACTAACTTGAGCAACCGCACCACGTCCGCTCGCTTCGCTCCGAGCCTCCGACCGCCACACGCCATGGAGCCGAACGCCGCGGTCGCCGCCGACGAGGACTACATGAGCGACCTGTCCAACTTCCTCCGGCAGAGCGCCGGCTCCCCCTCGAGGAGCCTCGGGCGCCGGAAGCAGCCGCCGTCTTCGCAGCCGGCGGCGCGGGGGCAGGCGAAGCGCACCAAGGGGGTGCCGTGGCAGGAGCGGCGGCGGAAGGAGCGCGAAAGGAAAAAGGAGGAGGAGGACGCGCGTACCATGGCCGGGCTCGCGGAGGCCATCCCGGAGAGCAACGTCGGGTTCAGGCTGTTGAAGCAGATGGGGTATGATCCGGCGGCCGGCGGCGCGGAGCCGGTCGGGATCGAGATCCGTCGAGGCCGGGCCGGCCTCGGGGCGGAGCCGGCGGTGTCGTTGGAGCCGCAGAAGCAGCCTTCGGAGGTGAGAACGCGAGTGGCGGCGGAGAGGTACAGGAGGCGGGAGGAGGAGACGGTGGTGGAGCTGAGGGCGAGGAAGAGCACGCAGTGGAGGGGTCGGAGGCTGCTGTGGGACTACCGCAAGGCCGAATCTGCGCTTGCGCAGCTGGAGAACCGGGAGGTGGAGCCGCCAGCACCGGAGGTGGAGGGGAAGGAGAAGAGAGAAGAGGAGGGGGAGGTGATTACTGAAGAGGTAGTCTTTACACTTGTACTCTTAGATTTGACCACTTTTTGTTCTGTAATTCTGTTGGTTATATTAGGATTTCAGATTCCTAGTTCAGTTATTCAGTATCATTTTTCTGTCACAGCATTGTTCAAATCTCTGTGAATTATTGATCATTTTACTTAGAAAATTGAAACCAACCATACTAAACCCCAAAGATTCCATCAATCGCTCATGGCATTGAAATGTCATACTAGCTGACACAATTGATTCATTGAAGAGGGTTCTGAACACTACTCTAGGTTTTCATATGAATTTGTTTTGCCAGTGATGCACTTTGCCACAATTATCCATATGAATTTGTTTTGCTGGTTATGCACTTCGCCATAATTATTCATTGTCATGGATCTCATGCTCATAACTCATGAATCATGATCATTACGATTATAATCAGATCCTTCTCATTTTGGTTTCTGAAAGGGGTTAAGCATAATTGCTTACTAGATACTGCCTCTTGATATGCTTATTTCTTCACATTGTGCTGTAACAATGGCAGTGGCTCAGCTCGAATTCTGATGTGGTTGACATGTTTTCTCTGCTATGCGCTCTCATCTGGACTTTATTTTTATGTAAGGAAACCTTGTGCGGGTTTTGCTGAAGAGAATGGAACTAACATGTCTTTTCATCTTGCAGAATTTGCAAAACATACTGGCAAAGCTGCGCGATCAACACCATTATTGCCTTTATTGTGGATGCAAGGTCAGCTTTATTTTGGACACAAGTGAACTGTCTGGAGAAAATTCATAGTTTTCTCCAATCTTGTAATAACATTCTGTCATTAGAAAATCAAAGTAAAATCAGTGTTTTATTAGAGCTCTAGTGTTGTTGTGCATATCATCACCCCTGTACTGCATTACGATCCGAAACCGCAGTTACGATATTTTATTTGATCTTTTATTAGCAATGTAGTTGAAATAGTGTATTTTTGTTATTGTGTGTTCCAAGCTTTCAAAATTGGAATTTTCTTCTTTCTTTTTCAGTACGAATCAGCAGAAGTGCTAGCCAATGAATGCCCTGGGCCTCATGAAGATGATCATTGATTCACTCTGCCACTGGTGACAAGGAATTGTCCTTGCTAATACTGTACTACAGGTGTGGTGGTTTAACCAATGCAATTATGTTCAGTAATGATCTGCATACTGTGTTAGATTCCTAGTACACTGGAGCATTAAAAGCTTATCATTTCATCACCTTCTTACCATAAAAAACAGGGAAGGTGATATTTGGAATACCTTGATAGTTAACTGTGCCCTAAGCTTAGGTCTCTATCAGGCAATAGACATCAACCCCCCTGGATGTTGATGGAAGCCATGCCTCTTCCAGACTTCTATTGTGCGAACCACTTTCCTAATCCTATGGTAAATACCTTAAGATGAGAAATGATGGTGAATCCTTCTGTGGCAGTTTGAAGCTACAGAGATGGAACAGGAAGCTTCAGGAAGAGTTTAGATCCCCTTGGAAGTTACTCGTTCTATTTGTTCGTTGATTTGGTATTGGTCAGGATTGCATTCCGGTGCATCGCAGGATATGATGATTGTAGGTGCTGAGCGGCTGGAATGCATCATAAGGGACTTGAGTTCATCTTATCAAGCATATGGAAGACTGCTGCTTCAGGTTCCTGATATAAATGAGAAGTAACTGGAGGAAGTCGACCCTGAAGATGTGCAGATCCCTCCAAGTTGATTGAAAACGATGATGTAGTCTTTTGGGGTTTTGATGTGCTGCCGTGTTATGTGAGTTGGCATGTTTATTAGCCTGAAAGTTCACTTTGAAGTTTCTGTTAGCTTTTGGGACTGGAAAATTCCGGTGTTGTGTTGGCTGATATGCTGTCTAGAGACTTGTTGATATCTGTTGCATGTAATATGAACCTTGTTGTTTCTGTTATGCTACAATGGAAATGGGGTATCTCCCTTATCGAAAAAATATGGTTTGCACTGCTCCTTCATGCAGAATACAGAAAGGAACTGAATTTTATGTTGAAAAAGTCCGACTTGAAGTGCTTTGTGGTGAAAAGAGGAGTGTTGTTTTGTTCAGGAGAGAAGAGAAGAGTCTTCAATGGTGAAGAAACAAGTGAAGCTTGGGCTTGCAGATGATCAGCAGACGGCGCCCAATATTTCCCATTTCTGCTTTCGAGGGCTGTATGCCTGTAACAATCAACTTACTGTTCAAGTTTGTAGTGTGGGTGGGCTGGCACCGTAGCATAAAGCCATACTCAAAGATGCTGGAATCTCTGTACAGTGCAATGCTGGCTTTACATTGCTGTCAATGTTGCATGTGAGTATGTGACTCTGACCTGACGATCCATGATCACTGTTTGTTGATCACAGGCTAATATATGGCTACAGCACTCATTAGCACGGGGTCAGATATTTTGTTGTAATGACTGCATCAGTGTGCTGGATGTGCCCTACCTCTGGCAATTTCTTTGTTCTCCTTTCTAATGTGGGCTCCCTGACTCTGCTGGGGCCTGGATGTTGACTGCTTGCAAACAGCAAAAGTTTCTGCCTTTACAACCAAACCAAACCAACTACTGGGAAGAAAATGGAACAGCACCCCAACAAACAGTGACAGGAAAAGTAGAGATGCTTGAAACAAAAATCTTTATGCAATCTATCTTAGAACAAATTTTTTTCCTAAAAAAAATAACAAATACGGAAATGCCCACCTTTTTTGGGATTTGCAGAAATACCTATCGGTACAGCAGCAACAGCATGCCACTGCACCGTGTCGCGGCCATGCATGCATACGGACGCCGCCACTGCTAACGCCTACACTGCATATAATACTAACTACCAACTAGTAACTACTGTAACTAACAAACTTTACTGAATTTTTAAAAAATTGTACAACATCGAACGCAATCAAACTTGAAAAAAATGGAACTGTAGGTTCACCGGAAGGGTCCATAAAAAGTTTTGTTTTTTTAAATTTTATTTTTTTTGAAATTTTAAAATTGTGAAGACAAGAATTTCTAAAAAATAAATTTTTTTTACCCTTTTCATAAACCTATTGTTCCGTTTTTCAAGTTTCGCTGCATTTTTTATGTTTCTAAAAAAATTCATATTTTTATGAATTCACGATTTCTTAAATTAAAAACAGTTAAAATCAAAGTTTCCAAAAAAAATTTAAACTTTTTGTGAACCCTTTCCGTGATCGTACGGCTCCATTTTTGTAAGTTTAGTTGTATTTTGATGTTACATAATTTTTTTATTTTTGAAAAAATTTTAAAAAATCATAATTTTTATGGACACTTTTCGTTAACCTATTGTTCTATTTTTTTTTATTTTCATAATTTTTATGGACACTTTTCATGAACCTATTGTTCTATTTTTGATTTTTCATAATTTGAAAAATTATGATTTTTTGTAAAAATTATAAAAAAATGATGTAACATCAAAATACAATGAAACTTAAAAAAATAGAACCGTAGGACAACAGAAAGGGTTCACAAAAAGTTTAAATTTTTTAGAAACTTTGATTTTTTTAATTTTAAAAATCGTGAATTCATAAAAAAAAAATGTTTTTTTAGAAATATAAAAAATGCAGCGAAACTTGAGAAATGGAACAATAGGTTTATGAAAAAGGGTAAAAAACTATGATTTTTTTTAGGAATTTTTGTCTTCACAATTTTTAAATTTCAAAATTTTCAAAATTCTTAAAACGACAAAACTTTTTATTGACCCTTCTGGTGAACCTACGGTTCCATTTTTTCAAGTTTTATTGCATTTCGATGTTGCATAATTTTTTAAAAATTCGACAAAGTTTGTTAGTAACTAGTTGGTACGCAGTGTACGCGTTTGCAGTGGCGGCGTCCGTATGCATGCATGGCCGCGACGCGGTTGCCGCTGTGCCGTACAGCGGCAAATGGGTTGCCGCTGTCCGGCATCGCGGCAACCTAGGTGCTGCTGCACCACGGCAACCCAGGTGCCGCTGCACCGTGCCGCGGTAGATGGGTATTTCTGCAAATTCTCAAAAAAGGTGGACATCTCTGTATTTATTTTTTTGGGCAAAAAAAAATTCTCTATCTCAAATGGAAGCAAGTGCTGATGTTTTGGGGAGAATATACCACTGTTTCTCCACTGATCCAAACTTTTGGAGTAAAGCTGCCGCTGCATCGATAGATCTCTTGCTCTCACCTCCGCCAGCCCATCAACACAGCACCACTGGTGCTGAGAGCATGCTGCAAAGCCACGCTGTGCCTGTGGTCTCACTTTACATGAACACACGCCCTTCGAACTGATTCTTAGCAATACGACACAACATAGAGTGAAGCTCATGTAATATTTACAGTGTGCAAACAGAGATGATGCAGGAAAGCATGCTTGCTTTTTCTTGGGTCCCATTCACCTGAAACCATATCTACTTTAGAGGGCAAAGATGGCAGAGTTGATCAAGTTTTATCTCTCTCAGCTACCACATAAATCATCAGGCATGCTGAAACTCCTAAACAACACCGCCACACCTGAAAATGATCAAATGAGCAGAGCAAACCTCAGGATAAGCAATATCAGGGAGTACAGTCCTCGACAAGCATATTGAATACTTCAGATTCGTGGAAGTTTATGTTCAGATTCATAGAGGTTTACATAGACGCAACAGTTGAGTTCATGGGCATTGTGCATCGCAAATAATTATCGCCTGTCACATTGGAATTTCCTTTCCATACCATGAGACCAAAAGCTTGCAAAGGGCAGGCAGCAAATCAGGCTCTTCAGTTCCATGTCTCTCTGCACAACCATGACAGAGGGTAGCTGAAATGGCCCCTATAAAGACCAGTTCGACGAGCTACCAGCTTGGTCGAACGCACTGCTGGAGCCATGATCCATGTGCTGAGCTGAGGCTGGGGCTGGGGCTGGCCCATTCCCCTGCAGAGCAAGCTCAAGCTCGCCTGAGAACTGGCGATGATGGCTAGAGCTAGGGTGCACCTCATCAAGCGGGACTTCATGTGGCAACTGATGTGGCACATTCCGCCCACCTTCATGGCCCCGGGAGCCAGTCCAAGGGCTCGGCGCCATGTAGTTGCTCGCCATGACTGAGGGTGCCACAGGGTTGCCATCAAAGCCCACGGAGGACATAGCCGCGGCCCGATTGTGGCTGGCACCGTGGGTAGTATCCCATGGCTGAGTTGACAGAAGAGAGAGAGCACAGCTGGAGTCGGCGGCGACTCCTGTGAGACATCCGCCCAGAGGGAGCTCCGGGCCGGGGAACACTGGTGGCCCTGCCGTGGGGCTACTCTGGCTACTGTATGCATGGGCGCCATATCCCATGACTGCACTGGGGTGAGGATGAGGATCTAGGCTCCCTTGCCACTGGATGCTACCAGGCATTCGGCTGCCCGGTCGAACTGCTGGCCACGCATCCCTCACACTGCTTGGCACCCTTGGGTATGAGAAATCCAACAGAAAGCTTCTGAACCTGCTAGGCTCTTCTGGACCAAGAATTGCAAGAACACATCAGCAACTACAGTTGAATTGGACTGGTCAACGAATACACAAATTTGCAAGAAAAAAGGAGCCTTTGTTACCACCAAAAGATGCAGCTAGTCGACCATAGCGTGATGCAAGAGGACCAGGGGGTGGTTTCCTCCTGCGCTCATTGTGGCCTGCAAGGCGTCTGCGGCAGCTGCGTTTTCCTTGGTCAAATTCAGGCAACTGGTGGAACCTGCGGTTAATGTAAACAGAGAGTTAGTGGTACAAGCATTCTGAATTTAATTATCTAGTGAAGTACGGTGATCATTGAATTTTCGACATGATAGAAAGTTAAATCATCTAAATCTCACAGCTCTTCCTTGTATTGTAGATGATTAAATCAATATGGTTTTCTCTCTATGTAAAAATGTTCGAGCAGAAATGCAAATATGAAGGCCGCAGAAAGCTCATTCAAACAAAGTGCTCAGTGCTTGTCATATTGAATACTACAGTAAAATTAAAGTGCATAGTAAGCTGCTCAAGTACTACCAGGCACCAGCTACTAGCTCATCTTAGTCGCAAACATGCATAATGCAACACAAATATGGCAAACCAAAGTTCAGGCCAAAAGGTTGTGACAATGCTGAGTTGGAAGAACAGCCAGTAGCACACATTTCATTAAAGCAGTAACACTATCCTAATGCCATTCACAGTTACATCCATTACATTCAAAATATTCCAAAACAAGAAAGGTGAAAGGAAGCATGTGGAAAGAAGACTCTTATCATTTATGGAGATGTGAGATGTCGGGCTTAACATAATAATACACATTCACCGACGGCTTATCCAAGGTGGAGGCAGGTGTCCTTCAAATCACACTACACGTCCCACTTAGCTTTTCTGATCAAGCATTATGCAGCTAGTTATTGACACACCAGACATTGGCACATCCCAAACATAATATGTTCAATATTCATGAAATTATATTTTTGGTTACTTGACTGGTTAAGGAAATGACAAAAGTTTCAACATAACCAAAAGTAGCTCATATAACTCCAGGTATGGGCTACAGAACTCCCACACAAACAATGGTAATTATTTTGCGTCAAGAATTGGAATTTGCTTTAAGACATCTAGCAAATGGAAATTATTGTGGAAAACACGACAAGGTTAATTAGTCGATGCCAGATGTCAAATGCTTACTAACCACTCTTTCAGTGTCACAAACATTTATTTCAAAAATATTTTTTTCACAAACCAGCATATTGCAATCGAAAGTGAATGCTCCTCCCACATTTGTCTACATCTACTTGTTCTTACCTTCCTTCCCGGTGTTCAATCAATTAAGGCACCAAACAGTCCGAGTTATCCATAGACTATTTTACAGTAGCATAAGAGGTGAAAAATCCTAAACAGGTATGCTACGTGTGTGCTGACGAGACAAGTTACTGAAGAAAAAAACTAGTACTATCAGCTTATCAACTTTATCGAATGCACAGCAGCGGTATAGCATATGAAACAGCCAGATGCAATATCTGGAGTTCTGAAGTATTAAACAGAAGATGACTTGTTGCATAACTGAAGAGGTTGAACTGAATATACTACTTCAGTGCTCAACTGAAGGGCAGTTAATTCTTGCCCCCTCTTTATACATTGATTTGACAATTATAAAATTAATCATACCAAATGAAAATTATATTGAAGACTAATCAACCACCAGAAATACTAAACTCAGCACAGGGGAATCTTATTCAAAGCAACAGGCAGGCAGGCGACTATCATCGCTCAAACATATATATCAATCAACATAGCAAGTACCAACTTAAAAATTGTCATGAGCAACACTCAAACATAATGATAGTAGCCACAACTAAAGGGGGGCGAAAAGAGGCAGAAAACACACAGCAATTGACACAATGCAAGGTCCCACTAAGCTAAGCTAGACACTTGGTCTTTGACAGTGCATCTAATGTGGCCATAAACCTTAACCAAATAAACAGCAAAAAAATCCCAAGAACACAAACTTTACTCAAAACAGAACAGAGCATAATAAGAGCAGAACATCCGAAGAACATGGCAACAAATTTGCGCAGCAAAATGCAGCAAGAGGGGGGTGTTAAGAAGCGGTGCGCAGTGGCGAGTTGTGTGGTGACCTGCTGCACTGCTGGCAGAAGCGCTGCTCGAGGCCGGCGACGACGACGCGGGGGGCCTTGGAGTGCATGGAGCACACCTTGTGCCGGCAGTAGTACGCCTTGGCGCCGGTCAGATCCACGTCGCACCCCTCGACCTGGCACCGAGGCGGCGCGGAAGCCGCCGAGCTCCCGCCCGCCGCGGCCTTCCCCTTCCTCCCGCCACCCGCGGCCGCCTTGGACGACGAGGACGCGCTCACACTGCCGCTGCCACCCGCGCCCCCGCTCCCGCCGGGCGGGGCCGTGGCGTCCTCGAAGTAGATCTTCTTGCCGAACTTGAGCCCGTGGAGCTGGTCGTCCCCGCCGCCGCCGCCGCCGCCGCCGCTGCCGCTGCCGCCGCCGCCGCCGCCGCCGCTGCTGCCAATCTCCATTGCGGCGCTCCCCGGTGGTTCGGCGATGCTGGAAGTGGTGATGACGGGCACAGTAGTTCTCTGGTGGGTGGTGGGGCGGTTCTTGGCCCCCTCTTCTCCTCAGAGAGAGGAAACAGAGGGAGCCGAGCGAGGTGGCGAGGCCGCGACGGGAGAAAGATAACACAGCGGAGGTGGCTTTGGCCTTAAAATAAAAACTCCCCCCCTATGTGGCTATGTCCACTGTGCGGTGTGCTCCACACTTCCACAGCTCCCCTCTCTCTCTCTTCTCCTGTGCATGACCGTGTGGGTGGGTCTCCCTTTCACTCTCTCTCTCTCTCTCCTCTTCAGCTTCCGACACAGCACACACTAGCTATCCAGGCCACCTTGCCTCCGTAAAACGGCGGTGTGCAGCTCGGGGCTCCCAGGGGCGGCACCATCGCTGTACATGCCGGAGAGTGAGAAGAGAAGCCCCTGTGCTGTGCCGTGCCGTCGATCCATGCCATCCTTGGCGCGCAGCACAGTACCACCCAGCACCGGCAGCCTCTGCCTCTACCTCTGCTTCCCCTGCCTGCCTCCAGTTATCAAATCACGCAGAGCCGAGCTGTGAAAAAAAGCCCTAAAAATGCACAGTAACGACGCTGCGGCAGAGAGCAGCAGCCAGCAGGAGCCGCGCGCAAACGCCAACGCATGCAGCGGCCGCACCGGGCCATGAATGAACAGCCATGGCTGCGTGCCTGCGTACCACTGCCACTGCCACTGCCAGGCCGCTGCAGTTTAGAGCTCAGCTGCTTGCCACAGGAGATGTTACCCCTCGGGGCCCCAACCCAACCCCAACTGGGCAAACCACTCCCCCCATCAGCAACACACACTGCCTCTACCCAGCAGCCATCACTGGCCTGTGGGACACAGGGGGGGAATGTGGGGCCATGCATGTGGTGTGGGTGGGAGAACGGGTGGATATCGACGGCCGCGGCTGGTGACTTGGTGTTGGTGGTCAGGTGGTAGCGATAGGGATGGATGGTGGGGGAGAAAGTGAAGTGAGTGACTGAGTGAGTTTTACTGTTGCTGGGAGGTTAAAAACTGGGCAATGGTGGGACACTGTAGGCCTGGATCGATGGGGGGTTTTACCCTTCTGTGGTAAAAAAAAGAACAAAGCCTCGGGGGGTTTTGAACCAAGGTCTTTACGTGGAGCTTGTAACCAGATGCCAGCATGAATCCATGCAGACTTGTTTGTAGCTTTCTATTTTCACGTGAGAATAATAAGGTAACAGAGTACGGTTTTTCCTTCTATTGAAGTGTAACATCGTACTTTCTTTGGCAGACCGAAGTACAAAAAGTTCATGAGTTTGTTACGTGTAGTCGTGGTTTGTTTACTAATATTTATACTTTTCAGGTGTCTCGTCGTTCTAGAAACCTGTACTTCGTTATATTTTTTAGTTTATTCAGGAGTAGTCTGTTTTAGACAAATATAGCGGCTATGTTAAATGTGTTGTTTTATATGTACATTAAACTATTTTATTATATCAGATTTTAAAGTCACACAAACACCTATATATATAGAGAGAGATAGATAGACTTATGTGTTGTGTAAAGATGGCACATGTGTGGCTTGTACAAGAAATTATGTGGCTAACAAATATACTAATTGAAGTAAAGTCATCTTGATATGGTTTTACAAAAAACTAATATATTTTTTGTTCTGCAAAGAAACACGTCTAAATAAAGCTACAATGGCCAAAGTTGATAAGCCACAACTTGCATGCATATTTTCAGCCAGTTGTTTCTGACTGGTTGTTTACCTGACCATAGCGTTATGCATAACCCAAAAAAACCCTACTATCCATTATTCCTTGGAGGAAATATAAGGTTATTTTGGAGCCTATGGAAGGGGTATTTTTGGCCTTCAGCTTTTTTTAGCCTTTTGAGTTTGACAAGATAGTGCCTTCCTTATTTTTAACACTCTCCCAAACATGCGGTGGAGTTGATGCCTCGGTGAATTCCTATTGGCAGAGAATCTTTTAAAGCTTAGACTGTCTCTAACGGTTTTCCTTCATGGGCAGGATTTCCGTCCCAAATAAAGCTTAGATTGGGAATGAAAAAGAGAATCTCGTTCCTTTTATGGCTCCAACAGATTTTCTTTACCGTTCCCTTTCGGAAGGGATGTTTTTGAATATGGTGGAAAATGAAGAAAATAAATTGAAGAAGGGAATGAAGAAGGAAAGAAAATAAAGGAAAAATAGTTGGAGATAATCTAAATGTGTTTGGTTTGTTACCCAGGCTGGCTCTACTAATTTTTGGTCTTGTCTCAGACATTAGGCCTCTATCTGGTTCATTGTCATATTCGTTGGCGTGCTAATCGAAGCCAATGCGAAGCAGAGGCAATTCTAGAGCGCGGTATTCTTGCTCCAAAAATTGGCGTGCCGCTGCCATGCTAGTGGACCCCAACGGCAAAAAAAGCAACATGCAGACTGGTAGCAAACGCGGAGATGAGATAGCCTTGTGTGCATCTACTTTATTCAAATTTGATTTTTCGATTTTTATATCTATTTTATGTAAAGTCCAAATTACATGAAATAAAATTTATAATTCATCTAAAATCCTATTCTACCTCTCTGTTATTTTTTTACATTTTTGGATTCATTTGATTTTCTGATATTTTAAAATTTCAAGTTGAAAATTTTTCCATTTTTCACAAATTTACTCATGTAGGACACAATAAACCAGACAATACACATATCAAGATTTGGCTAGCTTATTCTGCTTCGAACCAAACAATAGTTATTCATGCCCACCAAAATTTGGTTTCAATCCAAACAAAGTAATTTTGCCATTGATTTAGTCATACCCTAGGTTCGATCATGTCCTAGAGTTATGAACCGAACATGCCTTCAACCTTTTGGTTCTGCATAAAAATCCCAGCTCATAGGCGTCGGGTCTTGAGCTCCGAGTATATTATTTTACGTCCCCCGTTTGTCCGTTGGAAACCGGCGTGAAGCTCATACAAAAACGAAGTAGAAAACCCTACCTTGGAATGGAATAAAGCTGCAGCTAGAGGAGAGGAAGCTGAAGACAGATTAAGTGATTTAAGTAGTGTTTAAAGTCCCAAAGCAACCCTCTTTCCAAAGCCCCTCCTCCACGTAGACTGTTTTTTAAGCGTTTGCGTTTGCTTATAAGCTAAAAATTTGTTATTTTGTATTAGCCAAAGACTTTGACGTTTGGTAGCCAATTTTTATAGGTCTTACTATTTCTTCTCAAAGCTCTCAAAACCATTTTTTCTATAATTTTTTGATCCCTCGATGTCCTTATCGAGAAGCTATAAATTTTCAGCTTATAATCAAATGCAAACGCAAACGCTGAAAAAAACGTAAAAGCACAAAAGAAACGGGGGTATCTCCTAACCTAATCGCATGCTTATTGAGTTTTAGAGATTATAGATATGTTCAATAGAACATCATCTTGTAATTAACACATTTTAGGCAATAAAGAAATGTGGTCAGTATCTGTGAGAGCATCTCTATCGAAAACCGTAAAATACTGTTTATCTGATTTTTCTATGTATAGTGTGTATGTGGGAAGAAAGAAATTTTTTATAGTGTAGTATAAAGTGTGAAGAAATTTTAAAAGATTGATAAAGTGTGTATTGAATAGTGTTATAAAGGAGAAATTTCACTTGTTTGCTGGGATGGTCTGACTGTCATTGACGCTATCCTGGACTACCATGCATGAGCACCAGAAGATGTGCCCAGTGCCCACAAGCCGTGTGACAGGGATACAATGCTTCCTTCTAGTGCAGCTAGCTGATGCTTATTTTCTAATAAGCTGAACTTCGAGAGCTTCCCGAAGCAGCTTGTGAGAGTTCCGCGCATCTTGTTTGACTTGCTTTTTACAGCTTTGTGACACATCTCGAGATAAAAAAAAAATAGACCAAAATACGAAAGCATTTGTGTTTTTGAAACCAAAGATAAACAAATAAGTTAAAAAGAGCATGCCCATTTGCACTCTCAAATAAATGTGCAATCTGTCATTGTATTGGATGCAAGTATTAATGGCCCGTTTGGTTGAAAACTAACTTTATCGTATTTGTCTAATTTCACCCTTTTTTCTTACAATACTTAAGATTAGATAAAATGCAGTATTTGTTGGCGAGCTTTATACATCAACCGACCTAATATACTTCTCTTTGTCAAAAAGTTTATCTTGCTCGAGACATAATCGCACTCTTCATGTTCCCAAATAATTTCTGTGGCCTCCGGTTTAAAAAAAAAAAATCAGTTGCTTTCGACTTCTGCCCACAAACCAAATCAAACATTTCAACTCCTCGAAACCGCTTCTAAAATCTCTATAAATCTAATCGAACTAAATGTTTCGGCTTCTGAAAGCCACTTCTCGAAATCCAATGATAATTCAGCCACAGGCACCCGCGGCCGTTCCAAACAGGCCTTCCACTGTAGCCAACATGATATATAGAAACAACTATTTACCAACACAGGGAGTGCACTAGCTATTTAGGCTCTGTTTGTTTGAGTTGTGGCTTCTTCAAAAGCTGCTTCTGATTTTTGACTCTGGAGAGCTAGCTTTTGCAGAAGCTGTATCTATTTGTCAACCCAACTTTTTGTTGAGGAGGAGGCGGCGGCGGCGGCGTTGAGGGAGGAGGACTTGGCCGCGGTGGCATCGAGGGAGGAGGAGGTGGCAACAACGGCATCGAGGGAGAAGGAGCCGGCTATGGTGGGGCGATGGAACCCTTTTTATACGATGGCAATGGTGGGTAATTTTTAGCAACTATGATGGCAATGTTGTAAGTTCAACCCGTAAAAGCTACAAAAGCTGGTGAAACTGGGCTTCTCGGTCCTAGATGTAATGCTGGCTTTTAGATGGTTAGATTTTGGAGAAGTAAGGTTCAGAAACTGGCTCTTTATTTGGACTTCCGGTTTCTACAGTCTAGAAGCTGGCTAGAAGTTAAAACAAATAGGGCAGATAAAATAGAATTGCCCGGGACATTATACTTCCAAAATAGAATTGCCTTGAGATAAAATATCCATACAAATTAATGAAAGAAAAATTGGTGCACAAGTGCAAAAGACAGATCTTAGCGATTGGAGCCCCACTAGATGATATCAATTGTTTCCCGTGCGCATCCAACCATGTGCTACGACTTGCCCAGCTGCCCACTCCTCTCACACACATACTTGGAACCCCTAGCCGCCTTTGTCTTGGGGAGATGCTACCGCCACAGTTGGGAGTCACCGCTGTGCCACTATGTCTCTCTCTTTCTTTCTTCTTCTCTCTCTAGGGGAGGAGGCCAAGGTTGGCGAGCGAGAGGAGAATAGGTGGACTACAACTTCTATAAGCCTTGAAGTCGCCACTAGGAGGTCGTACTGTCGTCAGCCTTAGAGTCGTCGTTGGGATGTCACCTCGTAGTCATTGCATGTACCTTCCAGAACCACCATACGACCTAGTAGCTAAGTGTGAGAGAGTGAAAGGAAGGCAGCTTTGAAGCTTGGTGACGGTCCTTCGACAGCGTTGATGGCTCCCCAAGACGATGGTTAGGGTTTTCAAAGTGAAAGGAACCGGTAGGAGTGGTAGGGAGAAAGAGAGAGGAGAGGGGAAGAGAGAACGTGGGAGCCAAAGGAGAGCGTGAGCGCGTGGAGGAACAGCTAAGATTGAGCCAACGGGAATTTGACAGGTTAAATACGATTTTTGCGCCTATATACCAAATCATCCATTTGCATGAAATATTTTCCCCAATGTAATAGGGATAATATATATATTTATGGAAAAGCTATTGGTTTAGTTTGACTAGAAATGTTACAAGATAACAATTTTTTCCTAGAGGAATACTACTAGTTTCTTTTTGGTTTGAATTAAAATTAAAAGCTACAACTAAAAAATTATCATTTTTATACAAGCCAAATGTTGTAGCACTTTGTATCCATTTTTTTAAAGCTTTTACTGATTCTTCTCAAAGCTCCTAAAACTTTTTTTTATAATTTTTTAGACACTCCAAGCCTCCTATCGAGAGTCCACAACTTTTTCAGAATCCATAACATGATTAAGCCGAAAAGAATAAGGCCTAAAAACCATCATATGTCATCTATTGGATTTTAAAATAGGGTTAATTATTTCAATAGTGTTACAAAGTGACCGATTTAGAACAATGCTATTTTTTTTAGAAGAGAGCAATGCTATTAAAATGTGCAAAACTGGCCTCATACCATTGCAAAGTTGAATATATATATATATATATATATATATTACAAACATTTTCAAACAAAAATGCCCTCTCTCCTTCAACCTCTAGCCTCCATGTCTTTGCCACCCTTCTTGTCATCGGCCATCCTCCTCAAGCTTCATATGTGACCATGGCAGACGCATCGGGCGATGCCACTCATCATCCTCACAAGCTCGCCACTGTGGCGTCCTTCTCTTCCACTTCCCCTATGAGCCTCTTATCAGGACTCGATTTTTCCAAACCGAACCCCTCTGTGTTAACAGTACGTGTCCCAAGGATCAAAACATGTACCCACGGTAAAACAGAAATAAAGTATTAAATCCAACACTGCATAATTACTAGAAAATAAATTAGAGTGCGGTGAAGCCACTAATTACGATAGTTTATAATCTTAGGAGAACAAAAGAAGAACAAACTGAAGTAGACTCATTGTTGTCCTATGTATCCTCATGGTCTTGACCTGCTCATGGAATAAACAGCCCGGAATGAAAGCCAGAGTTAGCACATGAATGTTGTCAAGTTTTTCCTGGAAAGGGCCATGTTACGGCTCATTCTAGGAAAGATAGTGATTTATTTGCTTAAAAGCATTTTACTAACAGTATAAAAGTATTCTCATGATTAATCTTAACAGTAATATTAACGTGGCATAAATCATATTCTCAATATCTCAAGTTCATAACAACTCATCTCAAAGTCTCAATATAGTTCTCATCTCGTTCTCATTCATCATAGATCATCTAGCAGTGGCAGACAATTGGATCAACCTTACCCGTGTCAAATTAATTAATAGTGCAGCTACGATGTGAAAACCACTAAGATGCTCATAACCGGGAGCACGACTATTCGAATGGGTTTACACTCTGCAGAGATTGTACGGTTTTCCTGCAAGATATGATACTCTCCCGTTGGAGAGCATCACAACAAAACCTATTAGAAGACTAACCCGGATTTGCCACAGTCATACCTGATATTCACACAAGTATCCTAGAACTCCTTTCGGGCAATACACCGGCGATGATGCATCCCCTAGGACCCCACCTACAGTGCAACTATGGTGACAATCCCAACATTATTCTCCCTTTAGATTAAGCCACGTCCCATACCGGGCTTGCGATCGCATGGTAAATTCTCGGTTAAATCCATCACCATCATCGGCCCTTAGGGACCGGAGCGTTGACTCAGGCCACCCGCTCCGAGTAAAATATTAGTTGGTCAAATCTTAATTAAAGAGTGAACAATCCCACCATAAACCCCAAGGTCTGCATTCTCATACTCAGTTATCTCATAATTAGGTTTTTTTAATGATGATGATAGGAGTGGATCACTCCTCAAAACTATCTAAGCAATGCTAAGCCATGTAATTCATAAAAAACAGTAGGAAATAATATCATAATATTATACAAAGGCGTTTCATCACAATGAATGCATACCGTATAAATAGACGACATGCACTAAAATTCCTATGGCAATATACGCATAATTTAGCAAATATCAGTTTTGGCAAAATCTAGAAATCAGGATTCTAGGGGAAAGACTTGCCTTGTCTTGGACTAGTTGATCTCTCGGAACGCCAGTGTAGATGTATTCTTCTTTGTCGGGCACACAATCTAGCGTACATAAAACGAGAAAAAGACAATAAATAAGAGAAATAACAAGTAAAGCGTAAAATTATAGAAAAATTACAGTAAGTAGATATGAATTTTCTGGATTTTGAGAAACTGGTTTCATCGAATTTCGAGCTAAGATGATTTCTCAGCAAAATAGTAAAGGGCCACTATTCATTGGAAATCCAAAAATCAGAAAAGCTACTGTAGCAGTAGGCTGGTATTGCAGCTCGTGGGCTTGTCCACCGGTGGATAAGAGTGGAGCGATTGATAGAGAGCGAGAGCGAGAGAGAGAGAGAAAGAAGATTGGGAGATAGAAAGAAAGAGAGAAAGGGAAAGGAGAGGGGTCGTGGGGTTCGGACTGCGGGCGGGAGCGGTGCTGGCGGTGGGTGCTGTGGTGACGATGGGCGAGGAGGTGGCGACGCAAGCGATAGCGGCGTTCAGTGAAGGGCGGCGGCACTGCTAGTTGCAAGGTGACGATGGCTCGGATCAAGCACAGCGACGATGCCAACAAGGCCACGGCGCTCTGCAGCACGGATGCGACGTAGCAGCGTCCAGAGGCGTGGCGCACTACGGAGTTGGTGATGGCGGTGACGTCTACCTCAAATCGGCGACCGGACGTCTACAACGACGATGGTGATTCGTGCGTGATGTTGACGTTTTTGTGAGGGTACAACGGATCGATTTTGGGCTTTGAATGAGATGGGTTTTTGGGTTTCATTCATAGGATGGTTTGGATGATGATTACAGTTCAATTTGAGATATGTTTTTGCATGTATTTAAAGGGGAATCGGAGATGGATCTGGCTATAGATTGGAAATAGATTAGAGTTTGAATAGTAGATAGATTTGGTAGTGAATCGGTTTAGGACTAGAGTCCTAGTAGGATTGATTTAGCAAGAAGAACGTGGAGGGAGTTAGTGCTGCCGTGGGGTCCGGCTTGGGCCTAGAGCCCTAGAGTGGCTCAGCCTGGAAGGCTACGGCAGAAGAAGGAAAACAAGGAAATAGAAAGAAAAGAAGGAAAGATGAGAAAGAAAAGGAAATAAAGATTTTTTAATTGCATTTGAGGACCGGAAAGAATAGGAGAGAGGGAAAAGAAGGGAAGAAACAGAAAGAAAGTAAGGAAAATAGGAAAAAGGGAAAAATAATCTTAGAAGTTAAAAAAATTTTAATCAAAATTTTATTTTAAATCCAAATTTAAATTTCTAATTATTTTTCCTTAAAATTTGAGGATGTTACACCTCTCCTCTACTCCACTCGCTGTCCTCACCCCTGAAGTTGGTGCAATCAGTGACGCTTGCATGGGAGGGCATCGACGATGTGGGCACGAGCCAAAGATATGAAGTGCTTGGGCAGCTAAGCTCGGACCAGCACCTTGCAACGACGATCAAGCCAGAGAGCATTTGGTAGAGGTAGGAAGTTGCTGCTAGAGCTCGAGAAGACGAGATTCAGCGTCGGGCGAGCTCAGGGGACAATAGATGTGGAGAAGAGCGAGCTCCACCAGTGGAGGAGAGTAGATAAAAGAAGTCTCAGGGCACGGTAGCCACCGGCAATGGCAAAGTGATGCTATGGCTAGGAAGAGGGAGGGAGAGGCTCAGGGGTGACAGCGAGGCGAGGCGGTAGCCGATGACAACGAGGCAACGCTATGATCGAGAGAGGAAGAAGGGAGGAGACTCCACTACTAACATAGCGGGAAAAAGAGACGAGGAGACAGAATAAATAAGGAAGAAGATATATATGATGGCAGATTCACTGCAAATACGAAGAACCCAGAGGAACAAAATTATAAAAAAGGCATATTTTAAATTTTATAACTTTGCGATAACACTCATTCTGTTTTTCAACTTTTCAACAGTTTTTTCTTGAAACTATCAACTTTGCAGTGGTATAAATCTAATTAACTCTTAAAATTTTATTGATTCATAAATTTCGATCGAATGTCGGGTCGGTAATGGAAATGCTTCTATTGCTATAATAATTAGTACACCGATCATACTTGTTTTTACCCCGGTAGTCGATCGATCTCTTCTCACTTACTTTCCTCCGATCTTCTTTCAGATCGAGTTGACTACAGGTTTCTGTACTACTAGGACAGTGCACACCTAATGTACTAACCATGTACTGTAGTACGTTGACGAAAGCGAAGGTGTGTGCACTGTAGTGACAGGGCTCAAGAGTAGAGACTGGAACATGAAATTCTAACAGAAAAGAGCTCTTCCAACTGAGAAGCCATTAGTGCACTAATGCCCCGTTTGGCACGGCTCCAGCTCCACTAAAATTGGTGGAGTTGGTGAAGCACTCTATTTCTAACTCCATAAATTCACGGAGCTAGAGTTGTGGATAGATTGAGGATGGTTAGGTGGGTTATCTTATTTTTATTTTAAATTAAAAATATAAACTTAAATCACTTTATTTAACCTACAAACTCCATATCTGAGGTGGAGCTTGGAGCTGAAGCTGTGCCAAACGGGGTCTAAATAATAAAAAGTACATGATCCGTATATTATTTGACTAAAAAATTTCAAAACATGAGATACGCCTGATATTTTCTTGAAGGAGATTTACATGGATTTTTCAAAAAAAAAAAAGAAGCACATTTTGGACCTGTAAGCATTTTTGGAGCCTCTTGCACCTTTCACCTCCCTGATGGCCGGGTTCTCCTGGGCAAAAAAGAGGTCTTGATTAATTGCTGTAAAGAACAATGGCTAGATTCTTAATTTCGAATCACATAAATAATCCAAAGCATAACAAAATTCTATCATCTCAAAACTAACATTTTTGTTAAGCCATCCATGAAATTAACAAGATTAGCCGAGCGTACTTGCTTTGCTACAAATAAAAAAATCACATTAATTTCCACTGCGTCATTGTCATAAACCGAAGTTCACCATGGGAGCCTCAAGCGCGTCTGCCATGAACAGCGCTTCTTGCCGAGCCTCCGGGGAGCAGGCCATGCCGGGGTCTCTTGTCGCCTTGCTCTTGTTGCTCGACGAGGAGGATCGCAGCAGCGAGCTCGAGCTAGCCGTTGAAACCTGCGTACTGCCTCTGTGTCTCCGGCCACATTTACCGTAAACAATAATTGAACTGGAGTCGTAGTTGAAGATCGCAGCAGGTTTCATACGATTAGGACGAGCGGTGTTACGTACTCGCGGCTGTGTGCGAGCACACGGATCGATCACGTCCATCTGAAGCAATTTTCGTGCGTGCGGTTGCTTCCAGCGTAATGCCGCTGGGTGTTTTAAGCCTCCAAGTACATGGTCGCAGGGTTGGCTGAGTTTTTGCCTATATATGTTTTTTAAGCTAATCTGATTTACTTATTGCCTTATTTAGTAGTGAGCTATAATTTGAAAGCCTCCAGAAGCTGCTTCCGGCTTGCTGCTTCATTTGAATTGTACTGTATAGTTTTGAGACGCTGAGAAATGCTTAGGTAAAAGCATATCTTTTTTAGGTACAGAAGGCAACGTAATGGGGACATTACTATACTTTATATCTAACCATCTACTTAGAAGTAGGGCTGAAAATGGGTCGGATATTTCTTGGAACGATCCGGTCGGATTCGGATTCGGATTCGGATATAATTGGGTCGGACATTTTCGGATACGGGTCGGTACTCGGATATTTTTTGTCGGATATGGGACGACAATATCCAACGGATACGGGTCCAGTCTCGGATATAATCAGATACTGGTACTCGGATATCCGAGACCCCACAAGCCCCACTTCACCTAGGCCCACCTAGTACTCACCCATCCACACCACATGCACCAGTACACCACACAATCGGACAAGTCCAGCCTGCCGTGCCCGGCTTCCCCCATTGCCCAACCCTCATCCGGCCATCCCCATTACCATTTGCCCTAGCTGCCACCCGCCGCCCGCCAGTGCCATCCTGTTGCGCCGCCGCCGGTACCCAGAGCAAGAGGCACCGCGCCGCCGCCGCCGCCATCGTTACCGCGGTGCTACCGGCCTGCTGCCATCTCAAGGCCGTCGCCACCGCCATCTAAGGGCCAAGGCCGTCGCCGCCGCATCCATCTCCCCAAGACCCCAAGGCCGTCCTCGCCGCCTCCTCAAGGCCATCGTCGCCGCTTCCTCAAGGCCATCACCACCTCCTCCTCAAGGCCACTACCATCTTCTCAAGGCCGTCACCACCACCTCCTCAAGGCCGAGTCCAACTCAAGGTCGTCGCCGCCATCTCCTCAAGGCCGTCGTCGCCGCATCCATCTCCCCAAGGCCGTCCTCGCATAATATCATGTGTGACTGTGTTAAACTGTCCACCAGTCAACTTTGGACTAATTTCAATTTTCAAGTACTTATGTTGTCATGTTGTGAGTCTATGACTATTTGTTTGTTGCAATCCTTTTATTTAATATATGTGTTTGACATGTTGTCATGCTGTGAATTTATGAGTCCGTGAGACTGACAGATATGGCTTATATGATGATTCATGATTGGGGTTATTTATGCATGCAATATATGAAGGATTTTTCTTCATACTAAATTTGTGTGCATGTTCTGAATGTTTTAACCAATTGAATTACGTGTGTGCTTTAGTTGGTTTGAGATGTACAGTTCGTGGGGTTTTTATGTTTTGACAAATATCTGTGACCGTATTCGGTTCGACCTGAATCCGCTCCATATTCGTGTTCGATATTTTCCGTATCCGTATTCGTATCCGAGCTATCCGTATCCATATCCAGATCCGAAAAAAGCATTAAGATACGGATATGGTTTACCCATTATCCGACCCGATCCGACCTGTTTTCACCCCTACTTAGAAGGCATCCCTCATAAAAAAATCCATATAGTACATATACTATTGGAATATATGGGTTTGGCCCATTTATTTAGGAATAATTTCTAAAAAATCTCAGAGGACAACATATTGAAGTAAGTCTGATAACTCTTTAATGCCACATTGCTAGTTGAGGTGCATAGACACCAACTTAAATAGTACAGTGTGCTCCACCCCACTAGCTCATGTGAGAGGGAGAAAGAGAAGAACACGCGCACGCTTGCTCGCCTCACTGGGCTCAGGGCAACGCAGGCACATAGCACCTGTGTGAATGGTCCGCCGAAATTGGGTCCAGTTGCAGGCACAGCTTCCTCTTACTGTTTTTTTTGCTCTCTAGAAAAATACAGAATCGATTACAAGATATGGAGATCGTGCGAGTCCGATGGTTTTACGTCTTATGACACGTTCAACCGTTAACTTATCTCATATAAACTGTTCTCTAGAAAAATATGAAATCAGTTACGAGATATGGAGATCGTGCGAGTCCGATGGTGGCACGTCTTATGACACGGTCGACCATCAACATATCACATATAAACCGTATGGCTGCTGCCTAGGAGAGATAGAGAACATGAGCTAGGGTTTTTGTCTCTTGCAGTCTTTTGCGCCGCCACATATCGACTACTCTATCCTGCTCAAGCTACCACATCGTCGCAACGGGGCGTCTTTATCTCCTCCCAGTTTCACTTTTGAGGAAGATCGATATGTGTTGTTATCTACCATGTTTATTATCTTGGTACTTCTGTACTTGAGTATATTTGAGAGAGATATAAGTATTGTTGTTCTTTACATGTCTAGATTATACTTGTACCGCATGAATCTGCTATTTAATCAGTTTGTCAAGACTTATTTAGTGATTATATTAAACTTGAAAGTGCTGCTTTATCCAACAACCCAAAAACCTTATATCAAGCACTTTGGTTTAACGATGGCTAGCTTTGTCGATGCACTAAGGCCAGATAAATTTACCGGTGTGCACTTTAAGAGATTGCAGATCAAAGTCACTTTGTGGCTAACAGCCATGAACGTCTACTGGGTTGTAGCTGCTAAACCTGAAGGAATACTTACTCTTGAAAGGAGAAAGCATTTAAGGATGCCACCATACTCTTTGTAGGTGTCATTCTTTTTTTTTTAGAGATGTAGGTGTCGTTCTTAGTGTTCTTATTGACCATATGTGTGATGTGTACAAGCACATAACAGATGCGAAGGAGTTGTGTGATGCGTTGAATACTAACTTCGGTGCATCCAATATTGGCAGTGAACTGTATGTCATGGAGCAATATCACGACTATAAGATGGTTCGTAATCGTTTTGTAGTCGTGCAGGCCCATGAATTACAGTGCATTGTAAAGGAACTTGAACTCCTTAAATGTGCATTACCCGACAAGTTTGTGGCTAGGGGCATCATTATCAGATTATCTCACTCATGGAGAAATTTTACTATTGCTCTAAAGCACAAGAGACAAGAAATCTTTGCTGAGAGTTTGATTGCGTCCCTTGATGTTGAGGAGAAAGCTCGACCTAAGGACAAGAAAGGATAGATTTTTTGTTGGTAAAGGCTATGAGTGTGAAGGCTTGTTTCTTTTTTCTTTCTGATTTCTGCAATAAAGTTGTGAACCATATTTGTGACAATTTTAGTGGAGGTGAGGCCAATGTTTGGCACTCACAAATATGTCATATAAATTTTGGTTGTATGTCTCGGCTTACCAATATGAATTTAATCTCGAATGTTTTTACTGTCAAAGGTTCTAAGTGCTGAAGTTGTTTGTAATCAATGCAACCCCATAAGCCTCACAAGGCAGCAGAGAAGAGAAAGTTGGCACCTATAGAACTCATACATTCAGATATTTGTAAAATGAATGTTGTGTTGATAAAGGGTGGAAAAAGATATTTTATGACTCTGATTGATGATGCTTATAGATTTTGCTATGTATATCTGTAGAAACTAAAGATGGGGCTCTTCATTACTTTAAGATCTATAAGATAGAAGTTAAAAATCAATTGGAAAGAAAAATTAAAAGACTTAGGTCAGATCGTAATGGAGAGTATTTCTCCAGTGAATTCAATTTATTCTATGAGGAACATAGTTCATGAGAGGATGTCTTCCTATTCACCCCAATCAAACGGGGTTGCCGAAAGAAGAACCGCACTCTAACTGATATGGTCAATGACATATTAGACACTATGGGTTTATCTAAGACATGGTGAGGGAGGTCGTGTTGACCGCATGCCATGTATTGGATAAAATTGCTTCAAAGAATCAAGAGAAAACCCTATTTGAGGAATGGGAAAGGAAAAACTATCACTTTCTTACTTGCTTAGAGGTGCTTGGCAAAAGTCAACGTACCGATAATTAAAAAGCATAAGTTCGGCCCTAAGATGGTGGATTGTGTCTTTCTGGGATATGCTTATCGAAACATTGCCTATAGATTCTTGGTAGTCAAATCTGAGATGCATGACATGCTGGTCGGTATAATTTCGAATCACATAAATAATCCAAAGCATAACAAAATTCTATCATCTCAAAGCAAACATTTTTGTTGAGCCATCCATGAAATTAACAAGATTTGCCGAGCGTACTTGCTTTGCTACAAATAAAAAAAATCACATTAATCTCCACTGCGTCATTGTCATGAACCGAAATTCACGATGGGATAAACAATACCAAAAAGATAGCCAGGTGGCGTCAACTGATTTAGGGGTTGTTCTCTTCAGTTTATTTACTTATCTTATCTACTTATCTCCGAATCGAAACTCCAAATATTTTGGCTTTTGAAATCCATTTTTTCTTTCGCGAAACCACGTCTTAGAGTTCTCATAAGCAAGTCAAATGAAGGGATCAGACTTTCCAATCTGTCTCGAGAAGGCCTCGAAGTTCAGATTATAAGTAAATAAGAAGATAAGATAAGCTGAAGAGAACATCCCCATAAGGGCAAATTCCTAAACTATCTCTCCCGTTATCAAGGAGGCGCAAATTCCATATTGATCGTTCACACTTTCATGGTATGTTTCATAACATACCTAAAAACCATCTTTATAACTATTTAGTTACGTTGTAACAGTTGATAGCTCCAAAATATACCATTAAACATCCTAAGACTCAATGGTGATCTTAGGTCTAAGGATTATATGAGTATACCAGTGAAGATAACAAATTGATGGCACATTTAAAATAACAATTTCAGCAGTCATGTATCCACATTATTGAGTTGATATCTCTATACTTATGACATGTGAGACATTATCATCAATTAGTACATGTGCTGGTCTAAGGATCATTATTGTTCCACATAATAATATATACCAAATATCATTTAGAATAACATCACATAGACAAGGTATCTTATAACCAAGTTATACTTGATGAATAATATAAATGATATTTATTCATAAAACTGATAACACATTATCTAAGAATACATAAACATAAACGTGATAAAATTATCGTAACAATATCCTCTAGGGCATATTAATAACAATAATGTCAATAGTTTCAATGGTCTTGTTTGAAAATACAAGATGTGCATACAAATCTATTTATGTTTTTTCTTGTTTCCGTACAATCACACAAACTTGTTTCTCCTATGTTGATAAGTAACTGTCCCACAAATTATTCTCTTCCATATTTTCAATATTAAAGTAGCATATTCATTTCCTCTTGGTGTCCTATTGATTTTTACAATATTTATAATTAATTCACGTTCCTACCCCAAAATACGCCTTATAAAAGTAAGGCTTTTTATAATAAAAGAAACTTCGGAGAAAACAAAAGGAATTCAATCCAAAGGAAAAGTTTTACTATATAAGAGGTGTTTGATATATATGATTGCGATAAATGGAATTTCATGAGATAGAAATTTTTCCTTAAAGGTTAGAGGAATTCTAACATGAGCTATACCCTTAGGTTCCAAATTTCTTGAGAGTTTCAATACAGCATCTCTCTTCCTCTATCTATTCTCTACCTAATCTTACCTAATCGATTAATTTTTAATCTCAAAATATATGCATTTCCCTTGTGAGTCAATCAAACATATCTTTTGTAACTCTTTGAGACAAAGTAAAAATGGAGGAATCCAATCCAAATGAAAAAAAATCATATATAAGTGTTTGATTTATAGGATTGTGTTGAAGATTGGATAAAATACTATGACGGCCAAACTCTATGCAGGACTTACCTTTGGAGTGTATACCTGAAAGGTTAAGCCGAGCATGGCATCTTCGGGCTAGTACCTCGGTGGTTGATGCTCGGAAGTGGGCCTCCTTACTTGTGGGCTGAGGAATGTGTCATCATGGGCCCTAAAGGGAGACATCAGGAGGATCGGCCCGACGCTCCCTCTATCGTGGGAACTCTCCATATCCAGAATCCGAAGCCATTCAGATATGGGTATATCTTGGAAATCAAGTTAGCATGTTTATAGAATACTAGCGGAGTGCCCGTGCGTTGCAACGGGAGAAAAATAAATTAATAATAAATATGATATTTCTTAATATAGATATGAATGCTCGTACGTTACTACGAAAACAAAAATACAAAAGGAAACAAAATATATATGAAAATAATATAAGACCACATACAAATTTGTTAGCTTCAATTGGAAATGACAAGTTTAAAATAGTCAGCTAAATAAACAGCTCTACACATCAGTAGAGAAGTACAATTAATACACTACTCATGTCTAAAAAAAAGATCTAACCTCCTGATGAGTGACCGTGCCTTTTGCAATAATTTAACACCTTATTCATATGCTAGTAAGCACATGCAACACGTCGGTATAATATGTTGCAAGAGGTTTATAATTACAAAGAATTTTATCGACAAAGAATTGAAGCTACAAGTAGATCACGGGAAAATAATTTTCTCAATTAAGCAAAAGTACAACCTATATGCTAAAACATAACTCTTGTTACAAAGTCCATCCGGACCAAAGCACACCAGGTTTTTAGGGTTACAGACGAGAGCAAAATAAAGCCTGTAATACAAAGGTTAATGGCAAGACAGATAACAACAAATACTCCAAACTATCTCCGAAGTAACCCAACTTTTAAATAAAACTTGATTGGCTTCCACATATTCAGTTTTGCTTGTAGTCCAACCGCAGCCCCTTGTTCTTCTCTACAGCTTCTGTCGCCATAATTGCTTCAAAAAGTTTCTTGGCCCCCTCTAAGATAATCTCCTTGGTCTCACCAGAATTCTGAAGTCTGAACAACTACACATCTAAGAGAAATTAGCAAGCTACTCCTTGAAAGTCACTACTGTCAGTGGCCAATCTAAGAGAAACCAGCCACTCCTTGAAAGCTCAGTAATGTCGGGCTGGTTGAAACAAGATTCTGAAAAACTAACATTTTCCGCAAAGTATTGTACATTATCCTACAATTCATTAAAGGGCATGCTAGACTTCACCGAAGGTTAGTGCTCAAAGATACATTGGTTGTAAACAAGGTACATCTAATTCAGAAATAGAAATATGGATATGTTCAACCATGCACCAATTCTGTTAGTTGGCATTCAAAGCATTAACCATTGCACTCCAATGTAGCCATCAAAGAGGGACTCCCATATGGCAAACAATACTTGAGAACCTAACATCATGGACACCAAATAGACCATTCAAATTTCATAAACCATAGCCATACTGTTAATTATGGATTCCCAATAATATTATGTTACCATTCATATTAACAAAACAATGTATTGTTAGTCTGTTCTAAGAACACACCGTCAATGGTAAAACAGTTTTGACCTTTTTACTTGAAAGTCTATAGAAAAAGAGAACACAGTCAAATAACATTACATCAGTGCAGTTGCCTGCATCTAGGACCTCCTCCAACACTTCTGTTTTCTAAACCCGTTTACAATAAGCAATCAATTGGCACCAAAATCTATTAACTAAATGAGGTACCACCATCATTGATAGCCCGGCTGATAGCCACCTCCCATTTTCTTTCTCCCGTTACACTGCTACTTGTGGAACCACTGATCTGATCACCTACCACTGCTATGCTTCTTCCACCTCTTTTCATTTTCCACTGTCATTTTCTTTTTTCTCAAAGAAGAGCATATGGTTCATATTATAACTAAATAATCAAAGGCCACTAATTATATATATTCAAGAGAAATCAAGCTTCAATTTCAAATGGCTAATGCAATGAAAAATGATGGGTTATTGGTTTGCATTAATTTTTTTTTCTCATTAAGCTGAGTCCAACCCGTAGAACATTTTCCCTTTCCTCTCTTCTTTTCCACTAAGTGCATGAACTGTGAGTTGCCGCCAATTTCAATTTCCATTTAAATCTGCAATTATTTTACTGTTTCAAAAAACACCAAGATGTTCTCATTGAATTGCTGAAGAAACCCCAATATTTCTTCTTTGCAACCTAGCCAATGACAGAGCGGAGGTGGTGAATCAAACCTGAACTCCATAGGGGAGGAGGATGGCTGTCGTTTCCCTCCATCGACGGTGTTGCTCGTGGATAATGTAACACCAACAAAGTTTATAGCAATCAAAACCTTGTATCTTGTCATGTTTATAGCAATCATGCTTCTTGTCTCATGGAGTTCAATAAAGAGCTCACTGAGATTTATCGCTTCTCAATCTCAAAACCTTGTACCTTGTCATGTATCAAAATAAATATATTAAGTTGCAAAGAAACCAGGACAAAATCTATGCTCAAAATATCTTTAGGTTAAAACTTAGCAGGTTTACATTATCCTTGTCACAATATGCAAATGGAACAACAGGATCAAAAGCTAACGTGCAAATAAGTAAATACGCATGTAAGAACCTTTTTCTGCAAAAAAACAATTGGGCCTTTAATTGAACAGCCATGAACCACCCCAAGCAGCAGTACACTCCATCTCCTCGCAGTATCTCTTGAAGCTCTCCAAGGGATCTGGTCCAGAATCTGCCTTGCCATGATAAGATAGTGAAAATGGGAGGAAATCTACAACATGCTCCCTCATATATTACTTGGCGATCTATCGTAGTTCCTGGTAATTGTATTGTATATTGCCATTGGAATAAAGTGACAGTTGATTCTCAACAGTGTGGTACAAGCAATGGCCATCTAGCTTTATCTCATGAATGGTCAGACCTAAGGGCTAAAGCTTCCTTCCAAGATTTTCATCTTTGCTTTCTACTACAAACAAGAATTCTAGAAATCCTCTATAAAGATAGGCAATCTGTATCTTTTATGGGTGTTAATAGCATTACAGCTAGCACAATCAATCACCAACACAAATGATCATAAACATGTTGCAATCTAACAATAGCTGAGTTCTCCAATTTTGCAAATTTGTGAAAAATCTATGACACAACAACAATTTTTTTTATTCCTAAGTATTGGACATGGTAACATTACAATTTCTAAAATAAAATTCTTCCTCTATGCATTTGGCAAAAGCGGGGATGGAGGAGCAGAGGGCTGTCAGACTCGTTGTCGCCGGATGGATCCGGCGTCGTTGGGGACGGCGACAACAAAGACGGAGAGACGGCAACAGCTCCAACGTTGGGCGATGGAGACGGCAACGGCTTCTCTCATGGCGTCGTAGTCGCGAGAGGGGAGAGTGGTTGGCGGCACCGGCGGATCTGGGTCACGACGGCGGCGTGGAGGTCTGGGGGCGGTGGGGACGGCGACGGCAGCGCGGAGAAATGGCGACAGCTCCGATGTTGGGCGACGGCAACAGCTTCTCTCACGAAGGGGGAGCCATCAGGGGCCAGCGGCAGAGCTTCGACGAAGGCTGCGAAGCCAACCTCGTGGTTGCTGCAGAGGAAGACGTGGCGCTGCGCTGGGTGTCGGGCCGGGAGCGCGTGGAGGAAGTCGAGGACGCGTCCGGCGGGTGCTGAGGGAGGCGGCGGTGGCGGTTCTGGAGGCCGGCGGGGGTGGAGGCGGAGGCCGGCGCCGTTGGAGGGAGGCACTGGAGGTGGAGAGGAGGAGAAAAGGCGCAGCGGCGGGGGTTCCTGAGGCCGGCGGGTATTGAGGGAGGCGGCAGCGGTTCCTGTCTTCCCGAGGCCGGTGGGTGTTGAGGGAGGCGGCGGTGGCGATTCTGGAGGCCGGCAGGGGTGGAGGTAGAGGCCGGCGCCGTTGTAGGGAGGCACTGGAGGTGAAGAGGAGGAGAAAAGGCCGGCGTTCGTGTCCTGGAGGCCAACGGGGGTGGAAGCGGCGGCTGTTCTGGAGACTGGAGGCAAGCGGTGCTTGCGAGGTCGAGAGGAGGAGGCCGGACTAATTAATAATTAGACCGCGTAATTAGCGGTACGCGGTCTATTAATAATTACCCCGCGTATAGCGGTACGCGTTTGTAGACCTGGGCGAAGAATCTCGCTGTGGTGGCTGTCTGTTGATCTCCACCGCTAGAATGCATACGAACGGCCACGATTCTTAGTTGGTGAACTCACCACCACCACCACCATAAGACAATTTAGAATAGTAGAGATATTTGTAGACCCGATAGGATTCTATCTTATCTAGGTAGGTTTTCCCGGTCGTGTAGAGCTAGGATTGTATATACCTTATACTATATAAACCCACCCTCGCGGAGGGGAAGGGCATCTGATCCAACAATAACAAAAACACACCAGTGTAACTAGAGTAGGGTTATTATCTCCTTCCGAGAGGCTCGAACTAAGATAAATCTTTGTCCTTATTTCATTTTCCATCTTGGCGACTCGACGCATCTACAATGAGAACCCTTTGGCAAGAAGGGGTTGTATGGTCCCTCAATCAACAAGTAAGATTAGCAGGGAATTTATTTTCCAATCGTCAACAACTAGCACCATTCGTGGGGACTGAGAGATCCATTGCCGAAGGAATCTCGGAGATGTCAAACGTTGAGTGCTCACCTGATCACCGCACTCCCGATAACCGACGCTACGGCTGTCATGATGGAGCAGACTCGAAGTATGTTCCAGAGCCAGTCTCGTTCAAAGCCTGGCCGAAACGATTTTTCCCCATGCCGGATGGGACGACGATGAGCTCTATGTTGGTCTAGATATCCCGGATCATATAGAACTCAAAGACGGAGCTGCATCGTGCGGAAACTCGATGATGACTCGCTCATACCCCTCTACTGGTCGACACATCAACATGACAACCTTGAACAATCGCTAGCTCGGGGAAGAAGCTTCTGAAGCGGCCTCGCAACGCGTCCACGACGTTGCCTAAGCTCGCCTCGAAACCTTTATGAAAAGAACCCTGGCGAGTATCCTGTGGCGCGCCAGTGGCAGGCCCCACAACAATGCCCAAACACCTCCACCTTCACCTATCCGAGTGCCAGAGGCCCAATCTAGGGAACACTGCCCTTCCGCCTCAGTACCCGCCGGGCACGAAAGGCTACGGGCACTGGTGGAGGTCATGCACGAGCCCGTAAACAAGCCCGGGCAAGAAGACCGAGGAGCCATGGGCATCGCCATCGCGGAAGATCTCGAGAGGCAAGTCGATGGACGTGCTCAAGAGCATCCTCAAGGGAAGGCCGGCTGGCTCTTACAGTGGTGAATCCTGGAGCATTACCCGGGAGAGCCGTGATCGTCGTCGTTGGCACCACGACCAGTCAGGAGGACACGGAGAAGAGAGCTCGGAGAGTTATGGCCAGAGTAGACGTAGCTTCAGCAAGGTGCGCTCCCTGCACCATGACCAGAAGATGTTCTCTCGCCTCGATCCTCACCCATATGACCGACAACCTTACAATGGTCAGGATCGCGTCAATCGTTCTGAACGTCATGGTTTTGTGGCTTACGAAAGTAAGGTTTTTTCCACGCTCTTCGCGATGTTGTTTGGCCAACCAAGATCAAGCCTGGACATATCAAAAGGTTCAATGGGACCCAAGAGTTCCTCTCAATATATTCGATCGCCATCTTGGTAGCCGGAGGAGACGAGGGCATAATGGCCAATCACCTGCCCACCGTACTCGACAGGGTAGCTCGAACCTGGCTCTTCAATCAAAAGGAAGGGTCCATTCTCTCTTGGACTCAGCTCAGCGATACCCTCAAAAGGAATTTTTAGAGTTTCTACGCTCGATCGGGTAGGGAAAGAGACCTCGAACACGTGATCTAGACCGAAGGGGAGTCTCTCCGTGACTTCATCCAAAGGTTCATCAAGGCTTGCAATTCTGCCCTGAGCGTTTTGGATGAGTCAGCTATACCAGCCTTCAAGTTGGGAGTCAATTATGAGAGGCCAAAATCAGGATAAATCTCTATCCCTATTTCGCTTTCCATCTTCAACAACTTGATGCATCTATGATAAAAGCCCTTTTATAGAAAGGGGTTGTTTGGTCCCTCAATCAACAAGTAAGCTCGACGGAAAATCTATTTACCAATCATCAACAAATTGCAACAAAGGAATTTCATTGGACAAAAAATTGTTAAACATTGTGAGCATCTAAGCCCTCAATGCAATGGTGTTTATGTTTCGGCATTGATGTGTTAAGGTGGAATCCCCAATGGAAAGCGAGGCATCAAGTATGAAGGCTAAGGGTTGTTCTCTTCAGTTTATTTACTTATTTTCGAATCGAAAACCAAACGCTTTGGCTTTTAAAGTCTGTTTTTTTTTCTATCTCGAAACCACGTCACAGAGCTCTTAGAAACAAGTTAAGCGAAGCGGAACAGATTTTCTAAACTATCTCAGAAAGCTTTTAAAGTTCAGCACTTTAGTTTATAAGTAAATAGGAAGATAAACAAATAAGATAAACTGAAGATAACAACCCAAAGGTGCGGTTGTTCGAAAATATATTGTGGTGAGTTTGGTTGAGCAAATAGGGCTTTCTTTGTTTTGGTTGTACTATTAAGGGATCGAGGTCTGATCTTGTTCGTGGTAGGCTGAGCAAGCCCTTGTGATGCGCATCTTGTCTAAGAGCATCTCCAGCAGAGCCTCTAAAATAAAATCTTCTCTATATTTAGAGTCTCTCGTCCTCCAGCAGAGCCTCTATCTCAGCCTCTAAATTTAGAGTTTCTCTCTCTTAACCTCTAAATTTAGAGGCTCTCTGTATGAACCTCTATAGTTTTTCTAGACAGAGGCTTTGCTGGAGAGAATGAAAATATAGAGAATAAATAGTGATTTAGAGAGGATGTATAGAGATCCGATTTTAGAGCTTCTGTTGGAGATGTCCTAAAACCTTTAGAAGCCTTTTAGACTTGGAGACTTGGTTCGGTTTTGGTGCACCAATAGTCCAGATGTGAGGTTGCTGACCCAGATATTGGATCTAGTACCGTTACTTTGGCTTCCCGGGTATAGGAGCTGAACCGTCCGATTTGGACCCGCTTGGTGTGTGGGTTTGCTTCTATATCGTCCGAGTTACGAGTTGTAGGTGGAGTTTAGTAAGGTTTAAAGCATTGGCGTGGGGGCGCCAGACCATCCGAGTCGGGTTAGGTCGGCTTTGCTCTGCTTCTAGGCTTCGTTTAGTTTGCCCGGTTTGGTGAACGTGTGCTCAGACATTTGGAATAGAAGTCTCGGGGACGCCTTGGTGAGTAGTGGCTGACTGTCCTGGTTGGCCCACCCGGTTAGTTCAGTTTAAGCCATCTCCGCTGGATCTCTTGGAAGAAAAGGATAATCTCCATCTTCGACTTATCAGTTTTATCTCTCATAAAAATAGCAAGTTAACTCAAAGATTTTATCACACGAATAGTCAATTTGTTCAAACTTGCTTAGTAGTGAATTGGGAACCAAAAGAAAAAGAGGAGGCTCGTGCTTCCCGTGCTCTATTGTCTCGGCCTCATCATTATTTATATACAATGTTGGGTATTGTTTCATCACTATTCATTATCCTATCACTATTTATCTTTTCTCTCTTTATATTTACTATTCACTATCCGATTACTATTCACCTTCGAAGTAGTGTACTCTAAATTTCACTGCTATAGTGGATGGGCACCTTAAAATGAGACACCGCTGAAGATGGCCTAGTTTTGTATCCATTGTTCAGGTGCTTGGATTCATTGGTGGACATTCAATCAGGAGGTATTAGTGCGTAGCCAGTTAGTTGGACCCAGACCATCCGGGTTGGGCTTTAACAGTTAGTTTTCGAGTTTAAATTTATAGTGAGACCCAGACCATCCAGGCAGATCGAACTGTTAGCCCCTCACTACCTTTTTTGCATGTGTTTAACGGCTAGTTTGAGTTGGTGGGTGATATTTATAGCTCTTGGTTGTATTCCTGCCGGTTGTTAGGGCATCTCCACCGGCGGTGTTTAAGTTTCTGATGCCTCATCACCGTGTAGAAATGAAATGATAGACAGATGGAATAGAAAGAGAGAGTGTATAAATAGTGATGGGTGAGTTGTTGGGGAGGTGAATAGGGATAGGGCAGCCCCATTTGGTAAGGTGTCATATGAATAGCGATGGGGTAAAAGAAAAATAGGACGAACTGCTGGAGATGCCCTTAGAGACCCCATTGCATATCCTTTCCTGTAGAGAGCGAGAGCATCTAGTGCAATGAGTCTTTATCCTAGGAGTTGATCTCTTTAGTGATTCAAGCCCAGTTGTATGCATCACGGAATTTGTTTGATCTGTTTCGATTAAGATCATCTTGAACTTTGTTACTATTGGAGTTTGACAGACCTTAGACAGTCTTGGAGGTGTTGGCCTTAGTGAGCTCTTTTGTAGGCTCTTGTGGGAGTTGTTGCCCGGTTGTGACGATTCGTGTTTCACCTATCTAGAGCAGAGAAGGATCAACACTGCTTGATGGCTTGATTTTGATGATGAACATCAAGTTGGAGCAATACTCTTGATGAGTGCTCAAACGGGGATAAGTGGAGAGCTTCAACTCTTTGATACCTCGGGATAACATCGTTTGGGTCTCTTTTCCTATATTTTCGTTTGCACATTTCCTTTCTTGCTCGTTAATTGTTATGGGAAAATTGGTTGTAAGACACTGCAATTTGGTAGTTAGAGCTCCTGTACACTATCTTTTTACACCTAGGTCGTGACACATCTTGCCCAAACACATTTTTGTATATTGGCCAAAATATTCAAAACAAATATGAAACAAATCATTAAAAAATCTAAAAAATTGATGTGTCAAATACATATGTATTAATATCCTTAAATTTTGAAATCCATACTTAGGGTTTGAGATTGCAAAAATGAAACAAATTTAATAACATTCAAAATAATTCAAAAAATCCCCAAGATGATTTGAGGTGCTAAATACACTTGTATTCAACAATTTGAATTTCAAATTTCATATGTTTATTTGTGGAGTTCAGAACTTGAAGCATTGCATACAAGTAGATTTGGCACCTCAATTCTTTGGGGTTTTTTTTTATTTGTTATGTATTTTGTTTGAGTTATTTTGAAAGTTTGTAAATTCGTGTATTTTTTTGGCATTTCAACCCATATTGGACCTATGATCCTGTAAAACATGTCATAGTATTCTTATTCTGCTTTTCATATTCCCTTGTTTCTAAAATCCTAAAGAAACGCAATAAACGAGGGTGTGGTAATACTGTAATAATAGTAAAGATAAGCAGGGAGTAAACGAGGACGTGGTAATACCGTAATTAACCTCACGCCGGCCGTGCCGTACTAACCTCAAGCGGCAGTGTCTGCTGCGCACGCACGTCCCGGCATCGCACGCACGTAGAGGGACCACGCCGCAGAAAGAATGAACGCGCGGGCCGGCAGAGGGAGTGGCACGCCGGCAGCATGCAAAAGAGGAGGATCGAGGCGATAGACTAGGACCGTAAGTGTGCCAGCGGCAGGGTTAAAAAAAATCTACTGTTAACCGTCGAACCGATGCGAACCAGTTTAAAAAAAAACCTCTGTTTGAATCAGCCAATCCAAAAATTTGATTCAAATTTAAAATCTGTACAAGAACTTAAAAGCAGTGTTCATGCATTTAAACAATTGGTGTGAAATGATTTTGAAAAAACAAATTTTCCATGTGTCTTTTGAGACATTTCCAGCTTTGTCATGTTGCATCCCGTGGAAAGCCCACGTCGCATCGGGGTTGTGTCGAACCAACGACAAGCAAGGTCGCACCCATCCGAGACCGCGTAGCGCCAGGGGTGAGTCAGGCCATGCCCGTGCCGCGCTGAGCATCTGGAGCGTGCCCGAGCGAGACACACCGTGCCACTATATATTTTTAAAAAAATTATGGTTTTTATAAAATACTGAACGGTTTTGGTGAAAAATCGCTCAAGTTTTACAAGAAACCAGACCAAATTCCCGAGCAAACTTTAATTTTTTAATATAAATTCATCCGCTTCCTATCGGTTTTCAAGCGGTTTGCGGTTTTGGTCAAAAAAAACCGAAACCATTGGGAATCCGGTTTCTCTAGTGGTTCGGTTAGTTAAGACCTTCAACGGCCAGCGTGCAGCGGTGTTAAGGAGGAGCGAAAGGTCATCTCGCTGCAAGGAAATTAATTGATATATTGCAGCGAAACTAATTATTGCATTAAGCACAAAATTTTTGCTATGCAGTAATCATCGTTCGATCTTTAGAACGGACTCATAATCGTTACACTGAAAAAAAATATCGCAGCAATACTATTTTGTTACGGTATGCAACGAGCAATCACTTGATTATACCCTTGCTAGCCGGGCAAATCCTGGTTTCTTTAACCGACGTCCTGTCACCAAATGCAGCCACATGCCTAGCCCTGCTGCTCGAACTCGAGCCCGGTGCCTGTCCGATCGCGCGACAAAATGTTTGGGAAAAAAAGGATTGATTAGTCATCAAATGGCATGATTTTCTCCTTAGACCACCATGTCTTAATCTAACGATCAAGATCTCTCCCAAGTCTTATATAAAGACTTCTCTTCTCCCCTCTCCCTTCCCACAGCGGCCACCTGCTCCCTCCTTAGCTCACCACCGCCCACAATTGCTCCCAAGTTGTTTGTCACCGCCGCCTGCCTTCAATGCTAACGGAGTTTCTTCATGCAGTCATTCCTCCTTCAACACCATTTATTCCTCCTCTTCAACATCTTCTTCCTCCACTCCAGCGAGATGCTCTCTGCAACCTCCTTCCACGACTCTAGCAGATCCTGCCATCTCCTAATGACCCTTTGACTTGTCATCGATCCACTAGCCAACCCTGTCCATCGCCTTACACCGATCTTGCGGCCAAGGTAACATATCGCTACCGCCACCCCGCTATCACCACAGTCCACCACCTACCAGGATACCATGCCCATCCTCCCTCAAAACGGGACACACATCCTCTGCCTTTACTATGGCAAAAGCAGAGGCGTATAATGATCTGTGTGTGAAACAAGAGAGATCAGAAGAAAAACATCAGAAGATCAGACAGAAGAATCAAGAATACAAAACAAGACAGTTTCTACTGTTCAATATTACTGTGGATCACTGTAGATCTGTGAATTGGACGTCCAGGACATAGCAGAAAGGTAAAAAGGCAGATAATACAAATCCCTCTAAACGAGGAGGCATGGTGACCCTACATTCTCAAACCTATTCGGCGCTAGAGATCGAAATTAAGGTTAGCTTCAAATCGACTTAGATTAGCTTCAATCTCAAGCAACCGCTGAATAGCAAAACCGAGAAAGAAAATTGGGGTCATGCAAACCTGCTGCACTGTTGCGACCCAACCTGTAGTAATAAAGACGCCATGTCTGATATCATACTGCGATGACTGATGATGAGAGCCAGCGGGCAGCAAGCGACAGGAGGAGAGAGCCCCACTCTGGCAGGCAGGCGGGAGAAACGCAGCAGCAAAGAGAGGGTCTCGAGCGAGCCCACCATGCATCACTCACTACCTTAAAATCGACATAAAGATGATGGTTTGTTTTGTCAGGGCTCAGAAGGCTGCTGCGTCCTGGCTGCATGCCCAGGACACCGGCGCATGCACTGTTCAGAAGAAAAGTCAGCTACCACATCGATCATTGCGCCCGGAATTTCTAAGTGTAAGCGTGACTTGGTTTACCGTTCTGTTCTGTTTGAGCCCTAAGAGCCTCGTAACAAAAACTCTATAATAGTATAAAAATCTATAGTAGTATAGAAATAAAGTTTTAGAGATAAAGTTTCTATTAGAGGAAAGAAATCTTTTAGGGTGTAGTGTAAAATATGAAGAATTTTAGAGTAATAGAAAGAAAATCGTGTTAATAACCGTTTACGTTTACGGTTAACTCATTTAGATCAAATAGTGACCGCTCAAAAACCCCGGCAAACCAAACTATTTTTGAATCCCAGTGCACCGTCTTAATAAATCGTCGCAGGAGTCATGACCACCAAGCTACCGGCCACTGCACTTGAACGGCCAGTGAGCCAGACTCATACAAACTATTGGAAGGAAGCAGTCCATAGCAAAATAGAATCTATTTTTGCTTACGAGACTTGGAAACTCATAGAACGACCTTATGGTTATAAACTTGTGGGGTGTCAGTGGATATTCAATAAGAAACTTAGGCTTGATTGTACTATTGAAAAGTATAAGACACGGCTTGTGGCCAAGGATTATACCTAAAAAGAAGACGAAGATTTATTTAATACTTATTCTCCTGTCGCTAGACTAACCACCATATGAGTTCTACCATCTTTAGTTGCATCATATGGTCTTCTCGATCATCAAATGGACGTTAAGACAGCTTTCCTTAACGGAGAGTTGCACGAGAAAATTTACATTGAACAACATGATGCATTTGTAGTAAAAGGTCAAGAAAGCAATGTATGTAAATTGCTGAAATCTTTGTATGGTCCTAAACAAGCTCCTAAGCAATGGTATGAGAAGTTTGATAAAACTTTTCTACAGGCTTTGCCGTAAATGCGGCCGATAAATGTGTATATTATTGTTATGGTGTAGGCCAGAGAGTTATTTTGTACATTTATATTGATGACATATTAATTTTTGGAACAAGTCTTGATGTGATTAACGATGCCAAGTCTTTCTTATCTCAAAACTTTGATATGAAAGATCTGGGAGAGGCTGATGTAATCTTAAACATCAAGTTGATCAAATGTGAGGTTAAGATTATACTTTTGCAATCTCCTTATGTGGAAAAAGTCTTGAGCCGTTTGGCTATATAGATAGCAAGCCCTCTCTAACACCTTATGATCCTGGCATGATTTTTCAAAATAACAAAAGAATAGCTAGAGATCAATTAAAATACTCTCAGATCATTGGATCTGTCATGTACTTAGCTAGCACTAGGCCAAAAATCTCATTTAATGTGAGCAAACTAAGCCGGTTTACTTTTAATCCAGGTGATGATCATTCGCGCACACTCGAGCAAGTCATACACTATTTACTTGGTATTATAAATTATGGACTACACTATACCAGGTATCCACCAGTACTAGAGGGCTATAGTGATTCAAATTGGATATCCGATATTGATAAGATCAAGATCATAAGTGGATATACATTCACTCTTGGTGGAGGTGCCGATTCATGGAGGTCTTGCAAACAGACTATTTTGACGAGATCAACCATGAAAGTATAACTCACTATATTAGATACAACCACTGTTGAGGCCGAATGGTTGCGAGAACTCTTGATGGATCTTCCGGTGGTTGAAAGGCCGATTCCGGCTAATCTTATGAACTATGACAATCAAACGGTCATTACTAAAGTTAACAGTTTCAAGGACAACATGAAGTCCTAAAAACATATCAAAAGACGTTTGAAGTCTGTCAGAAAATTAAAAAACTCCGGAGTAATAGCCTCGGATTATATCCAAACAGCTAAGAACCTGGCAAACCCCTTTACAAAGAGATTATCACGGAATGTGATAGATTACGCATCAAAGGAGCTGGGTATGAGACCCATATGAGTTATATCATAGTGGTAACCCAACCTAGGTGATCGGAGATCCCGTTAATTAGGGTATGGGAAGAACAAGCTATTGGTTAACTGAAGGGAGGTATTATCCAACCCACTCTAGTAAAGATGCAATACTCTCAGAATCTGTAAGACAAGTTGGCCATTGTCTTAATATGTTCTGTTGGCTTTAATTAGCAGAGATGTTGTTCTACAGAGTATTTTTGAAAGAACACACCTATGAAAGCCTAACTGCTAGTCGCAGTCTGTGAGACTTGGATAATCTCTAATAAGCTCATGAAGAAACCAAGAAATACAACTTATATGCTCCACCCGAGGGGTAGGCTATTGGCAGCCAAGTATCAGTAATGGCTATAAGTGAAACTTGTTTGCACAAAACTTGCAATTGAAGGCTTAGTCCATTGTTCAAGTTGTGGATGAGTGTAGCTTGGAGCTCTAGGTGGATGTTCAACCCTAATAGGTCATCATCGAAACATTGGTATATCAAACATTTTTTAATAGGCAAATCTTATTGAGACTTTGAGATCTAGTAGGGGATTGTTGGAATATATGGACTTGGCCCATTTATTTAGGAATAATTCCTGAAAAATCTCAAAGGCCCATATATGGAAGGGAGTATGGAAACTCTTTAGTACCATATTGCTAGTCGAAGTTGGGAGACACCAACTTAAATAGTGAAGTATGCTCCACCCCACTAGCTCATGTGGAAGAGAAAAAGAGAAGAACACCCGCGCGGTCGCTCACCTCGCCTCACCGGGCCGGGCTCGGGTCGAGGCCAAGGCGGGGTGGGCACATGCATCTGCGTGAATGGTCTGTCAAAATCGGGTCTAGTTAGTTACGCAGGCGCAACTTCCTTTCACGGTTTTATTTATTTTTGCTCTCCGGAAAAATGCAGAATTGGTTACGAGATATGGAGATCGTGTAAGTCCGCTCGTGGCACGTCTTATGACATGTTCGACTATCAACTTATCCCATATAAACCATACAACCACCGCCCGAGAGAGATAGAGAATAAGAGCTAGGATTTTTGCCTCTTCCAGTTTTGTGTCACCACATATCGAGTACTCCGTCCCACTGTGCCGGCATGCACTAGTCATCGAGAGAGTAAGTCTCCGGAACCCATCGCCCTTGAGATCTTGCGCCGAAAAAGGACAAATAAGGTTTTTCGAAAGTGCTCCACGTGACTGCTCGCGATCTGCTTCCTCTACGTCGTCGTCGCGATCTACTATGGCTACCACATTGTCGCAACGGGGTCGTCTTCATCTCTTTCCCATTTCAGTTCCGAGAAAGATCATTACGTGTTGTCATATACCATATTTATTATCTTTGTGCTTTTGTGCATAAGTATATTTCAAAGAGATATGTATGTTGTTGGTCCTTACATGTCTAGATTATACTTGTGCTGCATGAATATGCTATTTAATCAATTTGTCAAGATTTATTTAGTGATTATATTAAATTTAAAAGTGCTGATTTATCCAACATATACTATCTTGGCAGTATAAACAAATTGAAATCAATCTAAGAAGTTAGATCAATATAAACAGACGACTCATATTCATTTTTTAGTGTAATTTAAAATTTCTGTAAAGAAAGTTTTCATTTGGTAGTAGGATAGCACGTACGGTTCCTTTAAGAAAGAAATCAGTGCTTAAGGTTACTTTCGGTGCTTGACAGTGCTTACCTATTTTTTGTTGTAAATAGTGCTATATAAGTAATATGACATATAACAATATTAAGATAATTCCAGATTTAAACAACAGCAAATATTCAATATTATCATGAAGGAAATGTGCAAAGTAGATGCATATATTATAGGTTTGCAACATAGCTCGGTTTGATTAAGTCCTTGTATAGACATAGAATGACACCTTTGCCCTCTCTAAACCGATAATATATGCATCTATCTGCTTCGTTTACACAAAACCCAACAGAGGTCAATGTACTATCAAATTTCTTATGCCATTGGTTGGGGGCTTGCTTAAGACCATACAAGGACTTAATCAGGCGGCAAACCTATAATATATGCATCTATCTCCTTTCAGCAGTAATTTTCTGGAAATTGGACTGTCAATCAACTTTGCTAGCTGTATATTGATCTTTAAATCTGTCATAGCTTAATCTGTGATATATATACATGTGAATGTGTTGTTGGTCGGCTGATTCTAGCAACCCAACACATTAAAACTGAGAGCAATTTACAACATATCAAACTGAGCTACGTTGTTGTTTAAGTGTTGTGAATTTCATCCTATTATCATGTTGATTTCACTGCAATATATGAATTGTTATGATGCTGTCCTTGCACTTGCAGAATTCATATTTGCACATTTCCTTCATGATAATAAATATTTGTTGTTGTTTAAATCTGGAATTATCTTAATATTGTTATATGTCATATTGCTTATATCGCACTATTTACAACATTTTTCGACTCACTTCAAGGGATGCTGCCATCTGATCATGTCGATCAGCTAGCTACTTAATTACATGGTTGATAATAACTTAGTTCAGCATACAATTACATTTGAAGAAAATCATTTACAAATAAAGGTGTTTAGTGATGTGATCACAATGTTCTTTCTCCTTAATTAAGCACCTCGTATTGCATGCACATGCCTAAGTAACAATGTGTTGTTTTAAATCAGATTAGATGAAGGTTACATTACAAAGGCCTGGTATGAATCAGCATAAGTCCTACCCTAATATCGTCTGTGAACGGCTATTTATGCCCTTTCTTTTGAGAATTGAAGCAGCGAAAATTCTTAGGCAACACGGTGGCCGGAGCTCCAGCCGCTGTGCTTGAGACGGGGAAGGAGAAGAAGATGGAGGAAAAGGCAAGAAGGATCGCGTTGCAAGAACTCGAAGAAAGTTACAATGCTTAATCTGTTTTGCAGAAACGCATGAGAATAATGACCGGATAGCCTTGCCTAAGTGTGGTCTGCAGAACAGGGACGAAAAATGCATGATGACAGCGCACGGACCTTAGAGCAGAATGCTGAGAGGACAGTAACCGAATGATATATATCCTGCCTTAAGTGTGGTGTGGAGGCATTTTCCCAAAAAAAAAAATGGCAGTTGAAGTATGTTTCTTTGTGTTGAAAAACTGGTTCTAATCATAATCAGAAAAGTTGTCGACTCTCGATAAAAAGATTTGAGGGGTCAAAAATTATTAAAAATTAGTTTTAAGATCTTTCAAAAGAAACACTAAAATTCCAAAAAAAATACAAAATGCTAAAATGTTTGACTTGTAAAAAAATAACAGAAACGCTTTGGGACATATGTCCGTTCCATCGGACGCCGGCCCAAAAAATACTTAGAGCCGGGCGTCCACACCGGCCCAAAAAAAGGGATGTGGCTCAACCTTATCCGTTTTGCCTTTTCTGCTGTCTTGTTCGATGCCTTTCCCATCGTCGGTTGCTTTCTAGCCACACGCTGCTCAGCATAGCATGTCACGAGGCGATGTTTTTGCAGGGCGCCGTGTGGGTGTTGTCCGTCGCCGTAGCTGCACTTCGAGTTCACAGGAATCGAGCGACAATGAGAGCTTGAGCTCAGACGACGCCGCTGAGCTCGGAGAAGCCTCGAGGTGGGCGGTGGAGATCCGACAAGGCTGATAGTGTCATTCGGCGAGCTTGATCGGCGAGCACAACGTCAGTAAATACCGAAGTCTTGCCGGATTTGGGAGGCCGGTCGACGTGGTCGCCGGCGGACACCGCTCCCTTTGTCATCTTCTTTCTTGGCAGGTCCCTTTGTTTGGTAGCCACCCGATTTGTACTGGCGGCGCCGGCGAGGTGCATGGAGCAATTACAGGCATAGGCTCAGGCCGTGGCTAGAAGCCAGAGCATGGCGGTGTAGTGTTGTCCATGGGCGCGAGCAGTAGCTACATGTGTAGGCCTAGGGCCATGGCCAGGAGCCAAAGCACGCCGGGGCTGTCCATGAGCTTAGCGAGCTTTTTTGGTGGCCAGATCCGGCGAGCACTGCGTGGGGGCTCGTCGGATCTAGAGAAGAAGAAGGCTAGGGGAGGTGGATCCCCATTTTTCGCCATAAAATTTGAGCAATGTATATGTGAAACTTGGGATTTGTCTGCTGAAACTTACTTTTGTTCTCGCGAAACTTTTTGGTTTCTAATGTTTCATTGGTTTTTTTCGCCAAGTTTCATCAATGGTTTTTCCAAGTTTCATCAATATATTTGTCAAGTTTTATCAGCTGTTTCTCCAAGTTTTAGCGATAATTATCAAAGTTTCACCAGAGTTCGCCATGTTTCCATCTATATATTGTCAAGTTTCATCAATGGTTTTCTAAGTTTAATCCATAGTTTAGCTAAGTTTCATTGGCACTCTCAAATTTCATCAGTAGGTAAGCAAGTTTTATTGGTATTTCTTTAAGTTTTATTAGTAGTTTTTCCAAGTTTCATCAGCTATTTTTTTTAAGTTTCATCATTCACGCGCTTCTGTTTATATATATATTGTCAAGTTCCTCGTTATATTTTTTAAGTTTCAGTAGTTATTTTTTCAAGTTTCCATGCTGACATGATATCAACCGTCCGATGGATCGGATGTCCGGTTCCTGTCGTCCGTCAAAAAAAATAAACATCGTTTCTGATTATAATATGATTATAAGCTGAAAAGCAACCGAACCATACGGGGTCGACAGCCCAAACTGAAAGCTGCACGGCCGCGTACTGCGTCGACATGGTCGAGCTTTGCCTCCGTCGTCCGTGCGGGCGCGGCAGTCAGCAGACGAGGCAAGGCCGAGCATCGGAGCATGCCTCACCGTGCGTGGCCGCCGGGGGGTGGGTGCTGGCTAGCTCTCGGCCGCCGCCGCCCTGCCGGGCCGTGATGATGGATTGATGGTGCCTGCCGGCCGCCGGCGGGGGCTCGGCGCTTCCGCACTGGACCCGACCGGTGCCCATGAATGCGTCATGTGCGCCTGATCAATCGGTTTTTACATTTTTACCGCACGGTACGGCTAGCTACAGTTAGGCTGATCCCCACGGCTCAGAAGAAGATCACGGAGTAGGCCGGTCCTCCAGCGAGATCTGATCGACGGAGGTGCAGCACGAATGGCGAAATCCGTTGCCCTCCTCGCCTAGCCTAGTCGCCTGCTGTTCACCCACGGGCTGTCGTCGCGCACACGGCTGGCGGCGTTTCAGCTCGGGGCGGCGCGGATCGGCTGTCAGTCCGGGGCCGGTGCGGGCGTCCAAAGGCAGCTTTTTATCTAACTGGATGGGCTGCCCTGCAGGGGCCCAGGGCCCAGCCCCGGCCCAACGCAGAGACCCTCAGGAGGAGCCCGTACACCGCAGCCTTGCTTTCCTTCGTCATTGGACGACACACATAAAAGGACCCGGCTAAAAGCTCTACATCATTACGATTATGATGGTACGCCATGTCATTAGAATGGTACTGTTCCTTGTTTTTTCGTCTTAAATTCAGATTTTAATATACACCTAAAAATGTCTTTTTGCACTAACCAAATAGTTGTAGTCATTTTTTAAAAAAATCTTCTTACGATTTCTTTCCAAAGCTCCCAAAATCAAATTTTAATAAATTTCCAGCCTCTCTAAGCCCTACGTCGAGGCCACACCTTTTTAAATTATAATCCACGGCTAGATTTCAGCTAAAAAGACCTAGAAAACTCAAAGTATGTTTGATACTACGTGATAATTGCTGTGTATAAAATATCAAATAGTACCGTGTAGACTATATAGCATGAAACCAATGACATTTTGATGCTCCATAGTATTTCTGAAGCATAAAAAGGAAATTTGTTCTCGCCTCCCTATATCACCCAAAGCCTGGCACATCCAAAACGTCCACCTCCTCCTGGCGTCCTCCACCGGCCATGGCCACGGTGGTCCGGCTCAGCGCACGGTGGTTCGGCCCGCCGCCGTGCGCCGAGCCAAGATCAGGTGCACGCACGTCGCAGGCGACAAATGCTGCCGCCGCTGCCGCTGCGAAACAGCGAGAAAAGCCGAAGTAAACAGCCGGTACGGACGCGCACGTGGGCCGTACTCACGCCGGGCTCGGGCGGGCGCTCGTCGGAGCGGACGGGCCGTGGTGGCCGGCGACGGCAATGTGGCACGTACGGGCGTACGGGCCGGGCGATGTGCCAGTGCCAGTAGTGGGCTCGTGGCCTCGGTGGTTTTTTCCGATTTGGAAGGCGATTGGGCGGCACGGCCAGTACGTACGTAGTACCGGTTCCCTAGCCTTGATAGGCCGGCAGCCCACCTCCAATCATACGCTTTCCTCGTGTTAGGCCCAGGACTTTCTGCTTCCTGCCTACACGTGTGTCATCTGGGCGGGGGTCTCCGGTTTGTCGGCCGAAAAGCTACCCTGTAGCGGTGAGGACAACTGGCAAGTTGGCAACCGAGCATAGTGTAGAAAAAGAGAAAATTACCAAAATGGTCTTGAACTATGCCTGGACCAAAGTGGTCCTTGAACCGAAATATTAGGTTTGGCTGGTCCTTGAACCGTCAAAATCGGACCGAATTGGTCCTTTGACCGGTCAAACCCCAGTTTGTGGTGGTTTTCGCTGCCGTGGATGTCAATGTTGCGGATTTTGTCTACGTGGACGTCATCTGGACTGCCACCTCAGCTACAACTTATCCTCATCTCTCTGTTCTCTCTCCCTCTCTCTCCCCTCATCTCACTATCTCTTTCTCTTGTCACCTCCTCTCTTCATCCCTTCTCTGTTTCGCTTTCTCCCTGTCCAACTCCGACGTATTGAAGAGAGAGAGAGAGAGGAAGGGAAGAGAAAGAGATTAGGAGAGGAAGACGGCCGGTGGCCGGAGGAGGACGACGCCACGCAGCGGTGGTGGGCTATAGAGCAAGGGGGCGACATGGCTAGCAGAGAAGAGAGGAGGGAGAGGAGGTCGGAAATGACACGGCGGATATAGAATAGGGGGTGGCGTGGCCAGCGAAGGAGGGAGGAGATTGGAGGGGACGCAGCAGATCCAGAATAGGGGACGGTGTGGCCGGCCGAGGAGGGATGAGGACGGAGGGGACGCGGCGAGCTGTGGAGCAAGAGGCGGAGAAGGAAGAAGGCCGAAGGAAGAAGTAGCAGAGAAGGCCTGCCTTTGTCTCCATCTAGTGGGCCCTCCTCCTTGGCTTCGCCGTCACCTAGCCCCGTTTAGGTCTCGCCGTCGACCTGCTCCGCCTCAGCGCATCTAGCGGGCCACCCGCCTTGGCTTCGCCGTCACACAAATTGTCGTTGTCTTTTCTAGAACTTGTCATCTTAGGGTCATCCACCAAGATATGAAATTTTTAGATGGCCCTTGCAGGTTTATCTGAAGTACATATTTGAGCTCGAACAAGACTAATGATCAAATTCTCATGGAAAAGACACAATGACCGAGCAGGTGGAGGGGAGTCTCTGGAACCACTCCGCAAAGCGGACAGTAAACTGAATTGGGCCAGCCTCTTTTCTGCAAGTTATCTGCATTAAGGATCTTGCATTGCAAAGCAACCCATGCGAAGAACTTGATATGGGTTCAGAGTTTGCACGCCAAAGGTGTTTGTGATATGGTTCCTTGGTAGAGGCTACAAACTGGGCTTGATACGCCGATTTGGCACTGTGAGTTCTATGAGTTGTCCATGGCCTAGTAATGGCATCCTTTGTGCCTGGAATTAGATGGGCTTTTGCCCGGCACGACGGTCCAACAAGCGGATAAGGCAGCAGTTGCCACTGCCTTGAACGGTTCGTGTGTGTGCATGCGCCTGTGGCGGCTTGCATAGAAATGGAGCGGCAGCTTTGGATTCCCCGGCAACGATAATCTCGTCGTGCGCTTGGGAGACGCGAGCTTAACCGCTTCTTGCGCTAGCCGTTGCAACGGCCAGCCAAGGTCGATCCCTCTCCTCTTATCTGGTTCGTTCCTCTCCCTTTTGCGTCCCGGTTTGACGAGCTAAAAACCCTAGTTTCTAATACCTTCGGTTTGGTACTTTTCGGGTATATTTCACCTCTATTTCCTAAGCTATGGGATTGAGGTAAGCAAAATCCCTTGAGGTTGAATTAATCTCTTGGGTGCTGGCCAAGGTGTAAACTTGAGGCTGTGAACTTTGGCTTGGGTTCCTTTGGGCTGAAGGATTGAACTCTGTGGTCCTGTGCTACCGCGAGCTGCTCCTCGGGGTCTTGGTGCGGTGATTCTTTATCGCTGTATTGAGATTGACGGCATTGTATCTCCAAGACATATTGTCATTGCTTGCTCTTGTGCGACGGCAATACCGTTTTCTAGGACAACGTCCTTAAGACGTGTCTTGTCTGTCCTCTCACTGGTTTGAGCCCAGTGTGCTATAAGTTTCTCAAATCCCTTCTTGTGAGCTTCTGTACAACGCTAATCGAGGTAAATTTGGGGACTTTGCCAAGTACAAAGGGGTAGTTTACCTTAATTTGGGCACTGTACATTGGATATGGGTCTGGCGTTGAGTTAAGCTCGATGATGATTATGGATGTGAGATTGTTTATGTCAATTCATTGAATGTGTGCGTGCTATATTGCTGATTTAATCCAATTTAATTGAGCCATGCTACTGGGTTAATTCAGTTCTGTGATGTCCTGGATTGTTGCTTAATTATGTTGCTACCCTATCATCTCAGTAGCATATATACATGTTGAAAAGAAATATACTTAGCACATGTTTCTTGCTGATTGCTACTGTCTAATGTGCCGTTTTGACTGAAATTTTGAAGAGCAGCAATCAGGAGATTAAGGCTCATTTTAGATTGAGATATATTTCATCTATTTATCATTTGCTAATTCTCTGAATCTGCCATAATATAATCTGTGATCATATATATATATATATATATATAGCCCAACTCTATATGAGTTGAGCTGATGCCATGGACGGAAGACGCCGTGTTAGTTTAGTTTGAAAAATCCGAGACTCAAATGGCGATCAACCGTCCATCTTGATCTTCTCGTTGAAATCTCTTAGACAACCAAATTTCGTATTTTTTAATTTTTTGCTATTTGTTTTGTATTTTGAAAATCACCGATCTAATTAGTTGTGAAGCGCCCAATTTGCTGGTTTTAAAAATACAAAATAAATAGCAAAAAATTCAAAAAATACGAAATTTGTTCGCTTAAGAGATTTCAATGAGAAGATTAAGATGGACGGTTCGGATCGGTCATTTAAGTCTCAGATTTTTCAAATTAGACGCAAGCACTAAGATCTTCCGTAGTTTTCAAGCACCATAGCCCATCTCTCTCTCTCTCTCTCTCTCTATATATATATATATATATATATATATATATATATATATATATATATAGTATGTCGTTGAAGGGCTATTCTTAGCAACCTGACATATTGAATCTAAGAGCAATTCTATAACAATTTAAAACTGAGCATTGTTACTGTTAAATGTTATAGATTTCTGCATATTATCAAGTTACTATTTTGCTGAACATGAATTATTAAATTGTTGTAATTGCATTGATAGAATTCATGTCAGTAGATTAAGTTCCTGATAATATTGATAATCTACTATTATTTGAATCTGGAATTTCTCTCTCTCTATATATATATCTCTACTCCTAAAAAGACTGTTGTGGTGATGAGTCATGGCTCATCAAAGCAATCTGAACCATTCAATTTAATTTAACGGCTACCCACATCCCGATCCGCATCCTCCTCTCCACCAATCCACACGCGAGCACGTCGACCCCGTCCGTCTGCGTCCACCGATCCACGCCTCCTCCTCCACCAATCCACATGCGAAGTACGGACCCTCAACTAGTATATATATATATATATATATATAGGTAGGTCAGTCCAAAGCTTGATGAATTGGGCAAGCTCCTCATGGACCTTGCTTAGGTTGCTCATCCTGCGAATCCATTGCTTATTCTGCAGCGCTTCCTGGACTGATTTGTAGTAGCAGAGGGGTGCAATTTCTGTAGGGGCTGATCCCATCAACCAACGGATCAGTCCAAAGATCTGTGAGGTGATTATCACCTAACGTGATGCTTGTACTGGCCTGGAATAAGGTTGTCTGGTCGGTCCAGGCAAACACGAAACAATGGCCATGGCCTTGAGCTGTCAGTCCACGTTTTCCAAATCCATCTCTGCCATGTTCTTGACTCGAACACCTCCTGCCGACTTCGTTCTACAAACTTTTTTTTCCATCTAATAACCAAAACACTCCCTGTTCCTCCATGCTCGGCTCCCTTCCAGAGAAAATTCCTGCGCATCTTATCAATCTTCTTGGAGGCCCAGGCACTTAACTGGAAGGCTGAGGGGTAATGCACAGCTATTGAGGTAAGGACCGAGTTAACCAGCACTAGTCTTGCCGCCTTCCCGCCTTCGAGAGGAGGCCCCCCTTTTCAACAACGGAAATGCTTGATTTCATTGATGACATCTTGCTTGATTCATTGATTTCAACTGGATTGATGATGGATTAATTTGATGTACTAGTAGTCAGCAATTAATTCTCAGTTGCTACATCGTGATTACCATTGGCGGCACTCGATGTTCATGTCCTCCAGGCATGTTTGGAAGCAAAGTTTTAAAAAACTATGGTTTTGAGATACCAAGGTTTGTAAGTGTTATACACAAAAATACCATGGTTTTGCCAACCTCCACAAAACCATGGTATTTCTTGGAACTACAAAGCGTTTGGTTACAAAGTTATTTTCTATGAATAGTGATAGCAATGAGCCAAAATTTAGCTCAAAGTGGAGTTTCCAAAACTCCAAAAATATCATGGTTGCCAAAATCATGGTTTTCAAAGCAATGTTTTTTGCAGAGTTACCAAACACCTCATGGCTTTAGAAACCATGGTATTCTTCAAAATCATGATTTTGTCTAGAAACTATAAAAATACTTTGTTGCCAAATAGGGTCTAAATTATTTACCGTTGCTAGGAAGCCCACCAACTGTTCGATGAAACGTGTCTATATGCACGCAGTGAGGATACAACAAACCAAACAAATTTTCTTTAAAATCTGGCTTAATACAAGCATGCAACCAAACACCATCATTGTACACACTCAGTCAGCTTGACCAAATCGTACGGAGCAAGCTGTATTGAGCTAAGCAACCAAACGACCATAAAAGGTCATGTCCTTTGCACGACGCGTTGCGGTGCAATGGCTTCTAGCCGTTTAGTATGTCCTGTCTCTCTGTCACTGCAACGCGACGCCAAAGTTATCAGGACCTAATTATGGATATTTGGTGATTTACGGCTCAAAGCATTTCTCCCGCTGATTTGTCACACTTCCGTCCTTTTCTTCTCCATACATCAAAAGAAATATTCTGAGTGTTAGAACATTGATTCAATGATTCCCCAATTTTTTTTACCGTGCTTCGGTTGCCACAATTTTCGTGAGCACACACGGAGACACGTAATCATGCACATGTGCAGCCAGGAAGCAAAAGGTCCCCAGCCCTTTAAGTCCTTGGACCATCTCTAGCACGAGCTTTAAAACACTATTTATTATAGAGTAACTGCGGGAGAAAAGAAATCTTTTACAGTATAATATAAAGTATAAAGGATTTTAGGAGATAGATAGAATATGTAGAGAATAGTGTTATAGAGAAAAATTTGAAGTGTTTGGTGGAGATGCTCTCTAACACAGGGAATGGGTATATATGATTGGGGGTGGTTGATGGCTAATGTAGGATAGGGAGCCGGTGCTATTCGCACCCCTGCCTCCTGCCAAATTGCCAATGTGGAAACGGGCGGGTAAAGAGAGTGGCAAATCATCAAATACCTATGTTTGGAAATGGCTAATGTAGGATAGGGAGCCGGCTATTTGCCACTCAAAATATTTCTCTTGATATATGGAAGTGGCAAGTCTTTAAAAAATGTTTAAAGGGTAAATCATCAAATACCGATGTTTGGAGTGGCAAATCATCTATTATTTCTAAAAAGACCGACATGTACATTTATGCAAGCTTAATTATATATGCTAGTGTAGAATTCACCATTTAGAGATTTGCCATTAAAAAAATGGGTATTTGTAAAGGATAATTAGATACATGACACTCCCGAATTTGGTGTTTTTATTTGTAATTATGCTAGTGCCAATTTGCAAAAATTGTACGAATGTCGTTACCAGACAATTTTGCTCCTCTATCCTCATCTCATTTTCATCAATTATGCCATCGTTTCGTCTTCCTCCTCTCTTCCTCTCTCATGGCAATGGTTCTTCACCAAAGTACTTCCTCCTTGAGCTCCTCCCTTTGCCCGAGCTTCTCTAGTGACACCGTCTTGGTATCGACCTGCTCCAAGCGCCGTCGACACTACCTCCCTTCATTGCCTCCTCCGGCTAGAGATCCCCTCCACGATGGGATCTTGGGGCGACAGGATTCCCTCTATGGCAAGAGTTTAGGCGTGGTTTCCATGGCAGAGCTTGGAAGTGGCATCCATGGCATGAGCTTGAGTGGTGATACAATCGGACTATCTATGTCCATCTATGTCCGCGCCTTTCTAGTTTGGCTTGCTTGCTCAGGTTGTTGCTAGGTGGGGGTAGCTAGGTAGCGAAGAAGGAAAGGTTCCTGTGGTGGTTGCCGCCAATGGTGACCAAGGGATCAGAGCCAGAGATAGGTGGTTGCTAAGAAGGAAGAATGGAAGGATGGAGGAGACACCTTTCTAGATCAAGCGTAGCTTGCTTGTGTTTGGTGCTCAGCGGAGTTAGGAAAGAAGAAAGGTTCTCGTGGTGGTGGTTACTGTCGATGGTGGTCGAGACTAAGCTCACTAGAGCTTGGTGAAGTCATGGAGAAGCCTCGGGTTGTCACCTTTGCTATTGGGGCGTCGTGTGCGAGGGCTTAGAGGGTTTGCTAGGAGGGGAGCAATGAGGAAGAAGGTCCAAGGGCAAGACTCTCTTAATTTTTGAAATGATACATATATACAATTTTTAAAACTTTGCAATGACATGGTTACAAAATGCCGACCTTTTAGTTTTAAATCTCTGAATCGCGAACTCTGCGATGAATATACATATAATTGACCCATTTATTTATTGGCCTGAAATATTGAACACTGCTATACTGTTTTTTTACGCTGGATCAATATGCAAGAATCTCCGCTTGCAAAATGCAAACGGTGCCATGCAAAAACTTACGCAAAGCGGGTGGTGGGATCAGCACCATGGTTACGGATAAGCAGATGCAGATTTGATTGCTCGTCAGCCTGAAGGTTCCTGCGGCTGTGCCCTCCCTGGTCGTCCTGTTTGGACTATGGAGGCTGGTGTTCTGCGTCATAAAATGGATTTCGAATCACATGAAAGTGTCATCCGCTGCGCCACCGTTCTAAGCATGACATTTTTTAAAAAACTAATTTATTATATTTTTAACGCCTTTTGAATCTTTTCTCGAAATTCTCGATGAAGTAACAAGATAAACATTCTCAATTATTATTAGTTTCGGCTTCTCGAAATATTTTTCAAAACTATCAAAGTTTAATTTTAGAAAAAAAATTAAACTATTTTATTTACGAATAGCACGGAAGGATATCTTCTGCAGTAAGACAGAGCGTTTTTGTACTCCTGACATACAGGCTCTACTCACGATAGGCCCATATGTGAGAGACAATGATTTTTTTTTAATTTTTTATATTTATTTTAAATCAAATTTTAAAAAATAATACGCCGTTTCAAAAAATTAAAAAACTAGCCGTCTCCCGCCCAACCGTCGGGTGGCAACTAAATTCCCGCCCGACTGTCGGGCGGGATTCCAAATAATTCGCCCGACCATTGGGCAGGAATTGAGCGCGGAAAAATCCCGGGGGTATTGCGGCCATATAAGGCGCGCTATCGCTGGCTCTCAGCTGTGCGTCGAGAGAGAGAGGGGAAAGGGAGAAAGAGAGGAAGGAAGGAAGAGAGAGAGAGAGGAAGGGAGAGAGAAAGGAAGGGAGACGGAAAAAAGAAGGAAAAAGGTAATTAATTAATTAATTTTGTAATGTAGTATGAATAAAAACATGGTAGGTTAGTCATACGGACATTATATTGTATGTTTAAGTTAATTAGTTTAGGACCTCCTCCCAGGGGGCAGCTTGGTTCTCTGGTAGGGCCAGGCTCGACGAGCCTGGGACGTCGTGGCAGCCCTGGGGGTGCCGCCGATTGGGCAGGGGCCCACCTTGCAGAGACCACTCTCTGGAGCGTTGAGGCCTAGAATGACGCAGGCGGCGCCGAGCCCCCGCGCAAACGTTGTAGGTGAGTGCAATGCTATTCCATATATAATTCACTACAGCTGCTACATTCAATCTAGCAAGTACGTATTGCAGGTAGCCGCTTTGGGGACTGGGACAGCCCGGGCTATGTCCTCCCTCCTGATCTGTACCTCACCGAGTTTGATGTCGACTCCTTCTTCACAAGTCAAGACGTGCTGGGCTCGTCACAGCTGGTAGGGGCACCCCCTCCACCGACACAGGCGTCCTAATCGAACGTCGTGACACCTCCTCTGGAGGAACGACTTCTTCGGGACGTGCACCCACCGAAATGCTATACCTTCCCTTCTGGACAGATCAGAGCGTAACGCTACAAGTGTCATGTTGAGGGATCTGTTAGAGGGGCCGTCCTAGGAGGGGTTGTCAGTAGATGTAGATTTCACTGCTTCTTTTCTATCTTTTTGTGAACCTCATGTGTACTAATTGCACAAACCTTGTGTGTACTAAATGTCATTCTTTTCACTCTCCTTAATGACCATCGGATTTTGTTAGTTTCATAGTCAACTAGGCATTTTGCAAATTGCGTCGAGGGTGCCAGCAATGTGAGGAGGCCGGCTCGAGTTAAAGGGTCGACCACCATGCAGCATAGGACGACTCTTATTTTTTTCATGATTTTTCAGAGTATCCCCGAGGGGCCCATGAGGAGAGAAAAACCCCTAAGTGACCATGATTTTGTCAGTTGCATGGCTGACTAGGCATTTCTGTAGTCCACCGGACTAAGTCCGATGGTGACTAGACTGAGTCCGGTGGGACACAGTACAGTGCACACGGGGGACTAGGGCATAGCGGACTGAGTCCACTGGCCACCGGAGCCTTGGTGTTCAGTGGGCACCGGATTGAGTCCGATAGGACGTTAGATAAGGCTGGTAAGCGTCAACTTGTCCTGGATCCCAAGCATGTCCGCCAAACGATGACTTGTCTATTCAAACAAGAGCTAGCTACAACATCCAGCCAACCATGATAAGAGATCCAAACTTCTACAGGGGATGACCACTGTGCACACATGGAGTTGACACAGTTGTACAAACCTTCGACCATGTTATCGAATGATGGATTGGCCGACATTTCTATCGTTGCGCGTTCTATGCAGTGAATCACCCACACTACCGCGACCCCAGTTACAATACTTTTCCTTCTCACGTTTTGTACCTTCCCACATGTAGACCGATGACTACGGCTTCACCAAATAGATGGACGACCCCTTCTCAATGGCCGCTAATAGCTACATCGAACATCTTCATGCAAGACTCTTCCGCATTCATGAGCGAATAGACCAGGCTACTCGCTTGAATAACGTGTACTCCCGTGTTGAAATATTCCCCTGCCGCCGCTAGCAGTATTAGATGCAGTACAAGTCACTTTGCTTGCCCAAGGATCCGTTTCTTGCTCTTGAGCAGTATTAGAGGCTACGTCCATCACATTCAGTTATTTATCCTATGCATTGTCACTGGAGCTTTCCTTCTGTGCAGTAACATTGTTCCATACTTCAACGCCTGAAGATGTTTTCTTTTGTACCTTTTGTGAACCGACGGGCGGCGCTTCTGCCACCGAGCTAGCGAGTGGTGCTTCCACATCCATTGGTGCCCTCTACCCCGCCACGTCCGGCTTTTCAAGGCAAACTACGCAGTAGACTCAAGGCAGGCATAGCGTCCCTTAAGGATGATAAAGTCCCAAGGGCACATTGGTTACAAGGGTTGAGCTAGGCGCACGCGCTTCACCGAGGTTGTGGGTTTGAACCCCGTCCTCCCTTTTTTCCACCGGATTTAAATCCACTCCGTTGGTTGGGTGGGATGAAATACCGCCGCCCAACCAACGGGCGAGATCTTATAAACCGCCTGATGGACGGGCTAGATTTATTTCCTGTCCGACCGTTGGGCAAGAGACGGTTAGTTTTCTAATTTTTCGAAACGGTGTATTATTTTTTAATTTCAATTTAAAATAAATATAAAAATTAAAAAATTCGAGAGACAACTGCACACTGTCTTCACGGCGGCGGACTTGAGCCAAGCATCCGAGACCACGGCCTTGGTAGCGCAAAACGTGGGCCGGCCCATTGGCCTGGCCGCTGGGGCTTCGGCCCACGCGTCTACCGCGAATCTCTCCACTGGTGATGGCTCGCTGGCCTTGGTCACACGGCCCACAAGCAGTCTTCATCAAGAGCACGTCTCAACGACTCAAGCTGCTGCTGCTCTACAAGCAGTCTTTGTGAATGTTTAGAGTGGCCAAACCAAATGAATAATAAATTAGCTAAGCTGAATGTTAAATTAGACATCGAGAAGTTCTTTAATTTACTTTTCAAAGCTGGCTCTCTTTATTTATGTTATTTTTAAAAGCTTTTAGAAGTGGTGGCTTCTAAAAACTTTTAAATTAGCAATACATTTTAAGCTATCACAAGCAGTAACTACAGCTAACCTTGTTATCCAATGGCAGCACAACATATATAATGACATGCTCAAAGACATGAAGCACCATAGCCTTCAACGCGTTTGATGATACACGCAGCAGAAGAGTGAAACAAGAGAGAAGGGAGAATGCGCCACTAGTGGTGAGCGCACCCACCGCTCGGTCACTTGCACTCCACTCCTGCCTCGGCGGCTCGCCGGGGAGTGCTCTTCCGCCGGCTCCCGTTCTGCCGGAATCCGTTGGGCTTCGACGTGATCACAGGGCCACCCTTGCCGTCCTCCTCCTCCACGGAGTCGGAGCTTTGCTTCGGCCGCCGCCGCCTCCGCCTCTTCTTCCCCCCGCTGTTCTCAGCTGGGCTCTTGGAGTCCTTGCTTGACGCGACCGGTTTCACACCGTCTCCATCCTCCTCGGCCTTGGCGATGTCGCCCTCTGCTTCGTCAGTGCCATCGTTGAGAGGTAGTGGCTTCTGAGGCCGTCCCCTCCTCCTGTGGGCTGGAGCCGCCTCCTCGCCGGCGCCGTCGTCGTCGTCGCTGCTCTCAGCTTCGACCGATTTTCTACCCTTCCCTGTAGACCTACCCATTTCAGGGCAGGGCAGGGCAGACCGGCAGAGAGAGAGAGAAACCGACTTTAAGAAGGGAACTTGCAGCTTGGTCAATCACTGGAACTGCAGAAAGTGGACAAATAAACCATGTTATGATGAGACTAGAGGGAAGAAAAGATGTTGCTAATTGCTGACAATTCAGCAAAGGGCAATATTCAGAATTTCAGATGCTGAAAGAGGAAGGGAAGCTACGATGCATTAACAGTACTGTGGGAAATATTAGCTCTGTTTGTATCAACACCAAGCAAAAAGCAGTGGCACATATATCTAAGGAACAACCAATGGAGGATGATAAGAGCATCGAGCCAGCTCAACAACCTCATACCAACAACTAGTGGAGCAAAGAACAGGAACAGGAACAGGAACAAGAACAAGAACATGTATCCCTGACTCCTGAGTCCTGAGAAGTGAGAATAACCTTATGCTAAGAACTCCACAGATTACTCCACCATGCACTGGGATCCTAAATCACGATGGAATGGATCGAAGAGCAGGAACCGAAACAAGAACATGAAGGAGCAGAGCTGACCTCTCCCGTATCATGCATGGTTCATGCCTGAACCTCACATGCCATCTCAAGAACCCCTGACTGATCGCTGGGTGTGCCGACTGCCGAGAGATCTTGCAAGGCTCTGAAATAACCTGAGAAAAAGAACAGGGTAGATGGAGGCGAAGGAGGTGTGGTGACGGGTTTTCTATAGGTAGGTGGCCGTTTGAGATATTGTCAGCAGGTGAGGGTGGGCTTGGAGTGTGCACACAGAAAAGTGTGGCAACCAAGCCAAAGGATCAGCTGCAACGTTTCTCTCTCTTTTTGTGTGTGAGAGAGAGGGACCTGAGAGAGAATATTTTGATGGAATTTGACGTGCCAATTAAAGCTAGTTTTGTTTGGGTATAACTGAACGGTTAGAACGAAGGGTTAATTAGTGTTAGGAATTTAACAACATTCTAGATCTAGACGACATTAGAGGTACATGTTTAGCAATGCAGTTTAGCACGAATGTATATCTGCAGGGCATGATTACAGGTGTTTCTTTCCAAAAATGCAAGCACATCGGACCACCCGGATCACGGCCACATGCCGGCCACTGACCCCCTGCGTGCCCTGCGCTACGGCTACGTCATCTTGAAGGGTTACAACGGCAGTGCCCCCTTTATATAAGGCATAGGGTACATAGTCTAACTCTAACTTTATCCTCCACCTACTTATTACAACTCAGAGTCCAAATGTAACCCTGTTCGTACACATATTCGACACAAACTCTTACAAACTTCACCATGACGAATATGACATCACCACCTAGAACTTCTAAATTATCTTATGCGAACATCCGTATACTCGGACTCAAGTTAATACTTTGCAACATATTGAGAGCTGCCCGACGAGTCTGACTTGTCCTCAGACCCAATGTCTTCTTGCGCGCTATCTGCACGCCACCGCACACCTCGTGCGCGAACATGCCGCATGTTGGTCGCCCACATCACTGACACAAAATTGCTCTCAGTGTAATGATGGCGTCCTATGCTGCACGTATGTGGTCACATCACCTCCGCCAATGCTCTCACCGCTTCAATCTATCCGGCCGCTCGCCACGTCTAGCCCTTTGCCGATCTGATCCTGAGCCAGAGTCTCTGCCGCTGCTGCATCGACTCCCTAGCCACTTTGTTGGCCTGATTGCCACGTCTGGCTGATCCTCACCAACTGTAGCCTATCGAACCGTCCGAGCGCCTGCCCGGAGTGTCCGACACCATTGATCGAATCATCGATCGCCGCTATGCTCCACCTTGCATCACGAAGCATTATCAGTCGCCGTGTAGAGACATGATCTTCACGCTTCCATAGAGATCTTCTACATAGCCAGCCTCGCTTTGATAACACTTGTTAGAAATTTAATGCCATGCTAGATCTAGGCAACACTGGAGGCACGATGTTTGGTAACACAATTCAACATGACTGTCTACATATGCGAGGCACAATTATGAGCGCTCCTTCTCAAAAGCACAAACACACCGAGCCACCTGGATCACGGCCACATGCCGGCCGCTGATCCCCTGCGCACCCTACGCTACAGCCAGGTCATCTTGATGGGTTATAGCGGCAGTGACCCTTTATATGAGCCCAAAATACAGAGTCTGTCTATAACTCTATCCTCCACTTGCCTATTACAACTCAGAGTCCAAACGTAACCCTATTAGTACACATATTTGACACAAACTCTTACAATAAGATACATGCCACTGAAAGTTGTCATTTCACACGTATGCCATTATAGACCAGAAATCACTCCAATGACATTATAAAGTGCTAAGACTAACAAATATGTCATTATAGACTTTCTTGCCCCTTTTCTTCTCTTCAAATTTACGCTAAAACTACCATTGGGACTTATTCCTCCTCCCTTCTCACCTTCTTCTTCCATTTGTCTTATTCTTTCTGTCATCTTCCACGAGCTCCATCAGTGTCGATGACCCGAGCACCTACCGCCCTTCCTCTGCCTCCTCCTCTAGTCAGCCACCATCCTCTCCCTCTCCCTCCCCGAGCGGCGGCCAACCCTCTCCTTCTCCTCCTTTGCCTCCCCGAGCGGCACCACACAAGGCGGCGACTGTTGTGGTGGCAGCACGCCGCAGCAGAGGAGCAAGGTGGCGACAGTAGCAAGCAAAGGCATGCGACAACGATAGCAGCAGGCAGAGGCAGTGGCTAGCAGCGAGGAGGTGCAGGACAACCTGGGAATGCTCTCGATCTGTCGGCTTGGTGCAAAACTAACTTTGTCGACGACGACTCCAAACCCTAGAACTCGCTGCCGGAGGGCTAGAGGTGATGGCTCAGGAAGAGCATCGTGGATGGGCTGCTGTGGAGAGAGAGGGAGAGGGACAGGCGCTGTGGTAGGTTGCTATGGAGAAAGAGGGGCACTAGCCATGGTCATGGCCGACAGGAGTTTCTTGGGAGGGAAGAAGCACGAGAATCGGATGTGGATTGGAGGAAAAAGGAGGTGAGAGGTATTTAGATCCGAAAATGTTCATAATGTCATATCCGTGACTCTTACAACATTGTAATGGCATGTGACAATTTTTCACTTTATAATGACATATGTGTGAAACAACCACTTTGTAGTAGCGTGTATCTAATTAACCCTAAATGAAATGTTGGATTTCGAGAGATATTTTTTTCAGAGGAGCTTTCTCCAGAGAGGTCCATACTACGACAAGCTTCTTGACAACCTCACCCCAAATCTCACTAGAATTTTAACCACTTGCGGTACAATAGACCATCTCCAATAGTTTTCACTAAAATCGGCTCCCTATACATACTCCTAAAAAAGATTCTCTCCCTATATTTCTACCATCTCCAACATTACTCCTCACTCCAATAGAATATTGGAAACATACAGGAAGAAGAGACTCAAGATAGACTCTTATATTTAGGAAACGAGATATAAAATTTTAAAAATAGGAAGCTTATTGAGCAATTTGGAGAGCTCCTCAAATTTTAAGGAAAATGAGGAGACCGACTGTTGGAGACGGTCTCCAACAATGTTCTCTTTAATCCGTTCTCTTTACCCATTTCTTACCTAGATTCTTTCTTTACATTTCCAACTTCTCTAACAATATACCTCCAAAGGCGTTGATAAAGGGGAAAAAAAGGAGAGAGAATCACTTTCCAAATTAAAGGAAATTAAAAAAAGAATCCCTTCAAGAAAAGAATAATGAAATGGATCTATTGAAGCGTGAAGAGAACGATGTTCTATAAAAAAAAGTGAAAAGAGAGGGGGAAGGAATCGGCTGGAGATGGTCTATGTCCTGACCAAACAAACCATGGATCGCTCGCATCAGAGAAGCAACGGTCGTCTCTCACGATGCCAGCAGCAGCTGGCAGCGTCTTGCTTCCAACACACGGAAAGGAGAGGCCGTGGTGATTCCTCTCATGGCTTCACCATCATTCCATGGATCACCACACCAGCAGAACCATGACACATGCAACTTGCGCAAGTAATAAATCTACGCTCTGCGGCTCTGGTGATCAGCAGAAGTAACTTTGTTCTACCATGAGTCCATGACCATGTTGCTTGAGCTTTTACCGGAGAAGCGAGCGAGAGTGATTAACCAGGCCGGGTCCAGGAGTGGGACTTCACAGAATCACAGGGGGAGGAGGCCACGAGAGGCGGTGCTGCTTCCGAAAGGTGACAGGGAGCCGCAGGCAGGTGCTGTCTGCTGCTGCCGACAGCCGCACGCAGCTGCCTGTAGGCTGCAGAGGACGCCCGCGCCCGTGCCACCCCCCCCTCTCCTCTTCCTTCCTTTCTTTCTTAGAAAAATTGCTCTTATAATACTCTACAAAAAGCACTTTAAAAATATACCACCTCATAAAGTGCACTCGTTCTAACAACAACGAAAAATTCACTGTTTCCTTGCTATAGCATTATACCACTAGATCAGAAACCAAAAGCCTAGATGAAGCATCCATCTACCTTCTATTAACCCTACCGTTATCTCACCTCTCTCTCTCTCTCTCTCTACTCCCTCCTTTACTCCCCCATCGCCTGACAAGCGACATGGCATCGACACGGGCCAGCCGCTGCTCCTTCTCTGCTGTTGTGCACTTGCGTGGGGAGGGCAACAAGGGAAAGAGAGACAGAAGGGGGAGGCGACGAGGGAGAGAGAGGCGGAAGGAGGAGGCAATGAGGGGGAGAGAGAGTCAGAGGGGAGAGAGAGACACACAGGGGAAGAGATAACGGTGGGGTTAAGTATGGATGTTTGGATGGTTCATCCGGCCCTTTCGCTTCTAATCCAATGCTCTAATGCTAGTGAGGGAATGGTATTTTTTCGGTGCTATTAGAGCGAGTGCACTTATTGAAATAGTATGTTTTCAAAGTGCTTTTAGTGGAGTGCTACGTGAGCAATTTTTCTTTCTTTCTTTTATCATCGTAGCTTTGATTATAAGTCTTTTATAATCTCTACCACATAGAATAAAAATTGGTACGAATTAAGCCATCTATAATTCTGTAGTCGATTATAACACGTAAAGAAAGACAAGTTATGAGCATAGACAAGCTTGTATTAAAAAAACTAATTACCTATATCCATTGTATAAACTATCTACAAGATTATTTATAAATGACATGGTAACTTGATATAGCTATCTAGAGCACTGTATCTTAGTGTTTTTCTTTCTCTCTCTTGATTATTTGGTACTGTGTTTTCAGACACGCACGTACGCAAGCGCGGGATCTCTCCCTTTCCGCGGCCGTGCTACGCTTTTTGTGGTGTCCAAACTCGAGCTCGAGCGTGGCCGGCCGCGGATGCATGCCGTCTAGCTGTCCTGCCACTGTGATACACTGGGTTCCAAGCTCTCTTTGCTCGTGGTCAGGACTCAGTAGGACAGACTACTTTGCTCGTTTGCTGGTAGCTTCGGTACGAAGAGAGTGCGTAGCACAGTAAGACTCGAGATGCAGAGGATCGATAGATGCTCGTGGAAGTTGAGTGCCAATACCGGGCAGAGCTAAATTATTGGAAGCTAAACTTTGAGGTTTCTACTATTCTATAAACAGTTTGAAAAGTCGTTTCACTTGATTCGACCAGTTTTTAAGAGCTTCAAGAATGTGCATTGACATTTTCAATAAATAGGATCGAGAAGTCATATTGTTTGGTTTATTAGGGTATTCCCAGTGCGTGGTTTCAACAAGTCCGGTTTAAACGTCCCACATCATATAGAGATGACTATAGATACAACGATCACAATGCGCCGTATTTACAAATTAATTTATTCATTTTTTTTCTATTTATAAGCTTTATAGAAACGACTTAATACTCTCGGTAGAGATTTATTTTCCTTATTTCTATGACAGAGACCTTCTTATATATAAGAAACGACTTTGTTCTCTCTCTTTATTAATTACCTTTATCTTAGCAATCCATCCTGTATGGTACCTATAAAAATGACTAGCATCATTGCATTGAAAGTTCTCTTTGAAAGGGTCTAGCTGCATTGCTGATAAGCAGTTTAAAACAAGCAGTGATCGTTTGTTAGTTATCTGGTTGGAGATCGAGCCGGATAAGCTTCAAATGCCGGTCTGAAATACAGTGTCAGCTACTAAAATACAGTCTCAACTACTAAAATGGTACTAGCATATTAACACTGATTGAATAACCGACGAGTGCTTCTGAATCTTTATAGTAAAGTGTACGCAGCGGTCCAGGATGCAAAGTAAAAACGGAAACAACCTGCAGCCCGGCCGTCCGGCGTGTGCGGAGATTTCTCGGCACCGGTGGAGCGTGGCAGGCCGGGGCCAGACCAGGCCAAATGGGGAATTTTATTTTTTTTATATTTATTTTTTGTCAGAAATAAATAAATGATATTTAATTTTAAAAAAATAAATAAATAGACTCCCGTCGCCAACCCGTTGGGCGAGAAAGTTGAGCGGGTTTAAATCGCCCGTCGGTCGGGCGAGATTATAAAAATCCGCCCGACGGACGGGCGGGAATTGCTTCGGCCCGGGGAGAGGCAAATACCGCCTGATGGGAAGGCGAGTTATATAAACCGCCCGTTTATCGAGCGGGCTTTGGTCCGCCTACTGTGATGTTGGGCAATAATTATAGTCCGCCCGCCAATAGGGCGGGATTCTGCAATTTTTTGTAATTTTCAAATTTTTTTCCAATTTTCAAAAAATATAAATTATATGATTTCAGAATAAAATAAGTAATGTATCATAAAATAAAACTAAATAAATAGAGTCCCGACATCATTTGAAAATATAAGTCATAATAAATATTTTTTTTTACCCAAAAAAAAATTGCAAAAATGCAAATACCCATGATTTTAGAGCAACTGCAAAAATGCCCTATCACATGCAAGACCACATGACAAGAAAGACAATGCCACAGTGCAGATGCGCGGCAAAGCCGATGCTTGCGCCACCACACCATGGCATTGCCTATATTAAGGTATGTATGTATATGTGTATATTATATTATAGTATTATGTAATATGTTATCAATATATAATAGTTATAACACATATTATATGAACTAAATATGATCAGAGTATATATGACCTGCTATTTGGTCTATTTAATCTTTAAAAAAATAGAAAAATTGCATAAGTTTCTGCAGAGTGTTTTATACTAATAATTATTTGGAAAATTAAATGAATAGCTAGAGAAATAAACCGCCTCTCACGAGGGAAATTTTATTATCACGGTTACAACAAAGTTCCTATCGAGTACAACGGGATATTTCCCTTCTTAGTATCGAGTCCACCTCCTTTGCGCGACGTGCCTCTCTCGCTTTCTCTCCTCTCGGCCTCTCGGGTCTCAAAGAACTGACGTTCGGCGTCTCTTGTCGCCGGTATCCTCCTGCTAACGCTATGCGCTTGTCCTCTTGTTCCTCCTCATCGGGCGCCGCTAAACCATCGCTTCTTCCAACGAAACTCACGCCGATGTGTTTCTTGTGCGCCTCCGATTGTTCGTGTCTAGCCAACGCCGTAAATCGCATAGAGGTGGGGAGACTATTTGTTCAACATAAGTCAAGACAGAGATCATGTGCCATGTAGGTAGATATAATCATGCAGGATATGGTGAGCAAGTACCTTTGGACGCTCGCCAAAGGCAACTTTGGGTGGATCGTACTCGTAGTTTGCACACATGAAGAACCTCCTTCCGTAAGTATATGAGAAATCTTCGTCGGATTGAACAAACTTGCAAAGGTCACCGCAGGCTAACATTGGAACATTGACCCCTTCAGCACGGTGGTGTTAAACTTGCTTCATGGACGGTCCTCGAGTCGAGGTCGCCATTGCTCGTTACAACTAGATTTGTGCGGTGTATGGGCTGGAGTAATATGTGAGATTGAGAGGAAACTTGCAGAGCAGAGGACTCGGAGGCAAGAGGGAAATAAATAGCCAAGTTTGCTCGGTGCATAGACCGAGTTCATCTTCTTCTTCGCCTTTGATTTGATGTGATTGGACGGTGTCGCAGATGTTGGTAGCAAAGGCCCGCAATTATTGATGTGACCGGTGTCCGGTGGAGTCTCATGGTCGCCAGCGTGCCCGCAATTATTGATGTGACCGGTGTCCGCGGTATGCTGGGTCGCCAGCGCGTGATTTATGATGGATCTTTGCGGCAGCGATGTGACCGGACGCGAAAAGAGGTCTTGTTCGTCGCCGACGGCATGCAATGTTAGCAAAGTGAAATTAAAACAAGTGGCTAAAGCGGCTAGCCACCCGTCTTTGAAGGCGGTAATTCGACAAAGACTCATTCCTAGGCGGCTAGCATTCAAAGCCACCGCACTACTCCACCTTGTTATCTTGGCAAGACTTCTCCACCGACGGAATGAACGACGGAGATTACGCCATGTCAACGTGAGCAGTTAATTAATGATAATCAGAGCTAATTTAATCAGTCCGTAATGACGTAACGCCCTATATAGAGAGGAAGGAGGCAAAGACCGCTCTTTGCCTCTCGTCCCTCATTCACCCGTCCATGGTGACCACCCTTGCATATCATCGCACCCTGTATGTCATGCTAGCTTTCGAAATAAAAAATAGTACGTACCTATTTGTCTAATCCCCTAAAGGCCTTAAGTTCAGGTCATGCAGTTAGACCCCATTCATCCTTCACGGCTTACACGTCACATTTTGAGTATAATATAACCCGTAACATCGCAAAACATGCGATATTAGGATCATATTACAAACAAAAGCGACAAGCCGTGAAGGATGAATGGGTCTAAACAGAACATTCGCTGAATAACCACAGAGTTGAAAAAGCTAGCATGACATTGCTTCGTATCCCTGCCGAGTGCTGCTGGTCCATTTGATGGAAATAATATGTGAGATTGAGAGGAAACTTGGAGCGCAGAGGACTCGGAGGCCGGAGGGAAATAAATAGCCAAGTCTGCTCGGTGCATGGACCGAGTTCATGCTGCTGCTGCTGCATTTGATGTGACTGGACGGTGTCAGGCGGGACTGTTGGTCAGCAGTGCCCGCAATTATTGATGTGACGGTGTCCCGCGGCATTGTTGGTCGCCAGCGTGCCGCAATTATTGATGTGACCGGTGTCCGCGGCATCATGGTCGCCAGCCGCAATTATTGATGTGACCGGTGTCCGGCGGGTACTGTTGGTCAGCAGTGCCCGCAATTATTGATGTGACCGGTATCCGGCGGGTACTGTTGGTTAGCAGTGACGCGCATTTATTGATGTGATGGTGTCCGGTGGTTACTGTTGGTCAGCAGTGCCCGCAATTATTGATATGACGGTGTCCGGCGGGTACTGTTGGTCAGCAGTGACCCGCAATTATTGATGTGACGGTGTTCGGCGGGTACTGTTGGTCAGCAGTGCCCACAATTATTGATATGACGGTGTCCGGCGGGTACTGTTGGTCAGCAGTACCGCGCATTTAGTGATGTGACCGGGCATGCACTGTTAGCAATCATCGGCCTCCGATCGCAAGCGAAATGTGGCCGAGGCAGATGTAGGACACTGGTAGCATGTGTTTAATCATTAAACGATGTCAGTAAGCATAATGAACAACTTATTAATCCAATTCGTTAAGTACACCTCGGCCTATATAATGCGAGGTAGTCAAGGCCCCTCTCACTCCCACCCTCACTCTCACTCGACTCGTGTGTATACTCCCTACTAGGGTTGGCTTCGTAGGAGGGGAGGCGAGTAGAGATAGATATACCACATCGCACATATGGCTTCACGACCCACACCGAACGGTTGAATCCGACAAGCCTGGTGGACGTCAAATGGTCCTGGATCGCAAGCCCGTCTACCAACCGACGACCTGCATATTCGGACAAGAGTTAGCTATAACATAGAGCCCACAATGATAAGAGACCCAAACTTCTACGAGGGATGGCACACGCTAGCGACGGAGTGACACAGCCAGGCCAAACTTTTGACCAAAGTTGTCGAAGGATGGATCGCCGACGTTTCTCACAGCGTATTACGCTGTGAGTAACCAAACCGACAATGACCAAGTGTTTAATACATTTTCCATCTCACCTTTTTCTCATTTCTAAATGTAGACCGATGACTGCGGCTTTACCAAATGGATGGACGATCCCTTCCCAATGGCCGCGTTCAGTTACATCGAATATCTTCACGCAAGAATCTCCCGTCTTGAGGAGCGAGTTACATTTGCTACTCGCATGTACAACGCTTATACCCGTGTGGAACCGTTCGTGGATGGCAATAAACCTAGCGTCACTACTACATTAGGGTTTATTTCAAGTCATTTGCATCAAGATTCGCCACGTGGATTACTACCATGTAATGCGCTTCATATTGTCAACGCCATCGAGCACCATCTTCATCTCATTCATATCGTGCGTACTATAATCTCAAAGCCTTGAGATACAGTAGACTACTTATTGGCGTACAAGATAAAGAAGAATAGAACATGAAGTGGCTAATTCGGCCACCAGGCCGCATTCGAAAGCGGTAATGCGGGTAGCCCTCATCGTGTATGGCCACCTAAGGGTTTGCGTAGGGTGGCGGGGCCCACCGGTAGCGTGCACATAACTTCGCAAGCCACATTCGGCACTCAGCGGGGACAGAAAATACGAAAAATATCACGAGCGATAGATGGCATAAATAAAAAAGCTATAAAGCTAAAAATGACAAATGGCGAAAATGTTAATGCAACTCTTGAATATATACATCGAATGTACAAAAAATATGCAAAGAACGAAACCATCGTCGCCCCGCTGGGCTTCACCCATGGATCGATCCCTCGCAGGCCTTACGGGCCCGCCCCACCAGGCGCTTAGGAAGGTGAAGCGGTCCGTGGTGAACGTCCCGTGAGGACGAGCACGTGGTGCGAGCATCGCTAAGTCACCAAGGACGGTCAGAAGTCGCCGCAGAGGCGCCGACAACCGGAGAGCCCCAACCTCGTCGTCTTGGACAATCATGGTCCACGTCAAGGTCGCCGAAGCTCGTCGTCCACAACTGACCGACCGGATGTGCCACTCTGTGAAGATAGGACCTAATCCATGCAATGTCCACATTACTAAACGATAAATTATAAATACATGAAATTGAAGTGCTCGACTAGAAAACTAACTCGCACCAGAATAGAGGCGCGGTGCTCGTGGTGTGGGCTGCGCGACCGTGGTGGTGCCTCGGCTTCAGAGGGTGTGGGGCGCGGCGGTTTGGACAGACGACGCGCGGCAGAGGAAGACGCCCGACCTCGGCGAATCGCCGCCTCCACGCTCCTGGGGGCGCCATCGCGAGACGGCCGAAGGCCTCTGTCGGTACCCTCAAGGAGGGCAATCTTGGCCTCGGCCGACGTGCCGACCTCGCCAAACTGCGGCTGTCGCCCGCATAATCCTACATATGAAGGTAGTGTCACATTATAAATTTTAATAAAGGTAGGGTGGAGAAGGGCAATAAAGTTCATACCCTCGGTGTAGGTCAGAGGGCGTCTCGAAGGTCTGCAAAGACGTGAGGCGGATAGCTCACGTTGTCTTCTCGTAGAGCCTCTGGAAGGTCGCGAGTATCTCTCCTCCGTCATCTGAATGCGTCTTTGCATCGCGCCGACAACCGGCGTGCATCGACGTTGCACTCACGAAGAATGTCGATCGTATATAGGCCCATAGCAATCAAGCGGTGTATCTTTGAAAAAATAGAAATTAAGCGAGGGTAAAGATCTCAGATCACGCTTTGGTACGCACTTCGCGCGCGATGCAATGGTGCGTGTCGGTGGCTCGCGCGACGTGGGCGATCTCGGTGGAAGGGTGTGACCCACCCGCCCTCGAGACGCCTTATTGTACCACCGTCGACGACGCCGGATACGACGTGGCGTCGTCGGTGGTCCTCCTCGACCCGCTCATCTAGAGCATCCTCCCACTGTGCCACCCAAGGCTCCATCACAGGAGCCCACAGATAGCCAGCGGTGTGGCCACGTCTAGTGGATCTGCAGCAAACATCGAGTATGACACTTATAAGGCGGATTATCGAAATGGAAATTACAGCTTAATGGAAAAGATCTTCTTGGTGAGCTCGACGGGACGGTGTGGACAACGGTAGAGGGAAGTCTGGTGGAGGCCGAATCGCCGATCACCCGCTGCGGTGAGTACTCCTCGGCGAAGATGTCGAAGAGCAACAGGCGGTCGTAATCAAGATAATCGTCCCGCCATAAGCGACGACAGACCGTGAGGGCGCGAGCAAGCACTCGGTCCTCATTGTAGGGTGTCCAAACGACATCCCCTCCTGCACCTCGCCCGGTGTCTCACGACTTGGTAGTCCTTGTGCGCTCAACGTGGGCCCTGTAGGCCGCAAAAGGAGAAAACAATCAGAATAGTGCTATGTTACATAAATAATGCATAAATCATGATTTAAACATTACGCACCCTCCGCGAAACCAAAGGAAGCCCATGGTGGGCCTATCCTCCGGTGTGTCGTGGTAGTACACCGCCTCGGATCAGGATCCATGAGCGACGCCGAATGGCGATCCGCCATACGACCTGTTGTAAGCGAAGGGGCAACCACCGAGGATCGGTTGTGCATCCGTCTTCAGACGGCGTCGCACAAACCTCTCAGACGCCCCGCAAGGACAGTGAAGCCCAACTGTCATCGGGGACCTCGAGGGCACGGCGTCGGCGATCTCCTGGCGTGCAGGAGGTGCTTGTCGACGCAATGGCCGTCCGTCTTGGTGAACATCACCCACCGAACACCAAAGCGGTAGGCCTCAAGGTGTCGGGACACGATGGCGCCATCGGCTGGGGTGGATGTGCTCACTTTGTCAATGTTTGCAAGTACCAATGTTAGCATGTAATTTAAGAAAGACAAGTCTGCTCGTTAGTTCTACCGTGAATCGCAAGCCACCTCTTGATGGACCACATGTCTCCGCCGAGGAAAGGCGGTACACTCCTGCGCTGGTGCACGGACTACCCGGCGAACCGCCTAGCAGTCGACACGCCAGCGGTGAGACGCCCACCGCCATGACCGTGCACCGGCGCCACGGAAGCCCTGAAGGTGCGAGACGCCCCGCAGAGTCGGTGCCATCTCCCGCACGGAGGTGAAAAGTGTGTCTCCGGCCTCCATCGGTCCACAAGTCTTGCAAGGAGGACCGGTCAAAACCGAACGCCTCGCGACCGCCGGGCGGGTCTCCAACGAACGCTGGCAGTAGCCTCCAAAGATCCGACACGGCGGGAGGAGGCCTGAGAGGCGCAATCTGCAGAAAATGAAGCATTCAGTACGTAAGTACAGCTAAATTATAAAAAACGAAAGTAAGGAAGGTTCGCCTTATACGATGTACTTGTCAACCCAACGTGCGTCCAGAGTGAGCAACTCGGCAGGTGTCCTAGTCCGAAAGACACCTACCACCGCCTCCATCAGACCGAGGTAGGCCCGATGCCTACGGTCAAGGGAGGGTCGAGCAGGCCCTCTCGCTGCTGTGGCGCTGCTCGGCCGCCCATCTCGCTCGGCCATCGCCACGTCACCTCGCGAGATATGCATGTATGAGTTATTTATTTCAATTCAAGCAATACTAATTCATAAAGAAAAATACGATATACCAAAAGATAATGTCATCAACAGACACTACATATCATGCAAACATAACATATTACATAAACATAAATAAGTCATCATATTACATTGCCACCAAGAAGTCAAGATATTACATTGACGCGAATATTACAAATGTAAATTACACATATCAAGTAGTTCGATTAAGGTTTCATAGATACATTTTCAACCGAACGGTCGTCGCCCATCCGCCTCGACCGGACGGCCCAAAGATCCAAATCGAGGACCCAAATGCACTAGGCTTGTCACAGTTCACATAAGTGTGACCGTCCTCGTTACTTTCTTTGCATCTCTTCTCAACTCTTCCACCGACCGATCCATGTCGTTCGAATCTGACGGTGTCGCGACGACCAAGATCACACTTCAGCAATTCCCTAGCCGGTACATGACTACTGTTCGGACCAGTGGATCAAAATGTACCGAAAATTGCATACCCATATATCTCTGCATGCCATGTATTTCGGATTGTTTCCTTCTGAAATATTCGGACACAAATGGAAAAGTAGGGTGATTTGTCATTGAAACCGCCGCTAGTACATGAGAACATGGCTTGTGAAGAAGCTTGACTGCGGCATGAGCATGTGCATGTATGATCACGCAAGATGCACTCTGCGTAACCCGCTCATGTTTACCGCCACGACGCCTCTATCCTCGCAGATTATGTGGTACCGAGATGATCTGTCCCCATCGCCGTCGCAAGCAATGTCTTTCGCCTTACCTATCTTCTCGGCCATATACTTTGTAATAGCAATGAGTATATCAGGTATTGTCACCATAGCAGCAGACGCGGCACGATAACGATCCATGAAGTACTTGCATGTACCGTGAAGAATTCCCTCCACAATTGCAACCAGAGGCAATGCCCTCAACCCTCTCATGACCCAATTGTACACCTCTGCCAAATTTGTTGTCATTATTCCGTATCTAGCCCCTTCAGTATCATATAGGAGAGCCCACTTTTCTTTTGGATCATCCTTAATCCAATCTGAGAAGCATCTCACCGCTGAAGCTCGTGTGGCCCCGCCTCGCCTTGTCTCAGTAGTTCACACCGCTGCGGTCATCTCATCGAGTGTTTTCCATAATTTGTTGAATTTTCTTTGTTGATTCTCGCTTGCACAACCTCTTGAATAGGTTCATGCGGTGTTTATTCTTAAAGTGACTAAAAAATTTGCCCCCAAATGCCTCATGCACCACCGCTTTGCATACCACTCCACTGGCACCCCCGGTTGTCGGAGCCATTTGTAATCTCATCAATCGCACGCAAGAACCCCGCATGTCTATCGTGAATGACACAGACATTTGGTCTTCTGTTAACAAAGATGTTTCACACGCTCTAGGAACCAAGACCACTATCTGTATTCTCTCCTCCACAAATGCGAATGCCACCGGTAAAATCGATTGTTGCCATCCACGGCAATTCTTTGTCAATATTTGCCCCTTATACTTGCCGGGAGAAAGGTTCCATCTACACATAGCAATGTGGACAATATGTGAAGGCTCTTATGCACGGACCCAACGCAAAGAATACCGTTGCAGAACCCACTTGCGGTGTCGACACCGAAGCGTGATACTCCTTCATGTCATAAATGCGTTCCAGATTTCTTCTACTAATCGCTGCGAAGTTGGGACATATTTGCATACGATGCTTCATATGTCCCGAACCGCATTTCCAAAGCCTTCGTTTAGCTCTCCGTGCGGTGGGATACTTTATGGTATATCGAATTGTTCCTCAATGGCCCGTATAATGGACCGAGGCTCATATCTTATGTTCGAACAATTTGTGAGTACATTACAACCGCAACAAATGTTGATGTCATATTTACGTGCCTTTGTTGTGCATTTTCTAAGCGACATCGTGTTCCTTTACAATTGAACACACCCAAGAATCCACCCACTTTCCTTTAAATGCATGTACACGCCACGGGCAACCAGAACAACACACATCACATCGTGAGCGTTTTTACTCGACTTCACTACCCCGAACTCCTCCTCGAGATAAAGACCAATACTTCACGGCATCCAATACAGCTTCCTTAGTCGGGTACATGGCTCCCTGAGTCACCTCATTCTCATGGTAATCCCATGGTGTGTGCGTGCCTTCATGTACAGATAAATCTTGGAAGTTGTAAGTATTCCACTCTACAGGCACCGGTCGATCACTCAAACTTCTCTCATCGTCTGACGTATCTTCATCAGGGACTTCCTCATGCTCTGCATCCTCGGCTGCCATTTCAGCAACTATTGACTCGATTCGTTCCCCTTCATCGGCCGCCCCGGTCGTCTCTTCAATTATTTCATTGCCTTCTCCTATATCTGTCTCCGCATGCGCTTCTCCCACGTCCTCTGTCACCTCCGTGTTCCCTACAACCTCCACCTCCTCTTCCACTCCAGCACCACTAGTCTCCCCTGGCTCTTCCACCTCCGCATGTTGCTTGTACTCGGCCTGCACTAAGAGAACTAGAGGAAGGCACCGTTCGATTGCAATCTCAACGTAGCGTCTCCAATTCCGAGTACTCGATATAGGTATCAACTCCCAAAAACCTTCAAAGAAGACGGCTCACCAATGCTCGAACTGTCATGACATGTTCTTCTTCGTTGAGTTGAAACGTCCGTGATAACCAATGTTGTAGCCCCTAAATGACCTTTCGGTGGGTCTTGATATCCCTAATGTACATGATTGGAACATTGATAAATCTATCCCGTAAGGACCTTGCACAATCTCTCCTTCCCCATAATGGATTTGAAAATTGATCTTGTCTCATCATTTACCCCGCCCAACAAATTTCGCACATTGATTATTATCGTCAATCTCCTTTTTCTACATCTATTTTTAACAATATTACTACAGCCAAAATGTCGGCCAACCTCTTGTTCATTAGCTCTACAAATAAATTACTCTTCAACATCTAATAAATTAGTAAAATACTACATTATTTTCAATATAAACACTATATATTACCCTTCTAAACCCTAACCCTACCATGTTTGACACATACCATGTTCGACACATACCACATAACCCTACCATGTTCTATTCCTTTCTAAACCCTAACCCTACCATGTTCGACACATACCACATAACCGTACAATTTATTGACTATATTATTTCAATCTAAACTCTAAATATTACCGTCCTATTTGTAACAAAAATACCCTAATCCTAGCCTAAATATTACACGGCTATTTTTAGCTTAAACCCTAACCTAGAATAAATATTACCGTGCTATTTCTAGCCTAAACCTTAATCCTAGCCTATAAATTACGCGACTATATTTAGCCTAAACCCTATCCTAAATATTACCCTCTCTATATATAATGTACATACACTAAAGTCATATGACTATCCTACCAAAAATACCTGTGAAATCGAAGAATCGCTCCGCGCTTCTGTTCTCTCCAACTTCCTCTCTCGCTCTCGGTCTCCTCTTGTTCAAATGGCAACAGTCAGGCACATGACATGTGCATGCGGCCTTAAAGGCCACAAATTTGCTTGATTCGACGGGCGGATTTCCGCCGTTCAAAGATCGCCTAACCAAGTGCGATTTTTTTCGCTTCAAAACTCGCTTGGATTGGTGGGCGGATTTTGGCTTCAAATCTCGCCTCCGTCGGGCGGTATTTGCCCCACCTCTGGTGGCCGGCCAAAAGCCCGCCCATCCGTCGGGCGGATTTTTAAAATCTCGCCCGACCGACGGACGGTTTAAAGCAGCTCGATTTTCTCGCCCAACGGGCTGGCGACGGGAGTCTATTTATTTATTTTTTTAAATTGAATATCATTTATTTATTTCCGAAAATAAATAAATATATAAAAAAATTCGCCAAATGGGTGGCCTGGCACAATAAGGCACAGCCCATCCATCTAGGCCGGTTAAACAGGCCATGCCATGCTGTCCTGGTTCATGGGCTCAACTGCGGGCCTAGGCTTGCCAAGAAAGTTTTCCGGTCGCTAGGCCATGTTTGGTCCGTCTCTCTCTCTCTATACAGGGAATAATACGTAAGACTCCATGGAGCCTAGGCTCCATGATTCGTTACCACTAGATGTGCTTTGAGATTCGTATTGTTTGGTTATATATATATACATACACACAAAGACTATTATATTCTTAAGAGTACGGAGCCCTTCTGTACTCATACTTTTTTAACCACATGATTTAGATTAGATCTAATCCTCATAACTCCACGTGAAAAAAAAATTCCCCGCCACCATCTCTGTACGCGGGCAACATGCATGCAGGATGACATCACCTCTCCTCCCAGTCAAAGCATGCATGTAATTATTTCTTTTATTTTTTCACCATATCTTTTGATTAAAAGCTCCAATCAACGAACGGTTTTCGAAAATGTGTTTCTGACATTTTTTAAACAAAACTAGACCATACTTGCTATATAAAATTTTTTTATGCTATGTACGATATACGTATAGTAGCATTACTATTTTCTTAAACACAACTTTACTACATTTATAAATACAATTTTATTACTTGTATGTAGTAAAATAGTAAATATATGTAGTAAAGTGTTATATATGAAGTAGTAAAGAAAAATTTATACATTGAGATTGGCCACACATTGGCTTTACTATTTCAACTAGTTGAGGGCCCGTGCTTCGCACGTGGATTGGTGAAGGAGGAGGGGACGTGGATCGGTGGGACGCAGATGGGCAGGGGTCGACGCGCTCGCGTGTGAATTGATGGAGAGGAGGACGCGGATCTGGGTGTGGGCAGCCGTTAGATTAAATTGAATGGTTCAGATTGTTTTGATGAACCATCACTTATCACCACAACAGCCTTTTTAGGAGTAGAGATAAGTATAACTTTATTATTTTTATGAATACAACATCACTATATGTATGTAGTAAAGTGTTATATAAGAAGTAGTAAAGAATAGATTTATATATCGAGACCTGTCTAGTTTTGTTCTTAAAAATGTCAGAAACACATAGGTGAAAACCACTCGTCAATCGGATGTGTCAATTAAAAGATATCTCTACTATTTAAAAGTGGCTTGTAGTGAGTGATGATAAGTGGTGGTCCATTTTTACTGGACCATTCTACCCTTCGTCCTTGCATTAACTACACATATACCCAGTCTCACTACCTTTCTCGTCTATTCAAAATTTGAAATCATCGTCGATGGAGAGGCAATATTTTGAAATCATTCTCGAAATGGGTATTTACTTCGTTTTGATCCAATATTTTAAAAATATAAAAATGTAATAAAACCATGTAAGCCAAGAAAATTGTCTAAAACAAGAAGACAATATTTAATTGCTCGAAAAACATAATACTTCATAACTAACGAAATTACTAGGCAGTTGACATTGTATATGGTAGATTCTAATAATTTTGTAGCAACGCACGGGCATTCAGCTAGTAGTAAAAAAAGAAGGAATATATGTCACATTCGCTGACATCATTTCATGCATGCATGCAGAGGCACCAGCAGGCTTATCGCGGGGAGTTTTACACGTATGTTTATTGATTAATTCAATGGCTAAAAAATTATATGTACTGAAGCCTTCTGTAGTGCGTGTATATATATATATATATATATATATATATATATATATATATATATATATATATATATATAATTACCGATCTAATTAGTTGTGGAGCGTCCGAATTTGCTGGTTTTCAAAAATACAAAAAGTAGCAAAAAATTCAAAAAAAATACAAAATTTGGTCATGTAAGACATTTCAATGAGAAGATCGAGATGGACGATTCGGATCAGTCATTTGAGTCTCGAATTTTATAAACTAGACGCGAAGCACAACGTCTTCCGTGCTTCGCGAAGCACCGTAGCCCAATTCTCTCTCTATATATAGATAGATAGATAGATTGTGGGAGGGAAGGAAGATACAATAGTTCGGGAAAAAATGTATACAAAGTTTTTGGTTGTGGCAACAGCAGGCAAGCATCGCTAGTGTTTCCATGAATCAAAACAGAATACCTGACAGCACCACACTCCCATCTCCAGCAACGGATCAGGCGTCAATTTGACTGCCACTCCAGGCTCCAGCAGCATCACCGGCAAGGTAAACTATTCCTGGATTCTCATTATCATAATGTTTGATGTGAGGACGTAGCTGCATTTAAACAGGATGCGAACATGAGATGCTAAAGCATACCGATCGATGCATCCGAGTAGTAAGTACTAACTGGGATGCCATCACAAGAGGAAGGTACAAAAACGCACAACGCTAGCTGCTCCAAGTCTCCAGCTTAGGAGCAGCTGATAGAGCATGAGCTTGAAGAACACTTTGGCATGACTACATAATCCTGCACGGAAGCGTCACAAAATCGTATAACAGATTACCAGAAACAGTTAAAGATCTTTGTTAAGTCCGAAGATGTGATTTTTCCAACCCTTTTCCAGGTAGGAGATGCTCACATTATATCTCCAACATAGTGCACCACTGCACTTATTATCAAACTGAAACTAGAAAGAAGCTTCAGAGCACTGCTGACAAGCCACAGATGATTTGATCTGTTGCTTGATTCATCAAGATAATCTCTCACAGGCTTTTCTTGCAGGGAGGCAGAGGTGTGCCACACAGGCACTTGTTGTGAACATAGCAGTCTGCTCCATGGTATACCATGAACCTTCCGGTCGGTATTTCACCGCAAAGCTCATTGTAGCTGACATTGAAGTGCTGAAGCTTTATATCCTTCAGGGATTTGGCCACCCCTCCCTTGATATTGTTATGGCTCAGGTCCAAATAGGTCAGGTGGTATGGAAACTTGACTTTTGTCATGTCGAACTCAAGCCCATTCCATGACAGATCAATCTTTGTCATCGGCTTTGCGAAGTCGAACAAGAATGATGGGTTACCAGTGAGCTGGTTATGTGAAAGGTCAAGTGTGTCAATGTCTCCATTACCATAATCCAATGGGATCTCTCCTGTAAGCTGGTTATTGGACAGGATGAGGAATCTAAAGCTTCCATGCAGTAACCCTGGAGGAATAGACCCAGTGAGCATGTTGCCACTGAGATCAATGTATCTGAGGTTGGAGAGGCGACTCAGAGATTGGGGAATAGGCCCAGTTAGCTTGCTGTTGGTGATAGTCAGAGCACTGAGGTTGGTCATGGCCAAGAAGTCAGGAAGTGGCCCAGAGACTGATGTGCTGGTGATATCAAGAAGCTCAAGGTGTGATAGCTTGCTGAAGGAGGAGGGAATGGGGCCATACAGCCCCGGCATGGTGTCAAGCTGGATGGTTTGCAGCATTGGCAGGTCACCAAAGGCTGAAGGGATGGGACCTCTGACATTGAGTTGAAATAGCGCCACAAGATATACACGGCTGGTCTCTGAGCATATAATGCCAGAGTCCCTGGCACAACAGTTCGTGGCCGGGAGCCATGAGGATAGCTCACCAGGGCTACCCAGCTGCTCCTTGATCTTTAGGAGAGCAGCACGGTCATTGCTATCGCAGTCCATGGCTGATGACAAGATGATGCCACTGGAGAGGATCACGAGCAAAAGGAGAGGAAGCAAATAGGATGGTGGGAGGCTAGAGTTTGCCATAGATAAGTTCTTTGGGTAACTGATGAAGAAACTCTTGAGTGCCTCCCGTAATATAGTGGCTGTCTGGCTGAAGAAAGTAGGTGTCAAAGCAATAGAGTAGTGTGAAGGGGAGAAAAACTTGATCATAAGGGCACATGGTTTTCTATTTTTAATAATGCACATATAGACGAAAAGCATCCATGACAGGTTGGCTGAACCTGCCGTTTTCTTTGCATATTGTTTATCACCATGTGAATCATTATTCATCATTTTTTATTGCAATGTCCAATGGTCAATGCAGTCAACCTTGATGTCATGGGACTGAGTAGTGGTGTTGAAAGAGGTCACTGGGTTAGTCCAAATCCCATTAGTACATTTAGTTTTATAATTAAATTTGCTATTGCAGAACAATGTCTAATAGTCTATCAGAAAAATTGGTCATGCATAATTAAAGCAAGTAATGTTAATTCTACATTCAATGACTACTCGGAGAAATATTTTCTCAACATGAAAGTAACTTATCAACTCACCGAAACTAACACGAATGGTAATATCATTTTATTTTTATTTCTAAACATTATTGTGGTTGCAATGTAAAAGAAGGAAAAAGGATAAAGATCTGCTTGTTCTGACCTTGGTGGTGGCATATCCTCAGATTCCACTAGTCTCTTCAGCATAATTGAGGAATGCCTAATTGCCAACTTCCTTAGCCTGTGGAGGATATCCCAATAATATCTGAGAAAATGTTTGATGCATATAAAGGAAAAAAATATAAATAGATAGTAACCATTACTCAAACTCCAATAAGAACGCCGTTTCCTTAAAAAAAAACTCCAATAAGAACCTGACCATGCAGTGCTCTGGTTGTCTGGCATGCTATTTGAATATTTTCATCTCTCAGTTCCACCGTTCTATGCCCATTCGTCCAATATGTGATGTCACAGTTTATTCCAATTCATCAAGTTACCATGACCAAGAGCTCAAAATGATTTGGAGGGCATGACAAAATCGTACCAATTTGATGGTCTATCCATGCGGAAAAATGTAAATGAGCAGGTAGAAAGGATAAATCACTGCAGAATCACCCAGAGATGACCGAGAAGTGGCTGCATGATCAATACCGAAAAATTTGTTAAAGTGGAAAAATCACCATGAGATACAAAATAACGGTGAGGCTAGCAATATACAAATTTCATTGTATCCTCGTGGTACTACATTCAGTCCACAACTCCACATGAGACATGGCCACATGGCAATTTTAGCACCTAAAGATCCGTTGAGCTTTCGTACAGACAAATCTAAGATCTCCATTGAAGTCCTCCAAGATAATTTTTTTTCGAGCAAACGGGACATACGTTCTGCCATTTCGATTAAAAGGGGAAAAGTTTAATTACAGGAGGGCGAGGAAGAGGGGGAAGTTGGAGGAGAGAGAGAGGGGGGGGGGGGGAGCGGGAAGTTGAAGAGCGGGGGCTAGGGTACAGGATCCAGCACCGCGGCGGATAGCTGTCCCCAGACCTTGACATCATTGTGTATAGCATCGCAAACTTGGTTGGGCCGAAGACTGTCCAGCTCGGTCCTCCAAGATAATTAAGCTTTGACATGTCAAATATTTTTTGTGAAAATTATAGTACGCCGGATCTGAGAAGTTCACCATCAGAGATTAATTAGTTTCATTTAGTGGCATGGGTATCACAAACAACATTCAAATCATAACACATGCACAGGTATTATCTATCGTGGTTCATTCAACACGGGACAGAGAGCTTTACACAGGTTGGCTAATGATTTATGTTACCAACACGAGAAAATTTAATAGTGGAAAAACCTACAGTTCAAGCATTACGAATTACCTAAAGTAAAAGGAATAATCCAATATATGTCACTCCAAAGATTAATAATTTGATATTTGTTACTCATGTGTCACATATGTGAGTCAAATATGGAATCACCCATGTTTTGGGAGTGTCATACGTGGGAATCTTCCAAATTAAAACTCTCTCCTTTTCACAAGCTTCAGGACCTTTTGGGATGTTTTTCTACAAGACATTTCACAAAATACTTGTCCGGACAGGCAAGAACACCACCTATTGCTAGTAAATGTAGCACTCTGATCAATTCTTCGTGCTTCCGCGGAAGAACTCACCTGAGGCGAGCGGTTCTTGAAGCAAACCAGAGGTGGTTCAGGCGCAATCGATCAAATAGGAGCAGCAAATCAAGAAGAAAGGCGCGAGCTTTAGGACAAACAGTGCTTACGTACCTCGATCCGGCCATGGCTCCGACACCGTGCAACTAGGTCGTCATGGATGGACGACGCTTCCTTCTTCTCATCTCAAGCCTTTCTGGCGACACCGGTCACTGTGTCACGCCTTGTGTTGGGAGGAGGCTAGTTTCTAACTGTTTGATTCGCCGATCAGACGGCTCCGATTGCCTCCCACAGTCATGGGTCCGGACTCCGGAGTCCGGACCAAAACCGCTGCTAGGGTTCTAACGCCGGAGGCGGAGACGGATCAGTTTGCTCACCGAGGAGAGAGAGAAATTTGCAAGAAATCTCCGAGGTAAAGGTCCAACCTTTCCTGCCGTTCTTGCAATTTCTTGATGTCTATTCTGATGGAAGCTAGTGGCTAGCCACGCTTAGGCTCCAGTTGCTCCGAGATCTGCGAGCTTGCGCGGTATTGCTCCCCCAATCGGTCGACCAGCCTGCCTTTGCAAGAATTTGTGGTTTCAATCGAATTTGACTCGGGATTTATGCAATTGTTCTACTTCTCCAGTCAGTTTGCCGGTGGCCATCGATTTCTAGAAGAGGAATTGCTGATGCTTCTTGTGTGAAATTGTTCAAGGGCCCCGGTGTCCAGCCGCCGGCCCGGTGCCTTTCTGGCGATGCCTTCACCGCGGCTGTCGAGGCCGCCGGTTTTGCCGGTGCGCATGCTCCCGCATGGCCTTGTCCGCGCCAGGGCGTAGACCGCGCTGTTCGAGTATCTCCACTCCAGACTCCACCCGGTGCCTGGAGCTCGCGCTCGCCGAGCACATGGGCAAGAACTCCCCGGGGTTTCTGGCCGGCCTCCTGGGCAATGTGGACTCGGCTAGTCTATGGGCAAAATAAAAATATCTTATAAACTTAAAAGGAGGGGGTACTTCAGACTGGGACATACAAATATTCTTCTACCTATTTTTCTCGCTCGTGCGGGTTATCATAAAATTTAATCACTCTAAAACCATACATCAAAGGCTAAATACATCCACACCATTATTAAATTTTGATATTGTAGAAATGTCCTTAAAAAGCGAGAATTACTCACGTGCCGTTATAAAGCGTGAACTATCCTAGATATGTAGACCATGGCCCACGATGTGAGCCCCACGATGAGGAGCTTCGTCACATCCACTGGCTTCTGTTGGCCTAGATCAATGGGTGGAACACCTAAAAATGTCACCGCTGTGCTCCTCTCTCTCTCTATCTGCAATGCTTCGGACGCCTCCGTCGTTGCCCCCTCCTGCAGAGCTATCGGGAAGCTCACCGGAGCCGGAGTAGGAGGGGCGACAAGCTTGTTAGGCCGGAGGCAACAGCCTTGCCTATTACTCATGAGGAGGAAGGTGGGGAAGGAGAGCTAGACGAAGGAGGAGGAGGCGAGCTGGTTGGCGGATTTTGGGTTGGATTGCCAGAGAGAGAGGACGAGAGGAGAATTAAGGTGAATTGACATTTTGATCGAAAATTTGGAGGAGGAGGAACAGAAAAAAAAAGTCCACAATTGACATATATGTGATGCTTGTTACTTTATAATAGCATATGGATAATTTCTAACTTTTAATAACATTTATGTTATATCAAAACTTAACAATGGTATGGATATGATTAACCTATGTCCAAATGGCCCTTTGAAGTGCAAGTATATGACATGCACCACCATGGTGAACACAGCTTGTATTAGTTTGTATTATAATCATCTTAATTTTTGTATATCATTGAATATTTTTAAAAAGAAATCTTTATTTTATATCAATAGCTTAATGCGTGTATAATAATATGATAGGACTATTCGCCTCGGTAACAATAAATCATGGCCTCACCCCTAGTCATGTGGAAAAATATTTAAATACCTTCACGCCTTCTGCATTATTTACCCTCCAATTTCAAAAGAACAGAGCAATAAGGGGACAAATAGGCGGTGGCGACAAAATATCTTTTATTATCATCTTGTTCGGTAACATGTTTAGAATGACTATGTCTTTTTAGCTTACTGTTTATTTGATTGAGCAGCCGAAAGTCTGAGCTAAAATATTTGTTGTTTGGTAATCTGGCTCTAGCTGGCTAAATGTTAGCAGTAATAAATGCCTCCTAGCTTTTATATGTGATATGTCTAAAAACACCCTTGCCGCTGCCGATGGTGGCATACGCCATGTGGCAGAGCTATGCCAGTAAATATATTCTCCCTTCTCCATATTTTAAGACTGCATGTCCCTATATTATTACTATGGAGAGTCTATATGACAATATCTAAGAGCATCTTAACAGGTTTTTAAAAATCAGATCTATATATCCTCTTTTCTAAACCATTATGTGTTTTCTATATTTTTTACCCTTTTCAATAGAATCTCTATCCTCAAAAGTATATAGAGACAGAAGAGATAATATCTGAATATAGACTTGAAGAGAGAATATCTAAATTTAGAAACTAATATAGAGACTCTGTTAAAGTAATATTGGGATTGAGAATCTCTAAATATAGATAGTATCATCTTTTAGAGATCCTGCTGCTGTCCATGCTCTAAATTTAGATGTTCTTTCTCCTGTCTCTATATCTTTCTGAGTATATACACTCTGCGAGAGAGAATGGAAATATAGAGATAGTTTAGAAAAGAGGATATAGAGATCTAATTTTTAATAACATTCAGAGAAGCCAAGTTAAGCCATTCAAAAGCTACCATGCTTCTGTCTTTTAGATGTGCTTCTGTCTTTTAGATGTGGAATCATCTAGAAGTTGAAATACCTTGTTTGCTCGAGTCCTAATGATCCATGCTCACCCTGATAACCAATGCTTTGCTTAGTAACATTTAATTCAAGCGTACTTATTTTGAGCTCTGGGCGTGTTCAATGGTAGCCTTATCCTATCCAAATCGCTATATAAATAGGGTTATGAATAGTGAAAAATGAGAGTAAAAGTAAAATATAAAAGAGAGATTAAATAGATCCAATGTTGTATTGGAAATAAAATAGGGTCAGAATGGGCTAGTATTACACATGCTCTAAGTAAAGCTTAATTCTTGGACAAAATTCAACAGGTTAAGCCCACGACTCAACAATCATTATCATAAGGGGCTATATAAACCCCTAGCTGTAATATTTCAGCACACGCATACACTGACACCCTCAATAATCACAAATTAACTCTTTTACAAGTTACAACAACAATAAGTGTTATTTTCTTAGAAAAATAGATTTTTATTAGATCATTGACCAAAAGAATACAACCATAGAAAAAATTATTACAACACAATACCACCTATAGAACCACCACCTACTAGAAGTAGTATTAAAATCAACCTGCATTTCTCTCGTCTGAATCAAGCATTTATAGCATGTATGGTGCAGTGCTTGCACTAGTAATGTCATACTAGGAATTTTATACACGTTTTTGGAAGGCATGCTTTTTTCCTTACCAGAGATGATGCACGAACATACCAATCCAGCTCCTACATCGTTTTTCTCTGATCTGCCTCCGTCGACTGCAATTGCAAATCACCAAAAGCATTTGACGTCGTCGTGGAGAGAAACTCTGCATAGCAACTCGATACAAAACTCCCACCACAGGGGGAAACAAATCCCAATAGCCTACAAACAGATCAGGGACTATGGGTACCAACCCTACCAATTGACGCTGCCGAAGAGGTTGCTGAAGGCAACCATCACATTGAGAAATCTTAGAAGGAAGTTTATTACCATATCAAACTGATCTGCCATCAACGTCGACACAGAGAACGAGACGGACAACAAACACTAACCCTAGAAAAACAGATATGTTAAAAACCTAAAACTTCAAGACGAAAAGAGGTCCTGTCACCTCTCCAACTCTGGTGAGGTTGCCGGAGTTAGGGGCGAGGGGGCTAGGAGCTTTGGCCCGTGGACACTTGGTCACCGAGTCACCGCCCTCGCCTTCTTTTTGCTAGACCGGCCCGGTCGCCGCCTCTTAATACTTTAACAATAAGTGTTATAGTCCTCTGTAGAAAGACCCAAATCATGATGATTCTTGCGTCTTGCTTTGTTAGTGTCTCAACCATTTCGAAAGCCAGTGCAGGAAGGGTCAACCTAATCCTTCGATTAAGAATAGAGCTCAGCGTAGAAGCTTTTCCGGATATCATCGACATTTTACGTGCCCGTCTACCATCACATGCACTTGCTAAAAACCAGGAGCCCATTATGCTCATTTGGCGGTTCGGCCACTCGTTTTGGGACAAGGCGTTGACATGCATGAAAAGTTTTTCACAGAAAATTCAACGAAATTCAGGCTTACCCGTCCCTGCAGTAAAAAAGTTTAATTACACCGGCCAAAAAGGTTTGAATTTGGATAAAATTTGTCAAAGGTTAATTCCATAGTGCTGCGCATAGCCTATTGGGAAGGCTCCGGGCCTCGCAAGGTTAGGCCCACAAGGTTAATTTTTTTGTTTTCATTAAAAATTTTAAAATTTTGTTTGAAAATTTTCGTCCGAAAAACAAAATGAAAATTCTCGGTTTCCAGTTAATTTCGGGCTTACCGATTCTCCCCGATAAAATTTTTGAAACGGGTGAAGTTTCCCTGCCGTGAGCCGATTTGCCTTACTTTACTTTAAGGACCGATTTGCCTTCTACCTAAATTTCTTTAAATGCTGAGCTTGCAGATAAAAAGAAAGAAGCAATTTTTTTACCTGAATCTATTCGTAGGGCATGATGTTAATCTGTTGAAAGAATATCCTTAATTCGCATGCCAACCGACTAAACCCGGCTCGACTAGTCAGATCTTAACGAACTAACTAAACCCCCTCTATAATTACGGGAGCGGCTAAACCTCCTACTCTTCTACGCGTGATATCCTCCTTTCACGTTCTTCCTCCTCTCCGTTTCCATCAGTCGATCGATAGCCCGGCGCCATCCATGGAGCACCAGCCGCCGCCGGACGACGTGGTGATCCAGGTGAACGCCGCCGCCGTCGCGGCCGTCGACGAGCGGAGCTCCACGAACGAGGAGGACGAGGCGGAGGTGCAGCACGCGGCCGGCGGCGGCGGCGCCGGAGGAGATGACCGGGGCCTCGCGCGCCGGACCTTCAGCCAGGCGTACAAGATGAAGCACCGCAAGCCACTGGTACGTAGTCGATGCCATGCGTGCATGCAATTTCTCGATGTGATTCGTGTGTCGCGTGGCGATTGATCGATCGATGGCGCTGGCGAATGCATGCATGCAGGAGTTCACGACGTGGCAGATGCTGCTGCTGAGCTACCAGTCGCTGGGCATCGTGTACGGCGACCTCGGGACGTCGCCGCTGTACGTGTTCTCGTCCATCACCCTGCCGGAGCCGCGCGAGGAGGACTTCGTCGGCATCCTCAGCATCATCCTCTGGACGCTCACCCTCATCAGCCTCATCAAGTACATCTTCGTCGTCCTCCATGCAGATGACCATGGAGAAGGTTATTACTATAGCTCACGGTCTCCTGTCTCTTTGCATAACAATCTTGTTTTTCAAAAACAAATCTTTTTTCTGATTATGGATGGAAATTAATTATATGGGCTAGAACTAGAATACCCGGCCGGTCGAAGTACATAACTTAAAATTTGGCAGATTCTAATGATAATAATATTGTTTGTTTGGCCGATCTGAGTACAGCGGTTAGAGCATTTCCAACAATGAGCCCTGCAGCATTCAAGCATAATTCCCTTGATGCAGCAGTACCATTCAAGCATAGATCGACAAGCAATTAAGCATTCATCCATAAGCAATTAGTTTTCTGTTGGGAGTTCATGACAGACATTGGACTAGGGAGTGCTGGTGTTCATTTACTACGTCATACTGATTCTGAGCTGCAAAGGCCTCATCCATACTCTGGGTGATCGAAGTGCTAAACTAGGATACTCCATACTTCTGCAGAAAAAGATTATCATATATATTGTACATGCCGACATTCATTCCCAAGATCAATAAAAGAAAGTTTTCAGAACAGATGGATTAAACCAATAGAGCACATCACATATATCAACCCTAAGGTATTATTCCTCATCCCAAAACGGAATAAGGATGATGTGGTAATCAAATGTTTTCAAATCAACAAAGACAATTAATATTTTGTTCTTTCATACAACTGCTAACCTATGAGACTCAAAGTTGGCATGCAAGGCATGAGCTGGATACTTGTGTTATTAATGTGTTAGATCAGTGCCCGAGTAGATACTTGTGTTAGATCAGTGCTTGACTAGATACTGAAATTATCATACTTGATCCTTTTTGGTCTAGATCTTGCACTGAATTGAGAGCATGAGTACACCTAAAGCAAGACTCAAGATGAAAGAACATTAAAGCATGGCAATAAGCAGCAGATCAAAAGTTTGAATCTAATTATCCGAAGCCATCACATGTGCAGACTGTCACAATAATCTGAATATATCAGTTCTTTATTGAGCATACAAGCACCGCAAGTAAACACAAGACCCCCAAGACAGTAAAAACTGACAGCTCCCTATGACTAACTAATCAAAGTAAGTATAGCATATTACAGCTACAGATGTACAACCTCATCAACTTGAGACTGATCGAGTATGTCAACTGCTATCAAATTAAATCTATATATCATTGCGCTTTTGAAGCAGATCTCTGTTACCTGATGGCAATAGCCAGTAGGCAGCCTTGGGGATGTCTTGCTGCCTTGGGGATGTTGGAGATGCCTTGGAAGTGCCGATGGGCGATGGTGTTGGATTAGAGATGACTTGGGAGAACCATAGCTGCCGGCATCGGAGACGCGCGGCGGCCACCGGACACGGTGGGGGCGGCGCGCAAGAGAGATGGTGGCACGGCGGCCGGTAGGCGGAGCTGCAGCGGTGCGAGGTTTTCAGAGGGCAACTTGTTCGCTAGCGGCGGGGAGGCGGGCTGAGACTTCACTATTCCGTTGCAACATTTTTTTTTAAAAAAAATAGCAACCCTTGTAGGAGCTGTTTTTTCAAAAGATAGTCCCTACAAAATAAGATAGGCACTTATATAGGGCTTGAGATGCTTTTATCTAACTATGAGAGTTATCTTGTTTAGACGCACTCTCTATTGCTCCTTTCATCATCATATTTTTGCTTGCCTGAAAATCTGATACATTTGCAGCTTACTAACACTCATGCTTGCCCTTGTGAAGGTGGTACCTTTGCCTTGTACTCGCTCTTGCGGCAGCATGTCGATTTCAAGGGAAATATGCCGATGCCGGTCACACGGTTGGCATCTGACGTTAACCTCAAATTTCACGGCAAGAAGAGCAATCTACCGTCTAAGTTACAGGAGTTCTTGGAAGGAAGCACGAAAGCACAGGCGGTCATTACCTACATCGTCTTGTCTGGGACTTGCATGGTGATAGGTGATGGTGCCCTCACTCCAGCCATCTCAGGTACATGTACTCTAGCATGTAGAAATTTTGAATGCAGTTTCAGAACAATTCTCATTTTTAACGTCCTGATGAATCCTTGTGCAAAACTTCTGTTCAGTTCTGTCGGCTGTTCAAGGAATCCAATCAAGGTCAACTAAAATAACACAAGGTAAATAACAAATTACTTCTTTACTTATTGATCACTAACAGTTTCTAATCATGCTGTTTTAACTTTCTGTTTGCTTGTTCTAGATCATGTTGTCATACTGTCCGTGATTATCTTGATCATTCTTTTTGTTTTCCAACGATATGGCACAAGCAAAGTCAGCTTCACTTTCTCTCCCATTATGGTATTGTGGTTTGCCTTTGTTGGGTTCATTGGATTGTACAATATTATCAAGTATTACCCACCAGTTTTGAAAGCTGTGTCACCACATTACATATTCATTTACTTCATGAGGAACAAAAGAGCAGGCTGGGAGCAACTTGGAGCAATTGTTCTATGCATAACAGGTTAGAAATATAACTTAACCAAAAACTTTTCCGATTTCAATAAGAACATGGAATAAAAATTGACTCTTCATATTTGACACATCTATAATTTTATTTTTAGTCAGCCAATCTCCTGTAACTAAATAGTTGTGATCATAATCAGGTGCTGAAGCTATGTTTGCTGACCTGGGCCATTTCAACAAGTCATCAATTCAGGTAAATGGCGTCTAGCATAAGTAATAAACTATTAATTACCCTACTTTCATCTCTCAAAAGAAACAAAGTACTAATTATGTTCCTCTTTGTTTTCCCCTCATGCAGACAGCATTTTCAGCTGTAGTTTATCCATCAATGATCCTGGCATATTCTGGCCAGGCAGCATTTTTGATCAAGAATCCTTCAAAGCTCAGTACAACGTTTTACAGTAGTACTCCAGAGGCCTTATTTTGGCCCATGTTTATCGTGGCCACCTTATCTGCTATCGTTGCAAGTCAAGCATTAATATCAGCCAGTTTCTCCATCATTCGACAGTCAATTGCTTTAGGTTGTTTTCCAAGAGTTACCATGAAGCACACCTCAGGAAAATATGAAGGCCAAGTATACTCCCCGGAGGTCAATTACTTCTTGATGATTGTTTGCATCTTGATTACTGTGGGCTTCCACGGTGGACCAGAGATTGGGCAAGCCTTTGGTGAGCAATCTAGTATATGCTCATGTTTTTTTTTAACTGTCACTTTTCCCAATTTTTTTGGTATTTAGTGGTGGTGTTTCTGACACATGAAAAAGTTAAGAATGATTTGCATCAAATCATCTAGTATCGAAGATTGTAGCATATGAAATAACTGATTGTGTTTTTGGTTCTTCAAAGCACAGTTCAATATTGCATAAAGATAAAAAAAAAGTACTAATTTGTAGAAAAGTCATAGTTAGCCGGATGGCAATCCACATGCTACTAGAAACACATTACCATCCTCCTAAACATTTTCCCACTTCTATGCAATACTATTGTGTAATTAGCATGCATAGTTTTTGAAAACTAGCATATTTAAGTTGTAGTCTGAAAGTTTTTTCTTTTGGTTTGCAGGCACAACAGTGATATGGGTTATGCTCTTTACAACTGCTCTGATGGTAGTGGTCATGGTCGTAATCTGGCAAAACAACATTGCATTGGTTGTTTTATTTTTCGTTGGCTTCTTTTCAGTCGAAAGCATTTACATGACCTCACTTCTGAACAAGATTCTACAAGGTGGCTGGGTTCCATTTGCAATCACCGCATTTTTCCTTACAATTACACTTTCGTGGACTTATGGAAGAAGCAAGAAGCGTGAATACGAAGTAGCCAACGTGATGGATAGGCAGGAATTCATTAACATAGTAACCATGAGCAACCGAGTACCTGGAATATGCATCTTCTGCACAGACTTGATGAATGGCATCCCACCAATTGTGCGCCACTATGTTCAGCATATGGGTGCCCTCCGTGAACTGATGGTGTTTGTCACCGTCAGGATTCTTCCGGTAAGATCTGTCCTTCCTGAAGAGCGCTTCTTCATAGACAGACTAGAGCCAATCGGTGTTTATAGGTGCATAGTCCAGTATGGCTACATGGACAACCACAATATGGAGGATGATGAACATGTTGCATCAATCATTGCATCCCTCAAGGAAATAGCCGAGAATGGAGATGAGGTCGCGATGATGGATTCAGCTTTCACAAGCGGATCAACCTTTGTGCTTGGAAGGACTATTCTGAAGATGAACACCAGGCACAACTTCTTCAAGCGCTTCATTATTGATAACCTTTACAGGTTCTTGCAAAAGAACTTCAGATCCAACATTTCCAGTCTAAAGATAGCTCCCGGTAAAACCTTACAGGTTGGAATGCAGTATGAGATTTGAGGAAGGCAACTTGGTGTTGGAATACTATTTGTTTTTTTAGGAAGGCGTATGCATGGACTCCAGATGTCTTTGCAAGTTTGTAACTTTAGTAATCGTATTATTTAGATATGTTGTCAGGATAAAGCTATGATGGTCAAACTTTTAAACTCTACCAAGGTTGTTTTAAGTTTCATATTTATTTCATAGATGCTTCATAGAGGTTCTAGTTTCACCATGGTACTATATATTTGCTTGAAACATCGTGAAATTCCTTTTTTTTATAAGTACATCGTGGAATTTCCTCGTCCACGCACATTGAACTATGGTGTAAAAATCAGATACGTAGGACCATTGAACTATGGTTGCTACCTTCGGAAGGATGTCAGAATTTAAATTGGGGCTCATTGTTTAAGTTGCCCTTAAATTGCTCATGATCAATCGATACCGAACAAAATTCCCCCCTACAATTCCGGTGAGCATCTCGAGCAGAGCCTCTAAAACAGAATCTTCTCTATATTTGGAGTCTCTTGTCCTCCAGCAAATCTCTATCTTACCTGATGGATTTGGTAAGGGCGTGTGAGGCGGTCTTCATAGTGAGAAGAAATAGATTGACAGGGGTTTTCTATAAAATTTTTTAAAGTGAGATGGGGTAGTTCTAACTATTGTGATCCTAGCCGTACAAAACAGATCTAAGGGCCTGTACTTTTCAGCTTATTTGTCTTAAACTTACCTGCTTATTTGACTTATCTTGTAACTTCGAAAATTTCCCGAGGTGGCCTCGAGAGCCGGATACCTTTGGTTTTTAGGATTTAGGGAGTTTTTAGACACGCCTACGAGATTAAAAAAAAGATTCAAAAAGTAATTAAAAAATCAAATAAGTCAAAATAAGACACGTCTTATCTGACTTATTTCTTGTCTTATGTGACTTATTTGACTTTTTTTAGTACTTTTTGAATCCGTTTTTTATCTCGTAGGCGTGTCTAAAAGCTCTCTAAACCCTAAAAACTAAGGACATCCGGCTCACGAGACCACCTCAAGAAATTCTCGAAATTACGAGATAAGTCAAATAAGCAAATAAGTTTAAGACAAATAAGCTGAAAAGAACACCCCCTAAGGGCCCTTGACCTGAGTTAACACCTTAGCAGTTAGCATCCAATGGTGCATTAGCACCAGATATGCTAGATATGCTGCCTTTTATATAAGTTACTATTTTGATCGAAATTTTACAGAAATTTGTTCTTAGAGAGAGCCTCCTAGTCAATCGATTTAGCTTTGAATGTTCCATTGCAGACACCACCATAAGTTCTTCCACGCAAGGTGCCCCAAATTAAGTTCTATAACTTTGTTTCAGAGTAAATTATTTAATTTTCTTAAAAACCTAAATGTTTACATACGGTAACAGTTCAGTGCTACATTGTAATGCTACTTTGTAATATTTACAGGTGGTTATCAAAGTATATTATTTGGCCAAATCGCTACATGGTAGCAATGCTCGAAATAATCATCCAAAGTTTTATTTACGTAGCAAACAATTGCCATGTAGTCATATGTCTGCACATAGGCACATCATTTTGATAAAACCTCTGCAGGATAGGAAATAACAGAGCCAAATGTTGAAAGTTAGTTTTGCTTTACCTAAACAAATGTGTTTCTGGTAGTAACATATGTTAGAAGAACGACAACAGAAAAATAACTGGTAAGACAATATTACTAGAAAAAGCTACACTGAAATGTCACTTCCCTCTTGGAATTTTCATTACTTATTTAGTGCGATTATTATATATACATTTATTAATCTACTACTAGTGAAGATTACAAAGATGAGAATATTGGAACACCAGGTAGGGTAACACCTGAATCTACAACGAAGATGTTACCAGTTACATATGATGATGTTTCATGGATAAGAAAGCGAACCAGCGACGTCAGTGCTGGATCAGTAGTGCCATGTGTCTTAAGTGGCACTATCTTTGACATGACAGTGTTGAGCCATCTCTTTTCAAAAAGAGGAGCGGTTATCTCCGACATGAAGATTCCAGGCGCAATTGAGTTCACTCTAATGCCATATGCTCCTAATTCCAAAGCCATTACCTGAAAAAAAGGTAAACATATCCAATCTAGTTTGTTATGATCACAGGAACCAACTAACATTTGATGAGGAATAAGGATATTACCTTTGTGGCATAATGCACAGCAGACTTGGAAGATGCGTATCCAATGGACCCAGGGAGATGGCCTCGGTTAAGGCCAGCGACAGACGAAATGTTAATTACTGAACCCTTTAGCTTGGCATTACGCATCCTTCTACAGACATGCTTGGCGACGAGCCATAATCCAGTGAGGTTCGTCTTGATGAGTTTATCCCACTCATCTTCAGGCCAATCCAATGCCGAGTGCACACCTCCTGAAAAAATACATACAACGACGAAATATGTACCTGGTTCAGTAACATGATGAAATTTTCCTACTTCTGAGACATGTATATTAACACATGTTACACGTCTACTAAGATCATTCCAGCAATTGATTCTTGACCAAAAGAATTGCGCATCTGATCAAAATTTGATAAGTATTTGAATTTCGAGATAAACTTAGATCCTTAAAAGAAGCATCGTTGAGCTTGGATTCAATAAACAAACCAAAAAGATTCGCAATCCATGGATCAAATCGGATGTATACCTCGGAGGCCAGCGTTGTTGATCAAGGCGTCGATGCGGCCGAAGGCGTTCCAGGCCTTCTGCACAGCCTCCTCCACGGCCGACCCTCCGGCGGCGACGTCGAGCTCGACAGCCACCGCCCGGGGGCCGTCATCGGCAGCGGACGCAGGGGCGTTGATCTCGTCGCAGAGCGAGCGGAGGCGGTCAGCGCGGCGCGCGGCGGCGACGACCCGGCAGCCGGCGCGCGCCAGGTCGAGGCAGAATTCGCGGCCGATTCCGGAGGAGGCACCCGTCACCAGCACCACCTGCCCCTCCAGCCGGCCCCACGGCGCTCCCCCCGTCGCCTCCGGCCGTGACGACGCCATCGACGGGAGTTTTGGAATTGGGGACTGGGTTGCAAGCTAGTAGCTACAGTGAGTCAGTGACACATAAAGCAAGGCAGTGAGTAAAGCGTCTTCTATGTCAACTTGTCAAGAGCAAGCGGTTAAATTCACTTTCCGAGTTTGATCTCGAAAATTGTTAGTAATCCAACTTTTAGTAATGTAACTGTAGAATAAAAAATTTTCCTCAACATGGAGAGCAGACATGGTTGGAACATGAAAACAAACAGAGGAAAGTACATTACTTATATCGAATACTTACCGAAAGATCGCCATCATCTCAAGTAAGAGCTAGATCTGACAAAGAGGGCAAACATAGCCTCTTTATATATTTTTTTGATAGCTATATATAAGTTGGATGCGTTAAGAACTGGATGCATCAATTCTAGATTTCATCTTACGATTTGTCAACGACCTGATGGAGAAACGTATGTCAAGTGATTATGTTTTCCTGTCTTTGAGAAACTTACATCCGATATTGGTGTTAAAATTCCTCGTAACGCTCTTTTACAAGAGAAGAGAGCAAGAAGTTGCGTACGTCATACAACCTTTTTCAAGGCTAGCAGATTGTAAGACCATACTTTTTGTATTATTTCTTTTAGTAGTTGGTGTTACCACCGAGATTTATTGGTTTCTGTTTTGGTTTGCAGTGTAACTTTTATTATCGAGTAACGAAGGTGATTTGGTTTTTTTAAAAAAATACATAACTCTAACAAACAATATAAATTGGAAAAGGTGTCAATTTGGCCTCTAAGCTACCGCGTTCGAGCCAAATTGGCCCCACGTGGTACAAAATCGGGTGAAAGTGGTCCCTAAACTTTCTAAACCATGCCAATTTGGTTCTTTGAATGGTCAACATGACAGTTTTAGGCGAGTTTGAGTGTTTTCGTTGAAGTGACGGCCATGTGTGTAGTTTAGGCTCCGTTCGAACGTGCGGTGAGGTCGCGGCGCGGTCAAAAGTTGCGGCCGCACCTGCGGAACATGCCGCGCTGCACCGCAACGCGCAAAAAACCGCACTCTTAGAGTGACATGATGAGCACGTAGAACATACACCTAACATTTTCATTTTTTGGAATTTTTTAGCAATGGGCTTACATATCATTCTCTCCCTCTCCTCTTTATCCCCCTATATCTCTTCTCTCTTCAGTTTCTCTCTCTCCTCTTTGTCTCTCCTCTACCCCGGTCTTGCTCCAACCAAGCCACCGCCGAAGCCACCCCGCATGTTGCCGCTACTGCTCTGGCATCCACCACCCTTCGCAAGAGTTGGACTGCTGCAAAGCCGTACCCACGACCGCCTCCTATGCTCTACGTCGAGTCATCGCCCTCACCTCCCCCATTCCCTCCTCTTCCTACCACGCCACCGATCGAGGTCGTCGTCAACTCTAGCGTCGCCAGTGCATGTCGCTCCATCCTAGTTGTCACCCATGCCTCTAGCATCGTTGTGCCTTACCCTAGCCGTCGCTGCCACTTGTTGCCGCCTCTATGTACTCGGGTCATTCTACCGCCGTCCCTCTTCGTCGGCGTGCCGTCGCCGAACCCTATCGTAACCGCCACCTCAAAGTTGTCACTCCCCTCGGTTCTCTCTCCCTTTCTCTCATTCTCTCTATGGTCTGATCTGAAAAGAATATAAGTAAAGAAAAGAAAAGGAGAAAAGATAAAACAAAGAAAAAAAGAAAGGGCCATGTCAGCCCTGTGGTGGTGGTCAACTTGTCTTGCACACACACAAATTAGGCCATGTCTATGTTCACATCACCTAAAACCACCTGAAAGGCAGGTTTGATCGGTCAAGGGACCAAATCAGGAAGGTTTTGACAATTCGAGTACCACTTTTCCCTGTTTTTGTACCACATGCGCCAATTTGGCTCAAACGAGATAGTTCAGAGACTAAATTGGCACTTTTTTATGATTCTATCGTTAATAGTTATATATTTTTTTAAAAGGTACAAAGGTATATACATGGACACACAAGTCACAACACATGTACACATACACATGTGCGTCCATTGCATGTCCGAAGACTTAACTTATCTCTATGACCTCCCTAGTGAGCGCACACATCATACCACTCCACATGCACGCGTGTGTACCCTAACAAAGCCTAGAACAAATCTTGAAAAAAGGTGTGGCACCCAGCCAGCATAGGGCTCATACCGGGGTAGTTGGTTTGCCCACTGCAACACCAACCATTAGAGATCATTAGAGTATCTCTAATGCTCAGTCCTCCGACAATCATATACTACTTGGCAAGTCATGGATGAATAGATGATCATTGGATCAGTAGTAGTGCTGTTTGTTGAACATCCTTTTTAGGCACAATATTTAGGATAAAGTTGTTCAACTTACTCTTTTCGTGGTGCATGAAATTATCTCTGGTTTAAAGATCCAAAGTACAGATGAGTTTACTATAACAATCCTAGTTCTATCTCCAACACAATTAGAGAACATTCGATAAAGTAGAAAAGAATTGTTTATTCTACTCATCCTCCGGCGGATGACAATTTTGTGCATGTCATATGCTTTAAAACATTGAAATTACAAAATTATAGTATTTTGATGCATGCTAGTCATATGCCTACTCCATTCTTGGCCCACTCAGTGCTGGTGAAAGGACCGGGATGTCGCCTAGAGGGGGTGAATAGGCGATATCAAATTCTAAAACAATAAACAGAGTTAATTGCGGAAGCTGTATCGGACAGTCCGATGGTATAGGGTCGGACAGTCTGATGAGTATCGGACTGTCCGAGGCAAGTATCAGACTGTCCGGTCTATACAGAAAACAGAGGACTTCGAATTCAATTCAAATCTCACAGATTCAAGGATACTACCTGCAGTCCTGCACCAAAGATAGGTCACAAGCAAGTATAGGTGTAGTAGTATCACACAAGTCAAGATAATCAATTCAATTGTAAAATAAGCAAGTAAATCAAACTTGAGAGTAGAAATAGAGAACCACGAGCGGAGAGGAGACGCGTCGATGTTTGTTCCCGAAGTTCAGATCTTTGAGGGAATCCTACGTCTCCGTTGAGGTAGGCTCGGTCACACTTGAGCCCGGGTCACTCTTGACCCTAATTCTCTCTAAGGTCCGCACCAAACTCCCTTGGAATCTACTAGTTGACCCCTTTTCTTGCGGAGGAGGAATTCGGCCTTCACAAACTTGACACGGCGCACCACACAAAGCTCGGTGGCTCGTGACCAACTCCTAACCATCTAAGAGTCCTCAACCTCCAAGAATAACAAATGCCACGAAGAACGAATTTGGAGATGAACTCAAGTACTCAAAGATGGATCAAACAAGCACTAGCACTCAAATCTTGCCCCTTCTCCTCACCAAAAACCTCAAATCACTACCTCACCGTTGTAATTATCTGTCTATTAAGGTTTTATAGTCTCTTGAACGCTCGAACTAGCCTGGCTAAGTTCCTTTTTCCGGTTGATTTAATACTGGGTTAATGCTTGATACTTTTGCTAATTAGGCCTGCTTTGACACCCATATATTTTCTTTAGCTAAATTCAACAAAGAGCAATGACTTACAAAGTTAGTGTAACATGACATGCTATATGGCCTAAATGTTGTTAGAAAGTATGTCCTCTAAACAAAGGCACCTGAAGATATAAGACGGGGCTCTGCCAATCAAGGCCTCTCAAATCAGGGTGCTTGGCAGGCATCTGATCCTGTGTTGAAGAGGCATCCAAGCAATAATGGTCCTTTGCTGGCTGCAGGCAGGAGAAGAGAAAGGTTTCTCCCAAATGAACCGATAAACGGTTATGCTCCATTTGATAGGATTCTCATGAAGGATTTCAATCGTATTGGCATACCTAATATTGGAAATATTGTAAAGAAGGTACACATTTCTTAAGATTTAGTAAATGAAATATTCACATTCTCAATTTCTCGCAAATGTGTGTTGTCAACAGGCTGAGAAGGTATTATCCAAACCAGAAATGTTTGAAATTGAAAAGGTGACGAAACTGCTTAGAGTAAGTTGGCTTTATTTATTTCCCCATGCAATTCCATGCAGAAGATAAACTAAAAATGCTTACCATTCATGCCATGATAAATGTTTATCATTCTAGGATCAGGAGCAGTCATTGCTAGATGCAATTGCAAGACTTGATGAAGCATCTGATGGTGAAAGTGGTAAATTACCATGCTTTGAGGACATTCATGAATGTTCTGTTTAAATTGAGTAGCCATATGCGTGACATCGAAGATAGGAATTGGAAGTACCAATTCTAGATTACCTATCATTATGTGCTTGGCAACAATTTTGCTTCTCTGTGGTTCGGTGGTGCTGGTGTTCTTGTACAGCCCTCCAGCAACACTCTGTTGCTCTCCGGTTTCTCCAGGTTCTTTGTGGCGGTGCTGATCCGGCAGCGACTGTGTGTTCCCTGCAGGCTGCGTTCCCAGCAGGCTGTGTTGTTCCGCTCTTGCCGTCTGTTGGTCTTGCCTGTAGTTTGATCGGTTTGTGCATGGGGTTGAGGCTGGTTGGTAGTTTGGTGGCTCAGTGCAGTTTCCATCTTGCCGCCTGCATTTTCTGTAGCCCTGCTCTTTACTGTGCTCGCCCCAGGCGTGCCTGTAGCTAGTTTTCGTTTCGTTTGCTGGCCCTGGTGTGTGTGGGGTGGCCTGGATTGCTTGTCTCCTTTGCTCCAGGTGCTCTTGGCTTTTGGTTTAGATAGCTGCAGCTGCTCAGGCTTGCTTTGCCTCTGCGCTTGGCAGTTAGTACTTAGGCGTTCCTGCTAGGTGGGACAAATGTGGTGCTTCTCCAGTCCGTCTCTTCTTGTAGCTTTAGCCTGGGTTTTCTTTCCTGTGTGTAAACTCTTTTTCCTACTATTAATGCATAAGCAGTGCTCCTGCTAATTCGTTAAAAAAAAAACAATTTTGCTTCTTCCTATGGAGATAGTGGCATAAAACACAGGGTCACATGTGTTGTCTTGTGTACTGAAACGGTAGACCTGAAGTATGTAATTCACACTATATAACTTTAAAGACGTGTGTTGAAACTTTTACTCCATTGTTGAATTGTTTAAGAAGTTGGTAAATGTTCGCCACAAATTTGCCTCGATATGTGGACAGTGAGGAAATTGCGGGCGTGCCAGTGTATTAAATACACAAAAGAAAATGGATTGAGAACACTGTTATTTCATTAATTAATAAAATACAGGTCCTCAAGAATTTGCGTCCATAGCTCTTAAGCTAGCCATTTGATTAGGCGGTGCAGTGGTTCTAGTTCCTAGGGCCTCGGAAGAACGCCCAGTTGATTACGTCCACGTTGAATGTGGACTACCTCCGATTAAGCTGCATTTGTCTTCTTCTTCTTGTTCCTTGCTTCGTGATTCACCATACATGTTGGTGTAGATGGGTGTTGGTATCATGGCGTTGGCACATGGAGTAGCTGGGTCCGTGCGCCTTTGTAGCGTAGCCTCGTACTGGCTCTGCCCGCCTGTGTCGCTTATTCTTGTTCGTCGGATGCTATGGTGAAGTATGTTGAAGTAGATCATAAAATGTTGGAAAGGGATCGGGGAAACCATCCGTGCTCATCTCCTGACATTCTTGAACCAAGAGTGTTGATTCTTGAGAAGTATGAGAAGCTGCCCGCGTCTATCTCACGCATTGAGATGCGCCCTTGGCTTAAGCCAATAGTGCTTAAATCTTCAATAATGCACACTCCATGAATGTGCATACTCCTGTTCATTGGCCATGCACATACGAGCTTCTTAATTTTATTCTTCATAGTTAGCAAAACTTGTACACTGATTCTTCTTTCCTTCAAATACACGCTCACGTGTATATAAGACGGGATACAGCTTTTGTGGTGATCTCAGCGACGATAGTCCTCTACTGTGACCTGATGCGTGCGCGGCGCCGGACTCGATGAGAAACATAGTGTAAATATACACTCGCCGGCGGGGTCCAGTTCATGTATAGTCGATATGGTGTTATCCCAGAGTGAGCTACACTCATTCCCATGCCTTAGTCTATGCAAATGCATGCATGAGCCATGCACATACGTACGTATTTGTTCTTCATTGATAGTTTCTTTTTAGACTTGCATGCTTCTTGCTTCCTGCTTCTTATTTCTCATAGACATGTATGCATATGTATACGTAGAATCCGCAAGTGTATCACTACGTATGTATACGGGTATTCCGGCGGTGGCGGCGAGTATGCATACAGAGTACTTGGCGGCGACGAACATGTATACGGCAGTGACGGTGTGTATACGGAATATCCGGCGATGGAAACAATAATATTTTTGTACTCCTAGCACAAATACGGCGTATGCATGAGCCATGCATGCATATTTCTTCTTTCCCTGGCTTCTTTATTTTGTTCCTCCCCGTATACATGCATTGTAACATACGTACGTGGCTTGGACTTGCTCTTGCATGACCACATGCATGCCCCTGTATATGAATATGTGTAAAATGCCTCGTCTTCTCGTTTCCTTCAACAAATGATAGCTTTGATGCTTGCTTACATTTGAGCTCCAGCATGGGCTTCAACGGCGTCTGCGACGGCGAGTATATACGTATTCGGCGGCGACAGTAAACGTGTATACGACGGCAGTGAACGCGTATACGGCGGCTACGGTGAACGTGTATACAACGGCAGTGAACGCGTATACGGCGGCGTTGGCCTCGTTGCTCCTCGCTGGCTTCGTGAGGCTCCATGGAAGCAGCTTCTCAGCAGCGAGCTCGGCGTGGTGAACGTCGTGGGTGAGGTGGTGGCTCGATAGCTCTAAGGGGCGGTGAAGGCCCGGCCACATGGACGCGGACGTCGTGAGAGCGCCAGGCGGTGGCGAGGCATGATCGTAGACGGCACGCGCGGCGTCATGACGACCCGCGATGGTGGAGACTCCCGGGGGCGCGCCGGCGTGGAGGATGGCGCCGGGGCTTGGCGGCGTGGTGAAGGCCAGGGACGCGCGGGCCGGCGTGGAGGACGGAGCCGGAGCGCGCCGGTGGAACAAGGGCGCGCCGTGGACGACGCTGGAAGGCGGCGCCGATGGAGAGGTCGTCGGAGGCCGGGGAAGGTGGCTCTGGAGTCTTGGCGCCGCGAGAGTGGACGCGCAGCCGGCGTCAGGAGGCGATGTAGTGGCCGGAGAGGTCCGGAGGCGCGCGCGCCGTCGGCGTGGAGGAGGCTGGTGGGCGCGCCGGCGCAGGTCGGCACGGAGGAAGCCGGGGCGCGGGTCGTCGGAGGCCGGGGATAGCGGCTCTGGTGCGCGTCGGGCCGCGATGGGCGTCGGGCGCGGACTGGAGCGGCGGCTCACGGCGACGTGGAGGCAGACGGGAGCGCGGCGTGGTGGCCTGCGGCGGTGGAGAAGTCAGTGTGGTGACCGGAGGCGTCACCGCATGGGGCGCCGGTGTGCTGGCCGATGAAGGCGGCGCCGGGGAAGTCGCGGAAGCGCGGGACGACGGTGGATTCCGGGCGTGGCGTCATCGCAGCCGGCGGTGTGGACCAGCGGCGACGGGGCGCGCAGCTGGTTGGTGAGGACGGCGCCGAGGCGTGGGGCAGGCCGACGCGTGGAGTAGAAGGCCGATGGGCGCGCGCGGGGAAGTCCAGCCGCGCCGGGCCTGGAGCCACGAAAGGGTGACGGCAGGCGGTGCCGGCGCGGGCTGGAGCGGCGGCTCACAGCGACGTGGAGAACGCCAGCGGCGGTGAAGGTCGCGACGGGGTCACCAGGCGGCGGCGAGGCGGCCGTGAGAGCAGGGGCGCCGCGAGGGAGCCGCGCGACGTGGAGGCCGATGCTCGGCCGGCAACGAGGGCGCGCAGGAGGCCGGCGGCATTGAGGGCCGGAGATGCGCGGGGCGCCGGTGTGGAGGAAGAGGCCGGCGGGGAGGAACCGAGGGCGCGTGTCGACGTGGGGCCGGCGCCGGTGACGGGGCGTGCGGCTGGTGAAGCCGGTGGCGTGGTGAAGACAGAGCGCACCGTGCACAGCTGATGTAGGCGGAGCAGGCCGGCGCGCGTCGGCGAGGAGTGGTCGGCGGGCGCGCGCGGGGAAGTCCGGCCGCGCCGGGGCTGGAGCGACGACAGGGCGACGGCAGGCGGTGCCGACGCGGGCTGGAGCGGCGGCTCACAGCGACGTGGAGAACGCTAGCGGCGGTGAAGGCCGGCGCGCATGGGGAGGACGCCAGCGGCGCCGGCGACGTAGTAGCGCAGGCCGGCATTGGAGGACGCCGGGACGTGGTGGCTTCGGGATGTCTGGTGGCACTTTGCTCCATAGAAGAAAGGGCAACAGAAGCAGAGAAAGAGGAGAGTGGAGAAAAGCAAGAAGCAACCAGAAAGGGGGAGCCAGAGAAGAAGCAAAATGGAGGTAACGTGAGAGAGAGATGGGAAATCCAGAGATTCCCTTGGACTTTCTTACCTGTTCTCTCCCTTCTCCTCGCAATCCGTGTTTGCTTGTGTCAGTAGATTTCAGAAAACTCTCTGTGTCTGCTCCTTTCCACGCTCTGCTCTGCGTCTCCGGTGCTCGAGCTCCGCGTGAGAATGAAGAAGCCCCCCTGCTGTCCTCCTTTTCTCGCATCGATATAGCAGCAGGTTTATAGCTAGAGCCTTCTCAACTCCGCTGCGCGGGTCACGCGCGTGCTGGAGACGTGGGACTCATGTGCGCGTGATTCCAGGAACTAAGACGTGCACGCGGTGGTTGTGGGCAACGAGTAAATCTGAGAGAGTCAAACGGCTATGCGCTGGCTCATAATATTTTTTTTTACTCGGTCGCAACCCGAGCAAAGCGCTTGCGCATTTATCTCCAATTTTTTTTAGAATATTTTTCTTTCTCAACAGTAAATATGTAGCATACGAAAACTCAAGTATGAAATGTCGATTTAGGATAAAGAATTTCTTCCGTTCAACCTGTAAAGTTTTCCTCATGTTATTTTTTGGGCGAATTACAATCATACAATTATAAAGTTTCCACTTTACAGAAATATCACTCATGTGTCTATGACATATGGGTCCAAGACCCACATGTCATTGCTATATGGTGTGACATTTTCACAAAACGTTAATTTTATAATGGCATGAGTGCAATTTTTCCTATTTTTTTCCCAAATATTGAGACAACTCAGTACTTATATTTGTGTCTTGCCACTTTGTTGAAAAGGCTGGATACAGTATAGAGCCACCATGTTCGATTGAAATTGAAGGCCAACTCTACCTCCAAAACACACTGCATACGATAATATTATCTCAGTGGTACCCATCATAGTGCTATGGAACTATGGAAGGCTGGAAATTTAAACATAGACTGAACTAGGACTGCATCTCAGTCAGTCAGTCCCATGTGGGGAACTGGAAATTCTGTTGCTAGACAAAACTTGTATTAGTTTTACCTGAAGCTTCAGACTAGCTGAACCCTAGCAGTATGTTGAAAATATTTGAAAAATCCATCCACGCCGGCCGATACGTGAAATGACGTGCATTACTTCAGATCTTGAACAATTTTACTGACCACTCTTTAACACAGCAGATGATATTGTGGCCGTTGGAGTCCGGATTGGTACTTTGGGTGACATGGTGACAAGTGGCAACGGGCTTCACTTACCAGTGAGGTGTTCAACTGCTTGAAGCTGCAAGCAGTAGCTGGAAATGGTGGATCACCCGCTTCAGACGGCGGGTGGACAGGCGATTCTGTGGAAAGTGTCGTGTCGGGAATGCATGGTTTGCAAAATGTATTATACCACTAGCTTGCAGTGTGCTGTATCATATATTGTTCCACCGCGTGCGGTGCACCATAAGAGAAACAGCCTTCCATATCGGTTTATCAGTCCCGGTAAGATATCAACCGGTATTAATAGTAGCATCAGTCCCGGTTCGTAGTTCCAAGGCTTCAATCGGTTAAATCGCTCACATTAGTCGGTTGGTAATATCAATCGGGATTGATGCTCTCCCATCTGAGCTAGTATAGCCGGTATGCATGGAAGCTCATCGGCCCGGTTAGTATTACCAACCGACGGTTAGATACCAACCGACCGAAAGTAGCCTTTAGTCCCGGTTCGTGTTCATCTAAGGAATCTTTAAAAGGAATGCATATCCTAGTTATATCAGAACGCGTGGGTGGATGAGTTGGTTAGAAGAGTGAGGCCCTGTTTGGGAACATGGTTTTTCAAAACCATGGTATTGCAATACTATGGTTTGTCAATTGTTTTGACTAGAATACCATGGTTTTATCTAATTCTATTGAAACCATGGTTTTTTTTGGAATTAGGAGCTGTTTGGTTACATAGTTTTTTAAATGGATTAGGTATCAAAGTATTGACCGGTGGCTGTGAGCTGTGACTTGCATACGTGTTCACAGCCAATGACAGTGAATGACACGCACAAGTATTGACCGGTGGCTGAGCTGTAACCCAATGCTAGTTACCAAAGACGATGACAGTGAATGCTCACGTACGTACGTGACTTGTGTACGGGCTCTTATACCAATCTTTTCCTCTATATATAGAGTACGTGCTACTTAGGAAACACAATCCCTTGTTGAGATGAACATGTGAGGAGAGATGTGGAGAAATTTCTTTAGTAGAAAGTGTAGAGATGATGAAGAAATGGAGATTGTCAATCGATGGTTAGTTAGAAGAAATTGTTCTCAGGAGCGTACACCTGTGCATACTTCGATCCTTTCTGAAAAGAAGCATGTCGAAGAACTTCTTGAAGGCCATGAGGTACGGTGTAGGCGAGAACTTCGCATGGAAAAAGAAATTTTTCTCAAGCTCGTAGAGGTCCTTCGAAGCAACAATATTCTTAGAAACTATAGAGAAGTTTCGGTTTAATTCACACATGTAGCTAAATAATCATACCATCATAAATCTCGTACAAGTCGTCGTAGTACGGGAAGGCTTTACTCTTCCATTTCTGCAATTCCTTTGGTAGCTCATCCCATTTTTCATCAATTGTAGTAGCCATTTTTAGGTCATTGTCCCAACCAAACCCACTCTTCGATAAGATGAGCTTTACTGCATTGTGATCCTTCTTTAGCCTTTGTTCTCTGTCCTTCAGTTGTGACACCAAGAAATTTGATGATGAAAATTTATCATTTAGACGTTGGGTCATACTATTCCAAGCTTCTTTGCTCCAACCATTCTAGGCACGATATCTTGGTGAATTATACTCTTTAAGAATGCTCACAAAAAAAACTCGTTTGTATCTCATTCCACGTTTGCCTCTCTCTTCTTCCTAAGACAAAGAAAACAAAAAAGATCAATTCATTTATTGTAAAAGAGCTTAACTACATGTACTGACTAGGTAAAGCCTAAATTATATTGCCCAGAATATAATTTAGGCACTGTCACATGTTAAAGTCAGTTTTGAGACAAAGAAACTGACGAGTCAGTTTCAAGCTCTTGACATTCCAAGTTTCATGTATAAACGTCCTATTGCTCAATTGCTCAGATGTGAAAAGCACAAGAAAATCACTCTAGCTTATTGCTCAGACGGCCTAGAGCACTGTAAACTAACCATGCTGCAACTCTTGCAGGCTGGCTTTGGTAAAGCAAAATTCGGTGCAGAGTTTATCAATTAGCTTCAATCTGAGGCAATTCGAACTGCAGTTGTGTAGCAGAATTGGAGATGCGTAAATTTAGAAACTATGCTATGATATGAGCAGTGGGAAGAGAACTAGAGTGGAAATTTTGTATGCCGGCTCACATGCACGGTAGAGTGGAGGCCAGCAGTGGCGGGACGGCATGGAGGCGGCAGGGATGACGGCGTGGAGGGGCGGCATCGGGCGGCCGTGGAGGGCGGCGTGGAGGCGGCCGTGGAGGCGCGCGAGGGCGGCGTGGAAGCGGCCGTGGAGCGGCGTGGTGGGGCGGCGTCGGGCGGCGTGGAGGCGCGCCGGGCGGCAGAGGAGGCGGCCGTGGAGGGGGCGGTGGAGGCGGGAAGGCGGCAAGGAGGTGGCGGTGTGGGGGCGGGGGCGGCCGTGGGAAGCGTGAAGGCGGCGGGGGACGGGTGGTGGGGCGGCGTGGAGGCGGCGGGGAGGACGGCGTGGAGGCGGCGTGGAGGGCGGCGAGGAGGGCGGCGTGGAGGCGGCGGGAAGACGGTAAGGAGGTGGCGGTGTGGAGGACCGCGTGGAGGGGACGGCGAGAGAAAAGCGGGACGAGGCGGCGGGAGGCGCGACGGTATACTGTCTCACGGCGGGGCGATGGTGGCGACAAATCAGCGGCCGGCGTTGACGACGGCGACATTGGAGGATATGCTGGGTGCCAGTTCTTCCACAGGAGGGGAAAAAAATTGGCGGCAGAGGCGAAGTGCTTTGGCGGGTGAAGGAAAAAGCTGCGAGGGAGCCAACGTGCGCTGCGAGGGAGCCAAGGTGCAATGGAAACAGAGGCTCCGACTCGAGTCTCCAAAACTCCAGAAAAACCACGGTCTTGCGATACCACGGTTTTGGAAACAGAGTTTTAAAAGCTGTAGCCAAACACCTCATGGGTTAAAATACTATGGTATTCTTTAAAATCATGGTATTGTCTTGAAACTATGAAAATACTGTGTTTCCAAACAGGGCCTAAGTGGGGAGTCACGAGATCTCGGGTTCGAGTCCCGCAGAAGCCATATGTGCGCATTATATTTTTAAATATATTTCTAACATCTATCCCCGGTTGAAAGCAACCGGGACTGATGGCTCCATGCCATCAGTCCCGAATTGCCTATCCCGGTTCCAAAACCGGGATTGATGCTGGTTTGGAACCGGGATTGAAGGCTCAATCCGTGGTAGTGGTGTGAGAAGTGTGATGGAATTGTGTATCGCTTCCACACCTTCGTGTCTGGCGATGCTGTGATGCTATTTTCTCTGTAGTAGTATAGATATATAACTAGATGTTCTCCTCCGTCTCCGACGAGGGTTGGAAGTTGGAAGCAGTAGGTTGTAGTCATGTAGATCATTGGTACTTTGCTGCCCCTATCTCGCTACCTGGCGACCTACAATGGAAGTATTGTACAGTATTATGTGGCATCGGTGCATTACCATGTGGAATCCGACGTGCAACTTGCGCGCTCAGAGATTTAGATTCTAACCTGGTTCCCTAGTCCTGATCTGACTTGATAACTAGATAGAGTTCGGGTCATGTCCTTGATTCCAGCTAGGTCAGGTTTGGGTCAGCCTCAGTCCTGATCCAACCCGACCTGACCCTCTCTAACCTCCATAGCCCACATTCTTTGGATGATGGGTCACTCGACAAACCCTCCCATCCCAACTTCTGCAAACCCTAGCCGTCACGGATCCCCACGATGCCTCCCCACCAAGCCATGGAGACGGCCCTCAATGCGGTGGCTGGAGGCGAGTGCTCTTCCTGTAGTGCTCCTTTTCATCTCTTTGTTCTCCTCACAGCGGCGGTGGCCCCCCACGGTCAGAATCTCGTCATCTCCTCTCTCTCCTCAGGTTTGGAGCGGGTCAGGGCATCGGCGGGTCAAGTCTAGGTTGAGGTGATCACATGGAATCCCTAATGCAAGCCGTGTCAAGTAGACTCGAGACATGATCCGACCCATCTAGATCTCTATTGCCGTTGGCCAGGCGATTTTGTAGGTGCAAACATTCTGGATAGCTGTCTAGCATGTCAATTGTTGCCGTAGTTATCTTGTTAGACTGGTACGGCATAAATGAGCCCTGCGAAGAACTTGCAACTTCAGTCGACATCGGTTCTGGATCTGCCTATAACGCATTGGAACTTACATTTAGCTAGGATAGTTTTTAGTTTCATATGAGCGGGGATAGCTCAGTTGGGAGAGCGTCAGACTGAAGATCTGAAGGTCGCGTGTTCGATCCACGCTCACCGCATGTCTGCTTTTTTGTTCGTTAAGCTTGGCAGAATATGTGTTGTTGTTTTGTTTGTCCTTTTTGTCAGTTAAGTCAAGCTCGGCAGAAATGTTTTAGATTTCTTCGTCAGTTATGATCGGCAGAGATATGTTAGTAGAATGGTTAATGTAGACTTGCTGATGCATGTGCCAATGGTGGCAGCAGGGGGTACAGATCTCAACATTATTTCAACAGAAGGATACCCATGTATATCCCAAGTTTCCATGTATAGGAGTCATTTATCTTTGCGCTGACTTCCGGTTCTAAAAGTTTCAAGAATTCAGTTCAACCTCCAAAGCATACAACAATTTTAGAAGGAACACTATTCCTTTTTCAGGTCCCATGGGATGAGATGAGACGCAGCACGAGTCAGAGTTCGCTCATTCCACATCCAAAAACAAGATCCACCTCCCTCCCACCCTGCGCTACAACACTGGAATCAAAAGCTCCCAACGTTTCTGCCTACCACCCTACGGCATGTATACAACAAGCTGACGCTCTCTAACTACCGCCTCCCATTTCCCCCTCACTTCTTCCCACGCTTCCTCGACGCCTTGTCGTCCTTGGCCCTCTTGGAGGGCGCCGCGGCGCGCTTCGGTGGCCTGCCGACGCTTCTCCGTCCCGGCGGGGTGATGGTGGCGGCCTTCTTGGAACCGGAGCTGCCGGGGCCGTCCTTCCGGCCGTCCCCCCTGCCGGACTTCTTCTGCTCCGCCGCCGTGGAGAGCTTCAGCGTCTCCAGCAGCGACACCCTCTCCGTCGAGGGCGACGAGTTCTGGTTCATCCGGTTCAGGAAGTCCACCGCGTTTCGCTTCTTGGTGACCTCGCCGGCCGCGGCGGCGCCGCCGCCACCCTTCTTATCGGACTTCTTTGCCCCTTTGGCGGCCGCTGGGCTCTCTCATGCCTTCCCGGCCTTCTAACTTGGAGCTGCGTTCCTTTTCGACAAGGGGAACACCCCCATTTCCATTGCATAGACAACGAAAATATACAGCAAAACAACGTATTTCAGTTTCAACAAACACACCCACCAACCACAACAACCAGGATCACCTAATCACCAGTTCCAACACCAAACAAGCACAGGAATAACAGACCACCATTTCCCTAACAAAACACCAACGGTACCCTAGAACCAGCATAAGCCACCTACAATTCTCAGATTGATCAGCAACACCTCAGCACCTCAGCAGGCCTAGAACTTGATATCTTCACCAGATCCATCAGAGATCCGCAACCTGGAATTGCGCCTGCAGAAGTTGTCCAAATTAACCACCAAGTCTTCCAGCTTCGTCACTCCAGCCTGTAACACCAACTGCCAATCACCAGTGTAAAGCCCTGCCCAGAAATGAAGAGTAGCACAAATAGCACATAGGATATCAGCAGGGGAACGAATCCTCTTATCCTGAAAACAGCTCTCATTCCGGAATCTCCAAATCACCCAGCAAACCGCAGCAAGACAGGTAAAGTATAGCACAGATCCATTACTCCACCACCTTTTAACCCAAATATAGAAAGCCACAAAAGAACTAGGAATACAATCAGCTCCCAAAGCCAAGGCTAAACAACACCAGATCGATTTAGCCGTGCTATAGGTAAAGAACAAATGGTTATTTGTCTCCACATTGTCACAAAACTGACACACAGGATTTTCCACCCAAAATTTTTTCCTGAGCACATCCTTAGTTAAAATAGCATTTTGGAAAGCAAACCACATAAAAATCTTGACTTTGAGAGGAATTTTAGATTTCCAAAACCCAGTAAAAACCCTCCCACAACAGTGATTGTTTAAAGCAGAATAAATCGACTTCACTGAGAAAATGCCAGATTTAGATAAATTCCATTTCACAATATCACCAGCATTAGATAAATGAATCCCTTGCAAACTTCTAATCAAAGCATTCCAGTTACCAGAATCAACATCACTTAACCATCTTCTAAAGGAAAGACGCCAACCCCTGCTATGAGCCGCCCTGACAGAAATCGATTGGTCATTACAAATTTCAAAAACAGACGGAAATTGTATTTTCAAAGACCGACCTTTCCACCAAACATCTCCCCAAAAATCCACACTACGACCTGACCCCAAAACCCAAGACCTCCTTTTGATATACAAATCCCTAACACCAAGAAGGTCCCCCCAGCATTTAGAAATACTAGGGCTTTTGCTCAGCATAGTCACAGTGTTGTCACCAACGTATTTAGCTTGGACTAGCTTCGCCCATAAACCACCCTCATTGTTTTCAAGTCGCCACCACCATTTACACAAAAGACTTATGTTAAGATCCCTCAAATTCTTAACTCCCAAACCCCCCCTTTTTTTGACAACAAATCGACTCCCACTTAACTAGATGAATTTTCTTAATCTGTTTACTCCCCTGTCAGAAAAATCTTCTCTTGATCACATCCATCCTGTGAAGCACCGTCTTAGGCATCATGAACATCGACATAAAGTAAATAGGAATACTAGACAGGCAGGAGTTCAGCAACACAAGTTTACCCCCTGACGATAAAGAACACCCTCTCCAGGCACTCAGCCTATCCTGCAACTTTCTAATGAGGTTCTCCCAGTCATGAACCTTAATTCTATCACAGCCCACAGGAACCCCCAAATATTTCATGGGAAGAGACCCAACAGCACAATTGAAGAGCATAGAATAATTTTGAATTTGAGCAGCATCACAATTCACACAAAATATCTCACTTTTTAGAAAATTAACCTTCAAACCAGACATGTTCTCAAAAATGTAAATAAGCAGCTTCAAATTTCTAGCCTTATCCAAATCGTCCGGCAAACACACCACGGTATCATCCGCATATTGGAGTAGAGAAACCCCCGACAAACCAACTCAGGAACCAAACTACCAATTAAACCTTCAGAGTTAGCTTTGGCAATCAGTTTTGCGAAACTATCAACCACCAGATTGAAAAGCAAAGGAGACAACGGATCTCCCTGTCTAACACCCTGTTTACCAAAAAAAAAAAAAAAAAAAGACCGCCCTCAGCCTCCGCGCCTTGTCCTTGGCTCCCGCCTTCTTCTCCTCCTCGCTATCCTTCTCCTTCCTCTCCGTCTCTGCCTTCTCGTCCTTAGCAGCGGCAGCAGCAACCTTCGTGATGGAGCTCCGCTTCCGGCAGACAATAATAGGCGCTGCCTTCTCGAGGAGCGACCCGCCGATGTCAGCCTCCGCCTAGGGCTTCTTCGCACCCGCCGCTGCGGAATCTTTCCCGGCAGCCCCAGGGTCTGCGACGCCGCGGCGTGCTTCTGGAGCGACGCCGACATGTGCCTCGAGAAGAGCGCGCGGGTCTGCGCCGCCGCGGCGTGCTCCGGCGAGCCGCGCGGGAAGAAGACGAGCGCGTTGGCGCAGAGCAGGAGCAGGTACAACTCCTTCGCGGCGGGGTAGCACGCGGGCCCGCCATTCTCCAGCTTGGATCTGATCATCTCCAGGTCCACGTGGCGCCTGATCGTGCCCCTATATTTGGCTGCCTCCTGCAAAAATAAAAAATAGAAAAAATCACAAAAACTGCCAAAAACAATGCTACACTATGCATGCGAGGGCACGAATTTGTTTTTTTTAAAAAAATTGCAGTCAATTGGAGTAGTAGACTGTACACCGCATTAGAGCATCCACACTTAGCTACTCTAAAATTCTCCTCTAAAACACTATTCTCTGCCCCTATATCCATCTCTCTAAAATTCCTTCACATTTTATACTATACTCTAGTAGATTTTTTCCCTCCATCAACTACTCTATCCTAAAAAGTCAGAGCTACATTGTTATATATTGCCTGCTACAGATGCTCTTACCGCAGCAGGCGGTAGCAAGTGGCCGACAGGTTGGGCCCACGTGTCATTCAACGCGTGGCGCCACGCGATTGGGCCAACCCCCCACAAACGCCTGACGCCTCTCCCAACGCCACCCACGTCTCCTACGTCTCGCGCAAACCCTGATCTCCGCCTTGGTGTGCCATCGGATGGCCCAAATCGGCCACTACGATCGTCTGACGATCGCCGCCAAGATGATCAAGAACCATACGCGTGTCGTTCTTTGGCGGCCATGTGAACAGTAGGGTTCACATGCTCGGATGCATATTTCTAGCGCCGCCAATGGGCCGAACTGCGTGCCGACCTAGTTCAGTTCGGTTCGGTTTGGGCTCGGTTACTATCGAACAAGACTGTCAACAGGCCGGGTCGAGCTCGAGTTCGGTTCACTTCTTTAAGCCGGGCAAACCGGGGCGACCTAGTTCTGGTTTGGCCTATTTGGCTTGGTTGGTCCGGTTGGCATATTATATGTCCAAAAAATAGAAAAACGAGGATTCCAAAAATGACAACAGAAATTTGTAAAAGTGATAAAAAGATTGCAATATATAGGAAAAAATATTTGATAAGCATTGAAGAGCTTTATTATTATAGGTGTAGTACATGGCTGCCTCGTTAAAAACTTTACCAAGTAAAAACTCAAAATTGAGAAAATCTTGGTAAAGAAAAATGAGTACTACCTAAAGCTCTACAATACATTTACAAATTACCGATTTTTCAAAGCTTCAACGGTAAAAAAGGCTAGAATCCAAATGCGAACGTTAAATTTGATCCAGCGAATCAGTGGACAACACGTGGCATTCAACGGTTGGCTACTCAGCTCGGTGCGCTAGCGTGCGTGAAAAAGGCCACGAGGCACGGGAAGCAGATGACGGGCGAAGCGCCGAGCCGAGCCAACGCAAGACGCCAGAGAGCGCGTGGCGAGGGGCTTGGCACGCCGAGTGGGAGGGTACAAGGGCCGGGCGACGCATGGTGGGCGGGTGGCACGCCGAGCGGGATGGTAGCGGGTACGGCCGACGTGTGGCGGGGGGCGAAACAACGGGCCGGGGTGTTTAAAATTTGAAATCAAATGCTATAGTACCGGCCTAAATCGGCCGAGGCCGTCGCTATCTTACTATGCGAATCGAACCGACCGCCGAGTTTAGTTCGCTAGGTTAAATCAAAGCCGGTTAGTTTCTGAATCGAATCGACCGTCTTGGCTCGATGAATAGTACAAAAAGCCTTGGGTTCGGTCGAAAAGGTCCGGCCTATTTGGCTAGGTCTAATATTTCCACATTTGCGTGCTCTGCTGGCCAAATTTCTTTGATGAGAAATTCAATTCTACACACACATATATATGTATATGTATGTATGTATGTATGTATGTATGTATGCATGTTTCTTCCCGTTGAACATATGTGCTGCTCCTACTTAGGTCCCGTTTGACATAACTCCAGCTTCCAATTCCACAACAGATATAGAGTTTGTAGGTTAAAATTAAGTGACTTAAGTTTATATTTTTAGTTTAAAATTTAAATAAGATGACTCATCAAAACATCATCGATGTATCCATAACTCTAACTCCATAAACTTCTAAAACTAAAAATAAGATGCTCCATCAATTTTGGTAGAAATAAAGCCGTACTAAACAGGACCTTAAAGTCCCATGTACTTGCACATAAAAAGCTCTATGCCCTCACCGCTCGCCGCCCACGGCGCCACTGGCCGCAACCACCGCTCGCCGCCTTCCTCCGCCACGCTCCTCCCTCTCCCTCCCACGTGTGGGAAATCCGTTCCGTCTGGACGGCATGTTCTGCCTGGACTGCTCAAATGTCGTCCTGAACTTGGGCATATTGATTACTGAACGCTTAATGGCTAAGCAATAGTACAGTAACCTTAACATCGAGCACCTAGTTTCATTACATGTACACCATGACGGCGAAGACAAAGAAAGCAGGGTAATTACACTACACAACCGAACGATCTCTTGTTCACAGATCAAAAATGTTAATGTTAATTAACAGCTGCATCTAACAGAGAGATCTGATGTGTAGCTGCTGCCAAAGCTCACTTCCGGCGCGCCTCTAGTGCCTTCTTCAGCTCCGTGCCCACCTCATCCGACGCCGACTTCGCTGCGTTCTCTGCCGCTGGTTCCCAGCCACTGCCCCGGCGATCCGGCTTCGTTGGAAATGCGTGATGTGGCTGCGGTGGTGGTGGCGGTGTCGGCGCCCTCCTGGCCTCGCCGCCGGCAGCAACGGACACGGCCCTGGCGCTCCCGATCTCGGCGCGTAGGTCCTCCACGGCGCGGCGCAGCATCCCGCTCTCCGCGTTCAGCGCCTCCAGCTGCCTCCGCATCAGTGAGAACCCCTCTCCGCCGCCGCCGCCGCCATCCGACGCGTTCGTGGCGGCGAGGGGAAGCGCCGAGGACGAGGAGACCTTGTTGCTGCTCTTCTTGTCCGCGTCGGCGCGTGGCGACTGCTCGATGGAGATCTTGTTCATGACCAGCAGAGGCATCTTGCAGACGGGCACGCGTGCGTCCTTGCGTTCGTCGGCGAGCGCGGCCTGCAGCTCAGGCGGGGCGCGCAGCCCCCAGTTGAACCGCAGGCTCGCCCTGTTCCACAGCGGGAGCACACTCCTCGTCGTGAGCCGCATCCCGGACAGCAGCGTGCCGAGCCCGCCGCTACTCCCCGCCGCGGCGACGTCCGCCGCGAGCCCATTCCCGCTGAACGAGAACGCTCTGTAGCTGAGCTCGTGCCCGTCGCCACCCGAGACCTCTCCAACCGTACGGCGTGGCGGGGCCGACGCGGTGGAGGAGCGAAGGGTGTGAGAGAGCGAGAAGTCACCGAGGCGGGGCTTGAGCATGAGGAAGAAGGCGGGGGAGCCGGAGTTAGCGGAGAGGAGGTTGAATTCGGCGGCGAGGGAGAAGGGGGCGCGCACGGGGGAGCCGAGGGCACCAAGCCCAGCCCTGACGGAGAAGGCGAAGGGGAGGCTGGGGTCGTTGGGGCAGTAAGAGAGGCGGAGCGCCGGGCCGGAGGCAAAGGCGGTGGAGAGGTCGAAGCGGAGCTCCCGGGGGTCGCCGCCGGCGGAGAGGCCGGACTGGAACGGCAGCCCGAGCACGCCGATCGGCACCTTGGCCCGCATCAGCGGGCGGTCGTCGTCGCGGAACTTGATCGACGCCTTCATGATGTCGCTCGGTGGTTGTCCGGTTAGGGCTTCCGTGAGGTGGCGGGTCGCGATTCTGCGGCGGAGATCACGCCATCTTGTGGCGGCGCCGCCGCCGGCGAGATGGGTGAGAAGTGGGAGGTGGGGTTGGATGGATTGGGAGTGAATGGAAGGTGTTCTTTTTAAAAAAAACTCTTTTGATAGATTTTCTGTTGCTTTTGCTCTTTACCTCGGTGTTGGCTACTATCTTGGCAAAATGGCCATGTGAAACTGTTAAAAGCGGTACACGAATACACGAGCTTCATCATTGCGACCATGGCAAGTACCGCTGCTGCTGCTGCTACTGTTTTAGATATTGTTGACACAACAGTCCTAGATAAATCATTATGCGATTCAAAATTTGTCTCTAAAAAAATTATTATTTTAGGATAATAATTGCTAGATTTCCCTCTCACCTTATAAAGTATCTATAGATTTCCCTTTCACCACTATAAAGTACCTATATATTCTTCTCCCAATATTATAAAATACTCTAAATTCCTACCTATATATACTCTCCTTAATCTACTCAAAATTTTTCAGAACGACATTCTTTTAGGAACGGAGTAGTATTAGCTATATTGCTGCTGGGCTTTTGTTGTCTGGCATGCGTTAACCACCCCCTATTTTTCTAGTTTTATAGGGTGTGAGATTTAGATATTACTGTTGAAGATGTCTTTAACATACGAAGGTGAATAGTGATGGGATGAATGTAATAGTAGATATAAGTTGTAGGAGAAAAAAATATAGAGAATGTGATAGCGATTGCTGCTCAAAATGGTTTTGATATAAGAGGCTGAATAGTGATGGGGACTGGGAGTAAATGCGTAAAATAGGGAATGAAAAGTAGGGTAGCTGTTGGAGATGCCCATGCTTAAAAAAAAGACTGATGTTTAACTATGGTGGATTTACCCATAGTAAAAACAACATGAATCCAACTATTTTTTTATCAACCATATAGAGGAGATCTTGTAGCCTTCTGCAAAGAAAAACACAGAGAATAATCATAGAGATGTTGACAAAAGAATACATGACTACATGGTATTCTAGACTTTTCTAGTATTGTCTGCTTGGCTGCTTGCTCAAGTGCAACAAACCGTTAAAATCTTCACGTGTTAGAGCACCTCCAGCTATTGCTGAAATACTGTTGTTTATCTGACTTTTTAAAGATAAAGAAGCTTTTAAAAGGAAGAAATCTTTTAGAGTGTAGTGTAAAGTGAGAAAAAATTTTAACGATGTGAACAAATTCTAGAGAATAGATAGAATACGTAGAGAATAGTGCTATATAGGAAAAATTTGAAGCGTTCCTTCGAGATGGTCCTGGCAACTAAGCAGGAAAACCGGCAGCCACGTCAAGGAACCATCCGTGCTCGCCCGTTAGATCGGCCTCGTGGTCTCGTCACGTGGATGGTTCACGCGGATGCGGGCGCCGCTGGTTGTTGTGCGGTGCCAAAACATTCGAATGGGCCGCGCTGACTGCATTCAGCCCAATGTGGCAGCACGGCCCGTCTTGGCTTGCAACTCTTGGGCTGGGGAACGCAGCTATGAGGAAACACAGTTAGTACCATACTAGAGAGGATAGCGCGCCCTGCGCGCGCGTTTCGGTTGCGTTGTTGAACGTAAAGCGCGGATTTACGATTATACTATGTATAGATGTAGGCAGATACTACAAAGGGTGTTTGAGACTGATGTGCAGAATATGGGATAAACGGACTGTATGAGAAGGCATTTCTGAGCAGATGAACAGAACATGATGATGGTAAGCAGCATGATAACATGGGCAACACTGTGAGCAATCAAGTTATAGTTTTCTTATGTATATTCTGAAAGAAAAATCGAAATTTAACTACCTCTCTATATCTTCGTATGTAATATGAATAGTGGTGATAGACAACCTGATGTTTCCAATTATAGTGCTAATAAAAGACCCAAGCCATGATGAATTCTTCAAAGATAAAAATTTTCCAGTCAGAGGTAAGAGAAGTATATACGCTAAGATGGCTCATTATCAACCATATAACAGCAGGAAAAAATGTAGCTTAGATTGATTATCTAAACCACCTGGTCGATTACCACAATTCAAAAATGCACACACAATATTGAAAATGGTAGGTGCCAATATGTAGTAGCTCAGATTTCAGTTGCTGTTGGGTCTCCAGTAATTTGATCTCCATTTCCTGAGTACACAATTGCGGGTAGGCGCAGAGGTTGGAGCTCCCTCCTTGACTGACGACTGGTACGAACTTGCTGGAAGTATATGAGTGTAGAAGCGGGAAAAAGGGAAGTCTTGGCTGTATATGCATTCTGAAAGAAAAATGCACTAAGAAGAAATTTAAGCACCTCTCTACATCTTCATATCTGATATGAATATTGCTGATAGACAACTTGATGTTTCCAATTACAATGCTAATAAAAGACACAAGCCATGATCAATTCTTCAAACATAAAAATTTTCCAGTCAGAGATAAGAGAAGTATATATGCTAAGATGACTCATTCTCAACCATATAACAGCAGGGAAAAATGTAGTTTAGATTGACTACCCAAACCATCTGGTCCATTACCACAATTCAAAAATGTACACACAATATTAAAAATGGTATGTGCCAATATGTATCAGCTCAGATTTCAGTTGTTGTTGGGTCTTCAGTAATTTGATTTCCATTTCCTCAGTACACAAACAGATCAGTAATGCATGGTTCTAGCACTAATTGCAAAATAAATTAACTATCGTCACAAATTGCATACCTAACTCTACTTCTTTTTGTCTCTTGGACAGCATCTTCACTGCAACCTTGAATATGTATTGCTGGTTCAGGTAATATAAAGATCCGATAAAGATAAACCAAAACAGGCTGTTGACCAAGCTTGCTCCATGGAACCTAATAATCAACAATGCAATCACCTATCAGCCCATTCCTTCATATGACAGCAAAGTGTATCATCATACATTAAGGGAAAATAACAATCACTAAAAACCTTGAGCTTCACTGAAGCAAGAAAACCAGTTTTGACTCTGGTAGGCAATTTTAATGAATTTAGCGCCTATGGCTTTAACTGCATGTTGGTGAGTTTCATGGCACCTGAAATAGTATTACAGGAAGACATAATATCATCAGGTAGCAGATATGGTCAATATCATTGATAAAAGCAAAAGAAAAACAAAGTGTGTGTTATATCAAACTGAGCAAACAGGGTCAATGTGCAGACATTTATGGGCAATAAAGATGCAAGAACTACAGGCAAGGAACTACATGAAAGGAAGGGAAGGCAGTAAGGGATTCAGCCAGGTCCTGACGGCGGAAGGCGGTGGAAGGCAGTGTGGAAAGAAATCCCCAATTTCGTTGTCCTTCTTTCCACAAATTTGCAGTTATTCTTACCTATTGGATCGATCACAACCGGCAGAAGCCATGGCGGACCGATGACCCAGCACCCAGCCGTAGGAGATGGATGGATTGCGACAGTCCTATGGCACGGTGGCTATGATATTTTGTTCCGATTGTTTTGTATTACCACCGGCTGTTCTTAGAAGACCTGAATAAAAAAGAGGAGCTCAATGGAAAAAGGTTAATTCAAGAAGCCAAAGTTGTTTTAGAACACAACCAATACATGCTCGTATGATTGCTTGTTTGCATTCCCTAAACCTTGAATCCATAATAGGGTTCATTGTAATAAGAAAAAGGGAATGTAAGCGACGTTACACCTAAAGCATCTAACAGTATTCGTCTGTTAGACCAATTAAAGATACTGACTATTGGATAAAATGAAAACTCTTGAACAACTGGGAGAAAACTATGACAGAGTTTATTGGCTTTCTCTATTCATAAAGGCAAACCTAGACGTAGGTTAGAACAAATTAGAGATCCACAATCTAATCTGATGTACAGAAAACTAATGAGGTACCTTCCAGCCTGGAACTTTGGAGCACAAACCATCTTGTTAAAGAATAAATCATCCGCATTATCATGTGGATATTGTAATTATCTACTTATACCAAACTAACACTATCATTAAAAGAAGAACTCAAATGGTCATAAAATCAGCCATAAGTTTGTTTGGTCTTACCTATTGTGTATAAACATTAAAGTGCATAAGAGAATTCTACTCATCCACACACATTGCAAGACAGAAACTGCATTCATCAGAAATCTCAGAAATTTTGATCCAATCACACTTAACATGACACCAATAAACCAATTTTTCTTTTTGGAGATCAGAATCATCGACCCAATTGCACACCATGTCATGATTCCTCCAATAAACAACCGGTGATTAACTTAGCAACCTCCAATTGAACTATCCAATGAAGGCGCAATACTCCAATCGAACTATGCAATGAAGGCACAAAATTGCAGGAAATTCACACAATAGAATTGAACTATACCATCGCTGCAGTGTGCAAAAGCATACATCAGAGGGGAAAAGTGAAATCGTGGAGCGCGAGGATCACCTGGTCATCGAGGAAGGAGCAGGCAGTCTGTAGGCCGAGCTGGAGCGTGCAGAACTCGAAGCGGAGCTCGTCGCCCTCGGCGCGTTGGAGAAGCCGGCGCTGCAGCTCGGTAGCGTACTGGAGGACGTACCTGTGGAGGGAGTTGAGGAGAAGCACCTCATCGGCAGTGATGACGCAGCGGATCTGCTCCAGGTTGACGACGATGGCAGGGAGCTCGCCGAGGACCGTGGAGGGGTACACGAAGAGCGGGTCGAGGAGGCGGAGGTCGTGGGTTGGGAGCTCGCAGCGGCACATCATGGTGGCCTTGTCCACCTCGAGCGTCTGCAGGGAGGCTGTGGCGGCACTGACGCGGATCCAGGCCCGCGTGCCGCTGCTGCGCTTGTTGAGGTTGGGGATGTTGAAGCCGCCTGGGAAGCTGCGGCCCGAGACCACGCCTGCGCGCGGCAGCGGCGGCGCCAGCGGGGAAGGGGCTGATCCGGCGGCGGCGAACGGCGGCGGCGGGGGAAGGAGCAGATCTGGCTGCGGCGAGCGGCGGCGGCAGGGGAAGGGGTGGATCCGGGTGCGGTGAGCGGCGCCGGCGGGACGGCCTTGGTTAGAGCAGGCGACGGGAGCGGCGACAGCAGCACCCGCGGGGGCTGGGGGCAGGCGGCGGCGCCAGCGGGGAAGGGGTTGATCCGGCGGCGGCGAACGGCGGCGGCGGGGAAGGAGCAGATCTAGCTGCGGCGAGCGGCGGCGGCGGGGAAGGGTGGATCCGGGTGCGGTGAGCGGCGCCGGCGGGACGGCCTTGGTTAGAGCAGGCGGCGGGAGCGGCGACAGCAGCACCCGCGGGGCTGGGGCATGCGGCGGCGGCATGGGGGTGAGCAGGAGAGGGATCCCGGGGCGGCGGCATCGTAGAGAGTGGGTAGGACGGGGAAGGGCGGCGCCGGCGTGGGGAGAGGCGGGGGTGGGGCGGTGCCGCACGGGAGAGGCGGGGGTGGGGCGGCGCCGAGAGAGGGAGGCGGAGACGGGGATAGGAGCGAGCGGCCGGAGGGCTGCGCGAGCGAGGTCGAGTGAGGGGAGGCCGGGAGGACGCCCTAGGGTTTGGGCCGAGTGGGAGGACGGCGGGTTGAGAACGAAAACATTGGCGGGGCTAAACGCAAAGACGACGCAGCGACGGCCGTTTGATCGGCTGATCGGACGATTGGCAAGGCTCGAGGACGCGGATGTAAAACGAAAAGGTTAGAGGGGTTTTTTGCATTGGCACACCGGTTTGCACGGCGGGCAGCGAGCGGACGGGCGGATCGAGCCCTAGGGGCAGATCGGACGGTGGAGGATTTTCTGCCGACGTGGACGTCGCGGCTTTGCACATTGGTTACCCCTATAGGTAATAGTAATAGATTATATGGTTCGTTTGACCACGGAATTTCTGGGACTACAATGTTGGCCCAGGCCTCAGCATTTTGTTGACCCGGCCACCACCTTTCATCCCTGTGCATGGGCTGAGGTTGAGCTTAAGGCTCTGTTTGTTTTTGGCTTCTAGGTAGAAACCGAAGGTTCAAACAAAGAGTTAGCTTCTGGATCTTATTTCTTCAAAAGTTAACCATTCAAAAGCCAACGTTATAACTGAGACGGAGAAGCCTAGTCTCACCAGCTTTTGTGGCTTTTACGGGTTAAACTTGCGTCGCCGCCGTCGCCGCCGCCTCCTCCTCCCTCGACGGCTACAAAAGCTAGGTTGCCAAACATATGCAGCTTCTGCAAAAGCTGGCTCTCTTGAATCAAAAGTCAAAAACAGCTTTTGGAGAAGCCATAGCTCAAACAACAAGGCCTAACATTTGTGCAAACACATGCTATGTTTAGTTTGGGCGATTTCGCTGTTCTTTCTGCTAGTCTATTTCATATGTTTTTCCAGCCTCTTCTTTACTAGAAAACATGAATAGTATTGTTGGAAAATTTAAAGGGTTCATTCAATTTTTGATTGTTTTGTTAAGTTTAGACTAAATTTTGAATTTGTTTTTGTTATGGCTCAATACATTAGGTTTTTTTTGTTTAGCTTGTACATAAAATTGGTTTGCAAATTTTTTTTTTTGTTTTTTAGGTTAACTAGATTCAGACATTTTGTTTAACTTATATTGAAATTTAGTTTGTAATTTTTTTTTTTAGGTTAACTAGATTCAAACATTTTGTTTAATTTGTATTGAATTTTTGTTTGTAAATTTTTTTTTTTGTTATAAAAATCCATATAGTAGCTCACATACCAGTACGCGCGGCTACTGGCGCATGGCTTCTGGGATCCATTCTGCATGCGCCAGTAGCTGCACAACACAGTAGAAATTAAAACCGATGCATCCATCCATCTTTTTATGTCCCATGTATCAATTTTTTTATTTTATCAATTGGGCATTAACGAAGTAATCAAGGGAGATGGTCCAGTAAATTAACACCGGATCAGAGAACGCGAAATGTATGCTATGCTACGCTATGTAGCATGAGGAACCATGGCCTTGCTGTCTTTTTTTTCCTACACGCGTGCAGGTGCGCATATATGATGCTAATACGTACAACGCCGGATCATACATGTACGTGCAGGTAGTTGCGCTGTGTAACGAGAGAAATCAACCGAAAACTTTTGAATTTTCGGTCGCCTGGTTAATAGTGGCTCCCTATTAAATAGGATTGAATTAGTCTGATCATCGCTATTTCAGCTCGATAGCCTAGGAATAGTTAATCCAACAAAATGGCGGAATAAGTTCTCTCTCAGTAAGAGCTTTAATCCTATTGGATATTGGGAAACCTCCCTCTCCACGGGAGGCGCGGGGCGGAGCTTATCGAAAAAGAAAGGCGTGACAGAAAGGGCGGAGAGAGTGAGGAGCATAGTCCGGCTTAGATCCGGCCGGTTCCCTCACCGCTGCTGGCCTCTGGGTTATCACTGGGGTGGGGGAGCGGCGGATCTAAGCCGGGACCTGTATAGAAGTAGGTTTAGGAGTAGGTTAGGGCTAGTTTCTAGCTATTTTTGGCCGGAGGCGGTAGCGGATATGGGGAGCGCGAGAGTCGTCGTCTCCCGTGCAGACGACGGTCTTGGGGCTGGCGGTCGCGCTCGTCTGCTCGTCGTCGGGCTGCTTGGGGCAGCCTCATCGGCATCAATAAGGAAGACTTCGGTGAAGGTGAGTAACATCGAAGCCAGTTTGGGATGAAACAGGGAGACCTCTCCGATCTGGGGACGGATCGGGTGAGGAAGAGGAAGAGCCTCGGCGAGGGATCGTCTCCGGACGGTGACCAAATCGGTCGGCGCGATTTCTTCGCAGGTGGGCTGGTTAGGGATGTGTGTTGTGGGTCTTTTGTGTTGCGAGGAGGAGGGTGTGTGGTGAGGGTCTTTCGCCGGTGATGTGTTTCATTCCGGCGTGTGGTGGCGCCGTCTTTCTGGCATCGCTTTCCTTTTGTTTGGCCGTATCGGAGCCTAGTTCCTTGATGTTTATGGCCATCTTTGATGGTTTGCTTGTTGTTGTCTCCTTATTCCGTCGCCCTTCTTGGCCAAGAGGAGGCAAGCTTGGTTGCGCCGCCTACCCGGCTGGAGTTGGAGGTCATCGCCGGCAATGAGATTTAGGGAAGAAGCTTCTTGTGCCTTCCAGATAGGTCCTTGGAGGACGTGATTGTAATTTTGCTTTTTAGCAAGGACTTGCTTGTAATGTGTATGAGGCTGCTTCAATGAAATGGTTGGTACCCTTCTCAAAAAAAAGCTCTCTCTCTAAGTACTAACCCCACCAAGCTGGCCAAAACATTAGATTGACTGAATTAGTTGTGAAAAACAAAACTTAGTTTAATTAGTTGGATTAAGCTAATGTACTACTAAACGTAGCCTTAGATTGTTTGCTGCAGTACATGGCAATAACTATCCGAATGAACTTTCAGTTCAGTATTTTGGATGGATCAAGGCCGTTCGATTTGTATCTAGAGATCGGCAATGCGACTGTGTTGCAACCAAACTATTGACTGCAGACAGATCTCTCATGCAGGTTCGATGAAATACGTTGATTGGTAGTTTCTAGCCGTAGTTAAAAATGGAAAATCATTCGAGGACTTTTTTTACGCTAAAGACTCCAACAATCATATATTGCTCAAAAGATATTCACAAGACTTAAGCTAGAAAAACCAAAAAAAGCAAACAAAGAAAAACAAGAAGAAGCAACATGGGGAGCCCTAGGATAGGGTCTAAGATCTGTGTGTCCATCTCCTCCTCTCTTCATGTTTTGTAAAGAAAAATGGAGATTTTTAACATCTTGCGTAAATGTCTTTATTCCTTCCTCGCAGGGATGGCAAAAATACATGTGGGTCCGGGCCCGGGCCCAGGTCTCATTTTGGACTAATGGTATCCGAAATAATTAATAAAAAAGAAAAAACCTACCTCCAATTGAGCTCACCGACCGACCTGATTACATCCCATTCGAACACCTCCACCGGCTGACCTCTTAACCTAACCATAACCCCTCCCCCTCCTAATCCCTCTATCTCTGTAAACCTCCCCCGCTCCCTCCAATTCCCTCAGGCCCCCGACTTGTGCTCGCCCTGTCCTAACCCTTCCCTCCTTCCTTCTGTCCTTCTCCCTCCCTTCCCCAGTGTGGCCGCCGCGCCCTTTCTCCCCAACACATCCTCTCCTCCACTCCATGGCACAACGATGGGCGCGGCTTCCCCAACCCTTCCTAGCTCGGCGGTGACATAGCCTCCCCTCCCCTCCTCGGCTTGAAGGTGGCACGACCTTCCCTCAACGACACTGCTCATCCCTGGCGCAGCGATGGCAAGTCTTCCCGACATAGTGGCCTATCACCGACAGCGACTCCCGAGAGTTGATGACGCCCTCTCCTCTTTCCCTCTTTTATAGATCTAGTGTGGTCAGGACGGGGTGTTGGACCCAGTGGGTATCCGTTCGGGTTTGGGTACCCGTCGAGTCCGGGTCAAGGTCTGCATTTACACCCATAAATCACTTTTGATCCATGTCTCAGGTCTGGGTTCGTGACGGCTGGACCTGGAGGTACTTAACCCGATTGCCATCCCAACTCCCTCAGAAGGTTTGGACCGACGTTGAAGCCCACCTCTTCCACCCTCCCGCATTGACCACCATGGAACTAGCACAGATCACCGTACCACAACTCTCACTCGACAACTACACCACTGGGCTCTCACTCCTTCGAACACTATGGCGCGGTGGCGTCGGTGTGGGGTCGCGGTGCGGTGGCATGGCTTGACACTAGAGGGGAGAGAGGAGCACGGTGACACAGTGCGTAGATGTGGTGGTCTATGCTGGTGCCGCTGTGGTCAACACGGGAGAGGACGACGGTGATGCCCTTAAGCACCAAAGGTGATGGAAGAAAGCATAAGAGGAGGAAGGACTCCATGCAAAGATTTGTGAAACTTGGAGGGTATTTTCATAAAATATATTGTAAGATGGGGTATTTTATATATATATAGATAGAGAGAGAGAGAGAGAGAGAAAGCACCGGAGACGCCGTGCTTTGCGCCTAGTTTATAAAATCTGAGACTCAAAATGGACGATTCGAACCGTCCATCTTGATCTTCTCATTGAAATCTCTTACATGACCAAATTTCGTATTTTTTGATTTTTTACTATTTGTTTTGTATTTTTGAAAACCAGCAAATTTGAACGCTCATAACTAATTAGATTGGTGTTTTTTAAAAATACAAAACAAATAGCAAAACATTCAAAAAAATACGAAATTTGGTTATGTAAAAGATTTCAACGAGAACATCAAGTTGAATGGTTCGGATCGTCCATTTGAGTCTCAGATATATATATATGTATATATATATATATATATGAGATTTGCTAGTGTGCTATGGATAGCACGGATCTCACCGTGCTATCTACCGTGTTTGCAAATTCTGAGACCGAAATAGATGATCCGAACCGTCCATCTTGTTCATACCAATGAAATCTCGCTACACACCAAATTTCAAATTCTTTTGAATTTTTTTACTATTTATTTCATATTTTTGAAAACTGGACTTATTGGAGGGTCCACAGCTAATTAGATCAGTGATTTTCAAAAATACGAAATAAATAGTAAAAAATTCAAAAAAATTTAAAATTTGGTGTGTAGTGAGATTTCATTGAGATGAACAAGATGGACGGTTCGGATCGTCTATTTCGATCTCAGAATTTTCAAAACCCGTGGATAACACGGATCTCTCCGTGCTATCCATAGCACACTAGCTACTCTCTCTCTCTCTCTCTATATATATATATATATATATATAGAGAGAGAGAGAGAGAGAGAGTTGAGCTCCCCGGAGACGCCGTGCTTTGCGTCTAGTTTATAAAATTGAGACTCAAAATGGATGATTCGAACCATCCATCTTGATCTTCTCGTTGAAATCTCTTACATGACCAAATTTCATATTTTTTGAATTTTGTTTGCTATTTGTTTTGTATTTTTGAAAACCCACAAATTTGGACGCTCCATAACTAATTAGATTGGTGATTTTTAAAATACAAAACAAATTGCAAAACAATTCAAAAAATACGAAATTTGGTCATGTAAGAGATTTCAATGAGAAGATCAGGTTGGACGTTCGGATCGTCCATTTGAGTCTCGGATTTTATAAACTAGACGCAAAACACGGCGTCTCCGGTGCTTTGCAAAGCACCGGAGCTCAACTATATATATTTATGTTTTCTCTAGAATACACACACGATTAAAAATTCAGCAAGTATCTAAGTGAATATTTAAGAAAATCACCTTCTACTATAGCTTCCACTATGAATTTGTCGAACCCCGGTTTTTATCAAACCGAACACCTCTGTGTTACCGGTATGAGTCCCAAGGATCAATGCTCATACCCACAGTGAAACAGAATCATGATACCAAAACAAAGCTGCATCAGCTATTAAAATAATTCAGAGTGCAGCGGAGTAATATATTATATTAGCGGAGAAATATAACACATATTAAAAAGAAACAAATAGTTACAATCAAAAGTAGTGTCCCATTACGGCCACAGGCACACGCTGAGTAGGGAAACGGCTAGTAGTCCGGAGCAATATCCGGGAAGATATCAACGTTTTCCTACGCGTCTTCGTATTCTTGATCTGCTCAAAGATTGAACAGCCCGCATAACATGCAGGGTTAGCATATAAATGCTAGCAAGTCCTTCCTAGGAAGGGCCAGGTTAAGGTTTAACTTAATAAAGCTGATGGTTAATTTGCATAAAAGCATTTCACTTAGAATTGTAAAAGCATTTGAGAAACATATAGTAATAAATAGAAATTCTCAAAAGAAACATAATTGAAACACTTATCCTCTCAGGTCTCAATTTCTCAACTCATAATTCTCAGCTTATAATCTCACTCCTCAATTCTCATTTCTCAATATTCAAATCTCAATTCTCATATTTCAAACTCATGATTCTCATCTAGCAACGGCACAACATGCCGGAATAACCTTACCCCTGTCATATTAAGAATGGTGATGCTACGATGTGAAACCCACCTTGTCCGCCCTTAACCGTGGGCACGGCCATTCAAATGGTTTTACTCTGCAGAGGTTGTACACTTTACCCGCAAGATACGATATCCTCCCGTCGAAGGATATTATAACAAAACCCTCCAGAAAATTAACCTCGGGCTTAAACACGGTCATACCTGCTTCACACAGGTACCCAGAGAAATGCTTCAGCACAAGTTCCTGGCAATACCCCGGTGGTGTTTCTCAATTCTCTCTCTGTACTTCTCAATTTATCCACCGTGCAAGGACAGTGAGTAATCCCGATATTTCTTTTCCTTTAGATTAGGCCCGTCCCATACCGGGCTTGCGGTCGCACGGGTAAATACTCAGTAAAGTAATCACATGGCTCGGTCCTTATTCTCGGAGCGGCGACCAACACAAACCCAACTCTCGTGCTCAAATGCACCCACCTTACAATCCATCCGCTCCCGATCCCATTTATTAGTTGGCCAAATTTTAATTAGGATGAATGAATCGAATCCCAGATCCCAATACAAGCGATTCATCAAATCTCTGGATTTTATTCCTAGCTAAATCGAATATTTGGGATCGGATCCCCGAATATCTAACTGAGCAATGTTAAGCATCTATTATTTTAAAACTGTGGATAATATTAACATAAGTTATGCTAGGGCTAGGGATTTATCGGTAGACGCATATATCGGATAGACACATGCACTAGGTAACACTATTCATTCATACGCCGCTTTAATTAACATAGCCATTTGCGGATAAAACTATAAAATTGGGATTCTAGGGAAAGACTTGCCTTCGGAGTAGTCGTACTCTTGCGGTCGCGTCGTGGCGTCCAAAATTCTCCTCGGCGTCCGAACGATGTCATGCACGCAAAACGAGGAAAACAACCAATAAATAACATATATAACAATATAATTTTAAAATTATACAAAAATCACAGAAGATAGATATGATTTTTATGGATTTTTAGAAACTTGAATCGCCGGAATCGGAGATCGGATGAATCCGGAATGAAAGATTGAAGTTTGTAGCTAATGGGAATTCCAGAAAATGGAAAAACTACTGTAGCTGGGTCCCACTGGTCAGTTGCTGACCCATTTGGGTGTCTCCAATGGATAAGACCATATGGGTCTAGCTGGGTGAGAGAGAAAACAAAAGAGAGAGAGAGGAGGAGTGAGAAAGGAAAAGAAGGAAGAAGAAAGGGAGAGGAGGGAGAAGGAAGGAGAGGGGGCCGAGGAAGAGAGAGGAGGAGGGGCGGGCGGTGGCGGCGCCCATGAGGTCGGGCGGGCTTCGGTGGTGAGGAAGAAGGGCAAGCGGCGCGAATGATCAAGACTAGGGCGGCGGCTGGATGGCTGCCGGAGGAGGCGGCGGTGGGTCTCTGTGGGGCACTGGCGGCTTGCTAGGAGGCGGCGTCGGCTACGGCTGGCTGGCGGTCTTTGCTAGGCTCGAGAGAGCAGCAGCGGTGGAGGTGAGTGGGCGGCGGTCGAGAGCAGCCGAGCAACGACGGGACTACTCGGCGAGGCGCACGACGGTGGCCTTGTTTCGCTTCTCTTGGCGGCGGGCTGGATTTGGGGAATTGTAGTTTTCGGGTGTCTCGGTGGGTTGAATGCTTGAGGTCCGGGGTTCTTGCAGTGTGCGTGGAGACGAGGAGAGCTGTGAATGGAGTTTGGGGTTTGCGAGGGGCACAGGAGATGAAGTCTCCGTGCGTGGCTTCATGGCCGTAACCATGTCGGTGAAGCAGGATGGAATAGAACCATGACGATGATAGGAACGGAAGTAAAGATATAAGCGCAATCATGAATAATCATGATTATGATAAGAACGGACGGAAAGGAAGAAAAATGGAATTTTTGTTGTATTATTAATTTTTAGGAGAGATTGATAATGTAATTAATAAAATTTCAATTAATTAGTGCCTTGATGTTACATTATTATTTTATTGGAAAGGGGAATTGGAAATGCGATTTATTACAAGTATAGGTAAGATTGGAAAATTCAATTTTTGTTGGTTGCGAAATATAAACATGATTTATTTATTTATTCAATTGGGTGTCACAGAATTCCACTACTATAATGCTATATACTATCTATCCACTTGCAAATAGTAGAGGTGCACTTTAAGAATTTAGATTTTGGTTATTGTAATTATAATCTTAATTCAACACTAAAAATATGCTAATATTAACAGGATCTTGCAGGTTGGCGAAACCAACAAGATAGCCGAAGGTGCAATAGCGGTTGTAAAAATCCTATTCGGTACTCGTCATATTTTTCACTAATTTGTTTCAGAAGTAGTAGGTCTTTCCCTAGCTGTCCTCGGTTCTAGTTATATAGGATAATTTTTTATTGTCTCTCCATACAGTTCTACCCGAAGGGAACACTTCTCTACGACATCACTGTCCTCTCAAACCCTATGATGGCTTTGCCATATGCAGAGATCAACTGAGAGCTACCGAAGAGTTTTTCTCCTATAGGGTTTCTATGATAAGAACTTAAACCATAGAACCGAACTGGTAAAGATAGAGGAATTTTCAAAGAAAAAACTACTTCATGCCACAAAATGTCTTACATATGGTTTTCCCTTTAGGGAACCCCTGACGATGTAACACAACGAAAAAGAAATTACCTTAACCTTATAAGTTCTCTTACAATACCCTAATAATTTTACAGGTGGCTACCGGAATTACTAAGATGGAAGTGCTCTTAGAGGTTGGCTGGATGCTCTCTCTCTCTAAGCTCTTCTTTTGTGGTTCTCCTTCTCTTCTGGTTGGAGTCTCTTTTATAGAGCCACATTGTATGGCACACATAATTGGAGCACTTTTAGCTTCAGTAGCATGATGGAAAGATTCGTAGCCTTCATGTTGACACCTGATTTGGAAAATAGGCCAATTATTTGGAAGCATCTCGGAATCAGCTTGGGCTTGGTGAAATATAGGCCAAAACGGGCACAAAAGGGAGTCCGAGTCAATTTAAACAAATATGGAAGAATCGGCTAAGAGAAGGGACGAGGGAGATTCCAAGTAGGCTTGGTACGAGTATATTAGGAGGTATATTAATTAGTAGATAGAGTTGAATTTGTATCGATTACAAGAATAAGAATCCTGGTCGAGTTGAGTATATGGACATATATAAATACTTAGACCGAGGGGCGTGTAAAGGGACCGACACATCAATCAAACATATATACTTTTTACCTATCTTTACTTTTCGTCACAATTAGAGTAGTTTCATCATATTTTGTATTCGATCAACTTGTTGCGTATCGTCTGTTGATCGAATTCAAGGTACACCCTAGGAGTTGGTTACAAGTAAGTACTGTCTCGATAAAGTTTGATCTACGGGCTTGTATTGGCTTTTAGTCGAAATACTATTTTAGTTGATATTGCTGCGCATCGCCGTTTCGACTAAGTGTTATATATCACTTTCTTTCTACTGATCAACACATTCGTTGGCAGTAGATTATTTACCCCTCATTTTATCAGTTATAGCTCTCTACTACTTGTCAGTAGTCTGTTTATCCTTCGTTCTATCAATTAGACGATCTAATCGGCTAGTTGGTGGTCTGTTTACCCTCTTTCTGCTACTTTGTTGATCTTATTGGCTTTGTAGTAGACAGTTTATCCTTTTTGAATCTATTGGTTCAGATTTAATCTAAGTCGATAGTTTCACCTTTGCTCGGACTTGTCTTCAAGTGTTGCAGGTTCTTCACATTACAGATCTAATCGGCTATCTAAAGCTAATTACGTCTTGTCTTCCCGATTGTAGACAAATCGGCTGGCACGCATTCAACCCTGCTACTAGTGCTGATGGAGATCCTATTCTCTAAACCCACATGTGTTTAGCTGGAATCAACTTTCGGCGCCAACGTTTTAATAAGGCGAATCTCTCATGATCTATCGGGTTTTGTTTTTATATATGATTCCCGAATATATTCTTCTGGCAACACATCATGCCATGCTTTTATGCATAAATGTATGAGTGTCTAGGCTTGCTAGCTAGCACATACTATCACAAAAACACTTATCCTTGACACATTATCACAGACCGCTCAGAAACCGCTTGTGATGGAGCTTTCGAGCCCGTTTTATGTAAAATGGTGATACTAACCGTGCTAATAGCCAGTAGCGGCACACACCGAAAGTTCGTCCTTTTTCCTGGGATAGTGAGGTTGTCACACTAGCAGTCCAGTTTGTACAGTGCATGAAACCGCCGAATCGATCGTTTGCCATGCATAGCCGCTGGCCGCGGATGGGGGCAAGCAGGAAGGAGACAAGTCGACTGTCGATCGATCGATCGCCGGCCGGAGCTGATGGACAGTTCCTAACTAGCAAGGCCGGGCGGCCGGCCACGCAGTAGCTACCCATGCAGATGCAGCCTTTCGCGTCAGTGCCCCTCTCGATCGATCGGACGGAGACGACAGCAATTCGACAAAGCTGAAGGCGATCGAAGACGAGCATCACATTCAATGTTCTTCCTTCCCGGCCCATTGCTTCCGGCACTGTAGATGCACGCTACAGCGAAAGTGATCGAAAGGTACGTGCCAAGCCTCTCTGATGCACCTAACATATATTGATCGCCGGCACACGCCGCCGTTCCGCCGGCGGCCGGCCGGCGGTGACCGAGCTAGGTAGCTATAGCTACCTGCCTGCTTTCACGTACGCAACAACACAGGTGAAGCGGCATGCAGGAGCAGTGGATCGGATGGAGCGGCTTGACTTTCGCGGCGATGGAAGCGACGGAGCGAGCGGCGCGTGCGGTGGATGGCCGGACCGGATCGATCGCCGCGATGCTAATCAAGGGTCACGTCGAGCCGTCCCGTCGTCTGAGGAACACCACGTCACGACGCACGCAGCAGCAGCAGCGAAGCCACGCAGGAGCGTTTGCAAGCGCAGAGATGCAATGCAATATTGCAATGCGATGCAAATCTCCTTCTCCGTGCATGCGATGCGATGCGATGCGATGCGATGCGATATGATGCAGATGCAGCATTGCATTATTGTAACCCATCAAATCATCCACACTTGGCTGTGCCTGCCTAGACGGCCGGCCCCGGCACGTACTGCATCTGCATCGCCATCGATCAGTGTACTCCTCCTCCATGCATGCCTTGATCACATCCCATCCGTCCATCACTGATCACTGCTGCTTCTTTACTTTTTCTTCTTTTGTTCTCCTTCACTGGTGCTCCCAGCTGCTTAAACCGCATGCATGCACGTAATTGATCCATGCATGCATGCAGCTGCAACTTGCAGATGGGATGCGTCATGCGCGTGCACGCCCCCACGGGATATCTTGTCAGTAAGCAAATCCTCATACCGACTGTGCTGCGAACAGTAGCTTTGAATTTTCATTCGAGCTGAATGATCGATGCAGGATGCTAGCGTTCATCTTCAAAAACAAAAACAAAAATGCCATGACAAGTAGTGGTAGTACCAGTAGCTGGCTAATAAGACTAGTTTGCAAGCCACAGCTACTAGAATCCATGCATTACTATGCATCTTAACAAAAGACATCTTGATTATATATAGATAGCCATGTTGCATATTGCATGTGAATACATGCATAGATCAAGAGAGGAGTATGGCCTAGCATACTGGCCCAGTGACCCAACGTTAACATATGCAAGCAAACTAATTAAGTGCGAACTACATGAGTAACATGAAAGCTAATTAATTGCCAAAGCTACAAGTGCTTGTCCAAATATCGATCAGTACACTTGCAAATGAAACAGCAGCGGCAAGGGGACAAGAAGAAGACGACAGCACAGCCGATCGATCGACAGGTAGGTAAGGCAACCCTAAAGAAACCAACGGTCCGGATCATGCGCCCCTGGGGCCTGCAGGTGGGCCCGCCTCATAAAGGAAGGCGCTGTGCTGCAGGTAGGCGTCCAGCCAGGTAGGTGGAGGCTCCTGTGGACCGGCGTTGACTCCGAGCTGGGCCGGCGGGGCCCCCTTGCCAGCGACGGTGCAGGCGAAGGAAGGGAAAGCGAGCATGCTGCTGCCGCTGTTTGGCTCAACTGAAGCTGGGAAACCATGGATGATGCTGCTGTTGCTCTTGCTGGTGATCTGGCTCTGCAATGGAGGCTGCAGGTTTGGGAGGTCATGGTGGAAGGGGACGAGGCTTGTGCAGCTGCTAGGGTTTGGGAAAGGAACAGGAGGGTCCTGGTAGAAGCTGGGGTACTGGCTCACTGGGAGGCAGTAGGGGCTCTTCACCACCATCATCCTGCTGTACTGGTCTCCTGCCTTGTGGAAGATCCTGCAGATCACCCATTCCTCCTGCATGACATGATATGATTGATAATACCATTTAAATCTTCAGCAAATGACCAATCGCTTAACCAACAAGGACATGCACATTATATATACTTGATACAACATATTGATATGATAATATTTGTTCAGAGAGCACAATTTTTTAAAACTGCATAGCAAGGTTCTATTATATATAATATCCTGGAGCACATTGTACAGAGCAAGGTATTGTGATCTAGCCAGTACTGAGACGTACGCAGTGTACAATATCTAGCTCCTGAACCTCTGCAGAGAGCACATTTTTAAAAGACATGCATGAACAAAAGCAGCAGGGAGAACATCCGTATGCTTATGCATGCTGAAATAGTTTATTTTTCAGAACAGGGAGGAGAATGAGATCATACATGGAAGATTTGACGATCTGCACGAGGAAGATTGGAGACGAGGTATTTATATGTTTGGAGATATGCAAAATCACATTCACAGCCACCGTGTCAGTGCAAATAGATCGAGCAGAAATAAACTATACATCACGATGCATGCATGCTTATGCAAGCACCATTGAATGCACAGAAGCATAGAGATACTAGTAGATCGATCAATCTGCAGTTCTGCACTGCATATGTCACCTTATGTCTGCACGCACGCACGCATGCATGCCACATTGAATGCACCATATCTACTACTACACCATATCTACTACTACACCGACCATGCAACTAACACTTCACTCTCAACTGCTGCAGATTCAACGCATGGCTAGCTCGAGCAATGTGACACAGGAAGATATATATGAGCGATCAACCATGCAGGGAGATGTATGTTCGTCGATCGATCGAGCTATGGGGGATTGGGGGGTTTGTAGTGCGTACCTTGCAGGAGCGGCGGACGGCGGCGAAGTCGCCGTCGAGGCGGTACTCGTGGAGGACCCACTTGGTCTTCTCCCCGCGCGGGGCGCGGCCCTTGTAGAAGACGAGCGTCTTCTTCATGCCGAGGAGGGCGCCGGTGGCGGCGTTGAGCACCTCGCGGTCCTTGCCGGTGGCCTTCCAGTAGCCGGCGCCGGTGGCGCGGTTCGTGCGCAGCCCCGTCGGGTACTTGCGGTCGCGCAGGCTGAAGAAGTACCACTCCCACTCCCCCATCCTCGCCACGTCGGGGAGCTCCCATGGCTCGCACCGGTTGAGGTCCACCTCCGCGATGTCGACGCCGCAGCAGACGCCGTTGAACACCTTGGAGGCCAGGTAGAAGGTGACCAACTCCTCGTCGGTGGGGTGGAACCGGAACCCGGGGGGCAGCCCGTGCTCGCCGGCCGCCACCGCCGCGGCCATCTCCTCCCCGAGCACGTCCCACAGCGCTTCCCCCATGGCCGCCGGGTGGTGCATCTCTACCTTGCGAGATCTGAGCAGCGCAGAGGAAGGAAGAAGAAGGAGCTGTGCAAGAACCCTAATCTAGCCTCTCTACAAGCTAGATGAAGCAAGCTGTTGCACACCGAGCAGCTGAGCTCAGTACAATGAAGTTCTTGGCTATGGTGTGGTGTGCCGGAAGAGGCCAATGGGCTCTAGCAATATAGTGGAGCACTGAAAACGTAGAGAGGGCACGGTGTCTGCTCCTCTCTCTCTCTCTCTCTCACACACACCTGTATATAGGTGTACTGTATCATTCTCTCTATAGAAAAGGGTGAAATTGACAAGAACAGGAATGGTGAGATTAAAGGATGGTGAAGGGGCAATCTGGCACCTGGAACGGGCCCAAAGAGGAAACTTGATGCAGCTTAAGGGGAACCTCACCAAGCTTGTAACAAGTGTACTACTACTAGCTAGCTAGCTATACCTGCTGCGCATACGCAAAGCGGCAAAGGCGCCACAGCTAGAGGGTTCAGACTTGAGATAGACGTGCATATATACATCAACATACACTATATATCGACGCAATAATGCAATCTCTCATACGTACGTGCGCACACATAAAAGTAGATCGGGAAATCAATCCTATATGTATTTAAAGTTATATTTACACATATGTGGGGAGTCATTGGATCTGCTCTAAGATCCATTCATACTCAGTGTATGCATCCATTCATGTGATCACGTAGATAGAGATGCATGTACGTGTGCAGGTATACATTGAGGCAAACGGTAGTCTTCGTTCTTTTCAGCTTAAATTAATTTTAAAGATTATATCTGTAAATTTGTAACTTTTGTACAAGACAAACGTTATAGCACTTTATAGCCATTTTTACGATCCTTTTAGACTTTTAGTTGTTCTGCTTAAAGCTCTCAAAATCAATTTCTTTTTTTTGGGCTCTCTGAGTCTTCTATCAAGCACCTACAACTTTTTTAGAATATAATCTATCACTGATTTTAAGCTGAAAAGAACAAATAAAGATAATTTTTCAGAATAGAATATAATCTATCACTGATTTTAAGCTGAAAAGAACAAGTAAAGCTGCCTACCTGCATGCCGATGAGCCAAGCATATATGCACGTACGTACAAACAGGTTACACTTTGCTGCTAGTTGCCGTGTACTTATTTCAGATTTTCAGTGCACGTACATGTACGTACGTGCTGCCCGCCAAGAGATACTATGCTGTGCATGCACAGGCCTATCGATCGATTCGCATGCACGTTCAGATGTCGGTCCTCGCGTGCTGCCGTTTAATTTCACATTAGTTCGTTGATAGTATATTGTTTTGATTCCTACAAGGATTCATTAGCAGATTAGACACGATGCGGTACGTACGGCCGGATGCTTCTATGGAAGCAATCGATATATCATGGTTTAGGTAATTAAATGGAAACTAATTGCGGTAATTAAACTCTAATGCCCTGTCATTAGCGCTTAAACGTTTTGTTCGTGCCGTACGTGACGGCTGATCTGAGGATATACAAGTGTCCAATCCTGAATCCACTTGTGGGAACAGCCATGTGTGCCTAGCAGCCAAGCACACAGCTAGCTACCGTGGACGTACGTGCTCAAAAGGCATTAATTCAGGCCTTAGCTAGCTAGCTGCTAGCAATATAAAACAGCAAGCACACCAACATTACCTTGCAGGCTTGCATCAAAAGTACGAAAAAATATTGGCATGATCGGATGAAGCTAACTTTGCCACCTTTTCTTGTAAAACTTAAGACGTGACAAAAAGTGGCATTTGTTAGCAGGTTTTAGTACATCAACTAAACAGACCAAGTGTGATATATGGCAGGACAGGAACAACATGATTATGGATCAAAATATAATGCTAATTAAGCACTCAATATCATATATATGAAAATTAATATGTGTATTTTCTTTTGTGTACTTATTAGAGAGAGAGAGAGGGGGTCGTGTCTGTATGTAGTTGTCTGGTTGTGTATATATTTGGACTACCAGAAGAAGGTAGCAGGGGCTGCATGCATCGGGGTTTGGGAGAGGACGATTGAATGGAGTTTGCACGAGCAGGGTGGTAAGTTTCGTACATCACCTCCAGAACCCTAGTACTCGTTTTACCACTCCCATCGGCTACCTTAACTTGCCACAATTGCCCTCCCAGTCCGCGAGCTTCCAAGCTATCCAGCTGCTAGCTTGTAGATATAGATCTATCAATCACTATATACATAAACATAATCTTCGACTGGATGGACCGGAATTGCATGCACGTTGAGATTATTTCTATCTAAATGGGACGTACGGCACCACAAAATCCTACTGTCAAATGCCCATGCTGTTTTACATTAATTAAGCTATATATAGAAACGAGTTATACAAATTTTTTGCCTCAAAACTATTTTTGGGCCGCATTTTACCTTGATCTAACGGCCCGATGATTACATAACGTTTTTGCTGTTCATCAGGCAACTGAAAATAAAATAACTATCAGTCGATTTTGTAGCCGTTGATTCAGTGTGCTGAGATTCGTGTGCGACGCACAGTTGCGCGGGGTGTCACGCCGGGGCGTGAGGGCAAAACTGGGTTTCGCGTAACGATGTGTGTGTGGAATATTGAATTAATTTGTATTCCTTGAAGACCGTGCCTATCCTATGTCCATTCGGGGTTGTCGATTCCATTAGCGATCTAGTGGAGGCAAGCCGGTTTGTGTTATAATTCATATTTTTATTTAAAATATATTATTCTTATTTATTTGTTTTAACATCGCATTTAACGAGTTTTTTTCTTTTTCTGGACATGCAGAGACAAAAAGGTTGTAATGACATCAAAGACACATAAAAATCAAACAATTGTTCCAAAGGCAAAGAGCAGATGCAATATGTCATATTTTGCCGAAGTTATCAAATAATTGCAAGACTATATGTTTTTATTGGATGTTATTTTGTACTTTATTTTTCACACAAAACATGTGCAACTTATAAGTGCACACGTTTCATTTTTTACTGTTTAGTATGCATGTACCAGATTTATTGCAACAATAACCATTTTTATTTTGTATGTTATTTGTACTGAATTTGCACATAAATGAATATGCGCAACTTATATAGCGTTCTGGGTGTAATTTTTTTTTTTCTAATTGCACTAATATATTGTTTTCATTTATGCTCAACTTATAAGTGTACATGTTTTATTTTTACTGTTTAATATGCATGTATCAAATTTATTGCAAGAGTAAATTTTTTTTGCATGTTATTTGTACTGAATTTGCACACAATGAATATGCGCAACTTATATAGTGTTCTAGGTGTAATTTTTTGTAATTGCACTTATATATTGTTTCAACATATAAGAATTTAAACTTCTATATTTTTTGATTCAGGCACAGTGGATGTTTTGTCTGCGTGTTCACGGCGATGTTGATACTTTTTTTTTGTTTGTTTACCTAAAGAGACAAGGTTGTAATTAAAAAAAGTGGATACTAAATAGTTTGGTGTATTTATATACTTTTTCTAGTCTAAACGGAGAAGTGAAGAAACAAAAGTTTGTGAATAACACACATATTAAGACAAACAGAATTGCTGTTTAAAGAAGGGAAAAAAAAGCAAACAAGGGAGCAATTGATGCAAGCTTGCTCAAAGAAAAAACTATAGATATGCTGTCTATAAATTTTGGTCCAGACATAAACTACGCACCGTTAAAACTGTCCAACAGATGACCAATCGCACCCGCGTGCATGGCCTACCAAAATCTTACCCGAGCCGGTGGGCTACCAAAATCGACCGACGCTTATTTTTTTTCAGTCAACTTACACTTAGTCGGTCCCATTACATAATACATATACGATTCCGCGCACCACATATAGGATCGGCACGTAGATAAATGGTCGTACATGTTTGATCTGTCCGCCGCCGTAATCTTTTACCCTATATTAGGTAAATAAAGTTACATCGGTCCATCGTGTTTTATACCGTGCTTCAATCAGGCTAAAAGTAATACTCCCCCCGTTTCACAATGTTTGTAATTCTAACTAAATGCACACAAAATAAGGAGACGTAGAAAATGACTTGTCTACCCTTATTTAATGAAGAGTAGTTGAACAGATTAGCTAAATAGATGGCTGCATTGATGAAGGGTACAAAGGTCATATTGGCTCTAAAGTTGTATTGGACTGTGAGAATTACAACCATTTTGATAAAAATTTTGAATGCTAGAACTACAACCATTGTGAAATGGAGGGAATACCAATTATGCCAGGCTAATTGTACAGAGATATCAGAGCTGCACTGCACAACGGCAAGAGCGGAGCAGGACGAGAATGGAGCAGGACGAGGCACTGGTAGACTTAAAAGTTTGGCATCCCCGAGGAGGAGGCGAGGCCAGAGGAAGAAGAAGCTGAAGCTGAGGTGATGGGTAGCCAGCACCCAGCAGGAAGGTAAAGGTTGGACGAAGCAGAGGGGAAAGACGATCGATCGATGTGATTTCAACGTTTCAGCTGGCCGATGGCCGCATCCAGGGGCTACCAAGCGAGCGAGCGGTAATCCCGATGCATGGTACGTCGACGGAGACAAGGTCGACACGCGCGCATGCATGCACGTAGACTAAGGGCTAGGGCTAGGCTGGAAAACGACCAAGATGCCGCTCCTAGGAGCAATAATTTGCTTAGCGTGCCCCAATCATTGCCATGCATGATCACAAACTCATGAGCTAAGCTGCCGCATTCCTAGCTAGCCGGAGTAGATTTAAGATATTTAAGATACAAGCTATTTTTTCGTAAGAAAAAGGATGAGAACATGGGATGCACCTTTCCGGTTTGGAACACGCGCAGCTGTAATCAATTTTGCAGGCAACAGTTTAATTTCTATGTAGTTGGAAAAAATCTCATAAAAGCTTCCTAGCCGTGTACACGTGCATGGTTGCTCCCTGATGCATGATATTGTCTACCTCATGGTTACGATGGAATGTCTTTCAAACAATATATAGTCGTTTCTAGTGGAAGATGTACCATTGAAGGTGATTTTTTTTTCCTGATAAAGGTATTTCTGTCGGCGTCTTCTGAGCGACGGGTGGCTTTTGAGAGCCTCGGTGACTGTTCTGTTGGTGGCTTCTTAGGCGTCGGCAGTGGAGTGCATCGCTGGAGGAAGGTCTGCCTCCCTGTGGTTGCCATTGCAACCGTGGCGAATGGGGATGGCTAGTAGGTCCTTGATGGCAGTTCCAAGTGGTACGGTGTGCCCTAGAAGACTGTTGTTCAGAGGAAGGGTGTCCTCTCCGTTCTGCATTGGAGGTTCACTAGTAGGGGAAAGGTGGGAGATTTCGTCTCTCTGCAAGGTTGTTGTTGCTTCATTTGCCTTCGTGTCGACGATGGTGGAGTTCCTGGACGTGTCTTTGGCTTCATCTCTCTCAGTGGTGGCGGCATTGGTCCGTCTTGGCACTCCCAGCCAAGGATTGATCCTGGTGCCTAAATGCTACTTTCTTCTTGAGGATCTTCGCATTGGTTACCCTTAGTGGTTAGAGCAGGAGGAGATGGTGCTAATGGCCGCGCTTGGATTTGGCTGTTTCGTCCTCGCCTACAGGAGCGGAGCTAGGTTGAGAGAGAGTGGTGCACAGGAACCCAGATCCAAAACAAATTTAATAAAGATCAGTTCATTTTCTATTATATGTGCACTTTTTAGCTTAAAGATTGGGCATTCTGCGGTCTAAAAGTTATAGCCGGAGAACCATAGTCCGTTTGATTTTAGTTTCCACCCCTGCTCGTCTACGGCAGGTGTTGCAAATGTGGTGCTCTGAAGGTTTTAGCAGTTTGCCTCTTGAAGGTCCTTCACTGTATTTTCTTTGTAGCTAGGGGTTTCAGTGTGAAAGGGATGTATAATCACCTTTTTATAAACAAAGTTTTCTTTCTAAAAAAAAAGTAAGCTCCCTCGAAGCTGTGTTGTGGTACAGTGAATAATACTGATTAACTCGATCTTAATTAAGGTGACTGGAAATTAATTACGTAGCTCAGCTCCGCCTCAGATATATGATCGATCTCTGAAAGGGAACGGAAGGTATGGCGATGCCACTGCGGTGGACAGTATAGCGCCTGAAGAAACCCATGGGACAGAGGGGTGAGCAGAGCAAAGGATGGTAGATGGTAGTAGGAGACAGAGCGTGCAGTGAAAATCTGGCGCACACTGTTGCTGTTGGACCTGACCCCTGGCCGCTGGCCGGAGAGACGGAGACGGAGGAGAGCCCGGGCGAGAGAGCGAGTTTGTTGGTAGTTATTGCACCGCGGCACCGCAGGAGCCAAACTGCCAAGCCCTAGCCTGCAATGGCAGCCGGCCTCTTTCTCTCTCTCTCTCTGAGAGAGAGACTGTCTGAGACTGGAGTTGCAGTGCAGGGGCACGGCCACGTGCGAGAGCGGCGGGCGAGGTGACGAGTCGGGCCGGACCGCTCGTGCACACGCGATCGTCCAATCTACTCTGCTGCTGGAGCTGCTCGCTCAGCTAGCTCGCTGCTTTCTTCTCACTCTGCCCATGCCACACATGCGTACTTGTGTCTGTGCATCCACTCCTCTACCTCCCTCTCCCTCTCCCTCTCTCTCTCTCTCTCTCTCTCTCGCTAGCACCTGACCAGGGCCGGCTAGCCGGCTAGGGGACGACGGCAAGCAAAAAAATGTACTGGTTAAACCCTGGCCGTGGCCGCCCAACGCAGGCTTCTCTACAGCTTTTGTACGTAATAGACAGAGAGAGAGGAACACTCCTCTGAAATCTTCACGAGTAATTTTGCAGGCACACTGAGAGAGAGAGAGAGAGAGAGAGAGCGCGCAGCTGCGTGCATGGAATTGCGAACAATTCAATGCCCGAGAGAGGCGACGCAAGAATCGATCGCAAGATCGAGGCGAAGAAGAATGCATGGATGGACGCTGCACGGCGCAGCTCCTGTCGCGCCTCGCATTGAAGGCGCGCGCGCCGCTGCAGGTTTCGGAGCTGGAACGGCTAGCTATATGCTGCGCATGCAGGGTGTGTACATGTGTGCATGGACGTCGTATGTACATGCAATGCATGTCCGGCCGTTCAGGCCGGAACAGGACGACATGCAGGGAGGTCGAGCTTGCCTGCCCGTGTCAGGAACTGGAAGTTTCTGCCTGCATCTGCATGCATGCATCAGGTAAAACATGCATTCAAGCTCTAGAGTTATGTGCTTCTTTATCTTTTAGTTCCACTAGTACGCGTGCACGTGCAAAGCACGTCGTTGTAATATATCGTAGGATATAAAATAGTAACCTAGTGAAAGAAGATTACATAGAAGTTAGTATAGCCTAGTGATTAATATCCATTATACAATAGGGACTTCTCCCATGGAGGTAGCATAAGCTGGCGGTCATAAGGACTTCTCCCATGGATTCTTCTCCATTGGTCATAAGGAAATGCAACATCTAAGATCACATATGACAAGACACACATTTATAAATTCAAAAACCTGCCAGATGACAAACTTGGTATATCATTTATTTTGACCAGAACATATTTATGCAACATGGCTAGAAACTTGATGGTAATAAAATCTCCAACTGATAAAATAACATACTGTTTTAACATACTGACTTCACCTCAATATAGTAGATAGCATTGGTTAATATTTTATTTTGCAATATTATTACGAACTAATTTACCCTAATCAATTTGAACCACATGAACATGTGGTGGCAGAGAAAATAAGCGTCGTTGTCTGTTGCGACGGTCCTCTAAGCGCTTTAGGCGCAGACTTTTTGCTGGAAGGTTCATCAGGTGGAAGAGCAAGATCTTCGACATGTGTAGAAATAGAGGCCGATCTCTCCTTCCTCTTTTGACGTGCTAGCTGCGCACTCTTGAAAGTAGGTGTGGATATATGTGTTAGTGCCTCCACATGTTCCTTCATCTTCGTTCTATCAGGTGTGTGTGATTCATGATCTGCCCTGTAGCGATTAGCATTTTTGACATGGTCCACAACATAGATGTCATCGAGTGACTGTCGGACACCTGTATAAACCAAATTATAAACATTAATTGTAATTGTAATCTATACAAGGATTAAAATTATCACAAAATGTGCTTGCAAGTGAATGTTTTAATTACCTTCTATGGCACCTAACATATGGCGTTCTGGATTATGAATAAAAACCATGGCTGTTTTGTTGGAGTCAATGAAACATGGGGGCACTACAAGAAAAATTTGTTGATTCCATTAGCTAGATAGAAAATACAATTTATACTTTAGCCATGAATTTATCTCTACTAACAACCAAACAACTGTTATTTACATTTACAAATATAAAAATGATGGATCATGGAAGTAGAAAATTTGATAGCGTTATTTAGAAGTAAATTTGACAGATAAGAGTTCCATGGATTCTGACAGCGATTAACCTTTTGTGCCACAAAAGTGTACAGCCTTTTGCATGGTTGTAAACAGCTAAAAAAGTTCTGGTAATGTATGCATGTTTACAGACAGCCTGAGTCCTTAATTACATACCAAGATTATGATTGACAAAATATGCTACAGTAGTACAAACGGCAGCAACCCAAAATCTGAATGTTCTGGTTTGTCACATGCACATCTGGGTATTCATTTGATTTATTTCTGTGTGCTTCAATACTAAAACCTTTGGTCTACTTCTTGCCCAGTCTCTTACCATGTGATTATTTCTGCTAATTTGATAGCGTTATTTAGAAGTAAATTTGACAGATGTGGAACCTTATACCCTAATAATTGTACAGAAACACATCATAGAGTATTGAAGCCATAAAGCATATAATTGTCGTTGGTGCACACGCTCATAAAAAGCTTCACATAGCACGTTAAGGAAGTATAGAGAAAATGTGATTCACAAAAGAAGAGGGAAAATAAAAGAAGAGTGAAGATGAGTATCTATTTATAAGTAACACACTTCATTATCTTACATTCTTACCGTTGCCAAGCACCTCTGCATAGAGTTTTAAGATTCTGTTTGCTGTTGATCATTTGTCATGAAGATAGTTCTCCTTGTAGTTGCTGAAAATATATCGTTAGGTCAAGAAACAGCAGTGAACTAAAAAAGTGACTTGCAGCTAAAGAAATTGTTATTTAGTTCCAAGTTCCAAAATTAAAACCTGTTTTTGAGCCTTCAAACCAGCACATCTCTGTATACTATGTTTTTTGTGTTCTTTCCCAACGGATCAATGTCATCTCTTGGTTTAGCTAGAATTCTCGTGGTATCTCTAGACACACCCCTAGACAAAGCAACATAGAGCTGACCATGGGCAAACACAGGCTCGGGGAGGTAAACACCAACATGTGGTATGGTTTGTCCTTGAGCCTTGTTAATTGTCATCGCAAAACTGGGACGGATGGGGAATTGTTTCCTTTTGAACTTGAAAGGCAAGGAAAGGTCCTCAGAGGGGCACAACGGGATCCTAGGTATAAAAACCCTAGTTCCAGCATGCTGACCTCCAACAATTTCAGCATCCAGTGTGTTTCTTTGTAATGCTTTGATCATCAGTCTTGTTCCATTGCAAAGTCCATTGTGTGGGTCAATATTCCGTAGCAAGATAACTGGGCAGTGTACTTTCAGCCTTAGAATATGTGGAGGCAATCCATTTGGTGTGAGTGTGTTGAGGAACTCATTTGGGTAGTGATTACAGGGGTCATCTTCAACGAAGTCAAAGCTGTAGTAGGTCATTTCCTCTCCAGGAAACCGCTCGATCATTATTGCATTCAACTCATCGACATATTCATTCTTTGTTGAAAGGATGGCACGACTGCTCATGTACGCCGCTGATGTGGCATTACACTCGAGCAAAGGGAAGATATTTTGTATCAAATTGTCAATTGGCTCTTCGCCTATACCATGACCAACCACGATGTCATTAGGAAGTCTGATATAATCATCTCCAATGGTTTCTTCGGTGCCATTGCCAACTCTCAATAGAAATTCAGAAAACCATGGATCAGATTGTGCTCTCATATTGCGAGTGAGACGTATTTTTCTGATATTTGGCCACAATTAAGATCTCTGTATTGTCGCATCTGTGATTTGTGCCCTTGTTCCTCTCCTAACAACTGGTAGAACCTGCCTAAAATCACCCCTGAACACCATAACCTTTCCCAAAGGTGATGCACAACCTGTGGCATCCCGCAATGACCTATCTAGTGTTTCAAGCGATTGACGTTTCGTCATGGCAACCTCATCCCATATTATCGGTGATGCCGCCAAAGTAAGCTGTCTTTGTGCCACTCGCCTTGTGAAGCTACACATTTGTTATCGATGCATCTATCGAATCTTGAACCTAGAGTGGGCCGTGCGCCCACCAGAATTATTGATCTTTGCTATGCGGATGTTCTTTGTTGCAATGGCAATTAGACCCAATGATCTCACTCTAGCAAGCAAAGCTTTGTATAAAAAGTCTTCCTGTACCACGGACCATCAATGAAGAAAACATTCCCCTTGTTGGATACTACATGACCCATGATCTCATCAAAACTCACTCGCTGCTCTGCGTTCAAAGAGCCATATAGTTCTTCATGGTCCGTATCCACATGAATAGACATCTCTTCTCTAACTTCCCTGACAAGATGGCTGGATGAAGGTACCGATTCATCCAAGTCCGGTAGCCCAAATGTATTAATATCCTTTCCCATTGAATGCAGTAGGTCTTGTATCTCGACAAGAACCATTTGCTCGATTAACCGGTTACATTAGCAGGTTTTCTGAAAATCTTCAGACATAGAGGAAAGATGCCTATCCCAGAATCCATGGATGTCAGTTACCTCACAGAAAACCAGTATTGTCGCAAATAACCTTCTTAAGGCTGAAGGCATCTGGAAAGTAGCTGCTTCTGTCATGCACTCATCTAAACTCATATCAGACTCTAATAGCCCCCTTCTCTCAGCTGCCAACCGGAAAGTAGAGCATGTAACACCCTAAACAGTATGCAAATCCTCGAATGATGTAGCACCACGCACATGGTTTAGCAACAGTCTAAGGAAATACCTTTCACCTTCATTGGGGTTGGCAGCAACAATTCTTCCAAGCTGTGTCCTTTGTTTACGTTGCTCCCAACACTTTTTACTCTTCTACCAAACAAAATTTTCAGGGAATTCTCTATATAGAAAATTTCGTGCCCAAGGATTTATCTCGTTAGTCCTAAAATATTCGGTTAACATGCTGCGTGAAGAAGCATCTCGAGCAACAACATCTTCTAAGTTTTGGGAACCTCTAAAAGCCACCATATACATGCCAGGCAAGTGCATTTGCAATTTGTAAAAGCTGGAGGAGACATATCGAACAAGTCAAAACCATATATCCTCCACATCGCCTCTGGGAGGGCCAATGAACCTTGCATCTATATCTTGGCGAATCTCATTTACCTCAACATCATCGCTGTAGCATCAACGGAGAAAGAAGCTCGATCATGTCCCTTGTAGACATATTTGAATATGTCCTTAACTGCCTTGATGCTTGAACAAACTTCTACATTGATATGACGGTTATAACGCATAGCGATCCGGGGTTGTAAGGGACAACCCATCTATTATCCATATTAGTATGCCTCACCACCACTGTCTGCCCATCATCCCTTCTCCTATAGATAGGATATGAGTCATTTCCTTGCTATGTGGCAGTACAGAATTGCCGAGGAAATTGAAATCTGCACTTCCCATCGAGCATACAAGGGTTGTCGCTCTTTAGATTTCCACAAGGTCCATGCATCATGTGCTTAAGCACCAAAGCATGCAACTCAGGGTACTTGTCTTTGTTAGGAATCTCAGCAGATATTATATTGTCATCTTGATCCGGGTGGTAAGTTTGAAGCCGCCACGCATGATCAACAAAAGTGCTCATGGGAAGACCCTCTTCAAACTCGGTGACATGGACATAAGCAAAGAACTTCTCGAAATAGTGCTTCTTAAACAAAAGATCCTGTATATCCGCAACTTTGCCTGAATACTCTTGCAACTGGTCGAGTCTATCTTGTGCGGTCCGCGAGTTCAAGCTCATTGTTATCTCCTCCCATTGCGGGTTACAAGTCATCGTCAAGAAAATATCTGGCTTTCTAAATCTCTGTACTAATGATGTAGCATCAAGCAATCTCCGCCTCATGTCGCGTTCTCCAGCAGTGAAGCTATCAGGAAGAATAATTCTCTTTCCAGTCATAGATGCACGTGTCTCACCGACTGCGATGGAATCTACCATGCCTTGGTACAAGTCAGCCCTTATGAGCTTTTGGGTGGACTCCTTGGCGAAGAAATCCAGTCTCATAGATTCAATCTTGATGTAAGTGTCGACCACAAACTACTGCAAAAGGCGTCGTCCATGCAAAAGCACATTGAAAACACCAATACGGATCTGCAGCTTGTAACAGTAGTATTCTCTCGCAGATACATATGATCCACCTTCGTTCTCTTCAACTATAATGATGGAAAAGAAAGCAAGGATATCATAAGTATGCATTTTGGACATAATAAATTGAGCTAACTGAATTTAATATATATATATATATCGATTACCTTCTTCTTGAACTGGACGACGGGCATAAGGATGTTCATTAAATGGCCTGCCAGTGTATGGAATATATCGACTCCATCCCACTTCACCGCCCGGAAAAAATAATGGATAAGACAAAGGGTCATAGCATCCGTGGTATGCCTTGATATATTGTGGCCGATCTTCTATTCCGTAGACGATGACGCTTCTATCAAAATTGTGCTGCGGGTCATTCCCGTCAACCCAGATTGCAGCAACCTGGGATGCCGATGGAGCATTGTAGACACGCTAGTCCAGAGTGATGCTAGTGTTCAACTCAATCTTGTAGTCATCTAAATTTGTAACAGCACCAATACTCTTGAAAGTATAGACATATGGATTATCTTTGAGGATATGCAGCAAAAGGCGAATCAGATTTATGTTAAGATCTGGAGACCGACGTAACCTATGTGTTAGATTAGCATCCGTATCATAAAAATACAGCTGCAAATATCGTGGGCCATGGTTCCCAGGGACCAGCTGGTCAAGCCGGTGGTACACTTGTCCCTGTGCCCGAAACGTGTAGATACCCTTTCTGTTGTTGTTATACCGTTGGTCCAGTGTTACTCCAAAAGTCGTGAATGACAAATGTGAGTTCACATAACGAAGGTTATCTCTGAAATACCTTGCATCGGCATCATCACTCGTGTATAACCGACGTAACTTAGGAGGAACATCTGGAGTAACTAAATTGATCTTGCCGTTTCTGCAACAAAATGCTGGTGTCTCATACTAAAATCTCTTTGTGTGACAATAACGACAACTTTGTGTTGCCTTCAAAGTACTACTTTCAAGGTTCTCGTAGATTTTGTTATATGGATCTGCATCAATGGGTTGTATAATGCTTCAACACATGTGTGTCGTAGCGACAATATGAGTTTTGAGCCTACTAACCTGACGGTTGGTTTGTGCCAAAAGCAGAAGCTGAGAGGCGACGTATTGGTGAAAAATCACTGGATAATCTGGACATAGGCATAACTTTAGATCGAGCTGTAATAATAGTAGTCGTTAAGATTCATGGAATAATATTGAGTAATACTAATATACAAAACACGCACTTACATGTAGATGGTTTTGATAATCGGGTAGTGGTTGATACTGTCCTAACTCTTGATTTGTACTCATGATTTTTAACAAGTAACTCAGATTTCTTCCCACTGTCCATGTTTGTGTAATTTGTCCTACGGCGTTGATTAACTGGTGTGGTAAAACTATTAGGAAGAATAGGTATAGAACCGGATTGAGCTGCATGAAAAACTGTATTAAACAGTGTATTAAATCATATCAATGAAAAGAATATTCAATAAAGATGGTGATGTTCACATGCTTACATGGAGGAGTCGAAGATATGATAGTAATCGGATTTGTTACTCCAGAAATTGGTGAGATGAGCGTAGGTTCATCTTGAGCTGCTAAATGAAAATAGGTAAGTTTGATACTATGATGTAATAAGGTAAGAAATTAGAAAAAGTTATGGAAGTATTATCTGTACTACTAAGCCTTACATGGAGAGGATTGGCTTAATTGTGTATTATTCAAAGAATGTCTCAGCCGTGCTTTATATTCACAATTTTTCTTTAACATGTCTGCCTTTTTCGCTGCATCCATGCTTTCATATGTTGTCTTGTCGTATCCTGTCTTTTCAATTTGATGGGATGCATTTGGAGTAGCAGTGACATTAGAAGACGACCCTAGTGTATTTGTTATATCACGTAGAGGTCTCTTAGTCACGTAGAGGTCACGTAGAAGACGACCCTAGCAGTGACATTAGAGGTCTGTTATATCACGTTTTGTTTGTACAACAACCAAAAGGGAAGCGCCAGGCTTGGAGTCCAACTTGGCAAAGTGGTCAGGTTTGTACAACTACTGCTATCACGTTTTGTTTGTACAACAACCAAAATTGAGTGATCCAAAAGTCAAATGCCGTGCAGGAAAACCTTCTCACCTGAATTCCACAAACGCATTCAGGGAGGCTGTGTGGGGTGGCTCGGGAGGCTGCGGCAGGGCTGGATCGGCAAGCGCGTGAGGGGAGGTCGCTGCGGCAAGGCTGGATCGGGAGGCTGCGGCAGGGCTGGATCGGTTCCACAACGAAGGGGAGGTCGCTGCGGCAGGGCTGGATCAGGAGGCTGCGGCAGGGCTGGATCGGCAAGCGCGTGAGGGGAGGTCGCTGTGGAGCAGCGGTGAAGCCGCGGCAGGGCTGGATCGGTTCCACAGTGGAGGAGGTCGCGCGGCAATTTGGATCAGAGGTCTGCGGCAGGGCTGGATCGGCAAGCGCGTGAGGGGAGGTCGCTGTGGAGCAGCGGTGAAGCCGCGGTAGGGCTGGATCGGTTCCACAGCGGTGAAGCCGCAGCAGGGCTGGATCGAGCAGCGGTGAAGGCGCGCGCGAGGGGAAACAAACGTGGCCGTCGGATGAGCGAGATGGAGGACTGAGATGCGTAGTTGGATGTTTAGGGTGCAATCCAACTCAGGATAAGGACCATTAGATGTAAGGAATGGATGGATGTGATTGAGAAGTGGAATGGCTGATTCAAACTCGTACTTTTATAGTAGTAGAGATGCTGATACTAATTCTCATTTGCCTGCCTGCATGCATGCAGTAATTACTAGATGTGTGTGGCAACTGGCAAGGACAATGTGCAACCTTGCTTTCTGGGACATGTGTCGATTAATTGCTGGCCGGCTGGCTGCATCTCAGGAGTTGGATATGCATTATATAGGGCGTGTTTGGATGGCCGCATGCAACCTGGTCAGGCCTGCGCGAGCCAGCTTATGCGCGTTTGGTTGGTTGCATCGCGGGCGGAGCCAGGCCGTGCGGGTGCAAAAACACTATGCTGGCCCGGCTCCCGAGAAACGCTTGGCTCGGCCGTTTCCGACGGGCCAGGCTAGCATGGTGAACGCCAGACAGACGAGCTCATGTGTGGACTAACAACAATTAGTGCAATTCATTGCAGTTTATTTCATTCTTTGAAAAAGTTTTAAAAATTCAAATGCCATCCAAATTCAATGAAACAAAAAAATGGAACCGTAGATTTAATTACAAGGTATTGAAAAAATTTCATAATTTTTTAAATTTTTATTTTTTGTTTTCGAATTTATTGATTTTCTAGTATTTTTTATTTTTGTTTTTGAATTTATTTTTGTTCCAGTATTTTTTTAATTTTTTTTTACTTTTGAATTTATTTTCTTTGTTTTTAATTTTTCTCTTTTAAATTTGTCCATCCCACATCCCTCCTAGTGCAGCCAACCAAACAACATCTCTGCGCATGCAGCCTGTTCAATCTCATACAACCAACCAAACAACATCCTCTTGCATCACCTCAGCCTGGCCCCCACCAGCCTGACTAAACTCATATAACTTGGCTAGGCTGAGAAGGCAACCAAACAGCCCCATAGAGACCGAGCTTGAGGGCAGTTTCCCTGCTTGCATAAGGAGCTTTCGACATTTCATGGATAACAGAGTACACCATAATGCTTCCACCATTTGGTTAACGACCAGTGTTAAGTATCCATCGAGAGCACGTCCCCCTACCCGTTTGTCGTGGTATGCTATTGAATAAGGATTTTTTTTTATTAAAAAAAACCTAAAATAGTACCTGCGTTTGGTTTGGCTGCGACTGCAACTTCCATTCGACAGTTTCAACAAGCTAAAGGTTTGGTTCAAGTTTACTCTCTCAAAAGTCTCTTTAAGATTTTTGATAAACAACTTTGAGAAACCAAACTGTTTGGTTCATAGAAATGACCATAAGCCATAAGACGTATTTGGGTGCATGTGCCCCATCGAGCCATGTCGCAAACGACGTGTGCCGCTTTCCGTTACTCACATGCCAACTGCTACAAGCCCACCTTTTCACCGATCATGCTGCCCCTCTGCTCTAGCTCTCCACACCTGAATATGCCCTTTTCCCAAGTTTTTTATAGTAAAATTAAGAGTGCATGACGTCCAAAATGCATGGACTACAAGCAAATTGAAAAAAATAAAGAAAGAATGGAAAAAAAGAAAATTAGCAATCAGGGGAAAAAAGAAGCAAATTGAAAATAAAAAAATTTAAGGAAATAGGGGTAAGCAATCTCTACTATTAAAACTGTGTAATGGTGGTGGTGGCGGCAACGTTGGTAGGGCTAGCTTTTGATCACAACGGTCCAACTAATCCAATCTAGTGGACATCAGACACTGCGAGCACCTCCATCCCCACACACGTGCCGTGTGCCAGCATCGTCCGAACGCTCGCGTGCTCCTCTCTCTCTTCTGCACTCCCCAACCCTCAAACCCTATCCCTCACTTCCCCACTTCGCCGACGCTGCCAATTGTCCCCGGCACCGTCGTCCCCTCCTCCACTCCCACCTTCTTTCCTCCCCGACGCCGCCCCTGCTCTACCAGCGTAGCCTTGTAGTCCCTCTGTCTCCCTCGGCACCTGCACAGTCTCTCTCGTTAGGATCCATCCTCTAGAGCCACGACGATACCAGATCTCCTTGGCGCCACCACCCCTTCCCCTCGCACTCCCGCCCACCCCTATCTTTCCTCCTCGACGCTACCCCTGCTCACTCGATGCAACCCCGTGGCACCAAGCTACCCCGATGATTCCGCAGCTCTGCCATCTTCCCTGTCCTCACGCCGCCGCACCGGATCCAAGAATGCACGGCTCCAACCTCCATCTCCATCACTGGCAACACTCAACATCGCCTCGATGCCAGCTACCCCAGCGGACTGCACCACATGGTGGTAGACAAAGATCCGATCTAGACCAACCCCAGTTAGCTCTAGTGTCGCTGCACCACCGGTCAAACCTCCCTCTTCGTCTAAGGAATTGCATTGTAACACTTTCTTGGCAGTTGGTAGATTCGTATCAGACTGATGATTCCGCTTTCGTGTAAGTTAATTTTTTTGTTTGGCAGATAATTTTCTAGAAAGCAGCGTTGGTAGCAGGCGACATGCTCGGTTGCCCGCGCGCAGCTCAGCTCGTTGTGCCCTGCCTCCTTAAATTTAAATTTTATCTTCCCGCCGTGCCTTGATTCCTCCAATTCATCTTCTCTTACCAGCCCACATGTGGATTGTTTTCTACATTGATAATGAAAATTCCTAGCAGCATGGAAATTGTTGTGAAATACATGCAACATACCTGGTTAGAGATGTAAAGTTTCAGACTTAGATCGTGGAGCATTTTCTAGCTAACTGTGGGTAGCTATTTTAGTTCTAACTATAACTAAAGATTGCAGAAGCTGGTTCTTATACACCGCCGGGGTGGAATGAGAAATGCTCTGTTCATCGCTGTCGATCGATCCCATGGGAGGTAACACTCGTAAGTTTCATCTGCCTCAGTTTGCCCATTTATTCATCCCCAAATCCCCGAATCGGTCTTTCTAAAAACCTTTTTTTTCTTGAAATTTTCCGCGGTGATAATTGTGTTCTCTTCCTGTGGAATAGAACCAAAGATTGGGCCTCTTGCAACCATTGGAATCACATCTACCTTGGACAAATTTTGACCCACTTCTTTGACGATATTCAACTTCTGAAAGAGGATTAATAGAGATTCCTCCATGGATATCATTATACTCATGACTTGGAGCATTTGGATGGTTAGAAACAAAATGATTTTTCAAGGAGAACATTCAATTGTCTTAGATTGCAGTAGACATTTCCAAATAGAGTTGGCAATGCTTATTCACAGATCAAAAGAAACTGTTTCTACTTCATTTCTATGGCTGTCGATTTGAGCATTAATAAGCTAGCTATTGAAATGGATGCTATCAATCTCCAGTAGGCTCTTGTGGAGGATGAAGATGACTTGAGTGAAGTTGCTACTAAGGCCAAATACTTAATTAGAGCAAACATGCTTGATGTGCAATTTTTGTATTGTCAAAGACAATGTAACAATGTACCTCATGAAGTAGCTAAGTTAGGAGCCTCCTTTGAGCGGAATGTCTGTCACTTTTGGCTTGAGGACTTTTCTCAGCAGATTTGTACTCTCTTGAAGCATTATCCTCTCTGGCACTGAATGCTTAGCAAGTCGGATGAGATAGGTCTTATCAAGCAAAGCCCTTGAGGAGATCCTCATTGAAATTAGCAGTTGAGTGTGCCAAGCCACACTGAAGTTATTGTATTTATGCCGAGAATGAATGGGAAGATGGTCAAGGAAGCAAAGCAGTAGCTGCTAGGGAGGAACTCAATATAATGTGTACTCTTTCAACTGAAGATGACGATTGAACTTTGGTACCACAGCAAATGATCAAATGGACCGTGGATACTAAGAGTAGTAACTACTATTCCTTCGTAACTTCTATCTTCAGAAAATCGTATAAAAATCAAGCACGAAAACTACTACGCTAACGCAAGGGATGAGCGCTCAAGGAATCAAATGTATGCGCATGCTAACGCGCTAGTGTGCTTGCTCCGCTGCTTGATTGGGACAAGAGTTTTCATAAAAAGGAGAAGATTTGTAAAAAGGATTTCCAATTAATTAGTAGGAGAAGCCCCTTGTTAAATAACATAGCTCGAAGGTCCAAAGTCAGATGCTTAACCCATGCCATCCCTTTCAACCTTATAAAGTTTTATCCTAGAATCTACCATTCTCCAAAATTCCCTAATACGATGCAAACGGTGACACCAAATATATATACAATACGTCTCAGAATAGCTGTGTCCATGGCATCCTTCATTCTGCTTGGAGGAGAACCCACCAAGCATATAGCATTCCTCATGCGAGGATTATGCTTCACCAACCTGCTAGTGCTTATTATCGGGCAAGGGTACCAAAATTTTTACTAGAAGTGGAAGAGTTACACAAAGTTCGCGAAATGATCACAAGGGTTTATGCACTAAGAACAGGCAAGCCTTTTTGGGTTGTATCCGAAGACATGGAAAGGGATATTTTTATGTCAGCGGACGAAGCCAAAGCTTATGGACTTGTCAGTGCTTTAGGCAAGCCCGAGAAGCAGGCAAGCGTAGTGGGCAAAAGTAGACTTTTGATGACGATAGGCATATCACAGGGCCTCCAAAATACCTTCTTTTCAGACCTCATTTTTAGGATCAAGGGCTTTACCCGAGCCTAACCTAATCACCGGTCAAGTCCTCTCTTTTGGCACTTGAAATAGAGGCAAACTCTTTCATTCGCTAGAAGAAGCAGGATACCCATCAACCACTTCCTTCATAACTCTTGAAAGGAAATGGCACAGGAAATGCAATTCAAAGGCAATCCTTTGTTGTTATCTGGTTCTTGATAGAAAGAGGACCTTACAAAGAGTCCCTCACCTACGGATCACTGAAATAGCCTAGCTTTGCAAGCCAAGTCACCTTGCTTACTGTAGTGTAAGACCCACAGGGAGAAGCTATAGCTTTGAGAGCTGCTGAATTAGTAGCAGTAGCTATAAGAAAGGAGTAATGTTGGAGGAAGTGAAGTGAGATTTGGATAATCGGGAATAGGGGATGGTCAGCGATATGGCTAAGCCAAGGCAACAAAGTTGTGTTGCTTCTTCAAAAAACAATGGCTTGGTCAGCTCTAGCATTCTAATTAGGATGTAAATATCTATGCATATTTCTATGATTAACTTTTAATTTAATTCATTGCAGTAGGTACCTCACCTACTGTTTTCTATTAAAAAAAGGTTGAAGAATAATTTTTTTTTTGTATTTCTTCTTAGGAATTTCTTTACCGTACCTCTCTATTTTGTTGTCAGCTAGAAGCTATGGTGTTTGTGACTTAATTATGGCCTTTCCTAATTAGATATAAGGGGTTGTTGTTCATTGTAGTATTCTTCTGTAGGTATTACGTGTCGAACCCTTTCTTTGAGGTGGCCATTGAAGATGGATTTTATCAATGTACCTTGGCACTACCTCCAAATAAAGCATTTCAAAATGTTTTTGCCTCTTTACGCAGTACGTGTTGTTTAGCCAAGCAGCTTGCATACCTTGATGCGTGGAAGAAATTGCATCAGCTGGGATCTCTCTCAATGCGATGGTGCCTCATAAAAGGATTGTGTTTGTCATATAGTATTGGAATCTTTCTGGAACTAAAGTTGTTACGTCTGTTTGATTGTTTTTCACAATAATTACTTAAACAAAGTCTATGCGTATATGGGATAGTTTTTTGGACCTATCTGTCCACTTCCTACTGAGGAATGCTTACCTTACATAGCTACTTTCCCCAGTTTGTTACTTAATTTTATCATTTCAGTTGAGCAGTAAACTGCACAGTGATACTGCAGTCTGCAAGTGAGAGTTTGCAGGTAAGGCCATGTTTCAGCAGTGAGTAGTATTTGGAAGCTGTAATTTCTGATATTCCTTTTTTAAGTAGATATATCGACAATGGCCACTGCCTTGGTACTTAGTAGAGAGAGTTTAACCGTGACAATTTTGTACAAACTACAAATAGAGAAAATATTATATTTGTACTGTTAACAAGATGCTTATGGACATGGTATGCCACCACTATAGTTGCAATCTCAAACCCTGCAGAATGAAATAGCAGTAAGCAATGAAGGAAAAGGGCAAAAGCAATTGAGAAAATGAAAATAAATAAGCAAACTATAGGGAAAAAAAGGAGGAAAAAGGAAATAGATGAGCAAAGGGGGAGGGGAGGGGAAATATATATTGATGTGAAGGGGGATCAAACTTGGAAACTTTTACTCCTTTAGAAGAGACTCAACCAAGTAGGCTAGTGAACACATGTAAACATATAATAGGTGTTCAAAATATTTGAGGGTGTAGACACATACCCGGCACCCCAATAGATCCGTCCATGCTTGCAAGGATGCTCGTGCTATTTGGAAACACCCAACGGTTTTCGGGCACATCCAGAACCCTAAGATTGTTCTCCAAGATCCTTGCGACTATCTCCCTGTCTCTTGTCACCCTTTACAAACAAAACCCTTAAGTATGTCAAATTCTCATACGAAGTCATACTCTCTCTCACCTCTAGTGGTCGGGGCTATCAGTTATCCTATTGCGTCTCTGCTCATGTGTGCTTAAAAGCTGGGACATCCTTCTTTCAGGTTTAAGAGCATCCGTGGCAGAAACTCTATAAACACTGCAGCGCTAACTTGGCAAGGATAGAGTTTCCGGTGAAGCGAAGGAATCTTTTAGGGTATAGTGTAAAGTGTGAAGAAATTTTAGGGGGATGGATAGAGTTGTGGTGAATAGTATTTTAGAGTAGTAGGGATAAGGTTTCTGGTGTGAATGCTCTAAGGGCTGTGCAATCTATGGGCTTGTAATTTTCAATCCGCAAATGCAGGTTGCAATTGGATTTACTCGGTAGAGATGAGGTTGAAATACCAACAAACCGATCATTCTACCACACCCAGGCTCATGGAATAAAGCCTATCACTGTAGATTGCATAAGCCCATCCATGTAGATAGAATAAGCTCATCACTGCAGATAGAATTAGAGATCTATTGGACCTCTCGTGGAACTTGCTACCGGCCCAAAGCAAAAGATGTGTTCGTTCCGGTGTCATTTCAGTTTGAGCCCAAGGCAAAGAAAAATGCTTTTGCTGAAATCCCAGCGGTTACCGGTGATAATGGTTGTTATCAGTGGTGGAATTGGTAAAAAAAAATGGCTGGGAGAGGAGAGAGGCCTGGTCTCGATCTTACCCCTTTAGGCGGCGAACAGGGCAACAGGAGAGAAAAGATCGTCCCTGCCTGGATCCGGCGGTCTCTCTTGCCGTCACCGACCTCCAGGCCATCGTCGGGGTCGAGGGGACGCGGATCTAGGTGGGGAGGGGTATACAGAAGTAGTCTTAGGTGTAGGACAGGTAGGGATTTTGCTCTAGCGCAGTGGGTGGCAGCGGTTTTGCTAGGAGTCAGGAGCTTCGGCCGGGTTTCCTCAGGCGTCAACTTAGTTGGCGGTGGAAGGGAGCTCGCTGTTCTGCTCCATGCTCTGCGAGACGCATCGTCGAGCTCGTCGGTAATAAAGATTAGTGCTTTAGACCTCAACGATGAAGATGCGGTAGGTATCATCAGATCTGTGCCGCCAGAAGGAATTACTAGTGGGAAGGATAGGGTTCGGTGTGGAGAGACTCTAGTGTCAGTGGATTCGGCCACGGTTACGACGGTGAGTGGCGGTGTCTGCTGGTTCGTCCTCCTCATTTATGGCTGCAGTGGAGGTTCAATCGTCTACGACTATTCCTGAGGTTGCTTTCCTTCTTCGTCGCCCGTTGAGGTTTAGGTCGGAGGAGACGGACTTGGTGGTGACGCTGTTGCCAGCGACTCTTGTCTTCCACGCCGACATAATGTGAGGGCTTAGCTTCTTCCATGTTTTTGTTTTTAGCTCCTGTAAGAACTTGGTTGCAATTTTGCACTGCTATCAGGGGTGTTCTTGTAAGTGGAAGTTGTATCTGGAAATGGAATGAGAAGTTTCCTTCTAAAAAATGGTACAAAAATATTCGGATGCATTTTAATGTAGATTTCAAAATTTTGCGTGTATTACAATTTTTGGGTTTTTTTTCTTAATTTTGAAAGGTATAAATTTATAAATTCAAATTGATTTTAAAACATTTTGTTAAAAAAACCAAAATATCTGACTGGTTTTGTCGATATACCCTTGTACGATTTTCATATTGACGGCCGTGCCTTCCCTGCCATGTCTTCCACTCTTCTTTTCGAATGTCCACATAAGCTGATTTTGTGACGTACTTCAGACACATGAACTATTTAGAGCCGTCCGATCGCGTGGGAAGCATGCCGTTACACTTTTTTTTCCCTTTTGTTCTGAAAAAAGAGAAAAACTCGTCCATTTGTATGAGGGAAACTCTTAAATCAGATGTCCAACGATAGGGATTCCCATCGGACGTTTCGTGGACCGTTTGATCATGGCGGGTTGATTTTAGTCATTCATTGTGTTTGACCAATTGAAACATCGATTTTGTCTGATGAAACATCGGCGAAACATGGCAGAGTACCGATGAAATATGGGCGAAGTACTAATAAAACATTGTTAAAGAAATATTTCGTAGTTATTCAAAGATGTTTTATCTCATACAAACAAATGTTTTGTAAGAGCAAACGCCATATTTCATAGGAGCACAAGAGCAAATATAAATGTTTCATATTTTTTACACGTGTTTCACCATAACAAAAAAAATCATGTTTCATACGTATCAGGATGATGTTTAAATCAAGTTGTATAGCACATCTTCCCCATCTAGCTCCTTACTTCTTCCATTGGAGTATACAAAGCCACCTCATGTGGTGAGTTCCAGAAGGGGGTCAACGGGCTTTCAAGGAACACAACGGCGCTCTTCGCCGCACCTTACCCGAGAGAGGGGGGTAGGGAGAGGCAGGAGAAAGAGGGGAAAAGGGGGGAGGAGGAGACGGAAGAGGAGGAGATGGGGGAGAGAGGAGAGGTCGCCGGATCCAGGAGAGACAGAGCCGAGGGGAGATCACTGGATCCGGGGAGAGCTCACCGACCCCGGGCTCCATGAGAGATAGAGAGGAAAGAGGGGAGAGGAGAAAAGAGAGAGATGTGAAGGAAGTGCAACAGGTAAGGATAAGATAGCAAAGCCATAGCGCGCTAGTGAGCACGCCCTAAGAGAAGGCTACGTGTTGGCTAGGACTCAGGGCGTCTGATGGATCGGACGTCCGAGTCAAAGTAATACTATTTGTATAAGGATATTTTCGAACATTTGGGAGCTCTAAAATGTGCTCTATGATCCGTGAAATGTAAGGGGACGCTATTACGGAAATGACTATCAGTGCCGGTTTAAAAATTAGCAATAGTGCCGATTTTTAAACCGGCACAATACAACAGACACTAATGTGCCCGGTTATCAGTGCCGGTTACGAACCGGCACAAATGACCCATTTTCTGTGTCGGTTGATGGCTAGAACCGGCATAGATATATTTTAAAATAGTTTTTACAATAGCTAGCCTAGCTACTAGCTAGCTATGCTTGTAGGTTACCCTATAGCTATCCTGCAGCTACATCCACCGGTCATCGTCATTGACGTCGTAGTCGTCGCAGCTGCCGTCCGTCGCTTTGGGGTAGTCAGAGCCGGATAAAGTTGTCGTCGCCCGATGAGATGGGGCTGTCTCGGGGATTGGAGGAAGTGTCCCCGTCCGACAATGGGCCATCGGGCCCATCCAATTGCCTCCTCGGACTTCTCCTCGGATGACACAGCGGAGGTGAGCTCTTCGTCATCACCATCCTCCTCCTCCTTCTCCTTCTTGGGTGATGTGGCCCACTGCCGCTTGGGTGGCGGCTCCTCATCGTGGGTCTTCTCGCAGGCGGGCTCCTCCTTGCGGGGCATCGGATCACTGGTCGGCCATGGTGACCATGGCGAGGGCAGCGGCGGTGGCGAGGCTGGTAGAGACGACATTGGCGATGAGGCGGGTGGAGATGCCTTCAGCGGCGAGGTAGGCTCCTCCTCGCGAGTTGCTGGATCGCTGGTCGGCCATGGTGACCATGGCGAGGTCTGCCGCGACGACGAGATGGGTAGAGACAGCATGAGGGGCGAGACAGGGGGAAAGGCTTTCGTCGGCAAGACGGGTGGAGGGAGCAGCGGCAATAAGATTGAAGAAGGTGATTGGGCCATGACGGAGTGGGAAGAGGCGGAGATTTAGGAGTGGGGAGTAGCGGAGAAATCGATTGAAATGTGGGGGGTTCGATCGATCAGATATAAGATTATATAAATGTGTACAGGGAAGAATGCCCGCAAAGGGTCTTAGCAGACAAAACGTTGTATGTGCTGGTTGTAATTATGAATCGCCGTATATGAAAACAAAGCGATACGTATCTTCAGTTGACACTCGGGAAAATCTTTAAATGTGTCGGTTCTAATTTCCAACCGGCACATTTATACATATTATATGTTCCGGATTGCTATACAAACCGACACAGATATAGTCTATGCCGGTTGGTAAATTGAACGGGCACATAGTCTATAATCTGTGTCAATTGGTAATAAGCACCTACATCTGAAAGCTTTTACCATATGTCCGCTGAAGAACCGACACCAGTAACCTTACTTGTGCCTGTTCTAATTTTTTTTTTTGAGATGGGTACAACAAAGACGCACACAACTCACACCACCACTCACGGCCTGTTCTAATTGAACTGGTTCAAATGTTCAGGTATATAAGGCATGTTTTGGTGTGGTAAATCTCAAAGCATATTCTAAGGTCCCACCCGTGCGAGACAAATATTATCCTTGTGTACAGGTACGAAAAATTCACTCTAAAACAAAAGGAAAAGATTTTTAAAAAAAGAAAGGAAAAGAATGACTCTCATGGATGCCATCATACCAACATGCAAAGGCCTGAGGATGCACGCTGGGCAGAGCAAAGAGTAGAGCGCCAGCGACACCGACACGGCCCGTGTCCTGGGGTCGCTCCGATGCAACGACCGCCACATGCGGCCATGTCCATGTCGCGTAGCAGCTCAGGCTCTTCATTATTCTGCAGGCCCTACCACCCATGGCGGATACATCGCGAGGAAGAAGACGCCGCCTGCCTCCATTGGCTGGTTGGGCGCCCAGTAGCTATCTCTCACCCTCAGATCAATTCGTACGAGCTCGAGGAGAAAGAGAGTAGAATAGGAGACTTTGGGCAGCGAGCAGTAGCTCAGCTGTAGCTCGCGTGCCACCGCAGCTGGAGGAGAAAGGGACCCTGAACCCGAAGACGGCAGCAGATCTGAATCTGAATCTGAATCTGATGAGAGGAGACAGAAGATCAAATGACCAATCCTCCCTGCTTGATTCGATCGATCATGCTGCGGTGACATTGGTTTGCATTGCGAGGCGTTGCAGAACATTTACATTTGGCGCCGCCCAACAAGGTCGATCCGTGGGCTTGGTTACAGGAATGGATCCGAGGAAAGAAACGAAAAAACAGAGAGAAGAAAGAAGGGAAGAATATTACAGCTTAACTCCATTGATCCGATCTCCAGAGAGCAGAATTGCTTTACTCACAGATCGTCGATCATTTGGGATCGTCACACACGGTACCATAACATTCGTATCTTACAACCAATTCAATCGGTTTATTGCAGCGCGCGAAAAAGAAGCTAACTTTATATGCAATGCCGTATCGATGGATCAAGATGCAGGCTTCAGTTCCGAAGAAATGGCGCGTGATCGATCATGGCTCTCTGGCGTCGCCATTGTCGAAGTTCTGGGCGTAGCTGACGGAGTCGTACCTGAAGTCCTGCGCGGAGAGCGGGAGGCCGTCGCGTCCGAGGAGGCGGCGCACCTCGGCGCGGACCTTGTAGAAGACGTGCTGCCATGTGCCGCGGCAGTGGGAGCCGAGCGCCTCGGTCTCGTCGTCGTTCATCTCGAGGTCGCGCGCGAAGGCGGGCTTCCGCGCCATCACCCACCCGACGCCCCACTCCCACCACCGCCGCACCGCGCCCGCCGCGGCCAGCGCCTTCACCGATGGCATCGACCGCGCGCGCCGGAACGCCGCCGCCGTTGCGGCCCCCGCCGACGACGACATCGGCTGGATGCGTACCGAGAAGGACGACATGCGCCGGCGCAGCCCGATCAGGTGGTCCCCCGCTGCGCCCTTGCCGCCAGCGTCGGCGTTCGTCACCGGCAGGTCCTCCCGCGACGCGCTCCGCCGCGGCTTGATCGTCTCCAGGATCGCGTCAGTCGCCATTGGCGAGTGAGAGATCGAGAGAGATCTCGGCGTCTGATCACCAGTTGTTGTGCTTGGGTTTCTTGGTGCGTTTGGAGCTTGGTTGGTAGGAGGAGGTTGAATTCTTGGGTAGCTTTTGCAGCTGCAGCTTGGGAATATTTGTGCATGGAGTGGTGGTGGACCAGCAGACTAGGCGCGTACTGACTGTTGCACCAAAATATGTACCCTCTATGGGTGAAATCTGGTTCGGATAGTTAATCCGGTTCGGTCAGAATCGGATTCAAACTAGGTCGAACCGGAATTTGTCAGATCAGGTCGGACTCGAAACCGGATTCGGATATTTTAACTCGGAATCGGACTCGGATTCGGGATGCTAGTATCCGACGAAACCAGACTGGGACCCGGATATTCCGAGTTAGGTCTATACGGATACCCGAACCCTATCGGCCCACTAGGCCCAGTTCATTCCAAATTTCCAACATGCAGGCTGCAGCCCAAATCCGCTGGCCAGTCTGGTAGGCTCTAGTGTGCCCATGTCATTGTCAACCATCAATTATCAAAGTTTGATAAACTATGTATGTATTTACTTATCTTCGTTTTCAAATTACAAATGCTTTATTTTTTAAACCTTTTTTTTTACCTCAAAGACTTGTTTAAAGTTTTAGAAAATAAGTCAAACAAACTGAATCCGACTCTCAATGTCATCTATGAAAACTCTCGAAATTTAAGAGATAAACAAATAAATAGATACTAGTTGCTTAAAGAACACCCGACTTGTAGTTGCTTAATTATTGGTTTTGCCAAAATGTTCTCGTTGTCGTGATTGTTTTGTCACTGTTATTTTGATTATCTCTCTATAAGATTCATCTATCTCCTTTAGTATCGTGCATGCTCATATCTCATGAACTGTAATCTGATTTGAAATCGTGCTTAAGGATGGATATTGGAGTATAAAACAAGTGGCATGAGAACCAATCCGGAATAATTTGATTTGCAATATGTTTGGCAAAGCGTCAGATGACATAAATCAAGCTGGAGAGTTGATCAGTTGATTACATAAATCAAGAATTTGAACATCAGAGGGAATTTTAACGTGTGGAAATATACGGTGAACGATGTACCTGTCTAGTAGGAATTAATTAATCGATGCTTATGAAAAAAACAAACTAGAAAAGATGTCATTTGAAAATCACAAAAGGTAACAGAATGATGGACTGTCAACACAATTCATCCATGCCTCTTCAATGAGGTAAAGCATTCCATGTTTACGGAGAATTTGTCGAAGAAACTATTGAGTAGCTTAGAAGAAATGTCTATAGCAAAGTTGTCAACAAATTGTTGGCTAATGAAGCGACAAGGCTACATGTTGTAGATTGAGGGAGATTATAGTTTGCTAACCATTACATTACAATATATACAACAAATTTACCGAGCAACTGACTGTCGAGGTTAAGAAAATCAAGGAGAACAAGTTCATCGATGTCATCTCTACCACCACCATAGAAGCAATTGGTGACGATTATTCTTTTTTAATAAAAAATTTTCGACTTTAATGAGACTAATGCATATGTATCCGAGGCAGGGCCCTTGATAAGGGTTCATCTCGCAATAATCTGCGGTTGCCTGGAGCAAGTGCCCTGCTGCATTGCTAACGCGCGTTGGCCTCTGCCGACTGCCGAGGTGGCCTCAATGCTTCGCACATGCGGTCACACGCATGGATATCATGAGACCTTTCCAAAGTCTAAAACTTAGTTATAATACCCTAAACCCATCCACCGACCAGTCCATCACTGGTTAACCAGATCAGCAGCCCTAGGGCTTCCTTGGCTCAAATAAAGTTAAAGAAAAAAAATTAAAGAACTTAAACAAGGGAAAATTTTCCATTTAATGTGTTTGATTTGTAGGATTACTTTAAAGAAATTTTAGTTAAATTTTGGAGGATTTCTAGCATAAGCTCCAACATCATGTTAAGAATTTAATCAAAGCATAGCTCGGTTCACTATTCCTATATTTTTAAAATTATATGAATCAAAGAGGCCATTGATACGTGATCCCCACACCCGAGGGCCTACTCTTAGATACTCTATTTTTTTAGCCTAATAATCAGAACCAGGGACGGAGTATGGTGCGGTACCGTGGCTGTCGTATCTGCACCCTCAGCACACTAATTAATACATATTATCCGTGATATTGCAACACTAATTAATCTATCCCGGCCATAGACTTCGCAATACCATAATTTTATTCTGTCCTTCATTACTGATAAGAACTTTGCACCTAATTTATCAAATTCTTCCTTTGATGCTGGCGCATATGAACTCTCTTACCGGTTGGGCCTGCGGGCCCTAAGCAAACCCTAGAAAATCAACGAAGGAACCAATCCAACCTACGCAAGATTAGGGGTATTACCCATTCCGTATACATACCTGATACCGGTTTATGTAAAACGGAAGCTATATTTTAGTATCCGATGGATACAAATATGGGTTGTACCTGTATCTGTTTTTTTCGTTGCAGATACGGCTAGGATATGGGATTTCTAATACCCGATATTTTTCAACGGATACGGATAGGATATAGGTACCCGGTAAATTAATTAAAATGGGTACCCGGTTTCACCTACGTCATATATATACTCAGCCCTCTAGGAATGGCACACCCAGCTTGTTTTATAAATGCCCAGATACTTTCCTCGTGCATGAAACTATCGGACTAAATACATGGTTATGTGATATTGTGATGGACTATATGTGTTATTTGGACTTTGAGTGCTGAACATTGCTATTTTGAGAATATGAGTTGCTGCTTATGCTTATGTTATATTATTTTCACCATATGTTACTACCTGACTAAATACCTGTTATCCATATTTTACCTGTTCGTAAATACCCGCTATCCGTTTTCTATCCGTACATAAATATCTGTATTCGTATCTGTATCCCACCCAATTTTTGTACTACCTGTACCTATATCCGTATCCGAGAAAAAAATAGGGTAGAATACGAAATGACCCTCTATTTCAAAAAAGGTACCGAATGACCTATTACCCAACCTCCGATCCGGTTTCACCCCTACCCGGTTTCACCCCTGCAGAAAAAAAAAAGAGAAAAAGAGACACAACGTTGGTTATGAATCAATTAAAGTAGCCCTAATTCTTTTCTTTGGATCATCCATTCAAGCAACGTCTCGTGTGGAGGCGAGACTAGCTTGCAAACTTGCAAGTGGCATGGAGTGCCGGCTTTTGATTCAGAATAGCGAGGTCATTATATGGACCGTTTGGTTGCCTTTTCAGGTTAACCAGGCTGTATAAACTGAGCCAGGCTAGTGGAAGTCAGACTGAGGTGATGCAAAGAGATGTTGTTTAGTTGGTTGTATAAGATTGGACAGGCTGCAAAGTGATATTGTTTGGTTGGCTGCACTAGGAGGGGAATATGATGGACAAATTTTTCATCTTAGCTAGGCTGTATGAGCTCAGCCAGGCTGGTGGAATTCAGACTGAGGTGATGCAAAGGGATATTATTTGGTTGGTTGTACGAGATTGGACAGGCTGCGCAGAGATATTGTTTGGTTGGCTGCACTAAGAAGGGAATGGGATGGACAAATTCTAGAGAGAGAAATCAAAAAATATTGAAACAAAAATAAATTCAAAAAAGAAAATAAAAATTCAAAAATCAAATACTAGAAAATCAATAAATTTAAAAACAAAAATAAAAATTTTAAAAAATCTGAAATTTCTTTAAGTCCTTGTACTTGAACCTACGGTTCCATTTTTTGTTTCATTGAATTTGGATGTAGTTTGAATTTTAAAACATTTTTAAAAGTTTGAGACGAAATGCAAGTTTCTTGGTAGTCGTTGCCAGGTTCCTAGCGTTCGGTGCTGCATGTGACTCACGCAAGCCTGGCTCATGGGAAACGACAAGATTCCTCGTTTCTTGTGGGCCTGGCTCCGCACCCTTCGTTGCAACCAAACGCGTGCGACGCTGCATCACATGGGCCTGGCTGGCGCTGGCCAGGCAACCAAACGCGTCCATAATAAATCTTTATCAACTTTAGATGTTGAATCAAGTATGGACAAACGGATCAATTCGACGCATAAAAAAGCATTGTAAGTTGTAACACTGTTTGCAGTAACTATAGCTAATTCGTGTTGTAGCTAGGATACCGTAGTAATCAACTGGACCGTTCATTTTCAATCCAAAAGCTAAGATCATGGATAAGACACCGATAGAGCTCTGTTTTCATGGGCGGGGCTAAATCGCTAAAGATGTTGAATTGCTAAAACTCTAAACTTTGCGAGATTGTTCAAATGGCCTAGAGAAGATGACTTGTTCATTCGACATTTTTTTAACAGCTTTAAAAAGTGGCTTTCAGATTAAAAAATAGTCCTGATAAACTAAAACATTTGTCTTTTATAAACGGAAATAAGACATAAGCCGTATAGATGCACTATTTGGCTTACATTTTATGACCATTTTTCTAAGCCAAATATTTTGGCTTGTTAAAGCTGTTTCTCAAAGCTCAAAGTTAGGATGAACCAGCGTTCCAGCTTTTTTAAGTCATTTTTTAAAACTTCTAAAGTTTATCCCTTGAGCCATTCGGTAATTTAATCGGAGTCAAATTAAACAGGGCTTTCTGCAGGGGGTCCTAGCGAGTCGTTGGAACCCACGACTGCGGCCAGTGGTGTCGTCGGTCACGAGGTCCACTCCTCTGAATATTTGATTCTCTGACGCTCTCATCCCGTGCACCGACACTGCGCATGCACGCGGCCATTCTGCTCTGCATCAAGCCGTCAACCCCCCAAAAAAACACAAGGCAAAGAGACGACACTGTCCTTATTGTATTGTTGCCGCTGCATCTACTGGACCGACACAAGGGGCGTTACAATGAACAGCAGTTCAGATTGCAGGTTCTTGCCAGAAGTTCAAACGTGTTTCTTGAAAATCTGGAATTTACAAGATAACAACTCTCGAATCCGGCTTCGATTATCAGTTACGACTTCTCGAGACCACTTTTTAAAGCTTTTGAAGTTCAGATTCAATAAATAATTAAATAATTTCATCACACGAGAATACTCACGCTCAAAACTTTTAGCCTACACCGGTCAGATTTTCCGGTTGGAACCAATAAAAGAAAAATGTTAAGTTTCAGTTCCAGGAGTTGGTGATTTCTCCCTACATGAATGGCTAGGCATAGAGGTGATTGCCACAAAAGCCAAGATAGCTAGCCTTTTTTTCTACAGTAGAGCCAAACAAAAGTGCTCTCATTTTACTGCATTAGAAGTTTAGAACCAAACAGTGTGAGTACTGGAAGGTGAGGCATAGCCAAGCATGGCTTAGCTGCCCATTTAAGATATATATAGCTGAACTCAGCTAACAATGACCGGTAGTAAGCTGATGGCATCACTTCATCTAATGTGAAGGGTTATCCAGCCAATTAGAACGGCAAATACCAGAGAATTAATACAATCTCTATGACACCAATGGGAAGCACGAAGTAAATTAACCCGGTGAATAGAAAGCGACCGCATAGCCAAGTGCATGTATGCACAATGGTTAGCCAAGTGCATGTATGTACAATGGTTAAGAATTGACTATTTCCATGTCGCTATACATGGTTTTTTCATTTGTATTTTCATGTTCCCCGTGCGACTGTCCTGTTGTAGACATCTTAAGTTTCTACATATGTTTTATCTCTTCCACATTGTTGTATATCCTATATGACGAAGCTTATAGACCATGGATATATACTGTTGTACATACTCTAACAACTTCAGGTTGTCAAACAGAAAATTTATCGGGGGAAAATAGAGGGATAATTTTTTGGGTGATGCATTAGTGCCACGCTTGCTACTAGCGTATGGTGGCGGTGCATGTGTACACATATGATCATCACTACTTGGAAAAAGGTGAAGGACTGGCCCTCTCGCCTGTCTAGCTCCGACCATCTCGCATGGAGTTGGAAATGTGATGAGACACTCTCCTTGTTTTAAAGTTTTAAATTTTTAAATTTTTAGCCTTATATACTTTTTTAGGGTTAGGGTTTGTTGTCTGTCTCATCTTCTGTGGTGTATCAATGGCGGAAGAATATGGTATAGTAATAAGCTCCCTTTGAAGATTCTTTGGCGTGATGGTTACTTTCAGTAACCTCCTTGACGATATCTTTGGTAGGGTTGGTACATGTGATCCCCAATCTATTTGTAGGCTATTGGGATCTGTTTTCCTCTTGTGGTGGGAGTTTTGTGTCGAGTTGCTGTGCATAGTTTATCTCTACGACGACGTTAGATGCTTTTGTTGATTCACGGATACGGTTGACAAAGACAGATCGAAGAAGAATGGTGGAGAAACTAGATTAGGGTGTTCCTGGACCATCTCTGGCAAGGAAAAACATGTCTTTTAAAATCATGCATAGAATTTCTAGTATGACATTACTAGAGCAAGCACTGTATCACGCGTGTTACAAATGTTTAGTTCGGGTAAGAAGAATACAAGTTGATCTCAATATTGCTTCTAGTAGCTACATATTGCTTCTATACATGGAGTTGAGTTCTAATAGTTTCTTCTATAATTGTAACCTTTAGTCAATGATCTAACGAGAATTCTATTTTTTTTTTAAAAAAGATGGTTTTGGCATTTGGACCTGCCCCGGCCCATAGCAGCTATCCACTGTCGAGCGTGATATCTCAGCCGGCCTGGGCTGCCGACTAATTATATGGAAGAGAAGCAGCACTTGGCGGGCCATGACCCTTGATGGGCCGCGACCGTATTTTGTCAGGCTTGTAGGATAGTTGCCAATCAGGCGATGACGGACTCGATTCAGGAAAAAAAAAAAAAAAACATACAAGAAAAATCGTGTATCCGGAAATTTTAGACGCTTGCCCAATTTGCCTCTGTCAAATCCAGAGAGAATTCCGTAAAAAATAGAGAGAAGCGGGAAAAGCTGGCATGTATGCATGCGTACATGCATCGATCGGCTCATTGAAATCGCCCAGCTGGAGCTGGAGTAGTGGCACTGTGTCAGTGCTGGTACAACGAACGAACCAGCTGTTCATTGTTCATTGCATTGCATTGCACGCGCATCGCCGAAGCCGAGCACCAGATTTCGCTGGCCCTCGGGTCATTTTCCATGCATGTCCTATCGTCCTAATGTGCACCATTGATACAGCAATAGCAGGAAAAGAAAGAACAGAGGAACAGATCACGATCGATTGTGATTTCGCGAGAATTGCATAGCTCAAGATCGCTTGGATACACAAGAATTAGCTGGAATTAAACGGTGCCATGGGAAGTGAGGAATGCTGTAATCCGTTGCCGGTTAGTCAGATCGACGAGCTCGGAGTGGGGTCGTTACCGCTGGCCGGCGGCGAAGCGGTGGCGGCGCGGTGGGCGAACCTGCAGGCGAAGGAGCCGGTGCTCCAGAACACGCCCTCCTCTGCTTTCCACACCCCATCGTCGAAGTTGCGGGCGTAGCTCGCCGAGTCGTACGACCCCGCCCCGGCCGCCGCTGCCGCGGCGCTCCTCCTCGGCGCGACCACGGCCACCGCGGCGCTGGCGCCCCTTCCGCACAGCGTCGCCCACGTCAGCCTCCTTGCGCCGGCGCCGCACCGCCCGGCCCAGCTCCTCCTCGCCGCGTGCAGCCGCACCGCCACCCGCCGAAGCAGCACCCACGCCCTCACCCGAACTCCGCCGCTGCGTCCCCCAGCGCGCCGGCTCGCCGGCGGCAGCCTCCGGTACGCTGCTCCTCCCATCACGGCGACGTCTCAGCACTCGCGCGCTCGCGCACGCGCAGCGTCGTTTTGTTCATACAGCTCGTGACGGGCACTCTCGTCTCGTGTTTGTGCGCGCCCAGGGGTAGTTTGGGGATTTCGGGTGGATGGGTGGGTTGGATGGACCGCACTGCACGATGTTTTGGGCCGGGCGGGTGGATGATGGGCCCCCAGTTGCAGCGTCCTTTCCCCGGTGTCCAGCTGCTCGCCTGGGCCCACACTCCACCATCATTTGTTTCTGCTCCTCCAAGCTGTACGATCGCATCTGGAACAAGCATAGAAGCTGGGTTTTTTTAAAGTTTTTTCAGTCGTCTTAAAAAACCTGCATCTTGGAGAGAATGGTGCCGGTGTATTCATGTGGCAGACCTACATGGTTTTTTAAAATTTCTACCGAAATTAACTTTTTATACGAAACAGCCATAAAATTTAGAATTACTATGAAATTTATATGCTGCAAACAACTTCTCATGTTAGTGACAGCTATGTTAGTGCCGCACATAGAAATTCTTAAAGGATGTCAAACATATAAATGCTACTGACCCATAGATGGAGAGTCAATAAATCTGGCTATTTAAAGACATTTGTACTGGAGTCTTTAAAGCTGCCTCTAAGAACCCCCTCCTGTTTAGAGGTAGTCTCTAACCATGCCATGCTTGTCACTCCTCAGTCTCTAATCATAGACGCAACCTCTAAGTATAAAGGTTGCATTGTCCCCACATGTAAGACTAACGACATGTTTGGTTGGTAAGCAAACCAAACCACTCTTCACCAAAACCTCTAAGTTAGATAAGTTTGACCAATTTAGATTGTTGTTTGGTTTATAACCACACTTGTGACAAAATTTCAACTTTTATGCATTGTGGGTTCTATGTGTAGGGGGCTAAAAAAAGTGTGGCAATATTCTATTTGCTAGCCAAAGTGTGCAAATTCTATTTGTTCACAATGGCATGCTAAGTATACGACCCTAAATAGATGATAAATTTTATTTTTTTAATCACAATGTTGGATCCCATCATAGAGGTTGGAGTAACCTCAAGCACTGCAAGAAGTGATTTAATCCTTGGAGACCTGCCGTGGGTCCAGACTCCAGAGGCATGCACCCTGAATGCTCAAACTAGTGTTATAAGGATGAGTTTCAGCGTGAATTATTATCCATACACTGATTGTGAGGATAATACTTCAATTCAATTCTAAGTTTTTGGAGGATTATATAAATTTGGCACCAAACAATGAGGGGTCCAGTGCCAGCCAGATCCATGGCATTGCATTGGGATCAGTTGGGAGCTTGGCAAAGAGAAACCAGCATCAATAATGCTGAATTATTCTGGACTTGGAGCAACACCGATGGGAGGCACTGCAATGCAATGCAATGCTTGCAAGCTTCCATCTCCTCCTCCATGGAAACATTGCTTTCATGGATCAGTGAGACAGTGGCTGATGTTTCCTGAAAGAAGGCAAGATCAGGTGATCGGTTTGCCAGTTGCATGTTCAGATGGGGCTCAGTGTGATCAACTAGGATGGATACCATGTCAAAAAAAAAAAAAAACTAGGATGGATACTTGTAAAGGCAACAGGAGATACTTGTAGCTGTACATTTTTATCAGTTTTTCTTTCTCATTTCTCGGATGCCAACTGATTTTGGAGCTTTGATCTTCTCTGTACAGTCTAGGTCAATGAATTCGGCATCTCCTCCACGTTTTGGAGAATCCATTGTTAACAAGCCAAAGAAAATTACTATCTTTCGGACTTGAGCTGGGAGCACGAGACCCTCAGAAGTCAATACTGAGAGTGAGATGACCCTGAAATGTTGTGAGTAAAACATACACCTGAGTTCATCCCTAGCTTGTAACAGAATTCAAAATAACCTAGCAATGCCATATGCTGCATGCAATCAGATAAAAAAAAAGTATGATGTCAGTTTCCTCGTACATTCTTTCATTCAATCCACATCTGAGAACTGCTGCTGAATAGGCCAAATAAAATTGCCTTTCTTGGTAAAAAAAGACTAATGAGCATATTTATGTGACTTTTTAGGGACGAAGAAGCTGCTAGAGAAATGCATATTACGAGGATGTAGTGTAAAGTGTGAAGAAATTTGGGGATGGACAGAATCTTTTAGGAAATAGTGTTATAGAGGATGGGGTTATAGAGGAGCTGCTGAGATGCCCTAAATTGTATTTACATAGAATAAATGGTGTTAACAGATACTTCCTCCATAGGTTTTATAAGGCGCCCATCTGCTTCAAGATTCAGGCTGAGAGAGTATATCTGGAAAGATGTATATCACATGCTTTTTCTTTCTTTCTTAAAGGACAACACATGCTGGTGTTGTACAATCAGCTGCTGGAGTCTTTTGAATGCATCTTGTTACAAGGGAAATAAAGAATAATATCAAAGAATGAAACAAGGCAAGGCAAAATGGTGTGTTTTCTGATTGCCTCTGGCAAGATGATACACACAAATACACCATCCAGAATGCATAAAGCAGTAAGAATTACAAAAGGAAGAAAAGAGAGCTAATAGAGTTAAACCACCATGTCCTGATGGTTGACTTCACTCGTTACAATTGAACAATCTCTGAGCCATGAGCATAAGGTTAAGCGGCGGACCATCGGTATCCTGCAGATTTAGCATTTTAGAATTTTAGAAGATAAGAAAGAAAGAATTGATCCCCAAAAGTGTCGATAGAAATTATTGATCTCCAAAGACGTTAGACATGAATTCTATAAATAAAAACAATCTTGATTTCATGATTCTATCTAGTTTTTTGTATGGATAAAGTTGAACTGCAGTCCTAACAAAGTTCAGCAAGTTAGCACTATTAACACAGCCACCTCAGTCTATGAAGAACAGAAGACAAGCAATTACACACTTCCCGATTTTTTTGCTGAAGGATGGGAGGGTTATTCAAAGTCGAAATGGCTTAGTGGAAATAAGAGTGAGCTGGTCTGATGTAATCTATCTTGGTCCTACTTCTGCAACAAAAATCTGCACCATCGTCAAAAGAGCAAGCTCTGGGCAATCACATAATATTAACAAGTAGGTTTGATGTAATATAACCATCTTGGTTCTACTTCTCCGACAAAAACCTGCACCATCGTCAATGGGAAAGTTCTGGGCCATCACATAATATTAACCCATACTCGATGGCAAACAATTTACGAGAATGTAACCATTTTCGCAATAGTAGATGACGAAAACAGCATTTCAATGATATCTACCTTTCACAAATCATGTCCCGTTGTCTATCCTGTCATGCTTTCTTTTGTTAGGCCTGGAGAAAAAGCAGAACTGAGCCCAGGTCTTCTTTGTCTTCATTGGCTGTGACTTTGTAGCTTTCTTGCCAGCATGGTCAGCCATGTATTGAACAACAGCCTACAGAACATGACAAAAAGGAAAAGAAATACCAGTCACTAAACTATGTCGGAAACGGTGACTAATATTTAGTTTAAGGAATTTATTTAGAATTACCTGGGCACCCTTTAAAGCTATCTCCCTTGGTGGCACATGTAGAGGATTCTCTTCTACACGAAGCACACGGAGATGCTGCAGGTTTCCAAAAGAATCTGGAAGAACCTTTATCTGATTATTGCTTATATCCAATTCTTCAAGCATCTCAAGGTTGCCAATAGAGCGAGGCAGAGATTGCAAGTCGGCAAAATTATTCCCAACGTTCAGTTTAACAAGAGAAGTAACAAAGCAAAAGTTCTCAGGAATTGACTCGAGTTCATTGAAGCTTGCATCAACCTCCTTCAGCTTAGTGAGAGATGCCATTGTAGTTGGAAGGCTCTTGATATTGTTGTATCTCACAGAGAGGATCTCCAGAGATTCTAGCTTTCCAACAGCCTCTGGAAGAGCCTTCAGGTGATTATAGCCTGCCTGCAACTCGACCAGTGAAACACAGTGACCAATAGTGTAAGGCAACTCATCAAGGTCATTTGTCTCAACAATTAACTTCTTCAACCGTGTAAGGCTTCCTGTTGAATCAGGGAGTGAGACAAGCCGGTTTGCACCCACATCAAGTTCCTCAAGATTAACCAGCCTACCAAGACTAGATGGCAATGATGTAAGCTGATTACCCCTCAAATCGAGATAAATCAAGCTGCGAAGATCCCCAATTGATTCAGGGAGTTGCGCGATTCGATTAGCATGAAGATCCAACTTAGTCAAAGAAGAAAGCTTCCCGATTGCATCTGGCAAAGCCACAATCTGATTCTCCGAAATATCAAGGGTAACAAGCTCAATGAGCTTCCCAATTGAATCAGGCAGCCACTCAATCTGGGCCATGAGTTTGCCTTGGAAGTTGAGATCACGAGCGCCTTTCTTCGCAGCCACCTCAATCATGCTAGCTAGCTTGATAAGGCTAAATTTCTCCTTATCATCTCCTGCAATCCCAATCATCAACCAATGAATGATCAATACTCACATAATTCCAACTCTGAACATTACAGGGGTCAAATAACTATACATTTACAGAACATCGACAAGTCGATAGCTGATAAAATTGTCATTTTGTCATAATAGCTTATAGAGAAACGGCACATATGCTTCCAATTTGGAGCTTTTAACTTCATAAAACACGTAAAAATTTCCATGGCAGTACATTAGACACTTTATTCCAGCACAGTTTTGGCCTATGAAGGAATTCAAAAGTAGAAATGGCTCACCATAACTACCATCCACTCGAACCGCCACGGAGTTTGCCGCAACAGTCGGTCGTGGTGCCTGAGAACTTGCTGCCACAGCCCCGCCGTCCCACATTGCCGCCTTTGCCTTCTTAACGTAGCTGTCATCCATGGAGACACGCCCCGTGCTCGTCCCCACCTTCCTCTCCACACTGAAACCATTGGCGCCCACGGAAGAGTGACGATCAGTGCTGCCGTCCGCGGCAGCCACCGCCGATGAGGCTGACAAGGAGGCAGCAGTGGTTGTTGTCGTGGCAGCCGCAGTGATGCGCGGCGAGGCGCGCGTCGAGGTGGATGGCAGGCACTGGGAGGCGCGCTGGATGAGGTCGTCGAAGAGCGTGTGCAGCGCGTCGAGCTCGAGGAGCCGCGTGGCCTCGCGCTTCTGCTCCCGGCACTGGAAGCTGGCGAGCGCGCGGTGCATCTCCTGCGCGACGTAGAAGAGCTCGTCGGGCACGGCCGGCGACCTCCGCAGCCGCGCGACGGCGTCGATGCGCGCCCGCTCCTCCCGGTCCGCGGCCCGCGCCAGCGCCTCCGCCGCCTCCACCTCCTCCACCGCCGGCCGCGCCGGCAGCGACCGGTGCAGCCGCATGACCTCCGCCACCACCGCGTCCACCGTGTCGAACGCGGCCGCATCCACCACGGTGCCCATTTCTCGATCCCTCCCTCCTCCACTCAATTCAAGAATGAATTCAGATCTCCTCCTCAAGAAGCAATCCCCGCCTCCGCTTTATGTAACAATCCGCTCCCCGCCGCCGCTGCTCCATCTTGCTTCCGTGATCTCCATCCCAACTACTCGTCACGTGCCGCCCGTGGCCCGCCTCCTCCTCGGATGCCTTGCGGATAAGAAGAACCACAGGTGTGTGACGCAGATCAAAGCTTTGGACCGCCGAAAAGGAGAGAAAGAATGCAACTTTTCTGCGACGCCAATAACTCAACCAAGAACGCGAGGTGGGCAATTCACAATGGAAACCAATCTACCTACCTGCCCGCCGATGAATCCATCCAAGAACTCACGTCACAGCCTCTCGCCGGCAACGAGCAAGAAACCGCAAAAACAAGAAAAAATGAATGAAATTGCCGCTCCGGCGGGTGGTGGGATTGGGGAATTGAGCTCCCTCACACACACACTCTCTCTCACACCGAGCTTTGTGCAAGGAAGCGGTGGCCGTGGGTTGTTCTTGCCCCTAGTTTCTTGGGTGGTTCTTGGATGGGGAAGTGGGAAATGAATAGTACAGCTCCACGCTCTCGCGTTGCAACGAAATGGAGCCTGGGGATGTGAGAGAGAGAGGTGGGCTGTTGCTGCTGTCCTATCGCGTTATTATACCACTCGATCTGTTCATTTGGCTCCTTGTTTCTTCGAGGAAAACAGGTGAGATGAAAAGCGAGCAGCCTTTGATCCTTGGTGGTATCCGCAGGTTTCGGAATACTCGTATCCCACATTGTTTAAGGAATTAGATACCATATTGACCTGTCTGTTTTAATAGTTATTAATAGTTCCAGTGGCTTGTGTTTTAGTTTTTCTAGTAACGTTTATTATTGAATAATAAAGGTTATTTGGTTTGTTAAAAAAATAGTTACAGTGGGTGATATGATAAATAAACTGTAATTAGCACCCAGCCGAACTCCTGATACGACATCGCATGTAATAAACTAATCTTTTCCCGGTAATCATTCTCAGCATAGAACTTGGATGGAAAGCCACCAATTTATCACCTTTTTCTAACCATAGCTTTTAATGTTTTCTTGAGGCAATAGCTTTTAATGTTAAACTAGCTGCAATCACCTTTGGCAAGTTTGATCTTGTGTACCTATAATTCAGCTCGAAAAACCATAGCGACGTTTCGCTCGATCGTGTAGCAAATGCACGGTAGATGAAGAGTGAAGACATTAATTTAGCGGTGTAACACCTTCACCTAAAAGTCGCTTAGAGGCTCTTTACTTTATGGCGAGTTATATATTTGTGGCAAATTTCTCTGATTTTTGTCCTCGCTTTTTTCAAAAAAATTAACATGAAAGTGCTATAATACTTTTTGCAATTGGGAATTCTAGGTAAACGGATAAGATGGTACTAAAGAGTATGATATTACAATCTCTCTATTAATGGGTTGTTATTGTCAGCAACGAAAAGCCTATGAAACACCCCCTTAGTATACGACACGTCCCATGTGCCGCTACAAGTCACACGTACATGAAGCCTAGCCAGTTGGCTGGCCACAACTGCTCTGCCTTCCGATCTATTTTTGTCTCCATGGATGCGGTGCGGTGTCGCTAGCTATTGGCGCCTAAGCACAACTGGACACACCGTTGCGCATCCTCCACGCTCGGCAGCATTATCGATCGTTTGTGCCCAAAACACTGCCAAACTATCACAATGCCCTAGGGTTTCGATGTACTACGCCATCAGCATGGATGTCTGGCCCAATCTACTCCATGTAGTCTTCATGCCTCCAGCGAGCTAAATCCTACGTGTGGCCAGCACGCCAACGACTTCTTCCCTATGACGCTCTGCAGTGGGCCGCGTTGCCACACCTCGAAATGGCGCTCCATGGCTCGATTACAATAGCACCTAGCATTGCCCACTCCGATGTGAAGGTCCCCTAGTGCCTTGGCAGACAATTCGGTCATCATTACCGTCCGGCAGACGTCTCTTGTCTGCTCCGATCAGGTGATTATCGGTGCCATAGTAATGTCGACTGGCGAGAAACCACCGTGTCTGTGGCCATGCCTCCGAGATGTGTTTAGCCGGTCAAGGGACCAAAGTATATTTGGCTTTATATTTTATGGACCAGAATAGATCGAAGGCATTAGTTTAGAGACCAAAAGCTGTAGATCCTCGTGACAGGCATCAAGGACTAAGTTGTCGTTTCTAAAATCTGAACCGTCGGATTTCATCCGACGATGCAGATCCTGGCAAATTGATTATCCGGACCAGACGGGAAGGATCGGCATCGGGGAAGGGAGCCGAGCCGGGGCACCGCACGTGTGGGCGGAAGCCTCCTGGAACAAACCAGCCGAACCGTTGCATGCGGCGGCGTGAGCTGGGGCTGCAGGGAGGCAGACAGCGGCCGGCCGGCAAGGCAGCTGCCTGCAGCCGCGCATGGGTCGCCGTTGGCCAACACGTCGCCGGGGGGGGACACGCATGCATGCACACAGGCACAGCGGCGCACCAGCTGCAAGAACCTTATCTTCTTCGATCTATCTCCGGCTAGATTGGCACCATCACTGTAGGCTGTAGACTGTAGGCAGTAGCAGGCTAGCAGATATCGCCTCGTCTCTTCTACCATAATTTTTTTTTTTGGCTTCCGGTAAGCAGTCGCAGTCACAAATGTTTGTGCAGGTCTCGGTATCTCGTTCTTTCATAGGGTGATAGAAAGTGGGGCCGTGGGGTTTAGGTTAAAAATACACATAGACAAAATAGGTATGCAATAAATATTTATCTATCCTAATTTTATGGTATATTATGTCATCCTTTGCTTATAAAAAAAGAGTAACAAAAGGAAAAAAAATTTCCTATTTTTAGGTCTTCTAATCGGGACATCATCTCCGCACGCGTGCGCAAGTAGTCTGGAGCTCAAAGTCTCTGCTCCAGTTTCTACCCAGCATGTGCAGTAGATGTGCGTCTATGGCCATATGCAATGCTAGTTCTATCTTAGGCAGTGTTCTTTTCAGCGTTTGTGTTTGCTTATAAGTTGAAAATTTGTAACTCCTCGATAAGGACATCTAAGGATCAAAAAATTATAGAAAAAATAGTTTTAAGAGCTTTGAGAAGAAATAGTAAGATCTACAAAAATTGGCTACCAAATGTCAAAGCGTTTGACTTATACGAAAATAACAAATTTTCATCTTATAAGCAAACGCAAACGCTGAAAAGAACACTGCATTAGACTTCTTCTATCCTGAATTTATTTTATCCCTAACACAATATTGACCCTATTCTGATCTTATTTCATATCTCGCTCTTATATTTTACTCTTAACTATATTTTCACTATTCACCGTTCTATTTCTACAGTGATGAAGCTAAAAAATAGGGTCACCATTAAACATGCCTTGCATTTTAAAAATAGAAAATTTTTATTATTACTGTTTTGCTTGCGCTGGCCTGGCTACCTTGCCAACCGCTTGGTGCTAGAGAATGCTCTTGCATGCTTCTGTGACTGACAACGGACCGACCAAATACACAGGTCATGAGATGAGATGCAATATGAACAGATCCTTCTCTTGACAATCCTAGCTGGTCGCTGTTTCTTTTTCTCTCTCTCCCCGTCTTGCCCTCTCTGTGGTTCCTTGTGTGCAGCACATGGCTGCTTCCAAACACAGGGAGATGAGATGAGATGAGATGAGATCATGAGATCTCTAGGCTGTTCGTTCAGAATACAGCCTAGGCTGTTCACCTCAGGCGGATCCAGGATCCCAATGTATATGTGCAGAACCCTGATGGATCTGCAGAGAAGTAGCTATCACTCGATTCACTTCAGTCCACGTAGTACTACACTATAATTTGAATGCTTGTCTCGTTACGAGAAATTCTTTGCTTGTCTCGTTACGAGAAATTCCTTCTCTGGCAAAGTCTCCAAATTCCAAACCATCGTTACCAAAGAACCTTACTTATCCGTACCATCACATTTATGGAGTGTTTTCTTCTATATGAATAAAAAGTTGTCTTTTTTTTAGCTATATAAACATTCTTAAAAATTCTAAAAATTCATAGTGCTACCAAGTATGTAGTACTTTCAATTTGGATTTTTTTAATATTTTTATGATTAAATTTTGGTGTTAAAAAATTGATTGACAGTTTATTCATTGTTTTGATAACATCTTTGTTTGTAAAAATACCAAAAAAATCCATATTGAAAGGACTACATTTTTTGCAGGACTATGATTTTTCTAGAATTTTTGGAAATGATTATATAGCTTAAATAAAAAAGACAAGTTTTTATCAATGACAAAGAAGGGAACAACCCGCAAATTGTGATGGCACATAGAGATCGATGCTTAAGTGATGGCAATTACGTGATTTGACATTTCTGCAGTAGTTAAAAAAAATGCTTGATGGGTCGTATACATCTATGGTATAGAGGCAGGAACAATTGTCTATTATCTAAAAAAATTGTTATTTTATTTGATGTTACTGTCTTGGAGGCTTAGAGTTTTGCTTAACTTAAAAGTCTGTTTGGAATTAGGTTTTTTCTCCTGAATTTAAATGGTTTCCTGTGAAATTTATGCGTTCTAGACGGGCCCTTTAGTTTACTAGTGAAGATATTTGCAGCTGCTGCAAACGAACGGATTGGCAGGGCAGACCGTAGAGGTGAGCACACCACACACTTTAACTAAACATCTGCAGGAGGACAAGCTCTGGCTTTTTAGATAACAGTCGTTATCAAGGGCAGGTACTAGTATGCCTCGAATGGTCGCTACCAAGAAAGTTGGGTCCCGATTTGAGGATCACGTTATCATTCAGACAGTGGTCTCGTACACACTAGCAATAAATTAGTCCAGCGCGGCTAGATACTAAACGTAGAGATAACTTAGAGCGTGTCCAATGGTCTATGTCAGCTGTTTCTAAGTTTTGTTATGTAGAACATAAAATGATGTGGATGAGAGAGGGGGTGCATAGAGAGTTGAGCAGTCTCTTAATCTAGATTCGACTCTACCATGGAAACTAAGATAAGTTGTGCGTGGGAAAAACCCGTCTACTCATAAATGAGCTGTATATACCGTTGTATGGGTTGTCTATAACGCTGTCTATAAATGACATGTCAACATGTTATAGACAGCAGCTGTCTATACTGTTGTACATGCCCAAATTGTTGCGATACAAAGTAGAGAGTAGGCAAAGAACAAATAGTGCTCAGTGTAATTTTTATTGCAAATTGATCTGTATCACTATACAATGAAGGGCAGTGCCCTTTTAAAATAATAAAAAGGTGTGTACAAGAGGGGATGTCTTCTCATGAAGAGATGCCTGTTCATGGGGTGTCTTCTCATTAAGCGATGCATGTTCATGGGATAGTTAATGATGAGATTAACTTCTTAATTAATTGCTATCTTATAGTCATTTGATCATATTGATTCATAACACTTCCCCTTGAGCAAATGACTATAAAATACTCCCTCCGTTGGGATTTATAGGGCGTATTAGAGATTTTAATATAGGGCGTACACAATTTTCAATGTTATTTTAGTGAGATCTTTCCTATAGTACCCTCATTTAAAGCATGCATGCATGCGTGTGATTAAGTTCATTTGAAATATTAATTGCCTCCTTCACCAATTAAGTTTAAGGAGAAATTTATAACTTGACCATTGCCCTTAGTCTTGGAGCCCATCTCTAATACGCCCTATAAATCCCAATGGAGGGAGTACATCTTTAAAAACTTCCTCCAAAAACCTTATGGGAAAAAAAGATGAAGAAAATAATATTATATGTTATTTTAGTTATATATTCCCCTATGAAAAATTATCAATATGTCTCCTTAAAAACTCCTCCAAAAACCCTATGAAAAATGAATGGAAAAAAAGTACATATGTTTGTATTTATATTGCCTCATTAAAAACCTTTATATGAGAAACCTCCTAGAAAAACTCATAAAGGGAAAAAGAGTACAATGTATATGATCTCCAAGGTCATATGAACAGGTTATAATTCAGTGGTTCACTCCCCCTAAACTTTGCACCTCACAAAGCCTTCTTATACCAATATCGCGTACACACTTCTGGAATGTAATCTTTGGTAGGGATTTAGTAAATAAATTCGCTAAATTATCACAAAACTTTGTTTGCAAAATTTCTATCTCTCCACTCTTTTGGAGTTCATGAGGATAGAATAACTTAGGAGCAAAATGATTCGTTATATTGTTCTTAATATAACCTATTTGCATTTGAGTAATACAAGCAACATTATCTTCATAGATAATAGTAGAGATTCCAGTGAGCTAATACCATATGATTTTTTTAATGTTAATTATTTTGCGAAGCCATGCACACTCACGTGATGTCTTATATAATGCAATTATTTCAGAATGATTAGTGGAAGTGGCCACTAAAGTCTGTTTGCTAGACTTCCATGAAAAGACCGTACCACCATATAAAAATACAAATCCAGTCTAAGATCTGGCATTGTGGGATTAGACAAATAATCAGCATCAGTATAATCTACTATAGTCATGTCTTGTTTTTTCTTATAGAACAGACCAAGATCTTGTGTACCTTAGAGATATCTGAAGATATTTTTAATACCATCCCAATGCCTTTTTATTGGTGTTGCATTAAATCTAGCTAATAAATTAACTGCGAATGAGATATCAGGTCTGGTGCAATTTGCTAGATACATTAATGCTCCAATTGCACTAAGGTATGGAACTTCTTGTCCCAAAATTTCTTCAGTTTCACTTTTAGGTTTAAATGATTCTTTATCCCGATCAAGGGATCGAACAACCATAGGGTTTTTGATGGATATGACTTATCCATATTAAATTTACTCAAAATCTTTTGAGTATATGCAAACTGATGCACTAATATCCCTTCAGGGAGATGCTCAAATTGTAAGACTAAGCAAAATTTGGTTTTACCCAAATCTTTCATCTCAAACTCCGTCACAAGATGATTGCTTTTTTTTATTCTTTGTGGTTCCTATGATATTTAAATCATCAACATAAACAGATTTTATGCAAAATCCACTCTCAAATTTCTTTATGAACACACAAGGACAATCATCGTTGTTTGAGTAAAAGGAACTCACTTAGTTGGTTGTACCACATCCTTCTCGACTGTTTTAATCCATATAGCGACTTCTTCAATTTGATGCTATACATGTTGCGATTTGCTTTAGGATTCGAAAGTGCTATCCCATCAGGGACTTTCATATAACTATTCGAATCAAGTGACCCATATAAATATGCGGTCACAACATCGATTAACTATATAGTTAAATTCATATTAACTGCTAATGAGATCAAATATCGAAACGTTATTCCACTCATCACCGGTGAGTATGTTTTATCGTAATCGATGCCAGGCCTCTGCGTGAACCCTTGTGCTACAAGCCTCGCTTATACCACACCACCTGATTATTTTCATTCTTCTTTCGAATGAAAACCCATTTATTTCCCACAGGAAGTATTTTAGGAGGAGTTATGATTACTGGACCAAACACCTCTCTTTTATTAAGCGAGCTTAATTCTGTTTCAATTGCTTTTTTCCATTTGACCCAATCTGAGCACTTTATGCACTCTGTCATGGACTTTGGTTCTGGATACAGTTGAAAGGATTCAGCAATTTTTGAAGCAAAATAAATATCGATAATTGTAGTCTTTCTTTTATACAATTCTTTTGAATTAATATAATTTATGGATATCTCCTCACTTATACCTTGTGATTCGTCATGATTTTCCAATACGATAGAGTCAAAGGGTTCTGATGTTCCAACATTTAGATTTGTGCACATATTTATGTTGGAGTTGCCATTCCTTTCAACCTTATATTGAATTTTATTTACTACTTGAGGTAATTTACCTTTATCGATCCTTTGTTGTTTTTGCGGACGCCTCCGCGAAACTAAGTCCCGTGCAACCGGAGTTCTCCCCCTCTTATTCTCATTAGAGGCAAGAGTGGTTTTTTGAAGTACCTCTACTCTTTCTAATGCATTACCAGCGGGTATGTATGATTTGGTAACACCTTATAATCAGTAAATGCATCTAGCAGATTATTTGTAATTTGTTACAAATTTATAATTCTTTGAACCTCTTATTCAGATTCTTTTGTATGTGGATCTAAGAACTGAATGCAAGTGGCAATCCAATCTATTTCTCGGCATTCATTATGGTACTTATCTTTCCCCTAATGCAAAAAAATTGTCCTCATTAAAAATACAATTAGCGTATCTAGGCGTAAACAGATACCCGTTAAAGGCTCGAGGTATTTTATAATTGACGGAGAATTATACCCACATAGATCCCCAATTTTCTATGAGAACACATTTGTGTACGCTGCGGTGGTGGAATCGGTATGCACACAGCATAACCGAATTTTCGCAAACGGGAAATGCCTGGCTCATTTCCACGTACTAACTGCAACGGGGAGATCGTATGGTATGCAGTTGGCCTAATTTTGATTAATGCTGCGACAAGTAAAACTGCATGTCTCCAAAAACTTGTTGACAATTGACAATTTTGTAAAAGAGGTTGAGTGATAAGTTTTATTCTCTTTATTAATGATTCTGCTAAGCCATTTTGTGTATGTACATATAGCACAGAATGCTCTACATTTATACCTAAAGCCATACAATAATCATTAAATGCTATGGATGAAAATTCAACGGCATTATCCTTTCTGATGATTGGCTCTTAATTTAATTAACTGGGCAATTAATCATGCAAAAGCATGGTTCCTTATAGATAACAAACATACATGGGATTATCATGTAGATGCATTTATTTGTATCATAAAATACCTAAACGGCCCTGAAAAAGGTTGAATAAGCCCACAAATGTCACCTTGAATTCTTTCTAGAAAATCCAACGGTTCATCTTTTATTTTTAGGTATGATGGTCTCAAAATCAGTTTGCTTTTAGCATAAGTAGTGCACATGAATTCATCGTGTTTTGGAAAATATGAATTTTTAATGTTGTGGCCAACAGAACTTTTAATAATTTTATGCATCATACCTAAACCAGGATAACCAAGACGGTCATGCCAAATCTTGAAATGATCAAGATTATTAAAAACTGTTTTAAATGCAACATATGGTTCGGATTTTATATATATATATATATATATATATATATATATATATATATATGTATATATATATAGTACAATTCAGATGAAAAAGAAGAAAGCTTTTCAACAACTTATTTTTCGCATCAAGTATTTTTGGTTAAGAGCAAATATTCATCATTGCCCTCTTTACAAGTTTCCATATGGAAACCATTGATGCGAATATCTTTAAAACTTAACAAGGTATGGTTTGATTCAGGATACAACAAAGCATCCTCAATTATTATATTTGTACCCATAAAGAGAATTATGATGCCTCTACCAGAACCAACAATTTGATCATCGTAACCAGTAATGGTCATTATATTTTCTTTTTCTTTAGTTAGAGTTTGAAAATATTTTGTTTCCCTTCATATTGTATTAGTGGTGCAACTATCAACAAGATATAATTCTTCCTCCATCGGATTGTCAAAAAGTTCTACAATAAAGAGAATAAAACAAATTAACTTCAATATAGAACAAATATGTAACACATATATGTCTGAGAATTTTACAACATGTAGATGCTCTTTTTGAGCAACATTAAGACCTATATTTACATAAAACAATTCAACTAACTTATACAACATTTTATGTAGAATATTACTAGCTAATTACATAAATAAAGAGATAGCTAGGAGACTAAATAGTGTCTCCATACAAATCTTGAAAAGCATATTCCACAATCATGTCATCTGTATTTTTGAAGTCATTTTCGTTGTGTTGAACCACCTTATGGTTATCAACACTCTTGACAGTATCATTCTATCCTTTGTGCAGATTCTCTTCTGGATTTTCAGTAAAGTGAACTTCAACTTTTTTCTTTTGATTCTGTTTGTTCTTGCCAACTGACTTGAGATATAACTCCACTAAATGCTTGGATGTGCGACATTCATTTAACCAATATCCCTTACAACTACATCTATGGCAAAGTCCAGTTTTTGCTCTAGGAGAATTATTTTTGAATTTTCCTTTGCCATAGAATTTTCTTTTGCCATTTTGCATTTTATTAGATTGCCACTTTATCTTATTTTTATTTTTATTGTGTTCCTTCTTATGAGAAGGCTACTAGCACCTTGAGTATTAGCATGTTTTTCAGGCACAGCCGTTAGAATTTGATCATGTTTCTTTGCTTGAAGCAGAGTATAAATTAACTCAGAATTGAAGCAGAGTATAAATTAACTCAGAATACTTAGTGTATTTTTATTACGATACTGTTGTTGTAGGATCCTCATAGAAGGATAAAAAGTGCACAATGTTTTTTCTATCATTTTGGCATCTGTGATAACCTTGTCACAAAATCTCAGTTTTGAATTGATTTTATGTGCAGAAGAATTACATGATGCAATAGACTTAAAGTCCTGAAACCGCAACATAAACCATTTCCTCTGAGCTTCAGTTAATATAACCGTCATTTGTTGGTCATATCTATCCTTTAACGATTTCCGCAAAGTTAGTGGGTTTTCCTCCATTAAATACTCAGTTTTTAAATCTGAGGATAGATGATGCCGAATAAAACGAAAAGTAGCAAATTTATAATTATCAGCTATAGGAGCTGCACCCTCCACAGGATCTATGATGCATGCAGATAAACTCGTAGATACCAAGTTTATTTTTACATCCATAGCCCAAGTTAAATAATTATTGCCATTCAAGGCTAGTTCAGCAAATTCTTTTTTAGAGATATCAGCCATATCTACATAATTATCATGCAATTTATAATTAATTTACTTAGCAAAGGAAATGTAAAGCATGAAAATGTTGCAAAGTAATGAATTAAAAAGGTCTTAAAATTCTCAAAAAAATTTATAATTTTTTCTTAATTTTCTAGCATATGTCATAAATTTCTGCAATTTATTTAAGCCTAACAACTTAAAATAAGAAAATAATGCAAAAAATAACAAAATGACGTAGACCTTATAGCAATGGGCGAGATACTCTCACCATGGATATAAACTCCATACCCTTAGGTACGGGTGACGTTACAGTTGCAGCTTATGCCATAGGACCCATGCCTTGTGCAAATTAGCAAATAAGATAATCGTCATCTATTACATTAAATAAATACTAGAAAAATTAAAGACATAAAATGAACACCCTAACTTAGAACAAACATCATATATAATTGCGATTGTGAATATTTACAAGGGTAATAATTGCAATTAAACGACATAGACTGATAGACAGGGATACTATACAATATCCATATGTTCTAAGTATATAAAAACAACAATATAATACCATCTATACACAAATAGTAATATGGTAAGACAGTGAGGGTCTAAACATAAGATTTTCTTTAAGGACAAGCCCTTACGTTGGTGTAGATTTTCAATTCAATACAGGCAAGTAAGCTGCTGCAATGTTTTAGACTCTATCCTATAGGGTTGGACAGCACTACAATCGCAGCTAAAAACGTTGACTCTGTATCGACAGACATTGGTTAAAACACTTTGAAGGTATTCACTATTTTTGCAACAATATAGACCTCTCAGTAATGGACAAAATTTCGCTACTTTAAATATGGACTTTATCCCAAAAAAGGAATGAGCGACGCTACAGTCGTAGCCAATATTCAAGACTATCACCTTGTGTTATTTGTGAACCCATAAAACATAATTACCAAAATGGGGTGAATTAGATACCGAATATGGCCACCATAGACATAAAACTGAGAGGGAATCCTACTGATTCCACTCATCGCTGCCCAATGCGATGAACGTGCCCCCTCCTATTGCAATAGTATGAATCTTACCATGTTCTTACTAATTATTGTGATTAGAACAACAATTAAGGAAGAAAACCTACTCAAGAGCATGCTAATAACATGTTGCAATACAAAGTAGGGAGTAGGCAAAGAACAAATAGTGTTCAGTATAATCTTTATTGCAAATTGATCTGTATCACTATACAATGAAGGGCAGTGCCCTTTTATAAATAATTAAAAGGTATGTACAAGAGAGAGAGTCTTCTAATGAAGAAATGCCTGTTCATGAGGTGTCTTCTCATGAAGAGATGTCTATTCATGAGGTAGTTAATGACGAGATTAACTTCTTAATTAACTGCTATCTTATAGTCATTTGATCATATTGATTCATAACACAAATTACCCGGCACATATCTGAATCTGAAGAGAAATAAAGCATACAGTATATTGATGTTCGATTTGAAGCTTCCCTTCTGAACCCAATTACCCAACAGCAAACACAAAATTTTTCAATTGGAACAAGAACAAATACTCCCAATTCTAAGCATACAAGAAAGAAAGGAACCTCCACAGTTGTCTTCGAGGTGAATTGACGTTTGCTGGCAATCTGAAGATAGACCTGGTATGGCTCCTGCCGTGTGATGAACTGATGATGAGCTGAAAGCACATTCATGTTACTGCAGACCAGGACGCTCGATCGGCAGGCCCGCGTCATCTCAAGGGCGTACAATGGTCTGATTAATTAGGATCAGGAGCCAGGAGGCCAGCAATGACTACTCACTAGTACTACAAGCAGCTTAAAAGAGATTCCTTTGCTCATTTGGGGACACCTCGGGGTTTGTTGTACTACCCCAGATTGAATCAGATATAAGGCTTAAATTTGTTATTGGTGTGTTGCACACAACTGCTTTCATATATCTCACTTCTTTGCTTTGGAGAAGCGAAGGCACCTATACTTCTCGCCGCTGACTGTAATCTCAAGGGCTCCATCTTGGTTATCCTGGTTTGAAGCGGTTCCCATGAGGACACTCTTTTCCTTCTCCAAGTTCTCCCTTTCCATTTTCAGTCTTGTCTCTTGCCGCGCAATTTCAGCCTATGGAAAACAAAGTATAGCATGTCATGTTATGGCTCCAAAAGCAGTGCCAACAATGATGACCTACAAAGCAATGATATAAGTGGAAGGCAAAATAATTGCATCAAATCAGAAGGTCTTGGCTTCATCTATGGCATCCTCCAAAGCATTTGATAGAGAAAACTAATGTATATTTGACTACATACTACTTTGCATCTAACTGGAAAACGATATTGATTTGATACTTTGTTTCCATCATGTATGGATGCTATATAGTTTTAAAGGCTGGTGTTTTCAATTTACATCAGGTCAGGTTATGATTCAGTTACAGCTTCTAGGTTATTCCGGATACACTTTTCTGGTGTGCCCACAAAACAATTGTTCATTTGATCGGATTACAAATAGCACAAGCTGTCAAATTTTGCTCAAGAAACTATATTGATATATAAACTTGAAGAAGCAGAAACTGAAAATGCAGGATGAATGATGGTGTCTCCAATAGTTTACAAGAAACTTATGAAGATGTGCATCTTATGCTAGCACTTACAGCACGAAAGAACATAACAGTCAAAACAAAAACATCATGATTCAAGAACAGATCACTTGATTATGTAATGAGGTTGTCTAGTCTAGATTATTAGTTAAATGATTTAACTTTTTCATGCATTAAGTTCATTGACTAAATTCATCTCCAAAACTATGTGAGGTACAGAAAGAACCCTGACAACTATTGGGGACGTATGGGCCTCTTTACCCAAATGAGATCAGTGTGTAACCCTGGCAGGGTTTAAATATTCATGTCCACTTTCTCACCTCTCTCCAACTAACCTATCCTATGACCCTACCAATCGCTCATTTGCGCTCATACACGGAGGGGGTGCTCCCTAGGTTTCACAATACATGGTCATTTTCTCGTTTTATTCCACATATAGGATATTAACAAAATAAGGACCATATGTAATGCAACTTCCCTGCTGGTTTTGCCTTCATAATCATGTTACTTACTTTCAGATGCCCTCTTAATACTGTATTTCAACAGTATTAGCATGCTACAAACTCATTTCTTTCCTTAGCAGGTACATTTATCGATCAGCTGCACGGTTCCTAGACTATGACACTATATGTAACTAGGTTTACTTTATCAATCATAAACACTGAATAAATGTATTATTGTTAGATAATACAAAGACCAATAGAGTATAACCTCTCTGTGTATGAGCTACTACATAAAGCACAAAAGAACCTGCCCTGCTTAAGAACTCAATGGACACTAGTTTGATACGTTCTATTCTATAGTTTCAAGAAAGAGAAATGCTCTATTCTAGTCACTTATGGGTTATGACCACTGGAGAATCAATCCTTCTCAGCAATTTCTATGAATGCCTATATTCTCTACGGAACTGAAAGAGGCCAGCTTTATGCCCCCTGCTGCCTTCGTGACTACTACAGTGTAAAGAAAGGAATACTCTCTTACAATGTACTTCTTCGACATCACAAGAAAGTGAAGGACATTGGCATCAAGCCATCAACTCATCAAGAAACACTGCGCGAGTGCAAGTTCGATTATTATGATCTCACCCACAATATCGTTCCCGTTCTTGATCACGGAGGAGCTAATAGTCTCCCGATGCTGACCAGGGAGACAGGGGAGGATGGATTGAACCGAGAGTTGGGAACTTGGGATTGGGGTTCGTTACCTCGCGGCGGGAGAGCTCGGCCTTCCACGCGGCCTCCCGCTCGGCGACCTCGCGCTCGCGCTCCTCGATGTAGCTCTGCATCTCGCGCTCCTTCATGATGCGGTCCTGGATGTCCGCATCCAGCGCCTCCTTGAGCTCCTTCACGAACCTGTCCACCACCGCCTTTATCCGCACCGACATCTCGCCGCCTCACGGCTCACGCAGACCACCGCCACCACTCCTCCTCGCGCCCTCTTGCTGCCTACCGGCGATCTCGACGGACCATGGCTTCTAGGGCTCGCAAGAAGATGGCGCCGGAATTCTCCAAGGCGCGTTCTTTCTTTCTCGGCCTTGATTGCTCTGTTTCTGCGTCTGCGTGGATGAGGTGAACGAGGTGGAGAGGGAGTGGCCCAGTGGGCCTTTTTATGCCCGTCATTTCCCATTTCATCCCTTGCCTTTCACTCTCTCCTCTTTTCTTTATTCTTTACTAGTTAGGTGTCCGTTGAGATCATAACATTAAAGAAGATCGATAGATATAACATCATAAGTGAAAGATGATAAATATCTGCATAAAATAAATCAAAACGTGAACAAATGTTTTATAGTGATTCTCGTCAAAGCTGTCATAAATGTTTTATGCATACTTCAAGATCGCTCGTTGGAGCTAGCAATCTACAAGTGTATCCAAAAAGTTGCTAGAAGATTTTTCACCTAGGGAAGTCAAGAAGGGCATATCGTAGACTGCTAAATCAGCAAAGGTTTGTTATACCCAGAAGGCAACCGCCCTCTCCCTAATCATCTGGTCAAGAAATGTTGTTGAAATGTTGTCATTCTCACTTGAGTATGACCCAATTCCCCATTAATAAAAACAATAGCCCTGGTCTGTAAGCCGGCCGCTGCAGATGGTGGTGTGGCTTTGACTGGTGTAGCATTGCACGGTAACCTTGTTGGCTACTGGAAGGATGGGCATTACTTAGGATGTGTTCTTTTGGACTTATGAGCTCTGACTTATCTGTCTTATCTCTAACTTCGAGAATTTTCCGAGATGGCCTCGAGAGTCGGATGGCCATGAAATTTAGGATTTAGGGAGCTTTTAGACTCACCTACGAGATAAAAATAAAACGGATTCAAAAAATAATAAAAAAGTGAGATGAGTCAATATTAGTCAGATAAATCACAAAATTTTCGTGACTTATCTGACTAATATTGACTTATCTGACTTTTTTTATTATTTTTTGAATCCGTTTTATTTTTATCTCGTAGGCGAGTCTAAAAGCTCCATAAATCCTAAATTTCAAGGCCACATGACTTTTGAGGTCACCTCGAAAAATTCTCGATGTTAGAGATAAAACAGATAAGCCAAATTAGATAAGCTCAAAAGAATAGGGCCTAATTAGTGTCCTGCAAACATAACTCCAATATCAAGTGATGTCCTGCAAAACAGCAGTTGTTGCTTGCCTTCTTGATTGTCCAAGGACAATCCAAGACTATACATGAAGAAATGTAGCAGGATTTCTATAAAATGGTTCATTTGACATTTCAGTTTACCTTTAAAAGTTAAAAAAAAAATTATGTGACATAAGATGATCTGCGAGGAAAAAAAAAGCAAAGCTAACCATCTGAATGCACGTATAAAGAGACTGAAAAGCTGCATTAGTGCCACCAAGCGGTGATACCATAGCAAATTTAAGATTCTCAGAGCACCAGCCGATTGAATTTGTCAAAACAAAACACCTGCAAGTTCATGTTTTCAGATAGAGAAATCAGGATAAGAATGGAGAAATAAGTTTGTAGAAAGCCCATAAAATTTAACTATATGAAAACGAACAGAGCAGTAGGTGCTCCTGACCATACCCAGATCTAGTTGTCCCCTCAGACCATCTCAGTGCATGTTATACCAAGTTAATATACTGGAGCACTGACGAAGAAAATAGAATATTTTTCTATGATAAATATATTGGACCATTGATGAGCAAAACAAAATACTTTTATATGGTATAGTACTTGACAAAAAACATAAAAAAGGTCAATTGCAGTATGCAAATAAGTTCAAAAAGGGTTGTTTCCTCTACAGTTAATTTGGTACAACTGTCTTGGAACTATCTTGCAAACCTGAAATGGAAATTAAAAAATGAGAGCCACAGACAGAACATATGAAGGGGCAATGAGTATAGACAGGTCTTAGACATCCAGTTAAATTTCATGTTCATCCGCACCAACCTCAATGGGAAGTTTGGAACAAAAAGAACAAATATTTGGTGAGAATAAGCAGTGCAATGGTGCTCAATCCTATCATTGCTGAAGGAGGAAGGTTCCCTACTTCAAATATCTGTTAGCCAGATGTATCAAGGCAGAAATGCAGTATTTTCTATGAGTGTCTCCTCTGTTGGTGACTTCAACCCTCAGTCACAGCCTTGAGGGCCTAGAGCAACTTTGCGCAATGCATTTTGAAAGGAAAGCATTTCATTCAGAAAACACACATACCTTCACATAGCCCAAGTATCTTTGCTCAGTGTCTTGTCCACAAAGGTAATCAATCAGCGGCAGGGTGCTTGAATGAATCAGTTGAGAACAATATAACATGTATGCAAATGAAAATGTAAGTATATATGTGTAGACAAAATCTCTGAAAACATCATATAGAAGAATATTCTCGGCATACTATATCAAATCAACTACATCACTTATATCAGTTGATCCATTCTGGTTGCATTTCTGAATAAGTTGCAAGTAAACTCGAAAAATTCTGAAACAAACATATCTTACCAATGTTCAGAGACACCCCGGCTGTGTAGGTCTCATACTCTGGTAGAACCCCTTGCAGCAAGAGTACACCATGATCGTTCTCTGGTGGGACAATCTGTGTGTTGCTAACCAAAAATATACATTGTAAAAGCGTATGAAGTACACCTAATATTTCACTAAGCATGAAAAAAAATGAAGTGATGCTCGATTAAAGAAAAATCTTTCCCAGACAATGTTGAACCCAAAAACTGGAAACAGTGTTAGTGAATTAAAAGGGGGCACAACCACTTAAATCTCGAAAAGAATTGCTTTCAAATAGGTTGATTTAAGTTCATTGCTTCTAACTTCCATCCATCAATGGTTCATTGATCGACGGATTCCTTTGACCATCTACTAATTAAAAATGAACATCAATATGGAAAGGTTAACAATCCAAATTCTAGTAAAAATGCAAGAAAATAAGATGAAAAAAATGGAAAGTACAAATTGATGAGCAACCAGAGATCTAACACAGGGTTCAAAAACCCGTTTCGGGATCCGAAACCGCCATATGGGCGGGGCGGTTTTTCAGCAAAAAGGGCTGAAAACCGCTCAAATTCAAATTCAAACTGTCAGACAGCAGCGGGCGAGCGGGGCGGTTTTTGCAGCGGTTTTTACTGAGAAACCGGTGGTTTTTAGCGGTTAACCAGCGGTTTTGGCGATAAACCGCTCCAAAAATCAGGGGAAACGTGGAAAATAAAAAAAAATGAAAAGAGGTCTGAAAATTTTTTTAAAAATTGGTAAAAATCATAAATGGGTGAGATATATATGTTGGTAATTTGTTTAATTATGGGAAAAAATTGAAAAAACTTTTGATAAATATATGACATCTGGAACATATTAATATGAAGTCAATAATTTGAACAAGGTAGTTTCCAACAAAAATATCAATATGAAGTCAATTTGAACATATCAATATGAAGTCAATAATGGTCTTAATTTAAAATTTTGCTTTATATAAATTGTTCTACAAGGTATTTTCCAACAAAAATATCAATATGAAGTCAATTTGAACATATCAATATGAAGTCAATAATGGTCTTAATTTAAAATTTTGCTTTATACAAATTGTTCTACAAAACTTCTAGTTTTTTATATTATTTTTTCAATTTTTTAAAATAATAAAATTCAAATTCAAATGTTTAAACCGGCCCAGGTCAAAACCGGCGGTTTCTCAAACCGCTGGCCAGCGGTTTGGCGAGAAACCGCCAGTTTTTACCGGTTTTCCGCGGTTTTTTGAACCCTAATCTAACATCGATATGGGTGTTCTTGTCTAAATCATTCCTTATAAGTTTTCTGGATATCAACTCATGTCTGGTTGTTCCAATAGCACAGCATCTGCACGAGAAAGAAATGTGACTTGCAATAAAAAAAAAAGTGATTTGCAGCATGAAATGAACACCAAAACCATGGTTTGAGAAGTTGTTTTGTTATGATATTCCAGACGATTAACATAAAATAAGCTATTGGCACTGTACGGAAATATATAAAAAGTGCAATCAGTAACTGAACTGTTGATGTCAATATAGATTTCTTGATTGTGCATAGAGCAAAGTGTGATCTCATGCAAGGAATTTACAAAAAAAAATCACACATTTCTACCTTCTTGTTATCCCAATTCAACACGTGAAAAAATCAATTGCAGTTGGTTGATACTCCTCTTTGCCTCAGTCCTGCCACCATCAACAAAAGAGGTTCATACCACCCATCTACCCACTTCTCTGTTATAGCTAAGTGCCCGTGCGTTGCAATGGAAGCTCAAAAGAAACAATACAGATCATAAATTACGTGCAGCGTTCAAGTAAACCACAATAGATTGGCAAGAGAACAATACAAAAATCCTAGTATTTAATATAAATATGTGGTAAGTGCAATAAAATTATGAATTTTCCTAGAGTACTATTAATAAAACTTTATTTCAATTAGAATAGACAAACGTGAAGCAAAAAAAAAGAAACAAATAGAAGCTATACCAGAAACCACAGTCATGATCAGTTTTAACCTTCATTTGCAGCCTACAATGAAAGAATAGTTCCAAAACTTCATGTGGGAATTTCTCAGAAGCTACAAAATTCTGTTTATTCGTCACTAAATCAAAGATCCACACCGAAGACAAAGATCACGGCATTCAACTTGCTTTCTACTGCTCAGGCCCGAACAATTCAATTTTAAAGTACAAAATAGCACACCTGTCTGCACACAATGGACATGTGGTATAACCCTTGATTCATTACCAATACAAATAGAAGACTTCAGTGCCAAATTGATTGTCAGAAAACCTAGTCCAATATATACAGAAAAAACAGGCCCTTTTATGAGGTACATAGAAATGACCACATGTTAAGATTATATTATAGAAATAGGCAGTACAGAAATTTGAGCACATTTAAATCATTAACTACACACAGAAGAAATCACCTCTTACTGTAAGTCAAATTGAGAACTTTGCAAGTTCAGGAATCATTGAAAAAGAAAGATAATTGACAGCACGATTTTGGGGGAGAGTACACATCTACCTCAACAAATCCAAACTTACATAGTGCTGTCCAGCAGTCTGAAACTTCTGCTAAGAAAAGTCCACAGCTGATAGATGATTAGAAGGTGAAAAACCAGAGCATAGGTGCATTACCCTCACCTGCTGCGTCGAAAGCGGTCGAGCAATGGAGAAAATGATGAACATACCTCAACTAATCCAAATTCATCAGGTGGCTTCGCCCCAAAGGTAACTGCATGGGGAAGATCCAGAATCCTAACGCCTCATGGGCTAACCAATCTGCACTTTTTGGCATGGCCTGATTGGCACTTGCACTGCCAGCTCCAAATGCTTCAGACTAAATTTTTTCAAGCAAATACCATCAGCCATGAGGCAACGCAAACATGAGAGTCTGCCTTGAGATTTCAGATGCAATGTTTTCCAGAGCATCACTGTATGTCTCTCGTCGACACTTGTGGTGAGGAGTCATGAGTGTATCTCCAATAATTCTATTTCTTTAATCAATGGACGTGTAGATTCTCGGACATCTCTTAACAATTAATCTCTTTCTCCAACTATTCACTTGATTTAACGGTTCTTGCGCCCAATATTGAAGAACAGGTAAACAGTGCAGAAAAGAACAAGTAATCCTCTACTCAACTCTGTAACTGAACATAGCAAAACCATTTGCGATCTCTGTTTTGATTGAGAAATTGCATTTCAAAAGTATTAAATCCGCCAGTAGAGAAAAAAAGAGGAATAATCCGAAATCCAACTAAATGCGTATAAATTAGATGTACGTTCAGACGGTATACACAAGACATTCAAGAGTCACCTTTCAATCCACAAACGCTGACCACCGATCGAACACCGTCGTTTCATCCATGGACTGGCTCCGAGCAGCCGGGCCGCCTCTGAGGCACAAGCTGCCTTTGGCCGCCGCATGGGCCGCTTCCACGCAGCTAGGCCGCCTCCGAGTGCGACGTGCACGTTGCCTTCTAATGCCGCCACACACGGACGGAGAGGGTGGGCTTAGTGCACCACATGCTGCCTCGGGTCGCTACTGCACGCAGAGGGCAGGAGAGGCTTTGTGGAGCTTTGCGCAGCGCGTTGCCTCCGATCGGCGCTGCACACAGAGGGAAGGGAAGACCTGGGATCCCACAGAGGAGTCCAGGGATGGCGAGGACGAGGTGCGCCGCGCGTTGCAGGGCTGGTCATGCGACTGAGGAGGATCGACAGCGCAGTAGGATAGCGGCAGATGCTGTGGGGAAAGGAGCTGTGGCGCAGAAGGGCGCTGGTGCCCAGAGGATCAGCGAGGATGGGCGCCACGTGGAGGCTTGGCGGGGGACGTCGGCGAGTCGGGGGAGGCGACGCTAGGGTTACCGAGAGGATGCGCATGGGCGGCGGTAGCTGTCATGGGCGCGGCGCCGCGGCGGAAGGCGTTGTTGCTAAGGAGAGCTCGTTGGAGAGTTGGAGTGTCACTTCGCCTGTGTGTGGCAGTGGCTGAGGAGACGGGGGAGGTCAGGCCGTAGAGGCGGCGGCGGAGGAGGCACCAGGAATGGGAGGGGAGCTAGGAGATAGAGGCGTGGGGAATGGGAGGGGAGCCGGGGGAGGTGATGGGAGGAGGCATCGGGAATGAGAGGGGAGCCGGGGAGGTGATGCAGTGATGGCACAGATGAGGCGCCAGGAATGGGGGGCCGAGAGCTCAGGGGCATTTGCAAATATGCCGCTTTCAACTATAGGCTTCGTCATTTTTTCACTCTGGTCCACTGTCATACACACAGATGGTCCCACATATCAGTAAGAGAAGAGTGGTAAAATAGCGAAGCCACTCTTGGAGAGAGGCAAAAAAGCAATATTTCACTTGAAAAAAAAAAGAATATTCAAGATAGAGCGCGACGCGAAGTGGTGGAGAGTGGTGATGTTGGTAAGGATTTAAGGTACCATCACCTTATTAGTAGAGATAGTAGGGATGTCAGTCGTGTATTCAAATTTTAAAAATGAAACTTATTCTTTCTTGAATGGGATTTTCTTTTTGCCAAAGGATTGAAGACACTTTTATCAATAAAGATCCTTTGTTCTTCTTTTGACTACTACTCTTTTGCTTACTCTTCCTTCAAGAGGTACAAGAGTAACAAGACAACATGTGGTTCTTAAAAAAGGCTATATGTGGTTCTCTACTTCACTGGTTCAGCATCAGAGTTGCAAAGAAAGAAAATGGTGTTCGTTTTGAAAAGAATGACAGGTACCAAGTTGTCCATTGCCGTGAAGTAACATGTTTCTGCTCTGCACCTGGCCATCACTGGACGCTGTTCACAGGCAGGTCATTTTCGGCAGCCACTTTCTATAGAAGACGTAGTAGTGATCACCAGTCACCACTCAGTCAAATCGCTAACAGGAGCAAACATTGCCGACGTGTGCCACCAACATTACCAGTAGTCATTACAGGAGCAAACCCCATCCTGGAAATGGTGGAATCGAACAGGGTCTCTGATGATCATCACCTTGCCTTCGCTCTGGGAGACGAGCTTCGAGAAGGCGTGACAGTCACCGCAGATCCTGAGGTTCTTCATGATTCTGATAGGCTTCCCCTCCATCGAATTCATTGTTCCGAATGCGATTGCCAGCTTCTCGCTGTGGTATTTAAGTAGGTCTTCCTTTTGCTCGCTTCCGAGATCCTGCAGCACAAATTCTGTCTGCGGGACATAGCCGAGGTTTGTGACCGTGCTGATCAGTCGGTTCAGCTCCTGAACTATACCATCTGAGCATGGGTGTGATAAGTCACCAGCAATGAACACATGGGTCTGTCTCCCCAGCTCGATCCAGCTTCTCCCAGGCTCTTTCTTCGCACCTCGATCTTTCATCGCCTTCCATGACCTCTCAGCACTTGTCCATTGCCGCAAATCAGCATATATGTTTGACAGCAATATGCGGGCACCTTGGTCCTCAGGCTCCAGTTTAAGGATCTCTCTAGCTGCACATGCTGCAAGATCGGCATTTTTGTGCATCCTGCAAGCCCCAAGAAGTGTCCTCCATATGACCAAGTCCGGCTCAAAGTTCATCTCACCGATGAACTTCACAGCCTCATCAAGCTTCCCTGCCCGACCAAGGAGATCGACCATGCAGTTGCAGTGTTCTTGCTCAGGTTGAATGCCAAAGAGCTTGTCCATTGACCTAAAGTAATACCAACCATCTTCTACTAGACCAGCATGGCTACAGGCAAACAGAACTCCAATCATCGTTATGTTGTTCGGTGTGGGTCCTTCAGACTTCATCAAGTCGAAAGCCCTCAATGCCTCAAAGCTTCTCCCGTTCTGCGCCAAACCAGAGATCATGGTGCTCCATGAGATAACATCCCTCTGAGGCATCCTTCTGAACAAGGCGTCTGCATCCTGCAAGTTCCCACACTTGCAGTACATGTCAAGAAGCGCATTATGCAAAATCAAGTCCTTGTCATACTTGAGCACATGAGCATGGACCTGCCTCCCCACCTCAAGCATGACCATCCCAGTGCACGCCCGGAGGACACTGGTCAAGGTGCCCTGGTTAGCCAAGAACCCGACCTCCTTCATCCTCATGAACAGCTCTATTGCCTCAACACCATCCCCACACTGTGCGAGCCCTGCAATGATCGAATTCCATACGACCAAATCACGGGTGACCATCTCATCAAAGACACGACGGCCGCATTCCAAATCTCCAAGCTTCGTGTACGCATCAATCAAGGAGCTCCGTACAAAGACATCCGAATCCAGGCCAACCTTAACAATGCTCGCGTGCATGGCCGCGAGCACACCCGGCGTGCTGCAAGCACCAAGAACACTGGAGAAGGTGTACATGTTGGGAGCCACGCCGTCCCTCTGCATAGCCACAAGAAACCTCAGAGCCTCCTCCTTCCTCCCTCCGGTACTGGCCAGCGTCGCGACGACGGTCGTCCACGAGACGACATTCCTCTGGGGCATTCCGCCGAATAGCCTGAGCGCGTCATCGAGCAGGCCGAGTTTGGCGTACATGGAGATGAGGGCGTTGGAGACGAAGAGGCTGCCGTGGGGCTCTCCTCCATGGACGCCGCGAGAGACGTGGCGGTGGATGAGGCGGCCGTCGCTGGGCGTGCCGTGGCGGACGCAGAGCTTGATGAGGCGGCAGAGCGAGACGGAGTCCGCGCGGACGCCGGCCGCGGCGAGGTCAGGGAGCAGCGCGAGCGCGGAGGAAAGGGGACCGTCGGCGCAGAGGCGGGAGAAGTCGGCGAGCAGAGGGTGCGCGTCGGAGTGGAGGCGGCGGCGACTCCGGTGAGTAGCGGCGGCAAGACGCTCGCAGAGTAGGACGTGTTTTAAGACGGGTTTCATAGATGGCGAATGGCTCGCAGGGGAAGTTAGGTGGGTTCTTTTCAGTTTTTTTTAATCTACTTATATCATGTAACCAGCATTATTTGAGAATTTTTGAGATAGCGCCGAGCGATTGGCTCCGATTTTGGGGTTTAGAGTTTATGGACACCCTACGAGATAAAAAAGCCGACTCAAGTAGTAAAAAAAAAGTGAGATAAGTCGAATAAGCCTCGCGAGATAAGTAGGATTCGACTTATCTCACTTTTTTATTACTTTTGAGTATCTTTTTTTATCTCGTAGGTGTCCATAATAAACTCTCTAAACCCCAAAATTGGAGGCCAATCGACTCTCGAGTCTATCTCGAAAAAATCTTGAAGTGACAAATAAGTAGACAAATAAGCTGAAGAGAAGGGGCCTTAGTTTTGCGTCTCAGGTCCAAAATTCCGCAAGTTACACACAAGTTTTAGGTTTCGAGTCACCATGTTTCGTTAAAATTCATACAAGTTTCAAACATTATTCGCTGGCTGCAGGCAAAAACATTGGGGAAATCGTCTATTTTCGACAAATTTGGTAACATATCACAGAAGTCAATTTTTGGAATGTGAAAGATCCAACATTCAGAATGCAATAGCACATCCCAAAGATCCAATCTATAATTAGATTGGAATGATTTTCCAAAAACATTTGGGAGGTTTGTACATCAGTCATTGACGAGAATAAACAGGGTGAACAAGCATTTTGGCCGCAGAATATAAACAGAAAAAAACCGCGCATTGCTGATACGTCCTAGGTTTATACAGAAGTATCCCAAAAAAAAAATTATAAAGAAGTGACGCATCAAATAGCAGTGGCATGAAATATGGATGGCGAGGAACTGACGATGGATTATTATAGTCGCCAAGGATTATTCATTATTTTAAGACGCACCTAAACTATTTTAGGTTGTTTATTTTATTTTATCCAATAACCTGATGATGTTTAGACCTAAGGGGGTAAGATGGAGTAATGTAAAAGAGTTTATTTTAATTAATTTATTGAGGGTGTAGAAGGACGTATTGGCGGTTCTGATTTCGATGCCGCAGCAGAAACAGCAGCAGTTGCTTCAACGAAACACGCTGAATGGAGCCATGGCGATATAAGAATGAATGATTATTCTCATAGCTCTGCCCTGGACTCGTCGTCGATGGTGTTGTCTTTATGAGTTGCCAGTGCTCTTATAACGGATTCGTATATCCCTATTCCTTTGAGGTACTCATCTTTGCTCAGAAACTGCAAGATATGAAAATGTTCACTAAGCAAAGTAGGTACACATGGTATTTGTAAATACCTTTGCCATTTTCTTGTGTATAAACAAAATGTGGCATTGAAAATGTGTTGCTATTTCAGTTCCAAACATGTGCATATTGGTGTTTTTACTTCTAAAGATATCCAATTTTAAATGGCAAATGCTGCAGAATATTTCAGTAACTTGATGTCAGTAATATATCTAGTGGGGATGAGTGATGCACACCTCGTTATGATCATGGAGCAAGATTGGTGTGTTTGACATAGGAGAAAAACCAAATGCTGGTAATCCAAGTTGCCGGAAGTAACGAGCATCAGTAGAGGCTGGAAATATCTCTGGCTTAGCAAGTTTCCCACCAGCTCTCTTCACAGCTTCTTCGAACGCAGGCCACCATGGGTTTGAGCTGTCAGTAGATGTGATGGCTGGCTTCCCAAAGTTATCAAGGACAGGGGCCTTATGTATAACCTGTCAAATAGACACCCAGAAGATATATGATTGGACTTACATGAGCTGCAAGCAATGAAGGTATATTGCAATAAAATTTACTTGAAGGTTTGCAGCAAGAAAAGAAAATTTCTCAGATGAAGTGCTCCCTTTATATCGCTCATCAAAACACTGATATTGTTAGCACACACACCCTTCATTTAAATTATGCCTGCTCTTGGCATATTTTCTGCAACGCGTTATCTTTTAGAGCATGAACTAAATGAAATTAATCCTGATCAATAAAAGCTCAAGACTTCAGTGCACCTGATCAAATATTCCTGAGTCACAATCTTTAAGAAAACTACAGCTGAAAGAAACTCCTCTAACCAAAGCACACAGGAAAAATCAGTTGGTACGAATTGCATAGCAAACCTCAATAAGTAGTTCGACCATTCAATTGAATGAAGAGCTACGAAAAGAAAAACACTTCTTCTGTCATGAACCGGAGTTCACGACAGGGTTAAACACCACCAAAAAGATAGCCCAATGGAGTCGGCTTCTTGGGGGAGCGATTAGATCATAGACTGGGGAGAGAAAGCGATAGGCTAGGCATAGGGATGGCAATCGGGCGGGTCAGGCACGGGTAGAAGGGTCGCAGACCTGTACCCGAGCAGGAGAACCATACTTATATCTATACCCATATCCGCCGACGGGTACAAAAGCACACCCATACCCATACCCGGCAGGTACCATGTGCTGTGTATGTGTATGTGACAGAGAGGCCGAGAGGAGACTGGGCTGGGCTAGCCTAGAGGGAATACCGAAAGTGAGAGATGGAGTGAGACCAAGAAATAGAGTAAAAGATTCTACAATATTGTCCCACATGTCAGATAGCTATGCGGTAAATGGGTAACGAGTATGGATACCGCGATACCACACCCACGAAAATAATACCCGCAGGTTTTAAATCTACCTGTACCCGTATCCGTGGGTTTTAAATCTATCTATACCTGTACCCACCGGGTATGTACCCATACCCACTGCTATCCCTAGCTAGGCATCTCCAACAGTTCACCCTATTTCTCTCCATCCCCATCACTATTCATCTACAATACTAGGGTCCCTCACTATCACTATTCATCGCCTCATCACTATTCACTACAGTGTTAGAGTCTCTCACTGTCACTATTCATCACCCCATCACTATTCACTCCCTATTTATCAACCACCACTCTTTATATTTATTCTTCCTCACCCTATCACTATTCACCTCCCAAACTACAATCCCCACATTTCACCTCAATCTTCCTCACCCTATCACTATTCACTTCCCCAACAACAATCCACAAATTTCACCACTATAGTGACGAGACATCCCAAAATGGGGTGAACCATTGGAGATGCCCAGGAAGATTGATTACTCTCTGCTTAATTTGATCTGAATACTGATTATTCTCTGCGTAATTTGATCTGAATACATGACGCCCCTTTTATATGGATAACTGACTTGGATCTTAAGAAAGCTACTAACTAATCTTATCTCGTAAAAAAGAAACAAATCTAATCTAATCCCTAACAAATAGCCCCTGCAGAGAAAAAGCTTGATCCCAGCTAATAGAAGATGCTCAGAAACTAATCCTAATCTTAATCTCGTGCTACAGTACCGTGCTACAGCCTCACATGTTACTGTTCACGCCTCTGGAACCTTCATGCTTGACATCTTCAGTTATATGGAAAAAGTAAGTCAAATTAATATTTTTTCAGATGGGGCATGCCCCCATGACATACAGTTTGTGTGCTCTCCAAAACAAAGATGATAATATGTTTATATATACATCAGTATTTGGCTTATCAAGGACATCATACCTCAATGGTCAAATTCCGTGAAGAAGGTGCCCATTCTTCGGCGAGACGCATCTCCAGTGCTTCGGTATGAGCGATAGGTGGGATTCGGATGTCAAGGCCTACCTCTGCTTCAGAAGGTTGTAGATTCATGACAAAACCCTGAAAGAAGAGCGGCGATAAACTGGTTAGATAAAGCATTACAATCTAGGTGAATTCGATGACGGACTGTTCTCAGTTTCTGCAAAATACATACGAGTATAACAGGTAAGAAACTAATAATTGTAATGGATACAAGAGTCGAAAGCACATAAAAGCACCAGAGTCCAGATAATAAACTAATGATGATCATCAGCCAAAGGTATAGTTCTCAAAAAATGAACTTTCAGAACTGGCTAACAGGTAACAATTGGCTCCACGAATGGGCTGGACACAAAAGTATCAGATTCTAGATAAGTGTAACTGCAAACTCAGAGTGTATTTCTAAATTTAAAAAAATGATAGCTTATGTCCCTGAGCAACACCAACTAGGACCTATAACGAACCTAACCCTAATTCCCAAGCATATTGATGAAGACATCCCTAGTATTTTCTCCTTCTAGCACACATGAATAGCATGGAGAATTGGAGATACTAACCGTGTTCCAACTGGACTGATCGCAAGAGCTTGTGCACAAGAAAATAAACCTACAAGTGAATTCGCTTCTTAATGTTTTTTATCAAATTATCTGGTGTTTAGAATTCTTATTCCAAGTCCGGCTATAAATAGCCTCGTACTTCTTCATTGTAAAGGAGCTATTGTTGCTTCAGAATAGCCAATACACTTGTTCCTAGGTTTTTCATTGCCGCTGGCAATCCCATGGAAATTGGGTGGATATTTCCTCTGTTGTTCTTGTGATTTCTTCAGTAAATATAGAAACTATGTGTCTATTTATGGTCAAACACATCGTGTGGTTGGGGCAAATTGCCCAATTCTTTTGTTGCGGTTTGTTGTTCTAACTGTGGTTGGAGCCTTTTGCTCACAACTGTGGTTGGAGCAATCAATTCGTCAGGTTACACGCATTCACCAAGCTATTAGCAATCCTACACCATGAAGGTTCCGTCGAATACCTCCACATCACATGTGATCCTCTTTTTTGAGAAGGCGGATTCGTTATTTCATCTATAGGTAAAAAATTGAACTCGTAGTACACCAAAGAGACTATCAAGGAGAAAACTAAACAAAAACAATGATATTGAGTAGAAAATAAGGAGTTCCTGGTGAAATAGACTATTGGTCGGTTATAACAGATACCAGTCATGAAAACCAATTGAGTCCTGTCATCTAGAAAATAGAAAGTCAGCAGTGTGATAGGCAATCATGAACAAGACATCACATTAGCAAATGAATAAGGGATCAGGTATTCATGCTTCTAATGTTTTTGATGGGATATGGTAAAAGATCCAGGTACAGTTCCTAAAACTTCAACTGGCACATCAGTAACAGGAAACATGAATATAATCAATAAATCAACTAACCGTTGGTGTTGGTGTGCCAGCCTTCAGGTATGCAAAATTCACGGATATAACATCCCCTTCAGCTTTCTCTCCAGACTTAACCAAATCAAACTGAGATGTCCTGAACCTCCGAATTACCTCCACACTCTTCATCAAATTCTCCATTGCACTACCATCATATAGCTTTGCTCCATGCCCTGGAGCTCCCTTTGCTTTAATGGTTAACCACCAAGGGCTACGCTCCCCATAGAAAACCCGGTACTCCTCCCCAGGAGATGCAAGCCCCTCATCAAGAACCAAGCCCACATTCATGTCAGTAAATTCCTTAGATGCAACAAATGCTTCGAGACCAGCATGTCCACCAATCTCCTCGTCAGGAACAAATGTTACATAGATGTTCCTGTCTGGTACAAAGCCTGCACTGCGGAGATGGCGGATGGCTTCAAGGTACTGCATTCCCACACATTTCATGTCCTACATTCATATACCACATAAAGATATTCTGTCTCTTAGAGGAGATAAACATATGAATGTAGTAGATTTTTACAGTCTTGGTGCTTTAAACAATACCATTAAAAGAAATATCTTGCATTACCTTAGCATTACACAACAATGCATGCAGATCCAGAAAGATCAACTAAATGTAGCTAAATAATAGATAATTTAAGGTGCGCCCAAACTACTGCAGGTCATTGATTTCCCTTGATCCAATAGTGCAGTGGTCTCTTGCCTCCCTAGGGGGTAAGACGGCGAATATGGCGAATATGTCTAGACGATCCATCAATTCTCCCCCGGTGGATCGATCGAACAGTGTCATGTAAGGGCAATTCCGTCATAGCACGTGAAAAACATATTTAAAAAGAGAAAAAGAAAATCAAAATCGAGAAAAATGGATAGGTGTCATGAAACGAAGAAATTGATAGTTTCGGTGTCAAATTACGAAAGACGAGCGAATTGGGTGTCAAACGGATAGAGGCCGATGAATTTAGCATCAAATAGCAAAATTTCCCTACACATAATAAGTAAAGGACGCGGGAGCCGTCCGACGCCCGTTGGATGAGCTCCCATCTAATGGCCTCCGCTGGCCGCGATAGATCTAGATGAAAACTTTGTTATTTTTGCTTTATTTATAAAAAATTTTAAAAAAAATCTGTAAAAATCGTAAATATTAACTAATCTGTGTCAAGTTCAACACATATTATTTTCATATTTTTATGATCAATATTCATTGTCACAAATGTACTGAAGCATAAACTAGATCTAAAAACTTTAATATAAATATATACTAAAAATATATGTTGAACCTCACACGAGTTAGTTAATATTTACGATTTTTACAGATTTTCTAAGAATTGTTTCGTAGCTAAAGCAAAAAATAACAAAGTTTTTATCTATATCTATCTCTGCCCGTTGGATCTCCATCCAACAGCCAGCGGAGGCCGTCGGATGGGAGCTCGTCCGACGGGCGTCGGACGGCCCCCGCGTCCATAAGCAAAAGGCGCGGCCAAAAGTAATCTTGGCAATAAGAAGAAGTCCATCTTGCCTGGGAGCCGCGCGCGTAGATGCGACCGGACGCCTCGTCGAGGGCGGCGGAGAATGGCGGGTGCTTCCACTTGTGCGGCTCCGACGGCACGACGTCGGTGTGGGAGTTGAGAAGTATAGAAGGGAGCGACGGCCGCGGCCCGGGCCACCGGAGCAGCAGCAGGGGCTTACCGGAGACGAGCTCCAGCGTGCGCGCCTCGAGCCCGGCGGCGGCAGCCTGGTCCCGGAGGAAGGCCGCCGCCGCGGCGTAGTCCGGCGCCGGCTGCGCCGTGTCGATGCGGAGGTACTCCTGGAACCGGGCGATTATCTCCGCGTCCGACGACGGCGATGCGGCCGCGACGGCGGATAAGAGGAGGAGGAGGAGGAGAAGCTTCGTGGCTCCAGCCATGGGGGACATCCTCGCCGAGTTCTTGCTTCCCATGACGAGAAGAGAACAGGAGTTGCGGCGTAGGGGAGGGGAGCGGCGGAGGCGGGATTGTGGCTGGTGGTGGTGACGGCCGGGAGTAAACTGTAATCGACAAGTGACGTGGCAGATTCTATTCTTTGCAGTTTTTTAGCGCTAGGGGTTGGTAGTCCCGTATAAAAAAAATTGACACTTTTTAAAACATACGCAGCGGACAAATGAAAGTAAGAGGATCTCCAGCACAACCTCTAAAACAGAATTTTCTCTATATTTAGAGTCTCGCCCTCCAAATAGAGCCTCTATCTCAAATTTCTAAATTTAGAGTTTCTCTCTCCCAGCCTCTAAATTTAGAGACTCTCTATATCAATCTCTATAGTTTTTTTGGATAGAGGCTCTGCTGGAGATGATGGAAATATAGAGAGCGAATAGTGATTTAGAGGGGGTGTATAGAGGCTCGATTTTAGAGTCTCTGTTGAAGATGCCCTAAGGATAAGAATGGTTGAAACTAGACAATGGTGCTTTCGAAACATAGCGATAACACCGTCTCCGCCCTTCTCCTCTCCCCTTTTGGCCTTCCTGTCCTATCTTTTCCTACCGATAGTGTGACTCCGGTGAGGATCCGCTGGGGAAGTGGTCCGCGTCCCTCGTATAAGGTTAAAACATTGTCGAACTACTGATGAAACATGAACCATGAACGAAGTGTTGACGAAAGATGTAAAAAGTATTGATTAAACATGGACAGAGTGCTGATGAAACATCGTAAAAGCATGGTCGGAATACCGATAAAACATAACAAAATACTGATATTTTTAAAGATAATTCACCTCATACAGGCATGATGTTTCGTAAAAGCAAACATCATATTTCAATAAAGCAAAACGAATGTTTCATAAGAGCAAATAAAGTGTTCCACGTATATGATGTTTCGCCAGAACAAATACCATCTTGGATACGTATCGGGTAATGTTTCAAGCCAAATCTATTGTATATCTTCCACATCTAGCTTCCATATGACCTCTTCTACAAATCAAGGATGCATCTTCTTCAAAATTGATCGTCGCCCCGCTACCAGCCTCATGTTCACCAGATCTAAGCTCGCGCGCCCTTCCCCCACAAGCTTGTCGTCGCCGTACTAGGTGGAGGATGAGGGAGGAAGAGGGAGAGAGGGAGAAGCAGCAGGAGAGAGGGGCGTCGTGTGTGGTGGGGGAGTAGCAGGTGGAGGATGGGGAGAGGAAGAAGAAGTGAATGCATGAGGAGGAAGAGGAGGATAGGGGAGGAGGTCCATGTAGTGTGTGTGGAAGAGTAGTAGCAGGAAGGGTGGATGTCAGAGCAAGCAAACTGAGTAGAGGGTGTCGAGCGCGGAGCAAGCAAGTTGAGCGGAGCGTGCCGAGCGCAGAGCGAGCCAGCCAGGCTGTAACGTCTGATCTCATCGGACGTAGGACCTCAAGCAATTCCCTTTTTTTGTTGTTTAAGTTTTTTTTAATACCTGCGAGATCCAACGATTCGATCTTCTTTTTAAACAAACCAAATAACCTTTATTACACAATAACTACTCAATAATAAAAGTTATAAGACAAACTAAAACAGAAACCAATGAATCTCAGCGGTAAGAATCACCAACTTTTACAAGGAACAATACAAATAGTATGGTCTTGCAATTTGCTTGTCCAAAAAAAGTTTTTATGGCATACGCAACACCTTGTCCTCTTCTATGGTAAAAGAGCGTTACGAGGAATTTTAACACCAATATATCTGAGGTAAGCTTCTCAAAAGGTGTAAAAACATGATCACTCAACGTATACTTCTGCATCAGTCTGCTGACGAATCTCAAGATGAAATCTAACATCTGTGCATCCGATTTTTTACGCATCCAACTTGTAAAGCTATCGAAAAACATAAAAGAGCCTCTACTTGCCCTCCTTGTCGGGATCTATCTCCTGCTTGAGGTGATGGTGATTCTCTAGTGAGTAGATCTGATCTGCGCCACTACAACGAAGCTAGTACCAGATTTAGAACCAAGGATCCAACTTCGCGTGATCACTTAATCAGAGACACCGCTGTCGCCGTCATAACCCGCCGAGGAGCAACCTCTAAATAAAAGCCAACACTGCTTGATTCAACACCCCACCAACGAGAGAAAGACTCACATTCCAAATCTTAAACCACTGCTATTGCTAACTCCACCCGCAGTAGATCCAGTGATGCCTCCCCCACGGACCGTGCAGATGCCGTCGGCAAAGAGAAAGAAGGGCAAATCTGCGGCAGCACCTAGATTGCCTCCTCTTTTCTTTTCCTGCAGCGGTGAAAGGAATCGGATGCCCAAGAGGAGGGTGAATTGGGTTTTTAGAAATTTTAAGTTCTAATTCAAATTTTAGTCTTGAGATCAAAACCCTAAGATAAATGCGGAAGCTTTAGAACAAATGGGTTTTGATCACAAGGGCAATTAACCAATTGAGTTATCTAGGTGCACAGGTAATTACCCTAAGACAAGATTGCAATCCTAATATGATGAGCAAGTAAAGGATCACAAGCAAGCAATCAATCTCAAATCATACACAATGATCTCAAGCTGAATATAAATGGCACAAAGAGAAGAGGAGACACAAGGGCTTTTTACCGAGGTTCGAGTATCACCTCTACCTCCTCGTTGAAGCACTCCTCATTCCCGGGAGTATCGCTTCTAGCCTCAGCACGTCGCGTGCACCAAGGGCCATCCACTCGGGCTAGTCGTTCGCCGCTCCGGCAAGGTAGACTCCCAAAACCTTGTACACACCACCGGGACTTCCACAAGATTCCTCCTTGAAAGCTCACTGGTGTACCTCCTCCACAGCCGTTTAGGAGCACCAAGCTTCAAGAGTAACAAGCCCGAAGAGAGGTTTAATCACACCCAATCAACCCCAATGTGATGCACACCACAGCCTAGGCTTCACTCACAAGTTTCTAAGGAGACACACTCCCAAAACCCACCAAAAACACTTCAAAGGCTAGTAGATATGAAGTGGGGAGCTCAGCTGGCCCAAGGAACCCGAAATCCCAGGTATATATACCTCACAACTCAAAAACTAGCCGTTAGAAAAACGACAAGCCAAAAAATGCACACGGCGGACCGGTTCATCAATATGGTGGACCGTCCGCCACACATACACGACGGACCGTCCGTAACGGCTAAAACCCAACGCAGCACCCGAAAAACACATTGTTCGGCCAAACCGGTCCGTCGCACGGCAGACCACCACAACAGACCGTCCGTCACACACAGACAGCCCGATAAAATCCAGTAAAATGACCATAACTCCTAGCTCCGGACTTGGAATTCAGTGATCTTGGACTCTACGGAAATCTAAGAACGAGGGCTACACACTCCACAAGGTCACACCACCTCAAACCTAAATGAGAGGTGCAAAAAACCTATGGAAACTAAAGCCACCTCCAAAACTTACACTCTCCAATTCTCTACCACCTCCCTCTCGCTCAACACTCCTCCAACACCCTCGACACCTCACACTACCCCAAGAGCACGCCACTAGACCCGAGGTCCGGCAACACCCTGATAGGGAGCCGGACTGGGTCTGTCTCAGCACTTGGGCAAAACAGTGCCTAAGTGCACACACGCACTATCTCACTGGGCGGACTGGTATGGCTCCCAGTCGAACCCGCACCCACAACACTAGCCAGACAGTATGGCACCTTGCCGGACGGTCCGGTTTACACACCAACCCAGACCCTAGCTCACCTAAGCCACTAAAGACCACCCCGATGCACACCTAGAACCTACCCTAAGGCTTTTAGGACCTGGGAGAGCAAATCTAAGGTGCATCACAAAGGGATAACATCAATCCGATCAAACCACCGATCCGGACCCCCTTGATAGTACGTCAATCTATTCTAGCAACCCAATCTTCCAACCACACACCAAGACCGGCAAAAGACTAGGAAACATCCTCAGTCCTATGCTAGCAATACCTTTGCCTTGCACATCCCTTTGAAGCTTCATGTCCTTCATCAACGTATGATGAAAAGATATTAGAACTAAATGCACATGAGAGAAAGATGCCAAAAGATATTTATGCTAAATTCCAAGGCAAGGCAATTAATCAAGGTAATTCAATCTCCAACTTCACTAAATGTGTATATGAACGAATATATGAGGGAAGTACACATGTACTTTATAATTCAAGATAAATAAAGTTATTGATCCAATAAGAGAGGTAATTAAGAACATGGATCAATATAGGAGACAACACATTATACATGATAAACATCACTTAATATGTGCATGTGAGAATATACATGACAAGCATACATGCACGAATAGAATTTATGACACGGTGAAGTCTATCGAGTGAAGCAACTGGGGGATCATTAAAACATAACATATAAGAGGAAAGATATCAAAGTCAAGCAAGCAACATATACAATGAATTGTTTTATTTATGCTCAAATAAATATGGCATGAAGCAAAGAGCATAAATCTAATCAATTAATGTTAGTGCTTGCATAAGAGGAATGCACTAATAAATATAAGTGAGAAGCCGAATTGCATACCTCGACTTTACTAATTCATCCCATTTGTATATGTGAGACTAAATGGGTCAATCAACCAAATTGTTAGTCTCGTAGGATAATTAGAAAAAGGCATACCTTGTAAGGATGAATAACTTATCCAATTGACACAAAGAATTCCTCTATTAGAATGAGACTAGAATAAACTTAGCGAGGAACACATTAGTCTCATTACAATAAACATCATATTAGAAGTTTGTCATTTATCAAACACTAAATCAAGCATTATCATTAAATACTATCGGCGACTGGGAGGCGAGCCTCCGCAGCGCCAATAAGCAAGGGAAGGGGGTGCGAGGCCCGAAGGCGGCCCTGTCCCCCAGAGCGAGGCCCGGCCACCTGGCCGGACGCTGCCGAAGGAAAAGACCTTAGTCCCGACGCGGCTGGACGCGTCGAGACCGGATCGATGGGGATGATGACACGAGTGTTTTTATCCTGATTCAGGCCTCCACTGTGGGATAATAGCCCGAGGTCCAGTCTTCGTTTAATGCCGAGCTTAAACGAGTAGAAGGGGTGAAGTCTGGGCTTTGGGAAGCCCGGGCCTCGAGTACAATAAGTGCTCAAGGCACTGTGTATGTGTTCCTACAGTTACCTGAATGCGGAGAACTACCGCCGGGAACTAGAGCTCCTACGAGAGTGCAAGTGCTCCTGTTCTACAGTAACTATTCTCCAAGTGAGTTGTGTGTATGTGGAAGTGAAGCCGGTCTCCGTTGTTGTGGCTTGTACGCCCCTTTTATAAGCGTTCTCCGGCCACTGTAGTTTGCGCTGGTCCGTTAAATTAGTCGTTGCCTTTTTGCCATGCCGGTAGCGCATCAAATCCCCCGGATAATCGAGTACAATCCTCCGATCACCGCGCCGGACCGCTACCAGTCAGCACGTGTCTTTGCCCATGCGGGCGGTTGACGGGATCGGCTGCCAACCCGTCAGAAGCTGCCGCCAGGTGCTCCTTGGTATAGCGCGCGCATTTAATTCTCGGCGACTCTGGGGACCCAAAGCGTATCCTGTCCGCGGCGCGGCACGATTTGCCTCGGGTCCTGTTCCTTTGTACCTCAGAGTCGCGGAGTAAGCAAGAGGCCTGAGCTTCCAAGGCGGGAAAGCTCGGCCTCGAGCTTACCAAGCTCGGGCGCGAGCTTGCTGGGCCCGAGCTTGCCTCTTGTGGGGCCATGGGTAAGTAAGTGGGCCGAACCTTCGTAGGCCACGTACTTTCCCCAACAAATACATTTGTCATTAATCAACAAAATCACACAAGGGCTACATTGAACTTACAAGCGGCGGTGGCTTAAAACCCCAGATCCCTAGCGATTCGATCTTACAGCTGTAAACCACCCCTAAGTGAGAGTCGAATTTTCATTCCTCCTATAGGGATTCAAACATGGGTGATAGACTTTACAACCAAATCATTCCACCACCAAGCTATTGGATAATGCCATGTTCTCGCTTTGTTACGAATTATGCATGCTAGTGTACTACCTTTGAAGGAGTAGTTTGTTAAAGGGTGTGGGAAATTCGCTCAAAAAACATAATGGGAAATTTTAGTATATAACACACAATTTATAAGCCTTGCTCCAAATGACACTCTATTCGTCAACATTTTATTATGAGAAAATTGATGGTTTACCCAAGAGTAATTTGGCAACTGATAATGTACCCCAAAATACTTTGACCTTGATTGGTCAAATATGATCAAGGTCAAAATACAGTTAAATACCATCAAGGTCAAAGCACCATATTTCGTCAAAGTACTTTGACAAAATCACTAATATGCCCTCTGTCCACATTGACCAGGAGAAGAGATCGACTTGCTGTTCGAGACACGCAAAAGCAACATCGAATACACTGGCCAGGGCGCCGCTAACCGCCCCATCCGCCGCTACCTCATGCTCCTAGGGTTTGGTCGACGCGCCACTGCCATACTCCACCCCCTCGCCTCACCCCACCCGCCTGCTCTGCCCACCAAGCACACGTTCTCCTCCCGTCCAGCTCCACCACATCGCCTAAGTCGAGGGAGGGGTATGTTGATCATTTGAACATAGTATTTTGGCAAATATGGTCAGATATTCAAAAAAAGATGAAAGATCAACTGGCCCATGTAGTTTGGAGCATGTCATCAAGGTTAAAGTATTTTGAGGCATATTATCAATTGCCAAAGTACTTTATGACAAATCATCAATTTTCTCTTTTATTATTTGCCACTGTTGTTACTGTGAATTTCTTGATTTGGTAAGACCCCTCACATTTTCCCTCATTTTGATTTTGTTCTTCTTTCCTTTCCTGAATCGCTAACCGAAATGCCCCTAGCAGACATTGTGTTATGAAATCAAGAAATGAGGGAAATTGTGAGGAGTATTATCAAATAAGGAAATTCGTAGCAACAATGGCAAAAAAAAAGGGTTGACGAATTAAGTGTCATTTGGAACGAGACATGTGAATCAAGCGTTATATACTTACTTTTTTCCCCTTAACTAGTGGTATATTAAATTGCTATGGTTTTCTAGATCACATAAGTGTGTGGTTTTAACCCACATAGCTGTTTTTCCATACACATTCAAGCCATCAGATCTTACACCAAGATTTGCGCGCTACCTTGCTCTCTCTTTTATGCATAAAACACCCCCCTATTTTGTTAAATTATCGTTGTGAAGTCCCTTCCCTGTCTTCCCTTCGCTGTCTTCCTTATTGCCTTTGATCGTTGCACCATCCGTAGTTAGACGCTAGCGAGGTGTGGCATGGTGGCCCGAGGCAAAGGCCTAGTGGTTGGAGGTAGCGATGCAGTGGCCATGCCAGGAGGATCACTACTACAGAATGAGTAATATAAGACGCACACTTTAAGACGATTTTTACGTACTTGTTCTAAAACCGTCTCTTGTTATGTGGTGACACAAGGAAAGAGACGGTTTCAAAAGAAGTGCCCCATATGTTAGATGTTCTGAAGATGGTTTTAAAGAAATGTCTCATATGTTAGATGTTTTGAAGATGGTTTTCAAACAATAAATGTCTCTAATAAGACTAGGGAATGAGAGCCATTTTCTTGCTAGGAAGTGACTTTTATGGGTAAATATTATGAGACGCTTTTTAGTTAAAGAACCATCTGCTATGTTGAACTACTAATTAGACATACGGATATCTAAAACCGACTCTTATGAAGCTATCATATGTGATGTTTGTTTCATATGAAATCATAGAAAACTGTTATTAAAACAAAACTACCATATTTTATTGTGCCATCAAAGATGTCTACTTATTAACTGACTCGTATATGTTATATTTAGATGTGTTGGTTCGTTTATCGCCTGAAACAACCTATTTGATCTACTAAATATTCGGATTTGGATCAGTTACATATTCGGTGTTAAGATGCGTTACTCAATTTTTGTAATTTTTTCATATAAAGGAAGGTAAATAGAGGTATGGGGACAACATGTCTCCATAAGCAAGCCGTTAGTTTAGAATCTTTTTAATTTATCCAAGCAAAATTAGATGGAAACAACTTTTACGTGTAAATTGTAGCTCTCAACAAGATCTACAACTTTGTAGTTGAAAAATTTTCTATTTGAAGCCATTTACATGTCTAAAAATTATCGAGAGATTTGAACAACAAGGATACACAGGGCTGCACATCATATATAAGACAACAAATTACTTGAGGTGTGCTAGTCAGGTGGGGTGGGTTAGAGTCAAGAGGTCATGGGTTCAAATCCTATATAGAACATATAATTGTATTTCATTTGATAAATTATCCTGATTGTGTAGAATACCTTAGGAGGCTATAGTGTAGTTCAAGGTCAAAAAATATATTTTTAAATTTTTTTGCACCAATTTTTAGTGTTTTTTGCACCAATTTTAGTATTTCCTGCGGTATGACATATAAGACAGTTCTGTATAAAAAACATCGTATGTACTTGCTTATATAAGATGGTTGTAAACCGTCTCATATAAATGAAGTCTTTTACGACTGGTGTCAGATAAGTCATTTCAAAACCGTCTCAAATAGCAAAAAAATAACCGTCTCATAAATGCTTTTATGTAGTAGTAGGAGGTGCAAAGAAAGAGAGAAAGAGGGAGACAAGGAAGGATAAAATTTATATTTTTTTAATAAAAAATGCATGATAGGGAGCGTGGTTGTGCATGGATATCATAGAAAGGTCCGCCAACGAGAACAACGCATGTAGATATATATGCATGCGGGAATGAATTTCCCATGGAAAAATACATGTGAAGAAGTTATGTTTCTATCACTTGAAAACACTTATGGTCTGTTTGACAACAAAGTTTATAGAAAACTTTGTTTTGTAATGCATATAGTTTGATAATGTATGTATACAATACTATAGTTTCAATTAACTCCATCTTGAACTCAATTTTTCTTGCAACTACAACATATTTGTTTACATGGTTTTGTGAAAGCAAAACTTTGACTAAGGACAAAGGAGAAGTAAAATCACTGGCTAGCCACTGATCAAAGTTAGAAAAAAAATATTGGTGTGGAGTGGAGTTGCAAAAAATCCAAAAAAGACATGGCTTCAAGCAAAATAGAGTTGTGACTCCAAGCCTAAGTTTTGTATCGAAGCGCCCTATAATTTTCTAAACCACGATAATTTAAACATAATTTTGCCTCAAAATTATGAAAATAGTACGTTGTCGAAGACCCTTGTAAATAAGGTACTAGGTATGTAGTCGAAGAACTAAGCTATATCATACTACTCAGCCAAAAAATGCTTCTGACCAAACGGTCCATTAAACTTTGTAAACTTTTTAGTTGTTTAGAGTGAAAATCTAAAACCAATAGGTTTATATTCATCTTAGAAAATCATCATCATGATTTTTTGTTTGTAAAATAACATTTATCATATAAATTATTGGTTGAAATTGTATCTTAAAACCCTTAAACATGCCTAAAACATGTTTTTTCTTCATGAGCACCGGGAGCATGAGAGGCGAGAGACCGTGCAACCACACCAGGCCTCTGGAATGGTCCGAATAGAAGGACTCAAAAAAATTTGCCCGACCAACACAACAAAGCATATTTTTTGGATCCATCCTCTATAGCACAAATGCACATTTATAGGCCACGTGTCCCAATTCCACGTCGATCACCACAAGCTAATTAGCCCATTAGAATTTACAAGGTGCAAGGCTAATAACCCATTAATTTCTATGATGACTGCTTACAGGAATTCTCTACTTGCGCTCCATTTGTTTCTGGTCGGCTCTACTTTTGATCCAACCTAAAACGTCACGTTGCTTTCGCACTAGGCCTCGAAAATAGCATGACCCATCGATCCTAGAGGTGAGGTGGCGCTGAACTGCTGAAAAGCTGCTCACCTGGGCAGTAGCCAACAACACAGAGACAAAGCAAAGATGATCATGGGTTCCCACATCCCGTGGAGCTTGCGCTGCGGCTATTAGGTGCATGAATTTCAGTGGCCATTGCTTTTGAGCTGACGAAACACCACGCCTGCCGTAGTGCCGTTTCCTCGCGGTGCCGCGTGCGGGCGAGGAATCATTGGCGCGGACGGAGGCGCAGTGCACCAGCGTGCGTGTGCGTGTGCGTGTGCCTCCCGACACACCCACAGGGATTCAGCTCCTCCGCCGTTACAGTAGTGTTGCTGTCTCTGAGAGGTGGGTATATCTATGCCAGCCGTGAGACCATCTCGAAGGGAGTTCTGTCATTTGTCCGTTTCCATTACGAAGAAAATCTTGTTTGTTTTCTTCAACGCTCTAATAGATTTTTTCACTGTTCTTCTCAAAAGAATTATCTTTTTCACTTCCTTCTAAAAAGAAATTCTCTCTTCTTTCTTTGTATCATTACTTTTAAAGAGATGTTGTTGGAGATGATAGAAAATAAAAGAAAAGAATATGAGGAAGGGAATAAAGAAACAAATGAATGGAAATGGTTGGAGATGGTGCGAGGTCTTTGGGGCAAAGACGGCCGCTATGTGCACACACGGGCTTCACGCCAAAGATGCCGTCTCCATTCCACTAACAGGTGGGTCCCAATTTTTTATCTACAGAGAAAAAGGTTTTAAATTAGGAAGGGAGACCCGAGCACTCTGAAACAAGGTAGAATCCCAGAGAGAGTTGTTTCACGCCAGAGCCTGCTTGCTTGGAAAGTGTTGAAAAGTGGTCCCCTTGGCAGGCAAGTTGTTTGATAGATATGTATTAACTATCTTAGGTGGCAATGGGCAAGTTATTAGTTATGTATGACTTAATGAGATAAGGCCGTATCTTCTAACAAAAAAAAATCCCGGAATAATAATACGAGTATTTGTTGTCTTGGTGCAAATGAGCTTGTAATATTAGTTGACCTTTTCTGTTTCTGTATCATGCTGATGGGGTGATACAGGCCACATGATTCATTGACTATTCGGGCCATACGGCTCATGCTTTGATTGTTCCGAATGCTTACCATTCTGTAGTGTGAACACAAAGGATAGAAGGAAGTCTTTATGACAGAGTGGCACTATTTAATGAACTTCTGTTTTTATTTAAAAGAAACATCTTTCCATTTCTATATGGCACGCAAAGGGCAATATACATTAAGTGTGTATCTCACATTTAAGTTTCTCCAAATGCTTACGCTCTATAAAATGGCCATGAGGAGCATAGAGGAGTCTCTACGACGGCATGACACCATTTGTTGAACTCCCTTTTCTATTCAAATAAGTTTTTCTTATATTTCTAATATGGTCGTGCACACGGTTGACACAATACACAAATCATATCTCAATACTCCAAACGGTTAGCACTCTATACCGTCATCACCACGAGGGGCAAAAGAGAGCTCCGACGACACCATGACACCATTCGCAACTTCTGTTTCTACTCAATCGAAACCTTTTATGTTTCATCGTGACAACGCGTACAACACAGCCTGTTCATTTTACAGCTCACGCATGAGTTTGCTCTAGATGCACACGGCCCCACGGAGGCCAATCCCTGGGCCCACCTGTCATGGTCACGGCGTGGGTGGGACCCCTCCCCACGGAGCGCAGGTGCGGGCAGGGAGCGATCCTCGCGCTGCCGAGCGCTTCAAAAATACTGGCACGCAGAGAGAATCCCAATGCGGCTGTGCCTCCTCTCTTGCTCTGTCTCTCCCCCCCACGCGCACCTCCTTTCCTTTTATTTCCGGAAAGAGAAATCTCCCGTCTTTGACGCAAAAACAATCTCTTTCTCCCATATAAACAACGCGAGGAGGCGCCTCCGCTTCGCGTCCTTGTCCCCCCGATAAACCCCATGGCGTCGCGGTCGCCGGCCGCCGGAGGAGGAGGAGGCGGCGGCGGCGCGGAGAGGGGCAGGGACGTGAGGCTGACGCTGCAGGAGGCGGCCAAGAAGCTGTCGCTGTGGCACAACGCCACGTTCCGCCCCATCCTCACCCACGACGACCTCGAGCCCATCCTCGCCGCGGCCGGCTTCGTCGCGCTGCCGCCGCCCGAGGAGGATCAGCCGGAGGAGGGAGGCGCGGCGGTGCGGTGGCGGGAGTACGCGTTCCTGGGCGTCGGCGTCGGCCGGCGTGGCAATGCCGTCGCGGGGTGCGTGGGCCCGCGGCCGCGCCTGCCGTACCCGCGTGTCGACGCGCTCCACCTCCGCACGTACCAGGCCTTCCTCGGCGCCGTCGAGGTCTACCTCGGCGCCCTCCGCGTGCCCACCCTCTTCCACCTCAGGTTCGCCACTTCGGCTCGCTTCTGTTCCATTATTTTGTTCGCTTCTTGTTCAGATAGCGATATGCTCAGGTTCTTTACGAGCTTTTAGCCTGCATCCGCCGCACGCTTTGCACCGCACATCACATTGCCTCTGCTCGATTCAGACATGATCAAGAACATTCAGAAAAAAGAAAAAGAACACGAGCTTGCAATTGATGGTCCTGAGATCATCTTGCCCTTGTCCGAGCATTGGAATCCTGTGTCCGAAAATCCCCCGAATTTCCATAATACCACATACGTCTCGTCGAATTCCTGCGTTCCAAATTCAGGATAGTTGCAACCGAAAAGTTTTTTTTTTACTGTCGTACCTAATTTGGATGAAATGTTCAGTGTTCGGTTCTTGGATTGACAGGGAGGATGGGAAAGATTAGGTGAACGCTAATCGTGTTAGGTAATTTGGTTCCGACGCTTTTTGGCATTTGTCAGAATTGACCAGCGCATCACGATCTTTTATCCAGATTTTTGGATTAGCTTGCGGGATGTGGTTAGATGATGAGATTGTGTGTTTGGATCGAGCCCGCTGTTGCTTCGCAAGCCTTGTTATTATCGGCGATAGAATGATACTGCACGACGGCTGAAATGTTGTTGCAGTCGTGTTCTTGATAGATGGTACTGGCGTTGCAAGTCATGACAAATATCTATCACGTAGAGTGGGGGAAAACCTATGGACGTGCGAGTGTGAGCTTGCAAGGACAGTTGGTGAAATAGGGTTATATCAGCCTCTTATGTCATCAGCACGATAAAAAGGCCGCTTTTCCGAACTGCAGCCGTTTGTTAGAGCATCTCCGATAGTGCCACTTCAGCTAGTTATAAGAATGTCAAATCAGCCTTTTGCTTATTTAGAGGAGAGAAGACATGGAAAAAGATATAGACTAGTTCTTCGATAAGAGTTAGTCTATAACTGATTCTAAAGTACATGCTCATTATTACATGTGGCCCTATAATAAATGTAGAAACTATACTATAGCTAATTCATTGAAAATGTTATCTTTCTGTTATCTATAGATGACATGGATACTTTTTATAGGTAACCGTTGGCTCCACCGTTAGAGATGTTCTAAAAGGTCTTAAAACCGTTATCAAATCAAAGCTCTCAATGTTTAGCTGAACCAAATGTTTCCGCTCCAGCCTCTAGAAGCTAAAAATTTCATCCATAGTCGTGCAGTCGTAGCCCTCGTTGAACTAGAAGTCTAGAACAGCTGGATAACCGTAGCATTCTGGGGTCCAACCCAGTCCATGAGAATAAAAGTCCAGCCGGAACAATTACACGATCTTCTGAAGCCTAGTTGGGCCAGAACGAAAATCTAACGGCCCAATCCATTTAGTTGCAGTTCAATCAACTGTCCAGTGATCAATGTGTAGTTCTCCTTTTTTCTTTTTTTTTTTTCCGTGAGAGGCCTAGCACTCTAGCAGAGATTTGTGCACTATCCCCGACCTCCCCTCTGATGCACTTTTGTGAAAAAGACCCTTGTTTTTTCAAGTTGTTATCCGAGATCCTTCCCCCTCCTCTCTCTCCCCCTCCCATCTAATGGTTCCACCGGCAGCTATGCTAACCATGTTGCCGGCGGCCCCAAGAACAACACACCCATCTCCTTTTCCCCGAGCTAGGGGACATGCACCCCCATGAGTGATGAGGCCCTACCATGGAGGCGCTTGACAATCGCCCGGGCAAGAACGTTCACGCCAGGCCGTGGTTGGCGGTGGGGAGGTGATGTGTGGCTCTGCCACCGAATGGGTGGGGGGAGAGAGAGGAGCGATGGGAGGGACCTCAAGCAACAATTTGACAAAAAAAAAAGATCCTTTTTCATAAAAGTGTATCGGAGAGGAGGTTGAGAAGCGCATGAATAGGGCTGGAAACGAGCCGGGCTCGGCTCGGCTCGGCTCGCTTGGGATCGGTCAGGTAGCGAGCCGAGCCAGGCTCGGCTCGGTGATTCAGCGAACCTGAAAGGGCGGCTCGGCTTGGCTCGGCTCGGTCCTGGCTCGCGAGCCGGCTCGTTGGCTCGCCGAGCCAAAGCCATTCAAGACTTCAAAGACAAGCACTAAGAAGACTCTAGTAGCCATCCAGCAGCCAATATTGATCAACAGGTAACAACAACAGTAAAATAAAGCATAGAAACAACCATGACCAAGACCAACCAAGACATCAAACCCATGATGAACATTTTAGCCTTCAAACAATCCGACAGCAACATGCTGTCTGCCGGCTTGTTGGCTCGCGAGCCGGCTCGTGGCTCGGCTCGGCTCGCCTAAATTGCGAGCTAGAAAACTAGGCTCGGCTCGGGCTCGCCCCGAGCCACGAGCCAGCACGAGCCGAGCCAGGCTCGCCCGAGCCCGAGCCGAGCTGCGAGCCTCGAGCTTTCTGCCCAGCCCTACGCATGAATCTCAACAAGAATTCGAGAGCAAAGAATTAAGAATGCGCCCGTATATAGGAGTGGATTTGCATTTCGTTTTATGTTCCTTACAGGGAAGGAAGATATAGAATCTGACCCCAAAAAATTCATGGTTCATGCATTTTTCTTCTTCTCATCTCCAGATGCATGCCGGTGAGTGCATCCCATGATCGAGTGTTCGACAAGGTCTTCCGGGCCATGAGGAACGGCGACCAGGACGCCGGCATCATCGTCTACCGGGACGGCACTCTCGACGACGACGCGTACGCGCTCTGCGGCGCGCGCGCCGCCACGGCCATCGAGGATGTCGGGTACCACGTGATCCCGGGCAGGACCTGCGGCGACCTCGGCTACCTCAGGCTCGGCAGGGCCGACGGCAACTGCGACGAAGGGCCCTGCAGGCGCTGCGCCGACTGCATCGACGTCGTCCGGCTCAAGGATCTCTTCCCCACCCGTTGCAGGAGGCTGTCTCGGTGAGGCCTTGGAGCCGAGCACAGCAGCTGGAGAAGACGAGGAAAGCTATAGCTGGCTAGTGGCTTGTTAGTGAGGTGCATGATTGAGATGGGCAGATGGCTGTTGCCGTCTGGCCGTTTGTTTGTTTTGTTCGTTATTGATTCTCCAAGTTTTGTATAATCTGGTGCATGTGTGCATGTGCAGCAAGTTTTGTTTGGAGAAATGTTTGTAGCTCAGGATTTGGAGGATAATAATGTCTAGGAAAGAAATTCGAAGTGGCCTAATTAGGCATTTATCAATACCTTGGCGCTCTGATGTGTTTATCTCTGATCATTGTGATGCATCGTGCATCACTTCAGTATCTCGCCAGCTTAGTTAGGCCATGTACATGTGCTTAGAGAGATGGTTAAGAAAAAAATCTGGTTTTTTTCACCATGCAGCATAGCACCGATGCTTACATCAATTATCGTTATTGTTGGACTTTTGGCTGTATCGTTACAAAGGCCCATGGCCCTTAGGCCCACGCGGAAAGGATAAGGCGGCAGCAGCTGCTGCTTTCACTGCGGCTGCCTTCGCTGCTGTTGGTTCGTGTGCACGCACGCGCAAGAGAAGGCGGCGGTGGCGGATGACCTAGGCGGCGACGAGCAAGTCGCGCACCTGGAGACGCTAGCCTGGATGATTCTCGTGCTTGCCGTTGCAATGGCTGGCCAATCCTCTCTTTTCCTCTATTAATCGGGTAAGCTCCTCTCTTTTATGCCGTCGGTTCGACAAGCTGTACCCTAGTTTTCTCACACCTTCTTCTTGGCTCCTTACAAGGTGTTCCCATCTCTGATTCTTGAGCCCTTAAGTCACTGGAGTCCTAACCTTGTAAGGTTGGGTTGATTTCTAGGGTTTGGCCTGCCGATTTTGGTGGATCTAGACGCTGTCCACTTTGGCTTGATCCCTTGGCTATGGGCTTGGGAGCTATGGCCTTGTGCTGTGTGTGCCGCGCTTCAGGGTCTTAGTGTCTTGGTGCTGTGGTCTTAGATTGCTGCACTGAGATCGACGACATTGTATCTCCGAGACATTTGTCGTTGTTCGTGATATAGCGACGACAATATAGTTCTCTCGGACTACGTTCTTCGTGCCTTGCCTATTGCTTCACTAAATTTGATCAGTACACTGTGAGTATTTCTTTGATTCTCCTCTGTATTTGAGTGCTTAGGAGCTAATTAAGGTGATTTTTAGGAACTTTACTCTTGATTGAGTAGAGGGCTAAAATCACTTTGATTTGGGGACCTAGCACTGGACGTGGGTATGGGCTCTTAGTACCTAAATGATGATGATTATATTGAGATTGGCTATGACAGTTCATTGATTATATGCATGTTGTATAGTTGTTTAAGTTCCATTCAATAGTGAGAATTATATTAATGGTTTGTATTGATCTGTTCAATTCATTTAGGATAACCTAATATGCTAGTATAACTGTTATGTTCAATAATTTATTTACTGATTGAGTAGTAGTCCTATACTTCTGCTGTACACAGCAGCTTGGTTATACATTATTGCTAAAATCCGAGATAAAGTTGTGATTCCAGTATTAATTTTCCTTTGAATTGGATTGTTCATCAATTTATTCAGCAATGAATCAATCACTGAATCTGTCATAGCTTCATCTGTGATATATATATATATATATATATATATAGAGAGAGAGAGAGAGAGAGAGGGAAAAGCAGTTCAAGGCTCTATGGAGCCTAAGCTCCATGATCGAATACCCTATGTTCTACTTTGAGATTCGTGTTGTTTGATGTATGCATCTTTACATACCTACTAAATAAAATATTTGAGAGACCAAACTCTGAAAAAAATTAAATTCATCTTTAGTTTGAGCTAGTTTAATCTAGTTTGAACTATATTTATCTTAAATTTAAAAGTAGTTTAAATTGGAGGTAAATTTTATTTTTGTTCAGAGTTTGACGTCTCAAATATTTTTTTGTGGGTATATATAAATATACAAACACCAAACATCATAAATCTCAAAGCGCATTTAGTGTAATGGATCATGGAGCCTAGGCTCCATAGAGCCTTATATAATTTCCCTATGTATGTATGTATGGGTATGTGTCGTTGGAAAGCTATTCTTAGCAACCCGACATAAATTTGAGAGCAATTTATAACATTTAAAACTGAGTTATGTTGTTGTTTGACTGTTATAAATTTCAGCATGCTATCATGTCATTTTTCTTGCTGAATATGAACTACTATGTTGCTGCAATTGCATTAGAAGAGTTCATTTCAATAGGTTTAATTCATGATAATTTTGCTAACTTGCTGTTATATAATTATGGAATTATTCTATTTATAATATACATCATATTATTTATACTGCAATATTTACAACATAGATAAGGGGAGGAATGATTTGCTTAGCATCAGTGTTACAGGCACTCATATAAGCACTCTGCATTAGAAGCGATTTTTTCTACTTACTGATATGGCAATGCCCTCTGTCTCCTCAATCAACTGTGCATAATGACATAGCTTGGGTCGTACATGCCCTTAGAACATGTACAATGCATAGACAGCTACTGTCTATAAGAGTTGCCATGTTATCTATTTACTAATGTGGATAAAAGAGAAAGAGGAAAGAGAAAGAAGTCTGTCCATACATTTGTAATCGATCAGAAGACGGAACCAAAGTGGTTGTGTGTAGAAATGAGTTGTCTATAAATAAAGTGATTATGCATACCATTATATAGTTGTCTTTAAGATTGTCTATAGGTGACATGGCAATTTACTTATATGCGATGGTATCTATATCATTGTACATGCTCTTAGTTATTGGAGAGGGCACCTTTTGTTGGATGGCATTATTAGCCTTTTCTTTTGGACTAGCTTTGCATCATTAGATTGAAGCTCATCTCATCCTTGGTCAATTGAAAGTTAACAATCGAGTGCTCCTATTTATTGAACACTCAGAACAATGAATAATCAGGCTGTGATTCAGAGCCCATCTGGTAATATGCCTGCGATTCTGTGAAGCTAGGAGCAAGAATACCAAACTTGCGCCATGGTCCATTTGCTGTCCATCTCATCGCCCTTTTGTTTTTTCCCCTTCTCCCATGCCTTCTTTCACCTTTTGCGCTTTTGCTATTTTTGTAACCATTAGGTTCTGCAGACCTACAGACATTCCAAACTATATTCCTTGCCTCCACCTCCTTCTCTTTGACCACCTTCCCCGGCCAGTACACCTCCCAAAGCAACCTTGGACACGTCAATGGCATCCCATGATCGAGTGTTCGACAAGGTCTTCCGGACCATGAGGAACGGCGACCAGGACGCCGGCATCATCGTCTACCGGGACGGCACTCTCGACGACGACGCGTACGCGCTCTGCGGCGCGCGCGCCGCCACGGCCACCGAGGATGTCGGGTACCACGTGATCCCGGGCAGCACCTGTGGCGACCTTGGCTACCTCAGGCTCGGCAGGGCCGACGGCAACTGCGACGAGGGGCCCTGCAGGCCCTGCGCCGACTGCATCGACGTCGTCCGGCTCAAGGATCTCTTCCCCACCCGTTGCAGGAGGCTGTCTCGGTGAGGCCTTGGAGACGAGCACGGCAGCTGGAGAAGATGAGGAAAGCTATAGCTGGCTAGTGGCTTGTTAGTGAGGTGCATGATTGAGATGGGCAGATGGCTGTTGCCGTTGGGCCGTTTGTTTGTTTTGTTCGTTATTGATTCTCCAAGTTTTGTATAATCTGGTGCATGTGCAGCAAGTTTTGTTTGGAGAGATGTTTGTAGCTCTGGATTTGGAGGATAATAATGTCTAGGAAAGAAATACGAAGTGGCCCAATTAGGCATTTACCAATACCTTGGCGCTCTGATGTGTTTATCTCTGATCATTGTGATGCATCGTACATCAGTTCAGTATCTCGCCAGCTTAGTTAGGCCATGTACATGTGCTTAGAGAGATGGTTAAGAAAAAAATCTGGCTTTTTTCACCATGCAGCATAGCACCGATGCTTACATGAATTATCGTTATTGTTGGACTTTTGGTTGTAAAATTACAAAGGCCCATGGGCCTTAGGCCGACGCGGAGAGGATAAGGCGGCAGCAGCTGCTGCTTTCACTGTGGCTGCCTTCGCTGCTGTTCTGCTGTTGGTTCGTATGTACGCACGTGCTAGAGAAGGCGGCGGTGGTGGGGTGGCGGATGACCTACGCGGCGACGAGCACGTCGCGCACTTGGAAACGCTAGCCTGGCTGATTCTCATGCTTGCCATTGCAATGGCTGGCCGATCCTCTCTTTCCCTCTATTAATTGGGTAAGCTCCTCTCTTTTATACCGTCGGTTTGACAAGCTGTACCCTAGTTTTCTCACACCTTCTTCTTGGCTCCTTACAAGGTGTTCCCATCTCTGATTCTTGAGCCCTTAAGTCGCTGGAGTCCTAATCTTGCAAGGTTGGGTTGATTTCTAGGGTTTGGCCGGCCGATTTTGGTAGATTTGGACGCTATCCACTTCGGCTTGGTCCCTTGGCTAAGGGCTTGGGAGCTATGGCCTTATGCTGTGTGTGCTGCGCTTCAGGGTCTTAGTGTCTTGGTGTTGTGGTCTTAGATTGCTGTATTGAGATCGACGGCATTGTATCTCCGGGACATTTGTCGTTGTTCGTGATATAGCGACGACAATATAGTTCTCTCGGACAGCCTTCTTCGTGCCTTGCCTACTGCTTCACTAAATTTGATCAGCGCACTGTGAGTATTTCTTTGATTCTCCTTTGTATTTGAGTGCTTAGGAGCTAATTAAGGTGATTTTTAGGAACTTTACTCTTGATTGAGTAGAGGGCTAAAATCACTTTGATTTGGGGACCAAGCACTGGACGTGGGTATAGGCTCTTACTAGCTAAATGATGATGATTATATTGAGATTGGCTATGACAGTTCATTGATTATATGCATGTTGTATAGTTGTTTAAGTTCCATTCAATAGTGAGAATTATATTAATAGTTTGTATTGTTCTGTTCAATTTATTTAGGATAACCTAATATGCTAGCATAACTGTTATGTTCAGTAATTTATTTACTGATTGAGTAGTAGTTCTATACTTCTGTTGTACACTGCAGGTTGGTTATACATTATTGCTAAAATCCGAGATAAAGTTGTGATTCTAGTATTAATTTTCCTTTGAATTGGATTGTTCATCAATTTATTCAGCAATGAATCAATCACTGAATCTGTCATAGCTTCATCTGTGATAAATATATATATATATATATATAGAAAGAGAGAGAGAGAGCAGTTCAAGGCTCTATGGAGTCTAGACTCCATGATCGAATACCCTATGTTCTACTTTAATTTTCGTGTTGCATCTTTACATACCTATTAAATAAAACATTTGAGATGCCAAACTCTGAAAAAAATTAATTTCATCTTCAGTTTGAGTTAATTTAATCTAGTTTGAACTATATTTATCTTAAATTTAAACGTAGGTTAAATTGGAGGTAAATTTTAATTTTTTTCAAAGTTTGACGTCTCAAATATTTTTTTGTGGGTATATAAATATACAAACACCAAACATCATAAATCTCAAAGCGCATTTAGTGTAATGGATCATGGAGCCTAGGCTCCATAGAGCCTTATATAATTTCCCTATGTATGTATGTATGGGTATGTGTCGTTGGAAAACTATTCTTAGCAACCCGACATAAATTTGAGAGCAATTTATAACATTTAAAACTGAGTTATGTTGTTGTTTGACTGTTATAAATTTCAGCATGCTATCATGTCATTTTTCTTGCTGAATATGAACTACTATGTTGCTGCAATTGCATTAGAAGAGTTCATTTCAGTAGGTTTAATTCATGATAATTTTGCTAACTTGCTGTTATATAAGTATGGAATTATTCTATTTATAATATACATCGTATTATTTATACTGCAATATTTACAACATAGATAAGGGGAGGAATGATTTGCTTAGCATCGATTGTTCTGAGCACTCATATAAGCACTCTGCATTAGAAGCGATTTTTTCTACTTACTGATATGGCAATGCCCTCTGTCTCCTCAATCAACTGTGCATAATGACATAGCTTGGGTCGTACATGCCCTTAGAACATGTACAATGCATAGACAGCTACTGTCTATAAGAGTTGCCATGTTATCTATTTACTAATGTGGATAAAAGAGAAAGAGGAAAGAGAAAGAAGCTGTCCATACATTTGTAGTCGACTGTATCACGGGAACCAAAGTGGTTGTGTGTAGAAATGAGTTGTCTATAAATAAAGTGATTGTCTGTACCATTATATAGTTGTCTTTAAGATTGTCTATAGGTGACATGGCAATTTACTATAGACAGCAGCTGTCTATATCATTGGACATGCTCTTAGTTATTGGAGAGGGCACCTTTTGTTGGATGGCATTATTAGCCTTTTCTTTTGGACTAGCTTTGCATCATTAGATTGAAGCTCATCTCATCCTTGGTCAATTGAAAGTTACCAATCGAGTGCTCCTATTTATTGAACATTCAGAACAATGAATAATCAGGCTGTGATTCAAAGCCTATCAGCTAATATGCCCGTGATTCTGTGAAGCCAGGAGCAAGAATACCAAACTTGTGCCATGGTCCATTTGCTGTCCATCTCATCACCCTTTTGTTTTTCCCCTTCTCCCATGCCTTCTTTCACCTTTTGCGCTTTTGCTATTTTTGTAACCATTAGGTTCTGCAAATCTACTAACATTCCAAACTGTATTCCTTGCCTCCACCTCCTTTTCTTTCACCACCTTCCCCAGCCAGTACACCTCCCAAAGCAACCTTGGACTCGTCAATGGCGTCCATGTCATCACTGGCCAGGATCCTCTGCGACCGGCAGCTCTTTCTCCAAACACATCTACATCGGAAGCGCATCCTCTCCTGTAAGACATAGGTGCCAATTATGAGAAATGTGAGGAGGTGAGAAAGAAATGAGTAGTATTTTGATAATCAGTTTTAGGAAGACATTGGTGGGGTCTGGTATGATTGATAGTCCATTTAATCAATCGATAATTTTTTAAACTAAAATTTACATTTGACAAAAACATACAAAAATCAAATTTAAGGGAAAATGCCAAAATTCGTCAAAAACCAATATTTTTTTTTGCTGATACGAAAAACTACATAGGGCAAACAATAAGACCAATTATCTATCAAATCCCTGGACATTATGTGGCTGTGAAGGAAGCTATTTCCATTGACCAGGCCGACGAAAAATGTCGGGCAAGACTATTTTTGTTGGTCTAGGCTGACGAAAATGCTAGATGGCTTGCCAGGTAAGCTTAGGGGTGCCGTTGTTTTTGTCACCTGGACGTGGGCTGACGAAAATTCTTATATATTCGTCGGCCTTGGATAGGCCGAAAAGAATAGCCCTATATTTACGTCGGCTTGTCCAAAACTGACAAAACTATGTCCGGAGAAGTGTTGGATTTACCCTCTACAGCAGGATCGACGGACAACACCTCCGCCTTATGGAAGAGATACATGACATGAGGTAGACACATGCGATGCAGTTGATCAGGCTAGCAATCAACCTCTCCTTTCGTGCCATGAGACTAGCCATGCACCATTGAGAACCGAGCTCAGGAGCTAAACTACTATAGTACTATTACTACTCTGCAGCCGCAAGAGCGATCGACCCAGCTGGCCTCGATCGGTGCGACCACCGGTCGCTCTTCTCCATGTAGACCTAAGCCCCCTTTTGGGAAAGCAGAGACGCAGGAGATCGCCATTGCCGGAGGCAGCCAGCTTCAAGAAACACCAGGAATCTCTTGGCTGCCGTCTTTAATCTTTTCCCTTCATCACATCCTGCCGGTGCTCTTTTCGCCTTTGCTTGCCACACCCTTAATTGTTGCTGTAGGTCGCTGGCTCGATGCTACAAGAGCCCTGCACCGTCCTCGCCTTATTCGCTTCTTCTTCTTCTTTCTCCTCCTCCTCCTCCCCATCTTCGTCTCGAAAGCCGGCGATCGACAGCGTAGGATCGATATCGATCGATCATCGCGTCCTCGATCGATGGAGGTACGGACTCGGTAGCTGCAATTCATAATATAAATGTACTTCTTGATTGTTGTTCATGTAACTGTAGAGGATAATTCAGCGTGTTGATTTAGTAATAGTTTCTCTCTTCAAAATGACGCCTTGACGATGAACTTGTTGCGTGTAACTTTTGTTCACCCACTGCTCCTTTGAAGAGAAGCTAGAACATATAATGCATGTGGATTAATAGCAGGTTAATTAGAGCCACAGCTAATCCTCCATTGTTTCATATAGAGCGGTGATCAACTAGCTAGATCACTACGTACACATGAAGAACAGTAATTAGAATCTCTCTTCTGTTTCATATGACAACCATGCTAAAATGTGCATGTTTCCAAGAGGGAAATCAATAAGAGAGATAAATGGATGCCATTGTTAGTTTCGACAGCACTTTTCTAACTATCAAATGCATGTGCGTGAAACATCCTATGCTCATTTCCTGATTTCCACCATGCACGCAGACCACCGAGCTGAAAGTGGAGATGGTGGCGCTGCATGAGAAGAGGGTACGGAGGTGCCTGTCCAAAGTGAAAGGTAAACACTAAAGAAGGCTGTGATAAATCACACGTACTGTACGTAGCTGCTAGCTAATCCTGCGCTGCACTGCACTGCACTTCACGCTTGTACTAGATGGATCTGAACCTGATGATCCTAGCTAGCTTTCTCCCTTACCAAAGCCATGGAGACCTAGCTTTCTTTGCCGTCCTGATGGATCAAACCCCTGTCTCTGATGATGTGTCTTGCTTGTGGTGGCAATGATGGCGTGCGCAGGTGTGGAGAGGGTGGAGGTGGAGGCCAGCATCCAGAAGGTGGTCGTCAGCGGGTACGCGAACCGGAACAAGATCCTCAAAGCGCTAAGGAGGGTGGGGCTCAGGGCGGAGCTCTGGTCGCCTCGCAACGAGCTGCTCAGCGCCTACGCCGCCGGCAGCACCATGTTCAACAACTACGGCTTCTTCTGACGGCGGCGAGGTGGGGAAGGCTAGGTTACACGGTAGCTCAGCTCGTCGTGGTTTTCGCCGGTGACATGGCCGGAGAACCTCCGCCTGTTTTATGGCTGTCGCTTAGTTTTTTTTTTTTCTTCTCTTTCTTCTGCTTGGGCTACGGTGGTGTTCCATGTGTATACCTGATCACAGTTTTCTTCGATCTTTCTTTGATCGAGGCAGGCAGATGTAAAATGTTCTGCTTGCATGGGATTTAAAGTTGGTGCCACGATGCGTGGGGAAAGATTGCAGAGTTGCTTATGAGTACAATGAAGTCATGCTCAATATTGGTGATCGGTGTTAGGTTGTTGATCTTGCATGGGAAGCTCGGATCCGAGCTCCCCCCATTTCGCGTCCTGATCGGGAGCGCAACTAACAACCTTTGGTTGTGGCCCCCTGTCACACCACGCGTACATAAATAGGGGTCGAGGGCCGGCTCGCGAACCAACGTTCGTCGGCTCCGCCTCGCCCCTACAACCCTAAGACGACCCGATCTCTCGCGCGTGGAAGTGACGGGAAGGCCGCCGCCGCCACCGCCGACCTTCACCGACGTGGGAGGTTCACTGAACCCTAGCACCCGGAGGGAGAAGGTCACCGACCGGGAAGGACGCCGTCGCACGGGAAGGAGCCGCTGCTCTTCACCGAGCTCGTGCACGTCTACGGCTCCACACCGACGACGGCAATGGCTTCCTCGAGCTCCAATCCCGAAGGTAAATTCCTAAGTAACCCACCTAGGTGTTATTGTTTTAGGCACTAAGATCCTACTAGAACTCCAACAATGGTATCAGAGCGCGGGTTCTAGTGCCTAACCCTAACCCTAGATGAAGAACCTTTCGGGATTGCTTTTCCCGAGCCTAGAACCGTCTAGATCTCGGGCTAGAAGTTCGGCGCAGCAAGTAGAAGGAGGGGAAGAACAAGATAAGCTCTCGGATCAAAACCCTAGAAAAGAAATCCCCCAAATCCCCCCCGAAATCACAAGAATCCGAGCCAAGGAAAAAAAATAAGAGGTGAGTCCCTACCCGGGCTCACCGTACTCGTCGTCACCGGCGAGGAAGAAGAAGCCGCCGCCGTCGCCGTGTTTCCGTTCTTGGGCGAAAGCACGTCTTGTATGACTAAGGCACCGCCATGGGGGCGCTCGGCAGCGGCGTCCACCTCGGTGACGGCGCGACCGGCGAGGGCTGCGGCGGCGCCGCCGCTCCTCCAACTCTCTCTCTCGCGCTCGCGTTGGAGGAACAAGAAAGACCGCCCGGAGGAGGAGGAAATGGCTAGGGTTTTCCGGGGGAGGACGCCGCGCCGGTTTTTCCGCCGCGCGGATAGGATCTCAGCCGTCCGTCTCCATCGGACGGCGCAGAGACGAAGTGGCCCGGCCGGCCGCTTTCGGCCCAGGCGGGAAGGAGCTTTACCGGCCTAGGCCCAGGCTGTTGGGCCGTGTGGCCGCGGGCGCGGAAAAGGCCAGCTCCGGGTGATTTCCGCCATGAACAGTGGGAAATTTTTATTTCCTTTTTGCACTGTTTTATGGTATTTTCACATATGCTTTTTATATATATATCATGTGTAAGCTCATATTTGCTGCGTATAATTAGTTTAAGCACTGAGTTAAAATATTTTTTCCCCTGCTAAGTTTAAGTTAATTTTTTGATTAAATTGGACCCAACGTGAAGATTTAATTAGAAAATTGTATTAAGTTCCTATTTAGTGTGGAAATTTTATCTTCTGACCAAAGTTGATGATAAAATTTGCCGCAATGATTAAGTTTATTTTGTGTTTCTGTTCTAATTCTGCCCAACGGTGTTTTAGAAATAGAACATTTTATTTAAGAGCATGTTTTAATTGAACCAACGTTAAATTAATTCATGCACTTTTGTTTAAGTATACTGATTAATTTGTATTTACTTTCTGAAGCTCCAAATACTTCAAATGTGCTAAGTCTGATCTCTGCGATTGAGCCCCTGAATGGGGGAAATTATCCCTCTTGGAGGGAGAAGATAGAGATGGCACTTGCTCTCTCAGATATCGATTATGCAATCATGCATGATCGTCCCACAGAGCCCGAAACCATCCCTGATGGTCAACCGGGTGCAGACAATAATGCAACTAGAAGAATGGCATACGACATAGAGCGTGTGAAGTGGGAAAATTTTAATAGAAAATGCATGATGGTGATTAAAAACTCCATCGTGGAAGCCATAAGGGGTGCCATCCCAGAATGTGCTAGTGCTAAGGAATATCTTAGCAAAGTTCAGAGCCAGTTCACTGGCTCTACTAAGATGTACGCAAACTCTCGCATGCAGAAGCTTGCAAATGAGAAGTTTGATGGGCAAAGTAATATTAGAGAGCACATTTTGAAGATGAGCAACATAGCCACTAAGCTTAAGTCCATGGAAATGGAAATATCAGAGGGTTATTTAGTGCAATTTATCATAAATTCCTTGCCCAAGGAATATGAGATTTTTGCAGTAAATTACAACTCCATAAATGAAAAGTGGAGTATAGAAAAGCTAATGGCTATGTGTGCTCAGGAACAGGAAAGGCTTAGAGCTAAAGCCCCTGACTCTGTGAATCACATTAAGTCCCCACAGAAGCAAAAGGGCAATTTTCAGAACAAGTCTAAGCCTTCCTTTAAGAACAAAGGGAAACCTCAGAATAAGAAATTTCCCCCAGGCCAGAAGCCTCAGGAAGGCAAAGGCAAAGCCCCAGTAGAGGTGGACAAGGACACATGTAGACACTGCCACCAGAAAGGACACTACATGAAGAACTGTGTTCAGTTCCTCAAATGGCTGAACAAGAATGGTAAAGACAAAATTACATTCATAGATGAATCCCTGTACTTAGATTTTCCCACTCATACATGGTGGATTGACTCAGGTGCAACTGTTCACGTTGCAAATTCATTGCAGGGATTCCATACGAAGAGGATGCTGAGAAGAGGAGAAAGAACCATTAGAGTCGCCAACGGCGTCGAGGTTGAAGTTGAAGCCATCGGAGAACTCCCCTTAGAATTAAATAGTGGCTTCATTCTTTATTTGCATAATGTTTTAGTTGTACCCTCCATGAGGAGGAATTTGATTTCAGTGTCTTGTTTAGACGATGATGGATATTCATGTCATTTTGGGAATAAGAGATGTCTAATTCAGTTCAACAATGTTGATGTTGGTCTTGCCATCAAACAAGACAAGCTTTATTTAATTTCCCAAACTAATGATGTGAATGTTGTGAATGCCGCATCATCTGTGAATGAATGTAATAAGCGTAAGAGAAATGAAAGTGAGACGTCTTCGAAATTATGGCATTGTCGTTTAGGCCATATTTCGAGGGGGAGGATTGAGAGATTAATCAAAGAAGAAATTCTCTACCCATTAGACTTCTCAGATTCAGAACATTGCATTGATTGCATTAAGGGCAAATATGCTAAGCAAATTAAGAAGGATGCTAAACGAAGCACAGGAATTTTAGAAATCGTTCACACAGACATCTGTGGCCCTTTTCCTATGAAGTCAGTGGATGGTTTTGATTCATTCATAACATTCACTGATGATTTTTCGCGTTATGGCTATATCTATCCAATTAAAGAACGATCAGAAGCATTAGATAAGTTTAAGATATTTAAGCCTGAAGTTAAAAATCAGCATGATCTAAAGATTAAAATAGTAAGATCAGACCGTGGAGGGGAGTACAACGGTAGACATACCCCTTATGGCCAAGTTCCTGGACCTTTTGCAAGGTACTTACAGGATAATGGCATAGTAGCCCAGTATTCTATACCGGGCGAACCTCAGCAAAATGGAGTAGCTGAAAGGCGAAACCGCACATTAATGGATATGGTACGAAGTATGATAAGTTACTCCACTTTACCGATTAGTTTATGGATGGAGGCATTAAAACCGCCCATATTCTTAATCGGGTTCCCAGTAAGTCGGTGCCTAAAACACCATATGAGTTATGGACTGGGAGGAAGCCCACTCTAAATTATTTACACGTGTGGGGCTGTCCAGCTGAGCCTAAAGTATTTAATCCAAATATTGGAAAGTTAGATGCTAAGACCGTCAGTTGCCATTTCATTGGCTATCCTGAAAGATCAAAAGGGTACCGTTTCTACTGTCCTGACAGACAGACTAAGTTTGTAGAGACAAGACATGCTGTGTTCTTGGAAGAAGACATGATCAGGGGGAGCATGGTACCCTGAGAAATAAGCCTTGAGGAGAAGCGGGTCTTTGCCCCGACTCCAATGATTCAAGAGCCTATTTTCTCGATACTGTTGTTGTTGCACCTCCGGTTGTTGCAACACTGCCATTAGTTCTCCTAGTGCAGCCATTAATGTACTGAGGCTCCTCTGTTGTGGAGCCCCAAGATCCTATTGCATTGCACCTGAAGAACCACAGCAGCCTCCTATAATGAGTAACGTACCTGCTCAAGAACCTCTTAGGAGGTCACAACGAAACAGGAGATCAGCTATTTCTGCTGATTATGAAGTTTATATAAGTGAAGAATTAGAAACAGAGGGTGATCCAACCTCTTTTGAGGAAGCTATAAGAAGTCCCCATTCATCTAAGTGGTTTGCAGCCATGGAAGATGAAATAAAGTCCATGAGCACAAATAAGGTATGGGACTTAGAAGAAATTCCTAAAGGAGCCAAAACAGTAGGCTGTAAATGGGTCTACAAAACCAAGCGTGACTCAGAGGGAATCTTGAAAGATTCAAAGCAAGGCTTGTGGCAAAAGGCTTCACTCGAGAGAAGGAATAGATTATAATGAAACCTTCTCACTGTTTCGACAAAGGATTCTTTTAGAATCATCATGGCGCTTGTACCTCATTATGATTTAGAATTACATCAGATGGATGTTAAGACGGCATTCCTTAACGGGGATCTATACGAAAATGTTTACATGGCTCAACCCAAGGGTTTTGTCGTGGAAGGGAAAGAAAACATGGGATGCCGACTGAAAAAATCCATCTATGGTCTAAAGCAAGCGTCAAGACAGTGGTACCTTAAGTTTGATGAGATTATAAGAAGTTTTGATTTTAAGGAAAATGAGGAGGATAATTGCATTTATGCTAAGTTTAAGAGTGGGAAATTTATTTTCCTAGTCCTATATGTAGATGATATCCTGCTGGCAAGCAGCGATAAAAATCTACTTCTGAAAACTAAGAACTTCTTGTCCTCAAATTTTGAGATGAAGGATCTCGGTGAGGCATCTTATGTCTTAGCAATTGAGATTCACCGAGATAGAACTAAAGGGGTATTAGGCCTATCACAAAAGGCATACTTAGAAAAGGTTCTAAAGAAATATAGTATGCATCAGTGTAAGGCTTCGCCTGCCCCAATAGTCAAGGGTGATAAGTTTGGGAATTTTCAATGTCCCAGGAACCAATATGAGATCGATCAAATGAAATCGGTTCCATACGCTTCAGCTGTCGGAAGCATAATGTATGCTCAAGTATGTACTCGCCCTGACTTAGCATTTGTAACCGGGATGCTTGGCAGATATCAGTCAAATCCAGGAATAGATCACTGGAAAGCTGTTAAGAAAGCCTTGCGGTATTTGCAAGGAACAAAAGACCTCATGTTAACGTATAGAAAGTCGAGTGCCCTCGAAATTGTGGGTTACTCTGACGCAGATTTTGCGGGGTGTGTAGACACTAAGAAATCCACATCAGGTTATGTATTCACCCTCGCAGGGGGAGCTATTTCGTGGAAAAGCTCCAAGCAAACAGTCACTGCATCGTCGACAATGCATTCTGAATTTGTAGCTTGTCATGAGGCAACCGGACAGGCGCTATGGCTTAAGAAATTTGTACCCGGGTTAAGAGTGGTGGACAGCATTGAAAGGCCACTCACATTATATTGCGACAATGAGCCAGCAGTATTTTACTCCTATAACAACAAGTCAAGTGGTGCTGCCAAGCACATTGACATTAAGTTTTATGTTGTGAAGGAGAAAATCCAGGATCAAACCATAAAGATTGAGCATATTAGTACCAAGCGAATGCTTGCGGATCCGCTAACTAAGGGCTTACCACCATATGTGTTCAGAGAGCACGTAGCCGGCATGGGTTTATTGGAAAGCCTGTGATTCTGGATATAAAGGGGTCAAATAAGCAACCATCTCCCATAAGACTAAATTTCCGTTTTGAGATAGAAAGGTGTATTATAGTCATTAAGTTCAATAGCACGTAACTGGCTATTGTAACTCCTTGGTCTTGGTACACTAATCTATTGAAAAGCGGGATAAGTTAAGTTGTTTAGTTTCAAGATCAAGGAGGAGAATGTTAGGTTGTTGATCTTGCACGGGAAGCTCGGATCCGAGCTCCCCATTCAGCATACGATCGGGCGCAACTAACAACCTTTGGTTGTGGCCCCCTGTCACACCACGCGTACATAAATAGGGGGTCGAGGGCCGGCTCGCGAACCAACGTTCGTCGGCTCCGCCTCGCCCCTACAACCCTAAGACGACCCGATCTCTCGCGCGTGGAAGTGACGGGAAGGCCGCCGCCGCCACTGCCGACCTTCACCGACGTGGGAGGTTCACGAACCCTAGCACCGGAGGAGAAGGTCACCGACCGAAGGACGCCGTCGACGGAAGGAGCCGCTCTTCATCGAGCTCGTGCGTCTACGGTTCCACACCGACGACGGCAATGGCTTCCTCGAGCTCCAATCCCGAAGGTAAATTCCTAAGTAACCCACCTAGGTGTTATTGTTTTAGGCACTAAGATCCTACTAGAACTCCAACAATCGGATCTTCTCAATCTGGCAATGATATAGTGTGCGGATTTACCACATGTGCATGTGTTTGCATGTATTTTGAGGGCCGTTGGATCGAGATTTGACATCAAGCGTGACTAGACCTCCTCCTCACATATTTTTTTTAACAAAAAAAAGACCCTTGGAAACTTCAGATTCTATCCATAAGACCCTTCTTTCTTCTCTCTCCCTTTCCCTCTCCTCTGCCCCGGCCACAGCCTCCCCGGCTTCCCTCGTCAGCCACCAAGGCCGACCTGGCCATAACCACACACCGTCGCCTTCCCCTAGTGCCGCGCTGCCATGGTCGTTGGTTGGTAGAAGTTGACCGATGGCGACGTCGCAAGGTCAACTGGCGGGCCCACCATGGTCACCGATAAGGGAAGCTAAGGAGAGATAGAGATAGCAACGTTTCGGGGGCACTCGCTGGGAGAGGGGTGGCTCACAGGGAAAATCTTTTCGACGAAATCCGGCCTTACGGACCCCTAGGTAAAAGTTTGAACCAGCCAAAAATTTCATTTTTGGATAAATTTCATCAAACTAAGATACGTGTGTACAAATAGATGCATAACCAGTTTTGTTTGCTAAAGTGCTGCAGTCCAAGTGGTAAGGTTTTTGCAGTGCAAGTGGGGTAGGTCTTGAGTTCAAGTCTCTAGAACGTCACATATTATAGTTTTTTTTTGGCTTAAAATCCTTTTTTTGTGGAAATTTTCACCCGAAAAAATTCTGAAATTTCCAATTTTCGTGAAATCCGGTCTTGCCGGTGGGGTTCAGTAAAATTGCGAAAACAGTAAAGTTTTCCCTGGTGGCACGTGGTTGATGGCCGGCTAGCCGTGGTGGCCGACGAGGGAAGCGGGGAGGACGCGACCAAAGGTGGATCAAAAATGAAAGGGAGATAGAGGAGAGAAGAAAGAATGATCTTGTGGTAAAAATTTGAAGTCCTTATTTGCAAAATATCTAGAGAGGAAGAGGAATGTATGTACCGCTTTTGCTATGCACAGGGTTTTAAAAATCGATTTTACCTCAAAAATCGCTCAGGTCCGATTTTAAAATCAAAAATCGCTCAGGTCCGATTTTCGATTTGCCGCAGCAAATCGTGGAAAATCGGTTGAAATTTGAGTTTTGAATTTTAAATCAACCGGAGGTTAAAAAAAATCAGAAATCACTTGTTTTTTCGATAAATCGATCGATTTCTTCGATAAATCGAAAAATCGGTATTGGAATTTTGAAATCTCGAGCCAAACTTCGAAAAATCGCGATTTTTATCGATAAATGGACCGATTTCTTCGATAAATCAACCGGAGGTTTTAAAATTAGAAATCGCTTGTTTTTTCGAAAAATCGGTCGATTTTATCAATAAATCGACCGATTTCTTCGATAAATCAAACCAAACCGATTTCAAATTTTGAATCAAAATTTTAAATTTAATTTGTGATTTACCGATATCCAGCCGCCGCGATTTCATGGTAAATCGCGATTTGCCGCGATTTATGGACAAATTTTGAACAGTGGCAATTTTCCCAGAGAACGAAACCGGATCTCGTATTCTCGTGCCATCGCTCCGTCGCATCGCGCGGGCGCGGCGGCGGCGAAAGGAGGGCCTTCCCGAGATAAATGTCTGGACCGCAGGAAGGCCCGCAAAATCACGGCCCGTCTGCCCTCGGATGGACGGTCTCGCGAAGTTGGATCGCAATTCAGTTTGCGATCATAGGCTAGCCAACGATGGGCCTCCATAGTGGTGATCATACGGGCCGTGACTAATGACGGCTACGGGCCCCCGCCGGCCGCCGCGCCCCCGTCACTCCCACGGTCCAACCACTAGCAGCCGCGGAGAGCCGGAGAAGAGCGGGGTTGCAGACTTGCAGTGGCATGGACCAGGCGGCGGAGGTAGCCATGGGGGACGAAGAGGAGCTGGCGGCGGAGAAGCACGTCCGCTACATCGTCACCGTAGAGAAGGTAGGCGCCTCCGACCCCCCGCTCCACCTCCCGCTCGCATGCCGGCTGCCTACAGCAACAGCTCCTCCTTGTGGCCGCAGAAGAAGGACTCGTTCGAGTCGCTGGTGATGGAGCACATCCGGCTCAACGGCGCCTACTGGGGCCTCACCACGCTCGACCTCCTCCACAAGCTCCACGCCGTCGACGCCGGTGAGGTCATCGACTGGATCATGTCGTGCTACCACCCCGAATCTGGTACCGCAGAGAGGGGAGAAAAGCTCCCCTTTTTTTGGTTTTGCGCCTTGGACCCTTGAGAGGGCGATTCTTGATTTGGGTGGTGTTCTTGGGGTGCGGCTGTGCAGGTGGATTTGGAGGGAACGTTGGGCACGACCCGCACGTCCTCTACACGCTCAGCGCCGTGCAGGTCCTGTGCCTCTTTGATCGGCTTGATGTACTTGATGCCGACAAGGTTGCTGATTGTATCCTTTTTCGAGATCTGAGTTAGGTTCATGCTGTTTTAGTAGATTTGCAAACGTTATCTTCCCAATGCCCTGTTCTTTATACAGATGTGTTAACCTGCACCGTAGAATCCATCCTCCACGAATTTCCTCAGTGAATGCACCATGACACAATGCCAAAATTTTTATCTACTAGTGCATTCAGGATACAATATGTGTGATACTATTCGGTTGATGATTGGTCCTACTGCCGCAGCAGAATTTGGAAACAATAACCTGCCGCAGTTTCTAGTTCTAGGTGCTTCGTTGTCTTGTAGTCTTGACTTAAATTGAACACCGTAAATCATGAAATAAAGGACTATGAGATAACAGTTCTGTAGTTGTTTTGGACCTTTTGGTAGGTCTATAATATCCTGAATAATTTCAAGTAGCCACATTCTGAGCGTGATATCTTGTGTTCTGCTATTTCCTATCTAAATCATGTCAGATATTTCTGGACTTCAAAATGAGGATGGATCATTTTCTGGTGATATTTGGGGTGAAGTTGACACTAGGTAAAAATCTTAATGGTCCTTTTGAATTCTTATGTTTTTTATTTGAACACAACTGCTATAGTGCTATGTGAGGTACTAATAGAAACTTAAAACATTTATTTTGTAGGTTCTCGTATATTTCCGTATGCACCTTATCGTTACTGCACCGACTCAATAAAATTAATGTGGAAAAGGCTGTAGATTATATTGTGAGCTGTAAAAACGTGGATGGTGGATTTGGAGCTATGCCAGGAGGGGAGTCTCATGCTGGGCAGAGTATGTATTATCTTGGATTTTTTTGAAATCCTGTTTTAGGTTACATGAGTAAAACTATAATTTAATTAATTGTTTTTATCATATCATGAAATACAGTATATCTGTATTCCTATTTATATTATGGAGGAAAAAAAGAACGGAATTGCTAATTCTGGACCACATTTTTAGCCAATCCGCTAATCCTGGGATGCATTAGGATTAACTTTTCAGAATACCAGCAAATTACAGGACTAAAGCCATTCCATTCAGAAAAGATATAAACTTTTACTATTGCAGCCTAGCAACTTTTAATAATTAGTCATTTCCATTGGCTTGTCGTAGCATCGTACTAAAGTTAGATATTGCCATGTTGTCCAGAAATTTGCATTTTCTTTACAAGATTATTTTGTCTCCTTTTATTTTTCTCCAAGTTATCACTTTATTGCTGTCAGATAACCTTGACATCCTGTTTACATTTCTGTGCAGTATTTTGTTGTGTTGGTGCTCTTGCAATCACTGGCTCTTTGCATCATGTTGATAGAGATCTCCTTGGATGGTGGCTTTGTGAGCGCCAGTGTAGAGAGGGAGGGCTCAATGGGCGGCCTGAGAAACTTGCTGATGTGAGAGATTTACTGCCCTTTTTTCAGATTGTGCATCTTTGCATTTTTGGGTATACCATGACACCATAGATTTAATTGAACTGCTCACTCTAGGTGTGCTACTCGTGGTGGGTGTTATCAAGCTTGATAATGATTGATAGAGTGCACTGGATTGACAAGGATAAACTAGTAAAATTCATACTAAACTGTCAGGTAACTGCTTGCTGTTCATGACTCTGATATTTTGACAATTATGTGTCCAATACCAAAAGACCAGTTTTTTCTGTTTCCTTATATGCTGCGCATAAAATCTTATTCATTGGCAGGACAAAGAAAATGGTGGAATTTCGGACAGACCAGATAATGCGGTAGATATCTACCACACATACTTTGGAGTTGCAGGTGATCTTATGTTTCTCCCCACAGCGTGATATTTTAGCATAGGGATCTTGTAGTATGGTATTTGACTGTATTGAAACTGTAAGCCCTTTGCTGATTCCGTTGGCCTGTTGCAAGCAGGGCTTTCATTGATGGAGTACCCTGGAGTGAAGCCTACTGATCCTGCCTATGCGCTGCCAGTGGATGTTGTCAACCGGATTTTCTTGAGAAAATAACAATAGCATTTTGGTGCATGAGATTTGCTCAACAGATGATGCTGTACAATGTGGATGATTTGGTCCAAACCCCATATTTACCTGAAAATCCTAACAGTTTGTTCTGTGGAAGAGTGATAAATTGAAGGATGTAGAATCAAATTCAAATGCAATCAAGAATAGCTCGCCCAAATAGTATAATGTCATGTCTTTTAAACTGCTCTTGGTCAGCAGTATGCTTTTACTAACTGGAGTTGCATTGTTAAACAGAGCTGCGAACAATGGTTGGCTGAATCTTGTATATGTATGTTAAAAGAATGTTTCACTATAGCACTTGCCAGTTGTGTTGATCTGATTCTTCACGCTTACCAACTCATTTCGCAACGTAAAAGAATGTTTCACTATAGCACTTGCCAGTTGTTCTTCACGCTTACCAACTCATTTCGCAACGTATTCCAAGGGAAGTTTTGCTTTTGAAAGAGCGATCGCCAGGCCCACTGGCTTGCCGCACTCCATTCGTTCGTTCGACCTGAATTGCTCCGATGTGAATAGTGTGGAACAACATTCTTTGCTACTACGGAATGGCCTAATCATTTTGTTTTCGCCACTCTTTGTTAGAACTGCACGGAGAATTTGCAGGCCGCTAGTGTTTAAGTAGAAACCGCAGCAGCAAAAGTGCTCAGCTGCAAAGAACACACTTGCAGGAAATAAACGGGCAACACATAGATTGATTGAACGTAAGAACAACAATATTTGATAATGCTGCATAGGATTGATTGACCGTAAGAACAACAATATTTGATAATGCTGCATAGGATCATATGATCGTATAACAAAGATCATAACAAGACAACAACAAACGACTACCTAACACAGAAATTCAAGGTGGCACCTACACGACAACTACAATCCTCCCTAATTAAACTTCAGATTTACACTACATAATTGCTCTAGTTAGAGAAACGCGCAACACTGATTCGCCAGTTGCTACTTTCTGCCAGGGGGGCTGTTCATCCAGTCTATCAGTGTCTGAAGGTTGGTCAAGGATGCAGATTTGCAGAGCTCACTTCCAGAGCATGCTCGACAAGATTGGCGGCTGGCTATTGTTGCTGGCGGCGATGCCTTGATGTAGCGGGCTTCCAGTGCCACCAGATGATTCACTCAATGTACCTCTTGAAGGGGGGCTACTGGGCCCCATCCCGGTGGTCGGAGCAACCTTTGGTGGTGCGGACGCGGGGTCCGAAGGAGCCTGCTGCTTTGATGCCTTTTTCCCGTCAGCATTGAAGCTCCCCACTACTATCTGCAGATAATACAAGTAACACTGGTAATCAATATCACTGTATTGTGCATAAAATCCATAAAAGCAATAGTAAAACTGACCATAATTAGAGCATCTCATGTTTTTACAACATAAAATGTTGCAACGCTGGAAAGCTACTTACAGGACACCTAATCAAGTTTGGAACACAGTTCCACTTTGATTAATGAAAGAATGTGGGAAAATTGCAGTAGATGTCAAACCTATGAAGCAATATTCTACAGCAAGTTATATTGTTTCTAATAACGAGCTTGCGTTTAGTAGAAGGTATAAAATAATACCTGGATAGGTGAAGCTGCTATGAGAAGTCCAGCAACCCCACCACCCAAGAGACGACCATCAGGACCAGCTAATGAAACACTGAGTCCCCCAGTTCGGCTACGCTGGCCTCCGTTGTCCGTTAGAAGGAATGACCCAGACAGTGACAGTATCTCAAATCGGCCCTGTGGTGGGGAAAAAAAGGAGTAATCAGCATTCACGATACATATTCTACTACTTTCTACTTGGACAGAACATACACAACTTTGCAGGAAGTTTACTACCAACAGCACAAAACATGATCTTTACTTGACAAAATTGTCTCCTACTCTATTAGCTTGCACAGTTACACTGGTTAAAAATACTAACCTCATATGTTACAGTTCCACCTGAAGTAGCAGTTTGGCGAAGCGTGACATTTGATATAGCACCATTTGCTGACAGAACACAAACTGCACGAGTTCCATGCTGAGAAAATGACATAATCTTGGCTGACACATCCTGAAAAAGTAGAATGGATGTGTTTTTCGGTAAATTCGGAAAAACAGAACTAACACCTTCAGAACCCACTATCTTAAACTTTATAAAAGAAGGCAATGCAGCATTGATGTTAAGCAAGGATTTTTTTTTAAAAAAAAAAATTGTAGCAAAGCAACAGTAATAAAAATCATGAGCAACATGAATTATGGTCAAAGTGTAAATCTTCTAAAGCACACAAAAAAGGCAGGTCACAGTAACATTGGTTCAATGCAGACTGGATTTTGTGCCCAATGAGCAGGTACAACAATTAGATGTAATTACCAAAAGACCATCGAAAAAAGGATATCAAGCATGAAGGTTAAATGAAATTTACAAGCCAGAAATAGGAGGATAAACTAGAAATATTGCATAATATTATCAGGAGGGGATTTTGTGCCATGCATTACTCTACACTCAGAAGTCAGAATAACCATGGTAGAAAGGCACATAAACACAAATCGACAATTTAGTATAAAGTTGGAATTAGTCAATGCTTCAAATTACAAGCTTCAATCTGGCAATTCAACTTGACCTAAGATGTTAAGACTATGGCATGCTATACCTCTCCAGCTTGAACTGTAATAACATGAGGTGTAAATCCAACCCCTGCTGACCCTGCAAGATGGCTTTAATTAGGACTAAGATCAGCTGTGTAAGGGAAAAAATCTTAAGCAAAGATGAAGTCAACACACATCGATTTCACATTAAGTGATCCAGCTGCACATTAAACATCCTCAACAATGCATTGACACTAGACCAAAAAAAACACTGACACATGAATCACTGAACAATTGTAGGTAAACCTGTCCAGCAATTATCTACATTTTACACTAAAATTAATGAAAAGAAAAAAAAAAGAAGGGAGAAAAGGTTAGGAGGATAATTTCCCTAGCAGTTCACCCTTCGCCTTCAGTTCTAACCTTGTAGATCTATCTACCCTCTAGCCAATTAGCAAACTTAAAGTCAGTTCAAAGACAATTTTTTTTTCTAATATTGTACTATAAGAGTTATCCATAAGGGTACAAAGAAAAGTTTTTTCTTCAATTCTTAGTAATCTTCCCCGTGGGGATTGTAGTTCAATTGGTCAGAGCACCACCCTGTCAAGGAGGAAGCTGCGGGTTCGAGCCCCATCAGTCCCAAACTAGGGTTCAATGAATGGAGAAATTGAGCCTAAAAATCGTAGCAAAATATTAAGAAGGCAAATAGCGTCCACCACACACAGTATAATGATAGGGAATGGAGATATTACCAACAGCATCCATGCGCGGCTTGTTGGTAGACCCCTTGGGCCGGCCCCGCTTCTTCCCTCCGTCCGGCGACGCCAACGGCACAAGGCTCGCCGGCTTCGACGGCGTGGGTGAGAACGGCCCAGAAGCACCCTGCGCCACCGCCGTCGGCCCTGCAGCCGTCGACGCAGTCACCAATGCCAACGACATGGACCCATCGGGCCCGTACTTCCTTGGCCGCCCGCGCTTCTTCTTGGCCCCAGGTTCCCCTGAGTCCGGCAGCGCCCCCGTGCCATTGCCTCTGCCGGTGGATATGTTTGGGCCGGTTGCCGCAGCACCCGGTTGGTAAGCCGGCGGCGCGACTGCGGAGCTCACAGGGGTGAACACAGGGGTGCCGTCCGCGGTGTACGCCATGCGCACGCTCTGCATAGCTGCGGAGGACGCCGGCGCCGGCGCCGGCGGACTCTTCGGCATGCCGAACAGATCCCTACCAGCAATTAGCCCCCCTTGCTCGGACCTCACCTCCATGACTGCAAGTCTGCAACCGGCTCTTGGACTAGAACTCTAAAAGCTGCAATTTTTATCCACTAAACGAGAACTCACGAGGGCTCATGCGAAGTTAGGATTAGGGATTAAAACGCTGCGAAAACCCATAAACCCCTCGCTGCTCAGAGATGAGATCTTTCTTGCAAGAAACCCAGAGTGTAACAGCTCAAGCGCCGGCTTGGAAGGAAAGGAAAACTAGAGAGAAATGGAAATAGAAGAATACTATAATTACTTGAAGAAGAAATTGGAAAGGAAAAATGGTAAAATCTCTAAAAAAAAAGGGAACTGAAAATACCAGGCTTGAGTCAGGATTTAGCAAACAAATCACAGAAATGGCAGATCCCCTTCTTTTCCCGGATTTTGCAAGCAAAAAAAGCCCCAAGGAATCACCAGTTTCAGACACAACAGTTGCAGCAAGCAAAGGCAGGACAAAGAAAGAAAATTATCTGAGGAGAGGAGGGAAAAAAATGTAAAACAACAAGCACACTGCCACACTCCTCTGACCCAAAATGGAGCTCAGGAGCAGGAAGACATCACAGCCTCACTCTAGTACCACACAAGGAGAAGAACAAATTAGGGATTTTGGCAACCCAGCTCTCATGATTTCCTCCTTACAAGCTCTAATATATCCCCTTTTCTCACCCCTTTTTTTTCTCCTCTCTAGTTCAGTAGTTCACACGCACTCTTTCTTTTTCCTAATTAACAAAAAGGATTTTGTCAGGGAAAGAAAAAATAGGCAGCAGGTAAGTAAAGCACGCCAAAATTGCCTTTGGGAGAAATATTTGCTGTAGCAGATAAGAAGAGGAGTAGATGGATGCAGTGGTCTACCTCATTTGACCCCAGCACTTCTGATATTTACTTTGGGATCCCCCTCTCAGCTTTTGGCCTTTACTTGCCCTCTCTTTTCTCTCTCTCGTTCCACTGGCTGGCTACTGTGGCCGCTGGCATGCAGAGCCCCCGGACAAAGAGCACGTTTTTGTTTGACTAGTCGAGGACCTGTGCTTCGCGCGTGGATTGGAGGAGGAGGAGGCGTGGATCGGTGGGGACTTATCTGGCGGGGTTGGCGCTGGCGTGTGGATTAGTGGAGAAGAGGGCCGAGATCGGTGTGAAGCAACCGTTAGATTAAATTGAATGGTTCAGATTGTTTTGATGAGCCATCACTCACCACCACAACAGTCTTTTAGGAGTAAAGATAAAGATAAAGACTAGATTGGACACAACGAGTATGAGTTTACTAGTAAGAGGTAAGAGCCAACTAATTGGCCCGAAAGGAGCCAAAGAATATGAATTGTGAATGCTGGCATGAATAGAATTAAACATCCATGATAGTTAGAAGGAATTTTGTCTAGATTAGTTTTTTATCCAACGGCGAAAGTTAGTTTACTGTGATGTATAACTTCTTTGTTGTAAACATAAAATTTGACTTAATAGAGAAGTGATGTTTAACAAAGAAGTTGTCTCAACATTCGCGGGAAGCCCCTGCAATGGTTTTGTACATTAAAATCTGATTAATTTTCTGTTGTCTTGTCTTTCCTTCTCTTCTTTTATTTTTCTTTTCTTTTTTTTGACTTACATCTGTACCTATTTTTTGAGTAATATATGACTAGGAAATCCTCTGCTGTCTTTAACCCTAAAAGCATTTAATCCTACACCCTCCACGGCAAAGTGTTAAGTTTTTTTTTTTCCCAATGCGTAGTGATTCTTGATAACTGCAGCCATATTAAATGCTTGGTTATTTGGAATTGCAAAGGCAGTGTGGCCCAAGCACGAGAGATTGAGTGCATGCCAAGACAGGCTAAACAAATCGAATAAACCTTTTGCGTTCTAAACACTTTATCTTATCTAACTTGTAAACCACGTGTAGTCAGCGGAATCCCCTTCTTTCTCCTGCTTGTTTCCATTAGCTTTAGCTTCTGCGGTTTTGTATTATATATCTTCGCTGTTAACTAGCATATGATACGAATACTTGTAACGCTGTTAACCCGCAAAGCCTATGCTCATCTTACAGGACATTGCCCTATGCCTAAACCTTTCAAGTGGATTTGGAAATCCTGCTGCTTGTCTAAGACCAAAGTTTTCTTTTGGCTTCTTGTACATGACTGTCTTAATACCCGAGACATACTCCAGAGAAAGAACTTCCACCTGCCGTCCTACTGTTGTCAACTCTATTCATCGGGGATCTAGAAACATCAGGTCATCTCTTCTTTACCTACAATTTTACAAGATCTTGTTGATTGAGGATCTACAATCTAATACCATAGACAGATGATGTGCTTTAGTGGGTTACTGATTTTAAAAGAATTTTCAACCATAAATTCTTTATAGAAGTCCTTATCGTTCAAACGTGAACTATCTGGAGACTAAGAAACGAGAGGATTTTCAATGGCGTCAACGTTTTTATCCAGAGGTGGGGACGCCTTTTCAAAGATCAATTCGCTATGTCGCTGCTTAGATCGACCAAGAAATTTCTAGTTCACATGCAGTTTTGGTTTCATGACATAGACTAATTGTTTTCTTGTAGCTTTCCCTTGCTCTTCTCCTCTTTTCTTTTTTCTTTTTCTTTTTCTTTATTCCTGTACATAACCTTTTCTATCTTTAATAAAGTCATAGTGGGCCATCGCCCACTGTTTTCTATCAAAAAAAAATAGTAACGCTGTCGATTACGAAAATAGGGTCATTTGACCAATATTTTGTTTCAGATGATATATGACCAAGAAATGGTGGTATAAGTCCAAGTTTGATAGCTCTGTCCACATAGAATAATTTCAGCATAAACCCAAAGAAACCAGCAAGTGATGGGTAATACCTTGGCACGCCTATTTGGATCGTGAGAAGTTGATATGCACTGGGATTTGTTGCGTTATAGATTCTTCTCTGAAAAAAGTTTTAGTTTTTTTGATAATAGAAAAAAGTTTTAGGCAGAAACAATGAAACGGAATCACCAAGAATATACTTCATCATCCTTGACATGGAAAAAAAGGGTGAGAATCATTCTATGTAATAAAACTGGATATACTTCAAATCAACCTTGCCCATGCATGCTTGCAAGTACGGTTTACACTAAGTCGGCATCCATAAGCAGTATAAGATTGCACAGTTTCACTCTCCTCAAAATACAAGGAATTTTAACATCCTTATACCTTGAATTAGACTGTCTCCAACGGATTCCCTTCAGGCGGGATTCCGTTCTTGAAGGAATCCTGCTCCTTCATGGCTCAACAGATTCCTTTCATTGTTCCTTACGAAAGGATTCTCTTTTCCATTCCCTTCAGGAAGGAATTCTCTCTTCTTTTTTATATCATTCCCTTCGAAGGAATGCTGTTGGAGATGGTGAAAAATAAAGGGAACGAATATGGGAAGGGAATGGGGATGGGAAGGAAATGAAGGGAAAATGGTTAAAGATAGTCTTATAATCGTCCATGATCCTACGTATAGAGCACTTGTGATGACCCAACAAAGGTGGTCAGAATCAGAGAGACGACAACATTGGTGGCCAGCAGCCAGAGCAGCGAGAGAGGAGGGAGATGAGAGTGAAAGAGCGTATAATTTGTAAATGTCAAATATACCCTTGACATGGTACCTTTAAGTACCCGATATATAATGGTACCTCTCCAAGGATGCTAAAATCTCCCTCCAAATATATTATTTCTCTTCGTGATGTTTGATGTTTGTGTTCAGAAATGGATCATAGCTAAATTGAATTTTGAATAACTTTAAGAGCTTATCGAAGCGTCTTCTAGATTCTAAATAGAAACCGTGCTTGTGGTCCCACAAGCATGTCAAAAGCAGCTGAATAAAAGAAAAGAGGACAAAAACGCTTGGTGCTTGTTTTTAACCCGATTGGGGTCAAGACAGGAAGTGATGAGTTCAGTGATGGCGTCGGCGTTTTTATCTTGGAGTTGACCACCAGCACGGTTAAATAGATGTTTAGCTGCTAGGCCCATAGAGATCTTTAATATATTTTTATCTGCTTCTATGAGCTACGGTGTAAAAAGTGTTCTCACCGCCCTTGAATGGATTACCGGAGTGACTTAAAGAAAAATCATCCAGATCACGCACTAATTCTGCTCTAATTCTATTTTTTTTGCCTGCACCTATCGAAACAAGAACAGGATGGCCGGGGGACATGCGTCCTGTTCTTGCTCCTCCTGACGCAGAATCATACAACAGGTGTCTCCCGAGACGCTTTGTTAATTGCTAATAGGCGTGGCTCCAATTTTTCTGACGGATTATACGCCGTTTTTTCCCCCTCCTTTATGCTCAGCGTGGAAGTATTCTATTCTGGCTGTGTCGACACGACCGAGCTTATCCTTAGCCTGAAGTGACAAACAAAAACGCAGGAAAAGGAGCGATTTTTTCGTTAATTTCTGGACGCATTCGCGCGAGAGAGATGGGAACAGGTGGAAACAGATCGAGGCCGATGTTTCTTCGTGCCAAATCACTCTCCCTTTCGGAATCTGTGGACTATTATGGCTGCCCCTCGAACTGTTTGTTGAGCAGGCAAGTGATACTGATATGATGCTCTTAATTACTGTGCTGCGGTGCTGCTGCTTCAGAGATGGAATCGCTGAGAGCGAGAGGAAGCTCATCGCGAGCTCACTTGCAGGCGTTCGTTTTTATGCAAGATTTTGTGGGAAATAGCTCGAATCTCGTAGCCATGAATCTTCATCATCTTGCTCAGCCAAGAAAGGCATCAGCTCCTTTTTGCTGACACCTTTTTTTTTTTTGATCATCCCATGGAATTTTCAGTATATCGGAACACTCGACTGGTTGGCAGAATCACAGAGAAAAAATCTGCCCAATTTGATCGGTAGTGCAACAGTTATGCACATAAAGTTCAGTAAATCAAGCTACCTTTTCAGATTCCAAATGATTAGTCCAACCTAGAGATATATAATCTCACAAGTGTATACAGCAGGTCACACAAAATTCCCAACCAAAGTTGGAATTCGGAGAAGAAGTATTTACCACTAAAAAGAACATAAAGGATGCGTGCTTGCTGGCTCTGCCTGCCTGCCTGCCTGTCCTCACTCTGGTCAGAAGAAAAAACTTCTCTTTTTTGGTGGAGCCCTCCATACACACTCCCATAAAGACTCGAAAGCGTAATTTAAGAAAAAAAATCAAGAAAAGAAGAAGCAAAACAGGAATTGAGAGTTGGGACCCTTACAAGTGGTTGTTAAGCAAGACAAGAAAAAAGAAGAAAAAAAAGGAAGCCTTGTCAAATCAAAAATAGCCCGGGAGAAAACAAGAGCATGAGCAACTGGTGAAAAGGAAACCAAAAACAACGCGCCCCCCCCCCCCGGCGCGCGCGTCCGTGACCTGACGATCCATTCGGGGCATATGGCGTTTGCAGTGAATCCATGAGCTCGTCACAGGCAGCTCGTCGCAGGCCCTCCAGGCTCTGAAGATACAGCCGTTTCGGCAACGATTTGATTGCTCAACCGCAGGCGAGAGGGAAAAGGCGCCCCAACTGTTTCCTCCTATCATCCTATGTTTCATCGCCGCACCGTAACTGCAGCCTCACTGATTACTCCCTTGCCGGCGTGTCGTTGTTGTCTTCTTTTTACATAAGAGCATCTCCTGTAGATGCTTTAAAATGGGTCCCTATATATACTCTCTCTAAATCACTATTTGCTCTCTATATTTTCATCCTCTACAGCAGAAACTCTATCTAGAGAAACTATAGAGGTTGATACAGAGAGCCTCCAAATTTAGAGGTTCGGAGAGAGAAACTCTAAATTTAGAGGCTGAGATAGAGACTTTGCTGGAGGATGAAAAACTCTAAATATAGAGAAGATTATGTTTTAGAGTCTCTATTGGAGATGCTCTAAAGTCCTATTTTGCTATTGGACTCTGCAGCTTTACTCTCTTTTTTTTTTTCCAAATTAACCATTTGCCTCTGATTTTGCGGATCAAGGGACTAGGTTAATCCAATTTTGGTTTTAAGAAACAAAACTAGACAACACCAAAGTTCGGGTGACTAAAAGAGAACTTTTTCGTAAACTCATAAGGTGATGATACAATCAGTTTTTTGGGGCGTATAGATACATCATGTTTGGTTGCGGGTATCTATCAGGTGTCTAGCTAGTAGACATCTGATCACTATGTGGATACAAGTGATAATGTTTGGTTCTCCTAATTGGTTGGGCCTGCTTCGCTATGAAATTGCTTGGTTACTTGTATAGTTGCATGAGACTGGGTGAATGCAAGAGATGAGAGGTGATCAAGATGCATCGCAGCTGGTGCGAGTCAGGCATATAAGATACATCCAAAATCCATGTTTCTCTATATCTAGATTATAAGCGGATATTTTTGCATTTCACAAGCTAGGATCATGCATAAATACATGCAACAAAAACACCATCTATGTGAGCAAACTTGGTCAAGCAACGACTCGGGAAAAAATGAGGCGATGAGTCAGGGCAGGGGCGGCGGCTCGAGTTCTTGGGCCAAACCTTCCCAAGTTTTTGTGTTAGGACGCTGTGCGGGGATGGCGGCTCAAGTTCTCGGGCCAAAATGTCCCGAGTTTTTGTGTTAAGGATGCTGTGCAAAGTTTGTTCTCCACGATGACGTCAACTTTTATCGGTTTGCAGATATGGTCGACAAAAGCAGATTAGAGAAGAATAGTGGAGGAGCATGATTGGGGTATTCGTGCATCATCTCTACTAAGGAAAAAACATGTATATTAAAACGTGCAAACAATTTTTAGTATGACATTATAGGAACTATACCACGCATGCTACAAATGCTTGATCCGGATGAGAGAAATGCAAGTTGATCTTAATACTGCTTTTAGTAGGTGTTAGTTTTATAGGTAGAGTTGTGTTGTAATAGTTTTTCATATGGTCATAACTCTTTGGTTAATGTTTTAATATAAATTCTATTGTTAAAAAAAGAACAACATCTCCACGTACAAGGGTAAGCCAGACCATGCGCATGTGAACAAACGGCCCCTACTTGGACCGGCCTGAAGTGATAGCCGGAGAACCCCCGTGTTCTTGTGTTACTTGAATGCCGCTGTACTGCATGCGTCCGGCTAGACGTAGGGCCTCGTCGAGTAAATGCACACGTCGCAAAAGGGGGAGACGGATGGGGCCGTGTACCGCAGTCGATATGAATCTGATTGTTTGTTTCCTCCCGGGAAAAGGGAAAAGAAACCGCGGCTAGCTGTCCTTGAGAAAAGTTTGCGAAGAACTCCTGCCAAATCGCACCATCAACACTGCTTAGATCATCTCCATCAGAAACCTACGTTATAAAAAATTTCTTTATACTTTATACTATACTATAAAAGATTTCTTTATTCAGTAAAGCCTCTATTCCTGAAAAGTCTAATAAACAATGTTTGGCAACCACTGGTTAGAGCATCTCCATCAACATCCTCATTTTTCACCCTCTATATCCAGTATTACATCTATCCATATCACTATTTAGCTACCTGTTCAAAACTATCTCTAGCAACAATACTTATATCACACTCTCTGTCTTCTCTCACCTATATTTTAGTAATAAGTCCCAACCGCCATACGAACCACCATATAAACCGCTTTATATTTGTACAATGTTTTATCGACGAGTATTCTGCACGGTACGTACAATAATGAAAGTTAAAATTAAACTGAAATTATTTTTTCTTTTTTATTTATTTTTATTCCTTTTCCTTCACTCTCTTTTCTCCTATTTCCTTTGCTATTTTTTTGAATTAGGGGCACACTTTCCCCTTCACTCTCCTCTCACTTGTCTCCTCCACCACCGCCTTCTCTAACCCCCGTCTCCTCCTCCGCTGCCTCCTCTTCCACCCCAACCCCTGTTTCCTCCACCCCCCGTCTCCTCCACCGTCGCCTCCCCCACCCCTCGTCTCTTCTGTCACCTCCTCCACCCCCATCTCCTCCGCCATCGCCTTCCCTACACCTCGTCTCCTCCACCGCCTTCATCCCCCGTCTCCTCCTCCACCCCCACCCCCATCTCCTTCACCGCTGCCTCCCCCACTCCTCGTCTCCTCCACCCCTATCTCCACCGCCACTGCCTCCCCCACCCCTCGTCTCCTCCGCCTCCGCCGCCTCCTTCGGCCCTGTCTCCTCCGCCGCCACCACCTCCACCCCCACCCTCGTCTGCTCTGCCACCGCCTCCTCCACCCCTCGTCTCCTCTGTTACCGTCTCCTCCGCCCCTCATTTCACTCGCCCCTTTTCTACCATCTCCCTGCCCTCCCAGCGTTGACGTCGAAACCCTAGCCAGAGGTGGTGCGATGATGGTGGCCATGGTGTAGTAGTGCGCCCAGTCCAGTTCATCCAACGGTGGTCGGCAACGTCATCCTCTGTGGCGCAGGGTTCCCGCACATTCCACACGCGCGTGGGAGTGACCGACGGTTGCTACTACCTTGCCTACACAGTGATTTGGCGAGTGAACAAGAATTCCTCAATTTGCGATTTCTCTTTCTAGATTTGAGAGTCTGCTGGGTGGATATTTTTGTTGTAATTCATTCCAATTTAGGGTCTTCAGTAATATAAGGAGCCTGTTGGGCGTGCTCTTCCTGCTACTTTTTTCCTTTGACAATTGCTTACTACTACTGGTCAGCATGCTCGCTACCTTTAGATCACGGACTGACTGAGTAATCGAGCGAGCACTCGGCCTCCTCGGGCCACAAATATTTGTCACATAGAAATACATATTCTTGGTAGTGGAAGAAATGAGTCTTTAAAACATTATTCCCTACGATATCCATCCAATCTCTAAAATTCCATGGCACTTTAAACTACATTTTCTAAAAGATTTCTTTCTCCAGCACACACTCTATCTCTAAAAAGTTTAAAGAACCACTTGGGATGCTTATTTATGGATATATTTTTAAATATTTAGATTGCGTACCAAAAAATCATCTGTACTGTAGAGTACATCCATAATGTTGTAAATTTATTAGGTTTTATAAACAAGATATTGTAGTAATTATTGGTCAAATTATATTTTCGAAACAAACTCGATGTCAAACGATACATATTTCAATATTTATGACTAATGGGAATATCATATATGATGTATAAGAGTCCCATCTCTATGCGGTGGAATCACGATCGATGATGTATGTTTCAAAACCTATGTGGTTCTTCTCTGGTGCTGAAATTATTTTATTATCTATTGAAAACGGAACTTTGACCACTTTAAACAATGAGCTTCAAAAAACTGAAACCGATAATCAATGTCAAATTTCACTCGTGACTTCAAGATTTTCGAGAAATAATATCAAAAGGTAAAAGCATTAATCTAATCAAGTAATCTGTTGGGCTCTGCTTTGTCATGCAAAACTTCGTTCACACCTTAATTTGTAAATAATAAACCCCACTCATGTGCACAACTTGTAAAGCTAGTGTTTGATTGTTTGCCCTAATTGTAGGTCGCCATGCTTTATTATTCGTGTATTCCTGCCTGACCTGTTCTTTGCAACTGAAAAGCAGCGATGTATTGTAATACAATAGTTGAGGGCTCTTAAAAAAAGGCTCGGAGTGGCTAATAAATATATTAAAAAATAGTTTTGGGTGCTTTGAGAAAAACCATTAAAAGCCTTAAAAACGGCTATATAGTGTTACAACGTTTGACTGGTATAAAATAATAAATTTTTAGCTATACCTTTAATGTAAATTTAGGCTGAAGAGAACAAAGAAGCCCGTGCTTTGTAGACTCAATTATTTTGCTGAAATAATTAAAAAAGTGTTTTTTATGGGCACGACTAGGAAACGCTGTAGCGTTTATCCCCGCGTGAATAGCACAGGAATGCAACAAAAAAAAAGTTGGCCAAATTTCGTTGCTTCGCACAGTGTAGCGGCTCCATGTTTCCTGCAAACTTAACAACGTGGGCAAGTTTTGCGGAGGAAGAGCAACTACGGCCCTATTTGGAAGCATAGTATTTTCATAGTTTCTAGATAATACTATGGTTTAAGAGAATATCATAGTATTTTATACCATGAGGTTTTTGGTTACTTCTAAAAAAACTCTGTATTGAAAACCATAGTTTTGCCAATACTATGGTTTTTTTTGGAGTATTGTAAACTCTAGTCTAAGCTAAAGTTTTTACCGCGCACTGGAAAAAGATTTGGTAAAACCATAGTATGTCATCCAAAAACTTTGTAGCCAAACAATTTGTAGTTCCAAGAAATACCATGGTTTCAATGGAGTTAGGTAAAACCATGGTATTTATGGTAAAACAATTGGCAAACTTATGTATTGCAAAACCATAGTATTGAAAAACCTTCTTTCAAACAGGGCCTACACCTGCGTTGTTTGGATGGATTCATTCTTTTGTGGGCCATATCACAATTCTTTCACTTTTTTCTTTCTAAGATTAAACTATCTTTATTAGATTTCACGTACCATCATGTTTCATGTATGAACAACTGTTAGGTGGCATCAATTATTATGTATCATTGAGGGTCGGGGTATTGATGAGTATCAAGGTATCGTCACGTATCTAGTATCGGGTATCATCGAGTTTTCGAGTATCATCGAGTATCAAATACTATTGAGTTTTAATGAACTCGAATATCATCGAGTATCAAATACCATTGAGTTTTAATGAACAAATATTATATAGTATCGTTGAGTATTAGGTATCATATAGTATTGGGTATCAAGAACAAGTATCATATAGTGTCGTTGAGTATCGAATATTATGGAGCATCGAATATCATGAACAAGTATTATATAGTATCGCTAAGTATCGGGTGTCAACAACAAGTATCATATAATGTCATTGACTATTGGATATCGTTGAGTATCAAGTATCATGAACAAGTATCATATAGTATCATTGAGTATCGAGTATCATATAGTATCGAGCATCTTGTAGTATCGGGTATCAAGAACAAGTATCATATAGTGTCATTGAGTATTGAGCCGAGTATCATCAAGTATTAGGTGTCGTCAAGTATCGATTATCATAAACAAGTATCATATAGTATCATTGAGTATTTGATATCGTCAAACGAGTATAGGGTATCAAGAACAAGTATCATATAGTGTCATTGAGTATCGGATATCGTCGAGTACTGAGTCGGGTATCATCAAGTATTGGGTGTCGTCAAGTATCGGTTATCATATACAAGTATCATATAGTACCATTGAGTATCAGACATCGTTAAATGAGTATTGGGTATCAAGAACAAGTATCATATAGTGTCATTGAATATCGGATATCGTCGAGTATCGAGTCGGATATCATCAAGTATTGAGTGTCGTCGAGTATCAGTTATCATGAACAAGTACCATATAGTATCATTGAGTATCGGATATCATCAAAACATTGGGTATTATGAACAAGTATCATATAGTATATATTGTTGAGTATCGAGCTATCATCAGGTACCCGATACAACTACTCATGATTAGGTATCGTCCAATATCATGTATCATAGAGTATCACAATATCATCTAGTTCCATGTATGGTCGAGTATCATAAGTATCGGTTCCTGCTTGAATTTATCGTGATACTGATTAATAACATTTTTTATAGAAAAATACCCAACAAAAATACACAATATTCCCTCTTTCTATCACACTTCTTGCAACAAGTGATCACTTCGCCTTCTTCATCATTGTCATACTGACATGACCCATCAAAAACGCTAGCGTGCCACACGTTCGGAGTCTTAGGGTGGCTTCTCAAAGAATAGAGCACTTGTGATGAATCGATCACCGAGGAACCTCTAGATTGACTATATCAATTAAACCCCTCTGATTGGTTGGGATGTGGGGGAGGCTACATATATGACGGGGTAGCTAGGCTTGTTAGCTATGTTTGATTCACTACCAATATATTTTGCCAATTCAAATATTGTCAATAGTTAGAATGACCAATGAATCTGGAAGATTTCTTAGTCAATGAATTGATCAAGTTTTGGCAAAGAAATAAACTAAGATGACTGCTAGTCTGTAGGACCTAGATATCGTCAGTAGCTCCCTTTCTATTTTCTGTACACAACTGCTTTCGGTGGCAATCTATGTAATGCAGCATTATTTTATGTAGCTCATGATGCCCCAAGATGCATCTTGTGATACTGTTAGAGACACCAGAGCACTTTTAGGTACGTAGGTACGTACGGTTTCTCATGACTTTAATTGTAATTTGTATTTTCTAATTTTATTTCATTTAGAAATACTTGTCACCAAATAATGGTGTAATTATATATTTTCCTCTTTCGTATTGTGTAGCTATTTTTGTAGGGAATATTCATTTTTTTTTATGTCTCTTGCTCTAGGTGGAGAGCGATATTTTCTCGACATTGTGCTTCACATTAGCTCTTCATAGATTGATAGAAGCACCTTTTAGAGCAATCACTAGGGTCCGGTGGTAAGCGGACATATATAGTTTGCTGCCTCGGCCTCCACACTCGCTTGCTACTAGAACCCGCCATCCCACCGGACTCAGTTCGGTGGGACAGAGGGTAACGATTCCCTCCCAGGCTTGTTACGTGCGTAATGGTAAGTGGATCGATCGCTCGTCTATGGGGTGATCGCCTCACCTAGGGGTGACCTGCGCCTATTTTCGTAATTTCAAAATTCCTACAAGTATTTCTGAAAAAATTTAAAAAATATTAAATAAAAAAAAGGTGCCACGGCGTGGGCCGTGGGATCATGGGCTGGGCAAATGTTGTGGGCTGCGAAGTGCGAAGCGAGGACGACCAGCCCGTTCCCGTGAAACTTCGTAGCCACAAGTCATCAACTCACCATACAGCCGCAGCAAAATATCCTCCAAAATTCCACAAAAAAAAAAATCCTCCAAAAACCAAGCGAGCACCAGTGCCGGCTGAGGCCGAGGAGGAAGCAAGAACAAGCCATGGCCGCCGTGGCTACCGCCTCCCTCTGGCCCGGCCTCCCCTCCGCTTCCGTCTCCAACCCCGGCAGCCGCAGGAAGCCGCTGAGAACAACCGCCTGCCATTGCCAACGCCGCCCTGCTGGGTAACAATCTTTGCTTCTGCGCTGCTCGTATCACCGCCGATTCGTGGCATGGCTGACTGCCTCGTGGTTCGTCAGGATGGAGGGGGTGAAGCGGAGGGAGGCCTTGCTCGGCGTCGTCCTCGCCACCGCCGCCGCCTCGGCGCCGCTGCTCGCTCCTGCCGACGCTCTGGCAGACGCCACCGGTAACGAACGCGCAGCATATCATGAGCTAGCTGCTAGTGTTACTCGTGTTCTTGGCTGCTCCACTGAATCATATTCCATGGACTTTTTTGGTGCCGTTTAAAGAGTTGCAGGAGGGCTTCCGGACGTATGAGGACGAGGCTAACAAGTTCAGCATCGCCGTTCCACAAGGTAGGTGATTGGTCTTCCAATTTTTTCTTCGGTTGGTTGGTTAATCTCAGTGCAAAAAATTCAATTTTTTTTGCGTACAGACTGGCTGGTCGGCGCAGGCGAGGGCAGCGGCTTCAAGAACGTCACGGCGTTCTACCCTGAGCAGGCCGCCGACTCGAGCGGTACGCGTCGTTCCATCTTCTCAGCACCACCGCGCCGGCCTGACGCGCCGCCGTGCATGATCGGTGGCATGCGCCGCCAAAGATTAATCGTGAATCTTTGGTGTCCTCGAATTCATGAGCTCTTCTATACTCTTTACCCTGACCAGTCAGCGTCGTGATCACCGGAATCGGCCCGGATTTCACCAGCCTCAAGTCCTTCGGCGACGTCGATGCCTTCGCCGAGAACCTGGTACGACTCCCTTTGCAGTTCGTGCCCCTACACAGGATTGCTGAGCTCATGATCATGAGCCATGGCCATTTTTGCGTCTGCCTGGCTGAGCCGATCGATCGAGCTGCAGGTGAATGGCCTGGACAGGAGCTGGAAGCGGCCGCCGGGGCTCGCCGCGAAGCTCATCGACTCCAGGGCAGCGAACGGTGAGCCATGACAAGCTAGAACTCTGCATCGTCTCCGGCCGCCTAGGCGCCGACTGAACCTGCTCTGGGCGTGCGTGCGTGCAGGTCTGTACTACATCGAGTACACGCTGCAGAACCCCGGCGAGCGGCGGCGGCACATCGTCTCCGCCATCGGCATGGCGTTCAATGGCTGGTACAACCGGCTGTACACGGTGACCGGGCAGGTACGTGAGAAGCCTCCTCGATCGTCTGATCAATCAATGCACTGGATCACACATACGGTAGGGCTCATCTTTGCTTCCATTGCCGTGTCGCATGCAGTACATCGACGACGACGAGGAGTCAGGCAGGTACAAGCCTCAGATAGAGAAGGTGAGATCGATCTTGGATTGAAGTATTAATTAAACCCTCGCCTTCTTCTAGCTCTTGCTTCTTTTGGTTGTTGCTGGAGCATCGACTGAAGGATTGGCCGATCTGCTCTGCTCCTCCATTGTTTGCAGTCTGTCCTGTCATTCAAGTTCACATGAACAAGAACTTCACGGCGTTCGGCAGCACGCGGAGAAGAAGGGAGAGCGGATAAAAAACGAAGAACACTTTACAATTTGCTGAGGGCATCGTGAGCTAACCTGAAACTGTAACGAGTAAAACGTTCCTGCAGAAATCTCAAAAAAAAAAAAAAAAAGGTTCCTGCAGTTTTAACAAGTGGAACAAGCATTACGCTTCTCAATTTGGTAGACGAAAACCTGTTTACTTCGCTGCAGATTGGACTTTACCTGGGCCGGGCTCTGGCCATTCTGGCGGCCCGTTGTCATCTTCACCACGCACCTAGAATGGCCTATCATCAACTTTTGCGGCGGGCCTAGCACGGCCCATACGTGCGCACATGCGCGCAACCCACCGACCCGAAAAGCGTACAGGATTCGAAATTTGAAATCTCGAAAAGGAGCCGTTAGGGCGCCCTCCCTCTCCTCCCCTCAAACGGCTCTCTCGCGTACAAAAGCTTCCCCCAAAATCCCCAATCCCAAACCCTAGCGCAGGCACTCCTCCATTCCAAATCTCACGCGATCCGGATCGGCGAGATGGCCGCGCTTCAACACCAGCAGCAGACGGCGGCGCCGCTGGTGACGACGACCGGGGGCGGGCTGCGGGCGATGGACCTGTACGAGAAGCTGGAGAAGGTTGGGGAGGGGACGTACGGGAAGGTGTACAAGGCGCGGGAGAAGGCGACGGGGCGGATCGTGGCGCTGAAGAAGACGCGGCTCCCCGAGGACGACGAGGGCGTGCCGCCGACGGCGCTGCGGGAGGTGTCGCTGCTGCGGATGCTGTCGCAGGACCCGCACGTCGTGCGGCTGCTCGACCTCAAGCAGGGCCAGAACAAGGAGGGCCAGACCATCCTCTACCTCGTCTTCGAATACATGGACACCGACCTCAAGAAGTTCATCCGCGGCCACCGCCAGAACCACGAGAAGATCCCCGACCACACCGTCAAGGTATCCATCCATCCATCCAGCGTGCACGCGAGGTGTTTGTTTCAATGCGTCAACCATATCTGATTCGATCGATGGTGGCGCGTGCAGATCCTGATGTACCAGCTCTGCAAGGGCGTGGCCTTCTGCCACGGCCGCGGCGTGTTGCACCGTGACCTTAAGCCGCACAACCTGCTAATGGACCGCAAGACCATGGCGCTCAAGATCGCCGACCTCGGGCTCAGCCGCGCGTTCACTATCCCTCTCAAGAAGTACACTCACGAGGTCCGGTTCCTAGGTCCTACTAGCGCTCACATGCGTGAGGGTAGCTTCTGCTCCGTATGGTTACTGCTTCTTGGATCTGTTCGTGACGAAGTCTGAGTTGTTCTGCAGATCCTGACGCTGTGGTACAGGGCTCCCGAGGTTCTTCTCGGCGCCACGCACTACTCCACCCCTGTTGACATGTGGTCCGTGGGCTGCATATTCGGTATGGTGACCTCGATCTCTAAGCGATCATGAATGAACACTGCTTCAGAATTCACATCTTAATTGGCATGCGTACGCTGATCTTGTAAATTTCAGCTGAGCTGATCACTACCCAAGCGCTCTTCATGGGGGATTCTGAGGTGCAGCAGCTCCTGCACATCTTCAAGTACTGCCCCATTGTGCCTTGTCAATTGTTCTTTGTTTCCTCTCTGATTTCTCCGGGGGTATAAGATACTGATGATGATCATCTGGCTTGTTGGATGGCAGGTTGCTGGGCACCCCAAATGAGGATGTCTGGCCAGGAGTAGGCAAGCTGCCCAATTGGCACGAGTACCCCCAGTGGAACCCCTCAAAGCTATCCTCCGCTGTTCCTGGCCTCGATGCGGATGGTCTTGATCTTCTTGAGGTTTGCGATCAAATATGCAATAGCCACAAACATCTTCTCTTTACGCTCTCTTATGCTTCCCCGTGGTGATCGCTAAAATGTTAAGACATGTAACATTCTAGTGTAAGAGAGAACTTTGAAAGTAACACAAAAGAAGAACTGCTGCTGTGAGGCTTGGATTGCCTTCAAACTTTGAACTGTTTATGATTGTTGCAGAAAATGCTGCAATACGAGCCGGCGAAGCGGATTTCAGCGAAGAAGGCCTTGGAGCATCCCTACTTCGACGGCGTGAACAAGGAGCAATACTGAGGCGATTTTAACCCACCAATAATCCTTCGTCTTCATATCTACGTCATATGAAGGCTGCTCCCTGTGTCTTGCTTGCCTTGTATGAAGCATCCCTTTTGCTTCGAGGGCAGGCTTTGTCTGTGTTTAGTGTTTCCTAGCTGCTGTGTAGTGTGTGGGCGCCATTCATTGATGCTTGTGATGGGCAACGACTAAGGAGTTCTGCATAATTAAACTCTTCTTGACGATTGAAATGTTGGTCTTGTTCCTGTTATGGTATCATCCATCTTCATTATAAATATCGGTATCGCGCAAGCTCGTCTGATTGTTGTGAAATAATCTCTCTGATTGGTTTTGTTTTCACAAGTCTGCTGATCTAATGGTTCACTAAAATAATTGAGCCCTTTTACGGTACACTAAAATAAATATAGACCATCCATTTCTTTAGATCTAATGGTTCAGATCACTTTTTTATACTACCAGCACAGTATAATATACTACAAATGTAGTATAATTCTGTGAGGGATAAAATTGTCATAGATGTCATGCCATATGACTCATATGAGTTATTTTTTTAATCTATGTCAGATTTAATTTGCCCTTATCACTGGTTGCTAGTTCTGATACTATGCATATTTTTTATTCCCCGTGAAACTCAAATTCGTATTCAGCCTAACTAGAACCCTATGTTCATCACAAGAAGTCACGCTCGATTTCACGTACAGCGCCGGCGCGCGGAGATCAGGGGCGAGCAAGAAAAATTCTTGGGCATGAACGAGATAGTGCATGTGCTTATGTAATTCCAATTTCTTTCCCACAAAACTGTGCATAATATTTCTAAAAAAGGATGAACTCTCGTGGTGCTTCTCTGCTGTGGCGGCAGGGCCGAATTCGATGAAGCGGCCACGGCGCTGGGCGCCCAGTCTGGCGTGAACCAAAAGGAATGAAGCGGGAATTACGGTGGTGATGGACATGGACGGGATGGATAAAAATAGGGAAGTTGTAAAGTAACGATAAAAGGACTAAAATACCCTAAGAAAAATAAATGGTCAGATTTAAAATATATTGCTATCTTATTATATTATCAATGCGTAACATAAAAGAGCTCTAATAATTCAATGAACTACTAACAAATACAGAAATATACGATGATGAATGTGTGAACTATTACATCGAAGATTAAAAACAAAATAACATGTCACCAACATGTCCATAGATTGATAAGCGTGCTGAACTTTATATGGACTCTGTTTTTGTAGCAATGTGTAGATTACCAAGAAACACGATAATAAAAAAGGAACATGTTGCGTGCAATCAAGCTTGACATGCTATCAAACTTTAAAAAGTTGTTAAAAATCCTTTAAAAAAGTACTCTGTCCACGTATGAAATTTCAATTTCAAAGTAGCTAAAAAGAGAAAAATTTGACAAACGTGGAGATTCAAATTTGCCAAGATTTTTTATTACTGTTTACATAGAACGAATTTGTAGTTGAAATTTTATATATAGGTGGAGTAAACCCTTAAGTACATCCCCAAATATTTTTAAGATTTTTTTGCACCTTTTTTAGCTTGATTGCACGGTGATTGCACTTTCACGCCGAGCTTAAATACACGCAGCATGCAATACGTTCCCTCGAAAAAAACCCATGGAAACCATGTTCGGTGGCGGCGATGGCATGGGCGCGGTATCCAGCAACACCAGGTGCTTGCGCGCACGAGGTTCTGGCCTTTGGTGGCGCCTGATCGGCCTGAGATGGGTGGGATACCTCATGTCAGTGGTTAGGCTTACCAGCCGTTGGCTTTGGGCAAATCGGCAGTCCATGATAGATTCAGTTATGGCTTGTTTGGTTGCTTGGCTTCCTCTAGTTTGACTCGTACGAGGTATTTAGACTGCTGTGAGACAAGCTGAGTAAATATAAGGGATGGTGTTTGGTTGACTGCATGAGATGAGCCAAATTGTTGACAGATGTTATTTGGTTGTTTGTATGAAAGTGAATGAAACACAATAAATACGGGCTGACCAAAATGGACCCACCGAAGCATATGCACCCATGTGAGCCAAGCTAGCTGGAAACAGCCAGATTTTCCGTTTCACACGGCTTTGGTGGCCGAAAATTGAAATTGCTTGCTGGCTAGGCTCCATGACACATACGAGCATCCAAACAGCAAATAAGCGCTCCAACGAGCCTTGCTATGATAGAGCAGGGCAACCAAACACCCCATTAGTTGCACGGTGCACTTGAATATCAAAGCACTCTTTGATGTGGATCATGAGTTATCTTGGACTCGAAATGACCGGCTTGTGGATTAGATTAGCCGATTGGGCGCACTTCCTTGTCGATTTTGTATGCATTGAGGTTTTCATAGGTCCAATGCATATTCATTCATTGCCTGAAGAGCTACTTGACTATCAACCTATCATTGTACTATGGGGTGTGGATTTCTATATTTGCATGGATAAGTGCATTCTGGGGTTTGAGATTCTATATTTGCTTGGATAAACCATGGGTGCACAGAAAGTGGCAATAACGGCTAGGTTATATATATATATATATATATAGAGTAATGCTTTCAGTCACCATGGTGACGGATTATCCGTCGGCACGCGGCTTGTTCGCTGAATCGGTGATCGAATTCGACGATCCGAACCGACCATCTCCTTCGTCTCGCTGAAATCTCACTACTGACAAAATTTCACATTTTTGATTTTTTACTATTTTTTCGTATTTTTGAAATCCGGGTTTATTGACGGTCCAAAACTAATTAGATCGTGGATTTTCAAAAATACGAAAAAATAGTAAAAAATCAAAAAATGTGAAATTTTGTCAAGAGTGAGATTTCAACGAGACGAATGAGATGGTTTGTTCGATCGCCAAATTCGATCACGAATTTTATGAAAAATGTCTGGGTGACGGAAGCCTCCGTCACCGTGCAATGATCGAGCCCAACTATATATATATATATATATATATATATATATATATAGAGAGAGAGAGAGATTTACTAGTGTGCTATGGATATACGGATCTCTCCGTGCTATCCATCGAGTTTGCAAATTCTGAGATGAAATAGGCGATCAACAGTCCATCTTGTTCATATCAATGAAATCTCGCTACACCAAATTTCAAATTTTTTGAATTTTTAGTATTTGTTTCATATTTTTGAAAACTGGACTTATTGGAGGTCCTGACTAATTAGATCAGCGATTTTCAAAAATACGAAATAAATAGTAAAAAAATTCAAAAAAATTTGAAATTTGGTGTGTAGTGAGATTTCATCGAGATGAACAAGATGGACGTTTTGGATCGTCTATTTTGATCTCAGAATTTTCAAAACCTGTGGATAGCACAGATCTCTCCGTGCTATCCATAGCACACTAGCTATTCTATATATATATATATATATATATATGATCTCGTTTGTATAGCATGTTTCTAGGTATATTGTGTGTTATCATTGATTTTTGAGTAATGGTTAGGTGTGTTGTCTACCACCGATGAGACTGAGTTTGTTTTCTCTCCAAATTCCCGATATGCCATAGGTTTGGAAGGTAAACTGATTATACCCATATGTCAGATACTTAATTATACCCATATGTCTTCTAATTTTTCGTTTGTTCCTTAGGTCTACGTGTTGCCTTGACGAGTGGCACTACAAGTGTTCGGGAATACGTCGATCATGCGGTACAGATGAGGACTGAAGCAATTGCTAATCTGCACTACCAAGGATCTAATGAGTAGCCCATCTATATCAGCATGTTCAATCAACGGTGTACGCGAGCAGCACTAGATTTAATAAAAGATATGAGAGAATATTATTGTTTTGTTTGACAAGTTAAATGAACGTTGCTGTCCTAATGTGATGTCTATTTTAAGAGTTTTTCCTTTCTAAAAACTACTAAAAGCAGTGCGCAGATTATTTCTTATTTTTGACATGGTAAGGCACTTAACTTTCTAATTATCTCTCAGCCAACCGTTCCACGATATCCTCAGCCTCATTGCCTCGGCCACCTTGCGCCCTCACGCCCGCCGCCAAGCCATGCCGCCTCAACGCCAAGACTTTCTTTGTGCGCCGCCCATCACGCCGTCCCGCCGCCTTCTCACGCCGTCGCGCGCAAGACCGCCTCACGCCGTTTCCACCGCACCACGCCATCCCGCTGCCTGCACGCCGCTCAATCGTTGCCGCGCGCCCCTCAGCCGTCCCGCCGCCGCCGCCTCAGCCGTCTGCCGCCGCCGCCTCAGCCGTCACCGCCGCCGCCGCCGCCGCCCCCTCGAGCCGTCCCCTCCGCCACTGCGCGCCCCCCTCAAGCCATCCCGCCACCGCCCTCGAACCGTCCGCCGCCGCCGCCTGTCCCTCAAGTGGTCCCCCGCCGTCGTGCGCTGTCCCCTCACGACGATGCAGCCACCGCGTCCCTCCCCTTCTCTATCAGCGCCGGCCCTTCACCGAATACATGCCAAAAATGCAGGTGTCGCCTCTGCCTACTTTCCTTCTCTTCCCTACCAACAAACGATTCAAGCTGGAGGGCAATCGACCTTTGCACAGGTAAGCGAGTCAATCACTGATCTTTCCTATAGTCAGTAGCATACGTCTTATCATAATCCCTATTGTTTAGGGATTATATCATCTATTTGTTCCCCAATACTGATTATTCATCCGATTGCCTTCTAATTTAGATCTCCATACTATCCTGCTATGCATCCTTCACTTTCTTATATATACCCTTTTTCTTTTTCATCCGCCGCATTGCTGGCGACAAACCCTACCGTGAGTGTCGAAGGCTCCAAGAAAGGAATGGCTGGTGAACGTGGGCTGTTGCAACCTCAGGAGCAGGACACAGGAAGCTCCAGCAAGCGCAAGAACTTGCACACAACCGCTCTTCATCAGGGCACAGGTAGGCTTATCATTTTTCTTACTAGGAAATGTGCTTGTATAGATGAGAATGAACACCACCTTTTTGCACTGCTAGGCCATTGATCTAGAGAGTTTGAACAATTCATGCTCATGTGGAAAAACCTAATCTTAATTACCAATGAAATAAAGTTAAATAAACCTAAAAAATGGCAGCCGACAAGGTGATGTAAACTCATTATATTTGTTGTTGAAGTTCAGCAACACTTCTTGCTTTTGGACCATACAGAATGAATCAAGAATTATACATGCTGTGCTTATAACTATGAACATTTAAGGTATTACACAAAAATGATATTTGAAAACTGAGAAGGTAAGAGTTTTAATTGGCAGTTTGGCACAGGACTTGAAGATCAATCAAGTCTATATATTTTAGATAAGTCCCCTCAATGTTCATATGCTCAAATAAATATATAATAGCTTGTATAGATGAGAATGTGCTTGTATAGATGAGAATGAACACCACTTTTTTGCACTGCTAAGCCATTGATCTAGAGAGTTTGAACAATTCATGCTCATGTGGAAAAACCTAATCTTAATTACCAATGAAATAAAGTTAAATAAACCTAAAAAATGGCTGCCGACAAGGTGATGTAAACTCATTATATTTGTTGTAGAAGTTCAGCAACACTTCTTGCTTTTGGACCATACAGAATGAATCAAGAATTATACATGCTGTGCTTATAACTATGAATATTTAAGGTATTACACAAAAATGATATTTGAAAACTGAGAAAGTAAGAGTTTTAATTGGCAGTTTGGCACAGGACTTGAAGATCAATCAAGTCTATATATTTTAGATAAGTCCCCTCAATGTTCATATGCTCAAATAAATATATAATAGCTGTCCCACAAATCCACAATCCAAATATCTCTATAAAATATCTGGCTCTTCTCTTTTTTGACTGATTTCTATAAAATAGAGGGCTTGTATGCATCCTTTTTCAATAGAAGAGATTTCTATAAAATTAGTTGGTGTTTTCCTTTCTTGGTTTGTTCAAGGAAAAAATACAACATTACAAACTGCTAATACAGCAGTCAAGAATCAGATTTCCTAGAACTCAAGAGCATACGATGAAAATAAACTTGCCTTCATACATATGTGTAGTCAAAAACAAAGAGCCATTGGTCGGAAAATGAAAGTGTATTTCCATTTTAAATCCTCATCCACCAAAATCAGCCCTTTTTATCATATCCTCAAGAACATCTTACACACTCTGTCATTTGATGATTGTAACTTTGGAAATACATAAATGGTTGTTAGGAATACTAGCTTTATTCGCCCAGATGAATAGAAATATTAGTTTAGGAAGTAATAATATTTTCCATGTTCTATCCATAATTGTAGCAGCAGATGGTGGGCAGCATGGCATTAACCTGCTGTTTTTGAGAAAGGCATACGCAGTGTGTTTAACAGATAATGCTTTCTGATAGTTTAGCAAATCCTTGGCTGCATATGTAGCAGAGTATTTGCTGGGAGCCTGGGAGGCTGTGGAATGTTATGTTCTATCAGCTTTTAGGCCATTGGCTGGGTGTATTATCTAGGGGAATGGGGTATGTAAATTGAACTCCATGAGGCAGTTGTGTTGCAAGTTATTTACTTCAATGGTGTGGTTGGCACTTGGTGTATTTTGAACTGGTGTTCATTCACAGAGGATCTTGTGAAGTTCGGTTAGGACAGATCGATTGCTACAGTGTGGTTGAATCTGCAAGTTTTGCATGTCACCTGTGAGTTTTGCTACTAGCCTATACAGTCTATTTATTTTCCCTATAGGTTTTCTGGTTTTGCATTGGAGATGCAATCTTTTTTTAAAGAGGAGATTAGAAAGGTGTCTGAAATATGTCATAGTTGGAAAACAAAGCTGGAGCTGACGATATGCAAAGGCTAGGGCTAGGGGTTAACTAAAGATTACCAATGTATATATGCAGCTATCTTGTGTGACCAAATGGTAATTAGTAGCAGCCACTTTGCTGTAATCAGATGTTCAGCTGCAAAGTATGCTTTTTTCTAGAGTAATCGTGAAGCATGCCTTTTTGTCTTGTGAAGCATACATCAATTCCACCGACCTAAGACTTTGAAATCCTGCTTTGTTTAACATTTGAACATTGAAATAATTGCATTCCAGTTAGTACAAGCTCTTGCTAGATTCTCGTGTTTATATAATTTCAGTATATGTTTATTTTTTTTGACAGATGTGATCGGAGTTGTTGTAAACATTGGACCTCGAGAGTTCCCATCAAATTCACGTGAGGTTGCAATTATTGATGGAAGGTATAATATGGTTTTTCTAAATATAAATGTTCAACTACTTTATTGTGATTAGTGTTCCAACAAGTCTGTGGTAGTTCTTCATACAAAATCCAACATAGCCTATGCATGTAGTGATAAAATGGTATTAAATCACTACTATTGTTGCAGCGGGAATATAGTATTTGTTGAAATATCAGAAAAATTACTTCTTCCACACACACATGAGCTCGTTGAAGTAGAGGCTACCAATGGAATAATGGTAGCCAATTAGCTGGAGATTACCAATAAAAGTAAGCATCTCAAACCTTACAAAAAAACATTTATTATTCATTCATTGCAACAAACGCTCACAAGTTTTTATATTTTCATGTGTTTTTAATTACAGAAAATCCTTTGTGTTTCAAAACTTCCAATGACAGGTCATTGGTTTTTATGCTTACTACTCAGCACTGCCACCTTGGGGGTGTCGAGGGTAAGTATAATGTATCCCTCCCTTTGAATCAATTAAGTCATTTTTATTGGCAATGCTAACTGTAAAGGATTTTTGTGTAGATGCTTTCAATTCTTTGAAGCATGATTTATATGTCCATGATCAAATCAAGAACGCGCTTGCCCTAAGGACAGAGGAAAAGGCTAAACTTCGACCCTATGATGACTATCTAGAGGCTCTTTACGTCAGTACGCCTTCTCCGGTCCAACAGTTAAACACCGAGTTACCGACAGGGATGCTGAGTTCTACTCCTTCTCCGATGAGAGGCTCTAGCACTTATAAACGTTAAATGTTATCTAATTTATATTTAATCTTGGAATGTAATAATGAAATTTGTTGATATGCATATTTGGTTTTAATCTTTAATAAGTTCAAACATTGTGCCTCATTTGAGAGAGATTCTTGGTTTTGGTGGAAATACTATGTTATTCTATGAATTCTTTTGCACCCTGAGTATGCAACCAGTTGTGTGATGGTTTGACCTATGTATTAATTTCAATTTCCTACTATGCTTGTGCTGTAAAATCTGTCTATGTATTAATTTGAATTTCCCCGAGTATGCAAATCTTTGTTAGTGTGATTATTTTAATGGCTAATGATTATGCTCATGTGATGTGTCTAGCTTGGTCGGATTTCTCTTGTGCACATGTATAATTGTAAACAAATAGATTTAGGTAGAATGGTTGGTCATGTCTGACTCAGTGTTTACCTACATAGTATTATTATTATATTGTGCCTCTATGACCAATATATAACTGTATACTATATAACATTCTTTTTTGCTGCAATGGGTGGAAATGATTTAAGCTCTCCCTATCAACCCTTTGAAATTCCGTCGCAACGCACTGGCTCAACTAGTATTTATAGGAGCGCCATGTGAGCATACGCCTGCCACTACTAGGGAACGGGCTATTAGTCCCGGTTGGGAACCAGTTTGATCCGGTTCTTGAGCAGGGATAGCCCATCTTGAGGCCGATGCCTCTTGGGCATCGATCCTGCCCAACCAGCCGGAACTAATGTGCTACAAATATTTAAAAATAACTCGTGGATATATGGGAGTAGTGGAACTCGAACCCAAGATCTCAAGACTACTCACTCACCCTTCTAGCCAACCCACCTCTCCACGCGCTCTGATATAACTAGGATATGCATTCCTTTTGAACTGTCCCGAACGAGGATTAGTCGGTTCGTAACACGAACCGGATCGATGAAGAGCATCAATCTGGTTCGTATTCTTAACAGGATCGCTGAAAGCACCCATGCCATTGTTTTGTACTCGTCGCTAAAGAACTTATTAGTACCGGTTCAGATATTAACCGAGCAGGGATGTCGAGCCCAACCGGGATTGAAGCCTTGGAGGCACGAACCGAGACTGATGTCACTATCAATACCGGTTCGTGTCCAACCGGGACTGATGTGCCGGTATGAAAGGCCTATTCTCTAGTAGTGTGCCATTTCAAACTTTGTACAGTCGCATGCTATTTTGCTAAAAACAAAGGATTTTTTTGCAAAATTTCCCAATTCCTATTGTTTGGCTAAAAACATAGGCGATTCTTAACAAAGCCTGCTTTCCCATTGCCCGTTGCACATTGTTTTTAGGGTTTTATCTGTGGGCTTTTTCCGCCTTTTTTTCTCTTGGATTATTTATCCTTTTTCAATCAGATTGTTCAGCTCTTGGCAAAAAATTGGAACCCAAAAAAGGCTATGGGTGTGTTTGGTTTGTAGCCCTGGGTGGCCATGCCAATGCATTGGTCATGGCCAATCCAGGGCATGACCTTTGGTTGGCAAAAACTGAGCTGTTTGGTTTGCACCCTTCAAAAAGTGACCAATAAAAAATTTAAAAATTTAAAAAAATTGAATATATTAAAAACGGGTTGCTTATGATTTTAGATGAATTATAAAATTTGTTTCATGCAATTTGGACACTATATGAAATATATAAAAAAAATGAGAAGTTTAATTAAAAAAAAAGAAAAGCTAACCTGGCTAACTAACCGCGTTCACTAGTGCTCAGCCGCGCAGTTTTCTCTGCACAAGCATGCCGTAGGCCCCACCAGCATGGTTTGCATGGCTCTTCAGCCAATAGGAGCAGCGACATGCAGCAGGCCCACCATGAAGGCTGCAGTTCGCCCACGCGTTGGCGCTGGTTTTGCTCGCCCGCGCCCGCGAGCCCTTTCACGTTGTAAAAATTTGGCGTGCCAAATTTTTTTGTTGGTTTGCCAATGATTGGCTGCAATACAAACGGTGGCCAATTTACAAAGGCATGACCAAGTTTTGGTAAGGCTAGCGAGGGTCGCAATCCAAACACGCCTTATAGGCCCAAGGATAGCCCAAGGTTCTGTTACCATATTTATGTGGGCCCACACAAATTATACAAGACAAGATCCTAGAAACAAAATTGGATCACATTCCTTCCTAATTAATAGATCTTCCACGTTCCATATTCACAAGGATAATGTGAGTATGGATTTTTATAAAATAAAAAATAAAACTTACAAACCAAATTTCAATAGTTAAAAAAATATCCGAGTCTAGTTAACCCTAAAACAATTACAAACTAAATTTCAATATAATTTAAATAAAATGTCCAAATCTTCTTAACCCTAAAAAACAAAAAAAAACTTACGAACCAATTTTATATACAAGTTAAACAAAAAAAATAATACATTGAGCCATAAAAATGCAAATTCAAAATTTATTCTTATTTAAGAAAACAATTCAATTTATTGAGCCCTTTAAAATTTTCAACGCAACTATTCATGTTTTTCAGAAGAAAACAAGGTAGAAAAACATATGAAATAGATTGGGAAATTGCAACGAAATCCCCTGCACAAAAGAGCAAAATGCAGGCACCTACGAGATAGCAATTCAGATTATCTATTTCATTCATTCTTATTTCGAATATTGAAAGTGCCTTCTTCTTCTTCTTCTTCTTCTTCTTCTTCTTCTTCTTAGTTTGGTACATCCACTCACTTTTAAGACCATAGATTAGCTGGAGCAGGCATGTACAACTATTGACTACATCACGCTTCTTCCTTTTTTTTTCCACCGGCTATGCTTTCACTACGGATAAATCCTTGAAGCACAAGGTTCGTGTTGGGTGAGCCACACAATGCTGTTGGATAAGTGATCGTTGTGCCAACCAGGCCCGATCTATGGGGAGCCAACGGCTCCACCTTCGCGGGCGCACAACCAACTCATGGTTGCGGCCCCTCACCCAGCGCTACATATAAAAGGGAGCCGGCCTCATCAGTAGCTAGCGCAATGATGATTCACCGTGCGACCCAAAAACCCTAATCCCTCGCCCGATCCGAGTGTAGCGCTGAGGTCTTGGGAAGGTCGTCGCCCCTCGCCGGTTGCGTCCATCTACATCGACGAGGTCGTCGCTCCCTGCGTCCTCTACGACATCCCTGCACCGACTCACCGGCCAAGCGGGCTTCTAAGCCTAATCTTTCATCTACGTGATGGCATCTTCAAGCTCATGTAAGATCATCCCTAAAACCCTAATTTTGTGGTTCGGACTTAGGCTAAATGGAGATCCTTACGCTTCCGCACTCATGTTAAGTACTAACATTTGGGCTCAGAGCGCGTTTAGACCTAATCCGAACCCTAGTACTGTGGTTTAACACCTAAGAAACTTGTTGATGCCACGACTAATTGTAATTAGGTTTTCATTATGTCACCAATAAGCCCTAATCTTGATAATAGTATTCGGTTAATTGATCTTTTGGGCCACGGATAGAATTTAGAAGGAGGGGAATCAACTTAAAGAACTAAAATGATGCAAACCCCCCAAAAACCCGAGAGGTCCCCGTCGGATTTTCCCCAAAAATCCCCAAATCCCGAAACCCTAAATGCCAAATCAAGTTAAATCGGAAGATTTTTTGGGGCGTGCCTGTTGATCCTTGGCCACCGGCGCGCCTATCCGACCCTAGGTGTCGCCGTCGGTCCTCCGAGCCGCCGTCGCCGGTGCGTTGCTCCTCCGCTTGCTGCCAAGGCCGTCTTAGGTCCTCTGCTCGCCGTCGCGGCGACGCCGGAACTACTCGACGGAGCCGCACGCAGTCGGCATCGCGACGCGAAAGCACCGGCGAGGAGCTCCTTCTTGCCATTGTCGCCGCCTAAAGCCGCCATTTTCACGTCCTTAGCCTCCGCTCTCTTCGCGCACGAACTGACCGAGTCAAGGAGGTTAGGGTTTCCCCTATTTTTCGGTGCGGCGCCGTATTTGATTAGCGCGCCTCGATCCTGAACCGTTGGATCAGATCCAACAGACGCCGTTTCGCCGCAGAGCTCATGGCGTCGGTGGGCATGGGCGGCATTAGCTGGGCAGTTGCGGGGTGGCGAGCCGGACGGTGCGCGTGAGCACTGGGCATGGCGCGAGCCCACGTGGTCTTGGGCGGTCTTGGCAAGGTCAGCTAGGGCGCTTTCTTTGGCCGGTCGGTCGAGCGCCACTAATTCATTATTTTTTCCAGTGCATTTCTTTGATGTTTTTAAATTTATGTGCACTGTTTTAATTGATGTTTTGCCCATTAATTATGCATTAAAATTGATGTTGATTTTCTGTTAAATGGCACAATTTACTAGAATTTTAATTTTTGTCTCTAATTAAAATGGAACCAACGAGAAGTTTTAATTGGAGTTTTATGATGTTGATTTTATGTGTGGCTCATAATTATAATTTTGACCAACATTAATTTGTAATTATGTGTCATTTTTGTTCCTCTTCATTTTCTGCCCAACGGTGATATGGTTTAGAACAATAATTTTGCTTGCATGTATTTAATCCTACCAACGTAGATTAAAATCATGCTAAGTGTTATTTTATGGTTCTAAATTGTGCCATGTATTTTATATGTCAGCTGTTGATCCCTCCAATGTCGCTTCTGTCATAAGTGGCATTGAGAAGCTGACTGGGAGCAACTTCCATGAGTGGAAGGAACATATTGACATTGTCCTCACAGTAATGAACTTAGATTATGCTCTCATTCATAATGCCCCTACTCCTGTCCCGGCCGATGCTGATGAAGTGGCTAAAAGAAATTATGATGAAACTTATGAGAGATGGGAGCGGTCTAACCACATCTGTCTCAAAATTATGAAGAACTCCATCACCCGCGATGTTAGGGGAGCAATCCCTACTAAGGAAGGGGATGTGGAGTTGACTACCAAGGAGTACTTGGCTAGGGTGGAGAGATATTTCAAGGCCTCCACTAAGACTTATGTCAGCACCTTGTTGAATAAGTTGCTGAATAAAAAGTATGATGGCCAAGGGGGGATAAGGAAGCACATCATGTCTCTGATGGAGATGGCATCCACACTCAATGAAATGGATATGCAAATATCCGACAACTTTTTGGTCCATCTCTCATTGGCTTCCTTAGGCACTGAGTATACTTCATTTAAGATTAGCTATAACACTAATGAGAAAAAATGGAGTATGAGTGAGCTGATCTCACACTGTGTGGAGGAGGAAGAAAGGGTCAAGATGGAGAAAAAGGACAATGTCAATTATATGAGGTCCCCAAATAAGAGGAAGGGCGGGCAAGGTGACAACAAGCCCAACAAGAAGCCCAACACCTCTGACAAGGGGAAGCAGCCTGCAAGTCCTAGTGATGCCTCTAATGATGTTTGTCGTTTCTGTAAGAAACCTGGGCATTATCAGAAGGACTGTGCAGGCTTCTTAAAATGGCTTGCTAAGAAAGGTAATGATTTCATTACATTAGTTGATGAATCTTATTATGTTGATTTTCCCTCTAATGCGTGGTGGATTGATTCCGGTGCAACTGTGCACGTATGCAATTCATTACTGAGGATTGAGATCATGAGCCCTCTCGCAATGGGTGAGAGAAGCATTACTGTCGCGGATGGAAAGGAAGCTGAAGCCAAGGCCGTTGGATCTTTAAAGTTAATCTTAGATAGCGGCTTTATACTTCATTTGAATAATGTGATTTATGTACCTTCGCTTAAGCGAAACCTTATTTCTGTATCTCTTTTGGATGATTGTGGTTTCAGCTTTGTGTTTGGTAACAATAAATGTACTTTAATGTTTAAGTCTAATGCAGTTGGTCTTGCCATCCGACAAGACAAGCTTTATTTGCTTTCCATTTCTGAATCCTCTGTAAATATTTGTTATGGTAATGATAAGTGTAATAAAGTCATCTCATCGAAATTGTGGCACTATCGTTTAGGCCACATTTCGTGGGGGAGAATGGAGCGTCTCATTAAGGACGAGATACTCCAACCTTTAGACCTTAACGACTTAGAGAATTGCATAGACTGCGTAAAAGGGAAATACGTAAAGCACATTAAGAAAGGTGCCACATGAAGTACGGGACTCTTAGAATTAATTCATACAGATATTTGTGGTCTCTTTCCTGTGACATCTGTAGATGGATATGACTCCTTTATCATCTTTACTGATGACTTCTCCCGCTATGGGTATATCTTTCCTATTCGTGATAGATCTGAATCCTTAGATAAATTTAAGATATTCAAAGCTGAAGTAGAAAATCAGCTTAACCTAAAAATTAAGGTAGTAAGGTCTGATCGAGGGGAAGAATACTATGGAGGCATGCCCCTTACGGGCAGATCCCAGGTCCTTTCGCTAAGTTTCTTCAAGAAAATGGCATCGTAGCCCAATATTCGACACCTAGTGAACCTCAGCAAAATGGTGTGGCTGAAAGAAGAAATCGTACCCTTATGGATATGGTGCGTAGTATGATCAGCCATTCCAGTTTACCAGTTAGTCTGTGGATTGAAGCACTTAAGATAGCTGCCCATATACTTAATCGGGTTCCCAGTAAATCAATCATGAAAACACCTTATGAATTATGAACTGGGAAGAAGCCGAGCTTAAAATACTTACGGATATGGGGCTGTCCTGCTGAAGCTAAAATCTTCAATCCACATATTGGGAAATTAGACCCTAAGACCATTAGTTGCCATTTTATTGGATATCCCGATAGATCAAAGGGATATCGATTTTACTGCCCGGATCGTACCACTAAGTTTGTGGATACGAGACATGCAGTATTCTTAGAGAATGTTGAGATCAGTGGGAGCTTGGAGCCTAGGAAGATAGAACTTGACGAGATGCGGGATTCTATTCCGCCATCTATGACTCTTAAGCCTGTTATTCCTTTGGCCCGGGAGGTCACGCCTCTAGTCGATAACACTAGGGCTGCTCCTCCTGTTGAGGAACCTGAGATAACTAATGATTCTCTTCCTCCTGTTGAGGAAGCAGAGACACCTAATGATCCTTCTGATAATGAGCCTCAACAGCCCCCTATTGTACCTATTGAACACTTAAGGAGATCACAGCGTGAAAAAAGATCTACGATCAATAATGACTATGTTTATAATGTTAGAGAGATTGATGATCCTACCTCCTATCAGGAGGCTATGGCGAGTGAACATTCACCAAAGCGGCTTGAAGCCATGGAGGATGAATTAAAGTCTATGAGCACCAATGATGTATGGGACTTAATAGTAATTCATGATGGAGTCAAAACAGTAGGCTGTAAGTGGGTCTACCAAACCAAATGTGACTCCAAAGGGAATATCGAAAGGTTCAAAGCGAGGCTTGTAGAAAAATGGTTCACTCAAAAGCCAGTGATTGATTATAATGACACATTCTCTCATGTGTCAACTAAAGATTCTTTTAAAATTGTCGTGGCGCTGGTGGATCATAATGATCTCGAGTTACACCAAATGGATGTCAGAACTGCATTCCTAAATGGTGACTTGCATGAAAATGTATACATGACTCAACCAGAAGGTTTTGTTGTGGAAGGCAAGGAACATATGGGGTGTAGACTTAAGAAATCAATTTATGGTCTAAAGCAAGCGTCTAGGCAATGGTATCTTAAGTTTGATGAAATTATAAGAAAGTTTGGTTTTAAGGAAAACGAAGTGGACAATTGTGTTTATACTAAGTTTAAGGGAAGTAAATATACCATCTTAGTTCTTTATGTGGATGACATTCTTTTAGCCAGCAGCGATAGGGATATGCTGTCTGAGACTAAGAGGTTTTTGTCCTCCAATTTTGATATGAAGGACCTTGGTGAAGCCTCTTACGTTCTGGGCATTGAAATTCACCGGGATCGAACTAAAGGTTCATTAGGTTTATCCCAAAAGGCATACATAGACAGAGTACTGAAGAGATACAATATGCATAAGTGCTCTGCCTCGCCTGCTCCAGTTGTTAAGGGCGATAAGTTGGGACATTCCAATGTCCAAGGAATCAATATGAATCTGATCAGATGATGACGATTCCTTATGCTTCTGCTGTCGGAAGCATCATGTACGCTCAAGTTTGTATACGTCGTGACTTAGCTTTTATAACCAGGATGCTTGGCAGATATCAGTCGAATCCAGGACTAGATCACTGGAAAGCCGTTAAGAAAGTCTTGCGCTATATGCAAGGCACTAAGTATTACATGCTCACATATAAGAAGTCTGAAAGCCTTGGAGTTATTGGCTTTTCAGACGCAGATTTTGCGGGGTGTGTGGACACTAAGAAATCCACGTCAAGTTACATCTTCACCCTCGCTGGAGGAGCTATCTCGTGGAAAAGCTCCAAACAATCACTTACGGCATCTTCTACGATGCAAGCTGAGTTTGTGGCATGTTATTAGGCTACCGGGCATGCGGTATGGCTTAAGAATTTTATACCCGGACTTAGAGTGGTCAACAGCATCTCGAGACCACTAACCTTATACTGCGACAACCAATCATGATCTTTTATCTGAGTAACAACAAGTCAAGTGGTGCTACCAAACACATTGACCTTAAGTACCATGTTGTGAAAGCTAGAATCCAGGATCAAACTATTAATGTTGAGCATATTGGTACTCAGTTTGTGCTTGCAGATCCACTCACTAAAGGCTTACCACCCAGTGTATTTTGTGATCATGTTGCCGGCATGGGTATACAGGGAAGCCTATGATTCTGGATATAAGGGCCATTGAGCAAACCATCTCCTGTAAAGTATAATTGTTTTTACCAATCGAGATAGGATGATGCACTATAGGTACTGAGGTTTCACTGACTGATTAATAGTCTTTGCGACGCTTGCCTTAGTGTATTATTTTATTGAGAAAGGCCTTATGTTGTCAGTCTTACGATCAAGTGGGAGAATGTTGGATAAGTGATCGTTGTGCCAACCAGGCCCGATCTATGGGGAGCCAACGGCTCCACCTTCGCGCCCTGATCGGGGGCGCACAACCAACTGATGTTTGCGGCCCCTCACTTTGGCGCTACATATAAAGGGGAGCCCGGCCTCACTATAGCCAACATGTGATGATTCACCGTGCGACCCAAAACCCTAATCCTCGCCCGATCCGAGTGTGGCCGAGGTCTTGGGAAGGTCGCCGCCCCGCGCCGGCCAAGGCAAGCATCTACATCGACGAGGTCGTCGCTCCCTGCGTCCTCTATGGCATCCCTGCACCGACTCACCGGCCAAGCGGGCTTCTAAGCCTAATCTTTAATCTACGTGATGGCATCTTCAAGCTCATGTAAGATCATCCCTAAAACCCTAATTTAGTGGTTCGGACTTAGGCTAAATGGAGATCCTTACGCTTCCGCACTCATGTTAAGTACTAACAAATGCTGGTCAATCTGGAGAGCAGGATTGATGCCAAGTGGATGAGCCATCCTTTCAGCCAACCATATTTTTTCAATGTGCCATTTGATCGGGTTGAACACCCTGCAGTCTGGCACTGGTTGACAAGCAAAAGGCTGGGGAATGTAGCTGCTTTCTCTTGGTGAAGACGGTCTCTGTGGAACTCTTTTGATCTAGCTGCTCGTTTCTTCCTTCCACTCATTTTAGAGGTGAAGACTGTATCTGTGGAACTCTTGGTGAGCCTATGTGTAATGAGAGAAAACCCTAGGTGTGATGACGGATTTAGCCTCCACTATATAAGGAGTTTATCATCTTAGAGATAAGGTGGGGTTTTTGAGAGCAGTTAGAGAGGATTTTAGAGGCTTTTGGAGAGGTTTGAGAAGATAGGTTTAACCAAATCACTCTAGATTTGTTAGAGATGGGTTTATGTTGATCCTCTCCAATCATTCTGTTGTAATCATTCCTCGTTAATCATCAAGAATGCTTCAACTCATGGTTTGTTTTTGATGCTTCTGGCCTCTGGTTCAATTTGGTTTTCAGTTTTGGGTGTTCTTAGCTTGAATCTTAGGACAGCTTGTTCTTTTTGTTTTTGTCCTTGTATTTGAGCAACTCTAGGCCACAAAACATACAGAAACATATCTAGTAGCAACTTATCTAAGTAGCCTTCAAAGTTTAGTCATGGATTGAAAAATTAGTTTTTGCCTGTTCATGACCTTGGTTTTGAAAAACACAAAAAGGTTGAATCTTTGAGAACTATAGCATTGTTCCTTAGGAGGAATATAGATATTAGATATTCTAAAAAAGCTATGTTTCAAATTTGAGCTCAATCCGACGTTGCAATCAAGAATTGCATGAAATTTTATTTCGTTTCGAGTTGTGAATAGTGCTCGAGTTGACGCAACGCTAGAGTCGGTCCGGTGCAACACTAGGTTCGATCCGACGGAACATATGGCATGGTCCGAGGCAAGAGAGAGAGAGGGAGGGAAATCTTGTTTCGGGTTTCGGTTAAATCTCTACATGCTTTGTTCTTTTCATTTGGTTTGGTGCTTGATATTTGAGACTTGGAAGTTGTTTGAAATTTGTGAACGTTTGGATTTTGAGGACACATTGTGAAGAAATGATCAAAATTAATTTGGTTCCTATTTACCTTCTCTAGTCGCCTATCCGGTCCTTCACTTGCAGCGGCGCAACGCTGCTGCAAGCAGCAAGCCGTTGCTGCAACTGAGGGGTCCGAGACAGCGAGAGTGCGAGACCAAAGGGCGAAGGCGGCGCCACGGCCGGTGGCGGCTAGCCCTAGAAATTTTGGTGCGAGGTTGCGAGTGGGAGATGGAGGTCTGGACTCTGGATAGACGAACTAACTACGCTTCTTCATTGGAGTACACATCTTCATTGGGCTAATGGGCCGCGACGCTTCTCTGGAGTCTTGGCTCTTTGGGCCTCACGCAGATTAACGCCCGCCTGACTGCCTTTGCCCTACCTAGGCCTAAATTTGGTGGGCTTACTCAGATACTCCTAAGTGGGTATAAGAGGGGTTAAAAATTTTAGCTCGGGCCGCGGCCCACCAGCCCGAGTGGTGGGTCCGCCCCTCGCTACCACGTATCCAAGCTGGTTGCTCGGGGGGCTCCTATTTTTGAGAATTTGGAGTCCTTTGAGCTTCTAGAATGTTGCTAGCTACAAGGCCTACCACCCAATACTGAGCTCTTCAGGCATTCGTCCAGCCTGCAGCTCACCGGTGTCCGAAATATGTCTCTTCCGGCAAGTCCCACACACTCGTCAATTGAAAGATGCCCAAAGCTCATGCTTGCTTGGAACGATGAGCTGGAGCAGTATGACATTCAAAGGGAAAACATGGCGAGGGTAGACGACTTGCTTTGCTCCGGGAGGCTGGATCAGGACTCAGATTAGATTCGCGTATCAAGGGTTGCCTACCGCAAGGGCATTCATCCTTGAGGCAGTTGATGAAAATACACATATGGCGCTGTGAACTCTTGAAGGAATGCTGTCGTGAACTGAATGGAGAAAGCTGGCCAAAGATTTCCCATATTCCTATCAAGTAATCTACTGAATTGCTTCGTATTCTCAGATAAAATAATGAAGGTAAGGCTTCCACTATTCTTTTTTGTTGAGTGGCTGAGCCATTGTATCCATCAATGAGTTTTTTTTTTTTTTGAGAAAGGGGTAGGAGAACTGCCATCCATTGATTGAAAGGAAGGTTACAGAACAAAAAAAAGAGAATTACAGGTGGGGGGAAGTTAGGCCCCTCCCCCCGGGGGGCAAGGTAAGAAGCGCTTGAAAATTACACGATTACAAAATGGGCTCCTGCCGCCACCCAAAGCCGCAGATCGTCTATTAGGGAAGTTACGAAGTCGGAGCTGTCGAGCTCAGTCGACCGGAAGACGCGGTTGTTACGCTCAAGCCAAAGACGCCAGATGGTTGCGGTGACGACTGACAAGGCTTTGCGGGAGTTAGCCTGCAGAATGTCTTCGTGCCACCATCTGGAGAAGCAGCATCGGCGAATCCAGCTTGTCGGGTCGAGGGAGGGGTTGCCGGTGGAGAGAGCCACTCTAGTCCAGACGAATGAGCTGAAGTCGCAATTTAGGAATAGGTGCTCCGGAGTCTCAAGTTTTCGACGACAGAGGGGGCAGAAATAGTTGTTTGGCAGGTGTCTTCTCAAGAGGGCGTCAGCTGTCAGCACACGCCTGTGGAGCAGAAGCCAAAGGAAGAACTTGCATTTTAAGGGGGCCCATTGCCTCCAGACGCGCGTAGGCGAGGGGGGACGGCTTCGACCAAAAAACTGCAAGTTGTAGGCGGATCTGATCGTGAAAAGTCCATTTGGAGAAAAACGCCAAACGAACTGGTCGCTGGTGCCCTCAACCAGAGTGACTGAGAGGATCTGGCGGATCAACATGATGAACTGGGGGATCAACCCTGGAAGCAGACTATGCCGAAGATCCGAAATCCAAGTGTTATTCGCTAGGGCCTCCGAGACCGATCTGTTCTTTCTGTGGGAGGCCGCGAAGAGTTGTGGGGCCAACTGCTTCGGGGCAGCACCATGTAGCCAGCGGTCGTCCCAAAACGAGAAGTTGGCCCCGTCACCAAGGGTCAAGGTAGTGCCCACTCGAAAGAGGGCGGTATCGGGTTCAGGCTGGTGGCCAAGCGAATTGGCCGAGGCTTTCGGCGGGAGAGACCTATTAAGCCATAGTCAACGGAGCCGGAGAGCTCGGGCAAAACGTGGCAGGTCAAGAACACCAAGACCACCCATCGAGATCGGGGAGCAGACCGTGTCCCAAGGCACGCGACAGTGTCCCCCTGAGGCGGAGCCTGTACCAGTCCAGAGCCAGGCCCTTCGGATCTTATCAATTTTCTTGAAGACGGAGCCGGGGGGTTTTAGAACCGAGAGGATAAAGGTTGGCAAGGCTGAAAGAACGGACTTAAGGAGGGTGATCCTGCCACCTTTGGACATAAGGGGTCCTCGCCAGCCCGCTAGGCGGTTGGAAATCTTGTCGATGAGAGGTTGGAAATGTACATGGCGTAGCCTTTTGATGGAGAGCGGGAGGCCAAGGTATTTGAGGGGAAATGAGGCAATAGGGGCTGGAAAATCTTGACGGATGTCCTCGAGGTCAAGATTATCGCATTTGATGGGAATGATCTGACTTTTGGATAGGTTTACCCTAAGTCCGGAGATTTCACCAAATTCCCGAAGTAGGAGCGCTAACGCGGAGATGTCACTCTTTTTAGGGTTAGAGAAAATGGCCGCGTCATCAGCGAAGAGGGAGATGCGGAGGTTTGGCGGGATGCCACGGACAAGGGAAAGCACCCCTGCTTCAGTTGCACGCTGCAGGAGGACAGTCAGTGGTTCGATGGCAAGATTAAAGAGGAGGGGCGATAGGGAATCCCCTTGACGCAGTCCTCTTCAGTGGTGGATAGTGTTGCCAAGGTGGCCATTAAGGAGGACTTTGGAAGAGGAGGAGGCAAGCGAGAGGGCGATCCAGTCTCGCCATCTAGCACCGAAGCCCCAGGCGCGGAGGTTGTCCAGGAGGTAAGTCCAGGAGTCTGAGTCGAAGGCTTTCTCAAGGTCGAGTTTGAGGAAGAGGGACGGGGTGTTGGATCTGTTAGGGCCTTGATCTTCCCTTGGACGAAAAGGAAGTTGTCCTGAATGTGCCTCCTTTTGATGAAGGCACTTTGGCAAGGTGAAATAAGCTCATCCATAAAGGTGGCTAGGCGAGTGGAAAGGATCTTCGTGAACAGCTTGCCCAGACTATGTATAAGACTTATGGGGCGGTAGTCAGAGGCATAGGAAGGGTTATCTTTTTTGGGGAGCAGGACGATGTTTGCGCAATTTAAAGCCTCGAAGCCGGGGCCGTTGAGATTGAAAAGGCACCGCGGTGCAGCAAGGAGGTCAACTGAGATGATGTCCCAGCATGTCTTGTAGAAATCCCAGGTGAAGCCGTCCGGGCCAGGGGCCTTCTCGTTGGGCAGGCTGAACACGATCTGTTTCAGTTCCTCGAGCAATAAAGGATCCTCGAGAGAGGAGAGGTCCGGAGTGGGGAGTCCGAGAAAGTCCCAATTGAAGGAGCGCCGGCTAGGGCTGCGGGTGTCGGGGGCATCATCGCCGAGGATGGCATGGAAGTGATGGTGGATGACCTCAGCTATGTCCTGGAGACCGGTGTGGGTACCAGTGGGGCTCTGGAATGACTGAATGGAGTTTTTACGGCGACGACCGTTAGCTCGAAGATGGAAATACTTGGTGTTGGCATCGCCAAGTTTAAGCCAATTTAGTCGAGAGCGTTGCTTCCACTTCATTTTCTCGATCACGCTGAGGCCGAGGATTCTCAGCTTAATGCGGCGACGTAGGTCTTGCTTCGCCAGGGATAAAGAGCGCGACTCCATGTCCACGTCCAGGAGGCGGATGAATTCTGATGCAATGGCAAGCTGGAGTTTAGTGTTGCCGACCTGGGAGCGACTCTAGGCTTTAAGGGCTGAAGCGGTGCGACACAATTTGAGCCTGAAACGGTGGAGAGGGTGAACAGGAAGCTGTGAGGGGTCGGCCCACACTTGTAGGACCACCTCCGCGAAACCCGGTAGCTTTGTCCAGAAGCTTTCGAAGCGGAAGCGTCTAGGGGGGCGCGGGGGGTTCTCGACGGCGAGGAGGAGGGGGCAGTGATCGGAGACCTCTGAAGAGAGGGGTGACAGGGAGCAGGACGGGAAGAGTCCCTCCCAAGTGACGTTGGCAAAAGCACGGTCGAGCTTGACCAAGGTTAGGGTGGAGTGCTCATTACTCCAGGTGAAGCGTCGCCCTGAGAGGTGAATCTCTTTGAGAAAGCAGCTGTCGAGGGTGTCGCGGAAACGAGCCATGAGACGTCGATTGAGGTTGAGGTTGTTTTTGTTGGAGGCTTTGTATATTAGGTTGAAGTCACCAATGACCAGCCAAGGGGAGGCGTAGTGGTTGGCGATTTGAGTTAGTTCTAGAAGGAAGGCTTCTTTTCCGGAGTCAACGCTCGGACCGTACACAGTGGAGATCACCCAGCTGTCATGGCCACCCCGAGCAGTTACTTGGGCGGAGATGGAGTGGGAGAGGATGAGGGGATTTGAAATTTGCACGAGAGCCTCATCCCAAAAGAGAAGCAGGCCACCCTTGGTGCCAGAAGCCGGCAGCTGGAGGGAGCCCCGAAGTCTGTGAGTGCAGACATAAAGGAGCATGGGCGGCGAGGGGGAGGAGAGTTTTGATTCTTGGATCGCGAGGATGGTGGGGTTGTGGGAGCGGACCAGGCTGGCGATGACGTCACGCTTGGCTGCAGAGTTGAGACCATGAACATTCCAACTAATGATTTTTATGGAGCCTGAGGGATACATCGAGGGGGCAAAGGCCGGTTAACCGCAAACCACGTAGGGGAGGGTAGACCGACGATGAATCACACGCAGGTGGGCTCGAGAGCAAGTGGCCGGTCGACCGCAACCCACTCAGAGGAGGGCGGACCGGCGGTGCACCATGCGCAGGTGGGCTCTGGAGTGGAAGGAAAAGACTGACCACACGCAGGTGGTGAAGAAAGAAGAAAAACACATCGACACACCACACGCAGGTGGTTCTAAAGTAGGTAAAAAGGACACACCACACGCAGGTGGGGGACGGATACAGGACGCGACCACTCAAAGGTGGACACAAGACTAACAGGTGCGGGTAGCTAAAGCCGCGGCCAGACATCGAAGGGGCGAGCATCGGTAGACGAAAAGAAGGGGCAAGCTCAAGCTCGGGAAGAGCCCCCCTCAAGCGCAGCGGGGCCGACGTCGCCAAGGTCTACGAAGGGCCTAGAGAGGCCGCACAAGTCAGCAACCGCTGAGAGCGCGCTCTCAGATAACGGAGAGGAGAGCAAAGACTGGAGCTGGTCCGCAAGGTCGTCGACGGCTGCGGGGGGAGAGGGGGAGAGGCCAAGCTTAAGCGCCAAGACCCCCTGGGCCTTGCGAATGGCGGGACGATGAGGACCAGTGCGACAGCAGAGGCCTAAGCAGGCCACCCTAGAGGCTGCGACGGATGACGGTGGTGGGTCTAGGGCGGGGACACCTGGGCGGTGGGGCAGCGACAAGAGGGGGGACGGGAAGGATCGTGGCGTTAGACAAGAGGGACTGGATCGGAGAGGCCGAGATAGGAGGGGGCAGGGACGCCTCAAGGGACATAGGGTCAAGAGGCTCGAGTCCAGAAGGAGGGACCAAGGGGGTTAGGGGTGGAAGGAGGAAAAACTCCAAGGGGAGCTAGGCCGCATCCCATGAGGGGCTAGGCCGAGGTTGCTGGGCTACGGCGGACTAGGCCAGAACGGTGGGCAAAGGCTGGGCCAGAGCGGTGGGCAAAGGAGCTGGGCGCGGGGTGGAGCTTTGACCGACGGTTTGAAAGGTGTTGACTGCCCAGTTTCGCTCTGCTGGCCTGTGGTAGGCAAGCCTAGCTTTTGTGGCAGGCCGATCGCCGGAGCAAAGGCCAGTGGAGATTCTCCACCGCCGAGCATGCTTTCGGTGTGCTGGGGTGCGCGCCGGAGACGCGAGGAAGCGGTCTTGCCGTCACTAGAGGCAAGGCGCGCGGCGTGTTGCCGCTGGAGACGAGGGCGCGGCACACCGGGCCTAAGCGCACGGACGCCGGGCGTGGTGTGTCATCGCGCGGCGTCCGGCAGCGGGTGGATCTTGCGGCGAAAGCACGAGGACGATGGAGACGAGGCAGCGCGTCTTGTATGACAGCGGCGCCGAAGGCGGCGATGGACACGCCGACAATGGAGGCGAAGCGCGTCAAGGCGCCCGAGGGTCGGGCGAGGGCGGCGCGGCGGACGTGGAGAAGAAGGGCACGCGAAGTGGTGTCCGAGGGGCGCGATCGGGAACGAGGCCCGCGGAGGAAGCGGCGGCGCGACACCAATGATGGGGGCGGCGGCGAAGCCGCGTCTTGAACGCCGCAGACCATTGGTCGAGTCCCGCGTCGGCGTCGCGGCGGGCCCGCATGGGCACGCAGCGGGAAGAGGAGCCGCCCGGCGCTGGCCGCCGCCGTCTCTCGATGCGCAGGCCGCCATGGCTGTCGTGGTCGTCGTCGTCAGAGTCACTGTCCCGGCGACGGCAGGGGTTGAAGAGGACACGGCAGGCCTGCGATGGGTCAGCGGGGGCAGGCGTGGGCGTGGAGTCGGGGACACCGAGCCTCCACACGTGTGAGACCACGCGGGGGGCACCTCCGACTCTGGCGGTGACGGAGGAGAAGTCTTCAACGATGTCGACGTGGAGGAGGACTCGGTGCTCCGACGCACGGGGAGGGCGAGGCCTGGGGGCACCGGCGAGGCGGGCAGGGCCCCGGTCGTCCAGGCGTCGGGTCTCCATGTAGGGGGAGGGCTCGACGAAGGAGAGTCCAAACTCCAGGGGAAGCGACGCGGGGTCGTCGGTCCAGACCCACGCGCGGTAGGTGGCGGTATCCAGCCGGAGTCGGGTCACGGCCTCGACGGAGTCAAGATGACCGTAGACGGCGAAGAGATGTGTGGGCTCCGGTTACCGGGAACCTCGGTGCACCTGTGCTAGCCCAGGATCTTGTCTTGCTAGCACGGCACCTTTTTCAAAATGCTGGAATCATCACATACCTGCGATAAAAATTATTAATAATAAAGAGTTCAATTACAATATGGCTCGTTTTTATAGACCGAAAAGGCTAAATCTACCAAACAAAAATGAACTCTTACCAGAGTTTAGCAAAGCGGAAACAATAAGAAGAGTAGGGTCTCAAGGCTGTGCCCAACTCAATCAGGCAAGTGACTGGAGTCCCACCTAACCCTCGGCCTATACGCCATTCTTCCGGCTCTTCCTTTTCTTGTCGATGTTGTCCAGACCAAACTCCACCTCAACGCCACCTAAAAAGGTGAGTGCGTGCGAGTGTGAGCGCAATCAACCGCGCCCGCGAACCAAAATCTTGTTGGATGCAATTAAGAGATGCAAGGCCAACTTTGGTGGGGCGCTAGATATATTTTATTTGCTGTAAATCATGCTTTAAAACTTTAGAGCTGAAAATTCTACGACATTTGTAAAATCAAAGACGTATTGGGCCATATATGTATGCCAAAGGTATTAAATACCATCAAAATGGCGATATCTCCACAATCGGCAGCCTAGCTCCCATCGCCATGGTGAGCTACCTCCGACGTTATGGCGAATCCGTGCCCATATTACTCAGGTGCACGATTCCCATCTTCTGGCGAACCCGTGCCCATACACAATTGGTGCACGTTTCCCAGGTAGTGGCGGTGGACTCTCCCTCTTCGCCAAGAGGTGAGATCCCCTTAAGCTCAACTAAGGCCTAGATCCACAGATCCTAATCAACAGAATTCTCAGATATAATGACTTTATTCACACTCAGGTTTTGCAGGTACCCGAGTGTATGGACTATTTCTATAGTCTGTCGAGTGCCAGGAATACTCGGGAACGAGACACAACACATATCCATAATTATGTACTCGAGATATTCTCAATGATTAGACTGTCCAACAAATAAGCCATTCAAATGCTACAATGTTGTAGTCTTATTCAAAGGAATCTTAGCTCCGTCGTGATACACATCATGGTGATGATGGGACTGTACCATAGAGGTACCTGCTCCGCATACGATGTTTGTCAGGGTCAAGTAGTATCGTTGATAGCGTGCTATGCCATTGCACTTGCACCGTTGATAGCAGGCTATACCGTTGCTTTCGCACCGTTGATAGCGGGTGTTGGATTATTAAAAAAAAAATCTTTCCGGGAAGTTCAACCCATGAGACCCATTCAAGGACTAACTCAGTCAAAATATCGTTCGTACGGCCAACCGCTCCACTCCTGCTACCCCGTGCTGTCATGCATGCTGAAGCTTTCTTGCTGCGGCAGAAACGACCCATTTTCGCAATCCAGCCAACGAGGCAGAGCATTGTCTCGCCACAGGAGAGAGGAAAAAACTTCGCTCTCTCGTCTCGCCACAGGAGAGCGGGGCGACTTTGGGGAACCGGGCTTCGCGCGGATCTAACCTCTCGCCGCCGGTGGCCTCCGGTCACCGGGGTGGTAATTCGGCGATCCGCTACCGCCGATGTACGCTCGCTTCTTCTTTGGTAGGTTTGGCTTTTGCGATTTCGTCTATGTGGTTCTTCTCGATCCGTGGTGTGCTTGGTGGGGATGCAGCCGTGAGGCTCTTCCCAGCGTGGCTTTGCTTCCTCGGTGTCGATTCAGAGCGGGCATCGGCGAGTGTGGCTCCTTGCTCGTCACGGAGGTTATGGTCCTCCACGGGCACAAGCGTTGCTTGGGTTCGCGATGGGAGGTCGCTCTTCCTCACCGTCGCCGAGGCCACAAGACGGTTTCCGCGATGGTGGGTCTTTGTAGCCGGATCCGGGAGTGTAGTGTGTTTGGTTGTAGTGTGTGTCCGAGTTGGGGATGGATGCCCGCCTCATCGCAGCTTCTCTTCTTTGCGATCGGCGGTGGTGGAGATATTGCGGTGGGAGTCTCGCTCCTCGCCATCGTCTTCACGGGCGGCGCAACATTGGTCGCCTCAGATTCCTTTTCTGTGGTGAGGTGCCCTTAATCCACGATTCGGTGATAACCGCGGTGTGGCCGTTCTTGCAGGCCTTCGTGCACCTCTCCATCTTCAAATCCTCGTGGGATATTGGCGGGTGGTGGCGTTCCCAGAGTGGCGACCACCTCCGTGTCTTTTCTACGGCCGTCGTCGTCACCCTGAGAAGCAGCGTGTGGTGTTCTTGCAGTGAGGCCCTTGTAAAGGCACTCAACTTGTATCTTGATCTTTGTAAGGGTTCTGGCGGTAAGTTGGGTGGTTTAACCCTGATGTGCTAATGAAATCGGGTAATGACCCCTTCAAAAAAAAAAAGAAACGACCCATTTTTCATGGAAAAGACGGCGAGCAGGCGTCGTGCACACGTGCGCGTGCCAAACTGCTCCTCATCTGCCACTCCGTTGCACTACGCTATAAGAGCATCCGTAGTAGAAACTCTATAGTACTATAGAAATAAAGTTTTAGAGATAGAGTTTCTGGTGGAGGGAAGGAATCTTTTAGGGTGTAGTGTAAAGTGTGAAGGAATTTTAGAGTAATGGAGAGAGAAAATAGAGTAGAAGAGAGAGAAAATAGGAATAGAGTTTCTGGTGTGGATGCCGGGAGGAACGCACACAGTTAAAGAGGCAGACACTTCCATTAGAGCAACTCATACACGCAACACAGGGGTCTTCTTCGTTCTCACGCAGAGTGCGCGCACGGATTCAGAGGCTTGGCAGTACACATCAACTCACACAAACACAGCTTTCGGGAGAAAAGAAGGGGACACAGCAGGGAAGGTCCCGAGGTAAGTACTGATCTCCCGAGAGCTCAAGCCAGTGGCTAGTTTGCCTTTTTCTTGCTGCCCGGACTGCATGTCACCGACGGGGTTTTCTTTTTCTTGGCCTTCACGTGGGGTGAAGTCAGGGGAAAGATTCCCTTTCTGTTCTACCCCCTTCTACTCTTGCTTAATTGCTTCGCTGGAGACAGGCATTTCTTTCCTGCCTTTCTCTCTCTCTTCTTGCCTTCTTCCCCAAAGACTCTTTTTCTTGATTTCTTCATACGTGCTGGGCCTGGCCGCATCTAGCCGCTGCACAGCTTGCCTTCGCCGACGTACGTCTCCTCGCCGTCGCGCCCCGACATCGCCTTCACCGCCGGCGCACGTCGACCACGCCGGCTTGTGCTGCTGGCCCTGGCGTCGCCTTCACCGGCCCATGCCTCAGCGCCACCAGGACCCGGCGTCCCGCTCCTCAGCGACACCGCGCGCCCCCGGATTTCGCCGGCCATCACACCGCCACCCGCGACGCCGCCTTCCTCCACTCCGGCGCCGCCGCTCCGGCCCGTGTCCCCGCGTCCTGGCTCGGCCTCCACCACGCCGCCGTGGCGTTCCCGGGCCTCAGCGCCGGCCCCGCTGCTTCAGCCCAGCGCCAACCTGCTCACGCCTCGGCGCCGTCTTCTCCAACCAGCCGCGCGCCCCGTCGCCGCTCGTCCTCACCAGCCTTGGCAGCGCCGGCTTCCTTCACGTCGCCGCGACCCGCTGCGCCGGCGTGCGCGCGAGCCATCCCGCCCATCGCCGTGAGCCGCCGCTTCAACCCGCGCTCCGGCTTTCCCCCGTGGCGACCTGCATCAGCCCACGCGCCTTCACCGGTCTCCACCACGCGCGCCGCCTCCTCCACGCACGGCGCCGCCCGTCGCCGTCCATCACGCAGCGCCTCGACGACGTCTCGCCGCCGGCCTCCTCATCCACGACGCACCCATTCTCCACGTCGGCCTGCTCCCACGCCGGCCTTCTTCACGGCGCTCACGGTGCCGACTCGCGTTGCACGCACCTCCGACCTCTCCGTCACCACGCCCCGGCCTTCATCGCCGCCGCCGTCCTTCTCCACGCCGCCCCGGCGTCCCGCGCTTCCGGCCTCGTCCACCCCGACGCGCGCCGTCTCCCGCGCTCCCGGCTTCGTACATCCCGACGCGCGCCGTCACACCACCACGCCGCTCCGCACGTCTCCACGCAGCGGCGCACCGGCGCCGCCTACGTCTACGTCCACGCCGGCGCTCTGCACGACGTCGCCATCTACATCTACGTCGGCCCGCGCTTCGGCTCCACGCTGGCCGCGCCTTGACCCCAAGTCGTCGATGAGCCTCGTCCACCCCGGCCGCGGGTCGTCCTCACCACGCCCCGACCTTCACCACGCCGCCGGTGCCGTCCTCACCACGCCGGCGCGCACGCCTGCGGCCTTCACCGCCGTCCTGTCCGCCACGCCGCCGTCCGCCTCCGTGTGCCACGCCGGCGCGCCCCCGATACCGCCCGTCGCCTCGGCCTTCTCCACGCCAGCCCGCGCCCGGCGCCGTCTTCCTCCTCTTCACCGTGGACCGCCGTGGCCAGCGCGTGTGGCTGTCAGTCGACGCACGATACCAAGTCGCCGCGTGGGTCGTCTATGCCAACGCCAAGTCGCCAGTCCGATGCTTCTCCAAGAGCCGTCGACGTCAACCCGACCGTCTGCATCTCCGTCGATGCCAACATCTCTACCGCCGTCCCCCGCTCCTGGGCTTAGCTGTGCAAACTCAAACCACGCCGTTTGCTGTTTTCATCGTCTGACCGTACGCATGTATGGGTACAATACACGAGCCGTGCATGGTTCCTGTGTATATGGGTAAAGAAAATGAGCGAAATATGTACGGGTACAAGGCATGCATGTATGGTTCATACATATACGGAATATATATGTGAATCTGGCGTATGTATGAATAAATCAAGCTACTGGTTGCTATCAAGTCATGGAGATGCTGCCGGACAAACCATAAAGTGCATGTTATTGTTGCTACGGAGCTAGGGTTTTAAAATCCGAAACTGAAACTGGACCAGAAACCGTCGTCCCATCGGGCCGGTTTTTCAAAAAAAAACCGCTTGAAACCGTTGAAAACCGTTCAAATTTAAATTCAAATGAAGCGCGCGAGGCACCGGTTTCTCGGCGGTTTTTGCCGAAAAACCGTCGGTTAGCGGTATTCAGCGGTTTTTAACAGAAAAACCGTGAAAAATGGGAAAAATAAAAAGAAGTCTGAAAAAAATATAAAAAATTGGGAAAAATCAAAATTTTGTTTCATACAAATTGTTCTACTTAGCATCTAGTTTTTTAATAAGATTTTTTTAAAATTTTTTAAAAAAATCAAAAATTTTGAATTGGACCGAGGAAAAACCGCCGCACGACGGTTTGGCGAGAAACCACCGATTTTACTGGTTTTTCATCGGTTTTTAAAACCCTGCTACGGAGCTACTGACCAGAAGATCCTCACGTTGTAGAGCTGTCAATGGGCTGCTACTGATCCAATGGAGGAGCTGCCGTTGAAAGAGTCGCTGTTAAAGAGGCCGTAGATTGGCATGGTTCTCAACTGCGTTGAACTGTTAAGAGATTAAAAGAAAAGAAGTCACATGCATGGCCCATGCATGAGCTCACGTACTCATGTTTTTGGGTCTTTGTGGTAAATGGACGTATGTGTGCATGTCTACTCTCATACTATATGTACTCATACTATAACACCGTTTACAACAATTTCTACTACTCAAGAAAGCTACGGAACACTAATTCAACCGATGCCGAGTGCAAGCCATGCAATTCGCCAACTCAAGTTATCATGTTTGTGAAGTTCGAGACCGACGAGGCCGAACGACACTGGCGGGCGGAGCCAACACAAAGACTACGCTACAAGCAGCTCACGAGCATCCACAAGGACGTGACCTGCCGTCGCCAACACATCAACACATATACACCCACATGCATGGTGAATCACGAAGCAAATACAAGAAGAAGACAAATGCAGCTTAATCGGAGGTAGTCCACATTTAATGTGGACGTAATTAACTGGACGTTCTCCCGAGACCCCAGGAACTAGAACCACTACACCGCCTAATCAGATGGCTAGCTCATAAGCTATGGACGCAAATTCTTGAGGACCTGTATTTTATTATTTAATGAAATAACAGTGTTCTCAATTCTTTCTTTTGTGTATTTAATACACTGGCACGCCCGCGATTTTCTCTCTGTCCACATACGGGGCAAATTTGTGGCGAACAACGGGCTATGCCGTTACATAAACTGACCCGTCATCCTAGAACCGTATCGTTGACAGCTAAGAATTAACCCACGGACTCTAGACTTAAGCAGATCTAAGCCATATCAATGACTTACTAGTCAAGGAATTTAATTTCTAAACCTTAGGTTATCAATGGACAGGATAGGAAAATGTCAAGGAGAGGTTTGTGTTTATTAACACTGCTTATAAATAGGAATAACTAGACTTGCTCTATTAGCTTTTGATACCAACATATAATATTTGAGAAATTCATATTTTCATGCAATCTATCATTTGAAATCAAAATCATTTAGACAAAATTAGGTAAAAGGGAATGATCAAGAGATTTTGGCTCGCCTGGACCGAGCGTGTAGTTGTACTGTCGTCGGTCTTCAGGCTGTCCTTCTGTGTCTTCCGAATCTATCGCAATAAAATCAAGTAACATCGATAAAGACATAGAATATGATAAATGCATGATAAATGGTATGCACGAGGTCGAGGGTGATACTATTCACCGAGGCTATGGTATGATCTTATTTTAAGTAAGCTTCTTATCGAGAAAGTTCTATGAGCTATTGATAAGAAATCTTACTCATAAAGATCGCGTATAGGGGTTATATACGAATGTATGCATACGGATTCTACCCATATATTGTAACCCAAATTATAGTTTATCATATTTAGAAAAATACGTCACGTATATTACTTATGTAAAGGAATTTATATTTCTATCTTCATGTTTATTGGAGGTCCACTAGTATTAACAAATAGAAAACATTTTTCTAGAATTTCTTTGTAAAAGAAGTAACTAGAAAAGGGCTATTAGTAATATCATAAAGAGTAGAAATATTGCAAAATATAAATTAATATGTTTCCTAGACTCCAAATGTCATGTGATATTTATGTAAATATTTATAGGATTATTTGAAGTCATTTACTATTTTAAATAAACCATAAGGCTTAATTGGGTTATTTTATTTTTAAATCAAAGTTAGGAAAGGTTATAATAATATTACAGAGACATTAAACAGTGAAATATGCAAAGTTATATTTTTCCTAGGTCTAGTGGGTCATCTAGTATTTTACAGAATTTTCCTAGAATTTTCGAGAGTCTTTATGTATTTATAAGAATTCATTTTATTTTCTGGGATTATCTAAAATAGGAAAACACTAGAAAATCTGCGGTGCACAGTAATGGGCTAGGCCCATCGCTGTGTGGTTCGCGTGGGCGCTGTGCGGCCCACGAAGCCCGCGAGAGCTCAGCTCTGTGCGAAGGCGCTTCCTCAACGCGAAGACGTAAACCCTCAAACTACGCTTCCACTTATTCTTACAAGTGGGGCCAAGGGACCCACTCGTCAGCGACCGGGGAGGGGATCCCGCGGGATTAAGAAATTTAAATCATAGCGGGCCCCAGTCGACAGTGACTCGAAAGATTTTAAACTAGTTTAATTAGTTTTTCCTAATCGGACCGGGCCCACCGGTCGGTCTCTCGAGGAACAAGATGTCTGCTCCATGACGCCTGTTGGCGTCATGCTTCTTCTTCCTCCGGAACGGGCATGTCCGCGAGTTTCCAACGGCGATTGCCGGCGATTCCGGGCACCGTTCTGGGAGTTCTTGTGCTCGTAAGAACCGTCGTGATGTCACGCACCTATAGGTGTCCTTGGCATGGTCGGAGGTGGCCGGAGTTGGCTGCCCCACGTGCAAAGGCGGCGGTGGGTTTAGGAGAGCATGGCGGCGGCGATGCGAAGCGTTCCGAATGGATGTTTATGGTGCGTGAGCATCGGGAGGGGTTGTGGGAGCTTACCGTGTAGCTTCTAGGACTGAGGATGGTCCGTGGTGGTCCGGCGACGCGGGAGCAAAACAGGGGATGGCGGCAGCTTCACGTTGCGGGCGCTCTTCGGTGATCGGCTCACACGGGCAAGCTATGGAGGAGATTGCGGACGTCCCGTGGATGCTCTAGGTGCGGGGAATTGGAAAGTATTCCACTGTGGCGGCCGGAGGGGTGAAGGGGGTGGAATGGCCGGCGGAGAAAAGCTTCCATCGATCTCGGCCTCCGTAGCGTCTTAGGCCGATTCCTTCGGGGACGTTGGAAAGGAGGTGGTGGGGAAGATGAGGCTCTAACCTCTCGGTATGAAATACCGTGGTGTGGGAGAATGGTTTCGCCGAAGCTAGGCGGCCTAAACAAAGCCGAGGGAAAACAGGGAAATTGGGCTCGGGTTAGCCTTTTATAGGCACGGGATTGCCTTGGATAAGCGAAGGGGAGGATAGGGGCGTGGCTAGCGCGGCATGCGCGTGGCGCAAGGCATGGCGAGCAGGTGTCCTAGCTAGGTTTGCACGGCAATGACTCAGCCATGCTCCGGGTCGGGAATGGCGGCACTGGGCCAGCGTCGGGCTAGAAGCAGACGGCTCGGTCAGAGAGTGCAAGACGGCGCATGAAAGGCAAAGCAAAGGAGGGGCAAGCCGAGCAGGCGTGGCCGGCCAATGAAGCAAAGAGGGAGAAAAGGTGAGGTTAGGGGCATTTTAGTAATTTCACAACACAAGTTCCTAGTTCGTGTATAAGCATAGTCTTTAGGTAAGAACTTGACCTTAGTTTGCTTAGGTTGGTGATTTGAGAGAAAACAGTAAGGGTTTTGATTATGTTATTTGGTTCCTAATTATTGGCAATAGGAAAAATATATACATATATATAAGTTCATATGCATATATATATAGCCATGTGCATAAAATGGCTTTGTTGTTTATTGAGCTAGGCTAGATATGAAAATTGCTATTCAAAATTTAGAAGCTCTGTTCATGGTATGAAAACACATGAATATATTCATTTGGATAAACATAAATGCATATGTTTACGTTTACTATTCGTATTTTGACAAGGAAAATACTTGCATATGTACACATTTTTATGTATGTACATGTGCTTTTAATATTTTCTATTTATTTAAGCAAAGCTAGTTTTTAAGGAAAAGTTTTGCACATAATATATTTAGTTTATTTTATTAGGAAAAACATGAGTTTGGTCATAGACCCATGTTTTCAAACTAGGATTTTGGAAATGTTTATAAGAATAATCTAAATATAAACTTTGTATGAAATTGTTTATACATAATTTATTTGAATTGTTTAAATTTTATTTTAAATAGTGTATTAACTAAATGATTTACTATTATTTTTATTGGAAGCAAAAATGGGGTGTTACAAGATGCTCGACCACGGCCGAGGACCAGGCGTGTAGGGGAAGTCCTTCGAGGAAGACGAGGACACGAAACCGGAGGGCGACGGGAGATCCAGCCGCGTGGAGGTCCTCGGGGATGGCCGTTAGGGTGAGTTGCCGGCCGTTGAACCGAAAGGAGCGGCGGGCGGCAAGCCTAGCCTAGCCTGCTCCGGAAGAGAGAATTGCGCGTGGAACCTGAGATGGGCGAGGTGGGTTACGGAGATGTCGCCGGAGGGGATGTCCGTTTCGACATCGATGGCACGGGCTATGAGATCTGTGTCGGGGTAGGGGCCACCGGAGACGTCGACGACGACGGCGCGGTGGTGAAGGTCAGCCGCGTCCGAGCGCATGGTGGGAGAAACCTCCACGCACACCCGCGCCGTGGGCGGGCGCAGGACGGCGAGGGGGGAGCGGGTGGGCGGCATGGCGAGCGGAAGTGGAAGCAAGGCGGGGCGACTAGGCTGCGGCGGGCGCACGGGAGGAGTGGGGCGACGGCAGTCCCAGGCAACATGGCCCGAGCGCTTGCAAGCGAGGCAGCGAACCGGGTCGCGGCAGGCGGCGCGGAGGTGGTCGCGAGCGAGGCACCGGAAGCACCGCCGGGCGGCCTTCTTATTCCTGGTCGCGGCATGGGCGCGAGGCGGACACGTTCTGCCCCTGGCCGGAAGTGGAGGCCTCTGCTTCCGCCACCAACATCTCGAGCGGACTAGTTGCCACTCCGGGGCGAGCTCAGTCTGCGGGCGAAGGCAGGCGGAGGCCTCGGAGGGGGGAGCTTGCCGGGGAGGGGCGATGAATGATGCCCGGAATAGAGGAGGCCGGTGCAGGCCTAAGGCGAGGAGTAATGGAGGCGCTGGTAGGTGGGGAGGCAGCGCAGAATGGCGGGTGTGGGGAGGCGGATGGGAGCCACTGTGTCGGAGGAAGGGCGACAGTCGGGCGGCGAGGGGGTCGGCGCACGAGGTAGCTGGTGCGGGGGGCGAGGCTGCGGTGCGCGGGATGGAGGGGGTGGCCGTCGTCGCCGGATGGGCAGGCGACGGGGTGGTGGAGGACGCTGGGGTGGTCGCCGTCGCCGGATTGGCGGGCGACGAGGAGGTGGAGGACGCAGCACTCATCTCTCGGTTCAAAGCCCATCAATGAGTTTTGCTATAGAGGCGGGAGGATGGTTATCGACGGCAGTCAGACATGCAAGAGGCCGGGGGAATGCACTGGTTTGCAGCATCTCAAACTTGAAGAGAACCGACTAATAGCCTGGTGGTGGAATGCTACAATAGTAAAGTCCACCACTTGTGTTCGAGTCCTCACAGAATATTAAAAATCCAAATGTCATTCAGAAGTGGTTTATAGCCATCAGAATCGCTAGATCCTTACAATAATTTCTTAAGAAACATCAGGTGACAAGAACAGGAGTTTGCATGCGTGTATGCAACTCATGGTTATAGCACTGATTTCCTACGAAATCTCACTGTAACAGCCGACGTGTTATGTTAATTAGCCACGATATGATTTCGTTTTTCTCTGCGTGTGATTGGGACTTTGGGAGCTACGTTTGTAGACTATCTTTAGAGAGGTCTTCAGGCTTGCAGATCCATGTTTCCATCGGCATCGGCATCAGAATCTGCATGATATGTTTAGCGAGGACAATGCAGGGAGCCGCGGTTCACGCGGACCAGTTGCCTAAGTAGAAACAGAACTAGGTGTCTAGGTCAACAACATGAGATACCAATTTTAGGTGAAAATTTTTTTTACATCAACTTGGTGAAACCTTCACTATATTTGGGGTTACGAAATGCGGAGATATTTATAATGTCTTATCTTCTCGTATAGTTTACGAAAGACTTCATATAGAGTGGCGGCTTAGAGTCCAAAACAAAAACAAGTCCGTTTTACGGTCATATTTCAACAGCACTTGCAAATCTTTGCTCCAACACTTAGAATTTGGATTATATATAAAAAAACATTTATAATTAATACTTCTGAAAGCATATCTTGGCCTTGTGTGATTGACAAACAGTAGCAGAACAAGAGGAACTTACGGAGTGCCATCGCTAGACTTCGTCGTACGTAGCCGATGTGTGCAGTTGCTGCCGTGCCGGTGGTTCTTGTTGCGGTCAGGCTGCGGAGGAAGAACACGTCCGATCGATATCGAGTAGTGCCGAAAGAGTCCATTCTGGTCTTGGTCTTCTGCTCCTCTCTCGGCACATATGTGTGGACGGAGGAGGGGACGTACCAGACCTTTTTATAGAGAACCTCAGGACACCCCATCAAGCCAACCAGTCGTTCTAATCAATAGGATTACTTGATCTTTAAGAAAAAAGGTTATAACCGACTCAAGATAGTATCTCCAACGAACAAACTCTTGGTTGGTGCACCACAAAACAATATACGTTAATGTTCTCCCATTTGGTGCATCCATAACAAGATACTTTAATGTTTGCTGAATACTTTATGTGCACAACTATAAGGCTTTCTTTATATCTTGATCCTTAACTTGACCAAACATTCCTAACTGCAAGAACTATAGCGGAGTTCCTCAAATGTTCAGAGTAGTCCTTTCAGGATCACTATACAATTATCTCAATTTAGCCAAGCACCTTACATTGGTATATAAACAATACGAATGAGTTTGGGAGAAAAGAAAACTCTCATTCAAAATAGGCAAAAACCAGAAGTGTGGCTCTCTTCTTGCTCGCTGCTTGTTGCTTGAGCTTGGTGTGATCTTCAGGGAGCTAAGCAAGGCTCTATTTATAAATGGGAAAGGTTTGTCGTGATTCAACCGGGGAGGATGAGATCGCCGTGATTTTTTTATGGCGCGGTGCAGCTCATCTTCGCTGGTGCGTGCACAGCAAGTCGCGGGAGGGGGAGTGCACCTTGCTGGCAATACGATCAGCTCGGCGAAGCTCGGATATGGTCGATGAGGTCAGCGGCAAGGCTACGGCGGCGTTGTCCGGAGCTGAGATCGCGGCGACGGCTGATTGGTCCAGCGGAGCAGCTCCGACCGTGCCACGGGGGACTCTCGAGTAGCGCAAGTCCCGAGGAGTGTCTCGGTCGAAACGGCAAGGACTGGTGGGCCCTGGAGCGCGCGAAAAAGAAACTCCAGCGAAGTCAGACGGCGGAGACGGCGGCGCTGGTGAAGCAGAGCACGGTGGCAGCGAAGAAAAAGGGAAACAAGTCGCAGCCGTCTGATCTGGTGACGTGGAGCACGGGCATCCGTCCGATCTCACTTGAGTGAAACGGTGCACGCGGGCGTCCTGTTCTCTGGGCTGAGCGGCTAACAAGCGGGACCCAGCTAGCGGAGCGCGCGCGAGTGAGGAAACGACGCGTGGCGCCTGGAAGGGAATTTCTCCGGAGGGGGTTTCCAGAATGCTTTTTCAGCAGGTTTTTAATTCCAGAAAATTTGTAGAAATTCTAGAAAATTATAGGAGAGTCAGAAAATTATGAGGAAAATTTCTATGGGTTCATAAAAATGAATAGGATTTTCCTAGGGCATAAAAATATATATATGTTTTAAATATTTAGAGCTTCTTTAAATTGACCTTTTCCTATTTCCTATTTTGTTCAAGTCTTTAGAAATTCATTATTAATTATAGAAAAATCATAAAAATGTGAAATTGGTTTCGAAAAATCCAATAAAATGTATAGGATTTATTTATGAAATAAAAAGTGATATGCATGTGGAATATTTTCTATGAGGTTGTTTTTCTATATCACATGTGACTTTTATAATTCTAAAAATTGGGAACATTCATAAAAGGGATATTTTGGGGTTTTAGGAAGTCTTGAAAATGGATGATGAGTTTCTGGGGAAACTTTCATGATTTTAATGCGTGAAAAATTTTATGCAAAATTCTGGGCTGTTACACCTTGGCTCCAGAACCCTAGGACTGACCTAGCGTCTTCTTTTCTAGCAGCTCCGTTGCCATGCGTAGCCTCGCTGTCGCTCCACATCATCGCCGACGACGCCACGCCAGGACGTCGTCGGACTCTCTTCGTAGTAGCATGTGCATGCAAGTCCGTCCCTTAGATCGCCCTGTAGCGTCGCCGATAGCTTGCCAGATAGTTCGCTAGAGCCGCCGTCCAAAGGTGGGAGACGAGCCCGACATGTGGGCCCGGCTCGTCAGCCCCCTCTGTATCTCACCCCCTCTCTCTCTGTACGCTAACAGGCAGGGCCCGTCTGTTAGCCTCTCAACCGCAGCTCCACCCTCATTCACTGGCAAGTGGGCCAGTTTGACCCGCTGGTCAGTAAGTGGAGGCGCATCCTAAGAATACGCCTTCCTCCTTTCACTACCGCGTGGGACCCTCCTGTCATCCCCGCGCGCTCGCGTTGCGTCGCTGGCAAGTGGAGCCCGCATGTCAGGCCGCCACCGCACAGCGGATACGCTGGGCCGCTCGCTCCATTGGGCTGGCCCAGTTGCACAGTAATCTCTTCCTTTTTCATTTTATTTACTGTTTTAAATAAAAATATCACTTTACTAATTTCTAAAAATAGTAAATGTACAAATTCAAATCTACAAAAAATCTATAAAATAGTTTAAGTTTTTCTGTATTTAATAAAAATATGAAATTGGTACTGTTTCATTTAAGTTTTGCCCCTTAAAATATTTAGTGTTCTAGGTCATATTTACTTGATTTAGAACATGTTGAGAACAAAAATATAAAATGCTTATTCATCTCTGTATAGAATATAAAATACTTAAACTTGTCGTGGTATTTGTAAAAATGTTAAAATGCATTATTCATATAGATTTATTTGCATTTAAATAATTAGAGCAATTGCACATGAAATATAAAACTTGGTTTTTAGACTTTTGTTCTTATAAAGATTGCATAAAATTATTAAAAATATAAAATGATTTTCTGTGTGCCTTGTATGTACTCCATTGCTGTTCAAAGGATCCGGAGCCGTCTTAGACCACTTAGCTTCCGAGGAGTAGTTCGATCCCGAGTTCGATCAAGGCAAGTCCTTTATTGACGCATGTTGAGTGCCTATTTGTCTGATTCAAATGTTTTGCTTGATGTTCAAATGTCCATGCTAATTCTAAAATCAACCTATTTACTAGCTGTGGACAACCTGGGCCCCGGGTATCCAGAGATATACTGTTGGACGTACCACCTCTTTGGACCGAGTCGCACGGATCTTCCAGAAGGCGGGCTTAGAGGCTGGTGCAGCCGACTTGCTCTACACGGAAACGAACTCGTTTCCTACTCGAATACATGGCGATAGACGTAACCAACCCAGTTATATCTTTATCTTCCTTATACGGATTAGGGAACCTATTTGTGACCCGACCCTTTGCACTATATAAAGGGGGTCAGGGGTCCCTAGTTAGATCATCATCTTTTCATTGCATCTTCCATCATCCACATCATTGTTCTCGACGAGAGCAAACATTGTAATCATCCCACCATATAATCCACGAGCACAGGAGTAGGGTATTACCTCGCCTTAAGGGCCCGAATCTGTATAAATTCGTCTCCCTGTGCTACCATCGTAGTTGTGATCTCTCGCATAGCCTTGTTAAATACATTGCCGACGCAATTCGTCGACAGTTGGCGCGCCAGGTAGGGGCTAGCGTCATGATCAACTTCATTAATTTCGATGGCCTCCATCGGTGGTTTCGTCTTCACCTTCGCTCCCGGCCAAGGCTTCGTCTTTGGGGATCTCGGCTTCCTCGCCGATGACTCTAGGGAGCTCCGACGTTCTCAGCCAGACAACATCCAAGGAAGGCTGAATGCGACTCCAACCAAGCCACACCACGCCAGTTCGCTTCTTCCGAACTCTGATCAGGAAGAGATCCGATCTGGCGACAATGGCTCCGACTGCCTTACCGTAAGGACTCCCTTCGGTTCGGTCGAGACCACGAGCTTATGGTTACGCGGCCTCCATCGGTAATGAACCAACCAACGTTGCTGTTCCTAATCTGGATCGCGTTCGAATCCAATTGGGAATTACGACCTTTCAGTTGTCTGGCGTCCCGTTCGGCTTAAGAAATTCGGCCACTGTTTTCCAAGAGATAACACACCGTCTTTTCCAATCTGAGCTAAGGAGTGTCACACAACGCACTTGCACTGGGATGAGTTTTCTGAGTCCTGGCTCAGGGACAATTCTAACCAGGACAACTCCCCGAGTGGACATACCACTCGGATTGAGTGGACATACCACTCGGATTGGTCAATTTGGCTGCAAGATTCCAGCAGATCAGTTCTGCCGGATCTCAGTCAGACTTTCTTCTGACAAATGATCCAGCCCGAGAAGTGGGAGTTATTATCACTCCCATCGACGAGCCAACAAATCGGGATCGGTTGAGCCTCTCTTACTCGGAATCCGAGTCGGAGGAGAGCGTCAACGGGTTCCCCGACTTTCGCGGCGTATATGTGCTGGATGGACAAGCCTCCGGATCGGCTCGGCGTCCCTTGGAGGAGGCAGGAGCTGAACGTAACCGCTGAGGTGGAGAAGATCTTCGCGACACATTACGTGGTCGTGCATGGGAAGTCCAGGAGGAACTGCTTCAAATCCGCATGGGAGATCACTCGGTCTTCCGTACGCCACAGCAGAACATCCTCGCATGTAAGACCCTCCTGGACAATGTTGGTCCATTGCTTGGAGAAAACAGCCCCGCCACGCCGATCATGGAGCAGATCAAGGCCATGGTGACAGCAGCGGCTGTTCAAGGCACTCGGGATCAACCGGCCAACTCGGCCAGAAGCCAGACTGCCACGAGTAGCACTCGGCGCAGTCGGCACACGCCAACTCGCGGGCAAGACGCCCGCCGGAGTACAAGTCGTGACCTCCGCCTCGACATCGAGCCCCAGCGGAGGGAGCGAGATGGAGACCGGCGCCGTTCTCCACCACGTCGGAATCTTCCCCGCCAATCTCCTCCACCTGGGGATGGATTGATTGACGGGATCAAGGCATTTACACCCCGACTTCGTTAGGTAAACTAGCCCGAAGGGTTCAACCCTAAGAAAATAGTGAAATTTGACGGGGAGCGGGACCCAAAGGCTTGGTTGCAGATCTACTCTTTGCCAATTAAGGCCGCGGGCGGAGGATACGACGTGATGGCAAACTATCTACTCGTCATGTTAACCCCTCCAGCTCAGGGTTGGCTCGCAGGCCTTCCAGAGAACTCAATTGATTCCTGGGGAGAGCTTTGCGAACAATTCGTTGCCAATTTTCAGGGTACTTACGAGAAGCCTGGAACCCAATGAGACCTTTATCAGATTCATCAGAAAAAAAGATGAGTCGCTAAGGGATTTCATTCGGCGTTTCACCAAGAAGAAGAACACGATCCGGGAGATTTCGGAGGCAGTCGTCGTCGCGGCCTTCCAGAAGAGAGTTCGCGACCCCGATCTAATCAAGAAAATGTCTCGGAAGCCCCCGACTACCGTCAAGGAGATGTTCGCCCTGGCGGATCGATATGCTACCGCCTCGGACGCTCTCGCTGAGCGTCAAGAGGATCACCCGAGCAAGAACGAAGGCAAGAGGGACAAACCGGAAGCGTCCTCCAAGAAGGACAAGAAGCGCAAGGGTGAAGAGCTGGTAGCGGTTACGGACCATGGTCAGCAAAAGCCGCCCCGGCCCAACAACTGCAACAAAGTTATGGAGGCGCCGTGTCCTTTCCATCCAAATGGAAAGCACGCGGCAAAAAACTGCAATGTCTTCAAGAGGTTCACTGAGGAGCACAACAAGGACGCTCCGAAGGACGCCAAACAGGACGACAAGCGTGACCCCCCTCCGGGTGACGCTTACCAAGAAATCGAGCGCGAGCTCAACTACATATTCGGGGGATCGGATGCATATGAGTCCAGACGTAAGCAAAAGCTTACCACTCGGGAAGTCAATGCAGCTGCTCCGGTGACCCCCGAGTACCTTCGATGGTCTGAGGTTCCGATCAAATTTGATCGCTCGGACCACCCTGATCACATCCCTTGTTCAGAAAGATATCCACTCATCGTGGATCCTGTGATACGGGGCGTCCGACTGCACAAGGTCTTAGTCGACGGTGGAAGCGGATTGAATATCCTTTTCGCCAAGACTTTTGACGAGATGCAGATCCCGAGGACAGCGCTCCAGAGGACGGATGCGCCGTTTCACGGTATAATTCTGGGAACGTCCTCAGTGCCAATCGGGAAAATCACTCTTTCGGTTACCTTTGGCATTCGGGATAACTACCGGACAGAAAACCTCAGCTTTGAGGTGGCCGATTTCGAGACTGCGTATCACGCAATCTTGGGAAGGCTGGGCCTGGCCAAACTCATGGCCGTCCCTCACTACGCCTATCTGGCCTTGAAGATGCCAGGTCCGCAGAACGTGATCACGGTCCGCGGAGACGTCAAGTTTTTCCATCTCCTCGACAAGGAAAACTGTGACTTCGCCCAGTCAGCCGAAGCGGCCGCCGAGTTGGACAAGATCCGGCAGACAGCCACCACTCTCTGCGACGAGGGCGACCTACCAAACAAGAAGCCATCTAAGTCGGGTATCAAACCTGACGAGGATGTCAAGCATATTTCGCTCGACCCGTCCGATTTGGCCAAAACGGCTTTGATCGGGATAGGGCTCGATCCGAAATAGGAAGAGGCGCTCGTTACCTTCCTGCAAGCGAATCGGAGTATCTTTGCCTGGAAGTCGTCCGACATGCCAGGTGTCCCGAGGGACGTGATCGAGCAATCTCTGAATGTACAAGACAAGGCCAAGCCGATCAAACAGCGGCTGCGTCGTTTCGCACAAGATGGGAAGGATGCCATCAAGACGGAGATCACCAAACTTTTAGCCGCCGGCTTTATAAGGGAGGTGCTTCACCCCGATTGGTTGGCAAATCCGGTGCTTATACAAAAGAAGAACGGTACTTGGCGCATGTGTGTCGATTACACCTACTTAAATAAAGTATGTCCTAAGGATCCATTCGGACTACCTCGCATCGACCAGGTGGTTGACTCCACTGTCGGTTGCGAGCTTTTGAGCTTTCTGGATGCCTACTCAGGCTATCATCAGATTAGTTTAAAGGAAGAAGATTGTATCAAGACTTCGTTCATCACTCTGTTCGGGGCTTTTTGCTACGTCACTATGCCATTCGGGCTGAAGAACGCGGAGCAACGTACCAGCGTTGCATTCAGCGATGCTTCCACAACCAGCTTGGGCGCAACATAGAGGCATACGTTGATGACGTTATCGTCAAGACCCGGGTAACCTCCGACTTGGTCGCTGACCTATCGGAGACATTCGGGAGCTTGTCGGCATACAACATGAAGTTGAACCCGGAGAAGTGCGTCTTCGGGGTCCCTTCAGGAAAACTTCTCGGCTTCGTGGTATCTCATCGCGGAATTGAAGCTAACCCAGAAAAGATCAAAGCCATCATGGAGATGGCTCCCCCAACGTGCCAAAGGGACATCCAGCGTCTAAATGGGTGCATGGTCGCACTCGGCTGATTCATCTCGCGGCTCGGCGAGCGTGGGTCGCCCTTCTTCAAGCTATTGAAGAAGCAACACGACAAGTTCGTCTGGACACCTGAGGCACAAAGGGCTTTTGAGGATCTCAAGGCGTTCCTCACCTCGCCACCTGTCTTGGCATCCCCTATGCCACAGGAACCGCTTCTGCTATACATTGTGGCCACCACTCACGTAGTGAGTGCCGCGGTGGTAGTGGAGCGAGAAGAATAAGGACGCGTCTACAAGGCTCAACGTCCGGTCTACTTCGTCAGCGAAGTATTGGGTGAGTCCAAGGTACGCTATCCACAGGTGTAGAAGCTTCTGTATGCGGTCCTGATCGTCTCTTGGAAGCTGAAGCACTACTTTCAAGAACATCCAATTTCGGTGGTTACTTCTTTTCCTATTGGAAAAATTCTTCATAATCGGGAAGCCACTGGGAGGATCGCTAAGTGGCCGGTTGAACTTGGGGCTTTCGAGCTCTCGTTCAAGCCACACAGCGCCATGAAATCACAAACACTCGCCGACTTCGTTGCCGAGTGCACGGAGATGCAGGCTCCCCCAGCCGCAGAAGAGGCCGAGTACTGGAATATGTACTTCGACGGTTCTCTCCGGCGGCAGGGTGTGGGGGCTGGTATTGTTCTTATATCACCTGGAGGCGAACGACTCAAGTATGTCCTCCAGATCCATTTTTCAGCTTCAAACAGTGCAGCCGAGTACGAGGCGCTCATCCACGACCTCCGAATTGCCATATCGCTCGGCATCCGGCGATTGGTGGTTCACGGAGATTCCCAGCTCGTGGTGAGCCAAGTACAGAAGGATTGGACTTATGTCAACGACAACATGACCGCCTACTATCAGGAGGTCAGAAAGTTGGAGGACAAGTTCGATGGGTTGGAGCTCATACATATTCTACGATGAGACAACGAGGCGGCAGATGAGCTCGTGAACATGGGCTCCAGTCGGGCGCCAGTCCCGGTTGGGATCTTCGTCCAAGAGCTTCACGCCCCCTCCATCACACCGCAGGAGCAACTACCCCAACCGGACGAGCGTCAACCCGAGTCAGAAGTGATTGCCCTCGACTCGGATTGGACGCGGCCATACTTGGAGTACCTGCAAGAAAAAAAGCTTCCCGACGATCGAGGGGCTACCGAGCAAATTCAACGCCGGAGTCATGCATACGTGGTACATGAAGGGATTCTGTACCGCCGAAGCATCTCTGGCATACTTTAAAAATGCATATCCGAGTCCGAAGGACGCGCCCTGTTGCGTGAAATTCACTCGAGTATGTGCGGCTATCATGCTGCATCAGCTACGCTGGTCGGTAAAGCCTTCCGGCAAGGATTTTACTGGCCAACCGTGGTCTCTGACTCAAAGAAGATCGTCCACAAATGTGAGGGTTGTCAATTCTTTGCTCGGCAGATTCACGTGTCGGCTCAAGAGCTTCAGACGATTCCCATCACCTGGCCGTTTGCAGTCTGGGGCTCGACATAGTGGGACCCTTCAAGAAGGCCCCATGTGATTTTGAACACATCTTCGTCGCCATTGACAAGTTCACTAAATGGATTGAAGCCAAGCCTGTGACTAAAATTACGGCGGCCAAAGCCACCGAGTTCTTCCAGGAGATCATCGGTCGGTTTGGCGTACCATCTCGGATCATTACGGACAACGGCTCTCAGTTCAGAAGTGACGAGTTTCAAAGCTGGTGCGAAGATGTGGGCATAAAGATTTGCTTTGCTTCAGTGGCACACCCACGAAGCAACGGGCAAGTCGAACGCGCGAACGGCATGCTTCTGCAAGGCGTCAGGGTGCGCATCTTCGATCGGCTTAGTCCATATGCGTCGAGATGGATGAAGGAATTGCCTGCCGTACTCTGGGGGCTTCGCACAAGTCCCAGCCGAGCTACGAGGCAGTCTCCCTTCTTCCTCGTGTATGGGTCTGAGGCGGTTCTTCCAACGGAGGTACAATTCAGGTCTCCGTGAGTTCAAAGGTTCAATAAGGACGACTCAGAGGCCAGTCGGATCGACGATCTCGACCGATTGGAGGAAGCTCGAGACGCTGCAACAATTCGGTCGGCCAAGTACCTCTAGGGTCTGCGTCGCTACCACGATCGTAATGTATGGAATCGCGCCTTCTCAGTTGGAGATCTGGTCCTTCGAGTCAATCAATCGAGTGGCCACAAACTCTCTCCGCGCTGGGAAGGCCCGTACATTATTGACTCGGTGACACGCTCGGGGGCTTACCGATTGAGGCGAGAAGACGGCGCCCTCATGGACAACTCGTAGAACATCGAACAATTACGTCGGTTCTATACCTGACGACCGTTCTACACATGTTTATAGATAAATAAAGATAAGTTTTCGTTCACATTGTCTTTACATTCATGCAATTCAGCTTCTGACTTGCTACTTATTTGTGTTTCAATTAAGTACTAAGTCGGGGGCTACACCTAATTAGGTGCGCAATCGCGCACCTAATCCTTTTTATCTAGAACTTCACCTGACTTGCTCCCTAGTCGGATCCCGACTAGCTAGTAAGTCCGGGGCTGCACCTAATTAGGTTTGCAATCGCGCACCCTTTCTCTCTAGAGATTAAATGGACTTGCTCCCTAGTCGGATCCCGACTAGCCAGTAAGTCGGGGGCTACACCTAATTAGGTGCAGACTGCATCTAATCGATACCTAATTGATTTTTCTCTTTTCAAGTTCATGTTGAGCCTAAGTGTTAATTGTTCCGAGTAACGAAACTCTTGTCTCCTAGCACGTTCTTGGAGACAGAGCTCCGCACCAACTCCTAACGCTAAGGAATCTGATGCGCTGGGCAGAGTGCTTAGTAAAAGGAACTTAACTTGCTCGGGCAAAAAGCATGACTCGAATTAAAGAAAAGCCGATTAGCATATATTATATTGAAAAGAAAATCATTTACATAGATAATTTACAATGATCTCCTACATCTAGAGGGAATCTAAGCCTAGATGGCCTGCAGGCCATTTACAGGGAATGGCGGCGAGCGCGGTTGACGATCACCGCCGCCACCTCGCCGAGAGTTGGGCGGCTTGGCAGGTCATGGCGGTGGCGGCGTCGCTGGGCGCGAAGCGCGACTAACGCCGACGATTACATCGGCCACCTCGGCGAGAGCCGGACGACTCGATGAAGATCGCGACGGTGGCGGCGTCGGGCGCTGGCCTCTTCTCTCGCGACGCGTCGAAGCGCTAGGTCGATTGCGCCTAAAGTTCGCCAACTCTTCGTCGCGATCCATTGGAGCAGGCGGAGAAGGAGGGGTGGAGGAAAAAGTCTGGATGAGGAGCGGCCACCGTTTCGGCCTCTTTTTATAGCCAAAGTTGGGGAGTCGAACCGATTCCAGACAGTAATAGCGTTGGGAAGCAACCCCGGTGAGAACAGTTCCCGAGATTTGATGCGGAAGTCTCTAGGAATATGGCACAGCAACCAAGGCAATGATTGGCATTCCAGCAGGTGGTGCTAGGGATGCCTTGTGACGGCGGAAGTTTTGGCGCGCACTCATTGAAGGATAATGGGCGACATTTCGTCTCCGCACCGGGCAGGGAAAAAACAAAGCCCTAAAATCATTATTTCAATATTCGGGCCCGGACTTAGGTTCCAGAGAGCATGCTCCATGTGGGCCGGAAGCTGTGCACGACATTGCTCGCGTACAGGTGCTGCCTGGGTCTAACCTAGTTGGGAAAAAGGGCTTGCCTCCAGTTGGGCCTTATGCTAGTCGTCAATCTTTTGAGGACTGGGCGCTTCCCGGGTAATTAATTTAGCCTTTGATGTGCCCCCTGGGGACATAAATCGGTCTGGCTTCAGTCAGAACGGACATCAAAGGTTACCTCTTCAGTTGGGTTTCAGTGGCACATCTCTGGATCGTTCGTCATCAAGACGAACACCACTTGGAGGACCTCAGCTTGGAGGCGGGCATATTCTTCCGAGAATCACTAGCTTGACTCCGTATCAGTCGGGTCAGGACGTCTGTACACCCTACGCGAGTTGTGGCATGTCCCCTGCTGGACCGAATATCAGGTTCTGCCTGTCAGACTCAAATGTCATAATTTGTAACAGGGAGGATAAAGCAGGGTTACATTGTTCATTCGGCTATATCCACTTTTTTGGTATGCCTCTCAATAGGGCCAATAGCCAGCACACCGATCCGTCGGGCTGGGTACCAGACATCCTTTAAGACTCACTACGTCAGGATAGGCCTATAGTAACACAGTTATGTATTACTGTAGCTCAAAAATTGTGTTACTAAGGTCTACTGTAACACATGTGAATAATGTTACCGTTGCCCATGTTGCTGTAGTGTGACCTACTATAACACAAAATATATGTCCCCATATATAAGAAAAGGTGTTACAACCATGCTATAGGAACACAACGGAATTATGTTACTATGTAGGCTAGTAACACTATTGGACACACTAAAGCATGTTGCTGCATATCCTAGTAACACTATTGGACACCCTAAAGCATGTTGCTGCAGTATTTAGTAACACATTTTTTTCGATACAACATAATGACACTACACCGTTGATAGTCATATTGCATTGTAACAGAGGAACAAACATTGATAGTCATATTGCCTTGCATCGGTGGAACAAACACTTTTCCACCGCCTTTCATATCATTATGTAACATAACAAGTTACAAAATCTCTAGAATAGCATTACAATGCCTTAGCACTAAAAACCAGAAATATAACTATTGCTACATATTCCTCATCAATTTTTCCTCTCGATCCATCCATGAGAATATTAACTCCTCAACAAAGGCTTGTCACTAATTTCCTTCTCTGGACGAAGCTGATATTAGGAAAGGACGCAATGATAACATGTCCAGTTTTGCCTATGTCTGGTCTCTTAACGTTTTTTTGCCAGGAATAAATACAAGGGAACATGAGAATTTGACCAATCTTCTGTGCACCCAATAAGAATACACTCCATATGTGATAAAAGCTTCCTGCAAAATATTAACACATGTTAACAAAAATTATTAGAACCATCCTTCCAATGAATCTCCTGATTTCAAATTTTTATTTACATACCAGATTAAGCATTAAGCTGAAATAAAGAGCCGATGGTTCAAATTTTCATTTACATACTATGGACAACCACCATCTTGGCTGAAAGAGATATGCCAACAAAAATACTCTCAATAGCACATTTAATGAGCTTAACTTGGGTGTGCAAATAATTGTAGAAGTTCTTGTAACCTGGGTGCAAAAACAATTGCAGAAGTTCTTGAGAGTGTGAAATGATATTAGTAGCACATATAAGGCGGTAGCAAAGCATATATAACACATTTAATTTAATGTGTTTGTCTTTCTTCTCGTCAAGCTTGACACTGACATCCTCCAAAACTTCATGGAAAAATAAAAGCAAAATGAAACAGTAGAAGCTAATCAATAAAAAAGAACGCGAGTACTATCAAATGATGTAAACTGACCTTTATAGCATTATTTGCTTATCTTTGGTTTTGAAAACACAAACGCTTTGGATGAAGTGCAGCATGGCAGCATTGTGCATTGTGGAATGTAGGCCTATTACCTGCAAATTTCTCAAAACCAGAAGTATAAATTTGATATACCCATCACCTAGAGTATCAAAATACCAAAAGAGGAAGAGAAGAAACTGACCTCCTCTAAATCAAGATCTCTATTAAATTTTAGGGAAATTTGTTAAAGCTATTGCAGCATTCCCAAACATCTGGAGTACTGCTGATTTGCATGCCTCCATTTATCTGTTCTCAGTAGGGTAGAATGAAGCAATGCTTTCAGGTTTTGTGTGATCACTTGCCGATGCATCCAACTTGTTCCCCAGTGGAAGTGACATCAAGTTATAAATACTATTTTTACAGCGAAAAATAAACAGGGCATATGTAGGAAGACTTCCTTTTCAGTTACCATGTATTGTTCTCAAATTCACCTCGCAGAATTGTGTAGGCTGGAAAAAAAAAACACTACAGGAAGCGGAAGTCTATCTTTTTACCATGGGAAGTACCCCTGGAAGTACCCATGATTAATTGGTGTATGCTTAGATAATCAATATTCATCAAGTGCCTTGAACATTCCTCAAGTGTCTTGTAAAATAAAATGTTTAGGCCAGGACAATGAATAGCTTATGCCGACACAAAAATGCTCAGGCTTTCAACACACCATGTAGAACTAATTGCGCCTGGAAGGGTCAAGTGTCTAATCATCTTTGATTCTACTAGCACAAAAGTTCAGGAAGAGAACATTAATCCTTCAGTAAGTAAAAGTGCTCACCAATTGCAGGCTGTCAATATAAGTTCAGGTGGTTGAAATTGGTCTGATATGTACGTCATTGATAAATCCAGAAAAAAGGTCCTAGTTTCAGGTTGATTAATTGATCCAGACCCATACGATAGTACACAGAGTTAATCATGCTTCCCAAATATTATAATGCTGTGGCTGCTTGACTGGTATGTGTGATCTATACTAGCATGACCAGCATAGCTGATATAATTTTCCAAAATCTAACATGAAAAAATATATATAGATGTTCAGTCCTATAAGAAATCATACTTGTTGTATTTTAGAATTCTGGAATTCCTCTTAAGAAAAGCTTTAGCATGCTCGACAAATATAAATTTGACCTTGTTGTCCGTATAAGATGAATGCACCAGATTTGCATTTATGTACATTTATATGTTGCCCAAATCCATTATTACACCTTGATCAGGTACATTTGATGGTGTGTAGAATTGCAGGCTGGTCTGAACCAACTATCAGATTGATAATTATCTCTCTGTTCTATCTGGTTTGGTTACATAACATTTAGTATTCCTTGATAATCATGTAGTCCCCAAATCACTGTAGGTAGGTACGGAGTGCAGATAGTTTTGTAAATTGTAATGTAATTAAATTTGACCTGCAATTTTAGCCATCCCATAGAAAAATTATGGATCGTCTTCCCACCAGTCTACTAGTCCCTAGATTCCAGAAACTAGCACAACCTTTGATCTTGTCAAAGAAATAAGAAATTGCATTTTGAATATAAAATCCAAGTGCGTACCAAACCAAATTGGAAATCTACCAGAAGGAATTAACCTAAGCTATGAGCAGAGCAGCAATACAGTGTAGGAAAGCGACGATGGTGCTCGTGCGGCCTGGGCACCTTGCATGATGGCGTCGTAGCCCAGCCTTGCCGCCCTAGAGGTGCAACAAATCCCCGCGCTGGACCCAAGCGGCGCCTCCCCATAGTTGCATACTTGCCCGACCGAACGGCGGCTAGACGCAGGAGGTCTGAGAGGCACCTCCCAGTGGTGGCGTGAGCAGTGCAGCCACTTCTCGTGGAATCCAAGCGGCGCCTCCCATGGAGGCGCACCATCCGGCAGCTGTAGATGGGTTTTTTGGGGGCAAGATGGAGAAGAAGATTAGGGTAGTTATGCTCGCCGATGGGAGATTGGGAAGTTATGGATTTTCAGGGGAGACGATTACAGATTAATGGGGATAAGTGTGGGCCAACATGTGAGGTGGGAGGTTTGGGAAAAGATTAAAGGGATATACACTAACACATTATTTAAGGTGTTACATGAACGTGTTACAGAAGACTAGTTTTGTAGTAGTGACCTGAGATTTTCTCTTGAGTCCTTTGCAACTGAGTTGTTTGATCAGCAGGTTACTCAGCGAGCGGAACTTCATCAGTCTAACAAAGAGTGACGTCACTCGGGCTACATCTGAAAGGCAGCAAGCTGAACCCAGAATCAAGACAACCCAGTCACGAAGCACTCAGGGGCTACTGTGGACAACATGGGCCCCGGGTATCCAGAGATATACTGTTGGACGTACCACCTCTTTGGGCCGAGTCGCATGGATCTTCCAAAAGGCGGGCTTAGAGGCTGGTGCGGCCCGACTTGCTCTACACGGAAACGAACTCGTTTCCTACTCGAATACATGGAGATAGACGTAACCAACCCGGTTATATCTTTATCTTCCTTCTTCCTTATACGGATTAGGGAACCTATTTGTAACCCAACCCCTTGCACTATATAAAGGGGGTCAGGGGTCCCTAGTTAGATCATCATCTTTTCATTGCATCTTCCATCATCCACATCATTGTTCTCGACGAGAGCATACATTGTAATCATCCCACCATATAATCCACAAGCACAGGAGTAGGGTATTACCTCGCCTTGAGGGCCCGAACCTGTATAAATTCGTCTCCCTGTGCTACCATCGTAGTTGTGATCTCTCGCATAGCCCTGTTAAATACATTGTCGACGCAATTCATCGACACTAGCATAGTACACCCATGGACATAAAAATGGATTTCTCTCCCTGTTACTAGTATTTACGCCCTAGAATTAGAAGTAGTTTCTGGCTTATCAAAACCTTGAAATCTAGGAATCAAAATGCTCAATATATAAGTTTATGTATCATAATCATTACCACTTGAGAAAAAGCATTGAGTGTTGAATTGAGAAATGATAAGTTGGTTTTGGGAAAGTTTGGTGATGGGAAACATTTTCCTTCTCTTCCCCAAAATATTCCAACTAGGGAGAACTTTTTGCCAGTAGGTGCAGTAAGGCACCGAGAGTTTTAAAGAAATAGGGCTAAATACTGTTACTCCCTAGTTTAAGGATCGATGTCCTATGAACCTAGATAACCAAGCCATTACAGTGCAACCTCGAGTCTTGGTATGGGGCCTGATCTCTAGTCATAGAACCTGTAATAACCTGCTGGCGGAAATTACTTGGTTCTAGGCCTATGGATTTTGTGGAGAAGCATTTTTTGCTGAACCTCTCGAGGATAAAGTGTACACACTCTGCAGAGTTAAACCTATCATGATAGCTGTGCTCGCGGTTATGAGCATGCGAGGGGAGTCTTCGTATGGTAGACCTTTTCAAAAAGAGATAGTTTTCGAAGAAAGACATTTGAGAAATGATTTTGTTTGTGAGAACTGCCAGTATGAGAGACTGTGCAGTGAAGGGTGCCCCCGGTGATTGCACTTGGACTGGATAGGCCATCCCTCCAAGGGTCACACAGCTGGACTCTTTCCGAGACTAAGTTCGGGTCATGTTTGACCTACCGAAGTGAGTTAAGGACTCCTGCCGTGGATTGAAGATCGGTTAGGAGGTCTCCTCCGTGGATCGAGGATCGGAGGAGAGGGAACCGTCGACTGCATGAGGCGATAGACGGGTATTTTGAGAAAAGCCCCTAAATGAAAAGAATTGAATATTTGAGTCAAATTTTTGATAAAATCTGCTTATAAAATAACATAGGATAAATGAAATGCACTTTCGCAAAAGAACCTTAGCCAACCCTTGTACTGAACCACATATGCATATTATTCCTAGACTTGCGGAGTACGTTGTACTCATCCTTATTTTCTCCTCCCCCTTTTATAAAACTTCAGTCGAGGCTTACGACTCCTAGGAGGACGCCGACTATGAGGCTGAAGAAGAGTTGGATGATTTTCCCAAAGATTAGGGTGTTTGTTCCTAGTCGTCGTGCCTATGTGTTCTTCCCTTGGTGTTACATGTGTGTGTTGTTGTTTGTATCTGTTGTTCGGCCTGCGTGCCGTTGCCTATACTCTGTTTTTAATGACTAAGTTTCGTCTGTAATAATTTAATACTATTCGTGGCAATGAACTGTTCTGAACCTGTGTTGTACTAGCTAATGATCCTTGGGACTAGTATGCGTGCATAGGATAATCTGATCTTAACAGGTCGGATGCCTACAGTAGCCCCGAATGCTTTACAGCCGAGTTGATGCCGTTCTGGATGCGTGTCGACCGAGTCATGCTGCAGGCCGAGTGCTCCGACTGGAATCCCCTTTATGCCGAGTACTCCAATGGCGCGCAAGGTGGCTGTAAAGTACTCAAGAGAGTTTCACAGGTTAGAATTTATAAATGGTATCCAGCCCAATTGATTGGAGTCCTGGCTTGTGGCCCAACGTGGGGCATACCATGATGATCGGGTCTGGCCAGGTGGTTTTTGAGCCACCCGACGCTCCCCTCCCAAGATAACTTATGATACCCGAATCTGGCGTGCAGAAATCGGCAGTAGACCCAGCATGGGGCGTGCCACAAGCTATGAGGGTTTTACAGGTATCCAGTCCTGACTAGTGCGATGACTGGCTAGTGGCCCAACGGGGGGCATACCTGCTTCTGTATCAGGCTCGTCCGAGCGATATCTGTATCCAGCTAGTGCGATACACAGCTGGCGACTCTCTGGGAGCATACCATCGAGATCTGACTTCGGAAGTAACTCATGATACCCAATCCGACTTGTGCAGAAACCGGCCGTTGACCTAGCATGAGGCATATCATGAGCTGAGGTGTTTCTGTTGGTACCCAGGCCTCGTTGTATGGTGATTGGCTGGCGGCTCAGCATGGAGCGTACCGTCTCCCAAACTAGGTTTAGCCGAGTGGTAGCTGTGCCCGACTAGTGCGGTGCACAGTTAGTGGCCCACGTGGAGTGCACCCTCAATACCTAGATCCAAGAGTAACTCATGATTCCCAACATGGGGTATACCATGAGAAAAGTTTGATTGGTAGGCACCCAAACCCCGTTTGATACGATGATATTGGCAGTTGGCCCAACATGGGGCGTACCCAATCCCAAACTAGGTTTAACTAAGTGGCACCTGTACTCGACTAGTGCGGTGCACAGCTAGCGGCTCTCTAGAAGCATACCATCAACACCTAGATCCAGGTCCAACCTGTTTTGCGGAAGTCAGAACGCTTTTCCCGTCTAAGGCGAAAATCTGTGCCGCTCCCTTTAAAAACTGGGTCCGATGTGCGCTCCGCCGCTAGGGTTAGCTGCAGCTGTGCTCCAGATCCAACATCGCCACGAGCATAATCCCTGTATCATGTACATGTAGGATTTAGTAGCATGAAAACATTTACTCGAACGTGATGTTCAACTGCTTTGTGTATAGCTTTTACATTGCCTCTTTTTCTTAATGGTTTAAATTTCCTTGAGTGGTTGACCCCTTTTGTTATGCACTCCGCCCGACTAGTCTTAGCCCCCAAGCCTAGGGTGTCGGCTCATGGCTCTTTATTCCTAGCACGTGTTTTGGGTGACTAGATTTCACCGTTCATGGGATCAGACCTTCACTACTCAGAATTTGTTCCACTCGGGTTCATTTGTGACCATTAAAAGAAAGAAACAAAGGTGCACGCATGTGCACCTAATTAGGTGTAGCCCCGACTTACTACTTAGTTGAAATCCAACTAAATAGCAAGGTTGGAAATAGCTCAGAGTTGAATGAAAAATAGGTGCGCATATGTGCACCTAATTAGGTGTAGCCCCGACTTGTTGCTTAGTTGGAAATCAACCAAGTAGCAAGTCAAGAACAACTGCATAATTATATGACATAATCGAGTGCAAAATTTAAATACAGAAGCAACTTAGCTGCTCGATGCTCCACAAGGCGTTGACAATCATGCCATCCTCGCTCCTCGGTCTGTAAGCCCTTGGGCGTGTCACCTCGTCGACAATGTAAGGGCGTTCCTATCTTGGGGAGAGCTTGTGCCCGCTTTTCTGATTTATTTTTAAAACAAGATCTCCGTTGGAGAAAGCACGACCACGAACATTGCAATCAAGATAGCAGCGTAAGCCCTAAAGGTACTTAGCTGACTAGATTGTTGCGATGTCTCTAACTTCCTCCAGTCGATCGAGATCATGCAACCGGTTGTCCTCCAACTCGGCTTCTTTGTAGTTCCGAACTCGTGGGGATCCGAATTCTAACTCGGTTGGCAAGAATGCCTCAGAACCATATACTAGGAAAAAAGGTGACTGTACGGTGTGAAGGAAATATATGCCCAATTACAATCATGGGCCACATGGGATGTTGGCCCAGTGATGTGGGCGCCACGTATGACGTGCACCACGTGGATCATGTACGACATGAGCCATAGACCGAGTTGGGCCTCCCTTCGAGGAGCCCACAGGAGGGCTATATAAAGGAGGCATTGGAGGGGCGCCCAGACTAATCTATCTGAGAGCCACTGCTAGCCCTAGCCGCCGCCGCCTCCACACGCCAATCCCTAGCTACACGCTTTCGGTGCTAGCATGCCTCACACGGTGATTCCATCCCCGTACATGTGGATACCGTAGAGGCACTGTTGCCTCGTCCTCGGCGCTGATTGACATCGGCTTTACCTCCTCCGACGAGCACGTGTATGACTACTTCGACTACATCCGCTGCGACGTGCACCCACGAGGAGGAGGCAACCACCGCGAGTACTTGGCGACCACTCGGGCGACCAGCCAAGCACTCGGCAACCAACTGCGCAAGGGTAACGCTCCCAGATCCCTTACTCGCATGTGTTCCTGAATTGGTTGTACACGGTAGGATTTTGATTCTTGACTAGTGTAGCAACCGTGTACCCCAACACGGTGGCCCTGCTAGGACTAGTCCTAAGCCCCTAGAACACCGAAGGCAATTCTTTCATCCATCGTATAGCACATGGTTTGAGACAATCAAATATCCTCGCCTTCGTGAAGTGTGTTCTTCTTCGTGAAGCGTCGAATAAACTCCCGGAGGGACTCATCCTTCTTCTGGTGAAGTTAGTAAAGATCGCACGAGGTCCAAGGCTTCTCATAAGTGCCCTGGAAGTGAGCGATGAACTGGTCACAAAGATCTCTCCAAGAATCTATGAAATTCTCTGGAAGTCATGTAATCGATGGACCTATCGTAGAGTGGTGGAGTCCGATGCGGTGACCCCCGGCGTGGCGGGGATTGGCGTGGCAGAGTCCGATGCGGTGGAGTCCGGTGCGGTGTGCCCCAGCGCGGTGGAGTGGCGACTCGGTGCTTGTCGTACCGGTGGTGTTGATTCCGACGATTGGCGCGGTTATCATGTCGATCGTCGTGGTCATCGTTTCTGTGGCGGGTACCTTCACGGCGATTGTCCCATTCAATGCCGAAACGCTCATTATCGTTGTCGTGCCGGCACCACTCATCTTCTTCCCGTTCCCATTGCCTGGTGTTGATGTCACGGCAGAGGTCTCGGAGACACGCGAGTCTTAGGCACTGTTTTTTTGGGGCGGTTGCGTTTGCGTTTGCTTATAAGCTGGAAATTTGTAGCCCCTCGATAAGAACATTCGAGGGATCAAAAAATTATAGAAAAAATGATTTTGAGAGTTTTGAGAAGAAATAGTAAGATCTACAAAAATTGGCTACCAAACGTTAAAACATTTGGTTTGTACAAAAATAACAAATTTCCAGCTTATAAGCGAACGCAAACGCAACCGTCCAAAAAAACAGTGCCTAAGATTTATCCAGATACATTCTTGCGACAGCATTGGTGTCACCTCGGTGAATGCTGGACTAACGCAGGGAGCGCCCGATGTGGTCGGAACCGGCTTACAACGAGCGGGACTCCGCAAGCGGTGCACTACTCTGGCTTACCGTGATGTGAAGGACATAAAATAGATAAAAAAGGTACAACCCGTTGTGGCTAAGCAATCGGACGTGGCCTTAGTCGCAGGTAAGTCGCGCGACAAAACCTTGTTCAGGTGTAGGCCTGTGTAGCGCTGGAGTCACCTCAACAGATGCTGAAACGACGCTGCGAGTGCCCGTTGTGATTGGAACCGGCTTACGATGGGCAAGACTCCGCTGGTCGTGCAACGCTTCGGCTTATCGAGCTGTAGAGGCTGTTGCCCAGGTAAGGAAACGTGTCGCACGCGGGAAAAGTGATCCGGTCCCCGAGCGCGGAACTCGTGATGGGACCGGAAGATGCGCCCTAGCGTAGATGTGCTCGTCAAGGGGACCGGAAGGTGCATCCGAGTACGTCATGCTTAGGAGCGAGGTGGTCCAGCCCCGAGCGTGGTTGTTGTCGTCCGCGTGCAGCAAATCAGCGTGGCCGTCGTCATCATCGTCCACGTGCAGTAGGTCGGCGTGGCCATCCTCGTCATCGTTCGAGAGCAGCAAGTCGACGTCGTGCTCCGTTTTGCCGTGCGCGGTTCGCAACTCCTCCGTGCAGTCTGCCTTCAAACGGATGCCACGATCACATCCGAACTCGGAATCCAACATTCTTGAACTCGTTGGAAAGATAACGAGAGAAGCTTTTCAACGCATATAGAACCTCCCCAAAATTCCTTCTGCATCATTGGGAAAATGCAACGCAAGTTGCGTCCAAATTCTGGACACGATCAGGTCGCGCCCCCTTCTTGCGTTCGTCCTATGGTTGATGAAGACAACCAACCGAGAGCCATTCCCAATTGGGATCTCACCGTATCGGAGCCAAGAATTAAGGCCCCGACGCTCTACTTGTTAGTAGGTGATGGCAGCGTTCCTTAGCCCGAACGGGAGTCCGAGTGTGTCATTGTTGAAGTCTCCCTCAGATCGGATCGTATCCGAGAGAGTAAGCTTGCCATCAAGCTTGTCAATGATGATATTCGCGTTTCCCCTACCTGGCGCTCCAACTGTCGACTATTGTGTCGGCAATATATTTTATGGGCAATGCGCAAGATCGAAACTCGATGGTATATCCAGATATATCCTCCCCTTCCTCCTCCTCTCCTCCTCCTCCTCTCTCTCTCTCTCTCTCTCTCTCTCCCCCCCCGACACCCGACTCCTCCCTACGCCTCCTCCTCCTTGTCCTCCCCCACCACCCGAGTAGCCCCGCTCACCTAACAGATAGGGCACGACGCCAGTCCCTCCGCCACCGCTCTCCACCAGATGTCCTCACCACCTCCCGCTTTGGCGCTACCAACAGCGCCTCGTCGCCACCCTCACCCAACCACCACCTTCTATACCCGGGGAACACCCTAAACCCAAACCCCAACCCCAATCCGATTGACGGTAGAGGCGGGATTGGAGGTTGCCGAAGCTGATAAAGATGACGGCGACCAGAGCACAGGAAGAAGGCGGTGTGGCACAGAGTGGAGCGGAGAAAGAGGTGTTGTAGCCAGGTAAGATTTCGTTGACAATCGGTTTTCTTGTAGTCGACCCGTAAGTTTATACTCTCAAATACATAAATCCTAGTATGCATTATCTCCCTCCTATAGTATGATCATTTTTCTTAACGGCTTGTGTCTTGTTTCGTAGTTTGGAAAAATAGAAGGGCTAAATTGTTAATTCATGTGGTAAAAAAAAATCCTAAAACCCCTCACCGCTCTCATATAGCCCTCCCTCTCCATCTTCATCTTAGGCCCTACTTGGCTGTTTAGAAATTTTTTACACTTGTAATTCCTTGAGCACAAGATATGCTTGTAAATTTTTCCCCCCTACTTGGGAGTGATAATATTATACATCTGGAAAAATTTACATATGTAAAATAATACAATCCATCCAAGCATGCCTAACAATAGCCATCCAAACATGCGTGATTAAAGCCACTAGTGAAGTATTTCATACAGGAGAAAATATTCATACATGAACCATTCATACACTCTTTGCTTATGATGAATCACCAGGTCCAGCAGACCCTGCACGTCGGCAATATATAGCCCTAGCTCAAAGGAATATCGATCAATGCAAAGCCAGTATGACAGCAGCAGTAATTGATGTAGATTGATATTGATACTGGGCATTCGTGCAAAACCAGAAAACCCGACAGGAATAATTCAAGACAGAAAGTGAAAAGCGAATCCATCACTCATCACAAAGAGACTATTTAGTACAGATATTGGTTGTCCAAAATATGACATGCATACAGGTCATATATACCCCCAGAATGTCAGGGGAGAGCACCAGCCTATTTGCCACATTTTCATCTAGGCTACTAGAACCTCAAGTTTCAAAAACCACAGAAGCGTCAAGGCACAAAAGGACCATTCATACAGGAACCATTCATACAGTAACATTCATACAGGAACCATTCATACAGGACAAGGAGAAGCTTTCACGGAGAAGCTTGAAGCAATTGCTGCACAAGGAGAAGGCACAAAATTTCCAGCAGCAACCGAAGCTTGAAGCAATTGCTGCACAAGGAGAAGGAAGAAATCATTCATATCCAATCACTAGCAAATCATTCATACTGTGAAGCTTGAAGCATTCACTAGCAAATCATTCATACTGTGCAGTGAAAAAGAGGCGAGGTCATCCAGGAAATCATGGTATTTCCCAATTGCTGCACAAGGAGAAGAAATTAGTAGCGTTGTGACAATTTCAAAAGCAACTATCAAGACCAAACATGTATTAACATTTAGAAAAACTTACATCGGGTCATTTTGAAAGCTTGTCAACCTCCTTCTTCAACCAAAGCCCCCGCAGTTTTGGCTCATAGCAAAGAAAAAACTCCCGGTTGGTTGCATCCTTGAAAACATCTGAGGCAAAGATCTTGATCTCATCTGACACATCCATGGCATGTAGGACTTCAAGACATTTTGCTATAGAGTATTCATTTCCTTGGTTTGATGCTTGATTCTGGGTCATAGCACGTTCCTTCTTATACTCAAGATATGCCGCCATGGTTTCTTCAATGCGTGGTACTGATGCTATGCTCCTTTGTCTCTTGAGTCTTCCTCTTTGTGCTGAAATTCCACCTCTTGAGCTTGAACGACCATTGCTTCTTTGCTGTCCTTCCTCCTCATCATCATTTTCAATATCCAATGGCATATTACATTGGTCTTGCTCAAGCTCATTTTCTATACACCTTGAAATGTCCTCCCTTCTTTGGCATGAATCCATGTTATTATCCTCATCATCATGTGCGATCTGGATATGGTCAAGCACATTGTGCTGCATCCTTGGAGATGAAGCATTGCTTTCATGCGGGCTTGCATCCCGTAAGCGCTTTCCACTTGTTCTTGGATTTTTCTTCACGTGACTAAGCTGAGGGGGTTGGCTAGAAGTGAAGCAATGCTTTCCTTCTGCACATTGGCCTATTTAAACAAGGTATTGCAATATTTTTAATACATGTACACAGCTGTTAGTAACACATTCTAATATGTAAGAACTACAAAATGATTTGGTACCTTCATATAATTGATCCAGCGAGTCAAACAATGGAAAGCTTTTATTTTCATACCTTCTTAGCTTAGTGTCCTCCTATGTAAATGCAGCAAACATTATATCATTCCCCTATCTAATAGTTTTGAAAAAGAAAAAAACCAAGAAACTTACCTCGATTATCTCATCCCATTTCTCAGGTGTGGTAATAATCATTGAAGCGGATTCACTCCAAGAGATTCCACTACGCTTCAACAAAGATTTGATAGCTTTGTAATCTTTTTTAAGTTGAGCCTCTTTATCTTGTAGTTGAGCTCTAGAAAACTTTGCTTCAGGAAAGCAGTTGTTAAATTCCTTGACAATTCGATTCCAGCCTTCAGTGCACCATCCATTTTGCCCACGATAATGAGAGAGATTGTATTCAATTAACACATCAACCAATCCCTTTTCATACCTACTAGTCCACTTTGCTCTACTAGCCATAACGCCTACGTAAAACCATGGGAAATTTATATAAGTTTATATGTATAAATTTGAAGGAGAAGGAAGATCAAGTAACTCATAGTTAACTCATAGTCAAAAGCATACCTAATATAAAACAAAAAATAAATACATGATATGCTAGTTATCTTGTCGACGCACTGTCCGCCTTCTTCTATTTCTTTGGTAATCATCCCACATCCTCTTTGCAATATTATCTCTCATAGCATTACCCAAGTTCCTTTGATTGTTCAACTGTGGAACGTCATCTTCATACCGATTATTTCCAGAAGGCAGAACCACAAAATTGTCTGGAGATATGTGGTTTACATGGTCACTGAACCACTCTTCATCACCATTATTCCTCCGGATTATGTTATGTAATGCAACAACTGCAGCTGGAATTTTAACTTGTGTTTCTATTGGATAGAAAGTTCCAACTTTCAAAATAGGAAATCTCATCTTCAGGATGCCAATAGCGCGCTCTATATGGTTACGTAGACGGGCATGCCGAAGATTGAACAACTCCTTGTAGTCTTTTGGTCGGCAATTGGCTTGTGCTTGCTCCTTAAGATGATATCGCACTTTTCTATAAGGAGCAAGAAAACAAGGAGTGTTTGCATAGCCCCCATCAACCAAATAGAACTTGCCTCTAGGAACTCGAAAGCCTGATTGAACAGCAGAATGCAAAGACCCCAGCATCTGATGCTGAACCTTCCCAACCGGTTGAAATGTAGGTGAAATTCAAATCAAAGTCACAAGCGAGCATGACATTTTGAGAGAGTGTTTTTTTCCTATTTCGAAATGGGTTGGCAAGGCTTTCTGCAATTGTGATAGGCACATGAGTTCCATCTATTGCCCCTATACAGTTCTCAAAGTACGGCCAGAAATGTGGATTCGATGATATTTTCCAATGGGTCTCAATTGATGGAGGCTTGATAAATTCATAGGTCAATGCTTGGACCATAGCAAAACAGGACTGAAGGTGCCTATGTATGGTCTCAAGACTATGCTGAAATCTGTCATGCTTGATAACTAGCATTCCTTGCAAGCATGTACATGAATATTGCAAATTGCTCTTCCACTCTAACACCTCTACAATCACATAATAGGTTTTTGACTCGAGATAATTTGAGACTACTTGAAAAATGTGGGGTTCTATTCGTAGGTTTTCATAACTACGTCTTGGATGACCCTCTATGAGTTCTTGCACATACTCAGCTCCAGTAAGCTTGGATGTGTGGCATGGAGTTTTGGTTCTAGTCAAAACTGAAGACTGAATGTAGTGCTGGTAGGACAATCAGCATCATCTCATCATCTTCCTCTTCCTCAGAATCAGTGAAAAAATGATTTGTCTTATCCATTTCCTATTTACAAAAATAAAAAACTACTTCTAAGTTCATGGATACAACACGTACATAGAGTATATGGATATAGAACCTAGATAAAAAAAACTATGTGCTTGTAATTTAATTCCAATAAATCCAATTTTACTGCTTTATAACCACATACACCACCCCATGATTAGTTGTACTAAACAATGAATAGCTAGATGGTGGATGCTTTTTGATGAACTCTTTGCTCCTATAACTTGGCATCGATTAAGCGATTGATACATCCCAAGCAACATGAACCTAGCTTTGTTTCAACATCCCCAACTGAACTGGTTTATATACGATACATGCTAATATACCTCATTCCCATGCACAAATGGAACAAGAAAACCACTCTGGTTCTGATTAGCCCGTGTCCAAGAAGAGGACATGGTGAAACAAACATGGTTAAATTGCAGAAGAACCACTCTGAACTAGTAAATATGTAAATATGTAAATCTGAACTAGACAATAAATATGTAAATCTGAACTAGTCATAGTTAAAGCAGCGGGTTTGAAGTGTAATCACAATAGCAAAGCCACAAATCAAGAAGCCGGTGGGGAAGGGAGGGGAGAGAAGACACAAACGTTGGGAAGAGAGGAGCCGGATCAAGAAGTCGGTACTGCACAGCACGTCGCCGCCTCCCGTGCCGTCGCCGTCGCCGTCGTCGTAGTTGTCGCCTCCTCACGCGTCGTCGTAGCCTCCTCCCGCGTCGTAGCCTCCTCACGCGCCGTAGCCTCCTCCCGCGCCGTCGCCTCCTCGCGTCGTCGTCGCCGCCGCCGCCTCTCTCGCGTCGTCGCCGTCACCGTAGCCTCCTCCCGCGCCGTCGTCGCCTCACCCAGCTCCCATGTCGCCGCCGCCGCCGCAAGGGTTTCGGGAGGAGACCACGCGAATGAGGATGAGGACCACGCGGAACGAGGATGAGGACCACGCGAGTGAGGACCACGCGCGGCCCAACTTTCGTCGGTTTACAAATGGGCTGTCCCTCCTAGTTTTTTTTTTCCGGTTGTATTTGGGCCAATCCGGGTGGGAATAAAATTTTATACCGGCTATCCAAGTGGGCCGAAATAATACACATAGGAAAAATTTCCAGGCCCTCATTTACACCCGGATTGGACCAAAAACTGGCCATCCAAGTAGGGCCTTAGATTTTTTTTTCATCATGAATTCAAACTTGCAAGTATAGGTGCTCCTTAATTTTACATTTTTTGTTTTTAACAACAATGGATGTAAATGCTTTCTTTCGTGGTTCTCATTCATTTAATAAATCCACCTTCACCGGCCTAGATTAATGGGTTGGACTACAGATCGGACGCTTGTTTCAGTAAGTAGAACTAAATGTTTCAGCGCGCAGAGTGAAATGTTTTAGTAACATAAATGTTTCGATAATTATTAAATGATGTTTTAGCAAGTAAAACCAAATGTTTTAAAAAGGCAAAACAAATATTTCAGTAGAGAAAACATAAATGTTTCAACATTTATGAAAAAATGTTTCCGTAGGTAGAACCAAATGTTTCAGTAGGGCGGAGCAATTGTTTCAGTATAGCAAAACAGAAATGTTTCGATATATTCATTAAAAAAATGTTTCAGTAGCTAGAACCAAATGTTTCAGCAGGTAGAACCAAATATTTCAGCAGGCAAAGCCAAATGTTTCAAAAGTTCGTAACAAATGTTTCGGTAGAGAAAAAACTTAAATGCTTCGTACATACCAGGGTCATATTCCAAATCCTCAAACTTGCATCTTCTTCCCCCAAATCATGAGGCACATTCTTCTCCCCAAATCTGTTGATGCCACTTTGGTGGAGAGAGAGACAGGGGAGGAGAGGAGAGGAGAAGAAGGGGATGTAGATGCTTCCTTGTTGCTCCGTTTGCTATGGAGAGAGAGACAGGGGAAGAGGAGAGAGAGAGGAAGAGGAGGAAGATGTTAGAGGGAGGAGAAGAGATGCTACAGGCAGGCCAGAGCCATCAGTTCTAGCGTCGGCGCGGCCTCTCGAGCTCAGACGAGAGGATGCAGATGGTTTTGCTGGCGACATCGACCATCAACGCCGGCGAGGAACATGGCGAGGTGTGAGAAAAAGAGAAACTAGTCTAATGAATAGAGAATAACATGTTGAGGAGTGAGAGAAAAAAGATACAGGAAGTAGTATGGTAGCGTACCAGTGAAGCTAATAGGTAAGGAGCAAGTAAGAAGCTTCTCGAGGATGGATCACGTGGGCCGCCTAAGCACATGGGCCGTGGCGTCCGACTGCGTCGGACACCCGGCTAGAAGCATTACCGTAGATTAATCGACGGACGGGCTGCAACCATGTTTTTTTGGAGTACATCTGTTAAATTTTTTGCTGCTGTTGGTTTTATTCTCAAGTATAGCAACCTAAATCCCTGTATCAGTGTATGCAAGTGATATGATGGATATGTACATAAGGGAGGTGATTAAGCGACATTGAGGAACCCCTAAAGTGATCGGTACTTAAAAGCACTGAGGAACCCCTCGATGTCCTCTTGGTTCTCGCCTCACGCCAACCTTGTCATGTCTTGAGCTAACCTTTCATGGCCATGGCTGAACTTGCCTTGTTGAGTTAGCATCCACCCTGTCCCATTCTTCTGTTGGTGCTGGGTTCCTGGTCTCTGTAGGCAGGGTCAGACTCCCGCCGCTTGCTCACCTTGTTCTCAAAAAAACAAAAGAAAAGAAAAGAATCAGATCATGGGAGAGGATCGGATTGAATTCTCTTCTCCCCCAAGAAGACCACCTCTTCTTCCTCCGGTCCTTTCGTCTAGGCCCGCCTGTATGAATCCACAGCTATGGCCCTCTTTGATTTTCGTTCAGTTCGGTTGCAGTTCAGTTGTGAAAAAACTAAAGGCTCCTAAAAAGTATTATAAATTTTTTTTACATTTTTTAAAAAATATTTTGTGAATCTTTAAAAAAAAAATACACAGTCCTACAAAAAAATATTACAAAATGATAGTCCCAACCGAACTGAACCGTGACTGAACGGGAAATAGAGGAGGGCCTATGTATTCGCTCCCCTCCCGACTTGCACAAAGTATGAACCCATGCCTATGCGTGCACATTTCAAATCCCACAACATTAGTCTTAACATGAGGCAATTTGTGTCATTATTATCTCTCCTGACCAAACATTACTGACGGAGGGTGTATCTTATATGTCTATCGTGAACACATGCTCTTAGAGTCTTCAATGTTAATTACTCAAGTTTTTGGCTTGCCATCACAGTGTGTATCCTTAATAGGCGGACAAAATTATATGCATGGCTCTTTTTTATGAGAAACAAGGAATCTTTACAAAAACACAGATGCATGCTACACGGATCTCTTCGGAAAGCAACATCTATTGCATTCAAAGTGTTCAATTTCTAAGCAACTTCTTGATGATTTGTAGAAAGCTATAGATATGTTGGACTTGGGGGCAGATAATTCACTAAGCTAAATACATACCAAGTCTTGTGGGATTTCTCAAATTTTTTATGAATGTTGTCCGGACGTACTAAACGGTGCTCTTCTATGTCATCTAGAGCTCCTCCTATCATAACAGGAACAAAGAGGAAAAGATCGTCCGATGCCACTTATGCGAACCGGTACGCACATGTGCGTGCAGCCGGATCTCGCTCGACTGTGCTGAGCAACTGGCATATAGGTCCCGTTTGTCGGTGGGGTTGCGTGCGGCGAATCAGGAGCCGACACGTGGTTGAGTGGAGGGGTTTTTGGCTGGATTTTCTAAAATGCTTTTGCAGTTGAGTTTTAATTTCAGAAAATTTATAAAAGGCCTAGAAAATCTTATAAAAATCTTAAAAATGTGAGGAAAATTTCTATGGGCTCATAAAAATTAGAGGGATTTTCCTAGAGCATAAAATAACATATGTTTTATAGAAATTTCTGGATCTCCTTTTTAAACTACCCTTTTTTCCATTTTTCCCATTTTGTCCAAGTCTTCCAAAATTCATAGTTAATTATAGAAAAATCATAAAAATATAAAATTGGTCTCTGAAAACTCATAAAAATGTGTAATATTTAAATATAAAATGAAAAGTAGTATACATGTGGAAGATTTTCCCTATGGATAATAGATAGTAGTTGTCTTCTATATCATATGTGGCTTTTTGAAATTCTAAAAATTGGGAAAACTCATAAAAGGCATTTTGGGACTTTCAAAGGTGTTTGGAAGTGTAGGTGTTGTCCAGGAGGAATTTTCATGCAATATATGCACGAAAAAATTTTATGTAAAAATTCCGGGTTGTTACAGAGAAGTGGTGCGCTAAGCTATAAATCAAAATTTCAGCGCAAAAATGCAAAAAAAATATAAGTCATGCTTAAAATACCTTTAATGATAAACAAATTGTAAAAAAAAAGACAACTTATATAGTTTTTTTGATAAGATGCATGGTCAAAAGCATGTCCTGTTTGTGTCAAAACGTCAACCGTGTGAAGTTTTTATGACCGGCTGGAGTACCAATTAAGCTTGTCCTTCCCGATGTCTCGGTTCGTTGTTGTCCTCTAGCTCTGCCAATAACGAATCACCAGCTGTTGGCAAGGTTCATCCATGCATGCATGCTTTGATCTGGCCGGTCGAAATTGAAATGCAAATCCATCTGAAGGAAGAAAAACGAATTTGTGTTGCTATTCGGCTCAGTTTTGTGATTGTTTGAGGGCTGGCCGAACTGATTGTAACATACCCAAAATTTCAAATTTGGCATAAAAAATTTTTCGCAAAAGTTATAAATATATTTCTATAACCATTCTTAAATTCTAAAGAATTTTCTAAACTAAACTCCTATTTATTTCCTAATGAAAATACCCTATTTCTCTTTTCCTAAAAATAAAATCCCATAAAATAATAAATATTATTTTATATTTGAATTCTACTCATTTTATGAATTTTTAGAAATTTATTTGATATTTTTCTGAGCTTCCTACAGCTCTCTATGAATTTTAAAAACTATAAATATATTCTAAGAAATCCCTTTCTATTTAAATCTGAGACTTTCCCTTTTAGGCAAACCCGAGGAATACGCTTTCCATTTACGGAAATGCGCTTCCACTTAAACCATTAAATAACAGCGCTATCTTTGGACCGTTGGATCAAGATCCAACGGATCTTTGGCCACACCACCATACCGGTTCACCCGTTCTAATCCTAGCCATCCATTTTCAAATCGGCCGCCCCGATGTAGCCACGTCGCCCCTTCTCCATTCTCCATACTGGCTCAATCCAAAGAATCCAACGGTGCCCAAGGAATTAAGATTTCAATCCAAAAGATCTTTATTTTATCGTTTATTTAAAACTTTTCTTATTTGAATATTTATTGGAATTTCTTTCTTTTCTTATTTTTTTGCGACGTATAGATGACGAGCTACAATCAAGAATGTCCAAAAGATATTAAGTGTGATCCGATCTCCAATTAAGGCAGGTTTTCTTATCCTTAATGCATTTTGATATACCTACATTTCCTCTATTTATTATTTATTACATATATTTTCTAGTTATTTATTTGTACATTCCAAGTATAATTTTATCCAAGCCCCAATACCTTAAAAAGTCACCTAAAAATAATCAACCCTGATAAAACCCTAGTATAGGCAAAAATACAAAATTTTGATTATCTCATGAAAAGATAAGAGAATTGGTCCTGTAAATAAGTTGGGTTGGATAACTTATTTGATATGAAAAGGATTGTAGTTTGGGAGATAAAATGATTTCTCATATAGAGCAATTTGGAAAAAGCAGTTGTCGGCTTGGGCCAGGTACCCTGCGGGTAGAAGGTACACACTCAAGGACACAGGTGGGCGAGGGTGTGAACTCCCTGAAATCATTGCTCTATAAACTATAGAAGCAAATTAGGAAATATCGTTATCTTTGCCGTCTTGGGCCAGGGTCACAGCATGTATGGCTGGTGGAAACACTCAAGGGCACTAGATATTTGCTCTGTGATAAGAGGATATCTGTTTGCTTTTATAAAAACTTGAGTTTAAAATATTTAAAAATGACCTAATTTACCGCCCATCCTTGGAAATCATGAATCTATGGTTAAAGCTGGGCAGGTTCTGTAGAGCTGAAAACAAATACATCGATGGACCCTACTTCAGGTATATGAAGTTATGTCAAATGGGTGATGCCTCTCTTATTTGTCAAAACTCATGAATTTGTTTTATAAAAATTGTTGTCTGGTTAGCAGATAAGTAAGGATGGAGAAAGATGATAGAATTTGTATTATTATTAATTGTTTTAGAAATATAATAGGACTTTTAAATACCCAGAATTGCATATCCACCATAAAGCTTTACTATTCCTTGAATCCTGTTTTCATATAATATTAGTATCATTTTTTTTAAGAAACCTGTAAGTACGATTAGTACTTACCCACATTTTGTGGGCAATTTATTTCTTTTTGCAGGATCTACTTTATAATCAGATTGGACATTTATGAAGAAGATAGAAACTTACATAGGATCGATTTCTAAGATTTACCTTATGCTCAGGCTTGCCTGTGGTATATGGGCAATGTAATTTTCTTTTTATTACCAGGTTATATTTCCACTTTTCGCTGTAAAATATTTTGTAACATGTAATAAATCAAGCAGGCTGTACTATTTCTGAATGCAACTGAAATCCTGGACAGTTGGCATTCTGGACATTTTCTGGTAAATTTTTACTGGAAATTTGGTCCATCACACTGATATATTGATCTTTTGATTAGTGGTGCATTGTGCTACTTCTATATTGTGTTCATTCTCTCTGTGCAGGAGCAGTGCTGTTCTAGGGTTGTAATCCTGAAAATAACCTGTGATATATTGTCCATCTAGAGGTTGGACGGCTAATTTCAATTAGCAACCCTTCTAGCAATCTGAGAGCAAACATTACAAATAAAATATGAGTACTAGTTACTAATTTTATTACTGTTTTTCTGCTGTTTGTCATGGTCACATGCTGAATAATTACTTTTCTAGTTGCTCTAATGCTGTCTTTAAGAGGAAATGTGATTATATTTAATTTCCATGACATTATATTGCTGTTTACTATATCTGGAATTATTTCTGCTATCTTTTTGCTCATTATGCACTATTTACAACAATTACATTGTGCCAAACAAGCATGCTACCTTTGAATCTTAATTTACCATTGATCTAAAATATACCCTAAAATCTCTGTTCCCCCTGCAATCTTTTCCGTTTTCTTGGCTCACTGCAAATCCCGTCAAATCGAATCTGTTCGGTCCAAAGTTCCCCCGATTACCGCAGTTTGATGCCCCCAAATTTGTTCTTAAATCCTTTCTCTGCCAGTGATTTGTTCCTAGCCGGGCATCTCCAATAGTCGCTCTGTTTTGGGTGCCTTTTATCACTGTAGGAAGTAAAATTTGAGAATTACCGTTAGGAAGATGAATAGTGATAGGATAAGAAATAATGAGTATAAAGAGAGCTGTTTGAAAAATAGAGAGTAAATAGTGATAAAAGAGAGATCTTGACACTGCAATCTACCGTTGAGCGATGATGGGTGGAAGAAAACGAGGTGATTGTTGTACTCCTCCCTGTTCCTTCCACAGATATCACACGATCAAGCAGATGCTTATTTGCAGCCCATGTGCATTCTGTGTGCCCTCACTGAGCAGCACTGCACCTCTTCATTTTCACCACCATGCTTCTGAATGATTGGAACACAACACGTCAAAGTAGTACGAGAATTGAACGAGCAGGCGCAAGCAACTGGGAGATTCTAGGAATAGTTCACCTGTACACACTAACTATCAGTGCACTGTTTATCAGCATGGACGGACGGTGGTCGCTAGTAGTACTACTCCGGGACCGTTCGTTTCGGCGGCGCGGCGCGGCGCGGCGCGTTCCGCGTGCGTGGTGTGAACGCGCGGCCAGCTTTTTGACAGCGCATGAAGCGCGCAAGCATAACGCAACGCAGCCGCCGCGCCGAACGCAGCCATCTTGCAGCGACAAACAGAGCGTATCATAGAATTCTTTGCGGTGTCCTTGAAAGACATGTTTCGACACAACAGCGACTCGGTTATGGCTCCGTTATGGCTGTCCAATTATCATGTTTAATGTCACACACAAAGTCAGCAAATCCAATAGGTCTCTCCGTGATAGACAGCTTAGGCATATCTAATGGTGGGCCTCTTCTTTTACCTAGCTCATTCTACTACCGTAGAATTGGTGTTATAAATAGTGAAAATAGAGTTTGGAGTAAATATAATAGAGAGAAATATAGCGATTGAGAAAATAGGATATCATTCTCGCTGGAAACTCGAAAAAGTCGTGCCCTCCTATTGGCTCCACACCGGCGCGCACGTCCTCTCCTCCCTAAACAATTCTGGCAAGGAAGAGCGACCCTCCCTGAGCCCGGCGCATGCTAGACCAAGCCTTATCTTCGCCTCGATGCCTCTGCACTCCTCCCATCTCCTAAAAAGCCCTGGACGCCTTCCTCTTTCTCTTTCCTCCTTCACCTGGCATCGGACGAGAGCCCATCATGTCAAGCCACGTCCACGGTGAGTTCCGGCCATCTCCACCGCCATCCATCGATGTCTCTCACTCCCTCTACCCCCCTGCAAGCTATTGACCTATCGCCCCTTGTGGCTTGTAGGAAAGCTTCGCCACCACTGCCATGGGATTCCACCCCCTTTCGGAATACTCGTCGCCAGCAACGTCTCCAGGCCTTTGCTTCCATCCACATCATCACCGGAGCACCCGCACCCACCCCAACTCGCTGCCGCACGGAGGTGAACTGGCGCTCGGGAATGCCTACATTGCACTCTCGCCCCCCTTTCGGCATTACCGTCGCCAGCCCACTCCAGCTCACCGCCGCCCCGCCGACAGCTTGGTAATGACCCTAGTAGTCCTTAAATGCTCTCTGACACCTTGCTCTGTGATGGACGCCGTTAGTTGCACGTTTGCCATGTCTAGTCGTCTCTGCCGTAGCCTCTCCTCGTCACGCCACCGCTATAGCTCGTTGCTAGCCACGAGACACACGTCACTAGGACCATGAAGTCACGCTTGTTCTTTGAAGCCCAAGAACACCCTAAACTGTGCCTTAGATCGTCAGGAATCACCGTTTCCATCACGATGGCAACGTCACGATGACGTCATGGATGAGAATCCCTATTTAGATGTCTCTCTTACGCGTAGGCCCTACCGAGATGTGCGCTTAGTGTTTAAAGCTCCCACGTTAACCTTAATGAGTCGTTGACAAGTGGGCCCGTGGCTTCTCCTTCGGACATTAGTGGAGGCATATTCCTCGTCTTTACACTTTCTCCTCGTCAGGCATCTTTTCCAGAAACATGCCTTCTAATCGGAGCCTAGCTCCATCCCTGACTAGTGGGCCCTCTTGGCCCACCCGTCATTCTCCCGGTGGATTGACAAGTGGAGGGAAGCCCCACCCGTCAGCCTCGCGCGTGTGCGCAGAGGACGCGCCGTGCGCAAGCCAATCACGAGCTGTGTTTTCCCTCTCTGAGCCATTCCATCTTGGGCCGAGCCTATTCAGCCAGCGGCTTGCGGAAACTGGATCTAAACCGGGATTTGCCTTGGGCCGAGCCCATCACTGTGTATTTGGATTTTCTAGCACTTTTAGTGTTTTAGTTAATCTAGTAAATATGTTGATTTTCTAAAAATAGTAAATGGCCTTTATAAATTATGGAAAAATTCTGTAAATTAGTATATGTGTTTTTGGACTTAGGAAAAATATAAACTTACTGTTTGCAGTAGTATTAATCTCACTAAAAATCTGAGTAGCTCTAAATTGATGATTTAACTAATATAAATAAATAACAGAAATGCTTAACCTTGCTGGAAAATTATTTTCTTTATTATTTTGAATTATTGGGGTATTCTATGGGTAGATTATTGCATTTTCATCCACATGAGCATATAGACATAACCTATATACTTGTATCTAATTATATTAAAATTCATGGAACTTACTTGACAAGTAGATACACTAAAAATATTGATAATCATAAAAAGAGAGTAGGAGTAAATGAAATATGCCCTAGGACTGCCCCTGTATGACATGCATTATTTTGAAATCTTGGCACCATATTTATTTTGGTATCGCATTGGTTATTCGTCGAAATAGAGGACGACGTGCTAGAGGAACAGATGAACAAGGATCCCTCCTAGAATGTTGATTTCGAGGATCAAGGCAAGCCAATATCCTAGTTCATTCTTCCTACCCATGTTTATTTAAATTTATGTTGATTTAGATTATGAATCCATGCTTTACTTTCCTGTACTATCATATTTGCAATGAACTGCTATTAGAGTTGGTCTATATAATTGCCTATTTGCTTATATGTGTTAAATTGACCATAACACCATCCTTGACATAATTTCCTACCTTGTCCATTGAAACCTAAGATTTAGTTTATAAACACCCTCATTAATAAGTCATTGGAAATGCTTAGTTGGCAAGTCTAGGTCAAATAGGTTGATCCTTGGCTATCAACGCTTGTGGTATAGATATGACGAATCGATCCTATCAACATTGCAATGATATAGCTTGATATCAAAGGTGCAATGGTATAGTTGGTCGCTGGTCCTGACTATCAACGCAAATAGTATAAACTGAAGAAAGCTCATTGCACTCGGATGCTAGCTCTGCCTGAGTACAAAGTATAATCTATATGATACTCTTGAATTACACTTGACGAAGATATTGTGGATCTAAGGATCCTGGGCTTACTTGAGCTCAAGGGGATCATGTCTCTTAGAAAAGAGGAAAAGTCTACTGCTACTTGTTGGGAGACGTGCGCCATAGCGATGTGCATGGGCTCGCTAGTTGTTTGGAGATAGTACGCCATAACTATGGGTACTAATCTGCCATGTGTTGTTTGTTTAGGAACTTATGTCCATAGCGATGGAATGGATCTGCCACTTGTTTGGAACACGTAGTCCATAGCGATGGATACGGTGTTGCCATGTTGAAACCCTAGTATACTGATCAGTTTGCATAAAATAGCACGGTACATCTTTAATTTCTTTGAATGACTAAGTGATAGGATTTTTAATTATTAATTATTGCAACTTTGGTTTTAAGCAAATAAAATAACTCAACCTCTATCAAAAGTCTTGTTATTACTAAATTGCATTAGGTTGGGTGTTGATTCGCGAGCGCGGTTTGACTGCACTCATTCTCGCACTCACTAACTCTTTTAGAAGATGGTGGAGAAGGTGAAGACCCGTATGACTGCTACGGTGATGAGGACGCTTAGGAACACGTTGGACAGGACAAGGATTAGGCGGGACTCGAGTCGTTTGCATGTTTAGGAGGATGGCATAGCCTTGGAAGCCCAACCTTTATCTATTTCCACTTTCGTTGTAATGAACTCTGATAAGAGTTCTATTTTGGTATTGTAATATTTGACCTTCGTGGTTTAATAAACTTGGAGCCACTCTGTATTTGAACTATTCTACTTGAATGCTCTATCCGTGTTTGTATGAAATGAATCAACTCACTGTAAATTCATGCCATGCTAGCAAGATCCTAGACTAGCATAAGGTGCGCGGAGGCTTCGGATTGTTTGAAATTCCAGGGTCGACATGCACATCCTCACAGTTGAAACTAACATAAGAACTCTGACCTGGCCCTTTGCATCAAAAACACGCCATCGTAACCCTTCTAAGTTGATTCTTCTCAAACCTGCGAGTGCTTTCTGCACAGTTGAGAAAGGAATCAACAATCAAAGCTGGTACTCGTATTCTCTTAGGCCCTGTTTGGCACAGCTCCAGCTCCACCAAATTGGTGGAGTTGGTGGAGCACCCTATTCCTAGCTCCAGAAATTCATGGAGCTGGAGTTGTGGAAAAATTGAGGATGCTTAGGTGAGTCATCTTATTTACATTTTAAACTAAAAATATAAACTTAAGTCACTTTATTTTAACCTACAAACTCCAGCTCTGAGGTGGAGCTGGGAGTTGGAGCTGTGCCAAACGGGTCCTTAGTATAGGCTATAAAACAGAATTCACATGCTTTGCTGTAGTTCAAACATATGGAGCTAAACCAAAGGCTGGCTGCAGATTTTGGAGATTACAACAGCTGATTTATTTCATTTAGAACTTATGCAATATAGCCAAGATCACACACCATCAAATATATAAAAACAGCTTGCTAGTCCGTGCTACAACAGATTAATTAGAACAAACACCTTAATTTGTAAAATTCCATCAGTGTCACAAGATGGGCTCTTTTATGGTACCTTCAATTCAAATCAATGAGTCAGTCACCCATTGTTTCTGATACAATTGATCATATTCACTAGGATATACTTCCCCTGATATGTGTCGGCCCCGGTCACCGGGAACCTCGGTGCACCTGTGCTAGCCCAGGATCTTGTCTTGCTAGCACGGCACCTTTTACAAAATACTGGAATCATCTCATATCTGCAATAAAATTATTAATACAATAGAGTTCAATTACAGCATGGCTCATTTTTGTAGGCCGAAAAGGCCAAATCTATAAAACAAAAACGAACTCTTACCAGAGTTTAGCAAAACGAAAATAGAAAGAAGAGTAGGTCTCAAGGCTGTGCCCAACCCAATCAGGCAAGTGACTGGAGTCCCACCTAACCCTCGGCCTTTACGTCAATCTTCCGGCTCTTCTCCTCCTTGTTGATAACATCCAGGCCTAGCTCCACCTCGACGCCACCTAAAAACCGCGAGTGTGAGCGTGTAATCAAACCGCGCTCGCGAACCAAGACCTCACCTAATGCTAAACAATGATGCAAGACTTTCTGGTGGAGGTTGGATTCACATGGTTGCTTAAAATAAAATATGCCATATTTTCAAGTAAGAATCCCAAGACTTAGCCTTTTCATAAAGCAAAGATGTACTGGGCTATATATGTCGATTCTTTATAACCAGGGGGTTTCACAGTGGCGACACCATAACCTTAGCCAAGAAATATATGTCCCACGTGATAGATCCATACCATAGCCATTGTCATGGTCTCCACAAATGGCAGACTAGCTCCCACAGCCATGGCGAGCTATCTCCAACAATATGGCGAACCCGTGCCCATACAACAACTGGCGCACGTTTTTTATCTTCTGGTGAACCCATGCCCATACTACAACTGGCGCACGTTTTCCAGGCTCTGGCGAACCCATGCCCATATAACAACTGGCGCACGTTTCCCAGCATTTGGCAGACCCATGCCCATACTACAATTGGCGCATGTTCCCAAGGTAAGTGGCGGTAGACTCACCTTCTTAGCTAAGAGGCGTGATCCCCTTGAACTCAACAATGGCCAGGATCCTTAGATCCTAATCTCACTTAGAATGATCAAGAGTTTATTGACTTATATTCGTATTCAGGCATAACTGGTACCCGAAAGCATGAACTATCTCTTTAGCTTATCGACTGTAGGAATGCTCGGGAACAGGGCACAACACATCACCGTAAGCATGTACTCGGGATACGCACGTGCTGACTAGACTATCCAATAAGGGAGCCATTATGCTACAATGTCGTAGTCTTGATTAGAGGTGGTATGGTCCATCTTTGCTACACTATGCTTTACCAACAATCGTGTACAAAGAGACTAAACCCTGTCGTGATACATATCGTGGTAATGATGGGACTGTACCATTGAGGTACCTACTCCGCATACGGTATTTGTCTGGGCCAAGTTGCATCGTTGATAGCGGCTATGCCGTTGCAATTGCACCGTTGATAGCGTGCTATACCGTTGCATTGCACCGTTGATAGCGGGCTATGCCGTTACAAAGGTTGACCCGTCATCCTAGTACCGTATCGTTGACAGCCAAGGTCAAACACATGGACTCTAGACTTAAGCATGTCTAAGCCATTTCAAAGACTTAATACTCAAGGAATTTAACTTCTATACCTTAGGTTATCAAAGGATAGGATAAGAAAATTATATCAAGGAGGGGTTTGTGTTTATTAACACTAATTACCAAGCGGATTAACTAGACCAGCTCTAGTAGCTCTTGATACTAACATAATTATACTTAGAAAATCATATTGCATGCAATCTAATATATTAAAATCAACATAATTTAAGTAAAACTGGGTAAAGAAGAATGAATTAGAGGTATTGGCTCGCCTGTGCCGAGCGTGTGAGTCTTGTCATCGATCCTCAGGCTGTCCTTCTGTGTCTCCCGAATCTATCGCAATAAAATCAAGTAACATCGATAAAGACACAAAATATGATAAATGCATGATAGATGATATGCACGAGGTTGAGGGTGACACTATTCACCGAGGCTATGGTATGATCTTCTTTTAAGTAAGTTTCTTATCGAGGAAGTTCCATGAGTTATCAATAAGAAATCTTACTTATAAAGATCGCGTGTAGGGGTTATATATGAATGTATGCATATGAATTCTACCCATATATTGTAGCCCAAATTATAGTTTATCATATTTAGGAAAATACGTCACGTATATTACTTATGTAAAGGAAATCATATTCCTATCTTCATGTTTATTGGAGGCCCAGTAGTATTAAAAAATAGAAAACCTTTTCCTAGAATTTCTTTATAAAAGAATAACTAGAAAAGAGCTATTAGCAATATTGTAAAGAGTAGAAATAGTGCAAAATATAAACTATTATTTTTCCTAGACTCCAAATGTCATGTGATATTTCTGTAAATATTTATAGGATTATTTGAAGTCATTTACTATTTTAAATAAACCCTAAAGCTTAAATGGGGTTATTTTATTTTTAAATCAAAGTTAGGAAAGGGTTATTATAATATTACAGACATAAAACAGTGAAATGTGCAATATTATACTTTTCCTAGATTCACATAACTATATATTATTTTACTTAATTTTTATAGAATTTTAGGGAGTCTCTAGATATTTTTAATAAATTATATTCAATTTTTAGGATTTTCTAAATAGGTAAATCACCGGTTATTTCGTTATGAACAGTAACAGGCCGGTCATCACTATGTGGCCCACGAGGCAATCGAGGCCCGCAGGGAACACAGCCCCGGATCGGGTGCTTTCCTTAAGTGGAGGCGTATTTCTCACGAGTGCGCCTTCACTTAACCTTACAGGTGGGGAGGGGTTTGTGTTTATTAACACTAATTACCGCGCGTCAGCGATAGAAGGAGAATCCCGCGGGGATTAACGGTTCCTAATTGGAACGGGCCCATCGGTCAGCCTGTGCCACAGTAATATGTTTCATGATGTCACGCTGACGTCAGCCTTCTTCAACCTCCGGATCGGGCGCTACGGCGAGGGAAGAATTGGGGATTGCCGGCGCTACAGGGCTCGGTTCTCCGAGTTCTTGGGTGCGTTAGAACCGGTGTCTTTATCCGCGCCCATGGGTACCGTAGCCTGACGGAGGTGGCCGGAGTTGGCGGCTCCTCGAGCAATAGCGGCGGCGGGTATGAGTGGACATGGCGGCGGCGATAAAAAGGGCTCCGAGGAGAAATTTAGGGTGCGTGAGCATCGGGAGGAAGAGTGGGAGCTTACCCCATAGCTTCTGGAGCTGGAGAAGGTCCGTGGTGGTCCAGCGACGTGGGGGCAGAGCAGGGGACGGCGGGGCTTCACGTTGAGGGCTCTTCCCGGTGTTCGGCTCGCACGGGCGGGCCTTGATGAAGATTGGAGATGACCCAACGATTCTCTGGCCGAGAGGAATCGAAGCATGGCTGTTCATGGTGGCCGGAGAAGCAAAAGGGGTGATTTGGCCTGTGGAGGGGAAATTTCACCGTTCTTGGTTTCTACCGCACTCCCGGCCGATTCCTCCAGGGACTACGGAGAGGAGGCGATGAGGAAGGTGAGGCTCTAATCTCTTGGCATGAAACACCGCTGTGAGGGAGATTAGCTTCGCCGAAGGAAGGCGGCCGAAACAGAGCCGAGGGAAAGCGGAGAAATTGAGCTCGGCTAGCCTTTTATAGGCACGGAACTGCAATGGAGGGAGGATAAGGACGTGGCCAGCGCGCCGCGTGCGTGGCGTGGTGCATGTCTTGCAAGTGTCCCTAAGGACACCTCACGGTAGTGACTCGATCGGGCCTGGGCAAATTGGCGGCGCGGCCGGAGCACGTCGGGCTCGGGCAAGCTAGCTCGGTGGGCGCGCACTTGATCGAGAGGTGCAGCGCGCGAAGGTCAACCCAGCTGCAGGTTCAGCAAAGGAGCAGAGCGCACGGCGAGTCTTGGCTCGGCCAGTGAAACAGGGAGGGAAGAAAAGGAGAGATAGGGGTTGAGGTCAAGGGCATTTCGGTAATTTCACATCACAAGTTCATGGTTCAAGGATGAACATAGTTTTTGGATATAAACCTGATCTTAGTTTGCTCAGGATTGTAATTTAGGAGAAAATAGCGAGAGGTTTTCTTTATAGGCTTCTAAAGGGCATAATAGTCATTTTATCTTGATAATCAAATTTGAAATCATAATTGAACTGTCATTTCATGCTAGCTTATAATGGTGTAGAAGTGGAAGAGCAAGGTTTGGGATGCATGATTAATGCACTATTCAAATTCTTGATTTCACTATTCATTGTTTGGCAATTGGAATATATATATATATATATATATATATATATATATATATATATATATATATATATGTGCATATGTTTATGATTACTATTCGTATTTTGGCAAAGAAAATACTTGTATATGTACACATACATGTGTATGTACATGTGCTTATGCACTTATTAATTTCTTTTTGTTTAAGTTGAGCTAATTTTAAGAAAAGCTATGCACATAACGTGTATAGTTTATTTTATAGGAAAAGCATGATTTTAGTCATAGACTCATGTATTGAAGTTGGGCTTTTGAAAATGTTTATAAGAATGATCTAAATATAAACTTTGTATGAAATTGTTATTCATAATTTCATTGAATTGTTTAAATTTTATTTCAAACAGTGGATTGACTGGTGATGTATTATTATTTTTATCGGAAATAAAAATGGGGTGTTACAATGTGCCACCGGTACAAATACCATGAGGGATAAAATTTTAGTTGCCCAGCAGTTTGAAACGAACACGCATGAGCGGACTAGTATATTCCATCGACACTTGCTTCAGAAAGTCGAATGACTATATTTACAGAGAAAAGTCTATTATACTATTATATACCCGTCAACAACCCAATGACCTGATTTAATTTATACTACCACCCCATACTAGAACTATGAAAATTCCCAACAAGGTATGTTCTGGCTTCTACTGCTTCAGCACCAATCTATATAGTTGAGCTCACCAGAGACACCGTGCTTTGCGTCTAGTTTATAAAATCCGAGACTCAAAATAGACGATCCGAACCATCCATCTTGATCTTCTCGTTGAAATCTCTTACATGACCAAATTTTGTATTTTTTAAATTTTTTGCTATTTGTTTTGTATTTTTGAAAACCAGCAAATTTGGACGCTCCATAACTAATTAGATTGGTGATTTTCAAAAATTTAAAATAAATAGCAAAAAATACGAAATCTAGTCATGTAAGATATTTCAATGAGAAGATCAAGATGGACGTTCGGATCGTCCATTTGAGTCTCGGATTTTATAAACTAGACGCAAAGCATGGCGTCTTCAATGCTTTGTAAAGCACCGAAGCTCAAAAAATCAGCCTTCTAATTAGTCGTGGAGCATCAAAAAAACTGATTTTAGAAAATGCGAAACAAATAGTAAACAAATTCAAAAAATACGAAACTTGGTCGGTAACTATATTTCAATGAGATGAACAAGATCAACGCTTCGGATCTGTCCTTAAATATCTCGAATTTCGTAAACCCGTCGAGAGTACGGAGGAATCCATACTCTGGAGAGTACACTAGCCAATATATATATATATATATATATATATATATATATATATATATATATATATATATATATATATATATATATATATATATATATATATATATATATATCTATCTGTAATAAGTAGCGGTGACGGAGGCTTCCGTCGGTAGTGGCATTTTTTGAAAGTGGTGATCGAATTGACGATCGAGCAGACCATCTCAGCCGTCTCGTTGAAATCTCACTCTTGACAAAATTTCACATTTTTTATTTTACTATTTGTTTAGTATTTTGAAAATCCATGATCTAATTAGTTGTGGACCATCCAATAATACCGGATTTCAAAAATACGAAAAAATAGTAAAAAAAATGTGAAATTTTGTCGGTAGTGAGATTTCAGTGAGACGAAGGAGATGGTCGGTTCGGATCGTCAAATTCGATCACGGATTTCGCAAACAAGCCGCATGGTGACGAACGATCCGTCGTACGACAAGAGCTCAAATATATATATATTTATTTTTGAAATCCGGGTTTATTGGACGGTCCAAAACTAATTAGATCGTGGATTTTCAAAAATACGAAAAAATAGTAAAAAAAATCAAAAAAATGTGAAATTTTGTCAGTAGTGAGATTTCGGCGAGACGAAGGAGATGGTCGGTTCGGATCGTCAAATTCGATCACGAATTTTGCGAAAAATGCCGCGGCTGACGGAAGCCTCCGTCAGCCGCGGCTGACCGGAGCCCAACACTATATATATATATACACCACATACCAGTAGTTCTATTTCTCTTTAAGAGCGTAGCGGCCAGACATTGGTAGTTGGCCTCCGCTGGACGCCATCGCATGACGTGCCGTCCGACATGGCGGTCCCAAACATGTACGAAAATCAATTCTAGCCTGATTGTTTGTGAAGTGTTAATAATTAATAAATTATAACAGAACACTACTAAACAATGGTTTAATGTTATACCTATCATTCATAAGGACTATGTCCCTATGTGGCACACTCCTTTCATATGTTTTGTGGTACTCAATTTTGCCCACGTATACTACCAGACCGATGACATCTGTACAAACCATCAAAACATATCAGTTAACAATAAATCTGATAACTAGAAACATTTCTCAATTATAATTAGATAACCACTATTACCATTGAGTGTTTTGTCCGGGCGGGCATGCACGTCCCGGTAGTCCATGAAGTGCATTGGACATACTGAGAATTCGATACGCAATCTTGGAGTGCTTACCACTGTTTGATTATTTAGGACAACACTGAATCCAGTCCTGATGGAAAGGAAAACTTGCAGAGACATGTCTGTTGGCTCAAAACCAATATTTATAAACTCGTACCCTTGATCGGCTTCGAGTAATCCGTTGAAGCGGTCCGCCTCTCTATGATATGCAAGTGCATCTATCTTTGTTCCCTATATACAATTAATGCATAATTAACAAATATAAATTAATAATGATTAGAAACATAAATAACCTACAAAACGGTCTGCTATAATCAATCGCAAAAATGGTGCTCCATAGGGGCGATATTCTTGAATGCCGCCCTTCCAAAGAACTTTTGCTTGAATAATCCATCCCGTTTGATAAACATGATCTGTCGCAACCTCATCAAAATACACCAATCTATACCAGAAGAAGAAAAAAATTAATACATAGACCATTAGGAATTCAAAAGAACTACTGAGCAATGGATTACAATTGAACTAACCTATTGAACTCAACAGGGCTATTGGAAGTTGCTGGACGTGGTGCTTGAACCCTTTTTGAGCCAATCACCGTATTGACAATGAAGTGAAGATAAACAACCTGTTTACTTGTGTGTAGTCTCGGCAGTAGAGATGATAGGAGGCGATAGAGATGATTAGATGCTAGATGGTACAACGGTGCAGCTTAAATAGCATGCTCAAAAACAGTTAGCGGGTAATTAGCTTCAGCTTTGCCGCTTGAATTTCAGCTTTGCCGCTTAAACTAAGCACGTTGTACTTAGGTTTGCCGGGTAATTAATTTTAGCCAGCTGCTTTTCAGCGTGTAACAAGCGGCAATTCAGCATGTAATTGCTGCTTTGGAGCTATGGAACCAAGCTTAATTGCCGCTTGTTTAATTTCCCCGGGGTAATTAATTCCAGCCAGCTGCTTTTCAGCGTGCAATTGGAGAAATTCCAGCGTGTAATTGCTGCTAATGAGCTATGGAAACAAGCTTAATTGCCGCTTGTTTAATTTCCCGTTGATTAGTTTTAGCTTTGGAGCCACAAAAATGGTGCCACTTGATTATCTTTGCCGCTTTTAATTAGCTTTGCCGCTTTGGAGCTAATTAGCTTTGCCGCCTCACATTTTCACACGACGTTTTAGACTTGTTCTAACTCAAAGTTTTAAAACTTTATATATAAAAATATCATGAACTATTTGAATTGAACACAAGAAAATTATACACGTAGATTGGTCTCGAAGAGCACTTTCATGAATACATATTTTTATGTATTTTATAAATAATTGCAATAGTGTTAGTAGTCAAAGGTGTGGTTTGAAGACCGTGTCAATGTTCACGATGTCAAATTTTCAGGAATCGAAGGAAGTATTTGCATGAGTATTGCATGTTTGCACATAATAGGTGGAGACAAAAAAAAAAATTGATAGCCGCAAACACCACTTGAAAATGTAGACCAAATGCAAAAAGGGAGATGATTTATCCACGATCCAATTTCGTCAAAACAAATAGTAGCAGCATACAAAGAATGGACAGTTGGCCATAGCAAGGACACAAGAGGAGCATGCAAAGAGTTGTATACATTATAAATATCAATAATGCCGAACAACATACCGTCATATGTTTTTACATTCTGTGAGCTCTCTTTACAGCTACTCATAGCAAAAATATTGAAATGAAATACTGTAATATGTTTTTACATTCTCTCACCAAGTTCACTCATGATGCTTGGATCTTCTTCACAAGTGACTCAATTTTTTTTAACCTGCTGCCAGAAATTTAACAAGTGACTCAACAAACCGCACATTTTTTCTGTATTGACCTTTGATCCATAAATTAGGTTCCAGGCCCACCCACACGACTTTGCCAAACTATTGTCACACCCATCAAGAGTGAAGCCATTTTTGTTGTTCCAACAGCAAATTATGAATGACACGGTATAAATCAAACCATTTAAATGAAATGAGACAACCGATTAGAAAAGTATCTTGCTCCTAAAAATCAATATTTTATTAAATGATACATAATATGTTATTACAATGGTTTGACAGGAAAGAAGGTACTGACAATTGGACCAATACATCGACTAAGACGTAAGAACTTCCCTATACACAATGTTTTTTGTGAATGTATCACGGGTATTCCTTGACCTCTGTCGCTTCTATTTGTCATTGTCAGAGCCGGCGAGTACAATAATATTGCTTCTAGATGTAGCTCTAGACAACGCGACGTAAAGTTGACCATGAGAGAACACCGAGTCTGGTAGGTAGACACCCACTTTCAGGATGGTCTGCCCCTGGGCCTTGTTGATCGTCATCACAAAGCTCAGCCTAATCGGGAACTGCTTTCTCTTGAAATGGAACGGGAACGTCTCGTCGTCGGAGGGGCAGAGCGGTATTCGAGGAAGGAACACTCTCTTCCCGGCATGTGGCCAAGCACGATCTCAGCATCGACAGCATTTCTTTGAAAGGCTCGAACTACCAGCCTCGTCCCATTGCACAGTCCATTCGCCGGGTCGATGTTCCGCAAAAGAATCACCGGGCAATTGATCTTGAGCTTTAGCACATGGGGAGGAAGGCCATTGGGAGTGAGGGTGTTCAAGAACTCAGGGGGATAGTATCCATATGGATCATCCTCCGCACGATCAAAGCTATGATAAATCATCTCCTTCCCGCGGAACCGTTCAATCATCTTCATGTTTATCTTGTCAACGCACTCGTTTCGAGTGGATAATATGGCACGTGAGGTGATGTAAGTCGGATCCATTAAATTGTCATCAAAATTTGGGAAAATGCTGGTTATCAGCCTGTCAATATCAGCCTCCTCCCCTGTAGATGGGACACATATCTCGTTAGGAAGCCTTACGTAACCTTCCTCATCGGCCTCCTCCAATCCATTTTCGATCCGCAAAAGGTACTCCGCAAACTCCGGATCACTCTGGGCCCTCATGTTGCGGACGAGCCTTAGGTGGTGCATGCATTCCCAGAGGTATGACCTACGTAGAGTCGAGTTTGTTATCTGAGGTCGTGTACCCTTGTGTACGACTGGGAGCACTTGTCTGAAGTCTCCTCCGAAGACAATAGTCTTTCCACCGAACGGCATGTCATGACGACCCATGATGTCACGCATGCTACTGTCTAAGGCCTCCACTACTTGTCTCTTCGTCATCGAAGCTTCGTCCCATATAATAAGGGACGATCTCTGGAGAAGCCTAGCGGTCCCACTTTGCTTCATGAAGTTGCACACCCCACCATCTTGTACGTTAAGGGGAATCTTAAACCTCGAGTGTGCGGTCCTTCCTCCAGGCATGATGGAGGCGGCAACCCCTGATGTTGCGGTAGCCACGGCTATCTTTCCCTGTGCACGAACCGTGGCGAGTAATGCCTTGTACAGAAAAGTTTTTCCTGTTCCTCCAGGGCCATCCACGAAGAACATGCCTCCCCGACCGCTTTCGATCGATGTTAGTATCTGATCATACGCGGATCTCTGTTCTATGTTGAGGGATTGAGAAATAGCGATGTGGTCCTAGTCAACCTCAATGTTGGACTCCTCGATGATCTCTCGGGGCTCGCCTCCTATGTATTCATGAGACTCATCAATTTCTGGCAGCGAAAAAGTTGCTATGTCCTTACCCATTGACTGAAGCATGTTCCTAATATCAAGAAGTACCATCTGCTCAACCACGTGTGCCGACGAGTGGGAACATTGATAGTTCTCGGACATTCCGTCCAGATGATTGGTCCATAGCCCACGGACGTCGCTAGGCTCACAAAAGACCAATATAGTAGCAAATAGCCTCCGGAGCGAAGAAGGCATCTGGAACAACCCGGCTTCAGTTAAGCAATCGTCTATGGTGTTGTCAGCCTCAATCAGGCCCCTCTTCTCTGCAGCTTCACGGAAGGAAGGGCATAGCACACCATCGACTGTCCTAAAGTCTTCGAACGAGGTTGCCCCGGCAACATGTTTTAATAGGATCCTTAGGTAGTATCGTTCCCCTTCAGCAGGACTGGCTGACACGATCCTGCCAATCTGTGTGCCCCTCTGTCTCGGTTTCCAATGCTTGCCAGCAGTCTGCCATGTGAAACTTGCTGGAAAATCCCTGTAGAGGATGCCTTGAGCCCAATCATGTACCTTGTTTGCTTCAAAGTATGTGGTTATCATGGTCCTCTCAGTGCGTTGCTGATCAATGACGTTATGCAGATCCTGTCCCGCGTGAAATGAGACCATGTGCATGTTAGGAAGATGAAGCTGCAACTGTTTCACAGGGGATGATATTTTGCTCAGATCGAACCCATATATTCTCCAAAGAGCCTCTGGCGGGGTAACCCACCTAGCATCCCTATACTGCTTGATCTCATCGATCGGCTCGTTGTTTTCAGCTTCACCAAGAGAAACGGAAGCCCGGTCGTGCCCCTTGTAGATGTATTTGAATAGATATTTGACGGCCTTAATGCTTGAACAGGCCTCCACATTGATGTGGCAGTCAAACATCCTCAGGAGGAAAGGATTGTAGGGCACCACCCATCTATTGTTTAGATCTGACTTTCGAACCCTTACTGTAGACCCATCGTCACGTCTCCTATACAGGGGGTAAGAGTCTTTGCCCTGAACGGTTTCAGCATTAAAAGGGCGAGGGTAGTGGCACTTGCATGAACCATCTTTCATGCAGACATTGTTCATGTTCAGCACTCCAGAAGGTCCATGCATCATGTGATTGATGACCATCTTGTATAACTTCGAGTACTTGGTCTTGTTCGGAATCTCGGCCAAGATAATGCAGTCATACTACTCTGGACATGTCAGCTTGTATCGCCCATTCATGATTAGAAGAAAATGCGTGTGTGGGAGTCCTCTCTTCTGAAACTCAACCACATACACATAAGCAACAACCCTCCCAACAATGTGCTTCTCAAACAACTGCCTTTTGAACTCCTCCAGGTTCGCCCTGAACACGCGGACAACAAGATCGGGGCGATCCTGCGCGGTCTGACTAGACAGAAGCTCGGACATTATCTCCTGCCAGTGCGGGTTACATGTCATCGTCAAGAATATGTCCGGCTTGCCGTACTTCTGTACCAAACCCATCGCATCTAGGAACCGACGCTTCATGTCGCGACCTCCCCCGATGAAGGACGGTGGGAGCACGATTCTTTTTCCTACCGCGCCAGCACGACATTCGCCTACATGTACACTATCAAGCAAGCCCTGGTACAAGTCGGCCCTTATATTCTTCTGATTATTTCTGATGTAATCCAATCGTGTGCTCTCTATTTTGATGTACATATCAACCGCATACTGCTGCAACAGCCGCATGCCGTAGAGCACTAGATTGAATATATCACGACGTATCTAAAACTTATAGCAGTAATATTCTCGGGCAGATACGCACAGCCTGCTGTTGGATCCTGCGAGGATAATCGACTAATGTGTTAAGTGCATTACAAGTTGTAATCTCTAGTAATATGTATTGCGTAAGAAAACACTAACCGTCTTCGTCGAGGTTATTCCCATGAACCGCGGCGACCTTGTTCGTAGACACGCCAACCTTCGCGATATCCGGATGCCGACCAAGTTCACCTTTTGGAAAAAACAGAGGATATGACAATGGATGTAGCATTCGTAGTATGGCCGGATAGTATGCCTCGTGTTATTGTTGCCGTACAGGATTACGCTACGGTCGAATCCCGAGCGTGGCTCATTACCCTCGACCCATATGGCAGCAACCTCTGAAGTTATCGGTACATTATATGTCCGCTGGTCCAACCTAGCATCTAGGTTTAAGGCAATACGATAATCCTCGAGGTCATCTGCCTGCCCTACACTTCTGAAGGTCTCAGAGTACGGGTTGCCACGAAGAATAATGACAATATTCCGTATGACTTGTTGGTCGAGGTTAGGAGATCGACGAAATTGATGACTTAGTGTGGGATCATTGTCATAAAAGTAAAGCTCGAGATGCTCCGGGCCAGAATCCCTCGAACCAAATGAGTGTACATTGTGGTAGATCTGGGAAAGTGTACGTGCCAGACCTCATGTTACTGTACGCTTCGTCCAAGCTAACGCCAAGAGTGGTGAATGAAAAGTGTCCATTAAAGTATCTAATGTTGTCTCGAAAATGCATAGCATCCGAGTCCGAACTCGACCATAGTCTCATAAGCTCAGGGTCAGGTTCCGAGTTTGCCAATCTAATCTTCCGTCCGACAATGAACCCTTTGTCTCGTCTTTGGAACCTCTTCGCGCCGCACTTGCCACAGTCCGCCTCGGGCTTCAGCACATGCGTGCTATCAGGTATATTGCTATACACGTGATCGTATGGATCAGGGAGGCTAGAGCCCGTTGCGGGGGAATCTCCTGCTTCATGATTCTCGACATCGCTACCACCATTAGCGACTGAAATTTTTTAGAGTTTAAGAGTAAGAGAAGGTTTTAGGGGTTGCACAACTAATAACGAAGAAAAAAATTGCATCAAAAATACCTCCATCATCAAAAATGTAATACTCATCTTCTAGTACAGCATCAACGGCGGTGTCAATGTTACCTAGCAATCAAATGTGCGATTAATGACAAGGCACAATACATTTATGTTTTCGTAAGACAGATTGAAAACAATTGCGAACATACCTTCTAATATGGTTGATTGGCTATTGATTGAAGGAGGACAAACGTGTGGGCACTGCATAGCAATTGACTCGGTACATGGCGTGTCTTGTCTAGCTGCATAAGCTAACTTTCGACGGCCTAGAAGTGCATGTCTCTCATTAGGTGGTAGACTATGCCTTTCTGATCTCCGCAAGGCGTTGATCTCTTCCCTCACCTTGGAGGGCTGATCTTGTCTGGCTAATCTTCGAGAGACATTGATCTCTTTCATCACCTCGGACGAAAGATCTTGCCTAGTTGATCTTCGAGAGGCATTGATCTCTTCCCTCACCTCAAAGGGCAAATTTTTCCTGGTTGATCTTCGAGAGGCGTTGATCTCTTCCCTCAACTCGGAGGGCAGATTTTGCCTGGCTAATCTTCGTGAGGTGTTGATCTCTTCCCTCACCTCGGAGGGCAGATTCTGTCTGGCTAATCTTCGAGCGGCGTTGATCCCTTCTCTCACCGTGGTAGGCCGAATTTGATAAGCTATTGTTCGAGCGGCGTTGATCTCTTCCCTCACCTCGGATGGCTGATGTTGTCTAGCTAATCTACGAGAAGCATTGATCTCTTCCCTCACCTCCGATGTCTGGTTTTGTCTTGCTGCTCTACGCCGAGCACTGGTCTGTTCCCTCTGTTGGACTGATAATCTTTTATATCGGAGTATATCATGTTCGCGCCTCAATTCCCTTTGATCTTGTGTATTTATTGAAATCGCTGGGTTTTGTTGGCCGAGTGTGTCTTGTGATTGGCCAGCTGTTTTCATAGCTAGTTGGTTCAAGAGGCCTCCTTCTTGCTAGATAACATATACATGCATACACACACAAGGATTCCTATTTGTTATAACAGCATTACAAGCACTCCCGGCAAATGCTTTACCATTCGAACATTCAGCTTGTGTAGTTGTAGCACATGATGTCAGTGTGCTGTGCGTGCCAAAAGTAGAATAGATCTGAGGTGGCACATTTTCATCGTCCGAGTCACTTTGATTGATAGGGTTCAAATTCTCGCGAATACATAATGATCCAGGGGTACATGAAATAATATCGCGGCGAGACCTCTTTGATGCATTATGGACGACATCCACTGCAATGATATTTAGAATATATAATATCCACTAATAAAAGGGGTATAATTAAATATATACGCATGGCATAAAATTAACTACCTTCTTTTCCTTTTCTGGAATTTTTGATTGGAGGTAGCGACATCATCCAAGGCCAAAGAGAGGTCGAAATCGAGGTGTATCCTTTTCTGAAATTTTCATCATGTTTTCTCCAACTAATTAGATTTTTATTTGAGCTAGTGACAAAAAAAAAAAAACCAAACCTCGAGGTATCAATTTGTTCTACGATCTATAAATTTGGTGAACCTCTATGCAGCATATATAGGTAAACAATATATAGGTTTCAATTTGCACATTGTTATGGGTTTATCTTTTGCAATGGAAGAGCTTTGGGTTGTGGGGGGCCCCCTCCCTCCTCTTGCACTTTTGTATAAATTTGTCGATGTCAGAACTGGTTGTTTCTGTTTTTTTTTTTGCGAGAAATGGAAATAGGGGCAAGGCTTCTTTACATTGGTGGGGAGGAGGCAGGGGATGATGATGATGGGGATAGAGCTGGGGATGGAGAACGGTGATGGCGCTAAAGAGAAGTGTGGCGGTGATACTAAACTCGTCTTTAGGTACTTATTTCTGAAACTACCATGCATTATATATGTTATGTATTTTTCATTAACAGTATATTATGTATTTTTCATTAATACTATGTGTCTGTTTTAGGTGCAGCAAGCTATACATGATTCGTAAGTAAACAATAAAATTTTGTTGTTACTTCATTCTTGATGATTTTATAAGCTTGAAAATTGTAGTTTACAAGCTACAGGCTAATAGCTCCAATTGCCGTGCATATGTTCCCATTGCTACATGCTTCTATCAAGGCCAACATGTGCTTAAACCTTTTATCTTGTACATTTGGAAACCAAGAGGCCAGGTAAATCACATATTCAAGCCTTCAATAGAAACAACTAAAATTGGGCCACACACATAAATCATATATTAAAATGCTAGCTTTATATAAGAGCTAGCTTCTTGCAACGATTACAAATCCAGTAGGTGCTTTTTAATAGTTTACAAATCCAGTAGATTACAAATCCACCCATATAAATCATCTCTACTATTAAAATGCTAGCTTTATATAAGAGCTAGCTTTATATAAGCAGGAAGGTGGCATGTCCACCAAACAAATAACCTTCCTCTTTTTTGTTTTTGTTTTGAATCGGTGAAACAGGAGGTTCTGGAAGTAAGATAGCTTTTGTCAAAAGAGATCTACAAATTTTTTACCTCTGATCTGCAAGATGTTAGGTAAGACAAATCAAAGTCTTACAGGGATATGTGCCCACCTCTATGAAGTAAGATATTCTCTGACTTTAAGTATCAGCAGATTATATCTGAGATAAAAAAAAAAGGAGTATGCATTGAGGAAGGACCATTCACCTTGTGATCTGAGTGAGCACCAATCAATATGATCAATCCTAGCATGATCTAGGCTCTGAACTGCAGTATATATCAAACAATTTGGAGATTTTGATGAGATAAACGCATTGCAGTTCAGAGCACACACCTAGTATCAAACAATTTGGAGATTTTCATGAGATAAACGCATTGCAGTTCAGAGCACACACCTAGTATCAAACAATTTGGAGATTTTTATGAGATAAACGCATTGCAATTCAGAGCACACACCTAGTGGAGGGAAGGACCGACTTGGACGGTGTGGGACTGGAACTCCTCGGTCACTCCTCCTCTTCCGCCGCCCTCGCCGCCGCCGTAACCACCAGCACCAGCCCCCTTTTTTCGATCGAGCACCGATTCTAGAAGAAGAGGAGGGCTCCTAGATCTGGCCGCTGCCGTTGTGGGGGGGTGGGGGGGTGGCTGCTCAGATCTTGCCGCTACCGCCATGAAGGCCTTGTCTTCACCGCCGCGCCGTTGCCTCCACGTGGTCGCATCGTCGGGCCATCGCCTCAGCAGGCCGAGGAGGGGCGCTCAGATCTTGCCGCTACCGCCGTGGAGACCTTGTCTTCGCCGCCGCGCCGTCGCCTCCACGTGGCCGCGTCGCCGGGCCATCGCCTCCGCAGGCCGAGACTGAGTGGCGTGGGTGGGGAGGCGCGGCCACGAGGGCGGGGTAACGGGATGCAGCGGCGGCGCGGAGAGGGTGATGCGGGGCTGGGAGGTACGATGCCGGGGAGAGGCAGCAGCGGCGCGGCGCGGACATGTAGGAGCGAAGCGCGTGGAGCGCGTGGAGAGGCGAAGCAGGGGGCACGGAATGGTAGGGATCACGAGGGAATCGGCACGGGAGATGGGCACACGCGAGGGAGCGCATGGGAGGGTATTCCGGTGGCTAGGATTTCACCGGAAGAAGATGGATGGCCCAAATGCAGAGTCGGTGAAACCACCACCACCACCACTTTAAGGCTTTTTTAATAGTAGAGAAATGTCTCAAAAAATAGATGGATGAAGTAATCGAAGCGATCTAACAAAAGAATGAGGGTGGAATCTTTACCTTATTATTTCCAAGCAATTCAACTGATATATACTTCCTATCTATATGGGCAATCTTTGGCCAGCTCTCCTCCAAGAGTTTAGATCCACATGTGATTATTACCTTGAGGGAAGTTGGCAGATCCGGCAGAGTTGATATGTTGGGACAGTTGTTGATTTCGAGTCTCTTCAGACAGGAGAAGCTGCTCCTCACACTTAGCGGCAGGAACTGAATTTTGTATTGTACGAATCTCAGGCACTTGATAGACGCAAAATTTGCACTTCTTTGGAATGAAATGGATATCTCGTTGCAGCTTTCAATACAGAGATTTGGTGGAGCTGTAGAACCTTCAAAAGAGAGGATGTGGTTGAGCATCGTGGAGCTGCAAACAGTGAGTGATTTCTGGATGCGACTGCGAGATGCTCCTCACATTGAGCCGTGGAACACGTACTTGCTCTACCTCGTCAAGAGGCAGGAAAGGCACAAATCTGGCATATCGTATTGTGAGAATTTTTTAGTGAGGTTACATGGCCGGTTGGCAAGGACTTAAGAGCTTCTACAGTGCCTGATGCGAATTTCACTCAACACTACTAGAGAAGTGGATATCACTACCGACATATTACTACCGGTTATCCGTGAACCTGTAGTGATAGTTGCATCAATATCGGTTTGAACCACGAATCGGTAGTGATAGTTACGTGAGCCATGGGTTTGAATCATGAACCGGTAGTGGTGCCTCAGGCACTACTACTACCGGTTTAAGCTACAAATCGGTAGTGATACCTATCCTTTACTACCGGTTTAAACCACAAACCAGTAGTAGTGCCTTGTTTCTGAAAAGTTTAAGAGGAATACATATTATATCTATATCAATACGCGACAGTGGGTGGGTTGGCTAGAAGGGTGAGGCTAGAGTCACGAGGTCCTAGGTTCGAGTCCTGCTTCTCACAATATAATCCCAACATATTTTTAAATATTTCTAATATTATCACTACTGGTTGTATGAACCGGTAGTGATACTCTGGAGTATCACTCCCGGTTGCCCTCTGCCGGTTCCAAAACCGGTACAGATGCCGGTTTGAAACCGGTAGTGATAAGCCAATCCGGAGTAGTGCAAGTTTGAGAGGTTACTGCAGAACAAGTCAGCTCCGAGCACACATTTATCTATGTAGAGCTCCCTAAGGGACAAGGGCATAAATTCAGCTCCATATGCTAATTGTGCACAAGGGCAGCAGTCCAACTGAACTTTGGAAAGAGAGAGAGCAGCTTGTAAGCCCCCTAGCGATTCGAGAAACCAGCAAGAGTGGATACTGGAAGACCGAGCTAGTTAGGTAGAAGGGGTTGAATAGACGTCAAAATGATATTGACGTTTTCTTTAACAACACGCCCCAAAATCTAAACCAAATAATAAATCTTGTTGTAAATAGCTATAGAAACTATCAAGAACCAAAGATAATCAAGAAATGCGGCGGAAGATAAATTCTGAGAGCAGAATTGAGACTCGGTAAAACAATTATAACTCCTAAAATATATCTCATATGGTTATGAGATTTTTATCAAAGGTGGATATGAAAGTTAAAAAACAAGAAAATAAAGAATCACCTTTATAGCATCACCGAGGAAAAAGATACAAAATTCATAAGGTCTGCTACTCAAAGATTTCGAACTGCACAATAGGGGTTTGGTAAAATATTCACAGTTCTCAAACCGTGGCTCTAGGCCTATGAAAATTTTACTAAAAAGATCTAGAAGCTACAGAGCTAACCTAATAAGAATCACCTCCATCCAATATCTGAGTAAAACAAAACAAAAATCACAAGTTCTGCTGTATAAGAATTTTAGACCGCAAAAGAGGATTGGAAAAACTTCCATAGATCTTAAACCACGACTCTAGGCCCTATGACATTTTTATCACAAGTAGCTCTGGAAGTTAGGAATCCAACCCAATAAGAATCAACTCGTCAAAGAAAAAAGAAATGAAAATAACAAGCACTGCTGTCGGAAAGAAGGAACCGGTGAACTTGAGCAAGAAAAAGAAAAAACTTGATCTCGGTGTTTTTGATGGGTTGCAAGATGATATGATTGTTATTACCAACCTCTACACCTCCTAGATCAACAAAAAATTAACATGTAGAAAGAGGGGAGGCAAAGAAACCAGTTGCAAAAGAAATAAGAAAGAAAACTAAATCAAACACATAAAACAAAGTAAGAATCTTTTGTCCAACTTATCTTTCTATTGCTTGATTGGTTTTCTATAGCCACACACAAGTGGCCAAAGCTTCTAAGGAGAAAATAATTCTGAAATAAAACCCTACCAAGACTTGAGAAGAGGCATCCCTCCATGCCTTTTTATGAAGGCCTTTTGAGTGCATCTCCACCCTTCAAAGATTGCTTAGCTTCTAAACTAACCTATCAAGGGATAGGATTCACTTACTCCACTATTAATAATCAGCCTCACACATAAAATTTACATGGGCCACACAAGGCCTACATGAGCTTTACACAAGGCCTACATGAGCTTTACACAAAACCCAAACAACCCGATGTAACGGGACTTCGTTTCTTAACTTGACCGTTCATTTTCCATTCCTCCAGGCCTCTAACCCGAATCGAAAACTTTGAGCCACCTCAAGTCCAACTTCATGACATCCACATGATCATGGATTGAGCCCAACCGTTCCGTCAGCATCCTTGACCGTTCTGTACCTCGGTTCTCTCAACCCAGTCCCGGTACTCACTGACGACCACAGCTGTCTCCAAACCTACACTCAAATGGACCAACACAATTGTTAGTGATATGCCCTAGAGGCAAATATGTAATATGATTATATTACGTCTATGTTTATGTACTCTTGGATAATATGCTATCAGTTTTATAAATAAACGTCATTCACATTGTTTATTAAGTACAACTTGGTTATGAGACATATTGTTTATATGATCTTATTCTAAATGATCCCTGGTCTCATATCATTATGTGGGACAATATTGATTTGATGAGTATATATATTGATTAATGGTAATGTTTCACATTCTATAGATATAGAGATATCAAATTAACAATGTGGACATATGTTAAAGAACATGATGTTGGATAGACCTACTCTAAAACACTGCAGAGATTGTTATCTTACATGTGCCATCAACCTGCAGTTTCGAGTTGTATACCTATATGATCCTTAGACATAAGATCGTCATTAAATCCCAGCATGCGTAGTTGTGTACTTTGGGGTTATCAACCGCTACACCGTAACTAGATAGTTATAAGATAGCTTTCGGGTATGCTAACATGTCGTGGGGTGTGAGCGATCAAGATAGAATTTGTCTCTCCTTGATAACAGGAGAGATATCTCTAGGCCCCTCGATGTGATTGAATTGGAAAGTGTATGACCATGCCAATATAATTAAAGAGTTAATCACGGTTTAGAATCCATTACAAGATTGAGTGTGGTTAAGCTATCATATGGGTGGCACGCATCTCGTCTTGAGCTTGACTGGTATCATGTGGCAAAAAGATCGGTATATGAGTATATCAAAGTTCAGCCGATATGATCATTCTATGCATTTGAGGGTCAATATGTCCTGTTAGGAACTGTTATTGACTTGTGGTTCGGAAAAGAGTTACCGGGGCCATAGCCACTTATGCATGAACATAACGGGTCACACACTTAACGGGTTGGAACATGTCTAATGGATTGGATTCATTACTGGGTTTCGCAGATACTGATCTGTGTAGGAATAGTTTTGCGGATATTGATCCGTATAGGATTAGAGTCCTAATGGGCCTCTAGCGTACAAGCTCATTAGTGCGCTCTATATAAGGGGAGACGGTGGGACGGTGCACACACACGAGTTCGCCACCATGTAACTCTAGCCATCACGCCCCCTATCGACTCCCAGAAACCCTAGCCGCATGCGTGCTTTGCTAGCACACCAGCGCAGGGCATTCCGCCCCTAGACATGTGGATACCGTAGAGATGCTGCTGCGGTTGCTGTGGCGCTGATCGGTGACAAGGAGGAAAAGGTCGGCGAGATTAACTACTTCCTCTACGATAATACGTACGACGTTACTACGGTGGTGATCGACGAGGAGGTGACGTTTGACTTGACATGATCAATTACTTCCTGTACCTCGACGCGTGTGACATAGGACCCAGCTACTCCGACCCTCCTTCCGCTGTGACCGCACATCAAGGGTAATGATCTGTGATCCTTTACTGGCATAATGTCCTGAGTGCTCACAGTAGATATTTTTAAAATTGCGGTAGCGTAGCCTATCAGTTCCCATCAACAATCTCCATAAATATCTCACTTACCTTCCTGCAAGGTAGAACATTATCATCCATAATCATGCAACAATCCTAATTGACCATAAATCAACACAAATCACAACTCAAAACTACACCTCAATTGCACAGCAACTTGCGAAAATTATTTTAATTAATCTGTGAATCATATGACTCTTCGTCTAAAACGAAAAACCTTCCTCTTGAAATTATTTACAAGAGCTATGAAGACTAGAAAAATCATCCAAGCAAAGGAGTACCACGAAACAGTCCAAACCGTGAAAACTATGCGTGTTGAAACAAAAATATGCCTGGTTCTAAACAAGTCTCAAACACAAACTCTTCAACCAAATTAAATCTAGTCATATATATACTCATCACCACATAAAGACCTCCGTGTCGTCTCACAGACACTACTAGAGAAATGGCCTTCCATACCGGCACATCAGTCCCGATTGGCCACAAACCGGGACTAATATAGCAATAGTCCCGGTTCTTGGCTACAGGGCTAAAAGCACGATTAGTACCGGTTCGTGTTACGAACCGAGGTGGCTTTGGCAAGCGGGTACATACTAGCTGGCACAGGCACATATTAGTCCTAGTTCATGTTACGAACTGGTACTAAAGGTAGGCCTTTAGTCCCAGTTTGTAACAAGAACCGGGACTAAAGGCTCATTCCAACATATTTCAAAAGGAATGCATATCCTAATCTATTAAATACGCGTGGGTGGATGGGTTGGTTAGAAGAGTGAGTGGGGAGTCACATGGTGGTATTAGGTCTCAGATTCGAGTCTTGGGTTTGCCTTTTTTTTTTAGATATTTTTTACGCTTTAGTACCGGTTAGGGGAACCGGGACTAAAGATATGTGACCTTTAGTCTCGGATGGCCTGTCCCGGTTCGGGAACCGAGACTAAAGCCCATTCCCAATCAGGACTAAAGGCCATTTTTCTAGTAGTGAGATGCGCAAGTCGTCAAGTGTTGTCAAACGTTGCATGATCTCTTCTGATGAAAGTGCGTTTATGGTGATAATATATGACAATGACAAGTGTACCAGTGAAGTCAGGCATCCAAGGCAGGTAGCTGATATATCGGCATCCATAAGTTGCTTCAACTGTTTCAGAGACGAATGCTCTTCTGATAACCAACACTTGATATATGAAGGTGAATACCATCCTGGCTCAGCTTCACAGATCAAAGCAAGTTTGGACACCATGTCGTCTCCCCTCATCATGTTTCCCCTCTGAATATCATGCTGATCAAGTTCATCGTTCAAAGTAAACATGAGTTGTGGGCATCTCATCATTGCTAAGCATCTAAGGCTTGCTGGAAGACATGGTAATGCCTTCATATTAGGGAAACTGTAGAGCTCTAAGATGGATAAATGCCTAATTAAAGAGCTCAATATTGGGTGGTAGGCCTTGTAACAAAGGACACTCCCAAAGCCTAAAAGACTCCAAATTCTCAAAATAGGAACCGTCGAGTAACCAGCTTGGATACAAGGTAGATTGGCAGTGTTTAATATCGAGGTCCTTTAGTTGAGGCGATGACCTCAGACCTTCTAGAATCTCTAAATGTAAACTATCCTTTGCTGTAAATCTGTTCTCATCAATCCAGAGGCTTTTCTGATGCAACATTAACTCTAAGGCTTCATCTTTCCCGGTGACATTCTCAAGATTTTGGACAGTTAATCTACCACAAAGCTTGTTCATGTCCCTTAGCTGTCGTAACTCATCTTTTTTCCTTTTGCACGCTAAATATATCCAATTGCTGGAGCGAAGTTAGTTTGCTATATCAGGAATTGGAGGTCTTTTATAATGCCGTAGCTTACTTAGGTTGCAGATTTTGTTAGGCAAGCTCTCAATGTTGAAATTTAGCCACAGTAATTGTCAGTGGTAAAGAGTACACAGTGATCTAGGCAATTCAGATATTGAAGTCTCGACGAGGTTCAAATACCCAAGGTGCTTCAGCTCAGCAGTAGATTCAGGTAACTTGCTACTGTTGTCAAAGCGCAAATACAATGCACGCAATTTCTTTGAATTGTGTAGTACTTGATGGAAAATATCACTTACATCATCCGTGAGTTTGAATGCAGATCACAGCGCGCAGATGGTGTAGCCTGCATATACTTTCCTTATGATGTATCATGCTATTGACATAAATAGATAGATGTCAAATAGTACGTGGTATTTCAATCGCCTTATAATCTTCTAATCTGAAGTAGTCTTCTTTAGAGAGTGATTGTGCCAAATCATGGGGGAGATCATGCATGACATAGCATGTATGTGCGGGTATGCCTGAAACCAGCTGAAAGAATGAACAATATACCGTCTGATTGAGGTAATCCCTTCCAATACCTTTCATTCTCATGTTCTGGCATGAATCAAGAAATCCCCAGCCGGCCATAGTTGAACTAACTTATCGCTGTCGTATGTACAGCCTTTTGGAAATAAGCTGCAATACAGAAATCACCTCTGCATGCGTGGATCTAACTTCTCATAACTCCAATTCAGAGCTTCCCTAGTGTCACATAAGTTGTACGTCCTTCCGTAGAGCATTTCTCCATTCAATAATATCCCTTTTTTCCTTTCACAACTGAAACCCACAACTTTTGCTGCCAAAGGCCTTTCAACGATCCTGATTGGAATATCCTCCAGATTCTAGCGTAACTGTGGATCTCCGATTTCCTCTCCATAGAAGGCATGGTGATTGAAGAGTTTGAAGAAGTCAACATCTTCCAACAATGGCCACCCCTGAAAAACCATAGCCTTGGTAAGAAGATCTATCATGCGATCGCGGTCGTCGTCACGGCCGAACGCCTTTGGAGGGAGAAGCGACGACGTCTTTGTAACAGGCCTTGCTGCCTCCGTGGTGCTTGTGCTGGCAAATTGGAATAAGGACTGATACTGGCGTAGGAAGAGGAGGCATCCTCCACTGAGGGGTGGTTCTTATTCTTCTTCGCCTTCTTCTTGAGGAGTTCATACTCGTGCTCATCGAGCAGGTCCTCGGCCTCGTACAAAGCGTCTCTGAGCTTCCGGAGCCATGTCTCCAGTCTGCTCCTGTGGTTGGGGCCCTTCTCGGCTGCTTCGATCACCAGCTCCAACTGCGGCAGCACAGTGGTCTCCAGTTCCTGGAGCTCGCGCTCCATGTCCTTGCCTAGGTAGCTCGAGGCGTTGGCGAGGAGCTCTTGACGATGGGCGATGCTACCCAGCGTAAGCCCGAGAGCACCATCTCCGCCATTGAGGTAGCTGATCCAGGGAATGAATCAATTAATGGGTGAACACAAAATACTAATCTTAAAAAAGTAATCTTTGGGCGTCAGTTGAAAAAAAAAAGAAATTTTTTTGGCTGCTGAAGCAACACTGTATGTTCGAACAACTTTAGGTGGACATGTGTTTAAGCAACACTACAGAAGAGCTGAAGCCAAGGCACCATGTGTTTGAGCAGCTGGAGTAAATTTGCAGAGGGAAACAGAGAGGGAAAATCCATCTGGTGGCCACAGCCTAAGGATCAAGTCACAGCAGGATAGTAAACACAACGCACACGAGCACAGTGGCTAAACCTCTTCTGAATTTTTTTTTTTAGTAAAACCTGCAATGTGTAAAGTCTGAAGAACAAGTTCAGAGGGAGAGACAACGTGCTTGTGCAGCCCAAAATTCAGCAGCGTTTTCTTTTTTTTTTTTCATAAGGGTGCTACGACCCAATTTCATTGCAACGGATCACAACGAAATTACAACGTAATCATCCAAAAAAAAAGACAAACAGCACAGGTAACCAAAAACAAAAGAGGTATGCCACCACAACAGAAAGCCAAAAACAACATTTAGCAACAACCACCTGAAAGCTAGCACAACTACTAATCAGCAACCCTCCACTTTAAAAACAGTCAGTAACCGAAGCTCATCAGCCTACTGCCGTCTACCTGGGCCCAGCAAGAGATTGAACTTCTTCTGTTCCAGTCCAGCCATCACCTTGACCATTTGATTCACCCCTTCCTTCAGGACATACTGATCATCCTCACCATAAAGACATGCCCAGTTTTTAACAAACGAACATGCGTTGTGTAATATAGTAAGAGAAGATGGTAATTTCCAGTTTTCAAAGCAACAGCGATTTCTAGCCAGCCATATTGCCCAACAAACAGCAAAAATACAAACTCAAGCCAAGTGTCCCCCCGACGGCCACAACTTCTCAAACCAGCTAATAGTAGAATGCAAAGAAGTAGGTCTCAAATTAGATTTGAATTTCCACGAAACCATACTCCAGATAACTCTAGTAACATGACAAGTAAAGAGCAAATGATTACAGTCCTCTAATTGATTGCAGAAACCACAAATCGGATTACCCCTCCCCCCCCCCAATTCTTTCTTTTCATGACATCTCTAGTTAAGATTGCTTTCAATTCTACAAGCCAACCAAACATCTTAATTTTCAAAGGCATTTTATATTTCCAGATCTTACCAAGGGTGCTAGAAACAGGATGAGTAAAGTTAACTAATATCTTATACATGCTGGCCACAGTAAAGATACCATTTTTGCCCTTAGGCCAACACACAGAATCTGAACCATTTGAAAATTCAAAAGACAAACATTTTTCAACACAATTTTTCCACAACAATTGTTCCGAAACCGAAAACCATCTCCTAAAACTCAGTTGCCAATTAGCCCTTCTGGCATTCCCCACAGAGATATATTGATCTTCACAAATGTGAAACAAATCTGGATAAACAGTTTTTAACGGGACATTAACCAGCCAAGGATCCCCCCAAAAATCTGTTTGAAAACCCCCATGAACTTGAATTTTCCTGCCCCTAAGGTAGTGCGCTCTAACATATAGAATATTTTTCCAAATGGGAGAATCCGAGCAAGACGATCTAATATGGGAAATAGGCCTATCTCGCACATATTTTTTCTGAACAAAATGATGCCATAAACCTTCTTTCTTCTCAATCAACCACCACCATTTAGCAATCAAGCTAATATTCATTTCCCTTAATCTCCTAACATTTAATCCCCCTCTCTTTTTGGGACTACACACTCTATCCCATTTAACTAGGTGATAACGCTTTTTCTCAGCTCCTCCTTGCCATAAAAATCTTCTTCTAATCGAATCTAACTTTTTGATCACCCTCAGAGGTAAAAGGAACATGGACATAACATAAATAGGCAGACTAGACAAACAAGCTTGTAACAAAATCAGTTTCCCACCCAAAAAAGTATTTGAACTTTTCCAACCCGCTAATCTCTTCTCAAACTTTTGAATAAGGAAGTCCCAATCCCTAACACTAATTTTCTTAGTATTAATAGGAACACCTAAATATTTAATAGGAAAATGGCCAACCTTATAAGTAAAGATTTCAGCATATTTTAAAGCAGTATCTTCATCACAGTTAATACCCACCACCTCACTTTTTAGAAAATTAATTTTCAACCCGGACAATTGTTCATATAAAGAAAGAATTAATTTCATATGAATAGCATAATTCAAATCTTCCTTTAGGCAAATAATAGTATCATCTGCATACTGAAGATTCACCAAACCTGAATCAAAAATGTTTTCAGCCAGCCCTATTACCGAATTGTGTTGTTGAGCAAGTTGAATCATCCTACTCAAACAATCAGCCACTATATTGAAAAGAAAAGGAGACAAAGGGTCTCCTTGTCTAACCCCCTTGTGACTAGTGAAATAAGAACCAATTTTCCCATTCACTTCCACACATAGAGTACCATTTCTGACCACCTTTTTAATCCATTCGCAGAAGATCGGATGGAAACCTCTTAACGACAAACAATCAAATATGCAAGACCATCTGATTTTATTATAAGCTTTCTCAAAATCTAATTTGACAATCACCCCTTCCCCCCTTTTTTCTAGTATCATGTATCAACTCTTGTAAAAGTAAAACATCCTCCATAATGTTTCTTCCCTTCATAAATCCACTCTGACTTTTAGAGATAATCCGACCCAAGATAGCTTCTAGTCTTATAGTAAGAGCCTTCGTAAATAGTTTAAAAATAGTGTTTAGAAGACAAATAGGTCTGAACAAAGAAATCTTATCTGCTCCAGCAACCTTAGGGATCAAAATTATTTTCCCATAGTTGAATCTATCCAAATTAACCAAATTAAGATGAAAATCTTGAAAGATCCTCAGAATATCATGCTTAACAATATGCCAACATTTCTGATAAAATTCCACTGGAATCCCATCCGGGCCTGGAGCTTTGTTACCCCCCATACTGAATAAAGCCAATCTGATTTCTTCCTCAGAAAAGGGGGCAATCAGACTTTCGTTCTCTCCTCTAGAAACCAGATCTTCTCCTAACCAAAAATCATTCTGTAAAGAAAAACCACTCTCGGTTGAATCCCCGAATAAATTTTTGTAATATTTAGTGGCATAGTCTAATAGATTATCCTCCCCCTCAATAATATTGTCTTCCTCTACAAAAGCGATAATAGTTTTTTTTCGCTTTTTGCCATTGGCAATTTTATGAAAATAGCTAGTATTATTGTCCCCTTTTAACAGCCAGCGAGCTTGAGCTCTAGCATTCCATTTAACTTCCTCCTCTTCATAAATTTTCTGTAATTCACTCAAATAGTCCACTTTTTTCACAATCTGATCTGGACTTAATAGATTGTCTTCTTCCAATTGCTCAAATAAGGCCACCTGTTCTTGCATAAATTTCTTTCTTTTCATTTGGTGTCCAAAGGCACTTGCCCCCCAGCCCTTTAGAACATTTTTCAACTTTTTAATTTTATAATGAAAATTTGATATACTATCACAGTTCACATATCTAGAACCCCAGACTTTCTCCACCAATTCTATAAAATCATCCTTATCCAGCCAAGTCATATCAAATCGAAAAATATTGCTTTTAGAATTAATGAATCTCCCCACCGTAAGTAACAAAGGACTATGATCTGACATGCAACGATTTAGCTTTTGAACAATAACCGAAGAAAAGAGATCTTCCCAACTAGAATTCATAATCACCCTATCAAGTTTTTCAAGGATAGGAATAGAATGTAAATTTGACCAAATGTATTTACCTCCTAGCATAGGAATTTCTCTAAGACCATGCACATTTATAATGGAATTAAACAAAGCACTCATTCTAGAACTCCTACCAACTTTATTCTTATCAGATAGAAATCGAAGAAGGTTAAAATCACCCCCAATAAGATACAGACAATTAATATCAGAACAAAAGGCAGATAATTCACTGAGGAAGGCCTCTTTCAAGTTACAATGAGCAGCACCATAAACCACCAACAGCTCCCATTTTTTCTTAAGAGTAATGTCCCACAAACTCAACAGCAAAATAAATTGCCCCTTTCTAACACTCAATACATCAAGGTAAGCACAGTTAATACCACATAAAATCCCTCCAGATCTACCTATAGATTCCAGCCAATACCAGTTATAGCTCCTCCCCGAGTCTATTTTTCTAAGAAACTCATCAGAAAATTTACTCTTTTTTGTTTCCAACAAACCAATAAAATACAATTTGTATTTAAAAATAAAGTCTCTGATAACACCTTGCATACCCTTTTTGTGAATACCCCTACAATTCCAAAAAATACCATTTAGACTATTCATAATATCAAGATTTTTTCTTTCTCCTCAAGAGAATAGGACTTCTTCTTTTACCCTCACTTCTATTCTTATTTTGCTCCCACTTCCTACCTTTGCTTCTACAATCTTTTTTATCCAAAATACCTATAACCTCATCTTCTTCAACCCAATCACTAATCTTAACAGCCAGCGAATCCTTATTCACAAGCTCCACTTTTTTAGGAATATTAACCACATTCTTAGTTCTACCAGATTGATCTAAATGATTTAGACAATTTTTACTAAAAAGTTGATGTCTAGCCATTTCTAATTCCTTCAAAACATCAATTCTCTCCAAAATAGATTCATCACACAAAATTCCCACTGAATTAGCAAAATTACAAATTACATCAGAATCTAGAACAGCAAAGGAATTAATAGATTTAGACGTATCTTCTAGATTCCTCTTCTTGGCTATGGCATCCACTTTGGTCATAATATGACAATGATCACCCTTTAACCTGTCACTCCTTCTAATCGAAATAGTCTGTTCCTTTCTCTTATTGATGGCGACAGAATGGTTCACAGATTCCACAATGTCTCCAACACCAGACCCTCCTTGGAATCCCAAATCAGAAATTATCAGACTCTCATTCACATATTCCTGCTCCTTATCATTATCAACCTCAGGATTCCTTATCTGAAGAGGCAAAACATCCAATATTTCTTGAGAATCCATGTTAGGAGCCTCCTCAGAGGTCAATATCTCTTCAGGACTCTCTACCAAATTAGCTGAATCTTGAGACATAGGAAGCTTAGAGTTCTCCTCACAAGCCTTCCAACAAGTCAGATCCTCCAGAGAATCAGCCTTAGACCACGAAAGTTGAGATTGACTAGCAGAATCCCAAACCGAAGCATGAATAGAATTAAAAGTTAACGCACTAGCAAAACGAGGATGAATTTTCACCGAAAAATCCCTGATAGCCCAAACTTGGGTCTGATTGTCACCTACATGTGATGCTCCCCCCATATCCATCTCCCCTTCACTTTCCACATCTATACCCAGCTGAGCTGCTAAAGTCTTAAAGCCCAAATTGTCTTCCTCCATCTCCTCATCCACCTTATCCAACAAACCAACATCCCTAGAAATATTGTTACCGGCCAGAATATTGTTATCACCCAAATCCATAGATTTTCCTTTACCACTTCCAAAATAACCAGCCTTATCTTGTTTAGAAAATTTACCACTTCCTTGTTCCCACTCTTTACCATCACCACTTTTTGATTCACCAATCTTAGATTTCTTAGCCTTCTTAGCCGCATGAGCCCAAGAATCTTCTTGCATTGAATCAGTCTGCACATCTACTTCCAGAATTTCTGAACCAGATAGAGAGACATCTTCTTCAACTTGAATAACAAAATCAAAAAGACCTCTTCCTAATACTCCTTCCACCATATGTGGAATCTTCTGAATATTTTTACAGAATATTCTCACCCTAACATAATCCGCTCGGAACATAGAACTTTCATCTAATTCCTGAGAAATGCCCACAAGACAAGCCACCGAAAATATAGTGGGAATGGATCTTTTCTCAACAGGAATGTTAAAAATTCTAATCCACACATCTTGTAGAATAGATTTGGCACCACTCTCGGCCTTCCAACCCTCCACTTTCATGAACGCCGCAGCAGTTCTCATCTTCATAAGAGGAAGATCTGACATTTCTTCCACTTTGCGAGCATTAGGAAATCTCATAAGAAACCTATTAGCACTTAAGGCCCTTGCTGTACAGCTCCATCTAGGGAAAGACTTAAAGATAAGATCAAATTCCTTCTCAATTTCTTTAATAGAAACCGAACCCCCTTCTATCAGAATAACCGCTAAATTCCCCTTGTCTCTACTGATAGGACCAGATAACACATCATGAAGAACATACATCCCCTGATCTAGAGACTAAAATCAACACAAAGTTGTAGAATACTCCCAAGGTTTTCTATTGGGGCATCTCATGGCACAGTGACCATCTATCCCACACCATCCACACAGAAAAATTGCAGAACAGTTAAAAGCCAAATGACCTAATTTACCACAACGATAACAAGCCCCCACATGTTTTTCTCCTCCCGAAGACATGCTTCCCAAAGAATCCCCCAAGACTTTCGGATTACTCACTGAATCTTTTTCCCCCACCACAACAACTTCACCAATCCCAGAAGAAACCGTCACAGGAATCGGATTAGGGTTTACCTTCTCAGGAACCACAATCTCCTCCACAATCTGCTTACCCTTTCCACCATCTGAACCATCTGAACCTCCAATATTGCTCTGGCTAACAATCTCCAACTCCACCTTGTCAGCACCAGAAGAGCCTGCCCGATTCCAGGTGAATCCACGGCCAAATCTTCCTCCGCCACCACGAGAACCACCCCCATCGGCCTCGCCGATCGAAACCACCCTGGCTCCCCGAAATACGACCGCGACCACTCTCCATAGCGCCTCGAACACCAGCAACCACTTGAGCAAAAGATCGATGATCCCGCCCCCAGCGGTGCTGGATTCGCCTGAGGGAAACCCTAGACGCTGGGACGAAAGGCTTCCACGCACCACCGAATGGAAGATCTCCCGTCGGAGGCAATGATATAACCTCTCCCAAAGCCTGGATAGAGATGGGCTTCAGCCCAAGGTCACCAACCTCGTGAGAAGATCTCACCGGACCCCAATCATGGCCGGCGAGCCCAAACCCCGCCGCGAAATTGTCCAAACCTCGCCGGACGGCTAACCGTCCATGGACTGGGCCGCTCATGGACTGGGCCGCCGCGAAAGCCCCCCTTAGGATGAAGTGATGAACTGAGACCGCTAGGTACGTATTCAGCAGCGTTTTCTGATCTTGCTTCCTCTTATTTAAAGCAGCAAACTACAACTGAAAAACGAGACCGATTCCTGCGCCACTTCCCTTATTGACCGTGCCATCCCACGACCAGAGAAACGGGCAAGAAAAATAGATCACCGAACTAACGAGCCGACGTGATCGCAGCACGCCTCAGCCCCGAACACCATGTGCATGTCCATGCGACAACAGCATAAGCATGCTTATTATCTAGCTGCTAAGAGATGAAACAAAAAACAAAGCAAACGTACACAAGATTTATGTAACAAAACACACACAAAGAAAAACGAAATCATAACACGGCAGCTAGATCAAAAGAGTTGTACAGATGTAGTGCCGGTCGACTTCCCGTTCCCGTCGCCACCATCATCAAGCTTCAGCATCTGCCGACTACTGTCTTCACCAAAAGAAACTGGTGCATGTCTAACAGCGATCGACTTCCATCTTCACACAGGACCAGGAAAAAAATTGGTTGGTTGAGAAGATTGCTCGGCCGACGGCCACTCGACAAAAAGGATGAGAGAGTGGAAGCCTTACCTTCATTATTTTCCCCGAGAATCTGAAGCAATTCATCCGAAGCGCTTGTAAGGGATATGGGCAATCTTTGGCCAGCTTTCTCCATTTGGTCCACGACAGCTCTCCACCAAGAGTTCACACTCATATATGGCTATTTTCTTGAGAGAAGTTGGTAGATCTGGTAGAACCGATATGTCTGGGCAGGACTCAATTCTGAGACTTTCCAGACAGGAGAAGCTCTTCAGACTTGGTGGCAGTAACTGAATTTTGCAGCTCCTGAAAGCCAAGCTCCTCACAGGTGCAAAATTTGCAGATCTTTCAAATGAAATGGATATCTCGTTGCAATCTCGAAGACAGAGATGTGTTGGAGCTGTAGAACCTTCAACAGAGAGCAGATGGTTGAGCATCGTGGAACTACTAACAGTGAGTGATTCCCGGATGTGAAAGGGAGGGATGCACCTGGCATCGAGCCTCGGAACACGCACCAGCTCTATCTCCTCAAGAGGCAGGGAAGGCAATCCTTCAAGCATGCATAAATCTGGGATATCCGATAGTGAGAGTAATCTGAGTGAGGTCAGATGGCCAATTGACAAGGATGCTGAGGTTCTGCACCCTCTGATTTGAATATGTGCCAAATGTGGTAAGCTACCGCAGAAGTCAGCTCCAAGCACACAGCTTTCTATATGGAGACTCTTAACAGACAAGGGCAGAAATTCTGTTCCATGTGTCAATTCTAAGGAAGGGCAGCAATATAACGAAACAACGGAAAGGGAGGAAGCAGCTCGTAAGCCCCCTAATGATCTGAGACAATAGCAGCAATCGATATCAAAATAGTTGAGTGTCATCAAATGTTGCATGACCTCTTCTGAGGGAAGTGAGTTTATAGTCATAATACATGACAATGACAAGAATTCAAGTGAAGTGAGGCATCCAAGGCAAATAGCTAAAGCTCCATCTGAAATACTGCACGAAGAAAGGGTAAGCTCACGGAGTGAAGACGGCAGAACCAGTGGCACCCCTATACTCCTTCCAAACAGGAGCTTCATCCTCTGCTCGTGGCAACATAGCCATGCCCTGATAGTATTTTCTTTCACCAGTTCTTCTTCTCTTACTAGAGCACTTTCAATTGTTTGAAGAGGTTTCAATATATCTGCATCCATCAATGGCATCAACTGCTTCAGGGATGAATGCTCTTCCGATAGGCAATTCTTGATACATGAATATGATGCTGACTCATACTCCCGGAGCAAAGCAAGTCGGTTTGCCAAGTCGTCTTCCCTCGGAATATCATAATGTTTCACCTCATTGTTCAAAGTAAAAATAAGCAGTGGGCATCCACTCATACGTAATTCTATGAGGCATGATGGAAGACATGGTAATGTCTTTATATTGGGGACATAGTTGAGCTCTAGGATTGACAAATGCCTAAAGATTTCGGTAATGGGTGGTAGGCCTTGTAAGAAATGGCATTTTGAAAGACTAAACTGATCCAAATTCTCAAAATAGGAGCCCTTGAGTAACCAGGTTGGATACGTGGTAGATTGGTAAGCTTGCATTTGGAGGCGCTTCAGTTCAGGTGGTGGCTTCAGACCTTCTAGAATCTCCAGATGTAAAGTATTCTCCACTGGCAACTAGTTCTTGTGATTCCAGACAAGTTCCAACCATTCAAGGTGATTTTTTTGATGCAACATCGACTCTGAGGCTTCATCTTGCCCAGTGACGTTTTCGAGATCTATGATAGCTAATGTGCCACCAAGCTCGTTCAAGTCCCTCAGCTGTCGCAACTCATATCCTTTTTTCTTCTTCACTCTAAATATACCTAGTCGCTGGAGCGATGTTAGCTTGCCTATGCCAGGAAACGGAAGTTCATAGTAATCTCTCAATGCTTGCAACTTACTTAGATCGCATAAGTTGTCTGGCAAGCTCTTCACTCCGTAACCAAACAAAAATATCTGTAAGTGGTAAAGAGTACACAATGATCCAGGGAATTCGCGGATTGAAGTATCCCTGAGGTTCAAATATCGAAGGTGCTTCAGCTCACCGACAGTATCAGGTAACAAGCTACCGTTGTAATAGCACAAACACAATACACGTAATTTCTTCAAATTTTGTAGTACCTGATGGAAAATATCACCTACACCATCTGTGAGTGCGCCAACGCAGATAATAGTGCGCAAATGGTGTAGCTTGCAAATAATTTGCTTATGCTGTACCAAACTCTTGACACAAATAGATAGGTGTCGAATGGTGCGTGGTATTTGTGACACCTTATCATCTTCCAATCTGAAGCAGTCTTCTTTGGAGAGTGATTCTGCGAGATCATGTAGGAGATCATGCATCGTATACCATCCAACCAAGCCAGAAATTGGCTGGAAGAATGAACAGTAGACCATCTCGTTGAGGTAATCCTTTCCAATATCTTCCATTCTCGTGTTCTGGTTGGATGAATCAACAAAACCCTCTCCTGTCCACAGTTGAACCAATTCATTAATGTAATATCTGTAGCCTTTTGGAAGTAAGCTGCAATATACGAAGCACCTCTGTAACCGTGGATCCAACTTCTCATAACTCCAAAGTAGAGCACTCCTAGCATCAGCTAAGTTGTCTTTCTGTAGAGCATTTCTGTAACATCCCATTTTTGGGTGTTTGTAAAGTTTTTGAAAATTTTAAAAATAGTAATAAAGCTCTTAATATTTTGGAAGAATTATATCTAAAATATATTATTTTGACTCCATGAAACAAAATATACATATATATATATATATATGTGTGTGTAAATATTATTTTTTGGTACAATATTTCCCCTTCATGAGAAATAATTTCACCCAAAACTTGATTTTCAAAATGTTGCTTGGAATATATTTAATATGAATATATTTATTAAAATTGAATGGAAAAATGGTATTTTCATACCATGAATAGTGTTTTCATGTTGGTGAATAGTAAACTAATGTCTAGGCCCTTTAGGGAAGCAACATCCTCAAATTCTTTTCCCCTCTTTTGCCATTTGCTTAATCTACCTTCCCTAATTCTACACTCTGATTCAAATTTGAAATCAAATTTGAATTTGCCCTGATGAAATGACCTCTTTGCCCTCACCCAAAATTCCCTTTCCTTTTTTTCTCCCTGTTTTGGGCTCAACCAGCGCTTGGGCCATGCCCGACCAGTAAACTGCTCCTTTCTGGCTCGGCCCATTCTCCCTCTCCTCTCCCGGCCATGACCCACCACGGCCAAATGAAGCCCCTCCCGGCTTCCTCATTGGTGTGCGACGCCTCTGTCCATGCCCTGCTCTTCACCGTGGCGCCACTGACCGGCCGCCCCCACCACCGTCCGGCCGCCTCGCCATTGGTCGCCGACCTTCCACTGGCGCCATACCGCTGCCTCGGTCAGCTCTGACCTCCCCCCTCCTCTCCTGGCTCCCCTTGCCTCTGCCCGTGCTCTACCCCTTGGTCACTGACCGGCGCCCCACCACCGTCCGGCCACCGACCGTCCACGTCTCGACGTGCGCGCATTTACTCCCCCGTCCTTCCCTTGTCCTTCCCGCGCCTATTTAAGGCCGACCCGAGCCTCCCCTTCCCCCTCGTTTCCCCGTTTCGCTCGGGCACAACGGCCGCCACCGTCGCAAGCCACTTCCGGTGCACCCCGAGCCCCGGCAACCCCATCTATCCCTCCCTCTCTTCCCCTTAATGCTCTCACCAAACCTAATTGAGTTTTTGTTGCTTGTAGCTCGCGAACGAGCTCCATTGCCGCCGCCGGCCGCGACCACCCCCTTCGCGATTGCTCACCGCCGGCAGCACCTCCGGCCCTCCTCTTCGGACCGAAGCAACTCTGCACCACCTCCTTCCTCCTCCCGGAAAGAATCGGCTCGAGGACCACCGACGAGCCCCCGCGCCTTCCCCCTGTTTCGGCCTCCACGGCTTCACCGTCGCCGGCCACCTCCGGCATTCCCCGGCCACCTCTGACTCCAAGGTAACCTTCCTAGTGGCCCCTTATAGCCCTAGGGTAGCTTGTCCGAGCTTCAAACCCCCTAGTTCGCCATCGCCATGGCCTCCCGTGGCTCCCGTCCGCCCCTGCTCATGGCGCCGCCGCCCCGGTTCGCCGCCGGCGAAACCCCGGCGGGATGTCTTAGGTCTAGGTCCCTAGAACCCGTAGGGATCACGAGGCATCTCCCCCGTGCACCGAGCTATCGCCGAGACGCCGCCGAAGATCGCCGGAGTCGCCGCCGGAGTTGAGCCGCAACGGCCCCCTCGCGCGTGCCCTCTCCCCATCTCACCGACAGGTGGGACCCGCGGGATTTAAATATCTCCCGTGGCACCGCGTGATGAGGCCAACATGTGGGCCTTTCGGCCCCACCTGTCATTTAGTGAAAGCGCCTTCTTGAAGTGCGCCAAGATTGTTCTCAAGACGGGCCGACCAGCGCTTGGGCGCCCGTCTTGCCGTTTGGGCCGCGCCGACGCCGGCCTGTTACTGTTCATAGCCTTTTCCTAAGCTTTTCCCACTTGTTTTAATCCCAGAAAAATGGTTTTAGATTATTAAAAATAGTTAGTGACTTTGTAAAATCCTGGAAAAATTAGGTAAAACACTAGAATGCTTTTGGGACCTAGGAAAAATATTAATTTGCATATTAAACTAGTATAATTCTCTGTAAAGTATTAATAGCCTTTTCTAGCTATTTCCTTTAAGCAGAAAATCCAGAAATGGTTTTCCCTTTATTAAAAATACTAGATGACCTCCAAAAATCATGAAAATATTTCTGGAGACACTTTAAAGTGTCTGTAACTTAAGAAAATTAATGTTTGCCCATGCACCCATATATTATTTCTCTAAAATAATAGAATAGGCAATTTTAGCTTAGAAATGAATATAGAATTGTTTGTATTAAGCTTTTCCCATATAAGATATAATTATATATCTGTCATGCTTGGTTTTTGGACTGATTTTGTGAATGTTATCCAATTATTAGAGTTATTGTGGGTAGATATCATGCATATACATTTATATTTGCATTAGAATTATTATTGCATAAAGGCTCTTTTAATAAAACAAGTAGATTATGGATCCCATTAGGAGATCCATAATGTTTGTAGAATCATTGCACATCATGCATCATGCTCTAGCATATTTCTAATTATATTTGTGCTATTTGGATTATTCACGATAGATCCGGAAGGCCCGGAAGGACAGTGTGAAGATCAGGACCCCAACACATTTGGCTCAGGCGAGCCAATATCTCTAGAATCATTCTTCTAACTCAGTTTTTACTTAAATTTATGTTGATTTAAATTACGAACTTGCATGCTCTATGTTCCTTTATTGTTAATATGTTGTTAAATACAAAGCTGATAGAGCTGGTCTAGACATAATCCAAATTGTTACATGTGTTAATAAACACAACCCTTATCCTTGACATGATTCCTACCCTGTCACTTGGTAACCTAAGATCTCGATTAACAACTCTTGGACTAGTAAGTCTTTGGCAAATGCTTAGCAATACCTATGTCTAGGTTCGAATGGGTCGAACCCCTGTTATCTACGGATACGGATATAGGATGACGGATTGCTCGCAATTCCAGACTATCAACGTGTACGTCGTTAACACGGTGAAAACTCATGCACTTGGGTGCCCTTTACTGCCCGAGTGCGAAGTGTCCTTGGACTAATCATTTTTCCTGAATTTGGGATTCGATACCGGGAAGGGTTTGTGTACTGCGATGGGCATATTATGGCATGGTGTGAAATCATGTTTTCGACACGACGCCGCGAAGGGCATGTCTTTCTGTGATAGAAATTATATTGTCTGCAAAGGACAATACCGTGAAAGTATCTATCCGCGAAGGATGATTCCAAGACGGATGTTTTGTAAAATTGCATGCTGTGAGTCTTTTTGAATTGTTGGGATAGCCGAGTTTTTGATGTTGAGATAAACCCCAATTATGAACAATTTCGGCATATATAGCCCAGTATGTCTTTATTTTGTTAACCTGGCTAAGTCTTAGGCCTTTACTACTATGATTATAACTTTGGCATTTATGCAAATAAAATGAACCCTAGCCCCACCAAATGGCTGTACCATTATGTGCATTAGGCGGGTTTTGGCTCATGAGCGGTTTGATTGCGCTCACCCTCACACCCACTCACTCTTTTAGGTCAAGATGGAGAAGAAGAGGATCCTTACGACTGTTATGACGACGAGGAAGCTCAGGGAGCTGATGCGTAGGACGGGTGTTAGGCGGGACTCCAGTCGCTTGCCTGTCGGGTGGATGGCATAGCCCTTGGAACCCAAATTTATCTTTGTTTCCACATTTCCGAACTCTGATTAAAGAGCTCAATTTTGGTATTGTAATACTTGGCCAACTCGGCCCTACAAACTTGAGCCACTATGGATTTGAACATTTATAAATGTATAATTAAACGTGCTTGTATGAGATGGTTCCAGTATTTTGTAACTCGTACAGCGCTAGCAAGACAGATCCTGGGCTAGCGCAGACATACGGAGGTCTCTGGAAAATGGGGTCTCACAATTACTCCATGCAGTGATATCCCTTTTCCTGCTCAACCGAGAACCCACAGCTTTTGCTGCCAAAGGAGACTGTCCAAGCCTTTTAGCGACCTTGTTTGCAATATCTTCTAGCTTTTCACGCAACTGCAAATCTCTGATTTCCTCTCCAGAGAAGGCATAGTGTTTGAATAGTTTCAAGAACTCATCATCTTTCATGTCTTGTAAAGGAATAATTTCTTTACACCGTAGAGGAGCAGGAAATGTCGTGGATCGTGAAGTAACCAAGACTTTGCTTATCCTTCGATGAGAAACAAAAGGAGCAAGTAATTTCTCCCATTCCATCTCATTCTTGGATTCATCAAACCAAACATCATCCAACACACGAAGGACTTTCTCTGATTTTTGCAGCATGTCTCTTAATTTCCATTGGAGAGCATCAAGGCTGTCAAAACTTGGGCATTTCTCCTTGGTGGTAGACTCAATAATCTCTCTTGTGTGTTGCTGCACATCGAGGTGCCGTGAGATGCAGACCCACATCCTGGCATCCAAATATTAAGCAACCCTCTTGTCCTTGTAGACATACTGTGCCAAGGTGGATTTTCCTGCACCTCCATGTCCAACAATGGCCACCCCCGAGAAACCATCGGCTGCAGTTGTCTTGGTAAGAAGATCAATTATGTGATCACGATCGGCGTCACGACCAAACACCTCTGAAGTGGGAAGCGACGACGTCTTAGGCAGAGGAAGAGCCTTTGCTGTCTCGGCCGGCAAGCCAAGCAATTCGCGGAAGGTCTTGGCTTCAGCCAGGATGCTTTTCAATTCTTGCATCTTGCCAAGTAGCTTCCGGTTGTTGGGATGCAAATTACGGAAACGCTGAAGAAAATTACTGCTGGAGGAGGAAGAGGAGGCATTTGCCGTTGCCAGTGAGGTATGCTTGTCCTTCTTCTTTGCCTTCTTCTTGAGGACGTTGTACTCATGCTCGTCGAGCACGTCCTCGGCCTCGTAGAAAGCGTCTTTGAGCTTCCGCAGCCATTTCTCCAGGCTGCCCCTGTGGGGGCTCTTCTCGGCCGCTTCGATCACCAGCTCGAACTGCGGCAGCACAGTGGTCTCCAGATCCTCGAGCTCGCGCACCATGTCCTGGCCCAGGTAGGTTGAGGCGTCAGCGAGGAGCTTCTTGATGATGGGCGATGCCACCCAGCGTAATCCAGACAGCACCACATCCGCCATTGATGTAGCTGTAGCCTGTATGGGATGATCGAGGGAATGTATGACGTAGTGGTTGAACACAGAATGCAAAATGTTTTCCCTTCTTCTTTCGTGCGTGTAAGAGAATGATGAAAAAAGAGGAAACTTTCAGCGTCAGTTGAAAAAAAAAACTTTTTGGTGGCTGAAGCATATCTATACGCTGGACAACTTTTCTTCAACTCATATGTTCGAAAAAAATTGGTTAGACCTTGTTGAAGATGAGAGAAAAAAATGATCTATATATGTTTAGCAGTTCTTCCCTTCTTGTGTAAGAGAAGGACGAAAAGAAGAATAATTCGACTTTAGTTATATATATAAAAAAGAAGTCTTTTGGCTGCTAAAGCAACTCCATAAATCTGCAAGGGAAATTAGAGCAGTGGAAAACTGGAAATTAGAGAAAGGAAAAAAGAACTATCTACTACTAAAGGCACAACTAACAAAGAGGATGGAAAACTTACGCAGATGACAGCAGGTTAGGGAAATGGAGTTGCAGCAGCAGCAGCAGGAGGAAGGAATCAAGGGGAGTGGAGTGCCAGATTACCAGAGCAGGAGACGAACTACGCCATTACGCAGCTCCATCCCCATGCCCCCCAGCAACCTCAGATCAGATGCTTTAGATCTGCTCGGGCACAGTGAGGAAAGGCAGAAATATGAACACTGTGTACTGTAAAAGCCGGCACGATATGTGCAGAAGACGGGGGAATAAAGGAAAATAAATGAAATCTGAGCTTCCTGCGTGTACGAGAAGGATGAAAATAAAGAAAATTTGAGGCGAGCTTCAGTTGTGTAAAAAAAAAAAGAAATCTTTTTTGGCGTCTGAAGTAACTGGTAGATCTTACTAAAACTACAGAACAGCTGCGGCCACCATATGTTTGAGCAGGGGGAGTAACCGTACAAGGAATTAGAGGGGAAATTATCTAGTATTGAAGACACAAGTAAAAGGATTGAAAACTTACGCAAATCCAGCAGCGTGCAGAGACAGGAGACGAACTGCGCTAGCTCCCAAGTCCCAAAAACCATAGATATGAGATTTTGATCTGGTTGAGCATAGTGGAGGAAAAGCAGGCACGGTATGGAAAATAATTTAATAAATAAGCCCATGTTGGCAAGTTGTTCCATAATTAATCTGATCCAACATGTCGGTATGTTACCAAATTACCCTGTGATCACATCTCAAAGTGCCATCCAGCTCTCCACTGATTTAATTTAATCGGAGTGACAAGAGTATTTGCCAATATTTGTCTTATTGTTTGGGTTTATGGTTGGACCAAGTTTGAAATTTAAAAATTGCAAAAGAGCCTAAAAAATTGTAGTTTGAGCCGTACCATCCGGCCAATGGTCTGACAAGTCATCCAACTGGTACGGAAACGACCTGGGAATGTGTCTTAACGAGGTGAATCATCCGGTTTGATCCTTACCGTCCAACAGACAGTACCGTTTGCTAGCCATCCAGTTGATCCAGTAAAGAACCGGAAAAATAGTTGGGCAGGCCGTCCAATTGAGACAATACACTGTATTTTTGCATTTGCGAACTCCATTCCATGCTTGGATAGCTGCGTGCTATATAAAGTTGTAGAGAATTTCGAGGCGCATCTTTTATATGGGAAAATTGGATCAATGACACTCAATTTGTGCGCCTCAGCCAAAATAACATTAATTTTGTTCGCATTTCATAAAATGACACCGGGCACACGAATTTCTTCAACCAGTGACACGAGGGGTATTTTGGGTGTTTTACCTATAAGTGTCTACCATCACTCTCCTCTCTTTCTTCTCTATCTTCGGCGAGTGGAGGCGGTGGCGGTGTGGACGCGAGGTGGAGGCAGGGCCAGTCAGCGGCGGCGGCATCGACGGCAGAGGCGGGGCAGCAGCGATGGAGAGCGCGTCGCAACGGCGCCGACGCGAGGCGGAGGCAGAGGCAGCGGCGACGGAGGTGGCGGTAGGGACGGCGAAGGAGGAGGAGGCGGCGGCGACGACGGAGGAGGAGGAGGCGGCGGACGAGCGCACGATGGCAGCACTGCCGGGGTGCCGCCTAGCTCCGGCTGAGCTCTGCCGGCCCCGCCGCCCAACTTTGGCGCCGCCGTTCAGCAATGGAGAAGAGAGAGAAGAGAGTGAATGGGAGGAAAGAAAGAGATGACAGATGGGTCCCTGAGGGTATTTTGGGCATTTCCTATCTAAAAGTGTCACCGGTTGAAGAAATTTGGTGCCTAGTGTCATTGGTTGAAAGGTGAACGAAATTAATGTCATTTTAGCGGAGGCGCACTAATTGGGTGTCACTGATTGAATTTTCTCCTTTAATATTTGGACAACTTTTTCTATTTGAGCAACGTATGCATTTATAAAAATTGTTTAGTGCACTACGGTTAGATAAGATGGTGCAAATGCTCTTTTCTGATGGGATGCTTAATTGCTTTGGTTAGCAAGATGGCACGCAGACAACAATTAAACAGAAATTGTTAACTATATTGTTTTGTGGTGCACCAACCAAGAGTTCATTGTTGGAGTTAAGGAATTTTATCTTGAGTTGGTTATAACCTTTTTTCTTAAAGATGAAGTAATCCCATTGATTAGAATGACTCGGTGTAACAGCCCAAAATTGGGAATTTTGCAAAAATTCATAATTTCAATCTAAGAGACACTATTCACAAACTGAAAATCAAATTGAATTCTAAAATTCAAATCCATTTTGACCTCATCCTTCACCAAATCAATCCAAAATTTAAATTCAAATCCACTTTTAGGCCTGGCCCACTCTGGCCCACCTCTTCCTCTCTCTCTCACTCCCTCACCCCTCTCGATAGCATAGAAGCACCGCTGGGCGCGCCTTGACAGCGCCGCGCGCGTCGCTTGCCATGTCCCATCGCCTTGCAGGCCAGCGCCGCACCAGGCTGCCCCACGGTGCTGTCTCATCACCGCTCAGCATCTGCCTCGCGCCCTGCACCATGCGCCTGCACTCCCATGCCCTGCCACTACGCTGGTCATCATCGCCGCCAGCACCAGGACCGCTTCACGCCACTCCACGACACCATCCCATTCCCCAAGCCCCATGCCTGCGGGGCACGATCCTCTCCCCTGTGATCCTTTCACACCCCTTATAGCCCACAGCCCAGCCCTAATTCTTCTCCTTCCCATTTTTGCTGCCGCCAACTTCCAAACCACCCCTTTACACCTCTCTCGCGCCTCGGTAAGCCTTCGACCAATTCGTTGTGCTCATAGCACCCCCGAGGCCTGTTCTTCTTGCAATTGCCACAAATTTTTGTCCAGGGATCATTGCAACACCTGGGCTAGGTGATCTCTGTTCTAGCCGCTGCCACTGCCCACGATGCTAGTTCAAGCCAGGCCATCCCCGAGCTCATCACCACCTCAGGTAGACTCTTTGTAGTTCCTAGAACCTTTCTCCCCCATCAATTCAGTCTTAGCCCCCTCCATGTGCTATAGCACCGTGCAACCGTAACCATCGCCGCCACGGACCATCGCCGGCGGCAAGACCTAGCGGAATGGAACCACCACGAGGAGTAGAACCTATCTCTAGGATCTCCTGAGTCCCCATGGACCAGAGCGTCGGCGAGCGACGGAGATTTTCTGTCGTCCACTCGGTCGGGAGGAAGGAGAAGGGATGACATCAGCGTGATGTCATCCTAAGAGATTATTGTGCGTTAATGCGGGGTTAAGATTACTAAGCAACTACTGACAGGTAGGGCCTCGAAGATTAGTAAAAATCTAAATAAATCCAATTTTAGATTATGGGTTGCTGACGTTTGGGCCCCATTGCGATTTAAACATGGGAAAACCCTGCCTCTGCGTAGAGACACTGACATGTGGGCATCGTGGTCCCATTGTCAGGGTAAGTGGAAACGTATTTATTAGAATACACTTTCAAATTGAAGACATGCATTCTATCTGGAGCCCTTTCCGGCACTGACCGGTGGTCTCGGTGGACCCATCACTCAGCCTAATACGCGTCATTGACGCGTGGGCCTAGGACCCATATGTCAACACCACTGCGGGCCGACCGACCGCAAGTCGCTCGCATGTTGTTTGGGCTGCACAGTAGTGGGCCCGGCCTAAATAGTAAAAGGCTGAGCCATTACTGTTCATCAGGGTTTATTTGGAAATTTTCAATTCAAATAAATCCAGAAATAGAATTTGAATTATTAAAAATAGTATAAGACTTCCAAAAATTCTAGAAAAATTCCAAAAAATACTAGGTGATGTAATGAACCTGGGAAAAAATATAATGGCTCGAATTAAATTAATTCTTGCTCTCTAGAAATTTGTAAGAGTTAATTAGGCCATTTTTTTAAGGAAAGTTTTAGAGAATATATTAGCTCGGCCAAAAATAGCAATTGAACTCCAAAAATTTCTAAAGTTTTTCATGTGCATCACTATTTGATGTCCAAATAAATAGATATAAATCCTTTAGGTGCCGCAGCAATTACTATAAATACATTTGAAACCTTGGAATATTGTACATTATGAATGTTTTTTGCCATGCTTAACCCCCAAAAGAAGGAACTTATACCATGCAGGAAATAGTTAACAATTTCGAATGTTGAATGGATGCACAGGTATGGCAAACCGTTTGTGGTTGCAGATATATTATGGGGAGGGTGAAGTCTGGTATGGTGAATATGGGGCAGACTTATCAGGGCTCATTTACACTACAAAAAGTGTTAATAACCCGTTAAGTAAGACATACAACGGTCTTGTGAATTGGTTAGTGAGAATGTTTGAAAATGATCCTATGTGACATCCTAATAAAATTATTAGTTTGTCACTTTTTTATAAAAAAAAAATAAATAAAATGATTTTTATATTATTTTTTTATGTGTAAAAGGCTCAGATAAGGACTATAAAACCCTAGATAGTTCTAGAAGCTTCCTGGTGGGTCCCACTTGGCCATACCTTTGCCCTAGCTCGACCCAACCAGGTTGAGACTCATCTCACAGGCTCTAGAAGCCTCTAGATGTGGAGGCGATCGAATCCGATCCAAACTCGGACTCCGATTAGGATTCAGACTCTCCGTTTCTCCAAATCTTCCACAAATAGGACTCTTCCCTATTTCTATCTGAACCAACACCTCTCCACCACTATAAATACCCCCTGCACCAATTTCAGTGCCAGGACGTTGGAGAGCTCGTCGAGCTGATCAATTTGGATATATGGATCGCATATTTTGGCCAAAAATTGAGCAAGATATCGCATGCCGGAGATTGGGGAGAGATCACCATCATCGCTACCGCCGACTTCGCTGCCGGTGATCTCACTTTCAGTGCCAACCATCGGGTCCGCCGCGCCAGCCAACCAACATGCTCCACCTCGCCTCTTCTCGCCCAGCCACCGCGCGTGCTCCGCCCCGATCCACTCACGCATCGCCGCGTGTCCCCGCGCGCTTCAGCCACCGTCGCCACGTGCCGCGCCCGCATTCGTCGAGCCGAGCCGCTTCCTGCCTACGCCCAGCTGAGCTGCCTCCACCCGCTGCTGGTGGGCCCGCTAAGCCGACCGAGCCGTCACCGCTGCCACCGTCGCCTCAGTCGCGGGGACAGATGAGGGAGGTGGGTCAGAATTAGCCGAGGGATCAACGACGAGGTCGTGCGGTTAGGAGTTGGGCGTGGCGGCTTAGATGAGGAAGGAGCCCCACTCACCCCTACTTGAAGACCCCACGGGACGCCGAGCCGTCGCGGAGGACACCGTCGACGTGGTCGGAGGGTTGTTGTTGCCGAGGCTTGAACCAGGGAGGGTTCGTAGCTGCTTCAAGTCACATTTGTTTAAAGAAATACTCCAACTTCTTTATTAACTGAAAGGGAGTACACCCAAATTACAATTAGAAGCCTGAAAAAATCGGGATTTTGAATTCCTTGCCCCCCTAATTCGATGGACAATTTTTTCTTACCCCTCAATTCGCTGCCTCTTAATTATTTGCCCCCAGTGCTGCAAATTGCTTTATTATTTGCCATTTTGGTCATTTTTCCCCTATTTCACGTTTTTTCCATGCACTCGGACCATTTTCCCCCTCCAACCTGGTTCAACCGAACCCAAATGGAGGCTAGCCCCGATCGAACCAGTTCCCGTTTCTTCTCCTTCCCAAAACCGAGCTAGACAAGCGAGCTAGGGTTTTCGTCGGCGATGGCGGCGGGCCGGCTTGCGGCAGCGATGGCAGATGGCGCGACGGCGGGCGACAGACGTTGACAGTGACGGCGATTGCTTCAGTCCTCCGACAGCAGCGGGCGATAGCGACGACGGTGGCAGCGGGCCTTGTGGCGGGCGACGACGGCGGGGAGGCGACTGGAGACGATAGCTGCTGCTTCGGCGGGGAGCTCAGCGGCGACGACTACTGCTGCGTATATGGGGAGCTCACCGGCGACAGCGGCTGCGGCGTGTAGCGGAAGCCTGCGGCAGCCACTGCTGCGTTCGGGGCAATGCAGTGCTGTAACATGCACTGTTGTTATTGATCTGTGAAGATTCAATTTCAGGTTCATTGTAACATGCACTGCTGTAACATCCACTGTTGTGAAAGCCTGTGTGTTGTTGGTATTCAGTTTCTGAACAATGTGAAGATTCAATTTTGTTGACCCTTCGACCTCTGCCAATGTAATTAGTGTTGTTATTGATCTCTGTCAATGTAATTTTAACTTTGTTGGCTATATTTGTGGGCTTAAAGAATTCCGTATGGCTATATATGTCTGCATATGTTATGTCATTTTCAGAGATTCTAATAGAATTTAAACAGACACTAAATGTCCAAAATTTTAACAGATGGTGATAAGAGCTCTTAAACATATGCAAAATTCAAACAAAATTTGAACAGATAGTACATGTCCAGATTTCAGGTTCAAACATATTGAGAACAAACATGTCCATAACCCATACATGTCCAGAATTGAAACATGTCCGCAACCCATACATACATGTCCAGAATTGAAACATGTCCAGAATTGAAACAGAAAATACATGACTAGAGTTCAGATTGAAACTTAAAACATGTCTAGAATTGAAACTTAAAACATGTCCATAATCAGCGTAGTTATACATCCAAGGCTCTTAAACATGCATAAAGAGCCTTACAAAAGGAATGAAGCTTCATCATTTGTTCAAGCATGTTTAAGAGGCATACATGTCTAGGTTAGAGGCATACACATCCAGAAGCATACATGTCCACATCAAAATACCGTTTTTGGTGCCCTAGAAGCATACATAAGCATACAAAATACTGTTACATATGGCCACAGCACAATTTTCACTTTTTCTTCTTTGGAGTGAGCTTCTTGGATGCTGCTATTTTTGCTACCCTATGTGGTCTAGCCCTTGGAGGAATGATCATCTGGCTACTACCTTCACTGGCTACTCTCTTCCTTGGGGACTTCCTTCGAGGAGTGGTTGTCTGGCTGCTACCTTCACTGGCTACTCTCTTCCTTGGGGACTTCCTTGGAGGTGTGGATGCCATAGCAGGTGCTGCCTTCTTTTTTGATGCTCTCTTCCTAGAATTTTTTTAAAAAAATGCAGTTCGTTATAAGTAATATTAATTACCATAGGTTATAAGCAATTATTTCGTATATGGATGCAAGATGCAATAGCATATTTTTACCTTTTCTTTGTGCCATTCGAAGGGCATTTTGCTGATGTTTGCCTATGGCCCTGTGGACCACCCATTGAAGGGGGTGGCCAGCACCGCACTAGTCCCTGGACCAGTACACTAGTGCCACACGTTACAAAGCCGGATTATTTCATACATCGAGATGTCTTTATTACAACAAAACAGCCTTCAAGCTGATTAGTGGTCAAACGGCCATAGCCTTAATTACAATCCAAGTCCAAAAGTCAACATCAGAGTTTGCGGAAGAGTAACCAAAATCACACCAGCGGCTTTGCAACAGCAAGCGACTGGTGGAACGCCCTAAGCCTTACTATCCTCCTAATCTTGACCTTGGTACTGCGGATCACCATCTTCATGACATTCATAAGCATCATGAGCTCCATCGTCTCCCTCGACTAGAAAAAGGGGTTTATATACGAGGTCAGTGTCATCCAAACACTGGCGAGTTAACTTCCAACCATATGCATTTAGTGATATAGGTTCCAAAGGAAATGTTGGGGCTGTTTTGTTTGCAGCAAGCTAGAGTTTTAAATCAAAGCCTATGACTTAGCAGTTTTTAATAAAGTTCTACTTTCAATGTTTTCGTCCATAGTTCAAGTTTCACACCATAATCTAAATCCAACCCATGGCAGTTTCCATGCACTCTGCCAAACATCTCCTTCCTTCCGCCATCATATTCCGAGTTGGCGACCCGTTGTGAACCACAACTCTACTGGATTTGCCGGTCCAGTAAGTGTGATTAAATCACCCTCAGCGAGGGTGACGTCCCAAGCCGGACCTTCTTAGAGTGGGGTTTTCCGTCCAAGGGCTGGTTTCGCAAACCACCTCATGTGACCCCCAACTCCTACTACCGCACGATGGCCACGCGTTGTGTTGGAACCACCCCCTCAGGCTAGTGGCAGCGATCTTCCGCTACGCGTGTCTTTCCGCGCTCCTGCTAGGGCGAGCCCGCACTCCACCCTATCACTAGGTCCACCCTGCCTAAAATAACTTCCTTCTTCCGCTCTCGTAGCCTCTGCTACACCACTGTATCGGACCCTGTCCGTACAGAACCACAACCATATCCACAACCAAACACCACACACTGGCATGCCAGACCCATTATCCAGTTATTCATGTCATTGTATAATTATATCCGGTGAATATCGGTTCACCGTTCCGAGGCAACTAAGCCTAAAAATAATTAATGGACCTGAGCAATTGTCTAAGCAAGATTTTAACCAGACTTAGGAGTCTAACAAGTTTTAAATCATAGACTGAAGAGTCTAATAACTGTTTTGTTCCTAAACCAGGTTAATTCAAGGATTGATCGTCAAGGCGATCAGGTTGTGATTCAACTAACAATGATCATCAACACAATCATCAAAAGGGGATTAATAATTCAATAAAACAGGCATGATATAACATGATTAACAAGGTAGGTACTCATAATTGAAAAGCATGCAATTTGATACTTAAGAGGAAATAATTTAATAAAAACTGGGATCAATATGAACTAATGAATGCTTACTCGCACTAGGGAAAGCTAACTCTCCCTAGTAAAAGTAAACACCCATAAGGTTTAAGATGTTAACTCGCACTAGATCCTCTTGGAAATTATCCTGGGGTTCCTCAGGGTCTTCGCTCTGCTCAACAGCTCCTTCTAGCTCTATTCGATGAATAACCAACAATGAATCATCCAAAATGCGAAAAATTATGATGCATGAATGCAGTCGGCCTTATATATTCGTAGCGACGCAGAGAACTTATTACGGTATGTGAAATCTACTTAACGAAGAGCGCTATGAAATGCTCATGAATGCTAAGTAAAAATTACAATATTACACATATGAATATTTATAAACGTGTATGTGTATGTATACAAATATATTTACAGTTCTACCCATACTTATTAAAAATATTTAATTTTAAAGCTAATTTGTTTGGAGGATTTCCTTCATAAATAAAGGTGTAAGAATTTAATGGTTAGGGTGTTGGCTGTTTTAAAATGAGTCCTTGGACCAGAGAAGGTTTTTGGGATTACTTTAGTAAAGTAGGTTGCTATTTAGTAATATGTTTTAATAGATAAATTAAGACTAAAGGTGGGTTAAAATTATCTAACTTAACAGGTTAATAATCTGATAATTTTCTTAGGTCCAGAGAGGTTTTGCATATTTTCTTGGATTTTATCAGATTTTTCCTAAATGATTTACCATTTTTTGTAATTCAAAAACAGTTCCTGGAATTTTCTTATATGCTGAAATCATCCTAGAATGGCTTTCAGAAATATTCCTGTGGGAAAATAAAGATATCTGACCAATATTATATTTTTGTAAAATACAGGGGGTGATCTCACATTTATCATAAATTTTTCAGAAATTTTTGAGTGGTGTAGATATTTTAAACAATCCAGTTCAATATCAGTATTTAAATTTAATTGATAAAACTAGGAAAATCAACTCGCACAGTAACGGGCCGGCCCATCGCAGCACAGCCCGCGAGTCCAAAGGGTGAAAGTGTATTTTTGAAAGGCGGTGGGAAAGTGGTGAAGGCGGCAACGAGGAAAGCATATTTTCTAAACTACGCTTTCGCTAGGCGAAGGCTCACGCACGCGGAGATGCATCCCTTAACCCTGACAGTGGGCCACTCAGCCCCACCCGTCAGCGACGTATTAGATTAACCCGCGCGATTTGAACTCTGAGCCGTGCGCACGAATCTTGGCGCGGATCCAGCGGTTGTCCGACGTCTTCCTCCACGCACGGACCCGGCGGCGCTCTGGCGAAGTCTCCAGCGTGCGCGTGACGGAACTACAGGGCACTAGAAGGTTCGCAGAAGCTCGCCGAGGGACTATCGTGACTAAGGCTCGGACATGTCACTTCCGGTTCGCCGGCGAAGGGCCTGGAACGGCGGCGCCATGGGCGGAGGCGGAAACAGCCGTCGGAACAAATGGCAATGGCAACCTACTTGGTTCTATGGCTAGAAAACAGTACTGGAGCATCAGGGGTTGATGAAGATGCTTACCGTAGCTTTGATTCGGAAGGAGGTGGCTTGGAGAAGCACGTCCACGGTGAGGCCGAACAGAGCTTGAAACAGGTTCACGCCGGCAGGCCGCTACGATGAAAATCAAGCCGAGACACTGTAGTTAAATGATGTGCCGAATCAAGGCGGAGCTCGGGGTGGAAGGAATCGCACAATAGCTTACCGAGGAAGGAGAAATCCACAAGGGGGTACTCGGCGACGCGGAGAACCGGCGGCAAGGAAGCGTCGATTCCAGCGAGCCTAGGGCTTCCTCGGCCGATTCCTTCGGGCTAGAGCAATGTGGGGGCGCGGGGGAGAGTTCGGTGTGAGCGAGGGGGAGCGGGGGTAAATGAGGAGGGCGGACGACGTGAGGGCGGCGGCGGCGGCTCAAAAACCGGGCAACGAGCATACGGTCCGGCGCGAGGTGGAGTGCGCACCGAGGCAAGGCAGCCACGGGGCGACGACGGCAGCTTGGTCTTGCCACGGGGCGGTTTGGCCCAGAGAAATGGAGCAAGCGCTGCCATGGCGCGGGAGAGAGAGAGAGAGTGAGTGAGTCGGGGGAGAGAGAGAGAAACAGAGGAGGGAGTGAGAGAGAGGCTGACAGGGTGGGCCCAAAGGAATAGTGTCAGCGTGGACTGGTTCAAGGGTAGTGGAGTAATTAGGAAAATCTAGGAAAAGGCTAGAGTGATCAACCCCACATTTGAAATTTCAAATTAGGGACCAAAAATGGATTTTTGTGATTCTAAAACATTTAAATTTTGGAAAGATCTAAGAGAATGTTAGGTCTCTTGAGATAATTAATTAGAATGATTATTTGGAAATTTAATCATCAGAATTATTAATTTGAAAATGAATTAATAATTTAATATTTGAATCTATCATGATCTAAATCACCTTGATTTTGGAGAAGTTAGCCTAAATTAGTATGAAGGTCTGGATTATCAAAGACATATTATTTAATTTATTTATGAATTTAGATTTGCACACCAACCAAAGCCCCAAAATTCCACTTAAAATAATGTTATTACAAAAGTTTTCAAAATTTCCGTATTAGGGCTATTACAGGTCCAAGCCACCACACCCCTTGCACTTTACTTGCCATTTGCCTTTAGACCTTGTTTTCTCCAAGCATCCCACGTATCTACTCTTCCTTTGTCTACCTGTTGTTCTCTTCTGCAGAGGAGCCAAGACAGTGAAACCTATGTCTGAATCAGTCCACTGTGACTTGTCTGTTAGCGGAGGAATAATCCCAGCATATGCAACCCTGAAGTTCTTCACCGAGTAGTAATGGCTAAGATAGTCATCCATCCTCATTTCTCTTTGTACCAAGGAATGCCAATGCATGGGCACATGGCTTCCCAGATATCTGTCACTCCCTACATGTGTACTTATGTTTATCAAGCTCAACCACATGCCTACACAACAGCAAGTCCTCATTAATGTCAGTGACCTCTGCTGTTTAGGAGCCACCTTCCTCTACCTTCAAATGAGCAACCTCTCTAGTCATTGCATTCAGCTGATTAACCACAACTGGTAGCATGCAACCTTCTCCATTAGGAAGACTTTCACCTATCTTCCTCCTCCTACGAGAAAGCTGCATAATCCTAGACCTAATAGTGTCTGCAAGTTCAGCAGCGGGTAAATCTTTGATGTCCTTCACCCAAGCATTCCATGATTCTGCCAAGTAGTTGGTTGCATAATCACATTTTATATGTTCACCAAATCTGCATCTCATCCAAATCATGTTATGGTATCTCTGTAACCAAGGCATAACATCAGAACTTCCATCAGCAACCTTGGTCATATAGTGCTAAAACCTATCTTCCCTAAATGCTCTAGCAGCTGGCCACATATTCCCAAAAACTGGACCTTGGAACTTTTTTTGGAAATTATCCATGAGAAGTCTAAAACACTCCCTATGCTCTGCCTAAGGAAATTCAGTCCTAACTACATTCTCTAATCCTTTGCAAGCATCTGAACTGATAGCTATGTGTTGTGTTTTACCGCCTATTGCTTTGTTCAGTTGATGCATAAACCAAGTCCTGTTTTATGTTGTTTCCCTATCGAAAAGTTCGAAGGCAACTGGATACATCCTGACATCCAGTTGTGCCCATCAAGGGCTGTGGTAGAAGCAAGATGGTCATTCCATCTACCATTTAAGGCTGTACTATCAATGCTCAAATATGACCTACACCATTTACAAACCCATCTATGCTAGGTTTGAAGCAACAAAAGAATATTTGAAAATACACTTTATCATCATCTTCTAGCACAGTAATCTCTACAACACTACCAGGAATTTTCTTCTCTACCTCAGCTTTGAACCAAACAAGCATATGGAAGCTCTCTTCCCATGAACCATAGATCTGATCAAGGGCCTTCATCTTACCTTTATATGCTGTTCCATACCCAAAAGTGCATTTATGCCTCGGCTGTAAGATCTGTTGCAAGTCCTTTGGTCCCAAGCTTTGATTTTCTTTCAATAAATGGACTGCCTTCTCTGCAACCCAGTGGTAAGAAACCATCTTTGTTACTTGTCTTGCAATAGAAGGACACAGTGAGGTTTCTCATTTAATGTAACCTGAAAGACAGATGAAAACATAGTTAGTACAATTGCAATGATATAACCATACTAATATATTTTAGCCTACAAAGATAGCATTAGTACCCTGACAGACTTTCCATCACTATTATTCAACCTGGCCACAATAGCCCATGGACATCGAGGTGCCGTGCAATAGCCCCTGAACCTACCAGGATCAGACTTTTAATGCCATCTAGCCTGTCAGAGGACTCTCCAGTACCGGTTCATGTTACCAACCGGTACTAGAGGGAACCACGAATGGTACTGCAGCTAAAAATTAAGAACCAATACTATTTCTCACTACAGTACCGGTTTAAATCCATCCGATCCTGTTCCGCCAGTATTTTTGCTTGTTTCTATAGTAGGGTGCTTTGCTAGATTCTTGCTCCAACTTGGCATATTACGCAATATGGTTTTATATGGAGTACTATATAGCCTAACACTATATCCGGTCGCATATTAGTGTAGTGATAGGGTTAGGAGTAAAATAGGAGTATAAGAGACGGAGATGTAGGGATTATGTAGGAAAAATAGAGTAATTATTGATCAAATAGTGGATGAATATAGTGTTGAGATATGGCTAGCTAGGATAGGGCCACGACAGGACTAATTAACTAGCCTTCTGCCCGTCGCGGTACACCTTTCTAATTCAGGAATACTAGCCGACCCTATACCGTTCCATCCCAAATGAACGGTACAGCTACACGACAACTCCCTCGCCTTCCTCCTGCGCGCCGCGCAGCACCGCCTCCCGCCCATGGCAGCTTCCTCGCCTTCCTCGCCTCCCGCCTCTCGCCTTCCTTGCCTTCCAGGTTCTCGTGCCGCGCTCGGCCGATAAGCCGCACCACGGGCCCGCACGCCGCGTCCCTGCAGCTTCCCTCCTGCAGCAGCCGTAGCTCGATGTTGCCGCCGCCGTCCGCTAGCTTGGACTTGTGCACCGTGCAGTAGCTCGTGGGGGACACGCACTGCCGGCCCAGCGGTGGGATGTTGAGCGTGGCGAGGAGCGACGAGGCATTCTCGATGATGGCCAGCGTGTTGCTCGTCAGCTCCTTGCCGGACTCCATGGCGCTCCACATCTTCGTCTTGAGGTCGCCGTCGGGGAACCCATCGATGCACGTCTCCTGGTGCGCGATCACCGTGCTCAGCCACACCCGGAGCTGGTAGCTGCGCTTGGTGACCCCGTCCATGCCGTCGTCGTCGATGGCCCTGACCATGCAACAACTAGGTACGAACAAGATTTGAGTTTAATCTTTAGATCTAGAATGTTCGGTTACAATTTTGTTGGGGAGGATTGATGTGTTAATACCTAATAGGGGGAATCGGTGTGTTGATTTGTGTTTGTCTTCAGATCTGAGATTCTAGTTGCAAATTGAAATGGAGATTTCTTTGCGTCTCATGTGTTTTTATTGATGTGTCATGTGACTCAGTGTATCGTGTTCCTCGATGTCATGTGGCTCAGTGTGTCGTGTATTAGTGTATCGTGTGTCTCCGTGTCTCAAGTGCCTCAGTGTATCGTGTCTCAGTGTATCACGTGTCTTGGGTGTCTCAAGTTCCTCAGTCTCTCGTGTCTCAGTGCATCGTGTGTCTCGTGTCTCGGTGTCTCATATGTCTCGGTGTCTCATGTCATCATGACACACAAGTCGACACATAAGTTTTTTGTCTTTATCCTATACCGTCAATCAGGGCGATGCAGATATCCGAATCGATGAGTGGCCTCCTGTCTAATTATGTGTCTCAAACATCTAATGAACCGTATTGGACACCCCAAATAGGACCAACACTTGAGATTGCCTAAAAAGAATTTTGAAATACACTATGTAAAAATCACACAAAGGTGATGAGTGATAACCGTTATTTATAAACAGGACTTCTTATAACCCGTCGGTAATAACTAGTTGATGAATTCTGGATGCATAAAAAAACCAAAAAAATATCTTGGCCCTGGTCTAACATTGTAGTTGGGCGCATATTACTCTAGTAGTAGGGTTTGGGTGTATAATGTGAAGAGATGGAGATGTACGAATCATGTAGGAGTGAATAGCATTGGGATATGGCTAGCTAGGATAGTGTTTAAGGCCAACTCCAACGGTTTTTCCAAACCCCATCTCTATCAGCTGTGCTGGGGATACTCCACCCCGCGGCCCCTCTCGCATGCCCCATCTCCCGAACAGTGTTGGTCCTTCCCCTTCCTCGGTCCCCAAATCTTCCCTAGGAGAGGCGAGTGGCGGTTTCCTTGGCGCCGCTAGGACGAAGTGGGCACCGCGCGACAGAGTAGCGACGGCGCTCCGGGAAATCGCTTCCGAGGAGGAGGGGGACGGCGATCCAAATCTGGTCTCGCCCGATTCGAGCTCGTCTGCGGATCGGTGGTCACCTTGGGGAGGTTTGCCCTCTCCCGATCTATCGTTGCGTTCGTCGCCGATGCCGTCATGCTGCTCCGTCTCCTCCCCGTACTCCTTCACTTCTTCCTCCTCTGGGTAAAATCCTTCTTCGTGTGTGCCTTCGAAATCCTAGCCATACTGTCTCCATGAAGGGTTTGGATCGAAACCCTAGAACTCACTTGTGTGCGATGCGAGCCGCTGGAGGGCAATGGGGTAGCGCCTTCCGATTTGTGCGGTGGTTGGGACGGCATGCTTGCTCGCCGATGCCAAGTCAACCACATTTTCTTAATTGCTTGGTTGTGACGGGATGCTTGGTTCCATGGCGTTTCGGCCTGCTGTGTGATGAATGCTGCTAGCTGGTGTCGATTATTTCGGTTGGGACATTTCCATGACTTCGATCTATGATGAATGCTGCTCTGTGATGAATTAGATTGCACACATTGCATTTTGGGCTAATATGGCAGAACATTGCATATTGTTACTTGGTTCTGTGGATTGCAAATCTGGCTGAACTTGGCAAAAAATGTGAACTACTGATCTATGATGTCAATACACCTTGACTTTGGCATCTACAAATTTTGTTTGGTTCAATTGAGTCATACATTACTCTGTTCAAATATGGTTTGAATCTATCTGGCCAACCTCTAACTTGAAGATTATTTGTTGAGTCCTACATTGTTGAGTCATACATTGTGTGACATCCTAATAAAATTATTAGTCTGTCACTTGTTTTATAAAAATAAAATAAAGAAATAAAAATATTTTATATTATTATTTTATGTATAAAAGGATCAGATAAGGACTATTTAAGCCCTAGAACCTTCCAGAAGCTTCCGGATGGGTCCCACTTGGTCCCACCTGACCCCAACTCGTGGCAAACCAGTTTTTGATAGCTACCCATGTCCCTAGACCCTTCTAGATGCTTGGAGACCGAAACCTATTCGGATTAGGATGTGAGTAGGAGTAGGACTCGCAATCCTTATCCTAATAGGACTCCTACCTATTTTAATCTGAACCAACACCTCCCCAACACTATAAATACCCCCCTGAACCTCCTCCCGCGAGATCACACCCATCAACCCTCGGAGCCGCCACAAAACAGATCGGAAAAACCCTAGCCCGAGCCTCTCCCGAGGTATCTCCCTCTGTCCGATCTCCAAACCCTATTTTTGAAGCCAGTACGTTGGAGAGCTCGTCGAGACGATCAATTTGGATATATGGAAGTCTACTTTTGGCCAAGAATTGGAGGAGATACACGACGCCGAAGATCTGCCGTTCACAGAGTCGTCCCAGCCGCCGACCCGCCCGGCCGTGAGCCTCGGAATCGTGTGAGCCAACCCACCGCCGCCATCGCCGCCGCCGCGCCGGCGTCGAGCCGCGCCCGCAGGCCACGTCGACCTCGCCCGCATGCCGCCTCGTCCCACGCTCACGCCGCGTGTCCCCGCCGATCCAAGCCGAGCCACGAGCCGAGCCGAGCCGCCCTCTCCGCCGCCACGTGGGCCCCGAGCGGGAGTGAGCCGAGCCAAGCCGAGCCGCCACCGCTGACCCAGCCGCCACGTGGCAGCCACGTCAGCAATGGGCCCCACATGTGGGCCCCACACAGCTAGCCAGCCACCAGGTGGGTCCCACCTGTAGACCCCCTCCGTTGACCCAGTCAACGACACGTGGCCGTACCACAGCATGCCACGTGTCAGTCCTAGGAGCCGCCGCGTGTCCCCAGCTGCTCAGCCACACCGACCAATCAGAGAGTGCCACGTGTCCCTTTTCTGATTTTCTGATTTTTCATAAACTTCCAGGAATTGTTCTAGGAGATCCGTAGCACCGATTCAGGTGATTCCAGAGCCATTATTTCACAAATAATTTATAGTATTTTAATAAATATTTTATTAATATGCTTTTATTGTGTGAATTTGCTGTTTCTTGTGTTTTTCTCGATCTACGCGTAGACGACGCCTTCTCCGGAGTTCCGATTATTTTGCCGAGGATTTCTGTAGATCCGTCGCATCCTCGACTTCTACCAGGCAAGCTATAGTTTGCATATCTTTCTCCAAGTTTTACAAATCTCATTTATTGTTATTTAATTATTGTTGTTATCACCAATCGCATGCATATAGACTAGCGTGTGTGTATTGATCCTAGGCATGTTAATAATTCGTTGATGTGCCATAGCCTTCCTTTGCAAGCCACCTTACTATTCCTTAGCCTATCCATTGACTAGATGTGTAGGATTGCATCTGGGATTCACATGAAATGATGATTAAATATAGAGGCGAGAGCCTCGGATGTTGTTTTGGATAAACCCTAATTAACTAAAATGTGATTAGTTGATTAGGGGAGACTCTGGAAAGGTGGTTCCTTGGTTTGTGGTTGTGGAATGGAAGGTCTCCTCTAATAAGGACTCAAAGCTTGTGAATTGCTAGACCAAACTATACAGTACAGCCACTTGTGTCGTTGGCCCTGATCCTAGTAACTTGTGAAACTCACTAACTGTCCACTCGAGGTTGTCCGGTAGGATACGGCTCTATCCTTTGGAAAGGCGCTGACACCAATCTGGGGATAGGCCCGTATCGGATCCGAATGGCTTAACTGGGGGCTAACCTCAATGCGGCTTCCACCCTCGTCCAGTCGGCATAGGATCGACGATGCGTACTATGAGGCTGGCTTGGGAGATGGTTGTCGTATTGGGGCGTGAAACTAGAAAGTAGAGGGTGGGTGAAGTGGTGGGCGTAGTAAGCGAATGGGTCTTGTACTGTTTCTCCCTTATGGATTGAGACAGGGCTTGTGGAGAAAGTGTATACACTCTGCAGAGGTTAAAACTATCATGATAGCCGTGTCCACGGTTATGGACGGGGCGGAAGGTTTTCACATGTAGTCCCATGATTTCAATAATTAAACTTGACTAGTGTAGGCTGGGTATGGCCTGGTGTGATGACGCACCTTTCTTTGTTGATTATGGGATAGTCGCCCTTCGACTATACTATTGTTTTTATTTATTGCTCATGCATTCAACTAAATAAAACTTGATTCAACTAAATACTTGACTAGAAATAGGTTTTTGTGTAAAACAACCTATTCCCCAACCTTTGACATTGCATTCATATTAGTGCTTGCTGGGTAGCTGTGTACTCACTATAGCAACCACGGATAATTTGTATTCAGGTGGTGTTTCTCTTCAAGTACCTTCGGGATCAGGAGGATCCTTTCCAAGGTGACGGGAGAACTAGTTGCGCGTTTTCTAAAGTCAGTTGTAGGATGTTGTTGCTGGTCTTCAAATCTTATGCTGCTACTCTGATCTACTGTTAATATTGAGTACAAGACTCTATAACGTCTCTGTCATCTGGATATTGTTATCTGTAAGACCATTATTTATCAGTTATATATTCTGTTGCAATGATATCTTATTACCTGTCCATCTGGAGATGCTAGCTATGATCTTCTGGGACTAGTATCAGTTCCAGGTGCTTCGAGCGTCCATCGAAGGTCACGACACATTGCTCTGTTCAGTCATACATTGTAGAGTCACACCTTGTTAGTTAACCACTGTTCTGTTCAGTCATACATTATTTTGTTCATTGGAGGTTATTATTTTGATTCTATCTTGCCAACCTGTAACAATATGCATTATATTTGTTCTGTTCAACGGAAAAAAAAGGCAGAACCTTGGCATGTGGATTTTATTTACTTACTGTTCAATGGAAAACTGGAATGACTGGAAGTTTGCTTGTAGAATGCACTCTTATTTGCGGTTCAATTGCAGTCATGCTTGTCATTTGTTTAGGTTTTTTTATGTTTAGTTTGTGCCAGAACTTGGCATCCATAATTTATGCTTCTTTGTTGAATGCAAATTTATGCTTCTTTGTTGAATGCAAAACTTCAGTGAACTGTATTTACTTGAGATTACCCCTAGACACTACCAACTGAGCAAATAACCTGTAACTTGGCATGTTTATTTTATTTGTTATCTTTACTGCAAAACTGGAAAAAACTGGAAATTGCCAGACCTTGTCATGTTCACTTTAATAGTGCATCTCACTTTAGCTTATATGTTTTGTTTACCGGTACCTTTTCTTTTTATCTGTTTTTTGCCAAAGTATGGATTATGATGCTTTCACATGGATTGTGGCCTCCTTTGGCTGATGGTTTATGATGCTTTGAAATGGATTGTGGGCCCTGTTGTATAGCTATCTCTTTTTCCAGTCCCAATATATATATATATATATATATATATATATATATATATATATATATATATATATATATATATATATTCATGTCTTATCATCCTTGCAATGCTTGTTAGACAGGTTGTTTTGCTTCCCATATACATGAAATTTAGACATGTAGGTGAATTTGGGTACATTGCCTAGAGCAAAGGGGCTAATTCATCTCATTACAGTGGGCTGACCATAAATTCCTCGATGATGATTGCACTACTGAGCCAAATGTAGAATCTGATTATTATGGCCCCGTCTTGAACCTAGTGTGGCACTGCTTTTATTTACGTCTGCTCATTCCTTTCTAGATACATATGGGTTTGTCCTATATTCTCTTTGCTTTTTGGTATGTCAAGGCTGTACTTGTTTGGCCATATCATTGTTGGTTGAACCATTGGAGATGGCCTTAATTTCTTCATCTGTCCTATATTTTTTGCATGGAGCAGTGATGTCCTAGTAGTTCGGAATGGCCTAATTTTAGATTTTATATTCTGTCATTGCTCAATTAATTGATGGACGGCTATTTCATATAGCAACCCTTTAATTGTAATCTGAGAGGACATAAATATCCATAAAGTTCATTATTTTTGTGTTGGATTTCCATCATCTTTACTTTTATTGTCCACCGTAACAACTTTGCCCTAATATGCCTTGCATATAAAGAAATCAATTGCTTCAATTTAATTGTAGATGGCCGCTAGGGATGTGTGCGATATGACCCCAGGGGACCCTAGCCTTCGCTACCGGTGAAAGTGCATCTAGGCACTTAACTAATTTTGGTGATTAATGAACAATGTGTGTATGGACTAATGTGGTTTCAGTCAGAAATATCTCAGCTCTAAGGTAAAAATAAAAGGAGAACAAAGATTGATGATGGCTCGATGACCCAAGCGAAGAGATGATCAAGATTATCTAGATCATAGGTTTTTATAATTTATTTGAGTCCTAAGGATGACCGTACTATCAAGGGGGAGCGACGAAATGAGGGTAATTAGAAGAAATAGTGCTCAAAGTGTGAATTATAGTGCATAAGTGAACACTCACATCCATAGCATCTCATTTCAAGTTGCTCTACCTAATTTAGTATCGGACTGTCTGATCATTTTCTATCGGATCGTCTGATACCCTTCGACATTGTCCGACTTTTTCGATCCATGGGTCTTTCGTCGCAAGAAGATCATTTTCTATCGGATTTGTCTGATAGTTGACTATCGGACTGTCCGATACTCCTCGGACAGACAATCTTGAATTGTCCGATTTTTCGATCTCTAGGCGTTTCTGTCTAGCAGTACCAAATTCTATCGGACTGTCCGATAGTTGACTATCGGACTGTCCGATACATCTCGGACAGATACCTTCGGACTGTCCGATTTTTGCGACCTTGGCGTTCTCTGCAAAGAGTGCTGAATTCTATCGGACTGTCCAATAGTTTACTATCGGACCGTCCGATACTTCTCGGACAGTGATCCAAGTTTGTCCGATTTCCACGACTTTGGTCTTTTCTGTTTCATGCTAAACTTTTCTATCGGACTGCCCGATCCTCGACTATCGGACTGTCCGATATTACACAGAATTGACTGTAACGGTCAGATTTTGAGGGCTTTGTATTTATACCCACCAACCCGTTCGGACAGAGGTTGGTCACCATTTACACTTGCTTTCAAAGCCCTCGTTCTCTCTCTCTTGCTCCCAAGCTCACTCCTCCAACTCTCCCCTTCATTCCTTGATTCAAATCAAGTGTGAGGGTTGAGAGGAAGAAAAGAAGAAGATTCAAGTGCACCGACGTTGTAGGGTTCATTTTTGAACTCGTTTATCCCCTCCCCCACATTTGCCACTCTTTTCTCTTGGAGTTTGAGGGCTCCTAGACGGTCTAGGAGTTGCCCTTGAGCCACCGAGGTGTGTGGTGGTCGAGGGAAGGATTGTGCAGGCTTGGACTTCGCCTCCGCAAGGGAAGATGCCGATTAGTGGAACCAAGGGAGCTTTGTGTGGACCTTGGAGAGGATTAGGGTCAAGATTGACCCGGTCTCAAGTGTGACCGAGCTTCCCTCAACGGAGACGTAGGATTCCCTCAAGAATCCGAACTTCGGGATAAATCAGTTTGTCTCTCTAAACTTGAGCTCTTGCAAACCCTAGTTTACATCTCTTGTTCGATCTACTTGTACTTTAGGGTTTGTGTTAGATCGCAAGTTTACTTGTGTTTCTCTAGTGTCTTTACTGCTGTTTATTGCAAAAGAACTAACCAATTTGCTCCAGCTAGGTTCTAGATTGGTTTTCTTACTCACAGGTAAAATTAACCATCGGACTGTCCGAGCCTTACCTTCGGACTGTCCGAGCTCCGGCTATCGGACTGTCCGATACTGTTAAAAGTCTTCCGCAGGTTTTATCTCTGATTTTTTAAATTACGCCTATTCACCCCCCCTCTAGGCGACATATTGATCCTTTTAACCGGCATGTGGACTCATATCTTCCAGTCAACTTGGGCCACATGTAGTCAGAAAATGCTATGAGGGAAACCGCTCTTGTAGCGACCTGCTTGGCTAGGGAACTGAGGAGTCCTAGTACTTTTCAGCAAGCCGTTCAGCAAGTGTGCCAATTGAGTGAAAGAGACTTCACTGTTTCCTTACACAGTGGCCGTAGTTACTTTATGCAGTTTGCTTCAAGCGCCACAAGGGACAGTATTCTTACTTTACAACCTTTCAATGTGCTGGGGTGTGAAATTAGGGTTGAACCGTGGAGTCCAACTGAAAGATTATGCGAGAGCAACATGTTTCGGTTCAAGGTTAGATTATCTCTATCTCTACTTCTAAAAAGTCTCTTATGGTGATGAGTGGTGGCTCTCCAAAGTAATCCTGACCATCCATTTAATTTAACGGTAGTGACCAACCGATCCGCGTGACTGCCTCTAACCAATCCACGCGCGCCTGCACGCGCGAGGCGGATTCCGCCTGCTCCTCCACCGCGGTATTCCAACCGTCAGATTGCCGCCTAGTCCCTACGTTTTCGCGTGGCAGCCTCTGCCCTTCGATGCAGCCACGGCCGGCCGCCCTCCACGCAGCGACTCGCCCCGGCCTCCCAGCCCTAATACTCGCCGCCGCCGGTCCCGTGCCCCATCTACACGCCATCGCCGGCCTGATCGTCGCCTCCCGTTCGCCCCACATCTCACCTTCCCAGCGCCGCCACTTTGTGACCTCGAGCCGGCGTCCTGGCCCTGGTCGTGGCCTGCCTGCACTACAGCCCGCTGACCTCCACTCGCCCTCAAAACGGTGCCATGGCCTTCAGCTTCGCCTCGTGGCCGCCCCATGCCGGCCTTCTATCCACACCTCTACAAGGTACTGTCTTCCCTCCCCCACACTCGCGCCCGCTATCAACTTCCAACTCGTCTGGCACCTGCCATCGCCTTCCTCCGCGGCGCCTGTGGTCAGCCATTGTTCCATTCCTCCATTCGACTAGCTCGCCTTAAGCACGCCGCTCCCACCACGCCGCTCTTTCCCAAACGTAGCAACTGCGGCGACTACGGCAACGCAAGGGTGGGAAGCAATCCGCCTTCCTCACTGCCTTCTATAGCTAAAAGGGACCCAATCTCGTCCTCTCTGCCTTCCTTGCCTTACTGGTCAACCCATTGTCGATGTAGTTGCCACCTCGGAATCTCAAGATATTGGTCAGCCGCCAATGTTGCCGTATCCAGCCACTGATACCATCTACCATCGCATCTAGAAACTCCTCACTCATGTATTAGGACACCTCGTCGTTTTGTGTTTATGCTGCATTTCATTTGTCTTGAAAAATCATCTTGCCCCAATTGTCTATATAGCCCACTGAATCCGAAGATGTTTAAAGGCAGTATACATGCTTCACTTTGATTACTCTCAAAGCTCTCATGGAAAGATCTGCTGGATAATCAGTTATCTGTACCTGTCGAGTTCATCATCAGCAACACCAGTTGACCTGGACCTACTTATGCAAGGTACGTGTAAGTATTTCAGTTTTACTCCCTTCTCCTGAATCCTAATCAGTTAAGCATGATATGTATGTAAGCACACCCTTCCGACTATTTCCTAGGTTCTAATTGTTGAACAACTATTTTAACAAGAACAAGTTAACTGGAATATTTACATGCCACTTCATCTTTAATTTGACTCCCATACACATTTAAGAAACTGCCAAATTTTTTTGTCTGTATTGTGTATGGTTAAACATGTTCTACTAAGTGCAGACTACACACTTTTTTTTCTATTGTCAGACTATTTGATAGCAAACATCTGGTTTGATCCAAGATGAGGTTGTGGCCGTTAAAACACTCAAAGTGCTATAAGTATCTTTGTTCTTCTAAGCACTGTACTACACTTTTTAAAAAACTGTTTGGTACCAAACTGCTATCTTCCCGGTTCAGCTTTGGGGCGTTACAACGCAGCATGTATTGTAGGTATATTCAGATCAATCAAATTCACTCTACCTTCAATGATTGCTTGATCATAATCCTTGACCTGTTTTGTGTCTTTCATAGTCAGTTGGATACAAACAGTTATGTGTGCAGTTCCTTCTATCATCATCAATTTTGTCAAACTAAATGAGCTATAAGTGATCTGTGATATCTCATTATTAATTGTGATTATATTGCAAGCCAGCCCAAATTCTCCTTTCTTCTATTTTGCTTATAGAGTAGATTGTCTTTGGTATGACAGTCTATGACCTTTCTAAAGAAACGTAAAGCGGGGACACTAGATCCTCCTCTCTATCATCTTCCTCTATTCAGTTAGTGCTGTTGAAAATTTTAAAGAAACAACGATGCATCATATCTGTCAAGTTCACCTTCTTCATTTCTTTCTATGTAGTTGCATTGCTTTATTTTTTTTTTTTGTACTCTTTCAAATTGAGGAGCAAAACTGTAAATAAACTGCCATTCATGATTCATCAGTTTCAACTGCAATCTTAATGGAATATAGTTCCTTTGTTGAGTGCACTACTGCATTCACATGGAATGTATACATTTTAAAGATAACGGTTCATTTTTAAAAAAAGTAAAAACGCATACCCAATTTTCACTTTCAATTAAACTTTTTTAATGCTTAGTAGCACCTTTTTTTTTATTATGTTAGTGTTAGACGGCTCTTATGAGTTATGTCTGCTAACCCTTTCTTTCATCTTGGATTAGATTACCCTAGCAGTGCATAATCTTGAGTTTTATTGGCTAAAATATTTAGAAGCCCCCTTATACAAAGTAAATTTTGAATAAGGAACTACTTTGGGTCATATTACCAGGCACTGCATGTACTAGAAAACAAAAAAAGAAAAGAAAATGCACCTTAGCTTTGAGGATGGCTGGCTCGGGGCTCCCTTGCATAAGAAACAATTGTTGGATAATCAAATAATAATCCCTCTTATAGATATTTGATATTTCCATTGCTTCGGTTCACTGCACGACCAGAGCAGCAAAAATGGACGCACCTTACCTTTGAGGATGGCTGAAAGGTCTCGGAATGGAGAATCGTGAAATGCAATGCTCAAAGATTTTGGAAGGTTTCAGTGGTACAAGGCATATTTTGGCCAAGTACATGAATTGCTATGAATGTTCTTCTATATACTTTCACCTTAGAATATGCACCTTAACCATTATCCATGAAACATTGAAGTTGTTGTTCATAATATTTCTCGACTTTACCATATGATGGTTGTGCAGAAAAATAGTATTGTCTGTAGACGTACAACAGTTAAAACTTAACGCTTCGAAAATGTGTCAATGCAATGGATTTAGTTTTAGTTTCTGCTCCACAATGTTTTGTAATTCAGCAAGTCTTATTTCTTGGTATGACAGTAATTTTATTGTGGAAGCAGTAAGATTCTATGTTGTATATCAATGTTTTTTTTCAATCTATGTCAGACTATCATTTGATCATTTTGGAATGGTAGGTTCCAAAAACGTACACGTCAGTTGCAAAGGTATGCTTGCATGGATTATAATCGGCTATCAGCCTCTTCTATTGCAAAGTAGCTGAGGGCCTAAGTCTAACGGTAAGCTCCATGCCCATCTTGGAACTAATTGTAGTTATGCTTGCACCTTGATTTGAGCCCTACCTTATTTTTGTGTTGTTCTTTTGCAGGAAGCAACTACGTTGTTTTTTCTCAGGTTAAGGATGAAGCTGATGTGCTAGGTTTTGTTTGAACATCTTTGACATAGGGATCTTACTGTGAGGATGTGGCGTTTTTTCATTGCTTCTTTGAAAACCATCCTGAGCTTATGATGTGATGATTGTCCTTGTCTTTAGTTAAATAGTTGTTCAGTAAATTGGAACAAGGTATTTAGACTATTTTACCCTTACTAAGAATACTGCAAATAATATTATTAGGTTAAGTATTTGTCTAAAAAATAGCCCGTGCATCTGCACGGGGGTTTCAGCTAGTGTTTCGAAAGAGTCCCAAGGCATACTTGGTCAGTACAGACTGCTGAGTTATGGGATTTCTATTCCTACTCTAGATGATCCACGAACTGTGGAAGAGACGGCTTGCTTATGCTTGTGGGTATGGGTATCCAGTGCCAATGGCATTCCTATCAAAAGCTCTCCGAACCTGGCACATCAGCAAAGGGTCTCGTAGCAGTTCTACGGACCTTCTGGAACGGAGACAACCCCATCCTCCGAACGGCATCGGGGCATTGCTCGAAAAACTTGTTCGAAGCCGACACGTACAGCCCCCATTATACGCAGGAACAAAGGCCTCCTCATGCGATACCTACAATCATGTACAAACTTTGTTAAGAAAGCATTAAACGAACTTTGTGAAAGTCTAAAAATATCGAAATGCGAGCACATCACCTTCTACGGAACGTCACCTCATCATAGATCGGTTCCTCCGCGAAGTAGTCCCTCATAATCCGCTCTTGCCCTCCCTCGTGGTCACGATTGATGTAGCGTCGCCCTGGAACTGAACCTCCCCATCGAGGTGGCTGCTGCATAATTCTTTGTCGCACTATCCTGAAGTGCATCTCACGAAGCCTTTTGCTAACTTCATCGTCCGATTCGTCGGAGCTCATGACTACAAGCCTGTGCTATGTGGGATGTTACTCTCTGTGTAGGGAGAGCTGAAGGAGGAAAGGGGTATATATAGGAGTGCGATTGAGATCGTCTGCCAGACTTGACTGCCGTTATCGTCAGCGACAGTGGGCCAGGTAGCCACGGGCCCACGTGTCGATGGCAGAACGGCAAGCGATGCCGTATGCAGAGGATCTCAGTCGATAGGAGTGAGGAAGCTCCCAAGGCAACCTTCCTTCACTTGAAAGGAAACTACAATTCCTTCCCTGGTAAACTTCCTTCTATTGTAAGCAAACAACAATCCTTCCCCTGATAAGCTTCCTTCTATTGTAAGCAAACAACAATTCCTTCCCTGGCAAGCTTCCTTCCCTTACAAGACAGCTGACATGGTGTGCAGTGCAAGCCACATACTGACATCTTCTTCCAATTCAAATATGAAAATTGACCATATTCTTATTATGTGGACATAATAAATTATTATATTACGTACGAAGATTCCTTCTCTTCGAAGCAAACTGCATTGTTGTGAAGCGCAAGGCACGGACTGGCGTCCATTTGAAATGTAATTATGGAATAATTAACATATTGTTAGTTGCCTCAACTTGGTTTCATCGACAATCACAATTAAATTCAATATTAACCGTACATGCTAACCATAAATTTGTAGAATATTTTTTCCACGGTATTGTACTGTCATTTCCGATTATTAAGTCGTTCCACATTAATATCAACCGTGTAGTTCGTCTTTTTGTAATTATGCTAATGTAAATATAATTTTTTCTAAGATTACACCACAACAAACAAAATTAATGGAATGTAAAAAAAATGAATAGTTTTTTTGCATCAGTCGGACGTACGGGGACGTCCAGTGTTCACATAATTAATTTAACAAAACAATATTTAATTACAATAATCATCGTCAATAACTAATTAATTAATATGTTTTTTTTTATCTCTTATGAGGGGATGAGAAATGGGTGGTAGTTGAAATTTAGTTGAGGTATAGTATACAAAATTGGTGGAGGAAAAATTTGGAGATAGAGAAACGGTTGGGTGGGGTTTGGGTTGGAGAGTGAATAGTGGATAGAGATAGGAACATTACTGTAGCAGCATAGTGGATAGAGAATAGAGATGAAGAAACCTAAGGAGAACACAAAATACACTACACGTGAAATCACACAAAATGACAGGTGATAACCGTTATTTGTGATGAGTCTCTTATGATACGATTTTGTGAGAGAAATACGCACGCGTGCGGTTTTGAAAACTCGAACCAAGAACCTAACCCTCAACTTGTTTGATCCCTCCTTATAAGCTTTCCTTTTGAACCTTTTTGCCTAAAATTTCAAACAACGTTTTGGACATCTAAATGATTTCAAATAAAAAGGTCGTCAACTACAGAGTTGTAGATCTTGTCGAGCGCTATAATTTTCATATAAATTTATATTATTGTCATCCAATTTAATATGTGAACATTTAATTTTTTTTAAAATTATAACAGAGTTGGATCATATGTGACGAGCCTTGTTATGATCCGTGATCTATTAGCGTGAACCAATTACGGGTCTTGTTACGACCCATAACCAATGATATAAGTGACATTTCTTCAATTTATGACCCATTACCTATGACCTGTCATAGGTGATGGGTATTGTTATGATCCGTCATATATAGGTGACGGCTATATATTGTTGCGATCCGTCAGCTATTACTAGTCCAACATAACTGATGCATCTTATTACAACCAGTCACCAATGACATCAACGACATAAGTAGTAGGTCAAGATATATTATAGGTAACGGCTCCATAACTGGATCCGATCTGATGTACCATTAGTGACCGGTCTTTAAAGGCCCATCACATCACATATATATACAGTGTGTCTCCTTTATATATTTTACACGTAGTGATATTAGTTTTTTCGAGAACCCAGATTTTAGTTTAGCACAATGTGTGACAACGCAAGGGACACTGAAAGGCTAGCCCTAGAGAAAAGCGTTCAACTAGGTACATTGCATCCAGGTAAAATATACTTAACGTCGTATACCACAGGCCAGGGCACAAGTTTACCAGCATTTTTGTGGCTTTGAGCTGCATGGGTGATGGGTGCCTTTAAAAATCATCCCAGTTGCACGTACGTTCATATTGGGGCTAATTAATTAATCTACTTAATTAGCGTGTTTGATGTGAACGATGTGCATCAGTGAAATATATATCGACCGAAGTTCAAAGGTTTTTTCAGTCAACTTCTCAGTAGGCGGTCATCTATTTTTATTCATTTCTCTAGAATTTTTCTACTGGCCCCGTCGTGTGGACCAAGCCGAAACCTTGACTATAACATTATACTCCCTCCGGTTTTTTCCTTGGTCACTCTTGACTTTGAGCTTACCCTTTGATCATTCGTCTTATTAAAAAATTTTGTACAAACATGTAAAAATATAAGTCATACTTAAAATATCTTTCATAATAAAACAAATCATAACAAAATAAATGATATCTACGTATTTTTTTTTAATAAGACAAATGATCAAAGAATAGGCTCAAAGTCAAGAGTGACAAATAAAAAAAAACCAGAGATAGTACATAGGAGATGTTTTATCTGCTGTAATCATACCAATGAAAGCAATAATAAAGATATATCTCCTACATGTTCATGTCTATTTTGTGATCCGTATTCATCTGTTTGCGTTTCCATCTTGGAGTACACCCTATAGCAAAGTGTTTAACTTAGAGGTGGCACTAGCCCATATTCTGGCCGCTCATCTAAAAATTTATGACTGTATTTTTGTACAGTTTTTAATGGATAAAAGGTTACTCTTGCTCGAGTTTCTCAACTAAAGATAAGATTGGATTTGTAGATTAGATTCACGAATGGGTCTGGCCGTATGGCTGACCTACCACAGGATGCAGCATGCATCACAGATGGGGATTCATTATGTTTGTCCATTACGCATGTTCGTTATGCATGCATCACAGCTCAATGGTCTTTGATTGACTGGGAGTATGACACTGCAACTTTTATTACACAACAAACCACTAGAAAACTGTGGAATCGAAACACAGTAATATATATTTTATACATTGCAAGCCTAGATAATGGGTCGAGATAACCTAAGAAACAAGGTGTAGCAACAGGTCCTTTCTTAGTGTTTCTTGGTAAGAAACTTCAGCCAGCTCAAAGCAGATTCACCAGCTATCCAACAGTCGACAGTCGACAGAGTACTGGACATGGTGGCTTCTAAAAGAAAAGAAACTTCTTTCCATTGGTGCCCATTATACAAGTGGGGGGGGCTAGAAGCTCCCTTGGGCAACGAACTTTACGCTTACTCATCATGCCAACATTGTTAGGATAGCAATAAGCTGCATCGGGCACACACCACCTGTTGTTCAATAATTTGCACACAATGTTATGTAATCCAAAAGTTTAGGCAAAACATTGCGATAGTTGTTAAGACATATCAGAAGTCACAATACCTGCCAAAACAGGCACTGCTATCTCCATCGATGGTCCAGTCAAGCGCACCAGATGAATAACCATCATGGCCAACTTCAGCAACAGTCCTGTCAAACACACCAAAGACCAGATTAAGTTAAAAATTATGCTTGACTCAACCTGCTCCAATGAGATATTTAAACTACTCGTAGAAGCCGTAAGCCAAATGCACACCCTTGAAACCTGAATACTTAGATGGCAAGCACATAAATGCCCAAAAAAATCTAGACATTACCGTTTTGTCTTAAAATATGCCAAGACATCAAGAATCACATTCCGCGGTAGGAACGGCGTTGCAGTTGATTCCATGTCATAGAAGTTCATGCCAATAAATATCCCATCAAAATCAAGAAGGGGCCCTCCAATCCCAGCCTAACCAGGTGACATGGTGACCTCATTTGTCAAAAGATGCAGTAGTTAACCATGTAAAAGGCAAAAAAAATCAACAGCCATACCTTAGTGATTTCGCATGTGGAGTATTGAAGAAATTTGCAACCAAGTCTATCCAACATCTCTGTACTTAGCCCTCTTGCAGCCATTAATATGCCTGACTCGAAGCAACGCCCTACGGCTACTACTCCATGAAAATTTTGTCTCTGGTGTTGAATATTTGCTGGATGAGGAGCAGAGAAATCCTTGACACTGACTAAAGCAACATTGTAATTTAAATTATAGTGTTGCAGTGTTCCTTCTCTGCGCTTGTTGTTTGGAAGCAACACTTCAATCTGCAAATGATATGGTAAGACATAAGCAGTACCTTAAAAGAACAAGGATCAGAAATAGTTGTCAGTAGCACTAACCCTCAAGTTTTCCGCAATCTTGTTGTCACCAACAAAATCTGAAACCAAGCTAGCTGAGGTTAAAATAGTCGCGCATCCATTCCATTCAATAAAAAACCCCGTGCATGCAAAAATCCTTTTTTCTCCTGCATGCCATAATTTTGGCCATCAGTGATGAAAAAAGTACAAATATGAAAAGGTAAATAGCACATTTTGGTCATTAGTTAGTGATGAAAAATACAAATATGGAGCACAAAGCATATCAATGTAAATTACCATAGAATGAAGCAAGTGAGGCAACATTTTGAGATATGTTAGAAGAAACCGTTTCACTGAGTTCACTCCAGATACCACCACCAGATATGTCACCAAAAGCATCTTCAAAAGTACATGTCAGAATAAGGCCCTCTGCTTGAAGATACACAGTACAATTAATTGTTAGTGTCAATCAGAGCTGTAAAAAGGTGCAACGTATGGAAAGTCAGAAAATTCATAACCATCGACTCACCTTTTAGCATATGTTTTGGTAGCTTCCGGTAACCCAAGGAGTCTAGATACCAAAATGGATCCTCATTGAGAACATCTATATGTACAGGTGCAATAAAGTCAAGTGATTACCGCTGTCATATGCTAATACTAACTACGTTAAGTAATGATCACGTAAAATTCAGCACATTAACTTCAAAATGTTAACATTAGAATATTTTCACCAACAGGGCCACAAATCCTAAATAACTTTGCATCAACACAACCAAGAACATAGAATACGAATGTTTCCTGAGTAGCACTAACATATGAAAACAGAGTGTATCTATTATGAAGCACAAATGTAAAGAACATTCGATCCCGATGCAAGTCAACTGAAGAACTACCAGACCTGAAATCAATGGCTTTGTTGTCTTTTTTCCTCCATTGCAAGTTCTTTTATTCTTCTTCGAGCTATTTGCAAGATTGTCAGTTCTTTTATACTTCTTCAAGCTTCTTGCAAGATCATCAGTTCTTTTATTCTTCTTTGACCTTGTGAGATCACCAGTTCTTTTATCCTTCTTCGAGGCTCTTGAGAGATCAGCACCGCCCCTCTTAGTTAGCACCTTTCCAACACTGAAGCAATTTTAAAAAAAAAAAGGGGGGGCAAACTTTGGGTCATCAGCACCATCATACTCATTAATCAAAATGCCCTTATACACATTTTATGTCAAGGATGATGGCTCTTGACCATAAGCTCTATTTGTAAGCTTCAAAATCAACTTTGCTGAAGCTAAACCAAAAGAACAAGTGATATGCTAACTTCAATAATCTTGTAGGGGCTCAAAAGACAGTGGCCAGCCAAATAAGCTCATGTCTTAGTTGTACTATGGCACCCACTAACTGTTTCACATAATCCACTATGGCATCAGATATCTGTTTCACCTGATGTATTGACTTTGTACAAACAAGCCTATTCCTTAGATTGTGCCCAGCTGCATCTTACCTGATAAGTTGCTACAAGTCCTCTCTTTCAGTTAGACAAATATACTGGCTCAACATTTAAGCAAGAAATTATGACCCGAGCATAAGGCCAATAGGACAGCAAATATCTTGGTAAAGGTGGTAAAGAATAAGGGCATAACATTGAAAGCTACAGAGCAACTACAAATGCCAAACAAGCTACAAATGGAACAACAGCTAAAGATCCAGATTGTTGCAAAAACCATAAGCCCATAAGTTGTTTGGCATATGAAACAACTTACCTTATACGCTCAAAAAGGAAAGGACAAAACGAGATGGGACAGATGGTGAACCAGCAAAGAGCAAACATAGATAACAAAGTTGGAAATATATAAGATATACCTGTTTGCCTTTGAGAAGTTCTCTAACTGCGCAATAAATTTACTTCTCCTCATAGACATCCGGAAATGCTCCAACCGTTCAAAGATTAAAATGGTTGGAAGGAACAAAGTTCTTTCCTCAACAAAAAGAAGGTTCATGCCAACAAAGTTGCCTTCTATATCAAAAAGCGGTCCACCTTTGCAGGCCTGGCGGAAAAAAATACTTGCAGGTAAACACATGATTCATTGGAACAAAATAAAGTGATATTGAACAAGAGTTACATAGAAAAAACATCATTTTTATTGTCTCTACGATATGCTTAGTGTATACAGAAAGAGAAACACATTAAAGGGCTCGTGTCATGATGCAAGTTTTACCTCAGAGATTTTACAAGTAGACAACATAACATCTTTACTATCTTCAAATCCGCTAGAATCAGGAGTCAGTTTCCCACTTGTGGCCATTAATTTGCCAGAGATGGCACGCCCGATAGATACTACCTCACTATAGGGCAGAAATTCCAGCAGATGATTGAGAAGTACGACTTGGACGTCAAGTAAGGTCATGACTTTGACAACAGCAATACCATAATCTAAATCATAATTTTCCAAAAACCCAAGGACAACATTGCCTTCGTGACGCACTTCAACCTATATTAATATAGCAAGAAAATAGTACACTATGATCATGATTATCTTAAGTGAATAAGAAAAATTAATGAAGGGTGATTAGCAGCACCAACCTTCAAGTTACCATGGCCTTCCGTTTTATCATTTAAAACCCTAACCAAACTTGCTGAAGTCAGAAACCTTGTAACGCACCGTGACATTCTATAGCTATGCCCGAGCATGCAAATAACTCAGTGGTTCCTACAATATCATAATATAAATCATTTTTAGCTAGCAATGTATAAATATATAATTTGAAGAACTAATATAACAGCATATATAATCACCATCGGACACAGCAAGTGAGACAACACTTTTAGACGAATTTGATGCAACTTCTTGTTGGAGCTCTCCCCAGAGACCCTGATTTGAGTCCCAATGCATGTCACCTAGTTATAAGAAAACATGATACAGCACAACCGTCAAAACTCAGCAGGAGCTGTAAAAAAGATGTCCAAAAATGTTAAAAGAAGCAGACATGCAATCAATGACTCAGATGTCTCTCCGCCACTGCGAGTTATTTTATTCTTCTTCAACCTTACGAGATCACCATCACCCCTCTTAACCATCAGCTTCTTCAGCCTTATGGCACACCTCTTAACCATCCGCTTCTTCAGCCTTATGGCACCCCTCTTAACCCTCTCAATCACCCGCTTCTTCGACCTTATGTGATCACCACCACCCCTCTTAACCTGAAACATGTATCTTTTTCAAAAAGAAAAGGAGAGAAAAATGTGGGTCAGTACCAGTAAATCAACGTCGTAAAACCATCAGAGGCCCACTAATAATCAAAGGGTTGCAGAAACAGGTTTTAAGTAAGGCTGATGGCTCTTGAGCGTCAGCCAAAAAATTTGTATTTCTTAGATCAAACTATGGCATGGATTAGTCTGTGCATTGGCTAACTGTTATTCACCTCCCTGATCTATCAATAAGTTTGTACCAACTACCTAGTTTGTACCAACTACCTATTCCCATTCCTTGAGTTGGATTCAATAACAGTAATCAAGAACAACTTGCTAGGAACTGGATGAACCTCGCACTATTTGTGGCATGCAACTAACGGGACGTCTTGGGCCGCACGAAGACGCCGGGTGAAGTAGAGAGAGAGAGAGAGAGAGAGAGAGCGCGCCGCGGCCGGGGGCGGGGTATGATTCGCCGTGGACGAGGCGACCGGATCTGCCGCCGCCGGAGCGAGAGGGAGGGGCAGAGGTGAGAAGGAGAGAGATGGTAGCGCAGAAAGACCAACCTAGATTAGAGATCGTGATGGGTCGGTTCGGGGCCGGGTCAGGCCTTGACCCGACCCATGGAGGTCACCGAGAGGAACTGAGAAAGACGAAGCTGTGCTCACCTGCTGCCGCGCGAGGAGGGCGCCGAAGGGTGCCGCACCGCCGCTGGGAGTAGGCCGGAGGGCGCCGCACCGCCGCGAGGAAGAGGCCGGAGGGCGCCGCGCCGCCGCTGGGAGGAGGCCGGAGGCGCCGCCGCCGCGGGGAGGAGGCCGGAGGCCGGAGGGTGCCGCGTCGGGCCGCCGTGGGGAGGAGGCCGGAGGCGGCGCCGCCAGCCGTGGGGAGGAAACCCTAAGCCGCCACCGCTGGGAGGAGTCGCGTGAGGGAGAGAGATGAGAGGGTGACTGGGTGAGTTCGTGAGAGAGAGAGAGGAGGTGTTGGGTGAGACGTGGAGATATGTGGGCTGGATTTTGGGCCAAGAAGTGACAGGCCGAGTCGGGGCAGGCTGGAATTTGATGAGAGAGATGTGGTGATGAGCTGAATTAAATAATAGACAGGTCAGGTCGAGCAGAGGTTAACTCGAACCTAACCTGGGTAAAACTGGGGACCCGACCTAGATCCAATCCGGCTGTCGGGTTGGATCAAAACCTGATGGGGCGGGTCAAAATTGAGAACTCTAACCTAGATCGCCGCCAATTGCTCCGTATGCGACCACGTCGTCGCTTGCGAATCCGATGCCATTTAACAGCCAAAAATAAAATAAAATCCGCCGACCGGCCAAATCTTCTTTTTGGGCCGGCCCGGTTTGGCTAACCCTCCCTCTAGGCCTCTACCTCTATCGCGTGGAAACCCCCTCTCTTCTTAAAAAAAAAAACTCTTTTAGGTTTAGCACTCTTGGCTCCCGCAAGCGGCGACGCCGCCACCGGTCAGATTTTTTTCGACTGTTAAATGACGCCGCCGTGGATAACATGGGCCCCAGGTCCTCACGGAAGGATGAATAAGCGGGCCACCCAATGGGCTGGACCGCGCCAAGCATCTAGAAGGAGGGCCTCTCACGGAAGGCCCCGGCTTGTCAAGCAAGTATTTGAGTCCGGATCTGACTACCGGTTTGTCCGACAAGAAAGGGAAGGGATAAGCCTTCCGGTTGTAATCTCTTCCGTGTAGGGTTCCGATCTGTAAACCTGCCCCCCTCCCATATATAAAGGGCGGCAGGGACCCCTAGTTAAAAAAACCGGAGGATACGAGAGGGAGAATCATATCTCAATCTCACTTCATCCTAGGAGGATATCTCACACCATAATACAATCCACGAATACAGGAGTAGAATATTACCTCATCTCGAGGGCCTGAACCTGTATAAATCTATCTCCTGTGTTACCATCGGGTTTCGGTCTTGCGCATAGCCCCATAAAATATTTGCCGACATAATCGTCGACAGTTGGCGCGCCAGGTAGGGAGAGGCGCGAACTACAGATCGATCTTGATGGCTTCAATCGGCGGGATCGTCTTCACCTTCGCCCCGAGTCAAGGTTTCGTCTTCGGAGATCTGGGCTTTCTGGCTGGGCAATTCGGAGAGCTCACCCTATGCAAGCCAGATCATGTTCAATCTACAAACTACCGCGGGCGGATGTGTGCCACTCTGGACGAAGCCTACTACGCGAAGTTGCCCCTTTCGGACTTTGATCTGGGAGAGGCTTCGTCTAACGAAGAGCCTGATTGGCCCTTGGCCGGGCTTCCGTTTGGATTCGGACGTATGCTTCAGTCCGGATCTGAATCGAACTCGGTCAGCGGTCAATTCCGTGAGGAATCCTCTTCGAATTCTACCTTACGAATCGCCGACTTTGAAGTTGGCATAATTCTTTCAGATCCAAGTCAGAATCTGATTCGGTCTGGGAGGCCTCTAGGCACGTCTCCGTTGCAATTTCCATTCGGTCTGGACAACCTGGCCACTGCTTACCTCCGGGAGGCACGTCGTTGTCTTGAGATCGGACTTGAGAAAGGTACCGGAGGGTATCCAGATAACCAAGCAGAGCAGGGATTTCCGAGTAGTCACTCGAGGATAACCTCTGTCAATGCAGCTGCCCCTGGTTTGGCGGCACCACTTCCATTCGGCTTGGAGAACTCGGCGGCCTTGTATCAAAGGTTAGGTATGGGGCGTCAATCTCCCCAAGCCAGGTTGAAGCAAAACCCAATCGTGTATTCACCACGAGAAGTCGGAGTCCTCATTGGAACCACAACAGAACATCCAGATCCCGAGTCCCAGGATCGATTATGCCTTTCTGACTCGAATTCCGAATCAGAGGAGAGTATACCCAGTTGTCCCGACTTCCGTGGAGTCTACGTACTAGAGGGACAGCGTTCACAATCTGATATCCAGAGGGACGAAGCCGACCGACTTCGTCGCGAGGCGGAAGCTGATCAAGCTCGTCGCGACGAAGTCGGTCGGCTTCGTCCCTCTGGATGCCCGACAGATCATCAACCGTGACCTTCGCCAAGACATCAACGCAAGGTGTCGGCAGCGGGAAGATGATGATCGGCGTCACCGAGAGGACGACCGAGAACGCTTCGGCATCGGCCCTATCAACCGTCGAGACGACAGAGACGCGCCGCGCGACAATCGCATGGATCGCCGAGTGGAGGAGCGCCGTACACCACCGCGAAGGACACCACCGCGTTGGTCTCCCCCGCGTCGAATTTCGCCGCGGAGGACGCCGCCGCGTGAAGGAGTTATTGATGGCATCCGTGCCTTCACTCATCGACTTCGTCGGGTTAACCGGCCTGAGGGTTTTAACCCGAAGGGCATAGTAAAATTCGATGGGGAGAGAGACCTAGACGCTTGGTTGCAGATTTACTCTCTTACAATCAAGGTTGCGGGGGGAGACTACAATGTGATGGCGAATTATTTGCCAGTCATGTTGACCCCGACAGCACAGAACTGGCTCACAGGACTTCTAGAGGGTTCGATTGATCGGGCTCGGCAGCGACCGTCGCGCCCGAATGATTACAACAAAGTCATGGATTCGACGTGTCCTTTCCATCCCCATGGGAAGCATGCGGCGAAAGATTGTACCCTTCTGAAGAGGTTCGCGCAGGAGCACAACAACACCCCTGCAAAGGACGACAACAAGGATGGCGATAAGCGCGACCCTCCTCAGGGGAATACATATCAAGAGACTCAGCGTGAGCTCAACTACATCTATGGGGGATCGGATGCATATGAGTTTAAGCGCAAGCTGAAGCTCACTAATCGGGACATCAATGCAGTGGTTCCGGTGACCCCCCCAATACCTACGGTGGTCCGATGTGCCGATTAAGTTCGATCGCTCGGATCACCCGGTGCACATACCGTGTCCAGGGCAATTCCCGTTGGTCGTGGATGATACGCACACGCCTCAACTTGAGATGCGTGCGCACGATTGGTCCCGATCTTCCGTCGTAGGAGAAATCTTTTGGGGGCGAGTTGTGACTTTGACGAAGGGGTGGCTAACCACGATCCAAGAACGTGACCAACAACCTCGCAATCGCTAAACCACTCCTCAATTGGTTATCAACCGTGTCAAAACACGATCGACACATTCACGAAGAACGCCCGAGCAATTCGGCGAGAATTGAAAGAGCAACGGCGAAGAAATCACTCAAGATGAATGATTCAAATGAGACTTCAAGTTTTGGGGCCAAGAGGCCTCTACAATAGCGAGAGCTAAAATCAAAATCAAAGTCTGTTGTTTCCACCCGCAAGGAGAGAATAAAACAGGTCCAATTCTGCCCCCTATTGCATGCATGCAGACTTCCTTTCCTTGCCGCCACAAAAATAGGAAGTGCCAATTTTTGTTAGTGTGCGCCATGTGCATGTCTCCCTTTGATGATGCCATAAAAATAGGAATCAAATATTCCCTTCACGTCTGAGATAAAAAGGAAGCTTCCTTGCATGTATGCCTCCATAATAATAGGACTCTTCATGGCTGAAAATAAGAGCGTGCCACACGAATTTGAATTTCTCTTCCTCTCTCTTTGCATGCAGCAAAAAAACGTTGAATCTCCCTCTCGGCAGCATCATGTGAATGTGGTACTTCATTTCTTCTGTTCTTGTAGCCCTTTATCTCTCACAATGTGTTCTTCCCAAATGCCATCACATGTAATAAATAAGCAACAACCATTAGGTAGTATCATCCGTTCCGTGATTAAATAATTCATTTGACTAAGAAACGAATTTACCTTTTGCCCGAGGCATCGTGCACAAGCACGAGTCACAGGACCTTGATATACTTGTTGTATTGGCTCTTTAGTTTGTTCAAATCCGTCTATAGGTGCTGGTGTTGTACAAGTAGAAGTGATGTCCTCATCAGTGGACCCGGTCGTTCAGGGCGTGCGGCTTCGCAAAGTCTTGGTCGATGGTGAGAGTGGACTCAACATCCTTTTCGCTAAGACCTTTGACGAGATGGGCATACCCCGGTCGGCGCTCCAGAAGACTGATGCTCCCTTCCATGGAATCATCCCAGGGACGTCTTCCGTGCCAATCGGGCATGTCTCTTTGCCTGTCACTTTTGGTACGAGAGACAACTTTCGGACAGAAATCCTCAGCTTCGAGGTGGCCGATTTCGAGACGGCATACCATGCTATCTTGGGACGGCTTGGCATTGCCAAGTTCATGGCCGTGTCGCATTACACGTACCTGGCGATGAAGATGCCGGGGCCTCACGGTGTTATCACAGTCCGTGGTGACGTCAGATTCTCTTGTCTCCTCGTCCGAGAGAATTGCGACCTTGCCCAGTCTCTAGATGCCGCGGCCGAGTTGGTCAATATTTGAGCAGCTACCGCAGCAATTCAGGACGAAGGCTAGTTGCCCGCGAAGAAACAGTCTAAGTCGGGCCTGAGGCCTGATGAAGGCGTTAAGAAGATCCCCCTCGACCCGTCTGATCCGGACAAGGCGACCTTGATTAGGACAGGGCTCAATCCGAAATAGGAAGACGCGTTCATCACCTTCCTCCAAGCAAATCGGGACATCTTTGCTTGGAAGCCATCCGACATACACGAAGTCCCGAGGGAGGTGATTGAGCACTCCTTAAATGTAAATCCCAACGCGAGGCCGATCAAGCAGCGGCTTCGTCGATTTGTGCAGGATCGGAAGGATGCCATCAGGGCAGAGATCACAAAACTCCTTGCCGTTGGCTTTATAAAGGAAGTGCTTCATCCTGACTGGTTGGCCAATCCGGTCCTGGTGCAGAAAAAGAACAAGACTTGGCGCATGTGCGTTGACTACACCGACCTCAACAAAGCATGCCCCAAGGATCCTTTCGGACTACCTCGCATCGACCAGGTGGTTGATTCCACTGTCGGTTGCGAGCTCCTGAGTTTCCTTGATGCGTACTCGGGATATCATCAGATTAGTCTAAAGGAAGAAGATTGTATCAAGACTGCGTTCATCACCCCGTTCGGAGCCTTCTGTTACATCACCATGCCGTTTGGGCCGAAAAACGCTGGAGCGACCTATCAGCGTTGCATTCAGTGGTGTTTTCACACTCAGCTCGGGCTCAATGTGGAGGCCTACGTGGATGATGTCATCGTCAAGTCTCGGGAGAAGTCTGACCTAGTCTCCAACTTGGCCGAGACCTTCGAGAGCCTTAATGCATATAGCATGAAGCTAAACCCGGAGAAGTGTGTCTTCGGTGTTCCATCAGGAAAATTACTCGGACTCGTGATTTCGTATCGCGGGATCGAGGTAAACCCGGAAAAAATTAATACCATCTTGAAGATGGAGCCCCCAAGAGTCTGAAGGATATCCAGAAGCTTAATGGATGCATGGTGGCACTTGGTCGATTTATCTCTCGCCTTGGACAGAGAGGATCACCCTTTTTCAAGTTGTTGAAGAAGCAAGACAAGTTCGAGTGGACTCCGGAAGCTCAACTCGCTTTTGAGGACCTCAAAAAATTCCTCATTACGCCTCCTGTTTTGGCATCCCCATGCCGCAGGAATCCCTTCTATTATACATTGCGGCCACGGCTCATGTGGTCAGCGCTGCAGTGGTAGTGGAACGAGAAGAAGAGGGACGCGTACAAAAGATACAACGCCTGGTCTACTTCGTCAGCGAAGTATTGGGTGAATCCAAGGTACGCTACCCACAACTGCAGAAGCTCTTGTATGCGGTTCTTATTGCATCACGCAAGCTAAAGCATTATTTTCAAGAGTATCCTATTTCGGTGGTCACATCTTTCCCTCTTGGAGATATTCTTCATAATAGGGAGGCCACCAGGAGGATTTCCAAGTGGGCAGTCGAATTGGGAGCTTTCGTTTCGGCCACACACCGCTATCAAGTCACAAGTACTCGCCGACTTTGTCGCCGAGTGGACAGAGATGCAAGCACCCCCTGTCGCTGAGGAGATCGAATATTGGACAATGTACTTTGACGGATCCCTCAGGCGGCAGGACGTGGGGGCTGGCATCGTGCTTATCTCACCAGGAGGAGAACGCTTGAGATACGTTCTTCAGATTCATTTTTCGGCTTCCAACAACGCGGCCGAGTACGAAGCTCTCATCTACGGGCTCCGCATCGCCATATCACTCGGTATTCGACGGATGGTGGTTCGCGAAGACTCTCAGCTCGTGGTGAGCTAAGTACATAAGGACTGGTCGTGCGTCAATGATAGCATGGCATCTTATTGTCAAGAAGTGCGGAAGCTAGAGGGCAAGTTTGATGGCCTTGAACTCATCCATATCCTGCGGCGAGATAACGAAGCAGCGGATGAGCTCGCTAACATGGGTTCTAGTCGGGCTCCAGTCCCCGCTGGCATATTTGTGCAAGAGCTTCATTCCTTTTCGATCGCCCTGCGCGAACAATTAACCCAGTCGGAGGAGTCCGAACCAGAGTCGACGGTCCTGGCAGTTGACTCGGATTGGACGACCCCGTTTCTGGATTTTTTACAAGATGGAAAGCTCCCCGACGACCTCGAGCAAGCCGAGCAAATCCAGTGTCGAAGCAAACCTTATGTTGTAGCTAACGGTGTGCTTTATCGGAAAAGCGCGCCGGGCATACTGCAACGCTGCATACCGGAATAAGAGGGAAAGGCGCTGCTACAGGAAATTCACTCGGGCATGTGCGGTCATCATGCCGCTTCCAACACATTGGTTGGGAAAGCTTATCACCAAGGCTTTTTCTGGCCAACCGCCGTCACAGACGCCAAGGACATTGCCCGCAAGTGTGAGGGTTGTCAATTCTTCGCCAGGCAGATACATGTGCCGGCTCAGGAGTTGCAAACAATCCCTATCACCTGGCCTTTTGCTGTCTGGGGGCTTGACATAGTCGGACCCCTTAAGAAAGCACCAGGTGGTTTTGACCATATCTTCGTCGCCATCGATAAGTTCACCAAGTGGATTGAAGCCAAACCGGTAGCCAAGGTCACGGCTGCCAAGGCCACTGAATTCTTCCGAGAAATTGTCGGCCGCTTTGGCGTACCGAATCGTATCATCACCGACAACGGCGCTCAGTTCCGGAGTGGAGAATTTCAAGATTGGTGTGAGGATGTGGGAATTAAGATTTGCTTTGCCTCCGTGGCCCATCCGCGGAGCAATGGGCAGGTCGAACGTGCTAACGGCATGCTTCTTCAAGGAGTCAAGGCACAAATCTTCGATCGGCTCAAGCCATACGCTGCGAAGTGGATGAAAGAATTGCCTGCGTTACTCTGGGGGCTCCGATCCCTGCCGAGCCACCGGGCAGTCGCCTTTCTTCCTCGTCTATGGTTCTGAGGCGGTCCTTCCGACAAAATTGCAATTTGGATCCCCACGGGTCCAACACTTCCGCGAAGAAGAGTCAGAGGACAGTCGGCTTGACGATCTCGACCGACTGGAGGAAGCTCGCGACATCGCCACAATCCGCTCAGCTAAGTACCTTCAAGGCCTACGTCGCTTTCATGGTCGTAATATACGGGACCGCGCTTTCTCTGTTGGTGATTTAGTCCTTCGGGCATGTCAAAAGAGTGGACACAAGCTCTCCCCACGCTGGGAGGGTCCCTATATTGTTGACGCAGTGACACGCCTAGGGGCTTATCATTTGAAGCGCGAAGACGGCACCATTGTTGACAACTCGTGGAACATCGAACAACTACGTCGGTGTCGACGATTCTTAACCCGGCCTACTAAGGGGTGTTGTCGGCAATGATATGTTGAATATCTATGGGGCTATGCGCAAACGTAGGATCCTGATGGTAGCACAAGAGACAGATTTATACAGGTTCGGGTCCTCAGCGGGGGAGGTAATACCCTACTCCTGTGCTCGTGGTTTGTATTATGGTGGAGAATATCGGGGTCAATGTATAGCGCCGATATTCAGATTGGATTGGAAGAAGATATGAGATACCGAACTAGGGGTGCCTGCCACCCTTTATATAGTGAAGGGGGGCAGGTTTACAGATCGGAATCCTAGTCGGTTACACGGAAGAGATTACAACCGGAAGGCTTATCTCTTCCCTTTCTTGCCGGACGGACTGGTAGTCGGACTAGGACTCGAATACTTGCTTGGCAAGCCGAGGCCCTCCGTGGGAGGCCCTCCTTCTAGATGCTTGGCGTGTTCCGGCCCATTGGGTGGCCCGCTTATTCTTCCTTCCATGGGACCCGGGGCCCATGTTATCCACAGTAGCCCCCGAGTGCTTTACAGCTGAGTTGTTGCCATTTGAAGCGTGCCGACTATGCTGCGTGGCATGCCGAGTGCTCCGAGCGAAATCTCCTTTATGCCGAGTACTCCATTAGCGTACAAGAAGCTGCAAAGGACTCATGAAAGTTCCACAGGTTAATAAGGTACCCAGCCCGACTGATCGAAGTGCTGGCTTGTGGCCCATCATGGGGCATACTAAAACATCGGGTCTGGCCGAGTGGTTTAAGAGCCACCTAGCGCTTCCCTCCCAAGATAACCCATAACACCCGGCTTCGTCATGCAAAGCTCAGCTACTGACCCTGGGGGCGTGTCATAAGCTATAAGGGTTGAACAGGTATCCGGTCCCGATTTGTGCAGCGACCGACTAGTGTCCCCAGAGGGCATACCCGCCTTTGTGTCAAGCTCATCCGAGTGGAATCCGCAGCCAATGGTGTGCAGCACGTGGGCCCAGCGGCATTCCACTGAGAACCGACTTAAGAGGTAACTCATGATATTCGATCCGACTGGTACGGAAACCGACTATGACCTGGCATGAGGCATATCATGAGTTGAGTGGTTTCGGCTGGTGCTCAATCTCCGACATTCGGTGACTGACACGTGGCCCGACTTGGGGTACACCAATTATCCAAACTAGGTTTTAATCCGAGTGGTATCTGTACCCAAAGTTTGGTATACAGCTAGCGACCCACGTGGGCCATACCCTCAGAAACTTAAGTCTTGGCCCGAATTTTTAGGCAAAAAGATAGGGTACTGATTTTCCCGCTCTGGGTGAAATTTCAGCGCCACCCTGTTTAAATAACTGAACCCAGGTCCAGCAGGTAAGGACTGCTAAACATCCTATCCACATTTTGATTTTTGAACCTTCAATTGATCTCTTCGTGTTAGGACGCCTCCAGTGATATCCCAACTGGATCGCCCAGTCGGGGAAACCAGGGTCCAGCTTCTCAGCCGCCGCCACCTCCGCAAGCCTCCACCGGCTCACCCAGGCAGGCATCTTCACCGCTCCCGAAGAGCCCACCGAAGCCTCCATCGCCCCCGCCCAGGAGCTCCCCGAGACGGACTCCTAGGAGAACGGGGGCCAAGGCAACTCCGCCGAGTCCCCAACCTGCAGGGGGAAAAGCGCCAGCCGTAGAGGAGATCCCCAGACGGTCTCCCTCGGTTCCTCCGGCCGAAGAGCCCCCGCTGTTTGCAGCATAGAGGGACCTCTCCGACAGACTGTCCAAGATCAATGATCTGGAGGAGAGGGCAGATCGTGAAGAACTCATGGAATGCACCATAAAAGGTGCCCAACGTATTCAGGTAAGTCGGAACATGACTTAGCCATCTTTGTTGAGTTGGTTCATTGCTGACCCGCCTGTCTAATTCCCAGAGGCTAGTAGATGCCTCCGAAAAGAAGACGGAATTCCTCAACCGTCTCCTCCCCCAACTTGAGAAATTCAAGGAGGTGGAGGCGAAGATTGCAGAGGTGCAGAACCAAAGCGCGGCCGAGAGACGAAAGTTGCTAGCCAACAACAAGGCACTGCAGGAGGAGAAATTCGAGCTCACCGGCTCCCTCCGAGGTAAGTCACTCTTACTGTCTTACATTACGCAAGAATCTTACTCGGATTGCTGTTTGCTATTCTTGTAGTTGATTCCTGTCTTGTGTTGCAGCGCGAGACACCAAGATCGCCAATCAGGATGCCACCCTTGCCGCACTTCGGGAGGAGTTGAAGAAATCCCAAGACCGCTGTGAAGCCTTGGAAGAATCTTCGGGCCTGTTTGGTTCGTTGCCTAAGCGAGCCACAACTAAGCTTAGGCGCGCCACACTCGCTTAGGCGTGCGTTTGGTTCGTGACTAAGCTTAGGCTTGCCACAGTTCCTTAGCCAAGTTTTGTTCTTTTGCCATACAATTTTCTTGCCTAAGCTTAGGCGGTAAAAACGAGCGCCTCAACTTAGGCGCACGAGCTCGTCCGTATGCTTGCGTATACGTCGACGTATACGTGTTGACCTAATTATTTAACTATTTTAGCAACATCAGCCAGTGATAATCTGATAATTGACAAGGAGTTATATTGATATATAGCCTAATAGCAAGGGTTCATCACTCATGAGCATTAGCAAATAGCAACTAACAAGCAATGAGTTTGTTTCAATATAACATAAAATTCAGCCACTACTCCACTAGAAAACGGTTCAATGCATATACAATACAACCATACAACAATACAAGCATATAAAGTTCAATACAAAAGAAAATAGGGACTTTACTCACTTTCGTAATAAGATATAGATACTAACATTACACACATATATCACAATAGCAAATACTTATGTTCAACTAAAGCAGATTTGAGTTAAGTCACCATACATTAAGGGCGTGTTTGGTTGGGTGGCTCCAGCGTGGCCCGGTTCACGCGAGCCACCCAACCGGTGTTTGGTTGCCCGAATCGCGCGTGAGAGCCAGGCCGACCAATGCAATTTCACTGTGCTAGTTCGGCGCGGGAACGCACTTTGCGGCAAGTTTCCGTGGCAAAGCCAAGACAAGACTGGAAGACGCCACGCCACAATGACCACGTTAATGACCACTAACAACTCAAGTCGGTTCTTCTACTTCAACTTTTCATTCTTTAAATTTTTTAAAAATTCAAACAACATCCAAATTCAATGAAACAAAAATAATGGAACAAGTAGATTCAAGTACAAGGTATAAAAAATTTTCAGATTTTTGAATTTTCATTTTGTTTTCAAATTTCTTGATTTTCTAGTATTTGTTTTTTAAATTTTTTTTTGTTTTTGAATTTTTTTGTTCCAAGATTGTTGTGGGTGTCACCCCACCAAACGTAAAAATGTTGCCCGATCGTGATTCCGCGCACCTAAGACTGACTCAATGAGACTCTCGTGTCTCTCTGGTGGCTCTCATGGTGGAAGGAACACTACACTTGGGCTCAAGAATCTGTCTATTATTCTGCGTCGTCCTCCCTTAAATAGGGGCGGGATTGTCTGGCGCCATGCAATGGCGGTCTCTTTTCTTATAGACCCCACCAAGGACTCGGGTCATTTCTCACTATTTTACATGCTTTGCCCCCACCGCCTCACGCAAGGGCATCGGATCATCCCGCAACACATTAGCTATACTCTTTACGGCTTTGCCCTCCTAAAAGACCACCATCTGCGGGTCATAAGGGTATTACACCCAGCGGCGATTCTGCACGATCATGCCCACGACATTCATTGGTACCACGACAAGGCGTCGAGACTTGTCGGCGTGTCTGCTTGCCCATACTGCTGCGGCGGTGACGTTCGCTCCGCCACCCTTCGATTCCGCCCTCTTCCTTGATTCATCGGACGTCGGCTCATGAAGCTTCCGGCTTAGGCTTGCTCCTCGTTACGCTTCCGCTCCGCTTAGCCCGCGTGTGCTCGCGCTCCGCCCACGTCCTTCACCGCCTGCTCATGTTATCCACAGCTTCGCGCCCTTCGCCGCTCCGTCCTCAGCTTCGCGGGCCTTGCACGAGCTTCGCTCCGCCGTTCCTGGCCTCCGCGCTCTCTCCCTTAACGTGTCTCGGCCGCCCTGAAAAAACAAAGAAGAGGGGGGCGGGGGTACGGCGGAGACGGACCCTTCCTTCGCTCCCAAGTCCGAGGGGGTACCTATCTCTGGCCTACAACAGGAGCCCCTCATGGTTGAGGGCTTGCTTCGCCATGCCCTTGGCCATGCCATAGATAGGCCTGAGTCCTGGTACTCTCTCGGGCATGTGGAGCGAGTCTCCCTTTTAATGGGCGCCTGACGGTTGCGCTTCCCGAGGCCTCGGGGCGCGCTCGCCACGGTGGCACGCGCCCGTTGGTCGTCGGCCGAGTCACGCCGCCGGCCCATTCGCATGTCGTGATTACTCATTACGACTCTTGGGGTTCGCGCCGGCTAATCGCCCATTAAACCAAGATTGCAAGACGCCTCCTCCTTTTGCGGGATTGGCGCCAGGTGTAAACATCGAGGGCTAAGGCTAGGCGCGCCTTCCCCTTATAACCACGGGATCCTAGGGGTGATGGGTTCGGTTTCTCTTGGCTTTCGTCCCCGGCTCCTTCTTTTCGTTTTCCTCCATTCCGCCGCGCCCGTGTTCGGCTCGCTACTCTCTCCTCTCACCGATGGCCCCCCGCCGTGCGCCGCAAGTGAAGCCGGTCCTGAATGAGGAGGATGCTGCCGCGTTGTCCCCGGCGTTGGGGAGCTCGTCCCTGGGGCCAGACGACCTGGATGCTCTGTCGGCGGAGTTTGGCGTTCACCGCTCCTCCATGCGAGCCCCAGGTCGGGAGGAGACGCCCCGCCCTCGAGCCGACGAGGCGGTGGTGTTCGCTACTTTCTTGGAGGCGGGGCTCCATTTCCGCCAGCCTGGTGGTGGTGGAGGTGATGCGATTCTTTAGGCGTAACTCTCACGGACGCCTAACGCCATCGTCTGCATGGCGGTGTTGATTGGGCTTCCGCCCCGCTCTCGTCATCTTGGCCGGGCGCGTGTTCTCTCTCATCGAGGACACTTTCTGGCAGCCCAAACAACAAAAGGCCGGCGACGGGGGTCAGTGATCCTGCTTCGGATCGCTGAACTTTCAAACGAAGCGCCCCCTGCTGAAGGAGATCCCCGTCGCCGCCGCCAAGTGGAAATGGGAAGCCACCGATGCGTTAGTATTACCAAGCTCTCGACGGCTTGGACTTGCCTCTCCGCACTACCATGGGCCCTGTGCGAGCGATCCGGTCGCCCAACCTGGAGGCGACAGCGGAGGAGGCGCCACTGTTGTGGGTGTCACCCCACGAACAGAAAACAGGGCTGCCCCCGATGCGCGATTCCGCGCACCCAAGACAGCTCAATAAGACTCTCGTGCTCTCTCTGGTGGCTCGCGCGGGTGGAAGGAACACTACACTTGGGCTCGAAGAATCTGTCTATTATCTGCGTCGTCCTCCCCTTAAATAGGGACGGGATTGTACAGCGCCATGCAATGGCGGTCTCTTTTCTTACAGACCCCGACCAAGGACCTGCGGGTCATTTCCTCATCACTATTTTACATGCTTTGCCCCCCACCTGCCCTCACGCAAGGGGCATCGGGGTCATCCCGCAACACATTAGCCATACTCTTTACGGCTTTGCCCTCCTAAAAGACCACCACTGTGGGTCATAAGGGGTATTACACCCAGCGGCGATTCTGCACTGCATCAGGCCCACCGACATTCATTGGCACTCGACAAAGCGCCGACTTGTCGGCGCGTCTGCTTGCTTGCCTCGCCTGGGCGGTGACGTTCGCTCCGCCACCCTTCGATTCCGTCCCTCTTCCTTGGATTCATCGGACGTCAGCTCCACGCGAGCTTCTCGGCTTGGGCTTGCTCCTCGTTCTGCTTCCGCCGCTCCGCTTAGCCTCGCGTGTGCTCCGTGCTCCGTCCACGTCCTTCACCGCCCCGTCTGTGTTATCCACAGCTTCGCTCGCGCCCTTCGCCGCTCCGTCCTCAGCTTCGCCGGGCCTTGCACGAGCTTCGCTCCGCCGTTCCTGGCCTCCGCGCTCTCTCCCTTAACGTGTCTCGGCCGCCCTGAAAAAACAAAGAAGAGGGGGGCGGGGGTACGGCGGAGACGGACCCTTCCTTCGCTCCCAAGTCCGAGGGGGTACCTATCTCTGGCCTACAACAAGTATTTTTTAAAAAAATTTTAATTTCACTTTTGATTTTACTTTCTTTATTTTTAATTATCCTCTTTTAAATTTGTCAATCCCACTTCCCTCCTAGTGCAGCCAACCAAACAACATCTCTACGCAGCCTATTCAATCTCATACAACCAACCAAACAACATCCCCTTTCATTACCTCAGCCTGTCTCACACCAGCCTGGCTGAGCTCATACAGCCTGACTGAGCTCATACGGCAACCAAACAGCCTCTAAAACACAGACTTAAGAATCTGGCTCACCCCCACTACCTTAGCATGCACAAAGTAAAGACAACGTTGACTACGACAGATGCTTTAGATTCTTTCCTAAACCTCCAGCCATGATAATATGAGATTCGTTAGCCAACATAAATCCACAGGTAAACTAAGGCTCTGTTTTTTTGTGCTTTTGCATTGCGTTGCGTTTGCGTTTGCGTGGCGGGAAGTCGATTACCTTTGATAATGGCTCGGACAGCGCTGTGCGTTATTCCCGCAAGCATCCAAAAGTCATCGGGCAGGCCGTCACATGGCGGATTCGAAGCTCGAGCCGGAGCCTCAATTATTGACCCCAAGCGGGGTTGCTTATCCCACACGCGGGGCGGAGACCGACCAAACTTTTCCCCATTCCGCCTCCGTCGCCTCCACCTCCCTTCGGCCGCGCCGTCGCCCCTAGCTCCCACGGCCACCCCCGTCGCCTCCACCTCCCTCGGCCGCCCCCCTCACCTCCACCTCCCTCTGCCGCCCCCCGTCGCCTCCACCTCCCTCCACCTCCTCCTTGGCCCGTCGCCTCCACCTCCTCCGCCGCCCCGTCGCCCCTCGGCCGCCTCCTCGGCTCCACCTCCTCTCAGCCCCCCTCGCCTCCACCTTCCTCCGCCGCTGCTGCGTCGCTTAGCCGAGTCGAGTCCACCTCCTCCGGCGCCCGTCTCTCTTCCGCCGCCGTCGCCTCCACCTCCTCCCATGGCCCGTCGCTTCGCCCGTCTCCTCGGGCTCCCTCCGCCATGTTGGCTCCCCTAGGCGGCGCCGAAGGCCGTAGGGAACAATCTTCAACTGCCCGCACATCTCAAGCTCTGGCGGTTAACGCGCGTCGTGGTGGCTCGCCCGGCTAAATCGTCGGTCTGTTGCAGATCTCGGCGTCACCGTCGAAGAGGACTCTGTTGCCCGCCGCCAAGAGGTCAAGGACGCCGCCTGCTTTCCCTCAGACTACGTCGCCTAGGCAAGCAGGCTCGTCACCCGGACTGAAGGGGTCACGGCCGTCCCCTGCTTCGCCACCGCCGACTTTGCCTCAGGCCACTGCCTCGTCACCCGGCCCCGCCGCCTGCACCCATAGCCGATTGAGGGCGGCTCGACAGGTAACAAATTTGCATTTTTCCTTTCCACATATTTGTTTGTCAATTCCATTGCCTCACTGCGTGTAGTTGTCGCTGGCCATGGCGCCTATCAAATGGACGACCGAGCTCACCGCCTTCTTTGTCCAATGCCTCGTTGACGAGTGCCGTGCGGGCAATAGGCCACACAAAACTATCAACGACGTTAGCAAGCAGAACATACTGCAGCGGATGAGTGACTTCTACAACCGCACTGTGGAATGGCCCATGTGCAAGAACAAATGGGACCTCATGAGAAAGCAATGGCAAGCATGGCGCACCCTAACAAAGATGAGCGGCCTTGGAATCAACCCTGACACCCACGTCATAGAAATGCCAGATGCTTGGTGGGATGTCCAAATTGCGGTATGTACAACGTCCCAACATCTATATGTTTTGTTTGATCTCATATAGCACTAGTTTGTCTCCAGTGTTCGTACTGTATACTGTCCTGTATTTGGTAATCAACTTGTTCACACTGTTTGTATGGTTTGTCTCTATGTACCTCGTGTTATCATGTGCATGTTCATGCCCAGTACGATTGGTTTGGTTAACATGGATCAACTGTTTGGCTTTCTAATACGGTTACAAGGAATAAGTGAGAAGCAGTTAGCATATTTTATTACATGTCACTTGTACATATAGTAATTTAGAAATTGGCCCGTGTAATGAATTGTCCATGTTTGGAGTGACAAATTTTGAAATATTCCATGTAATTAAGGTTCCCGTCTCTATGTCCCTACTCTGTTCACTTCTTGCGGCTGGACATGTTTAATGACAATCCACATTTCTGCATCTTGAATGATGATCAATCGACATGACGCATAGGCAGCATAAGCTTTGTAACAGCTGTAGCTGATCTTTCAAGGTTTTGATTTGCATGTTTGTGAAGGTGTGCGTCCTGTGATGTACATTGAACAATTTATTAATGAACTTACAGTGATTATTCCAAAAAAATAACCATCTTTCGGCTGAGGTTGCATGTTTAGTTATCACATGTCATCGATGTTTCTTTCATTCATGTAGTAACATTTGGTAATGCCACCTGGTATCTGACATATGGTCTTCTTTTGTGGCTCTGTGTCATGTTTATTTCCTGTTTTATACATGCACTGCTCCATTGTCATGTTGCATGCACTGCTGCATATTCATGTTTATTTCCTAACACGGGCTAACAGGATGTGCTCCACCTTCTGGGAGAAGCCGCTGCAATTTGAGGCGGAATTGGACTTCATCTTTGCAAAACTAGACCCGGTGAATGTTGGGCCGTGGACTGTGGGTGGACACGAGGGGGGACGGGCTGGAGTGCCCACACAGTACGTGTACAGCAACAATGAGGACCAGGACATGGCGACCCCCCCGGCCTCACAGCGTCTGCCTTCAGTTGTCATGCGAGGACCTGGTTCCTCGTCGGGGAAAAGGCGCCGTGCAAGTAGTGGGAACCTGTCCACGGCCTTCTGGGACGACTACGATGACTGGCGTGAACGAAGGAAACAATGACAGGAAGCGGAAGGACACCGCCCCTAAGCTCCCTCAATGAGTGCAGATAACATATTGTATGAGCAGATGATGCAGGAGTTGGTTGATGCAGGCGTTGAGATGGCGTCAGAAGTGTACCTTATGGCGGCGGAGGTGTTGTACGATCGTGCGCGTTGGGGTGCCTACCGTCCTCTGCGTACCCTTGATGCAAAGATAAGATATATCAGATTCATGTATAGTAGGCTTCCAGGGATTGGCCCTCCCAGCAGTGCTCCACCCCCCTTTTGATATGAGAGGGGTCAAATTTGTGTTGTAACGGCAGATTTTTATTCATGTGCATTTGAGTGACCTAAGTACTTTTCATGTTATTCGTACGTACACTGCATTTGTTCTATCAATGGATTGAGATGGTTGAACTCTTTAATGTGGCTATAATATTTGTTTCATGCATAATGTTGTATATCTTGTGCGATCCTATATTGAGCTAAGGGAAGGGTTGTCATTTTAATTGTTGTAGGAATGGACCCGTGGGGATATGATGATATAGATGAAGAAGAGTTGGAGGAGTTGTTCCAAATTTATTCATACATCGAAGAATCTGAGGAAATGCACTTCACTGCCCGAAGGCAACGCCGCGTAATCCATTGTGCGGGTAGTGCATGGGTGCATAACCTACTCCAAGATGAAGAGCAATGCTATGATACTTTTAGGATGACAGCTCAGCAGTTTATTTATCTACATCAGACTCTGGTGTCACGATATGGACTTCAGGCCACAAACCACGTAAGCTCAGAGGAATGTCTAGCAATATTTCTATATATTGTGTCTGGGCCTCATAGCAATCGTAATACTGCAATACGTTTTGGACATTGCAAGTCCACAATTAGCCATAAATTTAGGCATTGCTTATATCGTGTTTATAACCTTGGCGTGGACATAATAAAGTCTGTAGATCCTACTTTCTCTCAAATGCATCCGAAGGTTAGCCAAAGCCCATTTTACCCATGGTTTAGTAACTGCATCGGGGCGATAGATGGCACCCATATTAGACTGCAGATTAGCGCAGAAAGAAACCAGACATTTATAGGAAGGCATGGGGTGCCCACCTTCAATGTGTTGGGAGTGGTGGACTTGGATTGCAGGTTTATTTTTGTTTGCTCTGGAAGACCTGGCTCTCATCACGATGGAAAAGTGTTGGGACAAGCACTAGTGCACTATGGGAACGCTTTCCCACGTCCACCAGGCGGTAAGCCAAGCAACAAAAATCTTTCGTTTAATGTTATTCGCTTGTAATGGTTCCTGACAGGTGTCATTTAACATTGCAGATAAATTTTACCTGGTCGACGCCGCATATGGCAATAGGCCAGGTTTTTTGGGCCCTTATAGAGGTAACCGGTACCACATCCAACACTTTAGGCATGGACATGGCCCTACAAATGAGAAGGAGCTTTTCAATTGGAGGCACGCACAGGTTCGTGTGACGGTCGAGCGGGCTTTTGGGCAGCTAAAAAATAAGTTTAGAATCCTGAAGAGCATTCCAAACTATGGATTGAACATGTCAAATAGAATAGTTGTCGCATGTATTGCCCTGCACAATTTTATTAAGGACACCAGAGGCGACCACGGAGGTGATTGGAGTGCAGCTTCAAATAACGATGAGGAGGCAGAACCTGACCTGCCAGACTTGGAACATCAAGCCTCGTCTGGTGCGGACTCAGCATACATGACGTCCGTGCGAGATATGATAGCTCAAGGAATGGCGTCTGTGCATTTTTGAGTGTGTATTTCTAGTGTTGTAATAGGCCCGAACGCAGTTATGTAATGATGTACGGAACATTAGTTATATGTTAGAACTGCAATATGTATTCATGTACATTGGTTACCGATTTTGTTAGTACGGTAATACAAATTGCGGTGTAACCGTGTAATACGCAGCTGGAAATGAGTTGTTAATACGTTCGGGCGGATTCATGTTTGTATGGTTTAAAATCACAGTGAGCTATTACGCCTTGTAAAGGAATGGGGCAGGAGCGAGCAGATAATTATGCAATATGATTGCAATACGCGAGTCCGATGGTGCCATGTGCGTGTGTTGCTTCAGCTTGATACACAGCCAATTCATGGCGTCAAACACGAGGCCGCATGGATTGGACAGGCAAAAGCCCATCGTCCCACTTGCTTCCCTCCGCAGGTCTTCGGTCCGTGATGGAGCGGCCACGCGTGTGCCTCCACCTCCCTCCGGCCCGCAACGATCGCATTAATGGCGCGCCGTTTCTTAGCTGGAGCCCCTGCGGCCAAGCCGACGTCCTTGGCGCGAAGCTGAACAAAACGCAAACGCAACACAACGCAAACGCACAAAAAAACGGTGCCGAAACTATGGTCAAAGAATGTGTATTCAGATGGAACACATTCAATTACCTTAACTGATGTCAAAAGGCCGTCCTCCAAAAGACTGGACTCATAGACAACATATATAGTGGAAAAAATCATTATCACCTCTACCCATGGTCCATGGAGAGCGAGCAAGATGAACACACACAAGTAAAAGTGAAAAACTAATCCTTTCTCTGAAAATCAAATTGGCCACTCAGATCTGGTGCCCATCCTACAAGGTTGACTCTTACGCACACACATATCATCAAGAACATCACAGAATCCATAAAATTTATGCAGGAAAATGAAGAAAGGAAAGGCTCATGCAGTAGCAGATCTTGACGGATGGGGATGCACCAGCGAGGTGCACGCGCACGCCAAGAGGAGCAGCAGGAGCGAGGACGAGGAGAGGAGCAGACGGGAGTGAGGAGGACGCAAGAGCAAAGCGGCGGCGAGCAGCGGCCGCTCCGCTGATGGCGGCCGGGCGGCTCCGTCCCGTCGGTGGCGGTGAAGCGCGGTGGTGGCGGCGGCGGCGGCGCTCCGTCGGTGATGGCGGCGTGGAAGCCTCGCCTCCGTCGATGGCGGCGGCGGCGCGTGGTCGCGGGTAGTGCCCTTGCGGCTCGCCTTTAGCCGAGACCGATTGAGAACGAGGAGGAGCCGCTCGAGAGTGAGTAGGGTGGAGGATGGGCGGGCCGGAGGACACTCGTCGCCGAGGCTTAGGCGGGCTTGGGTCGCCGCTTTGTGGATCGCTAGTCTTTGGTGCCTATTCGGTATCATCCATTTACCTATATACCGAATATCCAGATTCAAATCCAGATCCGTCGGATACCACCTTCTTCAGATCCGATCCCATATCTGAATAAAGTATCCGAATCCAGATCCGAATTCCTGTCGGATAGTGCTTTTCGGATATGGGTCGGGCTTTAGAAGGATTCGGTCTCGGATCAGACGGATATTTCCTGTCTCTTTTGCACCCCCACGAGTGGGGTACAACAAGGGCCCGGGCATAGAAGGACGTCCGGGCGGCCGCGAACCAGCGGTGGGTGGTGTGTTGGGGGCGGCGAGGCGGCATCCGTGCCACCGCCACCTCGGTCGCGGGGACAGATAAGGAAGGTGGGCTGGAATTAGCCGGGGGATCGATGGCGAGGTCGTGCGGTTAGGAGTCGGGTGTGGCGGCTTAGACGAGGAAGGAGCCCCACTCAACCCGACTTGAAGACCGTGCAGGGCGCCGCGCCATCGCGGAGGACACCGTCGACGTGGAGATAGGGGAGGAGTCGGCCGCTCCGGTGGCGGCGGAGTCGGAGGGTCGGTGTCGCCGAGGCTCGAACCAGGGAGGGTTCGTAGCTGCTTCAAGTCACTTTTTTTTAAGGAAATCTCCTACTTCTTTATTAACTGAAAGGGAGTACACCCAAATTACAATTAGAAACCTGAAAAAATCAGGATTTTTAATTACTTGCCCCCCAATTCGATGGGCAATTTTTTCTTACCCCTCAATTCGCTGCCTCTTAATTATTTGCCCCCGGTGCTGCGAATTGCTTTATTATTTGCCATTTTGGTCGTTTTTCCCCTATTTCACGTTTTTCCCATGCGCCCGGACCATTTTGCCCCTCTAACCTGGTTCAACCGAACCCAAATAAAGGCCAGCCCCGATCGAACCAGTTCCTGTTTCTTCTCCTCCCCAAAACCGAGCTAGCTAGAGTTTGTGGCAGCGACAGCAGACGGTGCGACGGCGGGCGACAGACATTGACGGCGCGATGGTGGGCGACAGACGTTGACAGTGACGGCGATTGCTTCAGTCCTCCTAAGGCAGTGGGCGATAGCGACAACGGCGTCAGCGGGCCTTGCGGCGGGCAACGGTGGCGAGGAGGCGACTGTAGACGATAACTGCTGCTTCGGCGGGGAGCTCAGCGGCGACGATGACTACTGCGTGGATGGGAAGCTCATCGGCGGCAATGATTGCGGCGTCTTGCGAAGCTCGAGGCAGCTGCTTTGCATTCGGGCAATCTTGAGGTTTGTAACATGCACTGTTGTTATTGATCTGTGAAGATTCAATTTCAGGTTCATTGCAACATGCATTGTTGTAACATCCACTGTTGTGGAAGCCTGTGTGTTGTTGGTATTCAGTTTCTGAACAATGTGAAGATTCAATTTTGTTGCCCCTTCACAGGTACTGACCTCTGCCAATGTAATTAGTGTTGTTATTGATCTCTCACTGTAAAATCTCTGTCAATGTAATTTTAACTTTGTTGGCTATATTTGTGGGCTTAAAGAATTCTATATGGGTTTAAAGAATTTTGTGTTACGTATATTTGTGGGCTTAAAGAATTCTGTATGGCTATATATGTCTGCATATGTTATGTCATTTTCAGATATTCTAATAGAATTCAAACAGATACTAAATGTCCAAAATTTTAACAGATGGTGATAAGAGCTCTTAAACATATGCAGAATTCAAACAAAATTAGAACAGATAGTACATGTACAGATTTCAGGTTCAAACATATTGAGAACTAATATGTCCATAGCCCATACATGTCCAGAATTGAAACATGTCTGTAACCCATACATACATGTACAGAATTGAAACATGTCTAGAATTGAAACAGAAAATACATGTCTAGAGTTCAGATTGAAACTTAAAACATGTCTAGAATTGAAACTTAAAACACGTCCATAATCAACGTAGTTATACATCCAAGGCACTTAAAAATGCATAAAGAGCCTTACAAAAGGAATGAAGCTTCATCATTTGTTCAAGCATGTTTAAGAGGCATACATGTCCAGGTCAGAGGCATACACATCCAGAAGCATACATGTCCACATCAAAATACTGTTTTTGGTGCCCTAGCAGCATACATAAGCATACAAAATACTGTTGCATATGGCCATAGCACAATTTTCACTTTTTCTTCTTTGGAGTGAGCTTCTTGAATGCTGCTTTCTTTGCTATCCTAGGTGGTCTAGCCCTTGGAGGAGTGGTCATCTGGCTACTACCTTCACCGGCTACTCTCTTCCTTAGAGACTTCCTTGGAGGAGTGGTCATCTGGCTGCTGCCTTCACTGGCTACTCTCTTCCTTGAGGACTTCCTTGGAGGTGTGGATGCCATAGCAGGTGCTGCCTTCTTTTTTGATGCTCTCTTCCTAGAGATTTTTAAAAAAGTGCAGTTAGTTATAAGCAATATTAATTACCATAGGTTATAAGCAGTTTTTTCGTATATGGATGCAAGATGCAATAGCATATTTTTACCTTTTCTTTGTGCCATTCAAAGGGCATTTTGCTGATGTTTGCCTATGGCCCAAGCCAACACACCCCTTGCACTTCACTTGCCATTTGCCTTTAGACCTTGTTTTCTCCAAGCATCCCACATATCTACTCTTCCTTTGTCTACTTGTTGTCCTCTTCTGCACAGGAGCCAAGACAGTGAAACCTATGTCTGGATCAGTCCACTGTGACTTGTCTATTAGCGAAGGAATAATCCCAGCATATACAAGCCTGAAGTTCTTCACCGAGTAGTAATGGCTGAGATAGTCATCCATCCTCACATTTCTCTTTATACCAAGGAATGCCAATGCATGGGCACATGGCTTCCCAGAAATTTGCGACTCCCTACATGTGCACTCATGTTTATCAAGCTCAACCACATGCCTACACAATAGCAAGTCCTCATTAATGTCAGTGACCTCTGCTGTTTGGGAGCCACCTTCCTCTACCTTCAAATGAGCAACCTCTCTAGTCATTGCATTCAGCTGATTAACCACAGCTGGTAGCATGCAACCTTCTCCATTAGGAAGACTTTCACCTATCTTCCTCCTTCTATGATAAAGCTGCATAGTCCTTGACCTAATAGTGTCTGCACGTTCAGCAACTGGTAAATCTTTGATGTCCTTCACCCAAGCATTCCATGATTCTGCCAAGTTGTTGGTTACATAATCACATTTTGTATGTTCACCAAATCTGCATCTCATCCAAATCATGTTATGGTATCTCTGTAACCAAGGCGTAACATCAGAACTTCCATTAGCAACCTTGGCCATATAGTGCCGAAACCTATCTTCCCTAAATGCTCTAGTAGCTGGCCACATATTCCCAAAAACCGGACCTTGGAACTTTTTTTGGAAATTGTCCATGAGATGCCTAAAACACTCCCTATGCTCTGCCCAAGAAAATTCAGTCCTAACTACATTCTCTAATCCTTTGCAAGCATCTGAACTGATAGCTATGTGTTGTGTTTTACCGCCTATTGCTTTTGTTCAGTTGATGCATAAACGAAGTCCAGTTTTCTGTGGTTCCCCCATTGAAAAGTCTGAAGGCAACTGGATACATCCAGTTGTGCCCATCATGGGGCGTGGCAGAAGCAAGATGGCCATTCCATCTACCATTTAAGGCTGTACTATCAATGCTCAAATATGGCCTACACACATTTACAAACCCATCTATGCTAGGTTTGAAGCAACAAAAGAATATTTGAAAATACACTTTATCATCATCTTCTTGCACAGTAACCTCTACAACACTACCAGGAATTTTCTTCTTTACCTCAGCTTTGAACCTAACAAGAATATGGAAGCTCTCTTCCCATGAACCATAGATCTAATCAAGGGCCTTCATCTTACCTTTATATGTGTTCCATACCCAAAAGTGCATTTATGCCTCTGCTGTAAGATCTGTTGCAAGTCCTTTGGTCCCAAGCTTTGATTTTCTTTCAATAAATGGACTGCCTTCTCTGCAACCTAGTGGTAAGAAACCATCTTTGTTACTTGTCTTGCAGTAGAAGGACATAAGTGAGCTTGCTCATTCAATGTAACCTGAAAGACAGATGAAAACATAATTAGTACAATTGCAATGATATAACCATACTAATATATTTTAGCCCATCACTATTATTCAATCTGGCCACAATAGCCCATGGACATTCAGGTGCCATGCAATAGCCCCTGAACCTACCAGGATCAGACTTTTAATGCCATCTGGCCTGTCAGAGGACTCTCCAGTACCGGTTCGTGTTACCAACCGGTACTAGAGGGAACCATGAACAATACTGCAGCTAAAAAAAATTAAGAACCGATACTGTTTCTCGCTACAGTACCAGTTTAAATCCATCTAGTACTATTCCGCCAGTATTTTTGCTTGTTTCTGTAGTAGGGTGCTTTGCTAGATTCTTGCTCCAACTTGGCATATTACGCAATATGGTTTTATATGGAGTACTATATAGCCTAACACTATATCCGGTCACATATTAGTGTAGTGATAGGGTTAGGAGTAAAATAGGAGTATAAGAGACGGAGATGTAGGGATTATGTAGGAAAAATAGAGTAATTATTGATCAAATAGTGGATGAATATAGTGTTGAGATATGGCTAGCTAGGATAGGGCCACAACAGGACTAATTAACTAGCCTTCTGCCTTTCACGGTAAACCTTTCTAATTTAGGAATACTAGCCGACCCTATACCGTTCCATCCCAAATAAACGGTACAGCTACACGACAACTCTCTCGCCTTCCTCCCGCGTGCCGTGCAGCACCGCCTCCCCCCCATGGCAGCTTCCTCGCCTCCCGCCTCTTGCCTTCCTCGCCTTCCAGGTTCTCGTGTTGCGCTCGCCGTCGCGCGCCGACCACGAGCTCAAGACGCCACCGCGTCCCTGCAGCTTCCCTCCTGCAACAGCCGTAGCTCGATGTTGCCGCCGCCGTCCGCTAGCTTTGACTTGTACACCGTGCAGTAGCTCGCGGGGGACACGCACTACCGGCCCAGCGGTGCGATGTTGAGCGTGGCGAGGAGCGACGAGGCATTTTCGATGATGGCCAGCGTGTTGCTCGTCAGCTCCTTGCCAGACTCCATGGCGCTCCTCATCTTCGTCTTGAGGTCGCCCGTAAATGCACGCTCCTGGTGCGTGATTACCGTGCTCAGCCACACCCGGAGCTGGTAGCTGCGCTTGGTGACCCCGTCCATGCCACCGGCATCGATGTTCCTGACCATGCAACAACTAGGTACGAACAAAAATTTGAGTTTAATGTTCAGATCTAGAACATTTGGTTACAATTTTGTTGGGAAGGATTGATGTGTTGATACCTAATAGGGGGAATCGGTGTGTTGATTTGTGTTTGTCTTCAGATCTGAGATTCTAGTTGCAAATTGAAATGGAGATTTTTTTTTGTGTCTCATGTGTTTTTATTGATGTGCCATGTGTCTCAGTGTATCGTGTTCCTCGGTGTCATGTGGCTCAGTGTGTCGTGTCTCAGTGTATCATGTGTCTCCGTGTCTCAAGTGCCTCAGTGTATCGTGTCTCAAGTGCCTCAGTGTATTGTGTCAGTGTCACGTGCTTTAGTGTATCGTGTCTCAGTGTATCATGTCTCAGTGTATCACGTGTCTTGGGTGTCTCAAGTTCCTCAGTCTCTCGTGTCTCAGTGTCTCACGTGTCTCATGTCATCATGACACACAAGTCGACACACAAGTTTTTTTGTCTTTATCCTATACCGTCCAATCAGGATGGTACGGTATACCGTCCAGTAGTGGCCTCCTTTCTAATTATGTGTCTCAAACATCTAATGAACCGTATTGGACACCCCAAATAGGACCAACACTTGAGATTGCCTAAAAAGAATTTTGAAATACACTATGTAAAAATCACACAAAGGTGATGAGTGATAACCGTTATTTATAAACAGGACTTCTTATAACCCGTCGGTAGTATCTAGTTGATGAATTCTGGATGCATAAAAAAAACAAAAAATTATCTTGGCCCTGGTCTAACATTGTTGTTGGGCACATATTGCTCTAGTAGTAGGGTTTAGGTGTATAATGTGAAGAGATGGAGATGTACGAATCATTTAGGAGTGAATAGCATTGGGATATGGCTAGCTAGGATAGTGTTTAAGGCCAACTCCAGCGGTTTTTCCAAACCCCATCTCTATCCTCCGTGCTGGGGATACTCCACCCCGCGGCCCCTCTCGCATGCCCCATCTCCTGAACAGTGTTGGTCCTTCTCCTACCTCGGTCCCCAAATCTTCCCTAGGAGAGGCGAGTGGCGGTTTCCTTGGCGCCGCTGGGACGAAGTGGGCGCCGCGCGACCGAGTACCGACGGCGCTCTGGGAAATCGCTTTCGGGGAGGAGGGGGACGGCGATCCAAATCCGGTCTTGCCCGATTCGAGCTCGTCCACGGGTCGGTGGTCACCTTGGGGAGGTTTGCCCTCTCTCGATCTACCGTTGTGTTCGTCGCCGGTGCCGTCATGCTGCTCCGTCTCCTCCCCGTACTCCTTCGCTTCTTCCTCCTCCGCGTAAAATCCTTCTTCGTGTGTGCCTTCGAAATCCTAGCCATACTGTTTCCGTGAAGGGTTTGGATTGAAACCCTAGAACTCACTTGTGTGCGATGCGAGCCGCTGGAGGGCAATGGGGTAGCGCCTTCCGATTTGTGCGGTGGTTGGGACGGCATGCTTGCTCGCCGATGCCAAGTCGACCACATTTTCTTAATTGCTTGGTTGTGACGGGATGCTTGGTTCCATGGCGTTTGGGCCTGCTATGTGATGAATGCTGCTAGCTGGTGTCGATTATTTCGGTTGGGACATTTCCATGACTTCGATCTATGATGAACGCTGCTCTGTGATGAATTAGATTGCACACATTGCATTTTGGGCTAATATGGCAGAACATTGCATATTGTTACTTGGTTCTGTGGATTGCAAATCTAGCTGAAATTGGAAAAAAAATGTGAACTATTGATCTATGATGTCAATACACCTTTGACTTTGGCATCTACAAATTTTGTTTGGTTCAATTGAGTCATACATTGCTCTGTTCAAATATGGTTTGAATCTATCTGGCCAACCTCTAACTTGAAGATTATTTGTTGAGTCCTACATTGTTGAGTCATACATTGCTCTGTTCAGTCATACATTGTAGAGTCACACCTTGTTAGTTACCCATTGTTTTGTTCAGTCATACATTATTTTGTTCATTGGAGGTTATTATTTTGATTCTATCTTGCCAACCTGTAACAATATGCATTATATTTGTTCTGTTCAACGGAAAAAAGGCAGAACCTTGGCATGTGGATTTTATTTACTTGTTGTTCAATGGAAAACTGAAATGGACTGGAAGTTTGCTTGTAGAATGCACTCTTATTTGCGGTTCAATTGCAGTCATGCTTGTCATTTGTTTAGGTTTTTTATGTTTAGTTTGTGCCAGAACTTGGCATCCACAATTTATGCTTCTTTGTTGAATGCAAAACTTCAGTGAACTGTATTTACTTGAGATTACCCCTAGACACTACCAACTGAGCAAATAACCTGTAACTTGGCATGTTTATTTTATTTGTTATCTTTACTGCAAAACTGGAAAAAACTGGAAACTGCCAGACCTTGTCATATTCACTTTAATAGTGCATCTCACTTTAGCTTATATGTTTTGTTTACCGGTACCTTTTCTTTTTATCTGTTTTTTTTTGCCAAAGTACGGATTATGATGCTTTCACATGGATTGTGGCCTCCTTTGGCTGATGGTTTATGATGCTTTGGCATGGATTGTGGGCCCTGTTGTATAGCTATCTCTTTTTCTAGTCCCATATATATATATATGAGATTTGCTAGTGTGCTATGGATAGCACGGATCTCTCCGTGCTATCCACCGAGTTTGCAAATTCTGAGACCGAAATAGACGATCCGAACCGTCCATCTTGTTCATATCAATGAAATCTCGCTACACACCAAATTTCAAATTTTTTTGAATTTTTTAGCATTTGTTTCATCTTTTTGAAAACTGGACTTATTGGAGGGTCCACAGCTAATTAGATCAGCGATTTTCAAAAATACGAAATAAATAGTAAAAAAATTCAAAAAAATTTGAAATTTGGGGTGTAGTGAGATTTCATCGAGATGAACAAGATGGACCGTTTGGATCGTCTATTTCAATCTCAGAATTTCCAAAACCCGTGGATAGCACGGATCTCTCCGTGCTATCCATAGCACACTAGCTATTCTCTCTCTCTCTCTCTCTCTCTATATATATATATATATATAGGAAGCCAGTTTGGGGCTCCATGGAGCCTAGGCTCCATGATTCAAATGCCTATGATGTGCATTTAGATTCGTGATGTTTGACGTGCATATCTCACATACTCTCTAAAAAAAATATTTGAGATATCAAACTCCGAAAAAAATTAATTTCAAACTTAGTTTAAACTAGTTTGAAGTAAAGTTTGAACTAGTTTGAAGTATATTTTAAAAGTAGTTCAAACTGAAGTTCAACTTAACTTTTTTCAGAGTTTGATGTCTCAAATATTTTCTTTAGTGCGTATATGAAAGTACAAATATCAAACAACACAAATCTCAAAACACATCTAGTGGTAACGAATCATGGAGCCTAGGCTCCATGGAGCCTTATGTATTATTATATATATATATATAGAGAGAGTTTGGCTCTGATCGATCGCGTGACGGATCCTCCGTCGATCGCGGCTTATTTTAATAATTGGTGATCGAATTCGACGATCCGAACCGACCATCTCCTTCGTCTCGATAAAATCTCACTACTAACAAAATTTCATATTTTTTTACTATTTTTTCGTATTTTTGAAATCCGGGGTTATTGGAGGGTCCACAATCAATTAGATCATGGATTTTCAAAAATACGAAAAAAATAGTAAAAAAATTCCAAAAAATATGAAATTTCGTCAATAGTGAGATTTCAGCGAGATGAAGGAGATGGTCGGTTCGGATCGTCGAATTCGATCACCAATTTCGCAAAATAAGCCGCGACTGACGGGAGGCTCCGTCAGTCGCGACTGACGGGAGCACAACTCTCTCTCTCTCTCTCTATATATATATATATATATTCATGTCTTTTCATGCTTGCAATGCTTGTTAGACAGGTTGTTTTGCTTCCCATATATATGAAATTTAGACATGTAGGTGAATTTGGGTACCTTGCCTAGAGCAAAGGGGCTAATTCATCTCATTACAGTGGGCTGACCATAAATTCCTCGTTGATGATTGCACTACTGAGCCAAATGTAGAATCTGATTATTATGGCCCCGTCTTGAACCTAGTGTGGCACTGCTTTTATTTATGTCTGCTCATTCCTTTCTAGATACATATGGGTTTGTCCTATATTCTCTTTGCTTTTTGGTATGTTAAGGCTGTACTTGTTTGGCCATATCATTGCTGGTTGAACCATTGGAGATGGCCTTAATTTCTTCATCTGTCCTATTTTTTTTGCATGGAGCAGTGCTGTCCTAGTAGTTCGGAATGGCCTAATTTTAGATTTTATATGCTGTCGTTGCTCAATTAATTGATGGACGGCTATTTCATATAGCAACCCTTTAATTGCAATATGAGAGGACGTAAATATCCATAAAGTTCATTATTTTTTGTGTTGGATTGCCATCATCTTTACTTTTATTGTCCACCGTAACAACTTTGCCCTAACATGCCTTGCATATAAAGAAATCAATTGCTTCAATTTAATTGTAGATGGCCGCTAGGGATGTGTGCGATATGACCCCAGGGGACCCTAGCCTTCGCTACCGGCATGTGGACTCATATCTTCCAGTGAACTTGGGCCACATGTAGTCGGAGAATGCTATGAGGGAAACCGCTCTTGTAGCGACCTGCTTGGCTGGGAAAATGAGGAGTCCTAGTACTTTTCAGCAAGCCGTTCAGCAAGTGTGCCAATCGAGTGAAAGGGACTTCACTGTTTTCTTACACAATGGCCGTAGTTACTTTATGCAGTTTGCTTTGAGGGCCACAAGGGACAATATTCTTACTTTACAACCTTTCAATGTGCTGGGGTGTGAAATTAGGGTTGAACCGTGGAGTCCAACTGAAAGATTATGCGAGAGCAACATGTTTCGGTTCAAGGTTAGATTATGTTTCGAAAGAGTCCCAAGGCATACTTGGTCAGTACAGACCGCTTCCACTCTTACGCAGAGTTATGGGATTTCTATTGCTACTCTAGATGATCCACGAACTGTGGCAGAGACGGCTTGCTTATGTGTGTGGGTATGGGTATCCAGTGCCAATGGTATTCCTATCACAAGCTCTCCGAACCTCGAACAATATTTAATTACAATAATCATCGTCAATAACTAATTAATTAATATGTATTTTTTTATCTCTTATGAGGGGATGAGAAATGGGTGGTAGTTGAAATTTAGTTGAGGTATAGTATAAAAAATTGGTGGAGGAAAAATTTGGAGATAGAGAAACAGTTGGGTGGGGTTTGGGATGGAGAGTGAATAGTGGATAGAGAGAGGAACATTACTGTAGCATACTGTAGCTGCATAGTGGATAGAGAATAGAGATGGAGAAACCATTAGAGATAGCCTAAGGAGAGCACAAAATACACTACACGTGAAATAACACAAAATGACAGGTGATAACCGTTATTTGTGATGAGTCTCTTATGACACGATTTTGTGAGAGAAATACGCACGCATGTGGTTTTGAAGACTCGAACCAAGAACCTAACCCTCAACTCATATGATCCCTCCTTATAGGCTTTCATTTTGACCCTTTCTGTCTAAAATTTCAAACAACGTTTTGGACATCTAAATGATTTCAAATAAAAAGGTCGTCAACTACATAGTTGTAGATCTTGTCGAGCGCTACAATTTTCATATAAATTTATATTATTGTCATCCAATTTAATATGTGAACATTTAATTTTTTTTAAATTATAACAGAGTTGGATCATATGTGACGAGCCTTGTTATGATCCGTGATCTATTAGCGTGAACCAATTACGGGTCTTGTTACGACCCATAACCAATGATATAAGTGACATTTCTTCAATTTATGACCCGTCATTGTTATGATCCGTCATATATAGGTGACAGCTATATATTGTTGCGATCCGTCAGCTATTACTAGTCCAACATAACTGATGCATCTTATTACAACTAGTCACCAATGACATCAACGACATAAGCAGTAGGTCAAGATATATTATAGGTAACGGCTCCATAACTGGATCCGATCTGATGTACCATTAGTGACCGGTCTTTAAAGGCCCATCACATCACATATATGTACAGTGTGTCTCCTTTATATATTTTACACGTAGTGATATTAGTTTTTTCGAGAACCTAGATTTTAGTTTAGCACAATGTGTGACAACGCAAGGGACACTGAAAGGCTAGCCCTAGAGAAAAGCGTTCAACTAGGTATATTGCATCCAGGTAAAATATACTTAACGTCGTACACCATAGGCGAGGGCACAAGTTTACCAGCATTTCTGTAGCTTTGAGCTGCATGGGTGATGGGTGCCTTTAAAAATCATCCCAGTTGCACGTACGTTCGTATTGGGGCTAATTAATTAATCATACTTAATTAGCGTGTTCGGCTGGCACTAGAGACTAACACCTGAGTTGACATGAACCTGGATACAAATCCAAACCAAGCAGGGCTATAAATTAAATTAAGCTCCATAACACAGTCGCTTTACCCGATTCTTACAAGTAGCTAGCTTCGCTACTAGATCTGCATGCTGGTATAACATCTCACATATAACGACTAGCTAGCATATGATCTAGGAGAGGATGTGCTGCAAATGAAGCAAAATGTTTTTTTTAGAAAAAGAAGCAAAATGCTTAGCTAAGTAAGTAACATGATATTGTATGCGTGTTTGCTGGATGCATGAGCTCTGAGAGATACCTCTTGTATATATATGCATATATCTTATAGCCTTCATGCATGTATATATATACCTGGAACTTAATTATTAAAAAAGGACAGGTATATATATTATGAAAACTTATATGTGTTAATTACGTACTGCATATATATGTTAGGTTAGCTAGCTCGGAGAGTGGTCGTCGGAGAGTGGCCGGGCGGCGGGCGGCGGAGATGGACACTGCGGCGGTGCTGCTGCTGCTGGCACTGGTCGCCGTCCTCCTCTGGTACCCTCTTGTCCTGCCGCCGCTGCCGCCGTCTCCCCCGGCGCTGTTCGTCTGGATCCCGGTGCTCATGCTGCTTCTGCTCTTCGCCCTTGCCTTCTTCCCCGCTCACGCTCAGTGACCCAGCAGCCAGCTCAAACGCGCTCAAGGTTATTTCTCTAGACTCCTAGTCGTCATTAACCTAGCTAGCTACACCGATACATGCAGGCAAGCTAGGTCATCGTTCTGATATCTCTGCTGTAGTCAATCGGGTGATCATTAATTTCTTCCCGCGCATATATATATATGGAGATATGCATGCGGTCACGCAGTCGACCCATCTTTTCGATCGAGTTAACGTACACGCCTATATCTCGATCTACCATGTAGTATATCTCTTACAGGTTGATGCATGGATGATCACCCCCTACATTTTGTGGTTAATCTTAATTTGGACGTTGTACCAGCTGTTTTCCTCCTATGAAGTCAACTGCTCCACCGTGCCCCTGCACAGCCGCACTGCTGCTGCCCTGCGCGGCGCGCCCAGCCGCCGGCCGCCGCCGTCGTCACGTCCAGCTAGCAGCAGGCCGTCGCCGCGCGCAGGCTGCCGCTGCAGGCCACCGCGCCGTCGCGCGCCCCCGAGCAGTTCACGCCGTCAACCGCCACGCGCACGACGCAGCACTGCCGCCGGCCGGCTCTCGCACATGCGTGCACCCTGGCCACCGCATGCATGTCGCCACCCACGTTGTCACCCGCCACCACCACCTCGCCGCCGCCGCACGCTGCCACCGGCAGCGGCTAGGGAAACCCTAGCCGCCCGCCTGGCTTAGGCCGTGTGGGCCACGGTGAGAAGGGAAACAGATGGCTGGGCCAGGCCACGGGTGAGAGGGGGAGAGCAATGGGCCGAAAGGCCCAACAACAGGCCGGTGAATAAAAAGAGAGAGAGAAGGGGAATCCACTTTTGGGCCAAAGCAGGCCTTCGGGCCGTATTTAGAAGGCCGCGGGAATTTTGCATTATAAACCCCTGATCTTTTCAGGTTTTTAATTTATATTTTCCCGAATTAGCAAATTTGCATTATAACCCTAAACTTTTCGGGATGTTTTCTAGAATTTGCCCGAATAACGAATTTTACGCATTGCAGAAATTATAAATTGCATATCTGGCTTTATTTTTCAGGAATTATTATTTTAATCCTGTTTCGCAATATGGGTAATTAATTTTTACTATTAATTACTGACATGATTATTTTAGCATTATATTGGAAATTCCGAGAATTTGTTATTGATCCATGTCATGCACCACTGTACGTATTTACATCAAGCAGATGTTAAGCATTGTCAGTTAGAAGATTTAAGCACTAGTTTCTAAGATAGAATTACCTCGCATGAATAATCGGACACTATGATTGAGCTACGTAATAGAAGGTTCCGCTCGGCCATTGGCTTTGACACGGGTCCACTACCTTTTAGCATAACAATCAAAGCATTGCACCTCATATTACCTGTCCCCTACTCTGAAAAATGAGTATATGGCAGTGGCAAGTGGACCAGGTCTTTGGATTGTTCTCCGTGAGCAATTAAAGAAGATCAAGTACACTATACAGCCTCAAGCATAGCAGAACTGGTCAAATGCTAGATGTGCAGATTACAAAAGAATGGCCAAGCATACATTAACGTTGCATTGCACTGTCATAAATCATACTCTTCGTGATGTTGCAATCACGGATGAAGTAAGATTAAGAAGACATTCTCCCTAATGCAGTCCAGAGTATCCGAAACTATCGTCTAAAATAACTATAGGTTCTATAGTAAACTCATCGACGTTATGCAGGTTGAGGAAACTCAGGATAATATTTTTCAGCACTTGGTAAAGCCGTGGATGCAGGCTAATACCATTATGGGATACCCACATCGCAAGATATAGCAGGGCAATAGCAATAAGGGTGATAAGCAGGCCTAGAAGTAAAGATGAAATCCGACAAGACAAAATAAAGAGCAGTCAACATGTGTGTCGTATGGTCAGTAAGATCAGATGTGCCCTAAGTGTGACAGTTGAAGGCATTGGTTTAAGGCTTGCCAAGTATTTAAGCAGGTAATTACAGACTACCTAGCACATGCGAAGCAAAAACAAAGCATGAGTAGTGTATCGTTATATTAAATATAGCAGACTCTAGGGATGAGACTGATCTCCTTGAAGAGTACTTGCAGACGAGGAAACTCAATAGAATGCATCCCCTTGCATTAGCAGCCACTACCCCTGAAGTGATAAATAAAGTAGCTGACAACAAAGCAAAGCAAGGAGTTAAGAGAGACAATACTCCCTCCGTTCCAAAATATAAGGCATATAAGTTTTTGACGTGGTCTCCAATCTAGAACTTTGACCATAATTAATTTCTTTCACAATATGTCATTAACTACAAAATTAACATCATATCAAAGTACTTTCAAATACGAATCTAACTATATCACATGCATAACACTAAACAAATATGTTTTTAGCTTAATTATTAGTCAAAAGTTTCAAACATTGACTTTTTCAAATACATGCACACCCTATATTTTGGAACGGAGGGAGTATGATTGCCACGTTGCAGGCGTCCAGTTAGCAGTCTTTCATTGCCACGTTGCAGGCGTCCAGTTAGCAGTCTTTCACACCCTTTTAAGACATTGATTAGCATTAGCAAGTTTAAAAGTACAGTTGATTAGCATTTCAATGGTTGTTTGCAGACATTTGTGATCTTAGCATATTTTATGCATTGCAAGTTCAGGGGGAGCAAATTTTAATTCTCGTGATCAGTTATGCACTTTATTTCCAATATATTTAAGCATGTTTGCAATACAAATATGAATTGTGATTGAATGCATGATTGCTACTATATTATATATATGAGTAGTGCCCATATTATGAAGGAAATATGCATTGTTGTTAATGGTACAACATATAGCATTTTACGAGAGACTTAGCATTTCCAGTTGACTTAGCATTTCCAGTTGATCGTATAGAACACTGGCAGCATAGCATTACCACTGTTGCAGACAATTTTGAGTGTAGTAGGCACTAACTGAACCATTAATATCTTGTCAAATAGCACTATATCGGCAATTAAAGAAGCCGTGTTAAAACTTAAATACATCTTCTCTCTCTTAAACATTTAATATATCCGTGCAAATGGTTTCCACGTTGAAACTAATGAAGCAAATGGCAAAGCATATAGAAATATTGATCGGCATTACGGATATAGAAAAGAATTATAAAATTATTTCCTTCAATTAGCATCTGGGCTAAACCACAAGAATTAAAGCACATGACAACATTTCTCTCCTAAAAACTATCTTTAGGATTGCTGAAATCTTCTCTTTCTATCGAATAGATTTTAGCAACAACTTTCAGGGCCATAGCAGTAGTGATTTTCCTAATCAAATGGACTTTATGTCAAGCATATGCAATTCAAAAATTAATCACTAGGCCCTTCACCATGAAAGTGCAAGATGCAGTCCTTGCATTTCTTGAACGCATTCAAGGGGACACTTGACATAATGTTGGTTCAAGGGGACACTTGAACGCATTTCTTGCATTTCTTGTAGAGAGAAAACGCAGCGACAAGAAAATCCAAGTATCTAATGCAGGAAGCCAGGAACACATAAGAGAAGTGTGAAGAACGACAAACTAAAATGTTGGGTCTCTCATGTAGTCGCTATCAACACTCAGGACTCAACACCCAAGTGCCCTTGAACCAGTTCGAGCACACCACAGACTGAACATCCACACCACGTACTAAACATCCAGAAAATCTTCAGGTCCCCATTGTAACTACCTCTTAGTTGCTCTAGTGCCTACCATATAGCTATAGTAATATACAAGTATAGCAAACCACACTCAATCATGCAATTAAGATGCAATTTCTATATTATTGCCTCCAGGTTCTACAAGTGTACGAATTTAACGGAAGACCACCAACATATAGGTTTCAAACTGTGGGAAGGCTGAATACCAGACTTAGCCTATACAATCAGTCCAAATAATGTGTGACAGTTGATGCAAAAAAGTTAACAAAGTAAAATGATAAGTTTCAGCACACTGCAAATTTGCAAATTTGAGTTGTTCCTCATCCATGGTGGCATTAACATCTTAGGTCCTTATAGTGTCCCATTCATCTTAGGTCCTTATAGTGTCCCATTTCTAAAAGCAGAGTTCTCGGCACCATATGCTACACTACGATTTGTCCACATTAGCCCCTACAAGACTACGCACCAATGGATACTCAGTTGTTCAAATAAGATAATCTATCATCTCTTGAGTGGTATGATTAACCTGGAAAAAAAAAGAAGAGATGTAAGAGAAAGTTACAAGATATATTTTTGTATATCACTAAATCACTTACATTGCTCGGAAATTGAAGCCACTCTTTCATCACCGTGTTTACGGTTTTTGCTGACACAGCATGCTCCATCTGTACTTGAGTCTTATAAAGCACTCCAATCACTTCTCCCTTATATATGAGAGGGGCTCCGGAGCAACCCCCTTGCGATCGGCACGAATGGGAAATAGAAGCATTTGGAGCCCCACTTGGAAAAAAAAGCATATATTAGTATGCATCAGTAAATAGATTTGATGTACACAATAATGAATGCAAGAAACCTACGTAATCTGCCCAGGGTGTACTGCAGGATTCAAACATAGAGCAGGAGAGATTCCTCTGATCATCTTCGGATGGTAGTATCCTGCCAGGTAAACCCACTCTCCAACTAGTTCATCCAAGGAAGAATCACGAAACCTCAAAACTGGGTACTTCTCACGCATTTCAACTTTAACAAGTGCAAGGTCTTCGGCTTCATTGTCATGGACTATATGAGCCTGGTGTTCCTCAGACGATCCAGCCAGTCTGATGCGTATCCCTTCAGATGGTTTGACGCAATGGCAGCATGTCATTACAAGAGCAAATGAATCTGTAGATCCTACGATGAAACCTGTGCCAGATCCAACAGTATCATTTTTAGCGTCCTTTTTTACCACCACCACCAAACTCTTTCGGTGTTTCTCAAGCGTTTCACATGCTGCTGCCAGGACCGCTTCAGGGTTCTCCATAATCAATATTGAGCTGCAAAACAAAATTTCTAGAAGTGAATTTGTGTGGTGTATATTACAATATCAAAAGCCATTATTCTTTACTCGCGGTAGCTAGAAATCACCATAACAACCTATCCATTATATAAAAAGACAAAAAAAAAGAAAACAAGCATGCCAAAAATTCTTAAGAGAAAAAACATGCAGGTCTTGGCAAGTGGGCCCTAGACCTTCATGAGAGAAAAGTAAACTTTTTTCCAATATTGAAGAATAGGTTGTATCGTGCATACATGATAAAAATGAGTTCATATGAAAAGTACTTCTACATCCTTTTTAATACAAATTAATTATTAATCACAGGCGTTAGAGACTATATTGATGCCCTAACTGTTAAATCAAGTAGATTGGGGTTGCCCAATTGTCTCAACAATGAAGTCACAAGAAATAGATTTGTTAAACAACTATGATAACTCTAGCAGTGGCAAACACCCATGCTACTATGCAACAAGCCCGGTTTAACATCGCAGCAACTTGCAGTTTAACAAGATATAGGCAATACAATTATCACAGATATATGATGCATAGAACTATATTTTCAGCCGGATGCATTATGGCCATAAAGAATTGATGAGTCTAACTTATTTAAAGAACAGCATCTTAGCTAACAAAACAGAAATTTCAGCATGCAGGCCTTAAAAATCCCCGCCAACAACCCGAATAGAGTACATTACTTCAGCAGTTCAGCAGCATATTAAATTGCAAACAAATAAACATATTGATTTCTGAACATAACAACATCCATAATTCATCACTTATCGACATGAGAACATCCAGCTCACATAATTTAAATGATAAATCAAACCACATCCACAAATAGTCTCTAGTCCACAGACCACAGCACATAAGGCATAAGCTACAAACTAAAACCAAGCTCACATAGTCACTGGTACCAAGCAAACATCCATAAGCGTCAATTATTATCTAGCATTAATAAATTATGGGTACCAAGCAAGTCAGTTACACTACACTGGTTTTGGTCCATCATATAAAAACTAACTACCATATTAGTTCATCAATATGCCGCTGATTTAAATAAACTAATTCAAACAACATATGGGTACCAAGCAACATATGAGCGAGCAAGATCTACCGCTGGAGGCCTGGACGGCTGGACGGACCTGGTCGTCGACTGGAGCAGTGCCGGATGTAGGGGGCTGGAGGCCTGGAGCGGTGGAGCCGCTGGACGCTGGGACGCTGGGTCGCCGCGGCCGGATGTAGGGGGCTGGAGCCGCTGGACGCTGGGTCGCCGCGGCCGGATGTAGGGGGCTAGACCGCTGGAAGCTGGACGAGGTGGCGACGGCGAGATGCTTCCTGGCCCTGGGGCGGCGGCAGATCTGGTGTGGGCTGTGGGCGGCGTGTGGCGGCTGCCGGCCGGGAAGCCAGGAGGAGGCAGGAGCAGAACCGCAAGAGCAGGAGGAGGCAGGAGCAGCCGAGCAGGACGGCAGGGCCGCTGGCCGCAGGAGTCGCCGGACGGCAGGAGGCAGGAGAGTCAAGAGTGGAGGCTGGAGACTGGAGACTAGGGTTGGATAATTGGATGGGGAATTTGGAATAAGGACCGGGCCACCGGGGAATCGGGTCGGGGCGTCGGGCTCGGCCGCTCGGGAGCTCAATTCCGCCCTCGTGAGACTGAGGTACGGGCCTCACCTGTCAGAACCGGGCCCTCGACGGGTCACGGGGACGGGGGTGATGGAACGTACCCGGCCCCGCCATCCCCCGATGGGGATTGTTTTCTGTCCATATCTTTCCCGGCAGGAAGTATTTCCTCCTCATCTCTGTCTTCTAATGGAGAAATTCCCCGCCGGGGATCGGGGAATGGGGCTCCATTGCCATCCCTATATATGTCAACAACATGTACTATAACTATAGTACATGTTGTTGACATATATATTGATTTATAAACCAATATTTGAAATCGCTCTCCCGCCGCAAATAGGATGCGCGTACTTGATTTCTAACACGCAACGGTGAAACATACTGCGCTCGAGCAAGAAAACGGATGCGCGTGCTAACGTGCTAGGCAACCCTTTTTGTTGGGACAAGATTTCACCGAGTTCCTTTTTCCCAAATAAGTACTCCCTCAGCTCCTTATAAAGGGGGACTCCTTCCCTCGAATCTTTACTGCTCGGCATCAATTGTAGTGGTTTGGGTTCCACTCCTACGCCCTCAGTATCGATATGTTGCATTGATGGAATTTCATAGCTTGGGCACCTAGCTGGGTGAAGGTTGTTTTCTGCGCCTTTTATCAAAAGAAGGTTTATCAGCATATCAATTGATGTAGATTCGAAATGACGATTTCTTTGATGTAACATATTCAAAATAGAGTAGACCAACATCTGAGATTCATGCAATGCGCCCTTAGAAATCCGTTCTGCTTTTTCAAAAATAATAGGTCCGTTAGTTTCTATAGTCACTATCCGGGGTAGTGGATCTTTCCCAGCGAAAGACGGATACCCCTCACTCAGCTAAGTGGCCAAGCTATGGAATTCCATCAATGCAGCATATCGATACTGAGGGCGTAGGAGTGGAACCCAAACCACTACGATTGATGCCGAGCAGTAAAGATTCGAGGGAAGGAAGCTCGCGCGCGCCGAAAGCAATTCAAAGGGGCTCACCAACCAACCTGGACTTTGATTCTTTCTTATTATTCTAACTGGATATCAAAACCATAAGGATTGTTTTCAGCCAAGAGTTCCCATATGACATAAGCGCTCTTGGGTGGGGTGGGCCCTCATTCGCTAGGTCTTTGAGTGCCCGTCGTACCGCGTGGTTGGTACACTAGGCTGATAGAGACTTTACTTTACTGGCACCTGTGCCCGACTCGGTCTGCCAGTGGAAAAAAGATAGAGGAAAGCGTAAGTCAATTTAGTTATCTTAGATCTTTCAGGGTATCCTCTCTAGAGCCCTACCCGGAGTACTAGGATCTTTCCTCACACTATACACGACACTGAAAACCTTATTTCATCTATTCAGTCCTTATTATCTTTCAAAAAAGAGTGAGACTCAATCTCCTTATTCCATCCCATGCTACCGAAGCAGACTAGCTCCGTCTATGCTCAACTCCTCGCTTTACGTTAGCGGACTTACAGGTCGGGCCGGGGCTCCATGCTCTTTCTTTCTATGTGGGACGATGCCGGGGAATGTGTCGAGGCGGCGAACAACAACAAGACAACTAACTACATTTGCTTTTTCCCTCCATGAGATGAGATGAGCCCACCAACTTCCTGGCGAGATGCCTACGGTTAAAAACAACCGACATGTCAAGATCCGAATTCGAATTGGTTCTCCCTCCGCTCGTGACCCCTATTGAGGGATCACTCACTACCTTATATACAATAGGAACAATACTCCCGAGTTTTATCAAGAGTCGAAGTCGAAGTCGAAGTCGAATATGTATATGTGAGAAATTCATCTCAAGAAAGATATGGAAGACCAAAGGAGCTAGATTCGATCGAACAGCCTCTGGGTGAAAGGGAACAAAGTGGTACCAAATTTAGGTCAAATTGATACCTCAATCAATCACATATTTAAAATCTAAATTTGGTTAGAGCAAAAAATTCAAATAACACTATTTTCTTGACCTAGGAAATCACCATCTATGCATATAGTATTTATCTGCATATAATATATCTAATATTACAAATATTATCAATGCATATATTATTCTATGCATTTTTATTACACTCTCTACTTTCCATCGATTTCTCGGTGTTCTCGAACGATTTCCCTCAAATCTCAACCGATTTCCCTTTTCAGCGATTTCCCGTTAGTTTCCAGTGATTTTCCGTTTTCCCGACCACAGAAGCATCCGAATCGCTGAATTTGAATTTTGACGAAATTTGACCAATTTCCGCGATTTCCCGTGGGAAAAATCGAAAATCACCACAGAGCGGGACTTGACCTCCAAATGAGATTTAAAACCCTGGTCCTACTACAAAATCCACATACCCACGTTAATAAAAAACTACTATAAATCCTCACACTACTTAGGAAAAAAGAGAAAGATCTATACTATTGGTTATAGTGGATTGGATTATAACGTTATATATCTAATAAGACTCGAGAATACAAATAGAATCTATTAATATATCTATTACATATATAAAATAGAATCCAACAGAGAAAAATAAAAAATAGAAATAAGAGCCCATGTTGAATTAAAAGAAAGAATTCATATCAGCTATAAAAAAAACAGACACCGCATGCTTTGAGAGGATGTGAAGGGGCAGAGAATGAGGCAGCGGGATTTTTGGAGAAGTGGCGTGGGGGCGGATTTAAGAACACCCAAACTGGGAGCGAGCCCTCCCGGCGGAGGTCAGGAGGCGGCGTCAATTTAGGGCTTGGTGATCCCGGACAAAACCAAATGATGAATTAGTCCTATTTGTGGTTATCAATGATTCATACTGCATCCTCAGATTTCTTGCCAAGGAATGTGATAGAATATAACCATAAACTGGATAAGTTTAAAATTCTAATGCATCATGGAATTGGCCCCTCATCCATGTCCGAATCGATTTGCAAATCCATTGAAACCCCAAAGTCAATCGATCTGCAAATCCATTCTATACAAAATTAAAACCCCAAATCGATAACCAATCGATCTGCAAATCCATCGTATAAAACCCGGCCCAATCGATACGGCAAAACCTGAGCTGCAGCGCAAGCCAAATCGCCGCCGCTGCTGTCCTCCGCCGTCGCTGCTAATAATTTGTATGTATTATCAGGGGACTATCTGGTTATCTCGTTTCCCTCTTCATGTCAACATGGAAAGATGAAGAACTACATTTGCCACACATACAAGATGGCTAACAAATTCTAGCACAACTATTAACATACAAGGAGAACGAATGTGAAGACAACATGCCTGCCGGTGTTTGAGATTTCCTTAGGTGTATCAATAATACTAAAAATTAGAAATAGTTAATTACCTTCCTCATGCTTCTCTATTATAGACCAATATGTAAACATAAAAAAATCTAAAGATTAGACAGACAAAATAAATGCAGTAGTTTTACGGTCCTCCAAAAGATAGCAGGAGGTACTAGAATCTAAGTCTTAATTTTTAGTCACCCCGTTGCAACGCACGGGTACCATACTAGTCTCTACTATTCTAAATTGTCTTATGGTGGTGAGTTCACCAACTAAGAATCCTGGCCGTTCGCATGCATTCCAGCGGTGGAGATCAACGTGTACCGCTAAGAATCCTGGCCGTTCGCTAATTAATAGACCGCGTACGCGTGCATAATTACGCTCATAATTACTCGTACCATTATTAATTACGCTACCATTACGCTAATTATTACGCGTACACGTGCATAACAGCGCTTCCACCCCGGCTGGCCTCCAGGACGCGAAACGCCACCGCCGCCTCCTTCAACACCCGCCGGCCAACAAGAACCGCCGCCGCCGCCTCCTCAACACCGCCGCGCTTTTTTTCTCCTCTCTTCACCACGGTGGCTACAACGGCGCGGCCTCCACCTCCACTTGGCCGGCCTCCACCTCCACCTCGCCGGCCTCAGAACCGCCACGTCGCCTCCTCTCAAGACCCGCCGGCTCAGAACTGTCGCTTCCGCCGCCTCCTCAACACCGCGGCCTCGGGAACCCCCCGCCTGGCTTTTTCTCCTCTCCTCCACCTCGGTGGCTCACAACGGCGCCGGCCTCCACCTCCACCCCCCGGCCTCAGAAGCCATGCCACGCGGCTCCCCTTCGTGAGAGAAGCCATTGCCGTGGCCCAACGTCTCGTCGGCCTCACGTCACCGTCCCCACCGCCCTTAGACCTCCGCCGCCGTCGTGACTCAGATCCACCGGCGCCGCCTACCGTCCTGCCCTCCCCACTGACTCCTCCATCCCCACCGTCGACCCAGTCACCGTCCCGCCCTCCCCGCCGGCGCCTCGCCCCCGCCATCGGTCTCGAGCTCTGGCGGCCTCTCACGCCGATGTCTTGAGATCTTTCCACCCTTTAGTGCGGCTCGAGTCTGGCTTGCCGGCGTGGCGCTTGCTCCAGGATGACAACCACGCTGCCATGGGGCTCGTCGACATAGTCTTCGTCCGCATCATCATCTCTGGTCTCCATTTCTCCTCCAAACCCCTTCTTTCACTTCCTTCGCTTGGTTTCTTTGAACCAGCGTGTTGTGGGGATTCGGGACGGTGCAACATTAGGGTTTTGCGATGGCGCGTTGGTTGGCGTCGAGTCGCGATCTGCGGTGAACTTCTGGGTGACCGACTCTGGTGATCAACTTCTCCGATCTGCCCAACAAGCCCGTCAACCTCTTTAGTGTCTCCAACATCTAGGGTGGTAAGCCTCAATGCTATAATTGACTTTCTAAAGCTTATCAGTTCTCCTTCTCTTACTTGCGAATCAGTGCTCAAATACCAATGCAAGTGCTTGACATCCTAATGTTTTTAGAAATTTTGAGGCTCAGAGTCTGATTTCTTCTGCTCTTATTTGAAAAATCATAGGATGCTTGCTTAAAATTTGTGTTTTGGTAGCTCATGGGCTTATTTTCTTTTTTAGGCAATTAAACTTTGCTTTTGTGTATATTTTTTTGTGTTTACAAATTTCTATTTTACTTTTCAAGTAATGCAATATTGATACTCGCTTACAAGCATGCCCATGTGATGAACCATCTGCACAAAAATCCTAAAATCCATTTATATACAAAACATATTGTGTCCAAATTGAAATATGGCATCTTTTAATTCATCGTGGTTGTTGCCTTTGTGAAAAGTGTATAAGATTTATGCAAAGTGAACTGTTTTAAATTATTTGTCTCGACCATATCACAATTTCTCAAGATGACTACGCGATAGCATTACTGAACCTATTTCATGTGGTCATGCCTCTTTAGACATTATAAGTTCTTATGGTGCCTTTTTTTCTGCTATTCTTGTCACTTAATCTTCTAAGTTCATGTGCAAAATATGCTTCAGTATGCTTAATAAACTATTCTAGTTAAAATGGGATGACGGTGGACTGAATGTGATGTGTGTAAATTAATGTCCGTGAGAACCTAAAACAACCAGATCTGAAATGAAGTTGACAACACCCTTACATGTGTTTAGGTGGATTGCTACCTTTTGAGAGCTGAAATGCACTTTTTACAGTTTTTGGAATCAATCAAACTTTTTAGAGCTGAATTAACTGCAGGTTCCATCCACATTGTACCAGAACATGTACTTCTTCCTGGCATTAAGTGATTTCTAGCTATAACAAAAAAATAGCATGAGCTTTAATTTAATTCATTCATGACACCAATTCAAAGAGCACCGGAGTTTTTCCCACACGCTACATCTTAGTAGTATAGCATGATTCACGATACGATGTACTCAATTTTGTTGCTGCAACTATTACTGCAAATAGAAATAAATTGTTGCCCTCTTCTAATTGTATCCCTTTTTTTTGAAGTGTTATGCAGCAATTGTAGCAAAAGTAGCAGCACACCCACTCATTGATCCTCTTCTTTGTTTAAAGACTACTTTCCGTTTACTTGCAGGTAGTATGTTTTGTGTAGGAGGAAGGTTAGAAAGCTTGTGTAGGATTTTAAGGTCAGATTAGGCATCAATTCTTGTCTCTATGCTTGTTGCACCTTCTTTCCTGTAGGTTTGGTCTCTGTTCACACACTTAATTAAGGTTTCTTTTCCTCTCCTATTTTCTGAAACTCTTTTTGCTATATGGTTTTGCATCACAAATGCATGCTATACTAATAAGATGTGAGAGGCCATCGATAAGAGTACAAGGAGGCCAACCATCATCATGTTAATTAAGATGCATGGCATCGATCGATTTCTAAATCTTTCTTTCGCAGACTAGTGGTAGTGTAATAATTGACATCTTGTACAGCTATTGCTTGTCTGAAATTGCAAGCTTGCTTGAAGTTTAAATATTAGTGAGAAGTACAAATATCGTTGAATTTAGGTATCTGTTCTCTGTTGTAACAAAGATGTCTCCATTAGTATGACCGGTATGGGAAAGTAATCTTTGTTGGTATTGTATAAATTGCTCTTCTACCTAAAACTAGAAATATTTAGGTCTTAAAATATATGCTTAGAAATGAGTTAGCCCATTTGCTAGTAATAGCAATAACCTCGGGATATCATATTCTAAGCTTAGGCATGGTGATGATGGCTTAATAGGATGAAATGCTTTGTTTGTTGAAGGGTAGAACAGCAGTACAAGTAAAAATGGACTTATATTGGATACTTCTCTTTATTTTCTCTATTTTGTATGGTGGATGGCAACAAAAAGCTTCCTTTTAGCACCTTTTCATTTGTATGTAACGTAAAACCGGAAAATTCTATGATAATTCATTCTTCTATTGCTTATTTTTCGATGAGAAAATTTCTTGTAAACGAGAATAGTTAGACCCCACTAATCAAGCATCTTTAGCACTAATCCCAAACCATACATTTAAGTACCAAATGGAAAGGAAGCTGGTCCTTTCTTGTCATCTGTTTGAAAGCTTTCAATTATTTGGATTTTTTTCCTTCGACGGTTAATCCATTGCTCGGGACAACCTAGAGAATGACATCAATCTGATTAGGAAGAGCTGTCATTCAAAGCACACCCATGACCCATGCATACTTTTACAAGGAGCAACCACCTAAAGTTTGAGTTGAAAAGAAACCGAGGTCTACTTGATGTGATGAAGCTGCAGATATCTTTAACATAGATGGTTATATGTAAGTCAAGAGCATAGTTTTATGTTTGAATCTGAAATATTTAGAGTTACTATAAATGGAAAATCGGTGGCGCAGATGTAAATAATCTTGCATATCACCGATGAGGATGAATTTTAGTCAGTCTAGGTTTATCTTAGAATACAGTCTTATGCTAACATGTCATATATGAGTTTATAGCCATTGATTGTATAGTGCTCTGCTATCTTCATATGAGATCCTAACCAGTGACTGTATGGTGTTCTACTATCTTTCTCTTATGTGAGACTACCTTTAGGCCACATACTCTCTTCAAGATATTGTACTCTGTTTTAGTAATATATCTCATAGAATAAGGGATGGATATATGGAATTGGTTTCTAACTGTTTTTCTTCCTATTTGTGTCTATAAGCTATTGTTTACTAGAATGTAATTAGATACTAAAAATCCTAGATACTTGGGTGTTTGAAAAAGAGATCATATGTGCATGGTTCTATTTTGTTTCTCTGTTGTAAAATTATATTTTGGTTGCTTTGTGTTTCCATTATATACTCTTCAATTATGTTTCAATGATAAAAGTGATCAAAATATTTTGTAGTTAGGTCCTATCAAACTAATTATGCTGTTATTTCCCGATATATGAGGTTATCTTGTTCGATCCTTTTACACGGTGGGATAGGGGTAAACCACAGCGATCGCACTCATATGGGAATACTTTGTTAGGTGAGTTCCTTTGTGCAACAATTAGCCTCTTATGGTGCGAGCAACTAAGGGAGATAAATTAGTTTTTTGTGTATATCACGTGGCGATTATAGTCATCTTTGAACCTTGGTTTGATATTTCCTTTGTCGATTTCCTTTGTTTTTTAGGAAATATGATTTCCATTGAATTATGCTTAGCGTCATATATATACCACGAGATAGAGCATATTCGAGTGACGAATTATACTTATCATCGTATTGTGTGCGCGTGCGGCTTGGTTTTTCGTGGGGCGCCTTAATTAAAGAAATCGACCATCTAGGTGCGTGGCATGCTTGTGTTTTTCAATGATAAAATTATTATTTCAATATTTGGTGAATCTCTATTCAAGAGGAAGGCTGTTTTTTGATCCATGAACATCTTTGTGATTTTGTATAAAATTGAGCGGAGTGGAAATGCAATGAGTTTTGTAGCTATTGATGTTAACAATTGGGCCATTGTTTTATATACAATACTCTATCTCAAGTTTCTAGGCTTTGTTCATTGAAGAAGGCAAAATCTTTATGAGTCATTGAAGCGGCGGATGTGCAACCTCTCGCTCACTACTCATAGAAAAGGCAATGCCAATCTCGGTTTGTTGGTAGTTTTGGTATGAAAAACAAGTCTCTTTGCTTGTATGTCCTTACAAATCCATCTCGCCATTATAATTATGAGATAAAGGTGAGGGTTCATATGTCAAAGCTTTCTTGTCTGCGGTGTATACTTAGTTACAATTTGGATACCCATGGTTGCTTAAAGATCCAAATGTTAGTCTCCTTGGAATGTGCATTTGCCATTAAGGCGATGCATACATATCTAGAACCATGAAACAATCAATATTTGAAAATCACCGGTGATGTATTCTTTCATGATTACCATGAAAAAATATTAGGTGTTTGTTAGTGAGCATGCAGTGGTGAAAAAAATACTGCCCATCCGAATTTATTATTTATTTATTTTTCATGCTCTGTTCTCGAGGTGATTATTGTTTTCGTAAAAATATTTTTACCTCTCGTTACAACGCACGGGCACTTAACTAGTACTATTATAATTTGTTTTAAGGTGATGGTGGCGGTGGTTCCACCAACTCACAATCTCAGCCCTCCAGATTATCATGGTGAATCCTAGCGGTTGAGAAAAAAGAGATCTGGATCGTTGATTGTAGATAATATTATGTAAATCTAACGGTCCATATTAAAAAGATTTAGATCGATATCAGCCCTCTAGATTATCACCGTGAATCCTAACGGTTTATAACAATTAAGCAGATTTGGTATCCACGAGATATATATCAGACGTTGGCGATAATTAATCGTGCTTATCAGAGTCGAACACGTCATAAACACCATAGAACAAGGTGCATGCATGGTGGCGCCAAAACCATTGGAGACACGACTACGCATGCAAGATGAAGATCAATCACATATACTCCGTATATACGTAGCTAGCTCGATGACGACGATCATGGCGTACGGGCGGGTGGAGGAATTGAATTGATCTAGATGAGTAGGGGTGAAAACGGGTTGGATACGGACGGATATTGCTTGTCCCATATCCTAACCCATATTTTTTTTGCTGGATACGAATCCGGATACGGATACTCTGGATCCGGATACGAATTCAGATTTTTCGGCATACGGATATGGGACGGATACGAATCGGGAACGGATAAATATTCGGATATTTCACATACATAAAAAATATCATATAACATAATTATTTACTACTATAGCAATGCCAATTAAGCTTCCATGTTTAATATAAAAGATAACAATATATCTATTGAATAAAACATGAGCTATAGCTAGGTATTAATCAATATTTAAACTAGTTTTGCCAATGGTTTATTCCACAAAAAGCTTCAAGTTCATACAACATAGGCATACTTCAATTACAAATGTTCATGCAGCAAAGTCATACTTCAAGTTCAATAGTTACTCGATAACTATAAAATATACAGAATATTTATGTTTATCGGATATGTTACCGGATATCTATTTTGCTAATTTACATTGACATCTTTCGGATATCTCGGATATGCGGATACGGATCGGATATTGCTCCTCCCATATCCTAACCCATATATTTTCCGGATAGGCGGATTCGGATACGGATTCAAATCCGGATATAACCATATATCATTTTTTCGGATTCAAATCGGGTTCTAAACGAATCCGGGCTCGGATCGGGCGGGAATTTCCTGTCCCATTTTCACCCCTATAGATGAGGACGCCGCTGGTGAGGCCGAGGGGTCCTCACCCTTCCAGGCGTCCTCGTAGGTCTCGGCGGCGCCGAGCGCAGCGGCTAGCTACTCGGTGGCCTTGCTGTAGATGCGGGCGTGGAGGTTGTCGAGGGCGTCGCAGAGGACGGCGACGGCGGCGTTGTAGAGCTCGAGGCAATGGTTGTGGCGAGCGCGCGCGTGCGGCGAGTCCTCCACCTTGCTCAGCCTGTCGATCTTGGTCTCCGTGCTGGCCGCGTGGTCTCGATCGATGGCGATCTTCGTGGCCACCACCACCAGCTCGTGCAGGTCCTCCGCCTCATAGCTCCACCAGTCCGATGCCAGTGACCACACGCAGTGCTCGTAGGTGATGTCCGAGTGGATCGTCGCCACGTCCTGGCACGCCTCCTCGATCGCCGCCGAGCTCGCGCTCGCGTCGACGATTAGGAAGCGTCAGAGCCCACTGCGAACTGGCCCATTGTGGGCGACCAATTTCCAATACTTTTATATTGAAAAACTAATCACCCTGAAGTTGCAAAACCTCAGAATTGATACAATAATAACTTTATTACATTAGAGTTTTTACAATACCAAAACCAAGTAATTTACAGTTTTATTTCTCCTATTTTACATCTTGTTTGAGTGTACAGGAAAACTTAATATTCTTGACCGAAGAGATCCATTTCTTCTTGAGAAAATTCAATATCTGCAGCGTAAGAAGGATCTGTTCATTTTAAATGAACAGTTCTCAAATAATGAGTAAGTATAAAAATTATACCAGCAGGTTCCTTGAGAAAATAGTATTATTATATGTAGACATTATTCAAGGAATAGTTAAGGCTTTATGGTGATCATGCAAATTTTGAATTTTTAAAAGTCTTATTTATTTCTAAAACAATTTTTTATAGTAATACAAATTCTATCAACTTTCTCCATCCTTATTCATTTGCAATTCAGACAATATTTTCCATAGGATAAATTCATGGATTTTGATAAATAATAGAGGCATCACCCATTTGACACAACTTCTTATACCCGAAGTAAGGTCCATCGATGAATTGGTTATTAGCTCTGCAGAACCTACCCAGCTTTACCCATATAGTGGCCTACTACATGGATGGGAGAAAAATTTGTGTCATTCTTATTTATTAAGCCCAAGTTTTTATAGAAGCAAACGATATCTAGATATTCTCATACCACAGATCGAGCAAATATCTAGTGCCCTTGAGTGTCAATCCAACTCTTGATCCTCTAACCCAAGACGGCAAAACACTGTTTCCAAATTTGCTTCTATAGTTTATAGAGTAACGATTTCCAGGGAGTTCACACTCTCTACCTGGTGTTATTGAGCTGGTACTTCCTCGTACCGACGGGCCCAAATAACAAAACATTGTTTCCGAATTACTCTATATAAATACAATCAACCTTTCAGACTACAGCTCTTTCATAACAAATAAGTTATCTAATCTAACTTATTTGTACAGACCAATTCTTCATCTTTTTATGAAATAGTCAAATTTTAATATTTTTGCCTATTCTAGGGTTTTATCAGAGGTCGAATATTTTTAGGTTGCTTTTAAGATAATTGGGGCTTGGATAAAAATCACACTTGGTATATATAAATAAGTAACTAGAAAATATATGCAATAAATAAGTAAAAGAAAATTAGGTATATCAAAATGCATCAAGGGTAAGAAAACCTGCCTTCTTCGGTTGTCGGTTCAAATTCAAAAGATTCTTCCAAGAAATCCGACTCAGAAGTTTCAGGAAGTCCTAAGTCGTTTTCTATAAGAACAAAAACATAACAAAGATTCAAAAAGGTATAAATTTAAATAAAATATGCATATGATTTTTAAATTGATAGAAAAAATGATGAATTTTATGATTGTATGTTTTAAAATCATTTTCTTTATAAAATGGGATATTAGGAAAAATTTTGATAGAGTTTCGGAAATTCCTCCGGATAGCAAGAAAATTTAATATTTAAATTTTGTGTTTATTTTTTAAAAAATGGATCAATCGAGCTCTAGAGATCGGGGTCGACAACATTTCTCATGTTGGAGTTCCGAGATAGAGCCAATTGAGGGTAAAAAGGGAATTTTTCAAAAGTTATTCTTTTTACCACTTTAAATAAATCATAGGAAAAGGTTTTTGAAATTTTATTAATTGTTTTATTATAAAATGTCAGATTTAATTATTTAAATAAATTCTTTGTATTATTTTATATTTTAAAAAATTTTGGCAGAATTTTTGGAGTTATTTTGATATTTTAAACAAATTTTGAAACCTTCTCTGAATAAAGGAAAAGAAAAAGAAATGAAATGAACAGTGATGGGGTTGTACTGGGCCAAGGCTTGGCCTGGTCCGGCTGTGCGCAGGGCGGCCTGACATGTGGGGCCCATTGCGTAGTGAGAGAGGAGTGTGAGAGAAGGGGAAGCTCGTCGGGGAAGCTTCGCCGACGGCGAGCGGCGGCCGGAGTGGGGCGGCCGGTGGTCGGAAAAGAGGGAAGGAGTCAAGGGCTACCTGTTGGTAGTCTTGGCTGGGGCCGGGAGGCGCTGATGGTGGCCGGCGACGAGGTTAGGCGGCGACGCAACTTTGGGCTCCGGCGGGGAGGGTGCTCTGGCGGGGTTTGGGAGTGGAGAAGTGGTGGAGGGGGTGGCTTGAGTTACAACGGGGCCGGGGGTGCCCTTTTATAGGCGTTCCGTGGCTTGGCGGCCACGAAATCGCAGAGGCGGCGACGGCGGCGCTGGTGGCGAGCAATTTGCTGCGCGCGGCGGCCGGATGAAGTCGGCGACGTGGAGGATGAGGTTCGCGGCGTCGGGAGGAGTCCGGAGAGGTCGAAAAGCAAGGGCGGCGAAGCTCCAACGGCATTGCGTCGTTTTCGCGAAAACCATGCGGCAGACATGGGCGCCGGGTTGAGACGGCGGTCCGTGGTGAGGCGGGAAAGGCGGCGTGGGCGTGCTCGGTCCGTTAGATCAATTCGGATGGCTAAGATTCAAAGATCGAAGCGGTATGATCTTTGGCCGTTAGATCAATGTGATTTGATCTCAGCCGTAGATGACCACTTAATGTACCGGCGGGAGGGATGGGCCGCTTTGGCCTTGGGCCTTAGGCCCAAGTGGGACTCCGGGCTGAAGAAAGGAAAGCGCATTCCCGAAAGGGAAAGCGTATTTTGGATTTTTTTTAGAAAAGGAAAGGGGTTTAGAAATTTGTAGAAAATTGTAGGAAAGTCAGAAAAATATGAAATAAATTTCTAAATTCTTCGAAAAATGAGGAGAATTTAATTATGCAATAATATTGACTACTTATGTAATGAATATTTTTAAAAATAAAGGATTGGTTTTCTTTTTAGTAATAAATAGGTATTGGATTTGAAAATTCATCAAAAATTAGGAAAAATTAAAAGGGGTTTTAAATATGACTTTTGCGGAAAAAAAATTTTGTGCTAAAAATATGGGTATGTTACACCCATGAGATGGGCCCATAAACACGCAGCGATCAGGCTCCCCCAGGTCTCAATGAGCCTCAAGACCCAACTGGAGCAACGACAAAGGCCCTGGGCCAACTCAACCCAAAAGACTAGTCCATTAGGTGAGGGACACCCCGCCTTATAAGTCGTGCTCCCCCATTATCGTTATACGATGTGGGAGTAAACCCAACAATCTCCCCTATCACACATTGGATAACTTCGTCACACCAGACCACTTCATCCTACACCGTATGAGTTCCATAGGAGATGGTATCAGAGCTCTACGTTTGAACCCATTTCGATGGTATCGGACGAAGTGGTCCAATGTGATGAAGCGCAGTGGGCTCTAACAGGAAGAAGACGGCAGCGACGGCCACACACAACGGCACCGGCGCATGCTCCACCTAGCTCCATTGTTAATCTCTTATCTTTATCTAGCGGTCAATATTAAAAAGATCTAAATCATTGATTGCAGATAATATTATATAAATTTAACGGTTAATATTAAATCTATAAATTGAGAAAGTCTACACTTAAACAGATAAACAGTGTTCGGTGTGCCGGTGTCCCGTTTAAATAACTTGGTTTCGCTTTCGGTTATTTCTGAAATTGAGAGAGTTGATCATACCGAATTATACTCAATCAACAACACCATGTTGAATTCGGTAGGGAGATCGAATTTGGCTGTTTTCTAAAACGCATTAAATTTTACAAAAAAATCGTTTAAATTCATACATATAAATTTAACCCATAATTACCAATTAAGGCAAAAGTTTTATGTAGTCAAGTTTATATAGAATTGCAATAAGGATTTGTCCTTAAGTTGAAAGTTGTAATAGTGCTCGATAAAGGATTTGAATGTCTAAAAAATTTAAAAATATTTTAAGAATAATTAATAAAGAAAAAATAAAACTATAAAATCTTAGAAATGACTACAAGATTTTATAATATTTGTTTTAATAAAAACTAGCATAATGCCTGTGCGTTGCAACGGGAGCGATAGAATTTTGATGATATAGTAGCTCCCGTTGCAACGCACGGGCATTATGCTAGTCTCCTGTAAAATTTAAAACGGCCCTGTTTCTTTTAGCGTACACCGGCGGTCGGTATTTTATTATAGTAAATTTGTTATTTTTATATATTTTTTGTGTGTTATAATTTGTAAAGATTTTTTTGAGATTTTGATTAGTTCTTCTCAAAGATTCTAAAAATATTTTTTACCTATCTTTTTAGGCTTATTAAACTTTTTTTGGAGACTTACAAATTTGCTACAGTAAAAACGCCAACCGCCAGTTTTCGCTGAAAGAAACAGACCCAACATGTATTTATAAGAAACAGATATACTTCCTCCGACCCTAAAAGAATGTTATTATAACATTCAAATAGACAGACTAATATTCAAACCAAATAACATATGTGCCCCTAATTATTTGAAAAAAAAACATAATTAATGCACATGCAAGACTAACAATTGGCATTGAGAGTGGTGGGTAGTTAAAATAACTTTAGTAAGGTGAATTCTCGGGAATTTATTTTTGAAAATTCAAAACCATGATAAGTTTCTCGATGGTTTAAAATTCCTACCAGAGCCAAATGAAATTCACACATTTTAGCCACTCAAAAGCTACCTTGAGTTGTGTTGAGTTGGGTTAAAGTTCTAGCCCTTATAGAGTAGTGTACTTCTCTACTGATCATTTTCTTTCCGCGTATCCTTTTGACTTCTAGCCCTTTTATGCTTGGTCATGCCGAATTCTACACTGGGATTCTGGCATCCACCTTCGCCGAACATTCCCCTCAAAAACACAAAACCTAGTTCTTATCCTTTCGCGTATTTTTTCTGACCCATCCAAATGGTCTATCTGAATAAAGAGTCCAGTCATTTTTAAAATGTTTTCCCTCTGTGTTATTCTACAAAATAGAGGCAAATATATATAAAAAAAACTCTATCTCTCCATTCAAAAAAAGAGAGAGGAGAGAAAAAAACTCTATGTTTCAAAGACTCCAAAAAATTAGAGGGAAACCATTTCAAATAAGGAGTTCCAAATAAAGACCATATTCCCAAACACAAGACCTGATGTGTCGGACTAATCAGTACCACACATCGTTGCACTTGTGTTTTTAATCTATTTCTTTTGCGTGAGTTCGTATTCTTCCTCTACCCTAGACATCATTCTCTAATGACCAGTACTAGAATTGGCACAATCTTCACTAGGACATTATTTTAACCTGACAATATATACAGCCTAGGTATGCTACCACATCCTGTCCAAACTCCACATAAGCTTATAGTATAGGAATATGAGTGAGGATGCTTGGTGGGATTTCACCGCTGACCACTTGAGTGATCTGAGAGTACCAGCCGAGGAAACCTTGAATTTATTTGTGAAATTTTCAAAACACTCTGAGATCTAGCCTGAATAGGTAATGAGTTGGACGACGCTTTTTCATGATTGTTCTGTCTCACAACCACTTACGGTGAGGTGAAATTTTATAAGCCCCACAGGCATGAAAAATAAAGGGTAGGGTATACTTGTTCCCATTCATGCCGGTGGTAAAAGAGGTATTAGTTTGTGCACTTATTATTTGTGAAAATAAATGACATTGATGCAATTCCTGATCCACCGGGTCTGAATTTGAGTTTTTGCTCAGGGACCTCCAGAGATGAGGGCGGAGCCGAGCGAGCAGGGGACGTTGCTAGGCGCTCCGGGCCTGTTCCGAGTTCTGGGTGGGCTGGCGTCACAGAGGAGGCGTGAGGCAACAACCCGACTTGTTGGGAGCCCAGCAACATAGCTTGCTCGGCCCGCCAAACGACGGCGGCCAAGGCAGGATTACGTCCGGGGGTGCCAAGAGAAGCGCGCTAAAAGGCCTTCCGAAGCGCTCCCCACTTTCCTTCCGCAGAGGAACCACGCTACAGGAGAGAGCAGAGCGACTGAGCGCGATTTGTCCGCCGGCGCGGATCCGGCCGGATCCCTCGTCGCTGGTGGCCTCAGGGTCGTCGGTGGGGGGATCCGGTCGGGGATCGGCGTCGGGCGTGTGTATAGTACTACTTAGTAGTATGCAGTTGAGTTTTAATTTTAGAAAATTTATAAAAGGTCTAGAAAATCTTATAAAAATCTTAAAAATGTGAGGAAAATTTCTATGAGCTCATAAAAATTAGAGGGATTTTCCTACAGCATAAAATAACATATGTTTTATAGAAATTTCTGGATCTCCTTTTTAAACTACCCTTTTTTTTTCCATTTTTCCCATTTTGTCCAAGTCTTCCAAAATTCATAGTTAATTATAGAAAAATCATAAAAATATAAAATTGGTCTCTGAAAACTCATAAAAATGTGTAATATTTAAATATAAAATAAAAAGTAGTATACATGTGGAAGATTTTCCCTATGGATAATAGATTGTAGTTGTCTTCTATATCATATGTGGCTTTTTGAAATTCTAAAAATTGGGAAAACTCATAAAAGGCATTTTGGGACTTTCAAAGGTGTTTGGAAGTGTAGGTGTTGTCCTGGAGGAATTTTCATGCAATATATGCACGAAAAAATTTTATGTAAAAATTCCGGGTTGTTACAGAGAAGTGGTGCGCTAAGCTATAATTCAAAATTTCAGCGCAAAAATGCAAAAAAAATATAAGTCATGCTTAAAATACCTTTAATGATAAACAAATTGTAAAAAAAAGACAACTTATATAGTTTTTTTGATAAGATGCATGGTCAAAAGCATGTCCTGTTTGTGTCAAAACGTCAACCGTGTGAAGTTTTTATGACCGGCTGGAGTACCAATTAAGCTTGTCCTTCCCGATGTCTCGGTTCGTTGTTGTCCTCCAGCTCTGCTAATAAGGAATCACCAGCTGTTGGCAAGGTTCATCCATGCATGCATGCTTTGATCCGGCCGGTCGAAATTGAAATGCAAATCCATCTGAAGGAAGAAAAACGGACAGACATGTTAATTGTGGTCTCTATACAAATGAAAGTGGGAGAGGGGGAAAGGAATGGGAGGAAGCATGCAGCTGGATCGGAGATGTTGTTTGATTCGGGTCTGGTCTCCCAATGTCTCCTTTCGTCCGTCCGTCAGACGTGAATGGAATCATGCAGGGAAGAGGAAACCCTCGTCTGCCTCCCTCTGTTTCGCCCGTTTGAATCCTTTGCCACTTCCTTCGATCCCAGCTGCGTACGACGTCGCTGTCCGAGCACCCTCACCCATCCCAAAAGAGGAAACTTGTGCTGCGGGCGGACGGACGGACGCTCCCTCCCATGGCCAAAAAGAAAGAAGGAAAAGGAGCACACGAGAGGAGAGGAAGACGTACTACTTCTCGCTCCTCCCATCTGCACTGCGCCCGCTACATCCCATTACCATCTGCTCTGCACTGCACTGCACACCCCCGCTCTCTTTTTCTATAGTACCATCCGCTCTCTTTTACCATCTGCCCACTCCACGCCGCCGCCAGGCTAGGCTCCAGCTCCAAGCATCAAGAAACAACCAACCCAGGCACTTCACTTGGATCGTTGGAGGAGGCACGGTCGCCTCGCCGCCGCGCTAGCTCGATCGATCAGTCGGTAAGTAACACCCCAGCCTTCCCTCTTCTCCGATCCTACTATAGTACTCTTCGTCTCGTGCAGTTGCGGAGCTGGTGAGATTGTAGGCCTAGGGCCACTGTACCAAGCGGCGAGCGCCTAAACAACCAACCATACAAGCCCACGTACCGATAGTTCAAAGATTCAAAGGATAAAATGCATAATCTAGAAGATTATCTCAATTCTACGGTTAATCCTATATTAAACTTGACAAAAAAAACGTGTTGCGGTACGAAATAAGTACCTAATTAAAGATGAGTTAGTTCATCCTCGCCGGTCGCCGCCATATGCCTGTGCTCGCGCGGGTGCCGCGCGCTGGCCGCCCGTCGCCGCCCGTCACAGCCGAGCACTGGCCGCCCGCTGCAGCCGCCGCGCGCTGACCTACCACCGCTGCTGCGCGCTGGCCGCCCGGCCGCCGCCGCCACCGCACGCTGGTCGCTGGCCGCCCGCCGCCGCCGCCACACGCTGGCCTCCTGCCGCCGCCTCCACGCGCTGGCCGCCCACCGCCGCCGCGCGCTGGCTGCACGCCGCCGCCGTGCTGACCTACCACCGCCGCCGCGCTGGAGCAGTGGAGCTCGACGCCCGCCGGCCTCCGTAGCGCAACCCGCCGGCTGCCGCTGGCCTTGGAGGCTGGACGCTGCACACGCGCGCTCTGCTGCCTTTGGATGCCGTGCCGCCCGCCGCCTGCGTGCAGCGAGCTCGTGTCGCCGTTCGTCGTGGGCTCGTGGCCGCTGCAACAGGCACGCCGTACGCAGTGCCTTGCCCTTGCAGTCACCGTGCAGAAGCTAGGGTTTAGAGCTTCAAGTTTGGACTTGGGCTGGGCCAACGAGGCAACAATGACCAGGGCCTCTATATATGTAGTTAATTGGGTTGGGCCATGTATATGAGGTGTTGGCAGTACTCACATGGAGGCCTAGTAGTCACTCTCTTCTCTTGTTGGCAGTACTCACATGGAGGCCCAGTACCGTGCTGTTGCTGACGAGGTGTGTTCGTCAGTCGTGCTAGTGGAGCAGGCTGGGAGGCTGGACTATTTTTGCGCTGGCTCGGTGGTTTGGCGCGACCACCAGCACACCTACATCCTGACACAGTCCGAGATTTTGGAGTCGTGTCCCACCGTCAGCACCAAGGTACGCTTCCACGATGGGAGTACATTGCCAGCTGAGCTGATGGTGAGGCATGGCCACTTCTGCGTCCTGTGTACAGACCATCACGCTGGGTGCAAGATGATCGAGTTTGACACAGCAGCGCCTGCTGACTACGCCTACACCTTGGTTCTGGCGCCAGCATCTCGTTCCAGGCTCTATCCAGTTCCAGGTTTGCTGTTCCAGCCTTCACTAGCTTCCACTGGGATTAGCGGCGGAGCTCATCTTATCCAGGGATCAGCTGACCACTTCATGATGACTTGCCAGTATGAAGATCAGTCTCCTAATGGCGTAAGCCGGCTTATGGGTGGTTCTATCTTTGGGATGAACAACAAGGTGTTAGACATACTGACAGGAGACAATACCTTGTGGAGAAGGGTACAGGGAGGTTCCTGGTCTGATGACACCTACTTCAAGATAGGCATGTCCGCTGCTACCTCTCAGAACATTTTATGGTCAATGCTTGGACAGTGTGGAGTGAGGAAAGGAAAACATTTCAAAGCCAGAAAGGCAAGGAAGGATAACAAGAGGAAGAAGAGGATGTGAGCTACTGCTGCATGAGCACCTTGGGTTATCTTTTTGGAAGCTTCACTGATGGAGAGCTGCAAAGGCAGAGGCTTGATCTGCACGGGTCCTGGGGGCATGTCGAGCGCTACGCATTCATGACCATGAGGACTGAACTTTTGCATGTAATAGTATAGTTCATACTTGATGCTTATATTCAGTTTAGTTCAGATTTGAAAAAAAGGGTGCTAAATGCAACGTATCTAATCCATTCAGTTGTATTTAGCATCTTTTGATCAAAACAACTTCCCTGGAAAATGACATATGCATTAACTTGCATGAGTAGCTGATGCCTTGCAAAGATTGCTGAGTAATGAAGCGTCGAGTATTATTTGGAAACAGTCTGGAGAAGTTCTAAGATCCGGAACATCCATTTCAGAGAAGCAACATGCTAGAGCAGTAATTCACACACTCTGCATCAAGCATTTTCATCCATCGCATATACTAGTTATACTAGAATTGATGGCGCGCAAGTGCGCGCTTCCCTGTTCTTCTAGTTGATGCGATTTGCGTGGTTGTACTGAGGTAAAAACAAACTTTGTGCGATCAGATAACGCAGTTACATAATAGAACACAGTTTGCTTTGAAGTTTGTCACGCTGTGTGACTAATGGGTTGATCAGTGCTAGCTGGAGGAACAAAAGTTTTAATACAGGCACTTAATTCATACAGGGTGGGATAATTGGTGCTTGAAACAAAAACTCACCATGCTCTGTGTAAAAAGCAGTGGTTCCTGTTCAACGATAATAAATTTCTTCTGAACTGTAATTCGACCTGAGCACTAGACTGCATGGAAAAAAAGGGCAATATGCAGTTTAATACAGTTGCAGTTCGTGGTACTGCTGGCGGCAATAGCGTTAGGCTAGCAAGAAAGCTGAAGAAGTGTCTCATTTTTTTTTTGATTTGTATTATCTAGCCTTCGTGCTGAAAATATGAAGTACTACTGTCTGTTTTTGATAGTAGAAAACATTTTGAGACTGTGGAAATATTATTCAGTTTTGGAATATGCTATATGTATTTCATAGGCTGTTTGCTATGTACCAACAGGCAAGTAACACTTCTTTTGAGTGACCTTTTCATCAGGTTTGGTAGTATAGGTTATGGCTTAAAAAATCTACACTAACCCAGGTTTATGTTTTTAGGTGAAGTAGGGACCAAAGTTCTGACAAGCAGTATTTTTTGACTTTATGTTTGATAGCTGCATGGACAAATTGAAAATTTGGTCCTGCTGTGGGTGAAGTTTGAAAACTCTGTTTCAGTAGCTCTGTTGCAGTTAGAAGCGTGCTCTCTCATGTTGACAATGTTTTTCAGCTATTAAGCATGTAACCGGTGCCTTAAAGTAAATCTGTAAGTGGCACATAGTTACCACGTAATTGTTTATGGAGCTGAAAATTAAATTTTTCATTGGATCATTATCGCTGCTACAGCTGATGCCGTGTCGGTTCGAAACAGATCTTGTCGGTACTGTTGACAGAAAAAAAAACTGTTGGGTAACCTAAGAAAACACTGAATGATGTTGATGCTGGTGGTCAATAGTTCATTTCAATTTTGGGCACAAACAGTGTATTCAGCTGTGAGTTATATTCATTTTTTGAACCCAAAAAAAAATAACAGGAGTAGAAATCACCGCAAGGGAAACTAATTGTATGACATTCTTTTCTGAACGGTTTTGTAAGTGCAGCGAAAAATGATGGAACAACAGCGACTTTTTTTTGCTGATGGTTCATTTAGCATTCTTTGGCTGATGGTTCATTTAGCATTCGATCATACATGCTGTATGCAGGCTTCTCTGAAATCCAAACCCTGAAGCAATATAAAGAAGTGGGTGATGAGACATAAAGAGATATATAGTTGTGGTAGGATATGTGAATCTCGCTAACCTTTTCTGGGGAGCAGTACAAACAGCATGGAAAATGGTTGAAGAACCTGAGAAAAAACTGAACAGCAATTATCCTTTCAGCTAATAGTTTGTTTGGATCTTAGCCGTATTGAGGTACACAGCATGGGCTGAGGCTTAGGTCTAAACCAAATCTTTAAGTAATAGAAGGGCCTGCGGCATAAAGTTTATATAGAGATTGAGTTGACAGTTGAGATCGTTGAGCTAAATGCATATGACCGTTTTATGGATGTAGTGCATTTAGTTTCACGATGGCTTGCAAATACAGAGTAACGAAGCAGCTTGCATTCAGATCAGTGAGCTAAATGCATTTTGTTGTTCTGTGGATATGGTGCATTTAACTTTTACCAAGATATTGTGCGTAGAACTGGCCGGAAAATACGATCGGCGATCAACAGTAATAAACAACCGTCGATAAGGAAGCTGAAACGACCACCACGCAAAACAGAGGACCAGCCAGGGCGATGAAGACGGCGAAACCATGACCACACAAAACAGCTGACCGGTGACGGCGAACTCGTGACGAGCTGAACGGCGGAGATGACGACGCGAGTGTGGAGCCACGCCGAGCAAACCGCCGATCAATGGTACAAACGACGGGCGAAACAGCCGACCGGCGCAGGCGATGACAAACTGAACTGAATGGCGGAGGCTACGACACGATTGCAGGTCCACGGCGACGAACACGGCCGGTGATATCCACGGCGATCAATAGGAAAAATAGCCGACGAACTCGTGGGAAAAAAGGGATCACAGTGCAAAAAAGGGAGGATGTGCCGGCCAACGAACAGCACACCATAGCACGAACGAAAGGATCGGACGGACAGAAAACCTCAGGGGCACGAAAACAATTTACAAAAATCGAAGGGATGAAACTGCAAAAGCACACCGGCTGTGCTCACCGCGACGGAAGGCCACAAAACCAAGCAAGCTGACGCAGCCCAGCGAAACCGGGCCGACTAAGCGGGCCGCAACGCACGGCCGAAGCAGGCCCAACAAAAAAGCAGGCCGACGGAGAACTCGACGAAGCTTTGGTAGCAGGGGCGCGGTAGGTAGAAAGCGATGACGTGGAGCGCTGAACAACCGTGGAAAAACGAAAACGAACGGCTCGGATTTGATAATGGCGTGGACACATGGCGCGTAAGCGCCTACCGTTTCTTTGCTTCGTCCGCATGGCCACGTCCGTCTTTTGTTTTGGCCGTTTGATTTGTCCTGCCGACGGCTGTTGTTTGCGCCACGTCTGCGATTTGTGCCTACTTCGTTGCTGTCTCTGGTTTCGAGCTGGTCGCTCGCCACGTCGCCTTTTTTTTGTTGCCCGTTTCCTTCCACGTTGCTTTCCTGGATGCTGGACGCTGTGCTTCCCCTGTTCATTCTTCGTTGCTGTATCGGTTGTGCCGCCTTGGCTTTTCCTTGATTTCTCCTGTTGTCTTATGCCTCGCCGTCCCCGTCGTTCCGGTCAGCTTCGTCGCTGCTCCCGCCGTTCTAACGTGCCGCATGGTGTTTCGCCGTTGATTCCTTCGGCCTCACATCATCGGCGATACCGGCAGGAGGCTGGTTCTACGTCTGCTCTGTCTTTTGACCCTGGTGGGGGCCCCCTTACTGATTCTCCCTCCGCTGCATTTTTTGCTCCTGGTGATGGCGTTCCGTCGTTGCTGTCTTCCTTGCCGTCTGCCTCGTGCCGTCGTTGGAGTCTCATGATCACTGTGCTCTTCTTGCTCACAGATGCTTTGTCTTTTCATCACATAATCTGTCATAGGCTCGGCTCCCTGTATCACAGTTAATATTCCTTCTAAACTTATACAGACAGGGCATTCTTATATCAATTTTCATATAACTGAAAACATACGACGCCATCCCACTCTCCATAATTTGCTACATTCTTTCTTCCACAGGTAGCGTTATACACGCATCCCATTCAAGGCAATAAAACAGTGAATGTTTACAGTAAACAGTTTTGTTTTTAGATTGCCGATGAGTGTCTTTTTTATCCTCCCTGTCACAAAACTGCACGGATTTAGTTCACATTCAACATTTAGTTGCGCATAAAATAGATTACTATCATACATATTTGTACTTCTCCAGTATTAAAAGATCATAATGCTCCAACGGTCACTAAACTACCAGATAATTACCTCCTCATAGTAGACATGAAAACTCCAATTAAATGGACTGCCGACCTTCATTAAATCAGCCTAATAAACCATACAAACGTCCACAACTTGAAAATTTACAATCTTATATTGGTCAGTGCAACTCCCTTTTTTCTGTTTACCAAAACTATTATTACTTTCTCACTAATCTGAAACCTATTTCTTACTATGCTTTTCAGCCTTTCAGCTCTAAAGCTCACTTTCGAAACGTAGCAGTAATCTAATGCGTATTATCATACATTAAATCCAAGGGAAAAAATACATCAATTTATTGCACAGGGATAACAAACTACAATAATTTAAACTATTAGCTCACGCGTCTTTCTGCCCTGTGCAAAGCACTACTCCACGTAATGTTTACACAGTAACCCATATTTGCATCAGGCACAACGTGTCCTTCTTCATAATCACCAACAGTGCCGCCTAACGACGTGTCCTTTCTCAAGCTAGGTTGCCAGATCTCATAACACTGCAGGACATGCATGACGTGTTAATTTCTTCCTGCGGTGCCTCGCAAGTTGGCTAGGTTCTTCCTTATCGTCTTCCCCTCTGATTATCTCCGCCTGCAGTTTTCTTCGTTTTCCTACTCCTGCTTTCTCCTTTTCGGTAAGTACAGCTATCTCCATCATTTCGTCCAAAAATCTTTGCCATTTCCATGCATTTGCCATACCCTTTTTATAGTGCCTCTCTAGCCACATTATAATTTGATTCATATTATTTCGTCTTTCTGTTTATCGACTATAAATTTGTTCTTGCCTACTTTCTTTTCTTTGAGCCTCCAGCTCTTCTTTCTTCGGCCACCTGCATTGTTTCCATCACTATGTCCATTAGTTATTTACACACTAATTACTGTTAGTATCATATATTCACTGTACAGATGGAACATACTCTTTTAAAAGAGATTACTGCTGATCGCCACACATGGAGAGTCCGTGTTAGGCTCACCCGATTCTCAACCTATAACGAACCAGTTGATCTTACCAAAGAACAAAAACTAGATATGGTCATGATCGATGAAGAGGTACATCTACATCATTACAAGATTACAGCCACTGCTGTCTGTATTAGGTAGCCATCTAAACTACGTATGTCTATTTAACCTTTTTTGTAGGGCACAATGATGGATGCTCAGATCCCAAAAAGACATGCAAAGATGTTCATCCGATATTTACATGAAAATGGTCTGTACTACATTCAGTATTTTCAGATCGCACAAGCAAGGCAAACTTACAGACCTATCGAGGGTCCATATATGGCAAGATTTACGGCGTTCACGAAGCTACACCCTATTTCCATAGTACCTGATTCATTCCCTGCATACGCATATAACGCGTTGACATTCGATGACATCGCCAAAAGAGCAGATAGCAAAGTCGTGCTATCAGGTGACCGTTTCTATAGTACTTATTATTTTTGCAAATTTTGTATTTACACTTCTTCCAATTATTATGTTACAGCGAATAGAAATACGCTCCGCACATTGCATTGGTATATTAAATGCTATTCCATCACTTTCAGTTCCCTTAATCTTACCTTCCCCTACAGCGCCTGCTATTTTCGCAGATTCTGTATATTCCCTTCTTACAGTTAACATATTATAACGGCCAGAAATAGCCCCACAGACCACATTAGTGTACTAAATGCTATTCCATCAATTGTATTTCTCTTAATTTTGTCTTTCTTAATTTACCTGCAGATATCATCGGTATTATGACATCCATTAATCCCGTTAAATCAGTACCCGTTAGAGGGATGCTTACGACAGTACGTGATATAGAGCTTACAAATGGAAGGTAATGATAACTTCCTTATTTTTCAATACTAACTACATAATTTGTTATATTACACACTAATCCAAGTCTAACATATGATGCCCGCATACTGTTATCTCCTTCATCGCATATGGTAAACATAATTGTTCCTCAGCCAACCACTAAAATTGGCACTATGGGGACATCATGTAGAGCAGTTCAACACCGCGGACCTCATACAGAAATCACAACAACAAACAATATGCGCTCTCTTCGTTGGTCTGACAGTCATCACACGAAATGGTTTTTCTATCCTCTTATACTATTTCATTATGCATCTTCTATTTTACATAAACTGCATAATTATATTTATTTCCATTCTTCTGCAGGTGAATTAACCCTTCAAAGTACCAGTGCTACTAAATGGTTCATAAACGCCCCTCTGCCTGAAATCATCGATCTTCAAAATCAGTACGTTTCTCAAAACATATTCTACAGAACCTGAAATCATCGATCTTCAAAATCAGTACGTTTCTCAAAACATATTCTACAGAACAAAGTAATCAATCATCACCGTCCTCTGTCTGATCTCTTTGTACACTCATCAATACCACCACAATTATGTCAAAAAACAAACTAATCATTTAACCAACAATTTCCCTCCCTCCAAAACCATTACATCCTCCGATTATTTATGTGCAATTTCCATTGTAGATATGCAGGAAAGCATACGCAGATCAAGATGTCTATTACTGCACAGCCCAGCAACACAGAACAAATAAATGCAACTGTCGCAGAGCTAAGCGAACTTAATCCACATGAAAACTTGGTAAGTCCATTTCCGAATCCCATACTACATCATCCAATGATGCACCTCTCAATTCCGTTCACACCTCGCCTATGTAGGGAAACATATATACGGTTCGCGTCGCCATCAAAGGACTTTCCACTAGGCGCTCTTGGTGGTACAATTCCTGTAACAAATGCAAAAAATAGGTAGACCGCATAGATAATTCCTTCCATTGCCGCTCATGTGGAATGACAGAAGCCTCTCCATGGTATGAAAGCCATTGCTTATTATTACGACTTTTCTAATCGTTTTCAAAATATAACACACTTATTTATCCAACAGGTACCAAATCATCATCCGTGCAGTTGACCCTTCTGAACTTGAGCAGCTAACAACAAAAGAGACCGAATTTATATTCTTTGCTAATATGGCTGAACGCCTTACCGGGGTTTCAGTAGATACTCTCATCAGCACATTCGAACATACCGAAAATATGCTTCCACGACATATAACGGGCCTTTTCGGAAAACAGTTTGATATCACCACTACGGTTAAAGAAAGGACATTAGAACAAGCTACATTATTGTATATAGTTGAATCATTCAATCCAGTACTGCTACCTCCTACAGCTGCCGCAGATATTCAGCCCACAGATAAAAGCCAATCCGAATCTAGCGACACCGCCGCTGTGTTGTATAAAAAAAGAACGAGCAACAATCTGATCATGAAGCTGTAACAGACGACATCGACTATGACGTAAGTACTTCATCCATGTATATTTTTCTCTTTCCTCACTTTGCAATGCAGCACATTCATATCTTTGCAATGCTTATTGCATGACTGAAACTTACGCAGCAAACCCAACAAGCTGAGATCAGCACAAACACTCCGGCACATACCATCCACACCTCACGTTCCACTAGCAAAGGAAAAAGGTAATCAACATAACAGTTATATATTTACGCTGTTTAGCTTTTCGTTCACTAAGAAACATGATGCCACCTTTTTTACCTGCAGGCCTATTAGCGATCCAGCATCCCCCGACAAACCCACAGCAAAGAGAACATTGTTCGACAAAGATGAAGAATACTGAGCACAAAGAAATACTATCATCAGCAGCAATAATCTAGTCCTCTTCGTATATGATCTACCTTTTGTGATGATAGTTTCTGTACACCAATGTCTTCGTTATTTACACCATAAATGTTGCTGTTCCTTGCTGTCCTACCATAGTAGTCTCGGAACTTATGTTTCCCAATGTTGCTATTTCCTGTCTTCCTAACATAATAGTTCCAGAGCTTATGTTTACCAATGTAATGCTTACAACTAAATAAAACCGCTGCTACATAACATTGCTGCCTATTATCATACACATTATATGTTATGTTATACACATTAAACAGTCACAAAGCATGACACAAAACACACCAATGGATCAACATCACATTTAATAGCCAAAGCACACCATATAATATCACAACTTTGTCCAACGCGCCACCGCGCGTAATCCCTCCTAGTACAACAAGTAGATGAATATATATATAAAATTGATTCTAGTAAAAAGTAAAAATCTCTTATAGATGCTACGGTGGATGAGAATGGTCCGACCCATTTCGGCCAGTAACCAAACCACATGACCCAAAAAAAGTCATGGTTCTATGGACCGGTCCAAAATCATTATGGCGGATCCTGGGCCAGACCAGCTGACCCAATGGGTCGGACCATTTTTGCTTTAACAAAATATGATGCTAAGCACACATATACTGTAATATGGTCACACACTATACATGATACCTCAGACTTAATCTCTATTACTATAATTTGTCTAACGGTGACGGCGGCGGCGGCGAGTTCATCAACTCTTGATTTCAACCCTCCAAATCATTAATTATGTAAATCTAGCGGTCAATATTGAAAAGATCTAGATCGTTGATTATAGATAATGTTATGTAAATCTAGCGGTTAATATTAAATCACCAAAGTGGATCGGACTTCCACCGTCACTGTCACCCGATCACGCAACAGAGCATGTTTCGTTAATCGTTTCGTACATGAAGAGCTTGTTAACTTGTACACTATCACGTATATGTATCTGCATATGTGTATGTTTGTGTCTTATCTTAAATACCTATATTAAATTCAAAACACATTCACTTATTAAAACTTCCGCTCAAATCAAATGCACATGGTTGATGTACTAGCTAACTTAATTTTGATACGCCTCTGTGTACATGCATATCTCTACTACTCCCTCCGTCCCAAAATATTTGTCACTCTTGACATTGAGCTTACTTTTTAATCATTCATCTTATTAAAAAATTTTGTACAAACATGCAAAAATCTAAGTCATACTTAAAATATCTTTCATAATAAAACAAATCATAACAAAATAAATGATATCTACGTATTTTTTTTGAATAAGTCGAATGATTAAAAAGTAAGCTCAATGTCAAGAGTGACAAATATTTTGGGACGGAGGGAGTACTATAATTTATCTAACGGTGCTGGCGGCGGCGGCGAGTTCACTAACTCTTGATCTCAACCCTCCAGATCATTAATTATGTAAATCTAGCGGTCAATATTGAAAAGATCTACATCGTTGATTGTGGATAATAAATCAAATGCACATGGCCGATGCACTAGCTAACTTAATTTTATATGCACCTCTGTGTACATGCATATCTCTGCTACTATAATTTGTCTGACAGTGCCGGCGGCGACGGTGAGTTCACTGACTCTTGATCTCAACCCTCCAGATCATCTCTACTACTATAATTTGTCTAACGGTGACGGCGGCGGCGGCGAGTTCATCAACTCTTGATCTCAACCCTCCAAATCATTAATTATGTAAATCTAGCGGTCAATATTGAAAAGATCTAGATCGTTGATTATAGATAATGTTATGTAAATCTAGCGGTTAATATTAAATCACCAAAGTGGATCGGACTTCCACCGTCACTGTCACCCGATCACGCAACAGAGCATGTTTCGTTAATCGTTTCGTACATGAAGAGCTTGTTAACTTGTACACTATCACGTATATGTATCTGCATATGTGTATGTTTGTGTCTTATCGTAAATACCTATATTAAATTCAAAACACATTCACTTATTAAAACTTCGCTCAAATCAAATGCACATGGTTGATGTACTAGCTAACTTAATTTTGATACGCCTCTGTGTACATGCATATCTCTACTACTCCCTCCGTCCCAAAATATTTGTCACTCTTGACATTGAGCTTACTTTTTAATCATTCATCTTATTAAAAAATTTTGTACAAACATGCAAAAATCTAAGTCATACTTAAAATATCTTTCATAATAAAACAAATCATAACAAAATAAATGATATCTACGTATTTTTTTTGAATAAGTCGAATGATTAAAAAGTAAGCTCAATGTCAAGAGTGACAAATATTTTGGGACGGAGGGAGTACTATAATTTATCTAACGGTGCCGGCGGCGGCGGTGAGTTCACTAACTCTTGATCTCAACCCTCCAGATCATTAATTATGTAAATCTAGCGGTCAATATTGAAAAGATCTACATCGTTGATTGTGGATAATAAATCAAATGCACATGGCTGATGCACTAGCTAACTTAATTTTATATGCACCTCTGTGTACATGCATATCTCTGCTACTATAATTTGTCTGACAGTGCCGGCGGCGACGGTGAGTTCACTGACTCTTGATCTCAACCCTCCAGATCATCTCTACTACTATAATTTGTCTAACGGTGACGGCGGCGGCGGTGAGTTCATCAACTCTTGATCTCAACCCTCCAAATCATTAATTATGTAAATCTAGCGGTCAATATTGAAAAGATCTAGATCGTTGATTATAGATAATGTTATGTAAATCTAGCGGTTAATATTAAATCACCAAAGTGGATCGGACTTCCATCGTCATCACCCGATCACGCAACGAGCATGTTTCGTTAATCGTTTCGTACATGAAGAGCTTGTTAACTTGTACACTATCACGTATATGTATCTGCATATGTGTATGTTTTTGTCTTATCGTAAATACCTATATTAAATTCAAAACACATTCACTTATTAAAACTTCCGCTCAAATCAAACGCACATGGTTGATGCACTAGCTAACTTAATTTTGATACACCTCTATGTACATGCATATCTCTACTACTCCCTCCGTCCCAAAATATTTGTCACTCTTGACGTTGAGCTTACTTTTTAATGGCAACATATCCTATGCTAAAGGGGTATCCAGTGCTAAGGTGCTAACTACGAATCAGAGCCATCAGATGTAGCTTATGCGGTCCAGATCAATGGACGTGGAAGCCAGGCGTCTCGCTTGGTCCATCTTACAGAGAGCCCCTCCTCTGTTTCTTCTATCTTCCACACACATCCTCCACTTGAATTTCTCCAGCTCCAGGTCGTAACCAATGGGGAGAGGAAGCGGCGGTATGGGCGCTAGGGTGTGATCGATCTACTGGTGGCATCGCCGCGGCATCGTCGCTCCACCGCCCGGCATATATGCATCGATGATCCTTCACCCGGCCTCCAACCTTGCCGCAGATCACCGCGAGGAGCAGATGCCCAGCCAAGTTGCGATGTCCTCTTCAGCCATCCCAGAATCCGCATCGGTGGTCCTTCACCCGGCCTCCAACCTTGCTACAGATCACCGCGAGGAGCAGATGCCCAACCAAGCTGCGATGTCCTCTTCAGCCATCCATGTGTGCATCATCCTGCCCAACGCCTAGCCATGTCAACATATGCCTGGAATGTACTTTTTTGTGAACCACTTATTTTGTATGGTTGTAACACTAATACGATGTCCATTTTGGAAGTAAATGGATGGAGCATTATCAGTTCTGCTTCAGAAAGAGAAAGTGTGAACTATTCAGATAATCATACCTTCAAAATTTTAGGTGTAAGGATGTTTGGATTAGAGGTATTCCAATGAATAGTCCAAATTCTAAAAATCTGTAGATGGCTTGGGTAGTAACTTAGAGAAGGAAAAAAATACATCTAGGGGCATTCCGAGAATTGCACTCGAGACCTCTTGCACCCTAAGCGAGAATCATACCACTAGACCAAATGCCCATCTGTTCTATTTGTCTTTCACATCCTAATTCACTATTAGTAATGTCAAAACCTGTGCATTTCAGCTTGGCCTGCAACCAACCTATATGGTCTTGTAAACACATCAGTTAAACACAGAGCCTCTGAAGCCTGAATCCCACATTGTGGGATGGCATTGCAGATCACATCAACTGCAGTAGCAATGCAGGCCTGGTTCAGAAAGAAGATGTTTAATTACTTCTAATTAACTTCCACACATCAGTTCTGTCAGTCCTTAATCTAGAGCAATGTCAGTAATGTTTTTTTTTACTACACATTGCATTGTTAAGACAATTCAAGGATTGCAACTCCACAACTTTGAAATTCAAAATAAATATTAATTCATATATTAAAATCACAGACTACATATGTGCAGAACTGTTTACAAGTTCACAAGTCTGCCATGGATACAAGTCAGGCAACATTATGCTTGCAACTCTGCCATGTAGGCCATTCTAAATACAAGAGCAATCCTATTGCCTTATCACCAATTACAATTCTAAATACAAGAGCAATCTAGATTGCTTTTCACCAATTACATTGCTAAATACAAAAGCAATCCAGCTGCTTTGGATACACATTGAGCATTGAGCATAATTCAGGTCTTCAAATGAATTCAGGTTCACAACTATTGCACAGTGAGCATTATCCCTACAGTGAGATCTTCAACTGAATTGAGCTTCACAACCATTGCACAATATGATATTTCACAACTGAATCCCTGCACAAAGACAGAGATCAAAATGAGCAAATCGAAAAGGAAGAACTCCTGTCTGCAACTGCAAGTTAAAGGGAAGGTATGAATTCCAGGAGAATTAATGGGACAAGGAGTCACTGAATCCATGTCCTACCCTCTGGCCTCGCATATGTTGTGTAGTAAGCAGCAGGCGCCCAGCACCACGGGAGCACCTGCAGCTTCATCTCCGTGCGCTTCTGCAGGCACGCCCATAAAAATTGACAGGGCATGGGGAGTGGAGGAGGGCATTGGGAGGGACGCAGGGCCGAATCCAGCTAGTGAAGGAGGAGAGACGATTCCGGCGAGAGGAGGTTGAATCAGGCGAGTGAAGGAGGAGGAGTGATTCCGGCGAGTGGAGTAGGACACCTGGGAAGGATGTGCGGGCGAATCCGGCGAGTGCAGGGCACCGAGGAGGGAACCTGGGAGGGATACGGGTGATGGCATCGAGATTTGGCGAGGGAGACGGGGTGATGGCGGCGATTCCCGATGAGGGAGGCGGAGCAACGCCGGCGACTGGAGGAAACCTAACCCTAAGCTCTCGGATTTAGGGGAAGCTGAGAGAAGAGAGAAGATGGGAGGCGGGGTGTTTTTTGCGAAAAGATCAAGCGAGACGCCCAGCTTCCACCTCCATTGATCTGGGTCGCATAAGCTACATCCGATGGCTCTGATTCGTAGTTAGCACCTTAACACTCGATACCCCTTTAGCACAGGATATGTTGCCCTTTTTAATCATTCATCTTATTAAAAAATTTTGTACAAACTTGCAAAAATGTAAGTCATACTTAAAATATCTTTCATAATAAAACACATCATAACAAAATAAATGATATCTACGTATTTTTTTTGAATAAGACGAATGATTAAAAAGTAAGCTCAACGTCAAGAGTGACAAATATTTTGGGACGGAGGGAGTACTATAATTTATCTAACGGTGCCGGTAGCGGCGGTGAGTTCACTAACTCTTGATCTCAATCCTCCAGATCATTAATTATGTAAATCTAGCGGTCAATATTGAAAAGATCTACATCCTTGATTGTAGATAATAAATCAAATGCACATGGCTGATGCACTAGCTAACTTAATTTTATATGCACCTCTGTGTACATGTGTGGACCACCCTTTGAAGGGGGGTGGCCAGCACCGCACTAGTTCCTGGACCAGCACACTAGTGCCACACGTTACAAAGCCAGATCATTTCATACATCGAGATGTCTTTATTACAACAAAACAGCCATCAGGCTGATTAGTGGTCAAACGGCCATAGCCTTAATTACAATCCAAGTCCAAAAGTCAACATCAGAGTTTGCGGAAGAGTAACCAAAATCACACCAGCGGCTTTGCAACAGCAAGCGACTAGTGGAACGCCCTAAGCCATACTATCCTCCTAATCTTGATCCTGATACTGCGGATCGCCGTCTTCATGACATTCATAAGCATCTTGAGCTCCATCGTTCCCCTCGACTAGAAAAGGGGGTTTATATACGAGGTCAGTGTCATCCAAACACTAGCGAGTTAACTTCCCACCATATGCATTTAGTGATATAGGTTCCAAAGGAAAGGTTGGGGTTGTTTTGTTTGCAGCAAGCTAGAGTTTTAAATCAAAGCCTATGACTTAGCAGTTTTAACAAAGTTCTACTTTCAATGTTTTCTTCCATAGCTCAAGTTTAATACCATAATCCAAATCCATCCCATGGCAGTTTCTATGCACTCTGCCAAACATCTCCTTCCTTCCTCCATCATATTCCGGGTTGGCGACCCGTTGTGAACCACAACTCTACTGGATTTGCCGGTCCAGTAAGTGTGATTAAATCACCCTCGGCGAGGTGGCGTCCAAACCGGACCTTCTTAGAGTGGGGTTTCCGTCCAAAATTTGGTTTATAAACCACCACATGTGACCCCAACTCTTACTACTGCGCGATGGCCGCGCGTTGTGTTGGAACCACCCTCGAGCTAGTGGCGGCGATCTTCCGCTATCGTATGTCTCTGCGCTCTTGCTAGAAGCGAGCCCGCGACTCCACCCTATCCTTTGGGTCCACCGCCCAAGATAACTTCCTTCTTCGCTCACGTAGCCTCTGCTACACCACTGTATCGGACCCCGTCCGTACAGAACCATAACCATATCCACACCAAACACCACACACTGGCATGCCAGGCCCAATATACAGTTATCCAAGTTGATGTATAATCATGTCCGGTGAATGTCGGTTCACCGTTCCGAGGCAAACTAAGCCTAAAAATAATTATTGGACCTGAGCAATTGTCTAAGCTAGATTTTAACTAGACTTAGAAGTCTAACAAGTTTTAAATCATAGACTGGAGAGTCTAATAACTGTTTTGTTCCTAAACCAGGTTAATTCAAGAATTGATCGTCAAAGCGATCAGCAAGTGATTCAACTGACAATTATCATCAACACAATCATTATGGGTATCGACAGTTCAATAGAGCAGGCATGATATATCATGAATTTTAACAAAGTAGGTACTCATAATTTAAAAAGCATGCAATTGATACTTTAAAAGGAAATAATTTTAATTAAAAACTGGGATCAATATCATTTAATGAATGTTAGCTCGTACTAGGGAAAGTATAGACTCTTTCTAGTAAAAGTAAACATCCTATAGGGAAGATGTTAACTCGCCTTGATCCTCTTGGAAATTGTCCTGGGGTTCCTCGGGGTCTTCGCTCTGCTCAACAGCTCCTTCTAGCTCTATTCGATGAATAACCAACAATGAATCAACCAAAATGCGAAAAATTATGATGCATGAATGCGATTGACCTTATATATTAAATGGCGGCGGAGAACTTATCTGATATGTGAAATCTACTTAACGAAAGCGCTATGAAATGCTCATGAATGCTAAGTAAAAATTATAATATTACACATATGAATATTTATAAACGTGTATGTGTATGTATACAAATATATTTACAATTCTCCCCATACTTATTAAAATATTTAATTTTAAAGCTAATTTGTTTGAAGGATTTCCTTCATAAATAAAGGTGTAAGAATTTAACAGTTAGGGTGTTGGCTGTTTTAAAATGGGTCTTTGGACCAGAGAAGGTTTTTGGGACTAATTTATTAAAATAGGTTGCTATTTAGTAATATGTGTTAATAGATAAATAAGGACTAAAAGTGGGTTAAAATTGTCTAACTTAACAGGTTAATAATCTGATAATTTGCTTAGGTCCAGAGAGGTTTTGAGACTTTCCAACAATTTTCTTAGATTTATCTTAAATGTTTTACCATTTTTAGTATTTCAAAAACAGTTCCTGGAATTTTCTTATATGCTGAAATTATCCTAGAATGTTTTTCAGAAATATTCCTGTGGGAAAATAAAGTTATCCGACTAATATTATATTTTTGTAAAATACATGGGGTGATCTGATATTTATCATAAATTTTTCAGAAATTTTTCGAGTTGTGTAGATATTTTAAACAATCCAGTTCAATATCAGTATTTAAATTTAATTGATAAAACTGGGGAAATCAGCTCGCACAGTAATGGGCCGGCCCATTACCGTGCAGCCCGCGAGTCCACCGCGCGAAGGCGCATTTTTGTAAAATGCGCTTCTAAACCGTGAACACGCGAAACCACCGGGCGCTATCACTAAATATGACAGGTGGGACCTAGGGCCCACTTGTCAATGACACATTGGACTTAACGACACTGGATTTGAATTTAAACAAACTGACATGCGGGTCCCGCATGTCAGTTACTCATTAGCTTCGGCCACACGAGGGAGCGCGAATCTTGGTGCAAATCCGATGGCGGCCAGCTCGTGTTCTACCTCGCGTTCGCGCGCGCCCGGCCACCGCGCTCCGCCGACCCACGCCGGCGCTACGGTCTACCATTTCGCCCGATCTTGGGCGCGTTGGATCCAGGGTGGCCACGCGCATCACCACGAGCTCATGTTGCGACCAGTAACTGACCGTGTCGGTGGCGCGACGAGCAAAGGCGGCGGCGCAGTCGGCTTACATGCGGACGAGAGGTTCTACAAGGCCACTAGGGAAGCTAGCGCGCGCATGGGTATGCGAGGAGATGAGGATGCTCATCGTGAGGACAGGGAGGATCGGCCGACGATGGAGCAAGCTGTCCACGAACGGACCAAAACAGGGGCGGCGATGCGAGTATGTGGGACTGCAACACCGGTGAAGCTCTGGCGAACCTGAGGGGAGCATTGTGAGCGGAGAGGTTCAAGGAGCACCGAGGCTCGAAGGATTGAGATTCGGCTCACCGAGATGGACGCAATCGAAAAGGGGGCACTCGGCGGCGCGGAGAACCGGTGGCAAGGAAGCGTCGATTCCGGCAAGCCTAGGGCTTCCTCGGCTGATTCCTTCAGGCGGGAGCAATGTGGGGGCAACCGGAGAGAGTTCGGTGTGAGCGAGAGGGTGCGGGGGTAAATGAGGAGGGCGGACGACGTGAGGGCAGCTGCGGCGGCTCAAAAACCAGCAGCAGCACGCGGTCCGTGCAGTGAAGTCTTGCAAGACCGAGGTAAGGCAGCCACGGGGCGACGACGGCAGCTTGGTCTTGTCACGGGGCGGTTTGGCCCAGAGAAATGGAGCCAGCGCTGCCATGGCGCGGGAGAGAGAGAGAAATAGAGGAGGGAGTGAGAGAGAGGCTGACAGGGTGGGCCCAGGAATAGTGTCAGCGTGGACTGGTCCAAGGGTAGTGGAGTAATTAGGAAAATCCAGGAAAAGGCTAGAGTGATCAACCCAAAATTTGAAATTTCAAATTGGGAACAAAAATGGGTTTTGTGATTTCTAAAACATTTAAATTTTGGAAAGATCTAAGTGAATGTTAGGTCTCTTGAGGTAATTAATTAGAATGATTATTTGGAAATTTAATCATCATAATTATTAATTTGAAAATGAATTACTAGTTTGATATTTGAATCTATCATAATCTAAATCACCTTGATTTTGGAGAAGTTAGCCTAAATTAGTATGAAGGTCTGGATTATCAAAGACATATTATTTGATTTATTTATGAATTTAGATTTTCACACCAACCAAAGCCCCAAAATTCCACTCAAAATAATGTTATTACAAAAGTTTTCAAAATTTCCGTATTTGGGCTATTACAAATCCCTCCCCCTAAAAATATATCTCGACCACGAGATATCAAACTAAGATGTAAAGAGGTGAGGAAACTCTTGACGCAGTCGCGCTTCAGGTTCCCACGAGAACTGCTTCCCCGATTGCTCGCTCCATTGCACCTTGCAGAGTCGCACGACCTTATTCTTTAATTGCTTCTCTCGAGTCTCCACGATTTGAATAGGCTGTGCGGGAATTGACAGATCTGGGCTAACTGTTTCTCCTGGTAGAGATAATATTTCCTCGTCTGGCTTCTTTAGACACTTCTTGAGTTGGGACACATGAAACACATTGTGCACTTCACCCAAATCAGAAGGGAGTGCAAATTCATACGCCACACTACCCTTCTTGGATAGGATTTGATATGGACCAATATATCGAGGAGCCAATTTGCCTCGAATTTGGAACTGGCGAATCCCTTTTAAAGGAGATACCTTGAGGTACACAAAATCTCCAATTTCGAAGGAAAGATCCCTTCGGCGGTTGTCGGCATAGCTTTTCTGCCTTGATTGCGCTGCTAACAGCCTATCCCCGACAATTTTAACCTTTTCTTCGGCATCATTTAAACTTGTTCTTCCAAAGACTTGTCCTTCACCCGCTTCTGACCAGTTGAGGGGCGTCCTACATCTTCTTCCATACAGGGCTTCAAATGGGGACATCTGGAGGCTCGACTGATAGCTGTTGTTCTAAGCGAACTCTGCGAAAGGCAAACATTTTTCCCAATCTGAGGAGAAATCCAGAGCGCAAGCTCTAAGCATATCTTCCAAAATCTGGTTGACTCGCTCTGTTTGTCCGTCCGTCTGTGGGTGATATGCGGTACTGAAGGATAATCTTGTACCCATGGCATTATGAAGCTTTTCCCAAAACTGCGAAGTAAACTAGGATCCTCTATCGGACACGATTCTTCTTGGTGAACCATGCAAACATACAATCCTGGACATATAAAGCTCTGCCAGCTTATCTCCCTTGTAAGTGGTCTTAACTGGAATGAAATAGGCAACCTTTGTTAGTCGATCAACTATGACCCATATGGAGTCGTGACCCGATTTGGTTCGGGGCAAACCGACTAAAAAGTCCATAGTGACCTCTTCCCATTTCCACTCGAGCACCTTCAATGGTTGCAATGACCTACGCTGGTCGTTGATGTTCAGCTTTAACCATCTGGCATACATGGCACTTGACAACATATTCAGCAATGTCCCTCTTCATCCTAGGCCACCAAAAATTGGTCTTGAGGTCTTGGTACATTTTGGTACTTCCAGGGTGTATAGAGAAAGGGGACTCATGGGCTTCCTTTAATATAGTGTCCTTTAGGGTTTCGTCATGCGGTACAAAGATCCTTTTATCCTTCCATAAAATTCCATGTTCATCCTTGCTTATCTTGGAATTGGGGTTTCGGATCATGAGTCTTTCTTGTCTCTTGGCGCTTGGGTGATCCCTTTGCCTGATCTTTATGGTTTCCAATAAATCCGATTGGATATCTAGATTAGCCAGGTGTCCGTGGGGAACTATCTCTAACTGCAACCTTGCTAGATCCTTGACCAAATCTTCGGGTAGATCCTTCACCGTTGTTTTCTCTCCAAAGGAGGGCAATTCTTGGAGATGGTTACACTGGGATTTCCGACTTAGTGCATCCGCCACAACATTGGCTTTTCCTGGGTGATAGAGGACATTTAGATCATAATCCTTGATTAATTCCAACCATCTGCGCTGTCGCATGTTCAGATTGGCTTGAGTGAACATGTACTTCAGGCTTTTATGATCTGTATAGATATCACACTGTTTTCCCATCAGAAAATGCCTCTAAATCTTTAGGGTGTGAACTACTGCCGCTAATTCCAAATCATGGGTCGGGTAGTTATCTTCGTGCTTGTGACATCCTAATAAAATTATTAGTCTGTCACTTGCTTTATAAAAAGAAACAAAAATAAATAAAAAAATATTTTATATTATTATTTTATGTGTAAAAGGCTCAGATAAGGACTATTAGAAACCCTAGTGTGATATAAGTGCCCTAGGAAGCTACCAAATTTGACCAAGCCAACTTAGCTTGTTTCTCCTAGCCAGGTCAAGTTTTTTCACGTGGTCAACCTTGGTCAAAGCCTGGTCAAACCCTAATTGGGCTTTTGGCCCATATTTAAAACCTAATCCCTTCCACCTCTATATATATGCACGTGCCCTGCCCTCCTAAGCTGGTCTACAGCACCCCTACACCCCCCAAGCCGCCACCCACGCACAAGCCCCAAATCCCCTCGGTTTCCGAGCAAACCCTAGCCGAAAGCGAGAGAAAACCCTAGATCGCTCTCTGTTCGAGATCCAAATCGAAGATCCAAGACCAGGACGTTGTAGGCCTCGTCGAGACGATCGATTTGGATATATGGATCGCTATTTTTGGTTAAGAATTGAGGGAGTTAGAGCTCACCGAAGTTCGGGATCCCCTCGGCCGCTGGCGAACCTCGGCGACCGCGCCGCTCTCGCCAACCGCACCAGCGCCGGATTCGCGCCGACCAATCGCGGACGCCACGCCCTCCCGCTGCCGCCGTGCGCGTGGCGGCCACGCTCGCCCGCCGATCGCCCGGCCGCAGCGTGTCCGTCGTATCACCGTTCCGCGACGCTTACCCGTGTGACGCCGCGCCACCAACCAAATCCAGCCACGTCGCGGCTGTGTCCCCGCCGGCCGACCTAAGCGCAATTGCGCCCACCGATCGCCTGCCGCCACGCGTCTCCGCCTCCGTCGTCTTGCGTGACCGCGACCCTGCTTGCCGAGCGCCGCGATGATCGCCTATGACTTGCCTCACAAGAACCAGCCGCCGCCTCCCGCTAATCGCAAGCGAGCGTGTCCACCGCGTGACCAGCGCCCGCCGCCGCGTCGGCCGTCATCCGAAGTGATGCCCAAGCATATAGGCCATCTTGGGCCGCGCCGTGAGAGAGGAAAGAAGAGAGGAAGATGGGCCGAATTTTTAGGCCGGCCCAATTGGAGATTTAAATCAATTTCTAATTTCCTGGGGTTTCCTAATTTCTGAAACTTCCCGAAATTTTTCAAGGAGCTCCATAGCTCCGATTCAGGTGATTCCAGAGCCATTATTTCAAAAATAATTTCCAGTATTGTAATATATATTTTATTTATATAATTTTATTGTGTGAATTTATTGATTCTTGTGTTTTTCTCGATCTGCGTGTAGACGCCTCCTTTTCCGGTGTTCCGATTATTTCGCCGGGGATTTCTGTAGACCCGTCAAGGCTCCGAGTTCTATCAGGCAAGCTAGTTTCATGTTGAAACCCTAGTTTGCTAAATTTTAATTATTACATGTTTACTTAATTTGCATGCTTTAATTATCATCATATGTGTCAGTTGCTCCGATTTCATATTAGTACTCTACTGATATGATGTAGCCTTCCATTGATAGCCTACTTTGGTACTGTTTTACTAGCCTATCCTTGTGTAGATGCTTAGCCTAGCTTCTGGGATTGGTAGTTGATAGGTTTCACATATTATTAGCGGTACTGTGGAGTCTTGGCCCGTGGTCTTTGTTTTTTGGTAAACCTAATCAACTAAAATCAATGTGGCGTGTGTTGATTTGAGGAGATCCAGAAGAGGCGGATTTTGGGCTTGTGGTTGAGGCGTGCGGTCTCCTCTGTCATATAAGGACCGAATACTTGTATTACCATACGGACTGAACCGTCTGACCACTTGTGCCTTCTCGCCTGACCGTTAGTTGTGGAAGCTTGTTTCATTGTATCGTAGTGGACGGACGTGATTCGCGATCACCGGTTCGAATGGCTTAAATGGGGCTAACCTCATGCGGCGCTTATCGGTCCCATTGAAGGAGTCGCATGATTGTCGACTGGTTGTAACATAACCAAAATTTTCCCATAAAAATTTTTTTCACAAAATTCATATTTAAAACTCCTTTTAATTTTTCCTAATTTTTGATGAATTTCCAAATTCAATACCTATTTATTATTAAAGAAAATCACATCCATTATTATTTTTTTAAAAAATATTTATTACATAAGTAACCAATATTATTGCATAATTAAATTACCCTTAGTTTTATAAGAATTTAGAAATTTATTTCATATTTTTCTGATTTTCCTATAATTTTCTACAAATTTCTAAACACCATTATTTTTCGAAAAATCGAAATTACGCTTTCCTTTTGGGAATGCGCTTTCCTTCTCGGCCGGGCGCTACTTGGGCCTAAGGCCGTTTACATTTCGCCTGAACCTGCCTACTAGCGCCTTAAGTGGTTATTGAGCGGCCACGATCAAATCATCTTGATCTAATGGCCGATAGCCATACCACTTCAAGGATTTAATCTTAGCCACTCAAATTGATCCGATGGCCAAGACACGACCACGTCGCCTCCGCCGACTTCAGCCCACAGGACCGCCGTCTCCAACTCCGGCGCCGCCGTGTCCGCCGCGGTTTTCATCGGAAAACGACACAAATCGCCGTTGGAGCTCGCCGCCGCCCCGGTTTTCGACCTCTTCGGACTCCTCCTGACGCTGTGAACCTCATCCTCCACGTCGCCGATTTCATCCGGCCGCCGCGTGCCGTGAATTGCTCGCCGACACGCCGCCAGCGCCGCCGCCGCCACCTTTGTGATTTCGTGGCTGCCAAGCCACCCAACGCCTATAAAAGGCCACCCTCGGCTTTGCATCAACGCAAGCCATCTTCTCCACCACTTTTCCACTCCCAAACCCTGCCGGAGCACTCCCTCACCGGAGCCCGTAGCTTCACCACCGCCAAACCTCGTCGCCGACCACACTCCGTTCGCCTCTACCCGGCTAAGCCCACCTAGAGGTAGCCCGCAACTCCTCTACCTCCCGATCATGGCCACCTCTCTCGTGGCCTTCATGCAAGCAATGCCTCGACGAGCCTCCTCCATATCTCCTGCTGCGGGACCCGCTGTCAGTCGCCATCAGATGCCTGAATCGGCCGAGCCCAGCCATTAACTAATAGATTATTCATTTCCTTTCTCTTTTTTTTCGAGAATATTCTTTTGATTTTATTTATACATCAAATTACCTCCAAAAATTTCGCCAAAATTTTCAAAAATATAAAATAATATAAAGAATTTATTTAAATTATTAAATCTGACATTTTTATAATAAATTAATTAATAAAATTTTAAAAAACTTTTTCCTATGATTTATTTAAGTGGTAAAAGAATAACTTTTGAAAAATTTCCTTTTACCCTCAATTGGCTCTATCTCGGAACTCCAACATGAGAAATGTTGTCTAATTCGATCTCTAGAGCTCAATTGATCCATTTTTTAATAATAAACCCAAAATTTAAATAACAAATTTTCTTGCTATCAGGAGGAATTTAGAAACTCTGTCAAAATTTTCTTAATATCCCATTTATAAAAAAAATGATTTTAAAACATAAAATCATCATTTTTCTATCTATTCAAAAATCATATACATATTTTATTTGAATTTATATCTTTTGAATCTTTGTTATGTTTTTGCTTTTATAGAAAGCGACTTAGGACTTCTGAAACTTCGAGTTGGATTTTCGGAAGAATCTTTTGATTTTGAACCAACAACCGAAGAAGGCAGGTTTTCTTACCTCGATGCATTTTGATATACCAAATTTCTTTTACTTACTATTTATTGCATATATTTTCTAGTTATTTATTTATGCATTCCAAATATGATATTATCCAAACCTCAACACCTTAAAAGCTACCCAAAAATAATCAACCAGCGATAAAACCTAGTATAGGCAAAAATATTAAAATTTGATTATCTCATATTAAGAATGGGGAATTAGTGCTGTACAAATAAGTTACTTTGGATAACTTATTTGTGGTGGAAAAACTGTAATTTGGAAGGTTGATTGTATTTATATAGAGTAATTTGGAAGCTGTGTTTTTGTTATTTGAGCCATGGGTACAAGGAAGTACCACTCAATAACACCAGTGGAGAGAGTGTGAACTCCCGAAATCGTTACTCTATAAACTATAGAAGCAAATTTGGAAGCAGTGTTTTGTCGTCTTGGGTTAGAGGAATCGAGAGTTTGATTGACACTCAAGGGCACTAGATATTTGCTCGATCGTGGTATGAGAATATTTAGATATCATTTGCTTCTATAAAAACTTGGGCTTAATAAATAAGAATGACACAAATTTTTCTCCCATCCATGTAGTAGGCCACTATATGGGTAAAGTGGATAGGTTCTCTGAGCTAATAACCAATTCATCGATGGACCTTACTTGGGTATAAGAAGTTGTGTCAAATGGGTGATGCCTCTCTTATTTATCAAAATCCATGAATTTATTCTATGGAAAATATTGTCCGAATTGTAAATGAATAAGGATGGAGAAAGTTGATAGAATTTGTATTACTATGAAAAATTGTTTTAGAAATAAATAAGACTTTTAAAAATCCAAAATTTTGCATGATCACCATAAAGCCTTAACTATTCCTTGAATATTGTCTACATATAATATTATTATTTTCTCAAGAAACTTCTTTGGTATAATTTTTATACTTACCCATTATTTGGGAGCTGTTCATTTAAATGAGCAGATCCTACTATCTTCTTGAGATATTGAATTTTCTCAAGAAGAAATGGATCTCTTCGGTCAAGAATATTAAGTTTTCTTGTACACTCAAACAAGCTGTAAAATAGGAGAAATATAACTGTAAATTACTTAGTTTTGGTATTGTAATAAAGTTATTATTATATCAATTCTGAGGTTTTGTAACTTTAGGGTGATTAGTTTTCAATATAAAAGTATTGGAAATTGGTCGCCCACACTGGTCAAAGTGTACCGTATGGGGCGCGAAACCAAAAGAAAGGGTACAGTATTAGGACAGGTGAAAACAGGGAGTGGTTTTGTACTGTTTCTCCCTTGGGATGAGACAGGGCTTGTGGGGAACGTGTACACACTCTGCAGAGTTAAAACTATCATGGTAGCCGTGCCCGCGGTTATGGGCGGGGGAAGGAGTTTAATTCAAGGTAGTCCAATGTGTTTTAATTAATAACTTGATGTAGTGTAGGTAGGGATTGCCTCTCTTGGAGCTGGTTAGCCGTCCTTTGGCTACGCTCGTGTGTTATCATGTGTTCAATGAATCAAGAACAAATGAACAAGTAGATAGGTGACATTTAGGAAAATAACCATACCCATTCATTGACCTTGCATTCATTAATTAAGGACCGCTTGCTGAGTAGCCGTGTACTCATTATATGGACCACAGATCTTTTGTTCAGGAGAAGATTTCGGCAACGGTGCCACTTGTGACCAGGAGGGTCAAGGCGATTAGCTGCGCGTTCCGGGTCAACCTCGGGATATCATCGCTTTTAAGTCTTCCGCTGTGTTTTCTTTATGTTATTGAATTAAGTCCTGTACAAGACTATGTGAATGTCTATGTCAACTGGGATGCTATTTATGCTATGTAAACTGTTAAATTCTAGTTAAATGCAATGCCTGCGATGATATTCCAAATGTCCTTGAGTGCAATACTAGCTATGATCTTCTCGGACTAGTATTCGGTCACTCAAGCCGGTAGAAATACCGGGGTGCACGACAGTGCTTACGCAATTGTCTTGAAGCATAAGCCACCACCTTTCTATCTTGCATAAGGACGCAGCCCAAACCTTGGCGTGAAGCGTCATAGTATACTTCAAATTTCCTTGAAATATCCGGGGTGGCAAGAACTGGAGCTGAGGTTAGCCTAGCCTTGAGCTCTTGGAAACTCTATTCACATTCCTTAGTCCAATCGAACTTCTTCTCTTTTTTGAGCAGTTGGGTCATCGGACGAGAAATCTTCGAAAATCCTTCAATGAATCTTCTGTAATACCCTGCCATACCCAAAAAGCTTCGAACCTCTTTAACGATTCTATGGAGCTTTCGATTCATAACAAAGCATCCACCTTTGATGGATCAACCTTGATCCCATTGGCTGAAACAATATGACCAAGGAAACTTACATCTTCGATCCAGAATTCACATTTACTGTACTTAGCGTACAGCTGATGTTCCCTTAATTTATCTAATACTAATCTAAGATGCTCCTTGTGCTCTGCATCATTCTTGGAATAAATCAGAATGTCGTCTATGAAGACTACCACAAACTTGTCCAAATATTCCATCAAGATCATGTTCATGAGGTTCATGAAATGAGCGGGTGCATTTGTCAGGCCAAAGGACATCACAAGGTATTCGTATAGTCCGTACCTAGTTGTGAACGCTGTTGTGGGTATGTCTTCCTTGCGCACCCTCACTTGGTGATATCCTGACCGAAGATCTATTTTGGAGAAGCGGGTTGCTCCTCGAAGCTGATCAAATAGATCGTCGATCCGAGGAAGTGGGTACTTGTTTTTGATAGTGACTGCATTCAGAGCTCTATAATCCACTACCAATCTTCTACTTCCATCTTTCTTATTCACAAACATAGCAGGGGAACCCCATGGTGAGGAGCTTGGCCTGATCAGTCCTTTGCTCATCAAATCGTCCAGTTGCTTTTTAAGCTCATCCAATTCTTCGGAATTCATTTTAAAATAGGGTTCGTAAATGGGAGCCGTGCCCGGAATTAACTCGATGACAAATTCCGAGGCTCTTTCTGGTGGTAGTCCAGGCAGATCTTCCGGAAAGACATCCAGATACTCTTTGACTACTGTCACCTTACTTGGATCTTCACTCTTAAGGAACCATATCGCTCGTTCCCATCTGTAGGGTTCATCCATTTTCCAAATTACTTCATATTCACCAAGGCGCAAAAGTCTAACTTCTCTGTTGGCACAATCCAGGACTCCCTTATAGTGCGCTAACCAATCCATGCCTATGATGACATCTATTTCTAGCTTAGGTATCACCATTAAATCAAAATGGAGTCCGATTCTCTCCCTTTTAATTTCTAGCCACTGGCAAAACCTACAAGCCTTAATTACTCCCCCAGGAGACTTTACCATAAGTGGTTTATTAAGGGGAAAAGATGGCAACCCATATCTATCTACATATTCTTGCGATATGAATGAATGCGAGGCTCCAGAATCAAATAGTACTTGGGCAGGTTGGTTAAGGATTCCAAATGTACCCATAAGAACTCCAGAGTCATCCTGAGCTGCCTCAATAATGGTGTGGTTGATCCTTCCTCTTCCCATGGGTGGAGCTGTATTCCTAGGTGCTTGACCGCCTCCACGGTTGTTGGTGGGAGGGCCACGAGCTGGGGCATAAGTAGTTGGAGCGGTCTTTCGCTGAGGGCAGTTGATGGCGAAATGCCCTGGCTGGTTACAAATGAAGCAAGCTCCTGTTGGCCGACTTTGGCTTCCTTGATTTGGCTTGAAAGTAGGTGCGGATGAAGGACGAGGAGTGCCTGTGAACGTCCCATGCCCACCACCCATTGTTGGGTAACGGGCCACTTGGCCCAGTTGCTACTTAAGCTGGAACTGGGGTCGTGTGTTAGCTCTGCTGGATCCAGCTGCAGACTGCTCCATTCTTCTTTTTCTGCTAATATCTTCATTCTTAAGCTCTTTTTCCAGAACCAAGGCCTTGTTCACCAAATGCTGAAAGCTTGGGAAGTCCAGGACCTTAAGACGAGATTTAAAAGCTTGGTTCATACCCTATAAGAACCACTCGATCTTTTCTTCCTCGTCCTTAATGTCATGTGGAGCGTATCGACCGAGTTCATTGAATTTGGTCAGATACTCTGTCACAGACATTCCTCCTTGTTTAAGGTTTCTAAATTCATACTTCTTCATTCTTGACACTTCCTTGGGATGTACATCGTTCGAAAGGCTCGAACAAACTCATCCCAAGGGACGTATCCTCCTGGTACTTGGTCTTGAGGGGGGTCTTCTTCATCCTCTTCTGCTTCTTCTTCATTGTTCTCAACATCTACTTCGTTCTCTTCTACTGCTTTAGCATCATCTTCATCCACTTCTCCTGGTTCATTGGCATTTCTGGCGGTCATGTAGTTGTCCTACCATACTTCGGCCGGAGCCTCAAGCAACTAAGAAGCGAATGATGCCTTGTCTACTTCTGGGCATCGAACAAGGTTCAACTTCCGAGTGATGGTTCTCAACCAATCTTCCGGTATCATTGGCTCAGCTGCATGAATGAAGACAGCGGGTCTTGTTCTCATGAACTCATCCCATTTCGACCTTCCAGATCGAGCTCTATCTCGCCTTTGATCCTCCAATACCCTCCCTAGCATTTGCGCTTGGTAAGCCATCACTTGAGCCATAGTAGGTTCTCCTTCCGGTGGGGGAGGAATGTTTCCTCGACCACGGCTTCGGCCACGACCTCGACCTCTAATGGCGTCGGCACCGCGGCCACGGCCAACCCCACCACCTCGAGCGGCTCCACGGCCCTGGACTGCCCCTTGGCCTTGGGCAGCCCCTCGACCGCGCCCAGCTCCGCGACCCCGAACCATCTGCGGGTCGCGACACATAATTTCACATAAATGAATGTATGCATGAGGCCAAATAAAAAAGATTCATGAACTCCAAGTTTTACTGAAACGATAAACGAAAACATAACATCACATAGTTCAAACAGTGCCATAAATATGGATACATATGCGGTGATACCGCGACCCAAAGCGTTCTGAGGACGCATTAAGCTTACATTACTACTCATACATCAACTACAACTAGGGGATACAATGTGGTCAAGCCACGACTCATACATCATGCTGCAACTAGGGGATACAATGTGGTAGCTGCGGTACCACCAGGCTGCTCAGTCCCGTGAACGACGAGTGTAGACGATCGGGCCGTCTGCTGGAAAATGTCCCGGGGCCTCCAAGTAGTCCTCCAAGGAGAGGCCGGCAAGGGAAAGAGGTGGGGATGTCCCGGAAGTGGAAGCCTCCCTAGTAGCAAACTCCATAGGCAATGATGGAGGGAGGAACGGTAAGAGCTCAGAGGGGGCCTCTAAATGAGCCTGTGGTGCCGGAGCAGGTGGAGCAGTGGGAGCGACAACCAAGGGACGCCTGGGTGGGCGAGTGCGCTTCCGCGCAGTCATCCGGAGGTGCACACGCTCCGGAGGGGGAGGAACTGGCCCGAGATCAGGGAGGTCGTGATCGACTCCCTGACGAGGCTGAGTGAGGGGGACCATGGCGTCCAACTGAGCCAAGGCGGTGTCTCGCTCCTGACGACAAGCAAGAATATTGCTCCGGTAGTGGTGCGCGCGTCGTCCAGCAGTGCGGAGGCTGTTATCGGAGTCGCGTAAAGAAGACCGCAACATAGCCACCTCCTCACGGGCTCCGTGCAGGGCGTGCTCTCCAGCGTACACTTGCCGCGCCCAGCGCAGCATCTGTCGTCCCATATTCACTGGGACATCTCCTAAGAATGGAATCCGGTGAAGGTCCTCATGAGTAGGGTGCTCAAAAGGGCCATCCACTAGGTCGTGGTGGTACTCCTGCTGCAGCTGATGAAGTGCCTGCATCGCGGCGTCGCTAATAGCATACTCCAAATGATCTTGAGGCACCGTCGTCCTGAAGCTGTGAGCGAGCAACTCGCCTGGGTAGTAGACACGAGGCTCCACGATGTATGCCAGTCGGGGAAGAGTGCGAACAAGCCTCCAGTAGAACCTAGGGTGTCCCTCGAACCCTAAGTGCTGAGACAGGCTGCGCAGAGCTCGAACGGACTCGCTCCGGGGTCCGTTGGGGAAGCCGTAGGTGGAATGCTCCTCCGAAAAATCATGAGCGACTTCTTCGGCCATCTACAAAAATAATAATTTAGAAAAGGTTAAGTGGTAAGAAACAGAAGGAAATGATAAATAGAACTTTTGGCAATTAACATTTTCTTAATATAATTTATTTAGCGGCCAAGGCTTAAAGGTTCCTACAGTCGTATGCTCTGATACCAACTCCGTGTGGACCACCCTTTGAAGGGGGTGGCCAGCACCGCACTAGTCCCTGGACCAGTAGACTAGTGCCACACGTTACAAAGCCGGATTATTTCATACATCGAGATGTCTTTATTACAACAAAACAACCATCATGCTGATTAGTGGTCAAACGGCCATAGCCTTAATTACAATCCAAGTCCAAAAGTAAACATCAGAGTTTGCGGAAGAGTAACCAAAATCACACCAGCGGCTTTGCAACAGCAAGCGACTGGTGGAATGCCCTAAGCCATACTATCCTCCTAATCTTGATCCTGATACTGCGGATCGCCGTCTTCATGACATTCATAAGCGTCTTGAGCTCCATCGTCTCCCTCGACTAGAAAAGGGGGTTTATATACGAGGTCAGTGTCATCCAAACACTGGCGAGTTAACTTCCAACCATATGCATTTAGTGATATAGGTTCCAAAGGAAAGGTTTGGGTTGTTTTGTTTGCCGCAAGCTAGAGTTTTAAATCAAAGCCTATGACTTAGCAGTTTTAACAAAGTTCTACTTTCAATGTTTTCTTCCATAGCTCAAGTTTGACACCATAATCCAAATCCATCCCATGGCAGTTTCCATGCACTCTGCCAAACATCTCCTTCCTTCGGCTATCATATTCCGGGTTGGCGACCCGTTGTGAACCACAACTCTACTGGATTTGCCGGTCCAGTAAGTGTGATTAAATCACCCTCAGCGAGGGTGACGTCCCAAGCCGGACCTTCTTAGAGTGGGGTTTCCCGTCCAAAGGCTGGTTTCGAAAACCACCACATGTGACCCCCAACTCCTACTACCACGCGATGGCCACGCGTTGTGTTGGAACCACCCCCTCAAGCTAGTGGCAGCGATCTTCCGCTACGCGTATGTCTTCGCGCTCCTGCTAGGACGAGCCCGCACTCCACCCTATCACTGGGTCCACCCTGCCCAAGATAACTTCCTTCTTCCGCTCACGTAGCCTCTGCTACACCACTGTATCGGACCCCGTCCGTACAGAACCATAACCATATCCACACCACACACTGGCATGCCAGGCCCAATATCCAGTTATCCAAGTTGATGTATAATCATGTCCGGTGAATGTCGGTTCACCGTTTCGAGGCAAACTAAGCCTAAAAATAATTATTGGACCTGAGCAATTGTCTAAGAAAGATTTTAACCAGACTTAGAAGTCTAACAAGTTTTAAATCATAGACTGAAGAATCTAATAACTGTTTTGTTCCTAAACTAGGTTAATTCAAGAATTGATCGTCAAAGCGATCAGCAAGTGATTCAACTGACAATGATCATCAACACAATCATTATGGGTATCGACATTTCAATAGAGGAGGCATGATATATCATGAATTTAACAAAGTAGGTACTCATAATTTAAAAAGCATGCAATTGATACTTTAAAAGGAAATAATTTTAATTAAAAACTGGGATCAATATGATTTAATGAATGTTAGCTCGTACTAGGGAAAGTATAGACTCTCCCTAGTAAAAGTGAACATCCTATAGGGAAGATGTTAACTCGCCTTGATCCTCTTGGAAATTGTCCTGGGGTTCCTCGGGGTCTTCGCTCTGCTCAACAGCTCCTTCTAGCTCTATTCGATGAATAACCAACAATGAATCAACCAAAATGCGAAAAATTATGATGCATGAATGCGATTGACCTTATATATTAAATGGCGGCGGAGAACTTAATACGGTATGTGAAATCTACTTAACGAAGAGCGCTATGAAATACTCATGAATGCTAAGTAAAAATTATAATATTACACATATGAATATTTATAAACGTGTATGTGTATGTATACAAATATATTTACAATTCTCCCCATACTTATTAAAATATTTAATTTTAAAGCTAATTTGTTTGAAGGATTTCCTTCATAAATAAAGGTGTAAGAATTTAACAGTTAGGGTGTTGGCTGTTTTAAAATGGGTCTTTGGACCAGAGAAGGTTTTTGGGACTAATTTAGTAAAGTAGGTTGCTATTTAGTAATATGTGTTAATAGATAAATAAGGACTAAAAGTGGGTTAAAATTGTCTAACTTAACAGGTTAATAATCTGATAATTTGCTTAGGTCCAGAGAGGTTTTGTGACTTTCCAACAATTTTGTTAGATTTATCTTAAATGTTTTACCATTTTTAGTATTTCAAAAACAGTTCCTCGAATTTTCTTATATGCTGAAATTATCCTAGAATGTTTTTCAGAAATATTCCTGTGGGAAAATAAAGTTATCTGACTAATATTATATTTTTGTAAAATACATGGGGTGATATGATATTTATCATAAATTTTTCGAGTTGTGTAGATATTTTAAACAATCCAGTTCAATATCAGTATTTAAATTTAATTGATAAAACTGGGGAAAATCAGCTCGCACAGTAATGGGCCATCCCATTACCGCGCAGCCTGCGAGTCCACCGCGCGAAGGCGCACTTTTGGAAAATGCGCTTCTAAACCGTGAACACGCGAAACCACCGGGCGCTATCACTAAATCTGACAGGTGGGACCTAGGGCCCACTTATTAATGACACATTGGATTTAACGACACTGGATTTGAATTTAAACAAACTGACCGCATGTCAGTGACTCATTAGCTTCGGCCACACGAGGGAGCGCGAATCTCGGTGCAAATCCGACGGCGGCCAGCTCGTCTTCTACCTCGCGTTCGCGTGCGCCCGGCCACCACGCTCCGCCGAACCACGCCGGCGCTACGGTCTACCATTTCGCCCGATCTTGGGCGCATTGGATCCAAGGTGGTCACGCGCATCACCACGAGCTCATGTCGCGACCAGTAACTGACCGTGTCGGCGGCGCGACGAGCAAAGGCGGCGGCGCAGTCGGCTTACATGCGGACTAGAGGTTCTACAAGGCCACTAGGGAAGCTAGCACGCTCATGGGTATGAGAGGAGATGAGGATGCTCACCGTGAGGACAGGGAGGAGTGGCCGACGATGGAGCAAGCTGTCCACGAGCGGACCGAAATAGAAGCGGCGACGCGAGTATGTGGCACCGCAACACCGGTGATGCTCCGGCGAACCTGAGGGGAGCATTGTGAGCGGAGAGGTTCAAGGAGCACCGAGGCTCGAAGGATTGAGATTTAGCTCACAGAGATGGACGCAATCGAAAAGGGGGTACTCGGCGGCGCGGAGAATCGGCGGCAAGGAAGCGTCGATTCCGGCGAGCCTAGGGCTTCCTCGGCCGATTCCTTCAGGCGGGAGCAATGTGGGGGGGAACGGGAGAGAGTTCGGTGTGAGCGAGAGGGAGCGGGGGTAAATGAGGAGGGCGGACGACGTGAGGGCAGCGGCGGCGGCTCAAAAACCGGGCAACGGGCACGCGGTCCGGCGCGAGGTGGAGTGCGCACCGAGGCAAGGCAGCCATGGGGCGACGACGGCAGCTTGGTCTTGCCACGGGGCGGTTTGGCCCAGAGAATGGAGCAGCCATGCCATGGCGGAGAGAGAGAGAAAGCAGAGGAGGGAGTGAGAGAGGTGCGATGAGGGTAGGCCTGGGAATAGTGTCAGCGTGGAGTGGTCCAAGGGTAGTGGAGTAATTAGGAAAATCCAGGAAAAGGCTAGAGTGATCAACCCAAAATATGAAATTTCAAATTGGGAACAAAAATGGGTTTTGTGATTTCTAAAACATTTAAATTTTGGAAAGATCTAAGTGAATGTTAGGTCTCTTGAGGTAATTAATTAGAATGATTATTTGGAAATTTAATCATCATAATTATTAATTTGAAAATGAATTACTAGTTTGATATTTGAATCTATCGTAATCTAAATCACCTTGATTTTGGAGAAGTTAGCCCAAATTAGTATGAAGGTCTGGATTATCAAAGACATATTATTTGATTTATTTATAAATTTAGATTTGCACACCAACCAAAGCCCCAAAATTCCACTCAAAATAATGTTATTACAAAAGTTTTCAAAATTTCCGTATTTGGGCTATTACAACATGCATATCTCTGCTACTATAATTTGTCTGACAGTGCCGGTGGCGACGGTGAGTTCACTGACTCTTGATCTCAACCCTCCAGATCATCTCTACTACTATAATTTGTCTAACGGTGACGGCGGCGGCGGTGAGTTCATCAACTCTTGATCTCAACCCTCCAAATCATTAATTATGTAAATCTAGCGGTCAATATTGAAAAGATCTACATCGTTGATTGTGGATAATAAATCAAATGCACATAGCTGATGCACTAGCTAACTTAATTTTATATGCACCTCGTGTACATGCATATCTCTGCTACTATAATTTGTCTCGACAAAGGTCTTGCGCGGCGGCGGTGAGTTCATCGACTCTTGATCTCAACCCTCCGGATCATCTCTCTTGCTATAATTTGTCTAACGGTGTGGCGGCGGTGAGTTCATCAACTCTTGATCTCAACCCTCCAAATAATTAATTATGTAAATCTAGCGGTCAATATTGAAAAGATCTAGATCGTTGATTACGAGATAATGTTATGTAAATCTAGCGGTTAATATTAAATCACCAAAGTGGATCGGACTTCCACCGTCATCGTCACCCGATCACGCAATGCGAGCATGTTTAGTTAATCGTTTCGTACATGAAGAGCTTGTTAACTTGTACACTATCACGTATATGTATCTGCATATATGTATGTTTGTGTCTTATCGTAAATACCTATATTAAATTCAAAACACATTCACTTATAAAAACTTCCGCTCAAATCAAATGCACATGGTTGATGCACTAGCTAACTTAATTTTGATACACCTCTGTGTACATGCATATCTCTACTACTCCCCCCGTCCTAAAATATTTGTCACTCTTGAGGTTTAGCTTACTTTTTAATCATTCATCTTATTAAAAAATTTTGTACAAACATGCAAAAATATAAGTCATACTTAAAATATCTTTCATAATAAAACAAATCATAACAAAATAAATGATATCTACGTATTTTTTTTGAATAAGTCGAATGATTAAAAAGTAAGCTCAATGTCAAGAGTGACAAATATTTTGGGACGGAGGGAGTACTATAATTTATCTAACTTGATGTTTGCGCGGCGGTGAGTTCACTAACTCTTGATCTCAACCTCCGGATCATTAATTATGTAAATCTAGCGGTCAATATTGAAAAGATCTACATCGTTGATTGTGGATAATAAATCAAATGCACGTGGTCGATGCACTAGCTAACTTAATTTTATATGCACCTCTGTGTACATGCATATCTCTGCTACTATAATTTGTCGACAAGGTCTTGGCGGCGGCGGTGAGTTCATCGACTCTTGATCTCAACCCTCCGGATCATCTCTACTACTATAATTTGTCTAACGGTGATGGCGGCGGCGGTGAGTTCATCAACTCTTGATCTCAACCCTCCAAATCGTTAATTATGTAAATCTAGCGGTCAATATTGAAAAGATCTAGATCGTTGATTATAGATAATGTTATGTAAATCTAGCGGTTAATATTAAAATCACCAAAGTGGATCGGGCTTCTATCGCGCCCCTTCTCGGCTTACCTTGCGAGAAATGGTCGGACTTGCACTAGGCCCTGGATCAGTAGGCTAGTGCAAGAGTTACACAGCTGGAATCATTTCGTACATCGATCGTCCAAATATTACATAACAGCGATCATCAGATCGCATTAGTAGCAAGCGGCATTTAAGCCTTAGTTACATTCCAGAGTTCATCAGAGTAGCGGAAATCTCTCAAAAGGCAATTTGCAAGTTCAAAAGAACAAAAAAATCACACCAGCAACTGTGTAAACACACACGACTGGTGGAACGCACTAAACCCTATCTTAAGCAACTACTCTTGGTCCTGGTACTGAGGATCTCCTTCCTCATGACAATCGTAGGCATCTTCCTCGACGGGATCCTCCATGTCTAAAGATAGATATTTATGCGAGGTCAATGTCATCCTAACACTGGCGAGCTAATACCCAACCCAATGCATTTAATGATAGAGATTCCAAAGGAAAGGCTGGGTTTATTTATTTGCAGATAAGCCAGTTTTGGAAATCAAAGCCTATGACTTAGCAGTTTAACCAAATTCTACATCAAGTTGAATATTTATCATTTCTCTATTTCAATACATAGACCAAACCCATGGTAGTTTCCATGCACTCTGCCAAACGTTCTCTTCCCACTCCCGCCATCATCTTCCGAGTGTGGCACACTCGTTGTGGATCACATTCTCCAGCAAAGTACCCGGTCTCGTCCTAGCTGGGTTGCCGACCCATGCTAGACTCACGGCTCTCTGTAAGAATGGATCTAGATCATCCTCGGATGACGATATGAAACTGTCTTCACCTCAAGCATGGCGGCAGCAGGTACGCCCGCAGTCGTAACTACCCTGAATCCCCAATACTCGCACTACCGCGATGGCCGTAGCGTTGTGGTGTTAGGAACTATCTCCCACAGCAGATAGTCGGTGACGCCCCTTGTGCATCCTCGATGCACCCGTCTGGGGAATCCTTGATTCACCCGGCCGATCCACGAAGGGCCTCACCCTTATGCACTTCCTTCTTGACTAACTTCGCACCCTCCGTGTGAATCACACGATGTGGCGGAACCCTCCTTTTGGGGCGGCGCGACGGCATTACGCGGATCTCGCCGCCTCTTCCATGCACTACGTATGTGGGCGATTAGCTCCTCAAATCACGTAGCGCAGCTACTCCATCTCTCACCCAATGCTAGACCCAGTCTGCATTGCAGCACATGCCAACCATACACACACTGGCATGCCAGGCCCAAAATCCAGTTAACCATATTCATTGTGTGATCATGTCCGGTGAATGTCGGTTCACCGTTCCGAGGCAATTCTAAGCCTAAAATTAATAGTTGGACCTGAGCAATGTCTAAGAAAGATTTTAACCAAGACTTAGGAGTCTAAATCATTTTATTTATCCTAACCAGGCTATCAAGGGTGATCATCAAAGCGATCAATAGTAAGGCCAGATGACAGATGATTAATTCAAGACAACATCATCATGGTAAATTGACAACAAGTAAATAAATGGCATGATATATCATGATTGAATAAATAGGTATAAGTACTTTAAAGGGCATGCAGTTTAATACTGTAAAATAAATAGTTTAGGAATCTGGGATTCAATATAATATTATTGGATGTTAACTCGCACTAGGGAAAGCGCATACTCTCCCTAGTAAAAGCAACTTCCTATAGGAGAAGTGTTAACTCGCCTTAGGAATTGAAGTCCGGGTTCTGTGCGGAATCCTCGAACGGTGCTTCCGGATCCTCTACGTCTAATCAGAGAATCAGCAATTCATCATAAACACAATGCGGCGAGGAAAAGAATGATGCATGAAATGCAATCGAGATCGCTCGTATTCGTTTGTTTATGATTCCTGTGTTTAACTATCTATATGAATCTATATATCGAGAAAGTTCCATGATCCTTCTAAGTAATGAATCTTAGCGTAATGGCTGCGAAGTGCTAGCGAGATGATGCACATGATAGATACATACATACATACATATATATACATATATATATATATATATATATATATATATATATATATATATATATATATGTAATAGTGTAATTTCTACCCTAATTAACCCAATAGGAGAAAATATGGTTTTATCGTGTTTAAAGTACTTTAAATAGCTAGAATATGTTAACTCACATTTTGTTTGAAGTATTTTCTTCATCAACTTATTTAATCTTTATTATTCTAGCAGAGTAGTGATTAAGTGGTGTGTAAGTGATTATGTTCATATTTGCTATATATATATATATATATATATATATATATATAACCCTGATATTGTATGTTGTGAGATTAAATCAAAATAACAGGTTTACTATTCTAACCTGCTGTGTAATAACTTATTTTGAACAGGTTCATAGATTAGGAAAGTTAAGCTAATTATTCATTTTTACTAATTATGCCATTTTTGAGATAACATGTAATTAGGAATCATACTATAGATTATATTATATTTTCCTAGGTCCAGAAAGTCATTTATCAACATCCATGATTTTCTTATGTTTAATTAGGTATTAATCTATTTTTGATCCACAGCAATTTGTTTTTGCTATTTCTCTATATAGGTTAATACCCTAAAAATATGCTAAAGAATTTAATATGAGGAAAGTGTTCGGTTACTGTGTGAGTTACTATTTTTAGTAAATCCATCACAAGCCCTAGTATTTACCATAATTTTTCCAGAATTTTTAAAGATCTCTACCTTTTTTAAATAAATCGTTTCTATTTACTGTCTCTGTTTTATTCACAAATTAGGTGAAAAATCGGTGAACAGTATTGGGCCGGCCCGCTTCCTCGAGGCTGAGCCAGCCATGCCGAAGGCGTACTTCGAGAAGGCGTAACACGCGAGCGAAGACGCCAGAGACGGAGAGCGCCTCCACTTACCCTGACATGTGGGACCGAGGGCCCACATGTCACGACACAGAAAAGCCGCGGAGTTTTAAAACAGTGAGCACCGGCAATTTGGGGCCCACCAACAAGAACCGAACGTGGTGAGATCGCACGGATCTTGGTGCAGTCGGACGGCCACCGTCATCGTCTTCCTCCCACGGGTGCACGGCCGAGGCTTGGCCGACGGCTAGCCGAGCTAGGGTGCTCCGTTTGGGGAGTTCTTGGGTGCGTTGGAACCAGTGAGCTAACGCAAGATCTAGAGGTGCCTCGCCGAGGCCGAAATGGCCAGACGCTGGGCGAACCATCTTGTGGCGGCAGAACCGCCACGGCGGACATGAGTAAACGATCTAGGGCCGAGCTAATGAAGAAATAGAGCGCGCATGAGCATCGGCGAACATCGGGGAGAGTTACCTAGTGATTATTCGGGGTCGAGGGTGCCCGGGGTGGACTGTCGACGAGGAAGCCGAACAGAGGGGCGGGCGCCACAGTCTTTGGGAAGGCCGTGAAGCCTCGTCCAAAAGAGGGGAGCATGGTGTGAGGTGAAGTCAGGCGAAGCTCATGGAGCAAGGAATTGCCGCGAAGCTCACCAGAGAGGAAGAAATCAGAAGGGGAAGAACTGGCCGTGGCGGTGGCGAGAGCGTTCGACGAGCTCGGGCGACTCGACCAATTCTTCCGGACAGAGCTTCACGAGGTCATGGCGAAAAACGCGAGTAAATGTGGAGGCTAGGGAGGTCTGGTTTGGGCTGTCGACGGGAGAGTGAAAAGAGGGAGAAAACGGCCGATGCGGTGCGGTTTGCATATAAGCTCGGTCCGAGCTCGGCTATTGTCCGGCGGTCACGGGAAGGTGCGAGGCGGTTACAGGGGAGCTTTAGCACCGATTGGCTGGCTGGGGCGGTGGCTCACTCACGCGCGACGAGCGATCGAGCCGGGCGGCGAAGGTGGCATGCGCGGGACGGCATTGCCAGCCCGAGGGAGCGGCGGTGCCAGAGACATCAATGGCGCATCCAGGACGACCATTGGGTAGCGCGGGCGGTGCCTAGCGCGACCAGACATGGCCAGCCTGACAAGGCGGCTTGGTCGGCCGCGGCGCCAGCGAGCGGCGGCGAACCAGTGGCGGAGTGTCACTTCGGCACAGTTGTGGGCCCGCCAGAGCTAAGGCGACACGCGCAAGCAGCCAAAGAAGAGATCTTCGGGGCGATTTCTGCAGCCATGGGCTAGATTGCGGCGAGGGGAGTGTGAGCGAGCCGATTCGGTCATTGCCGATTTAAATGTTCACATGAGCAAGGCAGAAGAAGAGGCTGCCAAGTGGGTCCCATAGAGGGTCAATTGGGTCAGCAACTGAGTAAAACTTTCAATTAGGGTCTAAACTAATATCTAGAATTTTCCTGGGATTTTTAGAGCAATTAATCATATTTAAGGTTATGTGAATATGTGTGTATTTATATACAAATGCATATATATATATATATATATATATATATATATATATATATATATATATATATATATATATATATATATATATGGATGTTTATGAACATGTAAATATATTCCCAATTTAAGGTCTATTAGAATTTATATTCCAACAATTTCCTAAATAGTGCTATAATTTATAAATTCCTATGCAAGACTTATTAATTAGCTTTTTAATGATTTATTCTATCATCAAATTCAAATTGGCTTTTAAAATCTAGAAACTTGTGTGGTCACATAGAAATTTAACGGAAGTCATCATATCCTTACGCGACATTTCAAAAGGTGTTTGCAAAACACGAATACAACTTTGGGCTGTTACAAATCCCTCCCTCCAAAGCCTACACGTAGTCTCCAACTTCGAAAGATAGGTCTCTCCGACGATCGTCGGCATAACTCTTTTGTCGGGATTGAGCAGCCAGCAATTTCTTCCTAATTATTTTGACTTTTGCTTTAGCTTCCTGGAGAGTGTTCCTTCCAAATACCTGCCCTTCTCCAGACTCGGACCAATAGAGAGGGGTCCTACACTTCCTTCCATATAGAGCTTCGAAAGGTGACATTTGCAGGCTGTTTTGGTAACTGTTGTTATAGGCAAATTCCGCATAAGGCAGCCATTTTTCCCATTCCGCAGGGAATTCCAAAGCACAAGCTCGAAGCATGTCTTCTAGAGTTCGGATAGTCCTTTCCGTTTGTCTGTCCGTTTGAGGGTGGTATGCTGTGCTAAAGGTCAATTTGGTGCCTGAGGCGCTATGGAGTTCTTCCCAAAACTTCGAGGTAAACTGTGCTCCACGATCAGATATGATCCTCTTGGGAACTCCATGAAGGCTCACTATCCAGGAGATGAATAGTTCTGCTAGCTTGCTACCTTTGTAAGTGGTTTTGACTGGGATGAAATGAGCTACTTTGGTAAACCGGTCTACTATTACCCATATAGAATCATGGCCACTTCTAGACCGGGGAAGTCCTATAATGAAATACATGGTCACTTCATCCCATTTCCATTCCAGGATTTTGATAGGTTGCAATAATCCTGCTGGGCGTTAGTGTTCTGCCTTAACTAAGCAGCAGGTATTACATTTGGCCACATACTCTGCCACATCTCTTTTCATTATGGGCCACCAAAAGATTGCCTTTAGATCTTGGTACATTTTTGTACAACCTGGATGCAGGGCGAAAGGTGACTCATGTGCTTCCTTTAAGATCTCTTCCTTTAATTCCGGGTCGTGAGGTACAAAGATCTTCTTCTCCATCCAGAGAATTCCTTGTTCATCCTTAACAATTTTTGCTCCAAAACCCCGGTTCATCAGTCCTTCGAGCCTAAGGGTACTGGGATGGTTCTGTTGTTTATCCTTGATACGGTTGATCAGATCTGGCTGAACCGTGATGTTGGCTAATTCTCCAGGTTTTACAAGATTCAGGCATAGCTTATTCAATTCTTCAAGTAGTTGCTCCGGGGTGGTACCCTCCTGGTTATTCATGGTTTCTCCTGGGAACACCGTCAGAAAGTTGCACTGGTTCTTCCTGTTTAGAGCATTTGCTACCACGTTGGCCTTGCCAGGGTGGTACAAGATATTTAGGTTATAATCCTTAATCAACTCTAACCACCTTCTCTGCCTCATGTTGAGGTTGGCTTGTGTGAAAACATACTTTAGGCTCTTGTGATCCGTGTAAATGTCACATTGCTTTCCCATTAGAAAATGCCTCCACAGCTTGAGTGCATGAACTACGGCAGCAAGTTCTAAATTATGGGTTGGATAATTGTCCTCATGCTTGCGTAACTGCCGTGATGCGTACGCTACAACTTTACCGTCTTGCATCAGTACACATCCTAATCCTTGTCGGGAAGCATCACAGTATACTTCAAACCTTTTAGCTATATTTGGTGTGGCCAGAACAGGAGTGGTAGTCAGAAGAGTTTTGAGCTTCTAGAAACTGAGTTCACATTCTTCGGTCCATTCGAACTTCCTTTCCTTTTTCAACAGTTGGGTCAGTGGTCGGGATATTTTTGAAAATCCTTCGATGAAACGCCGATAATATCCCGCCAAACCCAGAAAACTGCGAATTTCCCTTACAGTGGCAGGTGTTTTCCAATTCATGACCGTGTCAATTTTGGAAGGATCCACCTTAATTCCTTCAGCTGATATAATATGTCCCAAGAAACTGACATCGCTAATCGAAAATTCGCATTTGCTATATTTTGCATATAGCTTATGCTCTCTGGGTTTGTCCAACACCGCCCTCAAGTGCTCTTCATGCTCTTCGTCCGATTTGGAGTACACAAGGATGTCGTCAATAAAAACGACGACAAACTTGTCTAGGTATTCCATTAGGATTAAATTCATGAGGTTCATGAAATAGGCCGGTGCATTGGTTAACCCAAAAGACATGACCAGATATTCAAATAGGCCATATCGAGTGGTGAATGCTGTTTTGGGTATATCTTCCTTCCGAACCTTCACTTGATGGTATCCAGATCGAAGGTCAATCTTGGAGAAGCGTGTAGCTCCTTGGAGTTGATCAAACAGGTCATCGATCCTGGGCAGTGGATACTTATTTTTAATAGTGACGGCGTTCAATGCTCTATAGTCCACCACTAGTCTTCGTCCACCATCCTTCTTGTCCACAAACATGGCGGGGGAACCCCAAGCAGATGAGCTTGGTCGGATCAAACCCTTGCTCAGTAAGTCGTCCAATTGTTTCTTGAGTTCTTCCAATTCTTCAGAGTTCATCTTGAAATATGTCTTGTAGATTGGGGATGTGCCAGGTGCTAACTCTATAACAAATTCTACCTCTCGGTCAGGCAATAGTCCAGGTAAATCATCTGGGAATACGTCCAAATATTCTTGGACTACCCTCACTTTACTCGGGTTTTCTTCCTTGAGGTACCAGATAGCTCTGCCCCATCTGTAGGGCTCATCTACCTTCCACACTCTTTCGAACACACCATCCTTCATAAGCTTGACTTCTAAGCAGTACGCCTAATACTCCCTTGTAGAGCTTCAGCCAATCCATGCCGATCATGACATCAACTCCTAATCCAGATATGACCATTAGGTCAAAGTAGAATCCTACCCTTTCCTTTCTTATTTCTACCCATTTGCAGGATCTATAAGCCTTAAGTATCCCACCAGGGGATCAAATGGTTAAGGGCTTATTAAGAGGAAAGGTTTGTAGCTGGAGTTTATCTACGTACTCTTGTGATATAAATGAATGTGATGCACCAGAATCAAATAAAACTTGTACTGGGGAATCGTGAAGTCCAAACGTACCCACAAGTACTCCTTCTTCCTCATGAGCTGCTTCTGCGGTGATATTGTTGAGTCTTGCACGTCCCATGCCTTGAGCTTGATTCTGCGTTGGGTGACCTCTGCCACGACCTTGCACAACATTCCCTTGAGGTCTTGCACTGCTCGGCTAGAGCGATTAGCGAGATAGTGTCCAGTGGTGGCATAGGTAGCAGCTTACTGGCACCTGCTTTGAGTGCTCGGTGCATCATGGGAGCAATCGGTGCTTGAGTTAAAACTCGTGGTTCCAAAGATCGCTCCCACCCTCATAGCATAACCACTGTTGATCATGGAAGATTGTCGTCCAACTCTTTGAGGAAGTTGAGGTTTGAATTGTCCAAGACGGCTTGATCCGTGGTCAGACGCTCACCAACTTACGCCAGGTGAGAGATCCTCGCCTTTCAGGTCCCTTTCTAACACCAAGGCCTTTTTGACGAGTTGGTGGAAGTTTTGGTACTCCAAAATCCTAAGGCGGAATTTGTACCAGAAATCCATCCCTTCTAGGAACTAATCTATCTTTTCAGCTTCATTCTGAATGTCTTGAGGGGCATATCTTGCAAGCTCGTTGAACTTAGTGAGGTATTCGGAAATTGTCATTGTTCCCTAAGAGAGTCGACGGAACTCATACTTCTTCATCCTTGTGATTCCTATGGGTATGTGAAAATTTCTGAAAGTAGTGACAAATTCTCTCCATGGAATAAACCCTTGGACTGGGGGAACATAAGGTGGCACTTCAGCATTATCAGCTTGTTGAGCTTCTTCGGCACCTCCATCTTCAGCAGGTTCATTCGCTTCTACCTCTTCATCTTCCACTCCTAGCCGGGTGGCGACATAGTTATCCCACCATACACCTGCTGGTCCTACTAGTAGGTGAGAATAGCGACTTTTTTCTTCTTCCGAGCATCCGACCACCTCGTGTTCTTAGTTATTGTGCGTAACCAATCTTCCGCTTCAACAGATCAAGAGCTTGAGCGAAGGTAGGGGATTGGTCCTCATAAAGGCAAAGATGCTTGGATCCTTCATTTCGATTCTGTCACTTTCTTTGGTTGAATAAAGACTTGACCCAACATCCGTGCTTGATAAGCTAAGACTTGGGCCATTGTTGGGTCTCTGCCAGAGGAGGAGGTAGATCACCTCGGCCTCGACAATGCCACGACCTCTAGCTCGGCAAGCACCACGGGCTTGGCCAGCTCCTTGGCCACGAAGCGGCACCGCATGCCTAGATCTCGCCTTGGCCACAGGCAGCTCCACGACCACGCACTATCTCGCACGACGATGATCCTTAAAATTATAGCTAATTATGCATGCATGAGGCCAATATCAAATAAATCCAATAAATACAGCAACGAAACGCTTGTCATTAAAGATACCCAAAAGCGGCAACAGCCAATCAGTTTTACATCATACTACAAAAGTACAACCATCCTGACAAGGACACAAGTCACCAATCATCTACTATGGCGAAACAAAAGACACATATCTCGATCTAGGTCAGTCTGCCAAACTAACTACTCAAGGGCGGGGACGACGAGTGTAAACTATCATCGGTCTCCTATTTGGGTAGCGGTGGAAGCAAAGAAGGAAGTCCTCCAATGATCACGAGAAGGCACAAAGAAGAAAGCGGCTCAACCGGGGAGCAGGTAAGTCCACGGAGGGCTCTGAGTTAGAAGAGTATTCCTGCAGTGACAAAGAAGTCAGTGGGGAGGTGTCGTGACGAGGAATCCCCACCAAGGCACTAGGAGGGAGACCCCGTTTCCGCATGGTAGTGCGGCGGTTAGGGTACTTAGGCGGAGGAAACTGAGGACCCGGTGGGGAAAGGGAAGGGTCCCTTGCCTGCTGTCGTGCCAACTGAGCAAGCGTGGAGTCCTCTCGGTGTCGTGACATCGCAGCATCACGACGAGTGGTGAAGGCGTCGACCAACCACCCGTAGGCGGTTATCTGCTACGCGAAGAGGGTAGCGGAGGAAGCTGATCTCCTCAAGAGCGCTGTCTCCGCTCCCTGGAGAAGGCGCGCAACCCTTTCCAAGTGGTCCTCGGTGAACGCGGGCACCGTAAAGCCCGGGAGCAAAGGCGGCGTTGAAAGGAAGGTCGGGCGAAGAAGTGCCCTCTAAGTCGCCGTGGTACTCCTTCGAAGCCCTCAGACGCTAATGCCGCCGATCATCGATAGCAGTGGTGCAGTGGTCCTGTGGTGTTCCATCCCAGAATCGGGCCACCGTGTCCAGGTGGTGGTAGTAGACCCGGATCTCTACAATGTACCCTAAGCGAGGTAGGGTACGGACGAGCCTCCAGAAGTAGCAGGGGCGGTCGTCGAAGCATAGAAAGTCCGAAAGGTGGCCGAGGACGAGAACCAATCGGTGGCGGGCGGCAACGGGTCGTCAGAATCAGAGGTAGCACGCTCAAAGGAGAAGTCGTGGGAAACCTGGTCTTCCATCTACAAAATCAAAGAAAAATCTTTTGAGTAAGAGATAGTATAGGTGTAAAATCAAGTATCAGAAGACAAGATATACAAGAACAGTTTTGGGAAAGTATTATATATATATAATACACGAAATCCTTAGCTAGCGGCCCGGGTTTAGGGTTCCTACAGTCGTATGCTCTGATACCAGCTCTTGTCGCGCCCCATCTCGGCTTACCTTGCGAGAAATGGTCGGACCTGCACTAGGCCCTAGATAAGTAGGCTAGTGCAAGAGTTACACAGCTGAAATCATTTCATACATCGATCGTCCAAATATTACATAACAGGGATCATCAGTTCGCATTAGTAGCAAGCAGCATTTAAGCCTTAGTTACATTCCAGAGTTCATCAGAGTAGTAGAAATCTCTCAAAAGGCAATTTGCAAGTTTAATAGAACAACAAAATCACACCAGCAACTGTGTAACCACACACGACTGGTGGAACGCACTAAACCCTATCTTAAGCAACTACTCTTGGTCACCTGCATCGAGGATCTCCTTCCTCATGACAATCGTAGGCATCTTCCTCGACGGGATCCTCCATGTCTAAAGATAGATATTTATGCGAGGTCAGTGTCATCCTAACACTGGCGAGCTAATACCCAACCCAATGCATTTAATGATAGAGGTTCCAAAGGAAAGGCTGGGTTTATTTATTTGCAGATAAGCCAGTTTTGGAAATCAAAGCCTATGACTTAGCAGTTTAACCAAATTCTACATCAAGTTGAATATATATATATAACCATGATATTGCATGTTGTGAGATTAAATCAAAACAACAAGTTTACTATTCTAACCTGCTGTGTAATAACTTATTTTGAACAGGTTCATAGATTAGGAAAGTTAAGCTAATTATTCATTTTTACTAATTATGCCATTTTTGAGATAACATGTAATTAGGAATCATACTATAGATTATATTATATTTTCCTAGGTCCAAAAAGTCATTTATCAACATCCATGATTTTCTTATGTTTAATTAGGTATTAATCTATTTTTGATCCACAGCAATTTGTTTTTGCTATTTCTCTATAAAGGTTAATACCCTAAAAATATGCTAAAGAATTTAATATGAGGAAAGTGTTCGGTTACTGTGTGAGTTACTATTTTTAGTAAATCCGTCACAAGCCCTAGTATTTACCATAATTTTGATACACCTCTGTGTACATGCATATCTCTACTACTCCCTCCGTCCCAAAATATTTGTCACTCTTGACATTGAGCTTACTTTTTAATCATTGGTCTTATTAAAAAATTTTGTACAAACATGCAAAAATATAAGTCATACTTAAAATATCTTTCATAATAAAACAAATCATAACAAAATAAATGATCTCTACGTATGTTTTTGAATAAGACGAATGATTAAAAAGTAAGCTCAACGTCAAGAGTGACAAATATTTTGGGACGGAGGGAGTACTATAATTTATCTAACGGTGCCGGCGGCGGCGGTGAGTTAACTAACTTTTGTTCTCAACCCTCCAGATCATTAATTATGTAAATCTAGCGGTCAATATTGAAAAGATCTACATCGTTGATTGTGGATAATAAATCAAATGCACATGGTTGATGCACTAGCTAACTTAATTTTATATGCACCTCTGTGTGCATGCATATCTCTTCAACTATAATTTGTCTGATAGTGCCGGCGGCGACGGTGAGTTCACTGACTCTTGATCTCAACCCTCCAGATCATCTCTATTACTATTACCGATCCGGCTACGTCTATATCCATGTATTCGAGTAGGAAACGAATTCGTTTCCTTGTAGATTATCTCAGGCCGCGCCCGCCTCCAAGCCTACCTTCTGGAAGACCCAATTGATTCGGCCCAAGGAGGTGGTACGTCCAGTAGTATGTCTTTGGCTACCCAGGGCCCATGTTTTCCATAGTAGCCCCCGAGTGTTTCGGAACTGGGTTGTCTTGGTTCGGTTCTTCGCGATCCTTCGATGTTACCCAAGTGACGCCACTTTTCTTTGGCCGATAAAGTGCGCTGTCGAGTAACCTGCTGATCAAAGAACACAGTTGCAAAGAACTTGAGAAAATTCTCATGTCATTAAAGATGCCTGGTACCCAGCCCGACGGATCGGTATGCTGGCTAATGGCCCTACGGAGAGGCATACCAGAAAAGTGGATTTTACCGAGTAAGCAGTGCCGCCTAGCGTTATCCTCTCTGTTACAACTTATGGCATTCAAGCCTTGTTTGCAGAGCTCGACATTCGATCCAGCATGGGATATGCCACAACTTGTGTAGGGTATTCAGGCGCCTCGATCCAACTGATACGGATTCAAGCTAGTGATCCCCAAAGGAATACGCCCGCCTCCAAGTTGAGGTCCTCCTAGTGGTGTTTGTCTTGGCGACAAACGATCTGGAGATGTGCCACTGAGACCCAACTGAAGAGGTAACTCTTTGACGCCTAATCCGATTATAAAATCAGACCAGCCATTGACCCCAGAGGGTACGCCAAGAGCTGAGTTAATTACCCGGGAAGCACCCAGCCATCGAAGAATCGATAACTGGCATAAGGCCCAACCAGGGGCGCGCCCTTTTTCCCAACTAGGTTCGGTCCAATCAACACCCGCATGTGGGCAACGTACAACTTACGGCCCACATGGAGCGCGCCTTCTGGAACCTAAGTCGGGCCCAATATTGCAACAAGAAACCAAGGTTTCATTCCTTCCCGCCCAGTATGGTTGAAACGCCGCCTCGGTTCTTTGGCGAATACGCGCTTTCTCCCGCCACCATGGGTCATCCCATTACTTTACGGAAGACCAGCGCCGTTTGAATGCTGTGCCGTGCTCCCGAGACCTTTACATCAAATCCCGAACTGTTTTCATCGGGCCGCTTCGACGCCATTATTCCTCAAACCGGTTTGACTTCCCGATTTCGCTATAAAGGAGGCCGCAGAGCAGCCTCCTCACCGACTTCTTCTTGAATCCTCCATCTCCTTCGCCCAATGGCCGATGAAGAGTTGGCGGAGCTCTGAGCGGAGTTCGACCTCGCGCTCGCCGAGATGGCCGAAAGTGAGGCCCGCGCCCGCGATGTCGCCTCCGTCGTGGTCCTGGTCGAGGTCGTCCCGGCTCTTGCCGAGGTGACTGACACGATCGTGGAGGCCCTGGCCGCTCCCGCGCCCGCGACGCTGCCATCGCCGAAGCTCTGATCGACGCCGCCCCGGGCCTCGCCGGGGTGACAGACCTGATCATCAGGGCGCAGGCCCACGCTTGCCGCCACATCCTGTAACTGGCTCGCGGGCCATTGTAAATATTAATAAAATTATTTTTCCTTTGATCTCTTCTCTGTGTGTTGTTTTCTTTATTTTATCTTGGTGCAAGTTAATCGACTTTTCTTGGTTCGAACCATGCGTTTTGCCCAAGCAAGTTAGGTCCCTTTCACTAAGCACCCTGCCCAGCGCATCAAATTCCTTAGTATTAGGAGCCGACACTGAGCTCTATCTCCAATAACACAATCGGGATGTTTGAATGTTGCTAGGAAACAAGGGTTTCGTTACTCAGAACAACTAACACTTAGGCTCATCACAGATTTGAAACAAAAAAACTCAATTTGGACGCTAGATAAATGTGGCGATGGAGACTGCTCCTAATCATGTATGACCCCCAACTTACAGTCCGGCCGGAAACCCGACCCCCGTGTAAGTCAGACTCAATAAGAGAAAGGGTGCGCGACTATGCACCTAATTAGGTGTAGCCCCCGACTTACTGGCTAGTCGGGATCCGACTAGGGTGCAAGTCAAATTAATTTTTTAATAAAAGGTTAGGTGCGCGATTGCGCACCTAATTAGGTGTAGCCCCCGACTTACTACTTAATTGAAAAACAAATAAGTAGCAAGTCAGGAGCTGAGTTGCATAAGCATAGAGACAATGTGAGCGAAAACTTATCTTTATTTAATTGTAAACATGGATTACAACAGCCGTCAGGTATAGAACCGACGCAATTGCTCGATGTTCCATGAGTTGTCCAGGAGAGCGCCGTCTTCTCGCCTTAGTCGGTAAGCCCCCAGGCGTGTCACTGAGTCGACGATGTACGGTCCTTCCCAACGTGGAGAGAATTTATGGCCACTCGATTGATTGACTCGAAGGACCAAATCTAACCGAAAAAGTTTGATCCCGCACATTGCGATCGTGATAGCGACGCAAACCTTGGAGGTATTTGGTCGATCGATCAGGGTAACGCCCCGAAGCTTCCTCCACGGCCGAGATCGTTAATCCGACCGCTCGACTCGTCTCGTTAAACCTTGTACTCGGGCGATCCAAATCGCAACTCTATTGGAAGGACCGCCGCACCAGATACGAGAAAAAGGGTGATCGCTTCAGAGCTCGACCGGGCTTGTGCGCGGCCCCAAAGTACAAAGAGTAATTCCTTCATCCACTTGTCCGCATACGGTTTGAGCCGATCGAAGATGCTCGCCTTGACACCTTGTAGAAGCATGCCGTTTGCAGGCTCGATCTGTCCGTTACTTCGCGGGTGTGCCACTGAAGCAAACAAGACCTTTATGCCCACGTCCTCGTACCAGCTCTGAAACTCATCACTTCTGAACTAAGAGCCGTTGTCTGTGATGATCCGAGATGGTACACCAAACCAACCGATGATCTCCTGGAAGAACTCGGTGGCCTTGGCTCCCGTAATCTTGGTCACAGGCTTGGCTTCAATCCATTTGGTGAACTTGTCAATGGCAACGAAGATGTGTTCAAAACCACCTGGGGCCTTCTTGAAAGGTCCGACAATGTCGAGCCCCCAGACTACAAACGACCAATTGATGGGGATCGTCTGGAGTTCTTGAGCCGGCACATGAATCTGGCGGGCAAAGAACTGACAACCCTCGCATTTGCGGACGATCTCCTTTGAATCGAGATCTGCGGTTATTAATAGAACCCTTGTCGGAAGGCTTTTTCCACCAATGTAGCGGAAGCAAAGATGATGGCCGCACATGCTCGAGTGAATTTCACAAGAACGGGCGCGCCCATCGACTCGGTATGCACTTTTGAAGTATGCTTGACGCTCGCTTGCATAAGATCCCTTCATGCACCACATAGTTGCGACTCCGACATTGGATTTGCTCAGCAGCCCCTCGGTTGTCGGGAAGCTTTTCTTCTTGCAGTACCTGTAAGGCTTCGCCCAATCCGAAGTCGAGGGCGAGCACCTCTGCCTCAAACCGCCGCTCATCGATTAGTAGTTGCTCTCGCGGAGTGATGGAGGCGCGGAGCTCTCGACGAAGATCCCAAACTGAATCGGGCGCCCGATCGAGCCAGTTTGCGAAGTTCATCCGCCGCCTCATTGTCTCGTCGTAGGACATATATGAGCTAAACTTATCTTCCAACTTCCTGACCTCCTGACAATAGGCGGTCATGTTGTCATTGACACAAGACCAGTCCTTCTGCACTTGGCTCACCACAAGCTGGGAGTCTCCGCGAACCACCAATCGTCGGATGCCGAGCGATATGGCAATACGGAGACCGTGGATGAGCACCTCGTACTCGGCTGCGTTGTTTGAAGCTGGAAAGTGGATCTGGAGGACGTACTTGAGTCGCTCGCCTCCAAGTGATATGAGAACGATGCCAGCCCCCGCGCCCTGCCGTCGGAGAGATCCATCGAAGTACATGTTCCGGTACTCGACCTCTTCGGCGGCTGGGGGAGTCTGCATCTCCGTCCACTCGGCGATAAAGCCAGCAAGTGTTTGTGATTTAATGGCGCTGCGTGGCTTGAACGAGAGCTCGAAAGCCCCGAGTTCCACCGACCACTTTGCGATCCTCCCAGTGGCTTCGCGATTATGGAGAATTTCTCCAATAAGGAAGGAGGTGACCACCGAAATTGAATGTTCTTGAAAGTAATGCTTCAGCTTTCGAGAGGCGATCAGGACCGCATACAGAAGCTTCTGCACCTGTGGATAGCGTACCTTGGTCTTGCCCAATACTTCGCTGACGAAGTAGACCAGGCGTTGAGCCTTGTAGACGCGTCCTTCTTCTTCCCGTTCTACTACCACTGCAGCACTTACTACATGAGTGGTGGCCGCAACGTATAGCAGGAGCGGTTCCTATGGTAGGGGAGATGCCAAGACAGGTGGCGAGGTGAGGAACGATTTGAGATCCTCAAAGGCCTTCTGTGTCTCGGGTGTCCAGACGAACTTGTCGTTTTGCTTCTTCAATAGCTTGAAGAAGGCCGATCCACGTTCACCGAGTCGCGAGATGAACCGGCCGAGTGCAACCATGCACCCACTAAGACGCTGGACATCCCTTAGGCACGTTGGGGGTGCCATCTCCATGATGGCCTTGATCTTTTCTGGGTTAGTCTCGATTCCATGGTGAGACACCACGAATCCGAGAAGCTTTCCCGAAGGGACCCCAAAGACACATTTCTCCGGGTTCAACTTCATGTGATATGTCGACAGGCTCTCGAATGTCTCCGATAGGTCAGTGACCAACTCAGAGGTTACCCGAGACTTGACGACAACATCATCAACGTATGCCTCCACGTTACGCCCAAGCTGTTCGTGGAAGCATCGCTGAATGCAACGCTGGTACATTGCGCCGGCTTTCTTCAGTCCGAAGGGCATCGTGACGTAACAGAAGGCTCCAAACGGAGTGATGAACGAAGTTTTGATGCAATCTTATTCCTTTAAGCTAATCTAGAGATAGCCTGAGCTAGCATCCAGAAAGCTCACGAGCTCGCATCCCTATCAGATTAGGGTGGAGCACCTCCCTTATAAAGCCGGCGGCTAGAAGTTTGGTGATCTCCGTCTTGAAGGCCACCTTCCGATCTTGCGCAAATCGGCGCAGCCGTTGCTTAACCGGCTTGGCCTTGTCGTGTTCGTTCAAGGAATGCTCGATCACCTCCCTCGGGACGCCCGGCATATCAGATGGTTTCCAGGTGAAGATGCCCCGGTTCTCTTGGAGGAAGGTGACAAGCGTGTCTTCCAATTTCGGGTCGAGCCCCTGTCCCGATCAGAGCCGTTTTGGTTGAATCGGATGGGTCGAGCGAAATACGCTTGACATCCTCGTCAGGCTTGATGCCCGACTTAGATGGTTTCTTGTTCGGTAAATCGCCTTCGTCACGAAGGGTGGTGGCCGCCTGCCGAATCTTGTCCAACTCAGCTACCACCTCGATGGACTGAGCGAAGTCGCAATTTCCCTATCGAGGAGACTGGAAAACTTGACGTCTCCACGGACTGTTATTACGCCCCGCGGACCTGGCATCTTCATAACCAGATAGGTGTAGTGTGGGACGGCCATGAACTTGGCCAAGCCCGGCCTTCCCAAGATCGCATGATATGCAGTCTCGAAATCGGCCACATCAAAACTGAGGTTTTTCGTCCGGTAATTATCCCGAGTTCCAAAGGTGACAGGAAGAGTGATTTTCCCGATTGGCACCGATGAGGTTCCCGGAATTATACCATGAAACGGCGCGGTTCGCTCGCTGGAGTGCCGCCCTTGGGATCTCGTGATTCGCCCAGAGTTTTAGTGAAAAGGATATTCAATCCACTCCCACCATCAACCAGGACCTTGCGCAGTCGGACGCCCCGTACCATAGGATCCAGGATGAGTAGATATCTTCCTGGGTAAGGGACGTGATCTGGGTGATCTGAGCGATCAAATATGACAGAAATTTCAGACCACCGGAGATACCCGGGGGTCACCGGAATAGCTGCATTGATTTCCCAATCGGTAAGCTTTTGCTTACGCTTGGGCTCATATGCATCCGATCCCCCGAATATGTAGTTGAGCTCGCCGCTTGGTAAGCGCCGCCTCAGAGGGTCGCGCTTGTCATCTTGCTTGGCATCTCTGAGTGTCATCATAGTGATCCTCGGCGAACTTCTTCAAGATGTTGCGCTTCTTGGTCGCATGCTTCCCGTTTTGATGGAAAGGATCTGGCGCTTCCATGACTTTATTGTAGTCGGCGGTCGAGGCTGCCTTTAGTGCCTCGATCCGCAATCGCTACCATCTGCTCACCGCTCGCGCTTGTCCTTTTTGGAGGATGACTCGGCCTGTCCTTCTTGCCTTCATGCTTGCTCGGGTGATCCTCCTGACGCTCGGCTAGAGCATCCGAGGCGGTAGCGTTTCGATCCGCCAAGGCGAACATCTCCTTGACGGTGGTCGGGGTTTCGAGACATCTTCTTGATTAGATCGGGTCGCGAACTCCTTTCAGAAGGCCGCGACGACGACCGCCCGAGATTTTGATTGTGTTCTTCTTGGTGAAACGCCGACTGAAATCCCTTAACGACTCATCTTTTTTCGATGAATCGATAAAGGTCCCACCGGGTCCTGTGCTTCGTAAGTGCCCTAGAAATTGGCAACGAATTGGTCGCAAAGCTCTCCCCAGAATCGATCGAGTTCTCTCGAAGGCTCGCGAGCGCTTCGAGTCGGAGGGTTAACATGACGGGCAAATAGTTTGCCATCACGCCATATCCTTCCACCCGCTGCCTTGATCGCCAAAGAATAGATCTCGCAACTGCCTCGGGGTCCCGCTTCTCCATCAAATTTCACAATGCCTTTAGGGTTGAACCCCTCGGCCGCTTTACTCGACAGAGTCTGGGAGTGAATGCCTTCATCCGTTAATCAATCCTTCCACGGGAAGGAGATCGTCGAGGAGGTTTCGACGGTGGAGTACGGCGCCGATCTTCGTCTCGCCTCCTGCGGCCAAGCCGATGTCGAGGCGAAGGTCGCGGCTTGCACTCCGGCGGGCGTCTTGCCCGCGACTTCGCGTGTGCCGACTGCGCCAAGTACTACTCGTGGCAGTCTAGCTTCTGGCCGAGTTGGCCGGTTGATCCCGAGTGTCTTGGACAGCCGCTGCCGTCACCATGGTTTTGATTTGTTCCATGATCGGCGTTATGGGGTTGTTCTCTCCAAGCAAAGGACGAACATTGTCCAGGAGGGTCTTACAAACGAGGAAGTTCTGCTGTGGCGTACGGAAGACCGAGTGATCTCCCATACGGACTTGAAGCAGTTCCTCCCGGACTTCCCGTGCACAAGCGCGACCCTCCGGAGGGCGACGCTTACCAAAAAACCGAGCAAGAGCTCAACTACATATTCGGGGGATCGGATGCATATGAGTCCAAGCGTAAGCAAAAGCTTACCAATCGGAAAATCAATGCAGCTATCTCGGTGACCCCCGGGTATCTCCGGTGGTCTGAAATTCCGATCATATTTGATCGCTCGGATAACCCAGATCACGTCCCTTGCCCAGGAAGATATCCACTCATCCTGGATCCTATGGTGCGGGGCGTTGTAAGTATCAACCTTCCATGGTCTTCAAAAATTGTTTTGGTGATTGATGAGTTTTATTCTCAAATGGGGAAATCTCGGTTTTTATGGACCCCTCAAGCACTGTTCTTCTGATGTCGATGACTCTCAAGAATAAGAATCTTTCATTCATAGTTCTTTTAAATTCTTGGGTGAGTTGTTAGCTTAATTTAGATGCTACGGTGATTTCTTCTCTTTGGCTGCAGGGTTCCCAAAGCACAACCGTCGTGTTCCTCTCTATCTTTTCTCTGTGCGGTGGTCCCTAGGGCTAGCAGGTGTGTCTAGGGAGTTTGTAGATCGCCGTTCGTCGGCGTGGAGTGTTTAGAGAGGTTGCAAGTCGGTTCTCCCCCTCTATGTGTGTTTCTATAGGTTTTCTCCCAAATCTTCTAGTTTGTGCTGCATAGAAGTGTAGTTGGGTCGCTGTGGCTCTAGGCCGTGTGGGCATAGGAGGGGCCGGACAGTCCGGCCAAAGTGGCTTGTTTTGCTACTTCAGCCAGGGAGGTAGTGCCGTTGGCCGGACAGTCCGGCCTTGGTGCCCGGACAGTCCGGCCTAGGGGGCTTCGCCAAGGTTTTGGCAATGGTTTGACAGGGATGCTTCGCGGTTCTCCGGACTGTCCGGGGTGGATTGTCCGGCCCAAGTGCAAGTCGCTCTGTCGAGTTGAGTGTCGGTCCGTGGTTTGTGTAGGGAAGTTTTGCCTTGGCCCGGACCATTAGGGCGGACTGTGCGGACTGAGTGTCCGGGGTGAGTCTGACCGCGAGTTCTTGGTGGAGATCGAGATCTGGTGTCGGACCGTCCGCCTGGGGTCCAGACCGTCCGGCCGTGAGTGTATCTGGTCGGTTCCGTTCGTTCTTGAGTGCTCCAGGCGAGTGGGGTATTTAAGCGTCTGTTCCCCACAGGGGACAAGTGAGAGACCCGGGATCAAACCTCCTCTTTGCCAATAGGATCCCTTTGTTCAATGGTACAAACTTCCCATACTGGAAGATACGCATGAGGTGCTATCTCCAGTCTCTAGGCTATGAGGTGTGGAAAGCGATAGAAAACCCACTGGGTGTTGTGATAGACAAGGAGAAGGATCCTAGTGTGGAGGATATTAAGTTGCTTGACAGTGATGCTAAGGCGATCAACGCTCTATTCTCAGGCTTGAGTATGGAGGTGTTTGATCGTGTTAGTAATCTCACTTCCGCGAACTCTGTGTGGACCACTCTAGCTGAGATTCATGAGGGCACTACTGCTGTTAAGGAAGAAAAGTTAGTGGTTGTTAATGGGAGATTTGATCAATTTAAAATGCTTCCCAATGAATCTGCAAATGATATGTTCACTCGTTCAGGACAGTGTATGTCAGGAAGTCTGACATTGTAGTGGGTGACTATCTCGTCAAGAAAAATACGATGGTCGGGTGATTGCTAGGTTCATAGGGCCACCGAGAATTTTCGTAACAAGAGACAAATCTGGTGCTTAAGTCCTTGCTCACCGACTCTTTTCGCTATTGATCGCTCGAAAGTGCTAACCCTCGGGGACCCAATGTGGTTTGGGTTCCCGAGTCACGTAAACAATTCCTCTCTTGTGACAGAACTACCGGGCGGAGGACGCTATTGAGTCATCGACAGTGGTACTGACGCAAAGATATGACAGTAATCCCCGGTTGTTCACCTTCCTGGAGGATGAAGGTGCCCTCCAGAACAAGATCACCATTGGCGACAATAGAAAGAGCAAAGTGTTTGGCAAGGGGCGGGTAGCTATCACTTCTGACCACTCCATTGATAACGTTCTTTTGGTTAAATCATTGAATTTCAATTTGCTCTCTATAGCCCAGATATGTGATTTGGGGTTCCATTGTCAGTTCTCATCTCAGGGGGTCTCAGTCTTTGATGAAAATGAGAATTTGATTTTCAAAGGGTTTCGATTTCAGAATCTCTATCTTGTGGATTTCAATTCGAATACCTGGTGCATCTCGACTTGTCTCGTTGCCAAAGTTTCACACGGTTGGCTTTGGCATAGACGTCTTGGGCACGTAGGTATGTCCAATTTGAAAAAGCTTTTCAAAAAGGAATTGGTGCTTGGTTTATGGATGTGAAGTTTGAGAAGGACAAGCTTTATAAAGGCTGTCAGCGAGCAAACAAGTGGCAAATTCACACCCAAGAAAGAGTTTCATGTCCACCACTCGCCCCCGAGCTCTTGCATATGGATCTTTTAGGTCCAACCTCATATGTGAGCATAGGGGAAATCTGTTTTGCTTGGTGATAGTGAATGATTTCTCCCGCTTCACTGGGTTTTTTTTTGCTCGACAAAACTCCCCTGTTGGAGATGTTTTCAAAAGTTTGCAAAAGGGCCCAAAACTAATTTGAGTCCCCCATCAAAAGGGTGAGAAGTGACAATGGATCGGAGTTCTTGAATACTAATGTGGAAAGCTCCGTGATGAGTTTGGAATAGGACACCGTTCTCTGCTACCTACACTCCTGCCAGAAGCGGTGTGGTTGAGAGGAAAACCGCACCTTGATTGAGATGGCAAGGACAATGCTGGATGAGTACAAGACCTCAGATGTGTTCCGGGCTGAAGCCATCAACATTGCTTGTCACGGTGTCAACCGCCTGTACTTGCACAGGTTACTGAAGAAGACCCCATATGAGCTGCTTGTTGGGAGACATCCCAATATCTCATACTTCAGGGTATTTGGGTGCAATGTGTACATTTACAAGAAGAGACAACATCTAGGAAAATTTCAGAGTCGAGTTGACACTGGTATTCTGCTAGGATACTCTGCTAAGTCAAAGGCGTACCGGGTGTTCAATCACTCTTCTAGTTTGGTGGAAGAGACCTGTGACGTAAAGTTTGATGAGTCAAATGGGTCTCAGGGGCAGCATGACAATCTGCAGGATGTGGGTGATGAGCCGCTAGCTAGGGCAGTTGAGGAAATGAACATTGGTGATGTGAGGCCAGTCATTGTATCTAAGGAGAACGAGCCAAAGTGACTTTCTCCTTCGCTTGTTCCAATGGCAGACTCAGGGGGAGCTCAGTCTCCAAAGGCTGGTTCTGGTGGAGTATCAACTTCAGAGACAGTGGCTAAGGAAGTGGAAGCAACTCCACAGCTGATCAAAACTTATCACACAATCGCCAGAGATCATCCAGTCAATCAGGTCATTGGTGACTTAACCCAGGGTGTTCAGACAAGGTCAAGAGCTGCCAACTTTTGTGAGCATCATGCTTTTGTTTCTGAGATGGAGCCTAAGAAAGTGGAAGAGGCATCGATCGATCCGATCGGGTCAATGCCATGCATGAGGAAATTAACAACTTTGAGAGGAATAAGGTCTGGACACTGGTCAAGAGGCCAAGCAATCAAAATATTATTGGCACCAAATGGGTTTTCAAAAACAAACAAGATGAGAATGGAGTGGTAGTGCGCAACAAGGCTCGCTTAGTGGCTCGGGGTTCACTCAAGTTGAGGGCTTGACTACAAGTGAGACCCACGCCTCTGTGGCTCGCCTCGAGGCAATCAAAGTTGCTCTTGGCGCTTGCATCATGTCACAACATCAAGCTCTATCAAATGGACGGAAGAGTGCTTTCCTAAATGGCCTTATTGGAGAGTTGGTGTACGCCAAGCACCCCTGTGTTTTGAGGACCCCAAGTATCCGCACTATGTGTACAAGCTTTCAAAGGCATCAGATGGGCTCAAGCAGCTCCCTGTGGCTTGGTATGAAAGGCTACGGACTTCCTCGCCTGTATGACTTCAAAATTGGGAGGATCGACTCAACCTTGTTCACAACGATGGTTGATGGAGATCTCTTCTTATGCCAAGTGTACATGGATGACATCATCTTTGGGTGTTCAAATGAAGCATTCTGCAGGGAGTTCAGTGGTATGATGGCCAGAGAATTTGAAATGTCAATGATGGGCGAGCTCAGTTTCTTTCTAGGGTTTCAGATCAAGCAAACCAAGATCGGTACATTCATCTCTCAGAGAAGTACATTCAAGATTTGCTCAAGCGGTTTGATCTCGCACAATTGTAAGCCTATCAAGACTCCCATGGCGCATTTAATGGTCATTTGGACCTCGACAAAAGAGGTACCCTACGATCTCAAGCTTTATCGTTCTATGATTGGTGCATTGCTCTATCTCACCGCTTCTAGGCCCGATATCATGTTTAGCGATGCATGTGTGATAGGTTTCGTGCTTCCCTAGAGAAATGCATTTATTCACTGTGAAAAGAATTTTTAGATATCTCAAAAACTCACCTAGTGTAGGGATTTGGTACCCGAAGGGTGCGCGGTTTGAGCTTCTGGGGTATTCAGACTCTAATTACGCCAGATGCAAGATTGACCGCAAGAGCACTTCCAGTATTCTGTCACTTTACGGGACGGTGTCTAGTGTCGTGGTCTTCGAGAAGCAGAACTCCATGGCGCTTATCAACCGCAGGTTTTAATATATAGCGGCAGGAGTTGTTGCGCCGATTCTTTACTTGACACAGCTTTTTGCTTGATTATGGGATAAAATTTGACAACGTGCCTCTTCGTGGTGATAATGAGAGTGCGGTGAAGATTGCCAACAATCCGTCCAACATTTGCGCACCAAGCATATTGACATCCGCCATCACTTCCTTCAGATCATGTGGGGAAGGGTGACATTGTGCTTGAGCACGTATGACGGAGGACCAACTTGTCGACATCTTCACTAAACCATTGGATGAGGCACGCTTTTGCAAATTAAGAAATGAACTCAACATAATAGACAGGTCAAATGTTCTTTGAGTGATTGCTTGTGTTTCTTGTATATTCCTTTGCATCTGGTACTGGTTTTTAGTTTGGGAGTATATGGTGGAGCTTTGCCTGTTACACCTGTTTCAAATAATGCTTTAGTGTCCCCATATGTTTCTGAGAGCCTTTTATCATGATATGTGTCACTTGCTCAATAACTGCTTAATTTAAATCTGTGTGCTCAATGGAATCTTGGTGCATGTACTAGGTGTCCTATTGCTTTTAGTTTCACCTGTGTCGCTCTACTTCTTATGTTGACCTTGTGCTTCTAGCCTGGATTAAGCTATCTATTTACTAGTGTCTCCTGTCTTTCTAAAATAAGCAATTTCATGAAAAATATGCAAAATCTGCAAAATAAGATCAAAATTTGACCATTCCTGTCTCACCAATCCTCCCCAATGAGATGGCTTGTCATTGCACTGGGCATGAACTTAGGGGGAATTTGGATGACCAAGATACTCACCTTTAGTGTAATTCTAGATGGTATCGCCAATGGCTTGAGACAGGATGTTAAATGTGTAATTTGGTAATTCTTGTTCTTAAAAAATATTTAGGAAACATGCTAACAAACACAGAAGAAGAGTGACCTAGAGGCCATTTCCAAAGGACCCTTGGGATGTGCTTCACTAGCAATTGCTCTTTAAAATCTAAATATTGTTGTTATGGTCTCATAAATAGCTTGGCATTGACATCATGTGATGAGATTTGCATTTTCTAGCCCTAGATGGCATTTTGAGTCTCCTATGAAGCATTTGAGCACCCTGTGAAACTACTTTGCCATGGGCCACCTAAGCATGCTCTAGGTCTAACTCTATTTGAATTTCATCGCCTTAAAAGGAGCTCTTATTGGTCCATGTGACTTGTATCTTTGAATTGGCTCAACTTTGTTTTGTGGTGGCTCACTAAGTTTTTTGTGCGGATATAACCCTCAAAGCTCCATTTATTCTTGTCTCGTGGTAGTTCTTCCTATTTATTTTTGTGTGGTTGCGATTCACTTCTAACTTCTGCACATCCTTTCTTCCCAATTTTTCAAAGTGTTCTCAAGATCCTTTTCCTTCTGTCAAAATCATCTGTTGAGATCAACTCATCTCTTCTGGGCTGAGCTAAAAACCATGGGCCGGACAGTCCGGTCGGCGTGGCCCGTGTCTCTTCCATTTCATTTGTGTCAGCCTTCCACCCCAGGTAGGAAATACTCGTTGGGCCGGACCGTCCGGGTCACATCTCCGGACAGTCCGGTCCGCCCAGCAGTCCATTGCTTCCTCAGCTCTCTCCAGCGGGATTTGCTTCTTGGGCCGGACCGTCCGGGCCTGCTCTCCGGACAGTCCGGCCAGCGTGCTTGCGGCCGTGCCTCAGCTCATTTCCAGCGAGCCATTTCCTTGGGGGGGACCGTCCGGGCCTGCTCTCCGGACAGTCCGGCCAGCGTGCATGCGGTTCTGTCTCCTCAGCCGGTTTGTTCTCTAGTGCCTAGGTGACCCTTTATTCTTAGTCTCTTGCTTGTGCTATGTCTTTCTTCCTCAGCCCGTGCTCTTCCTTGCTCCTTCTTTTCTTGTCCAGACACTTCTCTCCTCTCAATCACTTTAATCCCTCCACTTCCATCAAATCCTTCCTACCATTTGCTAGCCCCTGAACTCCTCCACCACCTCTGTGTGTCGGTTCGTCGTGGGAGGACTTCATTTAGCCGGATTTTTCGCGAGAAGCAGTCACCTCTCATGAATTGGGATTGGTGATTTGGCTATTTTTCTTTGGCTAAAACCTGTGGGGACTTGATTTACCGGGTGTGGTAAGTCGCATTGTGGCTTATTTCCATCTATTTCCATTGATTATCTCCTCGAACCATGCCCGATTGTTTGCACGTCTATGCTGTCTAGTTGCTCCAAGACGGTATACCTCCGGTGTTTTCAGTGCTTGTGCGTAGGTGCAGGGTGTTGTTGGGTGCTGTGGGCAGGTTTTGTACAGAAGGTGTGATTGTGTGGCTTGGTGGGTGCATCGGTCCGAATTCTTCAGTGGCAGTGGTTTTCTGTCTGTTGTCAATACTGTTGTCACAAATTCTTGTCAGTGCTTGTGTCTGGTCTGCTGTGTCTGTGGAATTATGCCTCGCATAAAGACAGTTGATTGCTCTAAGGAGGATGTGGTTAAGGCTAGTTCTGGCCCTTCTCGTGCTACAGGCAGATGCAAGAAAATGCCTGCCAGAAAGAATGCCACTCCACGTGTGGAATGGTCATCTGAAGAGTCTGATCATGAGATGGACATTGAATATCAGGAAGAATCTGACGGTGGTGAATCAGAGGCTAAGATGAGTGAATTTGAGGAGGAGGAAGAAGAAGTGATCCCCATCGTCTCTGGTCGTGCCGAGCCTTTGCTAGTTATGGTATCTGTGAGAAGGACCGACTCAATGGGAGGATAAATTTATTCGACAGCCACGAGTCCAGTTCAAACAATGGTTCCCTAGGCCACCTCACCGCCAGGATATCTTCGAACATAGAGTTCACAAGGACATTTATAATGGCTATCTTGGCGATATCAAGCCACCAAGAAATCTGTTTTTCTCCTCAAGATGTAAAATGGGAGCGAGTTGCTCAAGCACACGATCTCATCGAGATCATTGATGGTCGCTTCTGCAACAACGGGTTTGGTTGAGCTTCTATCTCGCACAACTACCATTTGATCCTAGGTCAATCAGTGGAAGTATATGCCACAATGTGGGTCGCCAGGATCGCTCCAGGTTTCTTTCACTTATAGTGGCTCACACTATTCTTTTCATCAAGGCGACACGAGCAAGTCTTCAACCTCGGTGTACTTTGGTGTAAAAGTTCATCAATTTCTTTTCGATGGAAAATGGGCTATCAAGGAATAGCTCTGATCCCTGACACAATTCGTTATTTGTACAAGAATGCAAATGATCCCGCTTCAACCCCAAAGACGATCAGATTTCTGCGCAACACTCCAAGAAGACTCGAGGGCATTCTCAGAGATCTATTATCAACAGAGTGGCTACAGAGAGAGGTTCCTTCCTATTATGCAATGGACTTGTCATTATATTACATCTTGCACTCCTATAAACTTGCCTCGATCTTCTTATTGGCGAGATGGAGGAAGGAATCATGCGTGGTTTTCACAAGGAGCTACCTCTGGGACACGCTCCATGCTACTATCCGCATGTATAGATTGTTTGTGAATCAGGTTCACATATCAAATGAATGAGTACCAAATGGTCATTCCAAAACACGGAGGGAAGCGAAAAGCTTAGAGGCGGGCAGAGATGATCAATATGCTGGTCCTGCTGCCGCCGGTGTTGCTCTTGGTGTCGGTCTTTGGTGTTCGCCAGCGATCGGCAGCACCCCCTTTGCAGACCTCCACCGCCAAGGGCTCGAAGTTTAATAATTTCTTTCAGCGCTTTGATGACTTTGTTGGGACTCGCACAACCGGGCATAATCAATATGTGGTGGCATAATGAGGCTAATGATAGGTTCAATCAATCTGACAGATGGCACAATGAAGTTGGGTGGCATAATCAAAGCCATGTCTTGAAGGACAAATGAACAGTCAGATGGATGCTCTGCGTGCTCAGAATGTGGATCACACAAGTCGGTTGAATGATCTCTATTCTTCTGTTCAGTACTTGGGTGATCAATTCTTCAATATGGACATTGAAGATCAGTCTCAGTATTCTTCACAAGTAGAAGTATATGCTTCATTGGCTCCAATAGATTTTACTTCTTCAGCTGGTGCTTCATCTTCACAGTCGAGCAGACGCGATCCATCGCACCCACCTCTTCTCAAGACTGCACTCACTCTGTCACCTCCAAGAAAGTCCATCTCCAAGAATCTCACCACCTACTTCCGTCGTCGTTTCTCCAAGAAGTGACTCTTCTCCGGCGTTAGTAGTGTAGGCCCCCTTTTGGTCCTTGATGCCAAAGGGGGAGTGTTTTTCGGATATCTATCTCTTGGTGTTCTTGCTGATTTGTTGGACTTTTCTGTTGGACTTTTCTATTTTTGTTGTTGAACTGCTGTTGATACTTTGCTGTTGTGCTTTAATTGTGTATGCACTGATCTAGGGGGAGCTATGTCTTGGCATGCATTGTATTTATTCGCACTGCTTATGGCCTATCTTGATACATGCACCTTTTTGGAACTAACCCTTGCGCCAGAGGATTTTCCTGAGATAGATTTGCAGGTGTTGGCATCAATCACCAAAAAGGGGGAGATTGTAAGTATCAAGCTCCCATGGTCTTCAAAAATTGTTTTGGTGATTGATGCGTTTTATTCTCAAATGGGGAAATCTCGGTTTTCATGGACCCCTCAAGCACTGTTCTTCTGATGTCGATGACTCTCAAGAATAAGGATCTTTCATTCATAGTTCTTTTAAATTCATTTCTTCTCTTTGGCTGCAGGGTTCCCAGAGCACAACCGTCGTGTTCCTCTCTATCTTTTCTCTGTGCGGTGGTCCCTAGGGCTGGCAGGTGTGTCTAGGGAGTTTGTAGATCGCCGTTCGTCGGCGTGGAGTGTTTAGAGAGCTTGCAAGTCGGTTCTCCCCCTCTATGTGTGTTTCTATAGGTTTTCTCCCAAATCTTCTAGTTTGTGCTGCATAGAAGTGTAGTTGGGTCGCTGTGGCTCTCGGCCGTGTGGGCATAGGAGGGACCGGACAGTCCAGCCTAAGTGGCTTGTTTTGCTACTTCAGCCAGGGAGGTAGTGCCGTTGGCCGGACAGTCCGGCCTAGGGGGCTTCGCCAAGGTTTTGGCAATGGTTTGACAGGGATGCTTTGCGGTTCTCCGGACTGTTCGGGGTGGATTGTCCGGCCCAAGTGAAAGTCGCTCTGTCGAGTTGAGTGTCGGTCCGTGGTTTGTGCAGGGAAGTTTTGCCTTGGCCCGGACCGTTAGGGCGAACTGTCCGGACTGAGTGTCCGGGGTGAGTCTGACCGCGGGTTCTTGGTGGAGATCGAGATCTGTTGTCGGACCGTCGACTGGGGTCCAGACTATCCGGCCGTGAGTGTATCTGGTCGGTTCGGTTCGTTCTCGAGTGCTCCAGGCGAGTGGGGTATTTAAGCGTCTGTTCCCCACAGGGGACAAGTGAGAGACCCGGATCAAACCTCCTCTTTGCTCAAGGTCCAGTGTTTCCCATGGTGGCTAGGGTTTAGGCCCCCATGTGTGTGTGAGTGGTGTTGGTGAAGGTGTGCTTCTCGGTTGTGCTCTTGGGATCCTGTCCGACATGAAGAACTTCACCGATTCATCTTCGTCAAGCCATTGTGTGTCGGTGGTAAGGTTTGCCCACCGTGTGTCGGTGAAGAGACCTCCCACCTTGTGTTGGTGCCGGAGGTGAGCCACCGTGTGTCGGTGGAGGTGTTGACTTGAGGAGCTCGCTAAGGTGCTTGTGGGAGCTCTCAAGCGCCAGAAAGGTTTGGAGCCCACCTAGCCGCTTGGTGAAGGGTTACCGCGAGTGGAAGCGAGGCGGAAGGCTCGAGAGGAGCCGGTCTTTGTTTGTCAAGGACTTGCCTCAACGGGGAGTAGGAGTTCGTCTCCGAACCTCGGGAAAAAATATCCTGTCCATATTTACTTTTCCCTCAATTTACTTTCTGCAAGAATTTATCTTCTGTGTGATGTGCACGTACTAGTGGTAGATTGTTTTTAGGGTGGTTAGCTAGGTGGTTCCCTTAACTTTGCCTAAGTAGTCACTTGAAATAAAAATAAAATTTGGTCCAATTCACCCCCCTCTTGGCCTTCGATCCGCTATAAGTGGTATCAGAGCGACAGGGTCTCCGTGTGAGCTTCATTGCTCGGAGATGGCCACTGACGGGGCTAATAGTGTTTTCGCCAATAGGATCCCTTTGTTCAATGGTACAAACTTCCCATACTGGAAGATACGCATGAGGTGCTATCTCCAGTCTCTAGGCTATGAGGTGTGGAAAGCGATAGAAAACCCACTGGGTGTTGTGATAGACAAGGAGAAGGATCCTAGTGTGGAGGGTATTAAGTTGCTTGACAGTGATGCTAAGGCGATCAACGCCTATTCTCGTGCTTGAGTATGGAGGTGTTTGATCGTGTTAGTAATCTCACTTCCTTGAACTCTGTGTGGACCACTCTAGCCGAGATTCATGAGGGCACTACTGCTGTTAAGGAAGAAAAGTTAGTGGTTGTTAAGGGAGATTTGATCAATTTAAAATGCTTCCCAATGAATCGCAAATGATATGTTCACTGCTTGAACCCTATTGTCAATGAGCTCAAGGGCTCGACTCTCCTCGGCCAGATATTGATGTTTGCGGGAAGATGATCTGGTCTTTGCCAAGGAGTATCGAGACCTCCTCACATATCTCTCAAACAGTGGAGATCTCAAGAAGTCGACTCCTACCGAGCCGCTTGGGAGGCTAGCGACTCATGAGATGTTGATCAGTGGAGGAGAGGATCCCAATGCAAAGAAGAAGGACAAGGTGGTGGCTCTCAAGGCAAAGGTCAGTGGAGCTGATGCTGCGGAGAGTGAGGATGAGTCTAGGGAAGATGAAGCTGGAGGTGATGCCAAGGAGCTGGCATTACTCATGAGACGAGCTGGCAAACTAATGGGCAGGTTCAGTTTCAGAGATCAAAAGAGAAGGAACCCAAGTGGGTCTAACTCCAACAAGAACCCCTTTGCATCCATCAAGTGCTATGAGTGCAATGAGAGAGGTCACATAGCGTCTATGTGTGACAAGAAGAAAGGCGAGGACAAGTCAAAGGCAAAAGAGGACAGTGATAGTGAGAAGCCAAAACACAAGGAAAAGGAAAAGAAGAAATTCATTCGCAAGTCTGGGTTCAAGAGGTTTAACAAGCGGGGCAAGAAGCAAGCTTTTGTTGGCGAGCGGGTGACAGATGAAGATAGCTCAAGCGACTCCTCTTCATCCAGCTCAAGTGAAGATCATGATTCAAGGTCCAAGGGACTTGCTGGACTAACGATCGCTGAGTCTACACCGCCTCCACCAGTCTTCACACCAAAGTGCCTTATGGCTCTTTCTGATGATCAGGTGTGTGATCCAGATTCCACTCATCTTGAATTTGCTGAGTTGATAAATGACATGTCACTTGCTTTACAAAAAGAAAATTCTAAAAACAAATCTCTGAAAAAGGCCCTAGATAACATGACTGCCAAATTTGATTCTGTTGCTGCTAAATTTGAATGCCTAAAGAGTGATCACAGTGTGCTTCTAGAGTCTCATCAGGATTTTGTTGAGAAATGTAAGATTTTGGAAATTGAACGTGATGCTTTGCAAGAATCAGTAGATGATATTGTCTCAATGCATGAATCTCTTAAGCATGACCATGAACTGTTGCTTGCTAAGTCAGTCTCCTTTGGAAAATCTCATGCTGTCACTTCTTGTGATGACTTAATTGACGTCACTTTGATTGCTTCTAGCTCTAGCGGTACTTCCAGCATTGCAACTGTGTGTGATCCTGATAACTGTAGGAATGCCTTAGCTGCTAGAGAACTACCTATTGGAAATGCTGATCTTAAGGCTAGGCTGCAAAAATTTGATAAAGGTCTTAGGAAGTGCTTTGAGGGGAGTCTTGCTCTGGATAAGATGCTCAAGGACCAGAGGAACCTCACCGACAAGGGAGGTTTGGGTTTCATTTCTGAAAAGAAATCCAAGAAGAAGAAAAGAAGAGAGATCCTCGAGCATCTGTCATGCAGCAGGGCACCCATCATGCCTGTCCCAGAAAAGATAACAACATGGGTAATCATAAGAGAAACTATCCCCATCACAACTTGCACACTAAGGATTATGTCTATGGGAATCACAATAGGCGCTTCACCTGGCAGGGTCCTCCTCAAGCGTTTGTGAAAGGTTTGGAGCCCACCTAGCCGCTTGGTGAAGGGTTACCGCAAGTGGAAGCGAGACGGAAGGCTCGAGAGGGAGCCGGTCTTTATTTGTCAAGGACTTGCCTCAACGGGGAGTAGGAGTTTGTCTCCGAACCTCGGGAAAAAATATCCTGTCCATATTTACTTTTCCCGCAATTTACTTTCTGCAAGAATTTATCTTCAGTGTGATGTGCACGTACTAGTGGTAGATTGTTTTTAGGGTGGTTAGCTAGGTGGTTCCCTTAACTTTGCCTAAGTAGTCACTTGAAATAAAAATAAAATTTGGTCCAATTCACCCCCTCTTGGCCTTCGATCCTTCTGAGCGTCCGATCACAAGAAGGTCCTGGTTGATGGCGGAGTGGATTGAATATCCTTTTCGCTAAAACTCGGGCGAGATGCAGATCCCAAGGGCGTATTGCAGCGCATGAAGCGCCGTTTCATGGTATAATTCTGGGAACCTCATCGGTGCCAGTCGGGAAAATCACCCTTCCTGTCACCTTTGGAAATCGGAATAATTACCGGACGAAAAATCTCAGTTTTGAGGTGGCCGATTTCGAGACCACATATCATGCGATCTTGGGAAGGCCAGGCTTGGCCAAATTCATGGCCGTCCCACACTACACCTACCTGGTTATGAAGATGCCAGGTCCGCGGGGCGTAATCACGGTCCGTGGAGATGTCAAGTTTTCCCGTCTCCTCGATAGGAAAAACTGCGATTTCGACCAGTCCATGGAGGAGGCAGCTGAGTTGGACAGGATCCGGCAGGCGGCCACCACCCTTCGTGACGAGGGCGATCTACCAAACAAGAAACCATCTAAGTCGGGCATCAAGCCTGACGAGGATGTCAAACGTATTTCGCTCGACCCGTCCGATTCAACCAAAACGGCTCTGATCAGGACAGGGCTCGACCCAAAATTGGAAGACACGCTTGTCACTTTCCTCCAAGAGAACCGGGGCATCTTCGCCTGAAAACCATCTGATATGCCAGGCGTCCCGAGGGAGGTGATCGAGCACTCCTTGAAAGTACACGACAAGGCGAGGCCGGTTAAGCAACGGCTGCGCCGATTTGCGCAAGATCGGAAGGAGGCCATCAAGGCGGAGATCACCAAACTTTCATCCGCTGGCTTTATAAGGGAGGTACTCCACCCCGACTGGCTGGCAAATCCGGTACTTGTGCAGAAGAAGAATGGAACTTGGCTCATGTGTGTCGACTATACCGACTTAAATAAAGCGTGCCCTAAGGACCCATTTGGACTCCCTCGCATCGACCAGGTGGTTGATTCCACTGCCGGTTGCGAGCTCCTGAGCTTCATGGATGCATACTCAGGTTATCACCAGATTAGGTTAAAAGAAGAAGATTGTATCAAGACTTCGTTCATCACTCCGTTTGGGGCCTTCTGTTATGTCACAATGCCCTTCGGACTGAAGAACGCCTGCGCAACGTACCAGTGTTGCATTCAGCGATGCTTCCACAACCAGCTTGGGCGAAACGTGGAGGCATACGTTGATGATGTCGTTGTCAAGTCTCGGGTAACTTCTGACTTGGTCACTGACCTATCGGAGACATTCGAGAGCCTGTCAGCATATCACATGAAGTTGAACTCAGAGAAATGTGTCTTCGGGGTCCCTTCGGGAAAGCTTCTCGGATTCGTGGTATCTCACCGTGGAATCGAGGCTAACCCGGAAAAGATCAAGGCCATCATGGAGATGGCACCCCCAACATGCATAAGGGATGTCCAGCGTCTTAGTGGGTGCATGGTTGCACTTGGTCGATTCATCTCACGACTTGGTGAGTGTGGATCGGCCTTCTTCAAGCTATTGAAGAAGCAGCACGACAAGTTCGTCTGGACACCTGAAGCACAGAAGGCCTTTGAGGATCTCAAATTGTTCATCACCTCGCCACCTGTTTTGGCATCCCCCTGCCACAGGAACCACTTCTGCTATACATTGTGGCTACCACTCATGTAATGAGTGCTGCGGTGGTAGTGGAACGGAAAGAGGAAGGACGCGTATACAAGGCTCAACGCCCGGTCTACTTCATCAGCGAAGTATTGGGCGAGACCAAGGTGCGTTATCCACAGGTGCAGAAGCTCCTGTATGCGGTCTTGATCGCCTCTCGGAAGCTGAAGCACTACTTTCAAGAACATCCAATTTTGGTGGTCACCTCCTTCCCTATTGGAGAAATTCTCTATAATCGGGAAGCCACCGGGAGGATTGCAAAATGGTCGGTGGAACTCGGGGCTTTTGAGCTCTCGTTCAAACCACGCAGCGCCATTAAGTCACAAACACTCGCCGACTTTATCGCCGAGTGGACGGAGATCTGAGACTCGCCGCCGAAGAAGTCGATCATCGAACATGTACTTCGACGGATCTCTCCGACGGCAGGGCGCGGGGGCTGGCATCGTTCTCATATCACCTGGAGGCGAGCGACTCAAGTACGTCCTCCAGATCCACTTTCCAGCTTCAAACAACGCAGCAGAGTACGAGACGCTCATCCACGGTCTTCGTATTGCCATATCGCTCGGCATCCGACGATTGGTGGTTTGCAGAGACTCCCAGCTTGTGGTGAGCCAAGTGCAAAAGGACTGGTCTTGTGTCAACGACAACATGACCGCCTATTGTCAGGAGGTCAGGAAGTTGGAAGATAAGTTCGACGGGTTGGAGCTCATACATGTCTTGCGACGAGATAATGAGGCGGCGGACCAACTCGCAAACACCGGGCTCGATCCGGCGCGATTCATTTGGGATCTTAATCCAGAGCTCCACGCCCCCTCCATCACTCCGCAGGAGCAACTACCCCAACCTGATGAGCAGCAATCCGAGATAGAGGTGCTCGTCCTCGAGTCGGATTGGGCAAAGCCTTACCTGGAGTACCTGCAAGAAGAAAAGCTTCCCGATGACCGGGGGGCTGCTGAGCAAATCCAGCGTCGGAGTCGCAACTATGTGGTGCATGAAGGGATCTTGTACCGACAAAGTGTCTCCGGCATACTTCAAAAGTGCATACCCGAATCTGATGGACGCGCCCTGTTGCGTGAAATTCACTCGGGCATGTGCGGTCATCATGCTGCTTCCGCCACATTGGTGGGAAAAGCCTTTCGACAAGGGTTCTATTGGCCAACCGCGGTCTCTGACTCAAAGGAGATCGTCCGCAAATGCGAGGGTTGTCAGTTTTTTGCCCGGCAAATTCATGTGCCAGCTCAAGAACTTCAGATGATCCCCATCACCTGGCCATTCGCTGTTTGGGGGCTCGACATTGTCGGACCCTTCAAGAAAGCTCCAGGTGGTTTTGAACATATCTTCATCGCCATAGACAAGTTCACCAAATGGATTGAAGCCAAGCCCGTGACCAAGATTACGGGGGCTAAAGCCACCGAGTTCTTCTAGGAGATCATCGGCCAGTTTGGCGTACCATCTCGGATCATTACGGACAACAGCTCTCAGTTCAAGAGTGACGAGTTTCAAAGTTGGTGCGAAGATGTGGGCATAAAGATTTGCTTTGCTTCGGTGGCACACCCACGAAGTAATGGGCAGGTCGAACGCACGAATGGCATGCTTCTACGAGGTGTCAGGGCGCGCATCTTCGATCGGCTCAAACCCTATGCGGCAAAATGGATGAAGGAATTGCCTGTCGTACTCTGGGGGCTTCAAACAAGCCCCAGTCGAGCTACGGGGCTGTCACCCTTTTTCCTCGTATACGGGTCTGAGGCGGTCCTTCCAACGGAGCTGCAATTCAGATCGCCCCGAGTCCAGAGGTTCAACGAAAACGAGTCAAAGGCCAGTCGGATTGACGATCTAGACCGACTGGAAGAAGCTCGGGACGTTGCCACAATTCGATCAGCTAAGTACCTCCAGGGTCTGCGTCGTTATCATGATCGCAATGTGCGAGATCGTACCTTCTCGATTGGAGATTTGGTCCTTCGAGTTAATCAATCGAGTGGCCACAAGTTTTCTCCACAATGGGAAGGACCATACATTGTCGGAGAGGACTTCGGACGGCGAAATCGTCGAGGAGGCAAGGGCACGGCGGCTCCAGTGGGCGAAGCCGTGGAGGAGGCACGGACATGGTGGCGGTCGAGGAGGAGCGCCCAAAATCGTGGAGGAAGCACAGATGGAGCAGTCACAGAAATCCCTTGTGGAAGGAGCACCGGTGAAACTACGTAATGGCATGGTAGCAGGGGAGACGAATCCCTCGCGGAAGCACCGTCGAAAGCTCATAACAGCATGGTACCAAGGAGACGGCGAGGATTGGCGGGGTGGCGTGGCGAGGCGGCCGGCGGCGTGGTGCGCGCTTGCAGCAGAGGCGGGAATGATGTGGTGGGAGGAGGAAGAAAAGGGCGACGGGATGAGGTCGACTCGGGTGGAGAGGCGACGCCAGGCGGGGAGGAGGAAGAGGAGGGCATACTGACCCACGAGGAAGGGGCGACTAGAGTTGAAGTGGAAGAAAGCCACCGAGAAAGGATCGCGGGTTGAGAAGAGGACAATTAGAGGGCATAAGCAGAAAACACAGAGAGGCAGAGTAACAGATCTCATATCGAATGGCCTCACGGAACGATGAACTCGCACGCAAATAAGAAAGTATATGGGCTTTTGTGCATAAACGCATGGGAAGGGCGATCAGACAACCAGATGCGGACGGCCCGATTTCGCTGCGCAAGTTATCAGACGCGCCGAACAGAAAAGGCGACGTGGGCGCATGACAGGCCAACTTTCTTAGGAGGTTTATAATATAGAGTATTGATAATATATGCATATATCTTATAGCCTTCATGCATGTATATATATACCTGTAACTTAATTATTAAAAAAGGACAGGTATATATATTATGAAAACTTATATGTGTTAATTACGTGCTGCATATATATGTTAGCTTAGCTAGCTCGGAGAGTGGTCGTCGGAGAGTGGCCAGGCGCGGCGGCGGAGATGGACCTTCTTGGCGGTCTTCTTGCCGCTGCTGCTCGGTCGCAGATCCTCCTCTGGTACCCTCTTGTCTCTGCCTTGCCGCCGTCTCCCCTTGCTGTTCGTCTGGATCCGGTGCTCATCTTTATACGCTCTTCGCCCTTGCCTTCTTCCCGCTCACGCTCGGTGACTCCATGACCGGCTCAAAGCGCTCAAGGTTATTTCTCTAGACTCTAGTCGTCATTAACCTAGCTAGCTACACCGATACATGCAGCAAGCTAGGTCATCGTTCGATATCTCGCTTGTAGTCAATCGGTGATCATTAATTTCTTCCAGCGCATATATATATATGGAGATATGCATGCGGTCACTTGATCGACCCATCTTTTCGATCTAGTTAACGACACGCCTATATCTCGATCTACCATGTAGTATATCTCTTCTGAGTTGATGCATGGATGATCACCCCTACATTTTGTGGTTAATCTTAATTTGGACGTTGTACCATTTGTTTTCCTCCTATGAAGTCAATCGCTTCCACTGCGTGCAAGACAACAAGATCGCTGCCGCTCAAGGCTTCTTACTGCGGCCGCCGCTGCCGCCACGCATGCTTAGCAAAGTCACGTCCGCCGCATGGCAAGTCGTCGCCACAGCAGTTATCAACCGCTGCCGTCGTCGCGTCGTCGCCGCCGCGCTTCGAAAGCGATTCACGCCAACCGCCACGCCAGACGACGCAAAGATCGCCATCGGCCGGCTCTCGACATGCGTGCACCCCTGCCACCGCGATGCATGTCGCCACTCCACGTTGTCACCCGCCACCACCACCGCTCGCCGCCAAGACGCCGCCACCGGGCGGCTAGGAAACCCTAGCGCCCGCTTGGCTTAAGCCAAGTGCCACCCGAGAAGGGAAACAGATGGTTGGGCGAGCCCCAGGTGAGAGGGAGAGCAATGGCCGAAGGCCCAACAAAGCCGATGAATAAAAAAGAGAGAAGGAATCCACTTTTGGGCCATAAAGCAGCCTTGGTAGTATTTAGAAGGTCATGAATTTTGCATTATAAACCCCTGATCTTTTCAGGTTTTTAATTTATATTTTCCTAATTAGCAAATTTGCATTATAACCCTAAACTTTTAGGGATGTTTTCTAGAATTTCCCCAATAACTAATTTTACGATAGACCCTGAAAATTGCGAAATTATAAATTGCATATCTGGCTTTATTTTTCAGGAATTATTATTTTAATCCTGTTTCATAATATGGGTAATTAATTTTACTATTAATTACTGACATGATTATTTTAGCATTATATTGGAAATTCGAGAATTTGTTATTGATCCATGTCATGCACCACTGTTCGTATTTACATCAAGCAGATGTTAAGCATTGTCAGTTAGAAGATTTAAGCACTAGTTTCTAAGATAGAATTACCTCGCATGAATAATCGGACACTATGATTGAGCTAGGTAATAGAAGGTTCCGCTCGGCCATTGGCTTTGACACGGGTCCACTACCTTTTAGCATAACAATCAAAGCATTGCACCTCATATTACCTGTCCCCTACTCTGAAAAATGAGTATATGGCAGTGGCAAGTGGACCAGGTCTTTGGATTGTTCTCCGTGAGCAATTAAAGAAGATCAAGTACACTATACAGCCTCAAGCATAGCAGAACTGGTCAAATGCTAGATGTGCAGATTACAAAAGAATGGCCAAGCATACATTAACGTTGCATTGCACTGTCATAAATCATACTCTTCGTGACGTTGCAATCACGGATGAAGTAAGATTAAGGCCTTGTTCATTAATATACTTCTATTGGATGTATTTGCTTTTTCTTGTGTTTTCTTGATCTACGCGTAGACGACGTCTTTTCTGGTGTTCTGAGTATTTCGCCGGGGATTTCTGTAGATCCATCGAGGCTCTGACTTCTACCAGGCAAGCTATATATTGCATATCTCTCTCCAAGTTTTATAAATCTCATTTACTGTTATTTATTATTGTTATTATCACCATTGCATGCATATAGACTAGCGTGTGTATTCATCCTAGACATGTTAATAATACATTGACATGTCATAGCCTCCCTTTGCAAGCCATTTTAATATTCTTTAGCCTATCCATTGACTAGATGTGTAGGATTGCATCCGGGATTCACATGAAATCATGATTATATGCAGAGGCGAGATCCTCGGATGATGTTTTTGGATAAACCCTAATTAACTAAAATTTGATTAGTTGGTTAGGGGAGACCTCGGAAAGGTGGTTCTTGGCTTGTGGTTGTGGAATGGAGGGTCTCCTCTAATAAGGACTCCAGCTTGTAAACTTACTAAACCAAACCAAACAGTACAGCCACTTGTGCCTTTGGCCCTGATCCTAGTAACTTGTGAAACCTACTAACCATTCACTCGTGGTTGTCCGGCTAGGGTATGGTTCTATCCTTTGGAAAGGCGCTGAAACCGATCGGGGGACAGGCCCGTATCGGATCCGAATGGTTTAATTAGGGGCTAACCTCAATGCTGCCTCCACCCTCATCCAGTCGGCATAGGATCGATGATGCGCACTATGAGGCTGGCTTAGGAGATGGTTGTCGTATTGGGGCGTGAAACCAAAACGTAGAAGGTGGGTGAAGTGGTGGGTGTAGTAAGCGAATGAGTCTTGTACTGTTTCTCCCTTATGGATTGAGACAGGGTTTATGGGGAACGTGTACATACTCTGCAGAGGTTAAAACTATCATGATAGCCATGTCCACGGTTATAGACGGGGCGGAAGGTCTTTACATGTAGTCTCACCTATTTCATAATTGAACTTGACTAGTATAGACTGAGATTGGCATGGTGTGATGATGCACCTTGGTGTGATGACGCACCTTCCTTGTTGTTATGAGATAGTCGCCCTTCAACTATACTGCTATCTTTATTTATTGTTATTCATGCATTGACCAATTAAAAATTTAAACTTGATTCAACTAAATACTTGACTAGAAATAGGTTTTTTGTGTAAAACAACCTATTCCCCATCCTTTGACATTGCATTCATATTAGTGCTTGCTGGGTAGCCGTGTACTTATTATAGCAACATGTGACATCCTAATAAAATTATTAGTTGGCACATTCTTTCTAAAAATAAAATATTAAAATAAAACTATTTTATATTATTATTTTATATGAGAAAGGCTCAGATAAGGATTATTTAAGCCCTAGAACCTTCCAGAAGCTTCCGGATGGGTCCCACTTGGTCCCACCTGACCCCAACTCGTGGCAAACCAGTTTGGGACAGCTACCCACGTCCCTAGACCCTTCTAGATGCTCCGGAGACCGAAACCTATTCGGATTAGGATGTGAGTAGGAGTAGACTCGCAATCCTTATCCTAATAGGACTCCTACCTATCTTAATCTGAACCAACACCTCCCCAACAGTATAAATACCCCCCTGGACCCCTCTCCCACGAAATCACAACAAACCCACCACGGAGCCGCCACAAAACAGATCCGAAAAACCCTAGCCCGAGTCTCTCCCGAGGTATCTCCCTCTGTCCGATCTCCAAACCATATTTTTGAAGCCAGTACATTGTAGATCTCGTCGAGACGGTCCAGATGGATATATGGAAGCCCTATTTTGGTGGAGAATTGCTCCCGGAATCGATCGCCGAAGTTCTGTTCATTCCACGGCCGTCCTCGCCGCCGACATCGCCGGCGTCGGACCTTGCTTTCAGCGCCGAGCCAGCCGCACGCCGCCACGTCGCCCCGCCACGCGCCGTCCCCGCCCAGAGCCGCTCTACTGCCGCCGCGTGTCCCCGCCGTCGCCCGCGCACCGCCTTGCCCCGCTCCGCGTTCGCCACGCGTCGTCGCCGTGTTGGCCAAGCAGCGCCGTGCCCGAGCCGAGCGGCCAGCTAGCCGCTGCCGCGTGGGCCCCCGAGCTGGTGCCGAGCAGGGCATCAGAGCCGAGTCGCACCGTCGCCGCCGCAGCCGCTGACCGGTAGGTCCCACTGGACCCACTGGCCAGATCTCAAAGAGCCACCGCCGACAGGTGGGTCCCATAGGACCCACTAGTGAGAGACGCAGCCGCAGCCGCCGTCACCGACAGGTAGGCCCCACTAGGCCCACGTGTCAGCCGAGCCGCCACCGCAGCCGTGCTGACGTGGCCGCCACGTCTGCGTTGACGTCAGTGCCACGTCAGTAGATGGCCCCCACTGACGGCCGAGTCCCCCGGGTGGGACCCACTGTGGGCCCCACGTTGACCGTTGACCGCCACGTGGCGACGCCACAGTCAGCCACGTGGCATATCCAGAAGCCGCCACGTGTCTCGCCGCGTCGCCCAATCAGAGAGCGCCACGTGTCCTTTTCTTTTCTGTAATTTCTGATTTTTCAGAAACTTCTAGGAATTGTTCCAGGAGATCCGTAACTCCGATTTGAGTGATTCCTGAGCCTAAAAATTCTAAAAATTCCCTAGAATTTTATTATATTTTATTTACTATACTTTCTGTTTGACTATTTGCTGTTTCTTTGATTTTTCTCCTTTTGCACGTTAGATCTCTGCTAGCGTCAGGTTGCTTCAAAGGTTGTTCAGAAACTGCAGCCGACCCGCAGTCGTCTTCGTACTACCAAGGCAAGCTATAGATGCATATTCAGTCCTATGCTTTATAATTTTTATTTACTGTTCATGAATAATTATTCGCATGCATGTTGTAATAGGGTGTGCGTGTTTACCCTACACACGTTAGCCATTTACTAGCGTGATTAGCCTTCGTTTGGGAACCACATTACCATTCCATAGCCTATTCTTTGTTGAGGTGGTAGTTTTGCATTGGGATTCATATATATAATTTAATTCCGAAGCCGAGGCTTCGTATTGATGATTTTGGAATAAACCTAATTAACTAAAATTTGATTAGTTGATTAGGGGAGACTCCGGAAAGGTGGTTCAGGGTTATGGTTGTGGAATGGAAAGGTCTCCTCTAATAAGGACTCAAGCTTGTGAATTGCTAGACCAAACTTTACAGTACAGCCACTTGTGCCTTTGGCCCTGATCCTAGTAACTTGTGAAACTCACTAACCGTCCACTTGAGATTGTCCGGTAGGATATGGTTCTATCCTTTGGAAAGGCGCTGACACCAATCTGGGGATAGGCCCGTATCGGATTCGAATGGCTTAATTGGGGGCTAAACCTCAGTGCGGGTGCCACCCTCGTCCAGTCAGCATAGGATCGATGATGCGCACTATGGGGCTGGCTTGGGAGATGGTAGTCGTACTGGGGCATGAAACCAAAATATAGAGGGTGGGTGAAGTGGTGGGCGTAGTAAGCGAATGGGTCTTGTACTGTTTCTTCCTACTGGATTGAGACAGGGCTTGTGGGGAAGTGTACACACTCTGCAGAGGTTAAAACTATCATGGTAGCCGTGTCCACGGTTATGGACGGGGCGGAAGGTTTTCACATGTAGAATTCATCATCTTTAATAATTAAACTTGACTAGTATAGGCTGGGTATGGCCTGGTGTGATGATGCACCCTGGTGTGATGACGCACCTTTCTTTGTTGATTATGGGATAGTCGCCCTTCGACTATACTGATGTTTTATTTATTATTCATGCATTCAACTCAATAAAACTTGACAAGATGTAAAACTTGACTAGTAAATAGGTTTTGGTGTAAAATAGCCATTACCCCTTCTTTGACATTGCATTCATATTAGTGCTTGCTGGGTAGCCGTGTACTCAATATAGCAAATGAGTACACGGCTACTCAGCAAGCGGTCCTTAATAAATGAATGCAAGGTCAATAGATGGATATGGTTATTTTGCTAAAATGTCACCTATCTACTTGTTTATTTGTTCTTGATTGGTTGAACACATGATAACACACGAGCGTAGCCAAGGATGGCTAACCAGCTCCAAGAGAGGCAATCCCTGCCTACACTACATCAAGTTATTAATTAAAACACATTGGACTACCTTGAATTAAACTCTTTTCCCCGCCCATAACTGCGGGCACGGCTACTATGATAGTTTTAACTCTGCAGAGTGTGTACACGTTCCCCACAAGTCCTGTCTCATCCCGAGGGAGAAACAGTACAAAACCGTTCCCTGTTTCCACCTGTCCCAATACTGTACCCTTTCTTTAGGTTTTGCCCCATACGGTACACTTCGACAAAGCCGACGGTCATGCGACTCCTTCAATAGGACGATAGCGCCTTGCATGAGGTTAGCCCCATTTAAGCCATTCGAGCCGGTGATCGCGAATCACGTCCATCCACTATGAGTACAATGAAACAAGTTTCCACGATTAACGGTCGAGGGCGAAGGCATAAGTGGTCAGACGGTTCAGTCCGTATGGTAATACAAGTATTAGGTCCTTATATGACAGAGGAGACCTGCACGTCTCAACCACAAGCCCAAAATCTGCCTCTTCTGGGTCTCCTCAAATCAACACACACCACGTTGATTTTAGTTGATTAGGTTTATCCAAAAACAGTACCACGAAGTCGAACTCCACGGATACCAGTTAATAATTTGTGAAACCTATCAACCACCAATCCCAAAAGCTAGGCTAAGCATCTACACAAGGATATGCTAGTAAAACAGTACCAAAATAGGCTAACAATGGAAGGCTACGTCATATCAGTAGAGTACTAATATGAAATCGGAGCAACTGGCACATATGATGATAAATTAAGCATGCAAATTAAGTAAACATGAAATAATTGAAATTTAGCAAACTAGGATTTCAACATGAATCTAGCTTGCTTTCGAAGAAGCTAGGTTCTGGATCTCCTCCTTCGAACGGCTTCTAACGTCTCCTGACAAACAGTACACGCTCGGTTCTACGCGAAAGAGTAAATAAACAACAATAAATATCAAACATATAGAAAATAGTATGGTAAAAATATATAAAATTCTTGGGATTATTTGTGATTTTTAGGCTCTGGAATCATCTAAATCCGAGTTCGGCAACTCCCTAAACAATTCGTAGAAGTAATGGGCTAAATAGAAAAGGCTGAAAAGAATAAACTCGGTTAACCGTGGGTTAACCACGCAAAAACCGAGAGAATCCCGGTTTTTGGGTCGGGCGGCAGCTAAACGTCTTTGGCACGCTGGCGGCTTCCCATTAGCGCTGCATGGCGGGCGGTGGAGGAGACGTGGCGGCAATGGCCGGTTGGCGCGACGCATTGTGTCAGGCGAGGTGATGGCGGGGCGGCCAACGGAGGGCGGCATGTGGCGGGGCGGTCGGGCGGAGGGCAGTCTTGACGCAGATGAATGCGGCAGCGCCGATCCGCAGTGTCAACGATTTGCGTCGGCAATATATTTTATGGGGCAATGCGAGAGATCACAACTACGATGGTAGCACAGGGAGCCGAATTTATACAGGTTCGGGCCCTCGGGGCGAAGTAATACCCTACTCCTGTGCTCGTGGATTGTATTATGGTGGTTCTGATGATGATTGCAAGATGTGGGATTGGATGAACTAGGGGCCTCGGACCCCCTTTATATAGTGCAGGGGGTCGGGTTACAGACAAAAACCCTAATCCGTGTTTGGAAGATACAGATATAACCGATCCGGCTACGCCTATATCCATGTATTCGAGTAGGAAACGAATTCGTTTCCTTGTAGATAATCTCCAGCCGCGCCGGCCTCCAAGCCCGCCTTCTGGAAGGCCCAATTGACTCGGCCCAAGGAGGTGGTACGTCTAGTAGTAGGTCTTCGGCTACCTAGGGCCCATGTTTTCCACAGTAGCCCTCGAATGCTTCGGGACTGGGTTGTCTTGATTCGGGATTCAGCTTGCAGTCCTTCAAATGTTACCCGAGTGACGTCACTCTTCGCCTGGTTGATGAAGTCTGCTTGCCGAGTAACCTGCTGATCAAACAACACAGTTGCAAAGAACTCGAGAAAATTCCCAAGTCATTAAAGATGCCTGGTACCCAGCCTGACGGATCGGTATGCTGGCTGATGGCCCCACGGAGAGGCATACCAGAGAAAAAGCGGATGTTGCCGAGTAAATAGTGCCACCCAGCGTTATCCTCCCTGTTACAACTTATGGCATTCAAGCCTGGCTTGCAGAGCTCGACATTCGGTCCAATCATGGGACATGCCACAACCCGTGTAGGGTGTACAGGCGCCCTGACCCCGACTAGCGCGGGGTCAAGCTTGTGATTCCCAGAGGAATACGCCCGCCTCCAAGTTAAGGTCCTCCTAGTGGTGTTTGTCTTGGCGATAAACGATCCGGAGATATGCCACTGAGACCCAACTGAATAGGTAACTCTTTGACGCCTAATCCGATTATAAAATCAAACCAGCCATTAACCCCAAGAGGTACGCCAAGAGCTGAGTTTAATTACCCGGGAAGCGCCCAGCCATCAAAGAATTGATAACTGGCATAAGGCCCAATCAAGGGCGCGCCCTTTTTCCCAACTAGGCTCAGCCCAATCGACACCTGCATGTGAGCAACGTAAAACTTACGGCCCACAAGGAGCGTGCCTTCTGGAACCTGGGCCCAAATATTGCAACAGTGAAACCAAGGCTTCATGCCTTCCCGCCTAGCGAGAAGCCGAAGCGTTGCCCGCAGTTCCTCGGCAAATGCGTGCTCACCTCCTGCCGCCACGGGTCATCCCAGCATCACTTCGCCGGAAGCCCAAGCGTCGCTTTGAATGCAACACCGTGCTCCCAGAGACCTTTACATCAAATCCCGAAGCTGTTTTCATCGGTCGCTTCGACGCCATTATTCATCAAACCAGCCGGCTTCCCGATTCGGCTATAAAGGAGGGCGCAGCGCCGCTCTCGACCAAGTTTCTTCCTGAATTCCTCCACCTCCTCCTGCTCCAATGGCCGATGAAGAGTTGGCGGAGCTCTGGGCGGATTTCGACCTCGCGCTCGCCGAGATGGCCGAGAACGAAGCTCGCGCCCGTGACGTCGCCTCCGTTGCGGTCCTGGTGGAGGTCGTCCTGGCCCTTGCCGAGGTGACCGACGTGATCGTGGAAGCCCTGGTCCTCTCCCGCGCCCGCGACGCCACCATCGCCGAAGCTCTGGTCGACGCCGCCCCGGACCTCGCCGGGGTGACGGATCGATTATCGAAGCGCAGCTCGCGCCGCCACATCCTCAGAACGGTTCGGGCCATTAAGAAATAAAGTTGTTTATTCTGAATGTGTGATGCTTCCTTTTCTCTTTCTTCTTCTTTTTATTTTACTACGTCTTAATGCAAGTTAATCGATTTTTTACGATCCGAGTAGTACGCTTCGCCCAAGCAAGCTAGGTCCATTTCGCTAAGCACTCTGTCCAGCGCATCAAGTTCCTTAGCATTAGGAGTTGGCACGGAGCTCTATCTCCGATAACGCGACACGGAAACATGAATGTAGCTAGAAAGCAGGAGTTTCGTTACTCAGGACGACTGACGCTTAGGCTCATTGTTAGCTCGAACCGAAAAAAAGTCAATTAAATTTTTAGGGATAAATGTAGTGGTGGAGACTTCCCCTAATCAGGTATGATCCCAACTTACGAACCAGTTGGATCCCGACCAATGAGTAAGTCAGACTCAATAAAGGAGAAAGAGTGCGCGGATGCGCACCTAATTAGGTGTAGCCCCCGACTTACTGGCTAATCAGGATCTGATTAGGGAGCAAGTCAAACTTAGATAGGAGATTAGGTGCGCGATTGCGCACCTAATTAGGTGTAGCCCCCGACTTACTACTTAATTTGAAACGCAAACTCAACTTGATGCAGATCAATGGTGTGGAGATACACAACCAGGTGTCCTTCCTCTCAGATCTCCTCCCTCCCATCTTTTTGGTGTGTTCGGGTGTGTGAATTTTCAAGATCATTTGATATCAAAATCCTTCCGATCTGAATTTCTTTGCTGCGATTTTTGATTTCTTACCGCATCAAGATCTAAGTGGATGGATTTTCCTGCTGTATTTTTTACTGACTATAGGAAAAAATTGCTCTAAGCCCTAAACCATAGACACTAAATCAGTATGCCCTAAACCCTAAAAATTTTGCTCACTACAGGACATGTAGCTAGAAAATACAGTGTGCATAGCAATATTTGCTAAAATTTGTTACTCCTAGACATTCAATATTTATGGCATCAGGATCCGTAAATAAGATGGGTAATATTTTTGTACTTTTAAAAATTCGCTACCAAGCTTCCTATGGTTTTATTCTTAATCAAGATAGTTCTTGGTACTCCACCCAATACTTCAATCTATCCAGTGACTACAGATATATCTTTTCATAATCCCTATTGTGTATTAAGAGTTGGCTAATAGGATTTCGCTCAAAACGCTCTGGTTCATATTTTTTTCATTTTTTTACATAATGTTAGCCGATTCATGGCCTCTGGTGCGGTCAACCACAATTCTCAAGATGGTTGATCGCCTTACTTGTCTCGACTTTCATTGTATTATGTTCATTGTTCTAGCAAAATAACATGTCATGTAAATAATAGAACTTTATCTCTGTTAGAGTGGCTTATCTGATGAAATACATAGATGTGTTTTTCATCGATAAGGATTCTTCAATCGTAATAGGATGATCACCTATTGCGATCGGTTTGGATATGGAATCACTATGTTATATACAATAGGTTCTACTGTTGAATCCACTTAGTCCATCCCTTTACATAGTGTAGATTTTAGCACGCATGTGTGAGTTTTTTGCATTAAGATATTCTCATTGCATTTTCAAGTGGACCTTCTCCTCTTACTACTACTAAAAAGAAAAATTAGATAATTGCAGCTACTTCTAAACCAATGTCTTTTACCTTTTTAACTCATGGCATCTTTCACAAAATGAGAAACTCCAAAGAGTCTTAACAAGGAAAAGAAAAGAAATAAATGGGCGAATTTTCACAGAGTCAGTTTACCTTCCAAGCTCCATTCAGAGAACCCATCGATCGATCATCGAATCTTCATAGCAATGTAGAGTTACCTTTTAACTGTAGTCCTAATCACGCAGAATATCTCGTGATCAAATGAATCAGCGTGCAGCTCTGCAAAAACCATATGTTTGCCTCCTCCATTCCCATTTCTCACCCATGTGGTCGGCCAAGCTTTCGCGGCCCCTGTCCATCTCGCCTTGTCTGACCTTTCTTCCCAAGACCTTTTGGTTATCACCAGAGGATACAAATATATGTTTGCTAAATTCATAGGCCAAGAAGGCAACCCTAAAATTAATGTATAATGAGATGTTCTTTTTATTGATGTAACCTGGGGATGCTAATTAACATACCGCATTGTTCAACTAACTAACATACCGCATTGTTCAACTGCTATCTTCATGTGTAGAATTAGGTATTGTACACCTACATCACTATGCATAGCTTTGGTTAGATTTTACTCGCTGAAAGTTTACCTTCAGGTATCATCAATCATTGTACACCTGCACCGAAGACTGTTCCACGACAATTTTATACAGCACGGCGCGCCATTGGCGCGCAGACCTTGCTAGTCTTCTATATATTATATCTTCTATATATTATAGCTGTTATCAAAGGCTGCGTTCCGTGGTGTCCACGTCGGCCAAAAAACGGAGACCGTTGGATCTGCTCGTCCGCCTGGCGTCGACCGTCGATCCGGCCAACCGGCTCTGGCCGTCCAGCTCGCCACGCCGGATTGCGAATGCAAAAAAGCCTTCGCTCTTTTTGGTTTCCCGTTTACATCCCTGTAACCTCATAGATGAGTCCTTTCATGTTATAACCGGTTTTCGTTTGACCCCCCGTATTCTATCCTTCCTCAACCCGATGTCCTTCCACCATCACAACCCTAGCCGCTCTCCCTCCATGCCGTTTCCTCCCGGTCGCGTCGCCTCCTCGTACCCTAGCTGGATTCCCCATTCTCCCCGAAAAAACCGCCGTGCCGACTGACGGCCGACTGAGGCGAGCGACGCGGTGGGGCTTCTCGCCGCCGAGCGCGTCCAGCGCTTCCGCCGCTGCACGGGCTCCGTCGACAGGCCCCACAGCGTCTCACGAAGGCGATGACCAGGCGGAGGCACGACCGCGGAGGACGCAAGCGGCGGCGGAGCCGGCGATGGGAACGACAACACGGGTCGGCGACGTCACGGAGGACTCAACGGCGACGATTGAGCTTGAGGTACGTCCCTTAATCGACGCGATTTGGCTCGATTTGGAATTAGGGTTCTCAGGGTTTTTTGGGGGATTTTACAGATAATCCTCCGATGTTATCCAAATTTCCACTAACTTAGCTGTTCGCCTCTGTTCCTTTGCAAGAGGCTGGAATTCAAGGTTTTCTAGACTTACCAGCCTTGGAGGGCAATGCACGCCAGCTCCCATGTCCATGCTCCTCGATGTAAGCAAGCAAGCAGCTCGTGGTCTTCTTCAGGCCGATCTTGTGGTGGTTTTCTTTGGGTGTTTGTTACAAGGTACAGGTAGATGCACTGCTCCTCATTGATCAACTGAATGTAAAAATAGTAACAAACAAACTGGTGACGGGGTTGGGCAAAAAAAAATGATTTTCCCCTCTTGGGGTTGTGATGGGTCAAGGTCTTGGGGTTGTGATGGGTCAAGGTCCTGATCCGTTGCTTCATAAGATGAGGAACTTGCAGGGCTTGGCTAAGTTTCAGAGATGCAAGGGATTGTGTTGTCATGGAATGGAAAGCAACCTGATTCTAATAGGTTGATTTTGGATGTAGAGTAATATCTGGATACCTGTTTGGTTCAGTTTTGGGAGTTTGTGATAGCATTTGCACTACCTATTTTCCATGCGTTAAGTGATTTTGTTTTGTTTTATAGAATAGAGTAACAAACAAATTGGTGATGGGGTTGGGCAAAAAAAAATGATTTCCCCCTCACCAATGAGAAGGATACATCCGTTCCTGAAAAACCAGCAGGTAGACTTCAGAAGCAGGTTCAACCTAATGTTGTCAGGGAAGTGGGATGCAAGAAGCAATTTTAGTTTGGACGCTGCAAGCGAGAAGGATGTTTCAGATAAAAAAGTTGAAGAGCTATCATCGGTGGGGTTGAACTTTGTAAATGGTGATGTGTTAAGCCTTCTATTAGAGAAGAAGCTGAAGGAACTAACATCAAAGATTGATTCACCCATCAACTTCACAGGCGGTGACTCTGTTGTGCCTGCTACTTTTACCTTGGATGAACCACCAACCTCCTCTTGCAGCAATTGGGGCATGGAAAGTGGAGTATTTGACTGTAGCCCTTCCGAAGTAAAACCTTCTCAGTGTGCTGATTATTGCCAATCAGCCCAGTCATCAACCAAAGGCCAAATTTTTTGAGGCACTAAATTACAGGTAAACTATGGTTTGCTCTGCATTATATTTTCTGTCCATGTTGCTATATCTCAACAGTACAGGATTTTATTGGTAACCATCATTGTAATTTTACTTCCATCATTTGCTTTGATGGTATTAACACTGTAGTTTTGCTTCACATCACTACGATAGTCCATTTCCTTTCTGTGATGGAACTGGCCTTTCCTGTTATCTTAGAGTAGAATACCAGATGTTTTTTGTTCATTACACAACATGCCTAATACTATTTACTGAGAGTCTTTTTATCCAATGAGTGAGGACTCATCTATCACTGTTTTTTTGGGACGCTTTGAGGTCTGGAACTTTGTTTGATCACAATGTTGTGTTTGACAAAATCATGGCATGTCAACAACCATCTGCAGACATTATGTGCCTATTGAATTTTCTGGTTTGTTGATTTCTCTGGTAGTATGGCAAATTTTAGTGTTCTAAGGAAGTCAAATTGTATAGTTAATTTGTAGCTTTTGTTTCTTGAGTTCAGTTAATGGTACATGTTGCCTTTTTTCAATCTGAAAAATGGAGATGAATTTGAAAAAAAATGAAAATAACAGTGAGATATCCTTGTGTTCTGGTTGGCTGTTCTAAAATTCCTCACTGGCATAGGCTTATATTGTCATGAATGCTCTTATGTCAGATTTATCAATTTTAATTAGTTCTATTTGCCATCACCTTCTCATGCACCATCTAGAAATCAAGAAGCACAGAGCTGGAGTACATTGGAGATGTTCTAAGCAGACACCTGACAACAGATGAATTTTGTCAGATACGGCCATAATGTTAGCACTACAATTTACTAACCACATTCAGTAACAGATAGTGGATAGTTCTGATTCATTTATACTCAATTGCAAACTGTCAATTGCAAACTATGAGTCGTTTATCTGCTACTGAACATTGACTCTAATTAGTTGTGCAGTGCAGGGAATTCGTTGGTCGCATGTGCAGCCTGATTTTTCCCATAGTGGATATTATGGGTGAACCATTGGTTAGCTTACCATGGAGTTGGTGAGCGAGCGAGGTTCTCAAATGTTGGAAAGTTGTTCTGCATATTTATGTTTGGAATTGTTTGTTTCGTGTGTTAATCATGTATTCTTTTGTTTCTTTGTGCAGGGATATTGTTTCAGGATATCACGATGTTGTTTCTCAATCCAGAGGCATTCCGTCACACAATCGACCTCTTTGTCGAGCAGTACAAGGATAAAGGGATCACTGTAGTTGCTGGTAAGTCAAAAGAAGTCTTTCTTTGGCATTAGCCGCTCTCAAGATAATTTGTAATGACATGTATCTACATTTTTCAAAAATGAAAATGTTTGCCTTTTTGAAACTGAGATTAAGTAAAAAAACAGATAAGTTAGATAGGTCAATCCGCTGACAATACTAACTATTCCTTTGTTTCAAAAAGGGACTGGCTATTGAAATGCAAGGCGATCTGTATTTCTCAGCACTTCCTTCTTACTTCCAGAGCTTGCATTTTGCTATAGCTCTTGCTTCCATGTATCTGCCAGCCGTGATTTGACAGAGCACCCGTTTAGTTAAGGGAGCTGTACAAACGTGCCCCCATGCACCCCTGGGCCTGGATTCTAGGTCTCCCAGCATTAGGGATCCTGAACCTACTATTGACCTGGATAGCTCTTAGATATTGTACTACAGCTTAGACCTCTTGAAATTGATGATATCATAGATTTTGATTTTATGGAGAAACCATCAAGGTAAGTTTAGTATTGTGTTTTTATTCTGCTCATATGTAAAAGAAAATGATCAGAAGTGACCCTACCTTAAATTTTAATATAACAATGTGTCATTCAAGAAGTATGTATGTTTTGTTGCTGTCTGCCATTGTACGTTAGTTATATATATTAGTATATTACACTATTATTGTCTACGGGAAACCGAAATATCATCGCGATGATAAGATGCTCCAACAAATATTTGATTGCATACCAGAGGTATTATAGCTTGAGGTTTGTAGGTAAAGAAAATATAATGACCTACATTTGTTAAGTTGTTGCAAACCTTATGATGAGTGCATTCATAGAGAACTTCAAACAGAAAAATTTCTATAAGCTTTTCAGTAATATCCACTATAGGTTAAATAGCAAAATGCTTTGTATGGACAGTGGACACCAAGTTTTTACTAATTGCGCAAAACCCATTGCAGGACAACTATCTTCAAATCAATGGAGCAATTGATTTTACTAGGACCTCTTACCAATGATTATAAGATGTCAGATCTTGTTGGTCATCAGATGGTTAGGCTGCCTTTGGATGCAATGTACTCAAAGGCATTAATTGTGTCAAGCGAATTCAAGTGCCTGGAAGAAATTCTGATTGTTGTTTGTATGCTCTCAGTGGAATCAATTTTCTTTTCCCACTGGAGAGAAGGCGCTGAAGTGATACTAAAGCTAACGGATTCAAGCTGATAGATGCTGCAGAGAATGTAGACTAGACTCTTTAATTTCTTATTAGTAACAAGTGGATACTTTATTTAGACGTAAGAAGCTGGCCATATTGAGGGGATAAACATTACCTGATCAAGAGACATGAGACAATCTGTCAAAAAAACACATCGTGTTTGGCTTATGTACTTATATATTGTGAGTACAAATAGTTCCTTTGTACTTTAATCCAGCCACAAGGTTCACGGGCACCAGAAGAACCGAGGCACGCGCGCGGCAGCGCGCTATCAATTCTAGTATACAAGAGGTAGCTCTCAGAGCTCATGCATCCAGCAAACACGCATACAATATCATGTTACTTACTTAGCTAAGCATTTTGCTTCGTTTTCTAAAAAAAACATTTTGCTTCATTTGCAGCACATCCTCTCCTAGATCATATGCTAGCTAGTCGTTATATGTGAGATGTTATACCAGCATGCAGATCTAGTAGCTAAGCTAGCTACTTGTAAGAATCGGGTAAAGCGACTGTGATATGGAGCTTAATTTAATTTATAGCCCTGCTTGGTTTGGATTTGTATCCAGGTTCATGTCACCTCAGGTGTTAGGGCCTGTTTGGTTCGTGCCACACTTTGTCTAACCTAACCTTAGGTAAGTGTGGCAAGCCACACTTTTGTGGCTGAAAAAATGAGCGCCACACTCTAGGCAAAGTGTGGCAAAAAAATCAGTCTATGACACGTGGGTCCGATTGCTAAGAAATTATGGCAAGCCATAATTTTGGCGCGAACCAAATACCAGCCATAAAAACTGTGGCGCGCCTAAACTTAGTCGTGGCAGATTTGGCAGCAAACCAAACAGGCTATAAGGAACACGCTAGTGCCAGCCGAACACACTAATTAAGTATGATTAATTAATTAGCCCCAATACGAACGTACGTGCAACTTGGATGATTTTTAAAGGCACCCATCACCCATGCAGCTCAAAGCCACAGAAATGCTGGTAAACTTGTGCCCTGGCCTGTGGTGTACGACGTTAAGTATATTTTACCTGGATGCAATGTACCTAGTTGAACGCTTTTCTCTAGGGCTAGCCTTTCAGTGTCCCTTGCGTTGTCACACATTGTGCTAAACTAAAATCTGGGTTCTCGAAAAAACTAATATCACTACGTGTAAAATATATAAAGGAGACACACTGTATATATATGTGATGTGATGGGCCTTTAAAGACCGGTCACTAATGGTACATCAGATCAGATCCAGTTATGGAGCCGTTACCTAGGGACTGTTTTTGTTGCGGGCGTTCTTGTACGCGGCATGCTGCACGCGTAAAGGTCGACATGCGCATTAATGGCTGCGAACGCGCATGCATCGCCACTTAACGCGCGAACGAACGAAGCCCTATAATATATCTTGACCTACTGCTTATGTCGTTGATGTTATTGGTGACTGGTTATAATAAGATGCATCAGTTATGTTGGACTAGTAATAGCTGACGGATCGCAACAATATATAGCCGTCACCTATATATGACGGATCATAACAATACCCGTCACCTATGACAGGTCATACGTGACGGGTCATAAATTGAAGAAATGTCACTTATATCATTGGTTATGGGTCGTAACAAGACCCGTAATTGGTTCACACTAATAGATCACGGGTCATAACAAGGCTCGTCACATATGATCCAACTCTGTTATAATTTTAAAAAAATAAATGTTCACATATTAAATTGGATGACAATAATATAAATTTATATGAAAATTGTAGCGCTCGACAAGACCTACAACTCTGTAGTTGACGACCTTTTTATTTGAAATCATTTAGATGTCCAAAACGTTGTTTGAAATTTTAGACAAAAAGGTTCAAAAGGAAAGCCTATAAGGAGGGATCATACGAGTTGAGGGTTAGGTTCTTGGTTCGAGTCTTCAAAACTGCATGTGTGCGTATTTCTCTCACAAAATCGTGTCATAAGAGACTCATCACAAATAACGGTTATCACCTGTCATTTTGTGTGATTTCACGTGTAGTGTATTTTGTGCTCTCCTTAGACTATCTCCAATGGTTTCTCCATCTCTATTCTCTATCCACTATGCAGCTACAGTATGCTACAGTAATGTTCCTCTCTCTATCCACTATTCACTCTCCATCCCAAACCCCACCCAACCGTTTCTCTATCTCCAAATTTTTCCTCCACCAATTTTTTATACTATACCTCAAGTGAGTTCTAGGGTTTCAATCCAAACCCTTCACGGAAACAGTATGGCTAGGATTTCGAAGGCACACACGAAGAAGGATTTTACGCGGAGGAGGAAGAAGCGAAGGAGTACGGGGAGGAGACGGAGCAAGATGACAAGACCGGCGATTTAACGCAACGGTAGATCGAGAGAGGGCAAACCTCCCCAAGGTGACCACCGACCGGCGGACGAGCTCGAATCAGGCAAGACCGGATTTGGATCGCCGTCCCCCTCCTCCCCGAAAGCGATTTCCTGGAGCGCCGTCGCTACTCGGTCGCGCGGTGCCTACTTCGTCCCAGCGGCGCCAAGGAAACCGCCACTCGCCTCTCCTAGGGAAGATTTGGGGACCGAGGAAGGGGAAGGACCAACACTGTTCGGGAGATGGGGCATGCGAGAGGGGCCGTGGGGTGGAGTATCCCCAGCACAGCGGATAGAGATGGGGTTTGGAAAAACCGCTGGAGTTGGCCTTAAACACTACCCTAGCTAGCCATATCCCAATGGTATTCACTCCTAAATGATTCGTACATCTCCATCTCTTCACATTATACACCTAAACCCTACTACTAGAGTAATATGTGCCCAACAACAATGTTAGACCAGGGCCAAGATAATTTTTTGGTTTTTTTATGCATCCAGAATTCATCAACTAGATATTACCGACGGGTTATAAGAAGTCCTGTTTATAAATAACGGTTATCACTCATCACCTTTGTGTGTTTTTACATAGTGTATTTCAAAATTCTTTTTAGGCAATCTCAAGTGTTGGTCCTATTTGGGGTGTCCAATACGGTTCATTAGATGTTTGAGACACATAATTAGAAAGGAGGCCACTACTGGACGGTATACCGTACCATCCTGATTGGACGGTATAGGATAAAGACAAAAAAACTTGTGCGTCGACTTGTGTGTCATGATGACATGAGACACCGAGACGTTGAGACACGTGAGACACTGAGACACGAGACACACGATACACTGAGACACGAGAGACTGAGGAACTTGAGACACCCAAGACACGTGATACACTGAGACATGATACACTGAGACACGATACACTAAAGCACGTGACACTGACACACAATACACTAAGGCACTTGAGACATGATACACTGAGGCACTTGAGACACGGAGACACACGATACACTGAGACATGACACACTGAGCCACATGACACCAAGGAACACGATACACTGAGACACATGGCACATCAATAAAAACACATGAGACACAAAAAAAATCTCCATTTCAATTTGCAACTAGAATTTCAGATCTGAAGACAAACACAAATCAACACACCGATTCCCCCTATTAGGTATCAACACATCAATCCTCCCCAACAAAATTGTAACCAAATGTTCTAGATCTGAAGAATAAACTCAAATCTTGTTCGTACCTAGTTGTTGCATGGTCAGGGCCATCGATGCCGGCGGCATGGACGGGGTCACCAAGCGCAGCTACCAGCTCCAGGTGTGGCTGAGCACGGTGATCGCGCACTAGGAGACGTGCATCGACGGGCGACCTCAAGACAAAGATGAGGAGCGCCATGGAGTCCGGCAAGGAGCTGACAAGCAACACGCTGGCCATCATCGAGAATGCCTCGTCGCTCCTCGCCACGCTCAACATCCCACCCCTGGGCCGGTAGTGCGTGTCCCCCGCGAGCTACTGCACGGTGTACAAGTCAAAGCTAGCGGACGGCGGCGACAACATCGAGCTACGGCTATTGCAGGAGGGAAGCTGCAGGGACGCGGCGGCGTGCGGGCTCGTGGTGCGGCACATCGGCCGAGCGCGGCACGAGAACCTGGAAGGCGAGGAAGGCAAGAGGCGGGAGGCGAGGAAGCTGCCATGGGCGGGAGGCGGTGCTGCGTGGCGCGCGGGAGGAAGGCGAGAGAGTTGTTGTGTAGCTGTACCGTTTATTTGGGATGGAACAGTATAGGGTCGGCTAGTATTCCTAAATTAGAAAGGTGTACCGTGACGGGCAGAAGGCTAGTTAATTAGTCCTGTCGTGGCCCTATCCTAGCTAGCCATATCTCAACACTATATTCATCCACTATTTGATCAATAATTACTCTATTTTTCCTACATAATCCCTACATCTCCGTCTCTTATACTCCTATTTTACTCCTAACCCTATCACCACACTAATATATGACCGGATATAGTGTTAGGCTATATAGTACTCCATATAAAACCATATTGCGTAATATGCCAAGTTGGAGCAAGAATCTAGCAAAGCACCCTACTACAGAAACAAGCAAAAATACTGGCGGAATAGTACCAGATGGATTTAAACTGGTACTGTAGCGAGAAACAGCATCGGTTCTTAATTTTTTAGCTACAGTATTGTTCGTGGTTCCCTCTAGTACCGGTTGGTAACACGAACCGGTACTGGAGAGTCCTCTGACAGGCCAGATGGCATTAAAAGTCTGATCCTGGTAGGTTCAGGGGCTATTGCATGGCACCTGAATGTCCATGGGCTATTGTGGCCAGATTGAATAATAGTGATGGGCTAAAATATATTAGTATGGTTATATCATTGCAATTGTACTAATTATGTTTTCATCTGTCTTTCAGGTTACATTGAATGAGCAACCTCACTTATGTCCTTCTACTGCAAGACAAGCAACAAAGATGGTTTCTTACCACTGGGTTGCGGAGAAGGCAGTCCATTTATTGAAAGAAAATCAAAGCTTGGGACCAAAGGACTTGCAACAGATCTTACAGCAGAGGCATAAATGCACTTTTGGGTACGAAACACATATAAATGTAAGATGAAGGCCCTTGATCAGATCTATGGTTCATGGGAAGAGAGCTTCCATATTCTTGTTAGGTTCAAAGCTGAGGTAGAGAAGAAAATTCCTGGTAGTGTTGTAGAGATTACTGTGCAAGAAGATGATGATAAAGTGTATTTTCAAATATTCTTTTGTTGCTTCAAACCTAGCATAGATGGGTTTGTAAATGCGTGTAGGCCATATTTGAGCATTGATAGTACAACCTTAAATGGTAGATGGAATGGCCATCTTGCTTCTGCCACAGCCCATGATGGGCACAACTGGATTTATCCAGTTGCCTTCGGACTTTTCGATGGGGAAACCACAGAAAACTGGACTTGGTTTATGCATCAACTGAACAAAGCAATATGCGGTAAAACACAACACATAGCTATCAGTTCAGATGCTTGCAAAGGATTAGAGAATGTAGTTAGGACTGAATTTTCTTGGGCAGAGCATAGGGAGTGTTTTAGGCATCTCATGGACAATTTCCAAAAAAAGTTCCAAGGTCTGGTTTTTGGGAATATGTGGCCAGCTGCTAGAGCATTTAGGGAAGATAGGTTTCAGCACTATATGGCCAAGGTTGCTAATGGAAGTTCTGATGTTACGCCTTGGTTATAGAGATATCATAACATGATTTGGATGAGATGTAGATTTGGTGAACATATAAAATGTGATTATGTAACCAACAACTTGGCAGAATCATGGAATGCTTGGGTGAAGGACATCAAAGATTTACTAGTTGCTGAACGTGCAGACACTATTAGGTCTAGGACTATGCAGCTTTATCATAGAAGGAGGAAGATAGGTGAAAGTCTTCCTAATGGAGAAGGTTGCATGCTACCAGCTGTGGTTAATTAGCTGAATGCAATGACTAGAGAGGTTGCTCATTTGAAGGTAGAGGAAGGTGGCTCCCAAACAGCAGAGGTCACTGACATTAATGAGGACTTGCTGTTGTGTAGGCATGTGGTTGAGCTTGATAAACATGAGTGCACATGTAGGGAGTAGCAGATTTCTGGGAAGCCATGTGCCCATGCATTGGCATTCCTTGGTATAAAGAGAAATGTGAGGATGGATGACTATCTCAGCCATTACTACTCGGTGAAGAACTTCAGGCTTGCATATGCTGGGATTATTCCTTCGCTAATAGACAAGTCACGGTGGACTGATCCAGACATAGGTTTCACTGTCTTGGCTCCTGTGCAGAAGAGGACAACAAGTAGACAAAGGAAGAGTAGATATGTGGGATGCTTGGAGAAAACAAGGTCTAAAGGCAAATGGCAAGTGAAGTGCAAGGGGTGTGTTGGCTTGGGCCATAGGCAAACATCAGCAAAATGCCCTTTGAATGGCACAAAGAAAAGGTAAAAATATGCTATTGCATCTTGCATCCATATACGAAATAACTGCTTATAACCTATGGTAATTAATATTGCTTATAACTAACTGCACTTTTTAAAAAATCTCTAGGAAGAGAGCATAAAAAAAGAAGGCAGCACCTGCTATGGCATCCACACCTCCAAGGAAGTCCTCAAGGAAGAGAGTAGCCAGTGAAGGTAGCAGCCAGATGACCACTCCTCCAAGGAAGTCTCCAAGGAAGAGAGTAGCCGGTGAAGGAAGCAGCCAGATGACCACTCCTCCAAGGGCTAGACCACCTAGGGTAGCAAAGAAAGCAACATTCAAGAAGCTCACTCCAAAGAAGAAAAAGTGATAATTGTGTTGTGGCCATATGCAACAGTATTTTGTATGCTTATGTATGCTTCTAGGGCACCAAAAACAGTATTTTGATGTGGACATGTATGCTTCTGGATGTGTATGCCTCTGACCTGGACATGTATGCCTCTTAAACATGCTTGAACAAATGATGAAGCTTCATTCCTTTTGTAAGGCTCTTTATGCATTTTTAAGAGCCTTGGATGTATAACTACGCTGATTATGGACTTGTTTTAAGTTTCAATTCTAGACATGTTTTAAGTTTCAATCTGAACTCTAGTCATGTATTTTCTGTTTCAATTCTAGACATGTTTCAATTCTGTACATGCATGTATGGGTTACGGACATGTTTCAATTCTGGACATGTATGGGCTATGGACATATTAGTTCTCAATATGTTTGAACCTGAAATCTGTACATGTACTATCTTTTCTAATTTTGTTTGAATTCTGCATATGTTTAAGAGCTCTTATCACCATCTGTTAAAATTTTGGACATTTAGTATATGTTTGAATTCTATTAGAATATCTGAAAATGACATAACATATGCAGACATATATAGCCATACAGAATTCTTTAAGCCCACAAATATACATAACACAAAATTCTTTAAACCCATATAGAATTATTTAAGCCCACAAATATAGCCAACAAAGTTAAAATTACATTGACAGAGATTTTACAGTGAGAGATCAATAACAACACTAATTACATTGGCGTAAGTCAAGACTGTGAAGGGGCAACAAAATTGAATCTTCACATTGTTCAGAAACTGAATACCAACAACACACAGGCTTCCACAACAGTGGATGTTACAACAATGCATGTTGCAGTGAAACTGAAATTGAATCTTCACAGATCAATAACAACAGTGCATGTTACAACACTGCACTGCCCCGAATGCAGCAGTGGCTACCTCAGGCTTCCGCTACACGCCGCAACCGCTGTCGCCGATGAGCTCCCCATCTACGCAGCAGTCGTCGTCGCCGCTGAGCTCCCCGCCGGCAAAGAAGCGATTATCGCTCTCCGATCGCCTTCGCCGTCGTTCGCCGCAGGCTCCGCCGACGCCGTTGTCGCTATCGCCCACTGCAGTCGGAGGACTGAAGCAATCACCGTCATCGTCAACGTCTGTCGCCCGCCATCGCGCCGTCAACGTCTGTCGCCCACCGTCGCGCAGTCTGCTGTCGCTGCCGCAAACCCTAGCTAGCTCGGTTTTGGGAGGAGAAGAAACAGGAACTGGTTCGATCGGGGCTGGCCTCCATTTGGGTTCGGTTGAACCAGGTTGGAGGGGCAAAATGGTCCGGGCGCATGGGAAAAACGTGAAATAGGGGAAAAACGACCAAAATGGCAAATAATAAAGCAATTCGCAACACCGGGGGCAAATAATTAAGAGGCAACGAATTGAGGGGTAAGAAAAAATTGCCCATCGAATTGGGGGGCAAGTAATTAAAAATTCCGATTTTTTCAGGTTTCTAATTGTAATTTGGGTGTACTCCCTTTCAGTTAATAAAGAAGTAGGAGATTTCCTTAAAAAAAAAAGTGACTTGAAGCAGCTACGAACCCTCCCTGGTTCGAGCCTCGGCGACACCGACCCTCCGACTCCGCCACCACCGGAGCGGCCGGCTCCTCCCCTATCTCCACATCGACGGTGTCCTCCGCGATGGCGCGGCGCCCCGCGGGGTCTTCAAGTCGGGTTGAGTGGGGCTCCTTCCTCGTCTAAGCCGCCACACCCGACTCCTAACCGCACGACCTCGCCATCGATCCCCCGGCTAATTCCAGCCCACCTTCCTTATCTGTCCCCGCGACCGAGGTGGCGGTGGCATGGATGCCGCCTCGCCGCCCCCATCACACCACCCACCGCTGGTTCGCGGCCGCCCGGACGTCCTTCTATGCCCGGGCCTTTGTTGTACCCCACCCGTAGGGGCGCAAACGAGACAGGAAATATCCGTCTGATCCGAGACCGAATCCATCTAAAGCCTTACCCATATCCGAAAAGCACTATCCGACAGGAATTCGGATCTGGATTCAGATACTTTATTCAGATATAGGATCGGATCCGAAGGAGGTGGTATCCGATGGATCTGGATTTGAATCCGGATATTCGGTGTATAGGTAAACGGATGATACCGAATAGGCACCAAAGACCGGCGGTCCACAAGGCAAGAAATTAACCGCCCAAGCCTCGGCGACGGTGTCCTCTCGCCCGCCGATCCTCCTCCCTACTCGAATTTTTTTTTTACATTTTTTTTATTCAAAATTTATGAAATGTCCGCCCGGGCTGCGAAATCGCATTTTTGGGCGCCCATCGCCCGTCGGCCGGGCGACGCCCATGCCACGGGCGATGGGCGCCACTGCCTCGTCGCCGCCGCCGACCGACGCCGCCCAGGCAAGATTTGTTGAAGCAAGCTTGGTCACCCGACCCATGGGCGATCGCCCGACCCACGGGCGACCGGAGCCGACACCTAATTTAAATAATATGTTATATATATAAAACAGTTATAACATATAAAATAAAAATATTATCAATATATATTATAACATATAACTATTATATGATATGTTATATTATAACATATGTAATATAAATAAAAGTATATATTATATATAATATTTATGTACGTATAGAACATATGGATAATGTATATTATATATAGGGTCTACCGAATCTGCGTGGTTGGAAATTAGGGTTTAGGAAAGGAGAAAATTTTGTTATTTTTTCTGAAAAGGGCCCATAATTTTAATTTTCATCATTTGTATTATTAGAATTATAAAAATAAATGTTCCTCTTGTCACAAAGTATTCCTCGTATGACAGCAGTTATAGCGTTTAAAATAGAGTGTTCTCAGAAAATTTTTATTGCCAACATTAGCATTACACGGTAGTTCGTACTGAGTACATTGGGGATATTTCCCATTGCTGGTAGCATCAGGTCGGCCACCTTCACCCGGCATGCATGGGTGGTCACCATAGACCGGTGAAAGGGTTGTGGCATTGGCATGAACACCAAGTGGCCGCACACCGGGTAGTCGCTTCCCATTCCGTGTCATAGTACACCGGGTAGGTTTCTTGCATGGCTCTTCGACGTAGGACTTCAGCGTTGGGTGTGCCGGGGTAGTGGCATCCGTATAGACATGTATGGTCCTAACATGATCGATTCGGTTGATAGTATTGGTCCAGCACTGCCTGGTTGTGCGATTGACGTGGTGGCATGGATTGCCTAGGAGGTCGGGAAGCCCGCGCGGACCTCCGCCGGCCTTCTGACTGCGCCTACCCTCTTGTAGCATCCACTATAGCACATAGCGATCGATTCTTACGCGCGGTATGTTATGTAGGTGTACGCCGCCGGGTATGGCTTATCCATCCAAAGAAGTCCAACCGCACGTGACGCCCGTAACCGGAAATAAGAGAAGCGGTAAGTAACTTGTATTTGCGGTAGCATATCGCAGAGGAGGAACTTACGTTGTAATCGGGCATCGGAGAACTCGCGACCAATAAACCCCTCGTGCACATGGTCAAACCACTGCACAACGGCTGGGTTCCCACATTCGCATGTCGGCCAGCCAAAAATAGACGCGAAGTGACGATCTCGTAGCAAAGGAGGGCCGTCTCTCCGGTCGCGATAATGTATGACATGCATATCGTCCGAAGGAGGACGAGTATGCTCTCGAGCTCATAAGACTCCCACCATGCATCGTGCACATATGGTCGCGTGAAGAGGCTCCCCAACTCGCCATGAACTATAAAGCAAGAAGCTCTCGTGAAAGATGTAGCGCAGAGGACCCAAGGTAGAAGGGTTTTATAGCGAAGTCCGGCAGTGCATGGACGGAGTTCATGGAAGCGTCACGCGTCCCTCGCGATGTCTGCTGCTGCAGCTTGATGTGACCGGCGGTGGAAAGCGGATCTGTTGGTCGGCGGCGTTGAAATAATTGATGGCAGCTGCAGTTGTTGTGACCGGACAAAGGTAAAGCAGATCGTTACCAAGATCGGAGACCAAGATCTTGATGGATGCCGCATTGATGTGATCGACGGTGGAAAGCGGGGATGTTGGCAAGTGCAAAGGAAATAATTGATGGCTGCTGCACTTGATGTGACCGGGGACTGCAAAGCTAGAAATTATATTTGATATTTTTCAGGAAGAAGAAAAACACAAGGCTAGAAATTATGCCTGACATCCATTACAAAAGTACACAAAGTAGTGCAGTACATCGTAAAAAAAAAAAGAAAAGAAGTCAGGGGACAAGTCCAGTACAAAGTCTCTAGTCCAAGTACAACATACACGCCGGTCACTGACGTGTGCGCTTCCTAATCTGGTCCTCGGGGTATGTGAACGGTCGGGAGGATGGACATCCCTCTGGGCTCGCTGTGTGGTCTCACGGTGTCGAGGATCCTCGTCTTTGTGGACGGCCGAGTAGGGGCGAGTGGAGCCCTAGGCAATCGCGACAGCCGAGGAGGTCCGCGAGAGCCATCGATCTAGGTCCGCCGCCAAAGATCGTCGGCGTCGTCGCCAGAAGACGACTCCTGCATTGAAGGAAACACATGACAATCAAGAAGACGCGTAACGCAGCGCGTACTAAAACATTATATAGCAGTGTTATCATTGCTCACCTCCTCGCTAGTCGAGTAGAAGGGACCGCTGGTCGACTCGGTGGGCCAAGCTCCCTCACCTCGCTGGCTGGGGTGGTGCAAAGACGCGAAGAGCCGGCGCCTGCCCATCCCAACCTCCCGGCCTGCTGCTGGGGTGGCAAAGACGCGAAGAGCCGGGCGCCGCTTAGGGCTGTGGCTCGGGTGAAGGCCCGAGGTCTGCTGTGGGCGAAGTCCCGGAGTCTGCTGCGGCCCACGTGGAATGGGTGGAGTAAGCGGCGGTGCCCCACCACGTGGGACAACGTCGGGGACCCGCTGGCACGACGTCAGGCAGCACAACTGGGTCGCCTTGCGTAGCATCCTCGACCACAAGGATCTATTCTCAGCCGGCGTCAGCTCTGCACCCGCCCTCAAACGGGACACCACGGACTGGGCGTCCGCCCTAAGCTCCTGCGACAAACCAGCCTTTGCAATTCGGAGAAAATGTGAGAGGATGTAATGTGTTAAGTACGTGTGGATGACAAAAACAAATGGGACTCTTACCGCGGTGTAGGACCTCTGCGCCTGATGGTGCGGGTACAGCTCCTCCACCGAGGGCTCGTGGGTGACGTACTCGGTCGGTGAGTAGCCCACACGAAGACGAGTCCGAGGGGCGTACCATCTCATGTACGCTGCTGCACGAGTCGTGGTCGTAAGGCGGTACTCGTGACTCGGTCTCGAGTGCCTCGCCCCATCGCGCCTCCAAGTCGTGATCCGATGCGAGAACGGGTCCTCCACGAATGCCCATCCGGTAAGCTCGCAATATGGAGGACATAACATATTACTTAAATAGCATGTTACATAATCATACAGGCACTAAGCTTAACCGTGAATAAATGGATCTTACTTGTGCGCGGCCGATGGAATAACCATCCGAGGTGAGGGGATCTCTGGTACAACCCGAATCGTCGCAAAACCCGTGTGGATGATGAGTTCTCGGCGAAGATGTCGAAAACTAAGGACTTCCGTGTAAGCCAAGATTCCATGTCCACGGTACACGCAAGGAGAGGCAGAGGGTGCGGTCGCGACGCGTGGTATGCAGCGTCGTGACGGTGTCCAAACGACTCGCTCGCCGTAGGAAGTCGAATCGGCGCTTGAACTCTTCGTACACCCGATGGACTCGCTTCGTCGGCGCTGCATAAGCGCTGCAAAACAAAGGACATGAACAAGTTAGTACAACTGGATGGATCTTGGAGTAACATGACAAAAGGACTCACCTGTCGTCGGACCCAGTAGTGGCCCATGGTGGGCCAATCTGTGTGAGGCCGTGTGTGCAAGTGAGGGAGGTGCGGATCACGGTCCACTGTGGCCGCCTACGTGGAACCGCTCCCACGACCAAAGCTCGAGGAGTAGGACGCAACCTGCGATGGTTGCGTCCTTCGTCGTCTGAAAGACAGCGTCGCAGAGGCCCCGGTAAGTGCCAGCAAGAACCGCGGAGGCCCAAGAGTACTGCTCCATCTGCGTGAAAAAACATGTCAGAAAGTCATCAGGGATCATTTCAGTACCATGTTAGCTCACCTCGTACTCCGGAGTGTCAGCGATGTAGCGCGCAAACTGGATCAGGTGCCTGTCAACTGTGTCCCCATGGGTGGACGGGAACATCACCCGCCGAACAACAGGAGCAAGTACGCCTGTGTGCCTCAAATCGTGGTCGCCATCCGCCATCGGTGTATCGATCGGCCTGTAGTATTTCGTGACCATGTTAGTTTGAAATCAATATATGAGAAAACACAGTTATTAAATTTATAAGGTTGCGTACCGTGAACTGTAGCAGCCAAGCACGCGTCGGTCCGTGCCGCTCGCTCCGCCTCAGAGGCTCGTACGCCCCGCCGGCCGGGTGTCGTGGTAGCGTCGTCAAGCGGTCCGACAGTCGTCAAGCGGTCGGCAGACGCGTTCGATGCAGATACCGCAGAACCAGCGCAAGGCGCACTCCAAGAGGTACGACACGTCTGCGGTGTAGGTGCCATCTCCCCAACGGGAGGTGGAAAGTGTCGCGCTCGTCGCCACCGGCCGACGAGTGCACTAGGAGGAACGGTCGACGTGAACCGCCGATCCTCCGCCGAGAGCTCCACCACCGCAAAGTGGAAGAAGACTCGCCGCCGAACTCGCAAAGTGGAGTCATCAAGATGCGGTTACATATAAAACATGGAAGTGCATGCGAAAAATAAATTGAATTCGTACCTGCCGACCCATCGCTCGTCGATACACAGCAACCGGTCGGGAACACGAGGGCGCAGTGTGTACAGCTTCTTGTCCTCCTCTGCTGACAATCTTGACCTGTGCTTGTGATCTATGTTACGGTCGAACAACTCAGGTGTGCCCCCCCGACTAGGTCCAGCACCGGCCATGGTCACTCGGTCCTGCAGGTTAAGTCGTACAAAACAAAATAAAACATGCATTTCATGTCAAGACTTTTTATTGCAAAATCAATTACAACGATAGAGTCCGTGATAACTGTTACAATACCACACAAATGTTATGAAAATACGAACATTACATTGCATTACATCGTCAATTAAACTTATTACAACCAGTAAGATAAACATATTACAATAAGTAAGATAAACATATTACATTGTACCGATACATTGCTCAGGAACATCCTCTCCCGGTGCGTGAACCCGATGTCCCAGCTTGACCCGCCGATGACCGATGCCCACCTTCGACCTCGTCCATGTCATTGCGGATACGGCGGGTCCTCCGACGGCCAGGCTTCTGTCTCAGCCTACTCATATCTGGCACCCAGCGGTAGCCTGCAGGAGGATTTTCTGTGAAGGACCCGTCGATTCTGTACCCGTAGACCTCATAATTCCATGTGTACCAAACACTTTCCTTCAGGTAGTAAGACGACACGAAGGAGCGGGTTGATTCATTACGAGCGGCGGAAGAGGCTATAATGTGAGAGCACGGAGGTGAAGGAGCTTTGGCTTCGGCAGTGCACTCACATTGGGCCCCGTGATGGTGCGAGATGCGCCCTTGTCGCCGGTGGGTACCTCGACGACCACGCCAAAGACAATGCACATGAAACCGGCGGACGGTGCCACTCTTTGGAGTCACACGATGCATCTGCGCCTTTCTTGTTTTCTTCTCCATGTATTCACCGATAAGGGTTGAATAGACAAGATGCTGTCGGCCATAGTGAAGCGACCTTCGCACCCGGTCGATGAAGTACTTTTGGACCCCATGCAGACACCTTCAACAATTCCGACAAGAGAAAGACATCTCGTTCCTTTCATTACCCGGGTTGTACACCTCGGCTATGTTCGTGGTCATGATGCCATACGTGCACCTCCGGTGTCATGTAGGAGCGACCATTTCTCCTTTGGCTCGTGACATATCGGTCGAGAAACTTTTAATATCTGTGCCCGCCTTTTTACGGATGTTTCGAGTCCGGGAGCGCACATAGAGCGATCGAATCATCGCCGTCGACATGATAAAGCATGGGATTTTCGATGAAGTTGGTGGGCCATTGGTTGGGCCGCTCGCTTCCTTGTCATTTCATCTAAGGTCTTCCAGAGCGCTTCGAACTTGGCCGGCTGGTTTGTTTAGCACAACCTCTTGAACATGTTCATCAACGTCTTGTTCTAGAACTGACGGAAGAAATTTGCTTCCATATGTCTCATGCACCACCTACTAGTCAAGTCTGGCCACTTCGGTGGTCCCACAACGGCTGAACCTTCTTGCATATCAACAATAGCCTTCATCAAACCCGCATGCCGATCGTGTATGATGCACACGTTCGGCCTAGCGAGCACCACTCCGTGCTTAACTCGCTCCAGGAACCAATACCAGCTATCCGTGTTTTCCCCCTTCACAATAGCAACTGCGACTCGCAACACCTGGTTGTTCGCGTCCACGCAATTGCGGTCGAAGATCGTCCTTTGTATTTACCCGTCAGAAGGTGCCGCCCATACAGACACGGCTGCGGTGCTGAAGGCATTTATGCAAGCTCCCAGCGAAAAATGCACGCCATAAAGACCCACTTGCCCTCATGGACACCACTAGTGGATACTCTTTCATGTCTATGTGCGTTCCAGGTTCCCGAATGCTATTGCCTCGAGCATGTGAACCACGCTCGCACGATGCCTCGACGTCCGAACCTAACCTCCAACGCCTTTCTCTTTGCCTTCCAAGCCTTCCCGTAGTCCATAGTGTAATCGATATCTCTCCTCCACGGCTCGAATGATATCTTTAGGCGGCATTTGAGGATTACCCACAATCTCTCCATATAGAACATTAGCCACCCAAGTTGATTTAAAGGTTGCGGTGCACTTGCTCGGCTTCCTCCAAGATACACTCGTGTTGCACCACTATGGAGCACTCCCAAGAGTCCTTCCACTTTCCTCTCAGATGCATGCACCGCCAGGCGCTTGTCATTCACGATTTCACGTCAGTACTCTTCTTTTTGGACTTCACCACCTTGAACCGATGGCGTATAGACATTGCCCAAGATTTCACTTGCATTCAAGAATGATTCCTTATCCTTGTATATGGCTCCTGCGTGACCTCGTTAGCATGGTACTCCCATGCGCCATGGCTCCCTTCATTCACGTTAATCGCTTTCGAAGTTGTAATCGCTCCATGTGCTCGGTAGGGACATCAGGGACATTAACCTCCTCGTCGGATGGTCATCATCCAAGCAACTCTTCATCCTCTCGGTCCTCCGCCTCCATCATATTCACTATGATCTCCACCTCTTCACCTTCGTCTGCCACCCCCCTCGCCTCTACGCCTGCACCACCCTCCTCCTGCGCCTCGTCTGGTAGTCCCTCCTGCGCCTCATCCCTATCGCCAACTTGGTCATCGCCACCTTCTCCCTCTCCACTACAATCTCCCATACTTGTGCCATGGTCCTCCATTGTGTCCACCTCCTCATCTTGCGTTCGCACGCAGTGGGTTTACTATCTGGTAGCATTGAACCAAGAGCATAAGGGCCAACCACGCCGCATTGCATTTTCTACGATCTTCTCCAATTGTGTGTTCCTTTTATAGGAAACAACTCTCCAAAAACCTTCATGGGCACGACTCACCACGCTCTTTACACGCAAATGTCATGTATGTGCATCCAGCCGAACAACCTAGAACAACCATTCTATTATCCACCCAGATGTCCTCTCGCTCGGCCTAGATATACCACGCATCACAGAGGGAAATGCCGATAGATCCACTCCATTTGGCCCTTCTGCTATCTCTCCATCTCCGTAAAATATTTGGAAATATAATTTTTCTGACATTTCGCCTATAACATATGATGAACCGTACTATTAGTTAGTGTATATTTCATTATCAAAAATAATATTATGTAATATTTACCATAACAAGAACGCAAGCAAAATTATCTATTTAATATATAAATTACATCTATAACATCAAATTTATATTATACATCGTGGTGCCTATCCTAACATGTCTTTAATTAATATATAAATTACATCTATTTATGTCTAACTTAACTCCATTTTATGAAATAACCCTATTTTCATGATTTTATATTTTTTCTATACTCTAATAAAAATTTTAACGGTACTTACATTCATGAATAACTAAATTAGTGATATATTTCATGTGTCACTATTCTACCATTTTTCCAATGTTCAAATTAAATTACACGTATTTATGTCAACTATGCACGTAAATAACAAAGATATATAACTATTTAATGTGTGACCATCCTAACGTGTCTTCAATTAAAATTTTAAAATTACACATATTTATATTAGCTATGCGCGTAAATAACAAAATTATTTACGTATATTCAACGTGTGACTATCGTACCATGTTTTGAGTAAAAATTTTATTTATACGTATTTATATCAACTATCTAATTCAATATTAAATTTAATCAATAATACATTCTTAATCATAATATCAACTTTCTAAATCAATGATAAATTTTTATTATGCATATTTACATTATATCAACTTTCTATATCAACATTATATTTATTAATACGTGACTATCCTACCATGTTTTTAATCATAAAAATTAATTACATAATTACACTACTAAATTACTTAAGAAGTTAACTTACCAAATATCGATCCCGCATGATCCAAATTTTTTTCTCTCTTCTTTTTCCCTCCTTTTCTTTTCTTTCTTTTCTCCTCTCTTCTCTTTTCCTCTCTTCTCTTCTTTCCTTTCTCTCCTCTCCTCTTCTCTTCTTTCTCTTCGCTCTCGTCAGCTTCGCCAGGGGATCAGCGGCGCTTAAATACGCCGCCCGGCCGCCCACGGGTCGGGCGATCGCCGTGGGGCGGGCGGCAAGACGCCAACGACCACAAGAATCTGCCTCCAATCGTCGTCAACGGCTAGCCACGCCGTGTGCGCCAACCGCCCGTCGCCGAGCCACCTGGCGATCGCCCAACCCCAGGCGACGGGCGCCTAAACTTGCAATTCATGCCTACTGGCATTTTAAATATTTTGAATAAAAAAAATGTAAAAAAAAAATTCTCCCTACTCACTCTCCACAGGCCGGAAAAATTAGCTGTATGACACTCAATTCGTATACCAATTTGTTTGTGCCTATGACATATGGGACCGTCTATATTTATGACAGTGGGCCAAGATGGCATACACCGAAACGCGAATTTTAAGGAGTGTTAGTAGCATAAATCTCTCCTCCAGGCCAGCTCCCCCTCCTCGTTCCTCAATCGGTCTCAGCTTGGGGCAGGCCGCAAGGGCACCTGCCGCACCTCACGCGCCGCCGTCGCCATCGACGGAGGCGGAGCTGCCTCCGCGCGCCGCCATCACCGACGGAGCCGCTGCCGCGCCCCGCCGCCACCGCGCCCCACCGCCACCGACGGGGACGGAGCAGCCGCCACGCGCCGCCGCCATCAACGGAGCAGCCGCTGCCCGCCGCCTGCTCTTGCGTCCTCCTCGCTCCCGTCTGCTCCTCTCCTCGTCCTCGCTCCTGCCTGCTCCTCTTGACGTGCGTGCTTGCCTGCTTGGTGCGTCCCCATCCGTCAAGATCTGCTACCGTACGAGCCTTTCCTTTCTTCATTTTCCCTGCATAAATTTTATGGATTCTGTGATGTTCTTGATGATATGTGTGTGCGTAAGAGTCAACCTTGTAGGATGGGCACCAGATCTGAGTGGCCAATTTGATTTTCAGAGAAAGGATTAGTTTTTCACTTTTACTTGTGTGTGTTCATCTTGCTCGCTCTCCATGGACCATGGGTAGAGGTGATAATGATTTTTAACACTATATATGTTGTCTATGAGTCCAGTCTTTTGGAGGACTGCCTTTTGACATCAGTTAAGGTAATTGAATGTGTTCCATCTGAATACACATTCTTTGACCATAGTTTCTTAGTTTACCTGTCGATTTATGTTGGCTAACGAATCTCATATTATCATGGCTGGAGGTTTAGGAAAGAATCTAAAGCATCTGTCGTAGTCAACGTTGTCTTTACTTTGTGCATGCTAAGGTAGTGGGGGTGAGCCAGATTCTTAAGTCTGTGTTTTAATGTATGGTGACTTAACTCAAATCTGCTTTAGTTGAACATAAGTATTTGCTATTGTGATATATGTGTGTAATGTTAGTATCTATATCTTATTACGAAAGTGGGTAAAGTCCCTATTTTCTTTTGTATTGAACTTTATATGCTTGTATTGTTGTATGGTTGTATTGTATCTGCATTGAACCGTTTTCTAGTGGAGTAGTGGCTGAATTTTATGTTATATTGAAACAAACTCATTGCTTGTTAGTTGCTATTTGCTAATGCTCATGAGTGATGAACCCTTGCTATTAGGCTATATATCAATATAACTCCTTGTCAATTATCAGATTATCACTGGCTGATGTTGCTAAAATATTTAAATAATTAGGTCATGCACTTGCGCTTTTTTTAAGCATGTCAAATATCCGACTACTTATCCGATCCAGATCCGATCCCGATCCGTATTCGGTTCCATATTTGTATCCGAAATAATCCGGATTTGAATCCATATCTGGCTTTTCCGTATCCGGATTTGGATCCAAGAAAAAATATGGGTTAGGATACAGGATGAGTGATATCCGCCCGTATCTGATCCGTTTGCACCCCTACCCACCCGAACCCCTAACCCTTTCCTCACCTCACCGCCGGCGGCGGACTAAGAATTTTCACGGTTTTGATTTCAGTCGACCGAGCATTCCAATTTGATTTGCTGAGTGTTTTTTTCTTTTCTGCTAGATTGAAGCAACAGAGTGGGGGCGTGGCTGCTCGACATCCACAACGCCCTCCTGCCGAGAGTTGCCTCCTGATATCAGCTTGACACTATGGGTATGGTGAGTATTAGTACAATCTCCATTGTTTTTTAAGGTATCCTTTTTTTACATCTGTTTTTACTGTATATCTTTGAACATAGGTGTTGTTTTTTTTCCTAATATAGTTTTTTCCTAAATTACTTAGGGTGAGCTTTTTAGCAAAATCTGCAAAAGTGTGGTGAAAGTAATGCTTGAATGGCCTGATGGGTCAATTGTGACTTGTGGCATTATTGTTGCGTTGAAGCCTAGCTCCGCGTATATCATAACTGATGAGTTTGAGCCTGATGATATTAGACATATACAAGTGAAATTTCCGGATGGTAAATTGTTTGCACCCGAACAATTCTACAAACATGGTGACATTGTTGGAATAATTTGTCGTCTTCCAGGAGGACAATTTGATCAAACTAGAGTGGAGGAGGTGGAGCTTTGTGAGGTGGATGTTGAGCCATGTGAGACAGTGTATGTATACAATGGTATTGAAAAAACAATCACTGAAGGCTCTGTTACGTGAGTTTTTTCCTCCATGTAAATTTCTCCGCTTTTACTGACACTTGCTCTTATGATAATGGCATCATTTTTTGATTCATAATTAGGTTAATTGATCGACAACATTACAGTGTTACAAACATTGCGGATTTTGAGACAGAATTTGGATCACCTGTTATTAACAAGAATGGGATGCTTATTGGTGTCTGTTGTTCATTCCAATATCATCTCACAGCTAGAAGCATTGTTTCAATAGCCGATTCAATTGAAAGGAGTCACAATCGGGTTTTCACGGTAATGTATCTATCAATTCTTGAGTAAACAGTTTTGAATGAAGTGCATACTCATTGCTAACGTTTATATTATCTTGATGTACAGAGTGTGCAACCTACTTCACAATATTTGCATAATCTCATCTAAGAGCTATAAATTGGTAAACAATTGCTACTTGTTTGTTTTGACCTACATCATGAACATGATAATATTAGTAGGCAATCATCATTCGCAGGAGAAGCGGTGAAGCTTGGACAGAGGGGACTAGCTACTTTTGCTGAGTGGTGACATCATGTACTTGCTTAAACAATTGGTGACAATAGTCAGGAGTCAGGACCCAGGAGTAACTGAAGTCTCCATAGTCTTGAGTACTCCTAGTAGGTTACCTTAGCTTGCCTCTACTCTGTATTTTCATGTTTGTAGTGTTACTCCTGAAGGCTCCATGGCCTTGAGTACTCGTAGTAGGTTACCTTAGCTTGCCTCTACTATCTGTATCTTCTTTGTTTGTAGTGTTGAATCTGTTGCTATTAAATTAATCTAGTTGCGCTGCTGTTTGTCAGTCATAAAAAATTACCCAAACAAATCAACAGGTAATTCATATAAGAAAAGAGAAGTCGGTGACTTGGGTGTATATCAAATCAAACAAGCCAAAAATGGAGCTGTTTTCTTCCTAGCCTTACCAGGAAAGATAACCATGGTATACTTTCGCTAGCTACTAGCTATTCGCTACAAACCCCTCAGAAAACTCAAACAGTATTAAATAGATATGATGTATTTTAGCTTTTCATTTTAAAGCTATAAATGAGAACACTCGGTCAACTGAAAAAAGATGTGTGGACTAGTGTATGAAACAGAGAATTCGAGTTATGCAATACGAAGGCGTATGCTTACCTTTTCTCAATACACTTGTCAAAACAAGTGTGTGTAGGCCTGCTTTGGTCCATCAAACAGGGCATATTTCCTTCCACAGCTCAAACAGGGCATCAAAATGAGTCTGGACTGATGTGGGACAGCAGTACTGTAACACCATCTATATCAGTGCTCTTTCTGTTTCAGAAGTCACTTAAAATTAGTCACCATCTATTAATAAGTAATACTAGCTGGTAAACCTAGCATCACTGTTAGACCAATGTGCATTAGCTCATATGGCAAGCTTTGGTTTCCGTCAAACATACTGCAATATATGAAAACCTCCAGCCAAGCACTATTCCCTTTATTATTTTACTTTTTCAATAATACCGCTACCACAGAAGGTGAGGTAAAACCTCCCAAGCTAGTAAAACAATAAGGGTTGTCTGATTGCTAAACAAAATTCTCCCAAGTAGTTCCCAATGCAGTGCCCATAGAACTAGGAAAAGAATTAGAATGATGACAAATGCAGGGTCATACTGAGCCCATTGTTTTTTTGTTTCTGAAAACAAGGATATGTGCAGCCCAGTTTTAGTCTAGGATACAAGGGATAATATTTGAAAAATTCCTTGCATGTGCCTTGTTACCAAGGTGCTCTTGGGTAGGCCAATTCGTCTAGGGTACCAAGGGATATTATCTGAACATTTGGACGCATGTGCCTTGTTACCAAGGTGCGAATGCTAGCATCTTGGTAACAAGATGGAAGGGGGCAGACCTGGCCGCAAATTTAGATTCCAAACTGAAATTTATGCAGTTGAGATACAAACGTTCAGACTACAAGTTTGGAAAGGGAGCAGACCTGGCCGCAAGATTGGAGGACACTTGCACATCCATGTGGGGTGTCCTTGGCTTGTACTGTTGTGAGGGGGAATTTAATGTCCCCAATCTGTACTAACCAGGACCCTATCTAACTTATCTATAGCAATCATTTTAGGAAATCATTTTCAAATTAGCATGAAAGGAGAGAACTGCGTCTAGCTCAACTGATAGCATCCTCGATTGTGGGAGCTATAGGTCGAGGTTTAGCTCCCGGTTCTCATCTATTTCTAGCTAATTATTCTTTCGTTGACGTGCTCGTCGACGATGAGGCGCACTCGTGGTGACTTCGTCAATTTTAAAATGCCGGACTAGTCTCTTCGAGACGTTCATACAGACCGAACACATGTTTTGTAAGAGCCTACCATGTCTATTGTGTGTTCCAAAAAAAAAAAGCATCAAACGATATCCCCATAGAGATTAATTTTTTGGCGCCTCATGCTTTCGTTTCTAAATTAGCATCAAAGCATCTCCCCGTAGAGATTAATTTTTGGCGCTTCTAGTCTTCGTTCGCGACTTTTTTTATCTTTTAATTCATATTTAAAAAATAAATACCCAAAAATAAAATTAAAATAAATAGTTCCTATTGGGTACCCACCACCCCACAAGTACGTATCGTTCGGTGGATAAGTGATACGTCTCTCGTGGGTCCCGCCGCTGCCTGGCACAGGACGCATGGTGTGCCCTGACTGGCCAGGGACCTATCATCCGGTGGTCGAACGACAGGGCCCTGGCCGTCAGGGATTTTAACGGCCGAGGACCTATCGACTATCGTTCCCTGATCGAACAATAGGTGGTCGGAGCCCACCTGTTGGCGCTTTACAATTGAGGAAGCGAGAGAGAGCTAAGTGACTGACATATGGGGCCACTGGTCAGCGACTTAAAGATGAATTTGGAGCTTCTAAAATTTGTACAAGGCAAAATAAACATGCAAAAAGTATGGAATAAATTTGTAAATTCATATTCTATCGTGGAGTATTTTTTAAAATTATCTAAGGTACCACTTGTGTGAGGAAATGTGGATGTAAAAATCGGATTAGGACAATTTGCTTTAGGGAATAATTTATGAATTCAGTTTAAAATTCAGAAAAAAAACGTATTTAGCTCATTTAGTTGTTTTATAACCCACATGCACAGGTTAGGTCTAGGTAAAGCAAATTTTGGGGTCTAGGTAAAGCAAGGTTATGAAAACATTTTAAAAATTGCATATTTTAACAATCTGTGGATGGCAGGCATGCTATGTGCATTAGAGTTCAACGACGATACAATGTTGATGCCAGCCATACAAAGACATGATACAAACTACGATACGTAAGTATATAAGTAAGCAAAGATGCAAGGCATTGCGAAGCACATCACAGTTCCGGTCCACAAAGTGCATCGGGGATATTTCCCATTCCGAAAGGCGTCCGGTGTAGCTTGGTGGGCTCTACTCGCCCTCGCACGCTTCTTGTACCGCTCGGCCTTGGCCTTCTCGGCTTGGCGCTGCTATTCGGCCTCTCTTTCCGCTCTGAGCTTCTGCTGAAATTTCTAGCGCTCCTCTTCCTGCTTTATTTCCCTCCATCGCGGTGGAACAAATCTCTGTGACGGTCGTACTTCGCATCATGTTCCGCCACCATCTCGAGTGTTTGCTCGGAGTCGTGGTATTGCATGAACTCACACAATGGCGGTTGAAAAATGGTAAGATAAGATGGTATTAAAAGATGTAGGTTTTTGCATGTTATGATGTACGAGTAATCGAGAGGAGTAATATACCGGACGGTTCTGCATCTCATTGGTATAATCACTTGTGTAGCTGGCATAGCTCCAAAACCTCAGACCATATGTGTATGAAAACTCCAAGGACCTGCTAAACTTGCAAGGATCTCCACACAGGCACATGAGGACCTTCAGGCCTTGTGGGACGCGCTCAGTTTCCATTTCCTTTGGGAGCTCTGGAAACTCCATCTCACTAGACGGACTAGTTGTCTCACTATGCACTCTTGAGCAGGGTTTTAAAAACCGACGAAAAACGGAAAAACCGGCGGTTTTTCGCCAAACCGCCGGTTTTTCCCTGGTTCAATTCAAAATTTTTGATTTTTTAAAAAAATTTTAAAAAATCTTATAAAAAAACTAGATGCTGAGTAGAACAATTTGTATGAAACAAAATTTTGATTTTTCCCAATTTTTTATATTTTTTCAGACCTTTTTTATTTTTCCCATTTTTCATCGTTTTTTCTGATTTTTGTAGCAGTTTTTCGCTAAAAACCGCCGAGAAACCGGTAAAACCGGCGGTTTTTGGGCAAAAACCGTCGGGAAACCGGTGGCTCGCGTGGTTTGTTTGAATTTAAATTTGACCGGTTTCCACCGGTTTCTAGCGGTTTTTTGTGGTTTTTTTCGAAAAACCGGTCCGATGGGTTAGCGGTTTCGGGTCCAGTTTCGGTTTTTAAAACCCTGCTCTTGAGGCCAGAGCTTGGGTGCAAGCAAGGGAGGCCATGGGGGTGCTCAAATAGCGGAGAGGTGGGTGGCGGATTTGAAACCAGGTGAAATCCATGAGCAGCGGCAACCTTGTGGGTGAGAAAGGTCGGGCATCTATAAAGTGAAAAGCGATAATGGGTGTGGCAGATGATAGAGACATGTGGATAAGCTTTGCAGTTGATAGGGATAGCTAGGGCACCTTTGAAGTGGGAAATGATTGGGTGGTTTGCTTTGCAGGTGACAAGGACAGCTGAGGTAGTAAGTTAGTCACGTAAAAGTGGCTATGGAGCACTTTATGATTTTTGGTTAGGAAAATCGGGATCGAATCTCGAGAAGTGCCAATAATGTTTTTTGATGAGCATGTTATGATGTGCATGCATTTTTTTATAATTTTTCGTGGTCGGTAGATAATTTTTCTCCATGTTATAAGAGGTACTCCCTCCGTTCCGATTTATAGAGCGTCTAAGCTTTTTCTCAAAATTCCATATTATAGGGCGTGCTAGCTTTTTTTCCTCCGTTCTCCCAGATATACCCCTACGTGATGATCCAGCTGCATGGAAAGAAACGAGGGGAGGCTGCGGATTTGACTCTGATCCATAATTAGCGCGTGTGTTTATTTGTCTACTCGGCGGCATGCTGCTTTGTTTTGTACTCTGTGTAGTGTTTCCTTGCAGGTCACCGGCGCGCGTGCTGCCAGTTCCATAGGGAAGATGGCTGGCGTTGGTGACGACGGCGGGGAAACGAAAAAGCGTCGCCGTGCTGATGGAACCGCGGCCGATGGCAACGCGCGGAGTCGGCATGCATGCAGGCCGGGCTGCTAGTGCGCGGGGCAAAAAGGAAACTCTCCGGCTGCACCGAACGCGTCCCCGCTAATCAACCTTGCCTGGTTTAATTACGGGCAAAATGGACAAATTATAGAAGAAAGTGAGGTGCTTTAATATTGGTGAAAAAGCTTAGACGCCCTATAAATCGGAATGGAGGGAGTACCGCGCAGGAAAATATGACGTGGAGCACTTTTGTGTTTTTTGTTTGGAAAATAGGGATTGATTCGGGAGAAGCGCCAATAACTTTTTTTGATGACCAAGTTATGATGTGCAGGCATTTTTTAATATTTTTTTGTGGTTGGCAGATAATTTTTCTCCATGTCATAACAAGTGAAATTTTTAACCCGCACGAAAAAATATGGCGTGGAGCACTTTTGTGTTTTTTTGTTTGAAAAATAAGTACTGAATCTAGATAACTGCCAATAACGTTTTTTGATGACCAAGTTATGATGTGCAGGCATGTTTTTTTTAATATTTTTTTGTGGTTGGCAGATAATTTTTCTCCATGTCATAACAGGTGAAATTTTTAACCCACACGAAAAAATATGGAGTGGAGCACTTTTGTGTTTTTTTGTTTGAAAAATAAGTACTGAATCTAGATAACCGCCAATAACGTTTTCTGATGACCAACTTACAATGTGCTGGCATGTTTTTTTTTTCATAATTTGTGGAGGCCGGATGATAATTTTTCGCCATGTTTTAATAGGCTACCTTTTTCTTATTAAAAATATGGTACAGGTCAAGGTGAATGACATGGGTGTACCATACAAAGTTGTAGAACGGAATGATCAGGACCTAACACACATATAATTGACGTATACATGCTTGCTTACAACATAGTGATGTAGGATACATAGTTGGCAGCCGGAGCGGTACTAATCAAGGTGCGGTCGTGAATATGTTGTGGCAGTCGCAATCACACCACCACACCTGACAGTCGGGTGTTACTTCCCAATATTCACTCATGTCCCGCTAAGGTACCGGGATAGGTGTTGTCCATGTGAAGATGACGACGTTGAACCTCTTCCCTAGCACCCCTATGTAGTGGCACCCACAAAGGCAGGTGAAGTTCTAGCACCGCTGCTTGATCATGTAAGATGCACAGAATACCCGAGTGGCACTGCTACTCTCCGGCGGCCTACCAGTGTGTTGCCCCTGATCTTCTAGCAGCGAGTCTGCCCTCTAACTCCTCGATCCTTGCGTTTAGGAAGTCGATCTTGCCGTGCAGTGTCATGATGTACTTGTTCGCAGCAGCATGGTAAGGATAGTCGAGCCAATAGTTCTAGCCGTAGTCATCAGATGGCTTCCCAGGAAAAGTCTACAAGCCGAAAACGAGGCTTCACTGCTTCAGGACCAACTAGCTGTAACATTCGTATGTACAAAAAGACTGAGAAGGATACTTTCTAGCCAATGAGTACATCGAAAGAACCCACGACCGGTGAAGCCCTCTTGAACTTTGTCAAACCATTGGACGTCTGCATCGTCGCCACAAAAGCACTTGGGCCAGTGCTCATCCTCTAGGCCAGGGCAGAGTTCAACTTATGTTTTAGGAGGAAAAATCGATCCCAGCCGGATCCCGATTTGCCGCGGCAAATCGCGATAAATCGGTCAAAATTTGAATTTTGCAATTTGAATCAAAAGAGATTTGCCGATACCGATTTATCGTGCGAAAAATCGGCAAACCGAGCCGAAACCTCGGCAAATCGAACGATGAGCTCGGCTCGACGGGAAAACGGCAAACCGTTCGATTTAGTCGGCAAATCGAACGGAATTTGCGGAAAATCGCTTGGCCGGTGGGAAAAATTGAGAAAAATGTTTATGGCTCGAAAAATGGTAAAAATTATTTTCAAAAATGAAAATGGTGAGGCATCACTTTTTGTAATTATGTAACATTTAATCAACATTTCAAATTATTAGAAAAATCGCTTTGAAACTTTGTATGGTGCGGAGAAATAGTAAAAATTGATTTAAAATTATGTAAATGGTAGGCATGACTTTTGGTAATTATTTAACCATTAGGCAACATTGGAAATTATGTAAAATGTTAGGAAATGAATTTTTTGAAAATTTCGGCATGACCTTTGCTAAATTCATATGTATTTCATGTATCTATTTGACGAAAACAATTCATTGCATAGATAAATTCATATGTACTCATATGTATGATACGATATGACAAGTTCACAAGTTCAGATGTTCATGACAGTGGAGGAGCAAGGAGCAAGGAGTGACAGTGTTAGCCTAAGAGGGGACTCCAGGAGGGGAAAGGCAACGTGAAGATTAAAGACTCACGGGATAACAGTACAACACTGTATGAACACTGTATGAACAGAGCATGCAATAATACAACGGTATGAACAGTACATTTTTCAATTTTACACGATTTCAAATCAAATTTCCTCATGATTTCAATGTTGTTTTTGATTTTTTTTTCACCATTACCTTCATACAGGTTTATAGATTTTTTGAGATTTTTTTGGGATTTTTTTCAATTTTTAAATTCAAATCAAAAATTTAAATTTAAATCTTGATTTGCCGTTGCCGACTCGCCCCGATAAGTCGATTTGCCGCGGCAAATCGACGATTCGCCGCGGCAAATTGAATCTTAGGCCAGGGTCGTTAACCATGCTGTGATTGTTGATGTAGTGGCTCTTGTCTTCCATGAGGTCGTTAGGCTCGTAGTAGGACTTGTCTTCTACGAGGTTTAGAGGATAGCGCCATTCAGATGGCATCCACGAATTTGGAATAGGACAGCCACTAGACATGTTGGTATGCGGAGCGGATTTTTGCTCTGGTGGTGGGGAGGAAAGGTTTATACCGCAGATGGGTAGGAAGGTAGGATTTATAGCACATATTCATGGGATTTGTAGCGCTAGGTAACAGGTATACAAGTCTGGCTTTACCACAATGATTCCTACAGCGAGAGGTCATGTCACACACGACAGGCCTCACCCAAAGATTCATGTCATATGCCGTCATGTCACACAGGGACCGGCTTTATCAGAGATTCGTGCAGTGAGAGGTCATGTCCTTCGAAGCCTGGCTTTATCAGGGATTCCTTTGCTGAGTGTACACATCAAACAGAGGTAGCCTTTTTTAGAGAATCCTGCGATGAGAGGTCATAGCACGCAGAGGCAGTCTTTCGTAGGGATTCCTCTGTTGAGTGATCATGTGATGTCACACGGAGATAGACTTTTGCAAAGATAGGTCTTATCCATCTTTCCAGCACGTGTCACCATTGTTCTCCTATTTAAGAATTGTTGAGGCCGGTTTGTATTGCAATCCTTTCGCACCAATGACTTCACATAGGTCAGGTCGATTAGGAAGCGAGATTCATCCTCCTTCCGAAGATCTTCCAGTAATGCCAATATCGTATTTCAATAGCCATCCCACAATGCTACTTGATCCAAACTTCTATAGAAAATGTCCCCGTTGCAACCATGGAGTTGACGCAGTGGTGCAAGTATTTTATCGGCCAGTAGAAAGGTTCAGCGGTCGTCGGTTCTACACATGCAAATTGTACGATGTAAATGTGTCGCCATCCTGCTTAACAAAAACACATTACAACAATTTTCAAAACATCACCTAAAAGACATGATTAGTTGAAATACACAATAAACTAAAATGCAAGCATAAATATTATTCATACATACACCAAGTTCATGCATAGTTTAAATACAACCATAGTTCAATTACAACCATTGTTCAGATAAAAGCATAGTTCGAATACATCCATTGCTCAAATACAATCATAGTTCAAATACACGCGTAGTTCAAATTATAAATTCACACGTAGGTGTAGCCTTGTTAACGCTAATTCCACGACCGACGTCCATCTAGGCCTGAACCTAAAGGCGCGTCCTTAGGGGTGGTGCTTCCAGAAGGGCGACTACTTTCCTTAGGGGATTTCTTGTAAGTGTGGCCCTCCATGTTACACGACGAGCATCTCACCTTATGCCGTCCAAGCTATGACTCGTCCATGTCATTCTGGATGCGTCTAAATTGACGATGGCCGAGCTTCTGCTTCATCCTTCACTCATCTAGGACATGGATACATCCATCACCTGGATCATGAGTAAACGACCCATAGATTTCAAGGGAGTATACCTGCGCATTCCATGTGTGGAATATGGCCTCCTTTCTGTAGTAGTTCAACACATATTGGTCGCAGTCCTCTTCGGTGTATGACAAAGCGCAGAGGATGTGTGAGCAAGGCTTGTGCAACAACTGAGGTTTATGACAGGTGCAGAATGCTTCCTATGGGTCCAGGACGCACTCATGGATGATGGGTTGAGTGCGCCTTCTCTTACTTCGCCGATGATTTTCTGCACATCTAACGTTGTATCTTCTATCCGCCACACTTCATGGCTCGACGTTGTGCTTCTCCCCTTTCGCTGCATTAACCTGTAGGTACTCCGTCATCGTGGTGCACCACGATAGGTTAGGGTTGTGTATCGCTACTGATGCCGCCGCTGACCAGTTCATGAAGTACTTGCAAGTGTTATACAAAGTGCCCTCAACTATACCTACCAAAGGAAGCCTTCTGACCCCATGCATGACGTAATTGTATATCTCGACCAAATTAGTAGTCATCATACCATACCGAGCCCCTCCTTTGTTTATCATATAATAACGACCACTTCTTCTTCGGCTTGTTTTCAATCCATTGGCTGAAGCTCTTCACATTTCTTGCGGCCTTCCTCTGTAACTGTGGGTAATCAATTGGCAAGTAAGACAATGCAGGTTCGTTCAACCTGCGTTCCTCCTCCTGGGGTGATCGGTGTGGCGACGGTTTCACAATCATATTCATTAATTGCAATCTGCTTCGTTGTGAATTCTTTCAGGCTCTCCCAAAGCTTGTTAAATTTTCTTTGTTGTTTTTTATTGCACAACCTCTTGAACGTATTCATTGAGTATTGTTCTTGAAATGGCTAAAGAAGTTAGCCCCCATGTGCCTCATGCACCTCCTGCTATGAATATCGTGTCACTGTGCAACACCCCTTACATCAGACAGCTGCAGCTCTTCAATTGCCTTAAGCAACCCAACATGTCGGTCATGTATGATGCAACAGTTTTTTTGTTTCCTTCACCACCTCTCGCTTCAGTCACTCCAAGAACCAGTACCAGCTATCGGTGTTCTTACCCTCTACAAATGCAAGAGCCACCGGAAGAAGCTGGTTGTTAGCATCGCATGCAATAGCTGCCAGGATCTGTCCCTTGTATTTGCCTGTGAGGAATGTCTTGTTAATAGACAGAACATGGCGACAATGCATGAACACCTGCATGTATGGTCCCAATGCCCACATCGCCCTCTCTAACACCATCTTCCCCTTATATTTACCAACAATGGGGCTGGATATGTTAATCTCGTAGAATGTACCAGGGTTCCTCCATTTTATTGCTTCAAGCGGGAAGGGAAGATTGTGGTATGAGTCCTCGTATGTCCCCTACCGCATTTCAATTGCCATACACTTTGCATTCCATGCAGTGTGGTATGGGATCGTGTATTGATATCTATTTTGAATGTGGCAGATGATGGATTTCGGCTTGAATTTTGGGTTGTCAATAATAAGTGCATACATCTCCCAAGCAACAAACCTAGCCATCAAGTTTCTATAAGTCCTCTCTAACCGTTGAATACGACATTTGTGATGCACAACTATGGAGCACTTTCACTGGTCTGTCCACTTTCCCTTGAACACATGGACGCGAAATGGGCAATTCTCCTCCCTCCCACACTTCACATCATACTCCTTCTTGCTGGACTTCACCACCTTGAATTCTCGGTGTAGATCAAGAGACCAGTTCTGCACGCCATCCATTACTGCCTTCTTGGTGGGAAACATTGCTTCTTGCACAATTTCACCATTGAACTCCCATGGTGTGCGATGTGGGTCATGCTCTCGCTGCACGTTCCACTCATAAAGAACTAGCACCATAGCATCATCATCTTCCTCTTCATCCTCATCATGTAGCTCTTCCTACTCTTCCTCTTCGTCCTCACCCTCCAACCCCTGCAAAACTTCTTCAATTACCTCCCCCTCGTCCTGAACATGCCTCGGTACCCTCCGCAAATTCTGGTTCGCTACAGACGATTCAGAATGAACTGTAGTAGACATGCCCTCGTGCCCTTATTCCTCAACCACGAGGGTGCTATCAGGTTCAACATGCTCAGAATCTACTTGTTGGGTCTCAACATCCTAAACAAAAATCTGGACGAGGATAATCAAAGGCCGACCATTGTCCAGAGCGCTTGCAGCTTATGTTCTCCACGACATATCTGACTCTATCGGAACCAACTCAGCGTACTTCCCCTAACTTGCCTAGACAAAGCATATCGATTGGCTAGGATCATTTTCAAACATTCTCACTAACCAATTCACAAGACCGTTGTATGTCTTACTTAACGGGTTATTAACAATTTTTGTAGTGTAAATGAACCCTAACAAGTCTGCCCCAGTGCCCCATATTCACCATAATATATGTGCAACCACAAACGATTTGCCATACCTGCGCATCCATTCAACATTCGAAATCGTTAACTATTTCCTGCATGGTATAAGTTCCTTCTTTTGGGGGTTAAGCATGGCAAAAAACATTCGTAATGTACAATATTCCAAGGTTTCAAATGTATTTATAGTAATTGTTGAGGCACCTAAAGGATTTATATCTACTTATTTGGACATCAAATAGTGATGCACATTATTATTTCCAGTTTTTTCCAAATTCATATTGACATACAAATAAAACCTAAAATTTTTTATGATTTTGCTAGCATTTATGAATTTTTGAACATTTTTTATCATGTCATTTCGTAAATTTGTAATAATTACGTACCATTCACTAGAATTTCTTTAAACAACAAAAGTGGCACGAGGAAATAGTACTAAAAGTAGCACAACAAATATTGCCTACAATATTTTTATTGCTACAAATAATATTGTCTAAAATACTAAATCTATAAAGAAATAGCTACAAATAACCTAAAATAACTTTGTCTACCTATTCTTGCTACAATATCTAAAACCTACCATATACCATAATATTGCTACAATATTTGTGCCTATTGATCTAAATTATGGCTATTATACCATATTTTAGCAAATAAATCAAATATGGACACAAGAAAGTTTTTTTACCTTTCATTTCTTCTCTTCTCTTCTCTTCTCTTCCCCTTCTCCTTCACCTTCTCCTCTCCTCTCCTCTCCTTGGCTCGGCTCGGCTCAGATGAAAGGTTGAAATGAATGAAGGAAGGGGGGCGGCCGGGAGCCCCGGTTATTTATCTACGTTGTTCAGCGGTCGAACGACAGGTCCCTAAGCCGTTAAAATTCCAAACGGCCAGGGACCTGTTGTTCGACCACCGAACGATACGTCCCAGGGCCACTCACGCCACGGTATGCGTCCTGGGGCGGGCAGCGGCGGGGCTCACGTGAGACCTATTGGGTATCCACCCGATAGGTACTTGTCGGGTGGTGGGTACCCAATAGAAACCATTCTTTTAATTTCCTTTTTAGGTATATATTTTTTAAATATGAATTAAAAAGTACAAAATAAAAAAGTCCCTCGTTCGCTAGTGTAGCTGCAGGAAGCAGTGGGCTTCGTTGACTCGGCCAGCCCAGTCTGTATCACATTTTTCTCTAAAGAAAATGAAAGCAGCAGCGGTGGCCATTGAATTGCAAGGAACGGTGGCTTTCAACTAACTATAGGTGACTTCAGGCAGCTGCGAAGTCAGATGATCAGGATCCGGGAGGGAGTCGGGACTCAAGACCAGGGTTTTACTTTTCTTTGGCATGGCGAAAACCGGGGCCCTAACCTGCCCAAAAAAAACGTTCAAATTCAAAATTTGGCTCGAATTTCTCTAGGACCGGTAAACCGGTACCTCCATCGAAAAACTGAACAAAAATAATGAAAACCGATTGAAAAGAGCGAGAAACCGACCGATTTTTAGGATCGAGAACGGTTTCTCCGAAAAAACCGAGCGAGAAAGTTGGTTTACCGACGATCTTTAAAAGATAGGTAACCAACGATTCTCACTGATAAACCACCAGATTCTTTGATAAATCGACGGTTTTGACGATAAACCAATCAGTATTGTGAAAAGGTCACACACGAAATCAAATCAAGTAAAAAATAAGCATGTCATATCGTGTATTTTGCGAATCATGAACATGACATAAAAACACACATAACGGCATTGTAGAATGGCATGAGTGCATTGCAAGACAACAAACAATCAAAAATAATCCAACATACAATGCCACACATTTCACATCTAACAACAGATGTACCATAACGTCACACACAGTCAGAAATAGTCCACCGTAGACCATACATAGTCACAAAAGTTCACATTTAACCCTGCATGAAGTTATAAGGACGAGTGGCACATGCAAGCAAAATAGCATGTTAAGTTACTTGGGAGATAATGAGAACTATTGTGTTAGAGTTGAGTCGAGCATTGCTTGGAATTCCGTAGAGTCTTCGGAAGTTTTGGTATAAGCTTTTGTATCTTGTACTACTTTTCGAATCAATATAATCAAGTTCATCTTATTTCTGATTTGGGCGTTACTTTCTCGTATCTACTTCATACTAGTATGAGTATGCTTTAGATAATTTTAGTGTTCAACTAGTTTAGCTTGAGTGAATTCGATAATCGTAGTTCGCCGGCTCCTCTTTCCAACAGTGACCCATCTCGACGTCTCACTGTTTCGGGAGGTTCTTCCCTTAGGAGCCAGGGAGAATCTTAGCGTTAGTTGCAGACATGGTGTCTGGAATTATCATTAATGTGGTTTGCATCTAGCCCCACGGATTTTTGTGGTAGCCGGTGCTTGGTAACATCATTCTACCGGTCTATATATAGTCTATCACGTTTGGGTTAGGTTTGTAGGGCCGGTAGACTTGGGTTGGTGGCCCCCTTCTCATCCTTTTCCGTGGCCTGTCCATTTCGTCCCCAAGTGACCCATCTCGACGTCTCATTGTTTCGGGAGGTTCTTCCCTTAGGAGTCAGGGAGAATCTTAGCATTAGTTGCAGACGCGAGGTCTAGAATTATCGTTAACTTGGTTTGCATCCAGCCCCACAGGTTGTTGTGGTAGCCGGTGCATGGTAACAACATTCTATCGGTCTCTGTAGTCTATCACGTTCGGGTTAGGTTTGTAGGGCGAGTGGACTTGGGTTGGTGGCCCCCTTCTCATCCTTTTCCGTGGCCTGTCCATTTCGTCCCGAAGTGATCTACGAGAATCGTAGTTATTCTTGCCCGTTCTAGTGGAAGCTAAAGTGATGTACCCTTTTGCTAAGTTGGAAATACATATAAAATTATGAGAAAATTACACTGTTACCCCCCTGAACTTGCGCGAAATCTCACTTGGCCCCCTGAACTTTGGTTTTACTTTTTCGGCCCCTCGAATTTGCAAACATTAGCATTGTTGCCCCCAATCCGTTAGGGCAACAGTTAAGTGATGACGTGGCTGTTAACTGCTTGCGTGTAACGTTAAGTGATGACGTGGCAGCCCACGTGGCGTGCCACGTCACATAAATCAATTAACAAATTCAGAAAATTTTTAAAAAATCAGAAAAATAGAGAAAATCATAAAAAATTAGAATAAATGATAATAAATTCAGAAAAATCATAACAAATCAGGGAAAAAAATTTAGAAAAAAAGAGAAAAATCATAAAAATAGAAAATTCAGAAAAAAATCATAAAAATAGAAAAATCATTAAAAATTTGGAAAAACCATATAATATTAGGAAACAAATTCATAAAATGCGTAAAAATCATTAAAACTTCATCAAACAATAAAAAATGCAGAATAATCATAAAAATTAGAAAAAAGGAAAATAATAAAATATATATAATAATTTAAAATATAGAAAATCATAAAATAGAAAAATCAAAAAATATGGAAAATCATTAAAAATTAAAGAAAAATCATAAAAAATAGAAAATTCATAAAACAAGAAATATCATTAAAAACAGAAAAATCCTACCTGACCTGTCGCACATGTCTACCTCACCTTCACTAGTGCTAGTTGTTCGTTGCTCCCGTTAGGTCGACACAAAGTCCATCACACTGGATAGGTCGGCACCAAGACATTCACAACAATTTTTTATTATTAGGCTTCTCGTCGCGTGTGGGAGCCCTCAAGTCTACGTGAATGCCTTGCTACCGAACTAGCCAGAGCAACGAAAAACCACCACTAGTGAAAGTGAGGTAGACATTTGCGACAAGTCAGGTAGGATTTTTCTGAAACTTTTATAATTTTCCTTTTTTAATGATATTTATGATATTTTCGATTTTTCTATTTTTTTATGTTTTTATGAATTTTCTATTTTTCTATTTTATTTGTTTTTAATGATTTTACCATATTTTTTATGATTTTCTATATTTTAATTATTAAATATTTTTTTATGATTTTCCTATTTTATATTTTTCCTAATTTTTATGTTTTTCTGCAAATTTTTTTATGAATTTTCTAATTTTTATGATTTTTTCTAATTTTTTTCTAAATTTTTATATTTTATAATTTTGTATGATTTTTCTAAATTTTAATGATTTTCTATTTTTTTACTTTTTTCTAATTTTTATTTTTTTTTCTGATTTTATTACGATTTTTCTAATTTTCTATGATTTTTATAAAATTTTTATGAATTTTTTATGTTTTTCCTAAATTTTTATGATTTTTCTGATTTTTTCAAATTTTTCTGTAAGTTTTAATTGATTTATGTGGCATGGCACGCCACGTGGGCTGCCACGTCATCACTTATCGGTACACGCAAGCAGTTAACGACCACGTTAGCGCCACATCATCACTTAACGGTTGCCCTAATGGATTGGGGGCAACGGTGCTGACGTTTGCAAGTTCAAGGGGCCAAAAAAATAAAACCAAAGTTCAGGGGGCCAAGTGATATTTCGCGCAAGTTCAGGGGTAACAGTGTAATTTTCTCTAAAATTATTATAGGAATCTATACTCTTCTCATTGTTCTCCCAGCTCATTAGATTGCTCCTAGATTTTATTTGGAATCCCTACGTCACTGTTATCATATTTTATGATACTTTATCTTAACCCCTTGTTGACACCCAAAAATGGCATGAAAAGGCCTATGGTTTTGCTAACCGGTTTATCGGCGAAAGTCATTTTCAAGATGCGTTGTTTGATTAATCGGCTCTTGGATTGGCTTTATATATATATATACACACGACAAAAATTATTGGCCGATCATACCATGCATACAAATCAGGAAGGCATGCACGTGGAGATCAGAAGAAAACAAAGAGTTATGATCGGTTTAAGTATATTTAGCATGCACATATATTGATATCAAGTCAAGAGGAGATCATGGTGGAGATCAACTCAAGAAGAGATAAGCTCACGCCAGGATCAAGGAATCCTCCAGAAACTTCACGTCGGCTGCATATCAATAAATAAATATTATTATTAGTTTGTCCACTCGGTTTGCATCGAGTCCGTGTCTTGCACGATAAGTTAGATAATTTAGGAAAATAAAGATAGAGTTTGTTACATTCGTGTCTACTAGTATAAATAGGTGCCATAGTGGATCGTGTAAAATCCCAATCAATCTATCAATACAATCTACTATTTCATCTACCTTTTACCCTTGTGCTATGAATCTGATCGATCGGTTCGTATCGGTATTCAAAGTACATGCTGGCGTCTACTGTCTCGATTAAGTTCGATCTTCTCGCCGTTGACTCCATCAGTGGGGACTGTCTCGGTCAGTCCGATCTTCCTGCTGTCGGCATCGGAATACTATCTCTCAGCGGTATTTCTGCGCATCACTGTCTGCCGAAGGAGTTAGGTTCCATCCCGTTTATCGGCTTTACGTCTAGTTAAGCTTATCATCGGTTTATCTTGCATCATCAGCTTTTCGTCATATCGTTTGGCCGATGGTTGTTTCGTCCACCTTGCCGATTGCTAGATCAAATCAGCTAGCACGCCTACACAAAGCCTGATTCCGGAAACCGGTGTAGTTGGTGACGAGACGACATTTTTCGTCATCAACACCCCCATTAAGTTAGCCGGTATTCGTCAACCAGAATGTCATTAGTTTGTTGGTATCTTTTATCCACGCCTTGCTTCCTAGAGGAAAAATACGATACTCTGGAATAATCCCGAGTGAAATGCTACAAGTGTGCGCTTGTGGATTATTGACAAAATACTCTATAGGCTTAAGAATAGCTAGCAGGCGGTGAGCTTGGCAAGGCGAGATGACGTAACGGTAGCATGGCGGTGAGCTCTAGGTGGCATGATGAGAGTAGGGTGGTGGTTGTTGGCAGTCCTTAGCGTAACAAAAAATAATCTGCAAGCTCACATAGGAGTATTCAAGAGTATCTGTGACAATCCAAAATTTTGCATAAAAATTTTCCGCGAAAATTTCATGAGCACCTCCCAGGTTAATATCCTTACCCTCAAGCTTATCCAAAATACCTAAATTACCCTTTTGGAATTTTCTAAAAATAAGAAAGAAAATGATTTTTAAAGGAACCTCAAAATTTCCCAAGAAACATATGTGATTTTATGCCTCTAGAAAATTCTTTGTATTTTTTGGACCCATGGAAATTTTCCTCACATTATTCTGATTTTCCACAATTTTCTGGAATTTTTACAAGCTCTCTGGAATTAAAAATGCATTGAAAAATAGTTTTCTAAAAAACCCGGCGGGAAAAAACCCTCCAGAGCCACGTGTCAGTCCCTCGCCGCGCGTTCCACTCACCGACCACTGGGACCCGCCTGTCAGCCGCTGACCGACGCCCAGATCACATGCATGCCCCGTCGCTTGCCATAAGTGGCAACGGCCAGTTGCCCGTGCTCCACGTCATTGCATTCGACGGCTACGACTTATTTCATCCTCTCGTCGTCACCGCCTTGCTCTGCTTCGCTGGCGCCGCCGTCTTCGCCATGATCTTCGCCGGAGCAGGGATAAACTCGCATCGTATTTTTAATCAAGATTTGTTCGCGCTGATCCGACCAGGAGCTTTCTCGAGATTTGCGCTACTCATGAGCCCCCGTGGCGCGGTCGAAAACATCCCCGCTGGCCCAATCCGCCGCCGCCACGTTCTCTGCTCCAAGTGCCGCCGCCGTGGCCTTGTTGTTGACTCCGTCGACCATATCCAAGCTCCGTCGAGTGGATCAACTCGCCAGTCAGTGCATCGCCCTTCTGTTGCTCACCGTGAGACAGCATGGCCGGATAAGCATCGCCGCAGTACAAAAATCCCCGGCGAGCTCATCCGCTCGGGGTGAATCGCAATGGATTCACATCCCCAAGAGTCTAAAGGATGTCCGGAGGCTTAATGGATGCATGGTGGCACTCGGTCGATTCATCTCCCGCCTTGGGGAGAGAGGGTCGCCCTTCTTCAAGCTCTTGAAGAAGCAAGACAAGTTCGAATGGACTCCGGAAGCTCAACTTGCTTTTGAGGACCTCAAAAAATTCCTCATTATGCCTCCTGTTTTGGCATCTCCCATGCTGCAGGAACCCTTCTATTATACATTGCGGCCACGGCTCATGTGGTCAGCGCCGCAGTGGTAGTGGAACGAGAAGAAGAGGGACGCGTACAAAAGATACAATGCCCGGTCTACTTCGTTAGCGAAGTATTAGGTGAATCCAAGGTACGCAACCCACAGGTGCAGAAGCTTTTGTATGCAGTTCTTATTGCATCACGCAAGCTGAAGCATTATTTTCAAGAATATCCTATTTCGGTGGTCACATCTTTCCCTCTTAGAGATATTCTTCAAAATAGGGAGGCCACCGGGAGGATCTCCAAATGGGCAGTCGAATTGGGAGCTTTTGAGCTTTCGTTTCGGCCACGCACCGCTATCAAGTCACAAGTACTCGCCGACTTTGTCGCCGAGTGGACAGAGATGCAGGCACCCCCTGTCACTGAGGAGATCGAATATTGAACGATGTACTTTGACGGATCCCTCAGGCGGCAGGGCGCGGGGGCTGGCATCGTGCTTATCTCACCAGGAGGAGAACGCTTGAGGTACGTTCTTCAAATTCATTTTCCGGCTTCCAACAACGTGGCTGAGTACGAAGCTCTCATCTACGGGCTCCGCATCGCCATATCACTCGGTATCCGACGGATGGTGGTTTGAGGAGACTCTCAGCTCGTGGTAAGCCAAGTACAGAAGGACTGGTCGTGCGTCAATGATAGCATGGCATCTTATTGTCAAGTGGTGCGGAAGCTAGAAGAAAAGTTTGATGGCCTTGAACTCATCCATATCTTGCGGCGAGATAATGAAGCAGCGGATGAGCTCGCTAACATGGGTTTCAGTCGGGCTCCAGTCCTGGCTGGCATATTTTTGCAAGAGCTTCATTCCCCTTCGATCGCCCCACGCGAACAATTAACCCAGTCGGAGGAGTCCCAACCGGAGTCGACGGTCATGGCAGTTGACTCGGATTGGACGACCCCGTTTCTTGATTATTTACAAGATAGAAAGCTCCCCGACGACCTCGCACAGGCCGAGCAAATCCAGCGTCGAAGTAAACCTTATGTTGTAGCTGACGCCGTGCTTTATCGGAAAAGCGTGTCGGGCATATTGCAACGCTGCATACCAGAACAAGAGGGAAAGGCGCTGCTACAGAAAATTTACTCGGGTATGTGTGGTCATCATGCCGCTTCCAACACATTGGTTGGGAAAGCTTATCGCCAAGGCTTTTTTTGGCCAACCGCCGTCACAGACGCCAAGGACATTGTCCGCAAGTGTGAGGGTTGTCAATTCTTCGCCCGGCAGATACACGTGCCGGCTCAGGAGTTGCAGACAATCCCAATCACCTGGTCTTTTGCCGTCTAGGGGCTTGACATAGTTGGACCCCTTAAGAAAGCACCAGGTGGTTTTGACCATATCTTCGTCGCCATCGACAAGTTCACCAAGTGGATTGAAGCCAAGCCGATGGCCAAGGTCACGGCTGCCAAGGCCACCGAATTCTTTCAGGAGATTGTCGGGCGCTTTGGCGTATCGAATCGTATCATCACCGACAACGGCGCTCAGTTCTGGAGTGGAGAATTTCAAGATTGGTGCGATGATGTGGGAATTAAGATCTGCTTTGCCTCCGTGGCCCATCCACGGAGCAATGGACAGGTCGAACGTGCTAACGGCATGCTTCTGCAAGGAGTCAAGGCACGAATCTTTGATCGGCTCAAGCCATACACTGTGAAGTAGATTTACATTTAAGGAGTGCTCAATCACCTCCCTCGGGACTCCCGACATGTCGGATGGCTTCCAAGCAAAGATGTCCTGATTTGCTCGGAGGAAGGTGATGAGCGCGCCTTCCTATTTCGGATCGAGCCCTGTCCCAATCAAGGTCATCTTGTCCGGATCAGACGGGTCGAGGGGGATCTTCTTAACGCCTTCATCAGGCCTCAGGCCCGACTTAGACTGTTTCTTCGCGGGCACCTCGCCTTCATCCTGAATTGCTGCAGTAGCTGCTCGAATATTGACCAACTCGGCCGCGGCATCTAGAGACTGGGCAAGGTCGCAATTCTCTCGGTCGAGGAGACAAGAGAATCTGACGTCACCACAGACTATGATAACACCGTGAGGCCCCGGCATCTTCATCGCTAGGTACGTGTAATGCGGCACGGCCATGAACTTGGCAATGCCAGGCCGTCCCAAGATAGCATGGTATGCCGTCTCGAAATCGGCCACCTCGAAGTTGAGGCTTTCTGTCCGAAAGTTGTCTCTCGTACCAAAAGTGGCAGGCAAAGAGACATGCCTGATTGGCACGGAAGACGTCCCTGGGATGATTCCATGGAAGGGAGCATAAGTCTTCTGGAGCGCCGACCGGGGTATGCCCATCTCATCAAAGGTCTTAGCGAAAAGGATGTTGAGTCCACTCCCACCATCGACCAAGACTTTGCGAAGCCGCACGCCCTGAACGACCGGGTCCACGACCAACGGGAATCGCCCCGGACACGGTATGTGCACCGGGTGATCCGAGCGATCGAACTTAATCGGCACATCGGACCACCGTAGGTATTGGGGGGTCACCGGAACCACTGCATTGATGTCCCGATTAGTGAGCTTCAGCTTGTGCTTAGACTCATATGCATCCGATCCCCCATAGATGTAGTTGAGCTCACGCTGAGTCTCTTGATATGTATTCCCCTGAGGAGGGTCGCGCTTATCGCCATCCTTGTTGTCGTCCTTTGCAGGGGTGTTGTTGTGCTCCTGCGCGAACCTCTTCAGAAGGGTACAATCTTTCGCCGCATGCTTTCCGTGGGGATGGATGAAAGGACACGTCGAATCCATGATTTTGTTGTAATCATTCGGGCGCGGCGGTCGCTGCCGAGCCCGATTAGTGGCAGCTACCATCTATGCCCCTTTGCGCTTCTTATCCTTGGGCTTGGACGATTCGGCGTTGTCTTTTTTGTTGTTCGACTTGGGCCGATCTTCCTGTCGCTCGGCTAGGGCGTCTGAGGCGGTAGCATAACGATCCGCCAAGGCAAACAACTCCTTAATGGTAGTCGGCTGCTTCCGCGACATCTTCTTGATCAAGTCGAGATCACGGACCCCCTTCTGGAAGGCCGCGACGACGACTACCTCGGATACGTCTCGGACAGTATTCTTCGTCTTCGTAAACTGCCGAATAAAATCCCACAGAGATTCGTCCTTCCTCTGATGAAGTTGATACAGATCCTGTTGGGTTCCAGGCTTCTCGTAAGTGCCTTGGAAGTTGGCGATAAACTGATCGCATAGATGTCCCCATGAGTCAATCGAACCCTCTGGAAGTCCTGCGAGCCAGTTCTGTGCTACCGGGGTCAACATGACTGGCAAATAATTCGCCATCACATTGTAGTCTCCCCCCGCAGCTTTGATTGCAAGAGAGTAAATCTGCAACCAAATTTCTAGGTCTCTCTCCCCATCGAATTTTACTATGCCCTTCGGGTTAAAACCCTCAGGCCAGTTAACCTGACGAAGTCGATGAGTGAAGGCACGGATGCCATCAATAACTCCTTCACGCGACGGCGTCCTCCGCGGCGAATTTCGACGCGGGGGAGACCAACGCGGTGGTGTCCTTCACGGTGGTGTACGGCGCTCCTCCACTCGGCGATCCATGCGATTGTTGCGCGGCGCGTCTCTGTCGTCTCAACGGTTGATAGGGCCGATGCCGAAGCGTTCTCGGTCGTCCTCTCGGTGACGCCGATCATCATCTTCCCGCTGCCGACACCTTGCGTTGATGTCTTGGCGAAGGTCGCGGTTGATGATCTGTCGGGCATCCTGCCCGCGCGCAAGTATGTTGCGGCTCCGATGACTACGGCTTGATGCAGTCTGGCTGTTCATCTTGAGAGTCTCGGTGGGTTCTTGTCGTGCGCCCTGGATTGCCGCCGCCGTCACCATGGCCTTTACCTGGGCCACGATCGGCGTTGCGGGATTGCCCTCCCCAAGGAGGTGATCGATGTTATCCAAAAGCGCTTTGGACGCCACCATATTCTGCTGCGGTGTTTGGAAGACGTTTTGATCTCCTATACGCACCTGAAGTAGTTCTTCGTGAACCTCGCGCCCGCGAGCACGCAAGGCCCTGGTGCGATCTTCTTCGGCCTCCCGACGAAGCCGCTCAGCCTCGACCTCGCGTTGAAATTGCTCGGCCTCAGCTTCGCGACGAGCTTGATCAGCTTCTGCCTCGCGATGAAGTCTCCCTCTGGATATCAGATTGTGAACATTGTCCCTCCAGTACATAGACTCCACGGAAGTCGGGACAACTAGCTATACTCTCCTCTGATTTGGAATTCGAGTTAGAAAGGCATAATCGATCCTGTGACTCGGGATCTGGATGTTCTGTTGTGGTTCCAATGAAGACTTCGACTTCTCGTGGTGAATACACGATTGGGTTTTGCTTCAATTTGGCTTGGGGAGATTGACGCCCTATACCTAACCTTTGATACAAGGCCGCCGAGTTCTCCAAGCCGAATGGAAGTGGTGCCGCCAAACCAGGGGCAGCTGTATTGACAGAGGTTATCCCCGAGTGACTACTCGTAAATCCCTGCTCTGCTTGGTTATCTGGATACCCTCCGGTACCTTTCTTAAGTCCGATCTCAAGACAACGACGTGCCTCCCGGAGGTAAGCAATGGCCAGGTTGTCCAGACCTAATGGAAATTGCAAAGGAGACGTGCCCAGAGGCCTCCCAGACCGAATTAGATTCCGACTCAGATCCGAAAGAATTCTGCCAACTTCAAAGTCGGCGATTCGTAAGGTAGAATCCGAAGAGGATTCCTCACGGAATTGACCGCCGACCGAGTTCGATTCAGATCCAGACTGAAGCATACGTCCGAATCCAAACGGAAGCCCGGCCAAGGACCAATCAGGCTCTTCGTTAGACGAAGCCTCTCCCAGATCAGAGTTCGAAAGGGGCAACTTCGCGTAGTAGGCTTCGTCCGGAGTGGCACACATCCGCCCGCGGTAGTTTGTAGATCGAACATGATCTGGCTTGCATAGGGTGAGCTCTCCGAATTGCCCAGCCATAAAGCCCAGATCGCCGAAGACGAAACCTTGACTCGGGGCGAAGGTGAAGACGATCCCGCCGATTGAAGCCATCAAGATCGATCTGTAGTTCGCGCCTCTCCCTACCTGGCGCGCCAACTGTCGACAATTGTGTCGGCAAATATTTTATGGGGCTATGCACGAGACCGAAACCCGATGGTAACACAGGAGACAGATTTATACAGGTTCAGGCCCTCGAGATGAGGTAATACCCTACTCCTGTGTTCGTGGATTGTATTATGGTGTGAGATATCCTCCTAGGATGAAGTGAGATTGAGATATGATTCTCCCTCTCGTATCCTCTGGTTTTTTTAACTAGGGGTCCCTGTCGCCCTTTATATATGGGAGGGGGGCAGGTTTACAGATCGGAACCCTACACGGAAGAGATTACAACCGGAAGGCTTATCCCTTCCCTTTCTTGCCGGACAAACTGGTAGTCGGATCCGAACTCAAATACTTGCTTGACAAGCCGGGGCCTTCCGTGGGAGGCCCTCCTTCTAGATGCTTGGCGCAGTCCAGCCCATTGGGTGGCCCGCTTATTCATCCTTCCGTGGGGACCTGGGGCCCTGTTGACGCGAAAAGTTGACTCTTCACGCACACACTATGCGGAAGCGTCAAGTCGGGGCTTGCGTCGCAACCAGGAACCAAACGTGCCAGTCAATTTGACCTCTGAATTGACAAGGGAAATCATCACGACTTGGCCCTAATCGGCTTTTTTCTAGTAGCCAGATCAGGTTTACACACATCGGTTTCAAGACAGTCGATGGTGGAAATTTATCGCTTAATTTCCGATAGAGCAATCGTAATAAACTAAATCAATAAATCTATCTTTTGGTATTTTTATATTGGAAAACCAGTTTCAAATCCTTAAATAGATCTATCGGTTTAATCACGAAATTGGCCTAAATAGATGGGTCAAGCCCGCATAAAGATTCAGATCTATAACGCGATGTAGACTAATAAATCGATCTAAGTAGTAGGAACTAGCAAAACAACGTCAATCGAAAAATATGTTAATCATACTATCCTAAAAACGAACATATGGGAGATCGATAGGATCGAGACAGTCTCATATATTAGATTCGAGAAAAGCATGCAAACATAATCAACAACCGACATTGCTAGATAAATATTACATAAACCGGTGAATACTTTATTCATGTCAATTTCCAAACAAGTACATATAAGATCGATTAAATCGAGCAGGTCATATGCATCAAGAAAGAGAATACACGAGAACAAAGTGTTTCATCGGTTAACACCATGAGGATACATGCATGATGCATATCGAATAACTCGAGACAGTGCAAACATGCGTCCATGCTAAGGATCGGTAAACCGAGATAGCCTAACATGCTTTGTATACATGAGGTTGTAACAATGCAGCCATGCGTACGAGAACAGGTAAGAGAATCGATTACATCGAGATAGCCCTACCTGCGGGTTGAAATCCTCTCGACGAGGTCGATCGGGTTCAAAGGTGTAGTGTTTGTGTATTGTGTAATGTCTATCCCTGTCGATCAGGTCGCTATTTATACTAACGCCTAAACCGCAAGATCGACTCCGACTCGACGTTATCTAATCTGTCTATAGAACGACCCGATAAACTTCCTTAACACTCGGATGCAATCCCGATTTGCTTTGATATCTTTCCATAATATCCGGAATACGAGATCCTGTGCCGATTTCGATTCCGCATCGAACTTGATCCTGTGCCGATTTCACCCTTGGTCAACGAGGCCCACAACGTTGATGAGGCTCAGCGTCTTAATAATGACGGCCCATATTTATCCGATCCACCTGCCAAATTTGGGTGTCAATATATGCCCCTAAGTTTGGCGATGTGAGACTCGCATCGGCAAACTTCTTTCGAATCGGCTCTTCCAAAGATGATGCTTCACCTCCCGAAACCATGGAAATCAGCAACATAAATGACAATCCACTTCTCAAGTGCATGTCTCGCTGACCGTGCACCTGTTAACCGAAGGGTCGTGCATTAATTCACACTATTCCCCGTATGCAGCTAAACTCGAGCCCCCTAAGATACTCGGCCTATAAAAGAATCCGATAGCGTTCTATTCTCCATCCCTTTCCTTCGTCATCTTCTCCTTCGAGAACTTTTTCTCCAATGGCCTCCAACAACCACGAAGCTTCTTCCAGCCATGGCCCCTACGTACCTCCTCCTGAGGTTTTAGCAGTAGCGGCGGCAATGGAAGCAGAGAAAAGGCTCCGGTACGAGGAGCAACTGCGATTAGATAGTGCAGCAGCGGCGTCCCTCGAACGCGCGTGGGCGGCCGAAGTGTCGCAGGCGAAGAGAAGGAGCAAGCCGCCACCGACAAGGCCATTGTGTCGGCGATCCACGAGATGGACGCTCTGGCCTATCTCGAAGAGGGAGCCGACGGTTACCGCGTAAGCTCGAGGATGGTGCGCGGACCACGATCTGACGGAGATGGAGTTCGAAGCGCAACACGCCGACGATCCCATCTTTCGAGCCATCGATATTTCCGACGACGAAGTCGATGCCCCAAGCACCCCAAGCGCTCCGGGATCCAGGCGCAGCAGCCAAGATTAGGATAGAGTAGAATAGAGCCGAAGAAATCGGCTTTTCCTTATAAATCTTTTCTTACTTCTCTTTGTAAAGAAGAATCGGTATATAATCCGATTCAAACTATGGTCAGAATATACTAATGCTTCGATTTTAATGGCAGTCTGGGTAGCAATAACCTCATTTATCCAATCGGGTTTTCTTCATTCTGATTCCTTAGAAGTTCCTTTATCTACGATTCCCCACCGCTTCTTCCCATGCCCAAAATGCGGACACGATCTTTTCAATGGCGGGAACATCCAAACAAACATTTTGCAAAAAGCGGCAAAACCCTAATTCTCCAATTATAAATAGGTCATCATCCCCACGCCACTTGCACGCTTCCTCTGTGCTCCAACCTCCTGCATCGGAATTCAGGATTTCCAGGTTTTCGCAAGTGCTCAGCTTCTCCTCCACCTCAGCTTTCAAGTTTCAATCGGCAGTCAAGTCTCAGGTACTGATTCGTTTCTCAGATGCCGATTCTATTTATGGTCTGGGCCCGATAGGAGAGGATGACGCATCGGCTTTCATAAGTCAATCGGTAGCTAGGATGCCGATGTTCGCAAACCGTTTAAAGATGACTAGTTGGAAATCAGCTTTCCGATGCTGGCCGAACCCAATAGACGGATATAAGACTTGGTTACTCCGGGTATATAGGCAGAAAAAAGACCAATGGGACTACCTGGGAGTAACCGATGCCATCCTTCTTTCTCTAAATCCGATCCCCATAGATGAACCCTTCATGGCAGTGACGGCGTACTTCTGGTGCGATACCGCCAAGGCCTTCCTCTTTCCGAATGGCCCGATTGGTCCCACCCTTCTGGATATCGCCATGTTAACTGGTCTCAGTCCAGATGGCGAGATGAGATCGGCCTTCGACCTTTCCACCAGCAAGAAACTAGCTTCAGAGAGGGGTGGCTGGAAAGGCTATATCAAGACTCATCGGAAAAAGGGCGACGTTGACGACGTAGAGCATGCCGCTTTCCTCAACATGTGGCTGGATCGGTATTTCTTTTGTGGGCAGTTTCTAGCTCCCAGCAAGATCTACCAAGGAATCGCAGAAGCCCTTGCCGCTGGAGAACATCTTGCTCTGGGCAAATATCTTCTAGGAGCCGCTTATCGGTTAATGCATGAGATTAGAGAAAATCTCTGTACTGCCAAAACCGAGTACTCAGTTGGCAACATCGGAGGCCCCTTTTGGTTTATCGGAATGTTCCTAAAGCTCCATGTCCGGAATTCTATAGAGGATCTTGATTTTGATATGGAGTTTCCGAATGAAGATGCGGAATCCGATGACACCTTACGTCCATGCAGGTCTTTTGGAGAGATGTTGTCAGTAAATTGTTATAGAAGACGTCTGAATTATGAGGACTTCAACATCTGTCTAGCGAATTTCTTCACCTGGCAAGAATCGGGATATGAACCGGCGCATTTCAATCCATATTCTAATTCCCAGAGATATTCAACCCCATCCTTTTTCAGACTCTCTCCTATTCTATCTGGGGATTCGTTAATCTCCTTCAAAGAATTCATCTCTCCAGCCATCTTCTTCGCAATCCTGAGTACCAGGGCGCACATCAAAAAACCTTCCTATGAATTCTACCACCCAGCAGTTTACGCCCGCCAGTTTGGACTTATCCAGCAAATTCCCGACTTCTTCATATACCGGCACTTGGACGCACAGACGAACTAGACCCGAATCGGCATCGCCATCTTGACCGCCGCTTATACCGAAGTTTGAAATGCCGATTGCCGTCAAGGTCTCCTCGGCGACCTCTGAAAACTTCGCCTTGGTGGAATACCGTGGTTAAGAACATTTACACCACCGGAGAGGAGGCGATCGAATCGGCCACGGTTCATAGGTAGCAAGAACGAATTCAAACCAAACTGGCCAAGCATCGTCGGCATTGCTGAGCCTTCTTCTTCAGAGTCGGGGAATCCAAGTGGAAAAGGAAACTCGTCCGATGATGACAGCGATAATTCCGACTCTTCTCATGGCGCCGAAGATGATGATAACGATAAGGACATCGATGACGACGAGAATAGTGAGCGATCACGGACGCAATATTTCACTTCCTCTTCTACCGAGGTCACTAACTGCCCGCGTGCGTCCACCGATTTTGCATCATCACGCTTTCCTAATCACTAACTCCTTTGTCTTCTATTCATTCAGGGTAACAAGCGTCCGGCGTCCAAGTTGGTAGGGGACGAAGCCGGCAAGCTTTTTGCTACGAGCAAGTCTACATCGGCCTTCGCTCAGGGATCGGCTTCCCCCCAGCCGAAGAAGAAAGGTACAATAAGATGTCTTGGTAGCCTGGCTAAATCCCGATATTTATCAACCTTTTCTTGCAGCAAAAATCGACGGGTCGCCATCGCCAAAAGAAGAAGAAATTGGCATACTGGCGAAGCCGCAAAGGTCGCCCTTCCCTAGCAATCGAATCGATTGGCGACACCGTAAGACCTTTCGACTCCTTCCGTAGGAATGCCCATCTTATCGTTGATTTCCATCTTATCGGAATTTTCCTGCAGGCCGCAACCCTTGAGAATTTAGATGAAGGGAATGCCCCTGCTCCTCCCACAGCTTCACAAGCTCCACCAGCTTTCGACCCCAAGGAGGTAATCGAAATTTCTCCGTTTTTAATGGAAATCTTCCGTTTTTCGATTCCTCAATAAAATCTTTTTCTTTTAGTATATGCTCCAGCCGCGGGGCCCAGCTCAAGTGACAACCGTTTCTACCCAGGTGTTCACTTACGGCAAGAAAGACGATGAGTTGGATTTCGATCCGGCCAGTCTGGTTTGTCTCGATGATGATGACGACTTGGACATCGACATCTTGTCCAATTCTCCGATTTTGTCCTCTCCAAAGATGGCTCAACCGTCCGCCCCTGATATTGCCGAATCATCGCGGCTTAATCGGCTTTCTGCCGATACCATCAGGAAGCTCAAACAGTGTGGAGCCGATGAGCCAAGAAAATGAAGTCTTGGAAAATTTCGAGGTGCCCGCGACATCATCGGCGAGATCGGAGAAACTCGCTCAAGATGTTGCAACGGCAATGGCAAAACTGATGTCCCTTCGTGGAAAGAAGTTCGATTTGTCTGACGCTCTCGACCGAATCCGTCGAAGGGAAGAGCGGAAAAACGCCGAAGATGATGTGAAAGCTTTTGTCCAAGACGCCAACTCCCAGAACGAGAAACTCCAGGCTCTGAAGATGAAAGCAGGCACGTCAAAATCCCATGTTGTTCGGGCCGTGGCGAGGGTAAAAGATCTGGAACAGCAACTGGAAAACGCTAAGAAAGCCGCAGCAGAAGCCCGCTCCGCACTGGAAGAAAGCCGATCTGCCTTCAATAAACAGCTCCTGATCATAAAGGAATGCGCGGAAAAGGTAAAGGAGGCGAAGGCGAAACTTCCAGAAGTGCCCTGATCGGACCATGAAGGCGCTGCTATCGTCAACGCTATCCGAGGCACTTTATCAGAGGCCGCCGCCCTTATCTTCCTGGATTGTGACTGACTGGCCTGCGCGCCAAGTTTAAACTTTTGTCGATTGACGTGAATCGGTAGATGTACCGATCGGCAAACTCATGTCTTCTCGCCTCACTGTTGTAATAACTGAGCCCGGTGATTCTTGTGGTAATTTTAAGTTATTTCCATGCATGTTCGATTTGCCACAATCCTTGTGTTATCGAACTAGCCACGATCCAAATGAATCGGCTCCCAAAGAATGAACTCAAGGCGACTAGTTCTTGTCGGCTTTCTTTCTATAGGCAATTCTCCCGGAATCGGCTTTCTTCCTATAGGCGATTCTCCTAGAATCGGCTTTTGGAAAATGTTATGTTTTAGGCCCCAATCCACATGCTAGGATAATACATCTTTAGGTACCTTGCGTTGATTTCTTTACCGAAAACCTGTCCCTCGATCGTTTCTAAAATGTAGGCATTGCCTGTAACAACTCGATTGATCTTGAAAGGCCCTTCCCAATTTGGAGACCATTTACCATACTTGGGATCCTTCGAACCAATCGGTAGAAACGTTTTCCACACCAGCTCTCCTATTTCAAAAGTTTTCGGCACCACCTTCTTATTATATGCCCTGGCGACCCTCTGCTTATCTCGTTCGATATTTTCCAAAGCTTTCAAGCGGATAGCCACCATATCATCCAATTTGTCTACCATTAAACTTTTATAACAGTCGGTCTCTATACGGTTTTGCTCTTCTATCCTCGTAGATCCGATGATTACTTCGATCGGTAAAACAGCCTCCTGTCCATAGACCAACTCAAAAGGCGATACTTTGGTGGCACCATGCTTAGCAATCCGACAAGCCCATAATGCATCCAGCAGAGTATTATGCCAATCTCTCGGCCTCTCATTGATCTTCCTCTTAATTAGCTTTATAACTCCTTTGTTAGAGGATTCTGCTTGGCCGTTTGCTTGGGCATAATAAGGTGATGAATTGATCGTTGTGATCCCCAAGCTCCGAGCATAATCCTGAAATGCCTCTGACATAAATACCGATCCTTGATCGGTAGTGATCGTTTGAGGAATCCCAAATCGGCAAATTATATGTTCTTTAATAAAATCAATGGCTTCGGTAGTAGTCACTTTCTTGAATGGCACCGCTTCAACCCACTTGGTGAAGTAATCTGTTGCTACCAACACATACCGATGCCCCTTGGATGAAGAGGGAAAGATTTCTCCTATCATGTCAATTCCCCATCCGCGGAATGGCCACCGCTTAACAATCGGATGTAAGATCGATGGTGCATCTTGAACATTTCCAAATTTCGCAATCCACGCAACCTTTGTAATATTTGAAGCAATCTTCAACCATAAATCGCCGAAATAACCCGATAGTTTCAACATCCACTTCATCTTTTGAGCCGGTTGATGTGTTCCACAAATTCCTTCATGAACTTCTCCGATTGCAACTTTGGCATCCTCTTCATTCAAACATTTGAGTAGCAGCCCATCGAAACTCCGAAAGTATAACTTATCACTGATCAGCACATACCTTTGAGCCCTTCTTTTAAGTTTTCTGTCGGCTTTCCCTTGAGGATTATTCAAATAGCTGATAATCTCAGCCTGCCACCCTATTAGAGGAGAATTTTGATAGGGTACGATTTCCAATTCCATGATCGGCATTTTATAACTCGACGCTTCTCGAGCCAAATCGTTGGTTTCACAATTTTGTTCCTTGAGCGTCAATTGTAAACATAGTGAAACACTTAACCAATCCCGCGGCCTTTTCCAAGTATTCTTGAAGCAAATCACTTCGGCACTCGAATTTGCCGATCATCTGGAAAACCACTAGTTGCGAATCTCCGTAAACTTCAACTGCCATAGCCCTAGCCTGAATTAACCACTCCAACCCTTGAATCAAAGCTTCGTATTCCACTTGGTTATTAGTTAACCCAGAATTCACGGTGACGCTGAAACAATAAGGCACTCCTCCAGGGGACACTATGAAGAGACCAATTCCACATCCTTCTTCACAAACCGATCCATCGAAGTACATAACCCATGTCATCAAGGCCAACAGGTTAACATCATGATGATGCGTGATGAAATCGGCCAACACCTGCCCCTTGACAGCTTTCGGAGGTTCGTAGGTCAAGTCAAACTCGATGAGAGTATATGCCCACTTTTCGAGCCTCCCCCTGATAATCGGGGCACTAAGCATATACTTGACTATATCGGTTTGACAAATCACCTTGCATTCAGCACCCAACAGATAATGCCTCAATTTAGTGCAAGCAAAGTATAGACAAAGGCAGAATTTCTCCACACCGGTGTATCGAGTTTCTGGATCCAACAACTTCCGGCTCAGATAAAAAATTGCATGTTCCTTTCCATCGACTTCTTGAACCAGACTGCCCTATCGTTTTCTCGCATAATCGATAGGTAAAGTTTAAAGGGCAAGTCCTCTCTTAGGCGACCAGACAGTGGGTTAACCAAATATTGCTTGATATCATCGAAGGCCCTCTGCTGTTCTGGTCCCCAAACAAACTTATCGGCATCCTTCAACTTGAGTAACGGAGAAAAAGGAATAATTCTTTCCGATAAGTTGAAGATGAATCTTCTCAAGTAATTGATTTTGCCGATTAATTCTTGAAGGCGAACCTTAGAGTTTGGAGGCTTAGTGTTCATAATGGCCTTCACTCTATGAGGATGAACTTCAATTCCTCTCTCATGCACCATGTATCCCAAAAACTTCCCAGCCGATGCTCCAAAAGCACACTTCTTCGGATTCATTTTCATTCCGTACTTCCGAAACCGATCTAATACGGTCACGATATCGGCCAGGTGTTATTCTTCCTCTTGAGACTTGATCACCACGTCATCAATATATATTTCAACCAACTTACCGATCAAATCATGGCAAATCAAATTCATCCCCCTTTGATATGTCGCCCCAGCACTTATTAGTCCAAAAGTCATAACCACCCATTCAAATAACCCGATAGCGCCGGGGCATCTGAACGCGGTTTTGTTTACATCCTGTTCGGCCATAAAGATCTGATTATACCCAGCATTGCCATCCGAAAAACTGATAATCCTATTGCCCGAAGATGCATCGATAAGTCTATCAGCAATCGGCATCGGATATTCATCTTTGTAAGTTGCTCTATTTAGGTCGCGGAAGTCAATCCATACCCTGATTTTATCAGAATCTTTCTTTCCTACTGGTACAATGTTGGAAATCCACTCAGCGTATTTACATGGCCGAATAAATTTTGCATCTAATAGCCTCTGAATCTCGGCCTTGACTTGGTCATAAACTTTCCAGCTGATCTTTCTTGGAGCTTGCTTTACCGGCCGAAACCCAGGTTTCATCTTGATCTTGTGCTCAACCACCGATCGGCTCAAACCAGGCATTTCGTGGTACTCCCAAGCGAAACAATCGACTCGATCCTTGAGAATTTGAATGAGCCGATCTTTGTATTCCTGCGGCAACTTCTTACTGATATAAGTGGGCCTTTCCTTTCCATCCGTCCCAATGTCGATTTTTTCAAGTTCGTCTGCAGATATAAAGCCCTGGCCCATCTTATATTCGATTTCATCTAGAGTTGCCGCGGTTCCCATAAAAAAAACCCTCGTTTCCCCGAGTTATTGATTGCGCTTCTAGGGTTGTCGGTTTAAAATCCGATTTGCTGAAGCTGATGAAGTCGCAATCCTCCAAAGGTTTTCCTGATAACGACTCCAGGTTATCGTAAATCTTAGCACAGTCAATTTCTGCAGTTGAGGCCTCTCCTTTCACCACTTCTACATGCTCACCAAACCGCTGAATCAGAATTTGGTGTAAGGTCGATGGAATGCAGCAGTTAGCGTGTATCCAGTCTCTGCCTAACAGCACATTATAGTTCCCTTTGCCTTCAATCACAAAGAAAGCGGTCGGAATAGTCTTACTTCCCACGGCGAGTTCAACCACCAGGATCCCCTTTGCTTCTATGGGGTTTCCATTGAAATCGCTCAGTACCATGTTGGTTTTTACCAGATCTTCAGTAGATTTTCCGATTTTTCGACAAACGGAATATGGCATCAAATTAACAGTAGCACCGCTGTCCACCATCATCCTGGAAATCGGCTTCCCGTTGACGTAACCCGTGATGAACAAAGGCCTCAGATGCAACTGCGAGGTCTCGGGTTTCTTAAACACGGCGTCTTCAGCTCCGATCACCAACTCCGCGGCAGGTTCTTCGTGATCACTCATGAATTCGCGAGGCAGCAAGCACACCATATTATTATCAAGTACGGCCTTACCTTTGTCGGCTTTATCATCAATACCAATAGCCGATTTTAGCTTTGGCCTCCATTCCATTTTGCCCCTAGCGGTTTCATTGGTTTCACTTGCTCCAAAGAGTCCTCCCTGAATTTCTCGGCTTGACTTCCTTTATCCCGTCATGCCTCATCCTCTGCAATCGCCTTTTCTGAGATTTGGTAATTCCACTTGGACACCATCGCGGCAACGGCACTCTGGGAGGACGATGAACATCGGCTCTTGCCCTCGCTGGGCCTTTCTCAATTCTTTGCTTCGGAAAAACCAACCGGTTCATAACCGATGTTCTTTTTGCTGGTGGAACGGACATATGATTCATAGGGCAATTTTCTACGGTGGGCAACGACATCTGTTCTTCCCAGCAATATCGGAAAAAGGGACAGCCCCAGTGTTCCATCTCACAGTCCCGATCTTCTGAGTCTTCTGGATGGATCGGCTCCAGAGTCCTAGGCCTGACATTCCTCTTAGCCATCCGGTCATATTTCTCCACCAGTTGATCAAACGTCGGTTTTGGTCTTTCGACCGGATGTTTATTTTTCCCAAACCTTTCTTCACGCTACCCCTTATCTTGCGGCTTCGTGGATCGAAATTTCAATTCTGGCTTTTCATCTGTCACGATCCTCTTAGCGCCGACAAGTACTTTAAACCGATTAGAGCTTTCCCCATGGTCGTCTCTGGAGCGATTCGAGCTTTCTCCACGATCATCGACTTTCCTCTTCCACACACCCACCGTACCGACGAAACCGACTGGGAAAGGCTCCGTATCAATTTGTGAATTTTTACCTTGATATCTCAGCTGCCCATCTTCAATCGCCTTCTGGATAATCTGCTTGAAGGTGTTGCATTCATTGGTGGTGTGTGAATATGAATTGTGCCACTTGCAATATTTCCGTTTCTTGAGTTCCTCCAGGGGCGGGATGACATGCCCTTGCTTAAGCCGAATCTGCTTTTCTTGCAACAGGTGATCGAAAATCCGATCACATTTGGAAGTATCAAAGGAATACTTCGTCTTTTCATACCCTTTCGGCTTTATCCATTCGAGCTCAAATTCCTTCTTGTTGTTTACCCACTCAGCAAGATAAGCTCCAACTCCTTCATCATCTGAATCCTCAGAATCCCCATCCTCCTCGGTGGTAACCACGTTCGTAGCCTTGCCCTTGTTCTTATTGGCATCCCTATACTCCCTTTGGTTCGGGAAGGTATTCAAAGCAAATCGGCTTTCATACGGTAGCGATTTTATGGGCTAGATGGGAAATATCGGAAACTCTTGATTACCAACCTTCTTCGATTAACGAGGCAAGAATCCTTGAAAGCCAACTCGCCAACTCTCGATCAGCGGTGAAAGGTCAGAGCATCGGTTTCTCACCTCTAAACCGGTAGCAGTAGTCGTTCACCGACTCGCCATATACCTTAATCATCATGATGTCGGTGATCCTTGCTTCGTTTTCCCGAATAAAAATACTCATGGAATTTTTTCTCCAAATCCATACAGTGATACTATTGAAGCGAGAGGTGAACCAGTTGAAAGCCGATCCCGACATAGAGAGCGGGAATAATCGGCACCGGAGCGTATCCTTTGCAGCAGCATCCCCGATCAACATAATGAATCTTGCAATGTGCTCTCGGGTAGACGTACTATCGCTCCCACTGAACTTGGCGTTAGCAAAATCCGGCACTCGATATTTGTAGGGAAATTCTATCTCATTGAATGCCGATGGGTAAGGCATGGTGTAGCCTGGAGCAATCTTGGGAGCGTTGATTCCACATTGCCTCATCATATTGAAGACCCAGTTCCTTGTTACCTCCTCAAGGTTCTCGCCTCTTGGAACCACCGGCGGAGAGTTCATCAGAATTATAGCCCGATTGTTCGCGATCGGAGACGTCGTCGAAGGATTGATCGCAGGAGGGGCAAAAATTGGCGGAGGGGAACTGAACATCCCGACCTGCGATGGAATCACCTAAGAAGAGCTTGCTTGAGGGTTTGATGGGAATCGGCCCATTGGATTCAGCGGAGGTGGTGGGTTCCGATTCCCTTGGAGGGGAGCTTGACCATTGAAGAATTTCTGCCATGCTGCGTTGGTCCGATCCTCGACGATCTGTCCTATGACCGATGATTGATCAATCAATGATCGGTAAACAGACGCGTTGATTTGCTCCCTCAATATTTCGGAATAATCCCCCGTGAGCAGCGGATCTCCGATAGCAGACTTAGAGATTTGCCCACTGCGGGTCTTCCGATAGTCGGTGAGTATTCTCCTCATGTTCTCTTCGTTGAGCTCAGCAAGTCGCTCCTGGATCTCCTTTTGTTCTGGGCTGAGCTCGTCAAAAGTCACCGGCTCGTGGCGTGCCTGAGCGACCGCCGTGGTAACCGGCGTCGGCGTAGCGTCATGTCGTTAGTTCGATCTTTCGGGTCCCACCAGGCGCGCCAAAAAGTGTGTTGACGCGAAAAGTTGACTCTTCACGCACACACTATGCGGAAGCGTCAAGTCGGGGCTTGCGTCGCAACCAGGAACCAAACGTGCCAGTCAATTTGACCTCTGAATTGACAAGGGGAAATCATCAGCGACTTGGCCCTAATCGGCTTTTTCTAGTAGCCAGATCAGGTTTACACACATCGGTCTCAAGACAGTCGATGGTGGAAATTCTATCGGCTTAATTTCCGATAGAGCAATCGTAATAAACTAAATCAATGAATCTATCTTTTTGGTATTTTTATATTGGAAAACCAGTTTCAAATCCTTAAATAGATCTATCAGTTTTAATCATGAAATTGGCCTAAATAGATGGGTCAAGCCCAGACAGTATTTAGATCTATAACGCGATGTAGACTAATAAATCGATCTAAGTAGTAGGAACTAGCAAAATAACGTCAATCGGAAAATATGTTAATCATACTATCCCCTAAAACGAACATATGGGAGATCGATAGGATCGAGATAGTCTCATATATTAGATTCGAGAAAAGCATGCAAACATAATCAACAACCGACATTACTAGATAAATATGACGCAAACCGGTGAATACTTTATTCATGTCAATTCCCAAACAAGTACATATAAGATCGATTAAATCGAGACAGTCATATGCATCGAAGAAAGAGAATACACGAGAACAAAGTGTTTCATCGGTTAACACCATGAGGATACATGCATGATGCAGATCGAATAACTCGAGACAGTGCAAACATGCGTCCATGCTAAGGATCGATAAACCGAGACTGACCTAACATGCTTTGTATACATGAGGTTGTAACAATGCGACCATGCGTCACGAGAACAGTAAGAGAATCGATTACATCGAGATAGCCCTACCTGCGGGTTGAAATCCTCTCGACGAGGTCGATCGGGTTCAAAGGTGTAGTGTTTGTGTATTGTGTAATATCTATCCCTGTCGATCAGGTCGCTATTTATACTAACGCCTAAACCGCAAGATCGACTCCGACTCGACGTTATCTAATCTGTCTATAGAACGACCCGATAAACTTCCTTAACACTCGGATGCAATCCCGATTTGCTTTGATATCTTTCCATAATATCCGAATACGAGATCTCGTGTCGATTTCGATTCGCGTCGAACTTGATCTGTCGATTTCACTCTTGGTCAACGAGGCCCACAACGTTGATGAGGCCCAGCGTCTTAATAATGACGGCCCATATTTATCCGATCCACCTGCCAAATTTGGGTGTCAACAGGCCCATGTTATCCATAGCGGCGTCATTTAACAGTCAAAAAAATCTGATCGGTGGCGGATCCGATCGGTGGCGGCGTCGCTGCTTGCGGGAGCCAAGAGTGCTAAACCTAAAAGAGTTTTTTTTAAGAAGAGAGGGGGGTTCCATGCGATAGAGGTAGAGGCCTAGAGAGAGGGTTAGCCAAACCGGGCCGGCCCAAAAAGAAGATTTGGCCGGTCGGCGGATTTTTTTTTTTTGGCTGTTAAATGACGTCGGATTCGCAAGCAACGACGTGGTCGCATACGGAGCAATTGGCGGCGATCTAGGTTAGAGTTCTCAATTTTGACCCGCCCCGTCGGGTTTTGACCCAACTCGACAGCTGGGTTGGATCTAGGTCGGGTCCCCGGTTCTACCCAGGCTAGGTTCGAGTTAAGCTCTGCCCGACCTGACCTGTCTATTATTTAATTCAGCTCATCACCACATCTCTCTCATCAAATTCCAGCCTGCCCCGACTTGGCCTGTCACTTCTTCGCCCAAAATCCAGCCCACATATCTCCACGTCTCACCCAACACCTCCCTCTCTCTCTCTCACACGAACTCACCCAGTCACCCTCTCATCTCTTTCCCTCACGCGACTCCTCCCAGCGGTGGCGGCTTAGGGTTTCCTCCCCACGTCGGGCGGCACCGCCTCCGGCCTCCTCCTGTCACAGATCAGGAGCCCTACGTGGCTGAGAGTGGCGCGAGTCGCCTGTAATGGGTAGTGTGTGAGTTGGGTTGTAGCTGGGCCGTTGTTAGGCTTGGCCGCGTCGTGTGGCAAGGGGGTTAAAAGCAACCCGTGCTCAGTTGGTCTGGTATCTTGGAAGTCTGTACAAACTACTTTACCTTCATCCTAAAACTAATCCCCTCTTCCCGATCCCTAATTCTCCCTGTCTCGTCCCCAATTCTGTGGCCGATGTGCTAAATCTAGTAGTTCATAACAATTTTGGTATCAGAGCGAGTTCGATCTGTGGGTGCTTCCGCTATTTCCTTAGCCACTGCTGTAAGGCAATTCCGTGGGGCAGGTTGGTCGTGGCTTAAGCCGCGATCGTAAAATTCCTAAACCCAGGGCTAGCGTGGTGCGGGAAGGGGCATCACGGCGTCAGCAACTCGTTCTAGGGTTTCAGCCATGGAGGGCATGGAAGGAAGGCTGCTTGAACACCTGAAGGTGCTGCAAGCGGAGGTTCAAGCTGTGAAGGGAAGTGTCGATGACAACCTCGGGATGATGGACCAGAAGTTGGAAGCACACCGAGAAAACATGGAGCAGATGAGGGTGAAATTAGACCTCTCTATGGGAGCATTGAGCAAGCTGCAGAAAGATTTGGTGCTACCGCCCAGAAGCAACAACAGGGTACCTCCAGCTAGGTTAGAGTTACCTCGAAGGGAAGATATCAGAGTACCAGCCAATTCTGCGGGACCGGGAGTGATAGGAATGCCTCTACCAGGTTTGGGGCCGCAGGTGAGCTTTCCTCCAACACCAGTGGCCGCTGAAACTAATGAAGAGGAGCAAGTAGTCGATGAAATTCAAGTGACTGAAGTAGCTGGAAACCGTAGAGGGTGGATGCCTAAGATGGATTTCCACGTTTTGATGGACAAGATGTGAGGATATGGGTGCACAAGTGCGAAATGTTTTTTGAGTTGTACCACATTCCTGTAGATTTCCAAATTTCTGCAGCTGTGATGCATATGATGGACCAAGCATCTTATTGGTATGAATCTCATGCCAGTAGACTAAAGGGAATGAACTGGAATCAGTTTGTGGAAGCTGTGTTGGAAGAATTTGAGGGAAACACTTATAGAGAAAAGACTAGAGAACTGTTGCTGTTAAGACAAGAAGGCACGGTGGAGGAGTACAGGAAGAAATTCAATTCTCTAGCTTATCAAATTAAGATGTACGATAAGAATATCAGTGAAATGGTGCTAGTAAGTCAATTTATTCTGGGTCTTAAGGAGGAATTGAGGGGAATTGTAGAGGTGCAGATGCCTTCATCAGTTGTGCAAGCAGCTAATATAGCTATGTTGCAAGAACAAACTATGGAAAGAGGAAAAAGGGGTGGACACAAGAGTTATCAGCTGAGGGGAGGGCACAACACAGTGGGAAAAATTGAAGGAATAACTAGGCAAACTCATACCTCTACATTGGAAAAGGGAGATTTATGGAAGGCCAAGCAGTTGAAAGAGTACAGAAGGGCCAATGGGTTGTGTTTTAGGTGTGGGGAGGTGTTTTCACCTCAGCACCAGTGCAAGGTAAATGGGGAAGGACAGCTTAAGTCCATGCAAACTATAGAAGTGTTAACTGATGAGACCCTAGACGCAATTATATCTGAGGAAGCTGCAGAGGATGAGGCTCACATCTCTTTACATGCAGTAGCTGGGTCAAAATCATCCCAAACCATTAGGCTTAGGGCCTTGATCGGTAACAAAGTAATGATTATACTTCTTGATTCTGGAAGTTCACACTCTTTTGTAGATAAACAGTTAGTGGATAAGCTGAATTTGGACACTCAGGCAGTGCTTCAGATAGCTGTGAAGGTGGCTGGGGGAGGTATACTCAATTGCGATTGCATGGTAGAAGGATTGACTTGGTGGGTACAAGGGGTGACTTTCAGTCATGACATGAGAGTTCTGGAATTGGGAGGCTATGATGCTATATTGGGGGTGGATTGGCTGGCACAGAGAGGTAAGATGTTATGCCATTGGCAGGAAGGTTGGGTACAGTTTGATTATAAAGGGAAGGAAGTGAAACTGCAAGGAGTGCAAGAGGATATGCAAATTCAGTCAATAGAGGAAGTAACCCTGGAAAGGTTACACAAATGGATGCTGTGAAATGAGGTATGGGCTATTGCTGTGATAGAGCCATTAAGGACAGAGTCCATAACTCAAGACAGTAGTGTCTATCCAGAAGTGCAAACCATGCTGGTGGAGTTTGCTGATGTGTTTGAGGAACCAAACCAGCTGCCACCACATAGAGTCTATGACCACGCTATTGCCTTGCTACCCAATGCTGCCCCTGTGAATTCAAGACCCTACAGATATTCACCTCAGCAAAAGGATGAAATAGAAAGACAAGTGCAGGAAATGATAGATAAAGGGTTGGTTACTCCTAGTCTGAGTCCCTTTGCTTCTCCTGTGCTGTTAGTTAAGAAAAAAGATAGTACTTGGAGGTTTGTGTGGATTATAGGAAACTAAATGATATCACAGTAAAGACTAAGTTTCCTATGCCAGTAATAGATGAACTACTTGATGAAATAGCTGGAGCTGCCATTTTTTCTAAACTTGACCTCAGATCAGGGTATCACCAAATTAGGATGGTGGAATCTGATGAAGCTAAAACTGCTTTCAAAACTCACTAGGGGTTGTATCAATTCAAGGTGATGCCATTTGGATTGACAAATGCCCCAGCTACTTTCCAATGTGTTATGAATGCAATTTTTGCAAAATACTTGAGGAAATGTGTGCTAGTTTTTATGGATGATATTCTAGTGTATAGCACAGATTTGGAAGAACACCTTAAGCATTTAAGGATAGTACTAGAGATTTTGAGACAGAACTCAATGTATGTGAAGGCATCCAAATGTACTTTTGCAGCTCAACAATTGGAATATTTGGGACACATAATTTCAGTAGGTGGGGTGGCAGCTGATCAAAGCAAAGTTCAAGCAATGATTAATTGGCCCACACCAACCAACACAACAGAGTTGAAAGGATTTTTGGGTCTTACGGGGTATTATAGAAAGTTTGTCAAAAATTATGGTATATTGGCTAAACCGTTGACCAAGCTACTGCAGAAGAACTCTTTTAATTGGGATGGAGAAGCTCAAACAGCGTTTGAGGAATTGAAGCAAGCTATGGTCTCTACTCCAGTATTGGCATTACCTAACTTCAAAAAAGTGTTCACAATAGAAACGGATGCTTGTGCTACAGGGATTGGGGCTGTACTAAGTCAGGAGGGACATCCCATAGCATATTACAGTAAGGCCTTGGGTCCCAAGAACAGAGAGTTGTCAATTTATGAGAAGGAATTTTTAGCTATAATCATGGCTATTGATAGATGGAGACCATATCTGATCAAGGGACCTTTTGTGATCAAAACAGACCACAAGAGTCTATCTCACCTCAAAGACCAAGAATTAGTCACTGATGTACAGAGAAAGGCCATGGCCAAATTGATTGGGCTGCAGTTTACTATCCAGTACAAGAAAGGGTCGAAGAATGGGGTAGCGGATGCTCTATCTAGAGTAGGGCATAATTTTAGTATATATGCCATGTCAGGAGGACAACCGATCTGGTTGCAAGAGGTAATCAACTCCTATGCTGTTGACAACCAAGCTCAAGAGCTTCTGACCCAACTAGCAGCTGGTGGGGGTCCTGATCCTACTTATTCTTTGCAAGAAGGGGTGATCAGGAGAAATGGCAAAGTGTGGGTGGGGGCAAATTCTGCCTTGCAAACAAAACTGATTCAAGCTTTCCATAGCAGCCCAATAGGTGGACATTCGGGAATACAAGCCACCTACCAACGCATCAAGAAGTTATTCATTTGGACAACGCTAAAACAAGATGTGGAATCATTTGTCAAACAATGTGCAGTGTGCCAACAAGCGAAACATGAAAACTGCAAATACCCTGGGTTGTTGCAACCCTTGCCAGTGCCAAATGGGCCATGGCAGGATATCAGTATGGATTTTGTGGAGGGATTACCAGTTTCACAAGGTTTTACGGTGATCCTAGTCGTTATTGATAGGTTTTCTAAGTATGCTCATTTGATACCCTTGAAACACCCTTCTACAGCAAATGGAGTGGCAGTGCAGTTCTTGAATCAAATTGTAAGACTGCATGGCATACCAAATACTATAGTTTCAGACAGAGATAAAGTGTTTACTAGTGGTTTTTGGAAGGAGCTGTTCAGGCTATTGGGAGTGAATTTGCATATGAGCTCAGCATACCATCCACAAAGTGATGGTCAAATAGAGAGATTGAATCAATGTATAGAGATGTATCTTAGGTGTGCGGTGCAGCAATCTCCAAAAAGGTGGGTGTCGTGGCTGCCCTTGGCTGAATTTTGGTATAACACCAGTTATCACTCCACTCTAAAAAATTCTCCTTTCAAGATTGTTTATGGGGTTGAGCCGAATTATGGGCTGATGACTGGCCAGGAGCCATCATCTAATGGAGAAGTTCAGGAGATGATCCAACAAAGACATCAATCTTTATCATTGTTGAGACAACACTTGGAAAAAGCTCAACAGAAGATGAAACTCTTGGCTGATAAGAAAAGAAGCTTCAGGGAATTCATTGTGGGAGAATTTGTATATCTCAAGTTACAACCCTATGTTCAATCATCTGTCATCAAGAGACCTGTTCCGAAATTGGCTTATAAGTACTATGGACCCTATAAAGTCATTGGCAGGGTGGGATCAGTGGCTTATGAGTTGGAATTACCTCCAGGAAGTCTCATTCACCCGGTGTTTCATGTATCCCAGCTGAAGCCTCACACACCCAATTTTACTCCTGTTACATCGGATTTGCCTGATCCTATAGAACTTGATGTGCTCGATGTGCAGCCTCTCCAGGTGCTGGATCGAAGGTTGGTGAAGAAGGGCAATGCTGCGTGTGTGCAGGTGTTGGTCCGATGGGCGGAATGCCAAGCAACAGCAACGACATGGGAAGATTACATGGTGGTAAAAGAGCGTTATCCAGATGCACCAGCTTGGGGTCAAGCTGGCTTTCCAGGGGGGAGTAATGTCACAGATCAGGAGCCCTGCGTGGCTGAGAGTGGCGCGAGTCGCCTGTAATGGGTAGTGTGTGAGTTGGGCTGTAGCTGGGCCGTTGTTAGGCTTGGCCGCGTCGTGTGGCAAGGGGGTTAAAAGCAACCCGTGCTCAGTTGGTCTGGTATCTTGGAAGTCTGTACAAACTACTTTACCTTCATCCTAAAACTAATCCCCTCTTCCCGATCCCCAATTCTCGGGAATTTTACTCCCCGGCCACCGAATTGGGGCGCCTCGCCACAAGAGGGACTAAACCAAGAGGGCTCTACGCAGCAGCCACCGGGGCCCCCAATTCGTGACGTGGTGGCCACTTTGGGCGGTTCCCGTCGCCTGGCCCGGTCCGGCCGACACGAGAAGGGGATTTAGCCCCTCTTGCCCTTCCCAAATCCGGTTTGACCGGTGCCATCCGACCGGGCCGGTGGTATCCAACGCGGGCTAGGGTTCATGCGGCAGGTGAGGCGGCGCTCCAACGGCGGCGTGCCCATCCAGCGGCGACTCCAGCGGCGCTCCAGCGGCGGCGTGCCCATCTCGCTTGGTGGAGGTGGTCACTCCAGCGGCGTCTCCGGCAGCCCAGTCTCCAGCGGCGTCTCCGGCAGCCCAGTCGCCGGCTCCGCCAGCCCATGCGACGAAGACGACAAGTAGGGTAAGCCGGGATCCCAGGGTAAGCCTCCATCTTTGTGGACCGAATGAATCCTCCTCCATCCTCCATCCGATTCTGTGACGCTAATGGCTCACTGCGATGCACATAGATGTCGGCTACTGGTAGTACACGCAGTAGGTGGTCGAGCTTGAGGTCTCCTCCTCCAACCGATTCTGGTTTGCTATTGATCCAATGCCCTTCGTGCAATTTAGAGCCACTGATCGAGCTAACAACTAAAACCGGCACAAATGTTGGGAAGAAATTTGTCAAGTGCCCCTTGAACGAACCTGGAGTGAGTTCATTTTGTGACCTTTGATCAGAGAATTAATAGAGTTGTTGTTGGTAATTACTGATTTGTGCTTGTAATTATTTGTAGCAGGTTCATAAAGAATGCAAATTTTTCATGTGGCTACCACAATATGAGGAGTACCTCCGGCGGAATGGACTTGCAACTATAAGTACTGACAGGACAGGAAGGAATGGAAGCAGCAGGATGATGATGGATGGAAGCCCGATGATGGTGGAATTTGAAGAAGTTAAGAAGGAGATTAGAAGAAACAGTAGGCTTGTGACAATATGGGGATTTTCTATAGTTCTTATTGGTTTTGTAACTCTGATTGTTGTGCTAATGTCCATGATAAAGAGGTAGATGTGTAACTTGGTTGTTGGCATGAATTGAAATATGTGGTGTTGATTGTACTTGATAGCAGCAGAGATGTAACTGGATTGTAGTTGATGCAAGAAAATGACTCGTATTATGTGACCAGATGTGTCCTATGTTGTGACCAATAAATATATGTGCATGCTATTGCTAGCTTATGTTGGGACATCCTGAGAATTTTCATAGTGTGCCTACAGTTGTTGTTCATTTTTCGTCATTTGGTGCCATCATAAATATGATCCATTCTACTGGTTGACTCCTAGCAATGAGAGAAGTAATGTTTTCAGAAAATAAACAAAGATGAAAAGAAAGGTGAGCACACCTCCAGCAAAGGATCTTGAACTTGGGATCCCCTTGAACTTCTCTTGCTACACCAGCAAGCAAACCAGCAAGCAAACGGGACAACAGTTCCTGCTGTCTGGGACCAGAAAATATAATACTGAAACTTATATGCATCAGACCTGAAGAATTCTCCATAAGAATAGGATAGGACTTCTCCCATTGTCTTTGTACCCATAAATTTCATGACCTGAACAAGATTTTTTCAAAAAATGTAGAGGCCAAGAAGAAAAGTTTGTGCCTCTTCACCAGTCCAGGAGTATCTTGGCATTCCAGGCAATGGAATATAATCATTGACTTTCCTCTTTACACAAGAACACAAGAACAGCCTAAAACATTCCTTTTCTGCAAGCAATACATATGTTGTCCAGCAGATTCTGAGAATTGCTCATATTGCTCATCATATTTAACTTTACAACTGAGACAGTCTGTACAACTGCTGTTCTGAGAGAAATTTTTCAGAATAGACAGTCATCAACCTTGACGAATGCCGACATGTATCTTATTTTCAGATTATTAACACACCAAATTACCTTTTCCTGGAGAAGCCAATTGCCAGGCAAATCATCACAGTAATCACCTCATGAACACCTCATGAACAGTTACATGACAGAAACATGCTATCATTATGAATTGGTTTCTGTAATCACCTCACGAACAATTCATGCATCTACATGATACAAAAGAAGGGGGCATACAGTTTGCCTTACATAGGAATTATGACCATACAAAAGTTCATATTTTAGTAATGACAAGCATCATTTCCTAGCAGCCTTCTTTGGAGTCATCTTCTTGGCTGGCTTCTTTGGACTTGTCATCGTTGGAATGCTTTGGCTGCTTGCACCTTCTCTGGCAGAAATGCTCAAAGCTAGTTGCCTACAAGAGTCACAATTGCTAGTCACATTGAAATGCAGTTTTCATAATTGTAAGAGTCACAATTGCTAGTCACATTCAAAAGTTTTTGTTTACCTTCTTGTCACAGGCCCTGGACTAACATTGGCAAAGTCACTAATTGTTTTTTTGTCTCTTTGGTGTGCCCTGTCCTTCATTGCTTGTACTAGCACTAGCACCTTGTGGCCTGCCCTTCTTTGCCCTGCTCTTCCTGTAAAATTGAGGTGCAAAGAGTAAACATGGCTATGTGTTCCATAAAAATAGAGTAAAAATGCAGTGACTGAATGTGTTATGCAATTACCTTTTCTTTGTCCCGTTTAAGCAACACTTGTAGCTAGTTTGCCTATGTCCTAATTCACCACAGCCCTTACACTTCACCTGCCACTTACCCTTTGACTTGCCATTCCCTTTTTCCAAACAGCCAACTAGTCTATTCTTCCTTTGCCTCCCAGCAGACCTCTTAGACAAAGGTGCCCTAACCTTGTAAGGAAGGTCAACATGTGGCCACTGCGATTTATCAGTTAAAGGTGGAATGACCCCTGCATATGCCAACCTGAACTTCCTAACAGAAAAATAAGAATGCAAGTAATCATCCATCCTGTGATTCCTGTTGCTGATTATCAAGGCAAGGGCATGCTTACATGGTTTCCCTGAGATTTGCCAGTCCATGCAGGTGCATTCAAGTCGTCCAATGTGAATGGCATGCCTTTGAATTTCTAAGTCCTCACTGATTTCACTGACTTGGGCTTGGTCCAGGGCACCATGGTCTAGCACCAACTGGCCTAAAGATCTGGTCTTTCGATTCATCTGGTGGACCACAGCAGGAAGCATGATGCCATCTATTTTGTGACCAAGCCTCCTCCTCCTGTCAAATAGCCTCATGGTCATTGTCCTTATAGTGTCTGCTAGCTCAGCAACTGGAAGATCCTTAACATCTTTCACCCAATTGTTCCAGGACTCCGCCAAATTGTTAGTTATATTGTCACATTTTATTTCTTGTGAAAATTTGCTCCTCATCCAAATCAGGTTGTGGTACTTATCTAGCCAAGTACCCACTTTATCATTGGCAGCATTTATTTTATCCATATAATACTGAAACTTATCAACCCTACAAGCCCTAGCTGCAGGATACATATTGCCAAAAACCGGTCCCACGAACCTCTTCAAAAAGTTATCCATCAAGTGCCTAAAGCACTCTCTATGTTCAGCATATGGGTACACAAACTTTATTGCATTTTCAAGACCCTTGCATGCATCTGAGCTAATTGCTAAATGTTCAGGAGTCCCTATGGCTTTCCTCAGCTGCAACATGAACCATGTCCAATTATCTGTTGTCTCCTTATCAAAAAAACCAAATGCAACCGGAAACATCCAGTTGTGGCCATCTAAAGCTGTGGCCGAGGCTATTTGTCCATTCCATCTGCCATTAAGTGCTGTGGAGTCAATACTAATGTACGGCCTACAACCATGTATGAAGCCATCTATACTGGGCTTGAAACAACAGAAAAATCTGTTGAAATATACATCCTCTCCAACTTGCTTCACATCTATCTCTACTACACTCTCAGGGCATCTAAGCTCTACCTCTGCCTTAAACCTAAACAACATCTCAAAACTTTCTTCCCATGATCCAAAAATCAATTCATTAGCCTTTTGGAGGCCAAGCCACACTGGACGATAATTCAGAGAAACTGGGTACTTACTCTCCAATATTTTCCTCAGTTCACTAGCTCCCATCCCATTTGGATGTGCCTTCAGAAGTGGAACTGCCTTCTCAGCTATCCAGTGATAGTTGGCCATCTTTGTTGTGATTCTACCAGTGGAGGCACATGTATGCTTAAATTTATTCAATGAGATCTGCATAAAATAAAAAAACAAACTTGTTAGATCTCAATTGTTGTGTATGCACACATATATTTCAGTTGAACAGACAAACAAGTCAAGAAAATAAAAATACCCTGACAGATTTTCCATCATGCATTATCCTCGCTACAATGGCCCATGGACACCCCGTAGCTTTGCAGTACCCCCGAAACCTACCGGATTCTGACTTCTCACTCACAACTACAAACTGATGTTTAATAGCATGTTGTCTCAAGCACATTTTGAATTCAGCCATGTCAGGATACTTCCATCCCTCATCCATTGGTGGATCCTCCCTATCATATTGCACCATTGTCTCGAAAGGGATGTCATCCACAACTTCAGATTCATCCTCATCAATACACGCAGTATCAGTTCTGCCTTCCTGATCAGCAAATGGATCATTACGTTCCTCATCAACATAGGGCTCCTGGTTTTCTGTTGAATCCTGCCCAAGAGCAGCCCTCAAATTTTCATCATCATCTCTCAGACCAATCATCTCATAGATGTCATCTTCTCGTATCAGTGCCATGGTAGCACCTATCTGCTCCTCACTTTCATCACAAATGCATAGTGTTTCCCAGTCAATCACAATATCAGGATTGCTCCCTTCATGGCTGCTTGTCCCAGCTCTTCCATGCAATCCAGGTGCCGACCCAACACTTGCCATAACCTCGCTCCTTGAGTTAGTGCCACAATCACTAAAATCGTGACCTCGATCATCCCTAACAAACGTAACAAAAAATAGAAAGAATTTATCTGTTAGGTTCATACCTAACAGAAATCCTACATATCCATTGCCAACAACTCAAGTTTCCCCAATTCGTGCTATTCATGGATGGGATCCTCTCTCAAATATCCAGCTCAAGTTCCCCAAATCCAAAAGGAGACAGGTTCTCCTGGGATCCCGGTTCTCCCTCTCCAATGTGCACAAAAACAACCTCAAAGAAAGGATTGGGTGTGCTCAAACTTACTCAGCATCGTCAGGAACCATGCTCGTTGGCGATGCCCGTCCGCCTGCCCCTGGAGATTGGGCTGCCGGAGACGCCGCTGGAGTGACCGCCTCCACCAAGCGAGATGGGCACGCCGCCGTTGGAGCGCTGCTGGAGCGCCGCTGGATGGGCACGCCGCCGTTGGAGCGCCGCCTCGCCTGCCGCACGAACCCTAGCCCGCGTTGGATACCACCGGCCTGGTCGGATGGCACCGGTCAAACCGGATTTGGGAAGGGCAAGAGGGGCTAAATCCCCTTCTCGCGTCGGCCGGACCGGGCCAGGCGACGGGAACCGCCCAAAGTGGCCACCACGTCACGAATTGGGGGCCCCGGTGGCTGCTGCGTAGAGCCCTCTCGGTTTAGTCCCTCTTGTGGCGAGGCGCCCCAATTCGGTGGCCGGGGAGTAAAATTCCCCCAATTCTCCCTGTCTCGTCCCCAATTCTGTGGCCAATGTGCTAAATCTAGCAGTTCATAACACCTCCCCACGGCGGCGCGACGCGGCACCCTCCGGCCTCCGGTCTCTCCTCACATGGCGGCGGCGCCTCGCCTCCCTCCGGCGGCGGCGGCGCCCTCCGGCCTCTTCCTCTGGCGGCGCCTTGGCGCCCTCCGGCCTACTCCCCCAGTAGTGCGGCACCCGCCGGCGCCTCCTCATGGCAAGCAGTGAGCACACCGTCTTTCTCGGTTCCTCTCGGAGGAATTGCTCTCGCGCCACCTTCAAGAAGCGGCTTCACAAAAATACCATTATGAAGATGGGCTTCACAGAAAAACCACTCTCAACGTGTGCACCTCGCGGGGATGCCATCTTCTCCATTTTTGGCCCAAAGTGGACCGTATTGCCCCCATCTTCTCCATTCACGGCGGAGGCGGCGGAGGCGACGAGCTAGGGCGAGGCGGCGGCGGCGCTCGGCGGCGCGGAGGCGACGAGCTAGGCGGCGGCGGCGGCGCGGCGGCAGGCGGCGTGGAGGCGTGAGGCGACGAGCTTGGGCGGCGCGGAGGAGGCGTGGAGGCGGCGAGCTAGGGCGAGGCGGCGGCGGCATGCTTCGGGCGGCGTGGATCCGCGGCGTGGATGCGAGGCTCGGGCGGCAGGCGGAAGCTCCAGCGCCTCCGAGCTCGGGCGGCACGGCTGCGGGGAGCTCCGGTGAGGAGAAGAGAGGAAGAAGATGGGGGCAATATGGTCCACTTTGGACCAAAAAATGGAGAAGATGGCATCCCCGCGAGGTGCACACATTGAGAGTTGTTTTTCCATGAAGCCCATCTTCATAATGGCATTTTTGTGAAGCCGCTTCTTGAAGGTGGCGTGAGAGCAATTACCTCGTTCCTCTCGGTGACCTCCATGGGTCGGGTCAAGGCCTGACCCGGCCCTGAACCGACCCATCACGATCTCTAATCTAGGTTGGTCTTTCTGCGCTACCATCTCTCTCCTTCTCACCTCTGCCCCTCCCTCTCGCTCCGGCGGCGACAGATCCGGTCGCCTCGTCCACGGCGAATCATCTTCCCAACCCCACACCCCCCCCCCCCCGGCCGCGGCGCGCTCTCTCTATCCCTCTCTACTTCACCCGGCGTCTTCGTGCGGCCCAAGACGTCCCGTTAGTTGCATGCCACAAATAGTGCGAGGTTCATCCAATTCCTAGCAAGTTGTTCTTGATTACTGTTATTGAATCCAACTCAAGGAATGGGAATAGGTAGTTGGTACAAACTTATTGATAGCTCGGGGAGGTGAATAACAGTTAGCCAATGTACAGACTAATCCATGCCATAGTTTGATCTAAGAAATACAAATTTTTTGGCTGACGCTCAAGAGCCATCAGCCTTACTTAAAACCTGTTTCTGCAACCCTTTGATTATTAGTGGGCCTCTGATGGTTTTACGACGTTGATTTACTGGTACTGACCCACGTTTTTCTCTCCTTTTCTTTTTGAAAAAGATACATGTTTCAGGTTAAGAGGGGTGGTGGTGATCACATAAGGTCGAAGAAGCGGGTGATTGAGAGGGTTAAGAGGGGTGCCATAAGGCTGAAGAAGCGGATGGTTAAGAGGTGTGCCATAAGGCTGAAGAAGCTGATGGTTAAGAGGGGTGATGGTGATCTCGTAAGGTTGAAGAAGAATGAAATAACTCGCAGTGGCGGAGAGACATCTGAGTCATTGATTGCAGGTCTGCTTCTTTTAACATTTTTGGACATCTTTTTTACATCTCCTGCTGAGTTTTGACGGTTGTGCTGTATCATGTTTTCTTATAACTAGGTGACATGCATTGGGACTCAAATCAGGGTCTCTGGGGAGAGCTCCACCAAGAAGTTGCATCAAATTCGTCTAAAAGTGTTGTCTCACTTGCTGTGTCCGATGGTGATTATATATGCTGTTATATTAGTTCTTCAAATTATATATTTATACATTGCTAGCTAAAAATGATTTATATTATGATATTGTAGGAACCACTGAGTTATTTGCATGCTCGGGCATAGCTATAGAATGTCACGGGTACGTTACAAGGTTTCTGACTTCAGCAAGTTTGGTTAGGGTTTTAAATGATAAAACGGAAGGCCATGGTAACTTGAAGGTTGGTGCTGCTAATCACCCTTCATTAATTTTTCTTATTCACTTAAGCTAATCATGATCATAGTGTACTATTTTCTTGCTATATTAATATAGGTTGAAGTGCGTCACGAAGGCAATGTTGTCCTTGGGTTTTTGGAAAATTATGATTTAGATTATGGTATTGCTGTTGTCAAAGTCATGACCTTACTTGACGTCCAAGTCGTACTTCTCAATCATCTGCTGGAATTTCTGCCCTATAGTGAGAAACTGGCAAATTAATGGCCACAAGTGGGAAACTGACTCCTGATTCTAGCGGATTTGAAGATAGTAAAGATCTTATGTTGTCTACTTGTAAAATCTCTTAGGTAAAACTTGCATCATGACACGAGCCCTTTAATGTGTTTCTCTTTCTGTATACACTAAGCATATTGTAGAGACAATAAAAATGATGTTTTTTCTATGTAACTCTTGTTCAATATCACTTTATTTTGTTCCAATGAATCATGTGTTTACCTGCAAGTATTTTTTTCTGCCAGGCTCGCAAAGGTGGACCGCTTTTTGATATAGAAGGCAACTTTGTTGGCATGAACCTTCTTTTTGTTGAGGAAAGAACTTTGTTCCTTCCAACCATTTTAATCTTTGAACGGTTGGAGCATTTCCGGATGTCTATGAGGAGAAGTAAATTTATTGCGCAGTTAGAGAACTTCTCAAAGGCAAACAGGTATATCTTATATATTTCCAATTTTGTTATCTATGTTTGCTCTTTGCTGGTTCACCATCTGTCCCATCTCGTTTTGTCCTTTCCTTTTTGAGCGTATAAGGTAAGTTGTTTTATATGCCAAACAACTTATGGGCTTATGGTTTTTGCAACAATCTGGATCTTTAGCTGTTGTTCCATTTGTAGCTTGTTTGGCATTTGTAGTTGCTCTGTGGCTTTCAATGTTATGCCCTTATTCTTTACCACCTTTACCAAGATATTTGCTGTCCTATTGGCCTTATGCTCTGGTCATAATTTCTTGCTTAAATGTTGAGCCAGTATATTTGTCTAACTGAAAGAGAGGACTTGTAGCAACTTATCAGGTAAGATGCAGCTGGGCACAATCTAAGGAATAGGCTTGTTTGTACAAAGTCAATACATCAGGTGAAACAGATATCTGATGCCATAGTGGATTATGTGAAACAGTTAGTGGGTGCCATAGTACAACTAAGACATGAGCTTATTTGGCTGGCCACTGTCTTTTGAGCCCCTACAAGATTATTGAAGTTAGCATATCACTTGTTCTTTTGGTTTAGCTTCAGCAAAGTTGATTTTGAAGCTTACAAATAGAGCTTATGGTCAAGAGCCATCATCCTTGACATAAAATGTGTATAAGGGCATTTTGATTAATGAGTATGATGGTGCTGATGACCCAAAGTTTGCCCCCCCCCCTTTTTTTCTAAAAAAATTGCTTCAGTGTTGGAAAGGTGCTAACTAAGGCCCTGTTCTTTTGGGCTTATCTAATCTGACTTATCTGTCTTATCTCTAACTTCGAGAATTTCCCGAGGTGGCCTCGAGAGTCGGATGGCCTTGAAATTTAGGATTTAGGGAGCTTTTAGACTCGCCTACAAGATAAAAATAAAACGGGATTTCGTGACTTATCTGACTAATATTGACTCATCTGACTTTTTTATTACTTTTTGAATCCGTTTTATTTTTATCTCGTAGGCGAGTCTAAAAGCTCCCTAAATCCTAAATTTCAAGGCCATTCGACTCTCGAGGCCACCTCGGGAAATTCTCGAAGTTGAAGATAACACAGATAAGTCAGAGCTCATAAGCCCAAAAGAACACCCCCTAAGAGGGGCGGTGCTGATCTCTCAAGAGCCTCGAAGAAGGATAAAAGAACTGGTGATCTCACAAGGTCAAAGAAGAATAAAAGAACCGATGATCTTGCAAGAAGCTTGAAGAAGTATAAAAGAACTGACAATCTTGCAAATAGCTCGAAGAAGAATAAAAGAACTTGCAATGGAGGAAAAAAGACAACAAAGCCATTGATTTCAGGTCTGGTAGTTCTTCAGTTGACTTGCATCGGGATCGAATGTTTTTTACATTTGTGCTTCATAATAGACACACTCTGTTTTCATATGTTAGTGCTACTCAGGAAACATTCGTATTCTATGTTCTTGGTTGTGTTGATGCAAAGTTATTTAGGATTTGTGGCCCTGCTGGTGAAAATATTCTAATGTTAACATTTTGAAGTTAATGTGCTGAATTTTAGATCACTACTTAACATAGTTAGTATTAGCATATGACAGCGGTAATCACTTGACTTTATTGCACCTGTACATATAGATGTTCTCAATGAGGATCCATTTTGGTATCTAGACTCCTTGGGTTACCGGAAGCTACCAAAACATATGCTAAAAGGTGAGTCGATGGTTATGAATTTTCTGACTTTCCATACGTTGCACCTTTTTACAGCTCTGATTGCCACTAACAATTAATTGTACTGTGTATCTTCAAGCAGAGGGCCTTATTCTGACATGTACTTTTGAAGATACTTTTGGTGACATATCTGGTGGTGGTATCTGGAGTGAACTCAGTGAAACGGTTTCTTCTAACATATCTCAAAATGTTGCCTCACTTGCTTCATTCTATGGTAATTTACATTGATATGCTTTGTGCTCCATATTTGTATTTTTCATCACTAACTAATGACCAAAATGTGCTATTTACCTTTTCATATTTGTACTTTTTTCATCACTGATGGCCAAAATTATGGCATGCAGGAGAAAAAAGGATTTTTGCATGCACGGGGTTTTTTATTGAATGGAATGGATGCGCGACTATTTTAACCTCAGCTAGCTTGGTTTCAGATTTCGTTGGTGACAACAAGATTGCGGAAAACTTGAGGGTTAGTGCTACTGACAACTATTTCTGATCCTTGTTCTTTTAAGGTACTGCTTATGTCTTACCATATCATTTGCAGATTGAAGTGTTGCTTCCAAACAACAAGTGCAGAGAAGGAACACTGCAGCACTATAATTTAAATTACAATGTTGCTTTAGTCAGTGTCAAGGATTTCTCTGCTCCTCATCCAGCAAATATTCAACACCAGAGAAAATTTTCATGGAGTAGTAGCCGTAGGGCGTTGCTTCGAGTCAGGCATATTAATGGCTGCAAGAGGGCTAAGTACAGAGATGTTGGATAGACTTGGTTGCAAATTTCTTCAATACTCCACATGCGAAATCACTAAGGTATGGCTGTTGATTTTTTTTGCCTTTTACATGGTTAACTACTGCATCTTTTGACAAATGAGGTCACCATGTCACCTGGTTAGGCTGGGATTGGAGGGCCCCTTCTTGATTTTGATGGGATATTTATTGGCATGAACTTCTATGACATGGAATCAACTGCAACGCGTTCCTACCGCGGAATGTGATTCTTGATGTCTTGGCATATTTTAAGACAAAACGGTAATGTCTAGATTTTTTTGGGCATTTATGTGCTTGCCATCTAAGTATTCAGGTTTCAAGGGTGTGCATTTGGCTTACGGCTTCTATGAGTAGTTTAAATATCTCATTGGAGCAGGTTGAGTCAAGCATAATTTTTAACTTAATCTGGTCTTTGGTGTGTTTGACAGGACTGTTGCTGAAGTTGGCCATGATGGTTATTCATCTGGTGCGCTTGACTGGACCATCGATGGAGATAGCAGTGCCTGTTTTGGCAGGTATTGTGACTTCTGATATGTCTTAACAACTATCGCAATGTTTTGCCTAAACATTTGGATTACATTACATTGTGTGCAAATTATTGAACAACAGGTGGTGTGTGCCCGATGCAGCTTATTGCTATCCTAACAATGTTGGCATTATGAGTAAGCGTAAAGTTCGTTGCCCAAGGGAGCTTCTAGCCCCCCCACATGTATAATGGGCACCAATGGAAAGAAGTATCTCTTCTTTTAGAAGCCACCATGTCCAGTACTCTGTCGACTGTTGGATAGCTGGTGAATCTGCTTTGAGCTGGCTGACGTTTCTTACCAAGAAACACTAAGAAAGGACCTGTTGCTACACCTTGTTTCTTAGGTTATCTCGACCCATTATCTAGGCTTGCAATGTATAAAATATATATTACTGTGTTTCGATTCCACAGTTTTCTAGTGGTTTGTTGTGTAATAAAAGTTGCAGTGTCATACTCCCAGTCAATCAAAGACCATTGAGATGTGATGCATGCATAACGAACATGCGTAATGGACAAACATTATGAATCCCCATCTGTGATGCATGCTGTGCAAATGCATCCTGTGGTGGGTCAGCCATACGGCCAGACCCATTCGTGAATCGTGAATCTAATCTACAAATCCAATCTAGTTGAGAAACTCGAGCAAGAGTAACCTTTTATCCATTAAAAAGTGTACAAAAGTACAGCCATAAATTTTTAGATGAGCGGCCAGAATATGGGCTAGTGCCACCTCTGGTAGTAGTTTTTGTTAGGCCGTCGTCGTCATCGTCCGCGAACAGCAGGTCGGCGCGGCCATCCTCGTTATCGTTCGAGAGCAGCAAGCGGATGTCGTGTTCCGTTTTACCATGCGCGGTTCGTAACTCCTCTGTGCAGTCTGAACGGACACCACGATCGCATCCAAACTCGGAATCCAACGTTCTTGCACTCGTTGGAAAGATAACGAGATAAGTTTTTCAACGCATATAGAACCTCCCAAAAATTCCTTCTGCATCATTGGGAAAATGCAACACAAGTTGCGTCCAGATTCGAGACACGATTAGGTTGCATCCCCTTCTTGCGTTCGTCCCATGGTTGATCAAGCCAACCAACCGAGAGCCGTTCGCAATTGGGATCTCGCCGTATCCGAGCCAAGAATTAAGGCCCCAACACTCTACTTGTTAGTAGGTGGTGGCAGCGTTCCTTAGCCCAAACGGGAGTCCGAGTGTGTCGTTGTTGAAGTCTCCCCTAGATCGGATCAGATCTGAGAGAGTAAGCTTGCCATCAAGCCTGTCAATGATGATCTTCACGTTTTCTCTACCTGACGTGCCAACTGTCGACTATTGTGTTGGCAATATATTTTATGGGCTATGCGCACTGTTCGCCTAAACGGTCGTTTAGGGCATTTACACGGCGTTTAAACGCTAGTCGGTAGCCAACTGTGTAGACCATTTAGGTCGTTTAATCCGCTTAATCTTGTTTAATCCATTTTTTAGCCCGTTTAAACAACCGTTTAGACTAAATATTAGCTAAACAAAGGTTGACCGACTGTTTACCGTTTACCGTTTAGGCTAGTATGCGCAAGATCGAAACTCGATGGTATGTCCAGATATATCCTTTCCTTCCTCCTCTCTCTCTCTCTCCCGGCACCCGACTCCTCTGCACGCCTCCTCCTCGTCCTCCCACCACCGCCCGAGCAGTTCCGCTCACCTAACAGACAGGGCACGACGCCAGTCCCTCCGCCACCGCTCTCCACCAGATGTCCTCACCACCTCCCGCTTTGGCGCTACCAACAGCGCCTCGATCCCGCCAGTAGAAAAATTCTAGAGAAATGAATAAAAATATGGGACCGTCTACTGAGAAGTTGGCTGAAAAAACGTTTGAACTTCGGTCGATATATATTTCACTGATGCGAACTTGTACCGTGGCTTTGGTGTGGCGAACTTGTAGCATGATACATCCTCATCATTGTCTCGTGACTTGCATCGAAGAAAGCAATGCCGGGCATGCACATTAGAGATTACCCCTTCTTTTCAGCTTACAACCTATAACTTATTTCATAACTTCCATATTTTTGTTTAAGGTGCTTTGAAGAATTGATTTTTATTAAGTTTGATGGATTATTATTGTATTTTATACACGTGAGGTGAATTTTTTTATTTTGAAAAATTAAAAAAAATTCAAATAAGCCAAATAAGCGAGAAAATTGCTGGTTTACCATTATTAAAGTATGGCCTCGCTACTTTGCCACTCAAAATTTGCCGCTCGCCAAAAAACCATTGCTGCGGATGGCTGTTCGTCGGATTGCAATTATGGGGACTTTACAGAGAAATGTTTTCCAGATTATACCGTTGTATACGCATGTTAATAGACCCTTTTGCCCCTGAGCCAGACCTAGGTCTCCGCTGGAGATACTTTGGTCGAGCCTAACCAGCTCCCTGTCTCTTCTCTTGAGACTCCTCTCCTCTTCTCCCAGCTCGCGGCCACGCCCAATCTAGGGTATCTTCTCCCGCGGCCGGCGGCGGCGACTGCACCGGTGGCCGGAGAGCTTCAGACCCGCCGGCGGCGAAGCCCATTCAGCAAGGATTGATGTCGCAGGGAAGCTTCTCCAGCGGAGCCCCTTCGAGAGGAGCTACATCGATGAAACACGGTGAGGTGACAGGGCTGCCAATGGTGCCATGCCCTAGGTACGGTGAACAAATTCTTGAGCTCACCGCTAGGACGGAGCAGTATCCGGGTAAGGTCTTCTTCAAGTGCCGATTGAATGAGAAAGATGTGAGTTTTGAAACTCTTTTATTTGGAATTTAGGGATTTCAATTTCAGTTTAGATTTGTAGGGTTTACTGTGACATTGAAGGTTAAATTTGTTTCTTTGTGATGCTGTCTCAGATTCCTGGGAAATGCCATTTTTTTATGTGGCATGATCAATATGCTGATATGTTGGTTCGATTTGGCATTATGAATAAATGTACGGAGGGCAGTGAAGAATTTGCTGCAAAGGGGACTGTTGAAGATGGAGATGACAAAACGAAGAAATCCATGGAACAGAGATTGGAGAAGAAGATGTTGAAGATCATCCAGATAGGGAGAATTGTAGTTGTTTTGAATGTTGTCCAATTATTGCTGTGTGGCTGTGTGGCTTATTGTCTGTAAGGGCAATGGAACTGTATGAATTCAAATGAAATAAAATAAAAATTGTGTTTGTGTTTCACTACATTGTGTTGCACTAAATTGTGTGGTCACTGAGGTATAATGAGTTTTGTCTTGCCATACACATGCATCTGAAGTATACACATACACATACACATACACTGAGGTATTGCCATACACATGAATCTCAAGTATACACATACACATACACTGAGGTATACACCTAGAAAAATGAGGAAAATTCTCATGCATCTCAAGTGAACCATGATGCCATACACATGGATGGCATACACTAGAATTTTTAGAACTTGCCATGCACTAGAATTTTCAGAAATTGCCATACAAACAAGGTCATTGTGCATTAAAACAAGATCATTGTGTTCTTGTCATACAGAGACATACAAAAGCAGCAATAGTTTTGCCATACATACATATCAAATTCCAGACATACCAAATGGCACTGTAATAGTTTTGCCATACATACAAAATGCTAACAGCATCAGCAGCACCAGCACAAAACAGCATCAGCTGCTATATATGAGCAGCAGTACAAAACAGCATCAGCTACCATAGACCCCAGTACAAAATGCCATATAGACTCAATTCATTTTGACTTGCTAATCTGGAGCAGTTTTCCTCTTCCTTGGTGTCATCTTCTTTGAGACAAGCTTCTTGATGTTTTTTCTTGGAGTGGTACGAGTATCAGCTGCAATTGGAGTGGAGCTAACAGCATCAGCAGCACCAGCACGACCATGAGCAGCAGGGTTTGAGCTGTACATAATTTCAGAAGCAGCAGTACAAGCAGGTGATGTAAATAATAACTGCAGTAGGAGAACACAGAAAGTTTGAAGGAAATTTATTTGAACAGGCAGAACCAATAAGTACCTTGTGACAGGGATGTCTTGTGAACAAGCAGAGGCACTAGGAGCAGTTGAACTCTTGACTCCAATGCCTAGAAGTTGGCTAATACGGCTGAAACATATTGAATGATCTCCCGGTCAAATACTCCAAATACAGATAATGAAATACTAAAAGCTGGCCAATATGACATACCTTCTTGTCACAGGAATGGTGCCTTCAGGTGCAGCAGCAGCAGGTTCATTTGCTCCTGCATACCTTCTAGCTCTGGGCTTCCTTTTCCTCTTCTTAGTGCCATTCAAGGAGCACTTGTAGCTAGATTGTTTATGCCTCAATTCTCCACACCTTTGGTACTTAACAGGGCCTCTAACCATACACCTTTTCTTCTCCCCTGCCTGACTCGTGTCCCCTTCCTTCCTTGCACCTGATTTTGAATTGCTGCCACCTTCAAGGCAACCTTTGAACCTCAGCTTCCTCGGTCTTCCAGCAGTCCTTTTGCCCAATGGTGCCCCAATCTCAGTCTCTAGATCAACAATGGGCCATTGTGTTTTGTCTGTCAAAGGCTCAATGAGAGCTGCATATGCAGCCTTGAACCTATCAACTGAATAATACTCATGCACATAGTCTTCCATCCTATATGACTTGTTGGTAGTTAGGACTGCTAAGGCATGAGCACATGGCTTCCCAGCGAACTGAAACCTGCCCATACCAACAAATTCAAGTTAGTAAATTGCTTTATTACAAAACATATTACAAAGTTGTAATATAGGGTATGTTAGTAAGTTAGTACCATGACAGTGCTCATGTCACTTCTCCTATAAGCAGCAATTTCCCATTTACACCCTTCTCCAAGACAATATCCTTGAAATCTACTTTTGTCAGAACTACTAGTACCCAGCTCAAATTCATTATTAATTGCGTACTGTTTGATAGCTGATCTGAAATCTTTCATAGAAGGGTACACAGTCCCCAAGTCCATCTTTGGATCATCTTTGTCATACAAAAATTGCTCTTCTTCAGGGTTGCCATCTGCAACATGCATGGCTGCATCTTCAGTTTCATCAAACAAATTTGGCCCCATGCATGTAAAAGGTTGACCTGGAGTTTCTTCATTTGACACAGTTGGATCATCAATCCTCAATCCAAGCAATTTAAATAAAGTATCCTCATCCATTGTTTCTATCCTCCCTTCATCATCCTGTCTCTCACTGATACTTATTTTATCCCAGTCAATTTGCTCCTCCTCTGCAACTCCAGCACCAGAACCTCCACAAGCAGAGGCCTCACCTCCCCCAGCCTCATTGCAATCCTCTTTGTCATCCAATCCATTCTCCATGCAATGTTGTACACTAGACATCCAACCATCTATCCCAGGATCTAAACTAGCCATATCTATAGCTCAAACCCTTCGATCCACTCAATCTAGGGTTTCATGAGCAACAGATCAAAGACGGTATACAAACCCAACACAATTGTTTCAAATGTAAATAAAAATTTCTTCTTACCTTTGCCTCGTAGCCACTGGGCCTCGCCGTCGGCGGCTCTCAAGAGCGGCTCCTCCTCCTTTGGCGGCGGGCGAGGTCAGAGTGCGCGGGTCCAGTAGTTGCTTCGACTTAACAGGCGCCCCTAGGAAGGGGGCGCCGGTACAAGCTTCCACCGTTCCACGGCGGGTCTAAAGCTCTCCGGCCACCGGTGCAGTTGCCGCCGCCGGCCGCGGGAGAAGATACCCTAGATTGGGCGTGGCCGCGAGCTGGGAAAAGAGAGGAGTCTCAAGAGAAGAGATAGGGAGCTGGTTAGGCTCGACCGAAGTATCTCCAGCGGAGACCTGGGTCTGGCTCAGGGGCAAAAGGGTCTATTCACATGCGTATACAACGGTATAACCTGGAAAACATTTTGTATTCTCTGTAAAGTCCCCATAATTGCAATCCGACGAACGACCATCCATGAGAATGGTTTTTGGCGAGCGGCAAATTTTGAGTGGCAAAGTAGCGAGGCCATACTTTAATAATGGTAAACCAGCAATTTTCTCCAAATAAGCTACCAAATAAGTCAAATTCTGTAGCTTATTTGGATTATTTGAATTTTTTTAATAATTTTTTAAAATCAACTTTTTTCATCTCGAAGATATGTATAAAATACAATAATAATCCATGAAACTTATTAAAAATCGGTTCTCAAAAGCACTTTAAAAAATATCAAAGTTACGAAATAAGTCATAAGTTATAAGTTGTAAGCTGAACAGAAGGGACCCAATGCATGTGCTAACGAGATACTACCTCTGTTTTTTTTTGTCAATGTTGACTTTTGAACACGTCCTTTGATCATTCATCTTATTTAAAAAATCTATGTATATATATTGTTTATTTTATTATGATTTATTTTATCATTAAAGGTACTTTGAACATAACTTATATTTTGCATGTTTACTCTAATTTTTTGAATAAGTCGAATAGTCGAAAGGTGTGTCCAAAAGTCAACGGTGACAACCAAAGGAAACCAGAGGTAGTATGTCATAATACACTAAAATTGCATATTAGTAAAAAGTGTAAATTTAGTTTTATAAAAGTGCAATTTTAGTTTTTGAAAAGTGCACATTTTCGATGACTCAAAGCAACATCAATTTTTTGTCCACATGAGCATAGCAAAACTGTTAAAAATTTTAAAATAAAAATGAACTAGCTATAAATATCTATTTTAAAAAGCTTTCAACAACACTACGTTGCCATCACGTCCATTCGCCACCCTTTTTTTTATTCCATGCTCTATGCGTTGTAGTCTTGCGTCTTTGCAGGCTGAGCAAAGTGCATGAATCTCTAGCGTCATATGTTTTTAGAGTTTTATTTCTGAAATTAATTTAAATGGTTTAGGTTCCTTTTCTTATTAAAAGAAAATAGCAGAAAATGGTTTTCAGCTTCTAAAAATCATAGAGAAATATCTATGTCTCAGAAAAAATATGAGGTCTGTCTCTAAAAATCCAGAAAATGAGTAGGACCTAAATATTGAATAATATTTGATATTTTATTGGATTTTGTAGATGAAAAAAAATAATAATTCATTTAAGCTTAAGGAAAAATGCTTAGGGGTTTAGAAAAATTGTGAAATTTATATGGGAGATTAGAAATATCATAATGAGAGTTTTGAGAACGATTTGGGTCAAAGGGTTGTCATATATGATGGAGTTTGATGATGGCTCTTAGGATTAATATCTTTTATTAGGGAAAAATGATCTAGGGCTTATAAGGGAAATATGAAAAATATTAGAGAGGGTTAGGAATATTCAAATATGAGTCAAGAGAGAATTTTTAAGAGATAACCTTATGAACTTAGAAAGAATTCTTAAGGAACGGATTAATTTGGATGGTTAGATAGTTTAGACAGAATTAGATAGTCTTTAAGATGGTACAATGGATTTAGGAAGAGATCAAGTATTTATAAATTTATTTGTCTTGCGATTTTAAAAGATGATTTGATTTTAGAAAATTTGTGAAATTTTTTTAGTGAAAATTGTGTTCTGTGATAGCAGGGGAAGAGACACGAAGGGAGACAGGTGAGGAGACGCGAAGGAGCAGCACCGCCAGGGTTCACGCAGACTTAGCCGACATGGCACGACGGCGAGAAACTGCCCCAGACCTCCTGGATCTGACCTCCGGGCGAGGGAGACGGTGGAGGCTGTGCATGCGCCGCCGCCGTGCACCGAGCGATGTCGAAGCACGACCGTGGCGCCGCCGCCGGGCCACTTGCTAGTCGTGCCCACGCCGCCGCCTTTGGGCAGCGCCGAGCCACACCCTTGCCTCCGCCGGCCTTGCGTCACCGTCCACCGCCACGCCACGCCGCCACCACCGTCTCGTCAAGTGCTGTGCCATTGTTGTGCCTGCGTTGAGACACGACGCGCCGACGCCGTTCGCCTCAGCGCCACCACCGCCAAGCCGAGTCGCCGATGTGTGAGGAAGAAGGTTGGGGAGGAAGAAGAGGGGGAGGCCCGGTGTCGTGACATTCGATGAACGCTCGAAGCACCCGGAACTAATACTAGTCCTAGAAGATCATAATTAGCATCTCCAGATGGACAGTTCATAGGATATCATTGCAACAGAATATATAATTGATAAATAGTGGTCTTACATGTAACAATATCCAGATGACAGAGACGTTACAGAGTCTTGTACTGAATATTAATAGTAGATCAGAGTAGCAACATAAGATTTGAAGACCAGCAATGATATCCTATAAGTGACTTTAGAAAACGCGCAACTAGTTCTCCTGTCACTTTGGAAAGGATCATCCTGATCCCGAAGGTACTCGAAGAGAAACACCACCTGAATACAAATTATCCGTGGTTGTGTCGTGACCTTCGATGGACGCTCGAAGCACCTGGAACTGATACTAGTCCCAGAAGATCACAGCTAGCATCTCCAGATGGACAGTTAATAGGATATCATTGCAACAGAATAAATAACTGATAAATAATGGTCTTAAGGAAGCAATATCCAGATTACAGAGACGTTACATAGTCTTGTACTGAATATTAACAGTAGATCAGAGTAGCAGCATAAGATTTGAAGACCATCAACGACATCCTACAACTGACTTAAGAAAACGCGCAACTAGTTCTCCCGTCACCTTGGAAAAGATCCTCCTAATCCCGAAGGTACTTGAAGAGAAACACCACCTGAATAAAATTATCCGTGGTTGCTATAATGAGTACACGGCTACCCAGCAAGCACTAATATGAATGCAATGGCAAAGGAGGGTAATGGTTATTTTACACCAAAACCTATTTACTACTCAAGTATTTAGTTGAGTCAAGTTTTATTAAGTGGAATGCATGAGCAATAAGTAAAAACAATAGTATAGTCGAAGGGCGACTATCCCATATTTAACAATAAAAGGTGCGTCATTACACCAAGGTGCATCATCACACCAGGCCAACTAGCTACGTTTTCTTAAGTCAATGCTCTGATACAAATTCTGTCGTGACCTTCGATGGACGCTCGAAGCACCTGGAACTGATACTAGTCCCAGAAGATCATAGCTAGCATCTCCAGATGGACAGTTAATAGGATATCATTGCAACATAATAAATAACTGATAAATAATGATCTTACAGGAAGCAATATCCAGATTACAGAGACGTTACAGAGTCTTGTACTGAATATTAACAGTAGATCAGAGTAGCAGCATAAGATTCGAAGACTAGCAACGACATCCTACAACTGACTTTAGAAAACGCGCGACTAGTTCTCCCGTCACCTTGGAAAGGATCCTCCTGATCCCAAAGGTACTTGAAGAGAAACACCACCTGAATACAAATTATCCGTGGTTGCTATAGTGAGTACACGGCTACCCAGCAAGCACTAATATGAATGCAATGTCAAAGGAGGGGTAATGGCAATTTTACACCAAAACCTATTTACTAGTCAAGTTTTACATCTTGTCAAGTTTTATTGAGTTGATTGCATGAATAATAAATAAAACAGCAGTATAGTCGAAGGGCGACTATCCCATAATCAACAAAGAAAGGTGTGTCATCACACCAGGGTGCATCATCACACCTGGCCATACCCAGCCTATACTAGTCAAGTTTAATTATTAAAGATGATGAATTCTACATGTGAAAACCTTCCGCCCCGTCCATAACCGTGGACACGGCTATCATGATAGTTTTAACCTCTGCAGAGTATGTACACTTTCCCCATAAGCCCTGTCTCAATCTAGTAGGAAGAAACAGTACAAGACCCATTCGCTTACTACGCCCACCACTTCACCCACCCTCTACATTTTGGTTTCACGCCCCAGTACGACTACCATCTCCCAAGCCAGCCCCATAGTGCGCATCATCGATCCTATGCTGACTGGACGAGGGTGGCACCCGCACTGAGGTTAGCCCCCAATTAAGCCATTCGGATCCGATACGGGCCTATCCCCAGATTGGTGTCAGCGCCTTTCCAAAGGATAGAACCATATCCTACCGGACAATCTCAAGTGGACGGTTAGTGAGTTTCACAAGTTACTAGGATCAGGGCCAAAGGCACAAGTGGCTGTACTGTAAAGTTTGGTCTAGCAATTCACAAGCTTGAGTCCTTATTAGAGGAGACCTTTCCATTCCACAACCATAACCGAGAACCACCTTTCCGGGGTCTCCCCTATTCAACTAATCAAATTTTAGTTAATTAGGGTTTATTCCAAAATCATCAATACGAAGCCTCGGCTTCGGAATTAAATTTTATATATGAATCCCAATGCAAAACTACCACCTCAACAAAGAATAGGCTGTGGAATGGTAATGTGGTTCCCAAACGAAGGCTAATCACGCTAGTAAATGGCTAACGTGTGTAGGGTAAACACGCACACCCTATTACAACATGCATGCGAATAATTATTCATGAACAGTAAATAAAAATTATAAAGCATAGGACTGAATATGCATCTATAGCTTGCCTTGGTAGTACGAAGACGACTGCGGGTCGGCTGCAGTTTCTGAACAGCACTAGAAGCAGCACGCGCAGCAGGAATCTACGTCGCAAAAGGAGAAAAATCAAAGAAACAGCAAATAGTCAAACCGAAAGTATAGTAAATAAAAATATAATAAAATTCTAGGGAATTTTTAGAATTTTTAGGCTCTGGAATCACTCGAATCGGAGTTACGGATCTCCCGGAACAATTCCTAGAAGTTTCTGAAAAATCAGAAATTCCAAAAAAGAAAAGAACACGTGGCACTCTCTGATTGGGCGACGCGGCTGAGCGGCGAGACACGTGACGGCTTCTGGATATGCCACGTGGCTGACTGTGGCATCGCCACGTGGTGGTCAACGGTCAACATGGGGCCCACAGTGGGTCCCACTCGAGACTCGGTGGTGTGGGGCCCGTCGATGGCGCCACCGCCGACGTGGCATCGACGTCAACGCAGAGCGTGGCGGCCATGTCGACGCGCTACGGTGGCGGCTCGACACGTGGGCCTAGTGGGGCCTACACAGCCGGTGACGGCGGTGCGGCTGCGTCTCTCGCTAGTGGGTCTATGGGACCCGCTGTCGGCGGCGGCTCTTTGAGATCTGGCGGTGGGTCGATGGGACCCACCGGTCGGCCAGCTGCGGCGGCGGCGGTCGCGGCTTCGGCTCGATGCGGCTCGGCACGGCTCGGGGCCACGCGGCGGCGGCTAGTTAGCGGCTCGGCTCGGGTGCGGTGCGGCTCGGCTTAACGCGGCGACGACGTGGCGAACGCGAAGGCGAAGCGGCGGTGGCGGCGGCAGCGAGACGCTGGCGGCGGCAGGCGGCTCTGGCAGGGGCGGTGCGTGGCGAAGCGGCGTGGCGGTGTCGGTTGGCTCTCGGCTGGCGAGGACCGACGCCGGCGATGTCGGCGGCGAGGCGGCGTGGAATGAGCAGAACCGGCGTCGATTACGGGAGCAATTCTCCACCAAAATAGAGCTTCCATATATCCATCTGGACCGTCTCGGCGAGATCTACAACGTACTGGCTTCAAAAATATGGTTTGGAGATCGGACAGAGGGAAATACCTCGGGAGAGACTCGGGCTAGGGTTTTTCGGATTTGTTTTGTGGCGGCTCCGAGATGGGTTTGTTGTGATTTCGTGGGAGAGGGGTCCAGGGGGGTATTTATACTGTTGGGGAGGTGTTGGTTCAGATTAAGATAGGGTGGAGTCCTATTAGGATAAGGATTGCGAGTCTACTCCTACTCACATCCTAATCCGAATAGGTTTCGGTCTCCGGAACATCTAGAAGGGTCTAGGGACGTGGGTAGCTGTCCCAAACTGGTTTGCCACGAGTTGGGGTCAGGTAGGACCAAGTGGGACCCATCCGGAAGCTTCTGGAAGGTTCTAGGGCTTAAATAATCCTTATCTGAGCCTTTCTCATATAAAATAATAATATAAAATAGTTTTATTTTAATATTTTATTTTTAGAAAAGAATGTGACGACTAATAATTTTATTAGGATGTCACAGGTTGATATAATGAGTACATGGCTACCCAGCAAGCACTAATATGAATGCAATGTCAAAGGATGGGGAATAGGTTGTTTTACACAAAAACCTATTTCTAGTCAAGTATTTAGTTGAATCAAGTTTTAATTGGTCAATGCATGAATAACAATAAATAAAGATAGCAGTATAGTCGAAGGGCAACTATCCCATAACAACAAGGAAGGTGCGTCTGAAAGGACCGGGATGTCGCTTAGAGGGGGGTGAATAGGCGACTACAAATTTAAAACAATTAAGCAGCGGAATATAAATATCGGATTATCTGATATGGATATCGGATACTCCGATGTGGATCGGACTATCCGATGTCTATATCGGATACTCCGATATGTTCAGAGTAGAAAAGCTCAAATCTGCTCACAATCAAGTATACCACCCACAACCAAATATTCTCAAGCATGTAAATATGTAGCAGGAGCTACTAAAGCTACTCAATCAAAATGATAGCTCAATCACAAAGAGAATCAAGTAAAGAGAGTAAAGGAGGTAAAACCAAAGTGAAGAGGAGACGCATCGATTTGTTCCCGAAGTTCGGATCCTTGAGAGGATCGTATGTCTCCGTTGAGGTAGGCTCGGTCACACTTGAGCCCGGGTTTCTTTCAACCCTTTCTCTCACCAAGATCCGCACCAAGCTCCCTTGGTTTCACTCGCTTGGCTCCTTTCCTTGCGGAGACGGAGACCGGGCCTTCACAACCTTCCCACGGCCAACCACACAAAGCACCGGTGGCTCGTAGGCGACCTCCTAGCCGTCTAGGAGTCCTCAACCTCCAAGAGTAACAAATGCTCACGAAGAATAAGTTTAGAGATGAACTCAAGTGCTCACTAGATCAAATCTCTCACAACCCTAGCACTTCCCTCTTCCAACTCTTCCCAACCCTTCTCTCAAAGGGGATCACTAAGATCTAAGAGTGGAGAGGTGTTTGGGGCTCAAGAACACAAGGGTTTTGCTCTTATCACTACCAGGGAACCGGCTACTACAACCGGTTCGAAACAGGTTTTAGAACCGGTTTTGGAACCGGTTGTAGGCAACCGCGAGTGATACCCTCCGGGTAACACTCGCGGTTCCCCAACCGGTTGTGATGTACGACACACAAGCGGTTCGGGCAGCTCCTGGCGGTGGTGGAGGCGCCACATGGGTGCTCTCTACAAGCGGTTCGTGTCTGAACCGCTTGGAGACCTCTCACCAATGAGGAGGCGCCACGTGTGCCATCTCCTGGCGGTTGGACTTACGAACCGCTTGGAGAGCCTCGAGGCGCATCCTCGCCACGTGTGCCCTCTCCAAGCGGTTGGACATACGAACCGCTTGTGGAGAGCCTCGAGGCGACATGGGAGGCGCCACGTGTGGCCTCTCCTGGCGGTTGGAGTTACCAACGCGCCAGGAGAGGCCGAGCGTAAATTATATTCAATATAGAATATGTTACGAGGGGTTTTCAATATGAAGTTTGACAATAAAATTAAATACAACTACAATATTTTTTCACAATTAAAAATATAATATGATGTGTACTCGATCATTCACACAACCACAATTAAGTTCATTTACACAATAATACGAATGAATTAAAAATATGTACATACATGAAATAAGGAGCACATGCACTGATCAAAGCAATGTTTATACATTTCAAGAGTACAAGGGTGAATCTTGAGGTCATTTGTTGCCTGCATCGCTATGTGTGGCCTTCGATGATTCCGATATTTCACCTATCCTTAGAGAAGGACAATCTCTCCATCCCTTTGTGTGGAACTCGCCTTTGGTTGATATAATCTCGTCGACAATGAAGCCGATAAGTTGTTCTTGAATTGTCTGCAACCCGGTGAGGCGGATCACACCTTGCACATCGAGGTAAGGCCGCCAAAATAGGAAATAAATAAATCTATGAACACGTAAATTGTAAGTACTAAGAAATTGAGATGCATCATTAATTTCGATGCATCATTACTTTGGTATTTTTGACATACACGCACCTCGTCGTCTATTTTGGGCACATCACCGTGGCAAAGATTTTGCATGTAGTGGCACACATAATAGCCACATAAGTTGTTTCCAGCCGTTTGTTGTATAACCTATGATGAAATTTAAAAAGAATACAACTATTGAGATGAAAAACTATCAATAAAGAATATGAATTAATTAGTATGCTTTATTACGTACTCGAGTGCTTAATTGGACTGTGAATTCGTTCTTGAAAGCTCCTTTATGCTTCTTTCGGAACTTTGCGAATGCCCTGTGATGCGTTAATACATGAATAGTAATTATTAGAGTTTGAATTAATTAAATAGCTAGGCATTTCAATAGAATAAGGAAACCATCTTATAAAATAATATATACCATACCGATTTAGCGCGTCAATGATATATTGATATTTTTCCTGTGGTTTCCTTTTGAGTCTTGAACAATGATCTTGCTATTATCAAGCATGATAACAAGAAGGACCCGATGAAACCTATTAATATATTCAACATATATATGTAATTAGTCATATTATGTATGCTTTAAAAAGCTAGGAATGAGAGGTTGTGAGAGCGGATATATACGCACTTTCGAAGTTGAAGGGCAAAAGTATGTATGGTTTGTAGTCTTTGTGCTAAGAGTGCATCGAGAATGTACTCGTCAACAACCTTTGGGTCAGATCCGATGTGACCTCGTTGACAATCTCTGGGTCTATGAAGCCGATGTTGAAGTCACCCGATCTTCTCAATCGTTGTATCTCCATTCTACATAGAAATGGAAAAACTATTAGAGTTGCAACTTTACGCACGAGGAAGCACATGGTAAACTTATTAGCGACACTTACAGACACCGCTGACTCATGAGAGACACGTTGACAGCGTCTTGATGGTAAACTGGTAGAAGTCTTGAATTCTAGCCATATTTGGTTGTCCCGCGATAGAAATGTTCGTTTGTGATACGGAGGAACATATTTCTTTCTTGAGCGGACTCTACCATGTACCATTCATGAAATTGCCGCATCTTGGTTGGTAAATCCTTTATGGTTTTAGGGTTAACCAACTCCGGCCCAACTTATATTGCCATCTCACTTCGCCATTGGGATATCATCTGTTAATCCAAGAGTTTCAATTTGCAGAACCGAGATTTGCCTCTTTCATGAATTGTTCAATTTGTTCTTGCTCTTTCTTCTTCTTTCTTTGCCTCTGCCTTAGCCCGTTTAGACTTCGTGTAGCCTTTACTATTGTCGGTTCGTGGTGCGGCGTCGTGGCGATGAGCGCTGCATGGGATGTCGCGAAGTGTTTTGAAGCTTTTGGTCAATTGCTTGCTTTGTTGGCACCTTAGGTGCGAAGTGCAAACAACCTGCAGCAACAACTTTGCTTGTCTCCTCGTCCGTCATATCATATGCCCTTTTGAAGGTTCCTTTGACCTTGTTGATCGGCTGGGTGGCCCTTCGGGGAGGAGGATGGCTCCTTCTTATTTGAAGCTTCTTTCGCGGAGGAGATGGTGGGCGTGCTTTTCCTTGGGGGTTCGTTTTTGTTGGAGGTCTTTGGTGGAGTTGGGCCTGCGTGGAGCGGTGGTGGAGCAGAGTACTCTGTATTGGCGGCGAGGCATTGCGTGGAGGTGACATTGGAGGAGGCATGGTTTGTCGTTGTGGAGGCGAGCTTCCTCCGGTGGCTCAATTGCTCGATGTCTCGCGGTGGAGATGACACCTCCACGCCATCTGCAAACATGATGTACCGTTGCTGCCAGAGGATGATACCGTGGAGGGCTGTCCAAGCTTGGCCACCTCATCGCCTCGGCAATATCGAGCATAAGATCTTCAAATCCGCTTAACACCTCCTCCACGGCGACTTTCGAGTAACCGGGGTATCTCATTGCAATGAAATGTCGGCCCTCTCATCGGGAACGCCATGCCGTAAGCCACCTTTATAGAGAGGTTTGGCGCTGGACATGTAGCTCACATCTGGCGACGAACCTTGATGTCGCCCATCGAAAATGGCGAGGTCATCCCCATCAGTGCCGCGGTGGCCGACAATTGCTGCCCGCCGCTGTGAGGCTGCGGGTGATCATGGCATCTGGCGATTGCTCGGACTGTTCCTGAAGCTTCTTGAGGGCTATCTGCACTTGTTGAGCAACTATGTCGCCGATGCTAGCTTTGGGTAGCTCTTAGCTCCCTTTCCAATTGGCTGTATTTGTATAGCTCTCTGGTTTTGCTTCTTGCTCGGCTCTGACGTTTGGGAATCCTTTGCGAATCCGTGCTTCCATGGCGTCGACGAACCAATACCTCTTGTCCGTCCCGGTGCTCCGGGTTTTGGAGGCATGTGTCACTCGTCATTCTCCCTATCTGTCACTAAGGAACCGACCGAGGCTGTTGAGCGGCTTGTACGATCCTTTGCCCAACATCCTGCACTCCGGTGCCATCACCAAGTCGCCATCATCTGCAAGGGCCCCCGTGAGCCATGAACCAATTTCGCAGCGAAATTCGGTCAGCGATGGCGGTGGTGCATCCTTGGCCAATAATTCTTCCTCCGCTTCTCCCATTTCGGTATAGCATTGATGTAACCACGGAGCCGAGATGGTGGTGGTACTTCTTCTTGTGCATTTATCTTGTTCTTTTGGCTCGCGGCTTGGCCTTGAGCTGACAGCTTGTATTCCTCAAACGCTTCCCAGTGATCGACCAGCTTAGGAAATAGATTGAAGTCAGGCCTTTCACCTTTCTGCACATACTTGGCATTTAGAGACGTCTTCCAAGACTGAAATACGGTTGCCATCTTTTTTAAAGTGTATTTCTTTACTTTGTCTTGAACCCTTGTGAATTTGAAATTGTCCTTAATATCTCATCCACAATAGTCGCTTGGTAGCTTGAGGGACTTCACCCATTCTGGATGCTAATTGGGACGTGGTCCCTTACATGGAAACCACAAGCGTTGTTGAATGGCCCAATTCTTTGAAAGAGGGCAATCGGCATCCGTCGGAATTAACATCGGTAAATACATGCTTTGCCGACGGCTTCTTGTTAGGTCCTCGCTTGATTGGTTGCTCGATGTACCTGCTTAAATTTAGAAAAATATGAGTGTGTTTAGATTGCTCGAAGGCGGCGTGTACGGGGCATTATTGTGGCATTACCTCGCTGGCCCGGTGTCCACGGCATCACCGAACACAAGGTAGTAGCATTACCGTCGCCTTGGTTCCTGACCTCATCAGCAGCGGCGTTAAGCGTCACCTTCATCGTATTCTCGATGCTACCCTCCGCGATTGAGTCGAGGATGAACCGATTCTCATCGAAAATATCGTTGGCATTGCTGGTTGCTCCATCTATATATCATAATTGCGAAACAATGTTAAGGCGATCGCAACTTGTGCACATGATAAAAAAAGCATAGACAGATGAAGGCGATCGCAACTTGTGCAGATGAACTGATCGCAACTGCGGATCGGGCCACTAATCTCTCATCAAGCCATGCCGTATTCGTGTGAAATTTGATGGTTTTTTTCGTTGTGAGATACTACTGCGTTTCTTAAAACTTACGTGATGTCTATTGACACGGTTTTTGAAATACAACTTTGATCACTAATTATATTTGTACTTTTTGGATAAGCGGCATAAAATATGATATTATAGAAGTGCTTCTCGAAGCGAATCTATATGTATGGTCCAAAGTGCTCCCTATCTCTCTCTAGCTCCCTCTCTATCTCTCCTCTCTCTCTAGGTCTCTCCCTATCTCTCTCTAGCTCCCTCCCTATCTCTCCCTAGCTCTCTCTAGCTCTCTCCCTATCTCTCTCTAGCTCTCTCTCTCTAGCTCCCTCTCTATCTCCCTCTCTCTCTAGGTCTCTCCCTATCTCTCTCTAGCTCCCTCCCTATCTCTCCCTAGCTCTCTCTCTCTCTAGCTCCCTCCCTATCTCTCTCTAGCTCTCTCTCTAGCTCCCTCCCTATCTCTCCCTAGCTATCTCTCTCTCTAGCTCCCTCCCTATCTCTCCCTAGCTCTCTCTCTCTAGCTCCCTCCCTATCTCTAGCTCTCTCTCTCTAGCTCCCTCCCTATCTCTCCCTAGCTCTCTCTCTCTAGCTCCCTCCCTATCTCTCCCTAGCTCTCTCTCTCTAGCTCCCTCCCTATCTCTCCCTATCTCTCTCGGTTTCCCGTTGGGACGATTCATCGAACACCTGTGTGCACACATGAAAGCAGGCAGAGTGCGTCGTGGGCGTGGGCAACCTAGGTCCTCGGGGATTGGGGCGCGGGGCCTGTCGAGAGGTCGGCCTGTGATGGAGGTCCGACAGTGGCGGAGGCGACGCCGGCAGCACAGACGGCGGTGGCGAGGCGCGTCGACGAGCGCGCAGCGGCGGTGAAGAGCCGGCGAGCGCGACGTGGGATCTCGGCGGAGATGCGGCGGCGAAGGCGCGCAAGACGGTGGAGGAGGCGTCGAGTGCGCGCGGGGCTCGGCGGAGATCTGGCGGAGCGACAGAGCGGCTGGCAAGGACGGCTCGGGACTTAGAAAAATTTTGGGGAGATGTAAGCGCGAGGAAGACGAGCTGAAATATATAGGATAGACCCTCTAGAAGCGGTTCAGAAAGCGAACCCCTTGTAAAGGTCTCTACAAGCGGTTTGTAGTCCAGAACCCTTTGTAGAGGTCACTTTACAAGGGGTTAAATATCGAACCGCTTATAAAGGCTATCCGGATTGTCCCGCGTGCCCTGTTTGGTGGCCTTCTACAAGGGGTTCAGATATTTAACCGCTTGTAGAGGTTGTTTCTACAAGGGGTTCAGTATTCTAACCGCTTGTAGAGGGTGGAGAATGTCTTCTTGCGCTCTGTTTGTCGCGCCTTCTACAAGGGGTTCAGTATTAACCGCTTAGAGATTCCCTTCTACAAGGGTTAAGTAATACAAACCGCTTGTAGAGGTTACCTTCGCAAGGGGTTTGTATTACGAACCGCTTCTAGAGGGCTTTTCTCCTTTTTATTTAATCGACTATTGAGATGTTTAAAATTTCATTATACATTTCATATTTGATATAATGTTTAAATTTTCATTACTTGTGTTTCATATTTTTTACAAATGTTTAAAATTTGATAATTGTGTTTCATATTTTTTAAAAATGTTTAAAATTTCAATAATTGAGTTTCATATTTTTTAAAAATGTTTAAAATTTCAAGATAATTGTGTTTCATATTTTTGTAAAAATGTTTAAAATTTCGATAATTGTGTTTCATATTTTTTAAAAATGTTTAAAATTTCAAGATAATTGTGTTTCATATTTTTTAAAATGTTTAAAATTTCAAGATAATTGTGTTTCATATTTTTAAAAATGTTTAAAATTTCGATGCTTGTGTTTCATATTTCATTATAATGTATAAAATTTAGAGGCTTAATTTCTATATATATGCTTCAAATATACAAGTTTCATACAGAGCACATCTTAACTAGTAACATACTTTGTCTTTACAAGTGTGCCTTCGTTATGATCATAGGCGTATATCACGAGCATCGACATCTGTGTCATTCAGACACTTATGTCGACATCCACCGCAAAAGGAGGAGCTCGTCGAATCGACTATACTCTTCCTCGTCGTGGCGTCCTCAACTCCGACAATCCTTCGTTTGCCTTGAAGTACCACGTGTCGCTTTGGCTTATCATACGCTTCTTAGGTTTGGTTGACATGTCCATTACGAGAAGACTTGTTCGACATCATTGGCGAAACGAATGGTTCGCGCCTATAGCCTACTTGTGTGAGGTCTACGGTTGTCATGCCATATTTGTCGATCTTCACGCCGCTTGAACTCGGTTTAACCCATTGGCACTTGAATAGAGGACCTTCAAAGGTCCATAGTCAAGCTCCCATATCTCTTCTATGAAACCATAATATGTGTCCACCTTGCTAGTGTTGTCATGGCGTCTATCTTCGGACGCCATTTATTCGTTCGTGCTCATCTTATCACGGGATTTCGTGTAAAATGTGTAACCATTTATCTCGTACCCCTTGAATATCACGATTTCACTAGATGGTCCCCGAGCGAGCGTTACAAGCTGTTCATTGTCGAGACCCTTTCGAAAGGATGTAGTTTTGTAACCAAGTGCGAATGAATCCATGTGCCTCGGTGTTATCAATCCTCGAGACCTTCACAGGAATTAGCGGCATAGAATACTCTTGTCTTTGAAGGACATAAGGGCCACTGATGGATTGTTTGAGCAGTGAAATGTGCTTGTTTAAAAGTAAGAAGATCTTTGTATGCAAGTGCTTTCCGACCTAGTGTCCCTTTCCCCGGAGCCTCCCTCATGGCGTGATATAGGGACACCAATCGGATTTAGATCATTAATGTAATCCACACGAACTCAATCACCTCCTCTGTGCCATACCCTCGGCTATGCATCCTTCAGGACGAGATCGGTTACGGACATACCTCTTTAGGACACTCATGTACCTCTCGAAGGAAACATGTTGTGTAGAAACACGGTCGAGAATACCTATCTCCTTGACAATGTGAGCAGTGAGATGAACCATAATATCAAAGAATGCAGGAGGAAAGATCATCTCAAGGCTAACCACACTTTGTACCACGTCATCCTCAGTAGCTTACTTAGTTTATACGGATCAATAACCTTTTCTTGAAACCGCATTGAGAAAGGAACACTGACTTTGTGATTGTCCCCGGACCCACTCGGGCAAAATACCTCTCACGACCACTAGGAGCAAGCTGTGTCATCAACACAAACAGATCATGGGATTTCGGTGGGCGATTTTATTCTCTTTCATGTTTATGAGTCTCTTTACAATCGAGGAGTATCCGGAAGGACCTTCACACTTGTTCAAGCACTCTATCATGCTTTTTCTCTTCTTTGCTTAGAGTGTAGCTCGCGGGATGTAGATAATGTTGTCCTTTGCTGTCTTTTACGGATGTAGATCGTTCCTCGGTTCCAAATGTTTTAGATCCCTCCGACCTTGCGGTGTATCTTTCGATTTGCCGTACATATCTAAGTATCCTAACAGGTTCACGCAAACATTCTTCGTGATGTGCATGAAGTCAAGTGAGTGACGGACCTCCAAAACTTCCCAATAAGGCAAGTCCCAAAATATTGACTTCTTCTTCCACATGGGTGCTTGACCTTCCTCATTCGGTATAGATTTTCTCCCGGGACCCTTTCCAAAAACTACTTTCAGATCCTTGACCATAGCAAACACACGCGGCCCACCGATGCTCGGGCTTAGCACGAAGGTCGGTTTCCGTTGAAATTCCTGCCTCTCTTCATAGCGGATGCCTTGTAAGAAGAAACCTACGGTGGCCCATGTACACAACCTTCCGAGAGTTTTTGAGGTACATCTGTCCGTTTCATCTAAGCCTTGCACGCAGAGCTCTATATCCTTTATAGTTAGGCCGGACAGTTACCAAGCGCGAGCCGGTCATTGATGGTAACAAACAACAATGCACGAGGGTGAAATATTGTCTTTTGTGCTCATCCCATACCCGTACACCATCTTCCCACAATGTTACGAGATCTTCAACCAATGGTTTCAGATAGACATCGATGTCGTTCCCGGGTTGCTTGGGCCCTTGGATCAACAACGGCATCAATATGTACTTCCGCTTCATGCACAACCAAGGAGGAATGTTATAGATACATAGTGTAACAGGCCAAGTGCAATAGCTCTTGCTCAACTCGCCGAGCAGTTCATACCATCCGTACTCAACCCAAACCTTATGTTTCTCGCCTCATCGCAAAGTGCGGGTATGTTCGATCGACTTTCCTCCTTTGGGAGCCATCACGGATGTCTAAGCATCCCGTCGTCCTTACGCTCTTCTTTGTGCCAACGCATCATCCGGGCATGCGCTTTGTTAGCAAGCAGACGCTTCAATCGGGGATGACAGGAAATACCACACCACCTTAGCGGGAGGTCTCTTCTTCATCGCTCCCCATCTATTTCACAGGTCGTCACGCTTCATCTTGTAACGCGATTCTTTGCACTTGGACAAACATCAAAATCCTCGTACTCATTGCGTCTGAGGATACAATCGTTAGGACATGCGTGTATCTTCGTACTTCTAATCCCAAAGGACATACGACTTGCTTGGCTTCATATGTAGATTCAGCGAGTGTTATCTTCCGGAAGCAACTTCTTTATGAGTGATAACAACTCATCGAATCCCTTATCCGAGACACCATTCGTGGCCTTCCATTGCATTAGTTCAGTGTGGTGCAGTGACTTTTTGCCCCGCCTTACAGTTTGGGTACAAAGGAGTCTGTGGTCCTCTAACATCTTATTTGGAACTTATCGAATTGTCTTTCATCTGTGTAGTCTCCTCTCCGTCACGCAAACATCTGGTCCACTCATCATCACCAAACTCTCCGAGTGTATCTTCCACGAAACAGATTGCTCGGCGCGGGATCTTGTTCAATCCTCTTCTTCTTCCTCGTCGTCTTCATCATCTACGGCTAATCCCTCAACTTCGCCATGGTTGGTCCAACAGTATAGTTTGGCATGAATCCTCTCATGATCAAATGGTTCATAACCCGCCATCGGTGGGAGTGCTCCTTCTCATTCTGCAGTCTACACACGGACAACATATGTAGTCACTGCGAGCAAGAAGGCAACGGCGCATCCGAGAAAACCTCGCACGCCATCAATGAACTCTCTCGAGCGGCGGTCGCATTGTACATCCATTGCGGTTCATCTACACCAAGTTATATTTTATTAAAAAATTTAGTTACATTTCAAAATATAAAGCTCACAAGCACTAAGATCTACCTTTCTAATTACTTTTTGTTCTTCTTGGTCTACAATTAAAGACAATATTTTTTTCTTTGCAACAAAAAATCCACCTACACTAATTCTTTTTGTCCTTCTATATTTATTGAACTAAAACTAACTAATTGTTACATTTTTAAAATTATTTCTTCTCCTTCTACAATTTTGAACCTATTTATTTTTCCTTTCTACCTTTGTAATTTTTTTATCTTTATACATTTTTAACTAAACCTAACTAAAATTTTTTACCCTTCACATTTATTGCACAAATAAATAACTAATTGTTACATTTTTAATTATTTTTTAATCCTTCTATAATTTTTAACTAAATCTAACTAATTATTTTTCCCTTTCTACCTTTTTATTTTTTTCCTTCTAATTTTTGCCATATTTATTTCATACTCCAATAATTAGTTCCTAAAATTAGGGTGATCAAGCTAGCTAGAAAATTTATCGTTAAATTTTGGATCCTAAAGCAAACAACTTCATTTTGAGATCAACTCCTAAAATTAGATGATCAAGCTAGCTCATAAACAAGTTAGGTAGCTAGCAAACAAGCAAAGAAACTTTTCCTTTGGTGAAGCTAGCTAGCAAACAAATACACACTTTTCAACAAAGAACAAATCAACATTTCTCCACATCCAATGCAAAAAACAACAATACTTAGGTGAGAAGGATGTTAACATGGCGTTACTAACCTTGAACCACTTAATTTGCGGCTAAATCACCTCAATTGAAAAATTGGGCGGCACCTCCCTTGAGCAAGACCTCGGCCCTTCCTGTTAACACTTCCGTTCACAGTGCGCCCTCGGGGAGGAAGAAGATGTTTTAAATCGTTGGGCGGGATGGTTCTACAACCGGTTTGAGAGACAAACCGCTTCTAGAGCTTGCCTTTTACAACCGGTTTGTGTCTCAAACCGGTTCGAAACTCCCAACCGGTTTGGGACACAAACCGGTTGTAGAATGAGACTTTACAGCGGTTCTTGTTTCAAACCGCTTCGAAGCCCTCTCCGCGTTGCCCACTGAACCGGTTCTAGTACGAAGATTACAACGGGTTCGCACCAAACTGCTTCTGATGGACCGGTTGTGATGCCCAATTCTGTAGTAGTGTATTCCACCCAGGAATATCCTCCCAAAAAATCTTTACGAAGTGGGGAAGAAGAGGCTTTAAATAGAGAACCCCAAAATCTAGCCGTTGAGACCATTCTGCGACATATCGGAATATCCGATGTCCATATCGGAGTATCCGATATTTTATGACAGCAAGGGGTCAATCGGATCTTGGATCGGAACTTGGATCGGATAGTCCGATACTAAAATTCAGCACACAGCGCAGCCCGACGAAAACGGGCGTAACTTTTGACTCCGAACTCCGTTTTGTGTGATCTTGGGCTCTACGGAAAGCTAAGAACAAGGGCTACACAACCAACAAGGTCTCACTGCCCAAATCCCAAAGAATAAGTGCAGAAACCACAAGGAAGCCAAGAGAGGCAAAAAATTCTCACTTCCCGACACCACCAACACTTCTCCCCCTCACACCAAACCACCTACACCTAGGTGTACAAGATGTGATTTGTGTCTCTCAATCTTTTACAAAGATAGATCACTTGAGCACTTGAGACATATCTAAGTCATTCTCCATCGCATCCCTCTTAATAGGACGGCAATCCTTAGACTCAAATTCAAACGAGAAAACTAAGTCTTACATTTAATCCACATGCCGTCTTCTCCTTGGATGCATTGTGCGTGATGACCTTCAACAAATGATTGATGACGCCTTCGCCTTGTCAACCTGGACTTGGTTCACCTCATGAGACTCTCGTCCCATCGACCTTGACTTGATCATCCTCCCCGACGATCTCCACGCCAAGTCGATCTTGACTTAGCCCTCAACTCTTGGTGACACCGTCGTCTTGTTGACCTCGGCTTAACCGTCATCCTTTAACATACCTTGGTCATCACACATACTCACGGGACCTAAATCTTTCCAAACCACTCATGAAAGGTATTAGTCCCAAAAGCTCAATGGATATGAATAAATTGATGTTTATGAGCAATTAAGGCGTGTCAAGTGTTTCATATAAATAAGCACAATATTAAATGTAAATACTTGACATAAAAAAAGATATCTACTAAGTGCACCACGATGAATATACAATTAATCTATATACACTAAAGAGATGATTGCCAGAAAGATGAATCAACTAACTCATGGCAAATACCACAATCTTCACTTAATGATGCACATGATAGAATATACAAGAATTACACATGTGCAAATCATATTTAAGCAAGAGTGAAGTTGTGGAACAATCTAGATTAAACTTCACTAAGTGATGTGCATGAGAAGATATATAAACAAAGTACATATGCACAAACCAATTCATATTAATGTGAAGTTTAACTCTAACTAAGACATACTTCAATTAGCAATCCAACCTACTTGAACTTATGAGACTAAATAAGATCAACAAGCAAGTGTGTTAGTCTCAATAACATGATTAGTATAACGCATACCTTGTTAGGATGGATTGCTTGTCCACTTGACTTATATAGGGTTTTCCTCTAAATAGGGTGAGACTAAACAAATCTTTACAATAAACACATTAGTCTCAAGGCAATAATCATGATAGAGGTTTGTCATTAGGCAATTGCTTAGTCAAGCATTTACACAAATTTGTCATTTACAAATAGTTGTCATTATATGTGTTTGTCATTAATCACCAAAATTACTTAATTGCCTAAATGCACTTTCAGCGTCATCACACCAGGCCAATCTCAGTCTATACTAGTCAAGTTCAATTATGAAATAGGTGAGACTACATGTGAAGACCTTCCGTCCCGTCCATAACCGTGGACACAGCTATCATGATAGTTTTAACCTCTGCAGAGTGTGTACACGTTCCCCATAAACCCTGTCTCAATCCATAAGGGAGAAACAGTACAAGACTCATTCACTTACTACACCCACCACTTCACCCACCTTCTACGTTTTGGTTTCATGCCCCAATATGACAACCATCTCCCAAGCCAGCCTCATAGTGCGCATCATCGATCCTATGCCGACTGGACGAGGGTGGAGGCTGCATTGAGGTTAGCCCCCAATTAAGCCATTCGGATCCAATACGGGCCTGTCCCCCGATCGGTGTCAGCGCCTTTCCAAAGGACAGAACCATACCCTAGCCGGATAACCACGAGTGAATGGTTAGTAGGTTTCACAAGTTACTAGGATCAGGGCCAAAGGCACAAGTGGCTGTACTGTTTGGTTTGGTTTAGTAAGTTTACAAGCTGGAGTCCTTATTAGAGGAGACCTTCCATTCCACAACCACAAGCCAAGAACCACCTTTCCGAGGTCTCCCCTAACCAACTAATCAAATTTTAGTTAATTAGGGTTTATCCAAAAACATCATCCGAGGATCTCGCCTCTGCATATAATCATCATTTCATGTGAATCCCAGATGCAATCCTACACATCTAGTCAATGGATAGGCTAAGGAATATTAAAATGGCTTGCAAAGGAAGGCTGTGACACGTCAATGAATTATTAACATGTCTAGGATGAATACACACACGCTAGTCTATATGCATGCAATGGTGATAATAACAATAATAAATAACAGTAAATGAGATTTATAAAACTTGGAGAGAGATATGCAATATATAGCTTGCACGGTAGAAGTCTGACCTCGACGGATCTCTGAAATCCCTACGAATTACTCGGAACACCAGAAAAGATGTCGTCTACGCGTAGATCGAGAAAACACAAGAAACAGCAAATACATCCAATAGAAGTATATTAATAAAATATATATTAAAATGCTAGAAATTATTTGTGAAATAATGGCTCTAGAATCACATGAATCGGAGCTTAGGAGCTCCCTGAACAATTACGGGAAGTTTCCAAAAAAATAGAAAATCCCAGAAAATTCAAAAAGAATTAAAACCCTTAATTGAGCCTAGTCCTGGAATTATGGCCCACTCTCCTTCTCTCTCTCCTGTCGCCGTGCGCGGCCCAACAAGGCCCACGGGCGCGCGGCTCAGCGGTGTCTGCTCCGGCTTAGGTAGGGCCCCGTCTTGATGGCAGTGGAGGCGGCTCGGGAGGAGGCGGCTCGGCTTCAAGGGCGACGCTGGCGCGTACGTCTGAGAGCGAGCGAGCGAGCGATGATGGCGGCGGCTCTGGGCGCTGGGGAGGGTGGCTACGTGGTGGCGATCGAGTGTTGGAGGGCGCAACGTGGCGGGCGACGGCGCTGGCGGTGACACGTGGCGTCAGCTGGCTGGATCAGGGCAGGGACACGCAGGAAACGACGACGTGGCCCGCACCGGTAGTCGGCGCGAAATCCGGCGCGGTGCGGACGGCGAGGCTACCGGCGGTGATGTCGGTGCGACTGTTCCGGCCAGATTTTCGGCGTTGCGTAAGTTGGTCAAAGGCCTTGTGGGGAGAAGGTTGGAGAAAGGCCTTGTGGTGACCTTTGTTGTTTAACGCCATGCTTGGCGCACTCTGATGTAATTTGTACTTTTACATTCAATGGCAATGATCCAAACTGTTCAACTGTGTGTACTAGCTACTGATCCAGGGACTAGTACAGTTAAAGCACAGAAGGGACTCGACTCCGTTTTTACGGGTCCCTACATATATAGTGCATATACCAGGGTTTCGGTTTGGTCCACAATCCAGGCCACGTGGGCCACCGAGCCACGGATGGGCCGGTTTCATAACACTCCCCCTTGGACCAATGCCGCGTCATGCGTATGTCTCAAAAACTCCATAAAAACCCAGTGGGAAAAATTTGGAGAAAGAGTACATAGCATCCGCTTACTCATGTGTTTGCACGGATCTGCCTCGTTAAAAACTTTTTGCGAGAAACTGCAATGAAAACTCACTAAGGGAAAAAGAGTACAGTCCCACCCAAACTGCTACTCTGTGGCTGAGTACTCGAATTGCGTGCTCGAGCTTCTTACTTAATTATGCTTAATAACTCCCTCTTGACTGTGTAAGTCTCTGAGCCTCATCATGTCTATGCCCTTCACGCATCTCTCAAAAGAGATAGCGGGAAGTGATTTAGTAAATAGATCGGCCATATTCTCACACGACTTAGTATGTTGTATGCTTATTTCATTCAACTCATGCAATTCGTGAGCGTAGAAGTATTTTGAAGCTATATGCTTATTAAGGATGCTTTTAACATAGCCTTTTTTCACTTGTGCAACACATGCTGCATTATCTTTATAGATAATAGCGGGGTTCAATTCAATGCCTAATCCACATGACCGCAAAATGTGGTGCACCATTCTGCGAAGCCAAAATGCACTCACGTGCGGCTTCATATAATGCTATTATCTCTAAATGGTTTGTCGATGTTGCTATAAGAGTTTACTTTGTCGACTTCCATGAGAGAGTGGTATCAACACAAAGAAACACATAACCCGTCTGTGATTTCCCTGTGTGGGGGTCTGAGAAGTACCCTGCATCTGCATATCCAAGCAACGTCAAATCTTGGTTCTTGCGATAAAATAGACCAAGATCAACTGTGCCTTTCAGATATCGAAAGATATCCTTTATTCCCTTCCAATGTCTCTTGGTTGGCTCTGCATTGTACCTTGCCACTAAATTCACAGCGAATGCAACATCCGGCTGTGTGCTATTAGCTAAGTATAGTGCTTCCTCCCCCTCTTCCCTAGGTTGGTACGGGTCTTGGTCTGCTTGCAATGACTTACCGATCATAGGGACTCTTGATGCGTATGCATTAAAGCTAAACCTTGGTAACACCATCTAGGTATAGGCCGTTTGATGCACCAAGATTTTATCTGGTTAATGCTGAGTATGCAGATCTGAGCAAAACTTAATTTACTCAAATCTTTCAATCCAAATGCTGCTTTCAAATAATTGCTTACTGCTTAATTGATTTAAACCACATTCTTCCTGATTGCTATGATATAATTGCTTGCTTTCTCCTTTCGGAGTTGGTATGCCGTCGGATACCTTCATATATAATGCTGAATTCAAGTTACCAACATTCATACATTCATTTTTAAATTCATAATCTGCCACTGAGATGAGATACTTAAAGGTGATACCACTGATGATCAGGGTATAAGTCTCACATAGTCAACGCTAGGTTGCTGAGTGAAAACTTTGCACAAGCAACCTTGCTTTTGTACCGAGCCACTGCATTTGTTTTGCTTCTCTTACGAACAAATACCCATTTATAACCTAAAGGATGTTCATGGGATAGTGTGCTGCTTAAAGACCAAGCACTGCAATTTTGTTCAGAGAAAAGATCCGCGGTAATTGCCTTCTGCTATGCTTCCTAATCTGTCCGATGCTTACACTCAACGAGTGGTTTGACACTTGATTAGGTTCTATTTCTTGGCAATCAATTCTGCAAAGTATTTGTCGACATAGGTGGTTGTTTTATGCTTTCCCTAAAATTACTAGCATCTCTTACTTTTATCCCGCTATTTCCCATCACGGGAGCAAGATTCCTTTATTTGCTCATAGCCGTTGAGCGCTACATATTAGTTTCAGCTATGGCTACTTGTTGCTTTGCTTAAGGCGCCATTTTGTACTGCTTCTGCTTGTGCTGTTGGTGCCGCATTTGCTGCTTTTTGCACTGCTATATTCAAATCTGGGAGTAACATGCTAGCAGGTTTCTCACCAGACGTCCCAAGTCTCAACTGGCTTCCCTTGCGGGGCATTTTCATGATTTGGTTATGATAAGTTCTCTTATCCCGTTTTCTCCAGACGTCCCCAGATACTTTGGGATTCGAGTAACCAGATACCCTGCCCTGATATGAGGCCTCTGAACAGGTTGAGGGGGTGTCTGCTTTTGACACTGCTGCCCTCACCGGTGCATTTTGCTAATTCATACAACTTAATCACATCCTTGAAATCACAAAAGATTGGTAAGTTCAATGCAAACGGAAATTCTCAATGCATGTGGTGTCTGTGGTTTGCCACATATTTCCCCGTTCTCAATGCATGTGGTTTCTGAGGTTAGCCACATATTTTTTTTATCCAATGCATGCTAATCGAGAATTTTCTCGAGTGCTAGGGGTGCTTGAGAGTGTGCTTGAGGGTTTGGCCCGATATTGCTTGCTACTCGGTGATTTGCCGGTATTTATGGCTGGCTGCTTGTCTCCCCCAATGACGGGAAATCACCCACGTCAAAGATGCTTTTTGGAAAATTGTGCGGCTGCTAGTTGCATTGGTAAATGGATGTTGTTTGCTGACGGTCTTTCAAATTCTTAATACGATTTTATGTGGGACTGTGTGTCACCGACAATTGCTTGCTAAATTACAACTCTGCATGGACGGTTATGCTATATATATATTTATGCTTGAATTATTCATGACGCTGCTGCTAACCCTTTCTGCATATAGACCTAAGGTACATATCTTCTCTTATCTCTATGCTTGGAAATAGGACCTCTCTCTCTCCACATCCCTCGCTCTCTCGCTAATAATCTTTCGACTAAGATTGATACCACTAGCACTACAAATTTTCAATGCTAGTAATTCATTGACTGATCTACCTGGATTTATCTATAGGGGCAATGTTAAACTTATTTTTGGCAAGCTTCCCTAATATTAGAGGATGACAAAAATACCCATGGGTTTTGGTACCAATGAGTGCCCAACCTGATTGGTCCAGGTATGGGTCGAACTATTTAGCATGGGTACTTCTGGTCAGGTACCTGAAATGTATCGGGTTTGCTAAAAAAAAAAAGGGGACCCTTCCACCACCGCAGATACAAGCCTATCAGTCTCTCATCCACTGTGTAGGCAAGTTGTTCATTAAGATCCTCTCCACCTGTCTAGCCCCCTTTATGGGCGATCATTTTGCGCTGCCATAGTGCCTACATTAAGGGTGTGCTTGTATTCCTTGCCCAACCTTGCGTCACCTTGCTGGGCAAGGTTTAGTGTTTGGTTGGGATCCCAAACCTTGCTTTGCCTAGCAATCTTACCCAGTCTGGCGAGCCAAATCGGCTCTCCCAAGCGGGCAAGATTGGACAGCACAGGAGGAGGAGCTCCACGGCGCAAACCAAGGAGGAGTGCCGTGAGACCTCCGGAATAGAGATCTCGCAAATATTCACAACTACCCAGGAATGTAGTTATGAATATGAATTGATATAAAATCCAGCTTAAATGATTCTTTAAAGTACTTAGAGTTGGTTATAAAGTACTTACAGTTGGTTATACTTAGAGTTGGTTATAAAGTACTTACAGTTGGTTATCTAGCATCTTAACCAAGAAAACTCCTAATCCACAGGCAGGCTTAAGTGAAAATAAACTAGAAAACAATCCAGCATATGCCTAGTCTTCTTTAGTGAGCTCTACACAGGAGAAGTCTGGGTCTATCCAAAAGCGGATAGCCCACAAAAGTGGGTAAGTAAACAATATTACTTACCAGATTTCCAAATGCATTATTTATTTGTGGAGAGGGGCATGGGATAGCAGTAATGCAGAGTAATCATATGCATACGAAATGAACATAAAACATGAGTATATTGTAGTACCAACAAAAACCAAGCATCTTTTCGACTTCCATAGCCAAAACTCTTTGATAAACTTCTCGTCTTATAAAATCCATCCTAAACGCTAAACCTGATTTCAAGTCACGTATGAATAGGCGTCATCCCTTCGACACAGCTTAATATACCACAAGTATGGTCCATCGATGATTTTTGTTTAATAGTTCCGCAGAATCTGTCCAGCTTTAACCGTGAAAGGGCCAGTAACACGGATAGGCGAAAAGATGTATCTTTTCATACTTTAAACAAGAAATAGTTAAGGCAATAGAACATACCTACCTTCCAACACAAACAATGGTCCCGACATCCTAGCATCGAGCGACTGTTCCCGGCATTCACTACTACAGATCTGGCCGTCAGTACTGGTTCACAACGGCCATCAGTACCGATTTTTGAACCGGACAGGCCATCCGGGACTGATGCCCCATGGCATTAGTCCCGGTTCCCTCACCCGGTGCTGATATAGTATCAGTACCGGTTGGAGGCCACACGTGGGTTTAGCTCGTGCCTCGCTGAAGCCCCAGTCAATACCGGTTGGAGGCACCAAGCTGTATCTTGATAAGCTATTTATTCGGTCGGTTGGTGTAACCAACCGTGCTGCTTTGAGCAGCACACGTGGCTTTAGCCCGTGTCTCGCCGAAGCCCGGCCGATGCGGTTGGAGACACCAAGCGGTATCGATAAGCTATTTGTTTGGTCCGGTTGGTTCCTCCAACCGATCTTGGCAACCACCACTGAGTTATAAATAATATATATATATATATATATATATATATATATATATATATGCGTGTGAGGTAATATATATTATATATGTATCTGTGTGCTAACTCACAATTAATTAAAGCACATATAATCAATCATGCATAATTAACTGATAATTAAATCACAGAACTTTTATTAACAACTGTAATTACAACTATTAGGTATCACATTTACAGTTCACATAACATTCATTACAACTTTAATTACAGAACATTCATCGTGATCTTTTATGTGCATCGCTCTTGGTAGCCGTAGATGTCAACCACGACAGTTCACCGGTCTTTATCGAAGGGCCCCACCTATTTGCCATTGGATCGTGAAACTCGCCTCTTGGATTTACGACCTTTTCAAAAATCCAGCCGACGAGTTGTTCTTGGATCGCTCTCACTTTCGCCGGCGAGAAATCGGACGAACCTTGCAAGTCGCTAGCACCTCCGGTCAGCATGTGCATAGTATGGCACACATAGTAGCCGCATATATTGGTGCCCGACGGCTGACGCCAGATCTGTGGTGAAAAAGCTAAAAGCATGAAATGGATACATGAAATGAAGTTAACTAACTCAAAAGCTACCATGATGGCATACATACTCGAGAGGCAAGTGTAATATCGAATTCCTCGTTGAATTCGCCCACGTTTTCTGTATGGAACCGTGCGAATGCACTACACACGTTATTGCAAATTGAACATGATTAGAATTTGTTTAAAATAGAGTAGAACTAGCACAATAATGGAAAGAACAAGAATACCGGTTGAGCAAGTCGATCAAGTTTTGGTACTTTTCAACTGGTCTCCTCAGCGAGTCCATAACTGTGATCATGCTACGATCTAGCTCGATAATGAAAAGAATCCAGTGAAAGCTGTACATATATATGGCAACGGGTGGTAACTAATTAGTTGTAACAACGTGTTATGGAAAAAGATTATAGAACGAGGCGGTACAAAAACACTTACTCAAATCTGTAGGGTAAAAGTATCTTTGGCTTATATTTTTGACCCATTAGCCGATTGTATATGTTGGCCTCTGTATCGGTAGGGGATAGTTTAACATTCGTCTCATTGATAACTAAAGGGTCAAGGAAGGAAGCCTGTGTCGAAAATGTGCTTATTTTTGCATCTTTATATCTCCATTCTACATAAGAAGAAATTAGTTAGGCTTGCAAGTTAGTATAGTGCAAGGGCCCGCACGGTGGTTTTTTGCAATTAAATAAGACACTTACAGAGTCCAGCAACTCAACATGGCCACGTCGATGGCGTCTGACTGGTATAGCTCGTACATTACTTGCCATTGGATATAAAATTCACTGTCGCCGTGAAAAAAATATTCTTTCTTGTACTTGACGGCAAATGACGCTAGGCCATGCTTGAACGCATCCAGGTACCATTCATGGAATTGGCGCATCCTAGTTGGTAGCTGGCCAATCTCCTCACGCCTGACCAAGGAAGCGCCCGGTGTAAATGGCCATCTGACTTCTGTAGCTTCAATCTGCATGTTGCCTAATATTTGCTCTGGTGAAGACCAGTTTTTCGATGAATTTTGCATCTCCTTGGCCTTCGAGCGGTGATGGCGTTGTCTTCTTTGGCGTCTTCTTCTTGGGCCTTTCCTTGACCAATGTCTTTCGAGTCGGATACGAGGTTTTCCTTTTTGTCCTTCAAATTTTTCACTGTCCTCAAGCCTTTTAGAAATTCTTCCGTACTAGGTTGAACCTTCTTCTCTGGTGACTTGGGTTTAAAAAACTTAGTGACCTCGGCTCTGACTACTTTCTCGGTCTCCTCCTCCGTCATATCGTCCGCTCGCTTTGCAAGTGCAGCCAGCTTCTTGGGTTGGGTGGACCTCGTCCTCTTCTTGTTCTTTGGGCGAAGTGGCTTGCTTGTCTTAAGCGGCGATGTTGGAGTTGGAGTTTAGCGTCTTGGGGCTTAGTGCAGAGGCGGGCTTCTTCGAAAGGCATCTCCTTTGGTGACGATAGAGGTGATGACGGACCGCTTAGGTGTCTGGGAGGTGATGAAGGTGTTGGAGAGGACACGTCCATGTGATCTCGAAAAATAATGTACTTCTTACGCCATTGGATGAAATTGTGGATGCCTCTCCTAACCGTAGTCCGTCACCTCTGGAATATCGAGGTCCAGTCCTCGCACCTGGGCATACCTCCTCCGCCGAGACCACAGGTAGCCCGGCGATATCTGTTGGCCATGGATGACCCGCCTGCTCCATCGGGTCGACCATGCCGTGAGCCGCCTTGAAAGAGATGTTCCTTACTTGGGCGTGCAGCTCACAAGGTGTCCATTGCGTGATGTCGCCCACGGGCGATGGCCCAACTCCGCTTCGGGAACCCATCGAAGCGCTTGTTGCTTCGCCGCTTTGAGGACTAATGAGGTCCGGATTAGCGGCGAGTTCTGGCCGCATCTAGCCGTTGGCTTAAGGCTAACTGTACCTGTCTTTGGACCTCTTCTTTCATGCTCTGTTGTGTTTGATTCAGGCGTTCTTCAAGCATTAGGAGCTGTTGTACCTGTCGGGACTTGCTTCTCACCCGACTCCTATAGGTATCGGCGTCCTTAGCGAACCCAATCTTCCATGGAACGACGCCAATGCCTCGTGTACGTCCAGGGTGCTCCGGGTTTTGTAGGGCCCTTGTAAGCTCGTCGTTCTCCCTGTTTGGCACGAAGGTGTCCTGGGAAGATTCCTCGATCGACTTTACAAGTCTTTTGGCCACATCTGTCAGCACATTCCCGAACACCGTGTTTCCATCATCGTCAAGGCCGCCGCCGTGAGAATAGAACCAGCTCTTCGCTCTGTCTGGCCATTCCATTGTCGCGGGTGTGACACCCTTCGCCAGCAGTTCCTGTTCCCTCTTCTCCCATTTGTGCATCGCCTGGCGGTAACCACCAGGGCCGAGGTGGTGGTGGTATTGCTTCTTTTGAGCATTCTGGCTATTCCTTTCGGTCAGACTTTCACCTTCATTCAATTCTTGTAGTTCACTTAACGCATCCAGTGATTCTCGCAACTTTGGGTACTTGTTGAAGTCGAATTCGGTTCTTCTTGACGTACTCGTGTTCAACTTCTTTTTATATGTTTGAAATCGATGGCCATCTTCTTCAACGTGTAACTCTTCACCTTCTCTTGATCCTTGGGGAAGGTAAATGTCTCCTTGAAGTCGGTCGAGATCATGTTCTTTGTATCTTTAGGGACATTATCCCATCTCACGATGCTAATTGGCACATGGTCCACGGCGTGGGCGCCGCATGCGAATTGAATAGCCCAAGCGCCGCTAAGGTGCAAGAGGTTGGCCGTTATCGCCGACCGGTGATAACATGTCTTGCCTTCGACTTCTTGTTTGAACCTCGCTGACATGATTGGCTACTCGATTGAGTGATCTGAAAATATGGTACAATAATGTCTACATGTTAGAATGTTGGCTTAGCATGATGGTGGAACCGGCATATACACATTCGATCTAATTACCGTGGTTATCTCAGCGGCCTCGGTAGCCTCATCGGTCTCGACGAGCCTTACGGCCACGACAGTCCTTGCAGCCTCGACGAAATCATCGAGCTCGTAACCATCTTCTCCCGAAATCAAACTTCTCATGAACTCGCCTCCATCAAATCCTTCTCCCGCCATCGTAGTTTCGTAATCTATAAGAAGGCATTGAAAATTAACGAAAAAAGATTAACAAAAGTATACTTGCACATTTCACATATACTTATACATTTCACATATACTTATACATAAACGGGTGACAACGAGGAGGGCGGTGGGGAAGAGGAGGTAGATGAGGACGGGCGAGAGCGACGAGGACGGTATATACATTACATTTCACAATTAATTGACATATATATCTCAGAATTCAAATTTGCTATAAAATTGGCATATACATATACATCTCAAAATTCATATAAATAAGATACAGGTGTCAGAATGTCTTCCATTATCTAAAAACTAGTACATACAAATAAAGATACAAGATACACTATTCGGTCACATTTATTGAGCGGGATATCTTCTCCAAGGTTACCGATGATGCTAAAATAGAGCGTTTCCAAATGATGAAGACCCTAAAATAATATTATAAGGTATTATTTCCATCATTAATTCCATGCTCATTTTATTGCATGCTATGTTTTATTTATTTAATGTAAGAATTTATATGTTGGACCAATTCTTTGGCAATTTAACTACTTTACTCCTCAGTTCTGAATCCTGACTCCGCCACTGCGTAGGTTTGGGAATTTCGTCGAACACCTTGGCGCACCGTGATTGTGCTCCTGTTGGTCGCGCCGCACTCCTGTCGGTCGTGCCTGCCTGTGTCACGCTCCGTCATGCTTGCCCGAGCCCGCACTCACTGTCCCATGCTCTGCCGGCCTGCACCTTGCTGAGGAGCGAGGGAAGGGAAGGAGAGAGGAGCACAAGGAGCACCTTGCTCGTGGGTCGTCGGAGGCGAGGAAGACGGCGGCCTTCGAGGTCGTCGGTGTGACGGGAGGACGGCTTGTGCTGGGTCGTCGGAGGAGAGGAGGACGGCGGCAGCGTGAGTCGTCGGCGGCGGGGTGAAGGCGGCGTCGGCGAGAGGAAGACGGCAACTTTGCTGGGTCGTCGTGTGTGAGGAGGACGGCGGCGGCATGAAGGGTCGTCGGTGTGAGGAGGGCAACGACGCTGGGTTGTCGGAGGAGAGGAGGATGGCGTGGGTCGTCGCCGGCGGGGCTGAAGGCGGCGTCGGCGAGAGAGGAAACGACGGAATGCATGTGGTCGTCGGTGACGAGGAGGACGGCGGCGCGAAGGGTCGTCGGTGACGGGGAGGACGGCGGCGCGTGCGGGGTTGTCGGAGGAGAGGAGGACGGCGGCGCGTGTGGGTCGTCGACGGCGGGGGCCGAAGGCGGCGTCGGCGAGAGAGGTTGGCAACAATAAAACAGTTATGCCTCCAACCTCTCTCGCTTTCGAATTTATATGATGGTGGCATCAGTCCCGGTTGGTATCATCCACCGGGATGACCTCTATCGATCGGTTAGTTACACCAGCGGGACCTATGCCCTCCTCAGGTGGTGTCCTCGGAACCATCGGTCCCGGTTGGTATAACAAACCGGGACTAAATGCTCACTTAGTCCCGGTTGATTACACCAACCGGGACTGCTTTCCCAAAAATAAGCCACGAACTGGGAGCCCGCGTGCTCTCAAGCGCTGCTAGCCTTACTCACATGTGGGCCCATCTCTGGTGGGTCCGACATGTTATTGGTACTAATTTGCTATTAATTTCTCGAAAATTATAGAAAACAGTTGGGAGCCTTGAAATTTCTCTTTAATTTTTTAAATTTTAGTATTAATTTTCACCTTTTATATAAATTCAATTCTTGCTTCATTGCTTACTAAAAAAAATCATACCTATTCCACACAAAAATGATTTCAAAAAATAAAATAAAATAAAAATTCACATATTCTTTACAATTTAATTTTCCAACCATCTTAATACAGATTTTCACCTCGTTATATAAATTTAATTGTTGCTTCCTTGCTTAATAAAAAATCATAATTTATACATGGGTTTATATAACACGGTTGGACTTAATTGCTAACATACTTTGTAATTTATGGCAAATTACTACCACCGACATGTGGGAACCACAAGTCCGTGATCTCCATTTCGGGGGACGTAATCCCAGTTGGTGTATCCAACCGGGACTATGTAAATCCCGGTTGGTGTCTCTAACCGGGACTATGTGGGAATTCGAAACAACGCAATGTTGGCGCGAACCGAGGAGTCGCCTCTGCCTCTCCTCTGCCTCTTTGTCTTCCTCGGCCTCTTCTATAAAATCGACGATCTTCCTCTGCCTAATTAACCGTCTTCCTCTGCCGCGCGCCTCTGCCTCTTCGATCAATAGCTTCTTCCTCTGCCTCTTCCTGTTCCTCTAACTCCACCCCACCACCACCACCGATGCCTCGCCCCTTTGTGGAGTGCCTCCCCCACCGCCGCCGTCTTCCGAGGGGGACGACCCCTCGGAAGCGCATTCGTCGCAACCGGCCGAGGAAGGAGTCCGTCTTCTACCCGGCGGAGTGGTCGATGTCGGACGAGTTGTCCGACGAGGACGAGGATGAGGAGGACTTCGACGACGAGGACGTCGTTGCGGAGGAGGACGAGGACAAGGAGGAGGAGGACGACGATCCGGAGGAGGACGACGACGACGACGACGATGCTGACGCCTCCGACGATGGCGCCGACGCCGACGACGAGGAGGAGGACGACGACGAAGACGACAATTAGTTATTAACAATAGAAATTAATTATTAGTTAATTAGTTAATAATAATATTATTAGAAATTAGCTTTTAGCAACTTTTGTGGTAACCCGTGAGACATTGTACAGGGTACCATTATTTGTAAATTATTATAATGGTATAATATATGTACATTTCCTATAATATATGTTGTTTTTGGACGACCCATAAGATTTGTCCTCACATTTTTTGAGCCTATTACTATTTTTCTATAAAGTTTTATACATTTATTCACAAATACATTCATGTACCAAAAATTAAAAATCAAAAGTATAAAACATTCTGTATAAACTATAAATTCTGATACTAAAGAAAATCACATTGGAAGTTGCTGTAATACATCAGGACTTCTCGCTTTCGAATTTATATGATGGGGAATCAGTCCCGGTTGGTGTCATACACCGGGACTAACATCACATCAGTCCCGGTTGGTGTATTACACCGGGACTGATTGCTCATATCAGTTCCTGTTGGTGTAACAAACCGGGACTGAATGCTAACTTAGTCCTAACAGATTATACAAAAAATAAAAGAATACTGTTGGGCGAAGTGGCTCGAATCCATGATCGCACTTGGGAAGCCAGCTTAAGCGCTTTATTTGCTAGCTGTGGGAGAGGAGGGGGTTTTGAACGGTCCTTCACGGCACGAATCTTTTTTGTACCCTTCTTAGGAGATAGGGATCAGCTCACAGACATGTAGGCCCATCTCTGGTGGGTCCCACATGTCATTAGTACTAATTTGCCATTAATTTTTCGAAAATTATAGAAAACAGTTGGGAGCCTTGAAATTTCTCTTTAATTTTTTAAATTTTAGTATTAATTTTCACCTTTTATATAAATTCAATTATTGCTTCATTGCTTACTAAAAAAAATAAATCAGACCTATTCCACACAAAAATGATTTCAAAAATAAAATAAATTAAAAATTCATATATTCTTTACATTATTATTTTCCAACAAATCATACTTATTAATACAGATTTTCACCTTGTTATATAAATTTAATTGTTGCTTCCTTGCTTAATAAAAAATCATAATTCATACACGGGTTTATATAACACGGTTCGACTTATTTGCTAACATACTTTGTTTTTACAAGTGATCATTCATTATAATCGTGTCATACATAGGGGGATTCCTCTATATCATTCAAGATAGTAATATCTACGTCCACCATAAAAGGAGGTAGCTCGTCGAACTGATTGTACTCTTCTTCATCTGTGACGCCCTCAACTCTGACGATCCTTCTTTTACCTGGAAGAACCACGTGGCGCCTTAGCTGATCGCTAGTCTTCTGCTTCTGCTTGTTATCTTCGGTAGGCTTATCCTTCTGCTTCTTGCTTTTAGTAGGCTTGTCCTTCTGCCTTTTCGGTTTGTTATTCATGTCCATCACGTAGAATACCTGTGTCACATCATTTGCGAGCACGAACGGTTCGTCCCTATAGGCCACTTGCTTGAGGTCCACGGTTATCATACCGTACTCGTCGATCTCAACGGCTGTCAATTTGACCTATTAGCACCGAAACAGAGGGATTTTTAAAGGTCCATACTCGAGCTCCCAGATATCTTCTATGTAACCATAGTAGGTGTCCATTTTTCCATTTTGTCCAAGGCATCTATCTGGGGCCTTGTTGTTTTGGTTGGTGCTCTTGCTATCACAGGCGATCGTGTAAAATATGTACCCATTTATCTCATACCCATGGAATGATACGATTGTCATGGATGGTCCCGAGCCAAGAGTTTCAACTGTTCATTGTCCGTCCGGAGCCCATCGGTTTCTTTTGTAACCAACCACCAAAAGCGATCCATTTGCTCTAATGCGATCCACTTTTCGACTTCTCTGGAGTGCTGGTCGCGTAGAATCATCTCATGTTCATGGATAAACTCAGCCACTCAGCTTGCTTGTTTCAAGAGCGTGAAATGTGCTTGTTTAAATGAAAGTAGATCGTCGCTAAAGAATTCTCTTCTCCTAGAGTTCCTTTTCCCGTAGCCTCCCTCATGGCGTGAAAGCAGGGCGCCAATCGGATTTAGCTCATCAATGTAGTCGATACGAGAACTCAATCACCTCCTCTCGTGCCAACACCACGTGCAATGCACCTTACGGGCGAGACCGGTTCGAACATATTTCTTTAGGACACCCATGTACCTCTCGAAAGGAACATACTATGCAAGAACACGGGTCCGAGAATTTCTATCTCTTTGACAATGTGGACCATGAGATGGACCATAATATCAAAAAAGGACGGAGGGAAGATCATCTCAAGGCTGACCAGAATATCGACCACGTCATCCTGCAGCTTAGATAAGTTCCGTGATTTGATGACCTTCTGCGACACCGTGTTGAAGAATGATCACAGCTTTACGATTGTCCCTCGTACCCAGTCCGGCAGAATACCTCTCAGCGCCACTGGGAGCAACTGTGTCATCAACATGTGACAGTCATGTAATTTCAGGTGTACTATCTTATTCTCTTTCGTGTTGATGAGTCTCCTTATGTTCGAGGAGTATCCAGAAGGGACCTTCACACTGTTTAAGAACTTAATCATGTTTTTTTCTCATCCTTGCTCAAAGTGTAGCTCGCAGGGTGGAGGTAATGTTGTCCTTTCGCTCTCTTTTCTGGATGTAGGTCGTTCCTGAGTCCCAGTAGATGCAAGTCCTTCCGTGCTTGAAGTGTATCTTTTGATTTACCGTACATATCTAGGAAGCCTAGCAGGTTCACGCAGACATTCTTCGTGATATGCATGAAATCCAGTGAGTGGCAGACCTCTAAGTCTTTCCAGTAAGGTAAATCCCAAAATATTGACTTCTTCTTCCCAATGGGCTTCGTATGACCTTGTTCAGTCGGGACAGATTTGCTACCAGGACCCTTTTCAAATTCTACTTTCAGATCCTTCACCAAAGAAAAGACAAGTGTCCTACTGCGATGCAGGGGCTTCTTACGTTTCTCTTCTGTCCCATCGAAATTCTCACCCTTCCGTCGTAACGGGTGCTTCAAATGGAGGAACCTACGGTGGCCCATGTACACGACCTTTCGGGAGTTTTTCAGATACTTGCTGTCCGTATCCTCTAAGCACTGGATGCAGGCTTTATATTCTTTGATAGTTAGGCCTGACAGGTTACCAAGTGCAGGCCAGTCGTTGATGGTTACGAATAGCAATGCACGTAGGGTGAAGTGCTCTCTTTTGTACTCATCCCATACACGTACACCATCGGTCCACAGCGTTAGCAGATCTTCCACCAACGGTTTGAGGTACACGTCGATATCGTTTCCAGGTTGCTTTGGCCCTTGGATAAGCAACGGCATCATAATATACTTTCGCTTCATACACAGCCAAGGAGGAAGGTTGTAGATACATAGAGTCACGGGCCAAGTGCTGTGACTGCTGCTCATCTCGCCGAACGGGTTTATCCCATCCGTACTCAACCCAAACCTTATTCTTGCATCCTCAGCAAAGTCCGGGTATTTTCTATCGACTTTCCTCCACTGGGAGCCATCAGCGGGGTGCCTTAGCCTTCCGTCGTCCTTACGATCTTCTTTGTGCCAGCGCATCATCTGGGCATGCGCTTTGCTCACAAATAAACGCTTCAACCGGAAGATTATAAGGAAATACCAGACCACCTTAACGGGGGGTCTCTTCTTCTGACGTTGCCCCTCTTCCTCGCCTCGGTCATCACGCCTAGTTTTATACCTCGAAGTTCTGCACACCGGACAAGCTTCCAAATCCTCGTACTCATTGCGATACAGGATACAATCGTTCCGGCATGTATGTATCTTTTGTACCTTCAAACCCAAAAGGCAGACAACTTGCTTGGCGTCGTACGTAGTTTCAGGCAGCGTGTTACCCTCTGGAAGCAACTTCTTTATGAGGCATAACAACTCGTCGAATCCCTTATCAGACAATCCATTGGTCGCCTTCCACTGCATGAGTTCTAGCGTGGTACGCAATTTTTTGTGACCCTATCGGCAGTTTGGGTACAATAGTATTATGTGGTCCTCCCATAGGCGCTGGAACTTTTCGTAATGTCTTTCATCGGTGTATTCTCCCTCTCCATCAAGCAGCATCTGTTCTAGGTCAACATCGCCAAACTCCCCCAATGTATCTTCGAAAGAACCATGTTGGCTAGCATCGGGGATATTGTTGTCCCCCTGATCTTCTTCTTCTTCACCATCTTCTCGTATAGTCTCTTCTTCACCATGCTTGGTCCAACAAGTATAGTTTGGCATGAAACCTCTTGAGAGCAAATGGAAGTGAAGGTGGCTGCATTTTGGCCACTCCTTCTCATTCTTGCAGTCTATGCATGGACAACATATGTAGCCTGATTTCGTGTATGCATCGGCCGCACGAAGAAAAGCTTGCAAACCCTGCAAGAACTCCGGGTTGCATCGGTCCATGTACATCCATCGCCAGTCCATCTACATTATGTTACAGCAAAGCAGCTATTAGCTCATTTTCTAATAATGAATTTTTTAACATTTCCCAAATTTCAAATTAAACCAATATTAAATTTATTTGAAAATTCTTCATCGATCGATAGAACCAAAACCTAAATTTGAGCTAGATCCACACCTAACAAGAAAGACTTGGTAGATCAAAGTGTAGATTCAAAATTCTTCATCGATCGATGGAACCAAACTTAAATTTGAGATAGATCCACACCTAACAAGAAAGACTTGGTAGATCAAAGTCTAGATTCAAAATTCTTCATCGATCGATGGAACCAAACCTAATTTTGAGCTAGATCCACACCTAACAACAAAGACTTGGTAGATCAAAGTCTAGATTCAAAATTCTTCATCGATCGATAGAACCAAAACCTAAATTTGAGCTAGATCCACACATTCAACGCGAGCTACATCTAATCCAAACAAATTCCGAACTTACACAACAAGTTATTGCAACCTACATGAAAAGATCGAGCTAGCTCTCTACATTCATAATCTTTTATTAATCATGAGAAAAGCTCAAATTTTCTTCACATTTCAAGCAAAGAAGAAGCTCCATTTTACACCAAATGTAGTGAGAAACGATGTTACTAACCTTGGTTAATTTGGCTGGGAGTAAAATGACCAAAATTTTGACAGCACCTCCCCCTTTCTTGAAACTCTTGGCTGGCGCTGCACTGTTCTTGATCGATCATGAGAAAAGATCAAATTTCTTCACATTTCAAGCAAAGAAGAAGCTGCATTTTACACCAAATATAGTGAGGAACTATGTTACTAACCTTGGTTAACTTGGCTGGGAGTAAAATGACCAAAATTTTGGCAGCACCTCCCCCTTTCTTGAAGCTCTTGGCCGTATTTGACTTGTTCTTGATCGATCATGAGAAAAGATCAAATTTTCTTCACATTTCAAGCAAAGAAGAAGCTCCATTTTACACCAAATGTAGTGAGGAACGATGTTACTAACCTTTGTTAACTTGGCTGGGAGTAAAATGACCAAAATTTTGGCAGCACCCCTCCCCCTTTCTCGAAGCTCTTGGCCGGCGATGTTCTTGATCTGGCAAAGTGTGGGGAGGAGGCGGGGAAGAGGACTGTTTAAATAAGGCTGCTTAGTATCGGTTTAAGATACCAGGCTGTACTGATGCTGTAACATCGGTCCCGGTTCTTGTAACCAACCGGTATTAAGGAGGCGGGGAAGAGGACTGTTCAAATAAGGCTGCTTAGTACCGGTTTAAGATACCAGTCTGTACTGATGCTATAACATCGGTCCCGGTTCTTGTAACCTACCAGTATTAAGCAAGCCGAGTTTCGGTTGGTGTAACCAACCGGTATTGATGTTAGCGAATCAGTACCGGTTGGTTTCTTCAGCCGGTCCATGTTGTGGAAGGCCAAATCTGTCCGAGGGGTTGCTATACCGGTCCATGTTATGAACCGGTACTAGTGGGGCACCCAGATCACCATTTCAATGCAAATCGGCATTTGCACATATATATCACCAATTCTTTGCACAAATCACCATTTCAAATTGAAGAAAAAGACTTAACACCGAACCATAACTCATTTGATGAACATTTGCACAGATCACCAATTCATTGCACAGATCACCATTTCACAGATTCATACTTGTACTCATTTGTTGATGAACATTTTTGCACGTATCAATAATTCATTGCACAGATCACCATTTCACCATAACTCATTTAATGAACAATTGCACAGATCCCATTAATTCCATCACAAAATAGTTCATCATATACATACATAATTAAACACTGATCCCATTAATTCCATCACAAAATAGTTCATCATATACATACATAATTAAACACTGATCCCATTAATTCCATCACAAAATAGTTCATCACATACATACATAATTAGTTACTGATCCCATTAATTCCATCACAAAATAGTTCATCACATACATACATAATTAAACTACATACATACATAATAACTAAACTACATACATAATTAAACTACATACATAATTAAACAACATCAACTATATTTTAGTCATCCTCCTCCGCCATCGGCGCCTCGATCGATTCATCATCGGCAGAGGACGAGAGGCAGGGGAGGGCGAGCGGCAAGACAGGCGTGGGATCCCCACCTCCATGTGCATCCGATCTGAAGCTTGGCGGTGGCAACAATGGCGGCAGCAGGACCCCAGTTCCTCCCGATTCTGAGGTCGATATGGTGGCTCCGATGAGATCGGGCGCCGATGGGCGAAGGCCCTTCATGCCTCCTCGAGTTGGTGCCGGAGGTTGGCGAGAGATGAAGGGGGCGGCGAGGTTGCGGCGGAGGATGTGGGTGGGGCGGCACGGGCGGTTGCGGCGGAGGAGGTGGATTGGCCTGCTCTGACGGTGGAGGAGGTGGATGGGCCTGCGCTGGCGGCGGGAAGTTGTAGCGGAGGATGGGGATTGCAAGTCAACCTGCAGGTCTTGAGGCGACGAACCATGGCGAAGGGGATGCGGTGCGGCTGGTGGCGGCGGCAGAGGAAAGAAGGGGATCGAAATGGTGCGGTACTGTTCTCCATGTTGATGGAGGGGGAAAATATAGGGGTGGGGAAGATGAAAGGTCGGATCCATTAAACACACGGTAAATTCCAATGCAGTCAAATGTGATTAAACACAAAACAAATTCCAATACAGAACTGCAAAATCCAATGCGAAATCAATAAAAACAAGTTATAATGAACGGAAGAAAAACCAAGGAACTGCAAAAGTTTAGGAACCGAAGAAAACCAGGGATGAACTGAAGCCGAGGTGGGAGCTAGAAAGAAGAAGAGTGTGGGGCTAGCCGCTAGCAGAGTAGGCAGGGTTCAAATTAATATCGGTTGGTTGCACCAACTGCATCGATGTCTCTAGCATCGATGCAGTGGTGTAACCAACCGCATCTAGAACCGGGCGGCTAGCTCGCTTAGTACCGGTTGGTTACACCAACCTGTCTCGATGTTTAGAGTATCGATACAGAGTTGGTGTAAGCAATCGGTACTAAGGCAACCGAACCGACTAGCCGCTTAGTACCGGTTGGTTACACCAACCGGCATGGATGTTAGAACATTAGTACCGGTTGGTGTCTTCAGCCCGTACTGATGTTCCCCTTGGACCAGTAGACCGTTGAACTCGGGACTAATGTAACTGTCAGTCCCGGTTCATACATAACCGGTACTGATGTGCCGGTATGAAAGGTCATTTCTGTAGTAGTGATTGTAGCATCGAGCGACCGTTCCCGGCATCCTAGCATCTGAGAACCTCTTCATACGACCCCGGTTAGAGCATCTGGAGCAGGTACTCTATAATACTGTAGCTCGGGATAGAGTAGCTGGTGCAGGGAAGGAATTTTTTAGAGTGTAGTGTAAAATGTGAAGGAAATTTAGAGTATTGGATAGAGGGAGTAGTAAATAGTGTTATAGAGTGAAAGGATAGAGTAGCTGCTAAAGTTGCTCTTACCACTGCCATGTTCATTGCATAGCTTCATGTCTAGTAACAGGGATAGCCAAATCAATCACAAACCCACGACATCCTGGCGTTCTAGCATCAGGAGCCTACAGTCCCTAGCATTCTAGCATCGAGCGACTGTCCCCGACATTCTAGCATCGAGCTCCCACCGCTCGATCCCACAAACTACTTCCACTGTTGTTGCCATCATCAAAATCATCTCACAGTGCCATCATGGCATATAACTTTCATCATATGATTCATAAGTAGTATGCAGCGATGCTGTAATTAACCAACACAAATTCTATGCATAGCTGGAATGGAAACACGACATGAAATAACGATCCTATGAACAGTAGTTCATTAGGGGGGCAATATATCAATGTGAAGTAATAAGATAATAGCATGCGTCAATTCATGTATATCATGCAGAAAGAGTAGGGTGAAGGAAATCTGCCTGAAATGGTGTTGATGCTACTCGTCCAGGTAGTCTTCGCTTTAGGACGTCGGGAATGCATGTCGAGATCTTCAGGCAAATAGTCATCATCTTCCACAGAGGGAGATTTTATTAATCCTTAAGTACTTAACTCAAATATATTGTAAATATGAAAATAAAATGGTCTTTTGGGATTATTGATTTAATCCAGTCTTTTATACGGAGAGAGGGAGAAGAAGAAGAAGAAAGGCTAGGGTAGAAATTGGTTAATATGGATCGAGAGAAAGAATTAGGTTGAAAATAAGGATTTTAATTTTATTTTTCAATTAATATTAAATCAACATAATTTTTAAATTTATCATGAGAAAAGGATTTTTATTACTAAATAGAGAGTAATCATTTATTTTATTATCAAAAATGATTTTGTTATAATTTTAGAAATAATTTTATTCTTTGTATTTAAAGAATTAAATTTTTATAAATATTTTATGGGAGAGAAATATTACATAATGTGCTTAGTAAATGATTTTGAAAATTAATGGTGTAATAGGTCATTTAGATATACACATATTCTTATATAGAAAAATATTTATTTTATTTAAAGAAATTAATTTTATAAAGGCTTAAAGAAACAAATTCTAAAAGTAACATGTATTATGAAATAATTCTAAATTTAAATATTTTATAAATTATCTATATATTAGGTTTGAATAGTAAAATATCAATTTCGGCGAAGGGGAAGGGGAATGGGAAGTGGGTGGGAAGAAACTTACCGGTAACCCAGGTAAGAAACTTCCCTTGTTTTAAGTGGTAATTCCTCTTCCCTTCTCACACTTCCCACTAACCAAACAAAGGAATTCTCTTCCCTAATTATAAACTTTCCCTTCCCTGATCCAAATTCCCTGCAATCAAACAGGCTTAGTGTAAGGAGCGCTTCTCCGGATCATAATTACCCAAGGGAAATTCGAAAATAGGATCTACTTCTCTGCTTTCACATACTCTAGAATCATACATTATTAGCGTGTTTGGTTTGAGTCCTGACTCCATCCGGGACTAACTAGTCCATCGACTGACGGACGATCGCGATGTGCGATGATTTTCAAGGAATGACTTGATGACGCAATTTGACTTGAGGCTTGGTTATAACGGCGCAAGTTGGTCTGGAGTGAGTTCATCCGATGACTTAAACCAAACAGCAACAACAGGTTCGGTGTTTGGATCGGATGGTCCTCGGACCATCCCATCTGCCAAACCAAACACGCCATATGTAGAACACGCCATTATTCCTAACAAGAGTGACACCTTTTATAAATCAGTTCTAGATTAAAATGATTATATAGTTGTATAATGAGAAAAATGTTCATATCATAAATTTTATGGAGTACAATATCAACAGGAAGACAGTCTATAAGTAACAGTTTATCAAGAATGTATGTGGCATCCTAATAAAATTTTTAGTCTATCACTTGTTTTATAAAGAGAAAATAAAGAAATAAGAATATTTTATGTTATTATTTATGAGTAAAAGGTTCAGATAAGGATTATTAAACCCTAGATAGTTCTAGAAGCATCCTGGTGGGTCTCACTTGGCCCCACCATGGCCGTAGCTCGACCTAAACCAGGTTAAGACTCTCCTAAAGCTTCTAGATGCCTCTAGATGGGGTGGAGAACGATCCTCCTTCGATACGGACTCCGATGAGAATTCGGACTCTCAGTCTCTCCAAATCTTCCACCAATAGAACTCTTCTCTATCTCTAGCTGACCAAACACCCCTCCAATGGCGTTGCTGCAGCCCGGCCAATGGCGTTGCTGCGCACGTGCGCTCGTCCCATCACGTAATCCAGCATTTTGAAGCCCGAACCCAGCTAATTTGGAAAGATTGACCCCACACACACACACAAAAGGAAGGCCATCCTTTCAACACATTGCGACAAGGGAGGTGGGGGTGGCGGGCTACCTCGTCCCTCCTCACCGTCGACGTCGTCAGCCTCAAAGATGACGTTCACACTGAACGGCCTAGATCGAATGCCCAACGCCGCTTCTCTCTGCGCCGACTGGGCCAAACATCTCGGCCCACCTGTCATCGGGTGTCATGTGTTGCTCTTCGATCGAATGACGCAAGGAGTGACCGCGCTTGTGCTATCCTTTCGGGTCGGAACTCGGGATACACTCTCTTCTCGTCTCCAGGCTACTGCTGTCTCCGGTACGGGCCCCGCGAAACAGGGACACGCTGCTTTGGTGCGTGCGGTCGTGCCTCATGCCTCTCGCTATCCATCAAAAGATATGCGGGGGGCTTAAAAAAAAGGGGCTTCAAAAAAAGATATGCGGGCCGCGCACGGGATCTTCTATCGCGCTCGTCTCTATGCCCCAATGCTCTACAGCCTGCATACATAGCCCATCTCGTGTGATTGTTATGGACCATCTAGGCTCCTAGCTCTCTGCTTTTCTTCTTCTCGAGAAAAAACAAGGGCCTTGTCCATTTCCAGAACCTATAGTCTCTTTTTTTTAAAAAAAAATACGATGAAAACAACCCTTCATTTTATCTCTCTATTTTAAAATTTACGATTTATAACAAATACAGCAAACACTCTGTCTCAAAAATCCTCACAAATTCTGTAGTGTTTCATATTCTCCTAACCCCTGACCCATTGCCATTCACATGTTCTATTTTTATCATTTATGCCTCCAACCCTTGCCCTATCATCATTTACTACAGTAAGGGGGCAACTATTAGAGTGCTCTAACAACGAATCATAAAAATCCATGCACCCGCCACTCAGGCCTGTTTGGTTGGCTACTAAATTTTGCTAACTTTGTCACACCTAAGTTACCAAACATGGTTAAGCTTAGTTATTAATTTTCTTAGACACACCTTAGCATGCCTAAGGGAATCTTGCCACACTTTTCTGAGCCACATACACATGGGACCCACATAGAAAAAGTGGAATCTTACCACACTTAACCAAATGCGTGACTAACTCAATCAAACTTGCCTAACATTAAGTATGACAGAGTGTGGCAAACTTAGAAAACAACCAAATAGGCCCCCGTCTACACGAGTCTTTTCGAGAAAAAAATTTGTTGAACAATCTCTTTGACTATCACTATTCACTTATCCTATCAGGGTATTTTCCAACCATTTGTTTTATTGTTTGCGTGTCACCTCATCAACGGGACTGTTCCATCACTATTCACCTCTGCAACAACATCTCTATCACTATTTTACTCTCTACTTTCGCTATTCACATCTTTATTCCTCACCCCATCACTATTTGCTACAGTGATGGGGCTAGCACCAGGGTTTCAAATCTCGCAGGAAATCGCCATCCCGCTTTGGAACAGATCGAAATCCCGAGTCAAAAATAAATAAATTTGAATTTGAATTCAAAAAAGAAAAATCCCAAAAAATCTTAAAAATACTATAAATCACAAGAAAGGGTACCAAATTGATGCCTCAATCAATCACAGATTTAAATTTAAATTTGGTTTAATAAAAAAATTGAAAAAATAGAGAGGGGAACATTTCCCCGGCGTATGTTGAACTGTGTGGGTTTGGAATCAGTATGTTCATATTTGGAATAGGAGAGTATGGATATATGTTGGTATGGATATGTGTTGCTTATTACAAATTTTGTTTATCTTGTGGGAAATGGTGTTAATTTTAGTAAAGGTCGTGCTAAAATTTTTTCGGAATTCCTACATCGTTTAATTGCTCTGCTCTAGGAATTTAGTTCTTAGATTTTTTTATATATTGAATTGGAATTTGAAAATGGCTTTTATGGTTTCTAAACGAACAATATATACCATTGGAAATAACATTGTTTTCTTGCCCTAGATAATCACCATATATGCATATAGTATTTCTCTGCATATATAATTTATCTAATATTACAAAAATTGTCAATGCATATAGTATTCTCTGTATTTTACTGTCCTCTCTATTTTCCTGTCGATTTTCCAGTCTTCCTAAGCGATTTCCCTTTCTATCGATTTCCCAGTTTTTCCCACGATTTCCCGTTTCATTCTCGCGATTTCCCGTCAAACCCTAGCGATTTCTCATTTACACAACCGGAAATGCGTCCGAATGGCTGAATTTGAAATTTGATGAAATTGACCAAATTTCTGTGATTTCCCGCGGGAAATCGTGGGAAATCAAAAATCGAGGCCCGACGGGATTTGGGCTCGGAACGGGAATTAAAACCTTGGCTAGCACTAAGGTCGTTTGTTGTACATGGCCTCACCGCTAATTACAATATTTTGTGGACTACTATTATTTACCCACTCTACTTTACTGTTCATTATTTTATAGAGTAACTAGTATTTTCTCAACTAATTTTGTGTAATGAATGGAGATGACCTTAGTTCTTTTTACGGTAGTATGTCAGAAAATTTTAATATTTTTATATAAGGTAAATAGTGTAAAACCTGGTAGTAACACACAAATATGGCAACATATCTAGTGCTAACACTCATTGGGTATTAATATGCTAACATCAAATTTAGACCATCAGATCTAAGAGGAGTGGCTTAGATATGGAGAGGTGGAGATCTCTTTCCTACTTACAAAGTCAAGGAGGGTTATGTGAAAGCATTTAAGTGAGAAATAAAGTAATTAATAGGGTTTTCATCTCTCCATATTTGAGCCATTCATCATGTATCGATAAATTTCAGATTTAATGTTAGCGTGTTAAGACTAATAGGCGTTAAGACTAGATATGCCGCCACAAATATAGCAGAAGGGCCAAAATGGGAACAAACCAGTTTATTTGACCTTCCCCCTCCGGCCCCTCGTCGTGCCTGGGCGTCCGGCCCCGCGCCTGGCTGCGCATTGCGCACAAAGAAGCGGAGCGCGAAAGCAAAGCAGAGGTGGAGCAAAACAAGGCAGCTACTAGTACGAATCTTCCTCTCCCCATCGCAGTATCAGCAAATATAAAGCAGCAGCAGCAGCAGCAATTCGATCGCCCACTCCGGCGAAGCGAGCGGTTATTCGGAGATCGTTCGTCCATGGAGTCGTCGCCCGTGTCCTGCCGCCCCTCCACGGCGCGGCCGCCGTTGCAGCTCCGCCTCCCTGCGGCGTGCGCCAACGGAGCGTCGGGGCTTGGGCTGGGGCTGGGACCGAGGAGGGACGTGCGGGCGCACGCGCGTCGGGTCGAGGCTGCGGCGTGGGCGCCGGGGGCGAGGAGGAGAAGCAGGAGGGAGGAGGCGGCGTGGTGCGCCGCCGCCGGGGAGGTGGCGGGGAGCGCCGGGGTGGGGCGGAGCGCTGGGATGGAGGTGGCCTTGGCCGCTGCGGTGGTCGTCGCGATGGGCACGCGGAACCGCGTCCTCTACAAGCTCGCCCTCGTGCCGCTCCGCGAGTACCCCTTCTTCCTCGCGCAGTTCGCCACGTTCGGGTGCGTATGCTCTCCGGCCTCCTCTCCTTCCCCCTCCCTGCTCCAGCCATTGATTCGATCAATGGATGCTTCGCGCTGCGCTGTCCACGATCGATTCGAGGCAGGCCGCTTCGACTTCGAACAGTGGAGATTCGTTGATGATGAGAGGTGTCGTGACTCGTGAATCATTTCAACCCACGGCCTTTGCGGTGCGTGCCTCACGGCTGGGTCCACGTGCCTGACGGAATAACTGGACCAGATTTTTTGGTTGTTATCTGCATGCTGTACGGTTGTTGTGCGTTTTTTTTTTCCTGGTTCCTGATTTTTTTTGGGGAACAAATTATGGTGCCTGATTGAGCTCATGATCTGACCTTCCGATTATTCAAATTTTCAAATCCACTGGAATTTTGGATTCCACACTTGCAAGCTCGCTGCTGTAAGCATTCGAGTTTCAGTCAGTGAATTAGAGGAAAATTCATCACGACTATTGTTGTCGTACTCCCAAAATTGTAATGCAATGGTTAGTAGTGACATGCATCGGTCATATGTTGTCATGCTTGCACAAGGGATAGCACTAGGATGTAGGAACTAGATAAAATATCTTTAATCAGAAGAAAACGGACTATATTTTAATGCTTTTAATTTGGTTAAGTTTGTAATGCCATTTGTCATATTTTTGTTTCTGTCATAACTGATGGGTACATACTGCAGAATTGTAACATTTTCTCGCAGGGTTAGTTTTCAGTTGTCACCATTTGTCTGTAGTAACCACACACTATGAAATATGGAATGTGAAACTTTTATTTGATAGCAATGTTATGATAATGAGTAAAGACAAGCAATGAGTTATTTGGTTCTAGGCTTGAATATTTTTCGAGCAATTATATGTTGACATTGATTTTTCTAAGGAAAAATATATTTGTGTACTCCATGATTTTTTTTTGCTTATTTCATTAAATAAGGGAGCAAGGTTGGACTCTGTAATAAATTTCTGTAATTGTATTGTTATCTCATTATTCTGATCGAGTCTATGTGTTTCCTAACGTTTGGCATGTTGCACACCATGCTGTCGATGAATTTCCGCAACAAGTGTTGGTTGGCATTTCTTATTCAGGCAGAGAGAGCGTGTGCATGTAGTCTTTCCTCTACCACCCATAGTTAAAAACTGTTTGGTATCTATATTTGTTTTTAGGCATACCAGTATTGAAAAGCATGATAGTTTGTCCCCTTATATTGAACATTCCGTGGATGCTAAAATGTTGTGGACCATTTAATTTTGGCAGCTATGTGGTTGTCTATTTTTCGATCCTATTTCTTCGTTACCAAGCTGGCATTGTCACCAATGAGATGCTGTCTCTACCACAAAAACCTTTTCTAGCCGTTGGTCTCTTGGAGGCTTTAGCAGCAGCATCTGGGATGGCTGCTGGAGGTAATATTTCTACAACCAACTACAGCATCTTCCTCCGCTAACCAAAGATTAAGAGCTCTTTTACAGTACACATTGCAATTGCAAATATACTAGGGTGGTAGTATTTTTTTACATCCGACCGTCCATTCTAAGAGCCTCTCACAAAAAATATACTTTCACGGTAGTATTTATACTACAATGGTAGTATAAAAAATGAAAATCAATCTGAGCCGTTAGATCAAGAGAATTGTACGGTTCATATTCACCAATGTGTACCGTAAAATTTCTCAAAATTAAAGCGAACACAGCTACCAATGAAGATAATCTCATTATTGTTATAGATTTTTTGTTCAAACCATGTGTATAACATGTGCTACTTATGTACATGAAAAAATTGGAATTCTTTTTTGTTCTTAGGTGCATACCTTTACAATATACTTTTTCTTTACTGATAAGGATTGAGTTGATAGTTGTTTTCAAAGCAAATGTACATCAGATCTGATACATCAAGCTTTCACTGATATTGTTATTTGTTTTTTTTTTGTTGGAGTAGCTGTTCTTTCTGGGGGGCTTCAATACCAATATTGTCACAGGTCAAAGAACTACCAATATTATATGAAAAGTTTAGTTTTATCACAGTAAAGCACATTGATATAGTCATTTTACTGCTTTTCTGCAGACCTATCTTGTATGGCAGCTTCTTCTGTCTGCTATTTTTTTGAAGAGGCGCTATAAAGTTAATGAGATAAGCGGATGCTTTCTAGTGTCAGTTGGTGTGATTATAACTGTAGCAAGGTAAGTTCTCTCTTGATAAGCTCACTTTAGGTTGCTATGCAGCTAGTAGGCCACCATTTAGTTTAGATATGTCTGTGAATCCAGAAGACAAGAACTTGAATGCTGGAAGATAAGACAAGTAAAAATACAAGGAAACATTAACGAAAACTATATTAGGACATGGTTGCTGCAATGCATGCAATATAATTTGTATGAAAATAGAATATGCACCATATTTGCATTTTCGTTCAAAATGCCAAGTTCACAATAACATCTTTGCAACCTGTGCATTGCTAGTTGCTACACACATGCATAGGAAAAGGGAATACAATTCAGTTGCTACTGCAGGAAAAGATGCTATACTGACAGTTTAAAATAAGGATTTATGGATGGTTCCCAATCATAGTGTTTTTTGGGCTAAAGGGAGGAGCTCTGCCTAGTAAAAAATCATAGTGTTAGGGAAAAAATCTTAATGTTTTAACATGGTATTATTTTGCCATCTTCAGCTGTGAAGCTAACCACGGCGAACAGAGGGGGGGGTGAATGAGAGCCTCGAATTTTTACGGCCGTTCTTTTTCGAATTCACCGGCACCCCAAAATGTGAACAACTTGACAACTATGTGTACCCCTAGCATGAATGAGAGTCATGGAATATATGGGGATTTTTCACACACAATCCTGGTTGTCAAGTGTCCAAAAGAGAAAAATCAATTCAAACCTTACTTTAAGAAAGGAGATCAAGCCAAATAACCAAAGTGACTTTCAGAAAAGCAAAAAGCAGATTTGTTCTCACTTGGAGGAGATGGATGGTGGCTTTCTGGTGCTCATCAAATTTTGGGAATTTTTCTCCCTATTTCTCAATGGGTCGTGCACAACTTTACCAAAAATCATCTCAAAACTCCATGTAGATAAATCATGAAAATTCAAACATCACAAGCTGCTTTCTGGAAAGCAAAAAACAGAAACCCCAGAGTTTGTTTCCACTTGGAGCAGAGGGATGGTGGGTTTATGGGGCTTCTCAATGTTTGGAAATTTTTCTTCCGATTAATCAATAAGTCATGAAGCACTCCACCAGAAATCTCCTCAAAACTCCTTTTACAGAAAATATGAAAAATCAAAAACCACGAGCTGTCAAGAACATCGAGCAGAAAGTTTGGGGCTCGGTTTTCACCACACTGCTCCCAAACGGTGCAAGAACAGGATTCCAAATTTTTATAGTGAATAGATATATGAGTCACGCACCTTCTCCAATAAGAATCACTCAAAAAGGATTTTTCTAAATTTTTATAAAAATCAAACACTGCCTGCTGCGCGGAGAACAAGACAGGAACTTCAAAAACAGACTTGAGCCATCAAAGCAAATAGAATAGAAAAGGAAGCACGGGAGTTTTTCAGGGATGGCTCAAGATCGAAACAAGAACACACACAAATCCCACAAGATCATTGCACTCTACGGTATTTAAATGCTGAAAGTAAGTGCAAGAACGATATAAAAACGCTGATCTATTAGCTCATGAACAGAACTACAAATCAGGGACCCGGAAGACACAGCTCCCCACACTCACACAGGAGACGCAGCTCCTCAACTCACACCTATGTTGGCTGGCTACAAATGGCTCAAGGGACACCCTCCAAGTGAAGCCTTGGGGTCCTATTTATAGCCCAAGCCACACATTTGTGAAAAACATCCTGGGGCGGCCGGAAATCCCGAAAACACACTCCGGTCTCTCTCGCACGAATCCTGAAGCATTGCCAACCACCTCCAGGGCCCCGATGCTCCCAAGACTTCGACGAGGTCGTGCACGAGCGGCGTCAGGTGCGGGCGCCGAAAAACCTCCACCGCAGACTCGCGACCGGTCCTCCAGACCACCGCCAAACCCCACTGGCGGTTCTTTTCATGGCGCCAAGCGCATTGAGACCATCACTGCGTACACGAGGACAACACGAACACAAGGAAACAAACCGATCTCCGTCGGGGTTACGATTCATCGAGCGTTGAAAACGAAGAGCGAGCACGACAGAAATTGGTGACAGGCTGTCCCGTGATCTAGGAGCGATTACCGGGAACCAGAGGTTCCGTGGACCGTTAACACAACGTCTAAGTGCAAGCTCCAACTGCAGGGGTTCAAAACTTCGCAAGAATCAAATTTGTAACATGCCGATTCAAAGGTGGATTTGAATTTTGAATTTAAACGAAAACCACCACATGCTCATCACTCATGACTTCACATCAGCATTATCTTGTATGTCATAATGCCATTTTAATGCATGGGTAGGAGTTTTTTGTGTTGGAGATTAAGGAATTTTTTTGTTTTGATTGTGATATTTATTACCTGAATGTGAATGTGAAGAAGAATTGATATGAACCTTTCTTTGGCTTATATAGTGGATCTGGTGCTGGTGCTTCATTGAAAAGTACTGGAATATTGTGGCCGCTACTAATGATTCTATCATTCTTTCTCCAAGCTGCTGACACAATACTGAAGGTAGCAAGTCCATTTTAATCAATCAATGAACCAATTGATGCAATCAATTTCTAAATTTTACCTGACATATTTAAAGTGTAATTGTTGCAGGAGATAATATTTCTAAATGCTACCAAGAAACTGAAGGTCCTCACCATGCCGCCCTCGCCATCGATCCTCACCATGCCGCCCTGCAGATCGGCGATGCCTCCACGCGAATCTTCGCCTCTGCGACCTAATCACCTTGGATGCGCTGCCCTCGTCGTTGATCCTCACCACGCCGCCCCGTAGATCGGCGACGCCTCCACGCACATCTTCGCCTTTACGATCTAATCACCTCCGGACGCGCCGCCCTCATCGTCGATCCTCACCACGCCGCCCCGCAGATCGGCGACGCCTCCACGCACATCTTCACCTCTGCCACCTAATCACCTCCGGACGCGCTGCCCTCGTCGTCGATCCTCACCACGCCGCCCCGCAGATCGGCGATGCCTCCACGCACATCTTCGCCTCTGCGACCCGATCCTCTCCGAATGCGCCATCCTCACGATCGATCCCCACCACCGCAGGTATGTATGCACAAATACTTCTATGACAACTCCAAAAGAAGCTTAATTTTTTACCATTCGGTAGGGTTAGCTTCTAGCAATACGAAAAATTGTGCAATTGGATCATTCCATTTAAATTATTATCAAGTTGTGCAAGTGGAATCCACCCAATTGTTTATTTGTTTTGGATCAAGAGAGAAATTGCTCTGTAGGTACGACACTTTCTTCATATTTGAGTTATGCATTTGGTAGGATCCCTAGTTAATGTAAATTGTTCACTCAACTCAAAAACTTATTACTGGTCTAAAAGGAGCTAATTTGCATGTTAGAGTATTGCCACGCTATTTGGAGTGTCAGAGCAGACACACAGATGGCATATAATAACACATAAGTAAAATTAAGATTTTTTTGTCAATTGTTAGTTATGCTACTTGTTAACACAATATTAATTTTTTGTCCTTCTGTTTCTGGTGATGTCATAACAAATACTAGTTGCAGTTAGATACTATCAAAATCCTCACTAATCCATCTGCTATAGACTATTTCTTGAGCACATGGGTTCAACAGTCCCCTTGATTCATCCTATTGTCGGGAGTTTCAACCAGTCACTAGCATTAGCCATCATGATTCATCCAAAGCGCTCACCTTGTTTTGAAATTTTCAAAGCAATCCTCTTGTCCTCCTGTTTTCTGGTGTTGGGATAACTAATTCAATATACTGTAGGGTACAAAGTGCAATTGAAGTGTTCATTCCCTCTTGGCATGCTCTAACCACACCCCCCCTCCCCTCTCCACTCAATTGCTGCTCCACCCACTGCGGTTAGAGATGCTTCCATGGCAAATCTGCATCTATTTTTTCCATGCCTTCCTTGATTTGGGGAGGCCATTTTCAGTTTCTAATGCACTAAAGATTTAGGATGCTCTTCTCTGCTTGGATATATAAGGACCAATAATAGATTGCTGGGTTCTCCATTTTGGTTGTGCAGTCATGACACAAACATATGTAAGCAGTATATATGTATGACATGTCTGCAAAAGAAAAATGGTGTTATTTGATAATAATCTCACCCATTGAGAGATTGGACCAGCAAAAGCTTGTTCTCTAATTAACTGTTGCTTGTCATTTTTTCTCGTCTAAGCTAAGTCTAATTAGCAACAATGTTATAATTTAGTTTACGCTACTTACTCTTGTCAGTTCGATAGGATTCTACTTGTTCCATTACTATCACACAGATGCTCTATTGTACAAAGCTCGAGACTTACTAAATTGCATTGAAATTGCCTGTAGAATAAGTTGTTTAAACTCACTGCTCGGGTTTGCTTTATTTGATGCAGAAAGAAGCTGGCACTAGTAAAATATCTACATTTGTTTGTGTGGATGATGACTTTGACTTCCAGGCTGCTAAGTTAATCATGTATCTTGGACATAAAGCATTTCATTACTGCAGTGAAGGGGATTCATGTGTTTATATGCTCTAATTCATATTTGTTAAAGATGTGTTGCTACAGTCATTGAGACTAATGTTGTTATGCACCATAATGTTTACATGGAAATTTGATTTCTGAAGTTCAACTATGTATACTTTATTTTCTGGTGAAGTTATGTTGAATTAGTCAGATATATAGGTCTTATTTATGAAACTTCAGGTAACATTTATTACAAGTGCATTGCTGCTATAGTTGCTATCTAGATATCTCTTTTTAGCCTTTTTCTGAATTTTGTTCTTAATTTTATTTTTTTCTTAAATTTCATAATAATATTCTTTATTTTTAAATTTTTGAAATGATTATGCATATTATAAAGAACTCCTGTCATTTTTAAATTTTCGGAATAATATTCTCCATTTTACGAGACCTAATGAGACATGCAAATGTTTTTCTGTATTTTTTGAGGTTTTTTAGATGGCAGGGATTTTTAACCTTTGCCTTTCCAAACAGGATTCGGGAAATAATTTCCAGAGGGGATTTTTTTCCCTTGGGTTATGAGATGCCACCAAAATCCTCTCTTGGGGCTCGCTTGGGAGCACCGGGATTGGCCGGGATCCCCCTCATTCCCTGGGGAAAAATCCCCGTTGACCAAATCCTCAGGGATTTTCCCGAGAAATGTTTGGATGAGATGGGAAATAGGAAAAAAGGGCTCGTTTGGTTAGCAGGGAAAAATTTTCCAGGGAAATAAATCCCCAAAGAGGATTTTTTTGGACTTTGCTTTCCCTGGATCCTCAATCCCCGCCTCTCTCCCACATGACCTCGCCGATCCCCAATCCTCCCATCTGCTCAAAACCTCGCCCAACCCGTCTCCGGGAAGGAGGAGCCTCACCCCACCTGCTCTCAAGACCAAACCGCCTCCCCGCCTTGCTCTTGCCTTGACCGCCTCGTCTCCGCGCCCTCCGCGCCAACCCTAGGCGTCGCCGCCACCGGTCGTCGTCGTCGCCGCCGCCGTCCTCTCGCGTCGTCTTGGCCGACCGTCCCCGAGAGCCAGCAGCCGCCTCCTCCTTCTCTCGCCGCTCTCAATCCCCACCAGTCCAAACACGTCAATCACCCGTCGCCGATTTGTTGCCGCCCACCATGTGGCGCCCGCTCTGCTGCCCCCGCCTCTCGCCGCAGACGAGCCCTGACCCGCTCCTACCCTCCCCGCCGCGTCCGTCAACCGCCGCCCGCCCGCGCGCCCGCCGCCGAATCACAAGCAATAACGGCTACGCTGCCGCGTCGCATGAGAGGGCTCCGTCGCGACATCGAATACTCTGCGGCCGGCGACGCGGCGATGCTCTAACCTGCGGCGGGGAGAGATGGAGCGGTGCCGCAGCTGGTCCAGGAGATCCAGGACAAATTGGCGCGGGGGGCAGTGGAGTGCATGATCTGCTACGACATGGTGCGGAGGTCCGCGCCCATGTGGTCCTGCGGCAGCTCGAGAGCTCGCCACCACATCCTCTCGAGAGCTTGCCGCCGGCGCCGCCACATCCTCTTGCGAGCTCGCCGCCGGCGCCGCCGTATCTCCTGCGATGTCCAGTTAATTGAAGAAGACGAGAGGGCCACAGGGATTCTCTTTCATGCGTGAGGAGGAGATTTTTTTCTTCCCTAGGATTTGGCCGGGAATGACGAGATTTTTCCCTTTTCCTTGTTCCGCCAACACACGGTTGTGCAATTTCCTGGAAAAAATAACCCGCGTGGATTCCCTCCCCAGGATTAGACCGGGATCCTGGTGAGATTTGTGGCTTCCAAACAAGCCCTAAATCCCTATCAATTCCTAGGGAAAAAAATAATCTTCTTCAACCGCAGGACTTACCTTACCCTAGCAACCCAGGCACCACGGGCGTTACATGGCGAGGAGGGCTTGGCGCCGCTGGCTGCAAGGCCCGATCTTGCTGGAGAAGCGCGCCCAACGGCGAGGGAGGAGGCTGACGGCGGCGGGCGGCGGCCTCAGGATGGAGGCGGGAGCGGCAGTGGCGGCCTCGTGAGGCGACGGCGGCGGCGGTATGACCTCCTAGATGGCGGCGGCGGCGCACGGTCTCCTGGATGGCGGCGTCGTGTCTCGACGCCAACGGCAGCGGCGGCGACGCGTCCCGACGGTGGCGACACGGATCTGACCTCCCGGCGGCCGCTGAGTGTTACGTGCACGATCTGATCTCGAACTAATTCATTGCTTGGATGATTAATAGAGGATACATGAGGTCCCTTTTATAGGGTTGATCGACTTGCACGATAAGAAAAGACTTAGATCTGATCTAATCAAATCCTCTAAAGATAGATAACAAATTGGAAAAATAACAATCAAAAGAAAATGACTCATATAACGACGCGGCTCGCGTGCTCAAGATACACTGCATCGTTTCACGCCGCGTCACTTCTGATACCGCAGCATCGTTTCATGAGATGGGCCAGCCCATAACATTACTTCCCCCTCCAAATCAACCTTGTCCTCAAGGTTGAAGTTTGGGGAACCCATCTGATCTCATACACGCAGATCGAGAAGGTCGTCGCCTTGGCCATAGGTCGCCGCGCTTGGCCGCCTTCCACTGTCCCCATGTGTGCCCGAAGTGGCCGAACACGGACGAAAGTTCGCACCGCTCCATCTTCATGAGGCAGTGCGCTCGATCTTCGGTGAAAGAGGCCACGAGGTTGGAGATGTGATCTTTGATGGACACTATGGCTAAAGGATCGTCGGCTCTGATACCAAATTGTTACGTGCACGATCTGAGCACGCAACGAGGATAGATACGGCCCTTGACGTGGGCGAATCGAGCTGTTATCGAAACTAGCGCCTAGGCTATTAATCGGAGCCACCGCCTATGAGATCTGATCTCGAACTAATTCATTGCTTGGATGATTAATAGAGGATACATGATGTCCCTTTTATAGGGTTGATCGACTTGTACGATAAGAAAAGACTTAGATCTGATCAAATCCTCTAAAGATAGATAACAAATTGGAAAAATAACAATCAAAAGATAATGATTCATATAACGGCGCGGGCCCATGTGCTACAGTACCATGGGTACTGTTCACGTCACTACAGTATCACGGTACTGTTCACGAGATGGGCCAGCCCATAACACTGAGAGGGGGAGGTGGAGGCGGCGGCGCGCTGCGAGAGGGAGGAGGAGCGCGTGGCGAGAGGGAGCAAGGAGGAGGCAGCGAGAGGGAGGGGGTAGCGTCAGGGGAGGACTGGAAGGAGAGGAAAAGGGCAACCCTGGAAAGTAAAAATCTAAGAAAATCCCTAGGAGGATTTTTCCCCTTGGGTTTTTAACAAGGCAGCATATCCGGTGCACACAGCACCCCCCGTGAAAACGCCATGTACAACATGGGGAAAAAGTTTCAAAAAATTTCAAACAAAAATCATGGATGTACATCTCAACTTACCCCATCTACATATAAAATTTCATGATCAAATTCGTCCTATACTAGAAGTTACAAAAAAGATAAATTTGGAGTGCATTTAAACTATTTAAGTTTGTCAGAAATTTGTCTTTTTTATTACTCTTAACATAGGACGAATTTGATTATGAAATTTTATATCTGAATGGGGTAAGTTGAGATGTACATCCATAATTTTTTTTGGAATTTTTTGAAACTTTTCCCCCATGATGTACACGGGTGTGCACGGGGGTACCGTGTGCACCGGATATGCTGCCTTTTAACAAACAAGGCCTAATGAGTAGGCCTTGTTTGTTACAGCGTTTTCGCTTTCAGAACGAGAGATCGATCCCACTTAGGCCTTGTTTGTTTCAGCGTTTTCTAAGTTAGTGTTTTACTATAGCAATTTTGTTTTTTTGTATGATTTTTTTGGTGTCATAATTTGTGACGGTTTTTTCGAGCCTTTGAGTAGTTCTTCTCAAGGATTTCAAAAATATTTTTTTAATAATCTTTCCCAGCTCATTAGACCTCTTTTTGGATATTTACAATTTTGCTACAGTAAAACGCTAACGCTCGAAAATGCTGAAACAAACAGGGCCTTAAACTGAACGAAGCAGCTAGCTGGGCTGGCTTGCACGCGTGCTCGCAGGATCGATGCGACAACTTAGGCCCTCTTCGGTTCATGGTTTTGATTTGGTTTTATTCGGTTTTGTTAAAATTTATCTTTTTTATTTAGGTCATACGAAATATTATTTTATAGTAATTTTTGTGGGGTTTTGTATGTTTTCTCTTAAATATTCACAAAATATTTATTAAAAGAATTTAAAAAATTTTTGTGATACGTTTTGAGAGTTTTAAATTTTTAACAAAACTGAACAAAACCGAACCAAAACCGCAAACATTAGAGGGCCTTAGTGCGTTGTCCAAATTTGAATAAATAAAAAAGAATTAAATGCGTTGGAGAGACGAGAAAAACAAAATAAGACGCCGTACACAGAGGACTGGAATAGAAGAAGGAAGAAGACTAGTGCATCGAAGAGGACACCGTGAAGCAGGAGAAGATGAAGAAGACCCATGCGTGAGAACAACGCCATGCTACAAAAAGAAGGATGAAGAAGACCCAAAAACAAGAGAAGGATGAAGGACCCATACGTGCGAACGCCATGCGACCAAAAGAAGGATGAAGAAGAGCCACGTGCAAGGACGTCGTGCGGACCCATAAGCAAGAGAAGGATGAAGAAAAGACGTGAGAGTGCGCGCCTGCGCGCGCATCCCGGTTGTTCCCGTGGGTGCAAAGTGCCTGATTACATTAAAGTGTTTGGGGGCAGTGCAGAATTGCGTTTGCAAGCAATAAAGATAATGAGCGAAAATCAATTACGTTAGCAGGGAAATGTAAATAAGGCCTCAAAACATAGCATAATGCATGTGAGCCACAATTGCTATCAAAAATCACAGGCAAATTGGTAAGTTTGTAAATTGCCTCTAGGGAACCATACAAACAAATGCCGAAGTCTCTCATTGAAAAACTACAACATTAGAAGAGATAAGAGGACAAATTCTTATTATTATCATGAAACCTAATCAGCCATTAAATTTAACCGAACCAATGATGTCAACTAAATTTTAAAAATACATATTTAATGAGTTATGGAAGGAAGCACAGCAGGATAGTTCCAACGCTGTATACTTGCCGATGGAAATCAAAGTGCAACTGAATTGCAATGCGAAACTGCCAACACAGAAAAGTGAGTATCAGTGGTTTATCACATATATGTCTTGTAATGATCATATCTTTTTAAATTATTGTAGAAACAGAAGTAGGAAGTGAACTACCTTGCTTATAGCTGTATTTATGATGGTTTGTCTCTCCCGAGCAGGAACCTTTATTTTGAAACAAATAGAGCAGTTGTGCAGTTCTCAGATTGTGCTACACAGGTTTTTCATATTGGTATTCGATGGGATTTTTGAAAAGTTTGGTTGGAGCCATAATAAGAATATATGAATGTACACCTCCAATTCTCGGCCTACCATACCCTTAGGCAGATGACATCACTGAGCATTATCTTTATTCCTATAGTTAGAGCAATGGCCAATCTTCGTACTGAAAGAATCATTATTGGGAAAATACAGCAGCTTAGGATCATGGGGAAAATAGTCTGGATCACCTTAAATTTTTGTGGCTGCAAGTATTATAATATCATTAAAAAGAAAACCTAGGAGACTTCTATTAACGCTAATTATGTAGTTTGGCATCATGGAATGGTCTAATCTTTACCTTTGATCCTAATCTGGATTCTGAATCATGGGGAGGTAGGCGAAAAATCCAACTCTGAGAATCTGTGCAGAGGCTGCACACAAAACAGGAAACAACCATTTTAGATCCAAAATTCGATAAAGCAATACTGTACAAAACACTCTGAAGGATCATGGGGCAAAATACATCCAAGCTATAGCTTCAATCCTGGTATGAACTATGGAACTAAGCAAATAAAAAAATCGAACATGATATCTAAAAAAATAACGATATGTGCTTAGTCAAAATACCTGGAAAGTGAGATGCACAACTGCAGAATGTAGACCAAAGTTAAGCACATGGTAGCTGAGACATCCGAGTATTGATTTGCAATATTGTCAGGTCTTCACCCATGTGTAAATAACTTCAATCCGTCACTGTCAATAGATAATATGTGGTAAGGAAAAATCCTTAAAAAAAATAACTTCAATTCGTCACCTTCAAGTATATGTGCCAAGGCAAAATCCTTGAAAAATTTAACATGATGACCTTTCAGCTATCCTTCTAAACACACTATGAAGGTTTTCACCTATGACAAATAACAAATGTCAGCTGAGCTCCGTAGCACACCCAAAAAAATTACTCTCAGGAAAATTATCATGAGAAGAAGTGGTACCACATTAGTCACTAACCATAGTAACATATAAGAAATAGTGGGAATTCTGACTAACCATGCGAGATGTAAGTTGCTATGAAAATATCAGTGTACATTTTGTGGAAAGCCGTGATTAAGCTAAGAAAAAGGACATGAAATACAAAGGTAAGAAAACCTTCTAAGAAAAAAGAAACACATCAAAAGATGACCCTAATGCCAGCAAGAGCAAGAATTTCCAAGTCTCTGATGGGCCTGCATTCCATTCCATATATACGTTGGATGCCATCTGTCATTGACAATTTTAAAGACCTTTTGGGTCCGGGGTGCGCACCATGGTATCTTTCCCTTAAAGGAGCAGACATGTTTTCATCGTAGAGCTAGTTAGATCACTCCTCTGGGTAAAAAGAAGAATAAAAATATCCCTGAATATATCTCTAAATAATAGGCAAAGCTAAAAGAATGTACTGTTAGCTATGTTACAAAGGGCTACCAATGTAGACTGAGCTAATGCATGGAAAGTTGGAACATAAGCAACACATGTACATTGCATCAGCGCAACGTATGAAATACATAATGACTCAATGTAACTGACAATCATCTTTCTTAAATCAATACACAATTAGCAATTCAGCATATTATCAAACTCTAAAGATAAGAAATTAGTGAGATATGGAGTGACCAAAATTAGCACTGACAACACTGCTTTGGATCCATAAATTTCATGTTGTGACACCTAATATATCAAAACTAATCGACTTGGCCATGCATAGTTCAGTAAGAAAAGTATAACCAACTAAAAACATTGATGTACAACCTGGAGCACAAAGGGCCCGTGGAGGATAGCGGTGTGCAAGCTCCCGACGCAATCGGGGAGGGCGCTAAGCGCCGCAGCGTTCATATCGGAGAGGAACTGCTCGAAGCATCGGCTTGCTGTGCCTCCACACTGTCAAGGCCGATTCGAACCACTCCGCCGCAGAGCACGCCCAAGCCTCATGACAACCCGTCCATCGGCCGCAGCGCCATCTTAGCCTGACGGCGGGTCGAGGCGAAAGTGGTGTTGGAGTCGTGGTCGGGCGAGGATGGAGTCGGCGTGGGGTTCGAGCGAGGTGGAGTTGGAGTTGGCGCGGGGTTCGTCTTGGGAGGGAGGCGGGCTGGCGCGGGAGGCGGAGGTGGAGTTGGAAGGGGCGCGGGCCGAGGTGGAGATGGCGCCAGCCCGTGAGCACCACACGGCGGCCAACATGAGGGCGGTAGACCCGCCTCAGGAGAAGCCCGGTGGCGATCTGGACCGAAAGGAGGGGAACAGGCGTGCTTGGTGAAGGTGAAGCTGCCGACGGTGGAGAGAGGAAAGGAAAGGAAGAAGAGGGATCCGATCTGGGGTCGTGACCGCGATGGGGAGGGAGGGACCGACGCGAGGCGGAGAGGCGGAGACGGGTAGGGAAGAGGCGGAGACGGGAGAGGAGCTGTGGAGAGGCGAAGACGGGAGGAGGGCTCGGAGGTGGAGACGGGAGGAGGGACGGGGCGGCGCAGACGAGAGAGGGCGGAGGCGGCGACGACGGAAGCGGCGCCGACGAGAGAGGCGGAGGCGGGCGACGACGGGGATCTGACACGGAGGGTGGCGCGGCGAGGAAGACGGGAGCGAGTGGGCGGCGAGGTGGTGGCGGTGGCGATGGCGGTGGAGAACACCATGGCGGGGGCGGGGTGAACCATGGTGGGGGCGGAGCGGACAGCCTGGAGGGAGGAGGAGAAGAGAGAGTGAGATGAACCGGAGGCCGACGGGGAGACGGGAACGGGACGGAGGGGCGGAGCCGAATGGGGATTGGCTAGGGTTTGCGTGAGGCAGCGAGTGGGAGGAGTGCGGGTTGAGGACGCAAAGCTGCGGGGTGCAAAATGCAAAACGGCAAAGGACACAGGCAACTCGATCAACGATCCTACGGACGCGAACACTCTGAGATCCGTCCGTAAAATCGTAAAAGGACTGGGCTTTTTTGCATAAGCACTCGGGCGTTGCACGCTGGACGTCAGATCGGGCCCGAAAGACCAATCAAACGGTCTAAGTTTTTTCGAGTGACGTGGACACCGTGCGGAGGCGCTGTTCCTTACGGCTATAGGAATAGAGATAATGTAGAGAATTTAGGAGAGATTGTAGAGAAACTAGAGCGATAAGTTATAACAATTGCGCATCTGTAAAATGGTTGGCAAGGTCGCTGCTAACGAGTCTAAGGGGGTGTTTGGCAGGACTCTAGCTCCAATTTTTTAGCTCTGCTCCATAACTCCACTATGGAGCAAATCCACTGTGAAGCTAGAGCTGTTAGTGGGTGTTTGGTTAGCAGGTTAGCTCCAGATCTAAGAATAAGAAAGATTTTAGATGAATGGTCAATACTACCCTTGATTCTTTTGCTACGAGGGGTTGGTGATTGGTATGCTTGTGGTGCTGCGGCGATCCTGGTCAAACATATCTGACAGTGCATTAGACAATTGTCATTACTCGTTACAGACTTACAGTGCAAATGCATGAGGTGAGAAACGGCATGCGCATAGCCAAAAAAAAAAGAGACAAACAAAGCTAACTTCTGCAGCGAACAGCATGAAGCAAATTCATAACAGATGCATTTCAAAGACCCGCCTAAAGGCAGAAAACGCCAGTTACTTCACTGACCCGCCAGAGAGTCACTGCCTCTGCTTCACTGAACATCAGGCATTACTAATCTTTACAACGGAATTGTAGAACTCAAGAAGCTACTAACTTCATCTACTAGCAGCAGCTTCCAATGATATAAGCGGAGGGTTCAAGGAAACAAAACACTGGAACTTCACTATTTCAAACATTGCCACTTCACTGAGAATATCAAACATTGCCATTTCAAACACTGTGGCCTGTTTAGCTCCTCACATCGAACAGAAACAAGATATTTACAGCCCTTCCATTTGGGACTAAATTCCCCATAAGTAAAGAAATAAAAATACTGTATCTAAACCACTATTCGTGGCATCTGATAGCATTAGTAGTTGCATCAACCACTATTCTGTTGAAGGACAATGGCTGCCAGCCTGAAGAATGAGGCACAAGCCACGTTCTAATAATTACAATATGCAGAATCTGGAGAACATCACCAAGGGCATGATGTTGCAAGCATGATTTCTTCAAGATAGTTGCAGCTTGGTACCTACCAGCAAAGAAAACACCAATGATTTTACAACATCTGATAATAAAATATGAAATGGTTAACACATATCAGAAGGTATAAAGCCTCACCTTGACTGAGAGTTCTTCATTGCTGAATGACCATCGGTGGATGATATGTACTTGCAAACTGTGTCTAGCGTCCTCATGGGATGCTTTGCATTTCTATTTGTTACATCCACACATTTCCAAAGGCTTTCATCTTTTGCAACAAATAATGGCATATCATTCACTAACTTTTTCATCTCGCCATAGCATACACAGTCTGCAATATTTGATTCAGGATGTTTGCAAGTATAATCACAGGAAGGAGGACTGACAGTGTGAAGAGCAATAGAGTGGTTCACATGGAGGCTGACATTGGGACCGGGATGAAAAGGGTATCTGAGCAATTGAATGACATGTATTTGCTGTGAGCAATTGAATGACAAATAGTATCAAATAGAATTTGCTGTGATGATTTATTTCTAATTTCTAAAGGAATTTAGAGATAATCTGCACCAAACCTTCACTCTAAACACCTAATTATCCAGCAACAGATATCTTACAACTTCTTGAATTACAATCACAAAAGACAAGCTTACAGATGTAAGAAGATCTATCAATCTTACTAATCACCCTAACAAAACTGTAAAGCTAAAAACCAAACAAGCCCGAATTGAATCATAGCAGCACTTGAATACTAACATCACATAAACCAAAATCAAGACTTACCCCTACAGAGGCGGTGAGGACGAGGCACATCGAGACAGGGAGGGGACGGTGTCGAAGCGATGCCGGCGAAGGACGAGGGAGCCATGGAGGTGAAGCGAGGCGGCGGGAGAGAGGAGGGACGGAGACGGCGGGAGAGGAGATGCAGCTGCGGGAGAGACGGCGGTGGGAGAGACGGCCGCGGAAGGGGAGAGGTGGCGGGAGAGACGGCGGCGGAGGGAGAGGCGGCAGCGGGAGGGGAGAGGCGGTGGCGGTGGGAGAGGTGGCGGGAGAGGCGGCGGCGATGGGAGGGAGAGGCGGCGGCAGAGAGGAGGGGCGGAGGCGGCGGGAGAGGAGACGCGTCTGCAGGAGAGGTGGCGGCGGGAGAGCCGGTGGGAGAGACAGCAGCGGTGGGAGAGGCGGTTGCGGGAGGGAGGCGCGTCTAGGTTTCCAGGGCGTGGAGCGTGGCTCGGGATAGGGCGAGGGGGTATTACCCTAGTGGCATTGGTGGGTAATTACCACCTAACTCCACGTCTACTTTGATAAATGTGATTCGTGGAGCACCCTCCCAGCTGCTCCAAAAAAATGAACTGCGAGGGAGGCTGCTCCATGGAGTTGCCTGCTCCAGAGTTACGTAGAGTTGGGGTGTTTGGCACCGCTCTGCCTAGATCCAGGGTGGAGTTGAGAGCTGGAGCCCTGCCAAACAGCCCCTAACTCTGAGCCTTTCGTTCTATGAATGAAAGTGGGGTGGCAACACCCGTATAAAAAAATAGTTAGCACAACTATAAATACCGATATTAAACAACGCTAATCTGACTCCGACTCCGTTTCCGTGTTGTGCTCGGGTGAATACATATAGAAAAAAAATTTAACCTTTTTGTAATCATTATTTTAATATTAACCCAGGACAAAAACTATTTCCAGATCTAACCCTTTTGGCCGCGCCACCGCCGGGCGCGGTGAATAATACCGCTGCCCGATGCATGTGGCGCGACAAAGGGTGCCATCTTTGGCGCTTCGTGGCGGGAACAATCGCTGCTGCGTGGCATTCTGAGAACCACGCTTTGCCACGCCACATACATCGGCGGCGGCGATCTTGACCCGTGGGGCGGCGGCTCGCCCCGACAAAGACAAAGGATGGAGCCACCAAAGACGGCCTGGTCAAGATCTGCGCGCCAAATGCATGTGGCGCGGCAAAGCGGTTCTCTGTTGCCACAGCGGCGGCGCCGCGGCGAAGCGCCACATGGGCTGGCACGGCAGTGGCTATTTGCCGTGCCAGTCCGAGTGGCGCGGCCAAAAGGGTTAGATCTGATAATAGTTTCTGTCCTGGGTTAATATTAAAATAATGATTACAAAAAGGTTAAAAAAAAAAATTTCATACATATACAGGTAGGAAGAAACCGAGTCCCAATTATCCCCGGGGGAGTAGTGTATAAGTAGGCAGCCAGCAGACACGGCCACACGGATAAGCAGCAGGGCATCGCGAGTTGGTCATGGCGATGGACAAGCCCCACTCGTCTTCGTCTTCGCGCGACACTGCGGGTGGTTGCACTCCCCTTGAGAAGGAGAAGGAAGGCGACGCCGACGTGGACAGGATCAGTGCGCTCCACGACGATATCCTGCTCAAGATACTGAACCTCCTCGACACGCGCACGGTGATTCGGGCCACCTCCGCGCTCTCCAGGCGATGGCGGCACCTCCACCATCACCTCCCTCACCTGCTCATAGACGTCGCCCACTTCATGCCTCGCCATCGCCACGAGAACCTGCAGCCCGCCTGCGCAGACGCGGTGAGCGAAGCGATGCCTGCCTACGTCGACGCGGTGCAGCGGTTGCTGTCTCGCCGGCGCCGCCACGAGAACGAGAGCAGGGTCCAGCACCTGCAGCTCAGCTTCTTCCTCACGGCCGACCTGGATCATCACCTGCGCTCCATTGACCGCGCCGCCGAGGACGTCGTGCAGAGCGGCAGAACCGAGTGCCTGGAGTTCAGGCTCTGGACGGGCGTCGCCAACCCATGCTACGACGATTGCATCCTCCATGGACAGCGCCTCGTCTCCTTCCTCCAAGCTTGCCTCGGCGCTTTCAGATGGCTCACCAGGCTCTTCCTGGAGAAGCTCGAGCTTGGGAGCTCCTGCCTCCACCATCTGCTCAGCACTTGCGACAGGCTGCAGCTCCTCTCCTTGGACATGGCCGTAACCGGTGAAGACGACTCCATCCTCAGGATCGACGCCCCGAGCTCGGAGCTCCTCGCGCTCGAAATCATCGGCTGCTGCTACGAAAGGGTCGACCTGATCCAGGTGCCAAAGCTCGAGATGCTGGTCTGCAAAAGTTGGTATGGTGCAGGGCCTCCCTTGCTTCTCGGCAACGTTCCTCTGCTTCATGACATGAGCCTGTCCTCCGTCGCGTCGGATGAGCAGACCCCGTTCAGGTTGAGCCACGTTTTATCCAGCACACGCAGGAGCTTAGCATTCCTGCATTTGAATTTCTATGATCAAAAGGTAAGCCGACAGCAAAACAAATTAACTAGAGAAGGTCTCTTAATCCTTCTTGTTCCTTTTTAGAAAATGGAACACAAGTTCCGACCCCTACATAACATGACGTATACGGCCATAATATGCAGCACCCAGTATCAATCCTAAGAATTGAATTTGGGTGGATGGGAATGAACAACCTCACTCCCACCACTAGGCTACAGACCCATCTGCAATCCTTCTTGTTCCTAGTTTTATTAATCTTGTGTTTTTTGTTTTTCCTTCTATTGCAGATTTGGGTGGAGCCAGAAGATCCTACACATCTCTCCTCTGCTTTCAGTGGCTTGAGAGATGTCTATCTTGACAACATTTTCTTTGAATGTGACCTCAACTGGACTATGTTTGTCCTTGAAGCTGCACCTGCGTTGCATAATCTGCATATTAAGGTAGGTGTATATGTAGTATTTGGTTATCTCTAACTCTGTGTCTACTTCCATCATCAAATGTTTTCCATTACGATGTTGTTGTGGTGCACGCCTGCACTGTAATATGACAGTCAAGTTATTTTTTGGTTAAAAAAAACAATCAAGTTATTTATATGCTAAAAAACCAAGTTAGCTATAGATATTTTCTTTTGCAAAATTTGTAGAAAAAATATTTCTTTTTAAGCCGAACAAATAGCTAGGCTACCTGTGAAGTAGCTAGATTCTGGTACCACTAAAATACACAGTCACCACTATCATCATCATCATTGCTGCTGCTGCTGCTATTGTATGGAGTATATTATTATTTTAAACCCGCTGATTTTACCGCCAAAACGTCTTAGTTTGCCACTTGTCATTGCTGCATTTAGCGTAAGGATCAATGTCAAGCTTGATATATGCTCCATTTTTCTTTATGAAGGTATCGCGGCATCCATGCCAAAAGACTAAGTTCAAGGACACCGCCGAGAAGGTGAATGTATGTTGGGATCAAACATCATCCGGCTTCAAGCACCACCACTTGAGTTTGCTGGAGATCATAGGCTTCGCAGACGACGAGAAGCTGACGAGATACATAAGGCTTGTCATGGGGCATGCGGTGAACCTGAAGAGAATTAGCTTGCTTGACCAAGGCCCGTGTGCTGAGTGCAGTGCCATGGACAACGACAACGTTCAGCTTGCGGCCCCACCGAAATGGAGATTTCCAACCGAAGCCGAAAAGAATGTGATAAAGCAGCAGCTTGTAAATGGCTTCTCTACATCTGTCGAAGTAACCATAGGGTGACACGCGTATGTTAGGGATCGGTTGTTAGCATGATGTGTGTTCAGCTGGAGTACTCCCTTGTAAACACCTCAAATTTACTAGAATTTAAAAATCCATACATTTATGCTTATGCAAATAATACCATATATATATAATACATATAACTCTGAAAATAAATTCATGGGCTATTTCTCAGTAGGGAGCCCAATTGAGGCCCAAGCTTATTTGGCCTTTTTGGCCCACTCAGCCCAGCCGGAGTCTCCCCTCCCCCTCTGTTTCTTCTCTCTGCTCTCTCTTTCTCCGCAGCTCTCTCTCATACCCAAGCTCGCGTACACGGAGCAGCAGCCTCTCTCACGCCAACGTGGAGCCACGCTGTACCTCTTGCACCACGCGTCGCCCCGCTTGAGCCTGGTCGAGCCACGCCGCGCGGTGAACAGCGACGCAGGAGGCCGCGTCAATCCCCGATTCGCCACTGCTAGCGCCAAGCACACCGCCACTCCTTTAATCCCCGAGTTACCCTCGTCGGATTTCATCCCCAGATTGCCCCTGCGCTTTCTCGGTCGCCGTTCACCGAAGAGGCCGAATTGACCGATTCCCATTTTGCCATCGAATTGGGGGAAGTATAAAATTCCTCCTCCCTGCTCCACGCTAACGCTTCTGTCCCCACGAACAGTCTTTCCCATACTGTTGCCCGCTAGCTGCCAAGAGCAATCGGGACAGGACGCGCCGGATCACGCCAGCGCCGACGCCCTGATTTTGGAGGTTTTCGGGCTACACGACAACCACTTCATCCAAGCATTTTCTGACCCAACCAAGCTCAGGGTAACAATCCTCGTGCATTCTAGTCACTCCCAGACCCTTTGTTCTTCAAAATAAACCAGAGAATCGCCGTCTAGCCTATCCGCCGTACTGGCTCGCCGCCAGCAACTTTGCCAAGAGGATGTCCTAGGTATCCTCCGCAGGAACCCCTAGCGCCCATGAAGCAGTCGTTTAGTTAGAGGTGGCTAGATGGGCCAGGCCAAACGGGCCGGCCCTAGGCCCGATATTTTGGCCCGGCCCGAGGCACGGCACGACACGGTTCCTATCGGGCTTGGGGCAAGCCACGGCTGAATAGGCATCTTTGGAGTGGGCGAAAGTTAAACGCAGCGTCTTGAAACCCGGCCCAAGACGGATAATGGTCGCCCGTTAGGGAACCGTTACCCTCGCCTTCTCTGCCTGGCGGCCAAGATCGCCTGAGCCCCGGCCTAGTAAAAGCGGCCAACCAAGCGGTAGCCGAGGCGGTAGCCGGTATATAATAACCCTCTCCGGTCTCTGCTCCCTCCCCATTTCCTAATTCCTACCCTAACCCCAGACCCCAGTGGCCCAGTTCCCCGTTCCCTTCTCCCTCTCGGCAAGACGATTCGGCGGCGGCGGCCAATCCCTAACCCTAAATCCGCAAATCGGATCGATCCCCTTCCTCGCCGGCATCGCCGCGTCTCCGAGAGGACCGAGCCTCCGACGTCTCCGGCTCTGGCTCGCTAGTCACCTGCTCACCGTCGGTCTGCGACTCTGCGCGCAGCGCGCAGATTTTCCCCAGTGTGTCCCTGTCCCCCTCTCCGCCGCGCCGCGCTCTTCGTCGTGCCTCCCGCCTCTCGCTCTGGGTCTTGGCCTCTCGCGGTCGCGCGTGGTCTCGCCAGTGCCCAGTCGCCTCACCGGCGCGTCGTCACTCGCTGTCCTCTCGGCCTAGATCTTTTCTGGTTGTCCTCCCCCTCTACGGCTCTCCTCGATCGTGGGGTGTCTCCGTGCTCCGGTGCGCAGGTTCGTGATCTTTCCCCCTAACCTTAGCGTTCCCTAATCATATATGATTTGAATATCTGATTGTGTGTGTGTGTGGTTTCATTCTTTGGTGTTTTTTCATAGGCCGCTGGCCGATGCGTAGTGCATCGTGCGGGTGCGGCGCACGCCGTTGAGTTACCAGAGCCGCCGACGATGGCAGTCGATCCGACCTCCATCGACCACGACTTTATGCTGCAAGGGGACACCGGGGAAGATTTGGGTCGAGATGATTTGTTCGGTAGCAGTGCTGCTACACCTATCGACTTGGCTGGTGGTGGCGACGATGAGGCCGTGGGTGGCGACTTAGCTGCACCTGCTGCACCTATCTTTTATCTCAGCTCACTGGTACAGGTTACTCAACTTACTTAAATGATGTAAGGGCTTACTTAACTGACATCTTCAATAAGTATGAAAGCAAGTTTGGTGTAGTTCGCTTGCAGAGACCTACCCAGCAAGCTGCAGCTACTGGTAGGAAGAAAACTGCCTGGGGAAAAATCTTTGGTGCTACAGCTACTAGTTCTGCTGTAGGTTCCTCTTCCTCCTCTCAGTCCGAAAAAGAAAAAATTTTATTTTTAACCTTTTTTAAAAAATTAATATAAAATTAACCCTGGTAAAAAAATATTTTTATTTCTAACCCTTTTGACGCGCCACTCGAGGCAGACGCGGCTCACGAGGCTCGCCGCGCCCGGTGCATGTGGCGCGGCAAGAGTGACAGCAGTGGCGCCATGCCGGGCAAGGATGGCGTGGCAGTCGCGGGCCCCGCCTTTGCGCGCCACCCGCTGGCGCGGCAAGGCTGACTCAAATACACCCAGAGCTCCTCCCAGCTCAGCCATTCTTCATTTTCTCCCATTTCACCTCTTCTCTAACCACTCTTCTCCTCCTCCATTCCCAAAACTTTGAGCATTAGATCCGGCAAGTTTTATTTGGGAAAAGGCTGCATTAAATCATGGCAGGTGATCCCCTCTCCTTTGGTGTCTTTTGGTTGGATTTTTTGTAATTTTCAATTGATTTAGGGTTAGGGTTAGGGTTAATGTTAGGGTTCTAGTTAAACTTAGTGTGGAGATGTATGGATTGCGTAGTGGCTTTGTCTCCATTAATAATCTTTTGAAGATGTATAGATTGTGTAGTGAATTTTTTTTCATAATATTTCATAAATTTTTTAATTGATTTATGGTTAGGGTTAGGGTTAGGATTCTAGTTAAACTTAGCGTGGAGATGTATGAATTGTGTAGTTGTTTTGTCTTCACTGATGATCTCGTGAAAAAGGGTAGATTGTGTAGTGAATTTTTTTTAAATATTTCATTTAGTAGTAATGTTAAGCCTAAGATGTATGTTTATGCGGAGTACGTTTTGATAAAATAATTAATTTTCCGCCATCTGCACTATATTGTAGGAAGCGATAGTGGGGCAATGAAGCCATTCCTCAAATATGAGAATTATCCTAGGGGTAAGAATGCTCCAGTCGGGCCTCACGTTTAGGTCCCACTTTGTGAGCACGGCCTTCTGCGGAGGTTCGCGATCGAGGACCATGATCTTGCCGGTAGAGCCTTCTACACTTGTGGTGTGAAGAATGAAGACATTGGCGGGTGCTCTTTTCGGTAGTGTTGGTTTTTCGAGTGAATTGATGGACTGAAAAGTTTGATCCGAGGATCCCATTGTTCCATGGCGCCCATGGAAACTAAGCCAATCTGACATTTCAAGCGTTGGGTTCCTCCGCCAAATCCACGGAAATGACAACGGAGGAGAAGGCGGTGGCAAGTGCTAACCGGGTAGTAAACCCGCCTCTATGTCATTACTATGTTCAGTCCATATTAGTACCAGGGTTTAGAAAACCGACCAGCGTCAAACCGCCTCTGGCGGGCGGTTTGCCATAGCAAACAAAAACCGCCTAAAACCGGTAAAACCGTGCAAATTCAAAATCAAGCGGGCAAATAAGTAGGCGGTTTTCGGCGGTTTTAGCGAGAAACCACTTGTTTAGCGGTTTCAGTGGTTCTCGGCTAAAACCATGGGAAAAATGGAAAATTGTGGAAAATGGAAAAAAAAAGAAAATAGGTCTGAAAAATTTTTAAAAATAGGTCTTAATTTAAAATTTTGCTTCATACAAACCCTTCTAAAAACCATCTAGTTTTTATAAGATTTTTCTTAATTTTTTAAAATTAAAATTCAAACTCAAATTTTTGAATTTGACCGGGCAAAAACGGCGGTTTCTCAAACCGCCGGCTAGCTGTTTACGAAACCGCCGGTTTTCTTGGTTTTTAAATCGGTTTTATAACCCTGATTAGTACGGCCTAACCCAGGGGTGGACTTTATCCCCTTCTTCCATTGCTCGCGTAACGATCGGGTAAGTGTATGCATGCCTAATCTATATGTAAGTTAGTCTCATGCATTGAAATAGTTCGATAACAATGTTATTTTTTGTAGGATGGATGGCCTCTCTGTGATTTTCAGGAGTACATTTATGGACACAAGGCTTGTTGGCCATCTAATGAGGAAGTGGAGGCCTTCAACTCTGGCGAGAAGAATTGGCCATGTGAGCAATATCCACCCACTACATGTAAGTCTGACAAGATAGGCTCGTAGAGGTGTTGTGCCATCGAGCTTGGGTATGGATGGTATTGTGGCAACTCCTATGGTGAATTTTGGGTGCGATTTACTTACATATGTTTTATTTAAAATTAAAATACCATAGTGCATGTTCACTTGATGATAGTCGTTCCGTAATATTTGTAGGAGGGACGGACGTGTGTTGGAAGACATATAGCGGAAAACAGGACTTTGAAGCCGAGATTTTGAATTTGTGTGACGAGGAACAAGCTAGGAGAGTAGAGAAGATGAAAAAGAAGATAAGGCATGATTATGGTGTACTCATGCCGTCTGCTGAAGACAGGAAGAAGGTTATCGATGGCATGATCAGGGTGCGTGGGGGTGCCGCCACGTGGCTACTTCACCGATTCAAAAATTTTGGATTACTGGAGGAGGCGTAGGGGGAGGTACCCACCTGGTGTTGATCCAAGAGAGGTGAGACAGCAAATAAAGCTACAGAGGCAGATGGAGAAGGAGCGCGAGCTTGAGGAGAGAAGGAAGAAGATGGCAGAAGGTTCACTCATTGACCTCGCGGCCAATTACCCGCATAATTCATGGAAGGCTCATCTGCAAACTGTGCGGCGCAACAAGGCGAGGAGGACGGTGGAGATGGAGACCATGAGGGTCTTGTTAAGTAACTTGCCTACTATCGTCTTGGGATGATGACGAGGACCCTAAGTAGTGAGCGCGTGTTTGTTGAATTTCGTGATGTAATATGATGTTGAACTTAGTTTATGTAAATGTACCTTGTGGTACGTAGTACATGTAAATCAGTCATATGTTATTTGAACAATTAATCTATGATACATTTGTGACTAAGCATAATAGTGTTAGTAGCTATATTGATCGACGATTACATTGGTATTTGGTAGCTATAGTGGTTTTGTCGCCTCCTGAGAGTTGCATTGCACTGTGTATCTCTATAGGGAAGACATAGACCTAATATGTTATTTGAACATATTAGTGATGATGTGGAAAAAGATGATCTTCAAAGTGACATAGTAGCCAAGACATAGACCTCATGGAGGTCAATTTGCCATTGCCTCTTCCTTGGCCAGATTGGTGACGACTATGAGCAATTCTTATACACATATACATTCATGGGGTTATGAGCACCTAATTTTACACTATCATGCATAGAAGTTCAATCTTTATTATTTTTCCCCTATTTATCATGGACTATACTTATTTTCATGTAATGGAATTTACAAAAATAAATGAAAGTAAAATATACATTAATTTCAATACATTTGTGTTGATGCCAACCATTTGTAGCTCTTTTAAAAGTAAAACAAATTTGATAATTCAAAATTTTTAAAACTAAAAGAAGGAAAACTATACCCAAAATCCTTTTTATCCGGCATTAATTTGGAACCGCTTGCATCTAAAGCACTCTTTACTAAAATCAATGTAGTTGTATACAAACCTAAAGCAATAGCATGATGAACCAAGAAATCCCCAGAAGCAACTAACTTAAGTTCCGGAGATTCAACTCATTCCGACCACAGGAGAAAAGAGCGCGCACCGATAAATAACATATTTAGTATACTTGCGCACATTGAATTAACTTCGAGTATGTTGATGATAGAAACTCGGAAAGAAAGAAAGTAAAGAGGTATTTCAACGCCTCTGGGCTCTGGGACGAAGAGTAGGAGATTGGAACACGGAAGTGAAGGCTGAACGCCTTGGAATTACATGCGTGGCGCGGAGCCCGATCTTGCCGCGCCACTCGCCGGCGTGTCGATTCTTAGCTCCGGCGCCCGCAGTCCGCAATTCGATGGCGTTAAGTGGGCCTTTGGAATTCTGTGCCCATGGCGCTGAGCCAGATCTTCTTGCGCCACTAGGACCGGCGCGTCAGTTCTTGGCTCCGGCGCTCGCAGGTCCGCAATTCCTGTGGCGTTCGTGGGCCACTGGAATTCTGAGTGGCGTGTTGCTTCGCTAGCCATGCCTTTGAGTACTTCACACGATACCAAGTGAACGCAAATATGGATTCTATCAATGAAGCAACAAACACGTCGTTATCCGCGCGACAATGCCGGCGTCTGACGGCCTAGGTACTTCGCAGTGTTTTGAGCATACACCCTCTTTGTCTTCGACGAGCCACATGTGTGAGGTTGCACGACACGAGTTATCTTCCATCTCGACTATACTTGTCGGTAGAGCCCACACGCCCATAGGCATCCTTGTTTCTGATTCACGATGTATCGCACTTTGACATTAGAATGAGTTACGATTATGCGGCCTATGATGCCTCACCGCATAGTCCATCGAAATCTTGCAAGCTGCAACGTGTCGAATTTTATACCCTTTCGGATTTCCAAGTTCTCAGCATCTGGCAGAACCTCGGTTGACAACAGGCCACTCTCACATATTGCCATGTGGCTTCGGCTTAGGTTCTCGAAGATGCCCACGGTCGGCATGTCAACATGAACTGCCTTCAGCTACCTCCTCTCCTCAGCTGACAATCCGTGCAATGCTTGTCGTCTATCCACCATGGCTAGGCTACGAACCTCCGGCACGGCTTCGTCATCCACCTCATCTTCGTCCTCTTCCCCATCTTGTTCGCCTTGTACCCCCATCATCTTATACGGCTTCCTCATCGGCGGATTCATCCTCCCAATGGTCTTGTACGACTTCCTCATCCGCGGATTCATCCTCTGACCCAACAGAGATTTCATCTACGTCCACGTCATGTTCTTCCTCTTCAAATACTCCATTATCGAACTCATCCATGGCAAAGTCACTACCGAAGTTAATGCAGGGTTCTCTGTCGCCTCATGATAGATGCTTCACATGTGACCTGGGTGTCGACACCTATACCCACCTCTTGGGTCATAGGCAGTACTTCCTCCTGAACTCTCTGCTCGGCTAGTCCTATACAAAAATCAACCAACACCTCCCAACAACTGACATTTGAATTTTTCACTACCTCCTTATAGTTACTCCAATCCGACTCGGATGAAATATTCAACATAATATAGTGAGCCCTAGCCTTCCCACAATCAAACACGCCTGCATTACCAATTCACCTTCACCAACACCACACCTCGGCCTGAGGCCAGACATCGGGACACTAAATCACCATAGCTTGGGCTCCTATCAAACAACACAACCTCCTCCTCCATATTCTCAAATTCCCCATTTGCTCTAACAGTTCCCCCGTAAAACAATCGAACTAAACGATCCATCTACACAAATTATACAACACATGCAACTAATTAGCCCTAACATGAAAAAATAAAAAGAATTGAATAATGTTCAATCGTATTTAGCGCACGAAACGTGAAAAATGCTTTTACCCTATAATATTGTAAAAAGACGTACGTACGAATAGAAAAAAATTTCATCATGATTATACATAATATATTTTCATCATGCATATACTACTTATATATAGCTACACATACGCTTTCCCTAAATTTGAAATTTCAACGACAAATCGAAACATGCAACAAATTTCACACGTCACAAATATGAACAGAATGTGCGTTGCGCATCCCACGGTACTTAGATTAAACTAAACAAACTAAAATCCAACTAAATCGGGCACTTTCACTAAAACCCTAATTTTCAAACAACCACGAAATGCGATAGATCCGTTGACAAATAGCTCAAGTGATGAGGGAGATTATCTTGCTAGGAGGGTGGGCAACGCGTTTTCCTAGGAGAATCGGCCGGAGATGGACGGGGCGGCGGCGGGCGGGCGGTGGTGCGGCGGCTCTTGCGGCGGAGGAGGAGAGGAGGAGCAGAGAAATGCGCCAACAAAGGGCTCGGCCCGATAGTTAGCGGGTTCTGCCGCGCCAGGCGGGGTGGCGCAGCAAGGGTGGGTCCCGCCAGCGTCGTCGGGCATGTGTGTAAGTGGCCAGGTCAGGCCTTGCCGCGCCAGGCGGGGTGGCGCGGCAAAGGTGGGGCCGGCCAGCGTCGTCGGGCATGTGTGTAAGTGGCCAGGTCAGGCCTTGCCGCGCCAGGCGGGGTGGCGCGACAAAGGTGGGGTCCGCACTTGCCACACCATCCCTTGCCCGGCCGCGGGCGCCACCGTGGCACCCTTGCCGCGCCACATGCACTGGCGCGCCAGTTCCTATGAGCCGCACCGTCTCGAGTGGCGCGTCCAAAAGGGTTAGAAATAAAAATATTTTTTACCAGGGTTAATTTTATATTAATTTTTTAAAAAAGGTTAAAAATAAAAAAAATTTCTCTCAGTCCTAGTCTCCATTGCCAAGGAGAACAGCTGCAGCTTCAGTCTTTGCAGCAGGTGCAGCTGGTTCTGAACTGTCTTCGTACCTCGACAGCGACACCGTCAACCAGTTCGACGATGACTTCAACATCCTGACTTGGTGGCATGAGCACAAACTAACCTATCCTGTTCTTTCAATATTAGCTAAAAATGTGATGACTATGCCTGTTTCCACTATTTCTTTAGAATCTGCATTTAGTCTCACTGGCAGGGTGATCGAAGAACGGCGACGTAGTTTGACTCCTGAGATGGTGCAGATGTTGTCCTGCATCAAGGACTGGGAGCAAGGTGAAGCCCGAGCGCAGCACAACCTAGAGAACAAAGACCTTGAAGAATCATTCTTAAACTTGTATCTTGATGACGAAGGTGAGACATCAGTGCACACTGTCCACTGAATGATCACTGATGTAGACATGTAGTAAACTAGTGATGTGTAATCTGGACTAGACTGATCTCTATTTAGACTACTAGACTGAGCTGGGCTGTACTCTTTTTTTCTTTTTAGGGTTTTCTCATGAGGTATGAGTTTTTACCTAGAAAGGTTTTTAATGAGGCAGCCAAACATTAGTATTGACAGCACAAAATAATATTTGATCCATTGAATATTTGAATGTGTGGTGGTTGTGCTGTGCTTGTCAGTTGTCAGCTTGTGCTTGTGCTGACTAGTTGTGATTTGTGATTTTTGTGATTGTGCTTGTCAGCTGTGGCCTGTAATTTATGAAATTTGAACTTGTGATTTGAATGTCTGAATGCTATATGTTGAGTCGATCGGTAGATATATGATGCCATGGGGTGACAAAGAGGCGCGAAGACGACACGCCTTGAGCTCATGGGCTAACTTGGGGACGGCTGGCCCGTTTAACTCCCTTCCGTGCCGTGCACGGCCTAAGTCTTAAACCTTTGCGGATAGCTAATCTTGTCTTGTCTTGGGTGTAACATAACCGAAAATTTCCCATTTTGTTTTCATAAAATTTTTTCGCAAAATATTCAGTTATAATATTTAATTTCTTTTAAAACCTTTCTAAAACCAATTCTAAAGGTTTAAGTAATTTGTCATTCATTCATTAATTTTTCTCCTAAAAGAAAGAAGCTCATCTTAATTTTCTAAGGTACAAAATCCTATGAAATAATAATTTAAAATTCATATTTAGATTCTCCTCATTTTTCTAAGAATTTAGAAATTTATTTCATAATTTTCTGACTCTCCTATAATTTTCACAAATTTCTAAAAACTTTTCCTTTTCTGAAAAATTAGAAGTGCGCTTTCCCCTTTGGGAATACGCCTTCAATTCTCAGCCGAAGCTTCACTTGGGCCCAAGGCCCATTACTGTTTTGGCCCAAATCGGCCTACCAATGCCTTAAGTGACTGTGAACGGCCGGGATCAATCCATCTATATCTAACGGCCGATAATCATACCGCTTCAAGGCTTCAATCTCAGCCATCCGACCTAATCCGATGGACCACATGCATCCACGTCGCCTTCCCCAACCTAGGTCCACGAAGCCGTCGTTCCCAGCCCCGGCGCTGCCGTCTCCGCCGCTGTTTCGCCGGAAAACAACGCAGCCGCCGCTGTAACTCGTCACCGCCCCTGATTTCGACGTCTCCGGACTCCTCCTGACACCGCGAATGTTATCCCCCACGTCGGCGACTTCATCCGCCAGCCGAGCTCGACGAATTGCTCGCCGACACGCCGCCAGTGCCGCCGCCGCCACCCTTGCAATTCTGTGGCCTTCAAGCCACCCCGCGCCTATAAAAGGCCACCCCCGGCCTCATCATGGCTCAAGCAAGCCCCTCCGCCACTCCCCCACCTCCATACCTCACCGGAGCACCCTCTCGCCGGAGCCCGTAGCTTCACCGCCGCCTTGTATCATCGCCGGCCACCGCCAATACCCCTCGGCCCCAACCAAACCTACCAAAAGGTAGCCCCTAGCTCCCTCTACCCTCCCCGACCATCGGCCACCCTTCTCCGTGGTCGCTGCCATGGCCGGCCGCCAAACGAACCTCGCCATTTCAGTCCTCTGTCTCCTTGACGCGGGACCCACCCGTCAGGCCACCTCCCGCGCACGGGTGGACCGAATTCACCTCGGCCCAATTAAGCCCAACACAGTTTATTTTATTTCCTTTTTCTTTTTCTTTTTCTAGAACATTCTTTTGATTTTATTTACACATCAAAATACCTCCTAAAATTCTGCCAAAATTTTCAAAAATATAAAATAATATAAAGAATTTATTTAAATTATTAAATCTGTCATTTTTATAATAAAATAATTAATAAAATTTCAAAACCCTTTTTCTTTGATTTACTTAAAGTAGTAAAAAGAATAACTTTTGAAAAATTCCCTTTTTACCCTCAATTGGATCTATCTCGGAACTCCAACATGAGAAATGTTGTCGACCCCGATCTCTAGAGCTCAATTGATCCCATTTTTCAAATAAACACAAATTAAGTATCAAATTTACTTGCTATCCGGAGGAATTTCCAAAACTCTGTCAAAATTTTTTCTAATACCCCATTTTACAAAGAAAATGATTTTAAAACATAAAAATCATCATTATTCTATCTACCTAAAAATCATATGCATATTTTATTTAAATTTTTTATACCTTTTTTGAATCTTTGTTATGTTTTTGGTTTTCTAGAAAATGACCTAGGACTTCCTGAGACTTTGAGTCGGATTTTCTCGAAGAATCTTTTGAATTTGAACCGACAACCGAAGAAGGCAGGTTTTCTTATCCTTGACGCATTTTGATATACCTAAATTCTCTTACTTACATTTATTGCATATACTTTTTAGTTACATATTTATACATACCTAGTATAATTTTTATCCAAGCCCCAATTACCCTAAAAAAAGCAACCTAAAAATATTCAACCTCTGACAAAACCCTAGAATAGGCAAAAATATTAAAATTTGATTATCTCATAAAAGATGAAGAATTGGTTTGTACAAATAAGTTAGATTAAATAACTTATTTGTTATGGAAGAGCTGTAGTCTGGAAGGTTGATTGAATTTATATAGAGTAATTCAGAAACAGTGTTTTGTTATTTGGGCCCGTCGGTACGAGAAAGTACCAGCTCAATAACACCAGGTGGAGAGAGTGTGAACTCCCTGGAATCGTTACTCTATAAACTATAGAAGCAGATTTGGAAACAGTGTTTTGCCGTCTTGGGTTAGAGGATCAAGAGTTTGATTGACACTCAAGGGCACTAGATATTTGCTCTGTGGTATAAGAATATCTAGATATCGTTTGCTTTTATAAAAACTTGGACTTAATAAATAAGAATGACACAAATTTTCTCCCATCCATATAGTAGGCCACTATATGGGTAAAGCTGGGTAGGTTCTGCAGAGCTAATAACAAATTCATCGATGGACCTTACTTCGGGTATATGAAGTTGTGTCAACTGGGTGATGCCTCTCTTATCTACCAAAATCCATGAATTTATTCTATGGAAAATATTGTCGGAATTGCAAATGGATAAGGATGGAGAAAGTTGATAGAATTTGTATAATAATTGTTTAGATATATAATAAGATTTTTAAAAGTTCAAAACTGCATAATCACCATAAAGCCTTAACTATTCCTTGAATATTGATTTTATATAATAATACTATTTTCTCAAGAAACCTGCTGGTATGATTATTATACTTACCCATTATTTGGGAACTGTCATTTAAAATGAATAGATCCTTCTTACGCTGCAGATATTGAATTTTCTCAAGAAGAAATGGATCTCTTCGGTCAAGAATATTAAGTTTTCCTGTACACTCAAACAATATGTAAAATAGGAGAAATAAAATTGTAAATTACTTAGTTTTGGTATTGTAAAAACTCTAATGTAACAAAGTTATTATTGTATCAATTCTGAGGTTTTGAAACTTTAGGGTGATTAGTTTTCAATATGAAGTATTGAAAATTGGTTGCCCACAATGGAACTGGTGTAAATGGTAAGGCCTAACCAGCCCGTCTTGCTTGGTTTAACCACCTATACGTTTAGTGCCTTGTAGCGCCGCCGGTGCCACACCGAAGTGTTCGCTGGAGCCAGAGCCGGAGGAAGAAGACGACCTCGGCGCTGACATGTCGTAGCCTCCCCCTTCTCTGTCTCTGTCCAGTGACCCCCTCTCTCACTCGACCTGACAGACAGGCCCGGCCGGACCCACCTGTCAGCCTCTCTTCCACCAAAGCATGAGTGGGCCGCTCTGGGCCGCGCGCGCAAACCATGGGCCGCCTGGAGCCAGTCTGTGCCGCACAGGGATGGGTTTCAGCCCAGTACTGTGCTAATGGATTTTCCAGGCACTTTCTTCTTTAATAACTCCAGAAAATGATAATTCAATTTCCAAAAATACCTAGAGACAATATTTAATCCCAAGAAAATTCTGAAAAATACTAGGAATGAATATGGACCCAACAAAATTATTATACTACTATATCATATGGAATTTTATTTTCCAATAATCCAAAAAAATATACACTGGTCTAATAAAATGGCATTAAAATCTAGATTAAATTTATATAGAAGCCATAAAAATATTTTAACTGGATAAAATGGTGATTTTGGGTAGATTTTATTCAAACCCCAGCATCACATCATGATCATGGCATATAGCATATCCAATTTAATTTAATTCCTCGTCACATATGTATATTATCGAATTAAAGGGATTTAACCATGCACATAAAATGATGATTTCTTCATTACTCCTACCCTAAATTTTGATATATATTAATGTAAAAATATTCAAGTAGTAAAAAGGTGTGCAAAAAACCTATAGAAAGACCTTTTTGCATGCATCATATCATTCTTGCCATTATTGACTTGATGTTTATTCAATTACACGAAGTGCCCGACGACCCTCAGGACGACAGTCTAAACGATGATCCTAATTTCGAGGATCCAGACGAGCTAATATTCCTAGTTCATTATTCTTTCCAATTTTATTTAAATTTATATTACTTTAAATTATGAAACTGCATGCAATTATGATTTCCAATTATTCTATGTTGTAAAATAACGACTATTAGAGTCAGTTTAATTATTCCACTTGTCTTGTCTATTAGTGTCGCTAGACACAACCCCCATCCTTGACAAGAATTCCTTACCCTGTTCTTTGTAACCTAAGGAATAGATGGTTAAACTCCTGACTATTAAGTCATTGGACTGGCTTAGACATGCTTAAAATAAGTCTAGAGCCCGTGGATTTGAACCGAGCTGTCAACGATACGACTAGAATGACGGATCAGTCGATCCTATGCTTCTTTGCTCCGGCAAAGGTATAGCCGATTACTGGCCCCGACTTATCGTATACGAAGCAAGCTAGTACCTCCATGTTCGGTCCCATCATTACCATGGTCTTGTATCATGAAAGGAGTTAGTCTCTCTGTACCCGCTTCGGTTGCTACAGAGATGTACCAGACCCCCTGTGATCTTGACTATGGTGTTGTAGCATCTGTATGGCTACTGCATTGGGCAGTCTAGATTGCACGTGTGTATCCCGAGTACGTTACTATGGTGATGTGTTGTGCCCCATTCTGAGTATTCCTTGCATTAAATAAGCTATGGTGAAAGTTCATGCACTTGGGTGCTATTTATGTTTGAGTGCGAATCATATATACAATTCTCACATTATACTGAATTATTGACCTACGGGTCCGGCCATTGTTGAGCTCAAGGGGATCACGCCTTGATAAAGGGTGAGTCCTCGCCATTCATGGGGGACGTGCGCCAGTTTCATGTATGGGCACGGGCTCGCCATATGTGAAAGACGTGCGCCAGTACCTCGTATGGGCATGGGTGTTTCATCTGTGGGAGACGTGCGCCAGTATCTCGTATGGGCACGGGTGTTCCATTTTGTGGAAGATGTGCGCCAGTATCATGTATGAGCACAGGTATTCCAATGGTTGATTATGCTATTACATCATGAACAATCATACTGATATAGGAACCATGTCACTGTCCTGGCATGAGTCTACCAATCGTGGGACAAGCTGTCGCGAATGTAGGAAATCATTAGATTTCTGAACTCCCGGCATACTTAAGCCAAAACAAGTCATTGTTTTGTTAAATGTCTAGGTCTTTTTATTTTATTGGTATTGCAACTTAGCTGTATGCAAATAAAATAGCCCACCTCCACCAAAAGGCCTACATATATATCATTACATTGCATTAGGTTAGGCTATTGGTTCGCGAGCGTGGTTGAAAAGAGCGCTCATCCTCGCACCCACTCACTCTTTTAGGTGACGATGGAGGAAACGACAATCTTTACGACTATGTTGATGAAGATGATCTACTCGAAGACGACGATAATGACGGGATTTAGGACTTTCTCCATTCGCCTGCCTGGAAGGTTATGGCAAGGCCACAGGACAATAAAGCTTTTCCTTCCGCTGTTGCGAACTTAGAGGGTGTTCTATTGGGCTCATAAGCTGTGACTTATCTGTCTTATCTCCAACTTCGAGAATTTCCTGAGGTGGCCTCGAGAGTCGGATAGCCTTAAAATTTAAGATTTAGGGAGCTTTTAGACTCGCCTACGAGATGAAAATAAAACGCATTCAAAAAGTAATAAAAAAAGTCAGATGAGTCAATATTAGTCCGATAAGTCAAGAAATTTTTGTGACTTATCTGACTAGTATTGACTCATCTGATTTTTTTATTACTTTTTGAATCTGTTTTATTTTTATCTCGTAGGCGAGTCTAAAAGCTCCCTAAATCCTAAATTTCAAAGCCATCCGACTCTCAAGGCTACCTCGGAAAATTCTCGAAATTGGAGATAAGACAGATAAGTCACAGCTTATGAGCCCAATAGAACACCCCCTTAGACTTGGGTTCAATCTTTTGGTACTGTAACTTTTGGGCTCGCTTGCCGTCATAAACTCTGAGTCAATATATTTAAAGTGATGTAAATATTTGTTTAATAATGTGAGCTTCGTACCAGCTTATTGTATATATGTAAATGTGCGGTGTTAGCAGGATCCTGACCTAACACTAAATGCACAGTGGTCCTTGATTTGGTTTACCGAATCGGGGGTCCACATCCCTCCATCCCGGAATAAGTGTCGTTTTAAATTTGTCCTAAGTCAACGTTTGAAAACTTTATCTATAAAATATTTTCAAACTATATAGATTGGAAACATAAAAATTATATAGATGGATTTGTCTCAAAAATACATTCTTACTATTATAATTATAATGCATTTTATAAATAATTTTTAATAGTTTAAAGTGGTTAAAGTTATATTTTAGAGACCGTGTCAATATCAAAACGACACTTATTTCATAACGGAGGGCAGTAACATGCAAGTCATTAATTTGGCTCCGGCCTCGCGGAAGGAGTGGTCCTGCACATTTAGGTGGTTAGGTTTGCGATAAGATTTAAGGAAAAAAAAGATTTATATTCGATGTGTGTTGTATGAAAAAAAAATCCTAATTAATATTCAATTAAATATGGAGTTATTCTGTCACAGCCGCTGGAAGCGTTTCGCGACTTCACGGAGAAGTTAATTTTGCAACCGCTGTTCTCTCATGCTCCCTCGTCATCCACGTCCACCACGCACACGTCCCACTTCCTCAAATCACGCGCACGTTCCGGAGCCATGCGATGTGTGGGCGCAACCGGCGCGGAGCAACCGTCTGCTCTTTAGGGCAGTCCCAATAGACCATGTGTAGCGATATCTGGCGGTTTTCATCTTATCTTGCGTAAAATGGCGGCGTGAAGGGTCATTAAAGAAGAAAGAAGAAAGTGATGTCTTATGCAAGACATCACTTTTTTTATTAAACCAAGACGTATAGACACCACAAAAGTCTTGCTGGACTCCAACAATTTCTTTAAGACGTGCATTAATGATCTACTTTGGATTTTACGTGCCATACTGATCCAATTTAATGCTATGTGTGTGTGGCTCTTCACACCGGATCATAAAGACATGCATGAGTAATGGTTTTGGATTACTAAACATACACACTACCTATTGAAGATTTGTTATAGACATCACATAATAAATACTCTATCTCTCCTCTCCAATCCTCTAGACATACTACCCATTAGGATTGCCCTTACATGCTGCTATATTAATTCACAAACACACGGGACAGCACAGGGCAAGGAGCACACACACAGCCTTTTTCCTTGTTCACTGACAGAAGCAACAGGAAAAAGGGCGGAGTTTCTGGAGCAGCAAGATCGAGGAGAAGAAAGCAGATCGAGGAGAAGAAAGCAGGTAGTAAGAAAAAGGGCATGGATCCATTTTCTCTACTGGCTCACGCTACCTCCTCCTGGTGCCTCCTATGCTCTTCTCTGTTTTCTTTTCTTCTTCTATCTTTGCTCCCTTTCTCTGCTTCTACTCTTCTTGGCTGTCCCTGTGTGATGAAATGGCATAAAGCCATGCCGGTCTTCCTCCTCGGCGTCGCGCAGGCCGACCTGCGCCACCACGCCGCCCGTCCTGCCGGCTTCTTCGGCGTCGCAGCAGGAGGACAGCAGCAACGGTCCCCGCGCCGGCGCGCCGCGACCCAGCAATGGTCGACGGCGGCATCCGCCTGGTCCCCGCGCGCTGCCCGCTCCTCGGCGTCTCCCAGCGCGGTGCCCACCATCTCCAGCCTCACACGCCACCGCCTTCTTCCGCTACGCCGGCCTTCACCGCCGCCTCCGGCCCGGGCCCCGCCGCGCGCGCCCTCCAACCACACGCCGGCGCCGCCGCGTCCATGATCTTCTCCGCGCCGCCCCCGACCTTCTCCGCCTTCACCACGCCGTGCGCCTCCGCCGCTCCGGCCCGTGCTCCGGTGTCGCGCGCCCTCACCGGCCTCCTCCACATCGCCGCGCTGTCTTCCTCCTCCACGCCGAGCTCTCTCTCTCCGCCGCGCGCCACACCGTCCGTACCTGGCGCCGTCCCGACCTTCCCCACGCCGACGCACGTCACCACGCTGCCCCGCCCGACGCCGTCTTCCTCACCGCGCCGACACCCCACGCGGCGCCGTCTTCACAACCAAGCCGCCACGCCTGCTCCTCGCCGGCGCCTGTGCGCCTGGACCTCTACGTCGCCGTCGGCCGCCATGCCGCTCTGCGTCCCGACGTCTCCGCCGTCGCGAGCCGCTACGTCGCCGGCCTACGCCCCCGACTTCTTCCACGCCGGCACAAGTGTGCCCAGACCTTCCCGTCGCCGTCAGCCGCTGCGCTGCCCGTGCTCGGCGTCGTCCTCTACTCCATGCCGCTAGCCTGCGCCGCCTTTCTTCCTCCATGCCGGCCCGCGCTACCTCGCCTCGGCGCCGTCTTCCCGAACCACCATGCCGCGATATTCCTCATCGGCCACCACACTGCCGAGCCTCAACGTCCTCACTGCGCCATCGCCGACGACGTGCCTCCCCCATACGCCCGAGCTACTGCCGTTCGAGTCGAGAAGCCGCCGCCGACGACGTCACACCGACCATCTTGAAGTGCCGTGCCGAGCCGTGGACGAGGAGGCCATGTCAAGCCTGCAGCATGGAGCTGAGGATGTTTCGATGAAGCCGCTGCTGTGCACTGTTCCTGGACGAGCATGGCCGGTTTGGAACAGCCACGTGCGCACATGCACACCCTGGGAAGAGTCCTCACGCAGCCATGGAGATCAAAATGGAAAGGTCCCACCCTTGCATGGCCCATGCAGTATAATGCCACTTCGTGTGAGAGCAAAACAAAAAAGACTAAGTACTCGTTAGTCATCTAGCTATTAGTTGGCTTTAGGATACATGGGCCATGTACAAACTAGATTAGTAAATTGGAAATACGTGTACGTGCTGAGAGTTCAAGTGAATGTAGGATTTCTGGATATATATATATATATATATATATATATATATATATATATATATATATATATATATATATATATATGTCAAAAGATGGACTGTTAATTTGAAGCATCGAGAAATCCGCCTCAGAGCCACCATTGCTGAGAAGGTCTTCGACTCTTCAAGTCATGGGACTGCTGCCCACAAGGAGACGTTGCTGATCCTATATATGGCCGAATCCTGCTGTTGACATTGAGCCCGCCGCCACGAAACCGTCGTGAGAACATCAACCAAGCCCGGCATGGAGTCACTGCCCAGGAGAAGCTAAGACGTCGCGCTTGAGCCTCGCTGCCACGGAGACACGATATCGAGTCAGTGCTATGAAGCTATTGGAGAGGAGTCGAAGAACAGCAAGAAAATCAAGACGTCTGCACGTACGTCTGCAGGAAAATCAAAACAGCAAGAAGCATCCACGTCTGAATATATGCAAATGGGCTTTCATGACTCTTGCTATGGGTGCTAGTTGCCTTAGCTTCCAAATGCAAGCTAATCACGTACGTATACGTATGCATGGCCTGCATGAAACCATGCACGTATGTACATGCATGATGCGTGGGCATATATATACATGCAATAATTAAAGCATGTCCAAAATAGTTCAAATATTAATCCATCACGATGACAAACCACTTATGAGCTGCTGATCTGAAACTATCGTCGAGCTCACTTTTGCTGTGGAGACGTTGCCAAGCTGCCATGGAAACGATTACTCTTCCACTCAGACGTGAATGCTTCTTGCCATGGACTGCTACGTATTTCTCCCTCTCGAATGCGCATGCTTCTACCGGCAGACCACTGCTTTACCCGTAGTTTGGACGGCGTTCCCAGACTATTTTTCCACTCATCGGTGCTAACTCAGACGATTTCAAGACCATGAAAATATTCATATGTCAAAGACAAGACGCTCGAGGGCAACCCGACGGCAGAGTAAAGTTATCATATTTAAATCCAAGCCAAGTGTAGAGCCATGCATGCCAATTATTCGATATCACACCATAATGTTTGACGAGCAAGATCAAGCGACACAAATAAGCGTAGCCAGTATGAGGCAACGCTTCAAAGGCGCACGGACCCAGCTACTCCATGTGCCAACGCCACGATACCGGCACCCATCTACACCCACATGTATGGTGAATCACGAAGCAAGGAACAAGAAGAAGAAGACAAATGCAGCTTAATCGGAGGTAGTCCACATTCAACGTGGACGTAATTAACTGGGCCTTCTTCCGAGGCCCCAGGAACTAGAACCACTACACCGCCTAATCAGATGGCTAGCTTATGAGCTATGGACGCGAATTCTTGAGGACCTGTATTTTATTATTTAATGAAATGACAGCGTCGTCAATTCTTTTCTTTTGTGTATTTTAATACAGTGGCACGCCCGCATTTTTCCTCACTGTCCACATTCAGGGCAAATTTGTGGTGAACACTGTGGCTATTTGACAAGCGTCTGTCGTCGATGGCGGTTCTGTAGCATACGAGGCGAACAAATGATTGTGTGGACATGGGACATGAGATTTAAGGAACAAAAAAAAGAAAGATTTATATTCGCTGTGGCTATTTGAGAAGCGTCTATCATTGATGGTTCTGTAGCATACTAGGCGAACAAATGATTATGCGGACATTGGACAACATGAGGTCGCTGTTTTGGGCCCTATAATCCTATATATGCCCGTATAGTACTTACTGTACTGGCGCATGGCCGGCTGGGATGGAGCCCAGCCTGAACAATTTATTTACAGCAAGCAAGCAGCACAAGACACGCACGGCCGTCGATGGCGGCGTTGGCTCAGGGGCTCAGAGCTGCTTGGTCTTGATGAGGTAGGCGACGGAGCCGGAGGTGGCGAGGGGGATGACGACGTCGTCCGATAGCCAGCCCAGGCCGGGCAAGATCCTCTTCGCCGCCAGCGCGCACATCGGGATGCCGAAGAGGCAGAGGAGGAACTCCTTGGTGGCCTTGCCGATGGCGAAGCTGCTCGGCCTCATCACCTCCTTGCTCATCCTGACGAACTCCTCCCTCCTCACCTCCCCCTCCGCCGTGTGGTGCCTCTGCGTGCGCCATCCCCATCAGTATGTCAGACTCCCAACGTATTCACTAGTTCTTAGCCTGGGTAGTTAATTGTCAACTCACTTCGTATACTTCCCGAAGCTTTTCTTTCTCTGGTATCCTGTACTGTAACTGCCCGCGTTCCTCGCAAAACATCCTGGAGATCAGATAGAAAAAATATATTAGGTTAATTGTATGCTGCGTTGCTTGAAGGCAGCTAGCCCAACCAAAGAAGACATGTCTTCTTCTTCTTCTTCTTCTTGAAGTGAATCAAACCGTTTAAATTATTCAGCAGTTAACGAATGCATGCAGTTGAACTGTTGAACTGAATACGTACGTGTGTCCAAGGTTACACCTATCGTTTTCCATGCAAAAATCGACCCCCGGCGATTTTCGGTTTGCCGCGGCAAATCGCGATTTATCGAGCAAAATTTAAGATTTGAATCACAAATTGCTTGCCGATAGTGTAAAAACCGATTGATATCTCGGCAAATTGAATGGAAATCGCGGCAAATCGAACGGAAAAATCGGCAAATCGCGGCAAATCGGTCAATCGGCAAATCGACGGAATTTTTCGGCAAATCGAAGGAATTTGTGGGCAAATCGGTTGGTTTTACCGACAAACCGAATGGGTGTGACGCTCCGAGCCTCCGACGCGCCTTGCCGACTTGCTGCCCACGCAGCCACGCTCGCTCCGGCAAGTTGCTGGTTGCTGCGTGCGCCACGCTCCGACTTGCCGCTCCGTCGGCCCGATTTGCTGCGGCTTTGCCCCGACTTGCCGCGCAGCCGCCGCGCCGATTTGTACACCTTGAGACTGTAGGTTACCGAACTTACTCGATGAGTTCGAAGATGGCGTGGTAGAATTCATCGAAGGATTGCACATTGGAGACATACTTCTCATAGTTGTCCTCCATGAACTGAATAAGCCTTTTGACATCACTTGGCTTTGGCTCAGCCTTCTGATCACTCTTCTGGTCGGTCTGTGCATCACTAGCTTCTGGCTCAGCCTTCGTACTCTTCTCGGCGGGCTGGCTCTTCTGATCTCCAACTTTTTTTTGCGAAAGGGAAGACACCCCCAATTCCATTTCCTCCATCAAACGGATATAAACGGAATTACAGTGTTCCAAACCAAAACCAAACATTCAGACAACATTCACGTCCGCAGCAACACTGGACCACCCACATTAGGGAACCAGCTAAAAACAGTCAGTAAACAAAAGGAAGCAGAAAAACATCCCGTTATCATTTCCAGACATTTACCACACTACCAGCAAAAGTAACCAATCCCAGCCATTTAAGCTACTGCAACAAAACTTCATCTAGCACGAAACTCTAGAAAAAGCCACACCAGCTTCCAGTGATCAAAACATGTCTTCATCTTTGCAGCCCACGTTCTAAATCTCGCCGTTCACGGAGCCCCCCTCCAACCTATCACCTTGAAAATCATCCATCACTTGCATTAATTTGGCCACCCCTTCCTTTATAATCTCCTGCATCTCAACATTAACTAAACCTGACCAGTAAGTCATCAAAGCTCCTGCCATGTGTAAAATAGCAAAAGGAGAATGCAATTTCTTATCCTCGAAGCAAATTTTGTTTCTCCAACTCCAAATAGCCCAGAGAACAGTTGCTATACAAAACAGATGTAGCTGCACACAGCTAGACCAAACCATCTGGCACCAAGGAAGAGCTTGCTCTAAATTACAAGGTACAACATTACACTGAAAGCAACGACCAATACTTCCCCAAATAACCCGGCTAACAGAGCAAGTAAAGAACATATGATCTAAAGTCTCAATATTATCACAAAAACCACACCTAGGATCCCCATCCAATTTCTTTTCCTAAGATTTTCTTTAGTAAGAATAACCCTATTAAACACCAGCCACATAAAAATTTTTGTCTTTAAAGGAATATGGCATTTCCAGATCTTCCTATTATCAACTCTTGGAACATGTTTTTCCAGTAAAGAATACATACTACTAACAGAGAAAGTATTTTTAATTCCATTTTTCCACCTCACTATATCATCCGAATTGTCAAGAGGGAAAGCAACACAGTTGTTTATAACATTCATCCAAGAGGGTTCAATATTATCAGGAATATATCTTCTAAACGGGAGACTCCAATTTTTCCCCCAAGCTTCAAATATAGTAATATGCTTTAATTGACAAATATCATAAACTACCGGGAATTCATGAGCCAAAGGTCTATCTAAAATCCACCTATCCCACCAGAAATCAGTCAAGTCCCCCTTACCAACACAGATTTTCCTACCTAACAAATAGAAATCTCTAACCTTAATCAGATTTTTCCAAAACACCGAGTCCCCCTGAGTAGCTTTGAGAAGTCTGATATTCTTCTCATGAAAATATTTGTGTCTCACAATCTTTTGCCACAAACCATCCTCATTTTCTAATTTCCACCACCACTTGGTAATAAGACTGATATTAAAAAATCTTAAATTCTTGACACTAATCCCCCCTATCTTTACTCCTACAGATCTTGTCCCACTTAACCAAATAATACTTTTTTTCCCCACCGATTCTTGCCAAAAGAAGCGTCATCGAATTTTATCAATTCTATCTATCACCGTCGAAGGAAGGATGTACATAGACATTATATATGTAGGAATGTTACTCAAACAAGCATTAAGTAAAACACATTTACCTCCATAGGAAAGAATATTCCCTTTCCAAGTGTCAATTCTTTTCTCTAATTTCTGAATAAGGCCCTCCCAGTTTCTGACCAAAATTCTATTCCCACTGATAGGTAGACCTAAATATTTCAAAGGAAACGATCCAATAGAATAAGTAAACAAAGCAGAATAATAAGATTCACATTCAATGTCTCCATTAATAGATATAACTTCACTTTTGTCAAAGTTTATTTTTAAACCAGAAATATTTTCATACACAGCTAGAGCCAATTTAACAAATGGGGCTTTCTCTCTATCCTTTCTCAGACATAACACCGTATCATCAGCATATTGTAGAATAGCAAGTCCTTTCTCAAAAATATCTGTAGCCAAACCCAGCACCAAATCTTTCCTTTGAAGGTTTCTAATCATCTTATTAAGAACATCAGCAGCTAAATTGAAAAGGAAAGGGGATAAGGGGTCACCCTGTCTAACCCCTTTGAAGCTACTAAAGAAATTACCTCTAAGCCCATTCATGTTGACACAAATAGATCCTCCACGAAGAATTTGTTTGATCCAAGTGCAAAATCTAGGGTGAAAACCTCTCAGTCGCAAGCAGTCTAACAAGAAATCCCAGTTAATTTTATCATAAGCTTTTTCAAAATCCAGTTTTATCAAGACACCCTCCCCATTTTTTTTAGTATGATGGATCAGTTCATGAAGCACTACCACACCATCAAGAATATACCAATCCTTAATAAAAACAGATTGATTTAAAGAGATAATTTTTTGCATAATATTCTCCATCCTAGAGGTAATAGTTCTAGTTACAATCTTATACAAGCAGTTAAGTAAACAAATAGGTCTAAATTGTCTGATATTATTAGGCGAATCAGATTTTGGAATAAGAACCACCATGCCTAAATTAATCCGACTAATGTCAATGGAATGAGAGTAAAAGTCTGTAAATATATCCATCACATCATTTCTCACAATATTCCAACATTGCTGAAAAAATTCGATAGGAAGACCATCAAGCCCAGGGGCCTTATTTTTTGCCATCTCAAAAACAGATCTCCTAACTTCTTCCTCAGAAAAGGGTTCAATTAATATAGAATTGCAACTCAAATCCACTTTCTCCTCTTCATCCCAAAAATCATTTCCTAAGGAAAACAGGGGAGACTCCCCTAGGCCAAAAAGAGATTTGTAATATGCAGTAGCATGTTGTAATAACTCCTCATTACCTTCAATAACTCTTCCATTATCAGTCAAGGAATCAATCAATTTTTTCTTTTATTTACCCTTAGCAATCTTATGAAAATAAGCAGTATTGCAGTCCCCTTTCAGCAACCAGGTATTTTGAGATCTGGAATGCCAATGCTTCTCTTCTTCATCATAAATCTTAAGCAAATCTGAATGAATATTAATCCTCTCACGAGCTTCCCTAGCAGTGAGATGTCTATGTTCTTCAATTTTATCTAAATATGCCATCCTATTAAGATAATTCTGTTTAGTCTCTCTCGCATGACCATATTTATTGGCACCCCATCCCATTAAAGCTTTTTTCAATCTTTTGATTTTCTTTTGAATAATGGTTATACTATCACCACACCACAGGGAGCTTGCCAATTCTGAGCCACAAAGGGAAGAAAATCCTCATGTTGACTCCAATTGGGAGAATAAGAAAAAGTCCTTTTCTGAATAGAGCCCATACCACCAGACTTAAGTAGAATAGGGTTATGATCAGAAAAACATCTAGGTAGGCACTTAACCAAAGCATCAGGAAAAAACTCACCTCAACTCTCATTTACCAAAACTCTATCTAATTTTTCAAGAACAGGGAACTCCTGCATATTGGACCAAGTAAATTTTCCTCCAACCATGACTAACTCTCGTAAGCGATAATTATTTATAATATCATTGAACATATTCATAAATCTAACATTACTGTAGGAACCATTTTTTTCTGAAAATTTTCTAATAACATTGAAATCACCTCCTATAATATAAGGGACATTAAAATCTTCCTCTAAACTATCACAGGTCAAAGAGATTTCATTAAAAAAATCCAGCTTAGACTCATTATGAGGAGGACCATAAACCATAATCACATTCCATCTCATCCTATTTTTCTTATCCCAAAGATTAAGCACCATAGAAAAAGACCCCAGCCGAACACTTAACAGGTCAAAACTCTTACTCGCAATACCACACAAAATCCCTCCAGCTCTACCCACAGCCGAAATCCACTTCCACACAAAACGATTATTGGGATCCACACTTCTGAAGAAACCCTGAGAATAGACACTTTTTTTGGTTTCACAAAGCCCCACAAAGTCCAACAGATAATTATCAATACAATCTCTAAGAAAACCCTTTAGACCTTTCTTTTGAATACCTCTACAATTCCAGAAAAGTACATTAATGTTTTGTCGGGACCCCCCCTGGCGGAGGTGAGGTCCCACCTGTGCTTTACCTGTGCTAGTCCCTGGATCAGTAGCTAGCACACATAGACAACAGAATTTGGATCACAACCAAGTCGATTAATTTACATGAATTTACATCAGAGTGCGCCTCGTGGCGTCATTACATAAGTTCGGCTCGAAGGCCTTACAAAAGCGGAAGTCTTCTTATTTACAGCTGAAATTCCCAAAAGAGGAAAAACCAAAACACTCCCCACAGGCAAAGCTGGAGGAACGCAGCCCTAGGTGTCGGTATATTCTTCATCCTAGACTTCGTCGGTGAAAGCGTAGGCTTCAGGATCTCCACCTTCGGGTCGATGGCTGGTAACTGGACTGCTTGGCGTCGGAATCTGTGACCCATGACAAAGCGAGGGTGAGTATTGGTGAAAATACTCGTAAGCCAATTGACATATGCACATGCATGGTCTAGACAAGGGATAGGTAGGGCTCATTTGCGGAAAGTAAGTTTTGAAATAGTTTGCCTAAGGTTTTTCAAAGCAGTTTGGGGAAGAAGTGGAGTAATCAAATCAATTGATAGAACAGTTAAATCATTCGGCCCCAGCCGGCTCATGCCCAAAGGCTGGCTCACGATACAAATCGTGGTTTTTATCGAAAACATTTTCCTTACGGCTAATTCACCGAAGGACCAACAACTCTCGACGGCTAACCACCGTATGCATAAATCCACACGTCGGCTAGACCACCGAAGTCATCTCCTCACGGCTAACCACCGTAGGCTCCCAAAACCAAAACACGGCACCTGCCGATTTTCTTCTTTAAAACACTGAGAAAGAGAGAAGGGAAAACTACCATTGTGATCAACCCACAGTCGTCCACCCTTGACCGTGGGCACGGCTTTCTAGAAAGTTTTACGCTCTGCAGAGGTCGCACGCTTTCCCCATGAGACATGACTCCCTCCCGTCGGAGGTCATCACGACAAAGCCTTTAACATCTAGCTCTTGGTGGCATCCTCTAAGGTTTCCACCTTGTCACTGGTATCTCTAGTTGGCTGAAGCCCCCTCTTGAGCCTGGTAGGTTGGCGAATGCGTCGCGCCTACTCCACCACACGGGATGTCCAGACCAAGAGTTCGAAAGGTACTCAGCTAGGACTTGCCCATACAAGCACTCATGGTCGCACTGTTGTACTTAGTTTTGACAACCACAAGGTATCGGTCCTTAAGGACTGGGGTGGTTCCCACACTGGACCCGATTCTCGTGCTTACTGCACCAGCCAATTAAATCGGGATAATTTATTCATTATGTGATAATCATCTACTGCACTAGTAGCATGACTAAGCAAGATTAATTAGACTAACTAAGGGGTGACAAGTAATTATTGATTAATTATCCTAAGGTTACCAAAAATCAGGATTAGTGACATAATTAAAGTGTGTTAGATTCTTAACTAAATTCCCTACCAATATGATAGTGATTAATCAACATAGCCATGCATGTCTAATAAATTTCTAACAAAGCATTTGTAAAACTAGGTATTGATATGGTCAAAGGAAATTAGGGGAGATGTCAACAGTGACTTGCCTTGACTGTGGTCGAACTCTTGCCCTTCATGAGTTTCAGCTCCGAGCACGGGTCCGGTCGGATCTAACGATGGCAAATAACACACATTCAAAAATAATAATAAAATAAAATAAAATAATGCATGCAGATGGATATGCATAGATATGATGATGGTATTTTAAATTGAATTTTGTGCAAATTCTATTTTACTTCTTTTTATAAATTTTTGGAATTTCTGATTCCATATGAAATTTAACTAATACTTGTATGTAGCAATATTTATTTCCAATTTGTGAAATATAGAAAATAAACTAATTCCCTAAATAAATGTTTATTTTATTATTTTTAACAAGTTCGAGAAATTATCAATTTAATTTTTATCTTATCAAAATTAATTAAGGTTAATTAATATGTGTTTTCCTTTTATAAAACTAAAGCATGTATTAACATGCATTAAATTATATAAGTAATATTTTAAATTAAACTTCATATTTTTAGAAGTTTTAGAAACTTGTTTCACTAATTTTGGACTTATATTTTAAAAGATATGAAATTTACAATTTTTCCTATATTTTAAAATTCATTTGAAAAGGAGAAAAATTAGGTGGGCCAGCTCGCTCGGCTCGGCCCAGGAAGGCTGTGTGAGGCGGTGGCCTAGCCGTAGCTGGCTGCCTTCGGCTCGGCTCGGCCGACGGCATGTGGCGGCGGCTGGCATGGCACGTGTGTCGCCTTGTTGCCGACCCACGTCGCCACGTTGACCTGTGGCGCTGCAGGCCTGTGAGGCGACGGCCGTGCGCAGCAGCGTGGCGCGCGTCTTGTGCCCGTCTGTGGCGGGCAGCTTGCATGGCTCGCATGTGGCGCATGGCCTGGCAGCGACGGCAGGCGACAGGTGGAACCCGTCGGTGTCGAAAGGGGCGGCGGCGAGGCGGCAGCGGCGAGCAGCGATGGCGGCGATGGCGTTCGGAGAGGAAAGAGGAAGTGGGAGCTCGGGGTGGGGGTCGGCGGTGAACGGCGGTGAGGTTAGCGGCGTGAGGCGGGGGAGGCGCGGCTTGGCAATCCCTTCGCCCGGCGGTGAAAGGGACGGCTATGGGTCGGCGAGTCTTGTGAGGTAAGGAGAAACTTCGGGAGGCGACGGCGGGAGCAGGGCCGCCGAGGCGGCGGGTGGCGTGGCTGTGGTAAGGCGGCGAGGGACACGCCGGCGGCCTACTCGGCGGCGGCGAGGTGGCGCCGACGATGGGAAGGACAGGGGTCCTAGGGATGGAGAAGGAGCCGGGAGGAGGATTACCCGGCGACGACGGCAGCAGTGCTTTCGGCTAAGCGGCTCCGGCGGCGTTGTGGGGCGGAATCCGGAGGCGGCGGTGACGGCGGCCGGCGAAAATGGGGTGAGGGGTGGGAGAGGGAGGAGGTGGCGGAAGGAAATGGGCTGGGGGGCTTCGTTGGTGGGGGATTGAGAGAGTGACAGTGAGGGAAGTGAGGAGGAGAGACCGAGAGAGGGTAGTGAGGACGGGGTAAAAAGGGGAAATGCCAGATAGGGTAGGGCCAGATTGGGAAAGTCCCAATTGGGAGGAGAGAGTGACAGGTGGGGCCCACCTGCCATAGGGAGGAAAAGAAAGAGAGAGAGAGGGTAAAAATGGATTAGAGATAAAAATAGTTATATTAATAATTCTTCTAATTAACTATTTAATTTATAATTTAACTTTTTATTTAGTTTAGTTTTTAATTTGGAGTTTCAAAAGTCAAATTTCAAAATCACATTTTCTTACAAGATTATCCTATAAGGCTTTTGATAATTTAAACATTTGGAATTTTGCAAAAGCTAACCTTTAATTAGTTTCTAGAAAACTATATATGGTAACATGCGCATTTTCAAAAATTATTTTTGATTTGAAAATTTTCTTTTTGTCATGCTCATGCTTATGCAATGATAATGTAAATTTTTAAATTTTTGAAAATGGGGATGTTACATGTTTTCTGTCATTTTGTCTTGTTTTTAGTATTCCTTTTCTCACATACGCCCAACTCTACTCTTTCCTTCACAATATCTCTAGCGCTCCTAACATGAAGATCGGTCCGAATTCTCCTCTTATTTCCACTATCTTTCTTTTTCTTTTTATCAGATCTAGACTTCCTTGGCACGCACAAATTCTCTTCCAATCCTATCATACTATCACCCTCCGAATCCCATTCCTCAATTATAATATTACTGGTAGAAAGAACCTCATTATTCTCTAAAACTTTTTCAACTTTATCACACTTACTTTTATTATATAAATCTAATCGAGCTCTCTCAACATCTCTCAGAACATCAAATTTAGAAAATGGCATATCACCTAGACAAATTCCCATATCCGAAACAATGCTACTAATTTCAGAATTAGACAAAGCACTAAAGGAATTTTGAGTGTGCAAAGAGTTACCTTCCAGATTTTTCTTCCTCTGCAAATTATGCGCCTTGACAAGAATACTAGTATGGTCACCATTCAATCTTTTACTTCTTCGGATTGGGGCATCACATTTTTTTCCCTTTTCTCTGAATATGATCCAAATCATCAACCTTTACTCTCCTCTTTTGCCCCACAGCACCACTCTCATTCAAAGAAGCATCCGTATCAAACTCAACCGGAGCAATCCCCGAATGCTCAAGAGGGGCTAACACTTGCAAAGGCAAGACCTCACAGATTTCCTGAGAATCCGGGTCCGGCGCCTCCTCCGGATTCACCACTATCTCTTGACTCATAATATCTGATCCTATCTTCTCAGCTGTACACCTCAGCTCCCTCCCCCCACAATCCAACTCATCGAACTCTTGCATTTTAAGCATAGAAGAATCCATCTGCTCCTTACCAGCCAGATTTTTCTCAACCTGCACAATGCTCCTAAATTTATCTTCGGAACCCTTTAGCATCAGACTATCACCAGGAAGCAATCTCAGATTCCAGGAAGTAAAATCTCTTCCAGCATAAACATTCTGAAAAGGGTCCCTAACATGAAGCAGAGGGGATAAATCACGCAAGAACCACGCTTGGAAAGAAGAGACCATATGCATCCGAGTTGTATCTTTCTCATTATCCATCTCAGAGTTCAGATTTATGCCCAATTGAGCAGCCAACTTAGAGAAACCAGAATGTTCCTCTTCATCCTCTTCCATGTTACACTCATTATCTTTCTGTCCTAAACCCATAGTCACGCCACCTTCAATATCACAATTTTTCAAAGAAACAACATCTACCATACAAACTTCCCCTTCTTCTAACTCAACAGCTTTCTTCCCCCCTTGATAGCTTTTCCCATCTGATTTACCCCAGCTAGTAATACCACCATTCTATTCCTCATTCATTTTTGCCTTTTTGGCAGCATGTGCCCAACTATCATCATTTCTCGAGTCCATACCCACTCCCATAGATCTCACATCCAAAAAACTGGTGTCAGCTGGTTCTTCGACCTGAATAATGAACTCAAAAAGCCCTCTCCCAATAACCCCCTCCACCACAGCAGGAATTTTTAACATATCCTTACATAGGATCCTCACCCTCACAAAATCTGATCGAAAAATAGATCCATCATCCACCTCTAAAGGAACACCCACAAGACAAGCAACAGAGAAAATAGTGGGTAGGATCTTTTCTCCATAGGAATGTTTAAAATCCAAATCCAAACATCTTGTAGCATCTTCTTGGCACCACTATCCGCTTTCCAACTTTCAATTTTCATAAAAGCATTAGCTGTTCTCATTTTCATAGAAGAAAGATCAGCCATTTCCTCTACTTTTCTAGCATTAGGAAACCTCATCAAAAATCTATTATCACCCAGATTTCTAGCTGTACAACTCCACTTAGGAAACGATTTGAAAATAAGGTTGAACTCCTGCTCCACTTCTCTAACAGACACAGATCCCCCATCAATCAAAATAACAGCCATGTTACTCTTATCTCTACTAAAATGCTCAGAAGGCACATCATACAAAACATACATCCCCTGATCCACAGATTGAAAACCACAAATGGAGGCCGCATACTCCCAAGGTCTACGATTAGGGCATCTCATAGCAACATGGCCATCTTCCCCACACCAGTCACACAAGAAAATACTAGTACAATTAAAGGCCAAATGTCCAATCTTCCCACATCGAAAGCAAACCCCCAAAGGTTTCTCAGATCCAGAAGAAACAGCCCCCGACTTATCTGAAGCTAACTAATCTTTAGCCTCTACACGAATCGGTTCTCCTCCCTCAACCAAAACAGGACCAGATTTTGGAATAGGGATTACCTGATTCGAGATCAAAGGATTGCCAGTACATAAATCTCCAACTATTAAAATCAAAACATCATATATTACCTTCACTCATGATATTCATCGTTCAAGCCTAAATCTTTTGCCAGTACAGAAAGAGCATAAACATTTCAACAAAGAACTATTGAGCGATGAACCATGATGACAGTTGACAGTGGAGCAAAAATATCACTTGTGCACATGTCAGTGTTGCAATCTAAGCAAGCAGAAAATTTACATAACCAAAATGGTTCACCATACCTTGTTTCACCTCAGTATTATCATGATCGATCCATCCTTTTCGATCGATGAAACGCAGGAAGCTGGTTTGGCGTTTCCTTGTGACTATATATAACACTGCTACAAGCTTACAACATATATATATGTCAGACTGCAAGACATGTTCCTTGAGTAGGACAGTAACATAATACATTGGCATTGCCTCTACATGAAGCATGACCGTAAGGCAGCAAAAAAGAGCCCAAGGGCAGGAATCTGGCAACCGTTGTTTTAGTTTACACGATATTCTCTCTAGCTGTATTGCAAGCATTTTGGGCAGTTTTTTTTTTCCTCCTAAGATAATGGAAGAATATTTTAGCCTGTCAAACGTGTGTGATATGTACGTGACCATGTGTCTCATCTTAAAACTGGCTGACGAATAAATAACAAGACACATGAATTAGTAGAACTAAAATTCATACACGGCCCACCGAGTGTGCCAAGCTTTCTCTAGGGCACCACCAAGAGTCGTGTACGACCGTTTTAGACCCGCTAAACAAAATACAAAAACGAGTCAGATACACTAGGAATAACCATGTGGACTTCTATAGAGATGGCAATGAGTAAAAATATAGGTAGAGTATTTATTTAGTCGGGCATATATAGGCATGGTGCATTTTCATACCCGTTTGGTATGAGCATCGTCAAAATTGTTAAATCCATGCCTTCTACCTGAAACCAAACCTCGAGCTAACAAGTGGGCTCAAATAGGAAGACACATAGACCTGGCCCAGCACCTAAAAGGCTCCTCTGGTTCGTCCCAATCTATAGATGGTGGGCCGGGCCAAATGGGCCAGCATGAGGCCCGGTATTTTGGCCTGGCCCAAGACATGACACGACACGACACGACATTTAATGGGCTGGGCCAGCCCAGCACAATGTATCGGGCCGTTCCTAGGCCGAAAGTCAGGCACGACAGCTCGGTCCGGCCCGGCCAGGTTTGATTATTATTTTTGTTTTGGTTCACAAATAGGCACATTAAAATATACGATGGTTCACTTGGTCTAGTGGTTAGTAGGTGTAGAGATAAGGCTTTAGAACCAAAAGGTCCAAGGTTCAAAGCCAAAATGGGACTATTTTTTTCCTCTTAAATTGCTAAAAAATATTCCCGACGGGGTAGCCGTGCCTCGGGCCGACCCGGCCTAACGGCCTAATGGGCCGTTCTTGGGACTGATGTTCGGCACGTGGGCTGGCCCAGCATGACTCGTTTCCTTCCTTAGATTGTGCCAGGCCTAATCGGTCCTGGGCCCGAGCTAGGCCACCTGTTTGGCCAAATATTTTGGCCCGACGGGCTAGTCGTGCCTCGAGCCGGCCCAGCCCGACGGCCTAACGAGCCGTGTCTGGGCCTGATGTTCGGCACATAGGCCGGCCCGACACGACCCATTTTCTTCCTCGGGCCGTGCGGGCCTAACCGGGCACCCGTTTGGCCATCTATATCCTAATCCCGTTCCTTCACTCGGTCTCTCCCACTCCCTCCTCAGTCTACTCTCTCTACTTTCCTCGTCTCCGCATAGCATGAGGCCATGAGCTAGAGTTGGCCTCCGTTCGCCTTGCCATCGTTGGCCAATACTCGGCTCCCTGCCCCAACTCATGTCTAGTCCTATCCCTTCTTTCCTCGGCTCCCACATATGACGAATATTGAGGATAGTGACATAAATTGGTGTGGGGGAAGTTCAGGAGGACAATTACGGTTGTGAGCAGTCTGTTAGAAATAAAATGTGATACGCGATCGAAGAATGACGTAAAAGACATGATATTTTTTTCCTAAGAAAGGCATGATATTTGTTGACGCGGTTCAATCAAATTGGCTACATCTACGGGGTTCTAATTATGGGCGCTCCTCCCATCACCACTGCTGACTACAACCTTGGTCACTGTCACATGTCGATTGCTAACCCTTTGCTTCCTATTGTCGTTGTTTGGGTCACACCAGGGCTGCCCCTCTTTATATAGGGACCGGTAAAATAGAGTCGACTACAACTCAAATCGTACCCCTGCCTTTTACAACACCGGGTCCTATAACCCCTTAATACACATATTTGACACAACTTCTAATTAACGCAGTCTAGCTCTAGTGAGTTACTATAGCAAGCTAGACTCATGTTTGAGTAAAACTTTATAAAATATTATTTTATCAAGAAAAAAGGAAGTTTAAATGGACTTCATAAGGTCGAGTAGGCTTGGACGAAGCTCGAACTCAATAGTAGACTTCGATAAAATATGATTTATCTAGAATATTGAGGTTACGAAATGTGGGGACCATTTTCCAATATGAAAATATCGGAGATCCCCGAAAATACGATTGTCCAGGATTCCAATCGCATAATCGAAATGACACCATTGCATAGCTTTATTACAATTAATAAAGAATTTCATAGCAGAAGGGGGGAAAGGAATTGAAGATTACATAGAAATCTTGTATGCCTATTCCATAGGCTTGGCCTGAGTATAGGAAATTCTTAGAAAATGTCGAGTCATCAGAGTTCCTTAAGAATAGCATCAATCTAAAAAGAAAATGATTTAAAACAGGAGTGAGTATTTCTACTCAACAGGTTCTTCAGAATATAAAAGAAACTATTAACTAAATGCAATATAATTCAAAGAATATTGGTAGAGCTTTATGGTAGCATACAATATAAATTTTAAACCTAATATTTTCTGAATCTACTTTTATTGTAATAATATTTAAATTTTATCACCTTTCACCAACCTTATTCACCTGCTAGCCAGATGTTTTAATTTTATAAAACAAATTCATGAATTCATATGAATAAGAGAGGCATCACCCAATTGACACAACTTCGTATACCCGAAGTCAGGTCCATTGATGTATTTATTTTTAGTTCTGCAGAACCTACCCAGCTTTACCCATATAGCGATCAGTCATATAGTTGGGAGAATATATATGTCATTCTTATCCAACAAACTCAAGTTTTTATATAAGTAAACGATTCTAGAGGTGTCATTACAGAGCTTCCTCTAGTGCTACGGGACGGTTGTACGAAGTTAACCTTATCGTACCTGGTCTCAGGGCAATGAATGAAGTTAACCTTATCAAACATTCAACCCTCTCATAGCATGTGTGTTTTCGAATTTACTTCTATACTTTATAGAGCAATGATTCCAGGGATTCTTCATCTTTTCCCACCTGGTGCTCGTGGGATTAGTGCTCCGCCTTACCCAACATTGGGAATAGCGCTATACCTTACCCAAACTTAGTGGGATTAGCTATGCTCCTAGTGGGAGTAGCTATGCCCGTCCCAACCTAGATGCGAGTAGTATAGACTTTCACCTTACCCACTGAATAAAATAATATTTTCGAATTGCTCTATATAAAATGTTATCTCCCTAAAATATATGACTCTTCCACATCAAAATAAGCTTTACCACCCAGCTTATCCATATGGACCAATATCACATCTCAGCATAATAATATCCTATGCTAAGGTAATGTCAAGATAATCTTATTTTGGGAAGGCTTTTAGGATAGTGGGGTTTGGACATCACTTTTTCTTACTTTGGATCTCTATAACTATTTAACTATAAAATAAATGCAATACATATAATATAAGAAACATTAGAAAATTCAAAATGCATCAAAGGTGGGAAAAACCTGCCTTTTAGAGATACATTGTATGGAAATCAAGATCTAAGCAATTCTTGATGTCTTCTGTTGAAAATCCGTAGAATATCTGAATGTCAGTTTCAGAATCTCCTTTGCTTGAGCTTAATTTGCTATTTTAAATAACCGTAGAAAGGAAAAATCCTATAGAGAGATTATAAAACCTATATAAACATACATATCAAGAAGAAATATTTTTAATAAAAAAGATAAGATAAATTGAAAGAGATTTGATTAGGGTTTTGATAATGTAAGTTGAATGATGATGGAGATGGTTTGTACGATTTCTGGATCTGAGGAGAAAGAATCTTGTGGAAGAAGATTGGTGGGGGTTGGTATATGTCGTCGGCCTAGACCGGACAGATAAATTTTGGGGGCACCCCATGAGCAAGCTCAGGGTTTAGCCACGGGGATGCTCAGGAAAAGGGGATCTAGAGCAGTGGAGAGCCTTGGGGAAGAAGATGCCGGTCAAAATTTTGTTAATTTTTGGGGATTTTTCCTCTGCCTGTACATGAGCCCCTTGGGCTGGTTATATGGGCAAGGTGAGAGGCTGCGTTCCCATCATGTCCTCCCACCTGCTCTCTTTATAGGGGCGTTCTAGCACACTTACAAATTTGGGCAGCTCACAGGCTTGCCTTTACAACTCATCATCCTTGTCCTCCTTTAGCATTTAATTGACAGATTTTGTTTCCGACAAGCCTAAGGAATGGGGCATCCTACACCATCTCTACAACAGGACTCCCTCGTTCGTTTGTGCCGAGATCCCGAGGGGCGAGCGGACGCAAATGTTTTGCCTCAGCCCTTCGGGTTGTCGGGATACCATGTCGTGTCTATGCCTCGTTAAAAACTCCTCCTGAAAAACCCAGTGGGAGAAAAAAAAACAGGAAGGAGAAAAGAGTGCACGGCGTTTGTAGAATGGCCCCTTAGCGAAGGAACGTATAATAAGTTGCTTTATCGTAGCTAGAGCCCATGAATGAGGCGGTGTTCCGAAGCCGGCGGAGAAGCGTCCGCCAATACTCGAAGATGGCGAAGGAGAAGTCCATTAAGATTCGAAGCTTTACGAAGGAGAAGTCGATTAGCCTCTGGTTCTTTAGCGAAGGAGAAATCCATTGAAATCCGAAGCTTCACGAATGAGAATTCCATTAGCCTCCGATGCTTCGCGAAGGAGAAGTCTATTTTCCTTGAAAGCTCGCGAAGGAGAAGTCCATTGAAATCCGAAGCTTCGCGAATGAGAAGTCCATTAGCCTCCGATGTTCGCGGAGGAGAAATCCATTGAAATCCGAAGTTTCGTGAAGGAGAAGTCCATTGGCCTCCGGTTCTTCGCGAAGGAGAAGTCTATTTGCCTTGGAAGCTCGCGAAGGAGAAGTCTATTGAAATCCAAAGCTTCGCGAATGAGAAGTCCATTAGCCTCCGATGTTCGCGGAGGAGAAATCCATTGAAATCCTAAGTTTCGCGGAGGAGAAGTCCATTGGCCTCCGGTTCTTCGCGAAGGAAAAGTCTATTTGCCTTGGAAGCTCGCGATGGAGAAGTCTATTGAAATCCAAAGCTTCGCGAATGAGAAGTCCATTAGCCTCCGATGTTCGCGGAGGAGAAATCCATTGAAATCCGAAGTTTCACGGAGAAGAAGTCCATTGGCCTCCGGTTCTTCGCGAAGGAGAAGTCTATTTGCCTTGGAAGCTCGCGAAGGAGAAGTCTATTGAAATCCAAAGCTTCGCGAATGAGAAGTCCATTAGCCTTCGATGTTCGCGGAGGAGAAATCCATTGAAATCCGAAGTTTCGCGGAGAAGTCCATTGGCCTCCGATGCTTTGTGTTCAATATCCGTAGTTCTTGCATTAAATACACCTGAAATTTTATTACACATTCTAAGGACGTGATGCTCAAAGTGGTTGGTAATCCTAAAATTATTAAGGATACAAACTCCCTTCTGTAGATCACGGGTTTGTAGAGGTTGCTCGTCTTTGCGCCCGTTGCTCTGCTTTTACCATTGCTTTTGCTTCACCCAGTGCTTTTGCTTCACCCAGTGCTTGTTTCGTGTTGGTAGGGTGAAGCATCTGATCCGTTTTGCTTTCACTTTACACCGCTCTTCCTTTGCTTCGCCTGCTTCGTCATTACTCCTTGGTATCGCTTTGCCTTTGCTTCGTGTCGCTATAATTTTCGTCTTGCTAGGGTCTTCGATTGCCACTCGGCGTGGCATTTATGTGATTTTCAAGTTCACGTACGAAGGGGCACTCGCCGAGGCTTGGGCTGATCCTCTTCGCCAAGGCAAAGGCCTACGAGATGGAGATAGTCCGAGGCCTATAAAGAGAGTCTGCCTATCCTCTCCACCGAGGCAGAGGCCTATGAGGCGGAGATAGTCCAGAGCCTGTGAAGGAGAGTCCATCGATCCTCTTCGCCAAGGCAAGGGCCTACGAGGCAGAGGTAGTTCGGAGCCTGCGAAGGAGAGTCCGCCAATCCTCTTCGCCGAGGCGAGGGCCTACGAGGCGGAGGTAGTTCGGAGCCTGCGAAGGAGAGTCCGCCAATCCGCTCTGCCGAGGCAAGGGCCTACGAGGCGGAGGTAGTTCGGAGCCTATGAAGGAGAGTCCGCCAATCCGCTCTGCCGAGGCAAGGGCCTACGAGGCGGAGGTAGTTCGGAGCCTATGAAGGAGAATCCGCCAATCCGCTCTGCCGAGGCAAGGGCCTACGAGGCGGAGGTAGTTCGGAGCCTATGAAGGAGAGTCTGTCGATCCTCTTCGCCGAGGCAAGGGCCTACGAGGCGGAGGTAGTTCGGAGCCTATGAAGGAGAGTCTGTCGATCCTCTTCGCCGAGGCGAGGGCCTACGAGGCGGAGGTAGTTCGGAGCCTGCGAAGGAGAGTCCGTTGATCCTCTTCGCCGAGGCGAGGGCCTACGAGGCGGAGGTAGTTCGGAGCCTGCGAAGGAGAGTCCGTCGATCCTCTTCGCCGAGGCAAGGGCCTACGAGGCGGAGGTAGTTCGGAGCCTATGAAGGAGAGTCCGTCGATCCTCTTCGCCGAGGCGAGGGCCTACGAGGCGGAGGTAGTTCTAAGCCTGCGAAGGAGAGTCCGCCAATCCACTCTGCCGAGGCAAGACCCTACGAGGCGGAGATAGTTCGGAGCCTATGAAGGAGAGTCCGCCAATCCGCTCTGCCGAGGCAAGGGCCTACGAGGCGGAGGTAGTTCGGAGCCTACGAAGGAGAGTCCGTCGATCCTCTTCGCCAAGGCGAGGGCCTACGAGGCGGAGGTAGTTCAGAGCCTATGAAGGAGAGTCCGTCGATCCTCTTCGCCGAGGCGAGGGCCTACGAGGCGGAGGTAGTTCGGAGCCTATGAAGGAGAGTCCATGGATCCTCTTCGCCGAGGCGAGGGCCTACGAGGCGGAGGTAGTTCGGAGCCTGCGAAGGAGAGTCCGCCAATCCGCTCTGCTGAGGCAAGAGCCTACGAGGCGGAGGTAGTTCAGAGCCAAAAGCGAGCAAAAATTGTTTTAGGATATGAACTCCTTTGCGGGGAGCAAATGCAATTGGTCGTCCAAGAGGCGAATTCAGGTTGGTGAGCAGCTTATATAAGATTCTTGAAGTGTTTCACCCCTCGGCTTAGGAGGCGCAGCGCTTTACTCCCTAGCGAGGGGGACGCGCGGTGGTCCTATTGCGCCTACTCCCTGGCAAAGTGGACGCGGAGCGGTGGCATTGCTCCGTCTTACTCCCTAGCGGAGGGGACGCGGAGCGGCGGTCTTGCTCCGTCTTACTCCCTAGCGAAGGGGACGCAGAGAGATGGCGGTGCTCCGCCTTACTCCCTGGCGAAAAGGACGCGAAGCGATGGTCCTGCTCCGCTTACTCCCTGGCAAGCACCATAATTTGTCCCATAATTTGTCCCTTGGCAGGGTCTTCCATTACCATCTAGCGTGGCCTTCGGGAGTGAGTGGGCGTAACCCACCAAGCACTCGAAGCGAAACTAACCGCGCATCCGTCGAAGCGAAGGAGTGGGTGGGACGTTAGCCCGACCAAGCACTCGAAGCGGAGCTAACGCGTTGGGCCTTAGCTAACCGCGCATTCGCCGAAGCGAAGGAGTGGGTGGGACGTTAGCCCGACCAAGCACTAGAAGCGGAGCTAACGCGTTGGGCCTTAGCCAACCGAGCATTCGCTGAAGCGAAGGAGTGGGTGGGACGTTAGCCCGACCAAGCACTCGACGTAGGAGCGAGTAGGCGTAACCTACAAGCGCTCGTCTTCTCCTTAGCAGGGTCTTCAATTACCACTTAGAGTGGCCTTTGGGAGTGAGTGGGCGTAACCCACCAAGCACTCGTCCTCCCCTTAGCAGGGTCTTCAATTACCACTTAGTGTGGCCTTCGGGAGTGAGTGGGCGTAACCCACCAAGCACTCGTCCTCCCCTTAGCGGGGTCTTCAATTACCACTTAGTGTGGCCTTCGGGAGTGAGTGGACGTAACCCACCAGGCACTCGTCCTCTCCTTAGCGGGGTCTTCAATTACCACTTAGTGTGGCCTTCGGGAGTGAGTGGGCGTAACCCACCAAGCACTCGTCCTCCCCTTAGCGGGGTCTTCAACTACCACTTAGTCGTGGCCTTCGCCGTTCGATTTGTGACCTCTTCTTCATAGATATAACGATGCAGGGAGATATATGTGCACAGGTACAAATGCATGCATGTATTCATGTATGTGTAAGCCTCCAAGCAATATTGAGATTCACCGTTTAAGCAGCGGTTCGATCGATCTCCTCGGTGTGCTCGCTTCGCTTTCATCTATCTTTGGCGTTGCATGGGTTTGGAATGTGTATCGCTTTGGGGAGGCCTTGCTCCAGGAAGGCACTGTTTTATTTCGCTTTTGCTTCGCTCAATGCCATCGCTTCGATTCGCTTCGCTTGGTGGTTCTTTGTCACCATCGCTTCGCTTGGCGATTCCTTCACTTGGGGCCCTTTGCTCGGTAGTTGCCCTCGCTTAGGTGGCCCTTTGTTTGGCCGTTGCTCGCTTGGCAATCCCTCGCTGGTTTCCCTTTCATTCCGCCGCTCTTTGTTCGGCGATTTCTTCGCTCCGCTGCTCTTTGTTCAGATCCACCGGATTTGACAGCGACGCGTTCCGCTGAGGCTGAATCCTTCACAGACGGCGCGCTGCCAATAGATCCGCCAGGGTTGAGCTCGTAGGAGGCGAGTTTGCCAGAAAACACTTGGTGCAGACGCCGAATCCACCATATATATAAATGCGTGGAGGTTGGATCTGTTGAAGATGGGCTCGTGGAGGCCGGATTCGCTAAGGACAAGCACCGTTGAGGTGAAATCCGTGGAAGATGAGCATCGTGGTGGCTGGATCTCCCCCGACGTGCGGCTTCTTGTCCGGAAACCCCACGGACGGCGCCACTGTCGTCGGCCTAGACCGGACAGACAAATTTTGGGGGCACCCCATGAGCAAGCTCAGGGCTTAGCCACGGGGATGCTCAGGAAAAGGGGATCTAGAGCAGTGGAGAGCCTTGGGGAAGAAGATGCCGGCCAAGATTTTGTTAATTTTTGGGGATTTTTTCCTCTGCCTGTACATGAGCCCCTTGGGCTGGTTATATGGACGAGGTGGGAGGCTGCGTTCCCATCATGTCCTCCCACCTGCTCTCTTTACAGGGGCGTTCTAGCACACTTACAAATTTGGGCAGCTCACAGGCTTGCCTTTACAACTCATCATCCTTATCCTCCTTTAGCATTTAATTGACAGATTTTGTTTCCGACAAGCCTAAGGAATGGGGCATCCCTACGCCATCTCTACAGCAGTATAGATAAGGAAGGATTTGGAAAGAATATTTAAAAATAGAAGGAAGGTGGATTGGGATAAAATAAATCAAATTTAAATGGTGGATTTATCATTTTATGTGAATTGTTCTTCAAATGTTATTCTTTTAAAATTTAAATTTTAAGTTCATAAGAAAGGGAGAGTTTCTAGTTGGGAATTATCCGGATAGCAAGATGGTGAGCTAGTGTTCGTGGAGGTTTTGGTGTGGATCGATAAATTTCCATAGATCGAAATTGACATTTACGTATAGTCTTAGGAGTTAGAGATGGAAATCGTCGAGAAGTGGGGTTTGAAGATAAAAATAGGCTTGTATTAAATTAAATTGTGCTAAATATTATTTTTAATAATTTTATGAATTTTGGAAATTATTTTATAATTTTAAAAGCTTTTTATAGATAAAATAGAATTAAAAGGGATTTATTTAATTATTTTATTATATAAATATATGATAGTATATTTTATAAAATTCTACACTATTCAGCTGATTTATGAGAATTTTGGCAGAATTTTAAAATATTATTTAATATTTTTACAAAAATAGGAAATAGATTTCCGAATTGAAAAATAGAAAAGGAATTTTAATAGGGATGGGCTGAACAGTGCTGGGCTTTGGTCCATTTAACTGATATCTGCACTGAGGGGGAGAGGGGGCTGACTGGTGGCGTCGGCGTGGTAGTGAGTGGGAGAGAGAAAGAGGAAGCTGACATGTGGGGCGTTGCTGTCAGTGCATGAGAGAGAGAAACAGGAGGCTGACGGGTGGAGCCCAATGGACAAAGAGAGAGAGAGATGACCGAGAGGGGAACGGCAACGGGAATGCCGGCGACGGTGAACGGCAGCCGGAATGGGTCTACTGACTCCATATTCGAGCAATTGAAAGGGTGAGGAAGCTAACCGGTGAGGTGGTGGTGCTTGAGGTGGCCGGAGACGGCGGCGTGGCGAGCCCAGGCGGCAGTGAGCATCGGCGACGACAGCGACAGTGCTCTGGTGATTGGTTTGGCTGGGAAATGCTTCTAACAGCTTTGGGGGACAGAGTGGAAGACTTTTCCTTGTTGCGTCGAAGCTTGGGACGAACTGTGGCCGGAGATAAGCTTTCACCGGAGTCGAGGAAGAAGATGGTGTCAGGGGCGGAGCAGTGGGAAGAAGAGCAGAGGTGAGGTGAGGATGCCTGCTTATGGTGTCGTAAGACCGATGGAGTCGCTATTTATAGGCAAGCGATGTCGGTTTGAGCAGTTGTCGTGACCAGTTTGCTCGGCGGAACCACGATGAGAAATCAGCGGCGAATGGCGGTGGGATAGGGGTCGATGAGGTGGACAATAAGGTCAGCGGAGACGAGATCTTTCCAGAGGGGTCGAAACCGCGGCTTGGGAGGCTCGGAATCTGCGGCGACAGCGAATTCCGGCGAGCGGCGCGGCGGCGCTACAGTCTATGGGCGGCACCGGTTGGAAGGAGGGGGAAGAAGAACTGTGGGCGGTGACGTGGCTCGTTCTGAGGCGCTAGATTGAAATCGTGGGGCTCTAATTTAATGAGGTGATATTAAGTGCTGACATATGGGTCTGGGATGTCAGTGGGGGAGAGGAGGAGGGCGAATGGGAGGTTGACAGGTGGCTTCGATGGGATTTTTCCTCCCGGTTTTCCAGATAAAGAATTTTCCTATAGATAATTAATTCTAGGAAATTGTTTATAGCTTCAAATATTTGTAGAAAATTATTTATGGCTCAGAAAACTATGAGAAAAATTTCTACAGGTCCAAAATAATGTGATGGATTTTTGTAAGGTATAATATAGTATATGTTTTTAGGATTTTATTTCTGTAATTGAGTTAGAGGGGTTTAGGGTCTTTTTCTTATTAAAGGAAAATGGTAGAAAATGGTTTTGAACTTCTAAATTTATAGAAAACTATCTAGGGCTCAGAAAAAATATGAGGTTAGTCTCAAAAAATCCAGAAAAATGAGTAGAACCTAAATATGGATTAATATGTGATATTTTATGGGATTTTGTTAGTTGAGAAAAATAGAATAAGGGATTTAAGCTAAAGGAAAAATATTTAGGGGTTTGAGAACATTATGGAATTTCTGTGGGAGGTTAGAAATATCATAAGAAGAATTTTGGGATGGAGTTGGATCAAATGGTTGTCATATATGGGGGAGTGTGATGATGGTTCTTGAGATTATTATATTCTTTTATTAAGGAATAATTATTTAAGATTTGTCGAAAAGTGTGAAAATAATAGGAAAGGAAAGTGTTATTGGATGTTAAGGAGATTTATAAAATATTCTAATGGAAGATTAATTTAAAAATTTATGAAAATTTATATGTGAAATTTGTGTTCTGTGGCACGAAAAAACTCGGGTAGACTATAATCAAGCTCAAACACAACTCATCCAAGCTTGCGAGCTTAGGGTCAAACTTGAGCTAGAGTCAAAGCTCTGCTGCAGCATGCAAGCTTTAAATGCTTTGACCATATTTTATCACTACTTGGGGCGGTGGTCTTATCCTCCCGCCTCCTTTCCCCCCTTTCCCGGTGCCTAAAGTCTCCTCCACTTCACGGTTCGGGATCGGCGGCTCCGACTCGACGCGACGGCACCTAGGATGGAGACGACGAGTCCCAGCCAATGGACTTCACGCGCTGCTTCCTCCACGACTACCCTCTGCCAGCACCCTTCTCTTAAGCACCTAATTTTGATGAATGGACTTTGTTTTTTTATGATACATGTGATATATGTGATTAATGCTATTGAATGACTTGGTTTGATGGCCGTCGAGACAAAGTTCTCTCGACGGTTTTAGCCGTCGAGAAATAGGGCGATCCGTGTAGTGAGCCCGATGCCTTTTCGGATATGGTTGTTTCTTGGAGCTCAGCATATTTATAGAATATATCTGTAATTCTGCTAGTATTCTAGGTTAACCGAATAGGTTTTATAGGTCGTATAGGACCCGGACTGTGTATATCTTATATTGTATATACCTCCATGGGAGGGGAGGGCATGAACAGACCTCGAGATCTAATCTCGTCACAATAACACAAACGCACATGTGCGACTGGAGTAAGGTTATTATCTCTTTTCGAGAGGTCCGAACTAGGATAAATCTCTGTATCTGGTCTACTTTTCATCTCGGTGAATTCGTGCATCTACGACGAAAACCCTTTGACAGGAAGGAGTTGTTTGGTCCCTCAATCAACAAGTAAGCTCGGTGGAAAATTTGTTTCCTAATCGTGGACCGTTATTATCTCTAAGCACTCTATTTAATACATGCACATAGGGAATACAAGTTAAAGCAAGATATTTATTAGGGGTATTGAGAGAACAACGTATTTATTTTGCATTGAAATATAAAATACGCTCTATATTGATGAACAAGTCCATTAAAAAAATATGTCTTATAAACTTGGACTGAGAGAGTACAAGCTAAAGCAAGATATTTATTAGGGGTATTGAGGGAACAACATATTTATTTTACATTAAAATATAAAACACGCCCTATATTGATGGACGTGACCATTAAAAAACTACGCCTTATATTCTTGGATGGAAGAAGTATTGTTTATTTGATTTCTTAGGGATATAGGAGGAAGTATTGTTCATTTGACCTTTTTAGGGATATGGGAGCTGCTAAAGGAATGAATGTTTTAGGAGATGTAGCATAAAGTGTGAAGAAATTTTAAGGGATTGGATGAATCTTTCAGGAGATAGCATGAATAGGGGATTACAGGGAGCTGCTAGGATGCCCTTCACGACTCAGGTTGATTTTTCATTTTTTATACTACTACAGTAGTATTTATACTACAATGATAGTATATTTTTATTAGGAACTTTCTTTAAATAAATGATTAGATCTAAATTATACTATCGTCCTATTATATTTGTCATTGTGTACACTTAAGAGGTCTCGATAGGACGTTTAAAGACCAATGATAGGACTATAAAAGAAATAACCATTTTGTGTCAGCTTCTTAGATGCAAATGAGCCCATATTAATGCTTATTAATAAGGTGGTGGGGGATTTAAGAATTTTCCCTAAAGTTAAGAGGCCAAATCTCCTTAACTTTAGAGCATATCATCAATTATTTTTAGTTAAAATAGGCGTGGATACTTACTAATAAGTTGAAATAGACCATAATGCATGGGTTTCAATCATTCAGATCCTCGACCAATTATTGTTGGGCTTTTGCCCGAAAATCAAATGGGCATGTGGGCCATTGGGGCTCTAGCCCATGCGGGTAACACAAAAGAAGAGGGCAGCAGCCCTGCTGCCCGTGCGAGCTGGTTCGGCCGGCTGGTTAGGGTTTCCCTAACCAGCGAGGCGATGGGGGCGGCGGCACCGGGAACCTCGGCATCCAGGTGGCGCGGCGCGACGTGGCTCGGCCTCCGGGCTTCTCGTCGAGTCCGGTGCTCCTCCCTGGCTTTTATCTCCTCGGATTCTCTTGTGTGTTAGAGAGGTTTTTGAGTTTTGATCTCTCCTCTCCTCTCCCTACTACTCTCTGCTAGCGGGTCTTGGGGCTTGTGGTTTTGCCGACACCTTTTGCTCGCCGGAGTGGTGGAGGCATCGCTGCCCTTCTCTTTATTGACTCTGGTACTCGGTGGCCACGAGGTGGACACCGGTGTCCCGCGCTGCTTCCTCTGCTCCGCGGTCTTCCACTGTAGCCTCGGCCTTGGTGGGGGAGACGGCATCATATCTCCGGCCTTCTCGTCGGTGGCTGCGTGTGTAGCACAGCGATTTGGTTTCTGGGACAGCGAGTTACTCGCGCTTTGCCCTGCCTTCTTGCCACTTCGGTTCGGTGCCTTTGTAATCGAAGTCGTTGGTTCCCTCTTTTATTTGTGAAAATACTGTGCCATTTGAGTTGAATTTGGGGACCTTGTACCCTGTACAAGGGGCTAATTCACCTCATTTAGGGAGCAGTACATTGTAGGCTCGGTATAATATGCTCGATGATGATTGCTTAGATTGAGGTATGGTTAATCTGTTCATTAAAGGAAATTTCTAGACCTAGATTAGTACTGCTCTTAGTTTCATTTTTGATGGCTCAATGTGTATGATTCAGCACAAGAAGTTAAGTTAATTGATCAATTTACTGCTGCACTGCTAATATCTAAATTTGGAGAACTAGTGTGGTTGCATGAGCTTGATACTAGTTGATAAAGTGTGCATTTGTGTTGCTGTTCGGCTCAGTTTTGTGGCTGTTTGAGGACTGGCCGAACTGATATATTGATCTTTTGATTAGTGGTGCATTGTGCTACTTCTGTATCATACACATAGTGCTATGTTCATTCTCTCTGTGCAAGAGCAGTGCTGTTCTAGGGTTCTAATCCTGAAAATAACCTGTGATATATTGTCCATCTAGAGGTTAGACGGCTAATTTCAATTAGCAACCCTTCTAGCAATCTGAGAGCAAACATTACAAATAAAATCTGAGTACTAGTTACTAATTTTATTACTGTTTTCCCTACTGTTTGCCATGGTCACATGCTGGATTATCACTTTTCTAGTTGCTCTAATGCTGTCTTTAAGAGGAAATGTGATTATATTTAATTTCCATGACATTATATTGCTGTTTACTATATCTGGAATTATTTCTGCTATCTTTTTGCTCATTATGCACTATTTACAACAATTACATTGTGCCAAACAAGCATGCTACCTTTGAATCTTAATTTACCATTGATCTAAAATATACCCTAAAATCTCTGTTCCCCCTGCAATCTTTTCCGTTTTCTTGGCTCACTGCAAATCCCGTCAAATCAAATCTGTTCGGTCCAAAGTTCCCCCGATCACCGCAGTTTGATGCCCCCAAATTTGTTCTTAAATCCTTTCTCTGCTAGCGATTTGTTCCTAGCCAGGCATCTCCAATAGTCACTCTCTTTTGGGTGCCTTTTATCACTGTAGGAAATAAAATTTGAGAATTACCGTTAGGAAGATGAATAGTGATAGGATAAGAAATAATGAGTATAAAGAGAGCTGTTTGAAAAATAGAGAGTAAATAGTGATAAAAGAGAGATCTTGACACTACAGTCTACCGTTGAGCCAATGGTAAAAAAAGGAAAAAAACCATTATTTCTTTTGTAGATGGGGATAATATTATTGAGGGGGAGGAAAATTTATTAGAGTTCGCTACAGGGTATTATAAGGATTTATTTGGGGAGTCAGTCGGTGGTGGCTTTTCATTGCAAAATAATTTTTGGATTGGAGATGATCTAGTCACTACGGATGTCGACGATTTGCGTCGGCAATATATTTTATGGGGCGATGCGAGAGATCACGACAACGATGGTAGCACAGGGAGCCGAAATTATACAGGTTCGGGCCCTCGAGGCGAGGTAATACCCTACTCTTGTGCTCGTGGATTGTATTTGGGTGGATTCTGATGTTGATTACAAGATGGGAGCTTGGATGTCCCCACTAGGGACCCCGTACCCCCTTTATATAGTGTAGGGGGTCGGGTTACAGATAGAAACCCTGGTCGGTGTTTGGAAGATATAGACATATCCGATCCGGCTATGCCTATACCCATGTAACATGAATAGGAAACGAATTCGTGTCCTTGTAGGTTATCCTCAGCCGCACCGCCTTCCAAGCCTCGCTTCGAAGGCCCGACTAACTCGCCCAAGGTGGCGATGACGTCTTGTTGTATATCCTCGGACACCCAGGGCCCATGTTTTCCACAGTAGCCCCCGAGTGCTTCAGGATTGGGTTGTCTTGATTCAGGGCTCAGCTTGCAGTCCTTCAGATGTTACCCGAGTGACGTCACTCTTCGCTTGGCCAATGAAGTCTGCCTGCCGAGTAACCTGCTGATCAAACAACACAATTGCAAAGAACTCAAGAAAAAATTCCCAAGCCGTTTTAATATGCCCGGTACCTAGCCCGACAGGTCGGTATACTGGCTAATGGCCCCTTGGGGGGACATACCAGAGAAAAAGTGGATGTCACTGAGTAAGCAATGCCACCCAGTGTTTATCCTCCCTGTTACAACTTATGGCATTCAAGCCTGACTTGCAGAGCTCAACATTCGGTCCAACATGGGACATGCCACAACCTGCGTAGGGTGTTCAGACGCCTTGATCCGACTAATGCAGATTCAAGCTAGTAATTCCCAGAGGAATACGCCCGCCTCCAAGTTAAGGTCTTCCTAGTGGTGTTTGTCATAACGACAAACGATCTGGAGATGTGCCGCTGAGACCCAACTGAAGAGGTAACTCTTCGACGCCTAATCCGATTATAAAGTCGGACCAGCCATTGACCCCAAGAGGTACGCCAAGAGCTAGATTTATTTTGCCCAAGTGGTGCTTGTTCTGTCGACAAACGATTCGAAGATATGCCACCAGGACAATTGTATAGAACTTCCGATGCGCAGCCTGGCTACAAAGCCGAACCGACTTCCGTCCCCAAGGGGCACATCAAAAGCCAAATTGCTACCTTGGGAAGCGCCCAATCCTCAAATCGAAGACCAGCAACGACCCCAACAAGGAGTATGCTACTTTTCCAGACTGAAATGACCCGAGTGTCACTGTGCACCGAGTAAGTCGTGCAGACGCTCACTGACCCTCATTGGGCATGTCCTCAAGGGCTTGGATCAGAACCCAAGTCTTGAAACGGTTATTTTAGGGCTTCATTCCTTTCCTGCCTTACACGGAAATGAAACGTTGCCCACTTCCTTCTGAGAGAAGCCTTTAAGAGAGTTTGAACTAGTGCGCTTACACTGTGCGTCCCAAACCGTTCGTCTCCCTAAGACTCCCCGCTAGGGTTTTTGCGTTCTCACCGCCTCCAGGCAATCTTAGCACCGCCGCCGTCATCAAGCCCCCAAATCCACCGCATTCCAATGGCGGGGGACTGGGCAACCTCAAACACCACCGATGAGCGGTTGCAGGCCCTCGTCGACGCCGGCGTTCTCCCGTCGTCAGAGCTTATTGATTGGCGCGCCGCCGCAGGTGAATTCTCCCCCACTCCTCATCAAGAAGAGATTGTTGTCTTCGAATCTTTCTTCTCCCATGATTTGGACTCCCGCGTCGTCTTTTCTTCGCGGTTTGCTTCATCATTATGGGAATGAACTTTTCCATTTGAATCCCAACTCTATTCTTCAACTTTCAATTTTCGCTCATCTTTGTGAGGCTTTTCCGGGATCGCTCCCCATTTCGCCCCTTTTTCGCCATCTCTTCTTCCTCAAAGCCTACCCCACCGACATTGCCCCTAAGGTGTTGGCGGGCCGGGTTCCAACTCCGAGCGGCCTCAAGAGGGAATATTTTGCCTTTGCTGCGGACTTCTCTCAAGGGTGGCATCAGATCGGTTCTATTGTTCCAATCCTCCCCGCCTTCCTTGCTTTGATGGGAGAAAGCCCCGAGCTTCCACCTCTTGGAACTCTCCTCCTCTTCTCGAAATGGATCAAGTAACCGAAGTTACTCGGATGATCCAAAGATCTCAAAGAAGAGGGGCTGATCGGCGTCATTATTTGTTGTCTCCTTCACTTAAACGCCGCAAGTGTACCACTCCAGGAAAGGATCAGGCTCGGGTTCGAGTACACTGGTCCATCCGACTCTACTACAGAGATGGACGTCCCAATCTCCAATTCCGACGCCATCGATCGACTCTCCGAATTTTTCGCTCCCGGAACTATCTTTTCGAATCCAAGGAGCCCCAGAAGTTTTTCCCTCGACCATCCACCTCCTGAGGTAAGGCTCGAGTACATTCTTTGCCTTTTGTCGGACATTGCGTAATCTCTTGTTGAAACTTACTGTTTGGGGGTGCCTTGCTCCTATGCAGAGCCACCGGTCTTTTATATCCGCGGCCCCAACCCGTGAGGCTCCTACCAACAGGGCGAGAAGCGCTCAGGGGAGGAACCTGAAGATACCTCGGCTGCCAAAAAAGGCAAGGGCCCGGCTCCCTTAGTGGAAGAAGAGGTCCCGTTGTCGGGAGGACGCGGCCCGCACAACTTGGGGCCAAAGGTGGGCGGAGCTCCCAAAGGAGGAGAAAGCCAGCCAACTTCGGCTTTCGGGTGTAGTCCGGGGACTTACCCCCCAAGGACATGCGGTAGCGCGAAACCAAAGGAGGAGAAGAACTCAACCCCTCAGGCTAGGCCGAGAGGCCCGCCTGACGCCTCCTCGAGCGGAACTCCTTCCCGAAAGGGAACCGGCATCAAGATTAAAACCACCAATCGGTAAGCGGAACTCCGCCACCTTCTGATAGCCTTCTTCGCATCCTCTCTGACCGAAGTGTCCCCTATTTTCAGGAAACCGCTCAGAGGTTCCGCTGGTCACCCGACCGAGCCAAGATCGTGGGCTCGCCACTGAAGTCAAGGAGCCTCCTCTTCCATCCGCGCGGTGCCCCCATCAATGGGCCGACGGAGGAGCTGCTGAATTGGAGGAGGTGCTGCAGCCTCTAACCCAAGCTCGTCGCCAGAGAGGCGGCGGGGCCGAGCCAATAATCGAAGAAATCCTTGACCCCCACCTTCCCAGAGAAGATCGAGCCAAAGCTCTCGGCGGCCGAGGACGAGGCCATAAACCGGGCCCTTGTTGACGACGGCCGAGGCAAGGATGAGGAAACCCTCTTGAGTACGCCACGAAAAGCGCCGAATGGTTCGGGTAAGCTTTTTAGCTTGCAGTAACCCGATCATAAATCTTTTCTTGCTTGACTTGGGACGGTGACCATCCTTCGTTTTTGCAGGAACTTGGCGATTATTCCAAGAGAAAAACCAAGTTCCTTAACTACTTCCTCCCCCAAATAGAACGGATTAAGTCCATGGAAGGGGAGGTCATCGGGGCCCGGACCGAGGCAGCCAAAGAGCGCCGAGAGCTGCTGGCCCGGATCAAGGAACTGCAAGACGAAAAGTTTGACCTTGCGGGCTCCCTTCGGTGTAAGTACCCTGACCGGAGTCAGAGTTTGTTTGTCTTGTATGTGACCCGGTGACATAAGCACTACACCATGTGCAGCACGCGACGCCACGATCACCAAGCTTCAGGCAGAGAGGCTGGCGCTGGAGAAATCGGAAGCTAAGGCCGTCGCCGAGTTGGAGGGTGAGCCCCCAAACCCGACCGGCTCTAAACCCCCAGTGTCCATGCGGTTATGTAACCATGCACTCCTTGTTCTTTGACAAAGCACAGGAGGAAAACGCTAGCGCAGTATGACGTTCTTCAGGAGAAAGCCAAAATTGCGCAGGCGCGGTATGATGAGCTTTTGGCGGTGGAGTTAACTCCTCGCTTGACTTTATCTTTGGCGAGACGAGCCGAGCTCTCGGCCGAGATGATCCAGAGGTGGATCAAGCCTCCGAGCAAGCTGAGGCGCGGCTCAAGGAAGTCGGCCGACGAAGTTCGATCAAGTCTTGGGAATCGCAAGTCGCACTATCTCGGATCGATCTTGACGCCGCTAAGGACGGCCGCTACCGCCGAGAAGGAAACAATAACACTGCTCGAGAAAGTGAAGCCGACCGTCGAATACCTTTTGGACAACTTAGAGTTAGATTTCCTGTAAAAATGTAGGAACTCATAAATTATCCATGTATATGACTTTCTATTTTTCTTTTAACATAGCCCAAGCTAACCATCTTTTCTCTGTTTAAGTCATGGCTTTGCCCAAATAAACTATGTTCCTTTGTTACTTGGAACGATTTATGCAAGGCTTCGTCATAGATTTAAAAGAGAAGAAACGATTAGGTATTGATTAGGCGCAGACTGCACCTAATTAGGTGTAGCCCCCGACTTACTAGCCTCAAGGTAGTTCAGGTTAGGTGCGCGATTGCGCACCTAATTAGGTGTAGCTCCCGAGTTACTACTTAATTGACGCACAAATAAGTAGCAAGTCAAAAACTGAACTGCATAAGCGTTGGGAATATGTTGAGCGAAAACTTATCTTCATTTATTCGAAAATGCGGATTACAATAGCCGTCAGGTTTAGTTCTGACGCGATTGCTTGATGTTCTTTCACTGCGGCAAGCCCCCAAGCGTCCCGCCGAGTGATGAGAAGATTTCTTGATCTATCTGGGGAAGAGCACCGGGCTTTTCTTTACTCATCGCCCTCGTCAATTTTGATGCCTGACTTAGACGGCTTTTTGTTTGGTAGAACGCCCTCGTCGCGAAGGGTAGCGGCAGTCTGCCGAATTTTGTCCAAATCAGCTGCCACCTCTCTGGACTGAGCGAAGTCGCAGTTTTCCCTATCGAGGAGACGGGAGAACTTGACGTCTCCACGGACCGTGATCACGCCCCGCGGTCCTGGCATCTTCATAACCAAGTAGGTGTAATGTGAGACGGCCATGAATTTGGCCAAGCCCGGCCTTCCTAAGATCGCATGATATGCGGTCTCAAAATCGGCCACCTCAAAACTACGGTTTTCTGTCCGGTAATTTTCCCGAGTCCCAAAGGTGACAGGGAGAGTAATCTTCCCGATGGCACCGATGAGGTTCTCGGAATTATACCGTGAAACGGCGCTTCCGCCAGCTGGAGCGCCGCCTTTGGAATCTGCATCTTGTCCAAAGTCTTAACGAAAAGGATATTTAATCCACTCCCGCCATCAACCAGGACCTTGCGTAGTCGGACGCCCCGCACCACAGGATACAGGATGAGTGGATACCTTCCCGAGCACGGGATGTGATCTGGATGATCTGAACGATCAAACATGATCGGAATTTTAGACCACCGGAGATACCCGGGGGTCACCGAAATAGCTGCATTGATTTCCCGATCGGTAAGCTTTTGCTTACGTTTGGACTCATATGCATCCGATCCCCCGAATATGTAGTTGAGCTCTCGCTCAGTTTCTTGGTAAGCATCGCCCTCGGGGGGGGTCGCGCTTGTCATCTTGCTTGGCATCTCTCGGAGTGTCGCCGTTGTGATCCTCAGCGAACTTCTTCAAGATGTTACAGTTCTTGGCCGCGTGCTTTCCGTTTGGATGGAAAGGACACGGCGCCTCCATGACTTTGTTGTAGTCGGCGGGTCGAGGTGGCCTCACCGACCTCGCCCGCTGGTCGCTACCATCTCTTCACCCTTGCGCTTCTTGTCTTTCTTGGAGGCTGACTCGGGCTTGTCCTTCTTGCCTTCTTGCCTGCTTGGGTGATCCTCCTGACTCTCGGCTAGAGCGTCCGAGGCAGTAGCATATCGGTCCGCCAAGGCGAACATTTCCTTGACGGTGGTCGGAGGCTTCCGAGACATCTTCTTGATCAGGTCGGGGTCACGAACTCCTTTCTGGAAGGCTGCGACGACGACCGCCTTTGAGATCTCTCAGATTGTGTTCTTCTTCTTGGTGAAACGCCGAATGAAATCCCTTAATGACTCATCTTTTTCTGATGAATCTGATAAAGGTCCCACTGGGTTCGGGCTTCGTAAGTGCCCCGAAATTGGCAACGAATCGGTCGCAAAGTTCCCCAGAATCGATCGAATTCTCGAAGGCTGCGAGCCGATTCGAGCCGAGGGTTAACATGACGGGCAAATAATTGGCCATCACGTCAGATCCTCCACCCGCGCTTTGATCGCCAGAGAATAAATCTGCAACCAAGCCTCGGGGTCCTGCTCTCCATCAAATTTTACTATGCCTTTAGGGTTAAACCCTTCAGGCCAGTTTACCTGGCGGAGTCGGGGGGTGAATGCCTTGATCCCGTCGATCAGCCCATCTACGGGTGAAGGAGATCGTCGGGGGAGATTTCGACGTGGTGGAGTACGGCGCCGGTCTTCGTCTCGCTCCCTGCGCCGGGCTTCGATGTCGAGACGAAGGTCGCGGCTTGCACTCCGGTGGGCATCTTGCCCGCGACTTCGCGTGTGCCGACTGCGGCGAGTACCACTCGTAGCAGTTTGGCTTCTAGCCGAGTCGACCGGTTGATCCCGAGTGCCTTGAACAGCCGCAGCCATCACCATGGCTTTGACTTGTTCCATGATCGGCGTTGCGAGGTTGTTCTCTCCAAGTAAAGGACCAACATTGTCCAGGAGGGTTTTAGAGGCGAGGAGGTTCTGCTGTAGCGTACGGAAGACCGAGTGATCTCCCATACGTATTTGCAGCAGTTCCTCCCGAACTTCCCGTGCACGACCACGTAGTTGGTCGCGCAAGTCTTCTCCGCCTTCGCGATTCGGTTTGGCTCCAGCCTCCCCTGTGGGTCGCCGGGCCGACCCAGAGGCTTGGCCATCCAGCACGTAGACACCGCGGAAGTCGGAGATCCCGTTGACACTTTCTTCTGACTCGGATTTCGAGAAGGAAAGGCTCAACTGATCCCGATTTGTTGGCTCGTCGATGGGAATGATTATAACTCCCACCTCCCGTGCCGGATCTTTGGTTAAAAGAGGATCCGATCGAAGTTTTGGCGAAGACGGATCTGCTGGAATCTTTCAAACCGAGTTGACCGAATCGAATGGTATAACCACTGAAATTAACCGAGAAAGAGTTGTCCCCGAGTTTTGCCTCGTAAAGCTCGTCCGGTGTGTTCAAGCCGTGTTCGCCCTTGTCCTAGATCGAAAAACCGACGCGTATATCGATGGAAAACAGCAATGAAGTTTCCAAATCCAAAGGGGGCGAACCACGGTAGAGGGATCGTGACTCCTAACTGGATCTGAGAGTGATCTAAGCCAGGAATCAGATCGTGACTCGATCCTTTGTCAGCACAAGGTGCTTTGGTAAGGAGGAGTGGTAGATCCGACCAAAACCGAAGGAAGCCCTGATGTAGGCGGTCAAATCGTCATCATCGATCGATCTCTTCCGGATCGTAATCCGGCGAGATCCCAAAGTGGTGAGGCTCGGCGAATCGCATACCATCTCTCAAGAGTGTGTGGACGAACGGTTCGTTCACACAACCGATGCTCTCCGAAGTCTCCGGCAATGAAGCCAAGATCTCCGAAGATGAAACCTTGGCCGGGAGCGTAGGTGAAGACGAATCCGCCAATGGAAGCCATCGAGGTCGATGTAGTTGATCGTGACGCTAGCCCCTACCTGGCGCGCCAACTGTCGACGATTTGCGTCGGCAATATATTTTATGGGGCGATGCGAGAGATCACGACAACGATGGTAGCACAGGGAGCCGAAATTATGCAAGTTCAGGCCCTCGAGGCGAGGTAATACCCTACTCCTGTGCTCGTGGATTGTATTTGGGTGGATTCTGATGATGATTACAAGATGGGAGCTTGGATGTCCCCACTAGGGACCCCGTACCCCCTTTATATAGTGTAGGGGGTCGGGTTACAGATAGAAACCCTGGTCGGTGTTTGGAAGATATAGACATATCCGATCCGGCTACGCCTATACCCATGTAACATGAATAGGAAACGAATTCGTGTCCTTGTAGGTTATCCTCAGCCGCACCGCCTTCCAAGCCTGCCTTCTGGAAGGCCCGACTAACTCGGCCCAAGGTGGCGGTACGTCTTGTTGTATATCTTCGGACACCCAGGGCCCATGTTTTCCACAACGGAAGAGAATGATATTTTGATAACTCCTTTTTCAGAAGAAGAAGTCAGAATAGCACTTTTTAGCATGGGGAAAAATAAAGCCCCCGGTCCAGATGGGATTCCGGTGGAATTTTATGAAACTTGTTGGAATATTGTCAAACATGATATTCTGAGAATTTTCTGGGATTTTCATCATAATCTGGTTGATCTAGCTAGATTCAATTATGGGAAGATAATCTTAATTCCTAAGGTTGATGGTGCTGATAAGATCTCTTTGTTTAGACCTATCTGTCTTTTAAATACCATTTTAAAACTATTTACTAAGGTTTTCACTATGAGGTTGGAAAACATTATGGGTAGAATTATTTCTAAGAATCAAAGTGGTTTCATGAAAGGTAGAAGTATTATGGAGGGTGTTTTACTTTTACAAGAATTGATTCATGATAATAGGAGAAATGGAAAAGGGGTGATTATCAAGTTAGATTTTGAAAAAGCTTATGATAAGATTAGATGGTCTTTTATTTTTGATTGTTTGAAGTTGAGAGATTTTAGTTCTACTTTCTGTGGTTGGATGGAAAAGATAGTTAAAAATGGAACTTTATGTGTGGAAGTGAATGGCAGAATTGAGCCTTACTTTACTAGTCATAAGGGTGTTAGACAAGGTGATCCATTGTCGCCGTTTCTTTTTAATTTAGTTGCTAATTGCTTGAATAGAATGATTCACTTAGCTCAGCAAAATAGGTTACTAGTGGGCTTAGCGGACAATATTTTTGATTCTGGTTTGATTAACCTTCAATATGCAGACGATACCATTATTTGTTTGAAACATGACAGGAGGTATGCTGTGCACGTGAAATTAATCCTATCTTTATATGAACAACTATCTGGTTTGAAAATAAATTTTCTCAAAAGTGAGGTGGTGTGTATTAATTGTAGTGTTGATGATGAGTTGGAATATGCTGAGATCTTTACCTGTAAGGTGGGCCATTTTCCTTTTAAATACTTAGGGGTCCCTATTAATACGAGGAAGCTGAGAGTTAATGATTGGGATTTCCTCATTCAAAAGTTTGAAAAAAGATTAGCTGGGTGGAAAATTTCAAATTTATCACTGGGGGGGAGATTGATTCTGTTGCAAGCATGTTTGTCTAATCTTCCTATATATGTCATGTCTATGTTTCTTTTGCCCCTGTCGGTGATCAAAAAAACAGATATGATTAGAAAAAGGTTTCTATGGCAAGGAGGGCCTGAGAAAAAAAATATCATTTGGTTAAATGGGAAAAAGTTTGTGGATTGAAAAAAAGAGGGGGTTTAAATATCAGGAGGTTAAGAGAAATGAATATTAGTTTGATTGACAAATGGTGGTGGATTATTGAAAATAAAGGAGGGTTGTGGCACGATTTTGTTCAAAAAAAAGTACATTAGACACAGGCCTATTCTCCATATTAAGGCTTCCCCCAATGATTCCCCAATTTGGAAAAATATTTTGTATGTGAGAGCTCATTATCTTAGAGGTAGGAACATTAAAGTGCATGGAGGATTCCAAACTGATTTTTGGGGGGATCCCTAGTTGGTTAATGTGCCTTTAAAAGTTGCCTATCCTGAGTTATTCAATATATGCGAAGATCAGTTCATTTCAGTGGGAGACGCTAGGAGTGTAGATTGGCAGCTGCGTTTTAGAAGATGGTTGTCAGACCTGGAACAGGTGTCTTGGGGAGCATGCATTGGGAAGTGTTTAGACTTTGCTTTTTCTAATGAACCAGATTCTGTGTATTGGCCCAAAGGCAAAAAGGGGAAGTTTTCGGTTGCTAGCATGTACAATCTGTTGATAAATCATTCTATTCCTGTGTCGTGGGTACTTTGTAAGATTTGGAAATATAAACTCCCTTTGAAAATCAAGATGTTTGGCTGGTTATTAGAATTGAGGGCTATATTAACTAAAGATGCTTTAAGAAAAAGAAACTAGGTGGGTAACCCGGGTTGTTGCTTTTGTGATCAAGTGGAAACCTGTAATCACTTGTTCTTTACTTGTCCGGTTACTAGAGTGATTTGGAATATAGTAGCTTGGAAGTTCAAGTCAGATTCGAGACCTACCTCCCTGAATTCAGCTATTAGTTGGTTTGAAAAATTGTGGCCTAATGGAGGTCATTTAGCTGGAGTGTGCATTTTTGCTATTTGTTGGGCTATTTGGTTGACTAGAAACCGTTGTTGCTTTGAGAACTGGAAGTTAACGTCTCCTTTTTCTATTTTACATACTGCCTGCTCGTTTATAAAATTCTGGGCAGGATTCTATGTTGAAGATGATCCGGAAGGGTTGAAGGAAGGAGTGGATCAAATGATTAAGTTGATGGCTGGTTTGGAGAAGAAGAGAACTAAGCTTTTGCTGGGTCCGACTGATTGCGAGTAAAATGTCTTGTGATGTCGGTCGATTAGGTTCGGAGAAGTTTGTGGATGACTATGTCCTTTTGCTGTTACTTTTGTCGTTTAAAACGCTCTAATTCCAGTATATTGTGTTTACTTTCATTGTAAAGACTTTGTAATTCCGTTCTGTTGCAATGGAATTGAGGTCACCGTGCCCTTATGAAAAAAAGTCTATCGTTGAGCGATGATGGGTGGAAGAAAACGAGGTGATTGTTGTACTCCTCCCTGTTCCTTCCACAGATATCACACGATCAAGCAGATGCTTATTTGCAGCCCATGTGCATTCTGTGTGCCCTCACTGAGCAGCACTGCACCTCTTCGTTTTCACCACCATGCTTCTGAATGATTGGAACACAACACGTCAAAGTAGTACGAGAATTGAACGAGCAGGCGCAAGCAACTGGGAGATTCTAGGAATAGTTCACCTGTACACACTAACTATCACTGCACTGTTTATCAGAATGGACGGACGGTGGTCGCTAGTAGTACTACTCCATCTTGCAGCGACAAACAGAGCGAATCATAGAATTCTTTGCGGTGTCCTTGAAAGACATGTTTCGACACAACAGCGACTCGGTTATGGCTGTCCAGTTATCATGTTTAATGTCACACACAAAGTCAGCAAATCCAATAAGTCTCTCCGTGATAGACAGCTTAGGCATATCTAATGGTGGGCCTGTTCTTTTACCTAGCTCATTCTACTACCGTAGAATTGGTGTTATAAATAGTGAAAATAGAGTTTGGAGTAAATATAATAGAGAAATATAGCGATTGAGAAAATAGGATATCATTCTCGCTGGAAACTCGAAAAAGTCGTGCCCTCCTATTGGCTCCACACCGGCGTGGACGTCCTCTCCTCCCTAAACAATTCTGGCAAGGAAGAGCGACCCTCCCTGAGCCCGGCGCATGCTAGACCAAGCCTTATCTTCGCCCCGATGCCTCTGCACTCCTCGCATCTCCTAAAAAGCCCTGGACGCCTTCCTCTTTCTCTTTCCTCCTTCACCTGGCATCGGACGAGAGCCCATCATGTCAAGCCACGTCCACGGCGAGTTCCGGCCATCGCCACCGCCATCCATCGATGTCTCTCACTCCCCTCTACCCCCTGCTAGCTATTGACCTATCGCCCCTTGTGGCTCGTAGGAAAGCTTCGCCACCGCTGCCATGGGATTCCGCCCCCTTTCGGAATACTCGTCGCCGGCAATGTCTCCAGGCCTTTGCTTCCATCCACATCATCACCGGAGCACCCGCACCCACCCCAACTCGTTGCCGCACGGAGGTGAACTGGCGCTCGGGAATGCCTACATTGCACTCTCGCCCCCCCTTTGGGGATTACCGTCGCCAGCCCACTCCAGCCCACCGCCGCCCCGCCGACAGCTTGGTAATGACCCTGGTAGTCCTTAAATGCTCCCTGACAACTTGTTCTGTGATGGACGCCGTTAGTTGCACGTTTGCCATGTCTAGTCGTCTCTGCCATAGCCACTCCTCGTCACGCCACCGCTATAGCTCGTTGCTAGCCACGAGACAAATGTCACTAGGACCATGAAGTCACGCTTGTTCTTTGAAGCCCAAGAACACCCTAAACTGTGCCTTAGATCGTCAGGAATCACCGTTTCCATCATGATGGCAACGTCACGATGACGTCATGGATGAGAATCCCTATTTAGATGTCTCTCTTAAGCATAGGCCCCACCGAGATGTGTGCTTAGTGTTTAAATCTCCCACGTTAACCTTAATGAGTCATTGACAAGTGGGCCCGTGGCTTCTCCTTCGGACATTAGTGGAGGCATATTCCTCGTCTTTACACTTTCTCCTCGTCAGGCGTCTTTTCCAGAGACATGCCTTCTAATCGGAGCCCAGCTCCATCCCAGACTAGTGGGCCCTCTTGGCCCACCCGTCATTCTCCCTGTGGACTGACAAGTGGGGGGGAAGGCCCACCGTCGGCCTCGGCGTGTCAAGAGAGGACGCTTGTGTCGCAAGCCAATCACGAGCTGTGTTTTCCCTCTCTGAGCCATTCCATCTTGGGCCGAGCCTATTCAGCCAGCGGCTTGCGGAAACTGGATCTAAACCGGGATTTGCCTTGGGCCGAGCCCAGCACTGTGTATTTGGATTTTCTAGCACTTTTAGTGTTTTAGTTAATCTAGTAAATATGTTGATTTTCTAAAAATAGTAAATGGCCTTTATAAATTATGGAAAAATTCTGTAAATTAGTATATGTGTTTCTGGACTTAGAAAAAATATAAACTTACTGTTTGCAGTAGTATTAATCTCACTAAAAATCTGAGTAGCTCTAAATTGATGATTTAACTAATATAAATAAATAACAGAAATGCTTAACCTTGCTAGAAAATTATTTTCTTTATTATTTTGAATTATTGGGGTATTCTATGGGTAGATTATTGCATTTTCATCCACATGAACATATAGACATAACCTATATACTTGTATCTAATTATATTAAAATTCATGGAACTTACTTAACAAGTAGATTGTGGGCGACCAATTTCCAATACTTTTATATTGAAAACTAATCACCCTAAAGTTACAAAACCTCAGAATTGATATAATAATAACTTTATTGCAATACCAAAACTAAGTAATTTACAGTTATATTTCTCCTATTTTACAGCTTGTTTGAGTGTACAAGAAAACTTAATATTCTTGACCGAAGAGATCCATTTCTTCTTGAGAAAATTCAATATCTCAAGAAGATAAGTAGGATCTGCTCATTTAAATGAACAGTTCCCAAATAATGGGTAAGTATAAAAATTATACCAAGAGGTTTCTTGAGAAAATAATAATATTATATGTAGACAATATTCAAGGAATAGTTAAGGCTTTATGGTGATCATGCAAAATTTTGGATTTTTAAAAGTCTTATTTATTTCTAAAACAATTTTTCATAGTAATACAAATTCTATCAACTTTCTCCATCCTTATTCATTTACAATTCAGACAATATTTTCCATAGAATAAATTCATGGATTTTGATAAATAAGAGAGGCATCACCCATTTGACACAACTTCTTATACCCGAAGTAACGTCCATTGATGAATTGGTTATTAGCTCTGTAGAACCTACCCAGCTTTACCCATATAGTGGCCTACTACATGGATGGGAGAAAAATTTGTGTCATTCTTATTTATTAAGCCCAAGTTTTTATAGAAGCAAATGATATCTAGATATTCTCATATCACAGATCGAGCAAATATCTAGTGCCCTTGAGTGTCAATCAAACTCTTTGATTCTTCTAACCCAAGACTACAAAACACTGTTTCCAAATTTGCTTCTATAGTTTATAGAGTAACGATTTTCAGGGAGTTCACACTCTCTCCACCTGGTGTTATTGAGCTGGTACTTCCTTGTACCGGCGGGCTCAAATAACAAAAACACTGTTTCCAAATTACTCTATATAAATATAATCAACCTTCCAGATTACACCTTTTCCACCACAAATAAGTTATCCAAAGTAACTTATTTGTATAGACCAATTCCCCATTCTTAATATGAGATAATCAAATTTTAATATTTTTGCCTATACTAGGTTTTATCAGTGGTTGATTATTTTTGGGTAGCTTTTTAAGGTGTTGAGGTTTGGATAATATCATATTTGGAATGCATAAATAAATAACTAGAAAATATATGCAATAAATAGTGAGTAAAAGAAATTTGGTATATCAAAATGCATCGAGGTAAGAAAACCTGCCTTCTTCGGTTGTTGGTTCAAAATCAAAAGATTCTTCTGGAAAATCCAACTCAGAAGTTTCAGGAAGTCCTAAGTTGTTTTCTATAAAAGCAAAAACATAACAAATATTCAAAAGATATAAATTCAAATAAAATATGTATATGATTTTTGAATAGATAGAAAAATGATGATTTTATGTTTTAAAATCATTTTTTTATAAAATGGGATATTAAGAAAATTTTGACAGAGTTTCGGAAATTCCTCCGGATAGCAAGAAAATTTGTTATTTAAATTTTGGGTTTATTATTAAAAAAAATGGATCAATTGAGCTCTAGAGATCGGGTTGACAACATTTCTCATGTTGGAGTTCCGAGATAGAGCCAATTGAGGGTAAAAAGGAAATTTTTCAAAAGTTATTCTTTTTACCACTTAAATAAATCATAGGAAAATTTTTTTTTTAAAATTTTATTAATTAATTTATTATAAAAAAGTCAGATTTAATAATTTAAATAAATTCTTTATATTATTTTATATTTTTGAAAATTTTGGCAGAATTTTTGGAGGTAATTTGATGTATAAATAAAATCAAAAGAATATTCTAGAAAAAGAAAAAGAGAAAGGAAATGAATAATCTATTAGTTGGGCTGAAGTGGGCTCGGCCCAGTTCGTGCACAGTGGCGACCTGACAGGCGGGTCCCGCAGGCAGTGAGATATGGAGGGAGGCTCGTCGGGGCGGCATTGCCGGCGGCTAGCGGCGGCCGGGGAGAGGTGGCCGGCGATCGGGGAGGGTGGAGGGAGTTGCGGGCTACCTCTAGGTGGGCTTGGCTGGGGTAGAGGCGAACGGAGTGTGGTCGGCGACGAGGTTTGGCGGTGGTGAAGCTACGGGCTCCGGTGAGGGAGTGCTCCGGCAGGGTTTGGGAGTAGAAAAGTGGTGGAGAAGATGGCTTGCGTTGATGCAAAGCCGAGGGTGGCCTTTTATAGGCGTCGGGTGGCTTGGCGGCCACGAAATCACAAAGGTGGCGGCGGGCTGGCGGCGGTTGTCGAAAGCAATTCACGACGCGGCGGTGGATGAAATCGGCGACGTGGAGGATGAGGTTCGCAGCGTCAGGAGGAGTCCGAAGAGGTCGAAAACCGGGGCGGCGGCGAGCTCCAACGGCGATTTGTGTCGTTCTCCGATGAAAACCGCGGCGGACACGGCGGCGCCGGAGTTAGAGACGGCGGTCCTGTGGGCTGAAGTCGGCGGAGGCGACGTGGTCGTGTCTTGGCCATCGGATCAATTTGAGTGGCTAAGATTAAATCCTTGAAGTGGTATGGCTATCGGCCATTAGATCAAGATGATTTGATCGTGGCCGTTCGTGGCCACTTAAGGCGTTGGTAGGCCGGTTCGGGCCGAAACAGAAACGGGCCTTAGGCCCAAGTAGCCTTCCGGGCTGAGAAGGAAAGCGCATTCCCAAAAGGGAAAGCGTAATTTCGATTTTTCAGAAAAGGAATGGTGTTTAGAAATTTGTAGAAAATTATAGGAAAATCAGAAAAATATGAAATAAATTTCTAAATTCTTATAAAAATAAGGGTAATTTAATTATGCAATAATATTGGTTACTTATGTAATAAATATTTTTGAAAAAAATAATGGATGTGATTTTCTTTAATAATAAATAGGTATTGAATTTGGAAATTCATCAAAAATTAGGAAAAATTAAAAGGAGTTTTAAATATGAATTTTGCGGAAAAAAATTTTATGGGAAAATTTTGGTTATGTTACAGACTTACCCCCTTAAAAGAATCTCGTCCCCGAGATTCACTCGGTTGGAAGTAGGAAGGGATATTTTTCCAGAATATCAGACTCTTTTTCCCAGGTTGCTTCTTCTGGCGTATGATGTTTCCATAGTATTTTATAGTATTTAATAGTCCGATTTCGAAGTTTTCTTTCGGTTTCTTCTAGTATAGTTTCTGGTTGTTCTTGATAGGTCATGTCTGTTCCTAGTTCAATTTCATGTATTTGCATGTTTTCTGAAGGTTTCTTAAGGCATTTTCTTAATTGAGATATATGGAATACTGGATGAACATCTTTTAATTCCGCAGGTAGCTTTAACTCATAAGCTACATTTCCTTTCTTAGCTTGTATCTGATATGGTCCAATATATCTGGGAGCTAATTTTCCTTTGATTTGAAATCTTTGTGTACCTTTTACTGGAGAAATTTTCAGGTAAACCATGTCTCCAATTTCAAAACTTAGGTTCTTTCTTCTATTATCAGCATAACTCTTTTATGCGCTTTGGGCGCTTTTTAACTTTTCTTTAATAATTTTGACATGTTTTTGAGTCTTGTACTATTTGAGGACCTAATACTTGTTTTTCTCCAGCTTCTGTCCAATTTAAAGGTGTTCTACACCTTTTTCCATATAGAGCTTCATATGGTGCTATTCCTAAACTAGACTGAAAGCTATTGTTATAAGTAAATTCTGCAAAGGGTAAGAAGATGTCCCATGTTGATCCATAGATTAGAATACAAGCTCTCAAAGATATCTTCTAGAATTTGATTTACTCTTTCAACTTGTCCTCCGGTTTGAGGGTGATAAGCTGAACTAAAGGTTAATTGAGTTCCCATAGCATGATGTAAATGTTTCCAAAAATTTGATGTAAACTGAGTTCCTCTATCTGAAAATATCTTTTTGGGTACTCCATGTAATGGTATTATCTTGGTGATATAAAGTTCAGCTAATTGATGTCCTTTATATGTAGTTTTTATGGGTAAATATCGAGCTACCTTAGTGAGTCGATCCACTATTACCCATATAGCATCATATCCAGATTGAGTTCATGGAATTCCTGTAATAAAATCCATACTAATTTCATCCCATTTCCATTCTGGAATAGGTAAGGGTTGTAACAATCCTGGTGGTTTTCCATGGTCAGCTTTGACTTTTTGACAAGTGTCACAGGAGTTTACATGTGTTGCTATATCCTTTTTCATATTTTTCCACCAAAATGTCTTTTTCAAATCCTGGTACATCTTGGTACTTCCAGGATGTATAGAAAAGAGAGATTCATGTGCCTCTTGTAGAATTAAATCTCTTATTTCTTTGGAATTTGGCACACAAATACGGTTTTTATATGTTATGATACCATTTTCTTTAATTTTAAAGTCCTCATTCTTAGGATTTTCTGCTTCATTTATAAACTCAATTTCTTTCTTTTGAGCTTCTTTGATCTTCTGCTCAAGATCTGATTGAATTTCAAGGGCATTTAACATGCCGGGTTCTAAAAATTCCAATTGTAGTTGTTGAATTTCCTTTTGAAGTTCAGAATGGCATTCTTGTAATATGGCTTTGTTACAATACATCCTTCTACTCAGGGCATCGGCAACAACATTTGCTTTACCAGGATGATATTGTATATCTAAATCATAATCTTTTACCAATTCTAGCCATCTTCTTTGTCTTAAATTTAGATTTGGTTGTGTGAAGAAGTATTTCAGGCTTTTGTGGTCTGAATAAATTTCATTTCTCTTACCCATGAGATAATGTCTCCAAATTTTTAAGGCATGAACTACAGCTGCTAACTCTAAATCATGTGTTGGGTAGTTTACTTTATGGGTTTTGAGTTGTCTGGATGCATAGGATACTACTTTTCCATCTTGCATCAGAACACAACCTATTCCATTCTTTGAGGCATCACAAAAGATTTGGAATGGTTTACTTGTATCTGGAAGGATTAGAACAGGTGCAGAAGTTAATTTGTCCTTTAATGTTTCAAAAGCTTTTTCACATTTTTCATTCCAAATAAAAGGAATATCTTTTTTCAGTAATTGGGTAAGTGGTCTGGCTATTTTTGAAAATCCTTCAATAAATCTACGATAGTAGCCAGCTAATCCAAGAAAGCTTCTTATTTCAGTTATAGTGGTTGGAGTTTTCCATTCCATTACTGCTTTAACTTTTTCTGGATCAACTAGAATTTCATCAGCAGTAATTATATGTCCAAGGAAAGATATTTCTTTCATCCAAAATTTGCATTTGCTAAACTTTGCATAAAATTTATTTTCTCTAAGCTTTTCCAATATTAGAGATAAATGTTTCTCGTGTTCTTCTTCATTTTTTGAATATATAAGAATATCATCGATAAATATTATGACGAATTCATCAAGATATTCCATATATATTTTATTCATGGTGCTCATGAAGAAGGCTGGAGCATTAGTTACTCCAAATGGCATTACTGTAAATTGATATAATCCATATCTAGTGGTAAATGCCGTTTTTGGTCTGTCTTCTTTCTTAACTTTTATCTGATGATATCCAGATCTAAGATCAATCTTTGAAAACACTTTTACTCCTTTTAATTGGTCAAATAGATCATCAATTCTGGGCAGAGGATATTTATTTTTGATAGTAGCTGCATTTAATGCTCGATAATCAATACACATTCTGCGGCTACTATCTTTCTTGTCTACAAACACTACTGGAGAAGCCCAATCTGAGGAGCTAGGTTCAATAAAGCTTTTATCCTTTAACTCATTTATTTGCTTCTTTAATTCTTCTAGATCTGGAGGTCCCATTTTGTATTGATGTTGTGCAATAGGTTCAGTTCCAGGTTTTAATTCAATAGAAAATTCATAACCTCGGTCAGGTGGTTGTCCAGGTGATTCCTCTGGAAAGACATCAGGAAATAAATTGACTACAGGTAGAGATTCTAATCCTTGAGCAGGCATATGATGGATGGAGTTATGAAATTGATTTTTATGACAAGTTTCTATTTGATAATTTATTATTTGATTTGAAGGTGTAGTGAGGGTCAAAGTTTTTGTGGCACAATCCAACTTTCCTTTGTTGGAAAATAACCAATCCATTCCTAAGATAAGGTCTAACCCTTTTAGTTCAATAATTAAAGGATTTGCTGAAAATTTTTCTTTTTTGATTTCTATTTCAAGATTTTCACATTTAAATGAAACTAAGATTCTTCCTCCAGGGGAAAGGATGTAACAAGGGTTTTTTAATGGATAAGTCTTAGTTTTATGTTGAGTTATAAAAGATTTAGATATAAAGGAATGAGATTCACCAGAATCAAACAGAATAACTGCTGGATGTAGTTGAACTGAGAAGTTACCTGTTATGACGTTCGATGCGATCTCAAAGACTATCACCGTGACATAGTTCACTTGACCTTGTGGATTTCTTGGAACTTTTCCTTTGTTCAATGGATTTCCTCCTTTCATTGTTCTTTGATTAAAGTTAGGCTTCTTTTCAAAATTTTGAATTTTTGGTTTAGCCTGAGCTGCTTCCATAGGTAATGTTATCCAGGGACATTGCGGTTTTATGTGTCCTTTTTGATTGCAATGATAACAAGTTACTTGACTGGGATGTGGACAATCTTTCCTTAAGTGTGGTCCTCCACAATTGAAACATCCATTGGAGGGAGGTAATTGAGTATTAGAAGAGGGAGATGTTCTTTTTATGGGCTGATTTCTGGGTCTAAAGTTTGAATTTCTGGATTTAATATTTCTGACTTTTGTCATAAAATCAGTTCTTTTTCTTTTGTAGTTTTCCAAATTATTTCTCTTTTCTTCTATATCTAAGATTTTATTAATCAAAGTTTTAAAGTTCTGATATTCATGACTAGATAATTGATATTGTAAGGAAGGTTGTAAGCCATTTGCAAACTTTTTCATTTTTCTTTTCTCTTCTTTTATTTCATCAGTTGCATATCTGGCTAATTGATTAAACTGATGTAGATATTCCATAACAGTTTTATTATTTTGTTTAAGCATGTCAAATTCTCTTCTCTTGGCTTCTAGAAGTCCTTCAGGTAGATGGTGTCCTTTAAATTCATCTTCAAAATTTTTCCATGTGATGGCTTCTTTATCAGGATATGTTTCTTGAATTGTAAGCCACCATGCAGACTTGTCCAGATAGTGATGAGAGGCATATAGAACTTTTTCTTTATCCGTACATTGGATTGTATTCAACTTCCTCTCAATGTCTCTTATCCAATCATCAGCTTGAAGTGGGTCGGTGGCAAAAGAAAAGGTAGGTGGCCTGGTCTTTTGGAAGTCATTCCATCTACTTCCAAGACCATTTATATCAGGGGTTCCATGATTTTTTTCTAAAATTTCCTTTAAAAGGTGGTTATGAAATTCTGCAGTTTCTTTAGTTTGTTTTTCGAAATTAGCTAAGATTTGAGTTAAAGTTGCTTCAAAATTTTGGCCTGAATTTCCCGCCATGAAGAAAATTCAAGACTCTGCAAAGAAAATATAATATAATATGAACAAGAATTATTGCACAAGATAAAGTACAAAAGTAGAAATTTATTTCTTCGGTCCAAGATTCTTATTACATTATTTATGGTACAATGGTGTTACAAGAAAGGAAAATTACAAAGTTACTTTCTTTTTGGAAAAATGAAAGTAACTTATCCTTGAATGTTGCTTTCTCTTTGAAAATGAAAGTAACATTCGGAAATATTACAACAAGGTTATATTTACATTATTTGGATCATCCAATTAGTTATTTCCTAAGGGAAAATGGAAATAACTAGGGTTAGTTACAAAATATTTGTAGTGATATCCTAGTCATCGTCTCCAGTTAAGTCTATGATTTCAGGTGGACTAGGATTTACTACTTCTTCTATATTAAAGTCAGGATTAGAATTATTATCAAAATTTTCCTGATTTTCTTCCTCTACTCCTTCTACTTCTTCTACTTCTTCTATTTCTTCTATTTCTTCTTCATCTTCTATTTGTCCTGAAAGAACTGCATGTTCATAATCTAATTCATGGTTTAAGTTACATGCAAAAATGAGGTCACTCCTAAGTTCTTTGTTTTCTTCTTGTAATGCCATAATTTGATGTTGTTGCATAAGACTCAGAAAACCTAAGTCTCTGGCATGTGGACAAGGGTTGTTTGAAGTGTCTATAGCTTGTACTTCATAAGTAGTGTTTCCTTCTTGTGGAAAATATCTATATTTGGTATAATAAAGTTGAGCTTGGTATTTTTTAGTAAGATAAAGGGTAGCTTTCATACATGCATCTTCTACGGCTTTTATCCTAATATTTCTTGTGGCTTCAAACCTAAGATGTCCATTATCATTCATATCTAATATGAGTACAGATCCTAGAAAGCTATGAGGAAGAGTCTGGGTTCTAATAAAGTGAGATGATAAAAAAGGCTCCTGGGTGCAGTGCAGAATATGCATAATATCTTGCAGACATGAGCCCCAAAGTTCAATTTCATCAGGTGTATGATAGACAATACCCATTCCTGCAAAATATACATTCAAGGTTAGAACAGAATTTAAAATCGAGAATTTTCTTTTCTCAATTTTATTTTCGGTTTAACCAAAGGAATGTGGTTTTAAAAAAAATAAGTTTTCCCTACGGTCAAACTAAGGCTCTGATACCAATTCTGTGGGCAACCAATTTCCAATACTTTTATATTGAAAACTAATCACCCTAAAGTTACAAAACCTCAGAATTGATATAATAATAACTTTATTACAATACCAAAACTAAGTAATTTACAGTTATATTTCTCCTATTTTACAACTTGTTTGAGTGTACAAGAAAACTTAATATTCTTGACAGAAGAGATCCATTTCTTCTTGAGAAAATTCAATATCTCAAGAAGATAAGTAGGATCTGCTCATTTAAATGAACAGTTCCCAAATAATGGGTAAGTATAAAAATTATACCAAAGAGGTTTCTTGAGAAAATAATAATATTATATGTAGACAATATTCAAGGAATAGTTAAGGCTTTATGGTGATCATGCAAAATTTTGGATTTTTAAAAGTCTTATTTATTTCTAAAACAATTTTTCATAGTAATACAAATTCTATCAACTTTCTCCATCCTTATTCATTTACAATTCAGACAATATTTTCCATAGAATAAATTCATGGATTTTGATAAATAAGAGAGGCATCACCCATTTGACACAACTTCTTATACCCGAAGTAAGGTCCATCGATGAATTGGTTATTAGCTCTGCAGAACCTACCCAGCTTTACCCATATAGTGGCCTACTACATGGATGGGAGAAAAATTTGTGTCATTCTTATTTATTAAGCCCAAGTTTTTATAGAAGCAAATGATATCTAGATATTCTCATACCACAGATCGAGCAAATATCTAGTGCCCTTGAGTGTCAATCAAACTCTTTGATTCTTCTAACCCAAGACGACAAAACACTGTTTCCAAATTTGCTTCTATAGTTTATAGAGTAACGATTTCCAGGGAGTTCACACTCTCTCCACCTGGTGTTATTGAGCTGGTACTTCCTTGTACCGGCGGGCTCAAATAACAAAAACACTGTTTCCAAATTACTCTATATAAATACAATCAACCTTCCAAATTACAGCTTTTCCACCACAAATAAGTTATCCAAAGTAACTTATTTGTATAGACCAATTCCCCATTCTTAATATGAGATAATCAAATTTTAATATTTTTGCCTATACTAGGTTTTATCAGTGGTTGATTATTTTTGGGTAGCTTTTTAAGGTGTTGAGGTTTGGATAATATCATATTTGGAATGCATAAATAAATAACTAGAAAATTTATGCAATAAATAGTAAGTAAAAGAAATTTGGTATATCAAAATGCATCGAGGTAAGAAAACCTGCCTTCTTCGGTTGTTGGTTCAAAATCAAAAGATTCTTCTGGAAAATCCAACTCAGAAGTTTCAGGAAGTCCTAAGTCGTTTTCTATAAAAGCAAAAACATAACAAAGATTCAAAAGATATAAATTCAAATAAAATATGTATATGATTTTTGAATAGATAGAAAAATGATGATTTTATGTTTTAAAATCATTTTTTTTTATAAAATGGGATATTAAGAAAATTTTGACAGAGTTTCAGAAATTCCTCCGGATAGTAAGAAAATTTGTTATTTAAATTTTGGGTTTATTATTAAAAAAAAATGGATCAATTGAGCTCTAGAGATCGGGTCGACAACATTTCTCATGTTGGAGTTCCGAGATAGAGCCAATTGAGGGTAAAAAGGAAATTTTTCAAAAGTTATTCTTTTTACCACTTAAATAAATCATAGGAAAATTTTTTTTTTAAAATTTTATTAATTAATTTATTATAAAAAAAGTCAGATTTAATAATTTAAATAAATTCTTTATATTATTTTATATTTTTGAAAATTTTGGCAGAATTTTTGGAGGTAATTTGATGTATAAATAAAATCAAAAGAATATTCTAGAAAAAGAAAAAGAGAAAGGAAATGAATAATCTATTAGTTGGGCTGAAGTGGGCTCGGCCCGATTCATTCTGATGGCGACTGACAGCGGGTCCCGCAGCGGTGAGATATGGAGGAGGCTCGTCAGGCGGCATTGCTGCGTGGCGGCCGAGAGGTGGCCGGCGATCGGGGAGGGTAGAGGGAGTTGCGGGCTACCTCTAGGTGGGCTTGGCTGGGGTAGAGGCGAACGGAGTGTGGTCGGCGACGAGGTTTGGCGGTGGTGAAGCTACGGGCTCCGGTGAGGGAGTGCTCCGGCAGGGTTTGGGAGTAGAAAAGTGGTGGAGAAGATGGCTTGCGTTGATGCAAAGCCGAGGGTGGCCTTTTATAGGCGTCGGGTGGCTTGGCAGCCACGAAATCACAAAGGTGGCGGCGGCGGCGCTGGCGGCGTGTCGGCGAGCAATTCACGGCACGCGGCGGCCGGATGAAATCGGCGACGTGGAGGATGAGGTTCGCAGCGTCAGGAGGAGTCCGAAGAGGTCGAAAACCGGGGCGGCGGCGAGCTCCAACGGCGATTTGTGTCGTTCTCCGATGAAAACCGCGGCGGACACGGCGGCGCCGGAGTTGGAGACGGCGGTCCTGTGGGCTGAAGTCGGCGGAGGCGACGTGGTCGTGTCTTGGCCATCGGATCAATTTGAGTGGCTAAGATTAAATCCTTGAAGTGGTATGGCTATCGGCCATTAGATCAAGATGATTTGATCGTGGCCATTCGTGGCCACTTAAGGCGTTGGTAGGCCGGTTCGGGCCGAAACAGAAACGGGCCTTAGGCCCAAGTAGCGCTTCGGGCTGAGAAGGAAAGCGCATTCCCAAAAAGGAAAGCGTAATTTCGATTTTTCAGAAAAGGAATGGTGTTTAGAAATTTGTAGAAAATTATAGAAAAATCAGAAAAATATGAAATAAATTTCTAAATTCTTATAAAAATAAGGGTAATTTAATTATGCAATAATATTGGTTACTTATGTAATAAATATTTTTGAAAAAAAAATAATGGATGTGATTTTCTTTAATAATAAATAGGTATTGAATTTTGAAATTCATCAAAAATTAGGAAAAATTAAAAGGAGTTCTAAATATGAATTTTGCGGAAAAAATTTTTATGGGAAAATTTTGGTTATGTTACATAGATACACTAAAAATATTGATAATCATAAAAAGAGAGTAGGAGTAAATGAAATATGCCCTAGGACTGCCCCTGTATGACATGCATTATTTTGAAATCTTGGCACCATATTTATTTTGGTATCGCATTGGTTATTCGTCGAAATAGAGGACGACATGCTAGAGGAACAGATGAACGAGGATCCCTCCTAGAATGTTGATTTCGAGGATCAAGGCAAGCCAATATCCTAGTTCATTCTTCCTACCCATGTTTATTTAAATTTTTGTTGATTTAGATTATGAATCCATGCTTTACTTTCCTGTACTATCATATTTGCAATGAACTGCTATTAGAGTTGGTCTATATAATTTCCTATTTGCTTATATGTGTTAAATTGACCATAACACCATCCTTGACATAATTTCCTACCTTGTCCATTGAAACCTAAGATTTAGTTTATAAACACCCTCATTAATAAGTCATTGGAAATGCTTAGTTGGCAAGTCTAGGTCAAATAGGTCGATCCTTGGCTATCAATGCTTGCGATATAGATATGACGAATCGATCCTATCAACATTGCAATGATATAGCTTGCTATCAACGGTGCAATGGTATAGTTGGTCGCTGGTCCTGACTATCAACGCAAATAGTATAAACTGAAGAAAGCTCATTGCACTCGGATGCTAGCTCTGCCTGAGTACAAAGTACAATCTATATGATACTCTTGAATTACACTTGACGATGATATTGTGGATCTAAGGATCCTGGGCTTAGTTGAGCTCAAGGGGATCATGTCTCTTACAAAAGAGGAAAAGTCTACTACTACTTGTTGGGAGACGTGCGCCATAGCGATGTGCACGGGCTCGCTAGTTGTTTGGAGATAGTACGCCATAACTATAGGTACTAATCTGCCATGTGTTGTTTGTTTAGGAACTCCATGTCCATAGCGATGGAATGGATCTGCCACTTGTTTGGAACACGTAGTCCATAGCGATGGATACGGTGTTGCCATGTTGAAACCCTAGTATACTGATCACTTTGCATAAAATAGCACGGTACATCTTTAATTTCTTTGAATGACTAAGTGATAGGATTTTTAATTATTAATTATTGCAACTTTGGTTTTAAGCAAATAAAATAACTCAACCTCTATCAAAAGTCTTGTTATTACTAAAATGCATTAGGTTGGGTGTTGATTCGCGAGCGCGGTTTGACTGCACTCATTCTCGCACTCACTAACTCTTTTAGAAGATGATGGAGAAGGTGAAGACCCGTATGACTGCTACGGTGATGAGGACGCCTAGGAGGACGTTGGACAAGACAAGGATTAGGCGGGACTTGAGTCGTTTGCATGTTTAGGAGGATGGCATAGCCTTGGAAGCCCAACCTTTATCTATTTCCACTTTCGTTGTAATGAACTCTGATAAGAGTTCTATTTTGGTATTGTAATATTTGACCTTCGTGGTTTAATAAACTTGGAGCCACTCTGTATTTGAACTATTCTACTTGAATGCTCTATCCATGTTTGTATGAAATGAATCAACTCACTGTAAATTCATGCCGTGCTAGCAAGATCCTAGACTAGCGTAAGGTGCGCGGAGGCTTCGGATTGTTAGAAATTCCAGGGTCGACATGCACATCCTCACAGTTGAAACTAACATAAGAACTCTGACCTGACCCTTTGCATCAAAAACACGCCATCGTAACCCTTCTAAGTTGATTCTTCTCAAACCTGCAAGTGCTTTCTGCACAGTTGAGAAAGGAATCAACAATCAAAGCTGGTACTCGCATTCTCTTAGTATAGGCTATAAAACAGAATTCACATGCTTTGCTGTAGTTCAAACATATGGAGCTAAACCAAAGGCTGGCTGCAGATTTTGGAGATTACAACAGCAGATTTCTTTCATTTAGTACTTATGCAATATAGCCAAGATCACACACCATCAAATATATAAAAACAGATTGCTAGTCCGTGCTACAACAGATTAATTAGAACAAACACCTTAATTTGTAAAATTCCATCAGTGTCACAAGATGGGCTCTTTTATGGTACCTTCAATTCAAATCAATGAGCCAGTCACCCATTGTTTTTGATACAATTGATCATATTCACTAGGATATACTTCCCCTGATATGTGTCGGCCCCGGTCACCGGGAACCTCGGTGCATCTGTGCTAGCCCAGGATCTTGTCTTGCTAGCATGGCACCTTTTACAAAATACTGGAATCATCTCATACCTGCGATAAAATTATTAATACAATAGAGTTTAATTACAGCATGACTCATTTTTGCAGGCCGAAAAGGCCAAATCTATAAAACAAAAATGAACTCTTACTAGAGTTTAGCAAAACGAAAACAGAAAGAAGAGTAGGGTCTCAAGGCTGTACCCAACCCAATCAGGCAAGTGACTGGAGTCCCACCTAACCCTCGGCCTTTACGTCAATCTTCCAGCTCTTCTCCTCCTTGTTGATAACATCCAGGCCTAGCTCCACCTCGACGCCACCTAAAAAGGTAAGTGGCTGCGAGTGTGAGCGTGCTGTCAAACCGCGCTCGCGAACCAAGACCTCACCTAATGCTAAACAATGATGCAAGATTTTCTGGTGGAGGTTGGATTCACATGGTTGCTTAAAATAAAACATGCCATATTTTCAAGTAAGAATCCCAAGACTTAGCCTTTTCATAAAGCAAAGACGTACTGGGCTATATATGCCGATTCTTTATAACCAGAGGGTTTCACAGTGGCGACACCGTAACCTTAGCCAAGGAATATGTGTCCCACATGACAGATCCATACCATAGCCATTGTCATGGTCTCCACAAATGGCAGACTAGCTCCCATAGACATGGCGAGCTATCTCCAACAATATGGCGAACCCGTGCCCATATAACAACTGGCGCACGTTTTCTATCTTCTGGTGAACCCGTGCCCATACTACAACTGGCGCACGTTTCCCAGGCTCTGGCGAACCCGTGCCCATACAACAACTGGCGCACGTCTCCCAGCTTCTAGCGGACCCGTGCCCATACTACAACTGGCGCACGTTCCCAAGGTAAGTGGCGGTAGACTCACCCTCTTAGCTAAGAGGCGTGATCCCCTTGAACTCAACAATGGCCAGGATCCTCAGATCCTAATCTCACTCAGAATGATCAAGAGTTTATTGACTTATATTCGTATTCGGGCATAACTGGTACCCGAAAGCATGGACTATCTCTTTAGCTTATCGAGTGTAGGAATGCTCGGGAACAGGGCACAACACATCACCGTAAGCATGTACTTGGGATACGCACGTGCTGACTAGACTATCCAACAAGGGAGCCATTATGCTACAATGTCGTAGTCTTGATCAGAGGTGGTATGGTTCATCTTTGCTACACTATGCTTTACCAACAATCGTGTGCAAAGAGACTAAACCCTGTCGTGATACATATCATGGTAATGATGGGACTGTACCATTGAGGTACCTATTCCGCATACGGTATTTATCTGTGCCAAGTTGCATCGTTGATAGCGGCTATGCCGGTGCAATTGCACCGTTGATAGCGTGCTATACCGTTGCATTGCACCGTTGATAGCGGGCTATGCCGTTACAAAGGTTGACCCGTCATCCTAGTACCGTATCGTTGATAGCCAAGGTCAAACCCATGGACTCTAGACTTAAGGATGTCTAAGCCATTTCAAAGACTTAATAGCAAGGAATTTAACTTCTATACCTTAGGTTATCAAAGGATAGGATAAGGAAATTATATCAAGGAGGGGTTTGTGTTTATTAACACTAATTACCAAGCGGATTAACTAGACCAGCTCTAGTAGCTCTTGATACTAACATAATTATACTTAGAAAATCATATTGCATGCAATCTAATATATTAAAATCAACATAATTTAAGTAAAACTGGGTAAAGAAGAATGAATTAGAGGTATTGGCTCGCCTGTGTCGAGCATGTGAGTCTTGTCGTCGATCCTCAGGCTGTCCGGCTGTCCTTCTGTGTCTCCCGAATCTATCGCAATAAAATCAAGTAACATCGATAAAGACACAAAATATGATAAATGCATGATAGATGATATGCACGAGGTTGAGGGTGACACTATTCACCGAGGCTATGGTATGATCTTCTTTTAAGTAAGTTTCTTATCGAAGAAGTTCCATGAGTTATCGATAAGAAATCTTACTTATAAAGATCGCATGTAGGAGTTATATATGAATGTATGCATATGAATTCTACCCATATATTGTAGCCCAAATTGTAGTTTATCATATTTAGGAAAATACGTCACATATATTACTTATGTAAAGGAAATCATATTTCTATCTTCATGTTTATTGGAGGTCCACTAGTATTAAAAAATAGAAAACCTTTTCCTAGAATTTCTTTATAAAAGAATAACTATAAAAGAGCTATTAGCAATATTGTAAAGAGTAGAAATAGTGCAAAAATATAAACTATTATTTTTCCTAGACTCCAAATGTCATGTGATATTTCTGTAAATATTTATAGGATTATTTGAAGTCAGTTACTATTTTAAATAAACCCTAAAGCTTAAATGGGGTTATTTTATTTTTAAATCAAAGTTCGGAAAGGGTTATTATAATATTACAGACATAAAACAGTGAAATGTGCAATATTATACTTTTCCTAGATTCACATAACTATATATTATTTTACTTAATTTTTATAGAATTTTAGGGAGTCTCTAGATATTTTTAATAAATCATATTCAATTTTTAGAATTTTCTAAATAGGTAAATCACCGGTTATTTCGTTATGAATAGTAACAGGCCGGTCATCACTATGCGGCCCACAAGGCAATCGAGGCCCGCAGGGAACATAGCCCCGGATCGGGTGCTTTCCTTAAGTGGAGGCGTATTTCTCACGAGTGCGCCTTCACTTAACCTTACAGGTGGGGCCTAGGGACCCACGCGTCAGCGATAGAAGGAGAATCCCGCGGAGATTAACGGTTCCTAATTGGAACGGGCCCATCGGTCAGCCTGTGCCTAAGCACAGTAATATGTTTCATGACGTCACGCTGACGTCGGCCTTCTTCAACCTCCGGATCGGGCGCTGTGGCGAGGGAAGAATTGGGGATTGCCGGTGCTACAGGGCTCGGTTCTCCGAGTTCTTGGGTGCGTTAGAACCGGTGTGTTGTCGCGCGCCCATGGGTACCCGTAGCATGAACGGAGGTGGCCGGAGTTGGCGGCTCCTCGAGCAATAGCGGCGGCGGGTATGAGTGGACATGGCGGCGGCGATAGAAAGGGCTCCGAGGAGAAATTTAGGGTGCGTGAGCATTGGGAGGAGGAGTGGGAGCTTACCCCGTAGCTTCTGGAGCTGGAGAAGGTCCGTGGTGGTCCAGCGACGTGGGAGTGGAGCAGGGGACGGCGGGGCTTCACGTTGAGGGCTCTTCCCGGTGTTCGGCTAGCACGGGCGGGCCTTGATGAAGATTGGAGATGACCCAACGATTCTCTGGCCGAGAGGAATTGGAGCGTGGCTGTTCATGGTGGCCGGAGAAGCAAAAGGGGTGATTTGGCCTGTGGAGGGAAAATTTCACCGTTCTTGGTTTCTACCGCGCTCCCGGCCGATTCATCCAGGGACTACGGAGAGGAGGCGATGAGGAAGGTGAGGCTCTAATCTCTTGGCATGAAACACCGCGGTGAGGGAGATTGGCTTCGCCGAAGGAAGGCGGCTGAAACAGAGCCGAGGGAAAACGGAGAAATTGAGCTCGGCTAGCCTTTTATAGGCACGGAACTGCAATAGAGGGAGGATAAGGACGTGGCCAGCGCGCCGCGTGTGTGGCGTGGTGCATGTCTTGCAAGTGTCCCTGGGGACACCTCACGGTAGTGACTCGGCCAGGCCTGGGCAAATTGGCGGCGCGGCCGGAGCACGTCGGGCTCGGGCAAGCTAGCTCGGTGGGCGCGCGCTTGATCGAGAGGTGCGGCGCGCGAAGGTCAACCCAGCTGCAGGTTCGGCAAAGGAGCAAAGCGCACGGCGAGTCTTGGCTCGGCCAGTGAAACAGGGAGGGAGGAAAAGGAGAGATAGGGGTTGAGGTCAAGGGCATTTCGGTAATTTCACATCACAAGTTCATGGTTCAAGTATGAACATAGTTTTTGGATATAAACCTGATCTTAGTTTGCTTAGGATTGTAATTTAGGAGAAAATAGCGAGAGGTTTTCTTTATAGGCTTCTAAAGGGCATAATAGTCATTTTATCTTGATAATCAAATTTGAAATCATAATTGAACTGGCATTTCATGCTAGCTTATAATGGTGTAGAAGTGGAAGAGCAAGGTTTGGGATGCATGATTAATGCACTATTCAAATTCTTGATTTCACTATTCATTGTTTGGCAATTGGAATATATATATGTGCATATGTTTATGATTACTATTCGTATTTTGGCAAAGAAAATACTTGTATATGTACACATACATGTGTATATACATGTGCTTATGCACTTATTAATTTCTTTTTGTTTAAGTTGAGCTAATTTTAAGAAAATCTATGCACATAACGTGTATAGTTTATTTTATAGGAAAAGCATGATTTTAGTCATAGACTCATGTATTCAAGCTGGGCTTTCGAAAATGTTTATAAGAATAATCTAAATATAAACTTTGTACGAAATTGTTATTCATAATTTCATTGAATTGTTTAAATTTTATTTCAAATAGTGGATTGACTGGTGATGTATTATTATTTTTATCGGAAGCAAAAATGGGGTGTTACAATATGCCACTGGTACAAATACCATGAGGGATAAAATTTTAGTTGCCCAGCAGTTTGAAACGAACACGCATGAGCGGACTAGTATATTCCATCGACACTTGCTTCAGAAAGTCGAATGACTATATTTACAGAGAAAAGTCTATTATACTATTATATACCCGTCAACAACCCAATGACCTGATTTAATTTATACTACCACCCCATACTAGAACTATGAAAATTCCCTACAAGGTATGTTCTGGCTTCTACTGCTTCAGCACCAATCTATATAGTTGAGCTCACCGTAGACACCGTGCTTTCGTCTAGTTTATAAAATCCGAGACTCAAAATAGACGATCTGAACCATCCATCTTGATCTTCTCGTTGAAATCTCTTACATGACCAAATTTTATATTTTTAAATTTTTTTGCTATTTGTTTTATATTTTTGAAAACCAGCAAATTTGGACGCTCCATAACTAATTAGATTGGTGATTTTCAAAAATTCAAAATAAATAGCAAAAAAATACGAAATCTAGTCATGTAAGATATTTCAATGAGAAGATCAAGATGGACGTTCGGATCGTCCATTTGAGTCTCAAATTTTATAAACTAGACGCAAAGCATAGCGTCTCCGGTGCTTTGCAAAGCACCGAAGCTCTCTCTCTCTCTCTCTCTCTCTCTCTCTCTCTCTCTATATATATATATATATATATATATATATTGCCACTTTCTGTGCACCCATGGTTTATCCAAGCAAATATATAATCTCAAACCCCAGAATGCACTTCCATGCAAATATAGAAATCCACACCCCATAGTACAATGATAGGTTGATAGTCAAGTAGCTCTTCAGGCAATGAATGAATATGCATTGGGCCTATGAGAACCTCAATGCATACAAAATCGACAAGGAAGTGCGCCCAATCGGCTAATCTAATCCACAAGCCGGTCATTTCGAGTCCAAGATAACTCCTGATCCACATCAAAGAGTGCTTTGATATTCAAGTGCACCGTGCAACTAATGGGGTGTTTGGTTGCCTTGCTCTATCATAGCAAGGCTCATTGGAGCGCAACGCTGCCTGTTTGGATGCTCGTATGTGTCATGGAGCCTAGCCTAGCAGTTGCAATTTCTCGCGCTCAGCCAAACCGTGTGGAAACGGAAAATCTGGCCGTTTCCAGCTAGCTTGACTCGCATGGGCGCATATGCTTCGGTGGGTCCATTTTGGTCAGCCTGTATTTATTGTGTCCCATTCACTTTCATACAAGCAACCAAATAATCTCTGTCAACAATTTGGCTCATCTCATGTAGTCAACCAAATACCATCCTTATATTCACTCAGCTTGTCTCACAGCAGTCTGAATACCTCGTACGAGTCAAGTTAGAGGGAGCCAAACAACCAAACAAGCCATAACTGAATCTATCATGGACTGCCGATTTGCCCAAAGCCAACGGCTGGTAAGCCTAGCCACTGGCATGAGGTATCCCACCCATCTCAGGCCGATCAGGCGCCACCAAAGGCCAGAACCCCGTGCGCGCAAGCACCTGGTGTTGCTGGATGCCACGCCCATGCCATCGCTGCCACCGAGCATGGTTTCCATGGGTTTTTTCCGAGGGAACGTATTGCATGCTGCGTGCATTTAAGCTCAGCGTGAAAGTGCAATCACCGTGCAATAAAGCTAAAAAAGGTGCAAAAAAATCTTTAAAATATTTGGGGATGTACTTAAGGGTTTACTCCACCTATATATAAAATTTCAACTACAAATTCGTTCTATGTAAACAGTAATAAAAAAAATCTTGGCAAATTTGAATCTCCACGTTTGTCAAATTTTTCTCTTTTTAGCTACTTGGAAATTGAAATTTCATACGTGGATAGAGTACTTTTTTAAAAGATTTTTAACAACATTTTAAAGTTTGATAGCATGTCAAGCTTGATTGCACGCAACATGTTCCTTTTTTATTATCGTGTTTCTTGGTAATCTACACATTGCTACAAAAACAGAGTCCATATAAAGTTCAGCACGCTTATCTATCTATGGACATGTTGGTGACATGTTATTTTGTTTTTAATCTTCGATGTAATAGTTCACACATTCATCATCGTATATTTCTGTATTTGTTAGTAGTTCATTGAATTATTAGAGCTCTTTTATGTTACGCATTGATAATATAATAAGATGGCAATATATTTTAAATCTGACAGTTTATTTTTCTTAGGGTATTTTAGTCCTTTTATCGTTACTTTACAACTTCCCTATTTTTATCCATCCCGTCCATGTCCATCACCACCGTAATTCCCGCTTCATTCCTTTTGGTTCACGCCAGACTGGGCGCCCAGCGCCGTGGCCGCTTCATCGAATTCGGCCCTGCCGCCATAGCAGAGAAGCACCACGACAGTTCATCCTTTTTTAGAAATATTATACACAGTTTTGTGGGAAAGAAATTGGAATTACATAAGCACATGCACTATCTCGTTCATGCCCAAGAATTTTTCTTGCTCGCCCCTGATCTCCGCGCGCCGGCGCTGTACGTGAAATCGAGCGTGACTTCTTGTGATGAACATAGGGTTCTAGTTAGGCTGAATACGAATTTGAGTTTCAGGGGGAATAAAAAATATGCATAGTATCAGAACTAGCAACCAGTGATAAGGGCAAATTAAATCTGACATAGATTAAAAAAATAACTCATATGAGTCATATGGCATGACATCTATGACAATTTTATCCCTCACAGAATTATACTACATTTGTAGTATATTATACTATGCTGGTAGTATAAAAAGGTGATTTGAACCCTTAGATCTAAAGAAATGGATGGTCTATATTTATTTTAGTGTACCGTAAAGGGCTCAATTATTTTAGTGAACCATTAGATCAGCAGACTTGTGAAAACAAAACCAATCAGAGAGATTATTTCACAACAATCAGACGAGCTTGCGCGATACCGATATTTATAATGAAGATGGATGATACCATAACAGGAACAAGACCAACATTTCAATCGTCAAGAAGAGTTTAATTATGCAGAACTCCTTAGTCGTTGCCCATCACAAGCATCAATGAATGGCGCGCACACACTACACAGCAGCTAGGAAACACTAAACACAGACAAAGCCTGCCCTCGAAGCAAAAGGGATGCTTCATACAAGGCAAGCAAGACACAGGGAGCAGCCTTCATATGACGTAGATATGAAGACGAAGGATTTTTGGTGGGTTAAAATCGCCTCAGTATTGCTCCTTGTTCGCGCCGTCGAAGTAGGGATGCTCCAAGGCCTTCTTCGCTGAAATCCGCTTCGCCGGCTCGTATTGCAGCATTTTCTGCAACAATCATAAACAGTTCAAAGTTTGAAGGCAATCCAAGCCTCACAGCAGCAGTTCTTCTTTTGTGTTAATTTCAAAGTTCTCTCTTACACTAGAATGTTACATGTCTTAACATTTTAGCGATCACCACGGGGAAGCATAAGAGAGCGTAAAGAGAAGATGTTTGTGGCTATTGCATATTTGATCGCAAACCTCAAGAAGATCAAGACCATCGGCATCGAGGACAGGAACAGCGGAGGATAGCTTTGAGGGGTTCCACTGGGGGTACTCGTGCCAGTTGGGCAGCTTGCCTACTCCTGGCCAGACATCCTCATTTGGGGTGCCCAGCAACCTGCCATCCAACAAGCCAGATGATCATCATCAGTATCTTATACCCCCGGAGAAATCAGAGAGGAAACAAAGAACAATTGACAAGGCACAATGGGGCAGTACTTGAAGATGTGCAGGAGCTGCTGCACCTCAGAATCCCCCATGAAGAGCGCTTGGGTAGTGATCAGCTCAGCTGAAATTTACAAGAAGATCAGCGTACGCATGCCAATTAAGATGTGAATTCTGAAGCAGTGTTCATTCATGATCGCTTAGAGATCGAGGTCACCATACCGAATATGCAGCCCACGGAGTAACGGACCACATGTCAACAGGGGTGGAGTAGTGCGTGGCGCCGAGAAGAACCTCGGGAGCCCTGTACCACAGCGTCAGGATCTGCAGAACAACTCAGACTTCGTCACGAACAGATCCAAGAAGCAGTAACCATACGGAGCAGAAGCTACCCTCACGCATGTGAGCGCTAGTAGGACCTAGGAACCGGACCTCGTGAGTGTACCTCTTGAGAGGGATAGTGAACGCGCGGCTGAGCCCGAGGTCGGCGATCTTGAGCGCCATGGTCTTGCGATCCATTAGCAGGTTGTGCGGCTTGAGGTCACGGTGCAACACGCCGCGGCCGTGGCAGAAGGCCACGCCCTTGCAGAGCTGGTACATCAGGATCTGCACGCGCCACCATCGATCGAATCAGATATGTTTGACGCATTGAAACAAAAACCTCGCGTGAACGCTGGATGGATGGATGGATACCTTGACGGTGTGATCGGAGATCTTCTCGTGGTTCTGGCGGTGGCCGCGGATGAACTTCTTGAGGTCGGCGTCCATGTATTCGAAGACGAGGTAGAGGATGGTCTGGCCCTCCTTGTTCTGGCCCTGCTTGAGGTCGAGCAGCCGCACGACGTGCGGGTCCTGCGACAGCATCCGCAGCAGAGACACCTCCCGCAGCGCCGTCGGCGGCACGCCCTCGTCGTCCTCTGGGAGCCGCGTCTTCTTCAGCGCCACGATCCGCCCCGTCGCCTTCTCCCGCGCCTTGTACACCTTCCCGTACGTCCCCTCCCCAACCTTCTCCAGCTTCTCGTACAGGTCCATCGCCCGCAGCCCGCCCCCCGTTGTCGTCATCAGCGGCGCCGCCGTCTGCTGCTGGTGTTGAAGCGCGGCCATCTGTAACGATCTCCAGGATTGAGGAGTAACACAGCACAGATTCAAGCAGATTTAGGGAGAAGGAAGGAGAAGAGAGAAGACAGAGACGAGCAGGGATGAGGAACTGGAAAACTAATTGTTCTCTGTATTCATCGATACCCTCAGGAGCTACAGCTCACCCGTATAAGACCATTCGGTACAGCAGGCTCAAAAGGCCCAAAACAACTAACCCACTCGATACAGCCCATTAGTACATAGGTGGTAACACTCCTCCCTTAGCTTTCAACTTGTCGCTCAGTGAAGATCGCGAATCTTCCAGCACAACGACAATAGATTCTCCATTATGCACCATTCTGCTGGCAATGCTGCCATTGAACTCGAGCAAAAGGCACTCCACGGTGACCCACTGGTGCAACTGAAAATGGGAAAGCGCGACGAGGAAGCAATGGTATGTCAAGAATAATAAAGTCAGAGTGAATCGGGGTTAACCATAGTCTGTTGTGTGATGGCCTTTTTCAACCGAGAAACATGAAACTTTGGATGAATAGAGGTTCCTTCGGTAATTGCGGTCTATAAACAAAGACCAATACACTGCAATATCTTGTATGGTCCAAAGAACCGAAAGCTCAGCTTATGACATGGGCGTCGAGCAAGTGAAGTTTGAACATGAGGTTGCAATTTCAAATAAACCCAATCGCCAACCTAAAAAGAACGTTCGCCGCGCTTTTTATTAGCTTGAGCAGTCATTCTTTGTTGAGCACGAGCTAAGTGTTGCTGGATAAGTTCTTGCATTTTGGAACGTTCTTGCAACCACTCTCCCAAATCTGATGTAGATACAGAGACAGGGTTAGAGATACCGAATTGTCTTGGAGAATGCCCATATAAGACCTCAAAGGGGGATCTTCCCAATGCCGAATGAAAAGATGTGTTATACCAAAACTTCGACTGTGGTAGCCATTGCGACCATTTAGTTGGACAGCTTGTATCATGCACGAGGTAAGTCTCAAGACACCGATTCAACCTCTCTCGTCGTAAAATGCTGTTTGAGGGTGATAAGAAGAGCTCATATTCAGTCTTGTGTCGACAACTTGAATAATTCTCGCCACAAGGTGGTAAACACTCTATCACGATGCGAAATGATTACCGCAGTAGACCATGCAGTTTGTAAATGTTATTCAAACACCGGCAATTGAATAGGGTGTATGGGTGTGAAAGCGGATGAAGTGCCCATACTTAGAAAACTTGTCTACTACTACGTAATTGTGTCAAATCTAGTGGATTTGGGCAGCCCTCAATAAAATCCAGGTGACAAGATGCCACGCTTCTTTTGGGCGGTAATGGCTGCAATAGCCCCGGTATTTGACATGTTCAGGTTTCACTGTTGGCATATCGACAAGCTTTAACATAGTCAATGACATCTGTTTTAAGGCCGTGCCATGCAAACAAAGATTTAACCTTGTTGTAGGTTCTTTGTGATGCCACTGTGACCTCCAATTCCACTATCGCTTGATCTTGATAGCACCGCTTTCTGAGCTTCGGTATGAGTGCCCAACCATACTCTTCCTTTGAAGCGAATTACACCTAACTGTAATGAAAACCTGCAGAATTTGATCCGATTAATAGCCAACTCGGTGAGCAACTCCTTGGTTTGCTCATCATGTTGATACCCTTCCGTAATGATCTCAAGCCATCGAGGAGTACAAGTTGATCTTGTCAATGATTGTAACTCCTCATGAGAGCTGTCGAGATAATGCATCAGCGACTGCTTTTCCATGCCTTTTTATATACTAGTTTGTATTGCATCCCCAAAAGTTTGACAAAAGCCTTTTTCTGCATACTCGTATTAATTCGCCGATCATCCAAGTGAAGCGAGACTCTTATGGTCTCATCCTAATAACAAAGGGATTGTTTGTAGATAAGACTTCCATTTATCTACAGACCATGAGAATCGCCAAACACTCCTTCTCGTATGTCGAAAAGTTGTTGTGCTTTTGAGCCCAAAGTCTGCTTAAGTAAGCAATGGGGTGTTCTTTTGCATGAGCACCGCCCAATGCCTTTCTCACAGCATCGGTCTCGAGAATGAATTCTTGAGTGAAATCCGGCAATGCTAGTCTTGGAGCGAGAGTTAAAGCTTCTTTAATTGCGTGAAACGCTGTTGATGATTATCGTCCACACAAAAGGTGTATTTTTCTTGAGAAGGTCGGTTAATGGTCTGCTTAAGATGCCATAATTCTTGATGAATTTCTGTAATAACCTGATAAGCCCAAGAATCCTCGTAATAGCTTAAGCTGAAGTTGGTCTTGGCCATTTGGCCACTGCTTGAACTTTCTTAGGATCGATGGAGACTCCATCGATACCAATAATATGTCCAAGGTACTCCAAGTGTTGCTGAGCAAACAAGCACTTTGAAGTTTTAATGAAAAACTGATTATCTCTCAAGATCTGTAGAACTTGCTCCAAGTGTTGAACATGTGCTTGAAGGGTAGGACTATACACAAGGATATCATCCATAAACACCAAAACACATTGTCTGAGAAGGTGAGCAAAAATATTGTTCATGATGGATTGGAATGTTGTTGGGGCATTTGTGAGGCCGAAAGGCATAACCCTGAATTCCCAATGGCCGTGGTGCGTTCGGAATGCTGTTTTGTGCTCATCAGCTTCCACCAATCGTATTTGATGGTATCCCGACCTTAAATCCAACTTTGTGAACCATTTAGCTCCTTGCAATTCATCTAACAGTTCATCAACTATTGGTAAAGGATATTTGTTTTTGACCGTAGTAGCATTTAGATGCCGATAATCAACACAAAAGCGCCATGAACCATCCTTCTTCTTGACTAGTAATACGAGACGCATAAGGGCTCAGTACTCGGTTGGATTGCTCTGAAGATAGCATCTCGGTCACTGTTTTCTATCTCATCCTTTTGTTTGGATTGTATCTGTAGGGTCGATGTTTCTTGGTTTTGCTCCATGTAATATTGGTATGGAATGGTCCATGGATCTCTTTGGGGGTAAGTCTAAGGATTCCTGAAATCTGTCAAGGACCTCTTGTATAGAGTTTGGAATAGAGTCCTTGGTCTCCTCTTCTTGTATATGATATAACTGTACCATATCAGACACCCCTCCAACTTTTAACAATCCTTTTAATTTATGACTTGAAATCATGGAGCACTGCAAGGTATTTGAGGCAATGCCTTTTAATGTAATTGGACAGCCATTGTGCTCGAATTGCAGAATTTTTGTTTGCCAATTAACCAACATAGGACTGCACTGCTCTAACCATTCCATACCCAAAATGATGTCATAACATCCTAAGGGTAGCACTCTGAAGTTAGTTACAAATGTGTGCCCCTGAACCAAATATGGCAGTTGAGACACCTGCTTGTCACAAGTTAATCGGCCTCCATCAGCAATTGTCACTTGAACTGGCTTGACTTCTTCTAATTCACATTGTAACACGTTAGCCAAAGCCTCACTCATAAAATTGCCCGAGCTCCTCGAGTCAACCAAAATTGAGATGGTACGATTTGCTATAAGCCCATGCAAATTTTATAGTGCCCTTCCCTTGAGTACCTTCTGCGCAAAATGGGACATCTTGAGCACCATGTCATCTTCTAAAGCCCGATGTTCCTCTTCGAAGATTTCGGACATCGATCTTGAGGTTGTATTGTCGACAACAATTCCTCTACTACATGAACGGAATCACCTTTGGACAACGATGCCCTGTTCCCCATTTTGCTCCACATTTGAAACATAACCCCAAAGCTTTACGTTGATTCCGTAAGCTTTCATATTTCTCAGGTAATTTGGCCTTGTCATCTATCTTTGTATCTGTTGGGGCTGCTCCTAGAATGCCTTTGCTCCCTGCTAACGCTGGTTTAACCGAAAATTTACTGAATTCTCTGTGCTCCGCACGAGTAGGAGTTCTCTTCCCTACCATATTCCACTCTTCCTCTTGTAACAAGGCTAGGGACAAAGCAAAGCATCCTTGTTTTTGGTTTGTGCAAGATAATGGCTGCCTGAGCTCACTTTTAAGACCTTCCACAAATTTGTTCACTAGGAACACATCATCGTAACTGTTATTGTGAGCCAAAACCTTGTGAGCTGCACTCTGAAAATGATCATAGTATTCCTGTACTCCATTAATCTGTCTCATGTTCAGAAGAGTCTTAACATAATTGTGGTATAAATCCTTCCCAAATTTGGTCTCCACTGCCACACAGAGTTCAAACCAGTTATCTACATGGTGTTGTGTTTCCACCGTTTGCAGCCATAGCGCAGCATTCCCATAGAAATGCAAAGTTGCAAACTGGGCCCAAAACTGAACGGGAACATGAAACATCTTAAAATACTTTTCACACTTATCCTTCCAAATACGAGGGTGCTCACCATCAAAGCGAGGAAACTCTGCTTTCGGTAATCTAAAATCCTTACTATAACCCCTCTCGTCAGAAAGTCGTTGCGAATTCCTCTCAGAACATCCTAACATCTGATTTTGCCCAAAACCAGCCCGTACTCCTGTATACCTTGATCAGTAAAGGAATGTTCAGGTGAGCCCTTAGCTATACCTTGGCCTTCCAGCTGTTGATGTGGGTTCTGAGAAGAATTTCCTTGCGGTGTCGCCTCCAGAAATGACACCCGTGATCCCAATTAGATCATCGAAGCGCGAACCTCCTTCAAGGCCTGATCAACCGAGGGTCGCCATTCTTCTGCGTTCTTCAGTCTCGTATCGATCCCGGACATCATCGACAAAATTGCCTTCACATCGGAACTCAGAGACTTCAGATCTGCATTCAACGCGGATTGCCTAGTCTCCATATCCCAACAGAACTCCCCACCCAATTCAAGGTACAATCACCCCAAATCCATGGGACCTCGAGTATAGGGATTTTACGGCCGCCGAATTGCCGCAGACCAACCCGCCTCTCGGATCTCTTTACCGATCAAATCGAGGAATGCGTGACCACACCTGAACCGATTGGGGCTCGATACCAAGTTGTAACGATCTCGAGATTGAGGAGTAACACAAAGCCTGATTCAAGCAGATTTAGGGAGGAGAAGGAAGGAGAAGAGAGAAGACAGAGACGAAGCAGGATGAGGCTCGAAAACGATTGTTCTCTCAGATTCATCGATACCCTCAGAGCTCTGACTCACCAGATAAGACCATTGATGCAATGAGGCTCAAAAGGCCCAAAACAACTAACCCACTCGACTGACCCATTAGTACATAGGTGGTAACACCATCTCACGATCCGGATCGCGGAGATTTGGAATGGAGGAGTGCTGGGCTAGGGTTTGGGATTGGGGATTTTGGGAAGCTTTTGTACTGAGAGAGCCGTTTGAGGAGGAGAGGAGGGCGCCTAACGGTTCCTTTTCGAGATTTCAAATTTGAATCCTGACGCTTTTCGATTCGGTGGCGGTGGGTTGCGCAAGATGCAAGACGTATGGGCCGTGCTAGGCCCGCAGCAAAAGCTGATGATAGGCCATTCTAGGCCCGTGGTGAAGATGACAACGGGCCGCCAGAATGGCCAGAGTCCGGCCCAGGTACAGTCCAATCTGCAGCGAAGTAAACAGGTTTTACGTCTACCAAACTGAGAAGCGTAATGCTTGTTCCACTTGTTAAAACTGCAGGAACATTTTTCTTTTCTTTTTTTTTTTGAGATTTCTGCAGGAACGTTTCACTCGTTACAGTTTCAGGTTAGCTCACGATGGCCTCAGCAAATTGTAAAGTGTTCTTCGTTTTTTATCCGCTCTCCCTTCTTCTCCGCGTGCTGTCGAACGCCGTGAAGTTCTTGTTCATGTGAACTTGAATGACAGGACAGACTGCAAACAGTGGAGGAGCAGAGCAGATCGGCCAATCCTTCAGTGAATGCTCCAGCAACAACCAAAAGAAGCAAGAGCTAGAAGAAGACGAGGGTTTAATTAATATACTTCAATCCAAGATCGATCTCACCTTCTCTATCTGAGGCTTGTACCTGCCTGACTCCTCGTCGTCGTCGATGTACTGCATGCGACACGGCAATGGAAGCAAAGATGAGCCCTACGTATGTGTGATCCAGTGCATTGATTGATCAGACGATCGAGGAGGCTTCTCACGTACCTGCCCGGTCACCGTGTACAGCCGGTTGTACCAGCCATTGAACGCCATGCCGATGGCGGAGACGATGTGCCGCCGCCGCTCGCCAGGGTTCTGCAGCGTGTACTCGGAGAGGACCAGCGCTCACCGTTCCAGCAAAACGGCGACGGGGCACTCGGATTTGGGGAAAAATGGAGGAGGTGGCGCGCTGGAGCTCCGGCAGGGCTTAAATAGCCTCGGCGAGATGCGGGGCAACACGGGCATGCCAGAGGGATGCTTGACGCGCACGGTGACGCAGCGACAGAGCAGGCGGCGAGACAAGGTGCTCGAGTGCGCCGCGGCGGAGCAGGGGCGTGGTCGGTGCGACCAGACCATCATGGCCGACGCGGCGACGCGACGCACAGCCTCTGGGCGAGCGAGGGCTAGGGCGGAGGCGGGCAGGGACAATCAAGCACAGGTGGCACGACGCGGTGGGATTCGTCCGGCGGCGGCGCATCAAGTGCGGCGACGAGATAGGGCGGCGCGGCACAGTGAATGCGGTGGGTGAGCGGCCGCGGCGGAGTGAGGAGGGAGCAGAGGGAGAGGGGCACGGGGTAGCTCGCTCCTGCCCAGGTGCACACACGGGAGAGAGAGAGAGAGAAACAGAGAGGGAGAGAGTTGCTCCGGGAGAGACAGAGAAAAGGAGGAGGAAAATGAAAAAGAAAAAGAGGAGGAAAAGAAAAAGAAAAAGAAAAAAGAGAATTTGGAAAATTTCCAAAATTTGGAAATTTGATCCCTCTGAAATAGTTGAGCAAAATTTGAAATTTAGTTTGGTAAGATTTTGAAACCAAAATTAAAAATAGGGAACAAAACATATTGAAAATATATTTTCTTGGTTTTTAAATTCTTATTCTTGAGAATAAATTTAAATCCCCTTAGAAAGTTAATTTCAATTCTTATGTTTAATAAGAATTTCAAAAAATGATTCCAAAGTAATCCCCCAAATTTTGTCACATAAAATATTGAACTTCACTTTAGTATATATATAATTTTCTTTGCCACATGAAATAATGAGTGCATGCATGACAATTTAAATTCTAAATTATGATTTTGTTTTAATCAAATCCATCTTAAAGTGCCAAATTAGTTTGATAAAATTTAGGATGTTACAGTTACTGTGGATAACATGGGCCCTGGGTATCCACACGGAGACAATCAGGCAGACCACCCAATGGAGCTGGGCCACGCCGACCATCTAGAAGACGGGCCTGCCCCGCATGAATACCTAACTTGTACCTGTCGACGATTTGCGTCGGCAATATATTTTATGGGGTAATGCGAGAGATCACAACTACGATGGTAGCACAGGGAGCCGAATTTATACAGGTTCGGGCCCTCATGGCGAGGTAATACCCTACTCCTGTGTTCGTGGATTGTATTGTGGTGGATTCTGATGATGATTACAAGATGTGGGATTGGATGGATGAACTAGGGGCCCCGGACCCCCTATATATAGTGCAGGGGGTCGGGTTACAGATAGAAACCCTAATCCGTGTTTAGAAGATACAGATATAACCGATCTGGCTACGCCTATATCCATGTATTCGAGTAGGAAACGAATTCGTTTCCTTGTAGATTATCTCCAGTCGCACCGGCCTCCAAGCCTGCTTTCTGGAAGGCCCAATTGACTTGGCCCAAGAAGGTGGTACGTCTAGTAGTATGTCTTCGGCTACCCAGGGCCCATACTTTCCATAGTAGCCCCCGAGTGTTTCGGGACTGGGTTGTCTTGATTCGGGGTTCGGCTCGCAGTCCTTCGGATGTTACCCGAGTGACGTCACTCTTCGCCTGGCTGATAAAGTGCACTCGTCACGAGTAACCTCATCGATCAAACAACACAGTTGCAAAGAACTCGAGAAAAATTCTCAAGTCATTAGAGATGCTTGGTACCCAGCCCGACGGATCGGTATGCTGGCTGATGGCCCCACGAAGAGGCATACCAGAGAAAAAGTGGATGTTACCGAGTAAGCAGTGCCACCCAGCATTATCCTCCTGTTACAACTTATGGCATTCAAGCCTGGCTTGCAGAGTTCGACATTCGGTCCAACATGGGACATGCCACAACCTGTGTAGAGTGTTTAGGCGCCTTGATCCGACTAATGCGGATTCAAGCTAGTGATCCCCAGAGGAATACGCCCGCCTCCAAGTTAAGGTCCTCCTAGAGGTGTTTGTCTTGGCGACAAACGATCCGGAGATGTGCCACTGAGACCCAACTGAAGAGGTAACTCTTTGACGCCTAATCCGATTATAAAATCAGACCAGCCATTGACCCCAAGAGGTTCACCAAGAGCTGGATTAATTTTGCCCAAGTGGTGCTTGTCTTGATAACAAACGATCCGGAGATGTGCCACCGGGATAATTTTGAAGAACCTCCGATGTGCGGCTTGGCTAAAAAGACAAACCGACTACCGTCCCCAAGGGGCACATCAAAAGCTGGGTCGCGACTTTGGGAAACGCCCAATCCTCGAATTGAAGACTGGCAATGAGCCCAACAGGGGGCACGCTATTTTCCCGACTAAGACGACCCGAGTGACACCTGTACCCGAGTAAATCGTGTACAGCTCACGGCCCTTATAGAGCATGTCCTCGGGGACTTGAATCAGTGCCCAAGTCTTGAAGCGACAATTTTAGGGCTTCATTTCCTTCCCGCCTTGCACGGAAATGAAACGTTGCCCGCGTCCTTTTAAGTGAAGCCTTCCAGGGAGTTTGAACCGGTACGCTTACACTATGCGCCCAAACCATTCACCTCCCCGAAATCCCCCGCTAGGGTTTTCGTGCTTTCGCCGCCTCCAAGCAATCCTAGCGCCGCCGCCGTCGCCAATCTCCAAATCCACCACATTCTAATGGCGGGGGACTGGGCAACCTCAAACACCACCGATGAGCGGCTGCAAGCCCTTGTTGACGCCGGCGTTCTCCCAACGCTAGTGAATCCACCCCCACTCCTCATCAAGAGAAAATTGTTGTCTTCGAATCCTTCTCCCGCGGGTTCGGACTCTCCGCATCCTCCTTTCTTCGCGGTTTGCTCCACCATTATGGGATTGAGCTTTTTCATTTGAATCCCAATTCCATTCTTCAACTTTCGATTTTTGTTCATCTTTGTGAGGCTTTTCTGGGGATCGCTCCCCATTTCGCCCTTTTCCGCCATCTCTTCTTCCTGAAGGACTACCCCACCGACAATACCCCTAAGGCTGTTGGTGGGGCTGGATTCCAACTCCGGAGCGGCCTCAAGAAGGAGTATTTCGCCTTGCCGCTTCAGACTTCTTTGAAGGGGTGGCATCAGGATTGGTTCTACTGTTCCAATCCTCCCCCAGTCTTCCTTGTTTTGATGGGAGAAAGCCCCGAGCTTCCTCCTTTTGGAACTCTCCCCCTCTTTCCTCTGAAATGGATCAGGTGACCGAGTTACTCGGCCTGATCCAACATCTCAAAGAAGAGGGGCTCACAGGCGTCGCTATAGCTGTTTCCTTCACGAAGCGCTGGGTGCAGCCACTCAAGGAGAGGATCAGGCTCGGGTTCGAGTACACCGGGCCATCCAACTCTACTAGAGAAACGGATGTCCTGATCTCCAACTCGGACGCCATTGATCGACTCTCCGAGTTCTTCGCTCCCGAAACTATATTTTCAAATCCAGGGAGTCCCAGGAGCTTCTCCCTTAACTATCCACCTCCTGAGGTAAGGTTCGAGTATACTTTTTTGCTTGTGTTGAACACCGGGCAATCCTGTTGCTAAAGCTTATTTGGGGATGCCGTGCTCCTATGCAGAGCCGCCGGTCTTTCGTGTCCGCGGCCCCAACCCCTGATGCTCCTGCCAACAAGGGCGAGAAGCGCCCAGGGAGAGAACCTGAAGACACCCCGGCTGCCAAGAAAGGCAAGGGCCCGGCTCCCTTAGTGGAGGAAAAAGTCCCGCCGTCGGGAGGACGTGGCTCGCGAAGCTCGGGGCCAAAGAGGGAGCGAGCCAACCAACTCCGGCTTTCGGGTGTAGCTAGGGTACTCTCCCCCCAAGGACGGGCGGTAGTACGACGCCAAAGGGGGAAAAGAATTCAACCCCTCAGGCTAGGCCGAGAGGCCCACCCGACGCCTCTTCGAGCGGGGCTTCCTCTCGAAAGGGGGCCGGCATCAAGATTAAGATCACCAACCGGTAAGCACAACTCCGCCACCTCCTGACAATCTTCCTTTGCATTTTCTCTGACCGAAATATTCCCTATTTCAGGAAATCATCGGTAGAGGTTCCGTCAAGTCGCCCGACCGAGCCGGTATCAGAGCCTGACAAGCCAAGTCAGGGAGCTCCTCCTCCATCAGCCGATGCGGTGCCCCCACCAGCAAAGCCGGCGGAAGCCACGTCAAGAACCAGGGGAGGTGCTACCGCCGCGGCCTCTGACCCGGGTCCGTCCGCAGAGGGCAGCGTAGGGGCTGAGCCAATGGTAGAGGAGATCCTCCGCCAGCCCCCACCGCCCCGAGAGAAGACTAAGCCGAAGCTCTCGGCGGGCTGGAGGGACGAGGCCGGGGACTGAGCCCTTGTTGACGACGAGGCCGAGGAAGAGATGAGGAAGGTCTTCTTCGAGTATGCCGCCGAGTGCGGCCGAATGGCTCAGGTGAGCTTTTTGATTTGTAGAGTAAATCTTCTTTTGCTTGAGTTAGGATGGTGACCATCCTGCGTCTTCGCAGGAACTTGGTGGTTACTCCGAGAGGAAAATCAAGTTCCTCAATTACTTCCTCCCCCAAATACAACGGATTAAATCCGTGGAAGGGGAGGTCATCGAGGTCCGGACCGAGGCAGCCAAGGAGCGCCGAGAGCTGTAGGCCTAGATTAAGGAACTGCAGGACGAAAAGTTCGATCTTGCGGGTTCCCTCCGGTGTAAGTACCCTGACCTGAGTCAGATTGTCTTGCGTGCGACGGGATGACGTTATGCACCGCACCATGTGCAGCACGCGATGCCACGATCGCCAGGCTTCAGGTGGAGAGGCTGGTCTTGGAGAAGTCGGAGGCAAAAGCCATCGCCGAGTTGGAGGGTAAGCCCCCGAACCCGACCGACTCTGGACCCCTAGTGTTTCCACGGTTATGTAATCATGCATTCCCTGTTCTTTGACAGAGCATAGGAGGAAGACGCTAGCGCAGTATGACGTTCTTCAGGAGAACTCCAAGATTGCGCAAGCGCGATATGATGAGCTCTTGGTGGCGGTGGAACCCACTCGACGCAAACTCTATGCTGGTGAAGTCGAGCCGAGCTCTCGGGTCGAGCTGATCCAGAGGTGGACCGAAGCCCCCAAGCAACTAAAGGCGCGGCTCAAGGAAATCAGCCTGACGAGTTCCAGTCAAGTACTGGGAATCGTCAAGTCGCACTATCCTCGAATCGATCTTGACGCTGCCAAGGATGGCTTCGCCTGCTCGGAAGAGGAGGCGATGGCGCTGCTTGAGGAAGTGAAGTCGACCGCCGAATGCCTTTTAGACAACTTAGAGTTGGATTTCCTATAAAAATATAGGAACTCATAAATTATCCATGTATATGACTTTCCATTTTTGACATGGACTATGCTAACTATCTTTTCTCTGCTTAAGTCATGGCTCTGGCCCGAATAAACGACGTTCCTTTGTTACTTGGAACAACTTATGCTAGGCTTCGTCATAGACTTAAAAGAGAAAATTGATTAGGTATTGGTTAGGCGTAGACTGCACCTAATTAGGTGTAGCTCCCGACTTACTAGTTTCAAGGTAGTAAGTCGAGTTAGATAAAAGATTAGGTGCGCGATTGCGCACCTAATTAGGTGTAGCCCCGACTTACTACTTAATTGACATACAAATAAGTAGCAAGTCAGAAACTGAATTGCGTAAGCGTTGAGACAATGTGAGCGAAAACTTATCTTTATTTAATTGTAAAAACGGATTACAATAGCCATCAGGTATAGCACCGACGCGATTGCTTGATGTTCCTTTATTTCGGCGAGCCCCCGGGCATACCGCCGAGTGACGAGAAGACGTCCTGATCTACTTGGGGAAGAACGTCGGGCGCCTCTTTACTCATCATCTTCGCCAGGCTTGACACCTGACTTGGTTGGCTTCTTGTTTGGTAGATCGCCCTCGTCGCGAAGGGTGGTGGCCGCCTGTCGGATCTTGTCCAACTCAGCTGCCACCTCTATGGACTGAGCGAAGTCGCAGTTTTTCCTATTGAGGAGACGGAAAAACTTGACGTCTCCACGGACCGTGATTACGCCCCGCGGACCTGGCATCTTCATAACCAGGTAGGTGTAGTGTGGGACGGCCATAAATTTGGCCAAGCCCGGCCTTCCCAAGATCGCATGATATGCGGTCTCGAAATCGGCCACCTCAAAACTGAGATTTTCCGTCCGGTAATTATCCCGAGTTCCAAAGGTGACAGGAAGGGTGATTTTCCCAATTGGCACCGATGAGGTTCTCGGAATTATACCATGAAACGGCGCTTCTGTCTGCTGGAGCGCCGTCCTTGGGATCTGCATCTCGCCCAGAGTTTTGGCAAAAAGGATATCCAATCCACTCCCGCCATCAACCAGGACCCTGCGCAATCGGACGCCCCGCACCACAGGATCCAGGATGAGTGGATATCTTCCTGGGCAAGGGACGTGATCTGGGTGATCTGAGCGATCATATATGATCGGAATTTCAGACCACCGGAGATACCCAGGGGTCACCGGGATAGCCGCATTGATTTTCCGATCGGTAAGCTTTTGCTTACGCTTGGACTAATATGCATCCGATCCCCCGAATATATAGTTGAGCTCTCGCTCGGTTTCTTGGTAGGCATCGCCCTCGGGAGGGTCGCGCTTGTCATCTTGCTTGGCATCTCTCGGAGTGTCGCTGTTGTCCTGAGGAGGGTCACGCTTGTCGTCTTGCATTGCGTCTCTCGGAGCGTCGCTGTTGTGCTCCTCAACGAATTTCTTCAAGATGTTGCAATTTTTGGCCGCATGCTTTCCGTTTGGATAGAAAGGACACGGCGCCTCTATGACTTTGTTGTAGTCGGTGGGCCGAGGCGGCCTCTGCCGACCCTGATCCGCGACGGCTACCATTTCTTCACCCTTGCGCTTCTTGTCCTTCTTGGAGGACGACTCGGGTTTGTCCTTCTTGCCTTCGTGTTTGTTTGCGTGATCCTCTTGACGCTCAGCGTGAGCATTCGAGGCGGTGGCATATCGATCCGCCAGGGTGAACATCTCCTTGACGGTAGTCGGGGGCTTCCGAGACATCTTCTTGATTAGATCGGGGTCGCGGACTCCCTTCTGGAAGGCTGCAACGACGACCGCCTCTGAGATCTCCCGGATCGTGTTCTTCATCTTGGTGAAACGCCAAATGAAATCCCTTAATGACTCATCTTTCTTCTGATGAATTTGATAAAGGTCCCACTGGGTCCCGGGTTTCTCGTAAGTACCCTGGAAGTTGGCTACAAACTGGTCGCAAAGCTCACCCCAGGAATCAACTGAGTTCTTTGGAAGGCCCGCGAGCCAGTTCTGAGCCGGAGGGGTTAACATGACGGGCAAATAGTTCGCCATCACGTCGTACCCTCCACCCGCAGTCCTGATTGCCAAAGAGTAGATCTGCAACCAAGCCTCGGGGTCCCGCTCTCCATCAAATTTCACAATCCCCTTGGGGTTGAACCCCTCGGGCCAGTTTACCTGACGGAGTCGGGGTGTAAATGCCTTCATCCCGTCAATCAATCCTTCCCCGGGGGAGGAGATTGGCGGGGGAGATTCCGACGCGGTGGAGTACGGTGCCGGTCCTCATCTCGCTCCCTCCGCCGGGCTTCGATGTCAAGGCGAAGATCGCGACTTGTACCGGGCGGGCGTCTTGCTCCGCGATTGTCTTGGCCGATGCGCCGAGTGGTACTCGTGGCAGTCTAGCTTCTGGCCGAGTCGGCCTGTTGATCCCGAGTGCCTTGGACAGCTACTGCCGTCACCATGGCCTTGATTTGTTCCATGATCGGCGTTGCAGGGTTGCCTTCTCCAAGCAAAGGACCAACATTGTCCAAGAGGGTTTTACATGCGAGGATGTTCTGCTGTGGCGTACGGAAGACTGAGTGATCTCCCATACGGACTTGAAGCAGTTCCTCCTGGACTTCCCGTGCACTACCACGCAATTGGTCGCGCAAGTCTTCTCCGCCTCCATGGTTTTGTTCAGCCCCAGCCTCCCCCAAGGGGCGCCGAGCCGATTCGGAGGCTTGCCCGTCCAGCATGTAGACGTCGCGAAAGTCGGGGAATCCATTGACGCTCTCTTCCGACTCGGATTCCAAGAAGGAGAGGCTCAACCGATCCCGATTTGTTGGCTCGTCTATGGGAGTGATTATGACTCCCACTTTTCGCGCTGGATCTCTACCAAAAGAGGATCCGACTGAGGTTCAACAGAACGAATCCGCTGGAACCTTGCAGCCGAATTAACCAATCCGAATGGTATGTCCACTCGGAAAGTTGTCCTGGTTAGAGTTGTCCCTGAGTTCTAACTCCGAAAACGCGTCCCAGTGTGCGTGAGCCGTGTCCGCTCCTTAGCTCAGATTGGAAAAGCTGGCATGTTATCCGATGGAAAACAGCGGCCGAGTTTCCTAACCCGAACGGGGCGGACCACGATTGAGGATTGTGATTCGATCGATCTAAGAACGATCAAGCCAGAATCGATCGCCACTCGATTCTTCGTCGGCATAAGGAGCCGTAAAGAAAGAGTGGCGGATCCCGGCCAAACCGGAAGGAGCCCGCGGTAGGCGGTCGGAATCATCATCATCAGATCGGATCTCTTCCGGATCGGAATCCAGGGAAGAGATCCGGAAGTGGAGAGGCTCGGTCGGAGTCGCGTACCACCTCCCCCTGCAACCGATCGGGCAGATCGTTCTGCCCATATCATTCGGGACCCCCCAGAACTTTCGGACGGAGTACGTCACCTTCGAGGTGGTGGACTCCGAGCTTCCATACAATGCCATCCTAGGACGACCCGCGTTGTCCAAGTTCATGGCGGCCACCCACCACGGGTATCACTGCCTCAAGATGCCGGCCCCTCACGGGGTCATCACGATCAAGGGCAGCCACAAGGCCGCTATGGCCTGTGATGAGAGCGCCCTGGCCATGGTCGGACAGCTCCCAGAGCGTGGCCCAGCCAAGGCCGATCGGCCGCCAGTCCGCCCCAAGGTGGCCCTGCAGCCGCAGGAGCCCACCAAGGCAGTCCCCCTCTCCGAGGACAACCTCGCTAAGGTCGTCCACATAGGGGCCAACCTCGAGTCCAAATAGGAACTCGAGCTCGTCACCTTCCTCCGGGCTAACGCAGACGTGTTCGCGTGGGAACTGTCCGACATGCCTAGAGTCCCAAGGGAGGTAATCGAGCACAGGCTAGCCGTTCAGCCTGATAGAAAGCCTGTCAGACAGGCCTTATGACGCTTCCCCAAGTGGAAAGCCGACATTATCCAGGAGCAACTTGGCAAGCTCCTCCAAGCTGGCTTCATCCGAGAAGTCAAGCATTCCGACTGGCTCGCCAACCCAGTCATCGTCAGGAAGAAGGGCGGGAAGTGGCGAATGTGCGTCGACCATCGCGACCTCAACGCCGCCTGCCCCAAAGACAATTTTCCCCTGCCGCGCATAGACCAACTGGTCGACGCAACGGCGGACTCGGCGCTCATGAGCTTCCTGGACGCCTACTCAGGCTATCACCAGATCGCGCTGGCAAGGAAAGACGAAGAGAAGACAGCCTTCGTGACATCTTTTGGTACCTTCTGCTACACGACCATGTCATTCGGTCTATAGAACGCGGGAGCCACGTTCCAGCGGTTAATGCAGAAGACGGTCCGTGATCAGATAGGGCGCAATGTAGATGTTTACGTAGACAACGTTGTCGTAAAAAGCAAGGTCCCACGGACCATGTGACCGACCTTCAGGAAACGTTTGCTAATCTTAGGAAACATCAAGTCAAACTGAATCCTGAAAAATGTGTCTTTGGTGTCCGGTCTGGGATGTTGCTTGGCTACGTGATAGGGAAGGCGAGTATCGGGGCTAACCCCGAGAAAATCGAGGCCATCGAGAATATGAGGTCGCCAACCTGCACAAAGGAGGTGCAAGCCCTCACCGGGCGGATGGCGGCTCTCAGCAGATTCATATCTCGTCTCGGCGAAGCGCAAAGGCACCTTTCAGAAGATTCTACGCAAGCACGATGGTTTCGAATGGACAGAAGAGGCCGAGGCCGCTTTCAGCGAGCTAAAGCGTTACCTGTCCACGTCTCCCGTCCTAGCCACGCCAAAGCTCGGGGAAGCTCTACTCCTATACTTGGCGGTTGCCCCACAGGCTGTGAGTACTGTACTAGCAGCCAAACGTGAGGGCAAGCAACAACCTATCTACTACATAAGCGAGGTATTGCATGGACCTAAGGAGAGGTACCCTGAGGTTCAGAAACTTTTGTACACCTTGCTTATGGCCTCGCGAAAGTTGCGTTATTATTTCCAAGCCCATCCAATTACGGTCCCAACGAGTTTCCCACAAAGGGATATCATCCGAAACCCAGACGCGAACGGACGGGTCACAAAGTGGGCAGTCGAGCTTGGTGAATTTGATATCAAGTTCGTACCACGGACAGCGATCAAGTCCCAAGTCGTGGCTAACTTCTTGGCTGAATGGACCGGGCCGGTCGACCCTTCCGGAAGTTCGCCCGAGCTTGCAAGTCAAGAAGCGCATTGGACCATGTTCTTTGATGGGTCGCGCCAATTCGAGCGATCAGGTTGCGGGTTTGTTCTCATCCCCCCCCAAGGAGAACAAATTCAGCATATAATACAGCTTCATTTTCCCGCAAAGAACAATGCTGTGAAGTACGAAGGCCTCCTAACCGGCCTACGAGCATGCACTGCGCTCGGCATAAAACGGCTAACAGTGAAAGGGGATTCGCAGTTGGTCGTCTGCCAGGTGAACAAGGAGTTTCAAGATTATGATGACTCAATGGCGCGATACTTGGCGAAGTGAAATTTGGAGAAACATTTCACGAACTTGAAGTGTGTTATGTTCCCAGATGGCTAATAGCTTTGCCGATAAGCTCACGGCTTCGGCGCCACAAGAAATCGCCTTCGACGGGTGCTCGTGCAAAGACCTACTAAAGCCCTCTATTCCTCTCGGAGAAGAGGCCCCGAGAAGACGGTTGCCTCGACCCAAACGGCCGCATGCAGTTTAGTTCCTAGAGCAAATGTGATAGCCCAAATTGTTAAATTTCGTATAGCTATGCATATCCTTAGCATGTTCATTTGTTTTTATGTTGGTTTACAAAAATTTTGCATTCAACCACCATGCTCTATGGTGGGAACATTAGGCTTTTAACTTAAAAACCTTTGGCCAAGCCACTAGAGTGGTGAGACCGAGCCCAACGGGCATGTTCCTTAAATGCCCGAGCTAGCTGTAACTTGCCCGAGCAAGGTAGAGTTCACCCGAGCTCTATCAACCCATGAAGTGACTGTGCCGGACTTCACCAAGCTCTACCCGAGCTTGGTTGCTACCCATCCAAGCTGATTATCACTTGTCCGAGCTAGAAGATGCCCGGGGGAAGCTGCCCGAGCTTTAGACGGTCGAACCAAGTAACAGAAGATCTCCTCATCTTTGGGCTCTCTATTGTTAAGTAAGGCCTTCCTTGCTAGGAGCCGACGTTCCGGATGAGCCCGGACATGATCCAGAAGTTCTCCCCGACGACCAGCAGCAACCAGGCACTATATACTCTCCTTTGAATCATGTTGATCCCATGATTTACAAATGCATGATTTTAATTATGTTCTATGAGTTGCTTGCATGCTACTTTAAAGTATATGTTAATTGGTGGGTAGAAATTAGTTATCTTCTACTTAGTGGTCAGTACCATGATAGGGTTGACACCCCTTCCTTGGTTGCCTAAGTGGGTATATTATCTATGTTTGGTCTACGAAGGCTTAGCAATGCTTAGAGTCAACGAGGTAAAGCGATCGATGGAGTTATTCCGTTGGTCATACGACTTCAATTGTGAATGATTTGCTATGAGATACTGGTAATAATGGTGACGGATTACGTGTGAGCTCTGAGTTGGACTTGAACGGGTGGTAGGGGAATGATGGGAGGATGGATCCCGGACACGTAGCCCCGTTCAAGTAAATTAAGAACCGAACATGGTGCCAATCCCTTCAGGTTACTATACGTACGACCACACGTGTTTATGGGGACACTTGGCCAATTTTCTGTGCATGCTCACGCCGTTGGGTACCATCGGGGCTATTGTTTATTTGCTGGTGTTTTGTGTGGGGACAGTCGCAGATAGCGCTGCTTCCGTGGGGTCCATGGACGGCAGGACAGAGGGCCATGGGCAACGTCCACAGCAACGGTTAACTCCTTCGAACCACAACACGGCACATGGGGTAGTAGGGTGACAGTTAACGGGTGACCCAATGGACTGGCATGTGCATCTAAGAGGCTTCGGCATGGCTTGTTGTGTCGTGTGGGTGAAGTCGTACACCTCTGCAGAGTGTTAAAACTGTTCGAACAGCCGCGTCCAGGGTTAAGGACGAAAACTTGTGAGGCGAGACACTGATGTTAGCTCATGGTTCAGTTTTGGTATTGGTTTTGGGCATGGTGGGATAACCGTGTGTCTTTCCGAGCATAGGGTTGCTCGTGGTGTATGGTCGGATAGAGATCAAGGGCGGATAGAGCCCGAGCATATTTTGATGATGGTCGGATAGAGACCAAGGGCGATTAGAGCCCCATGGATTGATGTTGATGGAATTTATGATGAGAAATTATGATGGTTACTACAATTTATTACTTTTGAAATGTCTTTACTAAAATGCAATTTACAACGTTCTTATGTCTATGTCTTTGCAAATGCTCTTTATGCTGAAATTAGCCTTTAAGCCCTCCTTTGCCACATGCCACTCATGAATGAGGATATATATTACCTCCCTAGTGCGAGTACCTTATGTACCCAACCAAATTGCTGCATTTTCAGGTGAAGGTGAACCCGCGCTTGAGTACTACTACCAAGCCGGGCAAGATGACGCTAGTGGGCAAACGGAGTTTTAATTTCCAGTCAGTTGCCCATGGGATTAATGGGGGCATACCACGCTGGTCTTTTGTTTATTTATGATGTTCTTTCGCTGCTGTTTTGTTAAACAGACTTATGATTCCGCTGCAACAAACTCTGATTATGTTGAACTTATTGTTCGGGCAGCAGTCCATGTTGCCTGGTTGTATGTAAATTATGCCCGAAGATGTATGTGTTGTGCTATCGATCATTGTGTGGATATGTGCGTGATGGTAGCTGATCTTGGGAGCCATCACCGGACACATATCCGGGCACCCGGTTTGCATTCGTTTCAACAAGGTCGTCCATGTATACCGCTGTATGCTCGGCTTGCTTTTGAGCAGCTCATATGTTATTTTCCAACCACATGGACAGCGAATGGGCAATGACTTCTTTGAGCCGAATGTGAATTTAGAAGGGGGCGCCACAGGGGTTGGTATCAGAGCACATGTGACTGAAGGTTAGAACTTAGCATGGCCGCTAGCTAGCTAGAAGGTCTTGAGCCCAAATTATTTTAACTATAAAATATGTTTTGAAACATAAGCTTGCAGAATTTTCTCCTCATCTATCTTGTGCTCATTCTTACCTTCATATTCATTTGGTTTTGCAAACTGGAATTTGTCCTAACTCCTCTTCTCCTTCTAAAATGGTAGATGACTCGCGGACGACTTGTTTTGGCCACTCGTGCCGAGGGAGTCGATGGGTATCCTTCTCTTCTTCGAGATCTCCTTTGGAATGCCAATTACACTTATGCCCCAGAGTATGCTATCTACACCAACACTCAAGGACCAGGCATGAAAGACTACATTGCATTGGTCAACATCACCGCAAGGATCGCGGCGAGAAGCAGCCCATATCACTTTGAAGCAAGGGGAACTACAATTGCCATGGTTATTGAAGAAGTTGCCTGTTTTGCCATGTCCTTTCTTCGTAGTGAGCACCGGGAGTTGGCACGAGCGCCGTACACCTATTTTCCACAGTTGGACAACGACTCCCATAACAACTTCTTCATTGAACCAGCAATGGACAGGGATCCGACCATTCGTTCTTTGGCGGGCTTGGTTCGCATTATGGACCGAGCTCATCGCTGCCTTCTTCATGAGCTTTGGACTGCTCGTGCTTGCCTTGGAGCAGCACGTGAGCAACTTCACCACCTTGCTCGGATTGGACTTGTATCTCGGGATGCCTTAGGATCCTATGGCATATCTCCTCGAGAGCCTGTTCCACCTTGTTTTCAGCTTCCTCGTGTTGATGGAGTGGAACCACCAAGGGCTTTTGTTTGTAACCATGAGAGTCTTTCTACTCTCTTAGGTCCTCCTCAGCGTCTCACTGATCCTCGTGACCCTGAAGATACTGGTTCACCAAGATATCACCTACTCAGTGCGTTCCCTGACGGCTTTGATAGGGATCTAGGCTATGTTAGAGATGATCAGTGAAGTAGAACCTTGGTCGGAGAGTGTGTTCTCTCCATTATGAACTTATGTATTTGTATGACGAACTTGGATTTTCGTTCCAAGCAGCTACCACTAGCCTACGGGCTTCGTATTGGTGTAACCGTGATGGAAAACTAGCAATTTGTCTTAATGGATCTTGTTTGCCCTATGGGTCTTTGGCTCTCATCATGATCGATTTTATGAGCACTTTGCTCGCTGCATGCATGTAGGATCGGCGTTGGTTGCTTGTTGTTCCATTCTATTCCATCCTACCTTATCGGTTATCCATCATCCGAGTTCCTAACTTTCTATTCTGGTTTGGCAACAGGATGATATGAGCCAATACTAGATCTTGCTCGCAGCCTGGGGGTGCTTCTTTATCCCAGAACCCTCCACCTGCTGGCTCTCAAGTTAGGGATAGCGTCCATGCTAATCCCGAGCATCCTCAACATCAATCGGAGGAAAACTTACCGCCACCACCCCCAACCATGGCTCAAGTTCTTGCTCTTATTGAGCAAAATAGCCAAGATCAGACCCTCATTCTGCAGCAGATTGCTCGTAACACTGCTCCTGCTGCGGGCAATGCTCAAGGTGCTAGAGGAGCAGCGCATCGTGCAGCCGGAGGACTTGCTGAATTCTTCGCAGCCAACCGCCAACCTTCTCCCGTTCTGAGGATCCACTCGACGCGGATGACTGGCTTCGTACCATCGAGCGCAAGCTCACAGTTGCTCACTGCCCCGAAGACGAGAAAGTTCTCTTTGCATCTCACCAACTGGAAGGCGCGGCTTATGCGTGGTGGGGCGGTTTAAATCACCATGCAGACCCACGGACATGTTATCACTTGGGAAGAGTTACAGACGGGTTTCATGAGCCCATGTCCCCACTGGTATCAAGGCCATCAAGAGGCGTGAGTTCCCCGCATTAAGGCAAGGCCGCAAGTCGGTCATGGAGTACCTTCACGAGTTTAACTATTTGGCTCATTATGCCCCTGACGATGTTTCCAATGATGACAGTAAGCAAGATCGGTTCATGAACGGTCTCTCTGATGAGCTGCAGCTAGAGCTTGCTGCAAATGACTTTCGGGACTTCCAACACATGGTCAACAAGGCTATAATCATGGAGAAGTGGAACAAACTAGATGAATCACGCAAGCGCAAGAGGGCAAAGACAAATTCCAAAGAAGCAAGAGCTCGCCGGTCACGGCATGCATGGCGCCCGACCTCAACTTCAAGCTCCACCTCCCCAAAGGCCTCAAGCCCCGTGCCCGACCAACTCAGAGGTTTCCACCTACCTTGGGTGGGAATCAGCCAGGAGGCAATGTTCAGGCTCGCCCGGACACCACTTGTTTCACCTGCGGCAGCCCGGACACTTTGCAAACCGATGCCCAAAAAGGAATCATGGAGCAGCTAACGCAAGGCCACCTGTCGTGCCCGAACATATAGCACTACCTCAAAATCCTGCTCGGAAGCTTCCACAAGTGCAGCAGCGTGGTCGCATCAACCATGTTAAGATGGAGGAAGCCCAGGATGCATCGGACGTGGTTTTCGGTACGCTCTCTATCAACTCGTGCCCCGCCACAGTTTTATTTGACTCTAAAGCATCTCATTCTTTTATCAAGGAAAAGTTTGCTGCATCTCATGGTTTTTCCATTGAAGCCATGCATACTCTCCTTTGCATTCATGCCTCGGGGTCGACATTTAGAGCTGACCGAGTTTGCCAGGAAGCAAAAGTTGATATCCGCGGGGTAGAATTTTTGGCCGACCTTATCGTTATTGATATGGGGGACATCGATGTCATATTGGGTATGGATTGGCTCTCCGAGCATCACGGACAAATCAACTGTGCCCAAAAATCTCTCTCTCTTACCAACACCACCAGCGAACAAGTTGAGTTTTCTTCTAGGTCCAAATCAACTCATCTCTATGTCTTGAGAGGTGATGTTTCCCCTGGGGTTAATGATGTACATGTGGTATGTGACTACCCAGATGTCTTTCCCGAAGAACTACCTGGGATGCCACCTAACTGGGAAGTAGAATTTGTCATCGAATTACTGCCCGGGACCGCCCCAATATCAAAACGGCCATATAGGATGCCTCCCAATGAGTTAACAGAGCTAAAGAAGCAATTTTTGAAGCTGTAAGAGAAAGGCTTCATTCGCCCGAGCTCCTCACCATGGGGATGCCTAGCGCTGTTCGTAAAGAAGAAGGATGAAAGTTTAAGGATGTGTGTGGATTATCGACCGCTGAATGAAGTCACGGTCAAGAATAAGTATCCCCTTCCAAGGATTGATGATTTGTTTGACCAAATGACTGAAGCCCATGTATTATCAAAAATAGACCTGAGGTTGGGCTATCATCAAATCAAAATCAGAACAGAGGACATTCCAAAGACGGCTTTCTCAACACGATATGGACTGTATGAGTATACCGTCATGTCCTTTGGCTTGACCAATGTACCGGCGTACTTCATGAATCTCATGAATTCAATCTTCATAGAGTTTCTTGACAAATTTGTCATCATCTTCATCGATGACATTCTCATCTATTCGAAGACCGAAGAAGAGCATGAAGAGCACCTTCGGCTTGTATTGGACAAACTTCGAGAGCACCGACTTTATGCCAAATTTAGCGAGTGTGAATTTTGGCTAAATGAGGTTGCCTTCCTAGGTCATATGATATCCCAAGGTGGTGTGGCTGTAGACCCGAGCAAAGTATAAGATGTACTAAATTGGAAACAGCCCACCAATGTCACCGAAATCAGGAGTTTCCTTGGTCTTGCCGGCTACTACATGCGATTTATTGAAAATTTCTCCAAGATTGCCCGACCATTGACCCAACTCTTGAAAAAGGATAAGAAGTTTGAATGGTTACAAAGTGTAAAGAAAGTTTCCAAACTTTGAAGAACTGCTTGACCACCGCTCCTATCCTAGTCCTACCAGATATCCATAAGAGCTTCGACATCTACTGTGATGCATCTCACCATGGACTTGGTTGCGTTCTCATGCAAGATAGCAAGGTCGTGGCTTATGCATCAAGGCAATGGAGACCCCATGAAGTCAATTATCCCACCCATGATCTCGAGCTAGCAGCAATTGTGCATGCTCTCAAAATTTGGAGACATTTCCTGCTCGGGAAACGTTGCGAGGTCTACACCGTCCATAAGAGCCTCAAGTACATCTTCACCAAATCAGATCTGAATCAACAACAGCTTATCATGCAGAAAATACAAGCTTATCACATTCTTTCCAACCACGCAGAGTCCATAAGGCATTCAATTCATCCACAAGCTTATCACATTCTTTCCAACCATCAGAATCAACAACAGCAGGACAAGAACAAGACTTGGATTGCAACTTGCTAGAGAGACTCGCGGCCTCAGACTCTAGACTACTACAACACTTCCTAGATATGCCATAAGCTTTCTCCAATTTAGTAAGAGCATCTAGGAGCTAGTCGTAGGGTACCTCATCGTCAGAGTCTGAGTGGTAGAGCTCGGAGTCGGAGACGTCGTTCTCATCCGCCGCCATGAAGACCATGCCGGCGTAGTCATCGTCATCGTCGCTCTTGCTCTTGTCGACTTGCGGATCATCCTCGCCTTCGTCGCTCCATGTCTCGCCGAAGTCGCCGAGGTTCATCCCATCCAAGGTGCGAGCACCTTGGAGAGAACCTTCTTCCGTTGAAGAACTTGACGCCCTTCTTGTCGTTGCCACTGCGGTCTTCTTGTTGCGGTTCTTGTTGATGTAGGCGTTCGCTTGACGAGGCATTACGCTTGGTATAGTCGTTCTTGCCTCTCCCAAGCTTGGGGCAAGAGAGCTTGATGTGGTTCAGCTCACCACACTCAAAGCATCTCACAGACCACCCTCTTTCTCTCTCGAACCCTCCTCAGAGGAGTTGCTAAACTTCCAGGCGAGCAAGCACAAGCTGCTCCTCGTAAAGCAATCCAACTCCTCATGAGGCAACTCAACCAAAGCAAAGAAGAGAGAAACTCGAATCCAACATAGAAGAAGCAGGAGAACGCCTCTCGAAGAGGATCAAGCAATCAAAGGCGTGGAAGAAGAACCAGATTCCGTGGACAGATGTTCCAACTCATGTGTTTTCAGATTTGAGTACAGACCATCAAGAGTCAGCTTGTCAAGATCAGCTGCCTCTCGGATAGTCTTGACCTTGATCCCCCAGACTAAGATCCAAAGTAGAGAGAAAGTGGCGAGCATTCTCCGCGTCGATGAACGTGGTCTCAATCGAGCGAAGATCGTGAGCACCTTGGTGAATCGATCAAACAAGCATCCAAAGGATTCCCAGTGCCTCATTTCAAACTTGTTGTACAACCTCTTGTCTCGATCCTACCAAGACTGTCTTAACCTTGACTGTCCCTCATGGTAAGAAAGGAGGGTAGTCCAGATCGTGTCTTGTGAGACTTGATATGAGCAACTCGCTCATACTCATCCGACTCAAACCCTAAACCAAATAGTTACTAGCCTTTGCATTCAACTCAACATCAGCAAGATTTCCAGCTGTAATCTTGTCGTCATCAGCACTTCATAGGATTCTTGACCTTGAGCTATATGTTATATCCCTGTGCCATCACGTACGACTCCATCCGGGCCTTCCAAAACCCAAAATCTTTGCCATCAAAAACAGGGGGCTTGGTCGAGTACTTATCACTCGCCATGTTGCCAAGAACCAAAGGAAAGGCTCCAAAGACCTGTGAAGATCAAACCTAGAGCGCAACCTACTGCTCTGATACCAGTTGAAGAATCGGTCTTGGCGACTAGAGGGGGGTGAATAGGCGCTAAATTGATTTCAGCCCTATTGCTTTGCACCCAACGCTCCTCTCTTCACAGCACAACACACTTAACTCACCACAAGCCACAAGGCAAGGATGAACTTAGGGTGCAAAGAAATAAAAACTACACACGAGTGACTACACGAGCACCGCAATAGCTTCAAATCGACAGCAGCAATTAGAACTCTCTTGCACCAAGTGTACCCGGGTATTCATGGATGAACCATGGCCAAAATATGGGGAGTTTCCTATCACTCAGATGGTGCAAGGTGCTCTGAAACTAATCCACATGAAATCCCACTTAAGCCATGGAGAAACAAGACAAAAGTCAAAAGTTACTTTAGCTAAAGTAATCCAGAAGTTTCCAGCAGCAATAGACCAAGTTCAATGAAGCAAGAAGCCAATATTTCAGGCTCCAAACTTCATGAGGATTTTTCTCATGGCTGGTTCATGAACCTAGTTCATCCATGCCAAATATTAGCTTCAAAATCCCTGTGGAAAAATAAGGAAAAATCAAACAACCATAGTCTGTCTGCAGCCACGACCAGAAAGTTTGGGGCTCAAAGAACAGATCACCGCGCCCAAACTAGAAATCTCCTTGCCTTGAAAGTTTTATGGTGGATAGGCAATGGAGTCAGGAAACAGTTCCAATAAAAAGCACTCAAAAAGGATTTTTTCTAAATTTCTAGAAAAATAAAACACTTCACATAGGTCAGGCTGAAAGTTTCTGGACAGCAACAACTAAAGGCCAAAACCATTTCAAATCTTTCCTAGGATGCATGAACTAGTTTAAGAACCATCTATACATCCTCAAGACATCACAAGTGTGGTTCCAAACCAGGAAGAGATCAAGTAAACCAAGAACACATTAAGAAACTAAATAAAAGATCAAAAACCAAAACCAAAACTCATCATGAACAAGTGAAGAACACTAGAGAGACATGAGGGATTGAGGAATAGGATTTGTATTCAGATTTTTGAAGTGTTTACACAGCCTATCCAGGTTGGTGGAGACATCCCCTCCACCTCTCTTTATATAGGCAAACCGGTGAGGATATATCGCGACATATTGACCCATATCGCGATATATTGCCTCAACCACTCATCCACACATGGAGGGCTGAGATTAACCCACTCAACAATCCATTTAACCAGGGTTTTCTTCACATGGGTTCACCCTTAACCCAACCTGGGGTTTTTCACACATAGGCTAACCCCACAACCTTAACCGGGTTTTCTCGGGCTAACCTGTAACCCGACCGGGTTTTGATACCGCTAACCCGTAACCCCGACCGGGTTTTGATCTGCTAACTCAGAACCTGCCTCGGATCCTCGAGCATCCACACTGTCGCGTGACTCCAGTCCTTCTCGCCTCACCTAGCCTCGCCTAGCCTCGCCTAGTGCGCCATGGGTCCCACCGGGCCACCTCAGCACATGGCCTCAACGCATGGCCTCAGTGCATGGCCTCAGCGCATGGCCCTAAAGGCATCCGGCCGCCACCGCACACCTGCAGTCACAGAGATCAAAGGGAACAACAAGAGAACCAAGCCGAGGGTCACTACCTCGACCTGGGGTAAGTCCAACAATATCACCACAAGTCCCAACACACCAAGGGACACAAGCAAAGCCATGTTGATTTTTAAAATGAGTTACCAATCATGTCTCAAAACTTTGATCAACTAGCACATATACTCATCACCAAACATGGGAGGCAGCTCCACATGGTCTCACATGGAGCAACCACACCGAAGATGAAGCAACATGGGAACGTGAAGATTATCTCCGAGCTACTTATCCACACCTCTTCACCGAGGCCGCGGAATCTCGGGGACGAGATTCTTTTTAAGGGGGGGAGGTCTGTGACAGCCCAGCTGTTAAATTTCGTATAGCTATGCATATCCTTAGCATGTTCATTTGTTTTTATGTTGGTTTACAAAAATTTTGCATTCAACCACCGTGCTCTATCGTGGGAATATTAGGCTTTTAACTTAAAAACCTTTGGCCAAGCCACTAGAGTAGTGAGACCGAGCCCAACGGGCATGTTCCTTGAATGCCCGAGCTAGATGTAGCTTGCCCGAGCAAGGTAGAGTTCACCCGAGTTCTATCAACCCATGAAGTGACTGTGCCGGACTTCACCGAGCTCTACCTGAGCTTGGTTGCTACCCATCCGAGCTGATTATCACTTGTCCGAGCTAGAAGATGCCCGGAGGAAGCTGCCTGAGCTTTAGACGGTCGAACCAAGCAACAGAAGATCTGACCGGACTAGGAGAAGCTCGAGTAAGCTCGTACATATTCAAACACCCCAGCCACCACATCTATTCTTTTTTTCCTTTTACCTTCCTAAGAAGATCGGTACCTAATCTTCCATCCTTGGCCGACTTGGGCGGTCTTTGCAGACGACTTAGACCCTCATCTTTTCTTACCCGGAATCTTACCCGCAGCCTCTCTATTACAGGTGGGACCTGGACCGACTTGTCAATAGGAGAGTATACCTCTATTTAAAACCCTCTCCACCCTCTTCAACCAGCCCTCATCCTCATTCTTCCCACATCCATGTTCTCGATAAAGAAGAAGAACAAAGAAGTCGTTCTTCATCTCCACCTCCACCATTTTCAAATCTCCACCCAAACAACCAAGAATCCATATAGGGTGTTATATATCGTTGGAAAGCTGAAATCGTTGGCTATCCATTCCACTCCATGGCCATGGAATGAGCAGGAGTAACATCTAAACCTCCTAGGCTTCAAGTACATCCAACTTTCTTGCACGTTCACAAGGATTTGGCTTGGAGATGGCCAAGAAGAGTTTATGCACGAGCTAAGGAACATCTAGGAGCAGATCCATGCTTCTGGAGTTGAAGGGACCTCAAGGAACAAGCTGAAGAGTTGCTGAACCGATTTCTGGACAGATTACCGTCCACTACTTCGATCTCCTCATCTTTGGGCTCTCTATTGTTAAGCAAGACCTTCCTTGCTAGGAGTCGACGTTCTGGAGGAGCCCGGACTTGATCCAAAAGTTCTCCCCGACGACCAGCAGCAACCAGGCACTATATACTCTCCTTTGAATCATGTTGATCCTATGATTTACAAATGCATGATTTTAATTATATTCTATGAGTTGCTTGCATGCTACTTTAAAGTATATGTTAATTGGTGGGTTGAAATTAGTTATCTCCCACTTAGTGGTCAGTACTATGATAGGTTTGACACCCCTTCCTTGGTTGCCTAAGTGGGTATATTATCTATGTTTGGTCTATGAAGGCTTAGCAATGCTTAGAGTCAACGAGGTAAAGCGATCGATGAAGTTATTCTGTTGGTCGTACGACTTCAATTGTGAATGATTTGCTGTGAGATACTGGTAATAATGGTGATGGATTACGTGTGAGCTCTGAGTTGGACTCGAACGGGTGATAGGGGAATGATGGGAGGATGGATCCCGGACACGTAGCCCCGTTCGAGTGAATTAAGGACCGAACATGGTGCCAATCCCTTCAGATTACTATACGTACGACCACACGTGTTTATGGGGACACATGGCTAATTTCCTGTGCATGCTCGCGTCGTTGGGTACCATTGGGGCTATTGTTTATTTGCTGGTGTTTTGTGTGGGGGACAGTCGCAGATAGCGCTGCTTCCGTGGGGGTCCATGGACGGCAGGACAGAGGGCCATGGGCAACGTCCACAGCAACGGTTAACTCCTTCGAACCAAAACACGTCACGTGGGGTCGTAGGATGTCAGTTACCGGGTGACCCAATGGACTGGCATGTACATCTAAGAAGCTTCGGCATGGCTTGCTGTGTTGTGTGGGTAAAGTCGTACACCTCTGCAGAGTGCTAAAACTGTTCGAACAGCAGCGTCCAGGGTTAAGGACGAAAACTTGTGAGGCGAGACACTGATGTTACCTCATGGTTCATTTTTGGTATTAGTTTTGGGCATGGTGGGATAACCGTGTGTCTTTCCGAGCATAGGGTTGCTCGTGGTGTATGGTCGGATAGAGACCAAGGGTGGATAGAGCCCGAGCATGTTTTGATGATGGTCGAATAGAGACCAAGGGCGGTTAGAGCCCCATGAATTGATGTTGATGGAATTTATGATGAGAAATTATGATGGTTACTACAAGTTATTACTTTTGAAATGTCTTTACTAAAATTCAATTTACAACGTACTTATGTCTATGTCTTGCAAATGCTCTTTATGCTGAAATTAGCCTTTAAGCCCTCCTTTGCCACATGCCACTCACGAATGAGGATATATATTACCTCCCTAGTGCGAGTACCTTCTGTACTCAACCAGATTGCTGCATTTTCAGGTGAAGGTGAACCCGCGCTTGAGTACTACTACCAAGTCGGGCAAGATGACGCTAGCGGGCAAGCGGAGTTTTAATTTCCAGTCGGTTGCCCAAGGGATTAATGGGGGCATACCACGCTGGTCTTTTGTTTATTTATGATGTTCTTTCGCTGCTGTTTTGTTGAACAGACTTATGATTCCGCTGCAACAAACTCTGATTATGTTGAACTTATTGTTCGGGCTGCAGTCCATGTTGCACGGTTGTATGTAAATTATGCCCGAAGATGTATGTGTTGTGCTATCGATCATTGTGAGGATATGTGCGTAATGATAGCTGATCTTGGGAGCCATCACCGGGCACATATCCGGGCACCCGGTTTGCATTCGTTTCAATGAAGGTCGTCCATGTGTACCGCTGCATGCTCGGGTTGGGAGTTAACATGTTCGGCTTACTTTTGAGCAGCTCGTATGTTATTTTCCAACCACATGGACAGCAAATGGGTAATGACTTCTTTGAGCCGAATGTGAATTTAGAAGGGGGCGCCACACAGCGCGACACCTGGATGACGCTATTCGTCCAGTTCTTAACGCATGGGACACTGCCACAGGACACAGCTGAGAAATTCCGGCTCCAAAGACAAGCCCGGCTTTACCGATTACTCGGGGCTTGTTGTACCGAAGGGGTTCTAACGGCGTACTTTGCAAGTGCTTGACCCGGGAGGAAGGCAAATTTCTCCTCCAAGATATCCACGATGGGATCTATGGGGCCCACGCCTCTTTCAGAACCCTAGTAGAAAAAGCCTTTCGAATGGGGTACTACTAGCCAAATGCGTTGACCGACGCAAGGGAACTAGTCAAACGTTGCCCAGCCTGCCAATACTATGCCCGAGTGTCCCACCAGCCAGCATACGAGCTGCAAACTATCCCGTTAACCTGGCCATTCTCGACGTGGGGAATGGACATACTTGGTCCGTTCCCTAGGGGCCTAAAGGGGTGCACACACCTGTTCGTCGCCATCGACACTTTCACTAAGTGGATCGAAGCCGAACCAGTGTCGAGCATTTCGGCCCAAACGGCCAAACGGTTTCCTAAGGAACAGCATTGTGATCTCCGGGATGAGATCCGCTTTATCGTCGAGGTCCGCCATGCCCTTGCTGAGGTGCTCCAAGGATCGCCTTGGTGCCGACCGAAACTCACGTTGAGCTCCATTTTCGCGCGGGATTCACGTCACTTCCGCGCAGTCTGTCTTCAAACGGTCGCCACGGTCACATCCGATCTCGGTTTTTGATGATCTTGGACTCGTTGGAAAGATAACGAGATAAGCTTTCCAAAACATCCAAAACCACCCCGAAATTCCTTCCGAGTCAATAGGAAATTGTGACACAAATTCTGTCCAGATTCTGGACGCGAATAAATCATATCTTTTTCTTGCGTTCGCTTCGGGGTTGAAGTTGTCTTCCGATCGGATCTGATCCGATTCTTCGAAGGCAAATTTACTGAGGTTGTTGATGATGAAATCTAAGCCTCCAAAACAGGAAGCTTGGCCGAAGGTGAATTCGACGGCGCTGCCGCCGAGAGATGCCATCGAGCTTGATGAAGATGATCTTAGCGCTGGCCCCTACCTGGCGCGCCAACTGTCGACGAATTGTGTCGGCAATATACTTTATGGGGCTATGCGTAAGACCGAAACCCGATGGTAACACAGGAGACAGATTTATACAGGTTTGGGCCCTCAAGGTGAGGTAATACCCTACTCCTGTGCTCGCGGATTGTATTATGGTGGATCTCAAGGATGAAGAGAGATTGGATGTGATGGGAGATATCGAACTAGGGGCCCCAGCCTCCCTTTATATAATGAAGAGAGGTAGGGTTACAGATAAGTATCCTAGTCGGTTATGGAAACTAGGGATAGAGATAGGAAGTCTATCTCTATCCTTTCTTGCCGAGTACATAAACGTACCGGATTACAACTGTGCCTTTCTTGGGATACAAGTCGGGTCTTTATGCGGGGCAGGCCCGTCTTCTAGATGGTAGGCGTGACCCTGCTCCGTGAGGTGGTCCGCCTAATTTGTCTCCGTGAGATACCCGGGGACCATGTTATCCACAACGCCCGAGCTTCTCTTCAGAAGCTCGACCATGGCTCAGGGGTTAGGATCGATAGGACTACGCTGCGGTTTTTCGAATCCTTCTTGCCTATACGACTACTTGTGTTCGTTTGCACGCAGGAAAAACGACAAAAAGAAGGAGGTGACAGGCAAAGCAACTTTATTAAAAGACTTCGCGATGGCTTACAAGCCACTTACACAAAGCCTCGGCGGGCGCGGACCAACGCCTCAACGATCACATCGGCCACGTCGGCAAGCGCCGGGACGACCTCGATTAGCACCTCTACGGAGGCGACGTCGCGGGCGCGAGCCTCCTCCTCCACGACTTTGGCAAGGGCGAGATCGTACTCTGCCCACAAAACCGCCAAGAACTCTTCATGATCCATGGGAACAGGAGGAGAAGGAGGTACGGAAGAAAGAAGTTTGGAATGAAAAGTGGCCACCGCATCGGCCTCTTTTTATAGCCAAGCTCAGAAAGTCGAAACGATCCCAGGAGTAATAGCATCGGGAAGTAGTTCCGACGCGGAACTGTTTCCAAGATTTGACGCGAATGTCTCTCGGGACATGGCGCAACAGTCAAATCGACGATCGGCATTCCAGAAAAAAGGTGGACTGAAGGGGCGAAAGTCATAACAAGTCAATCGCATTTTCAAGAGTATTTACAGAAAAGGGGCAAGCCGGATCACCGCCCAAGAAAAAGAAAAAATACAAAGGCCTACGACTTAGGCTGGCACCTGAGTTTGCGAAGCTCGGCCAGTACTTCGTCATGTTGGCTCTGAAGCTCGAGGAATTCCTTTTCCCTATCCCGGCCAGTTCGCATGTTAGTCCGCAAGACTTCATTGGCTGTCTCCAAGTCACACACGGTGTCCCGGTGGGTCTTCAGTAGATCCTCAGTCGCGGCTGCAGCTGACTTTGCCCGGGAGAGCTCCGCAGCAAGGAGGTCGCGCTCCTCCATTGCACGGGCAACCTCGGTGGCACGGCACGCCTCCACCGACCGAAGGCGCTCCTCGAGCTCGGAGGAACGATCGCGTTCGGCCTTAAGGGCCTCCAGCGACCGACGGGAGACTTCCTCGGCATCTTCTCGCGCCGCGGCTAGGGCCGTCTCCGCACCGCGACTCGAGCTTCCAGAGTCACTGCCTGGACTAAGCTCGAGCGAGCTTCTTCAAGCTCGGCGCGCGCAACTTCGGCCCACTGTCACCAGCGAGCGCCGTCTGCATGCAGGGCCTCCCGTTCGGCATCATGCTCAGCCCCAAACGAGCAAGTAATGCCCACGACCTCGCGGTAGAACTGCACCAAGAGGATAGGCTAAGAAAGAAGAAAGAACTAAAGCACGGTCGACAGAAAACACTAGAGGCCAAGCTCGAAGGCACTTACCCGCCTTATGGCCGCCGCAGTCACAGACTCATACCGACCACGCGAAACACCCCTAGGCGCAGGCAGCGCTACCACCAGGTCGCTCAAGCTGCTCGGTTCCTCGGGCGCTCGCTCTATAGGCTCGGCCGAGCCTCCCGCAGGCTCGGCCGCTTCTCCTGCAGCCATAGGCGCTCCCTCCACAGGCTCGGCCGAGCCTCCCGCAGGCTCGGCCGCTTCTCCCATAGCCTCGGGTACCCCATCCGCAGCCTCGGCCGCTCCGCCAGCACGCTCGGCCATTCCCCTCGAAGGCCCGGCCACCTCAAGGCATGGCTCGAGGGCAAAGTCAGTTTGCACCCCAGCATCCGCCTTAGGTCGGACTGTCCCTATGATCGCTAGCCACTCCGCAAGGGACTGACCGAGAACGGGCCGAAGCAGGATGGACTCCTGCTGGCGCATCCCGGCAAGTGAGATGGTGCTCAACCCACGCTGGCGTCGCCACGATCCACCCAGCAGCGACCAGCGGGGCCACGCTCCACAGACGCACCGTCACGATATTGGCTGCCGTAATAACCCGGACCGGCCGCCCAAATGAAAGCAGTGTGTCGCTCATGTCCGGCTATGGGACAGCGAGTTGCACCCATGAAGAACTCCGACAGCAGCCGGTCGATTGGCGCCACTGGTGGGTCCGCCCCGACACGGAGCGGCACAAGGATTGACGTTCCCTGATCCGTCTCCACCTCCATGGTCACGGCCCGGCAGCGCACGTCGCTGCGCGCCACCAGCGGGAGGAAGAAGGGACCCGAGCCTCGGCGTCCTTCCTGATCCTTGACAGGATCGTTCTCCCGGGCCACCTCCTCCGGCCGCACTGGGATAAGCTCCCCCACCCTGGCGGACATGGAGACTGGAGACAAGAAAGGAAGCCGGCGAAACAGGACTCGATCAATCCAGGAACAATGGCAAGTGGAAGGAAGGAGAAACCAAAATTGTGGTGGCATACGTGCAAGCTCGACGTCCGTCCCGGCCAACCCATCGTCCGGGTCATCCTCATCATCCAGCACCAGCCGACACCTCTTCGGCGCCCGCTGAGTATCCCGTGCCCTGGTTGAGTCCCGGTCCCGAGAACCTCTAACCGGGGCTAGGTCGGGGACGGAGGTAGGAGCCCGGGGTGCCAGCCGCCCCGCGCCAGCGACTTTGTCCCGACGGAAGCGCCCGGCCAGCTTCTTTAAGGGCGGTCGCGTGCCCGCGGCCCGCTCTTCCGGCGCCAAGACCGACCCCACGCTACCGCCGGCCGCCGAACTCGCAGCCTCGGGGGCTGCCACCACCGCGAGAGCGGTAGGCCCGGCCTCCTCGCCCGTTTTCCCCTGCAAGGCAAGCCAGGGAGCATCAACCCACGCCTACGGGAACCGCCTCCAGGGACGCTTAGCTAGCGGGGGCACGTACCTCGTCGAGGACATTACGGATGCCCGAGCCCGATGGCTCGTTATGGTTCGCAGGCAGCAGGAGCCTGACAGCTCGGACCACGTCATCCTGGGGCAGGGCTGCAAAGAAAAGGGCGGGAACATCAAAAACATGCCCGAAGGAAGCTCGGGCAAAAGACTGTAAGGCCGAAGGAAGCAACTTACGGGAGGTACCTTCGCGGGTGAGATCGTCCCACCCGCGGATCTTGAAGAAGGGACGAACCCGCTTCCGTAGCGGACTCACCCGGTGCCTGATAAAGTCGGCTACGATGTCGTAGCCGTTAAGCCCTCGGCCGGCCAAATCCCGGATTTTGGCCGCCGAGGCTACCTCCGCCGGCTCCAGCGAAGGACGGGGCAGCGTCAGCTTCCCAGGGCTCGTGTTCGCGAACCACAGCCCACAGTCGCTAAGCACCTTAGCGTAGTACCACCGCAACGCCCACCCCCCGACGTTCTCCTTAGCCTTGAACGCCGGGTACCCGGGCATCATGTCGTGGCGGAGCTTGAAGTAGGCGCACCCCGCTGTATTGTTCCCGCCGGTTGTGGTCAGCTCGTAGAAGTTGAGAAAGAGACTGACCGACGGCTCCACTCAGACGAACGCCTCGCAAAGGTGCGCAAAGATCGTCAAGAATAGGATCGAGTTGCGATTGAGATTCACCAACTCGATCCCACACTGCGGGAGGACCGCGGCGAAGAAGTCCAACTCCGGAACCCGGAGCCCGTGGATGGCAAAAAGCTCGAAGCAGACGAACTCCTTGTTCTCGAGCACAGGAACCGTCTCCTTGCTAGCCGCCCTCCAACCACCGACCTCGACGAAGCCTGCGGCGGCTAACTCCTTCAAGTCGTCCTCGGAAAGGAGGCTCCACGTGAAGGGCGCCATCGGTAGAGAAAGGGTCGGGAGGCGAAGGCGGCAGAAGAGCGAAGGGATGAGAAAGGCAAGAAGGCAATGGCACAAGAGAGAGTAAAGGAAACAACGAAGGGAAAACCACCTGCTATAAACCGCCGCGGGGAGACGAACCGTCGCCTGTCTGCCCGAAGACACGGAGGCCGAGAGGGAAAACAACGGCGCGCATAACCGCACCCGTTTGGGATTCCCGCCGAAGCCAGGGCCCCGCGTGCGTGAAGGGTGGACATTTCGCCTGAGGGCAGTTACTGAATAAACCTCTGAGCGGCACGACTTCGTCCCGCTCGAGGCTCGGGGGCTAGCTGTTGGGAGAAGTACGTGGCCCATGGGGATACGGCCCACTGACTTACCTCCGGCCCCACGGGAAATACAGCCGGGCTTGGCAAGCTCGCGTTCGAGCTTGGCAAGCTCGCGCCCAAGCTTCCCTGCCTCAGAAGCTCGGACCCCTCACTCCTCCCGGGCTTCCGAAGTTCAGGGCTCAAGACCCGAGGCAGATTGCGCCGCGCTACGGACAGGATACGCTTCAGGTCCCAAAGGTCGTCGAGAATTAAATACGCGCACAGTACCAAGGAGTGCCCGACAGAGGCTGCTGGCGAGTTGGCGGCAAGTCCCGTCAACCGCCCGCATGGGTAAAGACACGTGTTGACCGGTAGCGGTTCGGCGTGGTAATCAGGAGATACACTCGATTACTCGGTAGATTTTGTGTGCCCCGGCATGGCGAGGCAGAAGGGAACGACTATTCAACGGACCAACGGCAAGTTACAGTGGCCGGGCACCGCCTATAAAAGGGGCGTACAAGCCACAACAAGAGGGGATCCATCGCCATCAACCTCACGCAACACATACTCGGAGGATAGCCACCGTAGAACAAGAACACTTGCACTGGTGTAGGAGCTCTAGTTCCCGGCGGTAGTTCTTCGCGTACAGGTAACTGTAGGAACACACACAGTGCCTCGAGCACTCATTGTACTCAGGCCCGGGCTTCCCCAAGCCCGGTCTTCACCCCATGTACTCGTTTAAGCTTGGCGTTAAACGAAGACTGGATGTAGAGCTGTTATCCGACAGTGGGGCCTAAACCAGGATAAAAATCACCATGCCACCACCAGGTCCTGGCGCGTCTGACCGTATCGGAACCATCTTCGTCCTTTCCCTCGGCGGCGTCCGGCCAAGCGGCCAAGCTTCGGTCCAAGGGACAAGGCTGCCTTCGGGCCTCGCACCCCTTTCCTTGCAAATCGGCCTGCGGAGGTTTGCCTCCCGGTTGCCGACAAAGCTTGTTACTAAGCTGATGTGGAGCTGATGTGGAAGCTAATTAAAGTGAAGAGAGAGAGAGAGCTTGTTACTAGTTTAAGTAACCAATACTTCACAGTATCCTAGGCGATAGAAACTGATGAAATGTGCATTGGGGTACTATAGGAAAAGGCCTTATTCTCCACGACCAAATATATGGTAGACAGCCAAAATACCTCGTCGACCAAAAAGAGCTTAAGGTCGACAGCCTGACCATCAGCCGTCCACCATAAACGTGAAAAAGCCACGGCATCCATTCCGTCTGCTCCTACTGAAACCTAGGGTTGACCGCCCTAGAAACCGTCCACCATACAGTAGGCTCGGCGGCCCATGTGGCCGTCCACCTTAACGCCCCGTCACGCTGCCGCCCGTGACGCAACTATGGTCGGCGGCCATGTGGTCGTCCACCTTAATGCGAGCTAGGGTTGGTGGCCCATTTGGCCATCCACCTTAAGGCGGCTTCCGGGCCTGTGACGCACCTAGGGTCGGCGGCCCAGGTGGCCGTCCACCTTAACTGCGCCCCGTCACGCTTCCGGGCCATGACGCACCTAGGGTCGACGGCCTAGGTGGTCGTCCACCTTAACTGCGCGCACGTGATGGTTGCCGGGCCCAGTTGGCAGTGAGAAATAGCTTAGGGTGGACGGCGTACGTGGCCGTCGACCCTATCGGCCCGAGTTAAATTCCACGCGCGTCGCTGCATCCCGGGTGCGCCAGATTTAGATTCCTCGCCGCCGCTGCATCCGCCTCCACCGCCGCCGCGTCGCTAGCGCCTCTGCCACCGCCGCCCATTGCTGCGCCTCTGCCGCCGCCGCCGCCTATGCCTCTACGGCGCATCTGCGCCTCTGTCGCCGCAAGCGGCGCTGCGCCTCTGCGCCGCCGCCGCCCGCCCTACTAGCACCGCCGTCGCCTCCGCCCTGTCTTCGCCTTCCTCACCGACGACCTAGGCGTGCCAGAGTCCGCCTACCGCCGGGTCGTCGTCAGGTGCCCGCGCATCCTCGCCTGCAGCGGCCGTGACCAGCTCCAGCCTGCGGCCTCTTTGGGCACTCGGACGACTCCTCCTGCCTCCTCGGGCACTTGGACGACCTCTCGTACCAACCTCGCTGACGTCCCCATCCAGCGAGGGTCGACGGCTTTACAAACCTGAAAGGTAACAGTCCTGTACTTTTTAATTATCAATTAAGACTAGGGTCGACGGCTTTAGAAACCGTTGAAGAACAGCAAGAAACATTTATATGTAATTTGCTTTATTTAAAGTTAGTTTGCTTTATTAACAGCAAGAAACATTTATACCATTTGTAGCAAGAAATTTTAGCATGAAACAGTAAGAAACAACAAAAAAATTTACCATTAAACAACATGAAACAGTAAAAATTTTACCATGAAACATTTATAACATTTATACAATAATTTGCTTCATAAACAGTGAGAACATTTATACCATGGACACTATGGTTTTAACGAATTTTACCATCGATGTTATATGTATTTTCAATTTATCATGCAATGATGCATTGCATTCATTTGTCAACCAAGCCATATGTCACCCATTCGAGAGCAACATAATTTGTAAGGCATTCGGTCGGTGATTCTTCTAGTGCCCTTACAAAATGTGTGACTGCTCTCGAATTGTCCACGTTTTGGACAGCCGACGAATGAATGCTTGAGTACGATTTTTGTGATTGCCTAAGGACATGAGATGGAGTTTCGGTGACATAACCCTGTTGTTCTCCGGTGCATAACATAAGAGCTAGCGTATGCTAGCCATATTTGCACTAGGAGAGCAGCAGGGTTATGCTGCTGAAATTCTGTCTCCGGTCCTTGGGTGTCACAACAATTGTACTCAAGCATTCATTCGTGGGTAGGTAAGCCCTCCTATGAACACCTTCTAAACCTTTGCATACATACATGGTTCATGTTATATTCTTTCAGCCTATTATGGAAAATTTTCGGAGGTGGATGTATGATGGTTGGAATAAGAATGGAAGGCACTCCGTCGAGTGGAAGGAGGGCACGTAAGATTTTATCCGTCAGGCTTTTGGGTCGACGCCTGGGTCGGACATGGCAGAAATGAGATGCCCGTGGGCTCTCTGTGGTAATAGCCTGAAGAGATGCCGGGCAGAAATGGAGATGCATCTTTGTAAGAACGGCTTCAAAGCAAATTATTATAGATAGGTTGATCTTGGCGAGAGCGTGCGAGGTGGACCATCTATTTCTGTTAGAGTACAACCCTCCAATATTGTCGAAGGTTACGATGAAATTGACAGAATGGAAGAGATGGTGGATAACATTGGTCAGGGGTTAGATCTCCCACAAGAGGAAGCGTCTACCCCGCTGGCAACAGATTTCTTAAAGCTTCTGAAGGCTGCTTCAGAGCTGTTGCATGAGAAAACAAACGTGACGCTCCTTGCTGCTGTCGCACGTCTTCTCGCAATTAAGTCAAAGCACAATTTCTCGACCAAATGCTACGATGACTTAGTGAAGCTTATTTGTAGCCTTCTCTCCGAAGACCACAAAATGCCACGAAACTTATATGATTCGAAGAAAATTCTAAGTAGTCTAGGAATGCCATATGAGAAAATGGATTATTGTCCTCGGTATTGCATAATCTTTTGGAAGGAGCACGCAAAAAAGACCCACTGCGATCACTGTGGAGAGTCTAGATATGTTGAAGTTACCGACAAAGATGGTAACAACAAACAGACGAAGGTGGCGAAGAAAACGTTGCATTAGTTCCCAATGACTCAACGTTTGCAGCGGTTGTTTATGTCGGAAGAGACAGCGAAGCATATGAGGTGACACAAAGAAGGAAAACGTGAGAAAGAATGTGTCATGGGTCATCCATCTAATGGTGAAGCTTGGAAGTACTTTGATGAAATGAATCCTGATTTTGCAAGAGATCCAAGAAATGTGCGTATTGGTCTCGCGACAGATGGGTTCACACCCTTCAGCATGAGTGCACAATCATATTCATGTTGGCATGTATTCACCATTCCGTATAACCTCCCTCCGGAACGTTGCATGAAAGAGGAATATATGTTCCTTTCTCTGATCATACCAGGGCCTAGCCATCCTGGGAAGCACTTGGATTTGTTGAAGCAACCACTCATGGCTGAGCTAAGAGAGTTGTGGACAAACAGTGTCTTGACATATGATAGCTCAACAAAGAAGATTTTTAGGATGCGCGCGGCTTACCTGTGGTCCATTCATGATTTCCCGGCATATGATATGTTTTCAGGATGGAGCACTCATGTGAGATTGTCTTGCTCTATATGCATGGATGACACATGTGCTTTTCAATTGCAGAATGGTGGCAAAACATGTTTCTTCGATTGCATTGGCTGAGCTTAACTTTTTCTTTTCGATTGCATATATGAACCTTCGATTATATGTTGCATAACTTTTTCTTTTCCCATTGGGTTTTAAGGAGTTTTAATGACATAATATTATTATTATCATTCTTGTTTTTCCTATAAGGTTTTCAAGAAGATTATATGTTGAACACTGAAGGAGGAATTGACCAAGGGGGAGTGTTACGAAACAGTGCGTGTGTTCATACGCGTGTGTTCAATTCCTAAGTAACCACCCTTGTACAGTAACTACCCCTTCTTAATCATGTATAAATATATGTACAACAGTGATTAATAAAAGATGAACTTCATTTTTCTCTCTCGGCTCTCTCTCAGTGATTATTTCTAAGAGTCCTGGACAGGCAGGAATGGTAGGAGACAGGCCGCGGGCCACGTTGACTCACTCTCGGGTGGCGCGGGCCACGTCGGCTCAGCTTACAGTACTCTCTCCGTTGGGATTTATAGGGCGTATTAGAGATTTAGATTTATTGTTTAATATAGAGCGCACACAATTTCCAATGTTATTTTAATAAGATCTTTCCTATAATACCCTCATTTAAAGCATGCATGCATGTATGTGATTAAGTTTATTTGAAGCATTAATTGCCTCCTCCACCAATTAAGTTCAAGGATAAATTTGAACTCGATTCATCGCTGTGCCTTTGTTTCATCTCTAATACGCCCTATAAATCTCAACGGAGGGAGTAATTCGTAGTAGCTGAATATATCTCGTTTTGGACTGAACAGTAATTACATCTGCATGTGATCCTCTAGATTCGTGAGGGCATTAACAACTCAGTTCAAACATCTTGTTGGCTTATTTTTTTTATTTAATTTTTGATTCGTTGATCCGATTCATGAACCTGATTCATGAACGGTTTTCACCATCATATTTCTAACATTTTTATGAACAAAATGAGATATCAGTTGGTGTATAAATTCAAAATATTTTTGAAAACATTGATTTTTTTTTGAGAATTGATTTAAACTGGCTACGAACGTAGGGTTTAGAAGTAATTCGTTGTAACGAAAAATAAAACGTTTTAATTTATTATCAGCGCTTAATTTCAGCAGATAATTAAAGAACAGATTACTCTCCGTTATGGTCTGACAGTAATCGGTAGTAATATAGAACAACATCACCGTTTTAATGGTTTCGCATGGGTTACTCTCGTTACTGCCATTTTTAACCGAATTGAAACTGAAAATGCTGCTTCACATCGATTACTCTCCGTTACTTCCGAATAATCATACAACAATGCTGATTATTTCTATTACTGCCAAAAAATTATACTAAAAACGATTAAAAAGATAATTACTTCTGATTACTCCCAAAAATTAATATGTAAAAAGGATAGAAATACATTTGTTACATGATTACTACCAATTACGGTGTCGTAATGACGAGTAAACACGACAAACATGTACACAAAAAATGAATAAAATATATCCGACATGATTTTACGATGCATTACTCCACCATTTATGTCAGTAATCCAAAGTAACACCCTCTGTCTCGAGGCAGATCCACCGGCGGCGGGCCGGCGCCGATGCGCGAGGCTGTCGCGTGGTGGAGAGGCCGAGGGGAGGTGGCGGCGGGGTGACCGGTGATGTCGTGGCCGGTGGGTACGGCGGGCGGCGCAGAGGCCGTGGGAGGCGACGGGGCCGGCGCGCTGTGGAGACGGCGCGGCGTGCAACGACGACCCGGCGGCACGCGGGGCCAGCGACGGGGCGGCGAAGACGGCGACCTGGCGGGGACGGGGTCGGCGACGATGGGGACGGCAGGCCGGTACGCGGGGCCTGCACGTGGTGGGGCTGACAGCAGAGAAGGCGCGACACGCAGCGACGACCCGGCGGCACCCGGGGTCGGCGACGGGGCGGCGGCGAAGACGACCTGGCGGGGACGGCGTGGGGCAGGCGAAGGGGCGGCGGCGAGGGCGACCTGGAGGGGTCGGCGCGAGGCAGGCGACGGGGCGGCGCGCGACGGCGACCTGGCGGCGAGCGGAACGGGTGACGGGGCGGCATGCGGGGTAGGCTACGGGGCGGCGCGCGGGGTCGGCAACGGGGCGGCGCGCGGTGTCGGCGACGGGGCAGTGCTTGGCGGCGACCCGGCAGCGAGGTCGCGGGAGGCGCCGGCGAGGCGGCCAGTTGGGTCGTGCGGTCATGATGGGTGGAGGAGAAACTGATCCAGATCCTGATCCAGATCTGGATCTGGAGTTTTATAGGGGCGTGGGATTGGAACTAGGATGAGCTGGTCCATTTTGGGATGGATTGGTCCTGGTTTAGAATAGGCTATTCTACACCTGGGTGTAGAATAGTAATACTATTATCTACATGTCATATATAGTTTATCTTAATTTTAACTTAGAAAAAGTCTACTTGATTAGACGAATAGCCCTCTAATCTAGAAAACCGGAGAGCGTAGCCCCTCAAATAGTTAAGGGAAAACTCTTCTATCCAAGCGTCCGATTGTATCGGATACCAAGCACGGGCAACGCACTGCAATGAAGCATCGAGAGTTCGTGACATACCAACCTAGTCAAGGCGCGGGGCCCGAGCAAGGTCCCACTCCCACAACCTTCTTTTTACTGTCGTATTCATATTCTCCTCCATTGAGATTCTTTTTTGCTGGCTATTGTCCCTTGCTTGTCTTGCACATTGCTGGTCAAGGCGAGCTCGCCAGCGTCAGTCGACGCCGCCGCTAGCCACAACGTGCTCTCTTCTTCTTTCCCTCTCTATTCCCCATCTTCTCCTTCCATCTCTGTTTTTGGTGAACAAATCCAGCGAGGTCAACATGGAGGCTCGCCGAATCCTAGAAAGAAGACGGCGAGGAGGTGGTCCATCCCCCATATTCTCCTCCCATCTCCCACTTAGGGTTCCCCTTCTCCTCCGGTGCGCTTCCCTTCCCTTATCTCCAGTGAGTTCGTACACCCGGCCAATCTCCGAGGAGCTTCTCTTTCCCTTTATCCGTCCTCTTCCTCCCTCATTTCCCTCATCTCAGATGAGCTTCTCGAGATTTTGGTGGCTCGATCCTGCCAGTGACCATGATGTCGGAGCTTGCCGGATCTAGAGAAGAAGATGGCAAGAAGGAGGTCCATCCTATATTTTTCGCATGAAACCTTGCAGGTAATCTACGTACAAAACTTGGTTTTTTATGCATGCTGAACTTTTTGTTTATTCTCGTGAACCTTTCTTACCCGCAACAGAGAAATACCCCAAATTTTGCGTGGAACCTTAAAAATATAAATGCTGAAACTTGGGTTTTTGAGTACTGAACTTCGAGGGTAGATCCATATACATTGTACACGTGGCTTTTTCTTTCAAATCAAATTATTTTAAAAACATGGGATTCACATGTCAAACTCTTACATCTATCTTCTTCTTCCTAGCTCTCTACCCAGCCTCTTGTTTCTCTCTTCTTCTTTCTACTGAACTTTGTGTTTGTTCTCATGAACCTTTTTGTTACCCATGTCTGAGAATAAATTGTTTAAGTTTTAATTTGGTTTTGCCCATGTTCTGTATGTGCATTTGTCAAGTTTCATCAGTATATTTCCTAAGATTTGTAGTAAAATTTTCCAAGGTTCTGTAGTAATTTTTCAAGTTTCGTCAGGGTCAACCATGTTTTACATGTATATTTGTCAAGTTCCATTAGTATATTTTGCAAGATTCCACAGTTATTATTTTCGAGATTCATCAGTACATCTTTCCAGGTCCGTCAGCACTTTTGTCAAGGTTCATCGGTTTATTTGTTAAGGTTCATCGCTAGCACATTTGCCAAGGTTCACAGCACTTATGCCAAGGTTCATAGTTCATTAGTTAAGGTTCATCAATACATATATCAAGGTCCATCAGTTCATTAGTTAAGATTCATCAATACTTCTTTCAACGTTAATCAGTATATATTCTTTATCAGTTATGCCACTCTGTTTGTGTCCTCTCCGGTCACTTTTTTCTCCACCCCTTGTGGAATCCCCGGCCAATGCATGCAGCAGCATGTGAGATTTTTTCTGCATGCATCGCATATGCATGTATCGGTGGGACCCACTTTTTGCATGCCGTAGCTGCTTTGGGTTTACATGCAGTACAACAATAGCGCGGGCGTCTGATGGGAAATGTCCCATCGGAAGTCCGATTCCTGGCGCTCGCCATAGTTAAGTGGTACGAATAACCTCTCACGATCGATTTCCATGGCGGTTTTGCTTACGTGGCTACCCACGTCGAGAGTAGATCCATATACATTGTACATGTGGATTTTCCTTTCAAATAAAATTATTTTAAAAATATGGGATTCACATGTCATACACTCACGTCTATCTTCTTCTTTCTGGCTCCCATCTCTCTACCTAGCCTCTTGTCTCTCTCTTCCCTTTACCATGGTAGAAGCAACGTCATGGAGGAGCTCGATCGCCTGTCGCTGCCGCGTCCTCACCGCTGCCGTCACCTATGCCCGCCGCGGTCGCCGCTGTTGTGCCCACCTTCGCGGTCATCGTGTTCGCCACCGGGGCCGCCTGCGCCCTCCGCAGCCATTGTGTCCTCGCCGCCGATTGCACATGCCAACGTTGTGTTATCGTCGCTCGCACCTGCCGTTTCTGCCGTCTGCCCGCTACTACACCTGCCGCCACCTGCCTGCACCCGCCGCCGTCCAACTCCTATCTGGTGGTGGAAGAAAAGGCAAGGAGAGAGCAAGAATGAGCGAGCAAGAGAGAGAGAGAGGAGGAAGATGAGCGAACACATGCAAAATAAAAATATATGACACGTATGTAGACTACATGGCAATACTACTTAACATGGTCTGCCACATAGTCCTGATCTCTAGATAACCAATACATATCCGTCTAACATTTCAGCTTTTGCAAGATAAAAAACTGCGACGCTAAATTAAACGCTCAAACCGCTCATGAAAGCTGAGCGGAACCACCCCCTTGGACAAGAGAAGCCGGAACAAGGACATGAGAGCTGAGATGGATAGTCCACGTGTAATGCCAAGTGGCAGCATAGCCATGCCCATGGGTTGTCCTGGACAGGCAGGAATGGTAGGAGACAGGCCGCGGGCCACGTCGGCTCACTCTCGGGTGGCGCGGGCCCAGCCGCAGCGGCCGCGCCGGGGTGGCTCTCGCTATTAAAAAGTGGCCCCAACGACCGCTCCCACCCACCAAAACGTGAAACGTCCCCGTGGCCGCCCGCGTCCCGAGGCCCCCGAGCTCCTCGCGGCGCGGCCGTCCCACTGGCCACCATCTCAGCAGCAGCCGCGGCCACCACGTAGCCCCGCCACCTTTGGCTCCTCCGGGAACGCGCAGGCGCAGCTAGGCATGGAAGTGCGACGAAGGGTTCCTCCGCCGCCGCCGGGCGTGACGCGGCAGCCGCCGCCGCATTCGGCGGGAGCGGCGAGGGTGCAGGCAGGGGACGCGCTGCCGCTGCCGATCCGGCACACGAACCTGATATTCTCCGCGCTGTTCGCGGCGTCGCTCGTGTTCCTCATGCGGCGGTGGCGGGAGAAGATCCGCGCCTCCACGCCGCTCCACGTCGTGAGCCTCGCGGAGATCCTGGCCATATTCGGCCTCATCGCCTCGCTCATCTACCTCCTCAGCTTCTTCGGCATCGCGTTCGTCCAGTCCATCGTCTCGTCCAGCGACGAGGACGAGGACTTCCTGGTCGGGCCCGGCCAGGCGGGGCCGGGGACCGCAGCTCCGGCCCCGGCCCCGGCCCCGTGCGGGCTTCTGGGGAGCGCCGACGCGGTGTCTGAGAAAATGCCGGAGGAGGACGAGGAGATTGTGGACTCAGTCGTCGCCGGCAAGATCCCGTCCTACGTGCTGGAGACCAAGCTGGGCGACTGCCGCCGCGCCGCTGCCATTCGGCGCGAGGCGGTGCGGCGGATCACTGGGAAACAGATAGAAGGGCTCCCGCTGGACGGGTTTGACTACGCGTCGATTCTCGGGCAGTGCTGCGAGCTGCCTGTGGGCTACGTCCAACTGCCGGTGGGCATCGCGGGGCCGCTCCTGCTCGACGGCCAGCGGTTCTACGTTCCCATGGCAACCACCGAGGGCTGCCTCGTCGCGAGCACCAACCGCGGCTGCAAGGCCATCGCCGAGTCCAGTGGCGCCAGCAGCGTAGTGCTCCGGGACGGGATGACGCGCGCCCCTGCCGCCCGCCTCCCCACCGCGCGGCGCGCCGCCGAGCTCAAGGCCTTCTTGGAGGACCCCGGCAACTTTGACACGCTGTCCATGGTCTTCAACAGGTATAACACTGAACAAACAACCAAAATCTTTTCAGTAATCGTGCTTGACAGCTACATGCCACAACCACTTCTTCTAGTTGTATCCTACTAGTCCTTTCCAGTCGTGTACTTGGAATGCAAAAATGCCACTGAATTAACACTCGCTTCTGTTCGTCGGTACGTCTCTGTAGTCGAAGGCACACGTCACAATCAAAGCACTAAACTTTTTATCTCATAATTACTCTATTAGTAAGGTTTTAAATTGCTTATATGGGATGATATGAGTATGACGTGATGAATTAATTCAACCGCGAACAGGTCGAGTAGATTTGCGAGGCTGCAAGGGGTGCAGTGCGCGATGGCGGGGAGGAATTTGTACATGAGATTCAGCTGCAGCACGGGGGACGCCATGGGGATGAACATGGTCTCCAAGGGCGTGCAGAACGTGTTGGATTACCTCCAGGATGATTTCCCTGACATGGATATCGTTAGCATCTCAGGTTGGCTTTGCTCTGCTTTCTGTTGGATAAGTTGAATGAATTACTTCAATGGAGTCAACTAGTCTTCTGGTTAATAACGAATTTCCTAGTCATGCACTTCTGTTTTCCAAGAACCCTAAATTCCTAGTCACATGTTTTTGTTTGGAAATAATTGTTTGTTGCGATGTTGTGCACTTGTGCTAACTCCGTGCAAATGCCATAATATTTGAAAACGGACTATGCCTTGCCGAATTAAATTTTCCAAGAAATAACCAGAAGAACCGTTTGGCTATGCAAGTAATTAGCATTGTCTGTCCTATCAAAATATTGGGGGAAGCTTGGGAACAAAAAAATGTTGAACATTGGCATGTTTAATCCAACTATACATTTTTACATGATGGAAGTAACTTCCGACCTCTGGACCAACCAGAGATACATACGGGCATACGGCCATTACAATCCAATTATACATTGGTAAGATGACCGGTGAGCCAACTTGGCATGGCATATGATGTTCAAGTACATTACGATACTCCTCGTCACTATGCATTAGATAGAGATATAGAGGGCTTTGAAAGCGGTCTTTTTGGTAAGACTACATCTTTAATGTGCTTGATCTGATAGGAGTAGAAATGATATTTGACTTTAATCAATACTTGTTCTGAGTAGTTGGGACTACATTTTCTTGAACATCATGCATGCCAGAATGTTCAGGAGAGAGTGCACAAGTTGCAAATAAAATCGCAGGAAAGAATATTTGAACCAGGCTCATCAGTGCATCTTTTTGTTTCTACACAAGTTAAACAACCCGTCATCACACATATCTTTTTTGGCCATACTAATATATGCCAGACTTCTTTAGCATAATTAAATACCGAATAACTCAATATTCCAATATACAAGATATTGTAACACGTGTTTATGTCTTGTAATTTTCCAAATTAATCAGTATCTTTCTGTTATGAGTTCAGGTAACTTTTGTTCTGATAAGAAGCCAGCTGCTGTGAATTGGATTGAAGGGCGTGGAAAGTCTGTGGTTTGTGAGGCAGTAATCAAGGAGGAAGTTGTGAAAAAGGTTCTCAAAACCAACGTGCAGTCTCTAGTAGAACTAAATGTGATCAAGAACCTTGCTGGCTCAGCTGTTGCTGGAGCGCTTGGGGGTTTTAATGCCCATGCAAGCAATATTGTAACAGCCATCTTCATAGCCACTGGCCAGGATCCTGCACAGAATGTGGAAAGCTCTCACTGCATCACAATGCTGGAAGCTGTAAATGATGGAAAAGATCTTCACATCTCTGTTACCATGCCATCTATTGAGGTATGCAACAATATCATTTTTATATATTCAAGTGTAAACATATCCAGGCTTTGTGCTGATGATGAGCATTACCTACAATTTGTTTGGCCCCACATTGATTTTGCTTTGCAAGAAATGCTCTACACGTATCTTATGGTCTGTAACGGGTTAAACTTGCACATCCTTTTTGATGAACTGTTGTCCATTGAAATCTGTTGAGCATTTTCATCTAGCAGACACCTTTGTTCTTAAAGGAAGCTGATCTATCGATGTTTGATATCCTGAAAAAGAAAATCTGCATAATGATTTTACACTAATAGGACAAAAGCAGTTGGTACAATTAGAAAAAGCTATGCTTCCAAGCTGTTTATCCATTCTCTGTAATGTATGCGAAATCTGGACAATCAAAGACGACACCACTCAGAAAGATGCCCCCCCTATAACTAACTGACCTGAATAAACTGTGCCACCATCAGATTATTATTTACAAAACGTCTTACTGTAGTTCTACGTACAGCCTGGTAACATTTCTTTCTCAGTTCAACCAGCTAATTTGTATCGCAGGGATCTTTTCTTTCCTTTCCAACAAAAAAGAATCTTTCCGTGTGCTTGTTTCCCTATTCAACTACTTAATGGCTTGACGGCTTGAGCAGCAGGCCTTGTCTACTATTATAGTCGTTTATTATGATGCTGTTAGGATCATGCACATTATTCTATGTTTGACGTTTGTTGTTTGTGAGGACAGACACCAATATTGAGCTGGATAAGACTACTTGTTTAATGACACTTCAAATTGTGCTCATCAAGTGCACAACGATAAAACTAAACACGCTCTTCTGAATTCTGATCATAACTGAAATGCAGGTGGGCACAATTGGTGGTGGGACTCAGTTGGCATCACAGTCTGCATGCTTGGACCTGCTTGGTGTGAAAGGCGCAAACAGGGAATCCCCGGGATCAAACGCGAGGCTCCTGGCCACCGTGGTGGCAGGTGGGGTTCTTGCTGGGGAGCTATCCCTCTTGTCTGCCCTCGCTGCAGGACAGCTTGTCAAGAGCCACATGAAATACAACAGATCCAGCAAAGATATGTCCAAGGCTGTACCTTAATTTGACATTTGGATCATTGCAGAGGAAATGGACAAATCCAGAGAAGTAGAATACTGTCAAATAATTTCATATCCCGGGGGAAGAGCAGAGGGGGTGAAATGAAAGGGTGATGGCAAAGGTTCAGTCTTGGTGGCTTTCTCTATAGGTAAAGAACTCATCATCAACATCAAATGAACAGTTTGTACCTGAAAATTAAATCGTGATGTCTGCAACTGCAAATAGATTGGAGTCCTTGTTCCGGAGTTTGATGTTGGCCGGTCTACAGTCATTTAACCCGTCGTTCTCCGCTGGCATCATCGTCTCCCGGGCACTGGATAAGCCAACTTTGGTTTGTGTTCATAAAGCACTGTGATTACCTTGGTGCATAAAGTGTAGATCTCTCTCTCTCTCACCCCCCTTGCTTCAGGAAGCCTGTGAGCTTTCCAGCTTTCTAAACTATTTCGCCTTGTTTGATCCTTCTTCTACTTTCTTCAATTGAACATTGTCGAAGCTGGTGATGTGACTGTAAAAAGATGTGGTTGCCTTGCATAGAAAAAAAAGCATCATGCATGGTCATGGATGCCAGTTTCTTCCATTTTATATCTTAATTCTATCATCAGCACCACGTTTGCTAACCTGTGCCAAGTTCTAGATCGATGCTGCATCGTCAGATGTTGAAATGTCACCCTCTCATGCATGGCTGCCCCGGCCACAGGTTGGTGGGACGAACGAACAACCTGGAGGAACCAGGCACCCCCAGAAGGCCAGAACCTTTTCCTGTTGCTACATTGCAACTTGCAAGCTCGAGCAGTCGAGCTCCAGCGAGTAGCCTGACGCCTTTGCAGCACAGCATATCATCATCATCAACAACAACAATGTCATCGTCTTTGTGTATGTGTAATGTTAGATAAATCAAGATTCGCTGCACGTGTGGGGGCGAGGCAGGCAGGCACCATGCATGGCGTGCTACTTGCTCTGTGCCAGTACTGGTGTAGTGTGGGCATGTGACTGCATGTTCTGCAGATCGGATCCGGCATAGCACATGGCCGGCCCTGGGGATCGATGGCTGGAGGTGCGTGTTTTTGAGAGATTTTTGTGTGCCCCTACCGCAGCAGCTCGGTTTGCCGCTCCGCGCATGCGGCCGGCCGCTTGTTCGACCACGAGGCCTCGGCAATAGAGGACATGTGGGATCACGGTCAGTTTTCCGATTCACGACTACGTGCAGACTACATGGCACATATATCCGTTTATATTAGTCGAATGTTATGTTTCAATGTTTCATGGCTTATGACGGTTTCTTTGAGTCAAAAGTTTTGGCTCATCGAAACCGTTTCTCGAAAATTTTAAACCCACTTCTCAACGCTAAATTGGACTAGTTTCTCGAAAATTTTAAAGCCACTTCTCAAGGCTAAATTGGACTAAACTATCTGACTTCTTGAAGCCTAGTTTTTTAACCATTCAAAAGACACGTGCATCCAACCAAACAGACTACTCTTTTTATAAATAAAACATGAGCTACCATTTTTTTTTTGAAATCAAAACATGAGCTACTTGATTGTCAAAACACAAGAACAAAGGATCACCCTGTACCGATGAACCACACGCAAGCAGCAAATGAATGTGCAAAAGAACACGTGAAGATATTATAACTCCTGTTCATAGCCCCAGCAATTTTACACCTCTGTGCTCTGGCTGCAGCCTGCAATGCTGAAGTAGAACAACCACAGCGGGAGAAGGAAATCACAATTCACAGATAGGCCTAGGCCCAATCTCTGTGCCTTCAAGCTGGGCCCATGGTAGATTCCATCACAACTCGATAACATGGGCCGGGCCCACTCGATGGCCGCCACGTCGGTACGCTCGGCCCTGACGCTCTGCGGTGGTTTTCTTTCTTGCGGACCAATACGGGACAGCGAGGCGATCGGGGAGGGGTCGGAGATCGAGACGAGTCGTCGGCGGCGACGTGGGAGGGAGCGGTCGGCGCTGCTGCGGAGCGTGGAGAGGAGAGCAGAAAGCCGCCAGGGAGGGAGATGGCGCCGGCGAGGGGGTGGAGCCGGACGGCCGGGAACGCGCGGTCGTTCGTGGGCAACGCGCTGGGCGGCCTCCGAGGGTGGAGCAACCTCGCCTCCTGGGCCGTCGCCGGAACCCTCGCCTACTACCTCTGGGTCAAGCCCGCGCGGGAGCTCCAGAGGGAGCAAGAGGTCAGGCCACCACACACCTTCCCTTCCTTCCTGTCTCCTCCCCCTTGCTATGGGGGTGTGTAGCAGAGCAATGCCAAACGCCTTGACTTTACGTAACTCTGAAGCAGACAACTCTATGGAGTAGCCTCCCTCGCAGTTTATTTTTATAGAGCAACTTAAAGGGTGCTCCGTGGAGTTGTGAAGCAGGGCTAAAAAATTAGAGCTGGAGCCCTGCCAAACACCCCCTATATTGCAGCTCTAGTTGCCTTCTACACTACTGGATCAATCTTGATATGTTGTCTCAGATCGCTGATGGGGGGATGGTTGCATCGCAATTTTCGAATTAGGCAGTTAGTTAGATCATGCGCCTGCGTATGTAATTCTTGGTATCAAGAACGTTTGCTTCAGCACAGAGTTGTGCATGGGATTGCTAGCAATGAGCTGCTTAATTTTGGTTGGAATTGGTGAATTGCTAACTTTTCTTTCTGCCAAATGTAACTTTTTAAGGAAACCCCACTTAAATTAGACCTACACCGGTGTTTATCTTGGCCTTCGTCACCGCAATTTTCTCACTTAATTTATTGTTGCTTATAGAGCTAAAATTATGGATCTTAATGATGTTCCCATTTTCCCAACATGAGTAATCTAATAATGTTTTTTTATAAACACATGGCATACACTAGATAATAACCATAGACCTGTGCAAGTACTAGGTAGAAATGTAACAGTACCTCATTGGGGGCAAATAATGGTGATGGTCTTATACAAGTAGAGCAGCTAAGGTCAACATTTATGTGCACCTCTTGTATCCACCAGTCTGTAACGATACTGTGAATTGCCACTTGTTTTTTGAATTGTGGTTTAACATGGAATACTCCAGCAAGAGTCAAATGAGAGCTGTTCTTACAGCTCCTTGCATCAAACCTGATAAACAGTTTTTTTAAAATTATTACTACCACTAGTTATTCTTACTGTCGAATTGTCGATATTCGATACCAGAGAGTGGTATGCTGTTTTTTCATTTACTCCATTCAAGTATGCTATTGTTTTGCTCATTCTCGGAAAAAAAATGAAATGCAGATAGCCAGATGTGACCAAGTTACCTCAAAGTATTGCACTGTTTTTTTACGTTGTTTCATGCATTTCCGCCTATCAGTATTAAGTTAAATATGTTTACTTTTCCCTCGACAAGTAAAACTGGTATGCCTTTTTCACAGGAGCGAGCTGCTTTGGCTGCTGCCTCAGATCCTTACCGTTATGTTGAGAAACGAAAACCAATACCTGACCCTCAAGTAAACTAACCTCTCTTAACAAGTTATTCCACCAACAGGTTCGACAAGTTTCTTCCTTGCATTAATACTCAATACTGCATGTAATGGCCAGGATACTGGACTAATTTATGGGAAGAAGAAGCAGCCTACAAAATCTGATGACTAGTTTTTTTTCTTGGGAATGGCTTGTACCAAACGTGATTTGCTGGGCAACATTACAAGGAGGGATTTCCGCAACTCTGGTGGCTAGTGATAAACAGTGTATACAGGTGTTACTTGTACATGCTATCAAGCCCCAGAGAGAACGGGTCAATGTTGAGTTTCTGCTTTTTTGAGTACTCAAGCTCCAGGAAGTAACTGTTCACTATTGTGTATTGTGTTTGTTAAGGTAGATGGCGTTGGATTGACATGAGAAATGAGATATGTAAATGCTTCCAGAATAGGACGTCATTGGTACTGTATCTTTGATTCTTTGCTTAGTCAGATAAACATAGGTGGCCAATACTACACGCTTATGTAACTATGCACACTACTACTGCCACTCACTGTTCCCAGCATGGTAAAGAATAATTCCACTGCGCGTCAATTAGGATTAATAGCTTTTGCCACTTAGGGTACCAGCATGGGTAAAGAATAATTCCACTGTGTGTCAATGAGTATCAATAGCTTGTGAACTGAACTGTGATGCACGATAAACGAGCCAGTGTTCTTAATTTGTATCTTGAGTGGCTGCTTTGTTTGAAGATAACCTGTGCAATCAGGGATTTTTTTTGGTGAACTTGTTTCAAGATAGCTTGTACTTTCGAATCCTCTGTTGTCTTGCTTTCCAGAATTCCAGGTGAAACTTTGTTGCCGAGGGCGCCTGCACACACACAATTGATGCCATCATTGATGCCATCTGCTACTCCATTGGCGATGCATTGTACTGCTCACTCTCCTTGACAGTGTTCATCCACATATTGCAAGTCCTTGCTCTCTCTCTCTCTCTTTTTTCCGGAACCTCTATTAGCAGTAGAGAGACTATGAGGGCATCTTCAGCAGATGCCCAAGCCCCATTCCTATTCACGTGCCACCTCAGCAAGTGGGGCTGTCCTATCCCTATTCACCTGTCCAACAACCGTTCCATCACTATTCATACACTCTACTTTTTCTATTCATGTCCCATCACTGTTGCTACAGTGATGGGGCTTAGGCATGGCTTGGGCACTGCTAGAGATGGCCTGAAGCCTTTTGTCTTTTTTTGGGCAAGGTGTTTAGCTTAGCTTATATCCTTTTGTTCTTTGTTTGAGCAAAATGTTTCTACTTCTCGAATACCTTAGAGCCGTTTTTCAAAATTCTCAAAGTTCAGTCGAGCTGCTCGTTTAATCTTTCGAAGCATAGCATTTCTACGGCTATACTTAATAGGGCCAGCTGTACTCAATAGGGCCGTCGTAATTTCTTCAGTCCTGTCCAACTCTGAAGCCGATGCCATGATTTTCCGACCTTTTTTACAGGCGATGATCTGTCGCTCTGGTCAAACCATGTTAAAAGATTTCTGATCACGACCTGGATGTCTTCTTTCTTCAATATTAAGTTTCTAAAAAGACATAATAATGGTGACCACCGGCGATTTCATCTAGCATCTATTCGTCAAATCAATAACCAATCTGTTCTTTCTTAGCAAAACCAGGTGAAAGATCTATCTAATTTGGTCTTATTTCATGACATGAAAACATGAACCGTCTTCCACGGGTAGTGTCACTTTTCGCTTTCGCTGCCGTGTCAGCTCAGCTCCACGGCCTCAAAGCAAAACCAAACACGAAAAGCAGCAGCCAACTGGGAACGAGCCCTCGCCTCCGGCCTCCCTCCCCCCGAAAAAACACAAACCCCTCCGCGGCTCGCAATCCGATCCGTCTATGTCCCAGCACGGCGGCGGCGGCACGGCGGCCGCCGGTTCCTCTCCGCCCCCACCGCAGGTCGTCGCGTGGCCCGAGGACGGCGCCCTGACGCGGGACTGGGTGGCCGGGCTCACCGCGGCGCTGGACTGGTGCTCGCGCCGCCTCCCCGCGGACCAGCTCCCCACCGTCCTCCCCGCCGCGCTCGTCCAGAGGCTCGTCCTCGCCGCGTCCGTCATCCTCCACCGCGAGCCCAACCTCGTCCGCGTCGACCCGCGGCCCGACCAGGCCGTCGTCGTCGTCGGGGACGTCCACGGCCAGCTCCACGATGTCATCTTCCTGCTCCAGGAAGCAGGGTTCCCCTCCGAGGACCGCATCTTCGTCTTCAACGGGGATTACGTGGATCGCGGCGCTTGGGGCCTCGAAACCTTCCTTGTCCTCCTGGCCTGGAAGGTGAATTATCCCAATTCTGCACAGAGCTTGCTACCCCTGTTCATAAGTCATTAATATCATGCGCATTGCAATTCCTTTTTTCTGGATCCGCTTAATTGATGCAGCAGATAGAAAAGCATTGTGTTGGATAATGCATGTAAGCTGAGTTATGAACAAAGATTGTAGCTTCATATATTATGGCATTTTTTTTAATTGAGCTTGGCAAGTGTCTGTCTGGTCAATTTACTCTGTGTGCTTATCAAAAAAAATAAAATTTTTTACTCTGTGTGCAATTTAACTGAAATAAGCATCGAATCCTGAACCCCCAATACCTAATTTGGCATGCCTACCATCAAAGTGTGTCTCTGACTATGTTGCTCCGTGTTTGCATTCTAATTAAAATCAGCATAGAATTCTGCTGACTCTATCAGACCCACTCCCTAATATTGGCATCTCTATTCTCTACCATTGAAAACTGTTCTGTTACAAACTCAATGTTTCCTTGAAGTTCAGCTTCCTGTAATAAAAATCCATAAATTATTGAAGAATAAGCCATACTAGCAAGTTTATCCTTCAGCATTATAAAAAGTCTTTTTTTAACAGATAGGTTCCCTTCAACCATCAGCTAACGGCCATCAACATATTTTGTCTCTTTTAGGTATTGCTTCCAACTAGTGTGTTTCTTCTACGAGGAAACCATGAATCCAAGTACTGCACATCAGTATATGGTTTCGAACAGGAGGTAATGGTTAAATATAAAGATCAAGGCCCTCAAGTTTATCGGAAGTTTTTAAGATGTTTTGAAGATCTTCCTCTGGCGACAATAATAGCAGGATGCGTCTACACTGCTCATGGAGGTATTTTCCGTAGGACGATTGTAGTACCACCAAAAAGGTCAAAAAAGGGCAAGAGAGGTCACAAATGCAAGGCGAATTTTACTGATGACTCAACTATTATGAAGCTTGGATCCTTGGATGAATTATTAAAAGCAAGGAGAACTGTTCTTGATCCTCCATGGGAGGGTTCAAATTTGATTCCTGGAGATGTGCTTTGGTCTGACCCTTCCTTGGAGATGGGCCTTTCTCCAAATAAAGAAAGAGGCATTGGTTTGATTTGGGGTCCAGATATCACGCAACAATTTCTATATACAAATAATTTGAAGGTTTGTTTGCTTTTATTATTATTGCTATTGGCATGCTTGGTTGAAATTGAATTGAATTATTTCCTACTAAGTGTTATGATGCTTGTTTTGGTTCTTGAAACATTGGCATCCTATATTACAATGTGAACATTCTTTATGATCTGAAGAATGCAAGGACTATAGAGTTAGGAGCCTGTGATCCTAGTGTTACTTGAAAACCCTTTTATCTGTTTGCTTGCTTTATCTATTTGTAATATTTTCATTGGTTCCATGTTTGGACATACATTAGACCATAAGTATGCACTTGCTACTTTAATGTAGGTTGCATTGGTGCATCAAACATGAATATTTTGTCTGTTGTGGATTCCCAATCATTATATTTTTTTATGCATGAGCGTTGCAAATGTTTCCTTATTTATATCTTAAGTAGCTATCATCATAACATACAGCTTCCTTTTCTTTCAGTTTGTTCATTGTTCAGTTGTTGTTTAGCACACAAACGGACTGGCCTAGTTCTTTCTTTTGATTCTGCATACTGTTTCAGAGTAATCATTGCTTATCTTCTTCGGTTGTTCAACTGTAATGCTTCTGTATCTTATGTTGAAATCTTGAATACGGTAGAATTCCTTACTACAGTTCAAGCATGATTGTAACATCTCAGCAGCTTAAAAAAACTTTTTCTTGGACAAATGGACACATGTTTTGACTTATGTGTGCAAAAAACTTGTTGCTGAACTTGAATGATATACTGCATGGTTCTAATTAACTGAGTGTTTATGTACATAAAGATTAATTGCTCAATATCTGTAGAGTTGTTTTAACTTTGAGTGATTTAGATTCATGCCACTCCAAAGTTCACGTTTCGAAATATGCCACTCGATGTGTTAATGACATATGGGTCCTAGGTACACATGTCATTGACATATGGAGTGAGATATTTCGAAATGTCGCACTTTGTAATGGTATGTATCTAAATTTTCCTTTAACTTTTAAGCTTGGTCAGTCAGCATGTTTGTTTGCAAAATGATGTTTCGTAGCACATTGAGTATGTTCCTTCATAACATAAGAAGCTTGGCATGATCACATAGCTATACAAGTTTAAAATTCATATTCACACTTCCTCTTTTCGTTGAACAAAGTTAATCATCAGGTCGCATGAAGGTCCAGATGCCAGAGACAAGAGACATGATCTATTAGGCATGGACAGTGGATATACAATCGATCATCATGTAGAATGTGGAAAGCTAATAACTCTCTTCAGTGCTCCAGACTATCCACAATTTCAGGTAATACTTTATTGCATGATTACTGCTCTCCCTCAGAATTCTACTACCATTTTAACATATAGATGCAAGTTCCATAAGTGGAAATTTAGTTTCTAGTATGATTTTCCAAGCTGAATGGTTTCATTTTATTGCTATTGTAAAAAAACTTTTTATCATGTGTGTTTTTTCACATAATCTGACAATCGTTATTTGTTTCTTTATACAGGCCTCAGAGGACCGTTACAACAACCGTGGGGCATATATTGTCCTTAATCCGCCTGATTTTGCTACCCCTGTTTTCCATAGTTTTGAAGCCGTAAAGCCTCGACCTGGGGTATGTGAATATGTGTTATATATTTGGTTCCTAAGCTCAATAAGATTTTATTTGTTGAATAAATAAAAATGTGATGCATTATGTTATGATGTTTTTTAACGCAATTATGTTATGATGTTAGTATGGAAATTATCTTTGACATGGAAAAAATTAACTAAATATAAATTTTTGATACAGGCTAATTCCTACTATGATTTTGAAGAAGTGATTGATTCGGATGAAGAGCTAAATTTAGAAGCCATGGACAATGGCACATCGAGCAGATGATGACATCTTATCTTGTATCACTGTATTTAGCATGCCAACTGTCACCAAGATCAGGGAAATGCCAACAAGTTTTTGCTGTAATTGATACTAAGGGCATCTCCAGCAGTTTGTCCCCATTTTCTTTTTGTCCCATCACTATTCACGTGCCACCTCACCAATAGGGCTGCCCCATCCCTATTCACCTTCTCAACATCAGCCCCATCACTATTTCTACTCTCTATTTTCCCCATTCCTTCCCATCACTGTTTGGGCACCCTATTTGGGGCTTCTTGCTGGAGATGCCTCAGCAAGATCAGGGAAATACCAACAGGTTTTTTGATGTAGCTGATACTAACATGAGGATTTTTAACATTGTAAGATTGGGGAAATGTCATCTTTACCATTTGACTGCCTTTTAAGCTGATCTGTATCCACATCACTATGGGCCAAAAAAAAAAAAAAACTGTCATGAAGTAGTCCTTGAAAATATTGAATGGAAAAACGCTTGGCTTTGGGTGTAGGACATTTTCTTCTTTTAAGGATAGGTGTTGGACCTTGATATAAAACCTGCTGGAGCCAGACACATTTCACTTGAGAGGAGTGTGTCAAATAGCCAATTGCCCACCTAAAGCTAGAATTACATGCGTGCACTCCATAGGGCATATGGAGTTCAAGTTAGCCTGTTGTTTTGTGAAGGAATTGTGTGTTTGTATTCTGTAGTTACCCATACATTCATGTCCTTGCACTGTTGATTTTTAACTGTGTACCACCTAGAGTTTGAAATACCGAATCGAACTCGCAAATTGTCAACCCTCTGTTAGCGGTTTCCCTGAAAACCACTAAAAGACGTGCAATTTCTTTTTCCCAAATTTTGAATTAGGGGACGAGAAGTGTTGGTGTTGGCTAACGAGTGAAATCCGATCGGTTTGAACTGAAAAACTACTCTGTTCCTATTAAAAGAATGATGGTTTGGGGAGCGATTTCGGTTTATGCCAAAACCCGGTCGTTTTACATTGTTGAATTAGAAAAATATAAATTTGGATCTGTTTTACTGATTGGGAGTTTGGGACAAGCCCGAAACCTAGTAGCTGGTCTATAGACCTGTCACTTTTTTTTAAGAAAAAGAGAAAAAAAAAAAGGTAAGTAGAGGAGTAGAAGTTAGCAAAGGCAATTATTCGACGTTAAAACTTGAACAAAGTCTTTATAAAATCTCCAACTATTTTCCCTTTATTTCGTTTTCTTTTCTATTTCCTTCCTCCATATTCGTTACCTTCATTTTTCACCATATCAATAGCATCCTTTCGAAAAGAATAATATAAAGAAAGAGAGATAATACTTTCTGAAGTGAATGGGAAAGAGAATCTCTTCCGAAATAGAACTGTGAAGGAAATCTGTTGGAGGCACGAAAGAAACGGGATTTTCTTCGTGGCAGGATTAAGAAGGGACCGAAATGGGTTGGAGACAAGGTTTCAAAAATCATCGATAAATCGCAACAAATCACGATTTACCGTGAAATCGCAGCGGCTCGATATCGGCAAATTGCGAATTAAATTCAAAATTTTGATTCAAAATTTGAAATCGGTTTGGTTTGATTTATCGAAGAAATCGGTCGATTTATTGATAAAAATTGTGATTTTTCGAAGTTTGGCTGGAGATTTTAAAATTCCAATACCAATTTTTTGTTTTCAAATGATTTATCGAAGAAATCTGTCGATTTTTCGATAAAATCGACCGATTTCTCGAAAAAACAAGCGATTTCTGATTTTAAACCTCCAGTTGATTTATCGAAGAAATAGGTCAATTTATCGATAAAAATCACGATTTTTCGAAGTTTGGCTCGAGATTTCAAAATTTCAATACCGATTTTTTGTTTTCAAACGATTTATTGAAGAAATCGGTCGATTTATCGAAGAAATCGACCGATTTATCGAAAAAACAAGCGATTTCTGATTATTTAAACCTCCGGTTGATTTAAAATTCAAAACTCAAATTTCAACCGATTTTCCGCGATTTGCCGTGGCAAATCGAAAATCGGACTTGAGCGATTTTTGGGGTAAAATTAGTTTTTGAAACTTTGGTTGGAGATGGTATTAGTACAGTAGCATTGTAAACTAGTAGCATTGTAAACTCCGACGGCTGTGGATGCCATGTGTTTCCTTGGTTAGTCGTCCGATCTCTTGCTAATTCTGCACAGGTCATGGCGTTGCTGTCTATAGCCTCCCTCTTCTCTACCTCGCCGGTGATACTCCCGGCCGGGGGCGGCGCGGGCGCGGACCGAGCGGCAGCCTCCACCCGCATGTACTATCATCAGCAGAAGCAGCCGCGGAGGCGGCTGGTGGCGGCTGCGGTGAGGCAGAGGTACAAGGGAACGGCCAGGAAGGAGGCGGCCCTGGCGGAGCTGATCGAGCGGAAGGTGGCAGAGGCGATGGAGGCGTGCGCGGGGCAGGCGGCGGAGGAGGGCTGCCGGGTGGCGTGGGACGAGGTGGAGGAGGTGAGCCAGGCCAAGGCCGACCTCCGCCGTCGCATCGCCGAGGGCGCCGACGACCCCCTCGAGCCGTTCTGCTCCCACAACCCCCTCGCCGACGACTGCGCCGTCGTCTACGACGACGACGACTGACCCGTCCGTCCATCCACCCACCACCACCACCATCAGCTCAGTTCTTGGCTATGATCTGCGACTGCTTCTACAACCGCTTGGATCAAAGAAATCCCTAACCGCTTGAGATGCTAAGAATCGAGAGGTACTCCATTTGTTATTTGGACCACCAAAAGATCAATTTCATGGGTTGGCGTTGCATTTTCAACCGCCCCAAGTATCTCAAGGGAATGCGCATGTGTTGTGTTGTCTAATTCCTGATTTTACGCATAAATGAGCATGGTTTTTCTTACTTGGATTCAGATAGGCTCTGTTTGGTGTACTAAGAGCATCTCCAGCAGAGCCCCTATTCAAGCCCCTAAACTAAAAAATAAGGGTTATATAAAAAAACGACTCCGTGAGGCCTCTTCACTGCCCCAAAATAAGAAGGCCCTAAATCTCCTCTCTAGCCCCAATTCTGGGGTTCTTGAGGGCCCCTATTTTCTATTGGGGAGTTTTTCTCCCATGCCTCCTGCCTCCATTGTCGCGCCCGCCTCCGTTCTTGCCAGCAGCCGCCTCCGCCTCCGTCGCCCCTTCTCCTCTTCCGTCGTTGCCTCGCCGCCTCCTCGTCTTGCTCCTTGCCTTGCCAGATCTGGGCCGTCGTTAAATCGCCGCCATCGTCTCTCCTCTACCAGTTGCTGTCTTCTCATTCATGCCGACGCCATCGCCGCCGCTCATCGCTCGCCAGATCCGACGCCGTTGCTCATCATCGCCCTCGCCTCAGAGTTCGCCTTGCCGCCGCTGTCGCTGCGTCGCCGCTGCTTCGTTGCCTCGCCGCTTGGCTCGTGCTGCTCCCCTCTGTCTCGCTTGTGAAGAGATGAGGGAGGAGAAAAGGGAAAAAAGAAGAAAGAAAATAAAAGGATATTGAAAAGAAAAACAAAGAGTCATTGGCAAGCCGGTCCCATATGTCATAAGCATATAGGGGCTGAGATTTAGGGGCTAACTGCTAGAGTTGAAAACAAAATCAGAGTCCCCAAAAAATAGGGGCAGCCCCAAAATCAAAAGTAGGGACCCTGTTTTAGGGGCTATTGCTGGAGATGCTCTAAGCTTATCAAAAAATGTTGTATTTTGTTATATCTTAAGCTTTATAAAAGAAATAATAAAATTAGACAAAATACAATAAAATTGGCTTCCAACCAAACGAATCTAAAATCTTTTTCTCCTCCATTCTCACGCAAAATCATGCGCCATTTAGGCATGTGATGTGTCCTCTCTCTATCAGCAACGCAATGCTTTTTATGATTTTGTAAGGAAGTAGATAAAGTTTATTCTCCTTGATCAACGAATGGAAAAAAAAAAGCTATGCAGAGGAAGGGTTTCTTTCGGCCAGTCCTTGTCTTAATGATCCTATTTTACTAGTAAAGTTCTTATCTTAGAGCATCTCCAACAAAGCCACCTCAGCTAGTTATAAGGTTTCCACCTCAGTATTTTGCTTATGTGGAGGAGTGAAGAGAAAGAGAGAGATAAGAGCTAGCTCTTAAGCAAGAGTCGGTCTATAACGTTTTCCAAAATAAATTAACACTACTACATGTAGATCCATATTTAATTTTAAGAGTATGCTATAGCTAGTCTATTAAAAAGTTTGTCTGCATGCTATTTATAAATGACATGGAAGTTGTTTATAGCTAGTAGATGACTTTACTATTAGAGATGCTCTTAACAATAAAGTAAATTGGACTATACGTCCTTAAGTTATCCCACGATTCCGTTTAGGTCCATAGCCTATGAAACTGTTTAGGTGCATGAAGCTGCGTTGTTGTTGATCCTAGGTCCAAAAGTAGTTTGTAGAGAGTGATTTGATAACGTGGATTGCCATATCACCACATGTGTGCCCTCCTAGGATGGTGGCATTTTTTTAATTTTTTTATAAATGGGCCCACCTCTCTCTCCCCCACCTCTGCGTCTCTCACGCACATGCCTCTCTCTCCGCCTCCCTCCTGGAGCAGGGCAAAAAAGGTCCATAGTGTTCGTATAATGCAATTTACTCGTAACGATATTACTTACACGCAGACGTCCATAGTGTTCGTACAATGCGCGGCACACCCAAACCCATTTTGCATTTCTCTTTCTCTTACTTTCCCTTTTTCTTCTTCACACAACATAGCATCCTTGGTGTCTTCGTCAATTTCTCCTCCAATCTCCACCATGCTAGGCCACTGCTCCTCTAGACAGTTTTTCTTCGCCATTATGTATGAGTAGCAAGGGGCGACGACCAAGGCTTCATATCTACCTCTCCTCCTCCTCCTCTTCCACATTTCTTGTCTTCCTGCCTCTATTTCTAGACCGTGCTGCATTGACGTAGACGCAGAGCGAACACTAGGCCATGGAGAGGAGAGACAACATGAACGGAGGTGGTCTGCAAAGCTCTAGTGCATGTTGCCTCCCTTCTTCTATTCCTCTCTCTATTTATGTATCTATTCTTTGCTAAGCTCCAGCTAGCAAAAAGCTCATGGGGGCAACGCTGGAGCTTGGCCTCGCGACAACGAGCTTGTGGGGTAGTGACGAACTTTCGGGGCTTGGATTTGGCATGTTGACGTCAAGCTAGGTGGGTGGCAAGGCTGTGCTGAAATATTTTCTATGTACATATGAAACATCCGTAAAAAAATGTCTGAAACGTTTTATTTTCTCTTGTGAAATATTTTGTTTGCTCTGTGAAACATTTGGTTGTTATTGTGAAATATCCTTGAAAAAACTAATATATTTGGTTTTCTTTGTTCTTTAGCTGTCCGCATCACTCTCTGTTTCTTGGAGCAAACCCTAGCTTGGCCCCTCTCCTCCTCGACACACCATCGGGAAGGGTCTAAACTGCCTCGCCCTCCTCGTCAGAGCCTTGCAGTAGCCATGTCGGTGGCAGTGGTTGCGCCACGCTCCTCTGCACACCATGCCTTGGCTGTCATCCGCCACTATCACCAAAAACAGGTCAAAATTTCTCCTTAAGCAAAGCAACTGCAAGTATGCAAAAGAGAAAATTACACTGTTCCCCCTAAACTTGTAGTGAAGTCTCACTTAGCCCCCTGAATTTGAAATTTACTTTTTCGGTCCCTCGAACTTGTATCCGTTTGCACCACAACTTCAAAACTGTTAGAGATGCCATTAAATGCTGATGTGGCTGTTAGTTTTTCGTTAAATGCTTATGTGGTTGCTATATGTGCCTTTTTTTTAAATGAAATGGCATCCACGTCACCTCCCTCACTCCTCTAGAAAAAATCAACTTCAATTTTTTTCAAAAATTCAAAAGTTTTGAAATTCAATTTTTTGAAATTTTAAAAATGTTGCATTTTCAAAATTGAGAATTTGAATTTAAAATTTTAAAATTTCAAAGTTTTGAAATTTTAAAATTTGAATGTTCACGTTTGAAGGTATAAAAAATTATGAAAATTCAAATATAAAAATTTATAAAATCCAAACTCAAAATTTGAATCCCAAAATTCGAATTTGAACGTATCAAAAATTCTAAAAGTTTGAAATTGAATATCTCCAAAATTCAATTTTCAAATTTTAGTTTCAAAACTTTGGAATTTTTAAGTTGAATTTTTGAAAAAAAATCTAGAGAGAGGAGGGAGGTGACGTGGATGCCATTTCATTTAAAAAAATCGTGTGTGGGAACCATATAAGCATTTAACAGAAAACTAACTGCCACCTCAACATTTAATAACATCTCTAACGGCTTTTTTGGCTGAGGTGCAAACGAATATAAATTCAAGGGGCTAAAAAAGTAAATTTCAAGATTAGGGGGCTAAATGAGACCTTGCTACAAGTTTAGAGGCAACCGTGTAATTTTCTTTATGCAAAATAAAGTACATTGTTCTTCATCTTCTCACATGATCTAGGGGTTGTTCTCTTCAGCTTAGCTTATTACCTTGTCTTTTTATTTGCTTATAAGTTGAATTTTGAAAGCTTTCTGAAGTAATTTGGAAAGTCCGGGTTTCGCTTGCATCATTTCTTAGAGCTCTAAGACGTGGTTTTGAGATAGAAAAAAAAAAAGAACTACAAAAGTCAAAGTGTTTGACTTTTCAATTCAGAGATAAATAAGTAGTCCGCAAATATGGAAGTCATTGTTGACACTTAAGTCTGTTAGGATGACCAAGAACTTTACTACATTTGAAGCCAGCCAGAAGAACCTCTGGTATTTTGTAGTCTTGTAGATACCACTTATGTTTTACTGAGCTTGATTATTGACTTAAAGAGTACATCTTTTGTAGATATGTTTGCATTAAGAGGCAGCTGTTTCCAGAAAAGACATTGCTCATACTTTAGCTGTAGGACAAGTTACAGAAAATTACTCAGGAGCAACCTTCTTTTTTTTGAAATCCAGGAGCAAACATCTGGTTCAAGAAGAGAAGAAAGCAATTTTCTGCTCGTTCACAAAGAAGACAGAATGGAGCTTCTTGTTTTTTTGCATGAAATGAAATGATTTGTATGAGCTTTAATGTATCAAATTCTGTTCTGCTTCTTTTAAAAGGATGACCATGTATGATTTGTATGAACTTTGTAATGTCCAGCTTCTTTTACATAAAATAAGACATACTTCTGGTTGATTTCACTCCTGAATGAAAAGTCAACATGCGTGTACGCATTACAATCCGATTGCTGCTGCTGTTTTTAGGGCAAGTGATTAAGAAGGGAAATTCTCTTTGAACATATAAAGATCGTTCTTTGCAGTGGTGCTGCACTTCTGCATCCCTTTTCTTTGCATCAACAGTAGGCCATCAGGTCCCAGAGTAGAGCCCATTTGAGCAAGTTCATGCTGCAACACCCTAGCATCCACAAAAGAAAATGCAGCAGCAATTTTTCCATTGCTACAACACTGTCTTGCATTGCATATAATACATGCCTGAATCTTGAACCATTTTTTCTTTAAACTCAGCACCAAACTCTCTCAAATAAACAAAAGGCAGCATCGACATGAAACAACTGAAGATCAACATAGCATTGGTTCAACTTATTCATCCATACATGATATCATACACCAACAATTCTGTTTTTGCAAAGAGCCAAGGGGAAAAGTTGGCAAGAATAGTGCCCTCCCTATGTTATAAGCTGATGACCAACTCCTCTATTAGTCTCCACAATGTTTGCCTGAACCAGCTCATCTGCTACCAGTCGGCCTGCTTGTTATTGACACAAAATAATTGTTATTAGGCCTTCATTAGTACCGACAGAAAATAAAAATAGTTACACGTTGACAAGGACTGATATATCCAACTATGCAATATATGCAACACAGATGTTCAGTTTACACGCATGTGTGCAGAACCCATGAAATTCTAGATCTGCCTTAGGCTTTCACACTGTACAGTTACTCTACATGAGTGAGAACAGTTCTGTAGCATTTCATTTGTCCAATTTGGTTCTTCAATTAGCTTAGTGCTACATACACCTTGCACTAAAAAATTAGCAAGCCTTAACATCTGCTGTTCAGTTAGGATGAGGATTGAACAATGGAACTTCAAGGCTCTAAACAAACATCACAATTTAACCAAGTATCAGTACACTGTGGAAACCAAATTGAACATCACAATTGAACTAAGTATCTGTCACCTCTAAACAAACATCACAAATAAACAAACTAGGTTTGATTTGAGCTAAGCTTTGAGCACAGAACCTTGCAGACACATAATGCCATCTCACAGGCTGATTACTCTTTTTTTCGAGCAAACACAGGCTGATTACTCTGGTACAAAGCATATTGCGTGTAAACCTGACATCAATCGTGGAGTTAACATGCATATTGCAATTTGATTAACTGCGAAAATTAGCTGAGCAGGAAAGAGCCATACAATCTGTATGAGGCATGTAGTACTACAACACAAAACATATCTGAGCACATTCATAGAACTAATAACGAATGTATATACCAATGTGAAAAGGAAATATTTTACTGCTGAAAACTATTCAATCAGAAGATAAGATATTAACCCATACAAACCGATATAGATGGAAGCAAAAATCAAAGCTTTAACTACATAGTACCAATAGATAGTCCCACAGTTACAGATCCCTAGTAGTCCCACAGTTACAGATCCCTAGTACTGATCAAATTTTTGTTTATCGCGTGACAATCCAAGATTGAAGCTGAAGCTCCCTAATCACAAAATATGTCTATAATACTTGCATATGCAATTTGCAAGGGATAGCATGTCTCTAACCTAGTAATATTAAGTCCATGGCCCACCTCCGGCAAAAACCCAAGCACATTTAGTCCACCGTCATCCCATTTTAACTGGAATAGTTTATTAAGCATACTGAAGCATATTTTGCACATGAACTTAGAAGATTGAGTGACAAGAATAGCAGAAAAATAAATCTTATACACTTTTCACAAAGGCAACAACCACGATGAATTAAAAGATGCCATATTTCAATTTGGACACAATATGTTTTGTATATAAATGGATTTTAGTGCTGCTTAGCAAGTACCCACCGGATTTCTGTGCAGATGGTTCATCACATGGGCATGCTTGTAAGCGAGTATCAATATTGCATTACTTGAAAAGTAAAATAGAAATTTGTAAACACAAAAAAATATACACAAAAGCAAAGTTTAATTGCCCGAAAAAGAAAATAAGCCCATGAGCTACCCAAACACAAATTTTAAGCAAGCATCCTATGATTTTTCAAATAAGAGCAGAAGAAATCTGTACTCTATAGCCTCAAAATTTCTAAAAACATTAGGATGTCAGGCACTTGCATTGGTATTTGAGCACTGATTCGCAAGTAAGAGAAGGAGAACTGATAAGCTTTAGAAAGTCAATTATAGCATTGAGGCTTACCACCCTAGATGTTGGAGACACTAAAGAGGTTGACGGGCTTTAAAAATACTGATTCCTGACCATACAATTCAGCAAAACAAACATTCAATATTAAGTTGTAACGGCCGCTACAAAACTAACATGCAGTCAGTTGAAGCTTGTTTTGACAATGGAGCACTGCCTAGTTTAGCGTAAGGGCAAACGAGCAGCTGTTACTGTTACATACGATCATCAGCAGTTTCAAACTTCATCACTTGGACACCTAAGCATTACCGCCATGAGTAAATATTCCATCCATCGATCAGTCAAACAATACTAAGACCATGTTCTCTTGGGTTTATTTGTTTTGTTGATTTAGCGCCAATTCAGCAAGTCGATTCAGTAAGTTAATTCAACAAATCAGCAAGTCAATTCAACAAATCTACAAATCAATAAATCAAATAAGCTGAAGAGAACGCACCTTAAGTTTCTCGTACACTTCCCCAACGAGTGTTGAATTCATTTCGTCTTCCGCATGCACCATGCCACCGTTTTCCAGGAATAGGGTGAGCAGGTCATCCGAGAATCCTTTTAGCCGCATGACACCAGCTTCAGTCACCGTTACTGCACGGGAGCCCCTCAAATTCCAGAAAATAACTTGCGGTACCACATGTCCATAGCCAGCATCCTGGAAGCGATGACACAGGACCTTGTAGTCTTCAGTCCACGAGTGGTCCGATGCATCATCGAACTCTTGGTTGGTGAAGATGAAGACCGTCTTGATCATCTTCGCCGGTGCCAGCTTAAATCTTTCCGCGGTGTCAAGAATGAGCTCAAACACCGCTTTGATGCTGATGTCATTGTCATTCTGCAACCTGTGTGAAAAATTGAGCTTCTCCTGGAAGGTTCTGCCTCTAATTGTGTAGAATGTAGGTTTCTCGCTGCACGTGATCACCTTATGAGTCCATGGGTACTCACTAAGCTCTGAGATGAGGACGCTCAGCGCTGCACACACCTCCATCCGCCGGCCTCCCATAGATACATCACAGATGGCAACACAATTGCTCAGCTTGTGACACTGTTGCTCACTGAGGTCAGGTATCGTGAGGAGCCACTCTTGCCTGGGCGCCTGTGGAAGGACGGTCTTGGGCGTCTCTTTGTCCTGGAGCTGGCGAAGGACCTTGCGGAGTGGCTTCAGCACTTGGTGATGGAGTCGGCGAAGCACGCGGAGGCGGTAGTTCCCCTCAGACAGGTCCGCGTACTCTGAGTTGGAGTTACGCAGGAAGAGGCGACGGGCTATGCCTTTGCATAGCAGAGTCGACAGGTCATACGGTGAGCCAGGCCTTGGGCACCACTTAGCAGCAAGACTGATCTTATTATGCTGGCCAAGGTGCATCTGATGGAGGTCATCCTCGAGGAGGTCAGCGAAGAACTGGGAGATATGATCAAACAGGATGCGATACTTGCTATCTGCATAGTACATGTTCAGAGCCCGCCCTGCGAGAATTCTCATCTTGTTGCTAAGCTGCTGCTTCTTCTTCTTGCCCTCTTGCTCCATCCGCTCAGCCACCAATGCGTCGGCGGCGTCCGCCCCCACCGCCTCGGCGTCTGCTATCTTGGTGTCCGCCCCCACCGTGGCCGCCTCGGCGCCAGCCACCGCCGTGGCCGTCTTGGCAACTCGACGACGCTTGCGTCCGACGGCAGTGGCCGCCTCGGCGCCCGCCACCGCCGTGGCCGTCTTGGCAACTCGACGACGCTTCCGTCCGACGGCAGTGGCTGCCTCGGCGCCCGCCACCGCCGTGGCCGTCTCGGCAACTCGACGACGCTTCCGTCCTATGGACGCAAAGAGAAGGCAACTGCGGCGGAATTTAAAGGCGAAGGCCCTCCAACGCCTCTCGTGGATCGACTTTTCCCTCGTGCTCCTGCCGTGGATGAGGCGGAAGAGCAGCTGGGGGAAGTCGTTGATGGAGCCGAACTCGGCGAGGACGCGGAGGTTGCTGGCGAGCGCATTGGGGTGGTGCTCGTGAATCCAGAGCATGGCAGCGTAGAAGCCCTCCATGCGGCCGGACGAGGACTTGCGGAGGACGCAGACAAGCTTGAGCGCGGTTAAGGGGTTGTGGTCCCAGGCGGCAGGGAGGAGGTCGAGCACACGCTGGGGCGGATTGCCGGCGACGAGCACGGCTCGGAAGAAGAAATCTAGACACGGGTCGGCGCGGAGGGTGAAGTTGTTTATAGCAAAGCCAATGCGTCCACTCCCGATAGCCTCGGCCCCGGCCCCGGCATCGTCGGACGGGTCGACTTGGGCGAGGGGCGCGCGCCGCGGATGTCCGGAGGCCCGAGGAGGAGAGTGGCGGCGGGGGGCGCCATGGCGGATCGGACCCAGAGGGAGAAGCGAGGAGCGGCTTCGCTGGCTGGGGGATGGTGCTGGCGTTTCGGCTGGTCTTGGGCTGGAAACCGGAGTCGAGGGTTACAAACCCTTGTGAAGTTGTAGTTTGGAGCCACTGGATCCAGGCCCGTCTAGATGTGGGTGTCCGGCCTGCTCGGCTGCACTGGCCCTAAACGCATGCGCGTCTTGGGCTGGGCTGGTTTCTGCTCTGCTTATCTTTACCAGGGAGGCGCCGGCGCATCGCCGGGAGAAGACGCTCGTCGGCGACGTGGTGCTCAGGGAGTGCAGGCACGTGCTGGGCTTCCTGCCCACCACCTGCCACTACAAGCCCCACGACCACCCGTACGTCGGCAAGATCATCGGCCGGTGGCGGTGGTGGTTCGAATACTAGCCTACCTCCTAGCTAGTTCATCACGTTGTCACTCCTCCTTGCTAGTCCATTAACTAACTTAGCTAGATCGGTAATTATGTGCATGTAAAACTGTACGTAAATGGTAAATTCTTTTCTTGGCATCGATCGGCTTATGGCAACAATACATGCGTATTGCAAGTTGTACATACTATTGACGCTAAAAGTTGCTTTCAGCGGAACACATACGGGCTTAGAGAATAGGATCCCCGACAGTACCGAAAGCAGAGTTCAAAACGTGCCAACCGATTTGACCTAAAATCGGTGAGAAAAGAAGCCATTAGCTTTAGGCAGCCAATTAAATCTATAATGCGAAGTACCCGTAACACTTAAAAACAAATCCAAACAAAGGTGAAAAATAACGAAACTATTGGCTTAGATCATATCTAAACCAATAGGTTCAAAAAGGTAAACAGTCTACTACTAAGCTGATAGAACTAACAATGTAGTAGAAAGAAGGTAAACAGACTGTCAACCAGCAGATTAAATCATCTGATTGATAGAACGAAGGATAAATAGACTACCGACATGTAGTAAGCTATAGGCCAATAGAACAAAAGGTAAACAGTCTACTGCCAACGAATGTGTTGATCAGTAGAAAGAGAGTGAAATCTAGCCCTTAATTGAAACGGCGATGCGCAGCAATTAATATCAAATAAGATAAGATTTCGATAATCAAGCGAGAAGATCGAACTTAACCGAGACAGTACTCGCATAGGGTTGTACTTAAAACCAATCAAAAGGCGATGCACCACAAGTCGATCGAAGACGAAGTATGGCGAAACTACTCTAATGTGATAAAAAGTAAAGACATGTAAAAGTAGATATGTTTGATTGATGTGGTGATCCTTTACACGCTCCAGGGACTAAATATTTATACAAACCCTCTCATCCTAACTCAAACTACGACTCTTATTCGTAACCGATACAGACTCGATCTTTATCTTCTAATTTTACGTAACACTACCTAATATACCCGGACATAGCCGATCCGGACTTTCCTTTGCGCCCCCATCAATCCGGCCGAGACTCTTTCTGCCATATTCATTTTAGCCGACTTAGACTTCCTTTTTTCATCTATTTTCGCCCCGTATTTCCTTCAGACCCAAGCCGATTTGTAGAAACTTTCAGGACATCGGCTAATTCCAAAATTAGGTGTTAACATATGCCTCCAATTTTAGAATATGAGAATCATGTCCCAAAATTCCTCCAAGTATGGGCTTTACCCACATATTTCTCCCTTCTCTATTTTGCCCTTAACCTTTGGTATTCCCCTTCGGCTAACCGTTAGTTTTCCAGGGACTTTCTCGTCATTTCGCCCATTAGGGTTTTATCATGCCCGACGGTTAACCTCCTTGATTTTACTTCTTATAAATAGCACCGCCATCGCTTTCATTCGCACGCTCCCTCGAACCTACTTGCTCTGTCATCGACTATTGCTCCTTGTCATCGGCTTTTCTTCCCTTCAAACCTTCCTCAATTTTTAGTTGATTTCTTCACTCTTCAACCATGAGCTAGGTACTCCTTCCAATTTCTGGATACACTGACCGTTTTAGTCTTGGTTCGATGGGACCTTCTGAGCCTTCTTCAATCATTGACTTAGACATTCCTAGGCTCCCCCTTAACGCTTTAGGCGCTAACATTAGAGGGTGGAGAGATAGCTTTAGACCGTGGCCAACTCCTTTAGCCGGGTGGCAGGATTGGTATATTATGGTATCAGCCCAAAAAACGCATGAGTGGAGAAGAATAGGTATTGCAGACTGTCTTCCCCTTTCCTTAGCTGATCCTTTTGCTAACGAGTCAATGTTGGCAGCAGACATTTACTACTGGTCAGATACCTTTAATGTTTGATGCTAAGGCCCGGACCAATAGGACCATCGCTTCCTTGGCTAGCGACCACACCCCACAGGCTCCCTTCGCCATGCCCCATCTACACCGTTGGTCAGCAGCGTCCTAATCGGTGGTCGCAGCTATTGAGCCCATGGAGAGGGGTATGGCAAGGGGCGGCAGCGTGCGGAAGCAGGGACGTCGTGCTCGTCGGCTAGGCCAGATTCTATCGCCGACTAGAGCTCGGACGGAGAGGAGGAAGGAAGATAGAGGGGAGAGAAGAAAGGGAAGGGGCGTCCCGACCAAGATGCCGCGTTGTGGTAGTGGTGACTGGAGGTGCAGCCGCGTTGGTCGCTTGCTAGGCCGCCGCTGGTCACCAACGAGAGGGCGCTTAGAAAGGAGGATGAGGGGAAGAGAGAAGGAGAGACGAAGGGGGAAGAGGGACTATGTGCGACAATTTGAGGAATCTTGGGGGCTTTTACGTATAAAAGTGATAAATCTTGATGCCAACGGTCAACCAAGATAATGCTCAGAAATACTTTTGGAGATCTGGGAAAGAGCACAAGACTTCGCGGCCCAAAACAGTGGTGTTAGAATCAGCTCAGCCCGAGGAATTGTGGCTCAAGGTCGGCCCGTGTACAACTCGGCAGCCTACAAATGCCGGAGTCTCAGCCCACCTGAACCGGTGGGAGAAAACCTCAGCAAGCCGGCGACAGCTTGATCGCTCGCCAAGTCGCGACGTAGGGCACAACGAGACGTCGACAACGAAGAACCATGCAGGTTCCGAACCTGACGGTGACGCCATGTGCCTCGGCTGGGGATGTAGATGGAGTTTTTTTAGGATACATTAAATAATACTAGAGGGGCCCATGCGCGGTGGCGCGTCAGCTCCATGTGTTGTATTGGTCGTAGTTGCACTTTAGCCATTTAGGTTCTAACGGGCCATTTTTTGTGCGCATCGTTTACTAATTTTTTATTTTACATTAATCAAGTAAGTAAAATATATATTCAAAGCACTAAATATATTTTATAATCTCATGTTTTTTTACCTAAATTAAATGGCCTATACGAAAAAAGGGAGGGCGGTTTTTTGACTTTTAAACGGCTTACTAATTTTTAAATTTTAGATTAATTAAGCGAAGTGAATCAATCAAAAAATATTATAAAAATTATATTGCAAGTAATAGATATATACGGCCAAAAATATTTTTTAAATTCAAAATTGTTCTAACTTTAGAAATTTGTCAAAAACATCCAAACTTTTTATGGACCTTCTTTGCGCAGGTATGGTTCCATTTTTAAAAACTTTCTATTTTTCAGAATTTTTAGACAGCCAAGAAAAAGAAAATAGAAAAAGGAAAAAAAAGGAAAAGAAGAACGGAAGAAGCAACATGCTAGGAAAAGTTGTGTGTGAGGATCGAACCTGGGCTGGGCAACTGAGGTCTAGCGCGGCTGACCAGGCGGCCATGCCGTCCGCCTCGTCGAGGAAAAAAGAAAAGAATTCTTTTATATATAATTTAAGAACGGATGGCCGGATCCCATTTCGGTCGATGATCGGACGGCCCACGTCGTCCGGCCGATGGCACAGGCGGGTAATTACCTGGAAAGCACAGATGCACTTATGAAGGCCAAAAGGGCCTCGCCGCGAGATGCGGAAAACCTGGAGGGCGCGCACGCAATACTGCAGAGGGGAGGAAACACTGCATAGGGACCTGTACGCGAATAGCTGGGGACCTCGACAGAATATCAGTAAACACAGGGGGTTTTTTGCACTCTTGCACAGGCAGGAGGGGGGCTGCACGGACGACCGATTCTAGGGCCGCTTGGGCCGATCGGACAGCAGAGAACGAAGAGGCGACGTGGCCTCTCGACGAGGTGGTATAGCTACACGCTATATAGAATAGAAAATGAGTTATTTATTTTTTTGATATAACGTTTAGATCACCTGTGACTTAATTATGCTACACCTAACCGCACGCCACACGTTGTGTACACATACATAAGGATAAAATAGTAATCAGTACCTTTGGACGAGACATAAAATAACAGTTTTATAATTTAACATTGTTGTTTTATCTGCAGCAAAACTCCTTGGTACATGCACCTGCGCGCCTCAAATCCTAGTTAACATGGCATTGAGAACTGCCTTGGTAGGTGGTAGGGTGTTTCAACTATGAACCCACCATGCATGTGTGGGGACCAATTCCCGGTTAAATCTTACCGGAAAATATTCCCTCAAAGCACGATTACCGAGGATGCAACGGTGCCAGAGCTGATACAAAAGTTCACTTTATTATATGGGGAGATATTCATTTTTACATAAAATATTACAACTCGGACCTCTACTGTACACTTACACTGTTGCACAAGTTGTGAGGATAGGAAAAAGTTCTCTAAAACTAAGACTCTAGAAACCAATGATGCCATAATCGTTCAATTCCTCCGCGGAAGATTTCTCAAAATCATCAAGAGATTGAAGACCTGAAAATAGGTTATTCCCCACATAGTGGGTAAGTACCAACAGTACTTGCAGGTTTCCAAGAGGAAAAATTCTACTCTAGTATATGCAAGAATTAAACAAAGGTATAAAGTTCGGTAGTGAGTGGATGCAGTAACATATAATAGATGGAAGAATCTTAAGTTTTAGCAATCCTTTACAAACAATTTTTGGATATTCAAAACCTTTCTCAAAGCCTGTCTCCATACTCCACTACCCTGCCCGAAGCAGAACACATACACCTTTTCTTTTTGAAAGCATGAGTTTATTGAATAAGAGAGGCATCACCCATTTGACACAACTTCATATACCCAAAGTAGGGTCTATCGATGATTTTGTTATCAGCCCTGCAGGACCTACCCAGCTTTACCTACATATTGATCAGATATATGGATGGGTGATATTTGTGTCATTCTTACTCATTATACTCAAGTTTTTATATGAGCATAGCCTAGTTGCATCCTCTTGACAACTAGTACCATTGTAGATCTTGTATGGCATATGTCCCCCTTGAGCCTTACCGGGCATTGGTTCCTCAAAGGATATTCCCAGCTCTCAGAGTTACCGGCCTAATCCATTATACTCACTACACTTGGTGGCTCATATAAAATTCTTTTCCTCGCAACATTCCCACGTCCAGATAAGCATCCCATACGACTTATCCACATGGCAAATGATTGACTTATCCTACTCAATTTAAATATTTTAAAACCTATTCTAGGCTTCAAAGGATAGGGCTAATCAATAATAGGTAAGCTTTATGGTTTTTGTATCTTGGTATGACCATTTTATAACACATGAAATAATAATTTGGCAATGAAATAATAACTAAAAGGTAATGCATACATAAGTAATTGAATAGGAATTCAATGTGCATCAAAGGAATAGAAACATGCCTTGGTTATGGATGCTACTAAACTTCTTTTTCTGTTCCATCCTTGATCGTCATCTCTGTCCGGAGAGTAGCTTGAGCTTTCAGAGCTTGATCTTCTTCTTCTATTGATCGCTGGATTTTAATGTTTAAAGAAAAGGAAAAGAATAAAAGTCAAATTAAACGAAAAGAGGTTTTAGATAAAAGGGAGGGAATAAGAATCAAATCAAGTAAAAAGGATTTTTGGATGTCATGATAGCCATGAATAGTATAAGATTTATGTGTGTGGGATAGAATAGAAGTGAAAATATTTGGTGGAATGATGGAGATGGATAATTGCTAGGTTTGTTACAATAGAGATGAGATAGAATCTTGGCAGATATTTGAACTGGGGTGAAGTGATTGCGAGATATTTTTAGGTTTACTACGATATATTGTGGTAACTGAGATTTACTATGGGATATTCTATGAATGGATAGGGTTACGAGATATTTATACGAAAGGATAGAATTTCGAAGTTATGAGCGGGTGGAGTTATAAAGCTATGGATGGATAGAGTCATAGGATATTTTATTGTGAGATACTTATGAGGGGCATGAATAGGCTTCTATGGATAAATTTATAAGGAATTCTTATTAGGAAATACTTTACAAAAAGATATGCTTGGATAAATTTAGAATGAAGAAATGGTTTTATATGAAAAAGTTTTAGAATGTAATATAGAAATTTTCTTTTGAAACAGTCCAAGTTTATGGCTATCATTTTATGTAGGGTTTAAAACTTGGGTAAAGGTTTTTAGGATAGTTTGGGTTTTATAGCTAGGAGTAACCTATTTTAATTAGGTTCAAGGGTTTAGAATGGTTTGGTCATTCATTTGAAATTTATATATATACTTTTAAAGAAAACCTTAAAGGAGAAAATAATTTATTTTGGCTTCTTGCAAATCTCTTAGCATTATCCTAGAATAAGATTATAATTACCAATTATATTAATATTGAGAAAGGGTTTTGTCATAATTTTGAAGTTAATCTTATTCTTTTTATTTTTAAGGATTGGATTTGATAAGTATTTGTAAAAAGAAATTATTACATGACATATCTAGTAATTAATTATTTTAGAATTAATTGTGTAATGAAGCTCATATGTATATTTTAAATTATTTAGACAGGACAACAGTTTTTTATTTTAAGAAATTAGTTCTTATAAAGTTTTAAAGAAACAAAATCTAAAAGTGGCATGTATTATGAAATAATCTCAAATATAAATATTTTATAAATTTTGTATACATTATTTATGAACAGTAAAAATATCAATTTTACTTTTTATTATATTTCCTATTTATAGTAATTTACTAAATAGCTAAAGAGAGGGTTTAAATTCAAATTTTGAAATCTGGATGAATTTAAAAATCTGGAAAAATCATATTTGGGGGTAAAACACTATTTTGAACAACTGTTGTATTGTTACTTTTTGCTAATTTTTCCTCTAAGGCCTTCAATTTAAAGAAAAACAAAATCGGGAGGAATGAATAGTGATTTTTCTAGGGTTCTTGAGCACCCGAATTGGGGCTTTTGATTTGGCTCGGTTTTGGGGCAATTAACCATAGGGATTTTGTTTCTAGGATGTCTAGGAATGTTTTGGAAGTGGATTGGAGGATCGAGGTCGCCGGAGTTGGCCGGGCGGCGTGGTCTAGCGGCGGCGGCGAAGAAAAAATTTGGGGGTTTTGATTTCTGAGTGCAATTATATAAATTGTTGGCTTTGTAAGCTTGAGAGGGGGTCTAGGGTCCTTACCCTGTCGCTATTGGAGCTCGCGTGACCGCGGCTTGGCCCGTCGGCATGAGGCGCGCGACGGCCGAAACAGGGGAGCTTGCGGCTCCGTCGCGGCGTTGATTCTCCCGTCAATTGCTTCTAGATGTGGTTAGGAGATGTTGCTACTAAGCTCTGGCTGGCGGTGTCGGACTTAATTCGTCGCGGTTGGGACGAATTCCGTGGAGAGGCGACGGCGGCCGGGGAAACAAAGACATGAAATTGGAAGCTCCGGCTTGCTATTTATAGGCGTGATTGAGCTTAATAGATACTTTAGGACACGAAGAAGTGGATGAGCTCGAATTGGTGGGGGTATCTTCGGTGATTTGATCCATTCATCATTGGGCAGGTGCACGCGGCACCGGATGAGTAGAGGAAGTGGCAGGGAGGAGAGATTCCGGCAGCGTTCTTCGTGGTGGCAACATGTGGCGCTGATTTTTCCCTGTCTTGGCGTGCAAGGCTAAGCTTGGAGCGGTGCAAGGGATCAGGTCAGCTCCGGTTCAGCGGGTAGAACAGAGAAACAGGGGAGAAGGGAGGAAAGAAAGAAGAGAGAAGGAAGAAGAAAGGCCCTAGGGGCAATTTGGAAATTTTACAGAGAAAGGATCTTAAAACCGAATTTAGTTTTTAAATCCAAGGTTTGAAATTTAATTAATACAAAATATTACACAAGTGATATTTAGATAAGGTTGAAAAAGGAATTTGGGGATTTCAAGCTCTAAGAGCATTTTGGTAATTCTCCTAGAAAGTATCTTCAATTCAAATTTTAAAATGAACTTCAAGATTTGAAATCAAAATTGGGATTTAAATAGGAGGCAGATGAGCATATAAAAAGAAGGTAGCTAATTATATAAAGGAAGATGATGATTTTTAGAAGTATCGAGTTGGAAGGGCATTTTGGTAATTTGACTAAGGATATTTCCAATTTCAGGTTTCAAAGTATATCTAAGGGTTGGAATTGTGTTTAAATGAATATTGATTATGCAAAGTAGTTGAATAGATTTAAAAAGAGGGTATTTGGAGATTTTTAGCTAAAGGGGAAAATTGGTAGGTTACTAGTGTACTTTTGCTACAAATTCAATGTTTGAAAATAGTACATTAATTAATTACATATTTTGAGTACATTAATTAATTACATATTTTGTATTTTATAAAGGATTTATTGGAATCAATATGGAAGGGTCAAGGAAAAGGGTAAAATGGTAATTTCACTAATGCCTGGTGGTTGAGTATCAAATTTGTAATATAGTGGAATTAGTTGCTTATAGGTGAAAATGGTTAAAAGAAATAGGAAATTGAATTCTTGAACATGGGGTATTGAAAACACTATTCACTATACGAAATACTAAATATGATTTTAGTCTTTTTAAAAAATTCCTAAAATATATATACATAATATGAATATGAAATAATAGGTGGCATGTCATAAAGGATTTTCTTTATATAAAATTGAATAAAGTTTCTTTTCTATATGACATGTAGCTTTTTTAAAAAAAATTATAAAATTGGGAAAATTCTTAATGGGGATTTTAGGATCTTAAGAAGGATTTGGAAGTGTAAGTAATGTTCTGCGGAATTTTCATGTACTTGATGCGCGAAAAATTTTTATGCAAAATTTCAGGCTGTTACAGCATGCAAGTTCAAGTCCTTTTGGGACAAGAAAAACTCAAATATCTCATTATTTTTTTAGAAGGCACTAGTGGACTCAACAAATTCGATTCAGCAAATCGTCCTTTTAGATAGCTCAGCGTGAGGTTTGTTGACAAGCGTCGTCTCTCCCTAGCGACCAGCAACCTAGCATCGTCTCTCCCTTGGCCCCCTCCCTCTTGCTTGCCGATAGGGAGAGGGAGGGGACCTGTGCTCCACCACCATCCCTTTACCTTCCTTCTCCTCCTCTCCCAATCCCCCAAGCACCACCTCAGATCCAGATATAGATCTAGATCCGGCTCATCCCTGCAACTCCGACGTCCTGCCCGGTGCCGGGAGGAGGATAACAGGTGGGCCGCTGGTGGCGAGCTCGACGATTTGGGAGCCTCCGCTTGGCTAATTCCGCTCTTTCCCTGGGCGTGCTTCGTCTATAGGGGGCAAGCCGCGTCTCTACTCCTAAGGTCGTCGTCTTGCATGATGTGGTGGCGGAGGGATCTGGCGTGTTGATGGAGTCATGAAGCTCCAGTGGGCGTCCTATTGGGACACGCCGTCGTCCAGACCAAGGCCGTGTGGATCTGATGCGGGTGTAGTCGCCTGAGACCCAAGGCAATCGGATCTAGATCGACAGCTCAATTCTGGTGCAGTTGGGTCTATGGCGATGGTTCTCGGTTTTGGTGGTGATGATATTGCGGTAGCTTATATTAAGTGCGTCCGTATTTTCGACTAGTGTTGGCTCCAATGACGGCCAGACGGTGACCTATGGTAGCAAACCCTGCAACGACAATGAGCGGAGAAAAGTGTGTTGAAGTACCAATCCCGAGAGAAATCTCATTTTCTAGCTTTTTTTAGCTGGATTTAACGACGGTGACGTCCATGGGTGTCGTTACTTTGCTATAGACGCCGTTGAGGGGCATTGGACTTCCTTCACATTTGGTTCGTCTCTTTGTTCATTGATTCGATGGACAAATTTGTGGTGGATTTTGAGTTGTTGCACTTGGTTTCGACTAGTCAGAATTGCTTCTCAAGACTGGTTGATTCAACCGTTGTCATCTTTCTCACTAAATCCTTTTGAGTGATGTGAGAAGATTTTGTAATTGATGCTACTGAATTGTTCTTATGAAACCACAGAGTAATCTTATGAAGGTCGGTGATCATCTTCTATGTGAGGATGCTTAGAGCTACAACCGTCAGGGTGTTAGGGTTGTGTGGTTGTTATGAGGTTGAAGCTTGTTTCTTTTTTCATTTTCTTTTTGTTGCTTTCCTTAGCATGACAATTGTTTGTAATTTCACTTTGGTTTTAAGCTTTGTCATAAGTGATTGTAATGGTTGTATGCATTTCTAGTTGGTGTAGAGGCTGGAATTTACTTCCATTATCTAAAAAAAGAGCCATCCTTAATCCATTAAAAAGGAGGGCAAAAAAGTTAAAGGAGGTTGCAGGTCTAGCTTTGTGGCTCAGACCTAGCAACCAAAAGGCTCGGCATGCATCTTAGCCTAGGTTCATGGCCAAGCGTCTAAGCATTACATTGTTGGTTACTCTCTCGAGTACGGCTCGAACATGACGAAAGATTCTATTTGAATCTCATTCTTAGGATGTGTTATAGGTATGGCGCCAAATTATTGAATTCTCGTTGTAATCTTAAAAAGAATGACACAAATTTCCATCCAACTACATGAGACCAACCTATGCTTCTGCTCGATCCCCTCGGCCCTTCCTGGCCGAACCAGATGTCTAACCACCCTCGCCTTGTATTAGAACCCACATGTCGGCTACGGCCTCTACACGATCAATCAGGGATGTGCCAGCCATGTGCATCCTTGAGCACGAAATAGTGTGCGTCACATTTCACTAAAATTACTTACCATGAAATCTGTTGTAAAAAACCCATCGACTTCACTAAAATTATCCATCATGCTATCCGTCGCAGCACTCCATCTTATCTGGTTCAACTCCTCAAAATTCTCAGAGTGGGAACAACTAGAATATAGTGTGCACCACCTATCCGCAAGGTTGATCGTGACCGTCGCACCACACCGCATAGTGTGTAGCATGAATCGACGAAGTCAAAAGCGTATGACCCATACGTGATGCGTACCACCAGCCGTCTGAAAACGTATGACTCGCTTGCTCATAGCCTTAATGGTGGATTTAGATTTTCTCATAGCAAAGCATGAGTGCTTGCGCTGCGTAGTGCATCGCACCAATCGCCTCAAAACGTATGACCCGCTCGCCCTCGTAACGGTGAAATTTGGATTTTTTTTTTCCATAGTAAAACATAAACGCTCGACGAATTTGCTTTAAAAGAGCTCACGTCATTATGGTTGGTGCCCGATGAAACTATGTCCCTCTCCCTGTTGCCTCATCATCCGTTTCCGATCCGATCAAGAACATTTGCTAATGTGTTACTCCAGGCGTTCCAGTCTTTATCCTGTCTTATCGTGCTCGAACTTTGTGTGCTTCTTTTTTACAATTTTACCATTACTTTTGCCCAACAGATTTGATCTCTTCGTCGCCGTTCGTTTTGCAAGATGAAGCTCCGAATGATGAACGGTGAGACTCGTACTGCATGGGAAAATGGCAAGGCCAACCAGGCTTGAGATACGTCCAATTTCTAGTTGATCAACCTCGTAAAACAACCGTATCATCTCAGCCGAATGGCATTTTTTTTTCATCCCTCTTTTTCTTCAGGTTTTGAAGTCTGTGCGTTGGTTAGGTTGGTATACCTAGCTTAACCAACTGGAGTAATATCGTAGACAAAGCAATTCTCTGGATTTGTCTTTGGAAAGCTAAACGCTGGATTCGCCGAGTGCGGATTTTCTAAGTATAGATTTGTCAAATGTCAAACCAACTCGTACGACATTTCCTAACCTTAAATTTTTTTTTTTGGCATGACATAAAATTTCCAATACGTCAAATTAATCTCAAATCTTAAAACAAAACCAGGTTCCTTTGAGCAGAGTTTTTATTTCTATTTTTTGTAAAAAAAAAAGGCAAGGGGACTTGTCATAGCACTGTTTTTTTTATTACGACAGACATACTATAGAAAAATTACAATATTGGTAACAAGGCATAGTTCACGTGATAGTTAACATGACGATCTTCACCTTTGAGAAATTTCACCGTACGTAATAGTGGTGTTACATAACAATAATATATCTTAGATTAATATATTTTAGATGTAACTGTTTATTCTAGAGGGTATAAATGACATGTTACATTTTTTGCTGAAGGGGCATGGACTCCATAATTCCATTTCCATATAGAAAATAGAATTACAAAGAAATTACAAGTCCAAACTAGAATATACCAAAGGAAACAAATAACCATTCTTACCACCCAAAATACTTTAAAACCTGAGTACATAGAAGATGCTAAGGCGAATACAACCAAACATCTAAGTAGGACACAATCGCAATCCAGAAGCCATTACAAGACCACAATCTCAACAACGGAACCAAAAGATCACAGCGGGCCTTCAGCGTCAGCGTCCTTCCTCTTCCACCAGATCATCCAGTGCATGCATCCTCTATATTGGATCCTCTCCCCCTAAAAGCCGACTCATTGTATCGATGATTCGCGCCACCCTTTCTGTCAATACTTCCTGAGACTGCTCATCACCCAAACCTGCCCAATATTTAATTAAAGCACGAGCCCCATGAATAACCTCATCCGAAGAATTAAGTTTCTTGCTTTTGAAGTACATTTTATTTCTAATTACCCAAATACCGAATCGAACTCGCAAATTGTCAACCCTCTGTTAGCGGTTTCCCTGAAAACCACTAAAAGACGTGCAATTTCTTTTTCCCAAATTTTGAATTAGGGGACGAGAAGTGTTGGTGTTGGCTAAAGAGTGAGACCCGATCGGTTTGAACTGAAAAACTACTCTGTTCCTATTAAAAGAATGATGGTTTGAGGAGCGATTTCGGTTTATGCCAAAACCCGGTCGTTTTACATTGTTGAATTAGAAAAATATAAATTTGGATCTGTTTTACTGATTGGGAGTTTGGGACAAGCCCGAAACCTAGTAGCTGGTCTATAGACCTGTCACTTTTTTTTAAGAAAAAGAGAAAAAAAAAAAGGTAAGTAGAGGAGTAGAAGTTAGCAAAGGCAATTCTTCGACGTTAGAACTTGAACAAAGTCTTTATAAAATCTCCAACTATTTTCCCTTTATTTCGTTTTCTTTTCTATTTTCTTCCTCCATATTCGTTACCTTCATTTTTCACCATATCAATAGCATCCTTTCGAAAAGAATAATATAAAGAAAGAGAGATAATACTTTCTGAAGTGAATGGGAAAGAGAATCTCTTCCGAAATAGAACTGTGAAGGAAATCTGTTGGAGGCACGAAAGAAACAGGATTTTCTTCGTGGCAGGATTAAGAAGGGACCGAAATGGGTTGGAGACAAGGTTTCAAAAATCATCGATAAATCGCGACAAATCACGATTTACCGCGAAATCGCAGCGGCTCGATATCGGCAAATCGCGAATTAACTTCAAAATTTTGATTCAAAATTTGAAATTGGTTTGGTTTGATTTATCGAAGAAATCGGTCGATTTATTGATAAAAATTGTGATTTTTTGAAGTTTGGCTTGAGATTTTAAAATTCCAATACCAATTTTTTGTTTTCAAATGATTTATCGAAGAAATCTGTCGATTTATCAATAAAATCGACCGATTTCTCGAAAAAACAAGCGATTTCTGATTTTTAAACCTCCAGTTGATTTATCGAAGAAATAAGTCGATTTATCGACAAAAATCACGATTTTTCGAAGTTTGGCTCGAGATTTCAAAATTTCAATACCGATTTTTTGTTTTCAAACGATTTATTGAAGAAATCGGTCGATTTATCGAAGAAATCGACCGATTTATCGAAAAAAAACAAGCGATTTCTGATTATTTAAACCTCAAAATTCAAAACTCAAATTTCAACCGATTTTTCGCGATTTTCCGCGGCAAATCGAAAATCGGACCTGAGCGATTTTTCAGGTAAAATTAGTTTTTGAAACTTTGGTTGGAGATGGTATTAGTACAGTAGCATTGTAAACTCCGACGGCTGTGGATGCCATGTGTTTCCTCGGTTAGTCGTCCGATCTCTTGCTAATTCTGCACAGGTCATGGTGTTGCTGTCTATAGCCTCCCTCTTCTGCGCCTCGCCGGTGATACTCCGCCGGGTCGGCGCGATCTTGACGAAGCGGCAATCTCCACTGCATGTACTATCATCGCCAAGCTAAAGCAATGAGGCGGTGGTGGCTATTGGTCGGCGGAGGTACAAGGAACGGCCAGAAGGAGGCGGCCTAAGCGGGTGATCGAGCGGAAGGTTGCAGAGGCGATGGGCGGCGTGGGGGGCGGCGGCGGAGGAGGGCTGCCGGGTGGCGTGGGACGAGGTGGAGGAGGTGAGCCAGGCCAAGGCCGACCTCCGCTCTCTCCGACTCTCCACCATCCAATCCCTTGTGCTAATTTCACCTCTGATTTGGCTAAAACCAAAAGCACTCTGCTAAAGTTCTCTGCCTAGTATGGCCGCCTACTCTACATGGATCGGCACAGACGCTAGAAGAAACGCGAACATGCAAAGGGTGGAGTGGACTGAGCACAAGCATGCGAGAAAGGGGGTGGCAAATCCAAATTCAAAAGCAGTGCATTATAGTAGTACAGATATTTAGGCAAAATATTTGATCCAAGCTCTCTATTTGGTGCAAACGTGCAAACCACAAACCAGGATCCCTGATCCTGTCTCGGTGGCGTGGATGCAAAGAGGTGGAAATCCCCTTCTCCCACTTATGTATTCTTTCACTAACTCTCTTCGCTTTTCTCCTCAGCACCCGATGGTCCCTCCCTGTGCACCAAGCCAAGCTATCCCTCTCCTGACTCTAGTCCCCTTCTGTTCCTAATCGGTCTCTCGATCGCCAACCCATCTCTCCTACGATGGTTCTCTCCCTCCCTCCGCCATCACCGGGGAGCTATCTGGGTGCCCTTGCCCTAGCTCCCCAAGCGTATCACCCTCTCTCTTCATCATTGCTTTCTCTTTCCCTGTCCGCATCACTCTCTGTTTCTTGGAGCAAACCCTAGCTTGGCCCCTCTCCTCCTCGACACACCATCGGGAAGGGTCTAAACTGCCTCGCCCTCCTCGTCAGAGCCTTGCAGTAGCCATGTCGGTGGTAGTGGTTGCGCCACGCTCCTCTGCACACCATGCCTTGGCCGTCATCCGCCACTATCACCAAAAACAGGTCAAAATTTCTCCTTAAGCAAAGCAACTGCAAGTATGCAAAAGAGAAAATTACACTGTTCCCCCTAAACTTGTAGTGAAGTCTCGCTTAGCCCCCTGAATTTGAAATTTACTTTTTCGGCCCCTCGAACTTGTATCCGTTTGCACCACAACTTCAAAACTGTTAGAGATGCCATTAAATGCTGATGTGGCTGTTAGTTTTTCGTTAAATGCTTATGTGGTTGCTATATGTGCCTTTTTTTAAATGAAATGCCATCCACGTCACCTCCCTCACCCTTCTAGAAAAAATCAACTTCAATTTTTTTCAAAAATTCAAAAGTTTTGAAATTTGATTTTTTGAAATTTTAAAATGTTGCATTTTCAAAATTGAGAATTTGAATTTAAAATTTTAAAATTTCAAAGTTTTGAAATTTTAAAATTTGAATGTTCACGTTTGAAGGTATAAAAAATTATGAAAATTCAAATATAAAAATTTATAAAATGCAAACTCAAAATTTGAATCCCAAAATTCAAATTTGAACGTATCAAAAATTCTTAAAGTTTGAAATTGAATATCTCCAAAATTCAATTTTAAAATTTTAGTTTCAAAACTTTGGAATTTTTAAGTTGAATTTTTGAAAAAAAATCAAAGTTGATTTTTTTTTTCTAGAGAGAGGAGGGAGGTGACGTGGATGCCATTTCATTTAAAAAAATCGTGTGTGGGAACCATATAAGCATTTAACAGAAAACTAACTGTCACCTCAACATTTAATAACATCTCTAATGGCTTTTTCGGCTGAGGTGCAAACAAATATAAATTCAAGGGGCTAAAAAAGTAAATTTCAAGATTAGGGGGCTAAATGAGACCTTGCTACAAGTTTAGAGGCAACCGTGTAATTTTCTTTATGCAAAATAAAGTACATTGTTCTTCATCTTCTCACATGATCTAGGGGTTGTTCTCTTCAGCTTAGCTTATTACCTTTTCTTTTTATTTGCTTATAAGTTGAATTTTGAAAGCTTTCTGAAGTAGTTTGGAAAGTCTGGGTTTCGCTTGCATCATTTCTTAGAGCTCTAAGACGTGGTTTTGAGATAGAAAAAAAAAGAACTGCAAAAGTCAAAGTGTCTGACTTTTCAATTCAGAGATAAATAAGTAGTCCACAAATATGGAAGCCATTGTTGACACTTAAGTCTGTTAGAATGACCAAGAACTTTACTACATTTGAAGCCAGCCAGAAGAACCTCTGGTATTTTGTAGTCTTGTAGATACCACTTATGTTTTACTGAGCTTGATTATTGACTTAAAGAGTACATCTTTTGTAGATATGTTTGCATTAAGAGGCATTTGTTTCGGAAAAGACATTGCTCATACTTTAGTCTGAGGACAAGTTCTGAGAAAATTACTCAGGAGCAACCTTCTTTTTTTTGAAATCCAGGAGCAAACATCTGGTTCAAGAAGAGAAGAAAGTGTTGAGCAACTACGCTACCGGGTGTAGTCCGAGGTTGCTGATTCGCACGCAAGACGTAGACGGAGAACAAGATCGACAGATGCACAAGTAGATAAAACACAGATGTAGGGAGAGAATAGATTCTTTATTGCTTTCAGGTGTGTATACAATGGTTGGATCCCTCTCCTATTTATAGTGCTGCTTCATAGAGTTTGGCAAGTCCACGGATAGACCTATCTGGATTCAGCTTCGTGAGCCCGTAACCGAATAGGTTTCCTAATACTCCCCCTTGGACCTTGCCGCGTAATGCATATGCCTCATCAAAACTCCATAAAAACCCAGTGGAAAAAATTCTTGGAGAAAGAGTGTATAGCATACGCTTGCTGTGCGCACGGATATGCCTCGTTAAAAACCTTATGTGAGAAACTTCTTTGAAAACTCACTTAAGGGAAAAAGAGTACAAATCCACCCAACATTGCTTCATTACTTCAATGTAATAGTTAGGTACTTGAACTTCTGGTTCAAGATTTAATTCAAAATATGTGAAGTTTCTCCCCCTGAATTCTGCACTTCTCTAAGTCTCATCATTCCTATGCCTTTAAAGCATCTTTCAAAGGTAGATGCAGGTAAGGACTTAGTGAACAAATCTGCGAGATTCTCGCACTACTTAGTGTGCTGAATATTGATTTCATTCATCTCATGCATCTCATGTGCATAAAAATACTTGGGGTTTATGCTCTTAGTAAGGTTGCTCTTCATATATCCAGTCTGTACTTGTGCGACACATGCTGCATTATCTTTATAAATGATGGTGGGGGTTTGTTCTATTTGCAATCCACATGACTGGAGAATGTGGAATGTCATTCTTCGAAGCCATGCACATTCACGTGCTGCCTCATACAATGCAATGATTTCTGAATGGTTAGTTGATGTTGACACAAGTGTCTGCTTTGATGACTTCCATGATACTGCGGTCCCTCCACACAGGAAGACATATTCTGTCTGGGACTTACTGATGTGCGGATCTGAAAGATAACCCGCATCTGCATATCCGACCAAAGTCATATCTTGGTTTCTTCTATAAAATAGTCTAAGATCGACTGTTCCCCGTAGGTAGTGGAAGATGTCCTTTACCCCTTTCCAATGCCTTTTCGTTGGCTCTGCACTATACCTTGCTAATAAGTTTACGGCGAACGCAATGTTAGGCCGTTTACAGTTTGCTAGGTACGTGAGCGCTCCTATAGCACTTAAGTATGAGAATTCCGATCCCAGGACTTCCTCCCCCTCTTCTCTAGGTCGATATGGGTCTTGGTCTGCTTGTAATGACCTTCCGACCATCGGGGTTCTTGATGCGTACGCCTTCTCAAAACTAAACCTCTCCAACACCTTTTGGGTGTAGGCGGCTTGGTGTACAAATATTCCATCTGGCATATGCTCAAGCTGAAGGCCTAAGCAAAATTTGGTTTTACCCAAATCTTTCATTTCAAATTCAGATTTCAAATATGAGCTTGCTTCTTTAATTTCATCATCAGTGCCAATGATGTTCAAATCATCCACGTAAACCGAGATTATACAAAAACCATCTTGTGATCGTTGTATAAAAACGCATGGACAGTTTTCATTATTCGTATAGCCTTTCTTGCTAAAGAACTCGCTCAAGCGATTATATGACATTCTTCCTGACCGCTTTAATCCATATAAGGATTTCTGCAATTTTACACAATATAATTATTTCTTCTCTTTATTCGGGGTTGGCATGCCGTCAGATACTTTCATATACAATTCAGAGTCCAGGTTACCATAAAGATAAGCTGTGACCACATCCATCAATTTCTTTCTTAAGTTCATATTCACTGCCATTGAGATGAGATATCTAAAGGTTATACCACCCATGACCGGGGAATAGGTTTCTTCATAATCAACGCCTGGGCGTTGAGTGAATCCTTGAGCTACCAGCCTTGCTTTGTATCGTACCACTTCATTATTTTCATTTCTCTTCCGAACAAAAACCCATTTATAGCCCACAGGACGTATATGGGAGGGTGTAAGGCACACAGGTCCGAACACTTCTCTTTTGTTCAGCGAGATTAGTTCCATGGTGATTGCTTTCTTCCATTTCGCCCAATCTGGTCGGTGCTTACACTCAGAAAGAGATGCCGGCTCTGGATCGGGATCTATTCGTTTGGCAATCATTTTAGCAAAGTATATGTCGACATTGGTTGTTGCTCTATTCATCATTTCCCCTGATTCTACAAAGTTTATGGCCATTTCGTCATGGGGTGCTTTGTGCATTTCTACTTGCTCTTCACCGCTATTTCCCAACACGGGAGTAAGTTCCTTTAGCTTATTATTGCCGATATGCACACACGTATTTCTATCGGCTTCTTCTTCTATTACCGGTATATTCAAATCTGGGAGCGCCTCGCTAGTGTCGCTTCTCACCGAGTTGCAGTCTCAACTGGCTCCCTTCTTTTTCTTCGGGGCACTTTCGTGACCGGTTGTGATAAGCTCTCTTATCCACTTTTCTCCAGCGTCCCCGGATACTTGGGATTCAAGTAACAGATTTCTGTCCTTTCTCTCGAGGCCTCGGAGCAGGATGAGGATACCTTCTATGGTATTTCAAACCCTCTCGGTGCATTACTAGGAGTAATGCGACTTGATCACACCTTCAAATCACAAAAGTGATCGGGCGGTTCATTTTCTAATTTACGTAAATCGAGGATTTTTCGGACCTCTTCATTTGCTTCTCTAGTACGGGGATCATGTGCGGGAATGCCGGTGGCTTGCCAGATGATTTCACGGCATTTTTCTGTTAAGGGTTCTTTATCTCCCCCTAATGACGGGAAAATATCCTCGTCAAAGATGCAATCAGCGAACCGGGCGGTATGCAAATTACCGGTCAAGGGTTCTAAATACTTGATTATGGACACTGTCTCATAACCAACGTATATCCCCGGCCTCCGAAGAGGGCCCATAGTTGTTCGCTGTGGTGGTGGTATCGGTACATACACCATGCATCCAAATTTTCTTAAATGGGAAATTTTTGGTGTGATCCCCTGAACTAGTTGCATTGGTGAGTGGATGTTGTACGCTGACGGTCTATAGTTCAATAATGCTGCTGCGTGCAGGACGACGTGGCCCCAACACATGTTCGGTAAATTACAACCCTGCAAGAGTGGCTTTGCTATGAATTTGATCCTTTTAATCAGTGCTTCTGCTAGTCCATTCTGAGTGTGGACATGTAGCACTGAGTGCTCTACATTGATTCCCGATGCCATACGGTAATCATCAAATGCCTTGAAGTAAATTCGCGGCATTGTCCAGCGAATGGACTTCACGTGATGATCCGGGAATGCATTCTTAATTCTTATGATCTGAGAGATCAGCTTTGCGAATGCGTGGTTTCTTGTCGAGAGTAAACTCACGTTTGACCACTTCGAGGAAGCATCAATGAGCACCATGAAGTACCTAAAAGGACCTGATAGGGGTTGAATGGGGCCGCAAATATCCCCTTGAATGCGTTCAAGGAACGCGAGGATTTCATCTTGCACCTTCATGGTCGAGGGCCTAGTGATCATTTTTCCAGTGACGCATGCCTGACATAAGAAGTCTTCTTGATTGGGGAAATTCTTTACACTAATTCCATGGCCCTGATAACGTGTTAATTTATGACTACTATATGTAATCTGCATATATTCTTATAATTCTTCAATAAAATTTATGGTTTTCTACCATTCAACATGCTATTTTCAATTCAGAGATTAAAAGTAATGAACGGGCATCACAAATAATCAAAAATTCACATTCATAATTCATATGCATAAATTCTATTCATAAATAGGCATAAACCGATAATTGTAACAGCTAATTCATCATATAATAGCATGAAAGTAATTATCAGGGATAAAATAAAGTTTCAAATGTGAAAACAGGATTGAATTCAAAATCCCGAGGTGCTTTTATGCCCGAATATGCTTTTCTACGATTTCTGCTGATTTCAGGGACTTCTATGAAAATTTCAGTGTCTCCAGAGACTTCTACAAAATTTTAGTGTCCCAAGAATTCTTTTCATAAAATTTCTTAAATTTCTAGAGTCTTTCTTGCAAAATTCACGGCAACCCTTTCCTTTTCTTTTTCTTTTCTTCCTTCTTTTCTCCATCCCGGGCAAGGCCTGCTAAGGTGGCCTGGCTCGGCCCATGGCCTTCCCGCGGCTCAGCCCAGCCAGCTCCCCTTCTCATTGCCTTGCCACGGCTCGGCCCGGCCGGCTTCCCCTACCCTTTTCTTTTCGCTCTGCCCATCCCTACTGCTACTGACCGTTCCATCAATGAAGGCTTGGCGGCTAGGGTTTCCCTAGCCGCCCGGCATTGCATGGGCGCGAGGTGGCACATCGCAGGGCGGACGCGGCAGCTGGCGCTGGCGCTTGGCGCTGGGCTACCGAGTGCGGCGTCCGTGGTTGGCCGACGAGCGGCGTGGCCGACGAGTCGCGAGTCCGTGCCAGTGGCCGCTTCGTGGTCGGCGGTCGTGGTCAAAGGCCCGGCGGGGTGTTGCGTGGAGCACACCGTTGCGGTCGCTGGGTAGCCACGCTGCCACGCGCACGCCGACCGTGGACGGCGGCGATTCTTTGGAAGCTTGCTGCGATGGCCCACGGGAACGGTGTCCAAGGCGGCGACAAGGCCGAGCGCCGTGCGGGTGGTGGTGCGACGGCGACACCTTTCGGTCCTTTGATCTACTTGTTCAAAATAGATTCGATGCAATACCTTTTGATCTACATGATCAATTTTCTGGAATTCCGTAGACTGTCGCGTAGGACAGCAGTCGCGTAGGACTGTTTTCGGCTATCCGAGTGGAAGCCGGCGTGAGGATGGCTCGATGCAGATCGTTCGTCGCCTTCTTCTCCTCGCGGATCGTTCTTCAGGAGCGTTCGTGCTGATAATGTGTTGAGCAACTACGCTACCGGGTGTAGTCCGAGGTTGCTGATTCGCACGCAAGACGTAGACGGAGAACAAGATCGACAGATACACAAGTAAATGAAACACAGATGTAGGGAGAGAATAGATTCTTTATTGCTTTCAGGTGTGTATACAATGGTTGGATCGCTCTCCTATTTATAGTGCTGCTTCATAGAGTTTGGCAAGTCCACGGATAGACCTATCCGGATTCGGCTTCGCGAGCCCGTAACCGAATAGGTTTCCTAATAGAAAGCAATTTTCTGCTCGTTCACAAAGAAGACAGAATGGAGCTTCTTGTTTTTTTGCATGAAATGAAATGATTTGTATGAGCTTTAATGTATCAAATTCTGTTCTGCTTCTTTTAAATGGATGACCATGTATGATTTGTATGAACTTTGTAATGTCCAGCTTCTTTTACATAAAATAAGACATACTTCTGGTTGATTTCACTCCTGAATGAAAAGTCAACATGCGTGTTCTTTGCAGTGGTGCTGCACTTCTGCATCCCTTTTCTTTGCATCAACAGTAGGCCATCAGGTCCCAGAGTAGAGCCCATTTGAGCAAGTTCATGCTGCAACACCCTAGCTTCCACAAAGGAAAATGCAGCAGCAATTTTTCCATTGCTACAACACTGTCTTGCATTGCATATAATACATGCCTGAATCTTGAACCATTTTTTCTTTAAACTCAGCACCAAACTCTCTCAAATAAACAAAAGGCAGCATCGACATGAAACAACTGAAGATCAACATAGCATTGGTTCAACTTATTCATCCATACATGATATCATACACCAACAATTCTGTTTTTGCAAAGAGCCAAGGGGAGAAGTTGGCAAAAATAGTGCCCTCCCTATGTTATAAGCTGATGACCAACTCCTCTATTAGTCTCCACAATGTTTGCCTCAACCAGCTCATCTGTTACCAGTCGGCCTCCTTGTTATTGACACAAAATAATTGTTATTAGGCCTTCATTGGTACCGACAGAAAATAAAAATAATTACACGTTGACAAGGACTGATATATCCAACTATGCAATATATACAACACAGATGTTCAGTTTACATGCATGTGTGCAGAACCCATGAAATTCTAGATCTGCCTTAGGCTTTCACACTGTACAGTTACTCTACATGAGTGAGAACGGTATTGAAGCATTTTTTCAGTGTACAGTTACTCTACATGAGTGAGAACAGTACTGTAGCATTCATTTGTCCAATTTGGTTCTGCAATTAGCTTAGTGCTACATACACCTTGCACTAAAAAATTAGCAAGCCTTAACATCTGCTGTTCAATTAGGATGAGGATTGAACAATGGAACTTCAAGGCTCTAAACAAACATCACAATTTAACCAAGTATCAGTACACTGTGGAAACCAAATTGAACATCACAATTGAACTAAGTATCTGTCACCTCTAAACAAACATCACAAATAAACAAACTAGGTTTGATTTGAGCTAAGCTTTGAGCACAGAACCTTGCAGACACATAATGCCATCTCACAGGCTGATTACTCTGGTACAAAGCATATTGCGTGTAAACCTGACATCAATCATGGAGTTAACATGCAGATTGCAATTTGATTAACTGCGAAAATTAGCTGAGCAGGAAAGAGCCATACAATCTGTATGAGGCATGTAGTACTACAACACAAAACATATCTGAGCACATTCATAGAACTAATAACGAATGTATATATCAATGTGAAAAGGAAATATTTTACTGCTGAAAACTATTCAATCAGAAGATAAGATATTAACCCATACAAACCGATATAGATGGAAGCAAAAATCAAAGCTTTAACTACATAGTACCAATAGATAGTCCCACAGTTACAGATCCCTAGTACTGATCAAATTTTTGTTTAACGCGTGACAATCCAAGATTGAAGCTGAAGCTCCCTAATCACAAAATATGTCTATAATACTTGCATATGCAATTTGCAAGGGATAGCATGTCTCTAACCTAGTAATATTAAGTCCATGGCCCACCTCCGGCAAAAACCCAAGCACATCCACCAGAATGACAGATCCTGAACGAAGCATCCACAAAGATTCAACAATTCACCATCTGCATTGCACAATTAGTTCCAACTAAAAGGTCAATTTATGTTCCCTGATCAAATACTGAAATAGTTGTACTACTGATCAATATTCAGATCCAGATCATATTTTGTAAAACAAAAGAAAGCCCATTTGTCAATGACCATCCTCACCTAACAAAAGCCAATTTATGTTCCCTGCTCAGATACTGATGGACATTTGGATAGTCTAATTACCTTAAACTGGGGAGGTGTATATAGCTGCCTGCCACGATCAAAATGATCACGGATAGCACGGCCACAGCGACCAGAATGTATTGCCGTATTTTCCTTCTGCCCCTGTTACGCAGGGGTAAGGGCATGGGCTCTACCCTGTTAAGCTGCCTCATCGCAGAAGCTGATCTAGAGGTCCTCCTAGGGGCTGCCTGTTGAGAAACATCAGCGTCTCTAGTGTTTTCTGATGTGCTACTGCCAGTTTCTGCTGTAGTTATAGCCGTTGAGTTGCCCTCACCACCGCTGCTTGCTGGGTCTGCTGGTGTTGCACCATTCTGTTTATCCTTTTTTGCCTTCTTCTGCAGATGTTTGACAAGAAGTAAGATTGGTGACTTAATGCATGTTCAGCCTATAGTATATCACCAAGAAGGAATGAGCGCTAACATCAAAGAAGAGGATTGTAGAAACATACCTTTTCTTTAACCTCAGCTTCCTTCCTTGCTTTGAACTCTGCTCTTTCCTGAGCCTTCTCCGCTTTCCGCTTCTTCCTCTCCTCAGCCTCCTTAGCTTTGGCCTTCTGCTCCAATCGGAGCCGCTCTTTCTCAGCTGCAACCCTCTCCTCTCTTAGTTCCTCCTCCTTTCGAGACAACTCCTCTGCCTTTTTTACTAACTCCAACTCTTCCTCCTTCAGACGAGCCTTTTCCTCTTCAATGTGTTTTACATCTTCACTCTCTGACATTGGAGCTGTAGTTGTTTGTTTATGGGGAGATCTACCAGATTCCTTTGATTTGGCATGCTTACTGATCTGGATGGATGGTAAAACAGGAAAGGAGTTCTCTTGTACAGGGACTGCAACAGGAACAGGCCTTTCAGGTGCTACTTCTGAAGTAAAAATGGGTATGTCTGGGCTTGAAACAGTCAATGGAGATGGATTGCTCAGTCTTCTATTAAAATTGCTCGGGATGACCGGAGGATCTTCTTCAGGACCAAGTCTTCTTCCATCATGGGTCCCTAATCTTCTAAGCGTGCTAACTTTATTTGCTTCGACATACAGATTGCGAAAGTCGTCATCCTTGTTCCATATTCCCAAAACTCTCTCCACCTAAAAATGAAAGAACATTACATTATCTATTGATAAAACTGGAAGAAATCAAGTACCACAAGACATAATTTGTAGAGATATTAAATACAAATGCTAATGGAAAGTATTGGTGCAGCTGGCAAGTTAACTCAAAAACACATGCAAGTTAACCAGTGTAGCTTGTAAGCAATTGAGAAACCAAAACCAGGGCTAAATATAGGTCCTACCAATACATAAGTATCAATCACCATATTGAAGGGGATGTGCAATTTACCTGATTATTACAATGGATCTGAAGTCCCTCCATGTCACCCATTGATAGGTACTCGAATGCAGTACTGTGCTCCTTCCTATACTTGAAAAAATACTCGTTCTGCAATGTGAAAAAAATGAAGGATCATGTTCAGCTTTTTACACAACTAACCAGAAAAAAATACTCCCACGCCACAACCAGTGCCGCGACATCCCAACCAGACCCCCTACCTCCCCTTCGAACTTCGGTTGGCTAGGCTGGTGCTGCATCTAGGAAGCCATGTCTCTACAGCTCCTTTGTAGATAGTGTAGAACTTAGAAAAGATAATCTATTCTACAGCTCCTTTGTTTTTTACCACAAAAATTATCACACAACAGAATGAACAAGAACTACAATCATCCCTTGAACAGAAGCAAGCTTCTTACCTTCTTGACAGGTTCAGCTTTTAGCTCAGCCCAATAACGATAAGCCATTTGACGCATTTCATTAGCAGCTCGGAATTCTTCATTTAATTTCCTCAAAACTATTCTTTCGTCGTCATAAGATTTTTGAATCTTTCTGGTATTTTCCTCAAGGGACTTCAGGTTGTTGAAGAGAACATCAGAATCCTTCTTCAAAGTCTAGAAAAGAGAAAACAAAGGTCAATCTGAAAGATGATGAGAATTTTATTGAGAAGACAATTACAATGTACTGCTTTTAATACCTTATGTTGCTCATGAATGTGATCCTTTTGATGGAACGCCTCACTGATTTCAGCCTTAGAGCCCATATTGGAGCACAATTGCTTCCTTTGGGCTTTTAGTTCATTAATCTCTTTAATGAAAAGCTTCTCTTCCTTTAGAGAAATGGTGTCATGTTCCATAATCTTCTCTTTCCTTGCAATCTAAATAATCATAGTGTTTTTAAGAAAATACATCAGATCTAAAATCACAATAGAGCCATATAAGAGGGAGGACAATAGAGTTGATGCACCAAGTACAACATATATCACAGAATCCTAACCATTTCATCAATCTCTTCGATTGAATTTGCTTTGTTCAACTTCCCAATTATTGATCGCACATTATTTAAATCATGCTTCTTATCACTGTGAGCAGCTCTAGCTTCCTTCTCTTCTTGCCGCGCTGCCTCTAATTTTTTCCGGTACTCATCACAAACAGCCTGCAATATATTAGTTCAAATTAAGAAACATGTTAAGGAAAAAAAGGGAGGGCGAACATTAGGAGGCTCATCACCTTTTGCTTTTGCTTACGAAAATTAACTGCATCTCTTTCCTGGGTGAGTCGATCCATATGAATTTGTGCATTCTGTGTTTTTGCCCACAGATCTTCACCTGCTAATTTTGGGACCCTTATTAGGTAGATCCTCTGTTGCCTAATGACCTGAGTGTCCCCCTTATTACTCTTATCAACATCCCTATGTGACTCACTGGAGTCCTCAACAATGTTCGCCTCATCTGCATGTGCATGTTCACCATCATTTTTGTGTTCCTCCAGGACTACTGCATCAAAAGATGAAGGTTCCAGTGCTTTTATATATACAAGAACAATAATAAATGTTTAACTTCTACAAACAACTATAATAAGCACCAACTTTAAGGCAAATAATAAATTGGTTCAGTTAAAAAGGATACCTAAAGAAAAATAATTGCATACCTTCCAAACATTTGGTTTCAACCTCATGAGAAGATTTAGTGTGTGAATTTACATCACCAAAGCAAATATCTCTGCATGTCTCATCTGACGGGTACATCTCCTTGTATGTACAAGTAGACATAACCTCAGGCTCCAATGTTACATCTGATTGAAGAGCCTCTTCAACTGAAGGAGAAGCCAACTCATTTAATGGAGAGGAGCCTTTATCTCTAGCTGTGGAGGAAATCTCATCATGTGCGATTGATGTATCACAAAGTTCTGATTGATCTCTATGAGATTTGCTATCTGCACATAAATTACTCAATTCATCCTTTTCAGCCACATTAGTTCGATGTTCCATAGAAGCACCAGGCACAACTTGATCAACATTGGTACTACATACCTCTATCTCAACCACTTTCCCTGGCTCAGTCGCTACTGCACCATTGTCACTTTTATCAGCTAGACCAACACAAGGTGCTTTTAACTCATCATGCTTTCCAGTTTGTACAGAAAAATCATCACTCTGAGCTAAATTTACCTGCTCAGGGCAAGGTGGTCTGTTTAACTCCTTTTCATCAACTCCGTCGGATGAATTCACATGCAGTGGTATACTCCTGACTACAACAGCAGTATTTAGCTCCTGTGTTTGAACGCTCTCTGCTGTTTTCATTTCCTCCTCTATGGGCTGCTCACAAACATAAGCATCACAAACGCTGCTTGATGTGTCCAGCATTCCTTCCAATACTTCATCCTCAGCTATGGATGCTCCTTGTTTACCACATTGTTGCCCTATGCTCTCATCAGCATAGGCCTTGAACTTAGAAGCAGATGAGCAAGAACCAGCACTCCTATCAAGATGATCATGCCCATTGGCCGGCCAAGCATCATTCTGTTCTCTATAAGCAGCATCCTGCTCAACCAATTGTTTGACATTAGCAGCACCCTGTTCCTGTTTGCCCTCATGGGCAGGACTCACAGGTTCAGTAGCAGTTAAACATGAATCAGCACTTATGTTAGCATCATGATACCCATTCACCATCAGAGCACCTAATCCATCTTCATCCAGCTCCACCGACTCTATGACTTCAGCTGCACTCGATTCTCCTTTGCTCTCCTCACCACAAACCACATATTGCAAGGCAGATTCTCCTTTGCTCTCCTCACCACAAACCACATATTGCAAGGCAGTGGAAACGGACTCACCATGTGCGAAGGTGCCATCCTGCCCACTCAACTCCACAGAAGCATCTACACCATCATGTTCTTCAGTAGCACCTTCATGCACCAGCAATTCAACAGCAGCAGCACTTTCTTCTGTTGTGCTCTCATTGCCATTACCATCAGAATCAACAGCAGGTGCAGCAGAATCAGCAACAACATCAGCATGGTCAATATCACTGGCTGGCAGAGCCTCTGCCCCACCCTGCTCTCTACCAGCAGTCTCCTGCTCCACCAATTCAGCAACAAAATCGTCAACGTGCTCCCCTTTGACCTCGTCCACACCATCCTCCACAGCAGCAGCACGATCATCCCCTTGGCCCGAAAAAACACTGAGGTCAGCAGGTGAAGCGCCCAATTCCCCGCTGGCCACCCTGTGAGCTACGCCCGCTGCCACATCCGGACCTGCATTGGGCGGCGGCTGACCATCCTCGTCCAACAGGGGATCCTCGCCGGACCTCGGGCCCGGATCTGAGCCCCGGTCGGAGAGACCATTAGACTCGCCATTCACTATCACGAAGTCGCCGCCAATCCCCTCCCCCTCGTGGTCCACCGTCGGTATCTCCCCTGGCGGGGCAGCCGCCACGGCTTCCTTCGTCGCCGCCAATTCGGCCTCGACGTCGCCGCTGCATGCGATCCCCTCGGATGCCATCGCCGCACGCCCGCGGATCACGCCCCGATCCTGCACGCCAAAGGCAACATCCAGAGCAAAAATCTCACTCGTCAGCCTCCACCTCCCCCAGATCCCAAACCAGCCACCGCAAATGGACCCAACACCCACCACCACAAAAAACACAGGAGCTTCTCAGGAAGTACTCACCGCTCAGCGGATCCGGGAGGCTCCCTCCTCCTCCGCGGGAAGGGAAGGCGACACGAGCAGCAGCGATCGGCGAGGGGCGGCAGGGCGGAGCAGGGCGACGGCGATGGCGACGACGGATCTGTGTCGCCCTCCGCGCCTGCGTGGCTGCGTCTCCCGATCGGATCTACAAGCTTGTAGCAGTCGCAGTCCGCAGTCCGCAGATGGAAACGAGGCCAGCCCTGAGCTGAGAGCGAGACAGGGTTGTTTAGGCTCGGCTCGGGCTGGTACCTGGTAGGGATCGGCCGGTCGGGTCGGGCGCGGGAGGCGGCGCCCGGCAGTCTCTGCTTGTGCGGCACTGCGGCTGTGCGGGCGGCGCGGGCGGCGCGACAGTGCGGGAGAGGTGCGGGAGGTGAAAACCGAAACCAGGCTATGGCCCAACTTCACATGTTTACGTTGAGACCATGGGCTGTGGGTGCTAGATCCTGGGCCTCTAGCCCACTCCAAAGTGGTAGGTTGAATATACACCGAATTTTGTAACAGAATGTGTCGTGGTGTGTTATGAAGTTTTGAATTATATTATGATGTGGTAGAGTGTGGCATGGAGTTTTAGAGTGTACCATGATATGTCAAGTGTACTACTCATTATATGTTATGGTGTTTCAGAGTATACCAGAGTGTTTCATGGTGTTTCACCAAAGCAACGAGCGTAGTGTTTTAGTGTTTCAGAGGATGTACTAGAGTGTGTCATGAAGTTTCAGCGTGGTTGGCCTAGAAGTAGGTCGTGTTGCAACGTCGAGGGCCTCCCCGAGGTTGGGCGGCTTCGAGAAAACCGGTGCTCTCCGCCCACGGGCAGCACACAGCGATGAGCGTCTGTCCCTGCTCCCGAAAGCGTGTAACAAGCTCGGCCGCCTTGGCGAGCGGGGACGGCAGTGTTGTGGGATCTTGGATCCGGCCTGAGGCTGAGGCCCCGACCACTAGTAAGGCGGGTTAGGGTATGAGGACGAGGCAGGGGATGGGTGGGAACCTTGGCGTACCCGGTGTCGGACAAGGCAGGCGTGGGGTAAGTGTAGCCAGCGCCGGACGAGGCAAGCGCGAGGTAGGCGTAGCCAGCGCCGGACGAGGCGGGCGCGGCGTGGGAGCCGTATATGACCTGGAATCGGTGGGGAAAGGTAGGGAAGAGATGGGCGCGGTGTGCTAGATGGAGAGGTGGCCTATTGGACAACCGCGTGGATCGAACGGTGCCTAGCTATCCAGTTAGAAAGCAAGGGAACAGAATCCCTTTCCCTAGCATTTCTGTTTAGGTATTGAACTTATTTTTGTTTATATTATTTTTTATTCTGATTTTTCTTGGGCTATATGCTTATTTTTTTGCCCTACAGTTGAGTTGGCTTGGGTGATATACAACCATGCCTCAACGGTCGCTTAATGGCAATCCACAAGTCGAGCCTAAGCCGCCGTGAGCCACAGGCTATTGCGAATGCCAGCCCTATATACATGAATTATCTATACTAGTCGAGTGGCCATACGTTGCAACGGCATTAAAAAAGAATATTAAAAATATATATACATCTCCACATAGACATTTATCTTACAAAAATATGCGACTATTCTCTCATGTTTGATTTTAGATAGTTCCTGTTATCACATATAATGTATTGCTTTTTTTTCTCTAGTTGGCTACCGCGTATAATTGAGCTAATACAAAATGCTCTATAATTGTTATCACAAAATACTGCTAACAAATGAAAAGTCAGTTTATTAGTCTGTACAATGTGAATTTTGAACAATTTTAAAGAATGCGTTTTTCAAAGCATAAACAAAATTAAAACCAAACAGACGAAATGCACTTATCCATTGAACAAATTTAGTCATTTAAATAGAATTTTCATTATTGTCAAATTTAGAGAGGATAAGGATGAATTATCAAACCATAAGACATGAAAAGTTTTGCTTCAGGAGTTCGGGGAGTGGGAATTTAAAGTATTCAGGATGCTATACACTAAATAAGTGTACCAATGGCACTAAAATGCAATAGGGCGCATAAATAATAGTGTGATACTGTAATTTACAAGCGGCAATAAATACCTGAGGACAGCACAAAACTATCATATTAATCTAGTCCTCATCTTGAACAGGAATAAGTCTAACAATACCCTTCACCCTACAGTCGTTATACCCACTAAGCACAAGCTGAATTCTTATATGGCAATGAGTATAGTTCTCTCTTCTTCTCAGATCAGCTCCTTCCTCCTCTACTGTTTCCTGTCGCATGCTCTTGAAATAAGACTGAGATCTCAACTCTATAATACAAAATTTTTAAACTACGGCACATACAAATTCAACAGCCAATCATGTACTAGCTGTCAAACAGGACAGAGTGACCAATTAACCTTTCCACTACTTGTGTATTCACAGTAGTGGTAGGGTGCAGTAGTGCTACAATTCATATTTCAAACAATTATAACATATCGACACATAAGTTAGGCATCGAACAAAAGTGAATAGTCAGTCAAGACGCTTTTCCCATTCCTCAAATCAATTTAATTTATCCTGCCACAGAGTTAACCTTTCCTGCAAAGAAAAGAAGCAAAACTTCACTACATCAGAAAAATGTTCCCCTGCGCGCGCACTACCTACATTGCAGATAGAGGTAGCAATGATTCGGGGAGGAACAGTAAACATCTCTAATTGGTTAAAAGAAGGGTAAAAGACTGAGAATTTCAAAAGACAAAGTTGTTCACTGGTACAGCCAAACAAACAAAATGTTTCCATTCAAATTCAGATTTGAAAAAAAAACACAACTCTTCTTAATTATCCCAACGCATGCCACTTTTGTGGGACAAGGAAAATGTAGAAATGTTAATTTTAAGCTGTTTTTTACTTTTTTGGCAGCATAAATAATATCAAGCCTTGAAATTTGGATGTTCTTGATAGGTTTGTTTATCCAACCATATAGTGCCTTCGCGCCTTGAAGGCCACCGCCTTGCCGTGGATCCACCGCTATGGCGTCTTGAAGGCAGCCGTCTCCACGTCCTCTTCCACCGCGTCTCGAAGACAACCACCTCATCATCGTCCTCTGCCTTGCTGGGATCCGCCGCTACCAACGACAAACCTCCTTCCCCATGTCTTGAAGGCCACCATCGGCGTCTTCCTCCTCTATCTCACCAAGATCCTCTCTGTGCCTTGGATGGTGAGCGTCGGTGTCCTTCCTCGCGTCTTGGAGCCAACCACCGCGTTGTTCTCCTAGAGCCTTGGTGGAGTCTAGCATGGAGTGAGACGGAGGCGGAGGCGGAGGTGTGGTTGAGGCAGTAAAAGCGGTCACGAATCACGCAAGGGAGGTGGAGCTAACGGGGAAATTTCCTGATCTACGGAGACGTGGATACTTTCCTTGGGAAAACCACAGGGATTGGGCAGGGATATTTTTCTAGATCGTGCATCCAAACAGACCATCACATTCTCCGGGGAAATTTGGCACATGGGTTTTCAACCATGGGAACAGCAAGGGATCCCGATGAGGATGAGGGGTTCCAAACAAGCCCTAAGGGCGGGAGCAGGGGACTGAGGTCTAGAGAGAGGCAGGAGATGGGAGGAGAGGTCTGTGTGGCGAGATCAAAGGGAGAGAGGCGACCGGAGGGAAGAGGTGGAGCCTAGCGGGGAAGAGGGGAGGTCGATGTGGAGTCGAAAGGGTCATTGGGACAGAGAGAGAGGCGATGCTCGCGGATCGCACCTCGCGGAGAAGAGAGGAGGCCGATGGAGTATTCTTAGACCTCATACCTGCCGTCTCATCAATCGGGCCTCTTCTCGGACCCATCATCCTTCCCCCGTCTCCTAGATGCCCAGCCACCTAGGCTCCTGCCCAAAATCTCCTAGTCACTTCCACTCCAAGTCCCACCACAACACCCACTTCCTTCTCCTTCCTGGCAGCGGCAACGGCTCGAGCACGAGCGGATGACGTCAAGGCACTGACGGCAGCCCTTGCCTGGAGTGCGAGCGGCAAGCTTCGAGATGGTGGCAACTTGGCTCATGGGTACGAGCAGGGCTGCCGAGGCTGCGGCAGCCTGAGCCCTGGTTGCTCCTTCCCTTCCCGCTCTGCCGATTGCAGGACCTACTCACCTTTCCCTACTCCTTCGGCCACTGGGCTTCTCGATGCCTCCCCCTCCCGCACCACCAGCCCTAGGCCTCGTCGTGCCTCCCCTCTCCGCTCCATCGTCCGCTAGGCCACCAACTCTTCCTCGCGCTTAAGTCGCTTAGCTGGCTGCTGGCCCAACCTAGCCCCCTCATGACCTCCCATGCAGTAACAGTTCTTAATATTAGAGAACAAGTGCTACCAGGTGTATGCCAAAGGTTCCCTAATAGATCTAAAATGGACAAACACAGGAGACACAAAGAGGTGGAGGAAGTATTGATACTTTCTAATTCACTTTTCTCGTACGTACAATTGGGGGACCCCTCCTTATATAGCCCACACTAGAGTTTCAACAAATGGGCCACAATGGGCCTTTCGTGACCCATCGTGTTTCCCAACACTCTTCCTTGGGCCTTTGCGGCAAGATACATATGCCTCAAAAACTCCATAAAAACTCAATGAAAAAATACTTGGAGAAAGACTACATATCATACGCTTGTTATGTTGCACGAATTGCCTCATTAAAAACATTATGTGAGAAACTTACATGAAAACTCACCAAAAAAGAGTACAATTTATCTAAATTTCAAACTAATATTCAAGATTAACTTTGGATACTCGAACTTCATATTCAAGATTTATTTAGGAGTAAGTGAAGATTTTCCCTTGAAATTTGCACTTCTCTAAATCTCATAATCTCAATTCTTTTAATGCTCCTTTCAAAGGTAGATGCTAGGAGTGACTTAGTGAATAAATCTACAAAGTTCTCACATGACTTAGTATGCAAGAACTTGGGGCTAATGTACTTCATGAGATTGTTTTTCACATAACCCATTTGTACTTGAGCAACACAAATTGCATTGTCTTCATAAATAATAGCGGGAGTTTGTTCAATATTCAAGCCATATGAATTTTGGATATGGTAAACAATTCTTCGAAGCCATGCATATTCACAGGAGGCTTCATATAATGCAATAATTTCCAAGTGGTTTGTCGACGTCGAGACAAGAGTTTGCTTAGACGACTTCCAATAAATTATTATTCCACCACAAAGAAAACAGACTGCTGGGACCCGGCCGAAAGGACCGAACCCCTCTGTGTATTTCGTACTAGTTCCAAGGATCACAGCTAGTACGCACAGTCCAGACAGAGTGATACATTACCAGCCAAAAATAAAATATTACACAATAGGGGCATAACCCTAGTATAATTCAAAAATATTACACGCAGGCCGCAAATAAGTCTGGCGGAATATAATACATGGGACCCACACAAATAGTACACGATAGTACTACTACTATCTCCCCACAGACAATAAGACTGTAGGAAGCACCCTAGTTTTCCGGGAAGTCCTCATAGTTCTCATCCTCGTAGTCAATGTCTGGGTCGCCATACTGCGAGTCTTCCATGAGTTGTCCCTCGACTAGGGTTACAAAATTTATTATCTTTGATCTTCCCTTTGTCAAGTACCACTTGCAAATCCATTTGCAAAAACATTTTACTCTTTCCAAAATTCATTTTCCTTTTTGAAAAGAAAGGTCTACCATATGAACACTCTCTTCGCATGCTCTTAACCATGAGTACGGCAATCATGATAGTTTTAACTCTGTAGAGTGGATATACTTTACCCTCATGAGATTACGCACCAGGGTGCGAATTACAAAGCTGTTTGGGCCGTAAGCTCTAATAGCAATTGCTTAGCGAGTCATCCCTGGGCACCTGTAGAGGATCAGTCCCACGGCCCTAGTCCTCACGTTGTACTGGAAGGCCATGGAACAAGGTTCGAGGCATCGATAGATGTGGAAAAACGGTTCACGCTCGTACAACCCAGATGTCTACGAAGAACATCTCCACCAGCAAGTTGCTACTAGTGACTAAAGCTTAATAGGCCAGGTCCATCTCTTAACGGAACCCAAAGCTGTACTGTAAGGCTCAGTTCGTAGGTTCATAGGATGAACAGTTCTTAGACTAGAGGAGAAGTATCAACATGAACCCAAAACAGTGTATAATCTGCACCAAATCGACGACTTGATCCTCCCTAGTCAGAGCATTTAAGGAAAGGACAGAAAATATCCCGATCCTGGCATTCTTCCGAATGCTCTCAAAAATATTTTTTTTTGCACTTTTTGAACTCTCCAAACTGCTTGTCGAACATCCATAACTTTTCAGATTATATTAATCTACCGCTGATTTCAACCAAAAAGAACAAGGCCTCACTCTGTTGGTTCAAGTGGCCATTGACCAACGCCCCTAATCCATTCCAATTTCCAAGGGCATGTGATGGTGGTGCACTAAGAGCATGTACAATGCTATAGACAGCTACTGTCTACAACAAGTTGTCATGTGACCTATAGACAACCTTAAAGGCAACTATACAATGGCACAGACAATTACTTTCTTTATAGACAACTCATCTCTAAACATAACCACCTTGGTTCCCATACTACAATCGTAATGTGGTACAACACCGTTTTTCAGCACTGTGGCCTCCCCCGGTGGCCCCTCGTGGAGCCGTGCCCCTGCCTCCCCGTGGGAGACATCTCCCACGGGCCAACATCGGCTACGGCGAGGCCGCCTCCCGCACAACAACAGTAGGGAGAGTGGGGAGAGTGGAGTGACACTAGGGCTTCTTTGTCTCGTATGCCACCAGTTCTCCAGCGTGGTTATTACGACGTGGACGATGATGTCCGGGCAGACCCAGTGTTTGACGTTGCGGAGTACCTGTTGAGCGAGTTTTTTGGCCCCTCTCAATTGTCCGGAGCACCGTAACAGGCTACACCCGAGTCCTAGCCCAACTTGTCTACTCCCATGTCGCACGGCAGGCCTAGGAGGGACGTCCGTCCTCCGTCGCCACTCACGTACCCCATGAACCAAATTAGGAAGCGTGGCTATGAGTGACTTGTTGTTGATCTGTACTTTACTTTTTTTGCATGCCTTTCCCTTCAGCAGCATGTTGTCTAACGGCGTGAACTCAGTGCTAGTGGACCTTTTTTTCTTATCCGTCTCAATTAATGACATGTGTGCCTTTTCTGATTTTCGCACATTCCTCCTGGGACATCGTCCGAGCTGCTCATCCATAGATAGGTGGTAAGCTACGTTGCGTAGGTCACTCGTAATTTTTTCGGTAATTTTTGGGACGCATCGGGTGGGCCTCGCGAGATTACGAATACCCCTAAGTGGCCATAATTTCATGGTTTTGTGCTCACATGTGCCTTTTCCAATTTTCGCACATTCCTCCTAGGACTTCGTCTTAGCTATTCGCCCATAGATAGATGGTAGCCTGTGTTGTGTAGGTCGCCCGTAATTTTTCCATTAATGGAATGCATCCGGTAGGCCCCGCGAGGCTACGAAAACCCCTAAGTGCTCACAATTTTAGGGTTTTGTGCGTACTTATGCCTTTTTCGATTTTCACACATTCCTCCTAGGACTTTGTCCAAGTTGTTCGCCCATAGATAGGTGGTAGCCTGCATTGTGTAGGTCACCCTTGATTTTTTTATTAATTTTTGGAACGCATCCGGTAGGCCCCACGAGGCTAAAAAACCCCTAAGTGGTCACAATTTCAGGTTTTTGTGCCTATGCGTGCCTTTTCCGATCAGTTAACACATTACACAACAAATCTCTTCATTCGGAATTTGAGAGGAGAGGGAGGGCGATTCTCACAGTAAAAGTTTCTACAAAAAATAAGATAAGCCACACTCTTGTATACGACTTCAAACTGGGAGGAGCATCACGAACAAGGAAAACGATGGTTACAACTTCACGTCTACTAAGTGCATCAAGGCCACTTCCCCTTTGTCTATTCCTCCGGTTGGGCTTCTCTGGCACGACGTGCCCTCTCTTGTTTCCTCTGTCTCTCGGCCTCCTTCTCCTTCGCCTCCTTTCTACGTGCCTCCTCGCGTGTGGCGTCACACTGCTCTTGAAGCTGCTGCCTGAACTCCTCGTCTCGATTGGCTTGATCAAGGAGCCTTTGATCTTCAGGGTTGATCTCCATGTCAAACCACTGTTCAAATTCACACCGTGGCGGAGGCGATTGTATGGAACATAAATTCGCAAAATTTTATATAGAAATATTACGAAATATGTATGATTAGTACTAGTTGGTGATTCTTCAAGCTCTTCTCCGGCGGGTCGAAGGCGTAGTTACGGCACTTTCGGTACCTCATCTTCCAAGTTGGAATTTCCCACGAGCGGACAAGCTTGCAAGCATCTCCGCACTTGCACATCAGTGGGACAACCTCATGAGATAGGAAGAGGTCCTGGTACGCTGAATTGCACGGCCAATCCCATGCGCCTGCCTCTTCCTTTGCTTTCCCCCTTTCCCTTTCCGCTTCTACGCCTTGTTATTTCTGGTCCTTTCCTTTCCTTTACTTTCTTCTATTATTCCCTTCCTCTCCTCTCTTTTTTTTTTTCTCTTCTCTTCTCTTCTCTTCTCTTCTCTTCTTCTCCTCTCAGCTCCGACTCTGTTCTTGGTCTCGCTCATTCTCAGTGAAAATGAGGAATGAGGAAGAGAGGAGGCCGGGGTGGCTTAAAAAGCCACCTATCACCACTGCAATGGGCGATCGCCCCATATTGGGGCAATAGGTGGGCCCATCCCCGCCGGTTGTAATGGCTACGTCCCTGGCTGTTTGGGGGCCTAAGGGTCATGGCTGTTATCGCCCGTACATGGGGCGATCGCTCTAGATTGGGGCGACGGCCGTCTATTCTTGTAATTTTAATTTTTAACGATTATTTTTGAAAAAAGATTTAAAATAAATATTAAATAAAAAAATGCATGCCTTGATCCATTGCCATCGGGTCATGGCCCATGCGTGCTTGTGGACCGTGGGTAGGATTTGCATGAGCGCACAAGGAGCAGTAGCCAGCCAATGCAATCAGACAGCAAAAGCCCAGCCACGCGGTAGCATGCCAACATGATAGGAAACACACACGCGCAGCCTAGGCCTATAAAGCAGGCCCAGTAGGCCCATAGCCTGCGTAGCGTGCACCAGCATCCAGCACAGTGAAGCGCGTAGCGCAGCAGCCCTCAGAGCATCTTCAGGTGCTACTTCATCCTCACACTCCATTTCCCCTCTAAAACACCCCCTCTATATTCTCTCTCCTATAATTACAGCATCCCCCACATCAGCTACTCTATATGTTCCACTCTAAATTCTCTCTCCGCAATTTTTTATTCATATACTCCAACAGCTTCTTAAACATCGTATTTCTGTATTTATACGCGGATACTTGACGATTTCCGTGGCCCATGCACGCATGAATGTTGGAAAAAAAAAATTTGAGCACAACTAAATTTTTTTGGCGATTGCTGTGTGCTAAGAAATTTCCACTTGTCGAAAAGGGGTACGAGATGTACGGATGACACGTATATTGTTGATGTTACAAAACCCGCTAGTGAATTTGCAAATAATACATCCGAATATTAGCCCGCTAGTGGAATGTAGCCCAGACATGACATAGTGGGTGTTGTCAGCTGGATTCCAGGAGAAGCACCCCAAGTACTTTACCTTTCTTGGAAGCAGCAACAAGCTTCTTCCGTAAGCCAACCATGGTTTCCTTCCCCAGGAAGGCTGGGCTTCCATGCGGCCTATATAATGAGGTACATAGGCATTGAACCCCCTCATCAGATATTGGAGGCAGTAGCTACTTTCCATCAGTTGCTCTCCAATATGGGGTCGCCGTCCAGAGATGACATCTACGAGATGAGCTCAGACTCTGACGACGACGACTTCGTGATGCTTCAGATTATCCAGATGGCCCAAGATGAACAAACGGGCGGCCGGCGTCATGGAGGGTCCGTTCCCGGTCGCCGCGTAATCGACCGTCGCCCTCATGAAGGACACGCGCAACTAATGCGCGACTACTTCGATGACCCCCTCGTGTACCACGAAGGCATTTTTCGCCGAAGGCAAGTTAAATATCATTCATGTGGTTTAGCGAACTCCGCACTTTTCCTTCGCTTATTATGTAATTTCTTCGCACCATATGTTCAGGTTTAGAATGAGCAAGCGTCTTTTCCTTCGTATAGCTGCGGCAGTTGTTGAACATGATGATTACTTCAGCGAAGCGCCATGAGCTATGAAGCTTGGCCTACATCCGCCGTGAAGATCACGGCCGCCTCCGCATGATGGCATATGGTCATGCCGCCGATTCGTTGGACGAGTACCTCCGGATCGCTGAGTCCACTGCCCTTGAGAGCACCCGCCACTTTGCTCGTGCCATTGTGGACGTATTTGCGGCGCAGTACCTTCGGCCCCCACCACCGAGGACACTGCTCGGCTCCTTCAATAGGCCGAGAGCCGGGGCTTCCCCGGGATGCTAGGCAGCTTAGATCGTATGCTGGCGGTGGAAAAAGCGCCCATCGCTTACCACGGGTCATACACGGGCCACTGCGATGGCCCTACTCTCATCCTCGAGGCAGTCGCTGCGTACGATGGTTGGATTTGGCACTCCTTTTTCGGAGTGCCGGGTTCCAACAATGACATAAATGTGTTGCATCGCTCTCCTCTCTTTGACAGGCATGCCAGGGGCGAGGCGCCTCCGGCGACATACACCGTCAACGGAAGGCAGTACACCATGGGCTACTACCTTGCGGACGGTATATATCCAAAGTGGGCTACTCTGGTAAAGAATATACCCGTGCCAATAACCCGAAAGGCATAGGTATATTCCGCGGCTCATGCTGCATGCCGGAAAGACGTGGAGCGAGCCTTTGGGCAGCTACAAGCTCGCTTCCACATGATCCGCGAGCCTGCCCGTCTGTGGGACCAAGGCTCACTCCGTTACATGATGACGGCCTGCATCATTATGCACAACATGATTGTCGAGGACGAGGGTGGCCTATCGAACGATTACCCAGAGTTTGAGGGTATGGGAGACCTGGTTGAACCGGCACGGGGAGGATCGCAGCTACTTAACGACTTCATGCAGGCCAACCTTGCAATCCGCGATAGAGATGTGCATAGGCAGTTGAAGGAGGACCTCGTGCAACATCAGTGGGCTTTGGCTTTGCATAGTGGTCAGTAGTGGTGCACACCCAGCAGCAATGCATCGTTCATTTCATCCTATTTATTAACTGTCTACTTGCACTGCATATTGTCATGAGCATGTTGTAAGGCTCTCCTATCATATTTTAGTTGCCAGCATGTCTAAATTCCTAGCTTTCGTGAATGTTCAATTTAAGTTCCATTGTTGTCTCTCCAATTTGTGTAACGCATCAGTATTAGTGAATGGAAAATTTGTCGTCAATCATGGAAAATTAGACAAAGATCGTGAGAGCATTGTCATGTCATCCAAGATTGCAAAGGGTCTGTCTTCCATCCACCATAATAAGTACTTCGCAGTGAAGACCATGCCCAGAAATATATCAAGTAATGCATACTCAAACAGCACCTCCTCTTCCTAGATATAAAATGAATACATCGGACCCAAAGAATATATGAACTAATACATGATCAAACTACATTCTTGCCAGATTTAAAATGAAAGCAACAGACTCAGCAGAACATGAATCATTCTTTGAATGAAGACAACGATATAACAACATCACATAGTTCACAGTTTGGACATTATCGATCACATATTATTCGCAAGTTCACATCACATGCAAACCAATAACCTTCAACAAATTTCAGGTCTCCTATCAACTCTGCAGATTTCAAAGAAGAAAGGGCAAGGCAGATGTTGCTTGAAATCGCCCATCGCCACTTGAGGACCACCACAGAGCAAAGCCCGGATGATGTCCTATTGCTTCTTCTCGAACACACACGCTATGCCCGGATAAATAATCGAGGTCCATGGACATTATCTTCGCTCAGTACTCCATCCTCTTTAGGTAAATCTTCTCCTCTGCAGCCTTGGCACCCCTCTCAACCTCCAATCTCTTTAGGTATACCTTCTCCTCTGCTGCTTTGGCACCCCTCTCAACCTCCATTCTCTTCAACAGCACCTCCTCTTCCTTAGCCTTTGCGAGGCGGTCGTAATAAGCCCTCCTGTACTCATCATCCCCATCCTTTCGTGCCTCCCACCTATCAACGAGATCAATAACGGACTACCAATGGACGCTGATTTGCTCTTCGCCGCTTCCTCCCAATCGGCCTCCTATCAATGGACTCTGCTGAGCCTCGAACATAGAAATTGTTAGAGTCACTGGAGATCAAATGATGAACCCTTTGCCTTCTTGTGTGACGAAGGCAATGCGACTTGGGCCACCACTTCGGTGGTTGCGGCACCTTCCAACAAATGCTCCAAGTCGAACTCCTTTCCCCAATCTTGCTTGAACAGAGCCTTTGCATCCTTCATCTGTGTCACGAGGAAATGCCGTCAAATTGAAACTGTACAAACCGATTATTCATATCGACATAGATGCAATGAAATTAGATATATGAAATACATACCCTATCTTCATCCGTTTTCCCACTTTGATTTAGTGCAAGAATACGATGATGGCATCCTACGAATCTACTCACATCCCTGTTAATTGTTTGCCATCGACACTCAACTGACCTGGCCGGTCTTTCTATTCCCCTTTTCGTCAATGAGTTGAACTGCCGTGTAATTGATTCCCAAAACTTCTCTCCGGACTGATTGTTTCCTACTATCGGGTCATAGGAGCTATTCAACCAAACAGACATAAGGACCATGTCCTCATCCTCATTGTAGTTCGGGCCGCGGCCTTCCACGCTGGTTCCCTTCTTCTTCTGCCTGCCCTTTGTGGGAGGTGTAGGCGAGGGTACAACCTCTTCTACCTCGGGACCATCTCCTTGTTGCCTGTAGTCCTCACTTTGGCTTTGCTGGCTCCAATTGACTGCTCCTTGAGAGAAGTTTCCACCATATGACACACCTACCGCACCCATTATCGGGGTGTGGCTAAACCCTAAACCTGCAAACATGGGAGGACTGGACATAGGGGGAAGGGGTTGAGAAGTACCACTTCCATCGTAAGTCATTGGCACATGGCCACCAGGGAGGGGCATTGGAATTGAGTTGCCGAATGGAAAAGGCTGCTGAGGACCCCCATATCCACCATAACCCATGAAAGGACGGTAGTCATCTTCATTCATCTTGTTCCTGCACAGAAGAGCCCAAATAGTAAACGCCATAATGGCCATGGAAGAAACAGACATGAACAACCTTAACATATAACCAAATAGTCCTCGGGTACATGGTGGTACTATATTTTCCACTTGTACATCTTAATATTACATACGAAACAAGGCAATACCTGCCCATAATAAGTCCACTCCAACCTACTACATAGTCCACTCTGTTGGCACTACATTCCCCTAGACTGCTCACTGTCATAATCGACACCGTTCTCTTCACATAAACACTGGATGCAGCAGTAGTGGTGATCATCCTCTGAATCATAGTCGGAGTTGACTATGTCAACAGGGTCGATGTTGTCCCAATGGTTCTCGTTGCCCTCCTCCCGATTGACACCTACAATGTTGACGCCCCCTGAAGAAACCTTGCTCATCTCGTCCCGAGCCTCGAGGGCTAGCCTGTCCATACGCTGCCCTAAAGCGCCAATGTCCCAGTCGCCCGCTTTGTCGCAACCGATGTCAGAGTGTCGTTGGGATCGTAATGCTGCTCCGCGAGTTTCCTAGCCTCTTCAGCAACTCCCTCCATTGATGTTATAACCGCACGCAACAAATCCTGAGTCTTCTCAAGTTCCGTCGACATCTATATGGAACCAACTGCGTGAATTGTAAGGGATGGCAACTAACAAAATAAGTAATACATGCTAAACAGCAATGTTCTGTCTTCACCTTCACGTGCAAACTGCTTGAAAACTTTCTTGACCTCTATGTTCAAACAAAATAACAAACAGTCTTGACATCTATAGTTGACATTGTAAACAGGAACCGACAAAATCTCTAACCTAAATATTTGAAAGCCTCAAGTTCAAACTAAGGCTACACAATGTTCTGTGTTGACCTCTAAAAAATCCAGAATGCTGTCTTCAAAATCAACAACACTCACTGCTCGCCCAAAGGTTGAAAGTTAAACAGTTGCAGCAAACTAAAAACACAAAGATCCGAACATTCAAAGTTCATACCATTAACATACAGGGAAAAATAATAAAAGGACAGAAAACCTTCAAAGATAGGTGGCGACCTTATCAAGAAAAGAGAGAAGGTGATCTGGTATTGTGATGCATCATACATTACAAGGAAAGTCTAAACATTCCCAACATCTGCACTCTACTCATGGCCCAAATTGGATCGACCTACTTTTTTTCCCCCAAGATTTGTAACAGTTGACAATACCATCATTGTCTTGTCCTACTGCATAATTTGGTGCGCAGCACACCGAAATCAGATTCATCTGGCAAAGGAAAATAACCTTTGCCAGATGAAATCCGTGAGGTACGTGAGCGACAAATTTTCGCTGTCTCAGGCAAGCCATGCAACAGGATGAGGACAAATCCATGAGGTAGGTGAGTGAGAAATTTTCCCCAAGGAAGAGATCAACAGGAAAGGTAGGCAACAGCATCGCACGGAGCAAGCATCGCAGATGGTCTTCACATTCAGTGCACGAAGGAGGAGAATGATCACCTTCAGGATCGGTGGGGTTCGACTCGAATCGGTTCTACGAAGGGAGGACGAGCACCACCCACACTGATAATACAATAGAATAATCCATCCCCTAATCGGATTCTTCATCCCCAAACCCATCCACCTAGGCATACAACCCCATCCCCCCCTAAACTAGCACCGGATCGCGCTCCCAATCCTGCCCCAAATCCCCATCTCGCAAGGAATCACCCAATCGTGCATCTACATATCCCAGATCTGGACATAAGGGGAACAAGGTGAAGAACTTCTCATACCTTGTGGGCGAACTCCACTCGCCGGCGGCCTCCGACGACGAATGGGCGGACGGGACACACTCCGCCGACCTCCTGGACCTTCGCTTGGCCGCTCTACCGGCCACTCCGTGCTCCTTCGCCGAAGATGAGGACGGGAACGTCGCTCCTCGGACGGCTGCTTTCTTCCTCCCGCCGCGACTCCTCCCCGTCGTTGCCTCCGGGCTTCGGCGCGAGTGCGAGGTCGTTGGTGAGGGACGCCCAGGCGGCAGGGATAGCGCCCGGACGTGGCCTCGCCAGTTTTGGGGTCTGCAACCATCCCCGCTACTTGCTAATCGCCCTATGGCGCGTCGGCTGGGAGGAGACATGGAACGCTAAACTACTGTGCCGCCCGGTTATATCCTTCGCCACAGTAGTATCGCGTACCAGCTGGAGTTGCTCTCACTTCTTGCATTACGCCATTACCAGGGTCCAGGGGTTAGTACCGCCTTGGGTGAGACCTTGAAGGAGGTAGCCACGTAGCTCCATGGAGAGTGAAGTGCACCACATTACGGGTGGTATATTCCGCTGAAATTCATTTAAGAAAAATTAATATTTTTTGGAACTATCCGGTGGGTCTGGTAGTCACTGATTTGTGGTACCTCATGCCCGTCGAGTTCAGGTATGGATCTGTGATCGTACCCGCGAGTGATTTCATATTTGAGTTTAGGGTAGGCCTTCAGGTACTGATATGAGACGAGACGGCTGTATATGAAGATACCCACCGATTGTCATTCCTATTGGCGTTTAGCGGCAGAGGTAGCCAACGAAAACGAACGAACTAGACCGGCCTGGTTTGGACCCGCTTGGCCCGGTTCACTGTATGAATTAGGCCTAACGAGCCAACAGGCCAGGGTCTCGGCCTAAGCATGGTTCGCATAGTAATCGAGCCGAACCGAACTGGCCTTGTTACAAGCGGGCCAAAAATAATATATAAAAATATTGATTATATTTAATAAATATGTGTTATAAAATGAAGAAAATAAATTATATATCATAAGAAAATAAACATATAAATATACATATTTAATTAAAAAAGCCAAAACCGAGGACTAACTGTCTGGCTGTTTTTCTACCTCGATTTTTTTTTCTGGCTTTTCACGGTTTTTCGACCTAGCTTTTGAACCCCTACTTACAGCTCTAGCTCGCTCCATTTTCTTCTCAGAGACAGAGCCCTTTCCGTCCTTGATCACTCCTCGTCTCCTCAACCCCTCTGCCTGCCATGTAATGGAATCCAGCCTATCTTGCGGCATTTTGGCCGGATCCCCACCAGCTCAGACCTAACATGCAGGTGCAGCCTCAAGTACGTATGGTTCGTTGGCTGGAAGTCTCGAGCAGATGGCCCCGTGTACGGCGACTATATGGTATGGTAGCCATATCAGGATGCACTAATCAATTGGCGTAAGGATGCTTAATCACCAGCGCAACCAGAGATCTTTGATTGGCATGCACCATCTCTATTCTGTTCGCGAGGCATGTTCCTAGGAAGAGCTATTATTTCCAGTGACGGTCTTAGGTGCATAAAAAAAATATTATAGGTGTGGTCATACGTGTTCATGTAGTGCATGAGGGCAGCTAGTATATCTAAACCGTATATATTTGATCCAATTATGGAGAGAAGTCATACCCTCTAGTGTATCGTAAAATTGCTCTTTATATTGAGTATATGAAAATCGCATGAGTAGATTCGTCTAAAAGCTCGAAGAGTACTTTCATATAATAATATAATTTTAATGGATTTTATAGCTTAATTACAATGGTAATTAGTGATCAAATGTGTATTTTGAATACTATGTTAATGTCAAAAAAAATAGTTATTTGTGACAGAAAGAAGTAGACAACTGGGCCCTGTTCTTTTCAGAGGTTTCTGGCGGTTGGCGGTTTTACTGTAGCAAATTTCTAAGTCTTTGAAAAAAAAGTACAGTGAGCTTAAAAAATTAATTAAAATTTTCTAAATTTACTGTAGCAAACCGCTGACCGCCGGTAGCCGCCGAAAAGAACGGAGCCCTGGTGTCTGGCATTACCCCGCCTCTGCGTGTATATGCTCTTAAGAGTGTTTCGGTTGTATGCTAGGAGTCGGATTTCATACAGTGTTAAACACTGTTCTCTCCTAGAAAACTAAATTTCAGAGTCATCGAACTGCCGTGGTTAGGAAACCAGGAGCGCGGGAGCGACACCAATCGAAGCTGTGTTTTGTCAGCAAGTCTGGATTGACGATCACATGCATGCTTCTTTCCTTCCAAGTTCCAGCTGGTGCAACACTGCTAGTTGCTCGTGCACACTATCATCAAACAGGACAGTGATTTGAGCGCACAGTAGACGATACACATCCACACATCCCAAAATATCGGCTCGGAATCCTTGCTGTAAGTGACCTCTGTCATGGCTTCGTCCGTCCGTCTGTCCACTACAGGAAAAGACACAAATCTCGATGGCCGAAACCGTTGAAAAAGAGTCCAAAACCGTCGGGTGAAGTCAAACTCGAATGCTTGCCATTGAGAAAAGGCCATTGGGTCAGCCACGTTGAGAGAAATGGCCACTCTCGACGGCCAGCCGATCTCTCTCGATAGCCAATCATGCCCCGATCGAGAGTGGTGGCAGAGCTGGTCGTGAGACAGGTTGATGGCACCGGGCTACTCTCTATCGACGGCCATGTCCTAACAGCCGAGAGTGAGAATGCCACCTCAGGTTAGCCAGCCCACATTGGCTGTCATCTCTCTCGATGGCTAGGACATGGCTGTCGAGAACGTTTGTTGTGCTAGGGGCCTCCCTCAATGGCTGGTCCTGAGTTGGCCGTCGAGAAAGAGTCTGCCAGAGGGGAGGGCTAGGTTTCAGCTTGTGGCTATTACTCTCAATGGCCTATGCAAGGTCATCGAGAGTACTTAATTCCTACCGAAAAAAGATAAAAACTATATAAAAAAGAATTTTGCAGCAACTGCTGCAACCTGCAAACCCAAACAGCACACCCAAATAATATCACACATATATGCCATATCTCCTTATCCATATCCATCCGCACCACCTGTCGGGACACGCAAAACGGAGTCGAGTCCTTCTGTGCTTTACCTATCCTAGTCCCTGGATCAAGTAGCTAGTACACAGGTTCCAGATCTTTAGATCATTGCCATTATAGTTCGAACAAATATTATATCAGAGTACGAAATAAACATACATCAGAGTACAAAGTTCAGGCGCGCAGGCCTTACACAGCGGAAGTCTAACATACAGTGGAAGTCTTAAGAGTCTTCCATAACTCCAAATGGAAGAGGCAAAATACAACAATCATTTTCACAGACGGGCTATAGTAGCGTTCTAGGCGTCAGAGAAATCTTCGTCTTGAACTCCAACAGTGAAATCTTCATCTTAGTACATCTCCTCCTCGGGATACCATTGCCGATCACAACCTGCTCGTTGGAATGAGCAGCCCCACATAAAATGCGAGGGTAAGTATACTTTATACTCGAAAAGCAAGGTTGACTAAATGCAACTAAGGCTAACAAAGGAAGGGTAAAGGTTCTTTTGCATAAAGCCAGTTTTACAAGTTTTTCCTAATATTTTGCAAAATGATTTGAAATGTGTTGAGGGAAACAAATATTTAAATCATTTTCTTTGAAACTCCGGCCTCGACCGGTTTTGCCCAAACCTGGCAACTCACGGCATTCACCGTGCAAACACCCTTATCGCTCACAACACCCACTGTGAGGAGAGAAACCAAAACACAGGACGGCGATCGTGGTTTTCCTTTAAAACACCATTTTGAAAACAAATAGGTAAGAAGCCCCATGAGGCAGCTCCCCGATGTCCGTCCTTCACCGTGGACACGGCTATCATGATAGTTGTACACTCTGCAGAGGTTGCACGCTTTACCCATGCGAGGTGGTTCTTCCTAGGATGCCCTCAAGGAAAAATGATTACCATAGAGCCTTTCTCCAACATCCTCCTAGTTAAGTCATTCTCGCTAAGGTTTCCACTGCATTGCCTCTCTTGCGCCAATAGAACAACATCGATTGTCTACTCCACCGACTGGAATGCCAAAGCCAGGAGTCTGAAGGATACTCAACCAGGGCCCGCCATACAAGCACACATGGTCGGACTGTTGTATTTAGCTCGTCTACCTCAAAGAATCGGTCCTTAGGGATCAGGGTGGTTCCCACACTGGGCCCAAGTCTCGTGCTTACTGCACCAACCTTGCAACCATCCATCTCGATCAGGTTTTATAAAACATTTTTACCTGATAGCACCCACTATCCCAACTACACCCATTTGCAAACATGACAGCACCAACTGTCCTTTAAAATCCACGTTAAACAAGCATTTGATATTATCATCATGTATCCAATTTTAATATGATTGCAACTAAGCATAGCTATTATGATAAAAACCTAATTCAAGGGTGTTGGCATTATTTTAACAATATTATAATAACCTAGGGCAGTAAGGAATGATTTTATAACGGTATCTTTAATTGAGGATTTTTAGCTAACAACTAATCAATTAGCATTTTAGATTTTAACATAGCATGCAAGTTATAAAGTCTAGGAAAAACATTTTATACACATGGGAAACAACGTTCGGCACTTGCCTTGATCAGCACAGCCTTGGTGATCTTCCGAAGGGTTGATCGCAAAACTATCGTCGCTAGATCCTAACAAAGGAAATAACAAAAATAAACACATAAAAATAAAACATGAAATGATATGCATGCTCATGCTTATACAAAATTCATCTCAAAATGGTACATGTAATCTTTCTGGTCAAATAATATTTATCTAAAAATTGTTAAAACAAAATTATCAAAATAACAAATTAAGGGCATTTGTCATTTATATTAATTAGGCAGAAAATTAAATATGCTCAATAAATCATAAAATTTACTGAAGGGTAGAACACATTTTTATAATCATTATGGAATTTATTTTAAAATTTTTGGATTTGCGAAATTAAGGATATGAAATTAATAAGTTATTGTTTATAGAAATTAGAAAAAGAAGGGGGGCTCGGCCCATCGGCGCCAAGAGCCCATATGGCTAGCTGCCCAGCAATGGCGGCTTCATGATGGTGCACCACCAGCCTTGACTAGCCGTCTTGAGGGAGGGCGGCGAGGTGGGTGACGGAGGCGACGGCATTGGAAAGCCTTGGGTGGCTGTCCCGTGGTGGATGGAGGGGTGGTGCGGCCCGGCGGCATGGCCGACCATGGGGAGGAGAAAGCGCATGGCGGCGGGATTACCCGGCGGCGCTCCGGCCAAATTGGTCGTGGGGGTAAGTTCTAAGACATCTAGGGATGAAGAAGAAGTCATGGGGATGGTAGGGGAGGAAATGAAATTGAATCTCACCACTCGAAATCGACTATTTCGATGAACAGGCGCTAATGCAGATTCCGGCGAGGTCTTCGGCGATCGAATTCGTCGCGCTCGGTCAACGATTCTGCGAGCGCTTTGTTGGGATGGATTCGCGATGAAGATAGCCAGAAAGTCCTCGGACGGTTTGAGGAAATACTTAGCTAGGCAGCGATGAGACGAGGAGAAGTAGAGGCGGTCAGGAATTGAGAGGCAGAGCTTCGGCGTTTCATTCCTGGAGCTACGGATCTCGGATCCGCGAGTTTCTGGGCAAAATGGAACCATGATAAGATTATCTAGGACGTCCTGGAACAGTTTTGGAAAAGAAGACTTACTCAGGACGAATCGAAGAAGAAAGCAAAGGGGAAGAGGGAGCTCGGGCTGGGGATTTTGAGAGGAGACAGGGAGATGAGGGGAGGTGTCCTAGTGTCCATTAACACCACTAATGGCAGGTAACTTAAGCCAATAGGGGTTTCATGGCTAGATTAAGGCAGGGGGGTTAGGTAGTGAATGGGGGGAGTTTTTGTGTCGAGAGGGAGATCAGTGAGAGAGAGGAAGACAGAGAGGGAAGAGGGAAGAGCAAGGAGAGAGGATGACAGGTGAGACCAAGGAACATGGAAGGGTTTTAAAATATTTTATTTCTGATTTTCTCTTTTGAAAACAAGGTTCAAGTAAAATTTTATTTTCTCATTTTTGAAATCCTAATACAACACTTTAATCACTTTATGGAATATTCACAAAACATCTCAATTACTTTTAAAGTTTTTATTAAACAAGTAACATACTCATTTTATTGAAAATTATTTTATTTTAAAATAATTTAAATGCAATGCAATGCATGATGCAAATAAATTTTTGATTTTTGAAAATGAGGATGTTACACCACCACACATGTAATGTACAAAATGGGCATAAACATCGAGAGATACAAAACATACCCATAAATACATAGAAGTCCACGCATATCGAACACCAACATGTAGTCATTCGTTCAACACATATACACATCGACATACATAGCTATCCACATATAGATATTCAAAAGGATTTCGTCACCTAGTGACTCAAGGCAAGCTCGACGGGGGGTAGTTGGACAACTGGGAGACGAAGTCCATAGGCGTGGGCTGGCTCCTGAAAGCGTTGTCACCGTGTTGCCGATTGTCCACCTGATTTGCAACTAGAGCCGCTGAATCGGACCCCTATGAACCATGCAACACATTTAGACATATGTGGTTTGCAATTTTGGTTTGGATGATGATTTAGGATAACAAGTCAGGTTAAGACACTTACCGCCTCCGAAGTGGTGCTCGTCCAAGGGCGTTGAATTCCGGAGATGCCCGGAGAGGCAGCCTGGCCCCTATAACCGCTCGCCCTCGTCTAAACGTTTGCGAAATATGAAGTTAATGGAAAGAGATGTAAAAACTAATATGTGAAGTTAAGAAGACCGTAATAGAACCCAACGAATCACCGTCCGAGTTCCTTCTGAGCTGTGACGTTCCCGAACGGGAGATGTACGGCTAGGTTATACATGTGTATGCCATGCAATGAATGAATTCAACGTATTGCAATTAAACTACTCCTATTTATTCTAATTTTGTAATTAAATTAAATTATTCCTATTTTTAAATTTTGTAATTAAATTAAATTATTCCTACCGTTTATTCCTATTTTTCTAATTTTACAATTTAATTATATTACTTCTAAATTTTCCTTTTTTCAATTTTACAATTAAATTAAACTATTCCTACTTATTATTCGTATTATTCTAATTAAATTAAACAATTCCTAAATTAGTGCCTCTAGTCTCTACCGGATAATGAGGCTGTCGAGACTAGTCTCAAAGTTTCTAAAAATTTTTTGGTGCAAACCGTACCTTTTGGCTCAGCTCATGGAGGCGGAAGCGGCGCCCGAGGGGGAGGGGGGACCGACGCAGGGAGGTAGCGCGATGCGAAGCGGCAGGTGGTGGCGACGGCACGGTGCGGGGGTGGCGGCAAGTCAACGATGGAGAGGTAGCGGCAGAGGTCGCAAAGACGAGGCGGCGATGGCGGCAAGAGGGCAAGCTTGCCAATGAGGCGGTGAGGCGAGCGGTGTCGGCAGATTTAAAATGTGATCTATTCTCGACGGCCCTTGAAAAGCGGTTGAGAGTGAGTTGTGTAGCGACCCCATGTTCCAGCCTCTCGGTCCAGGTCTCACTCAACTGCATAACTCGAAGCCGTCAAGAAAGGTCATGCAAGGCAACCGTGAGCCAACCCTAGTAGCACCCTGTCTCGACGGCTTCTCTACCAGCGATCGAGAGAGAGAGAGAGAGAGAGTTGTGTAATGGCCCCACGTTACAGCCTCTCGGCTAAGATTTCTCTCGACGGCGCAGTAGCACTTGCTCTCAACGGCTTCCCAACTAGCCATCAAGAGAGACATCTATCACTCTCGAGGGCTTTTTCTCATGCAACCATCAAGAGATACCTCTCTCAATGGTTTTGCTTGACTATCGTCGAGATGAACACTTATACTCGACTGTTCTTGTCGAAGCCATCGGGAGTAATGGTTGTCTCGAGAGTTTTCACCTTGAGGCATGCCTGGTGGTCAACGCACCGTATTTTATTTTTAAAATTTTGTTTAATAATGATATCGATGGTGGACAACAAGAGATGTTGCTCCATACATCATGTAGGATGGTCATAAATTTTTTGAATATGTTTTGACTCTCCGAGTTGTCGGTACACATGGAAATACCCTTGTAGGCTCAACTATCACGTGGCATTCTAGAGAGATGTTATGGGCACGACGAGCATAGTCGTGTGAGTTTCATCTTGTTGTCCTACTAAATATGTTTTAATGAGTCCAAAGTGGGCTACATGAATAAACAGATATATCACAACATTAATGAAGTGATTTTAAATCGTTTTCACATTATTGAAGTGATAAAGGCAATTTTTAATGTACCAATTTGATCTTTTTCAACTACGGTAGCATGGATCAATGGTTGTACACTATTCTATACATACCACGACTATTATGGACATTTCTCTCAATTTTATAAATCGTTGAATAATTTATTTACATTAAAACATCAATTATATTCTTCTAGAAGATATATAAACTATAAATATGTCATCATATATTCAAAAATAACATTTTTCCTGAAATTTTAAGAACTCAATTTCATGATTATTTTATGAGTTATTTTCTACTTGGGATATCATTTGTAAACAAATTCATCTAGTTTGTAATATGTCTATTTAATTGTCTCTCTCTCGATGGTTTCTATGGAAGCCGTTGAGACAGATGTTGCCTCAACATTGCACGCATGGCCCAGCCCAGCCCAATTAAACCCAGGTGTGGTGGGCGCACTCTCTCGACGGCTCTGATTAAAGCCGCCGAGAAAGACATCCGCCCGCTACGGCAAACAAAAGTGCTATTTTAATTTTTCATTCCATCAACGACTTTCAAGCAAGCTGTCGAGAGAGACACGGCTTTCCTGCTTAGTGTTTTTAAATTTTTTCAAGGCCACATGTGACTCGGGAGCACTCTCTTGACGGTGTGTTATTAACCGTCGAGAGAGGGTCACGCCGTTGCCGCTCCGTTAGCTGTGGGGCTGGCCTTGACACTGTACTCGACGATATTTGCCTGGCTGTCAAGCGTGCACTCTATACTCGGCGGTACACAGCTGGCCGTCGAGAGTAGGTTATTGGTCCCGGCGGTTAGTGTGTGATCGTAGAGACTGTTGCTGATGATCGAAATTTGCGCCGTTTTTTATAGTGGTCCTCCATCTAAGTGTACTGTGCACCTTCCTCTCTCTCAACACCAATATTCTACGCCCATGCCACACCAAGCTAGCTGCCAGCTAGTACTCATCGCGGGCCCAATGTCTAATCCACTAGGAGCCAGGAGCAGACAAGGCTGACGAGCAGTTGCTAGCAGCCTAGCACCGAACGGACTCAATGCGAGTATGAGACCACGCCACGCGAATCACCTGTTCATCTCCCATATCGGCGACAATGCGTCCTGATGACAAAGGGCCGACGCGGCGACGCCTCCACCGACTCTAGCTCCACGTGACGACTCGACGACTCCACGCGATGAGTCGACAACATGTCAATGCCAGGTCGCCTGTCTGCACTGTGCCCGATGCCCCGGCCAGACTCAGTAATTTTTTCTCTAATCTAGTGATCTGAATAGGTTGTCAGACTCAGTAATTTTTCTCTAATCTAGTGATCCAAATAAAATATCCTCGTGTGATCGTGTCCAGTGTGCTTGTAAACCGCCTAAAGCTCTAAACCTAATTTGCTTATTTTGTTATTTGCACTTGCAGATTGGCAACTTGCGATCGGCTCGGCCCACCTTAGCCTTACAATGGTACCTCAAAAAGGCAAGGGGAAATCTAAAATAAAAGGTAATTGATAAAGTCATGAATAGTTTGTTAATTGTTAGTTATCAATTCTTTAATGATTGTGTTTGTAGATTTGACAAATTATTTTAATAAGGTGCCTAGCAGATCAAATTCGAATAGAAATGCTCGTGCAAGTGAAAATGATTGAAAGAGTTTTCTTATGCATGAAGATTATCAAGACCGATTTATGCAACAAGATGATATCCGATGATTGGCTAAATGATATAATGGTATGTTATATCGAACGAGACATATTCAAAAGACTTTGTCTTAATGAGATCAAGAAGCATTTTCAAAAGATGAAAACTCGACAAATGCAAATGCCTCGGCATCCTAGACGCAATTAGTACTTTAATGGTACATCTTTTATCTTCTCTTGTATCTTTCATACTTGATACTATTTTTGTTCTCTTTTAGCATCATATTCTCTTACTAGTGTATGGATTGCTTTGCTTTGATATTAGTGATATTATTTAATCTATCTATAAACTTCGTCACACCAAATTGTTTTTCCGTCCTCCGCCACTGTTCTCTCAAATGGAGCGGAGGGAACGACACCTCTCCGCGGATGTGCGTCCAAAATATCCTCCTCGTCAAAGCCATCTAGCTTCGCAGGCCCACCCACGTCTACGGTATACTCCTCACACCTCCACGTCAACGTTCAAAGGTACTGCCTCCTCTTCCAAGGAGAGAAAACAAAAGCCGCACACAAGCACACTGCGCACGATGCAGAAATGATCACACTGCTGCTGCGCTTCAGCCGAGTTGACTTTGGACGAACTAGATTGAGCGAATGAGGTAGTTATACTGCGACGATAATTGTTGTGTTGGCTTGGCTTGCTGCTGTTGTCTCATGCCATCTTTTTTTCCGCTTGTGGTCTATGGTTTATGTCTTATGGCCATTTATTTGAGTTACATGCTTTAGTGTCTTGAATGAATCCATTTCTTAAAACTATTGAAGTTAAGCCAAACCAAAATTTTTGACTTCTGAAAGCTCTTGAAGCAAAACCAGTCGGGGAAGGAAGTAACCCATGTCTTTTCCTACAAGGCTGTTGTCCTCCAAAATTGTCCAAAGTCCATGTAGTTCCCAACACCGAGTCAAAAGTGATTACGCTCGTCGCTCTCGTCTAGGACTGGAACTTTAGATAGTAGCTCCGGTCAAGCTCAGATATAATTTTGGGTTGGCTCATTTGCAAACGAGCACGAGGTTATGAGCCAAGCCAGGTTCAGCTCATTTATGGCTCATTCAACCCATTATTGAATACTGCCCAATGCCCATCCCTACTCCACCAGATGGCCTATCCACACTACACCAAGCAATCAAGATGCAGTTAAGGCCTACCGAGACAGCACTAGCCTATGTGAACCACTGCTATCAAACCCCCCGTGCGATGCTTGAGCTGCTCCTCACGCTGGCATCCCAATCTTTCCATTCCTCTCGGCGGTGGCTTCCCCCTTGTCGCCACATATCTTCTTCTTTTAGGTGCCTTCATCCGAGCTCACCAGGGTGGTGACAAGGAGCACCAACTCACCACTCGAAGCACAAGCTCATCCACGATCCCCAACGAAGCAGCACTGCCCCTCTATTCAGTCTCTCCTCCCTCTTGGCCAATCGCATCCCTCTCCATCCCCTTCCTAGCTGATCGCCTCTCTCTCCTTCCTCGCAGATGGCTGCCACCTCGGTTTCTCCCTACCGTGACCTCCTCGGCAACGGTCGAGCTAGCGCATACACGAGGCGAGCTAGCCATGCACAAGATGTCTCGGTCTTTCCCTTTTTCACACGCGTCTCGATAGGTCAACGAGCTCACAAGCTGACCAAAGCTCTAATAGAGCCCAAGCCAAGCATGTTTTTTAGCTCGAATATTTTAGTGAGCCGAACTGAACCGAGCCGAGCCGAGCTGTCCCGCTATCCTTCCCTGGCGTGGCACGCAGCGCCGCCCGGTAGGCTATTGTCACGGGACGCGAGCAAACCCACCCAATGGCGAGCCGGTTGGCACGCGATCGACACCAATATTCTATGGCCAGATCCGTGGTAGAAAATGGCGTGATCGCTGGACGGGACGTCGATGGGAACTACGTACATGCATAGCTAAACACACCACACGTACTATGAAAATGGCACTGTCGCACAGTGCATGGGAAGAAAGGAACGTACGCTGGTCATTACTGGATCGCCGGTACGTGGCGATGCGAATCCACGATGGTTCCCTCCCATCCTTTGATTGAGATCCTCTAACTTCACTTCTCTGACTTCACCCCTGACTTTGTTACTGACATGTGGGCCCGCGTGCTACAGGATCCATGCGGGGTTGGGGCGGGTCCACATGTCAGTGGCAAAGTCACATGTAAAGTTAGAGTGGGTAAAATAAGAGGATCTCAATCCTCCCCCATCCTTCTTTTTTCTCTCTTTCCCATTCGCCGGTTCTTGGTGTGGCCGTACCAGTTCAGTAATCACAGCGAGGAACCCTAGGAAAAGGACGCCAAGTTCCTACTTGCCACTGCAGATATTTTCTACTCTATACAGCGCGCAGCGCTTTCCAACCCGCGCGAGGCCACGTCGCCAGAGATACTCAGCCGTCCGATCGGGCCGCGTGGCCTCCCATCCGCCCGTTCATCCAGGTCCTTTTCACCGGGTAAATTTTGCAGAAATCACCCTGTATTACCTTTTTTCCCGTCGAGGTCCTCGTCCTCTCGCGTCTGGGTCTCTGGCCAGTTCTTCCTCGCCCCACGAAATTTGTGTTTACCCCCGGGGAGTTTTGCCACCTCGTAGCGCCGTCCTTTTCGCCTTCGTAGGTGCACCCGGAGTTCATGAGGAATTACTGCTCCATGCCACTAGATATATACGTAGCAGCGACACGCCGTCCCATGGCCACGTCAGCCCAACGAACGCTGGCCGTCTGATCGTCGGCCGAGATGAGATCCGGCCGTCCGTTCAAAAGTTATGTATAAAAAAAATTCTCGTGCAATTTTGAGACGAAGCGGGAAGTTCAGCAAGCAGGTGCTCCACGCTAGAACTCAGTACGCCGGCCCGGGTTTGATTCCTAGCCACGCCTCTTTTTCCAGTACATTGCTTCTTTTCCTTTTTTTTTTTCCTTTTCAAACATCATATATAAAAAGAGCCGTCGCACAGTTCCTAGACAAAGCGGCCACTTCAGCGGGTTGGTCACCCGCGCTACCTCTCAGTACGCCGGCCAGGGTTCGAATCCCAGTCACGCCTTTCCAGTACACTGCTTCTTCTTTTTCTTTTCCTCTCTTTTCTGTTTTCTTTTTTCTACGTTGTTTAAAAATTTCAAAAAATAGAAAGTTTGCAAAAACAGAACCATTCCTGCACAAAGAAGGTCCACAAAAAGTTCGGATATTTTTGAAAATTTTTGAAATTAGAAATTTTTTTTGCTTCCCCTGCCTTCTTCTTTTACTTTCTTTTTCTTTTCTATTTTCTTTTTTCTACACTGTTTTAAAAATTCAAAAATAGAAAGTTTGTAAAAATGAAACCATGCCTGCACAAAGAAAGTCCATAAAAAGTTTGGATATTTTTCAAAATTTCTTGAAATTACAAAATTGTTTCCTTCCTCTGCCTTCTTCTTTTACTTTCTTTTTTCTTTTCTATTTTCTTTTTTCTACGACATCAAAAAAATCCAAAAATTTGGAAGCTTACAGAAATGGAACCATACCAGCACAAAGAAGGTTCATAGAAAGTTTAGATTTTTTTAAATTTTTTGAGATTAGAAAAATCTCCAGTTTGAAACAAATTTCTCACTCTATTTTTCCTCTTCTATTTTCTTTTTTGTAGGCCATTTAAAAAATCTAAAAAAAGAAAGTTTACAAACATGGAACCATGGCTCCACAAAGAAGGCCATAAAAGACTTAGATTTTTTAAAACAATTTAAAATTAGAACAAATTTGAAATTTAATAGACGTTTTCGTTCTTTTTCTCTTCTATTTTCTTTACCTATATAAAATGCATGTCCGTCCTATTCAGGTGACTATGAGGCAAAGTAGGGACGATCGCGTCGTGGGCATGGGTTTCTTCCTAGTGTGTGTGTATATCTCTACTACTATAAAGCAGCTTATGGTGGTGGTGGTGGTGAGTTCACCAACAAAAAATCCTAGCCGTTCGTGTGCAATCTAGCGGTGGAGATCGTTGTAGGTGGAGGCGGTGGCGCCTGTGTCTCCCTTCCTCGATGCACGCACAGGACCTAGATGGGCATTAACGGAGATTCCTCCCAAGACCGCGTACGCGTAGCGCTCCGTCGCCGCTAATTACGCATACCGCTCCGTCGCCTCTAATTAGCGGAGATGCACGCCACAATGCCGCTTAGCTACACGCCTTTTTTTTTCACGCCGCCGCCGCTTCGCCAGCCGCCGCCGCAGCCCTCAACACCCACGCAGCCCGCTTGCGCCGCCGCCGCCTCCTCAACACCACGTAGCGCCGCCGCCGCCGCCCGCCGCCGCCCGGCCGCCGCCGCAGCCAAGACGCCGCCGCCGCCGGCCTCGGCTCTCTATGGCGCCGCCGTCTGCTCCTCCGCCAGCTGCGCGTTGCGCCTCGACCTCGGTTCAAGCGCCGTTCTCAAGCGCCACTGCTCCCGCCGCCCGTGGCCGCCGAGCCGTCTTCTCCGGCTCCGCGCGTGTCGCGCCTCCGGCCCCAGGCTCCTCGCGTGCCACCTTCAAACCTCACCACCCCGGTTGAATAGACTTATCATTCATTGTGCTCAACATATTGTTGGCTAAAGGTTAGTCTAATTGCATTTTTTTCACATCATCTATTCTACTTGGCTGCTACTGTAGAATTCATGTAACCCGCTGACACTTATATTGGGATATGCACGAAATTGTTTTATATGTTTCTATTTTAACCAATGTATTAAAGGTTGACTAAACTAATCACCTAATACTGAATCTGGGATCAGTGAATGTTTTACTTTTGTTCTCTATTTCCTCTACAATCTACCACTTACACTATATATGCTTGCATTTCTGCATATTTTACATTGATCTCTGTCTATGCCTTGTTCCTGTGGAAACATTGTTAACTACTTCCTTGCTATTTCTGTCTAACTTTACTGTTGTAACAGAACATTGGGTTATTCTTTGTATCCATTTAGGCCGTTGATCGTTTTCGTGGAAGTGAAAATTCAACTTTAGTCGCAACAGATGGTTTTGCAAGGGGTATGGATTTTGATGATGTCCAAACTGTTATCCATTATCAGTTGCCGCATTCAACTGATGTAGGTGCTTTATTTATTTTTTATTTTTGGACTAGACTTGTCCTAGATATAGATGCCATGAGGCAAAGCTCACTAACCAGAGATTTTCAAATTCTTGTCTTCCCTTAGGTTTATATCCACAGAAGTGGAAGGACAGCTCGTAAATCATTGGCTGGCTGTAGTATCGCATTAATCTCTCCTGCTGACAAGGCCAAGTTTTACTCTCTTTGCAAGTCATTGTCAAAGGTAATTTCCTTTATATCATTATCTTGGTACAAGATAGTTTCTTAATATTCATACATTGTGAAGGATTACCTGCATACACTGTATATTCAATCTTTCATAGCGTAGCAAATTCATGTCAGCAGCACAATTTTCAATATTTTATTTCAATATCAGCTGCTCTTCTATTCTGCTGTGCACCAATGCACCTACTTTTCACTGCTCTCAACTACATAGGTGGTTTCTAATATGATTCTTTCTTAGATTATGTTAATGTATTTTTTTAATTTTTAGCTGATAATTCATCAAGTTATAACTACTATTGAAAACTTACAGGAAAACCTCCAGCAATTTCCTGTAGATCATGCTTATATGCCTGCAGTAATGAATAGGCTCTCCTTGCTCGGCAGATAGACAAGATTACACGTAAAATTCACAGGCAAGGACTCCTGCTTGCTAACATCCATACCCTTTCTTAAATCATTTCTAATCTGTACGAACTAAATATTGATGTCTGATTAATTTTAGACTATAGTTACTTATCTACACTCTTAACTTTCCCTCTCTGTGCTTTTCAGGAAAATGCTAACAAATCATGGCTTCAGAGGAATGCTGAATCCATGGGATTGATATTGGAGGCCAGTGACAGTGAGGAAGAACGTGTGCAGGGACACAAGCAACGAAAAGCATCTTCTGCACAACTCCAGAAGCTTGAGCAGGTTTGGATGAATAAGAAGATTATAGTAGATTATATAGTTTCTGTTAATTTTGGTAAATCAAGCTATTAATAGGCGTTCATGATTTTTACAATATTCCTCTATCCATCTCAGCACATTTTTCTTTAAATTGTAGGAATTGAATGAGCTCTTGCAACACCCTCTTCAACCTAAGACACTTTCACGACGCTATTTGGCTGGGGTTAGTTTTTTTTATGTCAAGCACATATTTATGGAATAGTCATTAGCTTAACGCCTTAACCTGATCAGAGGATCCCTTTTGTGTTCTCTGACTGAAACCATTAATTCACTTATTTCAGGCTGGTGTTTCTCCGTTGCTTCAGAAGCAACTAGAAGAGTTGTCCAAAAGGAATGTAAATGGTAAAGGGCCTCGATTTGTTGTTATTGGTCAGGATTGTGTGGAACCCTTGCAAGCTCTTCAAAATTCTGGGCAACAGGTATGCAAATGAGAGAATCTATATATTATTAATGTTATTCATAGCAAGAGCCAACTTTGAAATTCGTGGATGCCACTCATATATGAGTTGCTTTTGTTTCCATCTGTTCCTGCTCTTTTCTCATCTGTTAATGATTTTATGCTTCAAGGTTTGTGTGAACATGGACAAGCAAAGAGAAAAGCGAAAACTTGCTGAGAATTTGAAGCGGAAGAAGAATGAAGAAAAGACATGTGCACTACACATCAATCTACAATGGCACAAATACTAAAAAAATGGGTCATCATAAGTTCGATTATAATTGAGAGAGTACACAGACTTGTTGTTCTTTCCATTTCTTTATAAACACAACACTAAAGGATACAGATTTAAGGTTCATGTGGTGTGGGTTTTAGCGAGGTTGTGGATTTGGGGTCTTCATGGTGGGCATCTTGCAGGCATTCGGTGAGGAAGTATAGCTAATTAGCTAGCACATATGCTTAGTTAGCCTTCTAAGAAGATTAGGTGGAAGTTTACATTGTTGAGTTTCTTATTTGGATCATTTGTCCACGCGCTACCCAAAGGTGCTATTTAGAATCCATTATTAATATCACATTATTTTATTAGTTATTGTTGGATATTTACTGATATTTTTTCTTACATTCTGGTCTCTCTCAAATCAGGAGCACCTTGAACATTGCTTCAGAGTTGCGCCACCTTTGCAGCATTCTCTTGCATCATGGAGGGGCTCAACAAGCAGCAGGCTGCAATGGCGCACACACTTGGCGGGAATGCCTTGACTGTTGTGCATAAGAATGACAGCGTCCTGCCTCCATTCACGCTTCCACCACTTCGGATGCATCGGATGCTTTAAGCTTTGTCCGCCGGTCCTTAGTACTAAAGCCTAAGCCCTAGACTACATCATAGGAGAAGAGATGCTGGTGAAAGCTAGCTTCAGTCTTCCCTACCGTATGTAAATTTTGTTTGTGGACATGTCCAAAACTTAGTTTTGCTTTGAGTAACTGGCCAGGTAAAACCATGAAATTTGTCTCTAATGGTGCGACTGTTTTGCATTGCGTATTGAGTAATATTGTAGCTTATTTGAACATTGCGTATGATTCAACATCTCTCGCACTTTTGAAATTCCGTTGCAAAGCACGGGCATTCAACTAGTATATATATAGAGAGAGAGAGAATGGCTAGTGTGCTATGGATAGCACGGATCTCTCTATGCTATCCACGGGGTTTGGAAATTCTGGGATTGAAATAGACGATCCGAACAGTCCATCTTGTTCATCTCGATGAAATCTCGCTACATACCAAATTTCAAATTTTTTGAATTTTTTACTATTTGTTTCTCATTTTTGAAAACTGAACTTATTGGAGGATCCACAGCTAATTAGATCAGCGATTTTCAAAATACAAAACAAATAGTAAAAAATTTAAAAAAATTGAAATTTGGTGTGTAGTGAGATTTCATCGAGATGAACAAGATGGACGGTTCGGATCGTCTATTTCTGTCTCAGAATTTCTAAATCCCGTGGATAGCATGGGTCTTTCCGTGCTATCCATAGCACACTAGCTATTCTCTCTCTCTCTCTCTCTCTATATATATATATATATAGACACACATACACACACTAGAAATGATAGCCGGTTATTACGGTGGACGCAAAGTATGTGGTTGCAAAGCATACGTAAGAAGAATTCTAAGGGCCTATTCTCCACAGCTTATTTGTCTTATTCTTATTTGCTTATTTGACTTATCTTGTAACTTCGAAAATTTTTCGAGGTGGCCTCGAGAGTCAGATGCTCTTGGTATTTAGAGTTTAGGGAGCTTTTACACACGCTTATGAGATAAAAAAAATGATTCAAAAGTAATAAAAAAAATCAAATAAGACACGAAATAAGTCAGATAAGATGTGGCTTATTTTGACTTATTTGATTTTTTTTTATTACTTTGAATCCTTTTTTATCACGTAGGCGTGTCTAAAATTCTCTAAACCCTAAACACCAAGGGCATCCGGCTCTCGAGGCCACCTCGGGTAATTCTCGAAGTTACGAGATAAGTCAAATAAGCAAATAAGAATAAGAGAAATAAGCTGTGGAGAACAGGCCCTAATAGTGGCTAAAGAACACATGATTACTAAGGGGGTGTTCTCCCCAGCTTATCTAAAAGTCTAATCTGACTTATCTCGCAACTTCGAGAATTTCCTGAGGTGGCCTCGAGAGTTGGATGGCCTTGATTTTTAGGATTTATGGAGCTTTTAGACACGTCTACGAGATAAGAAAAAAAGGATTCAAAAAATAATAAAAAAGTCAGATAAGTCAATATTAGTTAGATAAGTCACGAAATAAGTCAGATAAGACGTGGCTAATATTGACTTATCTGACTTTTTTTATAACTTTTTGAATCTGTTTTTTTATCTCGTAGGTGTGTCTAAAAGCTCCTTAAATCCTAAAAATCAAGGGCATCTAACTCTCGAGGCCACCTCGGAAATTATCGAAGTTACGAGATAAGTCAGATTAGACTTTTAGATAAGCTAGGGAGAACACCCCCTAAGCTCAACTACTATGACCTTTTAGTCCTTCTTTAACCCCAGTCAAACTCAAAACTGTTCACAACGCTCGAGCATCACTTTGGAAAAGGGAAAGAATGTAAGGAAGAGATTCACATACAACAATACAACTAAATCAGCAGAACTTATCTGGTCAGCATATCCTTCTTCGGCTAAAACCACAATTATACACGCCTTAGAAGCTGGGACCTTATGCATGATGGAAGGTTTAGTTCAAAAATAGACGAATATAGCTAGACGTACGGCAGATTAACAGTTACAGATCATAATGGCAGACTAATAGTTACAGAAATATGCTTAACTTTTTCAAGTCAGCTACAATCAAAGGGCTTCGACTTCTACATATTACAGCTGTTCCTTTGAAGTCAAACTCCATTTTACCAATGCCTGCTTCCATTTCCTCTGTCTCTCTCAGCCATCACTACAATAATCTCTCCTACCAAACTTTCATTAGCAATAGCAATTTGGTTCAATAAAGATCCCTATTTCCATAAAAGGAAATAGGTTAGCCATCGAGAGACACAAGTTGTGTTTAAACAATAAATTGATATGAAACAAAACAACTATATTAAATATGCATAATAGTAGGAACTCCGTCATAGCCATGAAAAGCACATTGCGCATGGTATGGTACAACACGGTTTGTTAAAAATGCGCAAATGTCTCAAACATTTTCAGATAAGAGAAACAAATAAAATAGCTCACTAATGGGTTTCTAAAATTCAAAACTCACCTACAAGAGATGGCTGCATGAAACATCAATAGCCGTTTCAGAGCATGAAGGTCCAAGGAATCTTCTCACAATGCTCCTAGTAATTAAAGCTTGTAGCAACCGAATAAAAGACGCAAACAAATTGACCCCTTTACTAAGGACAGATGACCTGACATGTCATTTGAAAGGACTTGTTTCAGTTATGCAGGAAATAAATTTGGGCACGAACAAGATAATTGTTTGAATTTTGGATCTCAAAATTCAAGTACCAATGTGCTGTGTTGAATGCGTATGTTATGGCGCAAAGATGTACGTGTGCCCAGATATTACTTTGTTTGTGCATATGTTGAAGAAACACAGAGAAGATTAGTCCAACAGTTCATAGCTTGAAAATGATAAAAAGAACATCTTTTTTACATGAGGGTTCATGTGCTAACCCATGAAGAATAGCTCTAAGCTGGATATAAGACTAGCATAACAGAACGCTATTTACCAAAGTAACGAAGGAAGCACCCTGAAATTCTATAATTGCAAAACGTATATAAAACCTAGCTAGAAGCTCTTCACGGAGGCAATGGATGACCATAGGCTGTCTGCAACATAAGTAATAAAAAGAGGTGAGGAAAATAGGAAAGGTAAAACACATGAAGAAAATAAGGCATGTTGTGAGTATTGATGCTCATATAAGCTTCAGGCTGGCAATTTCACTTTTCTTTAAATGCGTGACGATGTAATATTGAAGTTGAATCTCCTTGACCATAAAAGATGATTATAATATTTGCATATAGAAACCGTAGAGAATAGCATCTCACTTACTTGGCAACATAAAAATCCGCCAACTTTGTCTAGCAAAAAACATTATCAAGCATTTAATAGGAATCCTGACTTAAGCATTCACGCCAATTCAGCAATTCACCATATGCGATGTACAATTGGTTGCAACAAAAAGATATATGACAATCTAATATTGAAGTCGAAGCTACTTGACCATAAAAGACGGCTATACTATCTGCATATGAAAATTGTAGAGAATAGCATGTCACTTAACTGGCAACATAAAAATCCATGAACTTTCTTCGACAAAAAAAACACATGCAGAATCAACTAGGGATCCTGAATTAAGCATCCACACCAATTCAACAATTCACCATCCACGCTGTATAATTGGCTACAACAAAATGATTGATTCCTATTCCCTACTCAAATACCGAAATAGTTGCACCACTGGTAAATATTCAAGCATCATGTTTTGTAAAATAAAAAAGCTCAGTGCTAAACAGGCATCATGTTTCAACTAAATTTGAAGGGACAGATATGCACACAACACTTATGATCAACAATCCCTATTCATATGCATTTTCTAAATTCGATCCAACCAAGTTGAAATGTTCCTATCTTCTCGCCCCTCATAGTCCAGCTACATCTTCTTTGTCGTAATGGCAGATGATGTGCATCTGCCAAACAGGTTGCAAATGGCAGCAACATGTGGCCATGCGGGTAGTGGGAATAGAGGAGGCCACAAATGTCTTGCACCAAAGGCTCCTTGCGTGCATCCCTCTTCAATGAAGAATCTTCTTGATACTAAATCAATAACACAAGATTTATTATACACGTAATAGAGAAAACTATCGATCCACACAGCCGGCGGTGGAGGCCGAGGTAGCACCGATGGGGACGATGGCGGCGGCGGAGGACGGGATCCCCATGGGGCCGCCGATCGCTGTGGAGGCATGGGAAGGCGTTGGGCGGCAATGGCAGTAGAGGATGGTTGCGGGTCAGCCTGGGGCGAAGTCGGTGGTGGCAGCGTCGGCAGGCTCGGTAGAGGGCAACGCCGGGGTTTGGGGCAGTGACGGCATTGGACAACGACAGTGGGGCTCAATGGAGGGCGGCGAAGATGTCGTCGTACAGAAGAAGAGGCGGGGGCGCAGGGGGACGGCTAAGGGAGCACAGGGTGTGAGGGACGACGATCGACCACGCCGGCTAGCCGGAGGGTCGGCTGATGGTTCCATGGCCACGCAGGGCTGATGTGGTCACCGACGCGGGGAGACGTCGACGGGTTGTCGCTTGGGGGTGACGATTTGGCATCATCGCCGGCCGTCTAGGGCTGTAGGGATCTGGCGTGGGGTTGCCGCCATAGATCCGGTCACTGCCTAGGATACTAGTGTAGGCGGCGTGGACTGTTGAGGCCATGGTGGCACCGCGCGGTTGGTGAAGACAAGCGAGGGGACTCGTCCCGCTGGGAAGAGAGGGCGCGGACGGGCAGATCTAACGAGGAGGGCGGAGAAAGAAAGGGAGAGAGAGGGGGGAGGGAGGGAGGAAGGAAGGGAGGGAGAGCACCGGATCTGGTTGTCGCCGCTGCAGGGAGGTGCTACTTCGTGCTACGCCACCATAGGGAGGAAGGATCGCTCGGCTCCTTGCCGTGCTGGTGACGACCAGATCTGGTGCCCCGAAGCCGACCGCCGTCGACTTGCTGGATTCGGCCACCACTGTGGTCATCTCGTCGGATCAGGTCAAGGTGCCTGTTGGTGTCGATGGAGCATGGCAAGGTAGCGCCGGCGTGAGGATGGGGAACCGAGGTGGCCGGAGAGAAGGAGGACACAGGAGGAGCCGGCATCGGCGAGAAGAACGGGGGACGGCGCGGCATGGCTGGAGAGAAGGTGGGAGTGGCATGAGAGGAAGGAGCAACGAAAGCAAGGGAGGTGACTAGGGTTGGAGAGTGTCGAGCGGAGCGGTGACGGTTCCAGAGGGAGGACCGTGGGTTGAGCGCGAAAAAATTACAGGGGTTGCCTTGAAAAAATAGCGATCAACGGAACCGTCGAATGGTGGATCGAACGGTTGTGAGTATGGAAGGACCATGCTGCAAATACATAAAAAGTTTACGTTTTTTGTATCCACAATCCGTTGTTGCATGCTGGACGGACGAATCAAGCCGGAGGAGCAGATTGAACAGTCAATTTCTTTTCACCGACGTGGAGCCACGGTTGAGCAGGATTCCTTCCCTCTTTAAGAGATAGATAATTTGACGGTAGCTAGCTGATATAAGTAAACTCCCATGCGTGTGCGTACGTAGCTAGGCCCAGGTAGCATCTACGTACTGAGATCTCAAGGACGAGGTTGTCCCGCGCCGGCCACATTAGTTTACACCCGTCCCTCTCCCTTTATCTCCATGTATAGCGTTCGATTGATTTGTCCCGCTGGCATCGACAATGTTGACTAGAGATTTGAGTGCAGTCTTTCTAGAGATTTAGAGATTTGACCATTTGCCACTCTCAAAAATATATGACTGATTATTTGTTACTCATATGTCACTGACATGTGGATTTTAGGTCCACATGTCACTACACAAGGAGTGGCAAATAATCGATAATCATTCTTTAAGTGGTAAATCATCAATTATTCCTTTTTTACTAGTACAAGGACAATGTCCTGCCACTGTGCCACATCACCAGCTGTAGGATATTCTGCAGATCCTTATGTCTAGTTTCACCCCCTCTTTCTTCATATTTTGCAAAAACAACCCCTAGTGCCTCAAATTCTTGCGTAAAATCTTTTCTCCCTCTCCCTCACTCATTCACCCTCCCTACCTCGACCACAGGGATCCTAACGATGAAGCGGATCGAGCCGCCACATTGCGCCTAGTGGGATGTGAAGGCCTGAGGCAAGGTCGGGGCTCCGACCGCTATGCTCGGGGTGGGCCGAGGCGAGGGTATGACTCTAGTCACCATGGTTTGGGTGGGCCAAAGTGCACCAAGACAAACTCGGTGCATAATACGGCCTCACGCGGTGGGCAAAGGAGAGTTCAGGGGCTCCGGTCGCCACACTTGGGGCGGACCAAGGAGAGGTCTCGGCTTCATTCGCTGTGCTAAACGAGTTGAGATGAGCTCGGGGAGTGGGGAGCCAACGGCGCGATGGTTGAAGTTGTAGCTGTTGTGCTTAGGGCAGGGAGGATGTGGGGTGTTGGTGGCAGGCAAGGCGCCGGGAAAGAGAGGTTGAGATGGAGAGGAAGATAAGTGTTGAGCAAGGAACAGAGGATCGATTTGCAAAAGATTAAGAGCATCTCTAGTAGGAACTGTATAATACTGTTTATCTGACTTTTTAAGGATAGAGTAGCTGTTGGAGCAAAGTAATTTTTTAGAACATAGTATAAAGTGTAAATGAGTTTTAGAGGATGGATAGAATGTGTAGAGAATAGTGTTATAGAGGAGAAATTTGAAGTGGTTGCTAAAGATGCTCTTAGGGGGTGGAGCAGGAATCTCTATTGTCGTCATTTGAGGAGATCCTTGGTACACAACCGGTTAGGTTTTCCCACTAGAAATTTCTATTTCTATTATGCTTGCCAGTCGGCCGTACTGTAGCGGGGGAGACGAGCGAGGCGGGAGGAGGCGGAGCATCGGATGGACAAGGGTGTTGACATTAATGGCGTGTTTGGATCAAAGCCCCCGTCCGCCGTGCCGTCGCCACGCTCGCCGTGGTCCCAGCGCCCGTCACGCTGCTGCGTTAGCGGGCGCCGATTCTCGCGCCAGCGGCAAATCGACGGCGCCGTCGACGGCGCGAAGCGAGGGCGGCGATGAGCGCCGATCCAAACGCCGGCCAAATCCGAGGGCGTGCCAACGTTTGGAACGGTCACCGCCGGCTACGATCCAAACATACCCTAAAGTGGCTGTGGCGCGGCGGCGAAAGGGTGAGCACGGCGTACCTATGACGAGCAAAAAAAGGCGAGGCCGACGCGCGCGGACGCGACGCGCGCGCGCCCGTTCGGATCGAGGCCGGGGTTATGGACTTATGATTGTTAGTTGGGCTCACCGCTCACAGAGTCCTCTGATCGTCGGTAGGCCCGTTGAAGGCCCTGTGCCAGCTGGGCAGCCGCACAGGGCCCCCAAATTCGATGGGCCCCTAAATCCCAAAGTCCAAACATCAGGTACTAGTACTGTAGTAGTCCAGCCAGCAACCATGACCCGCGATGCAACGGAAGCATCGGCCGTTGTCGGCACTCGGCGATCCTCGTTTAGTCGTTTCTGCCGTCGTCGGCGATCTAGTCAGCAAGTCGGCGTCCTTTGTGACCACGAGATGCTGCTGCCTGCTGGAAGCATTAGCCAGACACCGAGAAGAGTCTGCAGAGGCTGAGCGGGCTCCTGCTGAGAGCCCACTGTGATCGGTGATCGATCCACTGATCCCTTGTCCCCAATCCCTAATTTTTCTTCCCCAACCTCTGAGCCCTATCCCGGTAAGATATTGATGGACAAGAATTGTTTAGGGAGTTAATTTTCATTCAAGATTTACTCAAGGAATCTATGGGTCCTCTTGATATTCTGAAGTTTTTGAAAAGGCTTCCCATTTATCCTAATGATGTTATTGTATACAGAATTTTGTTAACCATTCCTGTGACTATCGCATCTGCGGAAATGAGCTTTTCTAAACTCAAGTTGTTGAAATCATATTTGCGCACCATTATGACACAAGAAAGACTCAATGGGTTGGCGACAATAGCATTTGAAAATGATGTCTTCGAGAAGATTAATTATGAAGATATAATTGAAGATTTCATTTCAAAAAATACTAGACGGATGATGCTTTTCAGTAGAACATGAGGTCAGTTTTTAAGCATTAATATTTGATAAATTTTTAAATATGTATGAAATAGCACATATTGAAGTTATATAATTGAGTGACAGTATGCCCTAGTTATATTAAAAATACAATTTTTAAAAAAATTTTAGAGCCCCATTATGCATTTTGCACTAGAGCCCCGAATTTCTGGAGACGGCACTGAGATGCGTCAACGTATGTCCGTAGTGCATCTGGCCATCTGCTGACGGACTAAATACAAGTTATCTAGCGTCTCAAAAAAAAAAGAATACAAGTTATCTAGTAAGAGCCTATTATTGTTATGATTAATTTAATTAAACAGAATCGCCGTATAAAAGGCAGAGGACTAGGCGCAACATATTTTTTTTTACATTATGCTAGCCAAGTGCTTGTATTTTGCTACGAATAAATATCATATTTGACTTATTTGGCTCATACGATTAACTCTCTTTAACACTCGGTTGTGTTGTGTTCCCACATCCTCGGCTTTGTCAGCTTAGTTTCGCTTTTGTGCTCGACAGTGCCATGCTTCCATATGATCTAATTAATTTGGTAAATCCTGAGTTGATCAAACCCTTCCTAAAATATAACACGCTAGAATAAGGAAGCAAGATAAATACGGCGATTATGTGTATCTTGAGTTTGGTATGAAGTTTGCTAAAATAGGAATGGACCATACTGCGTGCAATCAAATTTTGACATGTCCTCACACGAATCGGCGAAACAAATTTCCGTCCAACACAAAACAGGCCAGTCGAATTTATCAATAGTCCCGATTACTGCACATGTTAGAACATACCCGTAACAGTTTCTCTAAAAATTGGATCCTTATACTTTTTAAATAACTATTTATTTCATATATTTCTCTTCTCTTCAAAAGCATCTCTACCTAAAGAACTATATAGAGAGAAGAGAGAACAAAATTTTAAAATAGTGAACAAGATGGGAATCTTACCGGTGTGACGCAGAGAACCAAAATCACTAATTTTAGGGAATATGCTCTTTTAGATACTTTTCTCGCATGCTCATCTTGAGCAAAATCAGATCATGGTCTATATCTCTTCTTTAAATCACTTCGTGCCGTATATTTCTATTTGTCTCTGACAGCATTTTTATTCAAAGAAAATATAGAGTGAGAAAAGAGAATACCTTACTATAGAGACAAGAAAAAGATTCTATATAAGAATAAAAATATCTAAATATAGAAAAGATTTCTTTGCCTAGGCTACAGCAGATGGTGCGCTACACCTATAAAAAAAATCGTAAACACCTGGCCAGGTAGTGCCTCACTGCCTTGCACCCACAGAAACAGACGTGAGAGAAAATACACGTACGGACCATGCCCAACTCTGTACTTTTCTAACCCACGGTCTCCTAAAACGTCTATCATTGATATACAATATCGACGATAATACATGTTCTAGCAGTACTATCTTTTTATATTATGATAAAAGCTATGTGCACAAGGATACTGCACCACAATATTAATCTTATTCTCTAGCCTATGGGCCCAAATACTAGGCGTTTCCTTTTTAGAACACAAAGTTTTTTAAAGAAGATTTTCATTAAAAGAAAATTTTTGTTTATGTGAAATCACTCTAAAATTTTGTGTTTTAGGCACTCTTTTGCTTCAACAATATCATATAGCCGTATCATATGCACATCATATATACCATATAGCAAGCTTAGTGAGTTGTATACGGAGCATGTCAGGAAATTTTTTTTTCCACTTCTTTCCTGTGCATCGGAATTACTTGACTATTGCTACATTGAAATTTTCTTTGCCCCGTCACAATCAAAATCCATAGCATCCTTTACCGGCTCTGTGCGCTTTCTAATTCGACATAACTCTCCGGTTCCCATTCCATTCCATATAGCTCTCTAATTGTAAGATGTGGATCATAATTTACAAAGCTGAGGCTTGTCCCAGCCCCCAAAAAAAAGAAAAGAGGAAAAACTGTCCTAGACGTACTTGTATATTGCCCATGATTTTCTACAAGTTGGCTCGGAGTGTGCATCAATAGTTGGCAAATGGTTATTTATCACATGGACGTTCTAAACGTGGCGCATGGAATATTAACAGGGTGTTCGGTGTTATTCGCCGCCCGAATAAATTATTTGATTATCTATTGAAATTGAATTTTAATTGTTTTGACTTTTGACTTTGAAAAGCTGCCGAAAATATAACTGAAACCAAATTTGATGATGTTTATCTTGTGACTTCGATATTTCAATATTTTGAGAAGCAACGTCAAAAAGTCAAAGCGTTTAAAAGATAATTAAATGGTTTAAGAAAAAACATGTCAAAAATAAGCTGTAATTTACCGCATCCATCGATCCTTGCGATTTCTCGGATCATATTTGACCGTCCTACTGTCATAGAGGCACTCAACTGTACTCGCTCGATCTCATCTAATCCCAGGTCTCTACAGTATATGCGGTAAACAAATCATATACATCATATGTCGTAGCATAATTAATCCGGCTAATTAGAGGGTATCACATGCCCTATTGTCATACTCATGGCTCATCAGAGGATAGAAAAAGAGAGAATGAAAGAGAAGCAGGCGCTGCGTCCGGCCCACTCCACTCCTAGTTCCTCTTACCCTGTTCATCTCTCCCCCCAAGTCATCTCTTATGGCATGTTTAATGGTAGCTCTATTTTTTGGTCCTATCACTGTAGAAATAGGACCGTAAATAGTAAAAATATGGTTGAAAGTAAAATATAAAAGAGAGATACCAAATAAAGTCAGGATAGAGCCAACGTTGTGTCGGGATAAAATTGTGCCGGGATGGGATGGGCTATGATAGGGCGAGCGTTATGTATGGCCTTATTTGAGCAGTGCCTCCTTCTCTCTTCCTCTCTCTCTATCTCCTTCCTTTCCTCTCTCTAGGGCTCCCTCCCTCCTCTATCTCCTCTCCTCCCTCTGATCCCCCTCCTCCTTCTTACTGTTCCTGCGACAGCACACTAGCGATCGTGACGGCGACGACAACGACACGGTGGGGGCAGCTCGTGAAGTAGCGCCAAAGCTCGACCTCACGACGGCGAGCAGATCTTAGGGAGTAGCGACGACAAGCTCATGAGGGGCATCAACAACGTGGTGGCAGACTTGCACTCTAATGAGAGGAGCTGGATGGGGAAGATGCACCATCGATTTTATCCTGAAACATTACCTATGTATATCTAAAACATTGTTAATAAATATATGAAACATTTTGTTTGATGTAGTGAAACATTTTTGCTTATACGGATCAAAATATCTTGATTTTTGCTTCGGAAATTTTTCCATGTATGGCTAAAACATTGTTAAAAAAATCCAAAACATTTCATTTGCCCTTGAAAAACATTTGTTTTGAAACACCTTTGAATAATCGATGAAACATTTTGGTACTTTTGGAACATATCGAGAAATGAAAATGTTTCATTACTACTTCCATGATGTTTTATTAGTACTTCGATAATGTTCCTGGCAGAGCGTTTGATAAAACACTTTCCATCAGATATCTGACGAGAAGCCATTCCCATATATTAAAGGATTAGATAGATACATGTCACCATAAAGTGGTCACTTCATAGATATGTCATTAAAAATTGTGAAATCAACCTTATGTGATCTCAAAGTTGCAACTGTGACAAATATATCATTATACACAATTTTGGATTAAAGTACTCTTCCTCCTTCTTCTGCCTCATTTCTCCTCCTTCCCTTCAATTCTTCCCCACCGGAGACCTAGCGCCGCCATCGGAGGATTGCTTCCCAACTCACCGGAGTTCCTCCCTATCTTTCCCCTCCCATCTCACCAGTGTCACCACTCTCTCCTCGAGCTCCCTCTCCTTCTCCCTTCCTCCACGTCTCAGCACGCCTTTATCGTCGTTAGCAAGAGGAAGTCGACCGCCTTCATCCTTCATGTGTTGCGGATCTGGCGAGGAGCAGAAGCTTGTGTCTTGGGATGGCAGTTAGGTCGGGTGACTCCAGTTACAACTACCTCAAACTCGAACCGAAAAACCCGAATATCTAACTCGAACCAAAATTCAAAGTCATCTGCGAGCACAAACAAAACGCCTATACCCAAACCCGATGGGTACCTGAACCCAAATCACATACCAGTGGAGCTATGGAGGATATTGTGGTCGTTGCTGCTGCTCGCACTCCAACCACTGTTGTCATCGCTGCCACTCCTGCTCCCTATGATGGTCGCTCGCCACTCTCGTACCACTACTCCCCACTCCGCTTAGCTCTCCTAACTCGCAACGCTACCACTTGTGCTTCGTGGGGGAGGATAGGGGCATGAGTACGCCGCCGTAGGGGAATGATGAACGCCACCATGGGGAACACTAGGTTTGGGAGAGAAGGGGAGGAGAGTGATGGCAAGCGGCGTAGATCTAGGAGCTAGGAAGTGGCCTTGGACAGTTGGGGCCAGGGTTTCTATTTTTTAACTGGTTTGGGTAACCGTCGGGTAACCAAGGGTATAAATTGGTAACTATGTCTGAACCTCGATTAGAAACTAAAACCCACGGGTCAGAGATGAGACATGCTCATCCTTATCAAGTTGGGTACTCTACCCATAGCCATAAGTTTTTTGGCCAGCCCTACTCGTGGGGGAGGGCAGGGCAGAGCTTGAGCAACGGAGGAGGCTGCCGATTCCGTGATTGACTGAGGCGGCCAGCTGGAGCTCGAGCAATGGCGAAGTTGGTCGAGGTCATAGCAGAGGCAAAGCTTGCCTGTGCTAGAGCAGTGTGGAGACTAGGCTCAAGGGTGATGAAGTATACGGCAACCTACCAGGCTCGAGGTCGATGATCTCGGTCGGAGGGCTAGACGCCAGCAACACAGAGAGGAGCCCAACCGATACATGACTAGCCTTTGATGACAATATGGTTTGCATTATGGATAATGATATGTCCATAAGAGCATTTCTAATAGAAGCTACAAAATATTGTTTATTTGATTTTTTAGAGATGGGAGTCTCTGCTGGAGCGAAGTAATCTTTTAGAGCGTAGTATAAAATGTGAAAATTTTAAAGGATCCATAGAGTTTAGTAGAAAATACTGTTATAAAAAATAATTTAAAATATTTGGTGAATATGGCTCCGACCTGCATGAGCCCGAGGCCATCGCAGCTGTGACACACGTACGTGGCTAGGCGGGCCCGTCCGCGTGGTGCATGGGGGTACTGACGTACGCGCGCGGCGGGAGAAAAGGCAACGCACGTTGCGCCGAAGGGGACGGGCCGAGCCGAAGAACGACGCGCGGAGGACACCGCGCGCAGCGTACCGGCACCGGGAAGCAGCCGGGCTGGGGAAGGAATCCAAAAGGACAAATAATTGAGGCGAGAAGCAGGCGCCGCGCGGGCCGCGGGCCCCGCCGTCGTCCTCGCACCCCACCCCACCCGGACCGAGCTCCCCTTCCCTCTTCCCGTTCTGCCCTCCCGTCACCACAGTCGCAGCCCGGGCCCAATCACGTCACGTCACGCCGTTTCCCCACCTTTCACCTCCAGATAAGCACGCACGTACGGGCGTGCGCGCCCGGTCAAAAATCTCACCAGCACGTATTGATAGTTACCGTACTGTCAGTACTCAAGCCGTAGGTCCCTCGAAAAAAAGGTGCCCAAGCCGTAGGCTCTCTCCGATGGACTCTTTGGTTTGTAGAAGGATTTCTTTTTAAAAAATTACGGTATTCAAATGTTTAGACATCTTTCATTCTTGCGTAACTGAAATCGACATGAAATATTATCTAAATACTTGGTTTGATTGTATCATAGGAAAATTGTTATACTATCAAATTTATTTGAAACAGCCATATAAATCAAACACGTCAAATAGGAATTTTTTCCTTTGGACAATCGGATTACATTGATATGTGGACAGAACTAGAAAGAAAATGACGGGGTGTGGCTAATAGGAACCAATTTCAGTTAAAATTCACCAGAATTTGACACACTTTGTTTGTACTGACCGATTGTGGTAAAAAAAAAATGATGTCAAAAAATTCTGGTGTGTTAGAAGGAAGCTATTCTAGGTTAACCAGATTTGGTCCAGAGATGCACACATAAGCTGAGAGCCTCTTTTTTTTTTCTTTACTTTGAAATCACTTTGAAACAAGAGGCATAGAACAATTACAACTGTGCTCAGATTCGAAAGTTTGGAGAAGTGGTTCTGAGGACCAAAAGAGCTTTATTTGGTTGGACTTGAAGGCTCTCTGAAATTAGCTACATGACCTTAGAGAAACAACTTATAGAGATAAACATATATAAGTATTTAGTTCGACCTTACGCCGTTTTTATACTGCATAAATCCGAAAGCAAACATGCCAATCCGGAGCTGTTCGGCGGTAAATGCGATCGAAATGCTGGAGTACTTTACCTTGGTGACAGGTGAAACGGCGGTACAATCATTGATGAAACACCGTGCGGTACTACTGTACCGTTCCGGCGAGGGTGCTCGGAGTCCATCACTCGCCTCGGTACGAGAAGGGCCTGGGCCGGCCGGGCCGCCGGGCAGGGGAGACGCACCATGACCGCCGGTGCAAATGCATTGCACCGTTGCACGATGCGGCACGCCGTACGCGTAGCGGTACGAGTGGCAGTGTTGGGCTGGACGCGGTGGTGGTAGGCTCGTACCGCGCGGTACGAGCGAAGCACTCCTCGTGCCTGTGCTGTGCGCGCGACGCGACGCGACCCGACGGCTCCCCCCACCTACCCGCGCCCGCGCGGCCGTACGGCGCGCGGCGTGGGACGGCAGGCACACCACCCACCCCGCGCGCCACCCTTCGCCCCTGCCCCAGCCGGCTAATTACGCCCCGCTGCCACCACCCTCGCCCCACTTGCCGCCGCAGGACGCTACACACACACACGCGCTACTGCGCCTCTCTCTCTCTCTTCCCACGCGTCCCCTCCTCACCTCGGTCTCCGTCTCCGCCCCTCTCTCTCTCTCCCTTCCCCCTTTACGCCTCTCACCAGCGCCGCGCCCTTCTTCTCCTCGTCGTCTCCGACCTCTGCTTCCTCCCTCCCCACGCCGCGTTCTTTCCTTCCGCCGCCGATTCGGCTGTTTCTTCTTTTTCGTCGAGATACTCCGCTTGCTCTGCTGCTGTCTTCGGTGGGGGAGGGGGCTTCACTTGTTGCCGCCGAGCTGCCGTGTGTGCCAAGGTAACTGCTCGGACCGAATCTTCTGGTGCGGTTGCGCTGATCGTCGATTTGATCCGTGTGGTGGTGGTGGGTTTGCGCAGATCCGGTGGGTGGATCGGCATCGGCGGCGGCCGGGGAGGGGGAGGAGGAGAGGGGGCCTTGAGTGATGCAAAGGGAGGTGGGGCCACAGGTGGCCCCTCCGATTTTCGTGCACCAGATCCAGCCGCTGCTTCCCAATGCTGCGGCGGCGAAGAAGCGCGGGCACGCGTGGCCAGGCGGCTCCGCCGTGGCGCCTGCAGCGAAGACGGCGCCGGAGGCTGGAGGAGGCGGGAACTGGAACCCCAGGATGTGGGAGTGGGACAGCCGCTCGCTGACTGCGAAGCCGTCCTCCGATGCGATGCGCTTCGGCGGCGGGCAGGGCCAGCCGCAGCAGCAGCCAGTTGTGGCTAAGGCTGCTGAGGCTCTGCGGCAAGGGGGCGGGGGTAGCGGTGGGCTGAGCCTTCAGCTGGGCCTGCGGGAGGGGGGAGCGACGGCGATGGATGTGAGCCCGTCAGCTACCGTGGCTTCTTCTTCGCCTTCGCCGCCTGCGTCGACGGCGGGGCAGGAGCCAGTAAGGCCAAGTAAGAGGGTCCGGTCTGGATCGCCGGGAAGCGCCGGAGGAGGTGGAGGTGGTGGTAACGGAGGCGGAAGCTACCCGATGTGCCAGGTGGATGACTGCCGCGCGGATCTGACGAACGCCAAGGATTATCATAGGAGACACAAGGTTTGCGAGGCCCACAGCAAGACTACCAAGGCGCTCGTTGCCAGCCAGATGCAGCGCTTCTGCCAGCAGTGTAGTAGGTAATGATCGCAACTGCACCCCAAAATTTTTCATGAGAAGAATCGTTGTTATGATTCCGCTTTTAGGAGTTTATGTTTATGATTCCATCCGTTGCTGCGGCATGTGTTGGGCCGGAGAAATGGTTCTTCATCCAATGGTGGTGTCAACGTTTGTGTAGAGGCTGAGCATTTAGTTGCTAATAAACTGGTTCTTCTGGTCAATCGATTAGATTTCATCCCCTGTCGGAGTTCGACGAGGGTAAGAGGAGCTGCAGGCGTAGGCTCGCTGGCCACAACAGGCGGCGAAGAAAAACCCAGCCAACAGATGTTGCTTCACAGTTGCTGCTTCCTGGAAACCAAGAAAATGCAGCAAATAGGACACAGGATATTGTGAATCTGATCACAGTTATTGCGCACTTGCAAGGTAACTAGCACCCAACACTGAATTTGATACTCTTTTCTTTCATTGGTGGATTTAACCGGAGTGTGTTTTTCTCCTCTGTAATTGCAGGTAGCAATGTTGGTAAACTACCTAGCGGCCCTCCCATGCCAGACAAGGACAACCTGGTCCAAATTATAAGTAAAATAAATTCAATCAATAATACAAATTCTGTGGCAAAGTCGCCTCCATCTGAAGTTGTTGATTTGAATGCGTCGCATGGGCGACAAGAAGATTCTGTTCAAAAGACTACAAATGGAATTGACAAGCAAACTGTTCCAACGATGGATTTGTTAGCCGTTCTATCAACTACCCTTGCGGCATCACCCCCTGAGACCAATACATCTCAGTCCCAAGGGAGCAGTGACAGCAGTGGTAATAACAAGAGCAAGAGTCATTCAACAGAGCCAGCTAGTGTTGTAAGCTCGCACGAGAAACCAATTCGTGTTTTTCCTGCTGTTGATATGATAAGGAACAACAACACACAGGAAACTCAACCTGAAATGTACAAGCAGTCGGGCCAAGAACCATACTTGTCGCTGCAGCTGTTTGGCAGCACTGAGGAGGACATTCCTCCTAAGATTGACTCTGCAAATAAGTACCTGTCTTCTGAGAGTAGCAATCCTCTGGACGAGAGATCTCCGTCATCTTCACCTATAACCCACAAGTTTTTCCCCATCTGTTCAGTAGCTGAAGACAGTAGGCACCCTCATATTGCAGACTATGGGGAAGACGCTGGGACAGTTGAGGTTAGTACAAGTCGGGCATGGTGTGCACCACCACTTGAGCTCTTCAGGGATTCAGAACGGCCAATCGAAAATGGATCGCCACCAAATCCAGCATATCAATCCTGTTATGCCTCAACCTCTTGTTCAGACCATTCACCATCAACTTCAAACTCAGATGGACAGGTACTTTATATAGAAATTCTTGGCATATCAATGGATTATGCAATTAGCCAAGATATCTTCTATTATCTTGCTCATGCACTCAGTCTCATATTGGTTGATATACGATTTTATAGGACCGCACTGGTAGGATTATATTCAAGCTTTTTGGCAAGGAACCTGGCACAATCCCTGGCAACCTTCGCGATGAGGTATGACCATGAGATTGTTCTAACGTGATAATCTGCAACCCCCTTTCTGGACCATTTTGCTTATTTCGTAATTAATAATGCTCTTTTCTTGTTCAGATTGTAAATTGGCTCAAACACAGCCCCACTGAAATGGAGGGATACATTCGCCCTGGTTGCCTTGTACTATCCATGTATCTGTCAATGCCAGTTATTGCATGGGATGAAGTAAGTTTCCTACAACACTATACTAGCTAAAATAAAATTGTGCAATACAATTACTTCATGTTTACCTACTGAACTAATGTGGGTTATACGCATGCAGCTTGAAGAAAATCTTCTCCAGCGAGTAAACACATTAGTTCAAGGATCTAATTTAGACTTCTGGAGAAAAGGAAGGTTTTTAGTTCGAACTGATACCCAGTTGGTGTCATACAAAGATGGTACACATAACTAGTTATATATGTGTTAATTTTCTTTTCTATTACTACCCATGTGAAGGCATTCTTTGGCTTGTTGTTCATTTTGGTTGATTCGAATTTGCTCTGTTATTTCAGGAATGACCCGTTTGTCAAAATCATGGAAAACATGGAATACCCCTGAGTTAACCTTTGTGTCACCAATTGCTGTTGTTGGTGGGAGAAAGACCTCCCTTGTTCTTAAGGGCCGTAATCTAACGATTCCAGGCACCCAGTAAGTTCTCGGTTGTAAACAGTGGTTGGCTTGACAAGAATATCCTCAACCACTATCACTTGCTACTTACTGTAAACTCTGTATCAATGCAGAATCCACTGTACAAGTACAGGAAAATACATTTCAAAAGAAGTGCTATGCTCAGCATATCCGGGTACCATATATGATGATTCAGGTGTTGAGACCTTTGACTTACCGGGAGAACCAGATCTTATTATTGGGCGTTGCTTTATTGAGGTTCGTGTGATTTAATGTCCTGTCATTTTGTTGATATTGGAAATAATTTTTAGCACTAGGAAGGTGATTGCAACTGCACTAGGAAGGTGATTGCAACTATCAATGTTGATACATGCAGGTTGAGAACAGGTTCAGAGGAAACAGCTTCCCTGTTATTGTTGCGAGTTCAAATGTTTGTCAGGAGTTGAGAAACCTTGAAGCTGAGCTTGAAAATTTACAATTTCTTGATGTTTCTTCAGATGATCAGGTTCACGACACCAGACAGTTAAAGCCAAGGGATAGTGTTCTACACTTTCTTAATGAACTTGGCTGGCTCTTTCAGAAGGCTGCTGCAAGTACACCTTCCACCAAATCTGAAGTTTCTATTTCAGATTTGATTCGGTTTTCAACTGCACGGTTCAAATACCTACTGTTGTTTTCAAATGAGCGGGACTGGTGCTCTCTTACTAAAACACTACTGGATATCCTTGCGAAGAGAAGTTTGGTCAGTGATGAACTATCACAGGAAACCTTGGAGATGCTCTCAGATATTCATCTCCTAAACAGAGCAGTGAAGAGGAAAAGTAGCCGCATGGTGCATTTGCTCGTGCAGTTTGTTGTAATTTGCCCTGATAATTCCAGACTGTACCCCTTCCTTCCAAGTCTACCTGGCCCAGGTGGTTTGACTCCATTGCATCTGGCTGCATCCATGGATGATGCGGAGGATATTGTTAATGCCTTGACAGATGATCCTCAACAGGTAAACACATGAAATTTTAGTTTATGTTAGGGTTGAGTTATTTCACATTGATAATTTGTCTAATGTCTGGTTATAACTTCAGATTGGTTTGAGCTGCTGGCACTCGGTGCTAGACGAAAATGATCAATCTCCCGAAATGTATGCCAAGTTGAGGAACAACCATTCTTACAATGTGCTTGTGGCACAAAAGCTGGCGGACAGGAAGAACAGCCAGGTTACCATAATTGTTAACAGAGAGGAAATTCACGCAGATGCAGGAAATGTTGGTGAGAATAATGCATCTGGGATTCAAGCATTGCAAATAAGGTCTTGCAGCCAGTGCGCCATTTTGGAGTCTGGCAGACTGCTAAGGCGCCCTTTGCACTCACGGGGATTGCTTGCTCGCCCTTATATCCATTCGATGCTTGCCATAGCAGCAGTCTGTGTCTGTGTTTGTGTATTCATGAGAGCTTTGCTGAGGTTTAATTCTGGCAGATCCTTCAAGTGGGAGAGGCTGGATTTTGGTACAATATAAACGTAAGAGAACACCTTATTCGTTAGCCAGGTGGTATTCTCAAGGAAATACCTTATGACAAGCAGGTGGTATGGAACTGGATAGGTTTTAAATGTATGCATTTCCTTGGAACTCCTCTATCCATGGATATGGGTGGTATAATGTAATATGTTATGGATAAACCCCTCCTGGAAAAAAGTGTTGGCGTGTGGGGATGGTAGCAGCACCAAATCGGTGTTCAAGAAACCTCGCAAGTCAAAGGAATTGGGGAAACCTTGTCAAAAGTTGAACTTTTGCAGAGTTGGCACATAGTTTTGGGATGAGGAAAGGAACAACCAAGCTTCCAACAAAGGTTAGATGGAGGCAACAATGCCTCTGGGTTAAACGAGTAAGTAACCTTGATTTCGTTTTTGCTGCTGTAAGTGTGAATCTGCTATTTCATGTATCACAAGATGGTGTTTAATTATCTTGATCTTTGCTTTTACAATTTTTAATTTTTGGTTTTTGTGTATTAAATACAATGCATTAGCGTGAAACTATCTTGTTTTTAGATGATAGCAGGGGTAAATGGAATGATGTATCGTTGATAGTGGCTATGTAGCTAAATAGAAATGAGGCAGATTTACAAATGTATCCGAATCTATAGTTTCATTTTGACTACCCTCAACTCACAAGGCCGTGTCTCGATAGAAGCTGGGGCTTACCTTTATTTGCATGTATTCTTATGTTTATTAATGTTAGCTATGATAATTCTGTTCATATGCTTCTGTCAGCCAAAAAAAAGGATTGAGATGTTTTTATCCACGTACGAATTCAGTAGAAGAAAATCATATGTACATTTATATGAGATAAGGACGATGTTATCTGATAGGCACTATATGAAAACAGTGTGGCAACTAACCTGTGGGCGCATTAGGGCACCTTGCCTCGTTAAAAGCATGTAGCCCACGCATCGTGCGCTACCCCGATGTGCGCCCCGGGGGGCCTCGTGATGGGGAATGAGATGCCTTTCCGGATCGCCCCGTGTGTGGATCGCCGTGAGGACACGGCGCCCAGATTCCGGCCAGTGGCAGTGCGTAAACCTGCAGCCTGCCACTGCCAGGCGCCAGCGCCCACAACAATGCGTGATCTCCACAGCTCCGAGGCGAAATGAAACGATGCCACCTTTTCCTGGGCACTCGCGAGGTGCGTGCACGGCCTGCGTCGTGCGGCCGATGGCTTTCGCGTGGCCACATCCATGGCCATGATGATGATGCCATCGCCAAGTCGCTGGCGCCCCCTCGCGAATAGTTGCCAGCAACAGCGACGGCGAGTGCTGCTGCTGCTGCTGGTACGTGCCGGCCCGTGTCGTGCGCGCCTCCCTGGTTGCCCTCGCTTTATTACGACATCTTGTGCGGGCGGCGACGTAACGCGGGCATGTGAGTGCTGCCTCCTTTCCGGTGCGGCAAAGCAGATGCGTCGCTGCCTCTCCCTCCCTCTCCGGTTCGCCCCTCACGTTCCTGACGTACTATGATGAATGATGAGTCGATGGCCAGCTCAGTTTCCATCGATTGTGCTGTAGTTTAGTTGAAAACTTGAATTCGCGTATGAGTTAAAGTTTGAGTCCAGCTCTATAATTCTAGATCATAAATTGATGCTATCACTATTGTAACAAACGAGACGACCTTGTAATGCAAGTGGCGAGACTTGGGTGTCTAGTGTGCTAGGTTTCTAGGAGAAATGTCATGTCCTAGATATGTAGGCATGCCGAACCTCACAAATATCATGCCTCTAGTGTCGTTCTAAGTTTGAGCATATATATATCCTGTATTTTCTGACAGATATACGACATAGATCGTCAGCAGCGAGGGGAAAGGCCCATCCATCCCGGCCGGGTCTGGATGGTGGCGATCCGTTCGCGTTCGCGTCGCGCTCGCGCCTAACCGGATGGACCACGGCTCGGCTCTCTTGCGTGTGTCCATGCCCAGCACGTACATCACGAGGAGGAGGCTAGGGCTTGCCTGGCTAGCACCAGCATCCCGTCGCTTTTCGTGGCAAATGCGGCCGCCTTTCCTGCCCGCTTCCGGACGCAATGCGCAGCTGAAGCGAACGAGCACGCACGCCAAGAACTACCTCCAATCGCGGCGGTTGCATCAGCCATCATGCCACACGCTTGTGGCCCGTGGATTCGGGACGGGTGTGCGACGGTTCTGTTGGGCAGAAACTAATGCTTCTCACCGCCGTTTGGCCGGAAAAGCATGCAAGGATTCCGAGCTAAAGGTGTTTGGTCTAAGAGACCATCTTATGTTAGATGAGTTCATCTATTATAGATGATTGTATCAAATTTGGTGGAATGACACCATCAGTGGTGGTGGAGAGAAAATTTCAAAGAGAGAGGCTAAATAAGAAACCTCTAAGGCTCAAGGACTACACAGCTACATCGAATTCCAAAATTATATTACATACTCAGACGGTGACTCCAATAGTATTGATTTTGGCAAGGGTGTAAAAAGATTCTTCATTCTAGAATCCATTGGCATATAATTCTGTTTAATAGATCAAGTGTACAGAAATATTGGATATATCAATCGTAAAACATCAAAATTACTCAATTAATAAGTGTACTTGTGTTGGCCCTACTAAGCTAGCTGTATGTATGATCTATACATACATGATTTCTGGACTCGCAAGCCGAGACTAAAGCTCCATTATGTCTTGGTATGTCTTGGTATTGGCTCCACCACTAGACACCATCCCTTAATTTATACTATGGGTGGGTTCTTTTCAGCTTTTCTTATCTACTTATTTGCCTGGATCTCGTCACTTCAAAAAATTTTAGTGGTAGCGTTGAGAGCCGGTTGACTTTCAATTTTGGAGTTTAGAGAGCTTATAGACACGCCTACGAGATAAAAAAAATCCGACTCAAAAAGTAATAAAGAAAGTGGGATAAGTCAAATAAGACACGAGATAAGTAGGATAAGTCAAAAATTCTCGAAGTGACGAGATCCACAAATAAGTAGATAAGAAAAGTTAAAAAGAACCCACCCTATATTAGTCTTATTTTTTTTGATAGATCAGACAATGATGAATTAATCTATTCTATTCTTTAAACCAAACAAGTAAGCTAGGTTCAGAGGTAAAGGAGACGGGGATACATTCATTGTCGGGTCCTTCGAACTACCCCGGGCAAGTTCGGGGTCGGACACATCTGATCTGCGTGGTTGATTCCGCGATCTATCTATCAAGTCTGACTCGGACTGTCTGAATAATTGCACGGTCGGACAACTGGGTTAAAGAAGGGCACGTACAGTCCTTGCCGCTGCAATGGGTTAAAGAAGCCGATCTTACCCGAGACTGACTAGACAGGAGTCACAGGATAGCCTGGGTCACTGGGCGTAGGCATGAAAACGGCAACGGGCAGCCTGAATCCAGAAAATTCATCCCAATTAAATCATTATAGGGACCTTCATATTTCAGCCCAATTCAATAAGTGTTAGGCCATTTAGCCCAGCAATACCATTTTACCCACTTAGACCTTCTTAAAGGGATTTCCATCCATTCCCCGTTCCCGTCGCAAAGGGATTCTCGTTTCCTTTGTGGCTCCAATAGATTCCCTTCACCGTTCCCTTTTAAAAGGGATTCTCTTTTCCATTTTATTTATTTTGTTCTCTTCTCCATTCCCTTTCTTATATTCTTTCCCTTTATTTTTCACTATCTTCAACAGTATTCCTTCGAAAGAAATAATATAGAGAAAGGAGGGAATCCATTCCCGTAGAGAATGAAAAAGAGAATATCTTTCGAAAGCAAATGGTGAAGAAAATCTGTTACGAAGAGAACAAAAATCCCTTCGCAATAGGAATAGGGGAAGCGACGGGACTTGGAGAAGATCTTTAGCCTAGACAAGAACACATCCTCCCTGCCGTCCACGCGCCGAGCGCCTCGGCGCCTCCTCCGTGCGTCCCATGCGCCGAGTGCTTCTTCCCCGCGGTCCACGCGCTGAGCAACTCAACACGTCTTCCCCGCTGTCTCTCGCGCTAAGCGCATCTTCCCCGCCGTCCTACACGTCGCGTCCCCACCAAGCGCCGCCACCTCCTCCCCCTCGAGCGCCACCGCTTCCTCCTGAGCACCTTCTCCCTGCCTCCTCCCTGCTAAGCAACTATGACAACCTCCTAGCTCCTCCCTGCCTGATACGATGCCTGCCTATCTTATACTGTTGTCTTCATGCGCCTAATCCAGATCTAGAAGATTGGGTTCTTTTGATTTTTTTTTTAGTTTTTGGGGAAGTTTTTCAGAAGCAGCAAGCCTACCGCTATTATTTTCTGGGTACCCGTGGACGCCGCAGAGTTCATATAACCATTGAGTGGACAGCTGGGTTAGCCCGTGTAATGTAAATGGGCGATGCGGTCAGGTATTGGTTTTGCCGCTAATTGTCCCACTTGCATCCTGACTTCCAGGCTTCCAGCTGCCATTCCTTGTTCATATGTTGTCGTCATCAAAAGTGGCTTTGTTGTTCCACACGTTTAAGGGCAGGTACAAAGCCATTTAATAGGATGTTTCTTAGCGATGAGGTGGATATGTTTCGCTGATATGGTAGGGGAGAGTGAAAAAAATGCTAGAGTCGACTCTAGGTGAAGAGACGACTCTTCACAAGCTCCTAGACAGAATTAGAGAGGAGCAGCATTAAATCGCTAAGAGACGTCTTATTAAATAGCTTTGTATATGTCCATATATACTTGTCTTTTTCACTTAAAAAAATATGCTAAGAGACACCATTGACTCTCTATTATACATGCCCTAACTATGGCAACTACACAACATCTATCGATACCATGACAAAATCACTTGGTATCCATCCACGTTGAACCGTATTATAAAATTTAACAGTATTTTTTTATTTACAGCAGTATTTACCAAATTTAACGCTATCGAATTACGGAGCGGACAGCCCTGCTCCAGTGGGCAGTGGATCAGACACGGCAGACCCGAGCCAGAGAAGCGGGCCCTGGCCCGTACGAGGAGCGGCTGATGGGCCGTACGCGGCAGCATCCGTCGGGACGTGGATGGAACGGACAGACGGACGGATGCATGGTGTTTCCATGGCAGCATCGCATCACAATCACATGTTATACGTGCGGCGGTGCTTGCGCGCCGACAGCGTGGTGGCCACCATCCGTGTCCACCTGCCTGCCGGCGTGTGCACTGTGCACGGTGCGGCCGGTACAAAATGTACACGTTTCGCCGTACGGTTGGCTGGGCGGCTAACTCGTGGCTAGCAGTGCTACAGTCGACTATTGCACTCGATGGCATAGGTGTAACCCACGTGGCAAAACCACTCATGTGGATACCCCACATATACAACTAGAATTGATCGCGCGCATGATGCGCGCGCACGACTCGGTTGTTCCAATGGTTATGAATTATGTTGTTTAGTTAAATAAAATAAATTGAACAAAAGAAATCTGAAGCTTTAATCGGCATGATTAGGTCATTGAATGAAATAGATGAAATATTTTCGTACAGAGTTGATTTATATACACTAACAGAGAAGAAAGTCAATTGTTGGAAGCTCGTTATAGTAGGTAATCATGAAAAAATTAAGTTACCACTATCCACTGCACAGAAAATGTAATTAAATAAGGTTTCGCTTGAAAATCCTCAATAGCATGACAGATTCTAACAGATAGACGAAATATAATCAAAATATTTATTATATATAAACACGGAGATGCAATACCTCACTGAAATAATAATGGTGCTGGATATGAAGTATATGCATACCTAATGAAGTAAACCAACAGTAATGAAGCATACAGTTTTTGGAAGCGGCAAATCCTCAATTATTTCTTCTTGGAACAGTCCGAAGGAATGACACATGAATGTCTCCAGGAGAAAAAAAAATCATTGTTCCTTGTCTCGAAGCATAAAGACCCAAACTTTACCACAGATCATGGTAATTCCTATCAATACACAGGAATAAAAAGGATGAACAGGAACTAAATCTGAAAGGGACAAAGCATATAGCACATCGACCAGGAATGGAAGAAACGCGAATGAAATGAGCTTTGCTTTCGCGTCCAAATTGGAGTGCAGGAGCCGTTGCAGCTTTGTTTTTGGTAACGTTGGCTACAGAAGGACAACCAAACACAGATATAACATATTGATAATTCCCTCTTAACTCAATGAAAATAATTCTAGACTGTAAAAGTAAAATTGATTAATGGTTCTTGCAGCAAGTTCACAGGCAGCCAACAACAAAACCAAACACAGTACTTACCAACCAAAATACCTAGTGTAGCCTGCAGTGTAAACCAGGAGAGAGATCGAAAATATAAGTGGTACCTGACTGGACACATGAAAGGCACAATATTTTTTTTTACATGCACCAAGCAACCGAAATTCTTGAAGTAAATGTGGCTACCTGAAGACACTGGTACAATCAGCTAGAAACTGAAAGGGAAAAAAGCAACATAACTAAAAAAGTCAGAAATGCTGAGGTGGACAAAGATAAGAAATAGCACTGGAATGAGCAATCATGAAACCTGTGATTTAGGATTGAACGTTATCATGTTGAGTTGAACAATGAGGGTAATTTAATATATAGTGTATGAGCTAAGAGAAAAGCTAGCACACAATGTGCCGAGTTCATGTATCGGTAAACCATATTATTTTGACATGGAATAATCAAAAGGCATTACACTGTTAATTGTATGTCAGATGTAAAAGTACGTACCCAAGGTGCTTTACCTTTGTGCAAAAATTCAATACCAGATGAAAACTTGATAGAGCAATAACAGATCTGTCCGTTGTGAACAGATTATATTATTACAATTGTAATTTTGTAAACCATGATCTGGTGAAAAAGAATAGTGTGCCAATGACAATTGGCAATGCGTTGATCTCTCTAAACTTGCTCACAGTGAAACTATACAGGTAGTGCTCTGAAAACACTGAAACCGTAATGAAAACATTTGGAGGATTACATAGGCTCATGCTTTTACCTGATTTGTCCATAGAATAATGGAATCATGCATGGTGTGCTATAATTTGCAAAAACATCATTTTTGTGCATGTCATTTCATGAGAAAATATATAACATGCAATTGATCAAGTGATATGCAATATTAGCTGTTGGCCTCTCTGTACCTTATCATCAGAGTTTACAATTTTGCTAGATCTATTTTTTTCCAGAACTTCTGGTGTCAGCGAGCTGCACCAAAACACAGGACATATGTGAATCAGAGCAGAACACACATATGTATCTAACTTAGAGAACGATGGTTATGTACAGAACCAAAGTAAAGATTGAACTGAAAGAGAATTAACACCACATAGTAAGATGTGACAGTATATTCTAAAAGAAGAAGGAAATAATAACCTGCATTAGAAAATCACTCTATTCATTCTATATACTAAAGGTTAAACAATTAATAACCTGCATTATATCGCACTCAGATCTAAATGAATTTAGAAGGCTAATTATCTATTACCTAAATTTAGCAAATTTCCTATAAAAATGGCCTGGCAAAGGCCATCAATCTCTCCTAGTTCCCTGATTGATCATTGCTCTCTCCATATGCACATAAGCATGGATGGAAATAAAAATAGGGAGCAAATGAAACAGTGAAATACAAAAGAAATGTTATAAGCAATAACTAAAGGGACATCTTACCAGGCTAGCAATAAGTTTAGATAATATCAACATAACTAAAGCCATCACCCATCACCACGAGAGGCTCCAAAATCAACCATCAGAACAAAAAGAGATGCATCAAGATGTGAGGAGATTTAACTGATGCAGCAAGGGAGTAAGAGAGTTGGGGGAAGGACAGAGGCGATGAAGAAGTAACATCTACACCAACTGGGAGACTGCACAGCGAGCACGAATGTTTCCCTCTATAGGAGATAAGATAATCTTCTAATACTTGCTAATATGGGAAAAGCTCTACACAACAGGTTTTTTTTATAGAAAAAAGAGAGGTTTCAGTTTGACTGCTCTATATATTGTAATATCATACTATGTAACTCTATAAAAAGCTCAGTATATTAGGACTGAAATATGTATATGAGCAACTCATTAGTACTAACCTGGAAACGCCAAAAGCAAGCATGACAATAATTTTAGTCGCACAAAGATGTAGGTAGTAGTAAGTGATAATATTAGGTCGCAAGTTGAACAAAAACTATTTCTAAAAATTGGTGATCATGCACTAACGATTTGGTCGACAAAGTGTATAGCTAGATTTAGGCCCTGATGAATTATGAAGTTATAGTTCTTTTCTCGGTGGCAATGTGGGTGGATGAAGAGGTGAATTATGTATGATATTTGACCGTGACTAAAGCAATATATATCTATAGATCTTCTTTGTTAGGTTCAGTTGGAAATGTAGGACTAATTATCATTTACTTTAGGTGTGATTCACAATATGGTGAATCATTTATCGCTGGCAATGCAGCATCTTGAAAGAAGGTTGAATGATGGTAACCTCTCTGGTTGAAAATTAGGGCAGCACTTAGGTACTGCATAAAAAAACCTGAGGTCACTTTGGAAGCAATGGAATGCGTCGTGTTCACTGAAAAACATAAACCATAAAAAAAGATAAACCATGTATGAGTGAAAGTGTGAAACATGCAAAAATGGAGTTCTCATTAACATAGATCCAATAGAGGTCTGGGTAACAGTTCTCACTTGAAAGAGGGTTCTCACTTAAAAGAGTCCTGTACCAATCTGAGAGCAATCTGTTTTCCTCAACCATGCTAGCTGATGTCAGAGGCAACTAACAGTATTAGGTCAACAAAGGCATGGAGAACAACACATTTTTTGCATATAATTTTTAGCCTTACTATGAGCAATATTTAGCATGTTATATTATTTAGGTTACCTCCAAACATAAATTCCAAATAATAGCTGTGATCAGTCAGCTATATGCATTTTGTTGTTCTGTAAATATGGAGTTAAATCTAATTTTCATTGGCTGTTCATTCACAGTTTGGTGAAATTACTGGTTCATGATCTGGAAATGCAGAATGATGTAACAACTTTAGTAAGTGAACCAAATAGACTTACTTTTTCCTCGCTCAGAAGAATAAGCCATTTAGGTCTATACGTAAAATATGGATATGAGAACTCGGAGTGGATTGCATGGCATATCTTGTATGTACATTTTGTTGCGGTGATAGGAGAAACTATAACATGGAATATCTGTCAGTAGAACTGTAAACTGACCTAGGAGTTATGAACAGAAATTATCTCTGAAACTACGACCTTTAATAAGGCTCATATTTAGTGCCAGGTACAAAAAAGGCATTAGCAGCAAACACCTATAGCAAACTGATTTTAGCGATGGATCAACAACCTGGAAGGGTGCAAAGCTATGCACAGAGCATTGAGACAGCCAGTCATGCAAGTAGCCTGCGCGTGGTATAAAACAGACGTTAGCAAATAGTAGTAGCCATGAAAATCATCTACCTTTATTCGCCTTCAAGTAATGGCACATTGTCTTCCTTTTCTTTTCTAATCTAACCATTTTATCTTCTTTGCTGAGTCTGCATAACAACCACGCATCAGACAACATCAGAGAGAAGCCATTAAAGCCAATAATCAAGAACACAAGAGGGAAGAGAGGCAATAAATGAAGAACACAAATGGGAAAAGAGGCACACTTCTTGGATAGCTGCAACTTGCAGGCGAACTTCGCATGGGCTAATCGTTGCTGCTCATCGGCGTCGCCGCCGAGCTCCTCTGCTTGGACAGGTGGCTCTTTGTCGAGCTCCTCCGCTTGCTCTTCGTCGAGCTCCTCCACTTGGTCCACGGATTCTTGCACAAGTTCGTGGTCTCCCATGGCACTGACGAGCAGATCAAAGGTACATGGCTACATGGAGAGTAGGAGGCGCAAGACAGTAGATCTTGGCTCGGGATTAGTGGTGCTAGGGTAGAGAAGGGGATTGAGGCTAGAGATTGCTGGATTGGTGCCGCTAGGGCAGAAGGTGGAGAAGGGGATCGGTGATAACAGTGCCGATGGTAAAGGAGATTGATCTGTCCAACCTCGAGCCAGCGCCGCCTCCTCATGTTGCTTCGCCTTCCTGGCCCCGCGTGGTGACCGGAGACGGGGAGGGGAGAGGTTGGAAGGAGAAGACGGGCAGAGGATGAGGGACTTGTATCATCTGACGTTGCCCTTCTCTGCCGTGCCTCTGTAGTTCACCACACAGATCACTGTAGCTACAGTGATCTACAGTAACTTTGCACAGTATAAATGGTACTGTTTGGCGTTACTTTTTGCTACAGTATCGATGCTACAGTGTCAATACTACAGTTCTCTGCCTTTATAGACACAGATTACTGTGCTTCTCTGCGCAGAGAGGAGGGACCGAGGGGGCGGTGAGCGGCGGCTAGGGTTGAGGGAGGCGGAAGGACCGCGGGTTGAGACCCCCAATAATGGATGGACGTAAATGGAAAACGACAGTGATGAATAAGCACTGCAGAGGGACTTCGATGTGAATTGTAGGGACCATAGCATGAAATGGAAAAGTCGAGGGGCTTTTTTGCAAAGATGTTCCTTCTTGGGGGAGCCAACCGTGGAGAGCCGAAATTTTCGGGGCGATGTGGGATAGTCTCAGAATGCAGGGTTGCTCTCCCCTATAGGAGATAGATAATAACGCTAAGAAAAACCACTTGCAAGATGAAGTGCACGACGTGGCAATACCACCAAAACCGTTTATAGCGTTACGGGAGGTTAAGTGGGCTAGTTCAAATACTTTTAGGGTAGAATAACTAGGCAACATATCTAGTGCTAATATTTAATTGGGTGCTAACACGTTAACTCTAACTATCAGTACTTGGATCTATCGTGTATGGCTGAGATTAGCAGAGGTGAAAACCCACCTTGCCACTTAAACCTTTTTTAGAAAATCCCTTAAAATTTATTTCTCCTTTAGAGTTGGATAGAGGGCTTTCACCTTCCTTGATCTGGACCACCCAAACACAATCCAATGGTTACTATCTTGAGTTATTATATTAGCACCCAATTATGCATTAGCACTAGATATGTCGCCGAATAACTAGATCAGGGGTTAAGTGTAAGTGCAGTAAGGGTGAAGCAGACCTTTTTTTAGTACATGCTTTACTCGCCATGTTAGTCAGGTCTTGTACAAACGGGCCGAGTTTAAGAGCCCGAGTTTTATTAGGCCGCACAGCTAGCACCAGGCCGGCTAAACACTGGGCAGGCCGCAAAGATATCGCATCGTTTTGTCCACCCGGAATCCCGGATGAATCGCTTGGATCCTGCCATCCCCGAGCTACAGGCGTTCGGAGTCGCGGTCCAATGGGGGGTACCATCGCTCAACCGCCACGGGCTGCGACCCAGAGGAAGTTCCTCTTAGGAGCAAGGAAGAGAATTTTTTATTTAATAATTTTGAAAATTGTTTTTTTGAAAATACTCGTAGACATTGATAAATAGTAGAAATAGCTGCCGGTCATCCAGGGCATGGGCGATCACCCCAAGGAAGGGCGATAGAGGTCGGGTTTTTATATTTTTCCTTTTTTCCTGTATTTCTATACTCTTCCCTAACTGATAGCCCCTTATTGGAGCGACAAGTGGCTAAGGGGTTGAGACCACCATTAAACGCTGTTTGGCTGGGGGGACCCGTCACTCAAAGTACGGAGGATCGCCCTAGGGGCGACGAGCTCCTATTTCTGCTATTTATCAATGTCTACGACTATTTCGGAAAAAAACAATTTAAAAAAATATTAAATAAAAAAATTCGCAAGGAAAAACCTGGGCCCCGCTGTGGCTGTGGCGGCCCAACTAACACGCGCGAGACAGCCTCCAAGATTTACCAGTTCGGATCTGCTTTTGCTCTGCGGCATCCGTTGATCGATATCTCCGAAACTCTCCGACTTTCGCTCTCCTGAAACTAGTCACTAATCAGTGTTTGTGATGAACTGATGATGGATTTTTTTAGAATTAACAGTAATCATGCTAGCTTACCGAGAGCGAACAAACCCGAGAGGCCGAGAGAAAAGCTAACTTTCGCATGTGTTTTCGGGTTGAAAAAAAAAGAGAAACATGAGAATACAGGATGAGTGGCAAATCATAAGTATTTCATTTCTGGAGTGGCATTTATCAATAAAAAATGGTTTGGATCGCAAATCCTCAAACCAAGTTCTTTGGAGTGGCATTTCATCGATTTTCCCAGTTAAGGAAAGTGGTTTTTGGATGTTGTGAGAAGCGATTGATACGAAGCTAGCCCTGTCACCAGCTAGTCAGATGAGCCTAGTTAAGATCTGATCTGATCCCCATATCAGGAAGCACTTGCGCAAGTCACGCAGCTGTCGATAGATTATCTGTCTTATCTCGTCACTTAGGCCTTATTTAGGATGAAATTCGACACCAAGTTTAATACACCAAGTATTTCACATAAAGGCTTCAATTGTCAAATAAAGGTGAATTATTCGTTCAGTTATCGACCAGTTACCCTTGCAAGAGGCCAAGAACCCTCTTGAATGTCAAGTCTTGGATTCTTAAAGCAGATGAACTGGAGGGGAAAGAAAAGGGAATCTGTGCGTCACCAGCGCATAAGGGATAGCATCATTTTATTTTCTGACCTAGACGATTGAAAATAAGATCAAAGGTGACGCACGATTTCTAGTTTTTTTTTAAAAAAAAGACTCTTGCTTGTTCTGAAGGGGTGCAGATATCCAAATGTCATGTTTCTTTCAGTGTCGTTTCTGTTGTCCGTATCGGCAATCCTCTCGTCGTCCCACTAGTATTTCTTACTCACTAGTATTTCTTACTTGTTAAGGTACCCGGGAACGCGCTTAGGGGTCTAAATTATGGTTACTTGCATGCTACTGAGCTGTTATAATTAGGGGTATAGACCATTGATTATGTGCTTTGTGATTTGGTGTGGATTTAATTTGGTGTAGTTTGGAGGTACCTTGTTTATGCCACTCACCATGTAGCAAATTGGACACTTGGACTAGCTGACTATTTGTGCTTGCCGGCCAAAATGAGCCAAGTTTATGTATACATATAGGTGAGCAGTTGGCAGTTGGTTCATTTCCAGTCAAGTACAATTTTTTTTTTCCTTCTGCGAGGGCGCTATAATAAGTAAGAGCTTAACTTAGCTGTAATTTAATCTGAAAAAAAGGCTCACATCACAAAACTAATTGAGCAATGCTATTTTTCTTTTTTAAAAAAGCAGTGCTATTTTTCTTAAAAAAACTAATGGCATTAATTTGACTGTAACAAGTGAGCAACTGTTGGGAACAAGTTATGTATTCCAGTGTAAAACCATCTCCAAGGGAGTCCGGTCCGTTGTCCTATTACTATCACGATTCTTTTCAACAGTTCAACAGATTCCTTTCATCGTTCTCTTTCGAAAGATAATCTTTTTTTCATTCCCTTCAGAGATTCTTTTTTCTTTTTCTATATCATTCCTTTCGAAGGGATGCTGTTGTAGATGGTGGAAAATTAAAAGAACGAAATAAAGGAAAAATAGTTAGAGATGGCCTTAAGAAAATTAGATAATGAGATATATTATTTCTAAATTTTCAACGGAAATTTACAGTGGATAATAAGGGATTTTGTTTCTGTGGACAAATTAGTCATCGATCTTACAAAGTAAGTGCAGGGGAAAATAAGGAGCGAATTTGGATCAGACCTCTGATCTCAGTAGAAAAAATCGGATGCTATTAGGAACATCATCGAAGTAATAACGAAGCATTTTTCGTTAACATGTGAAAAATATGTTTTAAATGTTTATGCGACATGTTTCATTAGTTATTTGAACAAGTTTCAATTCATGCGAGTAAATGTTTCATACGAGGAAGCAAAATTTTCACAAGAGCAAATAAAATATTTTAGAGAAAAAAATCAAGATGTTCCAGTCCGTATGAGCAAATGTTTCGCAAGAACAAACAAAATATTTTAGATATTTTTTTTACCAATGCTTTATAAGTACATGAGAAATGTTTTAGAGCCAAATTTGATGATGCTTTCTTCTCCCCGTCGACGCTGCTGCGAAACTCGGCCTTACCGATGGCGGTGGCTTTTTGCCACCACCATGGAACACCTTGGGCAGGGAGCTCAGGGCAGGCCGCGAGGATGTCAAGTTAGGCTGAGGCGGTGTGGAGCTTTAGGTTGGCACGACTAAGCCTAGTGGCCACTGAGCCACTGTAGGAGGAGAGGGGGAGGGGGAGGAGGGAGGACTTGGTCGCAGCAAGCCCTGGATGGACTAAGTCACCGCGAGTTCCGAGACCTGTCCATATGGTTGGTTTATGCCATGGCCGTCGTCTTGGGAGGAGTGGGGATGAGGGAGGAGTAGGAGGAAGGTGGCAGAGGAGGAGGAGGAGGAGGGAGGGGGAGAAGTAGGAGGATGTGTGGATGAAGAAGAGGTAAGGTGGTGGTGTTGGAGGTGTGGACTGAAGGAAGCGTCGAGACTTGGGGCTTCCAAAGTGAAACTGTGAAAGTCTTGTTTACTACTGTTCCACGACAGTGCATGGGAAGGAGGCGAGTGACGACAGGGCAGTTAGGAGCATGGTGTGGCGAGCGACGACAGGGCGGCCAAGAGCGGTAGCGAGCACAGACGGGAAGTAGCGGCAGCACTGCATCGAGCCGAGTGGAGGATGAGGAGACCGCGACGGTGGTCAAGGAAGCGGCAACAGTGCCGAATCCAACCAGGCAAATGATGAGGAAGCCGTGCGGTGGTCGACGCAGTGCCTAGAGCGCGACCAGGGTGTGAGCGCCTTGCTTAGAGCGCGGCCATAGGGCGAGCAGCGTGTCTAGCACATGTTTAGAGTGTGCTCATGATGCATCCAGGGTGTGTCCATGAGACATCCTCAACGTGTTCGCTGAAATATCAACAACTCGGTTCCGCTCAAATGCAGACAACCAAACCCAGTGGCGGAGGATGGAAAAAAATTATGGTATGGCGAAATCATTATTCCTATGTACCTTTATTATCCGTTATTGTTCCTTGGACACGTGCATCCCCCATCCCAATCTCAACATTAACATCCTCTTGAACCTCTTCTCATTGTCCACCTGCTTCATTGTTTCCGTATACTAGAGCATATAGATTTGACCCACTATATGTCTTGCCAAAGTAATTCATCAAATCTACATACGAAATCACCAAAGAATTAACTAATTTTATAAACAATTTCGCAGCTAAATGCCTAGATGAGATCAAGACCAACAAAATATCTTTAATTAAATGACCTTTTGTTTTAGATTTCTTTTTGTCTTTTTTCTTTTTGACTTTTGAGATAGCATGGCGATCACAGGACCTAAAGCCCAATCAATTAGACCAACATGGAGACTAGGAGTACTAGCAGACAGCAGCGGAGTTAGATATGACGCTTGCCATAGCTCGCCAACTGGCTCCTCCGCCCCTGGCCAAACCCGTGATTGCATGAGCTGAACTCAAACCATATAGGACAACCAAACACAAGCACCCGACGGGCTCAACCAGGCTCCCGCAGAGTCCCGCTAACCTGGCCAGCCAGGTTGGTGGGCCTAGCTAGCAACCATACACGCCCGAGTTTACATCAAGTCATTCAACCTTCCGACCAGTGTGAAACTGTGATCGATACCTTAATACAAATTAGGTTCATATACTTCTTTGACCGGAGGATATACTTGGATGCTAATTGACCGGACTCTTCTCTGACAACTAGCGTAGATAGTTAATCACTGCAGATTATTTAATCTTTGTCAGTGTCCTTGTGTGCCGTGAGCCATGGACATCCTTGTTAGGTGAGAGTTGGCGAAAGAGTAAACAAATTATTAGCATGAAGAGATTATCTTAACACTCAACTAATTAATGCCAGAGGAAGTCACCAGGTAAACTGTGTAAGCAGTTGAGTGTTGAGACTAGAGAGTTCGGCAAGGCTCACACACAATCAAGATTAGAACAGAAAAGTTGACCATATTATTGCGCAATTGATGATGTCAATCGTGTCCAATCTAAAGATAAGGTAATTGCGACGCAAATAAAATGTCGATGAGATTTTTAGAACATGCATCCACGATAGAGCCTGTAAACTGCCTTTAAGCACTCTCTATTCTATTTTGAGGCAACCTCTAACTATTATACACCCTTTTACAAAATGTCTCCAAACAAGAGGCAGTGTCTAAGCAAATAATGCGTCTATGACTAGTGGGTCCAGTGGATCTAAGTTTATAGACAATATCGCCTCTAACTATTATGGGAAGAGTCTCTAAATCTTAGATGCTAGCTGTCGGATCCATCTTAGAGGCAATATTGCCTCTAGTTACTGTGATGGCCTTAGTTAGTATTTGGTAATGCGCTGTAATACATACTGTATGAGGCGGTGACGAATTGGGAAATCCTTTTTTCACTTGAATAGAAATACAGAAATGGCTCCTTGTTTATTCCAAGTGTAGACATCAAAACATTGCTGATATTATCGTGATAAGTTTAATTATAAGAGTATGCACCCCTTACCTGTGTAGATCTTATCGCTTAATCCTAAAACGTCAACGCAAAAAATGTGGAAGCTGGAAAACGTGGAAGCAGCAAAAAGAAAAGGCCGAGGAAAATTTTTCCTTGGACGGCGGGACAGGATTGGGTTCTTATAGACATGCAAGCGTTGACTTTATATTGGGAAAAAAAGAAAAAAACATCCTGAATGCATAGGTACTCGTCCAGATTCATCTTGCACAATTCAAACTTGCGTGTAGATTAGCTTTGATTCATCAAACGTATACCTTGAAGCGGAAGAACTTTCCGGGTATATATTTTCGTTCACACCGTCAGTTTGTCTTCAGGTGCCCGAGCTGATCCTATGACATAGTAACACACCCTATCATTGTCGCTGTGTTTGCGCAAGAAAACATGGATATACACTAGAGTAGATCGCCTTGATTTTGTGTCCTGGCTATACGAATAATGTGGTCTATGAGAATCAATTTGTAATGTTACAGCTTGCTCCTAATTTTCAGCCTCTGGGTACACATTTATAAGGATAGAAGGTAAGAAAACATATGCAATTACAATATAGCCATGGTGCTACTGTATGTATCTCTATCTCTACTATTAAAAAGAGTCTTGTGATGGTCACTAGTAATACGTCACTTCACATAAATTACCCACCATGCCATTCTACACTCCATGTTTTAGTGACTCTTTGTTTTATTCTTTACTTGAATAGTATGTTCGATTTATTATTTTAACCTTGAGATTCTGTTGCAAGGCATCTTCTCTAGATGCGATTTAATATTACAATAAATAATTTAGAATTTTATTATTTTTTGATATTCTGTTATAAAATACGGGCATTCAACTAGTATAATAAAAATAAAAAGGAAAGAACTCATTCTAAAAGCCAAGAACCCGCAGAAATATTTCAGAGCTGTGAAAGGCTCAAAATTTTCTCCTAGGCTGACAAAGAAGGCAAAATCTCCTAATCAATAAACCAAACAATTGATCCGCAAAACTTGTTTGTGTGGTACGTGCAATAAAGCATACCATGGGTAAGACAGATATCAAAACATTTTTTTGGGTGAAAATCATCCTTGAATGAACGAACAGAAGTAAATCGCAATTAGTTGTATACATGGCGGTACCATACAAAAGCAAGATGTACTGGGACCAAACAGAGCAGTATTACAGAAGTTCGTAATGTATCATTCGAGCTTTCCAAATTGTAGGCAGTAGCTACTATGATTTATTGCTCTGGTTCGCTCTGGAAAATGGCTTGAACCTATTACCTACCAAAAAAGGTTAAACCTGTAATTAATCATGTAAGTACTGATAAATAGTTTAATAGGAGAAAACAACGGTTTGGCAATGAAAATAAGATGAGCTAAATGGATTAAAGAGGCCAGAATCACCTCACCTCAAAGCCCGATCCAAAACTGTCACGATTAAGAAATTTGTTCTCCGCCGAGTCTACTTCTTGAATGAGGGATCAATTAGACCCCTTTCTGTAGAGATTTAACTTTAGAGATGCCAAAGGGTGTTTAGCACATGGGACTAAGGAGAAAAATCGGTTTATCTTGGTTCGGGTCTCTCGTGGGGGAGATAATAACCCTACTCTAGTGCTTGTGTTACTATGTTGATATGAGTGTTACAATGGAAGCTCTCACTATCCCTTTTTTTAAAACTTTTTTCCTTGGTCAAGGGGTGTATTTATACTTGCCATATCAGTACTATGACACAATGCACTAATTTCGTTATTTATAGACGGTTACAAATAATAATAGGATTAGCATGCTCTAAAACCTCATTAATTGTCACGTTGGACCCGTGTCGTGGCCAACAGCAGTGAGATAGTGGATGTCGTGGGCACCTTCTCCAGAGTGGCGGTTACGCCCGGGCAAAAGGGGTCCTGACGAGTACGCTTGATCATATGGCGTATGCCTGTATTCGAGCATGTATGCTTTGGGGGGGGTCTCTCAAGCCCATGCTCTTTTAGTAATGCTCGTGTAGATACGACCTTGTAGGCCCACAGGGTTCTCTTCGGTATGATTTCCAAGGGTAATATTAAAGGGTTCTGAGCTATCTGTCTAGGGGCAATTATGTAATTTTAGTATTTTTAGCCAATTCTCGACAGCTAGCTGCCGAGACTCAAGTGGAAAACTACTTGGCCAAGCCTGAGCCTTGAGTTTTTTTTGACTCAACAGAAGATTGATAACCTGTAGCATATCACTATCGCAGCATCCAATCATACATGCTTGGGGAATGAGTTTGCTCCTAGCCACAAGAGCACCTTCTAGGCATTGTGGTTACGAGGTAACTTGATGAGATCAGTTTCCAACTGTTACCTTGGAGAAATCCGTCCGTTACTGGGCGCTTCATAGTAGTTCGCCTTGATTGGACAGTTTCGGAAACCGTGTGACACATGCCGTTTCGCAAACAGGCAGAGATGGTTCCGGGCTGTGTCCAGTTGCGTCTCTTCGCTTTCCTCTTATTCATATATAAGGATCTTCATTGCGGATTAAACTCCACACTGGCATTTATGCCTAAGTCCCAAAAGCACTTAACATCCAATCTCCCCAATCTCAAATCCGTTCCCTGCTACCTTGCCCTCTGACTGTCGCGCCGGATCCCATGACGGAACTGGGAATGAACAAGACCAGAAAGGTGCATCTCAAGGCGTTGGAGGAGTTGGGGCTTATCGACCCCAATTTGTTGCGCATTCCCGGCGACGAGGTGATTCCTGCCTCGGCGAAGGATGAGATCGTCTCCTTTGAGCTTTTCTCTGTCTACGGCCTCCGCATGTCCGAAAGTGAGTTTCTAGAGGCCGTGCTTGCACACTGTGAGTTTGAAATTGCCAACCTCGATCCTAATTCCATTCTCATCTTGGCCATTTTCTTGTATCTGTGTGAGGGATACCTGGGCATCACTCCCACATTGAAATTTAGAGATTGCTGCTAGAGTTCGTTGAGATATAGGAGTAGAATATTGATAGGAAGGATGTAACCGTAAATATAAAGAGTGAAAAATGGGAATGACTTGTTCTTTTACGAGATTTCTTTTGTTGGAAAGAGGAGAGAGAGTTTTTAAGAAATTGTTGATGAGCGATGACATTGTTGACTCATGTCACCACATGTTGTTAGTATATAATAAAGGTTTAAAGCATAGCTAGCAAAGACTTCAAATATCTTCTTTATAACACTATTTCCTACATAGTCTATTTATCCTCTAAAATTCTTTCTCACTTTATACTGTACTCTAAAATATTCCCTTTCTCTAGCAACTCTTCTATCCATAAAAAGTCAAGTAAACAGTGTTTTATACCATTTTCTTCGGTACTACTGCTTTTACATGTAAATCAAAGAAGCATGGTGGAATAGTGGAATTTCGTTAACGGAGAAAATGTTCTTAGTGAAAGGGTTGCAACAAAACCAACAGACTAAGAGCATCTCTAAAGGTGAATAGGAGCATAGCGGTATCATCTAAGCCAAACACGCCTCCTTAGTCAAAGATCTTCTTGTGCAAAGGACATGAGATAAAAACATAACAACTCATTTCGCTTAATGCATGTCACGTGTCTGTTCTCAGTATAGTAAGTAACTCTCTCTTATAGGACAGAGAAAGATTACTGAGTGGATTCTACTGTTCGAGTCTGGCTCCAAAACCCAAGGCAAAAATATACACAGGTGGTGCCGCGCGCGGGACCTCGTCGGCGCTTGCTCCGCTGGTGCTGTCGTAGCTCGCCGCACGTCCGACACGCACGAACGACGGCGACGCGTGCATGCATTCGAGCAGGTGACGAATAGGGAAAAAAACCTATAAGTTGAACACGCACCCAAGCTACCTTCCGTAGCACGTCTATTTGGTCTTAATAATTTGTATATCTCTATCAATATCGAAAAGTTAAATATTTTAGTTTTTAAATCTTTTACATGAAGTACATCTCAAAACTTTTAAAGAATACAAATAAAGTGAGCGAAACTTTTCAAACTACTTAAAAACCAACCACTCGAGGTTTAACATATAAATAACTAGATGGGCTTTAAAAAAAAGCATCAGTTTACAGCACTATGTGACGTGGACACAAAAGCAGGGAAGTTTCATTATTTGACCAGACTATGATACCATTCTGCAGGTATTATTGTACTAGTAGGCAAGTAGCATGGCTGAGTCTGGCACGATGAACACACTGTACGCCGTCGTACTCCCGCACGTTTCCTCGCTTCGTAACCTTAGTATACGTCTCGCTCTTGCCTCGATCGGCACGGGAAATTAGCCGGGCAGCTTCCTCCTGTCGCGGCGCCACCAACCCGCACGGCGCCGCGCCCGCGCGAATCGCCGAATCGGCCGCGCCATTCGCGACATGTATAAAGCTTTGCGCGAGCGGGTGCGGTGAGACCGTGCATTACTTTACTCCCCCGCGTACTCGCGCCTTTTCTCAAGCCATCCGCTGCGACGACGACGACGTGCGCGCGCATGGCGTATGCGTGTGGCAGCCGTGGCGGCGGCGCGTGTTCTCTGCGCCGCCTCGTCGTCGCCTGTGTCGCGTGCTTCCTCTCCGTCGCCGGCTGCTGCCGCGCGGAGGCGCGGCTCCGGGTCAAGAACTACGCGTACGCTTCGTTCCCGCGGAGCGAGTGGGGGAAAGCCCTGATGGTGCTCGGGCAAGCCAGCATCAGCAACAACGGCGCGCTCCAGGTCACGCCGGACTCCGGCAACCCCGTCAACGGCGACCTCGCCAACAAGTCCGGCTCCGTGCTCCTCAGCCAGCGCTTCACCGTGTGGCGTCCTCTCGCGGACGGCGGCGGGAGCCCCGGCGGCAACGGCACCGGCACCGGCCAGGCTCAGCTTGTCCGTGTCGTGTCGTTCAACAGCACCTTCACCATGAACGTCTTCGCGCTCAATGGGGTTCCCGGCGAGGGCCTCGCCTTCGTCATTGCGCCGTCGCTCGATGGGCCGCCGCCGGGCAGCGACGGCGGCTACCTCGGCCTCACCAACGCGACGCTGGAGGGGGACCCGGCCAAGAGCAAGTTTGTGGCGATCGAGTTCGACACGTTGAAGCAGAGCTACGACCCGAACGACAACCACGTCGGCCTCGACGTCGGCACCGTCGTGTCCAGCAAGACGGCCAACCTCTCCGACTTCAACATCACCATAGCTACCAACGAGACGACGGCCGCCAACTACACCGTCTGGATTGTCTACGACGGCGTGGCCAGGCACATGTCGGTGTACATGGCCCTCCAGGGCAGGCCAAAACCGGCCACTCCCGTGCTGGAATCTCCACTCGACCTGAGCAAGCACGTCGCGGAGACGTCGTACCTCGGCTTCTCGGCAGCCACCGGCGCCGCCGTCGAGCTCAACTGCATCCTGGACTGGACGCTGACAATCGAGACCTTCCCCGAGAGCAAGAGCAAACTGTGGAAAATCCTCGTCGCCGTCCTGGTGCCCACCGCCGCCGTCATCGCCATTGCCGCCGTGGTCCTGATCCGAACGTCGCAGAAGAGGCGGTCGATGGAGAGGCGGCAGGAGCGGCTGGGCCACACGATGAGCAACCTCCCCGGCATGCCGAGGGAGTTCGAGTACAAAAAGCTGAGGAAGGCGACCAAGAACTTCGACGAGCGGCTGCGGCTGGGGAGAGGAGGGTTCGGCATGGTGTACAAGGGGCAGCTTCCCGCCGAGGACGGCCGGCCGGAGGTGACGGTGGCGGTGAAGAAGTTCACCAGAGACGACGCCAAGTGCGTCGACGACTTCATCATGGAGGTCGACATCATCAACCGCCTGCGCCACAAGAACATCGTCCCTCTCATTGGTACTCATGCAAAACACTTAATTTCATCCTACTTGATTTCAGTTTATCAGAACTATAAATGATGGTTCATACTTCAGATTCAACAGCATGTTTGATGATTAACTTGATCACTGTTCATCAGCTGTGCCTTAATTCACCTGACTAGGAATAAATGGTTTAATGCTAGCTACTAATACCTTCTCCAACAGTATAGCAAATATTACCGAGTCTCACGAGGAAGTATCATGTCGTGTGAAATTCTATAACGCTAAACGATACTTGTTATATTTTAAATATCATACAATATCATGCAATGCAATGTAAAACCCATAATACTAATAATACTACTTGTTATACCGTTGTATAGTATTATGTAGTATTTATGATTAGTTATTGGCATCTAGCCTAATTTGCTTAAACTAGCTGTTTTGTCTGAACAATCAACTTGCCTTGTATTCTATTGCATTGACAAGTCAGTAGCAATGGAGAAATAGAGACAAGTATTCTATCCTGATCCTAACGCGTTTATGCAATCCTATACGTGCCAACAACTTAGCATTCTCAGGTAATAGACGAAAGTTGAATTCCGTTCAAATTCAACTATCCCAGTGATATAAATTTCAGGCTCTTTGAATTTTCTATTTGGCATCAATGTATACTAAATTACTGTAACGAGTGATTGTCTCTCTAAAAACTAAAATATTAATTAACTATAGTGAGTGATTCTCTCTCTGAAAAACCGGGGGTGCATTTTTCCCAATTCTATGCATTTCTGCATGTATTTTCATCACCGTTGGATCGTTGCTCTAATATCCGTGTTTAGAACCACTCCCTCTCTCATACATTTTTTTGCAAAAAGGTCCCTCTATTTTTAAGTTATTGCATAAATTCCCTCCCCATCTCTTCCTTCTTCCTCCTCTCCTCCCTCGGGTGGTCATGCCTTACGCCGGCAGCTCCCTTGCTGACCAGCGCCAAACGCCGTGCCGCCACATCTGCTGGGCCCGGAACGTAGTGTTGCGGCTGTCCACGCGTCCAATGGTCGGGCTCAACCCCACCATGCACCCTTCCCTGCCACCGACCACTACACCACCTAGCGCCGACAATCGGGGCATGTGGCAAGTGCGTGGTAGGTGGGCTTTAGAGGTGTTACAGTCGGATGGAGGACGAGGAGGGCCGTGGTGCAGGGCGGAGAGAGAGATGGAGGGAATTCATGCAACAATTGGAAATTTGGGAGGGATTTTTTTTACAAGAATGCATGAGAGAGGGTATGTAGAGCTAAACACAGATATCAGGGCAACGATGCAACGCAAGGGAAGATGTGTGGGACGCGGGGCCGTCCAACGCCTGTTGGACGAGCTCCCGTCCGATGGCCAATGCTGGTCGTTGGATCTCCATCCAACGGCCAGCGATAGATCTAGATGAAAACTTTGTTATTTTTGTTTTAGTTATGAAAAAATTCTTAAAAAATCTGTAAAAAAATTGTAAATATTAACTAATCCGTGTCAGGTTTAACATATATTATTTTCATCTTTTTATGATCAATATTCATTTTCATAAATGTACTAAAGCATAACTAGATCTAAAAACTTTAATATAAATATATACTAAAAATATATGTTGAACTTGACATAGATTAGTTAATATTTACGATTTTTACAGATTTTTAAGAATTTTTATAGCTAAAATAAAAATAACAAAATTTTCATCTAGATCTATCGCCAGCGTTGGCCATCAGACGGGAGCTCGTGTGACGGGCGTCGGACGGCCCCCGCGTCGAGATGCGTGGAGTAGCTTGCATATGCGGTTTTGAATTTCTGGGAAAACTTCAGTGATGTGATTACCTCTCCAAATTGACCCTTTTGTTTGCGTTTTGTTACAGGTTGGTGCTACAAGAAAGGGCAGCTGCTGCTGGTGTACGAGTACATGCCCAACGGCAGCCTGGACCAGCACCTGTTCCGGCGCGGCGTCCACGAGCAGCGGCCGGCGCTCAGCTGGGAGAGCCGCTACGACATCATCGCCGACGTCGCGGCGGGGCTCCACTACGTCCACCACGAGTACAGCCGCATGGTGCTCCACCGCGACATCAAGGCGAGCAACGTCCTGCTCGACGCGTCCTTCCGCGCGCGCCTCGGCGACTTCGGCCTCGCGCGCGTCGTCGAGTTCGACCGGAACTCCTTCACCGACCTCGGCGTCGCTGGCACGCGCGGCTACATCGCGCCGGAGTACTCCGTCGGGCACAAGGCCACCCGCCAGACGGACGTCTTCGCCTTCGGCGCGCTCGTGCTCGAGGCCGTCACCGGCCGCAGCGCGCTGCTCGGCGACCCGACCTGCCCGCTGCTGTCGGACTGGGTGTGGCGGCTGCACGGCCGGGGGGCGCTGCTCGGGGCGGTGGACCAGAGCCTCGGCAACGGCACCGACGGGTTCGACGCCGACGAGGCCAAACGGCTCCTCCTCCTCGGCCTCGCGTGCAGCAGTCCGAACACCGGTGACCGGCCGACCATGCCGGAGGTGCTGCAGATCATGTCCAAGTCCGCGCCGCCGCCTGAGGTGCCGCTGCTGAAGCCGACGTTCGTGTGGCCGCCGGAGGGAGGAGCGCACTACGAGCTGAGTGACATCGAGCTGACGAGCGTCAGCTACACCAACACCAGCAATGGCACCTCGGCGCACGCGACGGTGGACACGTCGTACAGCAGCTTCCAGCAGCCGACGGCGCCGAACAGCGCCGGCGACTACTTCCCCGCGCTATCCTCCGGCCGTTGACCGAGAAGACCCTACAGGAAATGTAAATACATGTAGATATCAGATTCGTGCAGGTTCTTTCCGAGGTGAGAATGAGATCGATCACATGTAATATCATATTCGTGCAGGTCCTTGCATTTGATCACCTTTTTCTTCTGTATATTGCACATATATATATATCAGATTCTTGCAGGTTCTTGAGCTGAACTTCTTTGTTCTGTAATGCAATGACTTCTTCTTTTTCTTGAGCTAATTAAGGGGCTAATGCAATGACTTCTTTCTTCCATTAGACGAGACACAAGACGACATCACCGCTACCCAGGCTGGTTACAAGTTGAAGAATTTTTGGTAGTTCTGCTAGCTAGCTCCCGCCACAGTTTATATATGACGAACTTAGACGAACCGCAGGTTCAGATTATGATAGATCATCTGCAGCAGTTCAAATTATGATAGAATAGTTAGTGGCCCATGCTTCGCAAGGGTCTTTGTGCGAGCGGGGTTGAAGGCTAAAAGGCTAGGGGCCTATGTGCTAGAGATATAGAAACTTTAGAGGCTGAAATGTTAAGAACCAAGGGTGTGTGAGCTAAATAGGAAAACTATGTGGACCAAAACACATAAAGCAAGGGGCCTATATGCGAAATATCAAAACTTGAGAGTCTAAAATGTGAAAATGCAGGGACGTAAGTGCAACATATAGAAACTTGAAGGGTGAAACATTAAAAACCAAGGGCCTATATGCTAAATTATAAAACTGTAGGGACCAAAAGGCATAAAGACAGGACCTATGTGTGAAATATGGCAACTTGAGGGGGCCAAAGAACAAAAAACTACAATGGATGGCATAATTTGAGTGCATAATTTGAGTGGGCTGTTTCACCATTCACCGTTCATGGTCTCCTTATTGTCTTTTGTATTAGAGATAATTCACAGAAGGCCAAATCATTGTGTGGAATTTTAGAAATAATTTTGTATAAACCTCTTAATTTTTAGCACTAAAGATTAACCCTAGAACAATATTTCTACTACCTGACGATACCACTAATTAACCAGCATTATCAATCTCTAAGAGCACTCTACGGTTTTTAGATAGTTTCGTCAAGAACATAGTAGCAAATATGATGTTTTCATATAAAAAAGTGATTTGCTTATTATTTCTATATAAACTTATGGTGCTCTAAAAAAAATACCTTTGCATAGAAAAGGTAAGGCATATATCATATGCATAAAATGTGGAGATAATTGGAAATTTGAAATTCAAATGTTTCATTTTCCAAATATAGTCAATAAAGGAGTTAAATTTGCATTTCAAAATTGAAATAAGGCTTTAAATTGTTTGGTAAATAAATAAATGTGTGCAAAATATCATTATCATACAGTGTATAAACATGAACACTGCCGTTGATGTGTCCAAACATATATATTGAGTAATATCAAACATTAAACTTAGAACATACTTCGGACCAACGACACCGGAACATCATCAATTATGGGGGTGTTTGGCAGGGTTCCAGTTCCAATTTTTCAGCTCTGCTCCACAACTCCACTGTGAAGCAGATCCATTATAGAGCAGATCCACAACTCTGTGGAGCACCCTTCAGGCTGCTCCAAAAAAAAATAAACTGTGGGGGAGGCTGCTCCATAGAGTTACCTGCTCCAGAGTTACGTGAAGTTAGGACGTTTGACACTGCTTCGCGGTGGAGTTGAGAGTTGGAGTTCTGCCAAACACCCCCTATATTCGAAGTACAACAATCTCAAACTTATATTCACCCAGAAGATATGAAAGTTGAGAAGAGGTAAGCATATATATATTTTTCCGATATTAACTAATTAAAAAACCACAAATGAATTGATTCGACTAAACATTGGTGCTTTCAAGGAACTGTCGAGAGAATAAATAGTCTCCATGGTTCATAGCTTATACATTTAAAGGTTCAGTGCGAACTCCTTTTCCAATAATGACATGTCCTAAATACTCCACTTGACTCGGCCCAAATACACACTCTTCTTTGCAAAAAACTATTCATCAAGGCGTATTCATGGTTTTGAGTCTATGTACTTCTCCATGGTTTTGCTATAAATCAGTATATGATTAAAAAATTATAAACCAAACTTCCTTAAATATTTAGTTAGAATGGTATTCATGAAGGCCTGGAATGTGGTTGGTGCATTAGTCAACCCAAAGGGCATTACCACAAATTTATAGTGATCCATATATGCATGAGGGCAATTTTTGTAATGTCTTGTATATGCATTCTAATATGATGATATCCAGACCTTATGTAATTTTTTTGAAAATAGCTTCGTCCCATGTAGTCATCTAATAGATCCTCAATGATTGTTATGAAATACTTGTTTTTTTTATTGTATTTTAGCATTCAAATGCCTATAATCCATGCACAACCTCCAAGTATCATCCTTCTTCTTCACTAGTATTATTGGTGAGGCATATGGACTAGTACAACTTGATTCACCTTAGATTTGAGTAGCTGCTTTATGATATCTTCCAAAGCATCCTTCTGATAATATTACAAACTGTAAGGTTTCATATTTACAGGTTTCTTCAAAGGAAGTATTGGTATGGTGTGATGACAATCCCTTTTTGGTGGTAATTCATTTAGTTCTTGAAATAACTTCTGGTATTTTTCAAATATCCACCTCAAATCTTCAAGACATTCACAGTCTCCATGGTCCTCAGTGCATCCCTTCAATAAGTAGAATAATGCCCTAGCACTCCTTTGTTCATTAGCTTTTGAGTTTTCTCTAAATATACCATATACTTCTTTGTGATAACCGTCTCATATCTTAAAACTACTCTATCCCCACCATTGTAGTGAATTGACAACTCTTTGTTTCAAATTTAGAATTATAGGGCTATGTTTGATTGTCCTGTTAGTTCCAAAAATCTTATAATATCTCGATAGTTCAACCAACATAAAATTGTCAATGAATTCCTTGCCTAGAATTTTGTAATGACAATTTTCACACTGATTACTATTCTCCATCCATTCACTATTTTCTACTTGCACCCTTATTTTCCTTTCACTATTCTCATTAGGACATGGTGTTTTACTGGAAAATCTCAATTCTAAGAAGGTTACAATACTTCCACTGTCCAATAGTGCACTTCCCTCCTACTTCCCTATGGTGAATAAATGGGTAAACGTATGATGACTTTATTTTCTGCTATATGAATCATGCATATATATCACTAATGTTGTTTTATCCTCCTGTTCATTTACAAATTTTTGGTTTACATCCTGTTGTTCCTCCACACCTGGCTCTTGGCCTTCATTTTTTCGCACCATCAATTTCTTTTGTGGCCATAATTTGTTGGTTCATTTTGTAATGTTGTCGTGTCCTAGATACCACTTCATATTGCATCTGAAACACTTATCATTGTTCTTTACTATTATTCTCTTCCACTTCTTATTTCATATTGTCCCCTCCCCCCTCCCCCCAAAAAAGTTGGTATTAGTTGAAGTAAAAGGAGTAACCTTTTTGGCATTGGTCATTGTATAAGTAGTGTGACTTGAACATCCCGGAGGTGGGTCCCACCTGTGTTTTACCTGTACTAGTCCCTGGATCAGTAGTTAGTACACACAGATTCCAGAACATTGGATCATTGCCATTACGTGTTCGAATAATTATTACATCAAAGTGCGCTACATGGCGCTAAATCAGAGTACAGAAATTAGGCACGCAGGCCTTACACAGCGGAAGTCTTGAAGTCTCTCATAACTACAAATGGAAAGAGCAAAATGCAACACAAAACGATCCCACATCAGCACAGCCTTCGTCTTGAATTCCTTCGGCGAAGCCATCATCCTGGTACATCTCTTCCTAGGGATACCATTGCTGATCGCAACCTGCTCGTTGGAATGAGCAGCCCCGCATAAAAGGCGAGGGTGAGTATACTTTATACTCAACAAGCAAGGCTGATACTCAACAAGCAAGGCTGACTATATGCAACTATGGCTTAACAAGAAAAGGGTAAGGGCTCTTTTGCATAAAGCCAATCTTGCAGATTTTTACCTAAGGTTTTATAAAATGATTTGACATGTGTTAAGGAAAAACAAATGTTCGAAACAGTTTTCTTTGAAATTCCGGCACCAACCAGTTTTGCCCAACCTGGCTACTCACGGCACCCACCATGTAGACACCCTCATCGCTCACAGCACCAATTGCGAGGAGAAAAATCAAAACACACGACTGCAATCGTGGTTTTCCTTAAAACACCATTTTTAAAATAAATAGGTAAGAAGTACCATTGAGGCAGCTCCCCGTCGTCCGTCCTTGACCGTGAACACGGCTATCATGATAGTTTTACACTCTGCAGAGGTTGCACGCTTTACCCATGCGAGGTGGTTTTTCCCGAGGGTGTACCCAAAGGAAAAATGATCACCACAAGGCCTTTCTTCGACCTCCTCCTAGTTAAGGCATTCCCGCTAAGGTTTCCACTGCAATGCCCCTCTTGCGCCAATAGAACAGCATCGACTGTCTACTCGACTGGAATGCCAAAGCTAGGAGTCCGAAGAATACTAAGCCAGGGCCTGCCCATACAGGCACACATGGTTGCACTGTTGTACTTAGCTCGTCTACATCAAAGAATCAGTCCTTAGGGACCATGGTGGTTCCCACACTAGGCCCAAGTCTCGTTTTCGCGGCACCCACCTTGCAACCATCCACCCCGATCAGGTTTTGCAAAATAATTTTTCCCTTCCCGATAGCACCCACTATCAAGTAACCCATTTGCAAACACGACAGCACCAACTGCCTTTTGAAATCCATAGTTCAACAAGCATTTGATAAAGGCAATCCAGTACGGACAATAATTCAGTACTAAGCATTTCTAAGCTTGTGCAAAACCTAATCCAAAGGTGTGGCAATATTTTAACAATTTTAATAACCTAGGGCAGCAAGGAACAATTTTAATAAAGTTGTATTAGTGAGGTTGTAACTAGTACTACCAATTAACATTTTTCTATGTTTTAACATAGCATGCAATTTTTAAATCTCTAGCAAAACAGTTTGTAATCATAGGACCAATGGTTCAGCACTTGCCTTCTGCTGCAAAGACCTGATCTTTGGCTTGAGGGTCTTCGGCGGCATTGAACGCGATCGGTTCTACACGTGTGAATACGAGACATGCAAATAAGAACAAATGCATGGGAAGAAATAGAAAAAAATGCATGCAATATATTATGCATGAAAATGAGCTAACCATGTGCAATCAGCTGGTATTATTTATAAAAGAATTTCTGGAAACTTTAATATAGGGGGAAACTATTTTTATGAAGCTAAAGGGAGCTTAAAGGATTTTTAGTAAATTACTTTTAACTTACAACATAAGGGTTTTATATTTTCCCTAAGCTCAGAATAATACCTAGTATTTTAATAAAAATTCTCATAATTTTTTAAAGCTAGTTGTTATTTTTAGAAATTCAAAATCCTTTCTGGAATTATTTTAAGACATAATTAGAAAATAATAAATTCAACAGAAATGTTTGCAACTGCATCATGCAAGAAAATTTTATGCCAGGCAGATTTGAATTTTGTAAACATTTACAAATTTATTACATATTTTTCTATGCTTCCAGGAATTTGCTATGATTTTAAAGGAATTAAATTGGCTTTTCTGGAAATATTTAAATGATTAAGGGATTGGGCATGCCTTCTTGCTGCCCACCTACACGCCACAAGACTTCTTGTATGACGGGCTAAGCGGCCCAGATACGTGGCGTGACCCGACGCAGTGCTCATGGCTGGCGGCTCGCCCAACAACGCTATTGGCGGCCGCCAAGCCGAGGCACGCGGTGGCGGCCTGCTGGCGTTCACAGGCGTGGGTGGCGGAAGGGGAGGTGAGAGGCTGACAAGCAGGGCCCTACCGTCGGTGGCTCGGGCCAACTGACAGGCGGGGCCTGCCTATCGGCGGCCCAAAACAGAGGAGAGGCTGGGAGGCAGCTCGGGCGGCGAAGAAATCCGGCGACCGGCGGCTCGCTGGCGGTGGGGAGGGAGGGGAAAGGAGAGAGAGAGGAGCGGCGGTCCCGGGGAGGGGTCGGCACCGGAGGAGAGGGGCTGCGAGGCATGCGGCGCTTCGTGGCGGCGCAAGGCGAGGGGTGGCCGGTGGCGAATGGGGTCGGGAACGGGTCATGAAGCTGCAGTAGCCGGGATCCTATTGGACCGCTCGCAAGGGAGGGGAACTTCGGCATGGCGGCGGCGACGTGCGGCCGAAGTGGAGGAGGAGGGGTGCACGGCGGCGGAGCTAACCGGCGGCGCCCCGGCCAAATTGGTCGCGGGACAGAACCTAGGGCACCCAGGGGTGCTGCAGGGGAGGAGAAAGGGAGGCAATACCTCTCGGTGGCGATGAATCGCGCGAGAAAGGGGTCGCGGTGAAGCCGACTGGCACGTTCAACCGGCGCCCCGACGGCTCCGGCGGCAAGGCGGTGACAAGCTGGGAAAATGGAGCGAGTGAGATGAGAGGGGAAAAGTGCTGAAGGGGATCGGGCAGGGGAGAAGTACCTGGGCGAATTGAGGAGGAGGCAGTGAGGAGAGGGAGGAGAGTGAGAGGGAAAAAGCTCCGGGTTGGTGGCGTGCTGGCAGAGAAAAGGAGGGCGCGTGGGAGGGAAGAGCAGAAGGAGGTGAGCACGCGGCGGCAGGCTCAGGCCAAAAGTGCCACGGGGAGGATTGAGCATGGGGAAGAGAGAGAGAGGAAGAGCCCGTGGGGGAGAGAGGGGAATGTAAGTGAGAGAGATGGGTAGGGAGAGAGAGAAAGGAGAGAGTGACAAGGGGAACCCATATGTCATAGAGGGAGAAAAGTGAGAGAGAAAATAGGTAGAGTTTAAATAGGAAAACTAGTAATTCATTTAATTAATTGCTTTAATTTGCAATTAAATTTTTATTTGGATTAAGTTTAAATTGTTGTTTTCAAAATCTAATTTGAAATCACTAATTTATAGATTATTATAATAGGTTTTTAGTTAATATTTTGTAATTAATATTTTAAAAGCAAATCTTTTTAAATTAGGATTTTAGGAAATTGAATATAGAACATGCACATTACCCAAAAGATTTTGAAACACGTTTAAATCACATGCAATGAGGTCATAATTTTACTTTTCAAAGGATTTTCAAACAAAGATTTTAAAATACTTGAAAACATAATTTACCAAGGCGATTAGTCCTGGAAATCTATGTTTCCACTTAAGTTTAAACATAAATCAAAATAAATTTATGATGGGAACATTTTATTTTACCAAACACCTGTTTGATATGAAAAGGGAAATTTTTAAAGCCTTTTTGTTTTAGAGCTAGGATCTTTAAAACAGACTTTTGCAAGATTTTAAAATCTCATTTAAAAACAAACATCTTTGCAATTAAATATGTTTTAAAAACTAGGGTTAAACCCTTAGCAAATCTCATTTAAAACTCTTCTTTTACTAAGGAAACCAAATTATTTGATTCATAAGCTCAAAAGTTATTGTAACATACTTATTTTCAAAAAGTTTTAAATTCTAGTGAAATTCATTAAAATGCAATTGCATGATGCACGATGATTTTTAGTTTTTGTAAATAAGGATGTTACAATATACTATATATATATATATATATATATATATATATATATATATATATATATATATATATATATATATATATATATATATATATATATATATATATATATATATATATATATATATATATATATATATATATATATATATATGAGATCCTTGGGTTTTTGCAATTGAGTCAAGTTATGTACATACCCTTGTAAACCAAAGATAAAGCTCTTCAAGTAGTATTCATCTGTGAATTATCCTTCCAATTGACTTAAACCAACAACTTCTCAAACTTGTCAATGTAATCATTCACCGATGTAACTTGTTTCAATGAATGAAATGCAATAACTATATTATAATTAGATCTGTCCACAAACCTTCTTTCTATCATATTGTATGACTGTGTCATGGATAGTAATTTGACATTGATTACAATACTATCCAATAAACTTCATGCTTTTCGTACGAAGTATGAAGTGGCTATCACTACCCTTTGACTACTTGGTACATTTTTTATTTCAAAGAATTTATTTGCCTTTTTGATCCAACTATCAGCTCCATCATCATTAAATTCAGAAAATTTAATCTTAAGACTCTTAGCAATCTACCTATGCTAATCTATCTCATGGTGTTGTGATCTATAGCATGTATTATCAGCTCTAGTCATTACTCTTTCCCTACGCTGATCTCCAAAAGTTAAACAATATTGGGTGTTATCGCCCATAAATAGTAAGGTCCATCGAGTATTAGAATTGTATTGTCCATGGTCTTCATAGACATATTCACTCTGGACATTCCTACATGATAGGGTGTGACAAAATTAGAGGATTTTGTAAGCTCATCAACATAGTTGGATTAAAAGCAACACTAACACTCTATTCCAATTGAAACTCTTGTTTAAACTCCTGTCACCACTAGGAGGTGTATATTGGAATGTAAGTGGAGGATAATTAAGATTCTAAAAGTTACCAAAATCCCTTAATTGATGATTAGACATCTCTTGATTATCCTTTTAGAGAAATTAACATGTGAGAAATGTTAACAATTATTTAAGCTATTTCCTTCGTTAATCTGATTGATACACATCCGAGCCATGTTTAGTTTTAAGTCCTTAATTTATTCACCAGTCACATGTGGATTTCTTCTTCTTCCCACAGCACATCACTCATTTCCTTCATCATACTTAAATTTCTAGATCTGCTTAGAAATTTTCCAAAATGGCAACACGTCAAAGGATTTGTCCTATGCAAGCGCTATTCTCTCAACGATCCATAGGCCTACCAGGTGGCGAGGACGAGAGCGTGATAAACCCGTGAAAAAGGTGAATTTTTGTGTCCACCATTTTTATTGAAGGAAACAGCTCGATAAAAGGGTGACTCCACCTTGGCCCCTTCTCCGCTCTCCTCCGTCACAGCACATCACGATAACACATTGCTCCTTCCCTCCTCTTCTACTCGTTTCTCCTAAAAAAAGATCTCTTAAGAATTTTATAAGGAAACAAGTTTCCAACACTCACTCAAATATGTCCTCAAAGATTTAAAGTCAGGAATTGAGCTCTAATACTATATTGATAGTCTCTAACAAGAACTTCCTATCTGAATAATAGAACTATGTTGGGGAATACTTGACTGATTTAGATTTCATTTGGGTTAGGATTTATAATTGACAGACATTGCTTATATATTCACAGACGAATTACAGAGGTAGAAGCAAGTCACCCACTATAAAGTCTGGTTAGCATTTCAATTTCTACTTACATAGTGTAGTATTATTTTTTACGGGTGACCCTCACATTGAAGCCAAGACCCTCATGCTTTAATATGGCTGCATTATTCATGTTGAAGTTAAGATTGATTCTATGGGCCACCCATATCGAATCAAGGTCTTAGAGATTTCAGATGATAGAGTCGCTCACGTTGAATCATACCTCAACATATTAAATACTTAGAAATTACACACCTAACTAGGAGACATAATTATAAAATGTTACTTTATTTAAGTTTGAAATTGTTAGACATGAGAGTTTACCAACACTTTCTTGCCTAGCACTCCTAATCTCACACCTTATTATGCTTATGCTTCTTCACAATGACAAGAGTGAATGAATGCACTCTATTTATATAGGTAAATGGCCATTAAATTCTAGACGTATAGCAAGATGATTGGTCATGATTAGCTTCTACAATCTTCTCTAGAAAATATCTATTCCCTAAATATATCTAACTCTAACTTTCTTATCTTTGCCATGAAGTCTTACTAATTAAATATCTTTATACCATTCATGAAAAACTCGTGAGTGTTCCATAATTTTCTTAAGAATGCATTGTGATTTTTTTTTCAACATGGTGAGGAAGTAGACTCCCGGCACTAGCTTGAGACAACCCTCCCAATTACTACATGTTAATGGCCTCATCATGCCAAGATCATGAAGTAATTGTAAGGGTTTAGACATATACACCCGGAGGACATTCCACTGCAATGCCTCCTCGGATGCGGTGTCCAGATCAGAGTGATGCATCAGAACAATACTTAGAGAATCATCATACTTTATTACATGTCGATGCCATGCAGGGCTAACGGTCTTTTACATGACCAACAGGATTCAACTTATTTATATTATTGCCACTACTTTCTCAAGCGCTGCCATAGTTAATTAGGGAGTTCTAACAGACCATATCCACGGTAACAACTACTACATGAAGTCCTCTAGGGTATCACCGCCCTCGGAATACTCGGCCGCCTCTGCATGATGCTCGCCTTCCCTGGTGTCATAACATACAACAAGCTCATCACCGGGATTAAAATCTAACAAGGGATTAATTAGCAAGAGTGAGTACAGGAGTACTCAGCAAGCGATAATAATTAACGATTACTAAAAACAAGGAAACAACTCCGCTTAGTCTGCGTGAAAGTACTCTCTTCTATCTTCCTTACTTAGCAAAATCCAGATTTGTAACGGTATCTACTAGCACTCGTGTGTGAGACGAACTTAGCCTCCGTAGCCTCCAGTCCAGGAGACATGCATGAATTCATGATTTTAACCCTGCGCAGATTTGTACTGCTTTACCCCAAAGCCGTCCCGAACATACCGGGACTTAGAGCGTTTATTTTATTAGGTGGGTTCCATTTTTAGCCCTGTTGATTAGCAAGTGGTGGTATTCACTATCGGATGCACATTACACACAACCCCGTCCCTACCCACAACTCAAACTGTTGTGCTTATTCCCAATGCCATGAGTACCCTTTGGCGTAGTATAGCCACCTGGTTAGGGAAAACCATGGGCCCACTCACCCTGGGCCTGCTCGTCCACCCTTCCTAGGTATCTACTTACCTAATGTGGAGGATGAAACCACTTCATGGATCCACCGACTCTGATCGCCAGGTGAGACCAAGGTTGGTATGTATAATTTACGGCTCAAAACCGGAGTGATAGGAAGTGTCTTTATATTATACCATGTGAAGGGTCTCACCTTCCCTTGCTCCTTTCCAGAGCACCCTTCACCCACCCTAATTACTTCTAACGGCTCGATTGCTCCATCGATCGGACCGTCACTTCATTCATCCATTTCGCATTAAATTTAAACCTCATTTGAATGTAACATACTCCCTCCGGTCACAAATAATTGACGGTTGAGATACGTGCCAGTCAAAGTTTTGAAACTTGAGTCACGAATATCCTTTTAAATAATTAGATTGTGCACATAAAAATTATATATGTAGATTCGTCTCAAAAGTACTTCAATAATATTACAATTTTAGTGGATTTTAAAAATAAATTATAATAGTAATTAGTGATCAAAGTTGCATCTTGGAGACTGTGCAAAGTCAAAAATGTCAAACATTTGTGATTGGAGGGAGTATATAATAAGATTGCTAATTTTTCCAAAAATAGGGTTTAAACCAAAAATACACTACTCAAGATGGTCAAAGAAATAGCTTGCCTTCAATCAGACAAAAGTATCATGTGCCGCCGTCCGGCTGCTTGCTCTCAAGTGCCTCATCGTTTCCTGAAAGACGGGTTGGTGGAGTTTAGGGTTTCAGTAACTTTTAGTTCTAGTGAAAGAGGAATATATCTTTTTCCTACTCCTTTAATATATTTATTTATTTTTAAAATTTCTCTATTTCCTCTAATCTTCCTAACCTTCTCTAATTCCCTAGTTTCCCCCATTCTCTTAACTCCCCTATTTCTTCTAATCTCCCTTTTTATCCTAATCCTCCTATTTCCCCTAATTTCACCGTCCCTCTTTTCCTTTCTCGCCTCTCGGCTCTCTCATATCCCATGCCCTCTTTCTCTCTGCTATCTCTTCCTCTCTGCTCCTTCTTCCTCTCTGCCGACCACACCGCGCCTCCCTCCTCCTCGCTTCCGCTCCCCGGCTACCCTACGTCGCGCCGGTTATGATCGGCGGCGCCTCTTCTCCCGAGAGACGGCCGGCATTGCCTCGCTGCGGCTAGGGGAAGCGGCTACCATCGGCGGCGCTTCGGTCCTCCTGAGTCAGCCCGGCTTCACCCTTTTCATGGTGCGGCAGCCAAGGGAGCGGGTTTGCGGTGCTACCCGTGACCGGCTACCTCCCCGTGGTTTCGAGCTTCGGAGCCGCTCCACCTTTGTCGGCAGCGTCTACTCCACTCCCTACTCTACCCCTCTTCTCTCCTCTACGACTCCCCTGCATGATCTAGATGAGTCAAAATTTATTTAGTAGTTTTGTTGATTAAATTCATTATTTTGGCAGTCCCTGATGCAATTGATATGAGGCTTAAATCATGGGGATAGTGTCATGCTCATGATACCTAGGCTTCCTAGGGTTTGGGAATGGATTTGGGTGGTTAGGGTTGAGATAGTGTTGTGGTAGGGTTGGAGGGCCCTACCGTTGGTACTTAGGGTTACCCGTGTGCCTGGGGATCGAGCATGTAGTAACCTCTGGGGGCGCACGACGGCAACCATCCTTCTGCCCGTGTGGCCGTAGCACATGGCCAGTCCTAGCAGTACAATGCTACCTCCTACCGACACCATGATGCCATGCATGCATGGAGATAGAGCTATGGTGCAGGGTATTGCTTATGTCCCTGTAGTGACATGCCTGTGTAGATGATGCTAAATGCAATGCTTAGAGTATGGTGCATTGCTATGTCAAAGGTAATGAAGGTATTGTGGTGTTATCGAAGACCTTGAGCTCGTTGTCGGGGTTTGGGGAAGCAGGTGACGGCTTATGCTTGCTTCTTGAGGCCGGCTGGCTCCCTGCTACTCCTGGTGAGCTCTACTTCTTCTAGGACCTCTGGAAGTTGGTAGTGGCAGCCTTCCCTTCCTAGCTTGCCACTACCTCCATCCTTCTCAACCCTACGGGTTGCTCTCTCTTGGTGCTGATAGATTGTGAGGTAAGAATGATGGATGGTTTGTGGCTAGTTCCCTGCTCTGTTTTCTTGCTGGAAATGGTAAGATGAGGGGGTTTTGTGGCCTAAGAAGTGCACTTCCCGGGGGAGGGCGTGGCTGGTGCATGGCTGGCGTAAATATCTCCCCACTAGGGTAGTTTTCTAATTGGGAAACTATGGGCATATAGTGCTGGGTTGCTAGTTTACTGGTTTGCTGGATTCTTTGTCCCTTATGGCAGGGTGTATGGTCCTAATTGTGTTGGAAATGGGAATTTGGGGGCAGCCTGCAGCTCCTGCTATTGCCAAAGCTGCTGTTGCAGATGGGTGCTGCTGGAGCTGGGGTCATTTGGCCCTTTGGGCTCGACCGATGTGCCTGGTTGGCTTAAGGGCAATGCTCGCTGTCCTATTTTGTCCTTAGTGTTAGGTAGAGTGGCTGCTAATGTTGCCGGGGTTTCATTGGGCATTTAAATTAGGTTTGTATTCCTTTGCTAAGTGAGGAAATGTAACGGCGAGGGAGGCCGGCTGGCCCTGGATGGCCTGGCGTCCATATGAGCCGAAATGCTACTCTTTCTGACAGCAATCTTGCTCCGAACTTTAATTGTTTATTGTTCAATTTTGTGGGTTGGAATATTTAATTTGACGTTACTGTCATTCAAAGTCCCTGACTAATGTCGTGTATATGGGTCTGCATGTATCGGTGATGGTTAACACTAGCAGGATGGCAGGAGGGACACGCTGTAATTGCGACGACTTCCACGAGGCGATAGTAAGGGTGTACTGGGCAGGGTCAGGGGTACTTAGAATGTCATGAAGCAGAGTAATAGGACACATGATGAAATTAAGCGGTGTAAAGACAACGTGTCTGTAATTATCGAAAATCGCTGGTTGTAGATAGTTGTGCAGTTTTCAAGTATGTACTATAGTATGTTGGGTGTCTGATCAATGATTTGTATCATAATAACAATTGTGTACCATAATTATTATTTTATCAATAGAGTCCTTTATTCTTGGTTTAAGATTTGATTTAAAGACTGATCTCTGTCACCCTATATCATTATCTGATCAATTAATGTTATTGATTAAGCGTTAAGATGTTGGGGCATTTCATAGCTGGCTAAAGCGAACGGTTGCAGTCGGGCCAACATCAGAGGCACTATCTGCAATTGCAATATTTGTGGTGCTAGTGGATGGTCGAGCACTAATTCGCGGGCTCCAGCTCGTGTTGGAGTGGCTCATGTACATGTGTAAGCAATGGAGGGGTATCTACCAGTGCTAATGCAGCTAAGCAACTTCTTCGTGGCGAGGAGATGTAGTCACGGATGTCGCTGGCGATGCATGAACAGATCTTGAAACTCCTTAATTAGCTGCTTCTTCGAGTGCAAGGTGCAACACTTCTTCCGGGAGGGAAATTAACCAGGTGGACCAAGTGATCTGCCCGCCCCCGGACAAGCGGAACATGAGTGGCAATGGATCACGCTATGAGCTATATATGGGGGAGAAGTCTCAAGACAACCGTCATGTTGTGATGCACGAGTGACTCCGTAAGCAACATGTGTGAGCTGATTCTTGGACGATATTACAAAAACTAGGTGATGCGCAACACACGGATCAAACAAGTAGGCGTACGACTCCAGGCGCCATGGCAACAGTCGATAAGGTGTTCGATCGGGTGACAGTGTCAGCGATATTCGAAGCTTTAAGCAGGATACAAAATTTGGCATGGCTCGAATTGGTGCATACACTAGGAGTCTAGACCATGTGAGCTTAATTAGCTTACACATGCACCGGTGGCCACAATCTTGACAACACTTTTCTTTAAAAATATGAATAAAAAAAGAAATTGTAATAAAGTTAATATTGCAATCTATTTACTGACATACCATCTAACTTCGTCTTTTAAAACATCAGATCAAACATTCGGAGGTTGAGAACACGAAGCCGCAAGTTTCAACAACTCATGCGGCAACGTCAATACTCCCTCCGGTGGGATTTATAGGGCATATTAGAGATGAGCTACAAGACCAAGGGCAATGGTCAAGTTATAAATTTATCCTTGAACTTAATTGGTGGAGGAGGCAATTAATGCTTCAAATGAACTTAATCACACGCATGCATGCATGCTTTAAATGAGGATACTATAGGAAAGATCTCACTAAAATAACATTGGAAATTGTGTGCGCCCTATATTAAACAACAAATCCAAATCTCTAATACGCCCTATAAATCCCAACGGAGAGAGTAAGCTTCAACACCTTTTTCTGCAAAAGGATATGCCCTTTTTTAGGGAAGACCATAGGGATTTTTCCCTATAGTATAAAAGGAGACATGTCCTTATTTTATTTGTTAATAGAAAAATGGAACGAACTATGCCCTGGGAGCAAAAGATATTACAACCACCCAAGAGCTCACAACCAAGCTCTTGTGCAAAACAAACTTAGTAACAAACTTCTACCTAGACATAAATGAGAAACAAAATAACAAGGACCAACTACCCGCCAGCATCGCTCCCATACAACCAAAATATACAAGAGCAAAAAAAAAAACAGCAAATCTAGAAAAGTGTACTACGGCTGCTATAAGGACGGTTTAGGCTGTCTTAGGGTGGGTTCTTTTCAGCTTATTTGTCTACTTATTTGCCTGCTTATTTGTCATTTCGAGATTTTTTCGAGGTAGTCTCGAGAGTCGGTTGGCCTTCAATTTTGGGGTTTAGAGAGCTTATAGACACGTCTACGAGATAAAAAAAACCGACTCAAAAAGTAATAAAAAAACGAGATAAGTCAAATAAGACACGAGATAAGTAGGATAAGTTACTTTTTGAGTCGGTTTTTTTTATCTCGTAGGCGTGTCTATAAGCTCTCTAAACCCCAAAATTGGAGGCCAACCGGCTCTCGAGGCTATCTCAAAAAATTCTCGAAGTGACGAGATTACACGAGATAAGTAGATAAGAAAAGCCAAAAAGAACCCACCCTTATCCTTTGACGCTTTCTACCATTTCTACACCACTCGAAAGATCTTGTCCATGCCCATTTCCACCGGTTCCTTGTCATTTTCTTCTAGAAGACCTGACCAACACCGAAACATGGAGTAGATGGAATATAACAAATTGAAAGGATTTTTCAAATGTTTTTGATCAAAACAAACTGTATTTGTTCTATTCCACACAACCTGGGTCACTGCTGCAAAGCCCAACATATTCAACTTTTTATAACCAGTCATAACTTCGATACCGGAGATAACAAAGTTCGGTATTCAGCTTGTGATGGCACATGAGTTGCTAAAGCTTCATTTTTTTTATCGTTAATGCGTTGGTTCTAATCATTTCGATGGTTTCACTCAATTCTAGGGAAAAAAAATTGCATGCACAACAAAGGCTGCGCGCTGGTGAGCAGTGGCAGAGGACGGAAAAAAATTATGGTATGGCGAAATCATTATTCCTATGTATCTTTGTTATCCGTTATTGTTTCTTAGACGTGTGTATCTCCCATCCTAATCTCAACATCAACATCCTCTTGGCTCTTGAACCTCTTCTCATTGTCCACCTGCCTCATTGTTTTCGCATACTAGAGTACTTAGATTCAACCCACTATATGTCTTGCTAAAGTAATTCATCAAATCTACATACGAAATCACCAAAGAATTAACTAATTTTATAAACAATTTCACAGCTAAATGCCTAGATGAGAATAAGACCAACAAAATATCTTTAATTAAATGACCTTTTGTTTTAGATTTCTTTTTGTTCCTTTTCTCTTTTGACTTTTAAGATAGCATGGCGATCACGGGACCTAAAGCCCAATCAATTAGGCCAACATTAAGACTAGGGGTACTAGCAGATAGCAGATGGAGTTAGATATGGCGCTTGCCATAGCTCGCCAACTGGCTCCTCCGCCCCTGCTGGTAGGGCTGTGCACGGTTTTCCCGAACCGAAAAACCGTGCCAAAAAAACCGAACCGAACCGGTCAAAACGGTTTGACCGGTATTTGGTATACGGTATGGTATGGAAAAATTGAGCCATTTGGTATTCGGTATATTTGGTATATACCGCATGTAAACCGTGGTATACCAAATAAACCGAATTAGTTTTTGGACTCAACTTATTAAATAAATTTACTTGAAGAGTAGTTACGTAAACCATGTACTCATGTAATAAATATAATCTCTTTAAACCTCTATTCAATCCAATATAAGAAAAATTAGAATGTTTCTAGATATTTGGTAATGTTTCTTGAGAATGATATTACCATGTGCCATAATATTGGTAAATATATATTTCATATTGTAGGGTCACTTCAATTTGGTAAATATGGTATTTACCGATATCATACCGAAATATTATGGTATATACTGATACCGAACCGAGGTTTAGTTTGGTATATTTGGTATCTCATTTCAATTACCGTATTAGAGAAAAAACCGTATTTATCAAACTGTATTTACCGAATATACCGTATGCACACCCCTACCTGCTGGTGAGTGGCTAGAGCTACTTTCACCCGTCCATGTTGTGCTACCATTAGTCAAACAATGGTTGTTTTTTCCGAATGACCAACATGCGCTCCAACAAGAGTGCAATACTTAATTGGTACCCAAACTTGGCCAACGACCAAGGCTTCTTTCCACGTCTCAAATACATTTGATCGAAATCATCAAAATCAACAAATAAACAATAAATATGTAGCTTTCTAACTCATGTGTCAAGGTTAATATATAGACTTCATCCGTAATGCCCCAAATTTTAATTAAGAGAAGGTTATAAAAATAAGAATGAAGCTAGTTAATTAACCTGGATTATTTACACTGATAGTGATCTGCACACCTTCTCATCCATATTTTTATAGCTCTGCATGGTTAGTTACATTAGAATAATCACCAATAGATAATCATTTCATTAATCAAATAGTTAACCATCAGACAAATATAAGCATTCGTTGGTACTTATGGTAAATTGATTAGGGGGGAGAGAGAGAGTAACTGGTTGGGCCCACAAAGCTCTCACGTTAGTTGATGCCCTCCTAGCTTAATACAATCTTGCTAGTCCATTGCATGCATGTTTTGTGGAATAATAGCCTAGCTATAAGAATGAAATAACTCAGGACATGATTTCTTAGCAAAGGGGTAGCTGCACTTGACGTGGCAGCTGATGTGCTGTCCGGAAAAGAAGTACGTGGTGGCTGCCGTTAACATCCATGAGCCACCGAGGATTGCTACTTAGCGCTAAGCTAAGCAAACCGCCTTAACTCAGGAACCGCGATTAGCAAGCTAAAACAGTGGAGCTGCGCTCCTTCTCCAGACCACGAACACGAAGGGCACAGGCCAGCTCTTGCGCGAGATGGGGTCAACGTGGTGGACTGCGCATGTACAACATAAACCTAATAACATGTAACAGTAGTATGGTATTGCGGTTGTTAAAGCGATCACAATCATATTGTATTGATCATAGTTCAGAAATAGGACTATCTGAGTTCTTCACCGGTATGACTCTTTTCAAAATAGGGCACTTGGTGATGAATCCGCTGGAGCCACTAGTGCTAGTAAGTTAAGAGTGTCGATACTAGGGGACCAAAGGGCACTCTTCTAGAACATAGCATTCTAGTAGAGACTATCGATGTCTAGGTATCCCTCTGCAGAGTGTAAAATGTGGAATTTCGCCCATGTGACTCCCAGGTTGAGAAGTTTGTAGTCATATGCAATGCTAGTATACCTCGTTCATATTTGTTGTTTTGTTTGCCCTGTTATCATATGCTCGTTTGCTGAGTGTGACTTGTCATACTCATGCTTGTTTTATTTGGTTTTTGCATCATAAATGTGAGAGATCATATGGTGAGCATTTCTCAACATTTATCTTAGTCTTTGAGTTTGTGGGTGAATCGAGTTTAGAAAGTGCCTGAGAAATCATAGTTTGTGTTGTATCGTACGACACACCCTCCGACGGCTATCGCAATTTTTACATAAACATTCCATAACTATGTCATATGGTACAACATATTCTCTAGCAAACCGTCATATTTTTTACAGAGACATTTCACGTATGTGTCGTATGGTACGACGCACCATCCAGCGTGCCATCGGAATTTTCACCAAAACATTTCAGTGACCTGACTGGGCGTCCTGTACCATACGGGGCGCACCGTCTGGTGCGGCCTCCCATCGGATTACAGATAGTATAATGTATTTTGTACTTTGAGGGTCTTTCTGTACTTGGGTGAAAAAAGTGTTCTACATGAAAGTTGTAGAGATTTTTGAGATACATCATTTTTGTTCCGAAAAGTTTTCCATTTGAGCAACGTATGAATTTATAAAAAATATTTTATATTCTGTTGTCTTGGATGTCATGGTGCAAATGAGTAATTGTGGAGAGATGCTTGTTTCCTTTGGATTGCTTTGTGAATATATGTTTATTTCATAATGTCTTGACATAGGATAGATGTCTATGGACTAACGTGGATCAAGTTGAGAAATACTTGTTTATAAGAAAAAGTTATTTTGTCTCATGTGCTCAGGTGACTGAAATTGATTGATGTCGGGGAAGGGGAATGAGAACGTGGAGGGGTGATCCACAATCCAGATGATCAAGAGTTCGCATGAGTTGATCGGGCTTGATCTAGGCACGTGGATGGTGGTGATCGGCAACGGGAAGCTTCAAGGTGCGCAAGACGAAGTGGTCCAAGGAGAGTTGGTCGCGTGACAGACTTGGCGGCCAAGGGAGTGAGGAACGACCGTTTTGGAGAAACCGCGATGCAAGGATAAGTGGTTTACGTCATTGATCATCTTGGAGAGCAAAATGGATCAAAATAGGTTACCCGAGTGTCATTTATAAACCGCTTTGATAAACGTGCAGTGTGAGAAAGAAAATCTGGTTTCTTATCGGGTTTCGGGTGAACCCATGTGTAATGAGAGGTGAAACTCTAAGGGGATGACTAGTTAAGCCTCCCTATATAAGAGCCTCGTGTCCTAGAGATGAGGTTGAGCATTTTGGAGGTTTTGGAGAGAGCCCGAGGGAGATAGATATAGCCAAATTACTCATGGTTTGTTAAGGATGGATTTGTGTTGATCCTTCCCAATCATTCCATTATAATCATTCCTCCTTAATAATCAAGCAACCTTCAAATCATGGTTTGAATTTTGTGCACCCCTTCTCCGGTTCGTTTTTGTCTTGTTCTTGAGTGTTCTTAGTTTGAATCTTGTTGCAACATCAATTAATTTGGATTTTGAGTAGAAACTTGTTCAACTCTTGATTGGGTTAAATTCTAGACCTTCTTAGACACTAGGTTTTAAATTTCAGATCAATCCAACATCCCAATCAAAAGTTATGTTGATTTTAGTTCTTGTTCGTGCTGCAGCCTAGGGTTATAGTTATTGCCGTACCATATGGGGCAACCCCTACGGCTCGTGTTGTACCATACGGGAAACCCTACGACACACGCCATACCATATAGGAACCATTTGCCCAACACCACCAAAATCCAGTTTTGAGGTGTGTTGGTGAAAAAAGGTTTAAATTCAATTTGGCTCTTATTCACCCCCCTCTGGTCGCTATTCTCAGTCCTTCAAAATGCTAGAGAGCACGTAGATGATGTTTGAGCACATGGAAGAATAGCAGTTTAACACATGCTAGGTTATAAGGGACTCAACCTGCTATTGTTTACTAAAATCTTAAAAATATAAAATTTAGAGTTAGAATAATGTAATAAAAATTGATAATTATACTCAAAACCTTGGTTCAAGCTTGTCTTTTTATATGCCCTACAAAGCTATAAACTCTTGTTTTGTAGTCCTGTGGCATCAAGCCCAATCCCGGTCTCGGGATGTGTGAAGAAAGCTAGCCAAAGTGTCAAATTTTGAAAAAAAATGGATAGCCAGATGGCATTTTATAAAACCGAGGTGAATTGGGTGTCATTTCTAGATTGGCTATCAAATTGGGTGTCAATCCACGAAATTTCCCTGTTTAACCTCCCTCCTTTGATTTTCCTGCCTCCTTGGTTTGCAATTCGCTGTTTCAAAAGCCGAAGTTAGTTGCTCTTCCAGTAAATTTGGCACAATATTGTCTTTTTTTATAATTTCCTTTTTCCATTACTTATTTTATAAAAATGCCAACCTCTCTCCATGTTGCTGTGTTCGTATCTAGCTTGCTCTCACCGTCACCGGTCTACCTTTTTTCTGCATTTAATATTCTTTATTTTCCATGACATGGTCTTTTAAATTTAGTTTTCTATTTCATTGTATTCCAGGATACTTTAGATATTCTTTGCTAAAAGTGGATAATCACAGTACCTAAATACGAGGCCACGAAATACCAAACATTTTCAGCTCATCATTTAGCTCAATATAATTTGACCATATAGCCTAACGTTTTGGACGCTTTATCAGTCAATCTAAAAAAAAGCCACAACCTAGCCCGTAACAATCATGACTATTTGATTCAAAGGGGAACACCGCAAGCTCATATGGAGGGATCTGTTAGAGGGGTCGTCAGTAGATATAGATTTCACTGCTTCTTTTATACCTTTTGTGAACCTCGTGTGTACTAATTGCATGAACCTCGTGTCTACTAATACTTTTGTGATCCTTTTGCACCTGTTGTGAATCTGTACGTTGGTAGCATTAGATATTCTTACGTTAGTACGTTACTTTCTCTGCTCCAAAACTATTAGATGCACTGCCCCCATTTGGCCTCCCTGCTAGAGGCGTATGTTGCCTTTATGTTCCAACCATTATTATTATCATCAGCGCCTGCAGGAGAAGTCACCTTGTTTGCCCAAGGATCCGTTTCTTGATCAAAACCATAACTCAAAACATCGAGTAAAAAATAAAAGCAATCCAATTATCACTTAGTAACCTTTAGTAGAAGTTATCTTGCTTGCCCAAGGATCATTTTGTTCACCTACACAAGAGAATAGAAATAACCTACTCACCTCCAGACGGGTTTTTTTATCTTCCGAACTGTTTGAATTGGAGGTTTGATTTTCATCACGTGACTTGGCGCCTTCACTGCTACACCAAGTCTGACTGCTTGATGGATATAGGGCATTCCAATTATCTCACTACCCTATGAACCTTTATTGGATGCAGCATTATCCTAGTTTGGTGTATCACCACTGCTTCTTTCCTTTCCAAAGTCAGAACTGCCTCCATCTACATTTTTCCAACCATTGTCTCTTCCTCTTCCTCGTCCTCCATATTGGCCCCTTCCTCTTCCCCCCTATATCCACAAGAATCGCCAGCCTCATTGTCTACCTGACTATCAGACCTCCATGAGGGCCTTCCAGAATTGTCACTACCCCAAGAGCTCTTCCAGTTTCCTTGGTCGTTTCTGCTACCAAAATCTCCAGATTCTCAGCCCCTGCATCTCCCTCGTCCTCGCCCAAACCCACGACCACCTTCAAAGTTTCCATCCAGATCTGCTTCAACTGTTATTCTGACTGTCTTCCCCAACTTCTCCCTTGTTCCAGCTTGATGGACCATCCCCAACTTCTTTTGGACCTTTTGTGAACCTCGTATGTACTAATTGCACGAACCTTGTGTCTACTAATACTTTTGTGACCCTTTTGCACCTTTTGTGAATCCATATGTTATTACCATTAGATATTTGTCCCAACGTCGTGTCACTTCTTGTTTGATGTGCCATCATTAACACGTCTCTCTCTTTCCGTCTAGCTGAATGACTGCTCTCTGCAAACCAGTTAAGCCACATCGAATCAACTGTACCTCTCCATGACCCGTCATTTTCGAGTGGGACTGCAAACTGCACAGTGACACAGGCATCCCAAGATGAGCTTCACTGTTGCATCACTATAGACTACTCAGCAACACAAGGCATCCAAGGAGTTTCGGACTTGAACGAATATTAAGCCTGCTCCTCTATTCGTCTATAAAGTGATCGCTAACGCACCATCAGGGCAGCACACACACCACTTTCATGGCCAGCTGGGGAGCCTCCTCATGGCTATTCGTGCCTAATAACTGGTGGGAGTCTTTTGGCCCGGGAGACCATGCTTGTCTTCCTGCCGAGGACATGCGGGTCATAGACTATGGGGAATGGAGAGATTAGCCCCTTTTGCTACGAGATCATCATTTTCAGTCGGTTTTCAACTGATGATATGCAACTATGGGAACCCCACCATTGTGCAATGGTTTGACCACGTACATGAGGGGTTTACTGGTCATACATTCTATCGATGTCCTGATTACCACGTAAGTTCACGCCTATTTATGTTACGTTATCGCAATTATTATTTACTTATCATTTCTTCTACCATCAGTTACCAGACGTTACATGTGGTTGGACTCACTGGATGGATGAGTCATACCCGGCAGCAGTCTACACTTACATAACATACCTACATGCAAGAATAAATCGCTTGTAGGCTAGACTGGATGCCACAGGAGGGCCAGCGCAACCAACAGGTCAGCAGAGGTCCGCGCGGCCTCCTAGGCCTCGTAGGTAGTCCATGACGGCACGTCAAATGCACAATCAACCAGTCCTTGACCAATACTATTAGTCGAACCGTTCCTGTCAAGACCCTGCATGTCTTTGTGGATGCCACTATTATGGCGCAACCAACACCGAAGTCCTTCGTCGAAGAGCTATCATGCAAGAGGCCTACCCCGTGTACTATAACACAGAGTGGGGAGCGACTACTTAGTGTTCGGCCACTTAGTATTCATGCTAGTGCCACAACCCGTTCACCCGTCCGTGGTGACCAGCCATGCATGTCATCGCACCACCTATGTCATGCGTGCTTTCCAATTTAAACGTGGTACTTATGTATTTGTCAAATCCCTTAAAGGCGCAACGTCCGTAGTCATGTGCTATTTGCATGTATGTGTATGTCAGAAATGGTTGCCAACTTTTCAATATGCCACGACCTACATGTGTATTTCATGCCTTCCTACTTGCAGTCGGCAAAAAATCCCATGTGCACTACCACATTACTAAGTATTGTCCAAAATTTACCTGTAGAACCCTAGCCCGTGCAATGTCACTTAGGGGTGACAAAGTCCTTTCAGACTGGGATAAAACCAACTAGCTTCACCCACTGCCGCCTCAGCAGCTGGCGTGTAGGGCCCTCGTTTATTGCTACTGTTTGTGCGGAGCCAGGTTGGGCTCCAAGGACTGCACCTGCGCGCAGTTCGGTTGTGCGCATGACCCGCGTTCCCTCGCCCGGCATGGGTGCACTCTCCGGTGCCACCGCCGGTGGCGCCAATGAATCTGTACTATGACCCGCTGCTGTTTCCAACACCGCCGCGCCCGCGAAGCGCTACTCTCTTCAGGAGATCAGTGAGGACGACTCTGGCTCCGACGACGACGCTATGATGCCAAAGAAGGGCAGCAAGCAATCCCCTCGCTCGGTGTTCGCCTCCTTGCCACCGAGACGGTGGGCGGCGCATCCACATCCACATCAAGGGTTAAGCTAGGCACGCGTGCTCCCCCGCGGTCATGGGTTCGAGCCCCACCCAGCTCTCTTCCCCCCTCCCCTCCCCCCCATCTAAATTCCACCCGTTGGTTGGGTAGGACGAAATTCCGCCCAACCGCCGGGCGGGATTTAAATCTTGCCCAACCAACGGGCAAGACATTCAAAACCGCCCGATGGACGAGCATGATTTATTTCTCGCCTAATTGTCGAGCGGGAGGCGGTTAGCTATTTAATTTTTCAAAACGGTGTATTAATTTTAAATTTTGATTTAAAATAACTATAAAAAATAAAAAAATCGCTTGCTGTGGCGTGTGCATGGGCTGGTTCCTGCGGCTGCGTGCGCTTAGGCTGGTTGCTGCGGGTAGGCTAGCCTGCTGCTGCGTTTTGGGTACCCATTGGATGCCCATAATACAAAATGATACCTGGATCCAAATCCAGACCCAAAACCTTATACCCATGGGTCCAAAATAGGACCCATACCCGGACCCGATAGGTTGGGTACCCACGGGTACCCCATGGGTTTTTTTTATCATCCCTAATCAAATTGAGCATTCCCAAAATTCCACATGCACATATAGATATGTGTACTATGTTTTTTATTTAGAAAAAAATATAGATTACTCTCTAACTTCGGCAAAGGTATAGAAGTCATCCTTCAACTCTAAAAACGGATTTATTTCATCCTTCAAATGTTAAAACCAAATCGACTTACCCTTTGACCATTCTAAAGTAGTTTTGGAGCATTCTAAAACTGGTTTTGCAATTAAAAATATGTCCTTTTCTTTTTTCAATTCCCCTTTCTTTTTCTTTTGCTTTTTTCCTTTTCCTTTCTTTCCTATTTTTCTTCTCCGGTCCTCTTGTAAGCCACCTATCCCGTCTTTTACCCTATCTTCTACTGCCTGTCTCTATCGTCTTCTACCTCGTCAGCTTTCCCTCCACTGTTGTCCACCTCCTTATCCGCTTGTCCTCCCTTGCCAGCCACTGGCCCTTGGTCGCGCCACCGGTCCAGTGACTCTTTGCCCATCCCTGTCCTAGCCTTTGGTCACGTCACTGGTTCACGCTGCTAAGGGAGCCACCAGCTCGCCACCAAATCCACCTATAGAGAGAGAGACAAGAGTTCATGGGCTTGGCGATTGGGTCAACGGTGGTGTTCTAGCGACGGCGCAATGAATCCTCGTTGAAATCCCTCTGCACAGCCCTTCCAGCTGTGCAGTGTCATCCTCTGATGTGCTGTCGCTCTCTTGAGTCGTGTAATTGTCCTCCACCACACCTTTGTCCTTCCCACCGATGGCTCTTCAACACAGACTGTCCAACGACGACGCTAGGATTTTGCCGCGGGGAGAGGAGAATCGCACAAGAGAGAGAAGCTGGTGAAGTAGAAGAAGAACAGTGTCGGTGTTTCGAAAATAAGCCTCTACATCGAGCTTATTTCTTGATATTGCAAGACCAAGATACCCCCTTTTACAAACAAACAAATAATTGACATCTTGGTCAAGAGAACCCAAACACACCAATGAGTTTTGTCCTGGTTCGGGCCTCCCATTTTCAGGAATAATAACCCTACATCTAGTGCACATAATATAAAGAAAAAACTGCAGAATATTACAAGTTCATGCAAAAGCGAAAAGAAATTGATAAAACAAAGTCTTAAACTATGTGCACGTGGATATTCATGGGTGTAGAATGATAACTATGAGATGTTTACACTTTCTCCCAAAAAAAAGATATTCAATGAAAGTTTGATCTATGAATGGATGATGAAACATGTGTGTGCCTTGTGATTGTCTTGCCCCCCTGCGAGGCATTTCTTGGTGTTTATATAGAACGTTTGATCAGCTTCAGAAAAAATATACTTGATTCTTGGTAGATATAGGTCTTGCCTGTCTTTCTAAATGTGAAAAGAAATGACACTGCCTTTTTTTCACTTGCCATGAACTTTTGCGAAGTTTTTGTCATAAGGAATTAGGTAGATCGTTTTATCATTTTGCTGACCATGATGCATGATATTGTTCGTCTAGGTGACATGTAGCGAAGCAATTTTAGCAAAGGATCGCTGCTTGAGCCGGTAAGGGTTGTTTCCTTCGATTGTAATTCATTGGTCAGGTGGAGCAACCCATTCTCAATGGCTAAGGTGATATATTTTGGTCATAGTTGATCCGCTATGAATATGAATAATCAGTATGGTTATGCTAAGAAATTTTTATCAAGTTGCGAAAAATTGGCTGTGTTAGAAAAAAGAAAAGCTTAATCCTCGACAAATAGGGAGTACTTTTGCAAAGTTGAGAGGGTAATATATATACCTTTTTCTTTTATTTATATAAGATTTTTTTTGCATGCACTCTACACCGAATACTAATAGCCTTCGGAACGGATGGATGTGCTTCGAGACCGGTGCCCATCGAGTTTTGGACATAAGAGCATCCACACCAGAAACTCTATCTCTATTTTCTCTCTCTTCTACTCTATTTTCTCTCTTCATTACTCTAAAATTCCTTCACACTTTACACTACACCCTAAAAGATTCCTTCTCTCCACCAGAAACTCTATCTCTAAAACTCTATTTCTATACCCATATAGGGTTTCTGCTACGGATGCTCCTTAGAGCATCTGGTGCGGATGCTCTAAGCAGGGGGTGGAGATAAACAGCGGTTTATCACGTGAACTCCCCTCATCTTCTCTTATCCTCCTCTCCGGTTACACTGCACTGCGCTGCAACCCGCCCCGGCGCATCGCCTCCTCGCTGCCTCAGCCTGGAGCAAGAACAAGGTGAGACCTCCTCTCCATCAAACCCTTCCTGCTGGATCTCGATTTCGGTTCCGCCACCGCTCTTCTTGCCGGTAGCACTTCACCTATCGCCGCGTAAAAAAATTGGGTAGCGCTATGCTGTAGTGACACTAGTGAGTAGGCAATTCAGACAAGAATGTCCTGTGAACTCGAAGGTAGCAAGCACATCAGCTGATCAGCATGCGAGTATGGATGACACTGTATCTTTTTGCTGTTGTTGGTCACCTCACGCACTCTTGGTGCTTGACGATTTGCTTCGCTGAGGTTATGATGCTCCATTGCGGATGAATTGTGTTGCTGAGCAGGGAGGAGCCCAATGGCCGGTGGTGGCAGCAATGGTGCCAAGAGCCTGACGCAGTGGCTGAGGGAGAGAGGGTTCGACGAGGAGGCCATCGGGCGCATGTCAAGGAGGTGCAAGAATCTGCAAAGCCTTGACGCCGGCGAGGCCTCCGGCGTCTGGGACTACCTCCTCAACCGCGTCAAGATCCAGCGGCGGAAGCTGCGGCACGTGGTCACCAAGTGCCCGAAGGTGCTCACCGTGTCCGTCGACGGCAAGCTCGTCCCCACAGTCCAGTGCCTCACCACGCTGCAGGCCAAGCCCGGGGAGGTCGCGCAGGCCATCGTCAAGTTCCCCCAGATACTGTTCCACAGCGTGGAGGAGAAGCTCTGCCCTCTCCTCGCCTTCTTCCAGACGCTGGGCATCTCCGAGAAGCAGCTCGCCAAGCTGCTCATGGTCAACCCGCGCCTCATCAGCTACAGCATCGAGGCCAAGTTGTCCCAGACGGTCGACTTCCTTATCGGCCTCGGCATTGACAAGGAAGGTATGATCGGCAAGATCCTGGCAAAGGAGCCGTACATCATGGGGTATAGCGTCGACAAACGGCTGCGTCCTACCGCCGAGTTCCTCAAGTCGGAAGTCGGATTGCAGGGCGCAAATCTCCAGAGAGTGATCATGAGTTTCCCTGATGTACTGTCGCGAGACGTAGACAAGATTCTCCGCCCCAATTTAGCGTTCCTACGGAGCTGCGGATTCAGCAAGGATCAGGTCATGGCATTGGTGGCTGGATACCCTCCCGTTCTCATCAAGAGCATCAAAAATTGTTTGGAGCCCAGGATGAAGTTCCTGGTCGAAGAAATGGGGCGGGACAAGGGCGAGGTGGTAGATTACCCCCAGTTCTTTCGCCATGGACTTAAGAGGAGCCTGCAGTACCGTCACAAGGTGCTCAAACAGACGAACTCGAGTTGCAGCCTCAGTGAGATGCTTAACTGTAATCAGAAGAAGTTTGCCATGAAGTTTGGTCTGGTTGCAGCAGTTTAAGGGGTCATCATGCCTTCAGTTCCCATGTTGCATGTTTTCTTTTCAGGTGAATATTTTCTTTTGTGCCAGTGGCTGCGTTGCTTCTTGAACATTTTGGGTGTTGAGAATCCAAAGCATTTCGCTTTAACCAGGTGTTTTGCTGAAAGTTCGGTGCAATTCCTGCTTTCAGTAAGTTTCTTGAGTGCACTTATCATTTCATAGAAGATTAAGCAAATGCAACTATGCACGGCATCTGAATTTCCTGTTGCCATACTCTACTCAACTGAAATGCACAAGTGAGTTTTGCAACACAAAGGAGAGGATTTTGAGCTACAACTTTCCTCTGCTCGAAAACTATCAAAATCACCTATTTACACAGTTACACATACACAGCAATCAATTATTCTTAGTTCATACAAGTTACAAGCACACATGGGGAAAGAAAAAACAATGCCTACTCAGCCAAATTCCTATGTATAGTGTATCTAAAAGACGATTTGTAGGGCAACCACTCAACACACTTGTCTATCCTCCTCCTAAGGCACTGCCTGATTTCCTTTTGTTGGGCTTCAGACATGCTCTCACATACCATCTCAACCAGATCAGGCAACTCTAGATTAGCATCCTTTGCATAGTGGTGGACAACTTTGGGTAGAAAGATAATCTGCTTCCTGACCATAACATTATCTTGAATGAACTCAGACTTGGCTTGATTCAGTTGATGATATATTTTCTTGGCTGTGTACAACCTCACCTGCAGAGATTTTTACGGTAAGAATACTGTGATCACCTTTCAGTTAAAATGTTAGCAAAAGCCTTACGAACTTACAGGTGGATCTGAAAATGCTCCAGTGGAAAGAGCAAAGTGAGCAAGTGGCTCTGGATGATGAAGAGCATATGGATGTGTGGAGCTCCCTGAGGATGGTCTTTTCATTGGAGTAAATAGGGTCCGAACCCACTGCATACCATTATTTTGTTAACGTTTTTCCTCTGATTTTTTTGGGGTATTTGTGTGGTTGATGGAAATTGCTATGTCAGTGTAAGACATACCAATGAAGGACGATGGGATTGACATCCAAGAATTGAGTTCTGAATAATTTGGGAGTTTATTGAATTCCCACCCACATCATATGCAGCCTGACAACATATTTTTCAATAATCAACTGTATGAGAAATCCAGATATGACAGCTGATAAGTATAGTTAAAAGTTTGATAAATGTGTACCTTCATAATCATGTCTGTATTTTTCATGCATTTGTCCTGAAGTCCATAAGCCATAAAAGCCTGTTATATTTCAGAAAGCCTTGCAAGTTAGACATTTGAGATTAACAGTGAACATAAACAGCTGTTATCAGTGCTGAACATACATGCATCACTAAAGCATTGTGGATGTTGATCCAAAAACAGAGCTGCTCTTCATGTGCCATCTTTGTAGGGTCAATTTTCTCAAGCCGTTTTATCAATGCTCTGAAAAACAAAATGAGTGTCTGTACAGCAAAAGTTCTTTTCTGTGTTCTTTTCTTTTCTTTTCAGAACTGCTTACCTGATAGTATCTAACATTTTAGAGGCATAATCAAACTTGTCAGCATCTATATGTATCCTTGGAAAAATTATCATCCCACTGTATTGTTCACTATTCTCATTCACTGAGCCATATTTGTCAGAGCTTGTGTTGACATTGTAATGGAATCGAGGGCTCCAACTATCGACACGGTGATTTAGAGAAAAGGTACTTGAAGAGGAGAATGAAGGGGTGGACAAAGTCTCATAATCCGCGTCTTGTGATGGGCAGCTTGCAAGTTTGTAGTAGACTGCAGAAATGCATCTTATGATGTCCTCTGAAAGCTTGCATGCAATCTTGGGTACATATTCAGCGATAGAAGCACTCAAGAAATTTGCAAGACTAGAATGCCCTGAAGATGATCTTGACAGCCCCCGTGAATGCTGCAATAATATGAAATCATCAGATATTCTACAGAAATAGAGAGGTAAAACTGGCACTCGTTTTGAGATTAATCTGCCTAGCTTGGCGGTGAATTCTGAAAGTATGGAGAAGAAATATCGTTCATACACGTTTAGAATCTGAAATTGTTGGCAAGTTGTAGGATGCAGACTCCTTGATTTCTCTCAACCGGAGGGCACCTTCATCAGCTTTTTTTCTGCTGCATTGACGGTTTAGTTCTTGATTGACCTGAACAAAACTTTAGCATCAGAACATTGTCTGCTCACTGAATTTATTTTCAGTACAAACTCTGAACATCTATACATCCAAGTTAACAAGGTGTGTACCTGACCAGAAACACGAGAGACACCTAGGTATTGATCAAATGCTGCCCTGTAGAGGGAAAGCAAATGCAGTTCCTTGCGAACAACTTCCTCCTCAAGGGCTGCTATCTCCCAAACTAAGTCTGCGACAGACTGCAGGTGTCACAAGATCAATCAGAGCTTGATCATTAAAAGGCTTGATATTAATATGTAGAGATTACTTTTTTACTTCGTATTATTAAAATTTTGAAGCTCAAACATTGGTCTTGAGCATAGCAGATTGACCCTTTAAAAAAGGGAGCATAATCATGGCTCATGGCCTTAGTTACAACTCCCTAGAAATGACAAACATCATTTTGCTGGCAAGTGATATACTTAAGCTATTGAGAAAAGTAAGATGATAAGAACATCATAAAGTATGGATATAAGAGCTGCATCGAACAGCTTTACTTCAGCTTTTGGAAGCAAATAGGCCCTTCAGGTTATGAAATAATTTATTAGTATCTGGAACAAACCTTTGAAATAGCCTTTTCAGTTTGTTCTGTAGTAGTAATCATGTGATGGTCAGGCAAATGCTCAGGCAGGTTAAGCGAATATCTTCTATGAAACATCTTGTCTTGATGGGTTGTCTGCTCAATCATGACATAACATGTCATGATAAAAATTCAGTAAGAAAGTAGAATTGAAGATAAGTAGCATTGCTTATTTGATGGACAAGGCAGGAAAGAAAAATTAGTAGCAAAAATGAAAAGAAAATTTAGATTACCCACAGGTTTGTGATAGGAGAATCGTGGTGATATGTCAAATACATTTCCATGTGTGCTTACTACACTGAAAATACAAGAACTAAAGTTAGAACAATACTTGATCAGATATATCCTCCAAAGTAAGTGAAAAGTAGGCAGAATACTGAAACTGATTTTTTGTGCAGTTAATGATGAAATGTTCTTTGGTCAAAGAATACCAGAAATGGTAATAGGAACAGATACGGTGCCGGAAAATAATTTGCAAGTACGAGTGTCTGCATTGCTATTCCCCTTCACATTCCAAAAAACGCGCCGGGGTGTGGGGAGGAACCACAGGGTCGCTAGAACAGCTACTTCAACATCAACTTACAGTACTTATCACCTGAAAGATTTTCAAGTGATCTGTAGTAGACAATAACGGAGCATAGTAACATAAAGATAAGTGGTGCAGTAAAATTATGCTAATGCAACCAAATACGGATGAGTAATAAATTGAAAAAATACTTGTAAAATTATGATCAAAACGGTTAGAAATATCATGCATTTATGTGTGCTCACTGCTGCTCCTCTCTTTTATCAGCTATTACCTGATAAACTTTTTTGGAGCTTACCCTGAATAATTGCCAGAAGAAGCAAAATTTATCGACATCATGCTGAATGATTGCTGGGTGCTAACCTTCTCGAGTGTCGTTGTAGTAGATGAGAAGACGAGTGGCCAGCCTTTGGTGTCTCTGCACAATAGAAGGATGTTTCCGTGAGCACTTCTGCAACTGAGTTCTCCATGGCTGCTTAGAATGTGTGCTTCAATCACCAAGAACCTACCAACCATCAAGAGCAAGCATGTTTCTCAATCAATATTCGTTTCTCCATACCTAGAAACTAATGTAATCACTCACACTAATGAACTTACCAAGCTCATATCTCATGAGCTATTGCTGTGTATCATAAGCTGCCAATTAGGAGAGAAGAAGAAGGATGCCATGATTCAGCTTGGTCTGGATGATGATAACTATTCTCTCTCCCAAAACCAACTTGGACTCAACTAAACAGAGATTCTCTGCTTGCCACGCGAATGAAAGGAAAGAAAAAGAAGAAAATTTGAAGGAAACGCAAGGCTTTCCTGGATACTAAAGACAAGAACAATGGAGCACAAGTGCACAACAGAAATGATGAGCAAGGGATGGATGTACTACTGCCAGTACTATATAGGCAGATATATTCAACAGTGGCTTCAGGGCACAAGAGATTATATGTAGATTTGAGTTAGATGAGCAGGATTAGTAACAGGCAGAGGTGACCCACCACAAGGCCAAAGAAGCCAAGGAAAGCAAATGCAACTGCAGAAGATATGGCCAGTAAAAGGATGGCCAAAGAAAGCAGAGCTTGGAAAGAAAAGAAAAGAGAAAACCGAGCAATGGCATCAACCTGTCTCTCTGTCCATAATTCCTCCATTAAAAGAACAGAGAAAGGCGAACGGCTCCAAACTGTGATCAATAATGGCGAGGTGGAGGCAATGATAAGATAGACAGAAGGGGTTAGTGGCGGCACAGCTAGAGGACGGAGCGCGACTAGTACCAAATCTCAGTAATAATCTCTCTTATTTTACATGAAAGGATTAGAGAACGAGCAGTAGAGAGTTAGAGAGAGAGAGAGAGAGAGAGAGGTCATTAGGTGGCATGGCAGTGGCCGGGGCAGGGCGAGCGGATGGAGTTAGGTTGCGAGTTGCTACCACCTTCGCCTCATCCTTGGCCATCGAATGAGTACAGCCACAACCACCGCAACAACTGTGCCGTCGTCAGTCGTTTGTGTGCGCCTCAGCTTCATTATACATGCGTGCGTGCGTGATAACAATCCATTTAATTTGCGATTCACACGAACTGTTTGGTGTATCGAAGGTGAGTAATTAACTCCAATTACCATTGGGTATATATGGCATAATGGTAATCTCTGAAGTCCAAGATAAACCAGACATTAGTGTAGATGGTAGTCCAATCCACGGTTTGCTGGATGGAATAAGTTCATATAACCTTAAAAAATAGGTCAACTTTACCTCTCAAACAATAAAAACCGGTTAGTTAACATATCTGTCTATCAATATTGGGTGGGTGGTTTCGGATAGTTGTTTTGTTACGTCACATCCGGTTTTTCCCATGTTGTATAGCTAATGATTTGTGGACTCCAAAAATTCCCAACAATTTATCAAAATTACTTTGGAGGCATAAAGATCATGAAAGTATTTTTAGATTTTTTTTATTTGACTACTCAAAAATATTTTTAAATTAACTAAAGCAAGATAAAAAAGTTTAATTACAAAATACTTAAACTCTGAAAAAATCTAGTTTTTATGGTTATCCTTATGCCTCCCAAAATATTTTTGAGAAATTTTTTAAATCTTGAGTTTAAAAATCACTAACTACCAAATGCCTAGATGGCATGGACAAAATCTGATGTCAACAAAACCACGATCCAGAAGAACCTCTCAAGATGAAATGATATGATATTGATACACGAGAGGGTTGAACATGTAACCAGTTTTAAAGTTAAGCGTAAAATATACTTTTCCCATGGGGTGTAACGTGATCTTATTCCATTAAACAAACCGTGGATTGATTGATATTAGTGCAGTTGCTATCTGACACTGAACATATATTGAGAGTACCTCAGCCTCAGCCTCCCAGCTGGCTGCAGCTTAATGGCAGCACACGCCTGAGATGATCGTGAACAGCGGGTAAATAAGCAGCCAAAGATCGGAGTGAGGCGACAGGGATGGGGGCCAAAAGAGGGGAGGCGAAAGACGCCGAGCGAAAGAGGAAAGCTCTCTGGTTTAACAATGGCAGGCAGGTCAGGTAAAAAAAGCAGGAGGAGGGCGCCTTCGACGCGTCCAAGAAAGGCAGGGAGGAGGATCGCCTCGCCAGCCGCCGTGCATGGCTTTCGATCGGAAGACCATGAAAACCCAGAGATTTTACGGTGCCACGCACCCGAAAGTGGGGCTCCGGCTCAGGAAATTTCAATACATAGCAATGTGGCAGAATTGGAACGTGTCATAAAAGATGACATCCAATTGTATGTCTTTCAACTTATGATATTGTGACCATAAATTTCTTCATTTTCTAACACTCATGTTTCTATCCCCAAAATACCCATGCGGGTCTCACCTGTCATCCCTTCCCTTCTTCTTCTTCCCTTTCTCTCTTCTCCTGGCTATCTTCTCCGTCTCTGGTAACCACCAACAGTAGCTTCCTCACATTCTTCCCTCTCCATCTCCTCTCTCCTACCTCTTCCCTGGAGACGACCAGCAATAGGGATGGCGAAACGTCGTGGTTAGCCAGCCAAAGGAGACGGCAAGCGGAGGGCCGCCAAGCCGCGCGCTCCCCAGGGACACCGCCAACCTCCTCCCCTGCTACCCCTTCATCTCCTCCCTCCTACCTCTTTTACCAAGACGGCAAACAACGAGGGTGGCGAGATGGGGGTGGCGGACTGGTGGTGGGAGACGGCGAGCAGCGTGAGGCAGGCAGTGGAGGCCGTGAGGAGGTGGTACGGGTGCGGGGCCAGTGGAGGCCATGGGAAGGCAGAGCCGGTGTGTGGTGGTGGATGCCAGAGGGCGGTGGAGTCCAGAGGGTGGCGGACGCTGGGCTGGCCCCTGCCGGAGACAAAGAAAAAATCTAGAGAGAAAAGAGAAGGGGATGGATGACAGTTGGGACCCACAGGAGTATTTTGGGATAGAAAGGTGAGAGTGTCAGAAAATGAAGAAATTTATGGCATGTTGAAAGACGATATAATTAAGTATTATTTTTTACAAGGCGTCTCAATTCAGTGTTATTAATCGAAATTTCCGCCACCCGCTCGGAGCGCGCAAAGCGTTTTATCTGCCGCTAGCTGGACCCTGCTGACGCTTTACAGCTTACAGCTATCCAAGCACAGACAACAGAGAGCTTGTTTCGCCACGTGCTTTCTCCGTAGCTACGTACAAATTTGTGGCATCAATTATCGTTGTTTTTGTAGAACATGATCGAGATTATGTGGAGGAGAATGAGAAGCGTGAGTGTAACACGAGAAGCACAAGAATGAGTTTGTTTACAGAGACATGTTAATGGATAATCCCTTTTGAGTAGGGTGATTTAGATTCATGCCACTTCAAAGTTGACGTGTCACTCGATGTATCGATGACATATAAGTCCTGAATCTACGTATCATTGACATATGTAGTGATATATACCGAAATACCGCACTTTGTAATGGCATATATTTAATTTTCCCTTGTGAGTATTATCTGTAGATGCGGAGTGTAGCCATTCTAAAAGGCCGAGCTGGATCACTAAAAATCGAACTTCAAGAGTTCTCACCGGCAGTTTCGAAAATCGGTTCACTTGGTCTGACTTGTTTTGAAGAGTTTTGAGAAAAAACGGCTTCAAAATTATCGAGGAACGGATCGAGAAGTCAAGGTGCGTGGCTTTTTTGAAATAACTGCCATGGCCTAGGCCTGAAATAGTTGAATTGGTAAACAGTTTAAAATCTCATGTATATTGTCATGGTCTGTACTACTATACATGCTCCAAATCTCATATTGCCTATAAATAATGTGGACTATATATTTATACATAACGGTAATTGTCTATATTAGTCTACATGCTTCGAGAGCCTCGCTCATTAATTGTTTCTGCTTCCCGTAATCGACGGAGCGAGCTAACGAGTGTGCACTAGGATACACGGCAGTACGTGCAGAAAGATGCGGGAGTGTAGCTGTCGTCGCCGGAAGAGTCACGGGGGCACTAAATAGTGAGACAGCCACCCGGCACCGACCGCCCCGCCGACCGGCGTCTAGCTAGCTGGTGTGGCTGGCCGTGGCCGCCGTCACCCGATCGGCTTTCTCCCAAGAGTGCAGTGGTTACGACCGGACCAGGGTCCAGGGATTCGTTCTGGATATACACGCGTGCTGACATATATGCACGTACGTTCTAGTTGTCGACTAACCACTGTCATCACTACTATGCACGTAAACACTCACACAACAGGCATACACACGAAGAGTCACATGTGCGTATATATAGAGAGAGGGAGGGATTTCCCACTGCCATCCTCGCTTCCATATATGATTGGAGCCATTGGATGTGGCTCTGTGCCCTGCTTATAATTTTAAAAAAAAAGGCGTTGAAAGTCCAAATTTTTGCATGAGACCTTTTTCTTCTTCTTCTTCATCCTCTTTCTCTCCTTCTCTCTCCCCTTCGACCCAACTAGACCAGCTCCTTTTGGCACTACCTCTAAGCACGACTACCACGGCACCAAGCTGTCGCTACTGTGTCGCCCCCTCGGGCTGTTGCATCGGTCCCGTTATGCACAAGGAGAAAGACCAACTGGCGTGACTATCCAAGGGGTTTGGACGGTGCATGGATGCAATTTGGCACCGCGGTGACCACACTCAATAGCGGCGTGGAGACAAGTTGGTCGGCCCGAAGGTGAGAGAGGAGAGGAAGAAGAAGAAAAAGGACCTCATATAGAAATTCAAATTTTTTGGTGGACCTTTTTGTGAAATGACTGAGAGATGAGGGGGGAGCAGCACAAGGATCTCGGAGTATGATCTAATGTACCGCGCATGGAGGTGAGGATGGATGTGGGATGGAATTTCTGCGCGTGTATGTAAAGGAGAGCAAAGTCGTGCCACCAAATGGTCCACCACTCTGCCTTTACATAGAGAGGCTGTGCCTGATGGCGGCAGGGAGAGGAACTGGCTGGGTCGAAGGGGGGATAGAGGAGTAGAGGGAGAGGATAAAGAAGAGAAGGACCTTGCAGAAGAACCCAAACTAAACTAGCTGGGCTGGAGGGGGAGAGAGAAGCAGAGGGAGAGGATAAAGAAGAAGAGGGACCTCTGAGGAGAATTTAGGTGGAATTTTTTGAAAAAACAAGTGAGAAAAGGTACGAGCAGTGCATGTAACTCAGAGTGTATGGAAGCAAGGATGGTTAGACCACGTGCAATGTTGGGACTATTTTTAGTCTTATTTTACTATTTACATCCTATTTACAACTAAATTTTACTATTCACCTTTGAACTCTAGTCCTATTTTTCTAATCCCTATATATCTCTCTTTTATATTTTACTTCTAATATTATTTTCACTATTCACAAGCTTATTTCTAGCATAATAAAACTAGAACCAGTTATAGTAAAAACATAGGACCACCACTGTTAAACATGTCCTTGTGGGATGCAATTTCTGCATGTGCACGTAAATATGAATCGAGTGTAGAGTGTACCACTCACGAGGCCCACACCCAGGGGTGCTTCCCGCTGCATGCGTCTCTTCACCATTTGTGCTGTCGGTCGCATTGCATGCGCTAGCTGTGGAGATGGAGTTCAAGTTAGAGACAGGTGCATGGCTGATTTAGGTTAAAATCGGTGCACACACGTGCGGCCATCACGAGGCATGCAGGCGATGAGATGAGGATCATGCGCGTGACCGGAGCACAGAGCGGCTAGCAGCCCGTGTGCGTGTGCGGGTGCGTGCGGGCGGGCGCTTTGTCGGTGGCGTCAAAAAGACGATGTGTCCCGGTAGTTGCATGCCTGATACTGCGAAAGACCGAGCACTAGGGGCAAGGCAGGGCAAGGCAGGGGATGAATTTTATTTTTTTTTATATTTAAAAATAATTCGAAATAAATAAATAATATTCCATTTAATAAAAATAAATAAATAGCCTCCGTCGCCACCCCATACGGCGGAAAGATAAATCGCCATATCAAAAGCGAAATTTTGAAATTTCGCCACCCGTTTAGCGGGATTAAGCCCACCGAGGCAGGCCTAGGGTTAATAGATCGCCACCCCAAATGGCGATATTTTAAAAACCGCCATTGGATTGGCGAAATTTTGCGCGGGTTTAAATCGCCAAATGGGGTGGCGAACTATCGCCCATATCCATCCGACATGCCTGTGGCCTCAGTAACGATCGAAAGGTTGCCTTTGCCGAGACCGCGATGATGGGAGAAAAAAAAAAGGAAGAGGTGAGGAAGAAAAAAAAAAAGAGAGGAGAGGAAGTGGAAGAGAGGAAGGAAAATCACGCCATCTCGTTTCGAGTAAATTTTCTATATCTTGTATTATTGTTTTATTCAAAACATGGTAGGATAGCAATATGAATGTTAAAAATTAGTAGTAAGTAGATAGTAAAAGGGATATTTAGGATATTTGTAGGAATAGAGTTTAGGGGTTTTTAGGGTATGTATAGATTATCGAGAGGGTATATTCTTGGCCTTTTTAGGAGCGAGGATTTGATATATATGGGGCTAGGGTTTCTTTGCTTAGTATGATATTCTGAGTATTGTTAGGGTTTGTTTACGGTATTTTTAGGGGTGGAATTTGATATCGAGTAGGGGTAGGGTTTACATATGTCGTAGTGTATGTATAGATTATGAGTACAGTATGTTTACGGTAATTTTAGGAATGAAATTTGTTAATTTGTAGGGCTATGGGTTTGGGGTTGGTAGGGTATTTATAGATTAAGATAAGGGTCTATTGATGGTGGGATTTACGCTCGGATGTAATTAGTACATACAAAAATATCTCGAGTTAAAATGATAGCTTTGCCTGAATTCTTGAGGTCATACAAGCGTAGGTTTGATTCTCCTCCCATGAGCTTTAGATGAGGAAAAATATAGGCGACTTAATATTGAGACCACGTGTAATAATTTGCGTTGGATGGTTTATTTACAGGACAAATGTTAGAAGTTATATTTTGATTCACTATGGGGACGGAGAGATTATGTATGGTCCAAACGGGGTGGATCTTAGTAATTTGGAATCGGTAACACTAGGGATATCGAGGCCCACCGAGAAACGTTTGGGGTTTACAAAACTGGTTATTACGGACGTTCGGCTTAACTCGAGAAGAACATGTGATGAAGGTTAGGGCCGTGGTCACCGTGCTAGGGGCGGTTTCTTTTGGGAGTTGATGCCGATATTGTGTACACGGAGTTGGAGGCGGTATGTTGAGATAGGAATTGAACGCGGCTTTCCTCTAGTCTTTGCTTGCTCAGCAGAGTTCAAACCAACCGGTGACTCAAGCGAGACACCGGTGCAAAGACGCCGCCTACCTTTGGTCAGAAAGGCGGAGGAGGTGAAGGGCGAGGAGCACGGAGGAGGAGGGAAGATATAGGCGGAGATGACGGGACGGAGGAGGTTGGCACCGAGCACCCCAGAAGAGATGAGGCGACCGGTGTCGTAGATGAGGGAAGAAATTGAAGTGCTAGTACAACCGATGGAGGCAGAGGATGAGGCGCACCAGCAAGTGCCGACGAGGACATCTCGGACGATGAGGCAAGTTTTGGAGATCGTCCGGTCCAAATGAGTGGAACTCGTACAACTTCAAGATTTATGTGTGAACCAAAGTAGCGGACTTCATGGAATTACGATCGAGCAAGTGACACGAGGATCAATGTACCCTAGTAAGGAGGCCGTTATGGATGCACGGTGAAGTATTGGGCATTATCTCTTAGGAGGGAATTCCGTGTTGTCAAGTCGATAAAAGTCGTATGATGTTCGGTCGTCGTCCCGGATGTCCTTGGAGGTACATGCATTCAAGGGAAAGTGGGTCGATTACTGGATGTGTTCGATTGTGATGGAGCACAACTGTCAGTTGGAACAGCCGCAGCAAGGGCACCGGAACCTAAGTTCCACTTTTGTTGGAGTGGTGATGTATTCACAGATAGTAGACAACATAAGTTATGAGCCACGGTCGATAATTCGGGCAATTGAAGAACAATTTCAGTACAAGATAAAGTATGCCACAGCTTGGAGGGCAAAGCAGAAGGCTTTGGAGAGGAGGTTTGGTACATACGAAGCCTCATATGCCAACCTTCCTGCGCTACTGCAGACCATCAGTGCAAGAAACCCTGGTACATACTACGATATCAAGGAGTATCTTTGCGATCGGGTGGACACCGGGAAGATGGTTACGAGGCGGCGTTCTTCGCTTTGGGACCATGCATACGAGCCTTCCGTCTTGTCCCCTGTCCTCTGTGTGGATGGTACATTCCTAAGGAAAATACAAGGGCCAAATATTGACAAACTATTGGCATGGATGGCAATAACCGGATATTGCAGTAGCGTTTGCATTTGTGGAGGAGAACAACGATAGCCGGTCTTGGTTTCTAGGCGTGTGAAACATGCGATCGTCTTTGGGAGACCAAATGTTTGCGTTATACATGAGCAGCATGCAGTTTTCTTTGCGAGCAATTGAAGAAATCAGAATGGTTTCGACGACCGTGGTAATGCACAATGGATGGACATACAAAGCGGTGGTGCATGAGACACATAGGAGCCAATTTTTTCGATCACTTCAAGAATAAGCACCTCATGAATCTCTTCAAAAGGATGTGCAAGCAGAATCAACAAAGGAAATTTAATAAATTATGGAAGACCCTTGACGAGCTAACAATGAAGCGGATGCGAAACATCCCACCTTACGGCGGGCAGTAATCTGACAAACTCTAGTATCGAGATGCTTCTCAGATTGGATTAAGGATGATCCAAAGGAAAAGTGGTCCTGTTATACGATAAAGGCGGAGCTAGAGACCGCGGTGGACTTGAGACTCTGAGCTGGCTGTCCTCCGTGAGGCTGGGCCATCCTCCGTGAACTGCGTCTCGATTCGTCCCTACCCCGGGTAGATGTGCGAGGTTAGAACCCTCCTGTCGCTTTATAATTTTTGTACGTGATTTCAATTGAAATTTAAGCTGTTAGTACTATCGTCGTTTACCGACGGATTGGGACAGCCTTGAGACGCTACCTCGAGGCGGACTGGGCCACGCCTACTCGACGTGGACTCCTTCTTCGCCCCCGCCCCCGACGAGCTCGCGCCCTCTCAGCAGACCGAGCCACCCCCTCCACCGACTCAGACGTCGCAGCCGGAGCAGGCCACACCGGCCCCGACTGAGCGCCCGCACCGGGACTTGCACCCTCCGGACCGCCTTACCTTCCCTAGTGATACGGCGACGGGTCATAAGCCTGGCCGGAGGGTCGATCGAGAGGGTTCGGCCCAAGAGGGGTCGTGATGTATAGATTAGTAGGGCCCCTAGTACTAATTTAGTTTGACCCTTGTATTTCGACCTTGTTGGGCATTTGCTTCTATATGTTTTGTTCACTTGTTCTGTTCTTCCCTTGCGTATGTCTTCCGATTTTCACAGGTTATGCTTTTCCGATTTTCGCACGCGGGGGGGCATACACCGTCGGAGGCGGACGTCCACATAAATATGGTAGGCAGCGTTGCGTACGTCCCCCCTGATTTTTGCCATAATTTTTCGGAGACATCGGGTGGGCCTGGTGACCCTACGGAAACCCATAAGTGAGCACAATTCCTGGTTTTTTTTAACACAGGTTAAGCTTTTTCCGACGCCAGACGCGGGGGCATACACCGTCGGGCGGGCGTCCACATAAATGTGGTAGGCAGCGTTGCGTCGTCCCCTGATTTTGCCATAATTTTTGGAGACATCGGGTGGGCTGGTGACCCTACGGAAACCCATAAGTGAGCACAATTCCTGGTTTTTTAACACGGGTTAAGCTTTTCGATTTTCGCACCGGGGGCATACACCGTCGGGCGGGCGTCCACATAAATGTGGTAGGCAGCGTTGCGTACGTCCGGTCTGATTTTTGCCATAATTTTTCGAAGACATCGGGTGGGCCTGGTGACCCTACGAAAACCCATAAGTGAGCACAATTCCTGATTTTTCATACTTGATGTTCTTTTCTTCTTTATCTTGTAGGCCAGTAAGTAGTCTACTCTATCTCCCTCTTTTCAGCGTCCGGTCACATCAACTGCACCAGCATCCATCAATAATGAAGGGCCCTGGCGACCAACAGTTCCTCTGTCGTCGTCGGTCACATCAAGCGCATCGACATCTAGCAATAATGAAGGCGCTGGCGACCAGCGGTACCGCTTTTCGGCGTCGATCACATCAAGCGCATCAAGAAAGACTCGGGAGGATCGTGCGCTTCCATGAACTCCGTCCATGCACCGAACAAACCGCTATAAATATCCACCTCCATTCGGGTCCTCTGTACTGCAACTTCCCTCTGCAAGTCCCATACTCCTCCGGCGCATACACTCCACAAATCTCCCCATAACAAGCAATGGCGACCTCGGCTCTGAGACCCCTCCATGAACAAGTTTAAGACCACCGTGCGGAAGGGTCAATGTTCCAATATTAGCCTGCGGTGACTGTGCAAGTTTGTTCAATCCAACGAAGATTTCTCATACACTTACGGAAGAAGGTTCTTCATGTGTGCGAACTCTGATACGATCCACCCAAGGTTGCCTTTGGCGGCGTCCAAAGGTACTTGCTCACCCTAACCTGCATAATTATATATCGTTACATAAGCGCATGTGAGCTGTACTAACTTCGTTGAACAATTAATCTCCCCACCTCTCTGCGATTTACGGCGTTGGCTGAACCGCGAACAATCGGAGGATGACAAAAAACACATCGGCGTGAGGTTCGTTGGAAGAGGGAGTGGTTTAAGCGGCGCCGATATGAGGAGGAGCAAGAGGAGAAAGCATAGCGTTAGCTGAGGAGTACCACAAGCAACAAGAGGGCGCCGAACGTCATTTCTTTGAGGCACGAGAGGTGACAGGAGAGAAAGCGAGAGACACGTCGCGCAAAGGAGGCTGGACTGGCGCTACCGGGAAGGAAATATCCCGTTGTACTCGATAGAAACTTCCTTGTAATCGACAATAAAAATTTCAGAAGAGCACTCTACTTTCAACGCTATATCTGCTGCCATGCGATGAATGCTTTGTGACAATACGGACATTTTTCTTTTTAAATCTAATAATAGAAAAGAATGGAGAATCCTCGAGGAGGACCATATTCTAAATATCGCCCAAGCAAGTAGGTAAAATTTAGCAAACCTCGCCCTTCATCAAGCTGACTTTTAGGTCATGGGCCATGAGAATATAAAATAAAGCTCGTTCGACCGGAGGCATTTGTTTAGGCCACAAAAAATGATAATATATATACTTTCATATGTAATATATATCATATGTACTTCAAATGAATTATTGCCCGTGCCAGGGGCGGTCGCCCCACTACATGCCGACAGGTCGCTCTTCCCCCCCACACATGGTCGGGACGGTTAAGGCCCAGCTCTTGTCGCCCTTTCCGATGATTTATTCGATAAACACTTAATATTTAATAATGAAAACAAAATTTTAGGCAAACATCGCCCTTTCAACGGGCGACTTAAATTTTCGCCAAACCAAATGGCGATTATAACCCATCCTGACCACCCTTGGCGTGGGGAAAATATCGCCATTCAAATGGCGATTTATATAATCGCCCAACCAAATGGCGATTTTATAAAATCGCCGTTTGATATGGCGATTATCTTTCCGCCGTATGGGGTGGTGACGGGAGGCTATTTATTTATTTTTATTAAATGGAATATTATTTATTTATTTCTAATTATTTTTAAATATAAAAATAAAATAAAATTCGGCAGGGGATGGTCGCGGAGGGGCTGGCCACGGCCCACAAACGACGAGGCCTAGGGCCACGGTGCTAAGCCATGACACTTGGGCGGTGGGACGAGCGGCCGAGGCCCACGCGGCTGCCCCGTACTTACGCTATGAATTTTTATTTTTCTATTTTTATTTTTTGGGCCCCTTTTCATGTTTTAGAAAAATAGACGTCCATCACTGAGTAGATGGGCGATTGCCGATGTAGGGGCGATGGATGTGCCCACTAGCGCTGCCACGCGAGCTTTGGGCAATAGGTGCCCGACCATTAGGCGGAGACGGTTACGCTAACGTCGTTGTAGCTGATCATTGCGCCTTGTGCCACATTGGCACCTATCGTCTAATGGTTGGGCAATAGGTCTGACGTGTGGGCCTAACCTCCTCTCCACTCATGGGACATCCATGTCGTTGAGACGGGATCCTATCACCCGATGGTTGATCGATCGCTCTTCTGACAGGCGATGAATACCTATTTTTGTATAAAACGCGAGTCAACATCTATTTTTGCAATAACGAATAAAAATAAATATAGAAAAATAAATTCCATACATTATTATTCCCTGTGGCTATAGGCCTAGCTAGGCCTAGTGTTAGCTAGGCCTAGTGTTCACCGTGCATCCTCGCTCGGTCCAACACATTGCAACTTGTTGTGTATCCGACAACTTTATATAGATAAAATTGGTTGCAGGGCAGTGTAGTTTGGCATTTGTAGGCATTAACCTTTTACATCTAGGCGATACACTTTTATTTAGTGGTCATTTACCCTATCACACTTTCACATACTTTTGTGAGCAAAAGCATTAAAAACAAATGCAAAACAAATCATGAAAAAAATCCCAAACAATTTTGAAGGTGCCAAATACTAGTGATTCAGCTACTCAAATTGTGGAAAAAATTTATTTTTAACCTTTTTTAAAAAAATTAATATAAAAATAACCCTGGTAAAAAAATAATTTTATTTCTAACCCTTTTGGACGCGCCACTTGAGACGGCGCGGCTCACAGGAACGCGCCGGTGCATGTGGGCGCAAAAGTGTGCCAGGTGGCGCCATGACCAAGACAGGGATGGCGTGGCAGGTACGGGCCCCACCCTTGCCGCGCCACCCCGCCTGGCGCGGCAATGCCTGACTCAAATACACCGAGAACTCTTCCCAGCTCGGCCATTCTTCATTTTCTCCCATTTCACCTCTTCTCTAACCACTCTTCTCCTCCTCCATTCCCAAAAACTTTGAGCATTAGATCCGGGAAGTTTTATTTGGAAAAAGGCTGCATTTCATCATGGCAGGTGACCCCCTCTCCTTTGGTGTCTTTTGGTTGTATTTTTTTAAATTTTCAATTGATTTAAGGTTAGGGTTTGGGTTAATGTTAGGGTTCTAGTTAAACTTAGCGTGGAGATGTATGGATTGCGTAGTGGCTTCGTCTCCATTAATAATCTTTTGAAGATGTATAGATTGTGTAGTGAATTATTTTTCATAATATTTCATGAATTTTTTAATTGATTTATGGTTAGGGTTAGGGTTAGGATTGTAGTTGAATTTAGCGTGGAGATGTATGAATTGCGTAGTTGTTTTGTCTTTACTGATGATCTCGTGAAAATGCCTAAACTGTGTAGTGAATTTTTTTATAGTATTTGATTTAGTACTAATGTTATGCCTAAGATGTATGTTTATGCGGAGTACGTTTTGATAAAATAATTAATTTTCCCGCCATCCTGCACTATATTGTAGGAAACGATAGTGGGACGGCGAAGCCATTCCTCAAATATGAGAATTATCCTAGGGGTAAGAATGCTCGATTCGGGCCTCACCGTTTCTGTCCCACTTTGTGAGCACGGGCTTCTGCGGAGGTTCAAGCGATCGAGGACCATGATATCTTGCCAAGAGAGCCTTCTACACTTGTGGTGTGAAGAATGAAGACATTGGCGGGTGCTCTTTTGGCGGTGTTGGTTTTTCGAGTGGATTGATGGACTGAAAAGTTTGATCGAGGATCAATTTTGTTCCCATGGCGCTCCATGGAAACTAAGCCAATGCAGATTTCAGCGTTGGGTTCCTCCTCCGCCAAATCCACCGGAAATGACAACGGAGGAGAAGGCGGTGGCAAGTACTAAGCGGGTAGTAAACCGCCTCTATGTCATTGCTATGTTCGATCCATATTAATGCGGCCTAACCGGGGTAGACTTTATCCCTTCTTCGTTGCTTTCGCGCAACGATCGGGTAAGTGTATGCATGCCTAGTCCATGTGTAAGTTAGTCTCATGCATTGAAGTAGTTCGATAACAAAGTTATTTTTTGTAGGATGGATGGCCTCTCTGTGATTTCGAGAGTACATTTATGGGCGCAAGGCTTGTTGGCCATCTAATGAGAAAGTTGAGGCCTTCAACTCTGGCGAAAAGAATTGGCCATGTGAGCAATATCCACCCACTACATGTAAGTGCGGCATCTTAGGCTCGTAGAGGTGTCGTGCCATCGGAGCTTGGGTATGGATGGTATTGTGGCAACTCCTATGGTGAATTTTGGGTACGATTTACTTACATATGTTTTATTTAAAATTGAAATACCACAGTGCATGTTCAGCTTGATGATAGTCGTTCCCGTAATATTTGTAGTAGGGACGGACGTGTGACTGGGAAATATATAGCGGAAAACAGGACTTTGAGGCTGAGATTTTGAATTTGTGTGACCAGGAACAAGATAGGAGAGTAGAGAAGAGGAAAAACAAGATAAGGCATGATTATGGTGTACTCATGCCGTTTGCTGAAGACAGGAAGAAGGTTTTCGATGACATGATCGAGTGCGTGGGGTCCCGCCGTGGCTACTTCCTGAGTCGAAGCTTTGGATTCTTGGAGGCGTGGGGAAGGTACCCACTGGTGTTGATCCAAGAGAGGTCGACAAACAAATCTGCGGCGGCAGAGGCAGATGGAGAAGGAGCGAGAGCTTGAGGAGAGAAGGAAGAAGATGGCGGAAGGTTCACTCATTGACCTCATGACCAATTACCCGCATAATTCATGGAAGGCTCATCGCAAAGCGTATGCGGCGCAACAAGGCGAGGAGGATGGTGGAGATGGAGACCATGAGGGTCTTGTTAAGTAACTTGCCTACTATCGTCTTGGGATGATGGCGAGGACCACGAGTAGTGAGCGCGTGTTTGTTAAATTTCGTGATGTAATATGATGTTGAACTTAGTTTATATAAATGTACCTTGTGGTACGTAGTACATGTAAATCTGTCATATGTTATTTGAACAATTAATCTATGATACATTTGTGACTAAGCATAATAGTGTTAGTAGCTATATCGATCGATGATTACATTGGTATTTGGTAGCTATAGTGGTTTTGTCGCCTCCTGAGAGCTGCATTGCACTGTGTATCTCTATAGGGAAGACATGGACCTAATATGTTATTTGAACATATTAGTGATGACGTGGAAAAAGATGATCTTCAAAGCGACATACTAGCCAAGACATGGACCTCATAGAGGTCAATTTGCCATTGCCTCTTCCTTGGCCAGATTGGTGACGACTATGAGCAATTCTTATACACATATACATTCATGGGGTTATGAGCACCTAATTTTACACTATCATGCATAGAAGTTCAATCTTTATTATTTTTCCCCTATTTATCATGGACTATACTTATTTTCATGTAATGCAATTTACAAAAAGAAATGAAAGTAAATTCTACATTAATTTCAATACATTTGTGTTGATACCAACCATTTGTAGCTTTTACAAGTAAAACAAAATTGATAATTCCAGTGGCGTTCGTGGGCCACTGGAATCCTCACCCATGCATGGCAATTTCATTCTGTCTTGCGCCACTTGGGCGTGGCGGCAGAAGCTTGGCTCCGGCGCCCGCAGGTCCACAATTCCAGTGGCGTTCGTGGACCACTGGAATCCTCTGCCCGCCGGCGCGGCATCCCATTCTTGCCGCGCCACTCGGGCCGGGGCGGCAATGCTTCGCTCCGGCGCCCGCAGGACCGCAATTCCAGTGGCGTTCGTGGGCCACTGGAATCCTCCGCCCGCCGGTCTGTGCCCGATCTTCTTACGCGCCACTCGGGCGGCAGCAGCAATGCCGCTCCGGCGCCGCAGAGCCGTGATTCGATGGCGTTCGTGAGCCGCTCGAATCCTCGCCGCGGCGCTGCAGCTTCATCTTCCGCGCCACTTTCGGGCGGCAGTAGCAGCTCGGCGCCCGCAGTCGCGATTCGATGGCGTTCGTGAGCCATGGAATCCTCGCCCGCCGTATGCCATTCTTCCGCGCCGCTCGGGCGTGGCAGAAGCTTGGCTCGGCGCCGCAGTCCGCGATTCGATGGCGTTAAGTGAGCCATCGAATCCTCTGCCCGCCGTATGCCAGCCCATTCTGCCGAGCCACTCGGGCGGTCGGCAATGCTTTCTCCGGCGCCGCAGACCGCAATTCAATGGCCCGCAGATTTAATTTACATTTGGGATCGGCAATTTCCACCCGGGTAAATTGGTCCCGAAGTCTAAAACACAGGAAATAGATTTTAAAGACCCCGCACAAAATAGAACCAATAGTTTTGCTTATTTGAATTCTTCCATTATCTATCAAAAGAGAAAATCGAAATAGATATGCGAAGTGAGAGAAGAGCAAGTCGATTTCATAAATTGGAACAACCACATCCGGCAATGACGACAAGCCGGTGCATGACCACATGTCAAGATGCTCCAGCTCGGTGAGTTGCTTCAAGCCCTACTACGCCGACAAAGAAGATCCAACCCGGCTATAATTTCACTATAGCCTTGTCTATATCTTTAAAGAAACCCACAGGCAACTTAAAACAGCTCATCGCGCATAGGAGATAAACTCCCTCTGTTAGATATTAACAAAATTGAGCAAACATAGAAGAGAAGAGGAGTGGAAATATTTCATAAGCTTAACATGTTTCCTTATAAGATACAAGTTTTACAAGTTCAGATTCACCACAGGAGTACAAAATACAGTCTTTTCATCAGCACTACAAGATACAAGTACTGCTCAGCGTCCTCTAGGCGTGAAAGGAGCCCTCGGCCGGCGAGCCCTCCCAGGATTAGTCCGTAGGACGTTCTGGCTTCCTACATCGCTCTGGTCACGGGCACGCCTACGGCCTTGCCGCGCGTAAACCACCGTGTCGGTGAAGTCTTGCCGCTAGGACTCTATATTGAAGCACGATTCTGAGTTAGTCTACAAAATACGACGAAATCCTTTGGGAGGATGCATAAAGCACTTACCGCTTCATGGGTAGGCGTGTCGGCTCAGCGGAGGAGCATCGGACATCTGGTGAGCCGTAGGGTGGTCCGGAAGGTCGGGTCGTCGGCGGAGGAGTCAGTCGCCGTCTGCTGGGTTCGTCGTCATCTGCACTATGGAGAGAGCCGCTTGCCGCGGGCCCTCTCGCCAAGCGTGTCAGGGGGAGGTGCCGATGAAGTGGCCGACCGTGAAGGCGTGTGAGCCCTTGTGGCCCCCGACCAAACGGGGGTCCGCTGACTCGACGACTGTTGGGGAGGCATGCCGCCTCGCGCTGGTCCCAAAACATCCGTATTCATGCAACTCATCTTTTGGGCCAGGCGGCGGCAAACCCTGGTCACTGTCTGCACGTGTGCCACGAAGGAACAAAACAAGGATATTAGTATGCAATGTAATATGCTCGGACACGTTCACAATATCGTACCTCCGCGAGGGTGCGTAGGACACCACTCTCCTGACCACCGGCACTGGCGAGAGCCACCCCAGCCTCATTGGAGAGGCGCGCAAGCTGTGTAGCCTACACCGCAGAAGTAGACATTAGTAAAGTACAATCGAAATCGATGTATCACATACTATATGGGTCTAAAGTTGTAGCCATGAGCACGTACCATGTAGTGCTGCAGTGGGCCTCTCTCTGGCTGCACCCCCTCCCATGTCATGCGGTCGTACTCGTCGGTAATGTCGTCATCAGAGTTCGTGTCACCGATAGATGCGTTCTTGAGTGCGGCCTAAGGAAAAACGCGTCGAGCAGTGCAGCAGAGCCAAGTACTCTCTGAAAGCTTGATCGAGTGCGGGCCATTTGTATAGTCGAACCTCTCCTCGACGCCCCATCGTTGAAGAGGCACGTGGTGGGTCACTCTCAATCAACTCCTGTGGCGCTTGCGCTCTCGAACCTGCCAATATCAATCATCGATTAGTGCAGAGAACTACGCACCGACTAATGCAATGCAAGTAGCTAAAACAAAATCTCACCCGTGCAGACGCTGGTCAGTGGAGACAACAATTTGGGGGTCGATCGTCAGAACCGAACTATCGCAACACTCTTGACAGGAGGTGCCACTCAACCACGTGGAAAAAGATAAGTGGAGTCACCGCCCGCCACAACTAGCTGTCTCGAGTACAGAGGAGACTCAACTCCAAGCCCTCCACCTTGGGACGGGCGTACGGATATCACAGCACCTACAGAGTAAGAGTATAATCAATACTTAGAGTGAGCGCAATGTGTTAGTAAAACAAGCGATTCGATCGATACTAACGCCCTTGTGTCACGCTTGATCGAGCTCATTTGTGTAGGTCAAGTACCTCTGTCGGGGTTGCCCGAACCGACTGATGTTTTTCGGATGTACATCGGTGTCCAAGACACCCGGATGTTCCAAACTGCAAAGACAAGAAAAGTTAGAACTTCTAGAGACAGATATAAGGCATTTATTGGTGCTATCGTCTTTGGAACTGCAGCTCGGTGTGGCCTCCCAATCGAAGCCGCCCACGCCCACACTGGAGGAGGTAAAGACATCCTCCCAGGTGGTGATCAAACAGTCGTCTGCAGAGCCACGACATTGCTGCATGACAGAAGGCAAACGGTAGGACCCCACTATCGTCGCCACATTCTCCCACGGCTCGGCAAGGAGAGGCAACATGCTCTAGGAGATGGTGTTGCCGGACGTGTCAGCCAAGAGGAAGCCACCGACCAAGTGCCACAGCCACACTCGCGCGTGCCGCTCGACCTCAGCCTCCTCTGCCTGAGGTAGGCAGAAGGGGAATGTCTCGCGTAGCCACGCGGAGCTCACCCCAGACGTCCTCCTGCAAACACACATTGCGTACGAGACCAAAAATTAATGACCAAATAATGAAATGCGACAAATGCACACAACGATTCGATTAAGTCTTACTTGCTCCGTGCGTGGTCGTCCTCTGGGGCTGCACACCTAGGGCGCCCTCGACCATATCGCGCCCGCGTCTTGGGATTTAAGATCCATAAGCGCCTGATCGCCCTCGGCGGTAACCCGAGGATCATCGAAGTGTCTGCATGGTTACCGTCATCTCGCCGCAAGGAAGGTGGAAGCTGTCGTCTCGGGCCTCAACGGTCCACAAGGGCCGTCAAGAGAGGCCCGCCCGGTCAAACAACCCAGCGGTCACAAAGGCGAGCAAGGTCGAGGAAACCAGCTCGCACCAAGTAGGGTGCGAACCTGTCGTCCCACGTCAGTCGGATCGCGTGTGTACGGGGACGGAGCGTGGGCATAGTCTACAATACACAGTTATAGCACTGCATTAGAACCTACCAATTTCAAATGAAATGCGTAGACAAGAATAACAAGCCGAACCTGGCGGTCGTCAGCGATCGCTCGCGCACGGTGCTCCCGCTCGTAGGTAGTCTCAAGGAGCGGGTACCGAAGGTCCGCCATCCTACATTAATCAAGTAACAAAGTTAGTTATCGGCACATGTATACAACAAAAATAATAGAGTTAAATAGCAGCTTAAATTGTTCTATACAATTATTGTCAAAAAAATATTACGACGACACTATTACCTGAACACGTATTGTACCGGTACTACAACCCCTTGCCTTTTTTTTTTCTTATGCGTACTCGCGTTATGCCTAATTCTGTGGCACTTAGAGCATCGAACCTCCCCAGAAACGTCGTTAAAATCACCGGTCCCATATCTATCGTTGCCATAACCTTTGATCTGGTCCATTTCACCTCGAAGCCTCTTTTTCTTTCGCCGGCCTTTCTTATTCTTTAGGAGGGCAGGATCAGGCAAATAATCGAAACCACTGTAGTCGGGCCACTGCGTGGGATCAAGATAAGGCTCGAATGTAGGTTCCCATATCTTCAGCGTGTGTGCCTTAAGGTACAGCGGCGACATGTATTTCACAGCTTTGTGGTCGACGCCTCTGGCGGAGCAAGCAGTGATCAAATGTGAACAAGGGGCGTGAAGAAGCTGCGGAACCTTGCACGTGCACTCCGCTTTGTCGATGTCAACTTTATAGTTCCTGCCGCCGAAACGCTCACCCCCCGGATTAGTTCCCCCAGCAGACTTCACAGTATAGACCACTCTATTCGGGCCGTGTGCTTCTGCTACGTGGTTTAGAGCAAGCTTCTCCTCTTGCTCCAAGTGAGCGGCACCTGCCTTTCCCCACTCTGCCCCTCCATCAATAGCAGTCTTTGCCAAACCCCACCGATCAACGAAGTATTTGTTGCACTTTTGAAAAGAATATTGTACTATTCCAGAAACCGGCAACGCACGAATCCCTTTGAACACATTATTCCAAGACTCCGCGCCGTTTGTGGTCATGATGCCGTAACGGCAACCACCTTCATCGAAAGCAAGCGCCCACTTGCTCTTGTGCACCATTTGTTCCGCCAACCATGCCCTCGCCCGATCGTTCAACATCTTGTCTAGCTCATTGAACTTCTTCTCGAAAGTTTTCTCTTCTCTAGCGCAACAAACCTCCTTCAACTTGGACACCACCTCCTTCTTTTTCTGTCTTCCTCATATATTGGCCGCGAAATGCCTCATGCACCACCTATGCTCAAAAGGAGGAAAACCATCGCTTTGTTCCACAGCCGCATTTAAAAGGCCTTGGTGACGGTCGGAGATCATGCAAACCTTTCTGCCCTTACCGAGAACCTCGCGCCTCATAATGAACATGAACCATGCCCAGCTATCGTTGTTCTCGCCCTCGGCCATCGCAAATGCAAGAGGCATCAACTGATCCTCCGGATCAACCGCTACGGCCGTCATCAACACACCCTTATATTTGCCGGTTAGGAAGGTGGCGTCGACGAGTATGACCGGCCGACAGTGCTCGAAGGACTCCGCGCATTGGTTGAAGGACAAAACACGCGCACGAAGAATATGCCATGATTGCCATTCTCATCGACCAAGTAACTACCACCCGTGTAAGTATAGAGCTTTGTACCCGGGTTAAAGTGTTTAATTGCACTCAAGATCCTTGGCACCAAGTTGTACGCCTCCTTCCAGTCCCCATACAGCATGTGCATGGCGTGTTGCTTTGCTCGTCATGCCTTTGAGTACTTCACGCGGTACCCGGTGAATGCAAATATAGACTCTACCAATGAGACAACTGACACATCACTATCCACCGCGACAATGCCAGCGATACGACGGCCTAGGTACTTGGTCGTGTTTTGAGCATGCACCCTCTTTGTCTTCGACGAGCCACAAGTGTGCGGTTGCCTCACACGAGTAATTTTCCATCTCCCATTATACTTGTTCGGCCGAGCCCACACGCCCCACAGGCATCCTTGCTTGCACATCACCGTGTATCGACTTTGGCGTTGAATGCATCATCGCGGTGCGGCCTATGGTCCCTCACCGCATAGTCCATCAAGAAATATTGCAAGTGCTGCAATGTGTCGAATGTCATGCCCTTTCGGATCTCCAGGTTCTCAACATCCGGCAGTACCTCGGTTGACAACAAGCCGCTCTCACATATTGCCATATGAGTTCGGCTTAGGTCGTGAAAGGTTGCTACGTTCGGCACATCGACATGAACTGACTGCAGCTGACTCCTCTCCTTCGAGGACAAAGCGTGCAATGTTGGCCCTCTAACTAGCACGTCCAGGGTAGGAACCACGTCGGCATCTTCTTCGTCCACCGCATCTTCTTCCTCTGATTTTACTGATATTTCATGGCCTTGTACCAGCTCTTCTTCTGCTGCCTCCTCATCCGCTAATTCCTCGTCTGATACTAGAGATATTTCATCGACATCCACATCACGTTCTTCCTCCTCAAATACTCCATCATCGAAGTCATCCATGACAAAGGCATTATCAAAGTTCACACCTGCCTCTTCCACCGCCTCCCCAGGAAGTGCTTCAGATATTACCCAGGTTTCTTCATCTATGGCCACCTCCTGAGTCAAGTGCTCCGCAGGCTCCTCTTCCTCCCCAACTCCCACCTCCTGAGTCAAGTGCTCTGCAGGCTCCTCTTCATCCACAACTCTCTGCACGGCTTGTACGAGAGTTGCTAACGAGGTGCCCGCAGGAGAAATATCAATCACCACCTCCCAACAACTAACATTGCAATTCTTCACAACTTCCTTATAATTATTCCAATCCGACTCTGATGAAATCTTCATCATCACGTAGTGAGCCCTAGCCTTCCCACAATCAAATCTGCCTTGCAAAATCAATTCACTTTCACCAACACCACACCTCTTCACAGACCGACATCGTGAAACTAAATCATCGTAACTTGGGGTCCTATCAAACAATACTACCTCTTCCTTCATATTCTCAAACTCTCCGTTTTCCCTAACGGTTCCACCATGAAACAATCGGACTAAACGATCCATCTACAAAATTGCATATAACAAATGAAAGTGGTTTAGCCCTAACATGCATAGCAACAATATATATAAATTTTTCTTTCCATTTTCCCTAATATATTCGTTACATACTAACAACCCATATGAATTTCCAACATTTGCCCTGGGTTTACATTTTGACACCTCACAACTACATATATTACTCCACCTATTAGCCTTAACTATTATATGCACTATCTACCAAATAAAACTTTAGGTACCAACAATAAAAAAACATAGCTTTCAAATACCAACCTAACATATTTTCACCAAACTATATACTAGATATTATATGGATCAACATCTTATTTTGACACCAAATATGGATTATCAACCAAAAAAACTAACTAAATACATGTGCATATCTACACCTATATTTGGGGTCCAAATCAATACATGCAACAAATTCTACACGTCAATACTACGGACAGAACGTCCAATAAGCACCCCACGACACTTAGATCGAACTAAAAAACCTAAAATCAAACCTAAATCCATATTTCTATTTCAAAACCTAATTTCGAAACAACTATGAAATGAGCTTATTCAAATGAAATAACGCAAGTAAAGGGCATTACCTTCCTAGGAGGGTGAAGAATCCTTCCCAACCTCAAATCGAAATTTGGCAAGCAAGGTACAAGAACAAGGGAAAAAGAAGCAAGCGCTCTCGGCGAGAACACATGCCAATTATGTCTGTCTTCTTGCGCCAAAGCGGATGGCGCGGCAAGACTTGGCCCGACACCCGATCGATTCAGACGTACTTGCCGCGCTAAGCGGCATGGCTAACAAAAGGCGGGCCCGCCGAGGCTCGGGCCAAGCCGCCGGTCCAGCGAAGCGATCTGCCTGCGCGCCACATCGCCGTGGCGGCAAAGTGGGCCTCAGAATGCCACGAGGCGGCGGTATTGGTTCATGGATGCGGCGTGGCACCTAGTCGCGCCACACTGATCTGGGCGCAAGAATGGCTATTTGCCGCGCCAAGAGGGTTGGCGCGTCCAAAAGGGTTAGAAATAAAAATATTTTTTCCCGCGGGTTAATATTAAATTATTGATTAAAAAAAGGTTAAAATTTTTTTTCTCAAATTGTGCATTTCATGATTTAGATATGAAACAAAAAAAATGAAACGAATTTAAAAATGTTAAAATAATTCAAAAATAAATATAAAATAAATCATAAAAAATAATGTTGAGATATCAATACACTTGTATTCATCACATCGAATTTTGAACTCCACAATTCAACATAATTTTTAGAATCATGAAGAAAAAATATCTTTTAATTATGTATTTCAATTGCTAAATCGTTTAGTTCAAAATTGGAAGTGTTGAATACAAGTGTATTTGGTATCTCAATATTTCTTCTGATTTTTTTTTATGATTTTAAATTCGTTTGATCTAGGCTAAATTGGGCCAACGAAAGGGAGGAGGGGCCTGGTGTGGCTGGGCTGAGTTCAAATGAATTTGAATCCAATGTTTGCGTTTAGAGTTTAATTGGAATTTGGAGTTGGGATTGGATTAGAGTTTGAATTGCATTTGAATCCTTATTGGAGTTTTGAATTCCAATTTTGATTTGGATCTAAAATTTAGTGTGCAACCATGTTCTTGAGTACCCTGTTCAAGACAAATTTAAATTCATGCAAAGTTTTTTGAAATTGTTCAAAATCACGATGTTACAATCTACCGCTGCTCCTCTTATCTAGCTTTGCACGGCTTTCATTCTAAACGTAGAACGTGCAACGTAATTAGGAGCAGGAGTTCTTTTATGGTGCCCAGTTTGACCTCTCGCATTCGTCCATCTAATCCTCCGTAAGGCAAGAGATCATTCCCTTAAAAAAAAGTAAGAAATCATTCTATCGTTACATCAACTAAAATGTTTAGCTTAAAAAAGTATAAAATGTTTAGCTGAAAAAAACAGCTACGCCTTACAAGATCTCAAAAAATATATAGATATAAAGCATGCATGTAGGACATTTTAATAGGTGTCCGAGCGTTTGACTACACGCAAACAAGTACATTAAAATACTTGAGCTCACTATGCATGTGGGCAACACTCAGAAACACTGACAAACACAGTTCCAGTAATGTTTTTAAAACAATTTTGGCCAGAAGATCCGGCGTTCATTTTAAGAGAGAGCTAGACACTAGTGGGTACGTTCTTTTTAGCTTATCTATCTTATTTCTTATTTGCTTATTTGACTTATCTCGTAACTTCGAGAATTTTTCGATGTGGTCTCGAGAGTCGGATGCCCTTGGTTTTTAGGATTTAGAGAACTTTTAGACACGTCTACGAGGTAAAAAAAGGATTCAAAAAGTAATAAAAAAGTCAAAATAAGCCACGTCTTATCTGACTTATTTCGTGTTTTATTTGACTTATTTGACTTTTTTAATTACTTTTTGAATCTGTTTTTTTAATCTCATAGGCGTGTCTTAAAGCTCCCTAAATCCTAAAAACCAAGGACATCCGACTCTCGAGACCATCTCGAAAAATTCTCGAAGTTATGAGATAAGTTAAATAAGTAAATACGAAATAAGACAGATAAACTGAAAAGAACAGGCCCTGACAGATTTGAATTTGGATGGATGGGGTGCTCGATGACATCCTTTGTGAACCGAGCACTCCTTGGTCCTTGGTAGAATCATTTTTATTGGTACTTCATGTCAATAGGGTTGTTTGCATACGAGACATTTATTCTGATGTGCCTTGATCAGGCTACATGGATACAGCCAAAACCACATCTTTGACCCAAGTTAATTCACGGGGTTTTTTAAATCTACCTGTGAGATACACAAGTGTTTGGTTTCTCTGTTTAGTCTGTATTATTATGTGAGTATCTCCAACAAATGACTCATCCTCCCTAATCCCCGTATTACTGTGGCAAACAGTGGAAATAGGGGTGACCGTCGTGGCTCCAGCAGAGTCCTCATCGGCGAGCACGGTGTTGAGGGGAAGAGAGAGGCACCACAAATATGCGGCACACCTCACTCCCTGCAAATGCCATGTAGCGACACTACGTCTGACCACTCGCCACTCCTGCCCTAGTGAGGAAGGAAGTAGTTATCGTGTCCACGGATGCGGTCATTGAGCTTCGCTTGTACATGAGTAGTTGCCAAGCCATCTGCCCCATGTGTCACCCATTGTGTTATGCGAAGGGTGGAGACCACCATGTTGGAGCCAAGCGCACTAGGACGTTCCTAAGGCCATCCTCGTGCTCATATTCTCCTCCCCGTGCCAGAGTTCCACTACAATGTCGCAATGACGAACATCCTACTATTGAGCCATCTTTGCTGGGAAAATACAACTATACAAGGGTATGGAGTTCCAAGCATGTTGGTCGTCATTCGATCTGGCGCCAACCTCCGTGCACTGTTCCTACCTCCTCTCTCAACAAAATTTGCAAAAATACCCCTCTGCTTCTTCGAAATGTTGCTTGAGGCCCTTCTTCCTCCATCTCTCCTTGGCTCCTCTCTGACCTATCCACCACCGCAACCATAGCGTCCCACCGCGCCCCTGGCCAAACCACCGCTGCCATGCTATCGCAACATGACCTAGGTGACTCAAGCAGCTAGCCTCGTGGTCACAGCCGCAGGGGCGATGGTCCCCGGTGGTGGTGTGGCGTGGCGAACAACCGGTCAGGTCAGAGCTGCAGCGGAGGAAGAGGAAGATGAGAAAGAAGGGCCGGTAGGAACTATGCACAGATCTTGGGGGATTTGCAAAATCGCATAAGAGAGAGGGTGGGAAGTGGGGACTGCGTGTATGGATCTCAATGTGAATTGAACATCGACCAATGCGCTGGAAACTCCACACCGTTGTGGAAGACCCTCGCCTTTGCTGCCTTTCATCTTGCTGTTGGTAGTTGCCGCCACTATCCTGTTGGTCACTGAAAACAACCACTATGTCTACATTCCCATTTGCCTAAACTCATTGTACACACTGTGTCCGGACTCCAGACTCGATCGCATACTACACATTGTGCCCAAACTCGATCGCGTTATGCATCTCTCATGACAACAAATCTCGTGATCATTTCTGGCGTCGGCAACGTGAACAAGAGTAGAGGAGAATTAATTGTGCAGGAACGCAGCAAGCAGATTATCTCTATGTATATCCTATTTAACAGATAGGAGTGACTAAGAGCAAGTTGTCTGATAATAAAATAAGTGTCAGTCGATTATTCATAAAATTGCACTATAACTATACTAAAATTGCACATTCTAAATAAGTGCAAATTTAGTTTTACCAGTGTACAATTTTAGATTGACTGAAACAAACATGATGGTTTGAAATATAGGAAAATAAAAACATGTAAGCACGTGTATTCGACAGATTTATACATCAACAAAGCATAGAAATCAACGAATAAAACTGATGATTGATAAGTAGCAATTTTGATACTAAAATTGCACCTTTGTAAGCTGTGCAATTTTAGTTTTACTAGAGTGCAATTTTAGATTGACTTATAGTTAAGAAAATTTCAGTCGCATGAAAATTAGCAATTCTGTTAACAGATATGGTAAAGATGGTACAATCGGTTTGAAACCAAAAACAGAATTACAGCTAGATCGATCGGCCCATTCCATAGGAGAGAATCTCATGCAGGTTAGACGTACATATCACTGGGATATTCTCAAACGAATCACATGCAGGTTAGACGTACATATCACGGTCGGAGATATTCTCAAAACTATGACAGTTCTATAAATTCTTTCAAACAGGCAAGAGTGCAAGACTACTTTGACTTTGAGTTTAAATACTAGTGCTTACGATGTATGCATACAATCCGATACTCAAATTAAAGGCACAGTTGGTAGCGTAGCATCTTGTTTCTTGATACGTACGTGAACCACCGATTACTTATGGTTATCGATCGAACATGTACAGATCAGTTGTCTTCTGACTCGTGTATAAATCCACGCCCTCAAGCCTCTATCTGCGCATATCCAATCGCCGGACACGAAGAGCTAGCTCGCCTACGTACCTCACCAACTCGCCATCGCCATGGCTCAAGCTCAGGCTCAGGCTCATCCAGCTGAGAGCAACAACAATGGCGCAGCGGCAGTGGAAGCAGAGATACCGCTCGTGCTCTACCGAAGCTGCTGGCTCACACCCCAAGCCGTGAAGAGCGTCATGCTCGTGGAAGCCCAGTTCGAGCCGCGCCCCGACGACATCATCCTCGCCACCTACCCCAAGAGCGGCACCACCTGGCTGAAGGCCCTCGCCTTCGTCATCGCCAACCGCGCCCGCCATGCCGTCACCAGTGGCGGCCACCCGCTGCTCACCAACCACCCTCAGGACCTCGTGCCGTTCCTCGAGCTGCCTCACCGCGAGCTCCACCCCCTCGCTGACCTCGACGAGCTCGCCTCCCCGAGGCTCCTCTGCACCCACATGCCGCTCGCGCTGCTGCCCCCTCGCGTCCCCGCCCTCGGCTGCCGCGTCGTCTACCTCTGCCGAGAGCCCAAGGACGTGTTCGTCTCGACATGGCACTTCATGAACAAGGTAAGCCATGGCTTGTGCGTAGGCCTCGATAGATATTTCGAGCTGTTCTGTCAGGGTTTCACCCCCTACGGGCCAACCTGGGAGCACAACCTTGGGTACTGGAAGGAGCACACGGCAGATCCCTGTAGGGTTCTCTTCCTGAAGTACGAGGAGATGATGGCGAACCCTAGCAAGCATGTCAAGAAGCTCGCCGAGTTCCTCCGCGCGCCGTTCACCGACGAGGAGGAGCACAGCGGCGTCGTGGAGGAGGTCGTGCGGCTGTGTAGCTTCGAGAAGCTGGCGAGCCTGCCGGTGAACTCGTGGGGGGTGTCTGATCGGATCGGCGGGTGGCCGATGGAGAACTCTTCCTACTTCAGGGAAGGGAAGGTTGGGGACTGGAAGAACCACTTGACTGAAGAGATGGCAAACAAGCTGGACTGCATTGTTGGGGAGAAGCTGAAAGGATCTGGCCTCACCTTCTGAACAAGTGTTTGTCATTGTTGTTAAAAACGATCTTAAACTGTAAGTTGTGTGAAGTGTGAAGTGCATATGAATTCATGTGCAACCTAGTTGGATGTGGCGTATTCGTGAATAATGTGAAGGACAACATGTGTTAAGCATTTAAGCCTCGTTTGAACACAATAATTTTTTTTTCATTCTTGTCTGGTTTAAATTATCTTATGTAAAGTTGTTGTAAATTCTCATCTCCATCCTTATGAGATTTTTCAAATAGTATATTTTTATTATATCATGTAAAAATATAGTTGTTCAGATAGTTAAAAAAAAATTCTATCGATATTCAAAACAACGACAATAGCTCTATCGTTATGATCTGAAATGTCGGTATTCCAATGCGAAGTCCTACGAGGCAGGATACGGCAGAATACAGACTTATATCGTCATTTCAAATTGTGATAAAACTTTTGCTCCAATAAAAAAGGTGTGTGATGGCATGTATCACCGTTTCTAATGTTGGCCGACCTGGGCAAGCTATCGTTAATTCATGTAACAAAAATACTACATAATACTATACCACTGAACGATATACAAATATCGTCGAGTATCATGGGTTTTATACTTCATGATACTAACAAGTATTATGTAGTATCATGAAGTTACACATTTTATGATAAAACTACAAAACTACATGATGCTAATTGCTATATGTTTCAATAATACAGTGGTCAGTATTCCCTCTCTTCGTTTAATGGCATAAATGGCCAATTGAAATGAAAGAGTTATATCTCTACAATTGTTTTGAAAGATTGTTTATTTACTTGATACAATTGAAAACTTTTTAAAAAAGAAAAGATCCTTTTGCAGTTAAGCTAGACCTCTGTGTTAAGGCGTAACGTGCAAACAGTCCATATGGGTTTGGTCTTTGGAGCGGGAGTGAGCCCAGCATAGGCCATTTCAACTGCCTGCGGCCTAATGAGTCACACCCCGCGAACCCAAAAACTCATTGCAGTGGTCACTCGATCGGAGTGCCACAGGCCCATAGCCCAGAAAGGTGTGCCCGACTGCCCGCTCTCAAAACTGCACCGGCCCACGCGCTCAGCCGTGTCGGCGCATCGCCCACTAGTTTTTTTTATTTTTCATACTTTTTATTGGACGAGACTAAAATTTCGTCCGACCAAAGGGCGGGTTTTATACAATCCGCCCAACCAAAGAGCGGATAGGGTATATCTCACCCGTTGGTTGGCCAAGATTGAAATCACGTCTGACCAAAAGGGCGGGTTTTCTGTCTCGCTCCACCGATGGGCAGGAATTTTGTTCCTCCCAACCAAAGGGGTTTTTTTGATACGATATGGAGAAATTTTCCAAATTGCTCAAAAAAGGTAAACTTTGGGTTATTTTATGTTTGGATCTTTTCATATTTAGATCCAATTAGTGCATGCTCGGACCGAAAAGAGAGTAAAGTTAGTAGTGACCACCTTTACGTGCAGGACTTTCGGCTATTTTATATTTAATTTAATAGAAAAATCAATAAATAAAATAGCATCGGTATGAATAAATAGGTAGAATATAGTATATTGGTAATGACATACAAATGTTTATTATGGTATGTTTGGATAGTGACGCCAGTAAGGACACCAGGAGTATTGCATGCATGGTTTGATTCAAATTCTAGGTCACGTATGTGGCTAAAGTCCGGATGCATAATCCTTCAGCGACAGTGCACTTCATCGTTCGGCCTTTCCAGGTAGTGACAACCACATAAGCATGTTACACTGGTACAGAGAGGGTTATGCTTGTTCCAACTAGCACTTGTGCTCTTTCACGATCGAACACATCCAGTAATCCACCCACTTTCCTTTCAAGGTATGAACTCGCCAAGGGCAACCAGACACCACACACTTCACGTGTACACACTTTTACTAGACTTGTCAAACCCCTGAATTTCCTTCTAAGAGACTATGCCTAATACTTCACAGCATCCATAACAGAGTCCTTAGCGGGGTAGATGGATCCCTGGGATACCTAGCTCTCGTGGTAATTCCATGCTGTGTGTGTACCTTCATGGACAGATATATCTTGAAAGTTATAAGAATTCCACTCAGTGGGCACAAGATTGTCTCCATCACTTCTCTCATTGTTTGACATGTCCTCGTCGGCAACTTGCTCGTGCTCTGCATCCTTAGCCTCCATCAATTGTACTATTGCTTCAATTTGTTCCCCTTCATCCGTCACACCCGTCGGGTGATTTTTTACTGGGTGCTCATTTTTTCCCTCCTCTGTCTCCCAGCGTTCGCCTACATCTTCCTCTGTGATCTCCGTCTCCTTTGCCCCTTCTGCCTCCTCTGTCCCTTCTGCACCAGTGGTCGCCCACGTCTCTTCGTCCTCTATCTCATTTGAGTCAACATATTGTTTGAACTCCGAACTCGAAAAGAAACCTATGCTTCCTTTGAAAGGTGGTGAAAAAAGGCCTCTGCCCTAGATTGACTTCTGAAAATGCGACATCGTAAAGTGTTTTGATCGCATTCCACATGATAGACTTCTTTCTAGATTTGCCGATGGTAGAAAAGGAAAACATAGCCTATTTCTTATACCATATCTGTATCCCGTGAAATTCTCGAGCCGAAAGATGGATGCATATCATGTGTTTCATTTTGCTAAACAATATCAATTAAATGGTGTATCAATAAATTGGATTTTGCATAAAAGAATCTCCTTCCTCTATCCAAATCCGCCTGAGCAAACAACACTAGAGGGAGACCACGTATAGTCGCAATCTCCACATAGCGCATTCAGTTCCTGGTACAATTGATCGAAAGCAACTCCCAAAAGAACCCTTCTCTAGCATGGTTGACCACAACACTGGCCTTCATCACATGTTCTTGCGGTTCAGTTCGAACGCCCACAATTATCAGTTATGCAACCCACCGAATGACCTCTTCGTGGGCCTCGATATCCCTAGTGTAACTGGCTAGAACAAAGAAATATCTACCCCGCTTGGACCATACATAATCTCTTTCTCTCCATAATAAATCTAGAAAAATAACTTGTCTGACATTTCTCTGGACAAAAAATATCAGGTACGAAATATTTCAAAATAATGTTCCTTTCCCATATCTACCCTATAAATTACCCTAAAAATAACTCGCACCTATGAAACATACAAAAAAATTAACACATTGTGGTAATTACAATAATTGTACGCAATACTTTGTTCAACACACGCTAAATGTACACACCCTAACAATAACTCATAGATTACTCTATTTCTTTTTCTCAAATACCACATAACCTATCGTGTTCAGCACACAATAATTGTATACACTACCTCCGTCTAAATTATGTTGCATTACACTAACTATAGTCACTTGATATGGCTAACCTACCACATTTTCACTAATTCTAAATTACAAAATAAAAAATTTACCTTCCAAGTAGGTCGCAGGCCACAACCCCCCTCTCCTCCTCCTCCTTCCTCTCCCTTCCCTTCTCATTCATCTTCTTTTCTCCTCTCATCTCTGTATCCTGTGCACGAGGTATTGGGCCAAATCCCGTCCTTTCAACGGGGTTTTTTCCTGCCGCTCAAATCCTGCCCTACCATCGGGCATATTTTCTCAAATCCCGCCCTCTCATCTAACGGATTTTCACTAGTGGGGCCTGCACACTATTCAGGGCGAATTATTGCCCAACGGTTGGGCTAGAGGTTTGTCTCACCCGACCGTTGGGCGAATTATATAAAACCCGCCCTTTTGTCAGTCGGGATTTCAGTCTCGCCCAACCAAAGGGCGACTGAAGTCTATTTTTTTTAATAAAATTAGTTGAAATATTGTTTGTTTATTTTAGAATAATAAAAAGTATAAAAAAAAAAATCTTGCCCACTCCGTCCATCCCATGTCGCCTACACCAACGACCTACGCGCGCTCTCGGCTTCTGCCATCCTTGACCGCTCTGCTACGCCCCTGGTTATCAACATTTTAGAAAAAAAAAACCGTCGATCTGCACTTTCGTCATCATCCTATTTTAGTCGTTGAATTCCAAAACTGGGTTAGGTTGGTTCTCGAATTATAAAAAATGGACTAGTTTGGTCTATTGACCGATCAACACGGTTGCTGGGGGAGGAGGTCACTGACGTGGTGTCTATGTAAGCAGTTTTCGTTAATGTGTCAGACATGTAGTGAACTCGTGGTCTCTCATTCTGCAATCTTCTCCCCCCTCCTCCACCGATGCCACCCTCCTTTCCCACACTGCTCTCACCCCCTTTCTTCCCACCGTCCCCCACTGGCGCCGCCCCTCCTCGCCCACTAACGCTGCCATCCTCCCCCTTCTTCCCCATCACCCCCACCAGCGCCACCCTCCCTCCTCACCGGTGCCACCCACCTCCATGATGTCTACTCCTCCACAGTTGGTCTGTGCTCCACCACTGTCTATCCTCCTCTACCACCGCTGCCCTCCTCTTTATTTCTCTCACTTACTTTTACGTGCTTACGTGAACGTCACGCCAGCATAAATCACCCAAAACCACTTACATGAACGTCAAGTCAATGAAACCCCCCTCCGAAACCACCATGTTGACCAGTCAAAGGAACAAATTAGTTTAGTTTTGGCAATTCGAGGACCAACCTAACTCAATTTTGAAGTTCAAGGATCAAAATAGGGCGAGAGCAAAGGTTCACGGACCAAATTTGTATTTTTCCTTTAAAAAATAGTCAAGCGCCTATGTTTTGCTACGCAAATATTATATTATTTTTTCACTATGTCATATTAGACATGTTTAGCTCATGTCTTCAACTCTGTTTTCACACTCGACATCGTCGTGCTTCCGTACATAGCTCGGTTTACATGCTTTATTGTGTCATGCTTGTATGCCCTCTGATGTGGTATACACTGATGTGATCAAAAGTTACTAAAATACGACACACTGAAATAAAAGGGTTGCACAAAACTTTCTAAAATGCATTACATTGAAATAAGAAAGCAAACAAAACAAATAGAAAGTATTCTTACGATGTCTAGACCATTGGATCGAGAGAATGTATGATTGAGATCATGTGTAGAACGGATCGACACTCAGCATTAAGCTCTTTTTAACTGTAGAGATTCATCCATGACAAAAAGAAAAAACACTTTAACTTCTCGATCCCGTTTCTTAAAAATTTTGAAGCATCTTCTCAAAGATTTTAAAAACAAGTCGAACCAAGGACTAGCTTTCTGAAGCCGCTTCCAGATTTATTAAATTTATTAATCTTTTAGCAACTCGCCTCAACCTTTTACGATAGAGTAAAGATTTATCCTAAGAAGGAAAGAAAAGAATTGACTGACTGCTGCATACTACACTTAACTGAATCAAACAAGATCCTCGCGTTGTTCACTTCCTTCCTTTGTCAGGGCTTCATTACATTTACATCGCAAATCGATCGCAATCTCTACATATATATGTCACACGTGCCGGCCTCCCATGCAACTGCCTTCCCTCCATTTCTGTTGCAGCACGGCGGAAATCTGGAGAGATGGCAGTACTGTGGCACCGACGAGTTCATGGCAACTCGGTCATCGCCTCATGGAGTCATGGGTTTGGCCGTGACTAGGCTAGCTAGTACGGTGGAGCTCGGCGTGGCGCGCTCTTGCGCCTGGACGCCCGGTGGTGAGCGCTGCAGATGGGAGGCGTGGCCGGAGAGATGCTGCAGGCTCTGTCGTCCAGCTCCGCCGCCGCCGCGCTCCCCTCGCTGACCCACCCGTTCATCGCCGACAACGTCCTCCGAACCTTGCTGGACACCGACGGCTCGTCGGAGGCCGTCTCGCCGGCGTGGCGCGGCCCCAGGTCCAGCTTCGCGTGGAGCGCGAACGTGAGCTCCGGGTCCCTCTTCACGCCTGCAAGCTGAACGCAACATCCGAAAGGAAAACAAGTCTCACATTATTATTTTCGTACGATAATACGTTTTGATTCATTGCCATTCGAAACTTGCATTGTAATGATGCCAGTACTACTAGTATTACTTTGCGCCGTTCACGTCATTGTTTACCTATTAATTGCTTCCGGTGTACTAATCATGCAAACACGAAGAGATTAAGAAATTAAAGCGAGGTCGGCGAAAGTTGTTTGCAGCTAAAGAATCGCTAGGATTAAGCAAGCGAATGAACCTGCGAATCATTCAGGGCCCGTAGTCTGGTTAAAATACCAGAACGAAAGAGCTGGCAATAATGGCGATCGATATCCTCCGGAAAGCAAGGCAGAACGTTAGGTGGCTAGCTGCCTCGTTCACAGCCATGGAGGCATGGAGTAGGTAACATACCTTGCAGCCGAGGGAGCAGAAGCGGAAGGAGTCGAGCAGGCCGCGGCCGCACGCCTCGCAGCAGGCCGCGGCGCCGCCCTGCTTGCTGCTCCCCGGCGGCCTCGCGTTGAGGAACACGATCTTGGCGCTGTTGATCACGTATGTCTGCACGCACGAGACGTCGATGAGCCTGCACACCTCCGACACGCGCACCACGTTGTGGTACGACGACCGTCGGATCTGGACGACGTGGTGGCCCCTGTGGAGCGGAAGGCAGTAGGCGCAGAGCGCGTCGCCGCCGCCGCCACCATCGGCACAGTCCAGGCAGTACATGTTGCACTCGCTCCTGGAGGAGCCCCCGTGCTCCGCGCACTGCGCGAAGTACCTCGCCGTCAGAAGTGGCCTCAGCCACCGCGGCTCCCCGGCGCCGGCGCCGTCGCCCTTCCCTCGAATCGCCGGACCAACCTGCACCGCAAGGACATCGTCACCCCAAGACGATTCTTGAAATGTACATGCATGATCCCGAGCTCCCAACTCCGCCGGAGAAGAAGAAGATCGAGAAGCCGATCGATCACTCGGAGATCGACTTACCATCGCTTCCTCCGCACCAACGTGGCAGCTTGCAAGAACAGGCCGTCGATTGATGAGGCTTCCGAATTGAAGCCGGCGCAGAGAAGACCTTACAGAAAGAACTCTGCTTCTTGCGCTGGGCTTATATGTACGTGGGCATCGGCGACAGATGGAAATTAATGGCGGCAACTGATTAGTGAATTAATGGAAGAATGAATTGAATGACTAACCAAATCAAGTCATTATGTTCCCCTCCCTTTTTCATTGGCTTCGCGGTATTTTTGCCCCCTTTTCGGTGGCAGCAGGGTCGTTAGTTCCGGCGCCCGGCGGCCATTGGATGACACTATGACGGCGGCTTATACTTCCTCCTCTACAGCATGATGGTGTCACAACACAAGGCACTCCTCCTACAATTCTTTTATGAAAATGACAAAAATATACACTGGCTTCGAAAAATGACAGAAATATATATCCATCGATGATTTAAATGCTGACAGATGACGTTGCACTTTATATCAAGATTTCAAATGTACATTTAGAATGTCATCTATCTAGATCTGTCGACAAGCTCCGCCATGCAAGTGCCACGTCGGCCGACATTTGAAAAAGAGAATAAGTCGACATTTGAATGTCGACCTGTGTTGAGTTTTGCGGCCAAGTGCCGTCCAGTTTTTTCCCCTCCTCTCTCACTCTACCGATTAAGACAGTTACGACAACGATAAGGCAATAGTCGACATTTGAACCGTCGACTATCTTGTCGACATTTTAATTGTCGACTATATCATCACCATTTCGAATGTCCAAAAGGTAGCCAACATTTGAATTGTCAACAAGCTTGCACATTGCTCATCAGCACACCAGCAGTTGTACGGAGGCTACGTCAGCGCCATGCAGTCCAGTCGACATTTAAAATATTGCCTAGAGGCGCCACGTCAGTAGTCGACATCCGAAATGTCGACAGATATATTTCTATCTTTTGTGAAATTGTGGTATATTTTTTTGCCTTTTTCATCAAAAAATTGTACTGTATATTAAAAAAAATCGTATGCCGTACGGTACCTAGCTCTGTGCTCACTTCTTCTTCTTTTTTTTTTTTTGGGAGAGAGAGCGCATTTTGGTCCAGGCCTAAGATTATTATATCGTCGCCTTTTTTACATAGAAAAGTTAAAGCACCTAAACTATTTTGGGTTGTTTATTTAATTTATTTGATCAAACAACTCAGTACTACGTGATCCAATGACGAACTACGTATTTGATCCAACGGCCGGTCTATGATCTCTTATGAGGGGAGGGAGGCGGACGGAGCACCGTAGAACAACTATTTAGCAATGGACCCGCATTACATCAATATGCCTTTGATTGGGTACTTATCAATGAGTGGTTACTTTTAACAAGTGCGTGACGAGTTCATTAAGCATCCCTACGAAATGCTAGACAGAACACCAAACTTTCCAACTAAGCAACAGCATCAGTTGGTGCAGAAGGGGTGTAGAATATGAAAAACCTCACGAAGCTAGCTAGAACGAAGGTATGTATCTGCTAAAATGTTAGGATCATACAGGAGATACTGATCAATCATATGGCTGGAGAATCATATAATGTGATGGTTTGGTCAACCAACTGGCTCGAAACAATGCGTTTTCAGACACATTTTTAGTCACGGGTGCCTGTATGTAGCTTTATAGGCTTCTGGCAAAGAAAGAAACTGGGTCAGTTTGATTAGAACTTATAGCTAGGTTACATATGCTGGGTTAGTTGAAGCGAATTAAGGAGCAATCTACAATGATTGACAATTATGGTTGAGCTTAGTAAACCAAACACATCATTTGTCAGACAAACAGACATGCGTATATGATACTAGTCCATAGCTCATGCTTCACTACAGATAAATATCATATTACTTTTTGCTATATCATATTCGACGTGTTTAACTCCACCTTTGATACAAACAAATATTATAGTATTTTTTGCTATATTATATTCAATATGTTCGACCCAAACATCTAGATCTGTCTTTACACATAATTGTGTTGTGCTTCTACATCTTACTCCGCTTCCACACACTCAATTGTGTAGTGCTTTTGCACCCACGACTCCATTGCCTCAAGTTCACTGTGTAGACCTCAGTTGTGTTGTACTTCTATACCCTCTGCTTCGGTGTATCTTGAGCTGATCGAAAGTTTCCTAAAATACAATTAATACATTGAACAAGGAAGCTAGATAAATACGCTGGTCCAATATATCTTGAGCTAGTCGAAATCATTTAAAGTATAAAAATAAGAAAATAAGAAACAAGTCAAATAAATAGAAAGTATTTTTAAACCTTTAAGAGATTGATGGTTAAAATTGGTTATGATGACAGCCACCGCCATTTTTTTAACGATAGAGATTAGCACTGCTTAGAGGAGAATGCAGAGATGAAACTGAAAAAGACGATACAAAATGAAATTGTACTGCATATAACTACCAATAAATGAAACGAGGTGATACTGCGTAAAACTTTTTGAGACACTGTATGAGTTTCGGAACATACAAAGCATCAGAATATATTAGGCAGTGTCATGGCCTCACAGGGCATGGACATAAATATACTGTAATAGCATCCAGCAACTCCCAGTTGATCCTATATATGAAGCTTCCAAATGATATACTTCTAACCATGGTGTTGTAGCTAATTGCTTTAAGTAACTGACATAGGTTATACAGCGTCAGGAGTGAGGACTGCTTGTACCGGTTCTACCAACCCCAGAGAGCTGCAAGAGAAACATATTAGCATAGGCTAAGGCCCTGTTCTTTTGGGCTTATCTAATCTGACTTATCTGTCTTATCTTGAACTTCGAGAATTTTCTGAGGTGGTCTCGAGAGTCGGATGGCCTTGAAATTTTGGATTTAGGAAGCTTTTAGACTCGCCTATGAGATAAAAATAAAACGGATTCAAAAGTAATAAAAAAAAGTCAGATGAGTCAATATTAGTCAGATAAGTCACGAAATTTTTGTGACTTATCTGACTAATATTGACTCATCTGACTTTTTTTATTACTTTTTAATCTGTTTTATTTTTATCTCGAGACGAGTCTAAAAGCTCCCTAAATCCTAAATTTCAGGCCATCCGACTCGGCGCCACCTCGAAAATTCTCAAGCTAGAGACAAGACAGGTTTTAACTCATAAACCAAAAGAACACCCCTAAATTAAAGAAAAGAGGGAACTGCTTGATAGCTAACTACAGATATAACAACATAGTCACACTAAAAAAAAGGAAACTGCCTGCCTAGATATATCTAGCTGGTTCATCGAAATTGTTAAACAGTTAATCAAAATTCACTTTACTTTTTTTTTCTTGAAAGAAAAAAGTGCACGGTCGAATGGCCCTACCATTATTTATTCAAGTTCGTCTGTGTCGCGTTGCTAGCCAATGGGCCACATATCTTTTTCTACCAAGAAAAAATGATTGGAAACTTTATTAAACTGCCAAATCTATCAGTATCAAGGTATGGAGATCCATTCCTCCATATGGGCGTGTGAACTTCCTGTTTAGTTTGGGTGTGGCCGAATGACTGAGCTAAAACGTTGGGCTTGGAGAGTTTTAAGGCTTTATTTGGCAACAAAGTATTTTCATAGTTCTAGGTAAAACCATGGTTTTGAAGAATACCATGGTTTCTAAAGCCATGAGTTATTTGGTAACTCTGCACAAAACATTGCTTTGAAAACCATGGTTTTGCCAAAACCATGGTATTTTTGGAGTTTTGGAAACTCCACTTTAAGGTAAGTTTTGGCTCATTGCTATCACTATTCATAGAAAATAACTTTGCAACCAAACACTTTGTAGTTCCAAGAAATACCATAGTTATGTGGAGGTTGGCAGAACCATGGTATTTTGTATATAACACTTACAAACCATGGTATCTCAAAATCGTGGTTTTTAAAACTTTACTTCCAAACAGGGCCTAAGACACTGGGGGTCTGTTTGGTTGCCGTATGAGCTCAGCCAGGCTGGTGGGAGCCAGGCTGAGGTGATGCAAGAGGGTGTTGTTTGGTTGGTTGTATGAGATTGTTCAGGCTACACAAAGATGTTGTTTGGTTGGTTACACTAGGAGGGAAATGTGATAAACAAATTCAAGAGAGAAAAATGAAAAATAAAGAAAAGAAATTTAAAACGAAAATAAAAATTTTTAAAAAATACTGGAACAGAAATAAATTCAAAAACAAATACTAGAAATCAATAAATTCAAAAACAAAAATAAAATCTAAAAGTTTTTCAATACCTTGTACTTAAATTTTAAAACTTTACATCCAAACAGGGCCCAAGACACTGGGGTTTGTTTGGTTGCCGTATGAGCTCAGCCAGCCTGGTGGGAGCCAGGCTGAGGTGATGCAAAAGGGTGTTGTTTGGTTGGTTGTATGAGATTGTTCAGGCTGCACAAAGATGTTGTTTGGTTGGTTACACTAGTAGGGAAATGTGATGAACAAATTCAAGAGAAAAAAATGAAAAATAAAGAAAATAAATTTAAAACAAAAATAAAAATTTTTTAAAAAATATTGGAACAGAAATAAATTCAAAAAAATCAAAAAACAAATACTAGAAAATCAATAAATTCAAAAATAAAAATAAAATCTAAAAATCTAAAAAAAATTTAATACCTTGTACTTGAATCTACGGTTCCATTTTTTTTGTCTCATTGAATTTGGATGTTGTTTGAATTTTAAAATTTTTTTGAAATGTTGATAGGAAGTGCAGTGCACTGTCTGTTAGCTAGTAGTTGGTGCGCTCGTTGCTGGCGCTGGCCTGGCTCGTCGGAAACAAGCTCGCTGGCCGTTTCTCCGGAGCCAGGCTAGCATAGTGCTTTTGCACCAGGCTGGCCTGGCTCCGGTGTCCATGCAGCCAACCAAACATGTAGCAGGTTGCATGGGACGAGCCAGGTCTGATTAGATACGATCAACCAAACACATCCTGGGTGTTTGGTTCAACTCATTGATTAACGGTTTCGAGATATTTAATCCTATGATTGGTTGGATATAAGGGAATGGGATAGCCAAAGAGATGAGTCCATTGAATGGAAATGGATCTTTCATTGATAACATCGTAATAATAGACTACAAAATCTTATTTGGGCATGTTTTTTAAAAAATAGAATTTCTATTAAATTATTGACCAAAGGGTTATAATTATAGGAAAAATTATAACAATGTAACTTCACATATAGAATCAACACCTACTAGAAGCATTATTAAAATCAACATCTATTCCTCTCGCTCAGATCAAATGTTTGTAGCATATGTGGTACAGTTCTTTCAATAATAATATCATATTGTAAATTTTGTGCACATTCTGAAAGACATGCTTTTTACTTGCCAGAGATGGCATACAAACATCTCAGTCCAGCTCCTCAACCATTCTTCTCTGTTGTCTCTGTCGACCGCATCTACAGACCAACAAAAGCATTCGACGTTAACGTGAAGAGAAATTCTGTACAGTAATCTGACACAAAACTATCACTACGGGAGAAGACAAATTACAATATCTCGCGAACAGAACGGGACCACGGGTGGCATGTTGCCTTTTTTTTTTTTTTTTTTGAGATGGTGGCATGTTGCTCTGCTGCTGTCTGGCCGTCCCGTTATTAACCCCACGATACTACCCTGCAAGACCATAGAACTGGTAAAGCCCGTTTAAACACGGCATTTTCCCATTCTGGAAGTAACGTTTCCAATAAAATTCGTAAATTTTTTAGACCCGAATTCGTGCTTCTCCCAAATGGAGTCTAAGCTGTGCATACTTCACTGAATTTTACTTTCAAAAAAGGCGTGCTCTTTAAGAGCATCTCTAACAATAACCCTGTAGAAGGTCCTATATTTGAATTTATGGTTTTTACAAAAAAAAGAACTCAAACAAGAGATCCTATATTTTAAAAAGTCTCAAAATAGGATATGACCTCATATAGGAACTCTTCTACCGAGCCCTAAAACTTTTTTAGTTATATTTTAGGATAAGGCTCATTATTAGAGTTCCTTAGATCCTTAAAAAAGAGATAGACATGTGTATAGGGCCTCTAATTTAAGACTATTATTGGAGTTGCTAATCATTTTTTAGCCTAATAATTTTTAGAGAGTACCTAAAATGATTTATAGGGCTCTATTTTTATGTTCCATTGTTAGAGATGCTCTAACACACACCGCAAATAATGCACGGTAATATTGGTTGCATAAGCAAAATATAGCTCACCAATCCACTAGACTCGGATCCTCTACCGTTACAGTAGAGAAGATATTGGTCCGCCTCTACCTTGCACAAGATCAAACAAAGACTAGTGAAATATGAGCCTTCATTCCCATGTAATAACATCAGGACCGTAAGAAACAAGGTAACTACAGAGAAAAAATAACAAAGCAAAAAATGTAAAAAAAAGGGGGAGAAACAAAGCATAAGCGAAAATTATTTCCACACAAATAAAATGAGCTAATCCATTCTTGTCATATCTCTCTTCCATCTTGGTCTTGTTGCCGTCGTGGAGAGCACTCTGCTTTGAATAATTAGACTCCACCTCCACAACGATGATCCGACGTGTCAAACAGCGCGTGTATGAAGATAAGATTGGGCTATCACACCAAGGAGTCGGAGCCGTCTTGCTCGGGCGGCTGACTCCTCTGCATGAAGTTGCCGCTCCACGTGGACGTCGACGTTTGGATGGTGCTGACCTGGCTCGACGTCGTCCCCGCTGTGGTAGACATCGTGTCCAAGCCGCCGTCGGTGGCCGGCCACACGAACGACGGCTTGAACGGCGGCACCTCCGGCGGCGGCATGGAGCGCAGCAGGATCTGCCCGATAGCCAGAGTCTTGGGGCGCTCGGCAGGGGTCGGGTGGCTGCACGCAAGGCCCAGCAGGAGCAGCCGCTCGGCGTCGGCCTCGTCGAACGCGCCCTCGAGCCGCGGGTCGACGGCCTCGAGGACGCGGCCGTCGCGGTGGAGGCGCCACACCCAGTCCACCAGGAAGTGGAAGCCGTCGATGTCGCAGCGCGGGCGCCGGCCGCACACCACCTCCAGGATGACGGCGCCGAAGGCGTAGACGTCGGACTCGCGCGTGGCCTTCTCGGTGTGGAAGTACTCCGGCGCGATGTAGCCGACGGTGCCGTGGACGCCGCCGCCGACGTCCCCGGTATAGGAGGTCTTGTCCATCTCGATGGCGCGCGCCAGGCCGAAGTCGCCGAGACGCGCGCTGAAGGCGGCGTCGAGCATGATGTTGGAGGCCTTGAGGTCGCGGTGCACCACCCGCTTGTCGTACTCGTCGTGGAGGTAGTGCAGCGCCGCCGCCACGCCCTGGACGATGCTATACCGGAGCTCCCACCCGAGCAGCTGCCGCCCCGGCGCCGCGCTGAACAGGTGCTGGTCCAGGCTGCCGTTCGGCATGAACTCGTACACCAGCAGCAGCTCGCCGTTGTTGTGGCTCCACCCTGCACCGTCCAAAGCACATTAAAGCAATTCACATCTCAAAGGAATTTTCACGAGAGTATATTGGGAATTGCTGCAAAAGGATGATAAAGGTAAGAACTTATCAACGGGTACCAGGTTTTGGAGATCGCGGCTATGCTTTTCTTCGACAATAAAGGTTGGAGTTTCATTAATAGACTTAATTGTAAGGCCGGATTTAGATTGTTTTCAAGTTTTTTTTTTCTCATTAGCTACTTGTGCAGTTGTGCTAAGACTCGTAAAAATCTATGTGTGGAACTGGCCCATATATGTAGTATAATATAGATGCCGGAACATTTTTCTCCGTTATTTAAAAACATCTCAAAGAAGAAGGACGTAAGTTCATTGTGCAGTGGGGGACGTTGGCAAAATGTTGCATGCAAAACATTGTACGTAATTACGCAAACATGATGAATCATCATCACCACCGACATTATAAATGTGACGTTGTTGCATATTAGTTATCGCATATGTAATTTATAAAACAAAGGAGAAAATAAAGTAGTTCTATAAGACGCATCTAAACTATTTTTGTCTCTTCATTCCATTTTATATGATCCAGTAGTGATCTCTTGTAATCAAAATGGCTGCTCTGTGATTGCAATTGCTTGTAGTGATGTCTAATTGTTGGAAATACATGTTAATTAGCGAATGGTATTGTACTGGTTAGTTGAGTGCAGAGGCAGTTTGATCTGTTTGAACGCAGATGCATTGGATCTGTAAAGTGAAGGGTCAATGGAAAGATATGATATTGTTAGACTATCTCCGGCCATTTTTTCTTCCTTCCCTTCCCTTCCTCATTCCCTCCTCCATATTCGTTCCCTTTATTTAACATCATCTTCAATAGCATCCCTTCGAAGGGAATACTATAGGGAAAGGAGAGAGAATCCCTTCCTAAAAAGAATGAAGAGAGAAATCCCTTCCTAAAGGAATTGCTGAAGGGAATCTGTTGAAACGCTAAAGGGAATGGGAATTTCTTTGCGACGGGAACTGGGGTTGAGAAAGAAAAGGGTTGGAGATAGTCTTATGGCCGTGCACATGCATCTCCCAGGAAAACGAGCAAATTGAGTTCAAATTATCATTGTTAATGGACACCCCATGTGCAAGAATCACATGATGAAAAGCACAAGTGAATAGAAAAAACAGGTTGTGAATTAATAAGAGATTAAAATCCCACGGCGGCGCCGGCGGCCGGAGGAGGAGGGGGGCTCACCGACGAGGCGGACGAGGTGCTTGTGGCGGAGCCGATTGATGATGCTGAGCTCGGCGATGAAGTCGTTCTGCCCCTGCGTGCTCGCCCGCGAGAACTTCTTGACAGCCACTTCCACCGTGCTCCCGGCGCCGCCGGGGCTGGTGTGGTCGCCGACCACCACGCCGCGGTACACCACCCCGTACCCGCCCTGCCCCAGCTTCATCTTCTCGTCGAAGTTGTTCGTCGCCTTCCGCAGCTCCCGGTAGTCGAACTCCCGCGGCCCGCCGGCGAGGCTTTGGATTATCCTCCCGGTGATGGCGCTGCCGTCGTCACCGTTAGCATTCCGCCACTTCGCCACGTACAGGTACCCCAGTGCGGCCGCGGCGACCAGCACGAAGCCCACGGGCAGTCCGATGGCCAACCCCAGCGTGAGGCTCTTGTGCTCATCGCCGGACGGGAGCATCTCCACCGTCATGTTCCACGCCAGGACGCAGTTGAGCTGGTACTTGATCCCCGTCGACGCCGAGAACCCAAAGTAGGACTGCTCGGCCACGATGTCTCCGAGGTACAGCGGCGCCGCGAGCACCGGCGTCGGTGGCTTCACCTCCCCAGCCACGGCCATGTACACGGTAATGTTGCCGGCGGCGCCGTTGTAGTCGACCCAGACGTCGTACTTCACGCCGACCGCGGGGTGGACGGGCGAGATCTCGATGCCGCGGGGTTTGAGCGAGGTGGTGGCGACGGAGACGACGCTGTTCACGTTGAGGCCGACATGGTTGTCGTCCGGGTCGTACGGCTGCTTCTCGGTGTCGAGCTCGACAGCGACGATCTGGTTGGTGGCATTGCCGTCGGTGGCCGCGTTTGTGAGGCCGAGGAACCCGCCGGAGCTCCCGTTGGGCGGCCCGTCCGCGGTCGGCGCGACGACGAACGCGAACCCCTCAGCCGGCTCCGCGCCGTTGGGCCGGAAGATGTTGACGGTGAAGACGGTGCTAAAGGACGCGACTTTCTTGCCGCCGCCACTCTGCTGGTGCCAGAGCCTGAACGGCTGGGAGTAGAGAATGCGGCCGGACTTGTGGGCGAGGTAGACGGAGGGGTTGTTCATCGTGTCCGGCGTGATCTGGAGGGCGCCCTGGCTGATGCCGGCGTCGCCGCGCACGGTCAGATTGACGCCGCGGAACCCGTCTTGGAAGCTCGAGAAGCTGAAGGAGATAGAGGCGTTGCCGCCGCCCCCGGGAGCCGCCGGCGGCGGCGAGCCATCAGTGGTGTTGGTGGCGAGTGAAGTGGAGGTGGAGGAGGCCGAGGTGGCTACCAAGAGGAGGAAGAGTACGAGGAAACGCGCGGCCATTAATGGCGCAGCACCCACCACCATCAAGACGGCGTGGCAGCCTCCACTGTTCGCGCCCGTGCGCGGAGAGTGGCGGCTGGACAGGATGCGACGGCCGCCTCAGCCTTATTTCCACCCGATTTCCTCTGAGACTATTAGATCTCGCCCACCGGCAAAGATGAAGAAGAGAGAGAGAGAGAGAAAGCGAGAAACATTTGTTCGGTGGCAAAGCCGCGTACACACCAGCGTCGTCTTGCGTGAAGAACAGAACCGAGTCCGCAGAGAAGCAAAGCAGAAGGTGCACCGCTGTCTCTCAATTTTTGAGCTTTTTTACCTCCATCTTTCTGGTCTTTTAATCTGGCATGAACAGAGGTTTTTCTTTCTGATCTTGGTGTATTATTCCCGTATAGTAGTCAGATAGCTGCTGGCTCAAAATCGGAAATTTCTTTTAAAATTCAAAATAAAAAACGAAATTAAATAACGATAATAAAATGTATTCGTACATGCAAAAAAAAACATTGCCCTATTCCGCAGAGAAGCAGAGCAGGTGGTGTAGCGCTATCTGTCTCATCTTTTGGGCCTTTTTTACCTCCATTTTTCTGGTCTTTTCTAATCCGGCATGAACACCTGAACAGAGGTTTTCGTTTCTGATCTGGTGTATTATTACCATATAGTAGTCAGACAGCTGCTGGTTAAAAAGCGGAAATTTCTTTTAAAATTCAAGATAAAAAACGAAATTAAATAACAATATTAAAGTGTATTTACAAAAAAAAAATATTGCTCTATTCAACATTTCAAATGCCAAATTTCGAATCCGGCATTTTAAATGACAAATACGGGAGTATTGCAATCTAAGGCGGTGTTTCAAATACGAGCCCACCCGGTAGGCGCTCTGCGAGTCAAAGATAGCGTCTTGTGGGCAGTGCCCCATTCCAAAATTTCAACATTTGAAATTCATATTTTAAAAAACCAAATATGAGTGTGTGTGTGTGTATGTATGTGGTTTTTTTTAAAAATTTATGTAAATGTTTTTTATATTTTTTTATTAAGAAGGTCCTAGAAACGCACCTGGTGCGCATAACTGCATTAAGTTCGAACTTAGCCAAATGATGAAGACAGCATGTGTATGAATGAATACGATGCTCTTATCAGGCTTCAGCTCCAAGCAAGCATAGGTATATAGCACATCGTTTACGCTGAAGCTGACGCTGGAATAATCGCTATCACTGTACCTGATCAAACTTTACTCCTCTGACCCAAGGACAGGTGGTGCCGTTCCTATGGGATGATGCTATTAATTACACACGAATTATTGCATGGCCGTCTTCATCAAGGCAAAGAGCATTTTTTTATGACCAACTGGTGTGCTGCTAGCAGAGTAGTAGTACATCTCCCTTTCATGCTCACGGGTGACGGGGGCAGGGCCGGTTTCAGGTCAGGTCTTCACCTTCAGAAGTTCAACAGCACATGTCTAGCTCAAGGGTACAATTGGGACATACATGTTCACACACCATCACAGGCACACATATGTATAAGTCCAATACACAGACAGAACCTAACTTAGAGACATGATGATCTCCCTAATGTGGATGCACATGTTAGAGCATCCGTAACAGGAACCCTATAGTAGTATAGAAATAGAGTTTTTGGTGGAGGAAAGAAATCTTTTAGGATGTAGTGTAAAGTGTGAAGGAATTTTACAGTAATGGAGAGAGAAAATAGGGATAAAGTTTCTGACGTGGATGCTCTTACCACTACTTGAGCACACGTGCCTACCCCTAATTTAGGGTGCAAAAGGGGTGGGTCGGCCCGTTGGCCCTCATGGCCTAGCATCAAATTCTTGGCTCTATGGGATAGAGGGCTAAGGGCATCTCCAGCAGCATGCTCAAGCCTATGCCCTATCACTGTGACATGAAATAGAAAAAGTAGAGTGTAGGAATAGTGATAGGACATTTGTTGGAAAGGTGAATAGGGATAGAACAGCTCCATTTAGTGAGATGTTACGTGAATAGGGATAGGGCAAACTGCCGAAGATGCCTAACTCACAGATTGTGAGGTCCAAGCAGTGGCTCGGCCCCCTCAGCCCTAGGTCTCGATCGCTACTTGAATCCCTCGAGGCTTCTCAATCTCACCGGCGTGTGCAGCTGCGGGGCGGCGCGCTATGCCGATGCTATCTCCATTCATCGACTACTCCAAATTGAACAGCTTCCGACTCCACTCATCATCGGGGACAAGCAGTCAATCATCATCATCTCCAATCAGAAACCAAATCGCCATATGCTTGTCACCACTGCAGCCCAGCTAGCACGACTGATCCTTCCTCAACTTCGGGTATGGCAGTCACCTTCTTCCTCACATCCGGTGCTTCTTCCTCATATTTGGCCATTGGTTTTCTTCCTCACCTCCCGGTCCTCCTTCCGGTGCCTGCCTTCTTCCCCAATTTCAGATCTAGTGTCCCCGTTGTTCCCTTCCTCAACTCTCCGCGCCAACTGCCAACATGCACTACTGATAGACAGGTGATGAGCGACTCAAAGGACGCAATGTCACCATGGAGCACTCAACCAATGAGCTTGCCATGACCAGCAACTGTGTAGTATTACAGATTCATGGAGTTTCCTTTGACATGTAGCACTCAAAGCGACACTGGTATGGTTGACCCGTAATACCCGTAGGTTCCTAGGGTCGGCGGTGTAGTAAGATCCGGATGCATCCCTACCCCCCAAACTAATGTGAGGTGCAGTGAGCAGTAAGACGTCGTGAATCCAATCTGTGGATCGAACGCGTGACGGGTTGCAGGCACGACAGCCAGCAGACCCTTTTTTTTCAGAGCGAGTTGAAGGAGTCGGTTTTATTAGCGGAGAAGAAACAGTAAATTGGGGAGGACTTTCTTTGGATCTTATCACATGCGATGTAATAGGCGGGAGGGAGTATAGATAGGGAACCTGTGGTTATATTAATGAAATGAAAACGTCTTGAGCAATTTTTTTTTTGAAAGTTGACAAGGCTTGTCAAAATTCATTAGCAGGAGGTAATCCAAAAATTACACAGTTTAGATAGATAGGTTATGTACAAGGGGCCGTAAGGTAAGCCTTACGAAGAGTAAAAGCTAGCTATGGTCATCCGCCCTAAACGTCATCATCCAGCTCGAGGTGTCATGCTTAATGTTCTGCAACACATCAGACACCGAACGATACTCCGTTCTGAAAATCCTAGTATTCCGTTGCTTCCAGATGTTCCAACAAGATTATAAGACAATACCATCAAACTGACGACGTTGAGACTTGTGAACTTCCTTTCTAGTGGAGAGCCACCAGGCACCTAGAGTTTCAACTTGATTAGAGAGCCAGAGGTGGCAAGAGCTTCCCAAGTTGCTGAAGATCCTCCTCCAGATGCACCTAGAGAAAGAACAGTGAGCCAATAGGTGGTTCGCGGTCTCCGGAGACATGCCGCAGAGGAAACATAGCCAAGAGTTGTGCCACCCTCTCTGCTGCAGGACATCGGCGGTGAGGATTCTCCCTCGAAGAGCAGTCCAGATGAAGAATTTACACTTAGCTTCTGACTTGGCCCTCCAGATAGCAGAGTGGTATACATCCCGGGTAGCACCTAGGAATTGCACCAGGTAGGCTGACTTCACACTATAGTTCCCGTCGCCCGTCCAGCGCCAAGCCATACTGTCCTGGCCCGGCTGAATGTGGATGTTCTGGATCATCGACCATAGCCTAACATATTGATGAAACTCCTGTATAGTGGTGATATGTGACAGGTCTTCTATCCACTTGTTGAGGAACAGACATTGACTAACTGTGATCACCTTGTTTTTTGATTTAATGTAGCACAAGGGCGCTATTCGTCGAGGAACATCCCCATGCAGCCAATGGTCAGACCAGAAGCTTGTAAGACCCCCATCTGCTAGGAGGATTGTGGTGCTAGCTCTAAATAGATCCCAATCAGCTGTGGAAGCAGAGCACTGGAAACGCCCCCAAGGCTTGTCGCGATGCTTCCATGAAGACCACAACCATCGTAGTCTCAGAGCTCTTCCAAAGGTGGACAAGTCCTTGACCCCAAGTCCGCCATACTCTTTAGGTCTACAGACACACTTCCAATTAACTAGGGTCGTCCCTTTCCCGGAGCTGTCCGCCCCTTTCCAAAGGAAGTCCCACCGAATTTTGTCAATCCTCTTTATTGCCCACTTACTGAAGTCAAAAACTGAAAGGTGGTACACCGCTACAGAGGTAAGCACAGAGTTAATCAAAACCAGGATCCCCGCTTTGGAGAGCAGCCGCCCCTTCCATCCTGCCAACCGTTGGCCAATTTTCTCGAGTAACGGCATGAAATCTGCTTTTATTAGCTTAGTGGGCCGAAGTGGTAAACCCAGGTATTTGCAAGGAAAGTGCTTGAGCTGCATTGGTAGGGGCGCCAGTAGCTGTTGAATGTTAGGACGGCTGCATCTGATTGGGTATATCTCACATTTGCTGGTATTCACATTGAGTCCTGAGGCCATACCAAAAAGATTAAGAAGAGCCACCAAGGTCTGGATATCCTTGGTTGTCGGTTTCAGGAAGATAGCCGCATCGTCTGCATAAAGCGAAACCTGAGAACTGCCCAACTTTTCAGAGATACTGCTTATAAGGCCCCAATCCTTGGCTTTAGAAACGAGGTAGTGCAACGGTTCCATGGCTAGAATGAACAGAAGAGGCGACAGAGGGTCCCCCTGACGCAGCCCTCGTCGATGGAAGAAACAGTCCCTGAGGCTCCCATTTAACAAGATTCTGGAGGAGGATGCAGCTAGTGTCATTGCAATCCAGTCTCGCCATCTTTGCTTGAAGCCTAGATGTCCCATGAGCTCAAGAAGGTATTCCCAACTAACCGAGTCAAAAGCCTTTTCGAAATCAAGCTTGATAAAGAGGCAATCCTTATTTCTCTTATGTAAATCTTTGACAGCACAGTTTGCAAGCATAAAGTTGTCTTGCAGGGAGCGCCCTTTGATGAAAGCGCTCTGCGAGGAGCAGACTGCAGTGTTTAAAAGGGGGGCCAACCGGTTAGCCAGAAGTTTGCTGAAGAGTTTGCCGAAACTATGTGTGAGACTGATTGGCCTGAAGTCTTTGGTTGTCAGGGCTTCCTCCTTTTTTTTCAACAGAACGACATGTGCAGAGTTTAAGCGATGAAAATGCTGCCCTCTGCAGTTGAAGAGCTGATATATTGCACTCATAACATCTGTCTTGATCGTATTCCAACAAGCTTTGTAGAAGGTACCAATAAATCCATCAGGCCCTGGTGCCTTCTCAGCGGGTAGTGATCTTATGGCGTTCCAGACTTCCTCCTCCTCAAAAGGGCTTTCCAGGACGGATAGATCAAGGTTAGGAAGCTGCAAACTGCTCCAATTAAGAGTACAGTCCCTTTGTTTCTTCATGCCGATGAGACCTTTGTAGAAGGTAAGAAACTCGTGGTGCTTTTCACTGTCCAACAGTAGCGGCCGTTGATCTGTTTTTGCAAGAATATTACCCACTAGGTTCTTACGCCTCCTTGCACGGACTCTTAAGTGAAAAAACCTGGTGTTAGCATCACCTGCTTTGATGTGGTTGAGCCTTGATCTCTGCCTGAGGCGAAGTCTTTGAACTGCTGCGATGCCCAGAATTTTGCACTTGAGTTGCCTTCTGAAAAGGAGTTCAGGCTCGATAGGTTCCTTTCTTCCTCCGCATTCTGTAATTGGCGGATCAGTTCCTCAACAATCGCAAACTGAAGCCTGTTATTGCCAATCACCGTTTTACTCCATTCCTTAAGCGCTTTCGCTGTGTGCTGCATTTTTCTGTGCAGACGAAGCAATGCATCCCCTGTTTGCACTTGTTTCGCCCAGCTGGTAGCCACCACGTCATGGAAACCCGGGATTGTGGTCCAGAAGCTTTCAAAGCGAAACCCTTTGTAAAAATTAATTGGCATTTGCCCAATGAGCAGCAGCGGGCAGTGGTTCGAAAGCACAGAAGGGAAGGCCGTTAACCGGCAGTCTAGGAAAAGTCCTTCCCAAGCAACGGAGGCGAAGACCCTGTCGATTCTGGTTAAGGTGGCATTTGCTCTCTCATTGGACCAAGTGTATCTCTTATCCTGAAGTGCGATCTCCTTAAGTGACAGCGAGTCCACACAGGCCTTGAACGCAGTCATGAGACGACGGTTCCTGACCGGCTTATTCTTGTCGAGGTCTCTGTATATCAGATTGAAGTCCCCTAGCAGGAGCCAGGCATCATGGACGATGAACTGAAGTTGTTGAAGCTCCTGAAGGAAGGCTAATTTTTGCTGGAACTGTTGCGGTCCGTAGACCACAGTGCAGGACCAAATCTGGCCCGTAATAGCTGATGTAACCTTGGCAGTTACGGAGTAACTGTCCACCCTAGCCTCAGACAACATGAAGAGCTCTGAAGAAACTGCCAACAGGATTCCCCCTCTGGTTCCATCAGCCGGTAGGAAACAGAAATTCTGCACAAATTTTTGGCCGAGCAACTCCTGAACGCAGGCGGCCGTGATGTCTTGTAGTTTAGTCTCTTGCAAGCAGACAACGGTTGCTTTTTGGTCCATGACCACTTGTCGCACGACTGCCCGCCTGGCCGGGGCATTAAGTCCTCTAACATTCCAAGTTAGTAAATTGCATAGCTTGTCCATTTAACAATGGCAGCACCTCCCAGACACGAACTAGTTCCTTGGAAAAAATAGATTTCCCAGGGGCAGCCTTTAGACCCCACCAACACAGTACACACAACTTGAAACATAGCACTTGGGGACTGATAGATTGGCCTCCTCTCCGGGAGAGTATCTCAGGACCCACATTCACACAGTAGTAGAGATGAACAAACAAAGCTATCCCGGCCAACTGGCTGATAGCATAACACCTCCCAAAAGCTGGGCTACACGCGCCCGCACGAACAAAACAAGCAAGACAGGCGAAAAGCATTGAAGACAAAGATGGCTCGGTGAACGCAGGAGCTGAGGCCGCTCTACACGTCCAGCATCTCCCAGGCATTGGCTCCCGTAATATGCAGAAGGTCTGGAGCGCCATTTAAGCGTGACAAGTCAGATAGGGCAGTAAGCATGTCTGTAGTCAAAGGACTTTTGAAGGCCTCATCATACTTCTTCAAATTCTCCCCCTCAAGAGATTTAGTGCTGCTGTTGACAATGCCTAGCTGCTTGGCAATGTTTAGTTTTGCCCTAGCAGTAACGGACAAGTTTGCATTTGGATGTTTTGCTAACCGTGCACTGTGGCGCTTAATCTGCATGGGCCTGACTGCCGTGGTGGGCTCTGGCAGTAAAGGATTTTGAATCACCCCAGTGAGCTCTGAAACTAGTTCAGCTGCAGTCCCCTGGAGTTGGCAGCTGTGGTCTTCCTGCTGGGTGGGTCTGCATGTTGAGCAGTGGCTACAGACAGTCCCAGCCGCTCAGGAAGCACTGTGAGAGATAGCGTGGCCTCTAGGTGCATTGGGTCAGAAGCTGGGTCGTTGAAGTAGGCCAAACTTTGATCAGGCAGCATGCAAGGTTCAGGGAACGTATGCTTTATTGTGGAGGTGCCCTTCTGCTTTGCTGGACTGTGAGTGCCCTCAATGACATAATCTGTTTTTTGGGCCAGCATGTGGTCATGCGGCTCTAGAGACACCTGGGGTGTCTGCTGCGAACCGGACGCCATGAAGTGGCAACCATGGTTGCCGCCGCTGCATTGTCCTTCTTGCTGACGGCCTGGACCGCTAGCAGTTGGGGCTCGCCGGTCCGACCGATATCTCGATCCCTGCCCCCCTGTGTTGCCGAAGATCCACTATCCGGCGAGGGGGACCTACGGTGACGACGGACGGCAGTCTGCTGGTTTGGCCCGGCTCCCAGCCGGCGAGTGCCATCCCACATTCCAAGCTGCCACCTGTAGTCATGAATGAGTGGGAAGTCGGAGGAAGTTGGGTCAGCAAGCTGATCTGGCGGCCCAAAGTCAATGACACTGTCGATGTGGATAATGACAGTGTAGGAGAGGAACACAGGTTGCATGACATTGCCCAGGGGGTGCTGTCTCCTTCTACCCCTCTTCCGCTTCGAGTGTGGTAATGAGAGGGATTCCATTCGCGTCTTGCACCCATGCCCAGACACACAAACATGCTGAATCTTCAGCTGTCACCGGGTCATCGAGCATAGGAATAACCAGCCCATGACCCTGCAGGATCGCCTCGGCCGTCTTTACCGACCACCAGTGCCTGGGAACTCCTTCTAGGCAAAAGCGCACTTTGTATCTAGCTCTATGGAGCTCCTCTTCCACCCTCGGATTCTAGGCCAAGAAGCGCACTTGCATACCGTCCACCTGGAACACCCCAGAGGCAACGATGGCATCTCTAACTGAAGAGGAACTGCATCGGATGAAGAAGGCGTCGGGGTTGAACATGGATGCCTCCAGATCATTGTCACCAAGATGGAACACGCAGGCGATGGCCTGGAGCAAAGCCTCTGAGGAGAGCAGATTGCCACTCAAATTCAGCCCCAGGAAGGCCACAGAGGATAGGCATTGCTCCATTTGAGAGATCTCCGGAGTCCTGGCCAAGAATCTTGAGGCATTCCCCCGACTGCGAAGAGCAGGGGCTCTGGCGGCGAAAGAGGAAACCGCCCTTGCTGGATGCATTTGAGCGCATGAAAGAGTGGCTGTACGAAGGTCAAGAGTTGGAGGTCTGCGCTGCGTAGAGGCTCGAGAGTTGGAGGCTAAGCACTGCCTAGCTTTATGGCCAGAGGCACCACACAGCAGGCAACGAAGCAGAGCTGAGCATGAAGCAACACGGTGGCCTGGAGACAAACATCTGAAGCAGCATCCCCGAGCACGCCTGAAGAGCAAATCACGGAAGGAATCTGGCTTGGCAACTTTGGCAGGGAATCCAGCCGAGCTTTGCTTGCGCCTCCAGTTCTTTCCCGTGACCTGTTGCCAGCCTTCTGCATCACTCTGAATGACAGTCTTTGAGGCATGACCAGACGATGAGGTGCTCACTGATGCTGCGCCAAGGTGGGGACCGGGCTGCGAAGCCGCTGGCTGGAGTGAGGCAGTACCGATCGACGGGCCCAAACGCCTGAGCAGCCGCAGGCGAGATGCAGCGGGGTCAGGCTCAACGGACAGGACACGGGCTGGGCAATCCGTCAAACAGGTGGTGGGCAGGACTGGGCGCTTATGCCAGGCGGAAGCCATGGGTCGCGGGGGCACAGGCGAGCGCGGTGAGGAGGACGGTGAGGCCGAAATTGCCCCCGGCGAAGGGATGTCGACGTGGTCGGAGCAGGCAACGGAGAGGTACGTGGGGCGGCATGGTGATGGTAAGCGTGGCCTGGGAAGCACAACGCGGGGGGCGACTTGACTGGATAGGGCGGGCTGCGGAGTGTGCGAGGGCGGGGCGAGGCAAGCAACGGCTAGGCTGAGGTCGCGTATGGTGGGGGGCAAAGCATCCGGCGAGGCTGTGGTGCGTGGACGTCTTGAGAAAATTTGATAGTAACATCATGTTGGATCCATTCCATTTGAATTGGCACTTTCTCCATCATGATTCTTGGGAGGAGACATCATCAATAATTCACCTTGAACAAGAATTCAATTCTTGGGATCCCCTGGGGATTCTTGATTGGAGCTGAGCTAACCATAGCCCAAAGGCATATCTCTTTGGTCACGGGTTGCAGGCACGACGGCCAGCAGACCACCCGAGCAAAGCGATCTCAGCACATGTCCAACTTGCTGCACCAAAAACCTGGCCTTTCTCTCGCTCGTGGCATCTGTACATGCTAAAATTAATTCACAGAGTAATTTTTTTAACAAACTAAATAACCTTCGTTACTCAATAATAAAAGTTATAAGGCAAACTAAAACAAAAACCAATAAGTTTCAGCGGTGGGAACCACTAACTCCTACAAGAAACAATATAAAGAGTATGGTCTTGTAATCTGCTAGCATCAAAAAAACTTGTATGACGTACGAAATCCCTTGTCCTCTCTTGTAAAAAAGCGTTACGAGGAATTTTAATACCAATATTAGATATAAGCTTCTCAAAAAGCAGGAAAACATGACCACTTAACGCATGGTTTTCCACCAGCCTGCCGACAAATTGCAAGATGAAATCTAGGATTCGTATATCTGGTTTTTGATGCATTCAACTCATAAAGCTATCAGAAAATATAGAAAGAGGCTCTGCTTGTACTCCTTGTCAGGATCTGGCTCTTGCTTACGATGATGGTGATCCTTCAATGAGTACATCTGATTTGTACCGCCGCAACAACACCACTACCAGATTAAGCACTGAGGATCCAACCTTGCATGATCACTCCATTGGAGACACTACTGCCACAGCCCACTGAGTAGCAGCCGCCAAAGAAAGCCAACACTGTCTAATCCAATTTCCCACTGATGAGAGAAAGATTTTTATTCCAAACCTTCAACCATTACTATTACTAACTACACCCGCCACAAATCTAGCGCCATCTCCCCTACCGATCGTCTAGAGGCCGTCAGCAAAGAGAACGACAAGCGGATCTATGGCGGTGTCTAGATCATCTCCTCTTTTCTTTTCCTACGGCAGCGGCTTGGAACCCTAACTCCCTCTAATTCACAAAGTAAATTGTATGACGATGGTTTCCCAGGTTCGGAGAAGTATGGTAAAAAGTTTCCCGCGTACTGACCAACTTATGTGTCTCAATGGGCCACTGGTAGCCGTCGAGAATGTGCCTTGCGCCGTGCCAACGTTACCAGCCCGTGCGACTTTTCACCGTACTCTCGACCGTCCTTATTCCAACGTCGAAAGTAGTTATTTTGTCTCGACCGTTTTATGGTAACTGTCGAGAGAAATTGTTGTATCGACAACCTGATTTTGGCTCTCGAGAACAATAATTAATTGTTGAGATATCTGTCTTGTCCTGTAGTGACTCCAATCAATATCACTCAACTAAGAGGTTTCTTGGGACTTACTAGATACTATAGAAGATTTATCCAAGGGTATGGAATAATATGCAAGCCTTTATTTGAAGCATTGAAAAAGAATGCATTTGTGTGGGGGTAATAAACATGGAACAACAGTGAAAAATTGAAGGACATCATGACCATTGTCCCTGTCTTGGCCTTCCCTGATAATTCAAAACCTTTTGTGCTTGAGTACATCTTGCAAGTGTGTGATTTGATTGTGCACTTACCATCGCACACATATCACATTTTAGAAGGAGGTTAGAGGACTACCGACACAAATGCTACCAGGATGCCGAGACTAGGAAGGCATTTATGGTAGGTCTCCAGTAGCCTGCAGGAACTGCATAGCTTATGGATCCATTTGTTTTGTTATTCCACATCCGCATCTTATTTGTGAACTCTAATGAAGACTTTATGGTATTGTAATGATTGGCCGGTCGGCTTTATTGTAAGACAAACGATCATCTGGTGCCATGTCCATACCTGTAATAGTACATCATCTGAAGCTGACGCGGGAACAATCGCTATCACTGTACCTGATCAAACTTTAGTCCTCTGACCCAAGGACAGGTGGTGCTGTTCCTATGGGATGATGCTATTAATTACACACGGATTATTACATGGCCGTCTTCATCAAGGCAAAGAGCATTTTTTTGATGACCAACTGGTGTGCTGCTAGCAGAGTAGTAGTACATCATCTCCCTTTCGTGCTCGACGTGTAAAAAAAACAAGGAGGAAAAGACATAAGGTGCTCACGGGTGACGGGAGAGGGCTGGTCTCAGGTCAGGTCTCCACCTTCAGAAGTTCAACACACATGTCTAGCTCAAGGGTACGGTTGGGACGTGTGTTCACGTACCGTCACAGGCACACACATGTGTAGACCTGGCCAACGGGCCGACCCAGCTCGGCACGGTTTGTTTCAGGCCTGATTACTATGTGAATTAGGTCAACCGGGCTAACGGACTGAGGGTTAAGCTAAGGTTCAGTTCAATTGTTGAACTGAACGAACCGGGCCGGCTCGGTTCCTATTTGGCCCGGTTCTAGGAGAAATTTGAAAAAAATTAGAAAAATTAGGAGAATTTAAAAATAGCAACGAAAAATCATGAAATGATTAAAAAATCCAAAATAGGAAAAATATTTGGAATGTACTGAAGAGTTTTATTATTATGGATGCAGTATATGGCTGTCTCGTTAAAAACTCTGCCTAGTAAAAACTCAATATTGAGAAAATCTTGACAAAGAAAAAAGTACAACCTAAAGCTCTACAATATAAATAGAAATATTACAAAATCCTTTTTCCACTAAACTCTAGGCCTTCGAATGCAGCCGCCAATTCTTAATTATGCCTGCCAGCGGCGAGGCTCTGGAATCGTTTTTCTGCTAGCGCCTAGTTCTTCGTGCTTAGTAATATTTCCCCTATATCGCTATGTAGGAAAGTTCGCCTCTCCTTAAGTATTCTCCCCACGAGACTAAAAGCAGTCTCCGAGAAAACTGTGGAGACTGGATCAGTTAACATATCCCGTGCTAGGATGGATAACAGTATAGCACTGGATATGTTCCACTGTGCTACTGCCACCATGCGAGAATATTGAACTCCTCTTCCTAGAAATCGACAGTGTCCTTTCCTAGGATCGAGGCAAGCTCACCAACATATCCGTGTGATAGTGCAAGCGCGGTTTGAGATGTCATATTCAAAGAAGTTGAACTGTCCTTGCCCAAGGCAGATTTCCAAAGGACATCTTTCTCCCTGTCTGTTGAACTGGTGGCGACCGTTGTGGACGAACTCCTGCATACTTTTCTTCATATTTTCTGTACAAATCATTTAGTCTACTTCTAACCTGATGAAAATAATTAGAGTAATCTATGACAGTAGCAGCACCAAGTTGTGTTAGAACATTAGCCAGTTCTGTAAGTTTGGCTCTGTGGTCTAACAAAAAAGCAAAACAATATAAATAGAAAATAAGCAACAACACTTAAATAATATTTCCTAGCCCTACCAGCCTAGGTGTCATAAGTTAACGAAATATAAAATGTGCAAATTTTAAACTGTTTTTTTAATTTTGACTTGCTGGTGTTATACAATTTTTTTAAATATCTAGTTGTTGTTTGACGGGAAACACTAGAAAATTTAGGATTATGAGCAGTTTTAATATATTCTTGGAAAACAAGAGATTCACCAAATTCTAATAGTAAATCTTCGGAAGCAATTAGACGATACAAAGCCTCTCTAGCTACGTCGGGATTGTAGTCACAATTATGTATTGTACCGTTAGGGTTGTAGTTTAATTGTTACTGCCCCATTTGAACGCTTTTTCTCTTCTTGCACGACGCGGTGTGCCTCTTCAGGTGTCCCGTGCTCGAGCCTGTCGCCACCAATAATTCTTGTCCACAAATTTTACATTTAGTTGTATACCTCACTTGCCGCACGTTGACAAGTTGCTTCAACTCATCGTAGTCCTCCCACACCTCCGACCGGTTCACTTGGGCCGCTTCGATCCAACGGTATCGGAGGCAGAAGCGTAGGTTGAACCGGATGATCCGTACGTACTTTCCTGGTTCCTTGTGTTCCTGTTTGATCGTCCAGATCAAGCAAACTATGATCAATTGGTTTATAGTCGTCCGGTCTTAAATCGAACTAGCTAAGATGAAATTCATTGTACGAATCTCCACCGGCCATTTCGAAACAACTGCAACTTCAAAACAATTGAACAAATAAATTAGAGAATGAATAATACACTAAAAAAATATTGTTGTGATATAACTATACAAACCTCACACTACCTAATATGGAATTGGAAATATTTTTTTTGCAAAATATTTCAAACTTTGCCCAAATTTGCAAGGAACAACTGAATTTTTAGCTCACAATGCAAAGAAGAGAATATGATTGGAAGTGTGGCTGCATGGGGAGGGGATGCATGCCTATTTATAGGAAAAAAATTTAGGATTTTTTGGAATTTCCCCTTATTTTTTATTTTTTCGAAGCTCCAAATAGTCAAAAAAGGCTATATTCATCGAAATGGTAAAAAAAGGGCTATTTTTTTTATGAACCGAACGAACTGAGCCGGCCCGCTTTGCAAGCGTGCTCTGCCCTCCTATTTTTTTTGGCAGTGGTATAACCACAAAAGGAAAATGTATATCTGTAATTAATTCTCTTATTTGAATAAACAAGATAAGAAATGCATATCTGTAATTCTCTTATTTGAATAAACAAGATAATTAAGAATCGGCACAATGATATGGTTCGATCGCATACAACAAGGGGTACGTACCACAAATTGCCATTAAAAGGTCGTTCTAAACATTAGCAGTTACTGCATGCATTGCGTTCGGCTGTCCGTCAGTCAAGAGCGAATATTAGTGCGAAAAGGCTTTTATTTTACAGCGCTACTGCCAACTCAGATGTTTCTAGCTGTGGCTTCGTCTTCCTCGGTGGATTCATATCATATGCCTCGCCGCGCGCCTCCGTAGATAGCCATGAGCTTCGAGCGACTCCACGGAGTCATGGAACATCTCCTCCACCCCCTTGAACTCGAGCCCCAGCTCCCGGATCTTGGACGTGTTGAAATCGTACGTCTGCTCCCCGTAAATGTTCGGGAAACTGCACAGCAAATTTCAAGATCACGCAGCACAGCACAGTCAGTCTTATGACAATAAAGATCGAGCAAGCAGCTCGATCAGATTACCCGGCAAAAGAAGAGTGCACACATGTTGATTCTTCAGTTTGACTGACCTCTTTGGGATGGGATACGATGGGAATCGCTTGGCGAGAATGGAGGCCAGCTCGTTGTTGTCAAGAACGGCCGAGTTGCATATGTACCTCCCTTCGGCAATGGCGGCTTCGTAGACGAGGATGTGGCAGCTCGCGACGTCGTCGATGTGGACGTACCCCATCCTTCCGAACATGGTGAACTTGTCTGCCTCTCCTGCAACGCAGTTCCACAGGCGTTTGGAGCCTGTCAGAGAGTAGCATTCTGCAGCTTGAATCACGGGATCAACTGAACCTTGAAATACCTTGGAACAAGCCAAGGACGTCTGAAGCAGTGGGGCCTAGCTCAGACGGCAAACTAGGTCCAACCACGAACGTTGGCAGGACAGTCACAAGGTCGATGCTGTTCTCCCTGGCGAACTCCCACGCCGCCTTCTCCGCGAGCGTCTTTGCGACGGCGTACCATATCTACCAAGGCTCATGGAAAGAAGCCAAACAAAATTCAGAGCTGGAAAGATGAACTGACGATGGCATAAACCAAAATGTGAATTTGGATCGTCCCTGCATGCATCACCTGGAGACTCTCGCAGAACTCCATCGAGCTCCACGATGTTTCATCCATTGATGCGTTGGGGGGGAGTTCAGCTTCGTCTTTGAGCCTCACGGTTGATGATGAAGACGTGAGGACAACTCTCTTGAGCAGTGGATTCTTCTTGCATGATCGAAGCACGTTTAGAGTGCCATTGATTGCTGAATCAAGCATTTCTGCCTGCAATTAGAGTGGCATGCTTATCTTCCAAGGCAGGAAAAAAAAGATTTTGACAGTCTACCGATCAGGGTTAGTGTAGCATGCCTTGGACTCGGATTTGGTGACGATAGGCGATGCAGTGTGGAAGACACCCTGACAGGCCATCACAGCATCATCGAAGCTCCCTTCTTCCAAGAGGTCAGCTCTCACAAGCTCCAGCCTTTCCTTGGCACCTGCCAAGTTCCAGAGGTGTGCTACCTTCTTGTGATTGCCTATCAAGTGAGCAACATGTTACCTCGCTTTTAGTAATTATACATCATCAAGAAGAAATAATAATGAAGTCGATGAACTAGTAATCACAGGAGGGACACTGGATTAGATCATTAGAGTGAGAGGAGGATACCTGGGTCTCTGACTGTCCCAACAACATGGTACCCGGACTCAAGAAGCCGCTTGACAAGCCAAGATGCAACAAAGCCAGACGCCCCAGTGACACACACCTTGCCCTTGCAAGTATTCGCCATTCTCTCAAGCTGGAAGTGAAGTACTCCTGAAATTCAGCTCAAGACCTTTTATATGCAATGTGAAGCACATTCAAGGAAGTAGAACGAGCAGAGAAGTTTACTACTAGTACATCACTCACTTTTGGTGATCCTACTTGGCAGGTAGAGAGTAGGTCAATCCCACAACGGCTTGGAGAGTTGGAGGCTCACAGCTTCCACGTTCAGGTGCTTCATCAAACTTCTCATGTCCTACAAAAGTTCATGGGGTTAGGCTATCCAAGTTACAACTTCTAAAGCTACCTTTATGAAAAAAAAAAAAAGAGCATGTAGAGGCTCGCCTCTAACCATCGTAAGTTGCTGGCTGCTGATCTAATGGCCCCACATGTGAATTAAAGTATATAATAATTTCTATTTTTTTTTAATTATAGCTGTGAATCTCATCTTACATGTTGTAGACATTAAGTTAAGACCTCTAAATAGTAGAGATTGTCTCTAAGCATTATGATGTTCGTTCTAATTAAATCAATCATGTTACGAAGATGAAAATTTATTTGTTTGTGAGACTTAACTGTCAGCGACGACGGCACCACCTGCAGGCGCACGGCAGGGTAGCACGCAACAAAATGCTCCTGCGAGCGGATGGAGTTCAGCTGCAGCGCATGCAGCTCTCTAGAGTCTAGACTCTGGGTTGGTTGATTGGTAGGTTGGTTTAGATTGGTTTGGTTAAAGGCAAGAAATTTGCTAGTTGATAGCTTAGAGAGAGATTATCGAGTCTGCTAAGTTTTTTCCCCAAAATAAACACAAAAAGGAAAAGAAAAAAAATACAAATATATGTAGTCAAATTTGCAAAATAAAAAAAGATCTTATTCGGCAGATGAAGGAGCTAAATTCAAAATTCGGCAAAAAGAAAACAAAAAACTTGAATTTTCGGCACCTCAGTTACCGGATTTGAGTATTCAGCATCCGAGGTACCAATATATCAAGTTTTCGGTTTTATTTTTAACCTGAGCCAGGTGGGTGAGAGCGAGGCCTTGTAAGTTGTAATCACCTTGGGCACGAGTCAGTATTCAACATCTAAGGCGTGAAAAAACATTATATTTCGACACCTCAGATTACTTCAGCATCTAAGGTGCTGAAATATCAAGTTTTTAGCATCTCAGATGCCCAAAATTTGAATTCCACGCCTCATACGGGTGTTTTTTTAATGCAAATACGACGCTCTGTTGTAATGCCCAAAATTTTGTAATATTATTTTTGTATTGTATTTTTTTTTGAGATGGTGTATTTTTTTTAAAAAAAGTTTGCTAAGGGTAAACCTATATCATGGACTGTCGGCTAGGATCAAACGATGAAGAAATCTTCTTTAACCGCTGCTTCCCCTTCTTCGTGCCAGCTGGGCCGCCCGGTCCACTCCTGCTTGGCTAGCGCTGCGCACCAAGCATCCGAGCCAGGAGCCACTTCAACACAGCATAGTCCATAGCACAGCAGGGTTTGAAAAATCGATTTTAGACCAAAAATCGGTCAGACCCGATTTTCGATTTGCCACGATTTGCCGCGGCAAATCGCAAAAAATCGGTTGAAATTTGTGGCTAGGATCAAACAATGAAGAAATCTTCTTTAACCGCTGCTTCCCCTTCTTCGTGCCAGCTGGGCCGCCCGGTCCACTCCAGCTTGGCTAGTGCTGCGCACCAAGCATCCGAGCCAGGAGCCACTTCAACACAGCATAGTCCATAGCACAGCAGGGTTTGAAAAATCGATTTTAGACCAAAAATCGGTCGGACCCGATTTTCGATTTGCCACGATTTGCCGCGGCAAATCGCAAAAAATCGGTTGAAATTTGAGTTTTGAATTTTAAATCAACCGGAGGTTTAAAAAATCAGAAATTGCTTGTCAGTCGATTTCTTCGATAAATCGTTTAAAAACAAAAATCGGTATTGAAATTTCGAAATCTCAAGCCAAACTTCGATAAATCGGTCGATTTCTTCGATAAATCGAAATCGCTTGTTTTTTCAAGAAATTGGTCGATTTTATCGATAAATCAACCGATTTCTTCAATAAATCGTTTAAAAACAAAAAATCAGTATTGGAATTTCGAAATCTCAAGCCAAACTTTGATAAATCGATCGATTTCTTCAATAAATCGACCGATTTCTTCGATAAATCGATTCAAACTAATTTTAAATTATGAATCAAAATTTTAAATTTAATTCGTGATTTGCCGATATCGAGCCGCCGCGATTTCACGGTAAATCGCGGCAAATCACGATTTGCCGACGATTTTTGAAACCGTGTAACACACAGCTTTATCAATTATCAAGAAGAACATCGTATCTTTCAAAAAAAAAATTTCACGAAGAGCATAGATTCATTTGTGCTAACATGCTTACTTCAATTTATACAAGTCGTAAAAAATAATTAATTAATGATGGGAATGCAGAAGAAGTTTTATTCCTGGATATTTTATTCTGATAACATTCAGATTGATGACCTGCCACTGCAATTCAATCAAAACCGGCAAAAAAAAAGAATCACCGTCTTAGTGTACACAAGAACGAGGGGGCGGGTGGGGGGAAGCAAAATCCCCAGAGAGTTGAGAGTATGCAAAACAGATGTTATACACTCGATATCCCCTACTCTGATCCGATTCAGAGTTGATCCCAAATGCCAGGACGTTTAGAGGGACAGTGAGCAAAGCATATCCGGGAAGGTGAAAGCTTTTGCACCACAGATGTACCCTCCAATAAATAGCTGCTGGAAAACTTTACCCGGTGTATCAAGCAGCCCTGGGAGTCTAAAAGTCCACTATACAATTCACCGCTGAGGAGATAGGCCGAAAGAAGAAGCAATTTCAGCCAAGTGCTGCCCTGTTGAGTTGGTTATGAATGCTATAGGGACGACAGGCTGAAACATGCATTCATCATCATCGAGTTGGAAGTCATACAATGTTTTGAGTTCCAATGCTTTAGATTATGCGGCTTCAGCTTCTTTGTGTAATGTCTCAACTTCTTGATTGTCATCTGTTTCAGTTGCAGCAGTCAATTCTGCTCTAGCAGCAGCAGCATCCAACCGGAGCCTTTTGTAACTAGTCATGGCTGACTCTTTTTCTTTGAGCACAATAAGTCCTTCACATTCCTGTATCTTGTGAGTGGTCACTGTGATATCCTTTTCTATTATCTCCAGATCAGTAGAGGCTTTTTCCAATTTAGCATGCAGCTCTTCCTTCTCAGAATTAAGGGCTTTTGCCTCTGCAGCTATTCTTCCTGCTTCCTTAAAATTTCTAGCAGCAGCAGCAACCTTCTTTTCAGCCTCTAGTTCAGGACCCCTTTTGTCAATAAAGCTCAGCTTCTGCTTAAATGTACCTATCTCTTGCTGCCTGCCTGCTCTCCTTGAAGATATCTCCTGCAGGCCATCAAATTAGGTAACATTTAGAATTAAATGCTTATCATGACCAAAATAATAGCTTGTCATGTCAATAAATATGGAACTCAAATGTTTTTAATCAGCAAAAGATAATCCTTAAAAGAAGAGTTCATGTACCTGAAGACTGGTTCTTGCATCAGTTATTTGTTGCCTAAGCATCTGAATGTCTTGCAAAATTTCCTCCTCCATTTTTAGCAGCCCAATTCTATCCCGCCTTGACTTCAAAATAGATGATGCAAGCTTTCTTCTGATTTCAACTGATTGTTGGCAACCTTTTGCTTCAGAAGAACAAGCATCAATAATTTCGCGTAACTCCAAGTCTTTCTGCTCTGTTGAAGAGATTAATTTATCAATTTCATTCTTTTTTAGGACAAGTGTTTCAGTCTCTTGATCAATTTTAGTTTGGGCTTCCTGCAATGAATTGATCTTCAGGTCAATATCTGTCTGGGAGCCATGAAATCTGGAGACCACGGTGTTGATCCTTTCTTGAACCTCCTGGATCAGAGCATTGTTTTCAGCTATCTCTGCTTCTTTCAACCTTACCAACTCCAGGAGCCCAGTCAACTCCTCTGCAAGGGTATCTCCTTTCCTACTAAGCATGTCTTTTTCTCTCTTGTCATCTTCAATCAAATGCTCTATTGAACCTTCCAACCCTGAGCGCGCTGACAAAACCAATTCTGTTTCAACCTCCATCTCTAGCTTCTTTTTTTCTAGTAACTCCATTGATGCTTGCCACCCTTCTATTTCTTTCAAGGACATTGCTTCTGCTTGCTTGCTTACCAAATCAGCATGGTCAGTGGCATCCTAAGAAAGACAGCTTGAATGTCAATAAGCGACTCGAAAAATAAGAAGTGATGCGCAGTGACTCCTTTCTAAGTAAATCATTAGCAGCTGGTCTGTAGCTTCTCAAATATGGTTTGCATTAAGGTGGGCACAGGATGGTTGCCAGTAAGTTTCATGATGGAAAGAAAAGCTTTAATAGCTTAATAGGCAAATAATGTGATTTAATACAAATATCTATAGATATTTAAGCTACTCCCCTGCCACATAAATATATATTTTTTTTATCATATAGCACTACTCAGCTCTATTAGTGTGAATTGGCATAAAAACTAAAGTCAAAAATATTTTCTTGACGAAACTTTCAGTACCTTTCACATGCAATTTTTTTCATAAACCCTTTAAACACTTATTACGGTGGATTATTATTTTTCTGTGATCATGGCAGTAATACTTACTATAATGAAAGCTATGGCACAGTGGTCTGAACACTATGCATAGAATACGATATCCTAGAATTTACAAGTTCTATCACATCTGAAAAAAGGCCCAAGAGGACAAGACAGTTGTTTCATCATGCCTCTAAAAGTTATTTTCAAAAAACTGGCTTAGTAGCTCTAGATTATGTTGTCCGGTAAAAAAAAAAACCATCAGGGGTATTTAACACAAATATATTCTTGAGCAGCTCAACCCAAAATCGAGATACGGGAGTTTAAGCAGTAGAACTTCGTATGCAATCTATTTATGACTAATGATTGTTTCAAGTCATGTCTGAATTCAAGGAAGTACATCTCTCATCAGCATTACAGTTTTATGTAAAGTGGGGTAAGAATATGCACCCATTACCTTTGCGAACTGCTCCAGGAGGGCAGCAGCTTCCTCCTCTGCAGCAATGCGGGACTCCAGTACATTCTGCAACTCCAAATCCACTGAATCATAATCAAGCTCTGCATCACGCAGCACCGTCAACAACCGATCTTTTTCCTTCTCCAAAGCCGCAAGGGAGTCGCTGATCTTCTCGGCCCTCTCGAAGTCCTCGGCCTCACACGCCTCCTCCAGCTCCCTTTCCAAATCCTTATGCCTGGACACCGCAGAACCCACATCCTCCGCCACTTTCCTGCGGCTAGCTGCCAGCTGCCTCCTCCTGGCCACAATATCGGAGGCTCTCTGTTGGATCGACTCGAGCTTGCTGGAGATTTGAGATCTAAGAAGAACCAATCTCTCCTCGATTCCCACGGTTGCAACCCCAACCCCTCCATCCTCCTCCTCACCGTTCTCTTCTTTCGCCTCCTCTTTCACATGCAAAGAATTGACATCCGGATCCACAACTACTGCATCTTGCTTATCGCCATCGCCATTATCTAGCCGCTCGAGGTACTGGCAGGCGGCAGGAGGAGGGGCAGGAAGCAGCGAAGCATCGGGGAGGCTACTACTAGTAGCAGGGAATACGGCAGCCGAAGCAGCAGCGGAGGCGGTAGTGGTAATTGGGACAGTAGGTGGGGGATCGGAGACGGGCTGAGGCGAGCGGCCATAGCCGATGCGCACGGCCCTCTTCTTCTTGCGCAGCGACGAGGAGGAAGACGGCTGCCGGGAGAGAGCCGTGGCAAGAGGAGGCGGGGCCGGCGAGGAGGGCAAGGCGGCCACCACGTGGTTCTGATCCTGGGGGTGCTGGTCCTGGCCTACCGGAGACTGGGACGGCTCGAGGAGGGTGAGATCGGAGAAGAGGTCCTCGTCCAGAGGCGGCGGCAGCTGGGAAGCCGCGTTAGAGTCGGCAGCATCAGCGACGTGGTTAGGGCGAGGGGTGGGCGGCTTGGGGGGCTCGGGCGTCTCGACGGCGGGCTGAGGCTCAGGATCGGGATCGGCGGAGAGGGAGGGCGTGAAAAGGACCATGCCCTCGAACAGCGAGTCGCCGGCGCCGCCCCACGCGTCATCGGCGCCGCCGTCCTGGGACGCCATCGGCGGCGTGCTCCCGCGCCTAATCGATCGGGGAGGACTTCTCAGGAAGAAGAGGGTAGAGTGGACAGCAACGGGGCGCTGCTTAGATCATAATTCGGCTGCTTATCGCGGGTGCTTTGCCTCTCACGCTCGCGCTCCGAGTTGATTTCTTAATTTTTGTTTGTCGCGTACCAAGAGAGGATTAGGATTAGGCTGGTGTCTGTTTGTTTACAAGTAAACAGTCCAGACGTGGAAAGTACAAGCTCTGCCATTTTTTTAGAAAAACAAAATACCAAAAAATTGCATAAACATACAACACGGATTGTCTATTTAAAAAAAAAAAATTTTCCCCCTGTATTTGAAACGGCGAGCACTACAATGAATCATGCATGATATGTGCTTCGCTTCCTGCCCGCCTTCAACATAAGATCTCAAGCATTTGTCGTCACCAGGTTCGGGGACGTCACAAATGAAGGAATTTCATATTACGGTATAGCTTCTGCAGTGTCTATACAACTACTACGGAATTTGCATGGTCGGCATCGTCCATGACAAACTCTCGTATTCTTAGGCCTCTTTGATTCCAAGTAAATTCATGTAATATTCTAAAAATCTGATGTTGAACTGAATTACCCGTCTTTTCAAAGCTTAAACTTTTCACGTGAGCTAGTCAGCGTAATGCAATTTAATACGGTATCAAAGTAAAAAAGCCAAGTTCAAGGCCCGCTAATGTGCAATTTTTAAAATTAATGAATGCCAGTTACTTCACCCCATATAAGTAGTTTTTAGGTGCACCCGTCAGAGCATAAACATCTTACGAAAGAAATTCGATCCTATTCTAGTACTTTCTACTATTTGGAGCATAGAGATGAGCCTAAAAAATTTCTCTAGAACTACTCACTTATTTTCCAACATCATATCCAGAGCACAGAGGTTCATTCATTTCGTGCAGTTCCTATCGAATTCCTGTGTTTCTCGTTCCTGCGTTTCCAAGAGACCTTACACAGTAATGCAGCGGCGCAGTACAATTCATTTCATGAATTTCACCCATGAAAAGAAAGAACAAAAAGTTCAGACTTATGAACCTCAGTATCACCAAAGGCGCATGAGGCGACCATCAGGCTTCCATTTTCAACAGATGAGATGGTATGTTAAATAAAGCGAGCCCATGGAAAAACAACACAAATCATGTAATCAATGCTGACCTAGTGCTGCTTCGACAGCATCGTTCACACACCTGTATACACAACTGCTACCATCAGTCTAAGATTACACACACCTGACTCCTCCGTTCCCTCTAATACAGGTACAAATGATGCACCATGCAAATGATCTAGTATTGCGCATGCAATATTACACAAAATAATGGTACAAACAAATTTATCTAGTGTCATGGAATCGGATCTCTTTGTGCACCAGGTGGAGCTGTAGGCATGGGAAAGTTGAATGAACAATAGGCTCCGCCGAATTGGGGAGCCTCCACATATGGACTCTAGCATACCAAGAAAAGCAAATCTCAGTGCCATGCAAACTCAATGGTAGCTAGGCTGACATGAGCATGCATTGCATGGCAAAACAATCATCTTTGCAAATTTCACAGAAGTTGAAAATAACAAAGAGCAGCTACCTGTGCAAGAGGGTTAGGGATAGGATTGCATGTTGGCTCCCTTGTTGGAGACGAATCAGGGGAGCTATAATCATTCTCATCCATGTTATCTATTGTATTATTCGTTTGTGATGATTCCCCTTCATCACTGTTGAGCTTAACCCGCTACGTGGAGAAGAAACATAAACTCACATAACGGAAATGTTAATGTCAAAACATGAATGGAACAAATGAATCAGCAATACCTGGAAAATTTTGCCTAAAGTTTTCAACCCTTTAGCACGAGCACGCAGTTCATCCCTCTTGGCACTACCATCTTGAAGCACCTGGTATTGGCACAATGTTAAAAATCAACTGGCCAGACTAGTTGTGTTTAAAGAAGTACTCATGAATTCAACGCACATAACATGCATACAGGGTGACAGGTAAGCTGGGACATACCATCTGACAGACATGTGACAGGGTGGCTTCTATGTCAGTAACATTCAGCTTCCACAAGGAATCAACCATAACCTTCTCGTGGTTTTGCTTGAACATTTCAAGTTTTTCCTCTGTGTAATCGCCCTCAGCACTCAGATGCTTCTTCAAGTCTTCAATCAGCTGCTCAAGAGCTATTGCACCTGCAGAACCATCAATCATGAGAGTTGGGACAACCGAATATTATGAGCAGCATAACGCTAGCATGAATATAGATGATGCCCAAAGTTGCATCATAAACTTCCAAGATTTTTTTTTTCAGAAAATATTGATCACATCTTACCTGCTGCAGCTGTTACTTGGGATTTGATAAAATGACCTTTGTCTCTGAACCATTCAGCTACAAATGGAACCCCCAAAAAAATTGCTTTCTTTCCGAGTTCTTTTGCAGCTTGTCTTGAATATACATACCCAATAGTGTTCAACATAGCAACCCCATATGCTGCACAAAAGGAAAACAGGATCAAAATAGGGAGAAACTTCAGATAACAGAGCTCAAGGGCCTATTTAACAAACTCCACAAAGCAGAATAGAAACAACAATCTATTTTGAATCAAAGAAACATTTAATGGATTCTACCTAGGAACATGTTTGGTGAATAATTTAATACATTACAATGCTACACTTTAGGAAGAAAGGATTAAATTATGAAATATATGACAGCTTTGATCATTGGAAAGAACCATGAAATTCATTCAGCCTTATTTTCAATTAGCAGTTAAGATGGCATTAAAAAGGTCGGATGAGCTTCTAGTAATGGTATGTTCTGCAGCAGTTCGGTGAATAAGCTCAACAAGAAATGGTTTCAACAAAAAACAAAGATTCTGTCCCAACTGAAGTGAATGATCATGATTCTAATACTGCCATCTCATATATTATGCTCATCCAGATATCTAATAATATAAATTATCTATCAAACAATAAGATAACCAAGTACAGCTCCTTCAATAGCAAAGTTCTTACAGCAATTAGCAGGACAAGAAGGGGAGTAAATTAAAAGGATCTACAGTAGAGGGGGGAATGGGCGATTAGTATTGGCAAAAAACCTGCATCGCTAAGTTTGGACACCTCTGCTTCAGCAAGCTGAATGAATTTATCTTTATTTCCATAAACATAAAGATGCAAGCGGTTTTTCAGTGACTCTGCGAGTTTCTCTTCCCTTTCCTTTTGAACAGCCTGCGGTTGTAGCATACCATTCAGCACAATGTGGAAACAAGAGTATGAAATGCAGTAAATATGAACTTCTTTTGCTAAAACTCGAGCAGTTTCTTGAAAACTTGCTTCAGATATGAAACTTTGGGTATTCAAAGAAGCCCTTGTTATTCCCAATAAGATTGCTTGGTCCCCCTACTTATTCAAAAACTTACCAAGAAAGGTGGCAAACAACCATAAATGAAGCATACCTGCATTTTCTCTCGCAAATTTTTTTTGTTAATATGTTTGTCTTCACCAAAATTATCGAGTGAAGCAAGTGATGCCATTGCCAGTTGACCAATGTAATCCTCAAAAAGCTCACTGCCAAATAGCATCGCAAAAATTGCGGCTGGATCAATTATTCCTTCCCTATAAAACATTGAAACCAACAGAGTTAGAATATTGTTGTTTCATAAGATTCTTTACAATAGGAGGTGAAATCATCCCACCAAAACTGCATCTTTTGGATGGAAGAAAATTATTTTAGTCATGTACAAAGTTCCAGCTACAGTACTGATATGGGTGTTCACGACTGTACGCTCGCGTCCCGGGACGAAGGCTGGACTGCGAACAGCTGGACGACGCCACGCTAGCGCGCCGGCGACCTATGGTAACTAGCTGTTCAGAGCCACCGGCCGTTTATCATCGGCGACGCCTTAGATTAGATTTGTGGCAGCAAAACCTGCCTTTCTTTCCTCCTCCTTTATTTATACTCCTCAATCCCCTAAACATGGAAACTACGCAATATAGAAATTGCTAAAGATAAAAGGAAACTAACTCTTACTATTAAACTAACTCTCCCTATTAATCAGCCAGCCGCGCTAGCTCCAGCGCCCTGCTGGTCCTGGCCGAGTCCCAGACGAATTCCTGCTGGGCTTGGGCCCGCTTGCCTCTTTCTAAAATAGACTCTATCCGGCTTGGACATATCAATACTCCCTCCCTCAACAACAAGCTTGTCCTCAAGCTTGAAAGCTGGATAAGCTTGCTTAAATTCAACAGCGTCCACCCAAGTAGCCTCCTCCGATTGTTGACCCGCCCAATGCACCAGAAACTGCCGACAACCCTTCAGAAAACGTTGGCCCAAAAGTTGATAAGGAACCAAGTGGGCAGCCTCAGTTGATGGGAAGGAAACATCATCAGGTAGAGATGGAGTATCCCCAGGAGGAGGACCCTTATAAGCCTTCAACAGGGACACATGGAAAACATCATGAATTCTGGCCGTCAACGGAAGAGCTAAACGATAGGCCACCTCACCAATACGAGCGATCACCTTATAGGGGCCAAAGTAACGAGGTGACAACTTGTGTTGCGACGAGCTCCTCAAAGTGTGCTGCCGATGATGTTGAAGTTTCAACCAAACCCAAGAGCCAACAGGGAAGGTGACCTCCCTATGACTACTATCATGCTGTTGCTTCATTCTATTTTGGGCCAGCAAGAGATGATGGCGCGCACGCTGGAGAAGGGCATCCCGGTCCACCAACTGACAATCCACTGCATCTATGGGAGTTGTGCCCTGTGAGTAAGGCACCAACGGAGGGGTGGTCGTCCATACACAAGTTCAAAAGGCGTCATCCTCAATGCTGAGTGGTAAGAAGTGTTATAACAGAATTCCGCCCATGGAAGCCATTGAACCCAAGTTTTAGGATGTTCCGCAGCCAAACAACGAAGATACATCTCAATAGTACGGTTTACCACCTCAGTTTGGCCGTCCGTCTGAGGGTGGTAAGAAGACGATGTCAGAAGCCGAGTGCCATTATTAGACAACAAACTTTGCCAAAAGGCACTGGTGAAGACCGGATCACGATCTGACACAATTGTTTCCGGAACCCCATGAAGGCGCACAATCTGATCAAATAATATATCAGCCACCACCGAAGCTGTCGTTGGTCGTTTAAGAGCAATGAAGTGTGCATACTTTGCTAGTCTATCCACGACGACCAATAGAGCTGTTTTCCCTTGGGACTTAGGCAGCCCCACCACAAAATCCATAGACACATCTGTCCAAATATGATGGGGAATAGGGAGGGGTTGCAATAGGCCTGCAGGAGACAATGTACTCGCCTTATGCTGCTGACAGATCTTACATTGGGCCACCAAATCTTCCACGGAACCCCGTTGTCCTTCCCAATAAAAATGTTGTTTCACTCGGTGCAAGGTTTTATGAACACCCTCATGAGTGAGATCATGGAAAGCAGCCACCACTTGTTCCCGGAGCACCGAGTCAGCAGGTACAAAGAGTCGTCCACCCCGATAGACCAGCCCCGAACGTGTTGTCCATAAACCAGGAGCACCCTCCACTCCGGCCGAAGCAACCACAGCTGGCACCGCGTTCTTCGATTCAAGAGATTTCGACAACGCTGTTTCTGCAATTTGAGAACAGCGCTGCTGGACATCCGGATGTTGGCGAAGCGCCTCTTCCCACTGTGTCCAAAGGGATGAAGTAGGACCCGAGATCGCCACACAAGTGGCCGCCGGATCATGGAGACGTGATAGAGCATCGGCAGCGGCATTGGCTCGACCTGGCTTGTATTCAACAGAAAAATCAAAGCCCATTAATTTGCTCACCCAATGTTGCTGAGGGGGCGTGACTAAGGCTTGCTCCAATAAGTACTTCAAGCTGGCATGATCTGTCCGAACAATAAATGGTCGTCCCCATAAATATGGCCGCCAATGACGAACGGCTTTTGAAAGCCCTATGAGTTCACGCTCATAGGCTGCTAGCTTAGCATGCCGATCCGCCAAACGACGACTATAATATGCAACCGGATGACCTTCTTGCTGTAATACAGCTCCTATTCCCAAACTGGAAGCATCACACTCCACCACAAATGGAATATTAAAATCTGGGAGACGAAGAACAGGCGCGTACAGCAGCGCTTCTTTTAGCTGATGGAAGGCATGATCAGCTTTAGAAGACCAGGAAAACCCTTGGCGACGAAGGAGATTAGTCAGGGGTTCTGCCACCGCTGCATAGTGGTGAATAAAACGGCGATAATACCCCGCTAACCCCAAAAAACTGCGCACCTCAGCCGCTGTGGATGGAGTCGGCCAGCGTGATACATCCTGTACCTTATTGGGATTGGCCGCCACACCACCTCTAGAGATAACATGGCCGAGATATCCCACAGCACCTTGCACAAAAGCACACTTAGAACGCTTCAAATACAGTTGATGTTGACGAAGCTTCTCAAGGACCAAACGAAGGTGAAGGAGATGCTCCTCCCTAGTGGCACTGTAAATCAAAATGTCATCAAAGAAAACGAGCACGAACTTCCTGAGATATTCTGCTAAGACCTCATTCATAAGGGCCTGGAAGGTCGATGGGGCATTACATAACCCGAAGGCCATGACCAGAAACTCAAAATGGCCATGATGCGTACGAAAAGCCGTTTTCTCAATGTCTTCCTCGTTCATTACAACCTGGTGATATCCTGAACGGAGGTCCAGCTTAGTGAAATATTTGGCACCATGCAACTCATCTAGGAGCTCTTCCACAACCGGAATAGGGAATTTGTCCTTGATTGTTTTATCATTAAGTGCCCGGTAGTCCACACAAAAACGCCACGACCCATCCTCCTTCTTCACTAGGAGAACCGGGGAGGAAAAGGGTGATCGGCTTGGGCGAATAAGACCATGAGCCAACATCTCCGCGCATTGCTTCTCAATTTCATCCTTTTGTCGATAGGGGTACCTGTAGGGCCTTACCACCACCGGTTCAGTGCCCTCCTTCAAACATATGCGATGATCACATAGACGGGAGGGTGGCAGTCCCTGGGGCTCTTGAAATAAGTCATCAAACCCCGCCAACAACTTCACCACATCATTCTCCTTGAATTCAGCCGCTAGGAGCTGCGCCCTACCTTCCGGGCGACCCTGTAGGTTCACCTCCTTACCTTCATTCCAAAACTGCATCTTCAAAGAATCAAAGTTCCATTGTATATTCCCCAAAGTTTGCAGCCATTGGACCCCCAAAACAGCATCAAATCCGTCCAATGGTATGACAAGGAATGGGGATCCGAAGGTGTGCTGATCGATCATGAAACGAACCTCCGGAATCCTCCCCAAGCATGGCAAATGGGCCCCATTTGCCACCCGCACCTGCTGCCGGACGTAGTCTCCTGTAACATGCCCACCCGGCGTGCGGCATGGCTGCTCATAAAGTTGTGGGTACTACCACTATCCACCAATCCATTTAATGTCACACCATTCACCACCAATCTGATCTGCATAGTATCTCCAGCCTTGGGACCTCGCACTGCCATCAAAGAGAGAGCAGGCTCCCCCTCGACCTCCTCCTCAGTCTCCTCTTCCTCATCCATGACCTCTAGGTGAAATAGCCGCTTACACCGATGGCCACGGACATAAACCTCATCACAATTATAGCAAAGACCCTTCTCCCTTCGTTCCGCCATCTCCTCCGGGCTGAGACGACGTCGATATGGTGTGGAAGCGGCTGACGAGGCCGCTGCGGAAGCTTGTGAGGGGGCAAACGCCATCCTGCCTCCCCCTTGATTGGACGTCCCCGTATTCAGATTTGGCGCACGCTGTGTTGCTGTGCCGCTGCTAGTCGCAGCACCAGGGCCAGGCGGTCGCGCCGACCAGCTCATCCCTGACCAAGATCCGGGCACCAAGGACAGTGGTGTACTGCGGCCAAGGCCTGGACGAGATCGCACCACTTGCGCAGCCTTTGCCAACCATAAATCCTCCCTCCTTTCTGCCTCTCGAGCCAATCCAATAGCATCAACCAAGTCCCGCGGACGATCACGACAAACATCGGCTGATAATGTTGGAGACAGCCCCGCCGTGAAAAGTTCAATCTGATTTGCCTTAGACACCTTCGGTGTGCGCGCAAGAAGTCGCTGAAACTCCCTTGCATAATCCTCCGCCCTTCCATTGCCTTGTTTCAGATTGGACAAATCCCCGAGCGGCCCTGCGGTCGAGTGACGCGTGAACCGCTGCAAGAACGTCTCATAAAACTCTTTCCAAGAAATATGCTGGTCTTCTTCCTCCCAGTTATCTAGTACCTCCTGGGCCTCCCCTCGTAAGTGCATCCCAGCCATCTCCACCCACTCTTCTTCCGGCACCCCATGCAAACGCCTGAAACGCTCGCACTGCCTCAACCACAACAAAGGATCTTCCGTTCCATCAAACAGTGGCAATTCATAGCGAGGAGCATGTGGTACCCATTGCCGGGCGCCCAGCTCGCTATTCCTTCCATCTTCCTCCCTATCCTCCGCGCGCCCCCGCCAACGGCGCTGCTCCTGAAGTCCACCAGTTCCCCGCTGGTCACGGCGGTCGCGATCACCGACGCCCTCCGGCGCTGCTGGACGCCGCGGTTGGCCAGTGTCCTGCACGGGCGCCGCGCTGGACTCCGCACCACCATCGCGCGGGCCAACCGCCCCGTCCTTCTCCTGGAACGCCCTGGTAAGGGCAGCGACGGCGACCTGAAGATTCTCCAGCGCTGTCCTTGTCCCCGCACCGGAACCCGTCAACTCCTCCACGGCGGCTTCTACTCTTCCCATCCGATCCTCCACAGAAGACATGCTGGACGTGGGAGGACCGACTGGCTCTGATACCAATTGATATGGGTGTTCACGACTGTACGCTCGCGTCCCGGGACGAAGGCCGGACTGCGAACAGCTGGACGACGCCGCGCTAGCGCGCCGGCGACCTATGGTAACTAGCTGTTCGGAGCCACCGGCCGTTTATTGTCGGCGACGCCTTAGATTAGATTTGTGGCAGCAAAACCTGCCTTTCTTTCCTCCTTCTCCTTTATTTATACTCCTCAATCCCCTAAACATGGAAACTACGCCATATAGAAATTGCTAAAGATAAAAGGAAACTAACTCTTACTATTAAACTAACTCTCCCTATTAATCAGCCAGCCGCGCTAGCTCCAGCGCCCTGCTGGTCCTGGCCGAGTCCCAGACGAACTTCTGCTGGGCTTGGGCCCGCTTGCCTCTTTCTAAAATAGACTCTATCAGGCTTGGACATATCAAGTACTCATGCTGCTTTGCCACAAGTAATAAGCCCAGAACCTTATAAATCTTTTTAGTATGTCTGGTAACCAACATGACATAGTTTATTTGTAGAATTAGACATACGATGAGATGCTGGATTTCCCATAGGAGTCATAAGCTTCACGCCGTGTGAAGTCACTAAGCACTTGGTATGCCGCCCCTAATTCCTGCAATGATAATTTCTATAAGTATACAATAGTATACAAAAGAAAAATATGAAAAGATCATGGTACCTTTTACAAAAGAAAAATATGAAAAGATCATGGTTTTATTCTTGAGTTTCCCAGAGTAAGGAGTGTGTGGATATGAGAAACATATACTCAACATAATGTTATATTTAGCATCTATAGTACAGCTCATCATTAACCAAATTTAGAACGTGACTGTGCAAGATATATTCAGTTTAGAGTAATAACAGAACATATCATTTGACTGGTGGTTGCCTGCACTCGTCAACAAGTGTTCTGAAAGCAACAGCCAGTTACACATTGATAAATCAGGGTTCGCACAAGGTTCATTACTTTCCAAGAGAGATGTATATCTTTGATGCAAGTTTCATGCATAGTTTTTCTTATTATCTCCTTAACTAGATGAATCTATCCTCGAAGTGAACGGTCATTGAGCAGTAAGGAGAGCAAAGCGTCATTGCTACCAACAACAAAAAGCACATTCCTACAAAACTAACCATTTTGATACAAGGGAACTACGTGTTCAGTTGGCATTGTCATTTGTCCAAAGACTGCGTTTTGGCGTAAACAGATACACTTCCAATCGGATTGATTCGAGGGTTCTACACTATCCGCTGATTTGCTTGCTATGGCAGCTGTGAGCTGAGCAAAGGGCAGTTTCCAGTAGTAGCAAAGCAGTGGGAAAATACCTACCTGGAACTTCGCCGCGGCTTGCGGATCATTCGGGTTCTTGTCCGGGTGGACCTGCCTCGCCTGCGCCGCCACGAGCAACCGGAATCAGACCAAAAGCCAGCAACAAAGCAAGCAGCGGCGCGAGTAGGGAAGAGGAAGAGGAGCCGACGACGAATACCTTGATGTAATAGGCCTTCTTGATCTCAGACTCGGTGGCGGAGGGGGCGACGCCCAGCACGTCGTAGTAATCCGTCTCCTTCACCATGGCCGCGAGGCTCCCTCGAGCTTTGATTTCTCTCCTGCTGTCCCGAAACGGCTCCAGGCCGGGGCGGATCTAACCGCCTATGGGCTTTGCTGGCTCGGCGGGAGGAAGGATGCACCGGCCGGCGGTCGTGGTGAGACGCCGGAGGTGGGGGAGAAGGCGGCCCTGTGGACCGTGGTCGCGGTCGGGCTTTTGGGTTTGGGCCACCCACAGGCCACAATACAAAGCGCGTCGAATAAAAATTGAAAACTTTCCTGTTCTTGGGGGGAAATCACCACGCGTCCATGGCCACTAGCCAAGTTGGATTGGGGACCCGGGACCGGAGCCCACCAGTCCACTGCTCCACCGTGGCTCTGTTTCTTTTGGAGGTTTTTGGCGGTTGGCGGTTTTACTGTAGCAAATTTATAAGTTTTTAGAAAAAATTTTAAATAATTCTAAAAAAATAATCAAAAAAAGAAAATTTTTCTTGTAGTAAGCCGTGCCACGATGGCCGTGGTTTGTTAAAAGAAAGTGCCGTGATTCAATCTAGAGAATCTGCTAAAATAGGTTTGATACATGGCTTTAAGAAAAAGCATGGATTTATAATATATAGAGTTACAATTATGTAATATAAAAATTATAGTTTTATCAACTCCATTAAACTCTGGTATTTGTTGGAACTATCATCTATTTATATATATGGTTTTTAAGATGATAAACTTGGGTAAACACAAGAGCTAGTGAGAGCTAACCCATGAAATACTCCTAAAATACCATAGCTTTTACTAAATCAGGGTCAGTTTGGTATCAAAGTTTAGACAAAACTCTGTTTTAGAAAACTATGGTTTTACAATGTGTACATACAAAATCATGGTTTCATTAACTCTATCTTGTACTCTATTATCCTTGGAACTATAAGGTGTTTGCTTACATGATTTTGTGAAACCAAAGCTTTGACCGAATACAAACACTACTGTTGTCTCTGGTCAGTCTATAAATAGAGCTAGCCATCTGGAGCTTTCATCCCACGCATGCTACTCATAGAAAGATGTGGAGAAATTTTTTCAATCGAATGCGAAGAGATGATGAAGAACTAGCAATCGTCGGTCAATATTTCAGTAGAAGAAATTCTTCTCATGAGCGCACACCTGTACATACTTCGATCCTCACCGGAGAGATGTTCGTCAAGGAAGTTCACCAAGGTCATGACGTACGCTGTAGGCGTGATTTTCGCATGGAGGAGATTTTTTCGCAAGCTTGTAGATCGGCTGCGTGACAACAATCTTCTTATAAATATTAGAGATGTTTCAGTGGAAGAACAAGTGGCTATATTTCTTTATTGCATTTCAAAAAATGCAAGTAATCGCACACTTCAAAAACGATTCCAACATAGTGGAGAGACATAAGTCAGCATTTCAGTACTATTCTACAAACTCTTGTTTCATTGTCAGCAAGCATAATACAACTACCTCCAATTAACACCCCTTTCAAGATATCTAGCAACTCCAAGTTTATGCCATACTTCAAGGCAACTGCAAGATCTTGTTTCATTGTCAGCAAGCATAATGTTTTTCACATCTATATTTAAAATTATTAGTAATAACATTATACTAAATTTTTGTTGCAGGATTGTATCAGGGCAATTGACGGTACTCATGTACCTATGACTATTTCGCCAAGTTTGCAAGATCCATATCGTAACAGGAAGGGCACAATATCACAAAATGTTTACTCATACACTTCACCATACCATATGAATCATTGTTGGGGTCATTCTTTTTTATTTGTCGAAGCTTCACTTGAATTTGCTTCTCCGTAAGCTCGCGGTAAGCATCTAGCTCTTGTTTTCATAAAGCAAGCAACTCTTTCGTTGAAGTGTCTTTGTATCTTTTAACTTTCTTTCGAACAACTTCTTCTAGAGATACTTCACTTTGTCGCTTTCTGTTTATTTTGTATTGGCTAGGCAATTCGCTTGTCGGAGAAACATGATACACAGAGGGATCTTGCGATGTGATTAAGCTTGAGTATTCAAATCAATACCTTCACAAAGAAAATCATTCCATATATCTTGTGACACGGGTATAGTAGGGCTTGGTGTATTCATGCTCATATGTCCAGAATCTTCATAGTAGTCATCTACCTTTGCCTCATCCGAAGACCGCCGATAATGCTTCCCTTTAGCTATTTTTCCTGTGGGCACGAGGAAAAACAAAATCCGTAAGAAATGGAATGTGCAGTTACTTTACTCACATGCACACATCTGGAGGGAGCACATACCATCATAGTAGGGGAAGGCCTTGTTCTTCCATTTTTGCAAATCTTTTGGAAGTTCTTCTCATTTTTCATCAATTGTTGTTGCCATATTCAGTTCGTTGTCCCAACCAAATGTGGGGACCAAATTCCGAGAAATCTTTATCGGAATTGTTCTCCAAAAGCACGATTACCCAGGATGCAACAGTGCCAGAGCCAATATCGAAGTCTAAAACATTCATAGGAAACCTTAATATTTTGCAAGGGAAATTATTACAAACCGTTATTCTTTAAGTATTTATTACATCCACACTGTTGCAAAGGTTGTGAGTGCAAGAAAACTTAGAAATTGGTAAACTAGAAGTCTATGCCATAACTTTCTAGTTCCTCTGCAGTGAACTCCTCGCACTCACCATAAAGTTGAGGAGTACCTGAAAATATTATAATTTTTCCCACATAGTGGATAAGCACCAACAGTACTTGCAGGTTTCTATGCAGAAGACTTATTATTTCATGCAGGAATTCAATAGAATCAAGGTTCTTACAGGAACGTAAATGCAATGATATATAGCAAATTTAAGAAACTTACTGTTTAGGAAAATTTTATTAAATTAGTTAAAGCGTTTTCACTTTTGTACTTAATCTTTCCACCTTTCTCCACTTTCTACTTTCTACCTGCTTATAGCAGCACCACACATCATAGATTCTCTTAAAGCATGAGTTTATTGAATAAGAGAGGCATCACCGGTTTGACACAACCAGATATGCAAGTAGGGTCCATCGATGATTTTGTTATGACCTGCAGGACCTACCCAGCTTTACCCACATATTGATCAGATATATGGATGGGTGATATTTGTGTCATTCTTACTCATTATACTCAAGTTTTTACATGAGCACAACCCAGTTGTATCCCCTTAACAACTGGTACCATTGTAGGTCTTGTATGGCATATGTCCCCCTTGAGCTTTACTGTGCCATAATTTTTCGAAGGATATACCCCGCTCCAAGGGTTACCGGCCTAGTCCAACTTTACTACACCTGGTGGCTCATATACAATTCCTTTTTCGTAACATCCCCATGTCCAGATAAGTATTCCATACTACTTATCCACATGGCAAATGATTGACTTATTCTACTCAATTTAAATATTTCAAAATCTATTTTAGGCTTCAAAGGATGGGGCTAATCAACAAGGGGTAGGCTTTTTGGTGTTCGTATCTTGGCATGACCATTTTATAACACATGAAATAATAGTTTGGCCAGAAAAGTAATAACTAAAAAGTAGTGTAACTATAGGTATTTAAATAGGAATTCCAAAGTGCATCAAGGAAATAGAAACCTGCCTTGATTATCACTATAAGTGATCCCTTCTTCGTAGTCCTCCTCCACAGGTGGTTCAACCCAGTATACTGCTCCTTGTTCTTCTTCTATTATTTAGATAAGAACAGCAATAATCAAAATATATCTGAGAACAGTTTTTATAACATAATGCAGAAAAACATTTTAAATGGTCTAGGGGTGGTATTGGGAGTAGGGTTGAGAGTTGTGGGTTTTTTTCTTCGTTTTAAGACAATTTGTAGGAGAGGAGAAAATAGTAATTTGAGGTCTTCTTAAATTTCCTAGTATCTTCCTATAAAACAGGTGTTTTATTTGTACTTAAGAAATGGTATGCATTTTGGCCTTAAGAGGAATTTTCCCTATACTTTTTATTTAGAAGAATGGATTTAGAAGGATTTATAAATAGGAATTTAATGTGTAGTATATCCTTTATTGAAAAATTCTAAGTCTATAAAATTTGTTTATGTCCCTGTATTCTACTAAAAATATTATTTTGATTTTAATAAATCCTTAGGTTTTCAGAAATTCCTAAAATCTTAAAAAGAAAAGGTTTTGACCTTAAATTCAAATCTGGAAGAGGTTTTAAAAATATGGGAAAATCATTTTTAGATGTAAAACATCATTTGGAAAAACTTTTGTATAGGAACTTTGACTTAATTCGGCCTCTAAGGGTTTTAATTTGGAAGGATTCGAAATCTGGGCTAGGATGAACAGGGGAATTTAGGGTTCTTGAAAACCCAATTTGGGCGTTTTTGATTCATGGGGTTTGGATCAAATCGACCTTAGGGCTTTTGATCTACGGGATGTGAGGAACGATTCGCCTCTGGTATTGGGGCTCGGGATGGCCGGAGTTAGCCGGACGACGAGGTCCAGCGGCGGCTTAGGCTAGGGGAATTGGGGATTCTTCTGGGAGTGTTTAATAGGTTGAATTGCGAGGTGTACATGCCACCAGAGGTTATGTGGGATGTTCTAGGATAGAAATCGGGACATGAAAAGCTTCAGGGTAGCTTGGCGGCATGAGCCATGGAGTTTGGACGCCGGCGAGAGTGAATTTGGCGCTACGGTGGGATTGAGTAGGAATTGATAGGAGTTTAAGCTTTAGAAGGTTTCGGGGAGCATTTTTGCTTTTGGTGGCATAGGTAGGGGATCATCGGGCGCTCTGGCGAGCTCCGGCGAAACGGCGGCGGTGGAACAGAGCGGAGGAATCTGGCTCACTGGTGGTGGCCTGCTGGCAGCCGTGAGCTCAAGACGAGTTCGGACGCCGGCGACTTCGAATTTATAGGGAGCGATTTTGTCGTGATTTTGGTGGATGGATGAGCTCGTGGGATTTTCCTCCGCGACGGATTCCTCTCATTCTGACCATTAATGGGTCCGCGAGCCCATGGGCGGCGGCGTGGCCTTGGCGCAATGGGCGTCTGCTGGCGCCGATGGGATCGGGTAAAGCGGGCGGCGATGGCATCTTGCGCGGCAATGGGAGCGAGGGTCGTCGGCGGCGGATTGGGCGACAAGGGTCTTCCGGCCGTGCCATGGGAGTACTCGAGTAGTACAAGTCCCAGGATCACTTTGGTCACGTCGATGTGGACTATTAGGCGTGGAGTCGCTGGTAATGATGATTCCGGCGGATTCTCACGGCGGAGGCGGCGAGATCAGCGAAGCGAGAGTGGCGGCGGCGGCGGGAAGAACATGTCGAGCCGTTGGATTGGAGGCGTGGCGCCGGAAGCCCTCCGATCTCTTTTACTGCAAGCGGCGCGGCGGGGTGACGATCTACTCAGGACCGTCAGATTGGGACGACGTGGAGCACGGGCGGCCGTTGGATTTCACTAATCCGAACGCGCGCGCGCGGGCTCATCCGGAAGCGGGCTCCAGTTGTCAGCGAGAGGGGAGCACGCGCGCGAATAGGAAGGCGACGCGTGGCTCGGGAAATTTTCTCCGGGGAAGGATTTTCCCAAAAGGGATTTCCAGTGGGTTTTTAATTCTAAGAAGCTTGTAAAAATTCTGGAAAATTGTAGAAAAATCATAAAAATGTGAGGAAAATCTCTATGAGTTCAGAAAAATGCCAAGAATTTTATAAAGGCATAAAATCACCTTTGTTCTATAAAATTTCTTTGAGGTTCTTTTAGGAGTTCTTTTCCTTTCTTATTTTAGGAAATTCAAAAAGGCATTTTAGAGGTTTTAAGAGTATACAAGAATACAAATGTAAATCTAGGTGATATTCATGCAATTTATGCGAAAAAAAATTTTATGTCAAAAATTCGGGTTTATCACACCAAATCCACTCTTTGAAAAAATGAGCTTGACTGCATTGTGATCCTTGTTTAGCCCTTGTTCTCTGTCCTTCAATTGTGTTACCATAAATTTCAATGATGGAAATTTATCATTGAATCGCTTTGTCATGCTATTCCAAGCTTCTTTGGTCCAACCGTTTTGGGCATAGTATCTTGGTGAGTTGTACTCTTTTGTTATAGCCACAAAAAACCTAGTTTGTGCCTCGATCCATGTTGCTCTTTCTCTCTTACCTGAAAATCAACAACAAATAAAAAATCTGACAACATTTAACAAACAACCATGGCATCGGCTACAATGCATATCAATTGTGGTGTTGGCCAGGAGTTAGGAAGCGGTTATGCACAGGCCTGGTGGCTAAGTGCTGCCACCTCACCTAGGAGCACCGCCGCCCATCGGTCGCTGATTCAAGGATTTAGGGTTTCGATTTGGCCATGGCACACACCGGATCGATGAAGGACGATGGGAGGGGGAGGGAATTCATGTACATTTGTTGCGCTCGGAGGTATGCTCCATGGAATTCATCAGCAAGGGAGAAGAATAAAGAGGTGACGTTTTTGGTTTGGGCGAGTTAGCGAAGCATACGAGAGAGAAGCAACTCGCGGGAGAAAGGGCATAAGCACGCCAAGCAGAGGCAAGTCGCGGGAGAAAAAAAGGAGAGAAACACGCGAGGAGCCAATCAGGAGAAGCGCGCAAGTAGCCAACGAACGGTCAAAAACAGGAAATTTTGGTGGAGAGTGGAGTTATAAATAACTTCAAAAAAACCATGGTTTCACCTAAAATACAGTTATCAAACTATATCTAAGTTTTGTTTCCAAACACCTCAAAGTTTTCTAAACTATAATATTTGCACAAAACAGAGTTTTGTCTTGAAACCATAAAAAAACCATGATGTCAAACTGAGTTTGAAAAACTGAGTTTTTTTGGTTATCCAAACACTCTATGGTATTGAAAACCATGGTTTTATTTAAAAATTATGAAAATACGTTGTTGCCAAACAGAGCCTAAATGGCTATTTAAACCATTTTTTTTAAAGAAAAAGGTCTCTTTAGATAGCAAACTCTTGACAGTCGTCCTGTTTTAGGCCTTGTTCAGCAGCACCAAGCAGCACCGTGTAGTCCATAGTTTGAACACGTGGACAGGCAAGCTAGCAAAACGCAACCACGTAGCATCATAAAGCTGAAGCGAACAAGGCTTTAGACCATGTGCAACCTGGCCCTATTTTGCTATTCACTCACTATTCACATCCTATTCACAACCCTATTTTACTATTCACCTCTACAACACTTATTCAATTTTCCTAATCTCTATTTTCCCAATCTCTACATATCTCTCTCTTATATTTTCCTCCTAACTCTATTTTCACTATTCACAATCTCATTTCTATAATAATAGAGCCAACTACACTAAAGGTATAGTGTCACCATTAAACATGCCCTTAGTCTCTAAAAAACAAAACCACATAAACTCCATCCTTTAATTGGTGAAGCTGGACATAAAGGCCATTTGACTAGTTTAAAGTTGGTTTTAGGCTATTTTGCTGAAGTGAGTGATGGCCCACGTATGGTTTTGGCTGAGTTGCTGGCCCACATGGTGGTTTCGCTATGTTTACATGCGCAACCTATATGTTCATCACATCAACCAATACCGCCATGTGGACTTCCATATTAGCGAAAATGGAACCATTTGACCAGTGAAGGAACCATTTGCATCTAGCTTTACTTAGGGGTGGAAACGGATCGGAGACGGATCAAATAGTGCTTTTACCATATTCATGTCCATGTTTTTTAAGCGAATACAAATACAAATTTGGATATTCTCATATACGAATTTGGATATTTCCGAATACGAATTCGAATATTCTCAAATACGAATACGGTTTCGGATATCGCCTTTCTTGGGTGTTTTTATCTCATCCCTGGTACAAATTGAGACTTCAATATCGGATACGTATACTAATAATGCAAATACGGATAGCATTATTTTGAATATATATAATGTCGAATACAAATAGCGTTTGTATTCGAATACAGATAATGTCGGATACGAATAGCGCTTTTTTGGAATATGAACGTCGGATAATACGGATTATCCGTATCCATTTTCCACCCCTAACCTTACCAATTGAGGAACCGGGTTAATCTAGTTTTAGTTTTAAAGACTTTTTGTCTGACTAGTTCAAGGGTTATGAGAGGACTTTTTCTTTTTTTAAAATGCTCCAGCTAGAAAACCTATTTAGCACCGCGTGTTTGACTGTTGACACACAAACGAGTATCCAGATTTATCAAACGCTTATGCGCAACTTAAAAGATGAGTAGCCTACTCATCTGTTGAATTTCGTCAAGGATAACTGTAATTTTATGTTTAATAATTGGTCACTTGTCCATTAATCATCGCAGATGAGTACATTATCATTGTATCACAGAATTTAGCGTCTTATGGTAGTCCTATTTTTGTTTACTTAAATAAAATGTATGGTATTCGCCATTTTTGTTTACTTATAACCTGATATTTTATTATTCATTTCTTGACACCAGATACTAAACATTAGATTTGTTGTATAAACCAAGGCCACGCGTCCGCCTTCGAGCCCTCTCCTGTGCGGCCGTGCCACACGCCCACGCGTCTGCGCCACACAGGCCTGTGGCCATGCCATACGGCGAATGGGGAGTAGCCATGTGACTGAAGTGGGTCGGCCCAACTCGCTCAATTCATTTTGTTCTTTTTTTTTAAAAAAAATATACGTTGCAGATGATCATTGGATGAATATAGCTGTTTTTTGACTGATTGAACTTCTGAAAATTCATAAAAAATAGAAGATAAATAAAAAATATCATATCTTTCCTATAAATAGGCATGTACCCCTTCCCTATCCATCTACACTTCTAACCCCATTCTCTTCTTTGAATTGTGAGCTAAAAATTTAATTCTTCTATGCAAATTTGGACAAAGTTTAAAATATTTTGAAAAATTTTTTTCCAATTACCAGATTTGGTAGTGTGAGGTTTATATGATTGTATCACAACAATATTTTTTTGCTGTATTTTTTATTCTCTAATTTATTTGTTCAATTGTTTTGCTGTTGTAGCTATTCGAAATGGCCGATGGAAATTCTCCATACGATGAATTTAATATTTGTCAGTTTGGTTTAAGACCAGATACTATGAACCGATTGGTCATAGTGTGCTAGATTCGGATGACAAAACAAGAATACAAGGAATCGAGGAAATATCATGCGGATCTTCCGGCTCAACCTGTGCTTCGGGCTCTGATACTGTCGGATCGAAGCAGGCCCAAGTGAATCGGTCGAACGTGTGGGATGACTTCGATGAGTTAAAGCACCTTATCAATGGGCGGAAAGTGAGGTATGAAGCTAGATGTAAAATTTATCGATAGGAGTTATTGGGATGATAGGCTCGAGCACGAGACACTTGAAGAGGCTCTCTGCGACGTGTAAGAAGAGGAAAGACGTTCAAATAAGGCAGCAACAATTGAATTACAACCATGACGGTATAGTAAGTAATTGGGAATACAATCCAAAAGTAATTAGAGAGGCTTTATATCGTCTAATTGCTTTCGAACATTTACCATTAGGATTTGGTGAATCTCCTACTTTTCAAGAACATATTAAATCTGTTCATAATCCTATATTTACTAGTGTTCCTGTCAAACAATGACTAAAGGTTTGAAAAAATTGTATAACATTAACAAGTCAAAATTAAAAGAACAATTTAAAACTTGCATATTTTCTATTTTGTTAACCTCGAATATCTAGGCTTGCAGCGCTAGGGAAGATTATTTAAGTGTTGTTGCTTATTATGTTAACTAAAATTAAGAAACAAAGAAAAAATAATTGCCCTAAGACATAGATGTTAATCACACAGGTGAGAATATAGTTGATAGCATTATGAATGTTATTCAGGAATTTAAAATAACAGATAAGATTTTTTCTATTATTTTAGATAATGCATCAGCTAATACTAGTGCCATGAACATCTTGACCCCTTTGCTAGCTACATATCCCGATTCTTTCTTAATGCATGAATGTTATGTATGCCATATTATTAGTCTAATTGTTAAAAGTGGCTTAAAAATATTGCAACTTTACCTTTAAACTATTCGGGATGCCATCTCATTTTTAAGTAGCTCTAATGTAAGAATTTCTGTGTGAAGAACTATTGTCGTGCATCACAGGTTCAATCTAGGAAATTTGGTTTAGACATACGTATTAGGTGGAATTCCATGTATTTAAAGTTTTTATTAACACACAATATCAAACTCATGATGGCACGCCACTTTTGACTCTGAGAGTTTGATAGGTACTTACCCATTTACATTCATTCTTAGAGGATTTTTATGAAGCCACCCTCACCGCTTATGCTGCGTATGAACCTACATCTTATTCTATTATTCGATGTATTTATCATATCACTAATCATTTGAAGAGATTTGATAATGATGTTGTTTTATTTGATGTAGTTAGCCATATGAAAGCCAATATTTAAAATATTGGAGAGAGCTTTTATTTTTATATTGTTTTACTTTTTTTGTTAGACCCTAGGGTCAAACTTCTGGTACTAACTAATGCTCTAATGCAACTTGGTGCTGCTACTGGCATGGATTACTCTAATTATTTTCTTAAAGTTAGAAATAGACTCAATGATTTGTATAGAAAAAATGAGGAAAAAGTATGCAGGAGTTTGTCCACAACAACCGCCACTAGTTTAACAGATAGGTAAGAAGATGTCCTTTTGAAAATCTGTTATGGGCAAGGACAATTCAAATTCTTCAAGTACGACACCTCAGACTGTACAGATACCATCATTCAATCTGTTGGTGAACTTGCCTTGTACGTAGGGAAAGACATCGTCGACTTCCAGGAAGAGGACATATCTAGTGCTATCCATCTTAGAACGGGATGTGTTAACTGTTCCAGTCTCCATGGTTTCCTTAGAGTCTGCTTCTAGTCTCGCAGGGAGAATACTTGAGAATAGACGAACTTCCCTCCATAGCGACATGTTTGAAATACAACTGAGCATGAAGGACTGGATGCTAGCAGAAAGACGACTCCAGGACCTCGTCGCCGAGAGGCACAATTAAGAATTGATGAATGCATTCGGAGGCTTAGAGCTTGATGAAAAGGACTCTTGAAACATGTATATATATATATTGTTGAGTTTTAGGCAGTACTTTTTGTCTTTGCCAAGGTTTTCTCAATATTGAGTTTTTACTTGACAGCGTTTTTAACGAGGGAGCCATGTACTACATCCATAATAATAAAGTTCTTCAGTACATTCTAAATATTTTTTCCTATTTTTTGGATTTTTAATTATTTTCACGATTTTTTGTTGTTATTTTTAAATTCCCTTAATTTTTCTAAATTTTTTCTTGGAACTGGGCCAACCAGCTCCAAAGGGGTTACTAGGCCAGCCCGGTTCGTTTGGTTTTTTATCTGAACAAACCTGGGCTCAAACTCCAGCCCGTTAACCTGGTTGGCCTGGTCTATACAGTAATCAGACCCAAAACGAACAGGCCGAACCAGGCCTGAACCGGGCTGGCCCGTTGGCCACCTAGTCTAGCGCACATCGGCACGTGTGTGTGTGTGACAGAAATACCCCCGAACGGCAACAGCGCACCGGCTCCCCCGCGTCGCGTCGGCAACTCGGCATCGACGCCCACCAACCAGCCTCCTCCCCGGCAGATCACGCGGCGAGGAAGCGAAATCCCACCACCGACAATCTCCTCCTTCTCCCTCTTCGTCGGCGCCTCTACTGGGCGAAGCACCCGCGTCCCAGTTCCCCTTCTCGCAGATCACACACTCAGTCACTCAGAGGCCTGAGGCGGCGACGATGACGGCGCGGGTGGCGGCATTGCTGCTCCTGGTGGCGGCGCTGCCGATCCTGGCAGCAGCGGAGCCGCATAACAGGAAGGTCGGCGAGAAGGTGTGCGACAAGGGGTGGGAGTGCAGTGGCAGCAGGTTCTGCTGCGGCGAGACCATCACCGACTACTTCCAGGCCTCCCATTTCGAGAAGCTCTTCCCCAGGCGCAACGAGACCCTCGCCCACGCCGCCGGCTTTTGGAACTACCATGCCTTCATCGCCGCCGCCGCCCTCTTCGAGCCCCGCGGGTTCGGCACCACCGGCGACAAAGAGCTGGGCATGAAGGAGGTTGCCGCCTTCCTCGCTCACGTCGGCTCCAAGACCTCCTGTATGTATGCCTCTCTTTTCTCCTCACTCTAATTTACCTATTTGATGTGCCGGGATCGAGAACTAGAGAAAAATAATGGATGAATTGGTGGATGTCAGGATGTGCCTCTTGGATTGTCTCTAGGTCTAACAAATCACCAGACACAGACATGCTCACTAGTCGAGTACAAGATTTACTGAAGTAATCATGTCTCCTGTGTAGGGCAGACGCTTTGCCACTAATGTTGCTTCTAGCCATAGGCTTCATGAATAATAAGCCGGGCTGGAAATCCATGTGGGTTTTTCTGCTTCAGAAAATACTTAGGAATGGTAAACAGTAGACAAGTTTCATTAAGTATCATGTAATGTGATGCTCCATGAAACTCGGTCGACAGTTGGAACGAAATACCGTTCTGTAATCACTTTCATTCTGATTATATCTAATTATTGCCGAATGCAATGGGATGTGGATTATCCAGCTTTGAAACTTAATATCCGCAATTCTGCATCTGAAATGGGGAATTCGATGACTTTGGTCTGATTTTACATACATACTTGATTTTTATAGAACGATCGTTACCAAAGGTTGGGTTGTATATCGAGTTCTGCTAGTATATTGATTTTGTTCAAGTGATTGGAAGTTTTCAGCAGATTCATCTAATTGTGTTAATTTTCACTTGAGAATGTAGAGCATTTAACTGCACATCAAATGGATAAGAAACCTGAAGATGATAATAGCTTCTGATAGATACTGAAATGGTGACTCCTACTCCTACAGGTGGATATGGTATTGCAACTAATGAATCATTGTCTTGGGGGCTTTGCTACAACCGTGAATTGAGCCCAAGCCAGAACTATTATTGCGACAACAGCAACGAATTATATCCTTGTGCGGAAGGAGTCAAGTATTATGGTCGAGGCGCTCTTCCTGTTTACTGGTCAGGCTGATTTATCCCCTCTCAGTTGTTATTAATTAGGAACTGAATAAGTTAAGACATGGACGATATCAATTTTGAATCTGCTTGTTAATGACCCTCAGGAACTACAACTACGGTATCATCGGTAAAGGTATCAAACAGGATCTGTTGAACCACCCGGAGTTATTGGAACAGAATGCCACTCTAGCATTTGAAGCAGCAATCTGGAGGTGGATGACCCCAATGAAGAGGAAGCAACCATCAGCACATGATGTGCTTGTTGGTAACTGGAAACCAACCAAGAAAGACACTTTGTCCAATAGATATCCTGGCTTTGGTTGTACGATGAACATCCTGTACGGTGATCTCATCTGTGGTCAAGGGTTCATTGATAGGATGAATGTCATTGTATTCCACTACAAACATTATCTCCACTTGATGGGAGTTGGTCGTGATCACCCTGAAGATAACTTGGATTGTGCCAACCAGGTGGCATTCAATCCGTCCTCAAAGAATTCTGACCCCTAAGAAAGCTGATGATTCAGATCCATGAATCTTTTTCTGTACATTTGAGGCATGGCCAGTTGGCCCCCCAAACTATATAATCCCGTGTGTTAATTCATATAGTATTCATGTACTACATGTGTTTATCTGTGAAGTCTGTAGCCTGTTTATTTATGTGTCCGTAATCTCCCATCATTTAGGTGGTTTTGTCATACATATTGAAGCAGATAATTCACATTCAAACATGCGACATTGTACCGTAAATTATGTTATTTCTGTTATTAAATGTATTTAATAATTCATTCCACTTTGTTTAAATTTTTTACTACTACTGTGCCACTTCCCTTATTATGATTTCAGAACAACATCTGCCTTTGCCCTCTTTGTTCTGTGAACATGATTGTCAATTGTCAAGCATCAATGATGACTTATAATTGAGCTCTGCTATGGGATCTTGGCTTGCTTTGTTTTACTGAATTGTGTCATTTATAGGTGTACCTTTTGCTTGTTTTGTGTTTTTGGAGTAATTTTGCAAAGCCATTTTTGAGAGGCACAGACAATTGAAACCACACTCTGTAATTATAAAAGCATGAACAAACAGATGGCCAGATGGGACCATATGCTCGTGAAAAAAGATAGCCACAGTGAAAGAGAGCTTAAAAATAGTCAAAACCTATTGTCAATTTATATCGATAATAAGTGTGGAAGTCCAGAGGCATATTCTTCCAAACTACAAATGGCAGGATATTTACCACTCAAGCACAGCTTATCCAAATGTCTTCTGGGGGACCGTCAGTTAGGAGCCACAAATGGATAGCCAGGTACAGATAGGCTGCCTAGTGAGTTGTGTCTTTTCCTAGTTCAGTCCAGGCTTCAGAACTGTAGCCACCATTACTGACACTCAAACAAGTCAAGCAGGAAAGGGATGAAGCTCACCAACATCCCCCATCTTGCGTCGTCTCGCTTCTTCTCCAGCTGCAGCCACTGTGCCTGCAGGTACTGCTTGGATTCCCTCTCGTACTCTGATGCCAACCATGTAATCATGTGTACATTGAAGACAAATAACCTGTGAATATTGTGATGTTATAGGGGTAGAAGAATTGGGAAGACGGTGGTAGCAGCGTCTGTTGCTGGTGGTAGGTGCAGTGCGGGTTCTACATGTTCAGAACCTATTGAGCAGCAAAATGTAGATACCCTTTCAGGTATGGCGCAGTTGCTGTGTTTTGTGCTTCAGTTGGACATCAGATTTCCTGGTTATAATCCATTTCGAGTAAATCAGGTTGTTAAGTTTCAAGGGTAATCGCACATTCTTAATTCTTTGTTTCTTTGGGGAATCTGCACATCATTGCTGATAAAGAAACAGAGTTCCTACCGGTGACTGAGGGTTGGAGAATTTAGGGGAGGGTGTAGCTAAGAGCTACAATTTGACAATTTTTCACTAACTTTTCTTCTCACACTCGCAATAAACTATATTGCCATCCAACGAATCAACAAAGCAACATTAAGCAATAATCAAGAAAATCCTTCCAATTCCTTCTAATATATTGTTGGCCAACAGAATTTGCTTTGTGTATGGTGTCTCAGGTCCAAGATCTTCCCACTGTTATAGAAGGAGAGACTTTGCTTCTTTCATTCTGCTCCCTTTTCTACTTCCTGTTGATATAGCGAGTGCGTAAGTACAGTATTCAACCACTACTGTGTTCCTATTCTGCATTGATTTCTCATAGCTATGAGTACCTAACATTACTAGCCTACATTTCTATGAGCGTTTTCTTTATGCTCAGTTTGTTCAACTATGTAAGCATGGACTAAAATCAAAAGTATGAAATGAACCATATGCCAATCAAATATTCCTAGAATAGTGATTTGTAGAAGACTGTAGCCTACTCAAGTTGTTTCTTGCTCTTAAAATAGCGAGTGTATGCCAACCTTTGGAGAAATTCCCTAATCGTGGTCGACTTTACAGGACTGATTCATATGATGGATCAATTATTCGAAACAGTGTGAGGAAAGTTCTAACCAAGGTCAAAGCTGCTGGCATGCTCCGTTTGGTTTTCCATGATGCAGGAACTTTCAATACTGGTGACAAATCAGGTTAGATCTTATATGCCGTAAGTTACCTAAGTTTAATAATATGGAGTTTTGCTCAAAAATAATATTTTACGAGAAAGGTTTGCATGTGTGTAAAAGACAAATAATTTAAAATTGCAAGTGGAAATAAGCTAATGTACAATTCAAGATATCTACAGAAGGGCTTTTTGAAGTAGAGGACAATAGACAAACATTGTGCTGCGGGTAGAACAGTTGATAATGTGTATTATTCAAAGAAAAGAGATATGGGCCTGTGCTAGGCGTGGGCAAGGCAGCCCAGGAGTAGTCCATAAGTATATTAGATAAAAGTATATTAGGATAAGTACTATCTTTAGTAAATCTATCTTTTCTAGTAGGACAAGGACTCTTAGGGTCCTTGTTGGGATCCAGATCACTGTAAGGCTATTTAAGCCCAAGATTAATAAAGAGAAGGGGAGATTGTCCTCAAACCTAAGTATAGACGTTGCCTCTCAGTTAACGAGGTCGGAACGCTGCCGTTTCAGCGAATTACCTCACGGAGCCACAGCGCCGAGGAAGCCTCGGCCGCCGGCCCTCTGTTCCTCGGGCTCACGGCCAAGCACTCGCCTGTATGAAGCCCTACATCCTCCTACGCCCTCAATATTGGTATCAGAGAGACTCCAGATCCTGCGCACGTGGCGGCACCAGCAAACGACGACGACCGCCTGGCTTCGCTGCGGAAGGATATGGACGAGCGTCTGGGCACCTTGGAAACCGCCATCGCGGAACTCCGGCGCGCACCACCAGCAGCGTCGGCGCCGAAGGAGTCTGGCGGCCTTGACGCCAACGCGGACCAGGAAGACGCGGAGCGACTGCGACCTCTACCGCCGCGTTCGGGCCAGACCACCGCTTCGGGTTCGGTCCATCTTGGTGTCCCCCGCGCATGGTCTCCCGGCGATTTCTGCCCAAGCGGCGGCCGATTCCATGGCGACGAAGACGACGAGCAGGGGTGGGCGCCTCGCCCGCCATGAATCGATCTTCCTCGCTACGACGGATCGGAGGACCCACTCGCATGGCTTCGGCAATGCGAACGATACTTCCGGCTCTACCATATCTCGGGCAAGAATCAAGTGGAATTGGTGGGACTCCATCTGCACGGTAAAGCACAGGACGTCTTAGACAATTGGCAACAGGAGGCCAGCTGGATTTCTTGGGCGGATTTTTCCTCTGCTTTTCTCCGGCGATTCATTCGGACTTCAAGTGCTGGACTCCTGGTGGACCTTGTCAATCTCAAACAAGGGTCGCTGCGGGTCGATGAGTACACTCGGCAGTTCCAGTGCCTCCTAGCTCGCACAGCTGTGATGCCGCCGGAGGATCAGGTTGAGATGTTCACGGCAGGACTTGCTGCAACCTTAGCAGCGGAGGTCCGACGCGATCGTCCTTCCGATCTAACAGTCGCCGTGTCTCTAGCATGGGCAGCAGAAGAACGAAAGGATTTGTGGATGGCAGAAGCATGGCAGGGCTTCTCCGGCCAAGGCCGCGGCCGCTCCACACCATGGAAGAGCTCAGTCAGGGCAGGGCCTCTTGTTGGGTCCATCGCGCCGGCTCGTATGGGCTCAACAACATCCACCAGTGCTGTCCCGACACCTTCTAGTGCCTTGTCTCCCGTCCCGCCTCCTCCCGCTAACAACCGAGCTTCTATGGCTACACCACGACCAGCTGCATCTTCCGGATCTTTTAATCGGCTGCAACTCACACCAGATCAAATGGCAGAGCGACGTGCCAAGGGACTCTGCTTCAATTGTGATGAATTTTACAGCAGAGGACACAAGTGCAAACGCTTGTTTTATTTCGAGATGGTTGAAGAGGATGAGGAAGCGGTCAATACACCAGAAACTGAGGTTGAGCAACATCCACCGGAACTTTCCATGTTGGCAAGCTTGGGAACCAAATCAGGGCGAACCATGCAGGTTCAACTTCTGCTGCAGAGGCAACCACCATGGTGCCTCATTGATTTTGGAAGCACCCACAATTTCCTCGGTAGCTATGCGGCCACCAGGCTGTCACTCAAGCATCACAGACCATCCACACTGCAAGTTAAGGTGGCCAATGGGACCCAGCTTCCATGCCTTGGTGAACTCGCCAAAGCCAAATTCTGCATTAAGGATCACTCCTTCGAGGCGCCCTTCCTCATCATCCCCTTGGATGGGTTCGATGTGGTGCTTGGTGTGTAGTGGTTGTAAACGCTCGGTGACATCAGGTGGAACGTTGATAATCTCACTATGTCCTTCCAGCTTAATGATCAGCCAGTCCTCCTGGAAGGCGAGCGCCTTCTAAAGGATTCGCAGTTGATGGCAATACAAGGCGATGCACTATCCTCGTTATTGGACAGCTTTGTCGATGTCTTTGAGGAACCCGTAGGACTTCCCCCAGAGCGCACATGTGATCACCACATTTACTTGCAAGAGGGAACAAATCCCATGGTGGTTCGGCCTTATCGATACCCATATCGACAAAAGGATGAAATTGAACGTCAATGTGCAACAATGCTGGCTCAGGGCATTATCAGACCTAGTAAATCACCATTTTCTTCACCAGTCCTATTGGTCCGGAAGGCGGATGAATCTTGGCGCTTCTGTGTGGACTATAAAGAGCTAAATAAAAAGACAATTAAAGACAAATTTCCTATTCCAGTGGTGCAGCTGTTGGATGAACTACATGGTGCTTCATTCTTCACTAAATTGGACCTGCGTTCTAGTTATCACCAAGTTCGAATGCATGCGGCGGATATCACCAAGACATCATTCCGAACCCATCATGGGACTTCGAGTTCCTCGTTATGCCGTTTAGCCTCACTAATGCACCATCTACTTTTCAAGCTCTCATGAATGAGATCCTGCGTGAATTTCTGAGAAAGTTTGTCCTTGTATTTTTTGATGATATTCTTATTTATAGTCAGACAGAAGAAGAACATCATGAGCACCTGCGAATAGTGTTGGAGCGTCTTCGACAGCATCAGCTGTATCTCAAACGTTCCAAGTGCAAGTTTGCCCAACGTCGGGTGGGATATCTTGGTCATATCATCTCTAGTGAGGGCGTGGAAGCTAATCCAACCAAGCTCCAAGCCGTTGCTGCATAGGCCAAACCATCCACCGTGACCGCGTTGCGAGGATTTCTGGGACTCAAGGGCTATTATCGCCGCTTCATTTATAATTATGCCAACATTGCCGAGCTTCTCACTAGTATGCTGCGCCGGAATAATTTCCAATGGACACCATCAGCTGAAGGGGCTTTCCTATGTCTCAAGGCAGCTCTTACCTCGGCACCGGTCCTCTGTCTTCCGGACTTCTCCGTCCCATTTATCGTTGAATGTGACGCATCGGGCAGCAGCATTGGGGCAGTCCTCCAGCAACACGGCCACCCTATAACATTTTTTAGCCGTAAGCTAGTTGCTCGGCATGCTAAGCTAGCTGCATATGAACGTGAGCTGATCGGCCTATCCAAGGCTGTGAGACATTGGCGGCCTTATCTATGGGGAAGACCATTCGTGGTATGCACCGACCACGCTAGTCTCAAATTTGTGTTGGAACAAACATTGATCACACCACCACAACAGCATTGGCTAAGTTAATGGGTTTTGATTTCCTGGTGGAATATAAACCAGGGAGGTCCAACCAGGCTGCAGACGCTTTATCGCGTTTGGAGGATGGTGAGGTAACTTGTGCCGCAGTGATTCTTGCTGTAGAAACTTGGTACAAGGAGTTGCGGCGTCATCCAATAATACAGCAGCGTTGCAAAGACATTGAGGCCCAAACACGGCCACATGATACAACAACAATACTCAGCAAGGGGGAACCAGGTGTGGCTGAGGAACCACCAATATGGACGGTAGCAGATGGGCTTGTATACCGAAAAAGCAGGCTATTCATTCCCCCAACATCTAGCTTGCAACATGATATTATCGCAGCAGTCCATAACCTGACTCATGAAGGAGTTCACAAAACCTTGCACCACATCCAGCAAGGATATTATTGGGAGCATCAGCGCAAGACCATGGAGGACTTTATTGCTAAATGTGCTGTTTGTTAACAGTACAAAGCTAGTTTCCTCGCGCCTGCGGGTCTTCTTCAACCCTTACCCGTTCCTAAGCATGTTTGGGCTGATATTTCAATGGACTTTATTGTTTCCCTGCCCAAATCATAGGGTAAGACAGCTATCCTTGTGGTGGTAGACCGCTTGTCGAAGTACACCCACTTCATACCAATGGCACGGCCTGCTTCTGCTCCTGTGGTGGCCCAACTCTTCTTTGACCAAGTGGTCCAATTGCATGGGATTCCAGAGTCAATTGTGTCAGATCGGGATCCCGTGTTTACGAGCTCATTTTGGAAGGATCTTCTCCACCGTTGTGGCAGCACACTTGCTATGTCTTCCGCATATCACCTGCAAACAGATGGCCAGACAGAGGTCGTTAATCAAGCAATCGAGATGTATCTTCGTTGTTTGGTGGGAGAGCATCCATCTGAATGGGTCCGTTGGCTACCATGGGCCGAATTTTGTTATAATACTTCTTTCCATTCTGCCCATCGGATGACTCCGTTTGAATTGGTATATGGACGGCCCCCTCCGCAGCTCATTCCTTATAGTCAAGGGGCCACTTCTTTGGAGGCAGTAGATTGTGCGTTAGCTGATCGCGATGTTATCCTCTCTACGGCACGGGATCATCTCCTCCACGCACAAAACCATATGTAGCAATTTTATGATGGAAGGCACCGGGAGCTTCAATTTGAGCGAGGCTCGTGGGTATGGCTTCGGCTGCAGCAACATTGACAGAAGTCGGCTCGAACAAAGCGTCAAAACAAGCTATCCCCAAGATACTTTGGTACCTATCAGGTGTTGGACCGTGTGGGTCAGGTGGCCTATCGGTTAGCATTACCCGAAGGCGCCCGTCTTCACAATGTCTTTCACGTTTCGTTGTTGAAAGAGTTCAAGGGCAGCTCACCTTCAGCAATGCCATCTCTTCCGGAGGATATTGCACCAACTCATGCTACATCAAATCTGGAACCATTCCGCATATTAGCATATCGTTTTCTGAAGGGACGAAGATAGCTGCTGATTCATTGGGCAGGAGAAGCGGAGGAAGATGCAACATGGATGCTGGCCACGGATTTCCGCAAGGATTTTCCCTCTTACAAGCTTGAGGACAAGCTTAATCTGCAGGGGGGGAATCCTGTTGCGGGTAGAACAATTGATAATGTGTATTATTCAAAGAAAAGAGATATGCGCCTGTGCTAGGCGTGGGCAAGGCAGCCCAAGATTAGTCCATAAGTATATTAGATAAAAGTATATTAGGATAAGTCCTATCTTTAGTAAATCTCTCTTTTCTAGTAGGATAAGGACTATTAAGAGTCCTTGTTGGGATCCAGATCATTGTAAGGCTATTTAAGCCCAAGATTAATAAAGAAAAGGGGAGATTGTCCTCAAACCCAAGTATAGACGCTGCCTCTCGGTTAACGAGGTCGGAACGCTGCCGTTTCAGCGAATTACCTCACGGAGCCACGGTGCCGAGGAAGCTTCGGCCGCCGGCCCTCTGTTCCTCGGGCTCACGGCTAGGCGCTCGCCTGTATGAAGCCCTACATCCTCCTACGCCCTCAACACATTGGTGAATATCTTGCAGGTGGCATGAATGGCTCTATAATTTACGAAGTTGACAGACCTGAAAATGCTGGACTAAATAAATCGATAAAGGTTTTCCCTCCTGAAAGTACCATTACAGCAGTTCTTTTGTCTTTACTTCTTGTCATAAATTATGCCATTTCCTTACTGAGAACACCAGAGTTGACATATCTTTTTAATTGCTTCAAAATTAACAGATATTAGGAAAAGCAAAAGAAGGAATTGACCATGTTCAGGAAGGTGTGTGCTTTTCACATGTGCTTTCTGTGTTGAACTTCAATTTTGCTGAGCCAAGTCTAGTTGTCTACAATTTTTTGGCTCATAGTTTCATGGGCGGACTTGATTGCTGTGGCTGGTGCTGAGGCAGTTGCACTCTGTGGAGGGCCTGAAATTCCTGTAAGACTAGGCCGATTAGATTCCAGGTGCAAACCTCTTAGCGTTTTGTTCATTTACTATTTTGTTACGATATTAGCCAAGCTTAGGTTATTCCAGGCGTTGTTTCTAATTAAGAACACATTTGTCTCTGTAGTACTGCTGATCCTTCTGGTAAACTTCCTGAAGAAACATTGGATGCTGTTGCCTTAAAAACATTGTTCAGCAAAAAGGGATTTTCGTGAGTCCTCCTTTTCTTCAGCATATTTTGTTAAATTTCAGCTGTATATTTTGGAGTTACTGTAAAAATTCGTACTAGAATAATGAAATTTAGCTATCGTGGCCAGAATTGTTTATTTTATATATGGTTATCCTCGAGGCTTTCTTCCAATTGTTCCAGAAAGCAGCTAGCATCTATCCATAAGGTTCACATTGATACTTGGCAGGACACAGGAGATGGTTGTGTTATCTGGAGCTCACACAATTGGAGGTAAAGGATTTGGGAATCCAAATGTTTTTGATAACTCCTATTTCAAAGTACTTCTTGAGAAGTCACAGCCGTCCTCACGTAAGTGCACATGATGTTTTCATCACGCCCTTTAAATACCATCACCATGAGTGCATGACATAATCTTGAGTTAGCCTGTGCCTGTCCTTTTGTAAATCATCCTAAAGCAATATATAATATTATGTTCTATGGTGAAGCTGGCATGTCAACAATGATTGGACTGCGCACAGATTGGGCACTCACTGAAGATGATGAATGCTTAAGGTTATTTCTTGAACAAGACCAGCTTTTATCAACATTACATGTCTTTCTAAATTCTAGGATTTGTTTGGCGTAAGTTATGAATATATATTATAAGCTGATTTATTTGGATTACATCAAATAAGGTAAATACAGGGGCTTACATGATACAAGCTGAGAAAAGCGTTTGGCGGTAACACTTGCTTATAATGTGCTCTGCAGCTCTCCTAAGCTTGTACTCCCTCCAGCTCCTAAAACTTGACATTTGAACATTAACATAGTCTTTGAAATACACATTTGACTAGTAATCATCATTACAATTTATTTATAAAATCAGCAAAAATTATAATAATTATGGAAGTGTTTTTGAGATGAACCTAAATGTATGATCTTCATGCGCCCAATTCAAATAGTTCAAAATATTTTCATAGATAAAGTTTTAAAACTTTTGACTTAGGACATGTCTAAAACGTCTTTTTTTTTTTGAACAGGATGGAGTATATTCTATTTGCTTATCCCTTGTAGTTTATTTTCTTCTTTCCGTCTAGCGACAAGTTGAACAATGTAGTGCACATCCCCACCTCCCCCCTCACACACACCACCCACCCACCCACACCCGCCGCACACCCACAAACACAATTTTCGTCGCATATTTACATCTGTGGTCAGCTCATTGACATTGGGAATGCCATATCACTTGCAGATGGATCAATATCTATGCAGAGGACCAAGCTAAATTTTTTGACGACTTCAGGAATGCATACATCAAGCTTGTAGATAGCGGAGCATCATGGAGAAGAGCCTAAGTAGAATTACCAGGCTGGTGCAAGACACATCAGAAAGTTTTCTTGTAGCATGTGCCTGCGCAAGATAGCAGAGGGCATCACACTATTGTAGCAGTGAAATATGCGAAAGACGCCCGGACTGGGAGTAAAGGCTAAGCATAATGGGGTCAGGTATCTATTGTTAGGAGACGCCGCCGATCACGAACGTTAGAACATTCTAGATTCTAATACCTGTCCGTGTACTAGTCTTAAGCAAACTCCTCTGCTTCCCCTTTTCCCTCAAAATAATCTAGAATTTGTCACTTTGATGATGTGCATTATAGGGTCAATATGTTAAGTGGAATATGAGTGACAAATTCTATATTACACGTCTTTGGGAATGGCAAATGCTAAAATATCCCCAACGTATCTCCTCCTGCCTCTAGTTCTCTCCCCCCCCCCCTTCTTAGGTCTGTGACGAGGGGAATGGTTGAAGATTCGGTGCAAGTTGGCCATGGTTGGTGGTGGTAAGAGCTCGTGGGCTCGTGACAACGCGGGGTTATGTTCGGAGGACGGTGCCCTAAGCTTGTGGTGTGGGCTGACCCGAATCAGCGGCGCCTCGCACTTGTACCAGATCCACCAAGGCAAGGTGAGGTCGAGAAAGCGGCGGCTAGAGGTTGTGGGTTGGGAGGACCCATTTGGTCCTCGTTCACCTTAGTGGTGATTGGGACAGAGAGAAACCAGCCTCGAGTCTATGGAAAGGGCAGTGGCGGCCCAGGACCTGTACGCAGCACAGGCCCCCAAATTTTTAGGACCCACAAAGCCTATAACATAAACACAAAATAACATATCTTTGCCCCCTCTCCTATGTCCTAAATGCAAATTGTTAATCTAAACTGTTCCGATTACACATCATTTAAAACTTTTTTTTTTACTTTCTCGCTATTTTGAGCCTCATTTGACATTTGAGTCTCTTATAATGTTATGTTTTAGGGCTCCATTTGAAATTTTGTTTTACTTTGACACTAGGACCTCAAAATGCTAGCACTGAACATAGGAAAGAGAGCAGAAAAATTTTGGGTATATTTGGTTCATAGCCCTCTAGTGCCTTGCCAATGCAAAGGTCATGCTAATCCAGAGCATGACCTTTCAGGGCAAAAATTAGGGCGTTTGGTTTGTAACCTTCGAAAAATGACCAACGAAAAATAAAAAAATAAATTTCAAAAAAAAAGAAAAGTATTTAAAATGGGATGATTAGGATTTTAGATGAATTACTAAATTTATTTCATGTAATTTGGACATAATATGAAATTTATACAAACATGAGAAGGTTAAATAAAAAAGTATTGTAGCGCATGAGCCTCTGCACGTGGGCCCGGACGAGGACGCGAGGACGAGCCAATGAAAGGCGCGACGCCGTTGCTGCGCTCTCCCGCGCTGTGGAAAAACGAGGGCGTGCCTTCACGTTGGCACACCGTGCCAACCGAAGGCCGCGATCCAGACGCGCGCCAACACGCGAGGGCGCGCGGCGGCCACGAACCAAACTAGCCCATTTATATCTTGGAGACGGGATACCTTTCCAGCTAGATAATGTCCTTTTGCCATCCCTACCATGAAGGTCCCATTCACCATGAAACAAAGCTTGTTCGCATGATTTCATTTATTTGGCACATCACATCCAATATTTGAAATCCTTCAAACTTTTAAAATTTCTCTATCCTATGACCTAATTCCGTCACGTATCTCATTTACCTCTGTGGCCCGAACTACTCGCTCCATCCACTTCTATAGAGCTTATTTTAATTTGAGAAAGTCTTTGAACATATATTATGACCGTTAAATTTCTCTTATTACATATTATCACATGCCACAAAATAACATTGTATCAAAAACAATTTCAAATATAAACATATTGATATAACTTTTATACACTAACGATCTATATAATTTGAAGTTTAACTTTTTAATTAAAAATACCCTCTATGAAAATGGAGTCGATAGCGCTGCAGTACGCGAGTTGTGTCCAGGGTTCGCAAACCCGCGGGAAACCGGCGGTTTCCAGCCAAACCGGTGTGGTCTGGTTTCGGAAACCGCCGGTTTTTGCCCGGTCCAACTCGCAAATTCAAATTTAAATTTATAAATATGAAAAAATTCAGAAAAAATTGTAAAAAAACTAGGACTTTTATAGAACAACTTGTATAAAGCAAAATTTGAAATTTACATCGTTTTGATACTCAAAATTCAAATCAAAGATGTGGTGATTCTTTTCTTGTATTGAAAAAAATTTAATTTTGCATAATGGGTTAAGTGGGCCAGATCCAGGGGCTTTGCAGGCTAAAATTCGGTATAATATATGTGTATGTATAATATGTATTGCAATATATTTGTATTGCAATATATGTGTATGTGTAATATGTGGTATGTAATTTAATTTGTATTGCAATATATTTGTATTGCAATATATGTGTATGTATAATATGTGGTATGTATGATATGTATATCATAGGCATATATGATTTTTCCATATTTTTTTAAAAAATTTCGTGCATCTTTTCAATTTTTCCAATTTCCAGTTTTTTCTAGGTTTCGCTAAAACCGCCGGAACCCAGTAAACTGTCGAGAAACCAAGAAAGAAACCCAGAAACCGCCTTTGGCCCAGTTGATTCAAATTCAGATTCGTCCGGTTTTTACCGGTTTTTGTCGGTTTCCACCGGTTTTTACCTGTTAACCGGCCCACTGGAAGGGCGGTTTCGGGACCGGTTTCGGGACCGAAACCGGGTTTTTGATCCCTGGTTGTGTCATGCTTTGTCGTGGGCTCGAGGTGTGGTGTCCCTATCCAGGTGTGACATAATCACGTTGCGTTGTTCAAACAAGGACCAAATTCACAAAAAAAAAATATCTTTAGGGAGCCAGGTGCAAGAAAACATCACGGGGACCACATGGCAGTGTCCATGTGTAGAACATCCGTATGAACAGAAGAGAAGAGGATAGGGGGCAAACATGATGTGGCTGCTTCCTTCGCCTCTCCTTTCTCCGCTGCCCTCCACGCCCATGTAGTACAGCTAAAGCTGCGCCTGCGGCAGCCAAGAAGCAGACGATGGAATGAGGCTCGCCGCAGGAACCAAAGCTTCCTTCTTTCTTGCCAAGCACCCCCCAATTCCCCCATCATCAAGGGCAGCAGCAGTAGTGGCGGCCGATCCATGCAAGCAAGCCAAGAAGAAGTGTACTCGCCGGTCATGGCGAGCTGCAGTGGCAGGCAGCAATGCCGACGACGCTAACGGCGATGAGGACGGTCGGTTTGTATCAACGAGGACACGGGCAAGAAGGCGGGCCCGGCTGTCGGCGAGGCGGCGGGAGAGCATCCGGCTGCTGGACGTGCTCCGCGGCGCGGACGCCAGCGGCATCGGCGAGTTCCTGCGGCGCCCCGCCGGCGTGGAGTCCCTCCTCAACACCAGGGCGCTGCAGAGCTTCGCGTCGGTGGAGTCGGAGCCCAACATGTTCAGGTGCACGCTGCACCGCATCGGCTTCCTCGGGTTCCAGGTCGCCCCGGTCCTTGACCTCCGCGTCACCCCGACCTGCACAGACTGCACCGTCGAGATGCTCTCCTGCAGGGTTCGTGCCATGCTTCGATGGCTAGTAATTTGCACCTTCTGATGCTGATTGGTGATTGGTGATTGGTGATTGCTGATTTGTGTTTTGTTTTAACTGTGGTGCCAGTTCGAGGGTTCAGACTCAATTGAGCAACAGAATGAGCTCTTCTCAGGTGCATTTCAGGTCCTTCTAAATTTCATTCTTCGTTACCAAATAGCCTTCACAAACATTTACTGATCTCTCTCGGTGAAATAGTGTCACAAATTTCACCTATGTTCTACTCATAGGCTCACGCATTATCTAAAAAAACTCATAAGATTTCACACTTTCAGTAAGATTTTATACACTTGTCAGACATATGATATCTCTGCGACTCTGCTCCTCTGCGCAATAGTCTCATCGTCATCAGTTAGCTGTTTCTGCTAAATCTTTGATTTGTGCTTGTACACCAGTATTATCCTCGGTCTGAACATCTGTTTTGCAAAGAAGTTTGATCGTCTGAGATTAATTGTTGGATGTTTGCAGCGTTTATGAGGAACCATATTACATGGGGGTCAGAGAATGGTGAGGACCCATGCTTGGACATCGATGTCAATTTGGAGGTTACTCTAGAGGTATGCATTCAATTCAGTAGAGTAATGCACGTCTGCACCTAAATGAACGCATAATTTCACCAGTTTTGGATTGTAAAATTTCCATTCTGATGCCCATGGAATTAAGAGATGTTCAGTTGAAAATTATCCCCCCCAGAGACGGCATGATTTTCGTTCCAACGAACCCTGAAAATTCTTGATATGTTGATTGCAGGTGTACACGAAGCCATTCAGCTTGCTTCCATTGTCAGCGGTGGAGAAACCAGGCAACCTGTAAGCCTCTACATCCTTTGAAGACAAAAATTTCAAAGAGAATACAAATTCTCACCTAATGCTTACAAAAACTAGCTCTCAAAAAGATCGGTGGTCCCCTCGAGATGCTTACGCGGATGCCATATGCTTCAGTTTATGCCATTTGAGTATTGTGATACTGCATCAATGTTCACTTCTATTAGTATCATTTTGATTTAACAGTGACACTGAATGTTTTCCAGGCTGATGCAAAGCCTACTAGACAGGCTTGTTCCCATGCTGGGTGAGCAGTTGCTCAGAGACTACCATTCCTGGGTTCAGAAGCAGCCTGAAGCTTCCTCATGAGATCATGAGAGAGTATTGAAAATAACACAGTCATCCTAAATTCCTAAGCTCCTATGTCGTGAGTACTGACCGCATCATTGTCAGATGGATTCATCAAATGATCAAATGCATAGAGTTCTAAGGGAACATGCGGATCAGGTTTTGTGGGAAATTAGTTGGTGGTGTATCTAAATTGCTGTTGTACAATACAAATACAATTGAAAGGATAGTTTCCGAAGACTACCGATCAACGATACTGATGTTCATTATCCAAACCTATAGTACGACTTTTCCAAACAATACTGATGTTCGCCCTCTGAGCCGCTCCCCGGGCGCCCCCCCCCCTAGCCAACTGGCACCCCTCCTGCCACCATCATCGTTCCGGCGACGACAACAGCGAGCCTCCAGTCTTTGCTCCCCTCTTTTTTCTTCCTTCCCGCTCTCCTCCCTCCGACTCCCTTGTCTCCTCGGCGTCAAGTTGTGATGGCACTGTGGTGTGTCCCTGCGTCCGGCGGGTGAGAAGGACAGAGGTTGCCTCTTCCTTGGCCTCCCCTCTGCAGCAGCCTTGTAACACCCCCAGCCCTTCACAGGACAATGGATACTACTACTACCTCTATGCCACACATTAAGCTCATCCACGAGTATAATTTCATTCGATAAAAGACTAATAATAGGAACCGTTGGAATATAAATTTTTTTGCAATTAATCTCGTTTTAATCTCAAACGAAATTAATATTTATCCACTACAGTCTTATACGGATAAACGATAGAGTTTATTACAAGCTCTCATATGAGTCCAACCGACTTGAACTTCCTGTCTGGCTGTCTCTATCCTTACCCCTGTATAAAAGGAGTCTCGGGCATGCGAAGCCAGGGCCAGCCCTGGAGACAGGGCACAACGCACGCACAGAGGAGCAGAACAGAGCACCACGTGCAGGAGGCATCACGTCGGTGAAGCCCAACACGCTGTCGAGACTGTTGTGCCGTGCATTGGAGGCTCAGGATGTACTGTACATGCGAGAGGAAATTAATGTAATCATGGTCCATGAACATACGAGTTTCTACGATATGTCAGACAGATTTCCACACACTCATTAACTGCCCGCGAGTGTTAACGATCAACGATCGTTCTTTACCAACTACTCCCTCCGGTTTCAAAATACTCGTCGTTTTGGACATTGATACAGTTTTCGAAATGTACCTTTGACTATTAATTTCCATTGCAATTTATATATAAAATTTGCAAAAATTACAATATTATGGAAGTGTTTTTCGAGACGAATCTAAAGGTATGATTTTCATGTGGCCAATCCAAATAGTTCAAAATATTTTCATAGATAAAGTTTGAAAACTTTGACTTAGGACAAAGCTAAAACGACAAGTATTATGGAACCGGAGGGAGTACTAATATCGTGGAAAATCTTAATTTCATGATGCCGCTCAATGACCCAAGCAACGGTATTCTGCTCGAGCGAATTCAAAGTCTCCAAGCGATGGTTGTCCCGCACAGGTAAATTTATAGTCTCCAAGCGACGATTATCCCGCTCAGAGAGATTTCAACACTTCTGGTCCTCTACACCCACAACTCAACATTCGATGGTCTTCCGAACGAATTGGTTTGATGATGTTGCTCATGGCTACAATGCAAGTCTCATGGTCCAACTTCACGGTCTTATTCACGACTTCATAATCATACCCCAAGCGATGGTTGTCCCGTACGGGTGAATTCAAGGTTCCTCGGGAGACGGTTATCCTGCTTAGGATGAATTTCAACAATTCAAGGTTCGGCGAGTTTTCTGGACAATCATTACCTTAACAACCCAATGTTCAACGAGTTTCTCGGATGATCACTCCATCAACCATTCAATGTTCAGCGAGTTCCCTAGACGATCAATTCACCAACCATGTTCCAAACAACGGTTATTCTACTAGGGTGAATTCAAAATGCTCCAAGCGACGGTTATTTCGCTTGGAGAATTTCAAAATTGATCCCCTACATCAATATCTTTCAACGAGTTTCCCGGACAATCAATCTAACAGCAATTCAACATTCATCGCATTGTTGTCATGGAACCAGAGTTCAAGTGATGGTTATCCCGCTTTGGATGAAATCAAGTCTCTATATCAATGACCACTTGAAGACGCTACATCAACGTCCACATCCAAGACTTGATGTGCGGGGATGTTTCCGATGATGCCAGCAAGGCGTTAACTTCAAATCCAAGCCAAGTGCAGAGCCGTGCATTCATTCAACACAAATTCCAACATGACGTTTGACGAAACAAGATCAAGTGACATGGACGGACGAAGCCAAATACACAACGGCTAAGTTAGACATCACATGGGCCCAAATCTACTTCACGTGTTCTGCCATCGCCACATCAATATTCATGTACACTAGCACGGTGAACCACGAAGTGAAAGATGAGAAGAAGATGATAAAGCAGCTTAATTAGAGGTGTTCCGTGTGTCAATTCACGGATGTAATTAACTAGGAATCCTTTCGAGGCCCTAGGATCCAGAATCTCCACGATTGTCAAAGACAGATGTCCAGTCTATGGGCTACAACGTGCACAATCGACAGGAATCAATATTTTATTAAATAATAAAATATTAGCTTTCCTATTCCTTTTCTTTTCTTTTGTGTATTTCGATACACTAGCATGTCTGCGATTTCTTTTTTCTTGTTTCCGCTAAGGGTGTGAAATTTGCGGAAATTTGGTGGCAAACAGGAACTACCCGGTAAATCCACCAGTTCTATATATTTAAGATCCACACCCCCAACATGAATAAATAAATGAACTAGTCCAATAAGGAGTGCTTGCAAAAAATAAAATTAAATAACGACCATCCCAAGTTTCAAGTCCCATATCCCATTATGCACGTCACTCCTTCACTAACACTACACCTGAAAGGGGGAAAGAGATGGGCGAGATATAAAATCTCAGCAAGCAACGGTCAAGAATCCATCATATCTTACAAATACAATGAACAATTAGATTTTAAATAATCACACGACACCAAATCGAGATACACCTCACCTTTATATCACCAATCCGAGGGTATTGCAATGATGCAAAATGAATTCATGCCATGAACACCAAGAGCTCTTTGGATGGATTTTAGTACTCCAAACCCTCTAAGCTCATATGCAAACTCCATTGTACTGGTATAGGGTATTGCAATGATGCAAAATGAATTCATGCCATGAACACCAAGAGCTCTTTGGATGGATTTTAGTACTCCAAACCCTCTAAGCTCATATGCAAACTCCATTGTACTGGTACGAGGTTGTGGGTAATTGCGGCAACCCGACCATTTCTCCATATGCGTGCATATGCAATGCCATGAATGGCCAATACATCATAAAACCACACAATTAAGCCATAACCAATTTTCCGTAACCATGATTTGAAAGAACGAATGGATAGTCATGTCAATGCCGCAGACCAAACAACTGAAGTAAAAGCAAAAAAAGATAACCTCTCACACCAACACAACATCAACACCTCATAGTAAGTACTAGAAACTCAATAATCCATAACACATGAGAACACACATCCAAATTAAGGTTAACGATGAAGATGCCACACTTTTAACTTATAAAACCAAACAAAACATATAAGAGTTCCATAACAAAGCAACCAGAGGCGGAGAGAGGGGGGACGAGCAGGGGCCAAGTCCCTCCCCCCCTCCCAACGAACCCAACGAAAATACAAAATCCTAATTACCTAGGTGCTAATTAGTCCGGTAATTATATTCAAGTAGGCAAGGACCCAAATGCATACATGTTATTTAAGCCCTTCCTACAGCACAAAGGCCCAACCATCAAGGCGTAAAGCTAGCAGCCCATGTGATGACGTAAGCATCCCTAGCAGGACACCTTACGCTCATCTCATTCGTATTGTATTTCGCCCAACAACCTCCACGAAACTAGCGCACAGACGCCGCATATCTCCTTGAGTCAGTCTTGCGTTCTTCAATCTTCTCATCGCTCTAGCGTCCGCGCCGCCTCTCTACAATCGCACGCTGCACGCGCAGACAGACGGTCTCCCAGTCCCAGGTTGTTAAATTATATTCATTGGCAATTCAACATCTATTTATATTTTCTATTGGTTCATAGATGTATTTATTTTTTTTATTCACTAGTCTCGTGCCTGTGCTTCACTATAAAAAAATATTAAAAACTGGTCTGTCCGATGTGACCATGAAAACAAGGACGTACACGTTAAACCGAAAAAACTTAGAGGGCATAATAATAAAAAAAGTAAGAATTTGAATCTGAAACCAAAAACTCAAGGGAGCCGAAACGCCAAAGAACATAGGCCAAAAATGTATTGCCATCACTTGCTACAGGGCCTTTTTATGCTAGATTAGCTGAATGCCCATATTTTATAATGGAACATCAAAAAATAATAAAATTCTAAATCATTTATTGTAATATTAGATCGTATCTAGAGAAGATACCCTGCAACAAAATCTCAAGGTTAAAATAATAAATCGAACATACTATTTAAGTGAAGTGTAAAACAAAGAGTCACTAAAACATAGAGTGTAGAATGACATGATAGGTAATTTCTGTGAAGTGACATATTACCAGTGACCACCATAAACCTCTTTTTAATAGTAGAGATAGAGATACTTCTTATTACGCTTGCCTCTATACTCAAATCCTGGCTCCGTCCATGAAAGCAACAACCGCTACGTTACTTCCTTTTATCGAAGCATTCTGATGACCACACCTAAGCACAGTGGGCGACACTACGTCCTGGTAAAATAAATATTGAAATATTCAATATAACGAGTAACTCATAGTAAAGAGTAAATACACGCCCCTACGTCCAAATATATCGATTTCGCCTACTTCGAACACTTATCGATTTGTTGTCCATATATTAACAAATATAAAACATGGGCCCAAAAGGTAAAAAAAAACCTTATATTCCGAAACTACAGCTAGTTTACCAACTTTTCTAGTTGAATAAGTTTGTATACATCTTGCCAAATCGCCTTGTATCACAGCCCATAATCCTACTCTGTATTCAGCAGTACATATGCCTTATCATTTTTGTATATATTTTTCTACAACTCCAAATCCAGTAAACGAGTACACTATGATGATCTACACAAAATTTCCTACAACTTTAATGAATAAACCGAATTTTAATTATGCTATTAAACCTGCCTAATCTGAGCCACAAATTAATCGCGCCGTAATCTTACTGCTCTGCAAACAATCCAACTTCAAAAATTCATATCTCCAAATCCATTCATCCAAAATTCGCGTGTAAGCACTCTATGGAAAGATAGTTGAATCATCTACAACTTCCTACTACACCCTATTTCCAGATTCGGACTCCAAGAACCCCAAGAACCCGTTTGATCTACTACTGTCTGGAATCTGAAAAATCTGAACTTAGCCAAAGGAAGCAATAACAAGTCCCAACGAAAGATTAGAGCTAAATACCTAGGCTAAACCTGTTTTCGATGGAAAAATAGTGAGGGAACCGACTTGATCCAATACCTATTTTAAACAATGAAATCATGAACTTCTTCCTCCTCTTTTCCCCCTCCTCTTCTCCTCCTTGTCGCCCTGTTGTGGACGACGACGGCGACGGCATGGGAAGCGGTGTGCGGTGTAGCTGGACGTCGGTGGCTACGCCAAGACATGGAGGCGATGGCTGCAGGGGTGGAGGCGTCTAGGGCATAGGGCGGCTAGGGTTTGGAGCGTCTCCCCCCATTGGTTTCTTTTGAAAAGCCCTGCCTATAAACTTATAGATTTTTTTTAATCCATCAGATCAAGTATTTTCTTTTCTTCCCTAGGATAACAAGGAAAAAGGTACTGTAGTGGTAGAGGTTGTCATAGCTTTGCAATAGGTCTTGCTTCGATCATTTTTTTTTTGGTTTTTTTCGTTTAAATACATCTAGGATATTACATTCCTCTTTGACAGCGTGTAGGCAGCCAGATCTGGCGCTTTCGGGCAGTCTACCCATGTTGTGGAGGGGGCATGGCCTACCAGCCTTGGTTGGAGGCCAAGTGGTGGCCCTGGCGTCGATGGCTTTGGCCTGAAGGCGGCAACTTCATCGGTCTCCTCCCTCCTGCACCTCTTCGTGCGGTGTGGGGTAGCCAGATTTGGCTGTAGAAGGGGTGCAACCTAGGCCATGGTTGGAGGCCTAGGGGAGGCCATGGCTAGCAAGCCCGGGCCCGGTGACGACAGAACTGGCCTGTTGGTGGCGGATCTAGCCCAAAGGTGGTGGATCTAGCACGGAATAGGCTAGGAAGCTAACGTGCCCCTGCTGCTTTTTGTGGCGTGTGGGTGACCTAGATTTGACTGCCTGTCATTGCGATGGATGGTGACTCACTGCCAAGGAAGTGACTGGTGTTGCGAGGTTGACAGTGATGGCGACGATGGCGTCTGGCGTTTCAGCTGAGCATCCCGTGTGGCAGTGGCGCTGTCTTGGTCGAGCATCTCGTATGGCGGTGATAGCTAGCGTCTCGACCGAGCATCCCACGTAGCAGTGGCGGCTAACGTCTAGGCCATGCATTGTGTGCCCCGCAATGCTGTTGACAACTGTGGTAGTTGGCATCTCGGCCGAGCATCTTGCATGCCGGTGGCAACTGGTGTCTTGGCTGTGCATCAAGTGCCTCGCAGTGCAGGCAGCAATAGTGGTGGTTGGCATCTCGGCCAAGCATCCTACCCGCGCGGTGGCAGCTAAATCTAGTCCATGTATCGGGGTGCCTCGCAGCGCGGTTGGTAGCGGTGGCGGCTGGCGTCTCGACGAAGCATCCCACTCAGCGGTAGCAGATGATGTCTCTCTGGTTTCTTGGTCGAGCATCCTGTACTACGAAGGGGGCCGACGACTAGGCTGAGCATCGCATGCCTTGTGACGCGGTCGGCGGTGGTGGCGGTTAGCATTTTGACCGAGCATCCCTTCCTGTGCTAGCAACTAGGGTATTGGTTGTGTGCCTGGAGGCATGGTCAGCAGTGGTGCTAGTCGACATGATTGGATTGCTAGGCCTTCGGTCCTCATGGGTTGTGTGGCGTTGTTCTATTGTGACCTTTAGTTTGGGTCGCGTCCTTCCCCCACCTATTTGTTCATCTCTCCCCATCCTCTCTCTTCCTATGTATTTGCATCATTCTCTCATCCTTAAATAAAATGGCATAGCTCCTACCTCTACGTTTACAAAATTATCCAAATATATCGGAATCCTGAATCCAGATGCTTTTGAGTGCATGAGATGATTATCCATTTGTGACTATGTTCAGTACTTCAGACTTGAGGGATAAAATTGTGTAACTTTTTTTTAAACAGTCATAACTTTTATTTTCATCCTTGGAAATCCCATAACCCAATTGGAAAAGGAATTCAATTCAATAATATCAGTGAACTACAGAATAAAAAGCGGAAAGGGAAAAAAAGCCATAATTACCATCTTCCGAGAAAAATAGTGATAATAGTCTAAAAACTATGGATCATCGCAAATAAAAAAATGACAAAATCCCATAACCCATTTGGAAAAGGGATTCAACCCAATAATATGAGTGAACTACATATTAAAAGCGGAAAGCAAAAAAAAAAAAATAGCCATAGTTATCATCTTCTAAGAAAATAGTGATAATAGTCTAAAAAAAACCATGGATCGTACACTACTACAGAAACGCGCAAAAATACCGACAGAACAGTACCGGGTAGATTTAAACCGGTACTAGAGTGACCGGCAGTACCGGTTCGTGGCTCCCTTTAGTCTGGGTTTGTAACACTTAATCAGATGGAGAGCCTCTGGCGAGCCGGTGGCATGGGACTCATTAGTACGGGTTTGTTTTACGAACTGGTACTGGAACGGGGCTCTCTAGCACCGGTTCATGTTACGAACCCGTACTGAAGCCTCGTCTCAGAACATGTCAAAAGAAATACATATTCTATTAATATTAGAACGCGTGAGTGGGTGGATTGGTTAGAAGGCTGAGGTGGCAGTCACGAGGTGCCAGATTCGAATCTCACACACCACATATTTTGTTTTTCTGGGGACCAACATTACCGGTTTCTCAACCGGTACTGGAGGCCTTAACCTCCGGTACTGATTGCGCTGTACCGATAAAAAAACCGGTACAGCAGGGGGTTTGGAACCGGTACTGCTGCCCCGTTCTCTGTCAGCGGTAGCAAAGATAAAAATGAAAAAAAAGTTTCTTTTGCCAGAACTAGAACCTAGGTCTCCGGGTAAGAGCCGAGTATCCTAACCAGCCAGACTAAAACGGAATTTCTGACAAATGTAACCATAGAATTAATATATTACATGACTTTGCGTCAGATGGTTCAAATGTTCATGCATGACGCGCACATGGATGCAAAAGGAAGATATAGTCAGATGGAGTATGTGTTGAACATTCGCATACTCCAAAAGTGCTTGCAACTGAACACTTATGGCATCTACAAGGATATGCCATTATTCCGTGACCTCATTACATCTCCAATTGTACTAATGTTGGCACATACTATATCTCAAGTAGTAACGGCGACTTTACTATGTCTTGGTGGTTGTTCTGATCCTTATGGTAATTTTTTAAAAAAATAGGACTTTTTTTTTACCTTGTCGACAGTTTTAAACTATGAGTTAGATTCTAGAGAGGAAGGGATTGAGACCGAAATGTGGAAAACCCTTTGTTTGAAATCAAAAAATTATTGAATCCTCCTATTGCTGAAGATTTTTTTTATCACAAATTATGGTTGGAGCATGTGTAATTGCGTATATAAATGTGCTATGTTGAATCAGTCCATCACATACATGTATTGTACTTCTTGGACGTAGATGATGATTCTTCACAATTCCAAGCATGAAAAGGGTAGTCACCATGGTCAATTCTAGCCACAATCCTTGTTTATGAGCAGTAGTACTATAAATCTTCATATAAGATGCTTGGCATCCTCAAGAGTCAACATTGAATTCAAAGGAAGTTAGAATGTGAATTGTGATCAACTCTACTCGCAAAATTCAAATATCAAATTCCACGATTTCTATGTCAGTTCCCGCTCATTTTCTCATTCTCCACTATTGTTTCCTCTAATGTTTTCCGCTATATATACAAAATCCCAAACATTATCAACAAATACAATTTGTAATTTGTTACAATTGCCTATTCATCACAACACTTCAATCACAAGGACACATGGTACTAGTTAAGTAGTTATTTTTATAAGGAAGTTAAGGAGTTATTGCATGATCAGGCTCAAGTCTTTCTTGAGGCCTGCATATATATAGCTAGTTACGCTCACACTTACACTGCTTAGGGCAGCATATATGCCATGCTCACATGCACATACACCTATCGCACAGCTTCACACGAGTGCTACATAGAAGGTGTAACTAGCCATGGTCGATGTCGATCACTCGCCTTGCAGGATGGTGGTCATCAAGGTGGCGATCTCGTCGAGATCGATGGAGAGCAGGCAGTCAGCTGCATTCATAATGTCGATGTCTTCGTCGTCACCAGGATCAGTAGCATCAGCACCAGTAGTTGCGCCGGTGCCGGCGTCGGCTACTATGGCCTCGGCCACGGGCACGGCTGGCTTGACGACGAAGCAGGCGAGGTCGAGGGCGTGCTTCTCGGCGATGGCCTTGATGTTGGAGATGGTGAGCCTGGCGCGCCTGGGCTCGGGGACGTTGGGGTGCGGCATGTAGGGGAAGTTGAAGGTGCGCGGCGCCGGCGGCCGCTCGCCGTAGAAGCAGAAGAGCGTGGCGTCGTAGGCGAGCGCCGCCTGCTCGGCGAACTGGAACGTGCCCAGCCACAGCCTGGAGCGGGTGCACGGCACGCGGATCTCCGCCGCCCACCTGCCCCACTTCCGGCGCCGCACGCCCCACAGCCCCAGGTTCTTGCGCGGCTCCACCGCCGCCGGCGGCTTGGCGGGGCGTGCGCCACCGCTGCGGCCGCGGCCGCTGCCGCCTCCCTTCCTCTCCCTCCACGCCATGCACGGCGACCTGCAAGAAACCACCGACGAACAATGCCGTGCACCGCGCGGTGAGGAAGAAGAGATCGATCGATCGAGGAATGGTGCGAGGAGAAGTGGGGGGAGGAGGCGGTGGTTTTAAAGGGGCCGACGAGACGACACGTGGCCGCATGCACTCGTCCAAGAGGGGACGTGCCTGCAGCTCAGAGTCCATGAATCCATCAGGATTAATTTGCGAGGTTTTCATTGATGGCCACCTAATTAATCTCATACCCTTGCACACGTAATAATTCTATCCCTACGATCGAAAGCACTCTTCAAGTACGTACGCATGCATTGCACATAGTAGCAAATGTACACGTGTACATTTGAGATTATATATTTTATGGATGATTTAGATTTATGCCACTTCAAAGTTTGCATTTCGAACTATGCTCATTGATGTATCAATGATATGTTGATGCCGGGTCCATATATCATTGATACATGGAGTGAAATATTTTAAAATAGCGCACTTTGTATGGCATGTATCTAATTTTTTCTATTTTATACATGATATGACGTGCGTATGTCAAAACTAAAGATAGATTATACAACATATTATATATAGACCAGCTTGGATATGTATGCAAGCCAATAGATAGATCATCTATGCAAGCCAATAGATGGATTATATGTCAATAGAGATTAAATGTCCGTGTGTCAATATTATAGATTATAGATCGATAGATGCAATGTAGGTACGTCAAAAGATAGATTATAGATCAATAGATGAAATGTATGCGCACGGAAAGATAGGTTTTAGATAGATGACATACAGCAAGTGGAGAGCCTGGACCTGAGTTTAAAATTAACCTACATTAAGGAGGGGTAATTAACTACAAAAATTAAAACCCACTTTGATCTCAGAAATAATTACATACAATGTATATATGGACTTACGGAAATTCTGAAATTAAGAAGAAAATAGTGCATGCGTTGTTATCGTTATATATACTCCCTCTGTCCAAGTTTATAAGGCCTATTTCTATTTTGCACATAGATCAAGAAACCATTGAAAATAACTATACTATCTCTTGTTTTTACCTAAGCACTCTCTTCAATATATGCATATAGAGAATACAAGCTAAACAAGATATTTATTAGGGGTACTAAGGGAAGAACCCATTTATTTTACATTGAAATATGAAATAAGCCCTATATTAATGAACAAGTTCATTAAAAAAAAGAGAGGGGACTATATTTTTAGAAAGGATAAGTTATGTATGTGAATAATGTGTGTGAAATATATGCACGCGGTATATTATAATTATCTTAACTCGAGTTGAATTTGAGGATGAAATTTGATATGTAATCGCACCACCAATATGTGTGTATATATATATACCTCCATCATGATTTGCAGAACTAATTTAGTTAATTTTATCGCCACCATTGTTGCATGTCTAATTTTTTTAGGATTTCAGAATGCATTATCAAGAGATTTTTTATGGTCCTTGAGGAGATACCGGAAGATACCATAATTTTTAGTGTTAATTTATGATACCTCATAGTATCTTAACACTGAGGAGGTACCGAAAGGTACCACAATTTTTACCTTCTCAAGGACCTAAAAAAACTCCATTATCAATTATTATCAATTATTAAGACACCATGTTAAGTGTATTCACCATTTGAAAAAAGCCTCTTTTTTGTGTCTCTCAACTATGGCTCTGACTCATGATGACCCTTCTATTCCAAAAAAACCCGGGTAAGCATGGTCCCCTGATAATTGGGAATGGCAAAGATGAGCAGCAACCGTTTCGGTAAATGCCACACGCGTAGAAATCGACGTTTTGATCACAATTCTTCATCACAGTGAGAGTTGCATGCAGGTCACCACAGAGGCTAAGGAGGCCGCCGCCGCCATCAAGAACTCTGCAACCACTAAGCTCCATCCTTTTTCACGGCCGACACTACTGCTCTAAAAAATTGGCCGCATCCGGGCTCGCTCATACCAAATCGCAGCGCCGTTGAGCTTTGATGCACTTACGGAGATCCATTTTGCCTAGACTCACTTGTCAATTGAAGCTCTGGGGGCCACCGCCATTAGCGCCGCCGCCCAAGCTCGCCGGCTCTCACCGTCGGCACGCTGCGAGCCACCCCCAGCAAAATCAATGGCGCCAATAGATTCGTCGTGGCCTCGACAAGTCCCGACATGCGTACGTGGAGTGACATCAGTAGCTACTAGGAAGCTTTGCGAGTCACTGGTTTGAGTTTGCCTTCCCTACTACAGAAATGGTCATCGGTACCCCATCACTACCAGTTAGGTTAGAAACAACAGTAATAACTTATCACCGTCGGTTCATAAGCCTCAGCGACGAAAAAAATCGATTGTGCGCTTGAGAACCGGCAGTGATAGGACAGTGATAGAACTTATCACTGGTGGTTTGTTGCTTCACTGCCGGTTTGAGAAAAGAACCTGCTATCACTGCCAGTTATTTAAGCTTCCCATCCCCAATTTTGAACCGGTGGTGAAAGAATTAATCACTACCGGTTCTTGGTTAGAACCAACAGTGATAATTGGTTCTTTATTATCACCGTCGGTTCTTGATAAGAACTGGCAGTGATAACTTGAAGGCTAAAAGGTATATATATCCTCTGTAAGTCAACATGAGGTAGGGTGGGATGGTTAGAAGGGTGAGTGTAGAGTGGAGAGGTCGCGGTTTGAGTCCTAGGTAACGCAATATTTGCATTTAGTGTGAAAATGTGTGTTAATAACCTATAGTAGGTGGTAGATGATTAGGGTATACATTCGGATAAAAAATAGTTTTTCTATTTTAACACCAATTTTTAAGTCTAAATTTGTGTATTTTCGAGAACCGGCAGTGATAACTTGAGGTATCACTGCCGTCTACGTAGTGCTGGTTTAAAAATCGGCAGTTGAACCGGCATTGATGTGGTGTTTTGTAGTAATGCTTGTGCTAGCGTGAGGGTGGTGAGCTCGTTGACATATACGCTTGGTATTCGCAGTTGGGGGGCGACTAAAATTACATGTTTTGAATTAAAAGGCCTAAAGTGGTCGATGCCGTAGACAAAGAAATTTTATTACTTATGTAATATGAACATTACAATCTTGGAGCGCAAAGCGCTCAACGCAAGGAGGAACTCCGGTGAGGCCAAATTACACCACTTTTCATACGCAAAGCATATTATAGTGTGCTACCCTATTTTGGTATCTGTTTACCGTGACAATCATCAGCGGTCGATGCCCTTTGGTTAGTGACAAAAAAGGACCTTTTCTTACCGTTTTAACTTTCTACAGTCTCACGCGCAAGAGGCCATAATAATTTATTTATTCTCTACGCACCCGCCACCCCTTTTAAGAAGACCATCTCTAACCATTTTTCATTCATTTCGTTTCCTTCTCCATTTCCTAAAACATATTATTCTTCCACTTCATTTTATTCCATCATCTTCAACATCATCCTTCAAGGGAATCATACAGAGAAATGAGAGAGAATCTCTTTCTGAAATAATAGAAAAGAGGAACCTTTTAAAAGAGAACGGTGAAGGAAATCTGTTGAAAGGAACGAGATTATCTTTGTGACGGGAACGAAAATGGCGACAGGATTTCCTCGAAGATGATCTAAGTATATGGAGTATCAGGCAGCACAGGTTAATTATACCGTATACCATGTGTCATATGCTATACACGTACGTATATACACGCACGAAAGTTCAACAACATGAGGTACATACTACATAGTGACAGTATAGTACTCGCACCGCCGCACGTGCATGGGATTGGTGAGGCGCATGCAATATTGAACGAGGCGCGCCGGGGGCCGTTGGATCCGTGACGCAGGCGGCTGCAGAGGCGTCCGATGGCGGTGGGACCCCCGTGGGAGAGTCACACGTACGTGCCGAGTCACCGAGGCATGCGTCTCCGGCCTTCTGCAGGCACGACGTGGCGACCCTTGTCCACGGCCGAGATCACCCGTCTGACTTTGCGCCATGCCAATGTGTGTCGCAGCACCGCCGCCGCCCCCTCATCCGTAAGTGCCGGCTAAAGAGCTTCTCCAGCATAGTAGTAAAATAGTGTTTATTGGACTTTTAAGATGGAGTCTTTACTGGAGGAAAGAAATCTTTTTAGATGATAGTGTAAAGTGTAAAGGAATTTTAGAGAATGGGTAGAATTTGTAAAGGATGGTATTACAGAGAAGAAATTTGAAGTCTTTACTAAGAAGGCTAAGGTAAAGTATCCTGTGGCGGCCTCTGTGAAACCAAAGAAATGCATCGAACATGATCGATCCATCCAATCTAACATCTATTTTTTCTCTCTCCCCCCGGTAAAAAAAAGCAGGAGTGAGTGTGTTAGATTTTTTTTAGATGGTGGATAGGGAGCTAAGGGCCCCTTCTCTTCAGCTTATTTGCCTACTTATTTGTCTACTTATTTATCACTTCGAGAATTTTTTGAGATAGCCTTGAGAGCCGGTTGGCCTCCAATTTTAGGGTTTAGAGAGCTTATAGACACGCCTATGAGATAAAAAAAAACCCGACTCAAAAAGTAATAAAAAAAGTGAGATAAGTCAAATAAGACATGAGATAAGTAGGATAAGCTGACTTATCCTACTTATCTCGTGTCTTATTTGACTTATCTCACTTTTTTATTACTTTTTGAGTCGGTTTTTTTTTATCTTGTAGGCGTGTCTATAAGCTCTCTAAACCCCAAAATTGGAAGCCAACCGGCTCTCGAGGCTATCTCGAAAAATTCTCGACGTGACGTGGTTACACGAGATAAGTAGATAAGAAAAGCTGAAAAGAACCACCGTAAGACAAACTCAGTGTTGGCTGCAAGAAAGAGTATATGGTTTCCCTGCTGTTTGATCGATTAATTAACCCGTCATTTGTGAGGTTGATCATTTTGATTGATTGATTAGCACTGGCATCGAGGTAGAGATACACGTATGGACACAAGCAAGGCCGCGTCATCGCTCCATATGCACAGTTGACTCCTTGTGTCGAGGTCCAGGATATGTCCATGTACGTGTCTAGTTGGTTGTTATATGGAATATATATTTTTTGAGAAGGCTGCTTTTAAGAAGGTACAACGTATAGTTGGCTGGAAATTGGAATGTCTGTATATGCATGTACGGTTGGTTGATGGGCATGTACACACACATAGCTAGTGTGCTATGGATAGCACGGAGATCCGTGCTATCCACGATGTTTGGAAATTTCGAGACTGAAATAGATGATCCGAACCGTCCATCTTGTTCATCTCGATGAAATCTCACTACACACCAAATTTCAAATTTTTTTGAATTTTTTTACTATTTGTTTCGTATTTTTGAAAATCGCTGATCTAATTCAAAAAATTTTGAAATTTGGTGTGTTGCGAGATTTCATCGAGATGAACAAGATGGACGGTTCAGATCATCTATTTCAGTCTCAGAATTTCCAAACGTCGTGGATAGCATGGAAAGATCCGTGCTATCCATAGCACACTAGCCATTCTCATATATATGTGTGTGTGTGTGAGGGTGTTTGGTATTTTCATTTTATTCGGTTCGGCATTTTTGGTATATTTAAATTTTGGTATTCAGAATCCTATTACCAAAATTTTCTAAAAATTTTTCAATACCGAAAACAAAATACCGAATTATTTCGGTATCGGTATTCGGTATAACCGAAGTCTTTGCTTAACTAGGTCTTTGTGTTGTTGTCGACTTGTCGCCACAATAGCCGCGCGAAGGGGAAGGGAGACGCGACATCGCTGGGAGGGAGCAACATCCAGCACCCAATAGGGTTGGCGCTCGGCAGTGCGACGCTAGGAAGAAGTAGTAGGGCTGAGGAGGAGGGCCGCCATCACCGATCCATTCGCGTCATCGCTCTCGAGGCACTAGATCTGAGGAAGTATTTTGCTTTCTCGAGGACCTATGCCTCAGCAACCATCGTGATGGGCCGCGGTGGCCGCCGATGGGCAGTGGCAAAGCCAGAACTAAATTAGAGGGGGAGCTAAGCTAAACATTTCAACCGTCGAAAACGTGGCAAAATCATTCGAAATGTAGATTTCAATTACTAATGAAAGCCAAATTCATACATAAATACCATTAAAAAGTGAAATGAAGTAGAAGTTTGTGAGATACTCACATATAATGAAGCCGCTAGCTACGAGTAGGATTTGGATTTTGGAGGGCAAGTCCATTCTACGGGTTTTTATCCTTTGAAAGCATTCCATAATTGCTCCATCATCAATAGATTATAAAGCAAAGCAAGTAGCTGCATTAGTGCATCTAGCACTCACGGACTCACCTCACTGGTCACTACTCACTACCTCGGCTCACCAAAGATCGCCCTCGTCTGACCGTCTCATAGCAAAAAGCACTCACCTCACCTACCGCAGCTCAGCGCCTCAGGCCCTCGGTGGTCGGCAGTGAGAGTAGCCATAAACCGCAACTAGCGGTCGGCGGTGAGCAGCCAGCCCAAAGTGGCGCCAGCAGTAACAATGAAGGCGTCTGCAAGGCGGCTGGCGTGGCGTGGCGGTCTTGCTACTTGCGGGATTTGGAGCAGCGCGACGCCCATGATGCGCCTGATTGTAGAACCTTCGCCATCGCTAACGGGTGGCGCTGCTAGGAGAAGTGAAGTGAAGGGGGCATCGAGGATTGGGGGATGGCGGCTGTTCTTTTTTCTTGATAACCATGGCGGTTGCCCTTGGTGCTGGGGCTTATCATGCTTGCTAAACCCTAAGGGCATCTCTAATGGTGGCTCTATACATTTACTGTATCTAACTATATTACTGTAGAAATGAGGTTGTCAATAGTAAAAATAGGGTTGAAAGTAAAATATAAGAGAGAAATGTAGAGATGGAGAAAAATAGAGGAAGCGTTGGAGAGGTGAATAGTAAATCGGAGTTGTGAATAGAAAATAAATAGTGGATAAATAGTAAAATAGGGTTAGCAAATAGGACCAACATTGGAGATGGCCTAAAAGCCATGGTACGCGATAAGGAAAGGATTGGTTCACTTTCCCGAAAGAGGATTGTTTTTTATCCAGATCTGTGGATTTCGGCAGACTTTAGGTTTTTTCATCTTCCTGGGCCCTTTGTCATTCAAATATATAGTAACCGAACACAGTTGTTAGAAAAACCTTGCACCATCCTTCGGTAGAGCTGGCAGGCTGCTGTGTTCCGCTATGCGCTATCGGCCATGTGCAGCTTGTGGCCTTGCATGGGAATGGAAGGGTCTAATTATTGTTGCCTCCTTGTTGCTTGGAATCGATATTTAGGGTGGTTCGGTATTCCAACGCTCGCTAGGAACCGAAGCCAAAATACAGAAATTTTCGAGAAAAAAAACAAACCGAAAACCGAAAATACGAAAATTTTCAATATTTTGGTTCGGTTTTTTAGTATCAATGCTTGAGACTCGTGACTTGAAACCTGAGACTCGATGGTACTAATTTATATGCTTAGTGTTTCCTTGATTTTTTATACGTGTTACTTGAGCCTACCTTTTGCTCCATATACATCTGCACAGTGCGACTCGTGTAAACTCCAAAAAGAGGGTTTTTTCTTTTTCCATTGTGGCTCCCTGTTGCATAAGCTCTAGTACAAATGTACAGATTGGGCACCGTATGCCACGCCCTTTTCCTGAAGAACACGCTGCAACGGACACAACGAGTGAAGTTGCTATGTAGGTTTGACCCAATTGAAGCACGAGGAGGGCCAGACCCGGTCAGGTGTTGATGCCAGTGAAGCTCATTGCGTACACCGCAGGCAATACATACATCAAATAACCTCCGTTTTCCTCCAGTTACGACTAGCGATGCGAACACTTGTTCAAGCATAATTTTGCTAAATCTAATAAAATTAGGTAGCTAGTGACAGCGAAAACAAGCATCAGCCACACAACAGAATCTCGTACACTTACATCAAATTGCCATTTAAAAGTTTGGAAGAAAAAATGGAGGTGCAGAAGAATTTACATTTGGATTAGATGACTGTCAGAAACAAAATAAAAACTTCCAGTGTTTCGAGTGTTGACGCACAAACAGCACAAGTCATAATGGAAGGAAAAAAAGAAATATGCACTCTGAACAAATCAGCACGTTCTTACATCATGGAGCTGTTCATCGCATAATGATTTCCACCTCAAATTTCCTTACCAGATCACTGCTAGCAGCATTGCCATTTGCCTGTTATATGAGCTGGTCATCACATAATGATTTCCATCTCAAATTCCCTTACCAGATCACTGCTAGCAGCATTGCCAATTGCCTGTTATATAAGCAGATCACATTGTACAGATTTCTCACCTTGTTTCAAGAAAACCAAAATGGTAGCACATCATCTTAAATGACTGTTCTGCAACTCTCTGAGAGCTGCCATTCGAAGGGTGTGAGCATTTGTTGGTAGTGGTAGCCCAGCAACATGACTACGAGGATCCATCTCTGTTGGATCATTGTCGTCTTCGAAGTCATGTGCAAGTTGTGGCTTGGATAAAAGCTTCGCAATATTACATGACAAATATTTTCAATGACACCCAGTCAGTCAAGCAGTAGCAATAAAACCAAACCATGCAAGGTGACCGGTCTACCCCTCCAAAATGTTGATGCACATGGACTCACTTTTCCAGCATGGATCCCCTCTTCAAACCAAACTCATCAGATTGGTAAAACTTGTATAGTAGTTTTTGCAAAGCTCCAGAGAACATAACAACATATGCACGTAACAGGATTTTGGTGAGCTCTAGGAGTCCGTTAGAAAGCAACATGCCTATTTACATGACCATCAAGAGGCAGGCGATAATAGATGACTTCTAAATTTAATTAAAAAAAAAACTTCTGGACAGATCAGGTGTATAAATCATGATAAATTGTCAACAAGAAGGGAAATTCAACAAGCACTAGAGCAAATCAAGAATTACATATCTACATTAACAACAGTGAATGACAGAATGAATGGTTTAATGTTTACCTAGGATGCAAACCAAATACCAACATAAGGAGCAAGCAAGGAGGATAACCTCTTCTCCACAGATGAAAAAATTTTGTAAAAAGAGCCACGGTCGGATCAATCATTTTTTTTATATATGCTTTGGCAAATACAACAAAAATATCATGATGAACGGCTGACACACAGGTATCAATCTAATGGTACTGAGTTACTAACTTACTGAAATACCCGTTGTTGACTTGTTTTCCAGATCTAACTGTTACAAGCAACCATGCCACAGAGGATCTCTTGGACTCCTAAGCATATTTCACGTTTTCGGTAAAAAAATGTGGAGACAAACTGTGAAAGGGAGAACACACATAAAGTGAATCTAACTTTTTCAAAAGGTGAGGGCTAACATTGTCCAGATCCAGCCATTCAGAAAGGACCAGCACGTTTAAATTACCAAACTAGCCAAGACTTGAAAACAAAGACGATGAACCAAACTTTCACAAAACCAACACAACACAACACCAAGAACAGTCTAGTAATATCTCGCAGCAGACAAATGGAATTCTAAGACATAAATAGCTAGAATTCATATAACAAAATAACAAATAGCAATTTCCCGAGTACCAGTAACCACGACAATCAAGTTTCAGCAGCATTTTAACATATAGATATTCTTGACCAAATCTGTAGCGATAACAAAAGCCATGACTCCAGTTGCCGACTCCAAAACATTTATCATTAGGACGGTGACTCAACTAAGGTCCCAACGGGAAGAAACTTGTGACAACAGCAGCAACTACTGACACAGATGGACTCCAGACATTCAGACTGAACCTTGACGACGACGCTGGACCTTCTTGACCCTCATAAATGTTCTAGGACTCACTGTAACAGTAAGGACATGATATATCAAGCCATGCACAATAGAACATGAAGACTGGCAAATAACTTTAAAAACAATTGTATAGAAAACCAGAAGGCACACCTTATAGTGTTCCAAAAAAAGGCATGGCAAATATTTTAGACCATAATGGAGGTTCTGAACGACATACCTGGTTGTCCTGATCTGTAGCCGAATCATTCGCATTGTTTGTCTGCAATGGCTTTTCTGCCCCACAACTTGGACGATTGCATTTTGGTCGGAATGGATAGTTCACGTTATTGCACTTCTCACACTTCCAACTGCCCTCAGGCATCTTTGCTCCTGCATGTGAATGGTTAGGTGTAAAAATGAATGAAACAATTTCTTTTATGAATACAACACAGCCGTGCGCACATGTGTGTGCATGTAATGAATGAAATAATGTAATATAATAAACTAAGTTTAACAAAAAGACAATGAATAAACAGTATACAAGTTATGTACAGAACTTTAAAGGAAATGAAGATACATGCCATTGCAAACATCACAATTTCAATCTGTTCCATTAAAAAGCGGGAAACCAGCTGGATGACACTGTTCAATTGCTTCTCTTCGAAATATGCCATTATGAAAATTTTCTTACCGCTCCTTCCTCCAGCCATCCTCCCCATCTCCTACCTCCAACTATGGTGAGCTTTTCTCAGAAACAAAACTCCGGTGAGCTCCTCCCTCCCCATCCTTGAGCAGAGAGCTCCGAACAGCAACCACTACGAACCAACGCTGCTCGGAGCCTCCATGCCAGCCATGGTGGTGCCACCCACCACTGCCTAGATCACGGTGACTGCTCACTGGGCAACGTCATCACCCCAAGCCTAGCTGCGCCACCTTGAGCCCTCCAACATCACACTGCGCGATCCAGCCAGTGGCAGCCTCCTGCACCTCCTCGATCATTGCCAGGCTTGTCCCGCCGGCGGGAGAGGAAGCCCAAAGGGAGTATGTTCTGCTGCCGCCTTAATCCCTCCCCCAACCTCGCCCTACCAAGATCCAGCCGACAAAGGCCTCCTCTTGTGCCTCTCCGGTTGTCACCGCCCATGTCCTACCCGCCAAAGAGGAGAGCGAGCTCAAGGACAGTCCGCATCGCCGCCTTGGCTCGCTTTTCCCTGACCTCACCTTGACCAGATCCAACCAGCGACGACCTGCTCCCATGCCTCCCCAGTCGCCACTGCCGTAAGGCCATCTTCAACGGTTGCCCCATTTGCCCTAGCCCCATCACTATTTATCTACAGTGTTGGGTATTCACCTCTCAACAACCACCCTATCACTATTTCCATTCTCTATATTTAGTATTCACTACCCCATCACTATTCACCTTCCCAACAGTGTGCCCCAAGACACCCCAAATAAGGCCTAAGTGCCCTTGTCCCGCCCGTTGAAGAGGGGGGTTACCGGAGCTCAATGCGATGGAGGAGCTCAGGATGGCCAGCAGGATCTCAAGCCAAGAGAAGCATGTGAAATGACAGGAGAGAGGGGGGGGAAGGGAAAGTGAGGGAGCTGATCGGCGGTTTAGAGGAAGATGGCTGGCAGGTACACAAGGAGAAGGATAAGCCAGTTGGGACTTGGGAGGAAGGAGGGAGGGTAGAAATGCCGAAAACGTGGAGTTGAGAAGGGCAAATTAGTCCGTAATGGCATTTTTCGAAGGATTGCAACTTAGTCCATAATGGCATGTTTCAAAATGTGCAACTTCACAATGGCATATATCTAATTAAACCTATATTTAATGTGCAGGTAAGATGGAATTGAAAGGATTTATCAAAATTTACTGATTTCAATTCATACAAAATATACAAAAAATTATCTTTAAGACATAGCACCATGCGTGTGTACACTGTTAATTGTCAAATACTAAAGACTTACTTGAACGACCTTCAGGTTTTGATCCCTGCAGAAAGAGTTAATATGCAAGCTATCAGTACAGTAACCATGATAGGTTAGCTCCACAGAATAAGTACCGAAGCCAAATCGTGAGAAATAGAGATCCCATGTTCGATGCACAAGAAATTTTGGGCACCAAAATAGCCAAACTAACATATTAACAGTCTGCCCACAATCATAGCTTGAAAAGAAGTTACCATATTCCACACCAGCACCAATGAACATCTAAAGATTGTAACTGCATGACAACATTCACTTATTCACCTACACTTAATAGTCAAATAAAAGAACAACCACCCTTGGTTTGGTTCATGGGCAGAAGGGGCACGTTGTGTTGTTGCGCATAGGGGTCTCAGATTTGGCAAATAAAGAGAGATTAGTCAAGCTTTTTTTTTGGCACAAAGAATGGAAACTCGCAGGAAATGGTTGTCAACAATAAGCACTCAGGTCCTGATGGCTAAAAAATGAGCAGGCATACAGCTACAAGTTCAATGTGACCAATGGAAACACACCACATGCAAGTTTGTTGAATCGCGTAGCAAATCATTTCACTGAAAATTTGAGAGCAGTGAAATAGCACATCTACATACCAAACACATGACTAATCTTGTGACAGCAATGCCATCTTCCAAATATGATTGTCAAGTTATGTTACAATAGAAAATATTAGTTCTTTAGGCAATTTACTGAGCTATTGATATTTGATAATCAATATTGCAATTAGACATAAACTGAATTTAGATTCAAACATTTGTAGATATTTCATGATTAGAGAGTAGTAATACAGTATATGTTCGCTTAAAGCTCAATATGACAGAACTGCCTCAAACCTGGTTTTCAGGTCTTGGTGTGTTGCATTTTCTCATGTTACAGACTGTCCGAAATGCAAAGTTGATGTTGTTGCAATTAGGGCACTTCCAATCATTATCACGCCCAGCACCTACAATAGAAGTTGATGAGAACAGTCAAGAATCAATCAAGTGCCAGCAAAATTAATACAACAGTTGAAAGAAATTATAAATATATACCTGCAGGTTTCTTCTGGGAGCCTTCATCAGAATAGGAACCAGCCCTTGTGCCCTTCAAGAAATAAAATATATAAGAATCGAGATCTTTTCCTTGCATGATGCGGTACACCACAACAGCAAAGAAAACTTTTAGTAAGAGAATAAAGACTTCCCTGGTAACCCCGTAGAATATAAATAGCACAAAAACACAGAGTAACAGCACCCATGATAGTTAGTTATGTAACTAAGGCAACAACAATTAAATTGTTTTTGATTTGTACAAGGTGAGTAATCACAATCCCAAAAAACTTACCATTGCACCGAGACCGGCAGGTAAGCTCAAGCTATACCTGTCCATGGGAATACCGTACATTCCACCTGTTTAAAGGACATGAAGTCACATATCAGATGAGAAAAAATGGTGCCACAAAATTCGCTATACAGATTTCAAACAAGCTTGCGATCCTATATTTCACGAACATTGAAAAGATGAAAGTAATAATAGTTTCTCCTAATATTATATGACTATGAGTATATGACACTACTGAGAAAATGATAATTTGTTTCTCCTAAAATTAGGTATTTACATGTTGCTGAGTAGAACAGTATGAATAAATAAAGGCCAAGCAAAAGAAAGAAAACACTGTAATATCCGCTTTTGTGCATGTTAAGAATTGCATGAAAACAAATTTAACATATCATATCAGATTCTGCCTATTGCATTTGATAAGCTAAAGTACTTAACACAAAACCATGCAAAAAAATGACAGACAAATTGTAACCTTCTTACCTGCCCCTATCATAGCACCACCAGAATATGGAGATGGCCCGCTCATGTGTATCGGTGAATAGGGGCTCCCCATTGGCAGGCGACCACCATAGCCATATGGATACCCAGAACCCCCAGGGAACTGAGGAATTCCATACCGCGGCATGGCAGGCCCATTAAACAGCGAGGAGCCAAATGGTGGAGCAGCACCACCAAGGTACATGGATGGCGGCGTCCCCGGGCCCATGTATCCCCCTGACATTGGGTAGTGGGGTGGTGTGTGCATCGGCTTCTGCATAGGCTTCTGAACAACAAGCAACAGCACCACTAGGTAAATGCAAAGACCGAACAAGTGGTACTAATCACAGGTACATTATGATTACCCAATAAACAACAACCATAACAATAAGGAATTGCAAATACCGCGTGATTCTCGGGCCTGGACTGGTTGCAATTTCGCATATTGCAGGACATGCGGAAAGCAAAGTTGACGTTCTGGCAGCTAGGGCAAACCCAGTCGTCCTCACGCCGGCCACCTGCACGTCGGTCAATTCGTTGGGTCATTGCAAATCAAGACAAACCCTCCCAGATGCGGCATACAAAGTATGGGGACACAGATTAACGAAGTGGCGAAGCAACCTACCGTCGGTGCGCGCGCGCTTTCCGGCGGATTGGCCGCGGCTGTCGACCTACAAACACACAGAGAGAGAAACACGGCGAACATGAGTCTTTCACTGTTGAGATCCACAGGCGATCGGCAAGCGCGGAGTCGAAATCCAGCCGAGTTTACGGCGCGACGGGTGGGTCTCGGCAGCAATTCGAGCCCCAATCGACCGGCGGCGACAAAGAGAGCAAGGGGCGAGGAGGCGGTACCTGAGAAGACATGGCCGGTGGGAGGGTGGACGTTGAAGCGGTAGACCGCAATCGGCAAGCAGCGCGGCAGCGAGATGCCTGGGCTCCTTCGGAGCAGAGAGGCGCAGACGCCGGCGATAGAGGGGAAGAGAGCAATTCGGCGGCGAGGGACACGGCGCGGACTGGCGAAGCACCGGGCTAGGGTTTTGCGTCTCGCCTCTTTCCTTTTCTCGACTTGGCCACCGGCGCTCTATGACGACCGAGAACGAGGCCGCATCCGCGTGACTGCAGCCTTGCCGCGCCGTTCGAGCCAGATGGGTGCATATCCCATGGCCCATGGGCCCCTTAAGGGCCGCGTGCACTAAGCTCCGGCCCATCGTGCATTTGCTAGTTTTGTTGACCTTTTAAAAAATGACTAATCGGACATATGCCACCACAAAATTTGTGGTTCAAAGAAATACCACTATAAAACACGTATTTATAAATTTGTCACTATAAAACCATACAAATTAGATCAATGTCACTATACAATTTCAAAGCATCTATTATGATATAAGGACTATTTTACCCCTCGCTTTTCTTTCTCCTCCCTCCTCTCTCTCTTTCCTCCATGCGCTCTCTCTCTCGCTAGCCCTCATGACTGCCACTAGCTGCCGGCTCGGTCGCCCAAGCCTCCCTCCATTCCTCTCATCTCTCTCCTTAGTCCCTTTCTCTCGTCACAAACTTCAAGCCCATGAGTTGCACCAGCCACAAGCTCCGCCAGCCTCCGAGCCATGCTGTCTGTAGGCCCAGGCTCACCCGGAGAACACTCACTATGATTTACTCAAAAGAACACCGGTTTGGTGCAGCCTCGAACTGTCGAGCACTGCATTTTTCTTTCTCTATTATTCTATCTTTCAACGCAAGCTGTACAAGCCCTTAAGTAGGGAAACTCACGCACACACGCGACTAACTACTGGCCCACGATGTACACTCCCATGCGAAACCACGTACACACTTAATCTCCTGGAGACTCGGCTGCAAGGCAACCAACACTACCTCTATCCGATCACCACACCCATGCACCGGCTAACAAACTAACCAATTCCCTAATCACATGCTTTACCAATTATCATGCATACACATGCACCAACCTGATCTATTCTTAAGCCACGCTAAGAACTACTTGGTCGGACTACATGTACGGCTAATGCTCATCTAACTAGCCGACCATGCATCGCGTCCCACGTCCTCACCATGCGACCATGCACACCATGATCCTAATAACAAACTAAAATACTTAGTTACAAGATTAGTTCCAACACTGTCCACGAGCTTGCCGAGAGATCGGAGACAGCTGACGAGGTGGCTGCGGGGAGGGAGGAGGCGAGGGGTCGATGGGGCCGTAGCAGGAGTAGTGGCTAGGCTGGTGCTGCAGCGGAAGTGGCGGCAGAAGCTGCTGCTGGTGAACCTGGCATCCATCATGGAGCGCGCCGACGAGGCGCTGCCACCGGTGGCGTACCGGGAGGTTGGCACCGCGCTGGACGCCACCCCCACTGTCTTGGCGTGCTCACGTTGTGCCGCTCCATCATGCAGGTCGCGTGCTACGTACCCACTCGCGGCCTACGCCGCCGCGCGCACGTCATCGCCGTGGGCGTCTTCCTCTTGGCCGCTGCTATCTTCCTCGTCGCTGTCACCGACACCTTCCTCTTGGCTCTAAGTCGATCGCTCATATGCATCAGTGGCTTCAGTTTGTAAACTTCCCATTATGGCGCACCAGGTAAGCGCCCAGCCGGAGTGGCGCGAAGACGGTGCCCAAGGCGGGCGGCGCGGCTACGCTAGGCCAGGCACCCTGGCTGGCTACCTGGCTGGTAGTGGAGAAGTGGGGAATGAGAGAGACGGAGGAGGGAGGAGGAGGAAGGATGACATATTTGAAGCAAACTCGGAGAGGAGGGTAAAATTGATAGTTTTTTGAAAACACGGAATTGCTAAAATATGTTTTCAAATTCGCATGGTGGCATTGATCTAATTTGCATAGTTTTGTAATGATAAATTTACTATACGTTTTATAGTGATATTTCTTTAAATCTCACGTTTTGCAGTGGTATCTATCCAATTAACCCTTTTAAAAAATAAAGAGCTAGCCTAATATCAACATGCTGCGACTGAATCCAAATAAAAGGGATTGTTGAATGCTCACGCCTTACAGCATAATCTAATATATGTGATGTAGGTACACTAATATGCATGATCTACACCATATATATATATATATATATATATATATATATATATATATATATATATATATATATATATATATATATATATATTTATTTATTTATTTATTTATTTTCTTCACACACATTTCGAGCAAAATGCGTCTATGTAGGTTACTAATTAAGTCATCGCTAAATTGTTTATGATTCCCGTGAAATAAGAAAAACATTCCAAGAACTAATTAAATTCTTTATTTAATCGTGAAAGAGAAGTTCCCATATGTAGCACAGATGTGAAAAGTGTCCTTGATGGCCTTCGTCGGGCACACTACCCAACAATGGTCTCGCTCTCGAGGAGCCTAAGGGTGTGTTTGGTTCATGACCAATATGTGCCAATGCTTACCATGCCAATTGTTAGCAACTTTGACTAAATTTGACTTGTGTTTGGATTACAACCATTGAATGGCAAGATTTCCTCCTCCCATTGGCAACTTTTGCCATCCTAGTTCATTTTTGTGCCATTGGCTAGCCAATTCATTAGCTAAGAAATTGTTAACCTTTCAATTGGCTTGTCATTCAATGGCATGGCAAGTTGGGGCAAATTTTGTGATAAACCAAACACACCTTAAACTCCGGTCTCGCTCTTGAGGTTTATAAACCATGGATTTTCATACATGCATTAAGGCCCGGTTTGAAAGCAAAGTTTTAAAAAATCATAGTTTTGAGATACCATGGTTTGTAAGTGTTATATATAAAAATACCATGGTTTTGTCAACCTCCACAAAACCATAGTATTTCTTGGAACTACAGAGTGTTTGGTTACAAAGTTATTTCCTATGATAGTGATAGCAATGAGTCAAAACTTAGTTCAAAGTGGAGTTTCCAAAACTCTAAAAATATCATGGTTTTGGCAAAACCATGTTTTTCAAAGCAATGTTTTTTTTATAGAGTATACCAAACACCTCATGGCTTTAGAAACCATGGTATTCTCTAAAAACCATAGTTTTGTGTAGAAACTATGAAAATACTTTGTTGTCAAACAATGCCTAACACATAATTGCACACAGCAAACATGAAATCTTACAAAGGTAATAGCGATCTTACATAGGTCACGTCTCGATTCATGTTGAACACTTCGCTCCACCTCCAAGCTTCATTGATAGTAAGCACGAGACGTCTCCGTCACCCAGGTAGTGACAATGTGGGCTACGGCGCTGCCTTGAAGTTGGCCCGAAGGAGGTTCCCCATGCATTTGCCATTTTTTGGAATTTAATTGGTATCAGGTAATACGAGTTTCTTGTGATGTTGGAGAATTTTTATGTTTCCCACGCTCAGGGACACAAAGATAGTGGGGGATAGGGTGCTCCTCATCCAACTCCCTCCTTCCTGCCTCAGCTCCACATGTTGGCGCGGCCAGGGTGGTGATCACCAAAGAAGAGGCGATCACATGCGCTAGCTAGGAGCAACGTGTTCCAGGTGCACTGGATTGATGATAGATTTGTGATCCGGTTACCTAGACTTGTACGTTCTTTTCGCTTGATATCGATTGTTAGATAGAGCTTGTGCTGATGAATGTGTGGTTGGATGCAACCTTCTGCATCCATGCACATGAATAGAGATATCAAATGTTTGATAAATCTTGTGCTTATGAGTGTATGATTACCCAGAACCACCTTACCAATTATCCTAAGGGAAGTTATCACTTATGTTGTACATCAGTGAACCTTTGGCTTAAAATGGAAGTAATCAGAATACCCTATGTAGGGAAAAGACACTCTTAGGGGTGTTTGGCAAGGCTCCAGCTCTAATTTTTCAGCTCAGCTCCACAACTCCACTGTGAAGCGGATCCACTATAGAGTATATCCACAACTCCACCGAGCACCCTTCAAGCTACTCTACAAAAATGAATTGCGAGGGAAGCTGCTCCATAGAGTTGCCTGCTCCAGAGTTACGTGGAGTTAGGGTGTTTGGCACTGCTCCGCGGCGGAGTTGAGAGTCGGAGCTCTGCCAAACACCCCCTTAGTTAACCTAAACAAGGTATCTTCGTTTCTAGCCAAGGGATTTTGACTACACTTTAAATGGCCAGCTAGCAATAATCTTAACAAAGCCTTTCCCAATAGACAATGTCTCTATGTTTTTGTTATAACTTGCTATCTCACATAGACATCATCTCATATATACACACAGTTTCCCAATAGCAAGTTTCCATCTACATGTTTATCAACAAACCTAATACAATTTATATTATTCAATTACACTATCCCCTATCTCTCCTTCCTCTCTTTTCTCTTTTTCCCATCAAATGTCGTGGGTGGCCGCAAGAGACTATGTGAATGGGCGTAGGACCGACAGGTGCCGGCGAGCATGGTGATCGGTAGCAAGCAGCTACAAGATGACAACTCCAAGCAAAATGGTGGCCAACGGTGCAATTGTTGCGGTCAATGAGCGAGTGGCTGTAGGACGGGTAGCAAACGGTTGCTGGGCGATGACAGTGGACACTGGCACGCCGGCGGCACGACCATGACTAGTAGCTAGCTTGGTCGGCGCGGGTCGGCTGGCTAGCCGCACCAATAGATCCACTGAGTGTACTAGGTGTGGTGGCGCCCCACGGGGGACACTGATGCCATGATCGGCGGTGTGGTGTGGCCAGAGGATGTGCTCGGGTAGGGGAGAGAGAAGTGCTCAACCAGGGAGGAGTGGAAGTGCACGGGGGAGAGAAGAAAATGTAGAGCTAGATCCAAGGAAGCTCCACGGGGTGCAGATGGAACTCACAAAACACATGGAAGAAGACATGCAAAACGTTCCTATGGTATTTTCAGGATTTCTATGTGCCTCGGTCTTAGACTTTCTCCAACCATTTTCACTTCATTTCTCTCTTTTTCTCATTCTCTTCCCATATTTGTTTTCTTTATTTCCTACCATCTCTAACAACATTTTTTCGAATGGAATGATATAGGGAAAGGAGAGAGAATCCCTTTCTGAAGAAAATGGAAAAGAGAATCCTTTCCGAAAGAAAACGGTGAAGAAAATCTATTGAAGCTACGAAGAGAACGGGATTCCTGAAGCTACAAAGAGAACGGGATTCCCTTCGCGACAGAAGTCCCGCCCGCGAAGGGAAACCGTTAGAGATAATCTTATACAAAAGGCAGTGTCGTGCATGAGACATCGGTACTGTCTTTCTCCTCTTTAATATACATCCACATCAGCCTTTTACCCATGCAAATGTGACTATTTTACAAAACAAAATCAGTTGAGTGAATGGGTGATACGTGGGCAATATTGCTTTTAGTTATGGCCTTGTTTGGGAACGATGGGAGTCGAAGCACTTGGCTTGGCTCGGTCTCGAGGGGTTTATGCAACGGTTTCAAAAGATTTGGAAAACGGTTTAAAAAGAGTTTAGTGCGCTTTTTCATGAATTTTTTATCGTGCTGAAGTCAGAAGCGGCCCGAATAAATGGCTCCAAAAAAAAAAAAAGGGCAGGCAAATTGCCACTGATACGCGTGCCTACTAGTCTACTTGTCCCAGTCGATCGGTCAGACCTAGCTGCCTTTTGCTGCATCACACTCGTCTCACACAGGCTGCGAGGTCGCGTCCTCCTCGCCGCCCCTGTGAAGGATCACGAGCTCCCTTCTCGCTCCTCTCCTTTCTCCTCGCCTCTGTTCCTCCACACACACGGGCATGCATGCACACCTCGAACGTGTAGTACCACTACCATGCAGCTCGATCGATCGCCACATAATGCTACTACATATTACAGTAGCCACAGATCAAGTGACCTATCATTCGACCGATCACGAGTCAGGGTTTGGACAACGTAGCCATGGACTCGGAGGAGGAGGAGCAGCGCAATGGCGCGTCGGAGCTGTCGTCGTCGCCGCCGGGGACGCCGACGTCGTCGGCGTCGCAGCCGCTGCTCCTGAACCCGGCGTACGCGCGCTGCAAGTCGGTGATCCACGACGAGCTGCGCAACTTCCGCGTGTTCCTGCAGTGGTGCGCGCTCGACCACTCCTCCCGCGCCGCGCGGGCCGCCTCGTACGCGGCCTTCCTCGCGCTCGCGCTCGCCGTCCCGGCCGCCGTCTCGCTCTCGCTCCGCGCCGACGCCGCGCTGTCCCCGGCCTCCGCTTCCGCCATCAGGTTCAACCGCGTGGCGCAGCTGCCGGCGTCGGGGCTCGCCATCATCTCGTTCCTCACGCTCGCCGCCTTCTTCCGCGACTGCGGCGGGCTCCGGCAGCTGCTGTTCCTCGACGGGGGGCTCCGCGACGACACCTCCTCCGTCCGCCGCGGCTACGCGCGGGAGCTGGACCGCGCGTTCCGCCTCCTGGCCGTTCTGCTCCTCCCCTCCCTCTGCGTCGAGGCCGCGCACAAGGCCGTCTTCTTCTTCTCCACCGTGCGCGTCGAGTCGCCGGCGCCGCTCCCGCTCGCCGTGCCGTGGCGCGCGGTGGCACTGTTGGCCACGGTGGCGTCGTGGGTGTATCGCACGGGGGTGTTCCTGCTGGTGTGCGTGCTGTTCCGCCTCACGTGCGAGCTCCAGATCCTGCGCTTCGAGGGGATCTACCACATGTTCGACGTCGAGGCGCGCGCCGCCGCCGTCGAGATCTTCGCGGAGCACCGTCGCATCCGGACGCAGCTGCTCGCCACCAGCCACCGCTACAGGGTCTTCATCATCTGCTGCCTCGTCACCATCACCGTCAGCCAGCTCGGCGCCCTCCTCGTTGCCCTCTCCTCCAGGGACGGCAAGAGCTTCTCCAACTCCGGCGACCTCCTGGTAATCTACCACCACCACTCCTCATCGTGCAGCAACTACGTACAAAGCTTCACCCATCTGATCCGATTCTCAGTGTCTCTCCCAGGTTGGCTCGTCGGTGCAGCTGAGCGGGTTCTTTATGTGCCTGTTCGGCGCGGCGAGGATCACGCACAGAGCCCAAAGAATCGTGTCCATCGCGAGCCAGTGGCATATGAGCATGGTGTCCGCGCACCACAGCGGCAAGCCGGCACCGTCACCGGCGGCCAGCGGCACGTCGGCGGCGAGCGACATCGACGCGTCCCACCACGCCTCCGAGCCGTCGACGGCCGCGGCGTGCGCGTACAAGAGCAGACAAGCTCTCGGTAACCAAGCATCCGATCCCCCACCTGTGGCTGTACAGTGACATGTCCACTACGATTCCGCCGCCAAAATCGAAGCTTTACCTGTGCTTGTTGCCGTGCCATGCAGTGACGTACCTGTGCCACAACAGCGGCGGGATCACGCTGTTCGGCTTCACGCTCGACAGGGGGCTCCTCCACACCATCTTCGTCTTCGAGATGACCCTCGTGCTGTGGATCCTGAGCAAAGTTGTGGTTCTCTCTTAAGCCATTAGCCTAATAGGCTCCCTATCGGATCCGGATTGTACATGTGTAGATGCTCTGATACGTGAAGCAGAGATCATGGATGTGTGTAATGTGGTATCATTTTCTTAGCAACTGTATGTATCAATGTAGATATAATCCAGTCGGATTGGTTCTTCTGTAGCTCTTTAACTAATCATATAGTCTCTACTATTAAAAAGTGTCTTATGATGAGTGTTGAGCGGTGAATGGTGAAGCTTGATCATTGCTTGTAATCTAACGGTGCAAACATCGTAAGGATACTTTTCTTTTAGTTATTTTACTTTTTATTTTAGAATTGCTAATTCTCAGACGATTGAAATTTTCTTAACTATCAGTCAATCTAAAATTGCACTCTAGTAGGACTAAAATTGCACAGCTTACAAATGTGTTATTTTAATATCAAAATTGCTACTTATCAATCATCAGTTTTATTCATTGATTTCTATGCTTTGTTGATATATAAATCTGTCGAATACACGTGCTTACATACTTTTCTTTTCCTATGTTTCATGCCATCATGTTTGTTCAGTCAATCTAAAATTGCACACTGTTAAAACTAAATTTGCACTTATTTATAATGTGCAATTTTAGTATAGTTATAGTGCAATTTTATTAATAATCGACTAACACTTATTTTATTATCAGGCAACTTGCTCTTAGTCACTCCCTTTTTATTTTAGTCTATTGCATTTTTAGAAGCTTTTGATTAGCGAGAATATTTTCTATTGATTTAGTTTTCTTTCCCGTTTTAGTGCATTTATATTACAAGTATGTTTCAATGGTACTCATTAAGAAAATAGTTGAAACCAAGAGTATATTGAGCCGGCGTAGTCGAGTATAGAACTGTAGCTAAATTGCTGAAGAATAAAAATAGTCGAAGCTGACGATTTATAGACGTGACAATATATACTCGAATGCATAAGTCAAATACATTATTCATAACATAATAGGACATCATTGATATATTTTAATACATAGCAAAGCACAGGTACTCAGCTAGTATTATGAAAAGAGAGATTTTATGGTCCTTGGAGAGGTACCACAAGGTACCATGCGAGGGGCATGATTGGTATTTTCAATCTACAGATTTCTTCCTCGCCTCTCCTTTCTATCTACCCACTTTCATTGCCTCGGATGTCGATCACCGCCACTACCCCACTGCCGACCGCCACCTCTTCGCCGCCACCATCGCCAACTTGGCACCGCTAGCGCTAACTTGCGGTCGTCATCGCGTGGGGCCATGTGGGGTGGATTGGTGGTGCGAGGGTTGTGCAAGGCGACGCCACATCGGAATAGAAGGCAGGGTTGAGCAGCATGACGCGACGATAGTTAGGGAGGCAGGACGACTGCTGGTCCAGCTGCGCGCCATGTTGCGGCGGGCGATAGGCCGGCGTGACATAGCGCTATAAGAGGCTAAGCAGGGGGCGCGGCGGCAGGAGCGGTGGCCGGCGGTGGCTCACTAGGAGAGAGGGAACATATGAGAGTAGAAGGAAATGAAATTACCTAACTGCCCTTATAGATTAGTATCTCTTATGACAGAGTAACATATTACCTTGAGGTACTATGAGGTACCATCTCTTAAGGAATGTTGGATCTAACCCGATCAATGGCTCCGATCTATGAAGGTACCAAGGGCTATAAAAAGCCTCTTATGAAATTGTTTACGTCAATGTGAATTTAAATGGTTGATCCCCAAATCAGTATTTAGCATTATGGGCTACTGATATAAATTAATGAAGGTTCATATATGGAAGTGACTACCTATTAGGCGACTGAAATCATCTTTTGAGATCCAATGGTCCAGATCTCCTCCGTCTCTCATATACTTATAAGCATTCCTCTCTCACACCTAGCCATAGTTGCCGAAGTCCACACGCATCTGCCTCCAACACTGCTGTTCACACGTCCTCCCTAGCACATAGTCGCTCATGTGTTCTCCTCCATCTCCGCTAGTTCTCCTTCTCCTCTGTCATTGGCTCTTCTCTAGCAAGGTACCCCTGCCCCCACCATCCTTCCTCGTTTCCAGCAACTACCTCCCCGGACCTGCCACTACCCACCACCTCCTAATGACCCTCAGCCTCTTCGTCGATCCACTGGCTAGCTGAATTTGTCCACTGCCATTGTAGCTCTAGCCTCTCTCTAAACGTGAATACATGGTGGGTTGGGACAGTGGTGAGCCCACTAGGTGGCTAACAAGGTGAACACCAAACCTTAATTCCACGACGTCAGCAAGGTGAGTAAATCGACTGAAATCCTAATTGATGATTAGCAAATCCGTTTAGATATTGAGTAGTTCTTGATAGCTTGGTTTTTTAAAGAACCTTGCCAGATTGATCTGACCATTAAAATGGCTTGCACCTGCTGCTAATTGAGGCAAGAAGCAGCAAGGCCAGGCTTGCCTACTTGTGTGCGACAGATATTAGAAACTTGGGGCTTTGAAACGACGAATACCTCGTCCACGCATGCAGGCACCTCTACTATTCTTAGCCAAGAGCAACAGCCAGACCGCCACAACTCTCGCGATCACCCACGCGCGCGCGCGCTCCTGAATCCTCTCTCGGCGATCTCCTCCTTTCCCTCTCGAGAAAACTGCGTGCTAGCCACTGACCGCGCCCCAAGAACCCGGCCGCAGCTTTCGTGGCTGCAACACCACCCCATCACCCGCCGTCGTCAAGCGCTGGCGCCGGCGGGCTGGCTCCCCGGCACCGCCCGGGACATGGCCGGAGCGCCGTCCTCCGTCGCGCGCCTCCTGCTGCCGCTGCTGCTGGCCGGGTGGTGCTGCTGCGCCCTGCTCCTGGCCGCTGACGCCGCGCGCGTGCCGGCCTCCCTCGCGCCCGACGCCGACGCGCTCCTCCAGCTCAGGTCCGGCATCGAGGACGCCGCCGGCGCGCTGGCCAGCTGGTCGCCGGGCACGAGCCCTTGCGACGGCGGCTCCTCCAACTGGGCCGGCGTCAAGTGCCACAACGACAACGTGCTTGGCCTGCAGCTGGAGAAGATGGGGCTCTCCGGCACGCTCGACCTCCGCCCGCTCAAGGCCCTCCACGGCCTCCGCACGCTGAGTGTCATGGACAACGAGTTCGCCGGACCGATGCCGGACGTGAGGGAGCTCAGGGGGCTCCGCGCCATCTTCCTCTCCGGGAACAACTTCTCCGGCGAGATCCCCGCCGACGCGTTCACCGGGATGGGCTCGCTCAAGAAGGTGTTCCTCTCGAGGAACAGCTTCTCTGGCCCCATCCCGGCGTCGCTCGCCGACGTGCCGAGGCTCCTCGATCTCCAGCTCAACGACAACAAGTTCCAGGGCAAGATCCCCGACCTCCCTGCAGATCTCAAGATCTTCAACGTCGCGAACAATGAGCTCGAGGGGCAGATTCCAGCGAGCCTCAAATCCATCAAACCTGACATGTTTGCCGGTGAGCAGATCACACATGTACATGCATTGCCTACTTGGTGCAACGTCCACGTAAGTACGTAAGTGTGATCTTCTTCTTCGATGCAGGAAACAAGAAGCTTTGCGGTGAGCCGCTTGATGCCAAATGCGAAGCAGCGTCGCAGTCGCCGTCCGATGAAGCCGGAGCCTCACCGGCGCCACCAGCAGCCGAGGCGGCTGCGACAACGTCGGCCGGCCCTCCTGCGGGCGACGCCAAGCAGGATGGCCAGAAGCCCACCGAGGGCTCAACGTCCTCCGGCGTCCTCGTCGCGTTCCTCGGCACGCTGGCCATCATCGGCTTCGCGTTCGTCGCGCTGCAGCGGCGGCGCGAGTACAACACCCAGAACTTCGGCCCGGCTTTGTCGACGAAGCCCTCGATGCGGAAGATGGATTCACCACCAGCGAAGGACGACGGCATGGACGGGCACGCCGTGGCGCGAGGTGCCACCGCGGGCTGCGGTGACGGCGGCGACGAAGACCGCGGGGGCAGCACGACGCGGAAGGCGGCGGAGCAGGGGCGGCTCACGTTCGTGCGCGACGACCGGGGCAGGTTCTTCGAGCTGCAGGACCTGCTCAAGGCGACAGCAGAGGTGCTCGGCAGCGCCAACCTCGGCGTGTGCTACCGCGCCACCCTCACCAGCGGCCACTCCGTCGTCGTCAAGCGGTTCAAGGAGATGAACCGCGTCGGCCGGGAGGACTTCGAGGAGCACATGCGGCGGCTCGGCCGGCTCACCCACCCCAACCTCCTCCCGCTCGTCTCCTACTACTACCGCAAGGAGGAGAAGCTCCTCATCCACGACTACGTCCCCAACAAGAGCCTCGCCCACCTCCTCCATGGTTCGTCCGCTCGAGCTGCACGATGTACGTAGGTGAAGGTGAAGGTGAAGGTTGTGATCTTCTCGCGTGTTCGCAGGCGATGGCCGTGGGATCAAGAAGGCGGTGGTGCACTGGACGGCGAGGTTGAAGATCGTGAAGGGCGTGGCGAGGGCGCTGGACTACCTGTACGAGGAGCTGTCGATGCTGACGGTGCCGCACGGGCACCTCAAGTCGTCGAACATCCTTCTCGACGACCGCTTCGAGCCGCTGCTCACCGACTACGCGCTGGTGCCGGTGATGAACCAGTCGCATGCCGCGCAGCTCATGGTGGCCTTCAAGTCGCCGGAGCGGAAGCAGTTCGGGCGATCGTCCAAGAAGAGCGACGTCTGGTGCCTGGGCCTCCTCATCCTCGAGATCCTCACCGGGAGGCAGCCGTCCTACGAGCTGAAGACGCCGGCGCCGGGGGCGGACCCGCAGCCGCCGCCGCCGGCGGCGGGCAACGACCTCGTCGGTGCCGTGAGCTCGACGCCGGAGGAGGAGTGGCTGGAGGCCGTGGTGGACCCGGACCTCAGGCACGAGGACGACGAGAACAAGGAGGAGATGGTGAAGCTGATCAAGATCGGCATGGCGTGCTGCGAGGGCAACGTGGAGAGCCGGTGGGAGCTCAAGAACGCGGTGGAGAGGATCGAGGAGCTCAAGGGGAAGGGGAGCACCAACGACGAGCACTCCTTCTACTCGTCGCTGAGCGACGGCGCCGCGCGGGACGAGGACTTCACCAACGTGGCCATCAACTGAAATCATCCATGAACCGGGGATTAATCAGGATATATATACTGTTTGCGTGCGTTAACTAAGGTCAATTCATGATATGCTACTAGTACATTAATTCCAACACTAAACATGCAACTAGTACTTATCAATACTGTATCATTGATGCCAGTTTTAGCATTTGGTTTAATCTATGTTCTTTCGGCTCAAGATCGCTACTGTCGTCGTGGCGTGCTTGCTGGATACATTATTATAACACCAAGCCATACCGTCGCCATACCGCAGCCTTCTCCTTGCGCATCTTATGCGAGCTCGTTGTACAAGGCCAACAGCCCCTTGTTCATCTACAGTCTCCACCTCATCCTGTCTCTCCACTAGATTGGGATCCTCTGACTTCAAACCATTCATGTCATATTCACTGACATGTGGACCCATAAAGACATATGATCTTGGTTCTGTCCGCCGTATTCTTCCTCTTGTTCTTCTTGACCGTTTTGAGCAAATGGTGGTAAGGAAGAATTGAACAAATGCTATGCATAAGGAGACTCAAAAAGATAGATTTTAATACTAATCTAATTTTTTAAAAATGGCAAACAATTTTTTAAATTTTTTTGGCTATTTCTTTTAGGAAAGCTTTTAAAAAGTCTTCTTGTCCCTGTTAACTATGCAAGTCTTTGCACTTAACTTCCTGGTCTAAAAAATTAGGTATCGCCTACAAATATGTGATGTGGTGCAAATAACCATCCACAAACAGTTTAAGCGATTTTGCTGGTCCACAAGGCAAAGTTTTCTATCCATGCGGGTTGTTTCGCCACATGAGATGCACGCGTGGAATATTCTTTTTCTTTAATGATTTTTTACTTGTGCGACCCACGTGTCATCCCCTTACCCCTGTTCTTCCACTCCTCGTCGCTCCCTCTCTTCCCTCTCTACCCATCGCTGGTTTCATCCCCATCGGCCTACCGTACTCCAGTGACGCGACCTCCCTCCTCCTCCCTCCCTCAGAGACACCTCCTCATCCCTCTAGCGCCACCCTCCCCATCTCTAATTGACGAATCATACATGTGGAACAGCTGGTCGGCGAGGAGAGACGGGGTACATGGGTAGCCGACAGTTTAGAGAGGAGAAGCAGCATGGCGACGGGCTTGGCCCGGTGACCACCAAGATCTTCAACATGACCCCATGAGCAAAACGGCCCCTGGGACGTGCACCTCAAGGGCATGAAGCGCGGCAGGGGCAAGGACCGGCTCGCCGTGACCGCCGAGATCTTCAGCATGGCTCCATCGATGCTCATGGTCAACGTCAAGAAGGAAGGCGGTCGGTTGTTCCTCAGGAGGGCGAGGCTGCGGTTGGAGTCCTACAGCTGACACTTGAAGTCTGGTTGCCAACGCTTGATGCCACACCACTGCAAAGCTGCGAGAGAGAGGAGAAGGCAGCCACAAGGGGAGGTGACCGGAGGTGCTTGCCCTGGAGAAGTTGGCTAGTGGGGAGGGATGTAGCGCGAGAACAACAACGTCAGAGGTGAGAGAGAAGGCGACACCCAGGGGAGGGGAGGAGCCAACGGGGGCAACGACACTAGATATGGAAGATCAAAAAATCATAAAAAATTATGTAACATTAAAATACAATGAAACTTAAAAAAATGAAGCCGTAGGTTCACGGAAAGGATTCACAAAAACTTTTAAAATTTTTTGGAAACTTTGATTTTTAAAATTTTTTGAATTAAAAAAATCATGAATTCACAAAAATATGATTTTTTTTAGAAACATAAAAAATGCAGCGAAACTTGAAAAATAGAACAACAGGTTTATGAAAAGGGTAAAAAAATATGATTTTTTTTCAATTTTTTGTCTTCACGATTTTTAAATTTCAAAAAATTCAAAATTTCTAAAATAACAAAACTTTTTGTGGACCCTTCCTATGAACCTACGGTTTCATTTTTTCAAGTTTTGTTGCACTTCAATGTTGCATAATTTTTTAAAAATTTAGCAAAAATTGTTAGTTTTATGTAGAAGTAACTAAGTAGCAGTGTGTGCATGGTTGTGTAGTGTCGTGCATGGCTGCGTGGCAGCCGTAGCTGGCTGCCGCCATGCGGTATGGCAGCAGCCATGCCGGGTGGCAGCCTACCATCAAATCACTTATTCGAATACACTGTGGTATATTATATTAAAAATAATTTTTATTTAGTATATTTTATTTAAAAAATCCCATATCCCAGTGCTTGCTATTAAAGTGTTTTTGCTTGAAGGTGGCTAGAAGATTTCAATCTACACCAGGATATTTTACACGATACTTCTACAAATTCCGGCAGAGCTTCAGTAAGACAGCAAGTAAATAGGGTTTGAAACTATTTTCAGAAAATTATGCTTCTTGAGTACATTTACAGACAGATAATTATATATCTGGAGGAACTATTCGAGTTCTAACTCCAGCACACGTGATTCTACATTCTCAAGCTTTAGATGCACTTCCTGTTTCACCTTGCCTGCAACAATATTGACAGTGCTATATTTCAGTAGTGCATTGTCTTGGTCAGGAACCACCTTCCAATTTGCATGTCACCAAGACGGGAAGGATCTCCAAAGCCAATGGCAGTTGATCATTGGTTGGAGATCTATGCAGCAGAGAACAAATCGTGGTCATATGCTTCCGCGAGAGAGAGAGAGAGAGAGAGAGAGAGAGAGAGAGAGAGAGAGATTTGTCATTTAGATGTGGTGAAAAATAGGAGCATTTGGTTGCCTGCTTTGCTATTGTGCACACAGACAAAATGGTTCTACTAAGGATTTCTTCACTCCCATATATATGTAAATTTCATAGTAGGTAAAGAACTATGTAATAAGCATAACATCACAAGGTAATCACCGTGTGTATACTGCCATACCAGAATACCAGATCGTCTCTTCAAATAAGTTTTTCCCTGGTAAGTAGTGGACTCCATTTTAACTATTGATTTGAAAAGGCAAGGAACAAAATAAAATAGAACAAGAACAAGTTAATTAGCCATCTAACTTTTTAAAGGACATAACCGAAGGACATAGTGACTTATTGAGACTTCATGATACTAAAATTTCTAGAAAAATGATGATAACCATGAAATGCTCTTCTTCGTCTTTTTTCTAGCAAGGTAAAATTACATAACTAAAAAATTATGTGTAGGGATTCCCTTATCCGTTTTGGGCGTTTTTGTACTTGATGGAAAGCTAAGAAGATCCTCTAGAACTTTTTCCATTGTACCAATTTCCGGAAATGCAATCTTCGCACCCAAAAATAGCGTTGGATTTGGATCTATCTCATCTCAGATTTTTCGGTACAGATTGGATTTCGGGGCCCATATCTCCTATTTCCCAACTCAAAATTGTTGGCAAGCAAACGTAAAATCAGAGAATAGGTAGTGTCATGGACCAACTAATCCTAGCATAATTATTGGAAGAATGAATCAAATACTGAGCGTTTAGAATATTTCTTCAGGGATACAACAAATAGTAATTTCGAAATTTCAATTAGCCCAGTTTTAGACAACAGATCAAAGCAAGTTGCATGGCTGAAAAACAAAGTTTACTTTTAACTTACTTGAGCTTGTGCCAGATATAGAAAATAGCCTAGCTAATCACATATCTGACCAAATATCTACATTCCTCTACAATTGATAGCTTAGAAGCAACAATTGGAACTTGCCGACCCGGTGAGGGATATACCTAATACAATTGCATATAGTTCTGAAAAGCAAGACTCTTTTGTAAACGTACACTGTTGAACAATACTGGTTAGATTACCTGGACGGCTGCTAGTGTCTTTTTTTTTTCTTGTGGCGAAGAACCAGATTCAAACATATAATTATCCACAATAAAAGAACTGCTACTATCAGCACCTGCAACTGAATTCACAAAATAATATAAAAATGTTGTGTTCAATACATCGGGAGAATTCACAAGAATCGTAATTTTCCTTACACACTGTCAGGTCATAGATGAACAAATCAATTTCCTGATCAAAATTCTCATAGGAGTTTTGGAGCAAAATCCATTAGAAATTGTTGTTAGACTGCAATGTGCATCTCAAGAGACATGGTATCAGATTATCCTCTGTTACACTCTGTATAAGAGCTGCAGCATATTTTTTATGGAGAAAATCCTCTGCCTGATTATATCTTTGATCTTTCTGTTCACTGCCATCCTTTTTTATTCTTGGTAAAAACTAAAAACTAACCTTTTGTTGACGCTGCAGCTCCAGTCTTTCTCTTTTACGGAGGGAGCGGCGGGGGTGGCGATAGCTCAACGCAGCATGGAGGAGCCAGAGTTATAACACAGGGATGGATCGGGGCTTATCTGGGCCATTGGTTTTACATCTTAGGGTGCAGTGCTACACGGAGAAGTGATGTATCAAATCTAGTGATATTTTTACAATTGTGCAAAACATAATTGCTAATTCTCAGACAAATCTCAACTATCAGTCAATCTAAAATTGCATTCTAATAAGACTAAAATTGCACAGCTTGCAAAGGTGCCATTTTAGTATCAAAATTACTACTTATCAATCATCAGTTTTATTCGTTGATTTCCATGCTTTGTTGATGCATAAATCTATTGAATACAGGTGTTTACATACTTTTCTTTTCCTATGTTTCAAACCATCATATTTGTTTCAGTCAATCTAAAATTGCACACTGGTAAAACTAAATTTGCACTTATTTATAATGTACAATTTTAGTATAGTTATAGTGTAATTTTATTAATAATCGACTGACACTTATTTTATTATCACTCAACTTGCTCTTAGTCGCTCCCCAGTAGTAAACCCCTTTAAATACAATGCTATGAGAGCTATTTTCCCTAATTAGATACATGCCACTACTAAGTTGCGAAATAAGAGAAATGCCACCATAAAGACGCTCCTCCTAGAATTGACAATAGAAAACTGGTATGATTGTAAAAATACCACTATTTTGCACATGTGACACCTTTTGACATTGTATTTTCGAAACAAGACAATTTTACTCTCATCCCTATTTATATCTAATTGCCATCTCCATCTTCTTTCTCCCTCCCCCCTCCCTACATCCCTTCTGACCTCCACCATGCCGGCGACGAGGCCAGGGTGCTCTGCGCCAGAGGCGAAACCCATCTTTGTTTTGAGGAATGGTCGCTTTCTTTCCTCGGTGTTTTATACAAAAACAAAGGAAAAAAAATGCATGTCTTCTGTTTGCGGCGCTGCCTGCGTGATCGTAATCTAGAAATAGAACACGCTGACAAAGAGACAGAGAGAAATGAAAGGGTATATATAAATTAGAACGTCGTATTGTGACCGAATGGACCAGTAGGCCAAATAGAGCCATACATTGCTGTGCACTGACATGAAGCAATGTGCAAATTGGGGCACTTCTCCATGCCATGCCAATACGTACGTCATGAAGAAGCTTCAGTACAAGACACTGAAGTACCTAGTTGCTACAATTGCTAGTTGCTAGGTAGTGAGAAGAGGAAGCCTTGCACATCTGACATCTGCACTAGCATTCTAGCAACAACCTTCCTTGCTCTTGCTCCCTTCTCGCGTCATCAGAGGCCGCCATACTCATACCTGCATGCTCCCGTCACTCCCATGGATCATCGTCTCCACCTTGCCGTTGGCATGGTGATCGCCGCCGCTTCCTTTCTCGACGTAGACCATGTCGATGTTGTACAGTATGGGGATCATGACCATGGAGAACATGCACGCCAGCACGGGGCCGAAGATCCAGAGCAGGAGCGGCACGCCGGCGTAGAACAGCCGGTTGCCGACGAAGTTGAGCAGGAAGCCCCGCTCCAGGACCTCGATGATGTAGTCCTTTGTGACGGGGAGGCGGCAGAGCGCTGTTGCCAGCGAGGGCGGCGCGGCGGCGGCTGCGGCGGCGGGGAGGAAGTACTGGGAGAGGGCGTTGATGAGGAAGGTGGCCTGGTTGAGCGCGCAGATGGCGAGGGTGTGGCAGAGGAAGGAGAGGAGGAAGGCGAGGAGGAGGGTGACATACTTGAGCGCCATCATGAACTCGCCGTGCGCGCCGAAGATGGCCTCGCTGAGCGGCTTCTTCACGGCGTAGGTGCTGCTCAGCACGGCGGCGACGCCGGTGCAGAAGAGGATGGACGTCGTCGCCACCAGCGTCGACCCCATGATCACGTTCCGCAGCGACTGCACCACCAGCACCGCCTTCTTCTCGTTGTCCCTCGTCATGCCCAGCACCCACAGCCGCCGGGTCGCCGCGTTGATGCCCACGGTGGAGCACAGCGGCCGGAGCCGGACGGCGCGCCACAGCCACACATGGTACACCACGGGGAAGAGGAGCCCCACGGGGATCAGCACCAGGTCCAGGTAGCTCTCCTTCCACGCCATGATCATCACCACCAACGCACCGAGCCTCTCTCTCTCTCTAGAAATGGGAAGGTGGTTGCACCGTGAGGCGTTCGCAGCTGTGTGTGTGCAGGTGGAGATCAGCATATGTAGATCGCCGGAGTGCAAGTGTGGAGCACATTCACGTAAGGCGGTGGTGGAAACTTGCTCAAAGCCCACGATGTACTAGCTAATAACATTTTCTAGAGAGAGAAACCCAGTGACCTAAAAGCAGTAGAAAGAGCCGGCATGACCAAACTACGCCCTGTCAGCCAGCATGACGAAGCAGCATGCAGCTAGCCCACTAATGTTCGTATATCTCTTCCTCCCGGTTATCAATTTATTAATTTACTTATTTTTTAAAAAGAAAATTCCCTAAATATTAGGAGATGAGATTCAGTAGATAGATATGTTGCATTGATCTAGGTCTTGAGATGGACGCCCGACGTCCTTAGCACATATCTAGATTTCATCCCGATCCGTCGGGTCTCAGCCCGACCCGACAACCGGGTAGATTTTGGATCGGGTCCTCGGTTCCAGCCAGGTTGGGTTCAGGTCAGCCCCTACCTTGACCCGTCCCCAACCTACACACTGCATTGGAGGTGGCCAAATAGACCGGACCAAGTGGGACGAACCAGGTTAGACCGCACTGTTCACCAAACAAGGTTGGCCCAGTTTGGTCAACCGTACCGAATCTGGGCCGAGACCTCGGCCCACCGGCCCGGTTCGGTTTGTATAGTGGCGGCCTAGCCTAGTTCGATCGGTTCGGCCGGGTACTATAGCCACATATTTAATTAAATATATGTATTTTATATGTTTATTTTCTTATGATATATAATTTATTTCTTCATCTTGTAACACATATTTATTCAATATAATTATTTTTATTTTTTGTATATTATTTTTGTGCTAAAATAGGTCAGTCCGCTTATAACCGTGCTTAGGGCGAGACCCCGGCCCGTTGACTTGTTAGGCCCAGTTCGTAAAATAAACCGGACCTAACGGGCCTGAACCAGGCCAACCTAGTTCATTTGTTGGCAACCTCTACACCACACTTCTGCAGTCGCTGTTCCATCCTAGGATCTAATCTTATGGCTAGGATCGTCCCGTCCTGCCCCAATCCTAGCATTCTCCACAACCTGTCCATCCCACCGCCAACCTTCCTCCCCTCCCATCTCTCTCTCTCTCTCTAAGTGAGTCACTCGCCCCTGGCCGTCTAGCGAAGTAGTGATGGCGACTCTGTGGTCTGTGGTTGTCGCCCTCCTCTTGACCTCCTTAGCCTGGCATTGGTGACATGTAGATCTCAGCGGCAACGTGTAGATCTCGACGGCCCATGCCCAGATTAGTGACTCGGCATCCCTCGGCAACGAACCTCGATGTGGTAGCGGTGGCGGGTGGGCTCCTCCTCTTTCCCAAGGTGGCGTCGACGGCGACGGCGATGGGTGGGCTCTTCCTGACCTCGTTCCCATGTGGCGTCGACGGTGACAGTGATGAGCGGGCTCTTCCTGACCTCGTCCCCATGATAGCGGTGGCTGCCCACGGTCAGCATCTTTCCTTCTCTCCTTGTCCTTGGGTTTGGGACGAGTCAAACCGGGTCTGAGTCCGGGCGAGTATACTAGATCCTCGATATGGGTCAAGTTGGGTCAGGACGAGGCATTACCAGGCCCGACCCGATCCGATCTCTAGCCAAGAGACAAATTGTAGGACATAATTTTTTTTTAAAGCACGAATTGGTGATTTCTTTCATCACAAAACCAAATCAAATAGCTGAGATGGCCTTGTTATTTTTGGCTGGCTTATGTTTATTTCTTCAAGTCAAACACTTTAACTTCTTGAAGTTGTTTTATGAATATTTTAGAACCGTTCACACAAACTCTCAAAGTCTAGTTCAAAACAAACATTTCTGATTTCTCATACCACTTGAAACCAAACATTTTAGCAATTCGGCTGTCAAAACTTTTTGCCGCGGCGATTACAGAAAAATTGATTAGAACCACTGCAGCCCATGCAATTCCGGTAGCACGCTAGCACGTCCACCAAAACTGCGTCTTTTTCCCTTCGGCACCAAGATTATGCACCGCTGCAGAAACGACGACGAGGTCCTTAGCAACTGCAGTACCCATGGTTTAGTACCATGTTATCCCTGTGTGTCTTGATTTTTATACCATCATGCATATATACACACATACATACATAGCTAGATTTACCTATTCGCATCAGACCTGGTTGAGCCAAACCATGGCCCCGTTTCTTTTTGCAAACCGCCGGCGGTCGGCGGCCGGCGGTTTGCTACAGTAAAAATTATTTTGTTTGAATTATTTAAAATTTTTTCAAAAACTTACAAATTTGTTACAGTAAAACCGCCAAAAGAAACAGAGCCCATGTCCTTCACAAAATCCAGCAGCAATTAATCCCACCTCTCCAAATTAAAGATCATATTTAACCACTTATTCTCTCTCTTTTATTTCCCAGAACCAACATGCCGCGAGATCCAACTAGTGGCGGCGCGACCTCTTCGACTGTCCTCATGCGGCGATGCCCCTGGTGACCTTGTCGACCCTCCAAGTGCGGTGTAGTTCCGGTGACCTCATCCTCCTCTAGACGTACGGCGCTGTCCCGACGACCTCGTCGTCCCCTCCACGAGCGGCGGCTCCCCGGCAACCTCGTCTACCCCTCACGTGCGGCGGCGCCCCGGTGACCTCGTCCTCCTCTCCATGCGTTGCGGCGTCCCAGTGACCTCATCCACCCTCCATGTGTGGCGGCGCCCTAGCGACCTTGTTCTCCCTCCACATGCGACGACGCCCTAGCAACCTCGTCGACCTACCATGCATAGTGGCGTCCTAGCGACCTCGTTCTCCCTCCAAGCATGGTAGCGCCCAGGCAAACTCGTCGACCTTCCACGTGCAGTAGCGTCCCGACGGCCTCGTTCTCCTCTCCACGCGCGGCGGCGCCCCGGCAACCTCGACGACCCTCCATGCGCAACAGTGTCCCGGTGACCTCGTCCTACCCTCCATGCATGGCGGCGCCCCGGCGACCTTGTCGACCGTCCACACATAGCCCTGGCTTCATCCTGACCGGAGATCTCACAGATCTCCGGCAAGCACCCTAGTTTACCATACGTTGAATGTAAAGTTATAACTGATAGTCATTTTTCTCTTTTTTATATACAGAATTTTCTATTTTACCAATTGTTACTTGTTAGTTATTAATTGTAATTATCAGTAATAATAAAATTTTTTATTACATATATATTTTCGCCATTTTGCTGGACGTTACTAGCACGTAAAAACAATTATCTTTACATTGATCTAATTTGTAATAGACATTAACAGCAGTAAACTCAGTGAGACTGGTGCCATGAAAAATAAAATAAATTTATTTGATAAGTTTGATCTTGTTTTGTTCGAAAAAAATGTCAGAATCGCAAAGGTAAAAATTGTTCATCGATCGGATGTTCAAATCAAAATTTACAGCGAAAAAGAAAGAAAATTACGTTTGAATGGAGTAGTTAATGCATTCCATGTTTTTACAGATTTAGGCTTGTAAGAGATGGTTTACATGTAAAAGACGCAATTATTTTGTTAATAATCAATTTCGTTTACATAATGAATGCAGACCAGTTTGCTTCCCAAACCGACCGAGCTATTCAGGAGCTAGCTCCTAAATAGCTCATACGTGTGTATATACATAGAGAGACGAGATCACGGGATTGCTTCCCGCTGAATATGAATTGAGATGAAAGCTTTAGAATTTGTAACCGGATTTTCTGTCTGATATGCGGGACAAATATGCATGTTATAAATTGTCAAAGTAACCAAGTTGCCGAGAAAGAGTTCAACGCATACATCTGGGTAAAGAAGTGTTCTACTCGGTCTTCCAGTACAATCTTCAGGTAGTCCCAGATCCTAGGATAGTTTGTAAATCACGTAGCTCTCTGATGACGCTGAAAACTGGTTTCAATGAAACACACCAGGACTTAGGGAGTAGGATCCTCGATAGCATCGGAAATAGGATTTAATATGTGCCAGCCGATTTGATCTACAATCAGTAAGAAAAGACACAATCAGCTTTGAGATAGTTGATTGGATCCGTAAAATAGTAAGTTTGCAACACTTGGAAGTAGATCCAAACAAGTGAAAGGTAATGAAATATCGGCTTAGATTGAATCTAAACCAATAGATTTAGCAAGGTAAATAATCTACTATAAAGCTGGCAGACCAACGGAATAACATATCGAAGAATAAACAAACTACCAACTTGTAACATCCCCATTTTCAAAATAAATAAATAAATGAAATGAAATGAAATTTATGGCATCTTTGCACGAGATTTGATCGATTTAAAAACCTTTTTGAAAATGTGTATGTTACTACATTTAATTTCCTAAAACCATAATTAAAAAGATTCATTTTAAAATGTTAATTGCAAAATATTTACTACAAACTCATTATAATAAGGTGGGGAATTTGTGATTTCAAATTGGATTTTGAAACAACAATTTAAAAACCTAACCCAAATAAAAATTCAATTGTGAATTGTGCAGTTAATTAAATAAACTAGTAATTTTTCCTATCTAAAATACTCATTTTTCTCTCTCCATTTTCTTTCTATGACAAGTGGCCCCCCCACTCTCTCTTCTCTCTCCCTAACATCTCTCTCTCTCACTCCTCTCTCCCCCCCCCCCGTGGCTCTCTCTCCTTGCCCACTCCTTGCATGGCTTCTACCTAAGCCCCTAGATGGCACCCTGCCACTGCTCCCCTCCTCCCACGTGTCCCCTTCCCCGCCTGATGCCCTCCCACCAACCCTCCCCGTGCTCTACCTCTCACTCTCCTCACTCCCTCCCTCACTGTCCGCAGCCCAATCCGGCCAGGTGAGTCCCTCCCCGGCCGTGTCCTCCCATCACCTCCTCTCTCTCACTCTCCCCTTCTCGTTTTGCTAGGCTACCACCCTCGCCGTCGCTCGGAGCCGCCGGAGCATGACGCCGATCGTTCTAAGCCGAAGCTCGCCGGCGACCTCCTCCCCACGCGATTCGCCGTCATAGCTCGGTAACTTCCCTCACCGTCCCTCCCTTTCGCTTCCCCGTGACCCGCTCCACCTTTCCCACCCCCTCCCGTGACCCAATTTTTGCTCGCCGCCGCGCCGTCGCGCCGCCTTCTTCCTCCACGCCGGCCGCACGTCGCCGAACCGCCGTGGTGCGTCTCCGGTCCAACCGCCACCGCCATTAGCACCCTTGGGCGCCGCAGAAGCTCGCCGACCCGCTCCCGACCCCATTCGCCGCCGCCGCCCGCCGTGTTCCTCCGTCGCCCGCCACCAAGACGTCGCCAGACCGCCTCGGCGTCCTCAGGACAATCGCGCCGCCATTAGCATCCACACGCCGCGTAGATGCTCGTCGACCTCGACATTGCCGCCATCGCGCCGTGCTCCGCCGCCGCGCCATTTAGGTCTAAGCCGCGCCGCCGCCTCGCTCAATTTCGCCGCCTAACTCCACCGAGCCGCCTCGACCTCTCTCTCCTTTCCCGCTGGCCGGGCCAGCCGCCACTCCCGACGCCTCCTCCTGCACTCTCACCGACAAGCGGGCCCGCTGGTCAGCCCCTGTCTCCCCCGCCCAGGCGTGATGGCGGATGGGCGGCCCATGCTGCCCCGCCGCCCACCTCCTCCTCCCCTTATTTCTTTTCATTTTAGATTTTGCTTCATGTTGTTAATTGCATATAAATTCGTAGAAAATTCAGAAAATGTGAAATAAATTTTATTAGGTTCATAAAATCCTATATTATTTTTAGGTGCTGTTTATTTACATATTTCTATTAATTTTAATTTTTGATAATTATCTTAGTGTTTAAACTTGTAGGAATTTTATAGAATAAAATATAGATCCAAAAATATCAAAACTTGTTTTCTGAAGTTAGATATATTGTAATATAATTTCTGTACTGTTTTGATGAATTTATGAAATTTATTTATAATTAAGCCTCTTTTATACCTTTAATATTAAGCTTATGAAAATTTAAAACCAATTATAGGTTTTCCCAAAAATGATGAAATTAATTGCAGGAGTTTTATAAAATTATGTGGTATTGTTTTGTACTGTTTGCATTCAATTCAAATCATGTCGTGCATATATCACTTGTTGTGTATGTGGTTCTTATTGCCGTTTCTTTTAAACGTTAGATCCGTCCGCCGAAGGATTTGCCGGCGATCAATCCAACTACCCGGATCAAGGCAAGTCAATGTGCCATGTTGCTATTACCCAGCTTTCATAACTATTTTATTAGATTTTGCAAAACCTAGATGCTAATTAAAAGTTAAAAACAATATTTAAGCTAAGATATAGATAATGTCCCATATGAATAATATACACCGCCAACATCATCAACCCTAGCTAATTAATATTATTTAATCTTGCAGCCATCCTTGTTTAGTAATTTTTACATTACATGCTTAGCAATTGCAATCTAGAGACTTCTTTTGTGTTCAACCTCGACAAAAACTTGATTGCAAAATGAATGGTCGGTAGTGGGTGCTACCGTGTCGAGAATTGTGTGTAGAGATAGTGGGTGCTATCCCGGGCTTTTTAAATGGTTTTCCAATCGGGATGGATGGTTGCAAGGTGGTTTGCATCTGCTCGGTGGCAGTATGCTCGAGATTGGGTTGGCGGTGGACCATACCCTTTTGGCTTAAGGACCGATTCTTTGTGGTACTTAGACTAGTTCAACAGTGTAACCATTGAGTGCCTGTATGGGCAGGTCCTGGTTGAGTACCCTTCAGACTTTTAGTCAGGCATTCCTGGTGGAAGTAGGGAGTGGGCACTTGGATATGTCCATAGAACAGAACCTTCCTGTGTGGTTGGGAGTGGGTATCCAGGTGTGTCCATAGAACAGAACCTACAGGCATAAGAGGGGCATTGGTGTGGAAACCTTAGTGGGAATGCCGGGCTAAGAGAAGGTCGTGGTGAAAGACCTTGTGGTGAGCATTTTCCTTTGGGTGATTCCTAGGAAAAACCACCTCTCGTGGGTAAAGCGTATGACCTCTGCAGAGTGAAAACTTTCATGAAAGCCTTGCCCAATGGTTAAGGGTGAACTACGGAAGATGCCTCACTGTAGCTTTGTAAAATTTTCTTCTTCTTCCCCTCTGTGTTTTGGGATATTGTTCTGCAATTGGTGTTGCATGGGCGTGATGGTTATCATGGTGGGTGCCATGGTGGTTTCGGAAAAGCCAGTAGGTACTGTCTTTTCCAAAGAAAGAATTATAAAGATCAAACTTCAATTTCAAAATCGCTTTCCTAAACTAGGTTTAAAAGTTTGAAACTCGGCTTTTCGCAAAGTTAACCAAAACCCCCTTCTTGGAACCTGCATAGCATCTAGGCATTGGCTTGCAAGTATTTAAAGAATACTTACCTCGAGTTTTGCTCGGGCTGCTCATCCTAATGAGCAGGTGGTGATCAGCAGTGGTACCCCGAGGAGGAGGTGTACCAAGACGACGGGTTCGCCGCTGGAGTTCAGGACGAAGAATACTTCGACGCCTAGGATTGCGCTCCTCCGGCTCTGCCTGTGGGGAATCGTTGTGGTTTCCATCTGGATTTTATGGTTTTATTTTGAGGCCCCTGTTGTCTATGTAAGACTTCCGCTGCTTTAAGGCCTTCGCGCCAAACTTGTAATTTACACTCTGATGTAATAAATAAATTTATTGGATGGTTATGATCCAAGTTCTGAAATCTGTGTGTACTAGCTACTTGATCCAGAGACTAGTATAGGTAAGACACAGTAGGGACTCGGCCCCCATTTCCCGGGTCCCGACACAACTAGTAGATCGCATCGTTTAATTGATAGAACAAAGGATAAATAGACTACCAATGAATAGCAAGCTATAAGCCGATAGAATGAGGATAAACAGACTATCAGCGAATAGTAAGCTATAAGCCGATAGAACGAGGATAAACAATTTATTGGCAACGAATGTATTGATCAGCAAAAAGATGGTAAAACCTAACCCTTAGTCGAAATGGTAATATGTAGATAATATTTCAATCAAAAGCAGATACAAGTCCGTAGATCAAACTTAATCGAGATAGTACTTACTTGCAGACGACTCCTGGGGTGTATCTTGCGGCTGATCGAAAGGCGATGCTCAACAAATCGATAGAAGACAGAATACGACGAAACCATTTTAATACAATGAAAAGCAAAGATAGGTAAAAAGTAGATACGTTTGATTGATCTGTTAATGATTTACATGTCCTAAGGGTTAGGTATTTATACAGAACTTCAGACTCAATCGACTAGGACTCTTACTCTCATAACCTATGCAAACTTGACTTCACATCTTCTTATTATGTCTAATATTACCTAATATACTCCTACTAAGCCAACCTAAACTCTATTTTATCCCTTCTTAGCCGATTCAGTCTCCCCTTTCCATATCGGCCAGGACTAACTTGAACTCCTTTTCGCACCTGTTTTGGCCCATATTTCACTAGGTCTAAGCCGATTTCTAGAAATATCTAGAACATCGGCTAATTCCAAAATTAGCTGTCAACACTCTCATGTAAGTATAGATACAACTTATGCAACCATTTGGAGATCTTCGTGTTGTGATGAGTATATGTCTTGACTTGGTTTGGTTGAAGAGTTTGTTTTTGAGACTAATTTGAGCCAGTTCGGTCATTTATGCTAGTACAGAGTATTTTGCCCTTTTGAGGTTTTCTTAAGCTTGGACGGAAAAATGTTATATATGGATTTTGTAAAGAATTTCGAGACGCATCTTTTTTGCATTATGACTTTTTCATTTGAGGAAGGGAAGTATTTTAAAATTTCCATCTTTATTCTGTTGTGTTGGGGAAAGCACCGGTTTGAAAGGTTTCGATTCCGGTTCGAGTGGGAACTTAGGCATGTAGTCATATATGTTTGAATTTATGATGAAATTGGACTAACATGCAGGTTAGAGAGGTAAGAACGTATTCTTTATTGTGGAAAATGGTCTTTGTGGGCGCAGGATTGGAGGCAACCGTGGTCGGCGACGGTACCGGGATTAGGTCGGGTGGATCGAGGTCCAAAACGGTGATGATGTCGCAAGACAGATAGGCTCAAGCTTGGGGCTCATGAGGACGCCATGGAGATGGACTTGAGGTGATTCAAAGGTTCTGGTTTGGGTTGGAGGCCCGAAGGCACAGAAACGGAGCGGTCAAGTCCGGCAGATGAAGGCCCGTTGCATCGGGTTGATCGGGTTTTGTGTAAAACCCATGTATGGCATGTGTGGCCCATGTTGGGCTAAGTGTTGTGTGGGTTTAGGCCCATGTAAGTGGCTGGTTGAGTGGGTGAATCGTAGCATTTGATTTGGTTGCTTAGAGTTGAGGCAAGAAATCAAGGGCTATAGTTCACCCGGTAGCCCTATAAAAGAAGGGACGGAGGGGGCTACCTCCACCAAGTCTTGGGGCTTAGTTGTAACTTGTATTCTACTCATTTGAGCTTTGCCCCACATAGGTGTGGCTGTGAAAAAAACTCTCCCAAGCAATAGAAACTAGTTTCACAAAACTATGGCTTTGTTCTTGTATAGTTCTTGTGTTTCGATCTAGTTTCTTTGGTGATTTTATTTGTAACGAGTTTATTTGCATCACCTCCTTCTACATGCTGCTGATCCATAATGTTTTGAGGTTGTATATATGATTTGAGACCCTTGGTAACCTGTAAGAAAAAAGAGAGCAAGTTCTTCCCATATTTGTTCATGTTGGCAGATTAGTTTTTTCTGCGCAGCAGTCAGTTTAGAATTTTTAGAAAAATCATCCGAAATGTTTTTGAGTGATTCTTATGGGAGAATGTGCGTGACTTCCATATCTACCTGTGGTAAAAATTTGAAGTCCATTTAACGCACGGTTTCGAAGCTATTAGGTGAATAACGAGCCCTAAATTTTCTGGTCGAAGTTTCTAGCAGAACCTCTTATTCTTTCTGTTTAAATATTTCTGTACTTGATCTTAAAGTGAAATTTGGAGGGCCGCTACGTGACTCATATATTTCTTTTGAGAAAAATCCATAAAATCATTGGGGTCACAGAATGAGAGAAATTACCTCTTGACCAAAATACTTTAGTTCTAGAATCTCTTTTTATCTTCCTGAAAGTTGCTTTAGTAGTTTGGATTGTTTAGCTTTTTCTAACGCCTCTTTTGCTTTGATTCCTTTTTGTTTGGACTCTCAACAATAAAAAATATGGCTTGAAAATTTTCGGCATTTATTCATAGATTTTTATCTGTGCATCTTAGGATATGTACAGTTGTTGAGTGTGTCTGTTTCGTTTTGGAGGGTCGGTGGGTTCGAGGAGCACTGGTTCCAAGAAAAATATTCAAACCTCCCATTCACCCCCCTTTGGTCGTCTAGCCGTGCTTTCACAACTGATCAATTACTGGGACAATAGTTCTCTATATTGTTATATCAAACATGCATGATTTAAATATAATCATCGATGTTACTGGGCATATGGGTTTTTTATCAAGCAAATTGAATGAACATGTCTTAAAAAAAATCTTAATATAAATGGCATGATCCTAGCACAACAGAGAGATATTTCAGTCTCTCTCCAGCTCCTCTCTTGTTTAAACTTTATAATCTGCTCCGTGTTGTGGTTAGGCTATTAGCAAATTTTGGGCTCAAACGGGGCTGTTTGGTTTGTTTGGTGACCCTAGTTTGGATCATACAAAGCATGCCTCCTATGGGAGCCAAACTGAATCCATGCAATGCAAGGTGTCATATTTGGTTGCTGCGTCGCATGAACCCATGTCGTGGAACCACATGTTCGGTTGTTTATATTTTTCGTTGAGATGGCCATTGGCATTTTGTCAAATTAACACCTTGGAGAAATCGCCACATACGCGCCACCCTGCGCTACTGCCGTTGTGGAGGCCCTCTCACTCGGATCCGATTGTCGTTGAGGTCCTTCCTCATGGATTTGTTGCCACCATCGACGTTCCCGCTGCAGTGAGGCCTACTATGTTGCATCGTCTCGACGACGAGGTCCACCACACGACTGACGACCCACTTCACCGTTCTCTCAGGCTCCGGCGTGTGCCACCAGCTTGCCCCGTCCACTGCCTCCCTATTACAAACTGTGCTCACTAGCAACCTTGAAAATGAGCCGTGAGAGCGTCTTCGCCAGCTACTTTAAATTTATATTCTATAACACTATTCTTTATACACTCAATCCATTCTCTAAAATTCTTTCAAACTTTACGCTACACTCTAAAAAATTCGTTCCCTTCAGCAACTACTCTATCTCTAAAAAATCAGTTAAACCGTGTTATAAAGTGCCTGCTATGAATGCTCTGAAACCCATGACAGCCCCACCGTCTTCCTTGGTCCAGGGCAAATCACGAGGTAAACATTGTTATAAGTCGCCGTGCGTGCGTATAGCACGGACGACTTCGGCGAGCACAGTTTACTTTGGAAGATGGCACAGTTGTTAGAACTTTACAAGCCAAATGACTGGTTTTTAGAGGGCACACGAGGCCAAGCAACAGTGTTTTTGGAGAGTTTTTGGATGAATACTACAAGAGAGGATATAGCGAGGACGTAATAAATTTTTTTTAAAGGGTAGTACGAGATAAAGCAATAACTTTTTTTAAGATAGTACGATAAGGACACACAGGAAAAAGTAATAGTTTGTACAACGACAACATACACCACACGCAGCACGTACAGATACACCTAGATAGATAATCAGTGCACACCATATTGCTACCAAGTGCCTCCTTTATATCATATATACATGACAGCGTGGCTTGAGAGGGTGGTAGTTAATGACGAGATTAACTGTAATTAACCACCAAACAGTTAACACAATCTACAATTTTGCCCACATATATCGTTTCACAACACTCAGAATTAAACTTTGATGAATGAGATGAACACCACTTGCTCCCACTGCCAGGCCATTGACCTTCCACAGAGATGGAACAATTCATGCTCATGGGATCTTGTGACCACACTTTGCAATTCCATCTCTCCCTCTAAAAATCGGTTGTTCCGATTATTGCGGTGTGATGAACTTTATTTGTTGTTGTAAAATCACTTTATGTACGAGCTAGTTAGATGATATTTTTTCACGATGGCATATAATTTGATGGTTTTGTAAAGAGTAAATTGCACCACAGATTTTTAAAGTTGTCCCGTATTTTCGCTTAGGTCCAAAATTTCTAAAACTCGATAATTAGGTACACGAAGTTGCGTTACCATTTTATGTAGGTCCAAAGTGATATGAACAAGGTTGTTTGGATGACATGGGCTGTCTAGTCAGCATAATATATGGCAAAAAATGGCCACTAGCCATCCTAAATCAATAAAAAATAAAAATTTGTTAAAAATCCTAAAATTATATAAAAATATAAAAATCTTTTGAAAAATCCTAAACTCCATAGAAAAACTCCAAAAAATAAAGTACATAAAAATTCTAAAACTCGTTCAAAAAACTTCGAAAATCCTAAGAAACCATAAAACATTTTCTAAAATTTATAAAAAAATATAAAATCTAAATAAAATTTCAAATATCCTCCTGTCGTCGGGAAATCCCGCCGACGGTGAGGTACGGCGCCCCTCCCCGGTGTTGGAGAGGACGCCGCTGGATGTGGTGGTTTAGAGAGCGGACGCTAGGTGAATTAAGCCAGTATGGAAAGTGTGCGATCATAATGCTTGTCCCCCTTTCATTGATGAGCTTACCAATTTATACAACTCTAGGGTCCGGGTTTATATACATGGGAAATACCCAAATTACCCCGGCCTAGGGGAAATACCCATATTGTCCTGATCTCTAAATCGTTGATCTTACGATCAATGGCTAGACTAGCTTTCTTACAATCCAAGTTGTCCTAATCCCTAATGTGCCCTCAAAGGGGGCACACCCTGACAAAGTTGTTGATTTGATCCGTTCTTGTCAGAGACTGTCGTGGGGCCTTCGTCCTCTGGCCCGAGACTTGTCAAAGATCACTCCAGGTCTCTCCGAAGGGTCTTCGTGAATTCTTTGGCGAGACTTCACTCCTCCGCCACCCCTCGGGAGAAGTCCCGAGGATCTTCTTTACTTGAGATTCACCTAGAACGCCTGACCCTTCGCGTCCACCTCCCAACCCTTCGCGCATGTCCAAGTCTTGCTCGCAGCCGAAGGGGTCTTGAGGTCATCTTAGGCACGCTTCACCACTTACCCCTTCGGGTAAGGTTTTCATGAAGGACCTTTACAGCATCTTCGTGGACATCCACCTTTTCCGGAGATGGGTGGCTGCCCCTACAACACCTCCATTTTTTGATTTTTTTTAAAATTTTTAATTTAAATTTTTTTTATTAATTTAGAATGATAAGTGGCTTTTTTGGTCATGTATTATGCTGACTAGAGAGTCTACATTATCAAAACCACCTTTTTCATAACACTTTGGACCTAGTTCAAACGTAAACTACCTTTGGACCTAGCCGCGGTTAGGACTGCATGCAGTTCATTCTGGCTATTAGGAAGCATTGGCACTAGCAGATTGTATGTGGTACTGATCTCACTCCAAACGGCCATCGAATATGAGCAATGGGTGAACAAGTGCAAGGTAGTTTCAGGATGCATGAAGCAGAGCTAGCAATGGTGGTAGTTAGGGAGGTTTCGGCGTGCTAATCTGTCCATGAAGAAGATTCTGTTTTGTAGCAAAAGCCAATTGAAAAATTTGCCACTCGTCGTAGCCCAGGGTTTTCAGATTATTGTCTTGAAATCGTAAGGTGTAGGGTGTGTTTGGATGGTAGCCATGGTTTGCCCTGCCAAAATTTTGGCATGCCATCAGAAATTGGCGTGTGTTTGGATGGTAACCGACGCACGTCCTGCCAACGCCAAAATTTGGCACGTCGTCGTATTTGTGCTTCGCATGCGGCCGCGGCGACGGCGCGGAAATGTCACGCCCGCGCCATCGCGCCTCAGGCCCACGCGCAGCCTCACGCACGCAGGCGCTCAGTGCTACTATATAGCACGCTTCCCTAGTTGCTTTTCTTTTTTGAATCCGATTAAATTTCTTATTTTTACATCAATTTCATACAGTGTCTAAATTACATGAAATAAATTTCATAATTCATCTAAAATAATAAGCAACCCATTTTAAATAATTTTCAATTTTTTTGAAATATTAAATTATTTTTAATTTTTTATTGGTCATTCTTCGTTGGCTTCAAATCAAACGGCTAAAATTTTAGCTTTAAAAGGTCATACCCTGGATTGGCCATAACCTTTGCATTGGTATGGCTATCCAGGGCTATAAACCAAACATACCCGTAGTCTCAAAAGGATTTGTATTCTCTCTCTTTCTCTGCCGTTCCTTTATTGTTCACCTCACGTTTTACTGTTGCCACAGTATCTACAGTACTTTAAACAGTAAAAGGGCCGTTTGATGTCATGTTGCTACAGTATTTTGCTACAGTGGCACCACTACAGTACCAGAGGCCGTCATCTTCCAGGAAATGGCATCCTCAATGTCTGTAGATAAGGTGAGCTGAGCCAACTTGATCCAAAGAAAATTGTAATCCGGAATTAGATCAGGAGTGAGCCGAGATCTGAGATCATCAATCGAACGCTCATTCACCGGAGCTTGAGCCACTGTTCCATTTTTCCGAGTTGCCATCTTGTATAATCTTGGGAACATATCTCTAGGCGCTTTACCCTCTAGCCAGTTATCATACCAGAAATTAACACTGGTTCCACTGCCTATATTGATCACAGAACACGATTGGAACAAGTGTCTGTCTGCCGTATTGATGTTCTTCAGATCCACAAGCTCGTTGTTAGAGCATATCCAGCAGGGTCTATAAAAATGAATCTTCTCTATATTTTGAGATTCTCAGTCTATATATCACTCTCTCTATGACAGTATCTAAATTTAGAGATTCTCTCTCCGAGTCTCTATATTTAGATATTATCTTTTCTGTCTCTATATCTTTTCAATGATAAAGACTCTACAGGAGATGATGGAAATATAGGGAACCAATAGTGGTTTGGAGAAGGGAATATAGAGATTTAAATTTAGAGACGCTGTTAAAGATGCTTTTACCGGTGCAGAACCAGCGTTGCCATAACCACCCAAGGTGTAGGGCTCGACCAAATGCTTCAAGGTTTGGAACACCCAGACCTCCATATTCTGAAGGGGTGCACACCTTCTGCCAATTTACTTTGCAATGACCTCCATTAAAGTTCTGACATCCGCGCCACAACCATCTTCTTCTAACTCTGTCAATTCTCTTGATCACCGCTAAAGGCTGACAATGCACACTCATGAGATCTTGGGCTCTGTTTCTTTCAGCGGTTTCTGGCGGTTGGCGGTTTTACTGTAGCAAATTTATAAGTCTTTGAAAAAAAAGTATAATGAGTCTAAAAAGATGATTAAAATTTTTCAGATTTACTATAGCAAACCGCCGACCGCCGCCAACCTCCAAAAGAAACGGTGCCCAAGTCGGTAAGGCTGAGAGGACAGATCTAAGCAGGACAGTCAGCACTTATATATTTTATAAAGAAAGCCTCCTCCCATCTAAATAAGTCAAACCAGTTAGAGAAACTGGCGTTTTCTAAACCCACTATGATAGCGAAAGCAAAATAAATCAGCAACGATTTAAGCCACCCTAGTGTCGTTTTCTAGGAAAGGAAAGCAGAAAGCAACAAATCTGGCCAAACCTGTGAGACCATATGGAGATTTTGATGTAGTGATGAGTATATATGAATTAATTTGTTTTGGTTGAGCAGTTTGTGTTTGAGACTTACTTTAGAGCAAGGAAGATTTATGTTTTAGCACACACAGTTTTCACGGTTTGAATTGTTTTGTGATGCATCTTTGCTCAGATGATTTTTTGGTCTTCATATCTCTTGTAGAGAATTTCAAGTTGAAGGTTTTTTGTTTTGGGGAAAAGTCATTTGACGTACCGATTAATTGATATAATTTTTGCAAGTTGCTGTGTATGTGGTGCAGTTTTGACTAGTTGTGATTAATATTGATTTTAGGTTAATTAGTTCTATTACAAGATTATGGATGATAATATGCCGAATTGTAGGGAGGTAAGTGACATATTTGTAAATATTATGTTGATTCATTTGAGTGCAGGTTTGGAGGCAGCTGTGGTCGTTAGCGGGTACCAGGACTAGGTTAGGAGAACCGAGGTCCAGAAAAGTCAAGGATGCCGACGGGACGGTTGGGCTCAAACAGGGTTCATATGGACGTCATGGAGATGGATTTGAGGTGGCTCAAAATTTTTGGTTCAGATTGGAGGCCCAGATGTGCGGAAAATGAGCGGTCAAGTCAATGGATGAAGACCTGTTACATTGGATTGACTGGGTTTTGTGAAAAGCCCATATAAGCTATGTGTCGACGACTGGGAGGCGAGCCTCCGCAGCGCCAATAAGCAAGGAAAGGGGGTGCGAGGCTCGAAGGCGGCCCTATCCCCCGGACCAAGGCCCGGCCGCGTGGCCGGACGCCGCCGAAGGAAAAGACCTTAGTCCCGACACGGCTAGGCGCGTCGAGACCGGATCGCTGGGGTGATGACACGAGTGTTTTCACCCTGGTTCAGGCCTCCACTGCGGGATAACAGCCCTACGTCCAGTCTTCGTTTAATGCCGAGCTTAAACGAGTACAAGGAGATGAAGTCCGGGCTTTGGGAAGCCCGGGCCTCGAGTACAACGAGTCCTCAAGGCACTTGTGTGTGTTCCTACAGTTACCTGGATGCGGAGAACTACCGCCGGGAACTAGAGATCCTACGAGAGTGCAAGTGCCCCTGTTCTACAGTATCTATTCTCCAAATGAGTTGTGTGTATGCGGAAGTGAAGCCCTGCATTGTTGTGGCCTGTATGCCCCTTTTATAGGTGCTCTCCGGCCACTGTAGCTTGTGCTGGTCCGTTGAATTAGTCGTTGCCTTTTTGCCATACCGGTAGCGCACCAAATCCTCCGGGTAATCGAGTGCAATCCTCCGATCACCGCGCCGGACCGCTACCGGTCAGCACGTGTCTTTGCCCATGCGGGCGGTTGACGGAACCGGCCGCCAACCCGTCAGAAGCTGCCGCCAGGCGCTCCTTGGTATAGTGCGCGTATTTAATTCTCGGCGACTCTGGGGACCCGAAGCATATCCTGTTCGTGGCGCGGCACGATTTGCCTCGGGTCCTGTTCCTTTGTACCTCAGAGTCGCGGGGTAAGCAAGAGGCCTGAGCTTCCGAGGCAGGGAAGCTCGGGCTCGAGCTTGCCAAGCTCGGGCGCGAGCTTGCTGGCTCCGAGCTTGCTTCCTGCGGGCCGCGGGTAAGTAAGTGGGCCGAACCTTTATGGGCCACGTACTTTTCCCAACACTATGTTTGGCCCATGTAAAGCCTATGTGTAGGGCTAGTTGTTGGTAGTAGAGTGAGTGAATTCTAATCTTTGATAAGTTAGCTTAAAAACTAAGCAATCTTTCAAGGATAGAGATGTATTTAAAAGACCTATATAAGGATGCCTCCACCTAAGTCTTGATTAGGATTTTATTTTAGAATTATGTGCTCGTTATGAGCTTTGCCCACTCTTGTGTGGATGTAGAAAACCAACCAAGTAATAGAAAAAGATTCCACAAAAAGTTTTTCTTTGATCTTCTTATGTTCTATATGTTTGATCTAGTTTGTTTCTTTATTTTTTTTGCAACTAGTTTCTTTGCCTCCCTACCTTCTACAGGCTGAAAACTTATTGATCTAGGAGGTAGAAAACTTGTTGATCTAGGAGGTGTTGTGGTTGTCCATATCAGTTATCTTCATCTTACAACTCACCAAGAACACCGAGATCAAGTTTTGATCTTTTTTGCTTGTGTTGGCAGATTTGGTTTCTCTACATAGCAGTCCTTATTATTTTTATCAAAATTCATCTGAAGTGATTTTGAAGGGGAACGGGTAGGCTACGCTAGCGCAATTTCAAAATTTTCTATCGCGAGCAGTCAGGACATCATGCAAGTAAAAGATCACAGATCGTTACCCTTGACGCGTAGTCGTAGCGGAAGGACGGTCGGAGCAGCTGAGTTCGATGTCGCGTGCGTCGAGGTACAGGAGTAGTCATTCACATCGAGTCGAACGTCCCCTCCTCGCCGATCACTACCATAGCAACGTCGTACATACTACCGTAGAGAAAGTAGTCAATCTCACCGACCTTCTCCTTCTTGTCGCCGATCAGCGCCGCAGCAACCGCAGCAGCGCCTTACGGTATCCACACGTTCAGGAGCGGAACACCATACGCCGGTGTGCTAGCACCACACCCGTATGGTTAGGGTTTCTAGGAGTCAGTAGGGGGTGACGGCTAGAGTTACATGGTGGCGAACTCGTGTGTGTGCACCATCCCACTACCTCCCCTTATATAGAGCGCACTAATTCTACGCTAGAGACCCATTAGGACTCTAATCCTACACAGTTCAGTATCCGCAAAACTAATCCTACACGGATCAATATCTGCGAAAACCACTAATGAATCCAATCCATTAAACATGTTCTAACCGTTATGTGTGTGACTCATTAGATTCATGTGCAAGTAGCCGTGGCTCCAGAAACTCTTTTTCGAACCACAAATCAATAGCAATTCCTAATAGGAAATATTGACCCCAAATGCACAGAATGATCATATCGGCTGAATCTTGATATACTCACATACCAATCTCTTTGTTGCACGATACCAGTCAAGCTCAAGGCGAGATACGTGCCACCCTTGTGATAGCTCGACCATTCACTCGATCTTGTGATGGATTTTAAACCGTAATTAACTCTTTAATCACATTGGCATGGCTATGCACTGTCCAATCCAATCACATCTAGGGGCCCAGAGATATTTCTCCTGTTATCAAGGAGGGGCAAATTCCATCTTGATCGATCACACCCACGACATGTTTTATAGCATACCCGAAAGCTATCTTTATAACTACCTAATTACGGTGTAGCGGTTGATAACCCTAAAGCATACAACTACGTATGCTAGGATTCAATGATGATCTCAGGTCTAAGAATCATATAGGTATATCACTCGAAACTACAGACTGATGACATATGTAAGATTCTTGCTGGCAAAGTTGCGTGACTCACATATCTACCACTTCTCATATGGCAATTACATAGGAGTCACCAACTGGGTCACCAACTGGGCGCCATTAAGATTTTACCGGGCGCCATTAAGATTTTACCGAGCTCCAAATGTTTTGCCCGTAATTTCTGAATAGCGGTGCTTATTATTTTTGTTTTATTTTTTCTACTCTTGATCTTGAGGTGAAATTTGGTGCGCGGCTATGTGACTTACTACTCTCTCTAGGAAAAAATTTAGAAATTCAAATGAATCATATTTTTTTAGAGAAAACACTTCTTGACCAAGATGCTTATTTGCTGAAAGTTCACTTTTCCTTTCATTAACCAGGAGCATCTAAGAAAAAATTATCATGGCCATATGATCTACGAATTTTTATTCATAGCGTTTTTACTAGGGGTATGTGCTGCTGTTATGAGAATGATCTATGGGTGATCTTGTTTCTTAAGGGCCATTTGCTTATGTTCATCCTTCTTTTGATTTATGGAACGCGTTGTTGAAGAAAACGTCAAGATCAATTTAGCGTCTATTTAACCTCTTCTAGGCGTCTAGCTTGGTCTTTCAAAACCCCCAAATCCAAATCAAAACAAAAAAGGCAGTGCACAAACTAATAAAAAGACAAGAAACTTTATATATAAAAAAAGCCATGTATCGCCATCACATTACACTAAATCAGCCTGAACCTGATTAACAAAGCCATGAAAAAACACTTTACATGTCACCTCTTGCTGGAAGAGATGCATTATGCATATAATAAGATGCATTCCCCAACTTTCTACCAACCTCCTAAAGAATTTTGCGGGTCAGTTCGCCACTGAATTTTGGTGATGTTCCTGCGCACTGATAATCAACAAGATACTGTTACCCAGGAGCTTTTCGGGAGTCGTACGCTCGTATACATGGTCGTCAATTATTTACAACGCGAAATTCTAGGTTAAACTAAAATGAATATAAGCCGCCCATTTCTCTCGATTTAATTGATTAGATTAATTTCGGGACTTTATATTACCACAATAGTTTCTGTATTACAAGGATATGTAATATATTCTTCTGAGGAATACATACATTCTATGTGAATGATCAGATCTGAAATACACTAATGTCCTATTATATTGTCATTGTGTACCTCAAGAGCTTTTATAAAAATGGTGTAAACCTTAGTGCAATTTTTGTTGGACTGGAATGGCATTATTGGAAAAGCAAGATCAACAAGAGGTGCTTCTAGGGATGGAAAAAATACCCATAGGTTTAGATACACATGGTTACCCGACCTGGTGGTCTAGTTTGGATCCCAATGTTGACAATTGGGTCTTCACCATTCAGTTTTGGGTCCGGTTACCAATCAGTACCGTTGGTACCCAAATAATCCTGACACGTGCTATGCAAAGAACAAGCCAACATCTAAGAACTAGCCCATCGACTTCTAAGGCTAACCCACTCCCTCCTACTAACCCTAGCCTCCAACCCCTCCCCCTTATTCCTCCTCACTCCCTCCCACTATCTCCAACACAAGTCGCCTTCGTGCCAAGCCGAGCGCCCCCTCCTCAATCCTCCCTGCACACCCGTGCCCGCCTCCCCTACGGCAGCATCCCCACAACGGCTTCTCCAGCCCATGTTTGACTTTGGCCTCCTCACCCAAGCAGCATGCCCTCCCCAAGTGGCCGCGCCTCCCTCCCTCTCTTTCTCGAGCCAGCAGCGGTGGCGGCGTGGCCTCCCTGAGTGGCAGCATCTCCTCCCATAGGACTGGACGCATGGACCCTCTGCCACCTTGTGCCTCCACGGCTGCACCTCGCTGCCTGCCTCCTACCTCTAGGTCCTAAGGTATAGATACTCAAATCATCTTAATCGCTTTACATGAGTATGTGCTCCTCCAGATTAGTAGCTGATTGATGTGATACTTTTGGATCTCTGGTAACCATCGGGTCTCAAGTATCCGTTGGGTCTAAGTACGAGTCAGTGTTTGTACACAAGAATGATTTCGGGTTCAGGTCTAAGTTAGATAGTCGGGTCTCAGATTTAGGTCTAGAACAGCCGTACCTAGAGGTGCCATATATCCCTAGCTAGGTGCTCCCCCTTGGCATAATCTTGTTTGTACGTATGAGATGGATTAATTAAGCCCTTAACCAAATTAGTGATTTGACACCACTGGAAAGCAAGATCAACGAGAGGTGTTCCCCTTGACATAATCATGATTGCATGAGCTGTATTATTTAATTAAACCCTCAACCAAATTAAAGCTAGTAGTTGGTTTGTCTACCTGAGATGCAGCCAGTATAAATAAATATATTACGCATAGGCCATGAGCCTAAAATATTGCGGCCGGCAAGTGAGAGTGAGTCACGATGCATGATAGTTCATCGATCGATCTCCTGATCTGCTTTGCCCGGTGGATCGCCACATGCGCTGAGATTGTGTTAGAACCGTACGTACACCAAATGCACTTATGAGATTTCCTTTTATTTCTTTAAATGGAACAAGGTTTTGAGCCTTGGCCCCTCCCCCCATGTTTCATGTACATGGTTATATATATATATATATGCTAGCAAAAATTCTCAAATACATATCGATTTGTATGCCAAAATAGTGAAAAGTCCTAAAAACTCTCAAGTACATATGGATTTGCGAGTTAAAATAGTAGAAAAGTTCTAAAATTCCTTAAAAATATATACATTTGCAAGTTAAAATATTAAAAATGTTCTAGTTGGCCCCCTCGATAAACTGATGATTCTTTTTGGCCCCCCGGATAAAATTTTCTGGCTCCGTCCCTGCCTCTACGTTATGAGATTTTTTTTCAATAAGGGGATTACCACAATTCCATTAGTAAGAACGAAATTACACCTTCGCAAATCTTAGCAAAATAACCACCGACAACCAGAATAAGTGAATATGCCCTACCTATTAGAGGTTCAACAAAACAACAAGTTACAAGTCCAGACTCCACCACAGCAACGCTTGTATTACACATTAAAACCAAAAGCAAATGGCACTTGGGCAACTCTGAAACACAAAACATAACTCCTACCCATCCTGCATAAAGAGATAAAGCGTTCAAGCAAGAGTTTCAACCTACGTCGCGAGATATATAAAACCTTACATATATAGCACACCATACTAATCATAGTGATCAAACCTAGGTTGACGAGAAAGAACAACCTCACTCTAAATGCTGAGTGAGTGTGTCGAAACCCATAAACTAGGACACAAAGTAGGCAGGCATTTAGGCGAGAACGGCCATATACATCATATTTTTATTTGTTTATAGGATATACATCAGGGCATCCTCACAAGATAAACTATCCTTGTATTAATGTTAGTGTACCTAAAATCTCTCCTGAAAGAAGGAACGGACGAAAACCAATTCTCAGGAAAAAAAAAAAAGGAAAACCAATCAGGAGAGAGCAACGTGGAACAAGCAGGCCTGTACGGACCAGTGCAGAGCAGCCAATATATGGGCCGCTCCACGTGCTTCAGGCCATATTGCTGGACACAGCATCAAGCCCATGGTGGCCCGTGCAAATGGTCGTCGATCCAGCCCAAGATACTGGTCTTTTCCTTCCCCTCACGAGCAACGTGGCGAATTCAGGGTCTCCAGGCTTCACGTCCAGTAAAGTTTGTCCATGTAGAACGGCTGTTAAATGCTTGTGCTAAATTAAATTAAGATGAACGGATAGATTAAGGAGGCTTGGCCGGGAAGCTTGGTTTTTCGAGGGAGACATGATAGCGAACACTACCCCGCTGGCGGACGGGATAGCCTCGGGTAGGTGCAGCTCTGGTGTGTTCTCCTTCTTTTTCCGTGCAGAAGCAGCTCCGTGGGCTCCCCACTCTGTCTTTCTCCGTGCAAGTCTCTGCGGTGGGATGGGATTGTGGTGGGGCGGCGAGGTGGCGAGAACAGTGGTGGAGGTGCACGTAGCAAACTGGAGAGAAAGGAGAAGGAAGAGGGTGGAGATGCCGTGTGGGAAGGGAGACGAAGTGTCACCGAGGACTGCGCGTGCGGTTGTTTCTTTTTTTCCCGCTATACAGTACTGTCACTCCTATTCTCTAGCCGTTTCCTTTTCCATGTCTTAGATTATCTTTTATCGACTCAGCTATTTTCTTAAGAATTACCGCAGAAATTCAGCGATTCAATCACACGACTTTAACATATCTTTAAAAATGAAGCATATATTTTTATTTTTTTGAGCCGATTTAAATTTAGCTTATATAGGTTTTAGAACCAAACGCCTTATCACCAACCAGTGGCGGAGCCACCACCCCGGCTGAGCGCGCAAGGCGCGCCGGTGGCTCACGCTAGCACCACGGAGTTCTTGACTGGGTCATGGCCGCCGCAGATCCACTGCAGGCGCCAGTGCAGCAGCAGTCTTGCCTCCTTGCCTCCTTGGGACACAATGACATGCTCACATGTCTGCATGCATGCTGTCTCATGCAGCACTTCTGTCGCTTCCCTACTGTTCTATTTCTTCCTTTGTGCCTTTATCTTAATCTTATCTTTCTGTCTTTGTTTATTTTCAATTTCAACCCAAATTATCAACAATTGTACTGGACAATGATTTTAGAGGAAAAAAAACTATTGATGGGTCTCAATTTTATGTGTATTATGTATACATGAAATTATTAGTGGTAACCACTAGTTATTGCGCCAGCGTCCTTACGCCAGGCTCCTCAAAACTCCTGGCTCCGCCACTGTCACCAACTATAGCTTCAACAATAAGATGGTCTTTCGACCTATCGCTATTTCGGTGCGTTGCGTATGCACAAGCAACAAACAACACAGCACCGCCCATCAGGCCTAGTCTTTTACTAGCTTGTGCACCTCGGTAGCTGTGCACTTTATCAAAAATAAATCCAAAAACTCCATAAAAAAGTTGAAATATCTTTTTAAAGAAGGGAAACGGGGGGAATATCTTGCTTCCGCTGCACGCGGCCCCCACGAAATGCCCGCGCCCGCGGGCCCCACCGCCCAGGCTAGCAACGGCAAGCCCAGCCGCGGGTACACGTGGACGGTGAATGCCCGGACGGCGACGCCTCCGGCAGGAAATCGCTTGCGAGCCCCACGCCGTCGGCGACACGCCCCCGCGCGCGCGCACGCACGGTGTGACCCCTCGCACACTACCACACGCACAGTCCAGTGACTCTAGTCAGTAAGTAGTCACGCACGAATCCCCGCTATAAAACAGCCCGCCTCGCCGTTCTTCTTCTCCTCAAATCCCATCGATTTTGATCGCGAGAGCGAGCGATTTGGGGTTCTCCGCCATGAGCGTCGCTCGCCTCCCGTGCCTCTGCGCCCGCCCGCTCCTCGCCGTGGCCCCAGGCGGCCCGGCCAGCGCCTCCGCGGCGCGCGGCGGCCCAATGCGGCGGCGGTCCGCGGGGCGGGGAGGTGGGTGCGGATGGCCAGGGCCGCAGGGTCCGTGGTGGTGGAGGCGGAGGTCGAGGAGGAGGAGGCAGTGGTGGAGGAGAGGTACGCGCTCGGCGGCGCGTGCAGGGTGCTCGCAGGAATGCCCGCGCCGCTGGGGGCCACCGCGCTCGCCGGCGGGGTCAATTTCGCCGTCTACTCCAGCGGCGCCTCCGCCGCCGCGCTCTGCCTTTTCACGCCCGACGATCTCAAGGAGGTGAGCTTGCTTCCGGGCACAGCTCAGCAATGCATGCGCCGCATGCGCCATTTTTGCTTGTCTTGTCTGTACTGTGACATGTGTATTAGCTTTAGTTCTCTATGCAAAAGCGTTAGCTATGATGCGATTACAATAGTTGTGTGTGATGCATGTGCATGTTTTTCTTCATTGGCTCTCTCATTCCGATGCTTATTTGATTTTTGTTTGGGGGGGGCGATGCAGGATAGGGTGACTGAGGAGGTTCCCCTTGATCCTCTGGTCAATCGTACGGGAAATGTATGGCACGTCTTCATCGAAGGCGAGCTGCACAACATGCTCTATGGGTACAGGTTCGATGGCAAGTTCGCCCCTCATTGCGGGCAATATTTCGATGTTTCAAATGTCGTGGTGGATCCTTATGCTAAGGTGATGCATTAGTTTTACTTTGCTTGATGAAGTTCATGGTATCAATTGATTGAGAGGTGCTCACTTACCCTTATCTTTTGTGTTGCTCTAGGCAGTGATAAGCCGAGGGGAATATGGTGTTCCAGGGCCTGGTGACAGTTGCTGGCCTCAAATGGCTGGCATGATTCCTCTTCCATATAGCACGGTATGCCTGAATTGCTGAATGTTAGTATGAGTTACATTTGTTTTCGTTTCCCCTCACTCTTCCCTTTCTTCCTGTTTTACTCCCATGTCTGAGGCAGACATGATTACAAAGAACAGTATCATTGTATATTTGTAGCTGGTTGCTAAAGTTTGACTAAGAATAATTATTATTATTCCTAATGTAGAACTTTTGGTCATATTATTTATATTGCTTTTGCTAGTGGAAATAAACTGAAATTACATTTACTATTTTTTTTGTGTCTTAATTGTTTAAGACCACAGTAAAAAGGATTGCTTTTACAGTTTGATTGGCAAGGGGATCTACCTCTAAGATATCATCAGAAGGACCTTGTAATCTATGAGATGCATTTACGTGGATTCACAAAGCATGATTCAAGCAACGTAGAACATCCGGGAACTTACAATGGGGCTGTGTCGAAGCTTGACTATCTGAAGGTACCATTGCTAACTACACACTTAGATCTAGATATTGCTAGATTACGAAACTATTATACATTACAACACTGTTATATACTCATTCCTGAGAATATATTCACATACATTTGGGATGGATTTTTAGAAACGATATCCCATTCTACAACTTAATCATAACCAAGTTTGTGTTAGCAACTCCATACTATTTACTTGAACATTTTGCTCCATAGTTTGGTGTTTGCTTCCTCTTTCTTTTATGAGCATTAAATGTACGAGTCAACTTAATACTGCTCATTTTAGACTGATAGTTTTATGTTTATTCTTATTTTGGTGTTGGAATACTCCCTCTGCAGGAGCTTGGTGTTAATTGTGTAGAGTTAATGCCATGCCATGAGTTCAACGAACTGGAGTACTTCAGCTCCTCTTCCAAGTATGTGGCCTTGATTTAGCATTAAGCTATCAACATTGTTTCAGTGGGAGTTCATACAAATCCTATGTCTGCAGAACTGATATTTATGAGAGTATTTTTCAACTGTCAATCATCTTTTTCAAACCCAATGTGTTTCTGTAGATATGATTGATACCACTTGTTGCTAGTGCTATCATCTTAAGTTGTTAACCTATGACTTGAGTCTAGATTTTGTATACTTGCATTATAATGGCTCTTTCTTTCTATCTTGCATGCTATTGTTTGGCCATCTCCATACTTGCTAGTTGCTAATAAGAGTCCAATGTGTACCTTCATTTTGTATCAAATGTTGAGGGTGCCCTTACTATTCCTGTATACTAGGCATATGTGTTTTACATGAATATGATTGGCTATATATTTTGTTGGAAATATAACTAAGTCTGTGATATTGCTTCATATGAACTGCCCGCTATCTTATCAGGATGAATTTTTGGGGATATTCTACGATGAGCTTCTTTTCACCAATGACAAGATATTCATCAGGTGGGATAAGGAACTGTGGACGCGATGCCATAAATGAATTCAAAACCTTTGTAAGAGAGGCTCACAAACGTGGGATTGAGGTAACCAAGTCGATATAAGCTAATGCTTATCTAGTAGCTGCTCTCTTTTCAACAATATCAATTTTGATGTGAAGATATGTTACTGTTAGGTGATCTTGGATGTTGTCTTCAATCATACAGCTGAGGGTAACGAGAAAGGTCCAATATTATCATTTAGGGGGATAGATAATAGTACATACTATATGCTTGCACCTAAGGTGAGATGTTGCTGGTTGTGTAGTTGTTCTTTCATAGATGCATAAAATATAAATTTATTATGCAATTGATCATGGATTCAGTTCTATGATTTGTAATAATATGAAGGGCATTTGTTCGTGCAGGGAGAGTTCTATAATTATTCTGGCTGTGGAAATACCTTCAACTGTAATCATCCTGTGGTCCGTGAATTTATTGTAGATTGCTTGAGGTAAGAATACAAATATAAACCATACAAGAATAGTCCTCGATTTATTCTCACTGCTTGTCTTTTTGACAAAATCTTAACCTGCAAGCTTATATGAGATTACTGTTTTGGTCATAAGCATATTATATTTTAAAAAAATACTACCAATACCGATATTTTGGCCTGTAATTCTTCAGTTTCAATAAAACATGGATAGTCTACTGCACCATCTCATCAAAGTTTGGATGTTTCTGAATAAAGGAAGAAAGAAAAGGAATCAATACATTGCTTGGAATAAGCTTGAATCTTCTACTAAGCAATTGTTAATCAGATATTCGGTGCACAGCATACTGATGTTAATCCTATATACTTGTCAAGGCAAACTCTTTATGCATTGCAGATACTGGGTGACAGAAATGCATGTTGATGGCTTTCGTTTTGATCTTGCATCCATAATGACCAGAAGTTCCAGGTGAGATTCTATTCACTTTTTTTTTGTTTATGTCTTGCATTTTAAGAAGATTCTTAAATTATGTGTTTCCTTTACAAGTCTGTGGGATCCAGTTAATGTGTATGGAGGACCAATAGAACATGACATGATTACAACTGGGACACCTCTTCTTACTCCACCGCTCATTGACATGATCAGCAATGACCCTATTCTTGGAGGTGTCAAGGTACATGTTCCATTTGATATTTGCTGTCCGTCAACATTCAATATTTTTTTAAAAAAAATTACAATGATTCGTTTCCTACTATTGGTAATAAATTCATTTTGTACGCAAATAACTGTCATTATCTGTTGCTTATGAGTAATCACTGGACACCTTTATTCTTGAATAAAACAAAGTACCTACTAAATATGTACAATAGTATGTATCAGCTGACATGCTTAACATTTCATTGTGTTCCTGGGAAGCTCCTCTTACTCCTTTCCACATTGCCATTATAGCTCATTGCTGAAGCATGGGATGCTGGAGGCCTCTATCAAGTAGGTCAATTTCCTCACTGGAACATTTGGTCAGAGTGGAATGGGAAGGTGAGAACTAGATACCTCCAGCTATTTAAATTATGATCCACCACAGCGATGAACTGTTCCATGGAAAATACTGAATAAAAGTTCAAATAATATAATATGTCATTGGGCTAAAGTTCAAAGGCACATGCCGAAACCAGTCAGCATAGGAAGGAATATAACATGGGGACTGAATAGTGAAGTGCGTGTTTTGAATAACAGATACCGATAGCATTGGTTAAGTGCGCATTTGGATTTTATCAGGGCATGGACTTTGAGAGTACAGAGTGGTAAGAAACAATATGATATTAGGATATTAAGGTTATGTAAGTTAAATGCTGGTGGAATTTCGGGAGAACCCATATGATCATGTGCATCTATCTTATATTAAACCAACACCTGACTCATTTCCCCCTTTACATCTGCATGTATGACTTCCCTGTTTCTTCCCCAGTACCGGGACATTGTACGCCAATTCATTAAAGGCACGGATGGATTTGCTGGTGGTTTTGCTGAATGTATTTGTGGAAGTCCACATCTATACCAGGTATGTTGTGCCAATACCTGTAAATTAATCCAGTATAATTTGATCTGGATAGTATCTCTTGACATTATTGTATGGGAATAGAGGTATACTGTCACGAATATTATTGTATGGTATCTCTTGGTATTATTATATAATTCAGCTTACAAGCATAACTACTTCATGGTACCCAACATGCAAGTGAAGAACATAGGAGTTTCCCCCTTTTGTGTGTGCACGCGCGCCGCGCTCGTGTGTTGTATGTGTGTGGTGAACCTTTGAATTTTGATAGGCCAATACACTGAAAAAATGCAGCATATCATTTTTTGGGGGGTGAGAAGAAACAACATTGGATTTCAGGTGTGGGGTCATAGTAGAAGTCTTTTTTGTTTAAACGAAATGGGAATGGTCTCATACTTTTGTGACATGTATAAGGATACACATGAAAGTGTCGGTGCAAACTAGGTGCATGTATATTTTAAGAAAAAAAACAAATTTTAGTATGCTGTATAATTCATTTTGTAAGCACGATTTCCCTTTGGTTTGCATAGAAATCAAGCTAGTAACTTCGTATTTGCCATTGCAACTTTTGGTTAATTAATCAGGCAGGAGGAAGGAAACCTTGGCACAGTATCAACTTTATATGTGCACATGACGGATTTACACTGGCTGATTTGGTGACATATAATAACAAGTACAACTTACCAAATGGTGAGGACAACAGGGATGGAGAAAATCACAATCTTAGCTGGAATTGTGGGGAGGTAATTCTGAATTTTTCATGTTTTTATATGTTTTTTATTTTGTGTTTAGTCAAGTGGCTTAGAAATGATCTTTACATGGTTTTCTCTGTAGCTAAACCATTAGTACAATAAGGATTTTCCCTATCGGATGTTGACTTGTTTTATCACCTGGATAACTCATGATGTAATTTGTACATGAGTTATGGCTAAAGATGGTATAGGCTAGTTGTTGATACCAGTGCCAAAACAATAGCATTTTCTTGTAGCTTGCAGTGAAGTTCAATTTATATGGATAGTAACCTCGGAATCATGTGTAGCACACATTCACAATTTCTTGTGAACAATGCAGGAAGGAGAATTCGCAAGCTTGTCAGTCAGAAGATTGAGGAAGAGACAAATGCGCAATTTCTTTGTTTGTCTCATGGTTTCTCAAGTAAGCCTATTGTCTAATCCCTTCAATTTTTTGAGATTGCTTGTTCACAACAACATATAAGGTTATTGAACATTGGGAATCAAAAGTTCGGTTGAAAGTATTGTGATTTTATTTTTCCCTATTTCCCTATGTGCCAATTTTTTATAGTTGAACTGAAGGGGATGCTGATTCACAATGTTAAATTCTCCTTCTATAGTATCTCACACCTTCTAAATTATTTCCATATCTTCACCTCTTTAGGGAGTTCCAATGTTCTACATGGGCGATGAATACGGTCATACAAAAGGAGGCAACAACAACACATACTGCCATGACCATTATGTCAGTTTAATGTGGTCTTATACTTCTTATAACCAGCCATATTTAAATCCTTCCATTCATCAATCTTGTTTTTCCCCCTTGTGTAGGTCAATTATTTCCGCTGGGACAAGAAAGAACAATCCTCTGACTTGTATCGATTCTTCTGCCTCATGACCAAATTCCGCAAGTAATTAATCTTCCTGTTGAGTAATTTCTATGTGGAATCAATGGAGGTACCTGAATGAGTGAGATCATTTCTACAGAATGTATCATGCTGATGTTGTCTATCTGTGTTCTTTTGGTGTGACTGCAGAGAGTGTGAGTGCCTTGGCCTTGAGGACTTCCCAACGTCAGGCCGGTTGCATTGGCATGGTCACCAGCCTGAGAAACCTGACTGGTCTGAGAAAAGCAGATTTGTGGCCTTTTCCATGGTAAAAATTTAGTGTTTCTCACATTACCAAAATTGCAAATTGTTCCTAACATCATTTTTTTACTGGAAGTAAATCAGCGAAAGGTTCTCTCATATAACGGGTGGTCTTTTATGTATGTCGTCTCACCACAGGAAGACGAAACAAAAGGCGAGATATATGTGGCCTTCAACAGCAGCCACATGCCGGTAGTTGTCGGACTCCCGGAGCGTGCAGGGTACCGATGGGATCCAGTGGTGGATACAGGCAAGCCAGCACCGTATGACTTCCTCGCCGACGACCTACCTGATCGGACGCTCACCGTCCACCAGTTCTCCCATTTCCTGGACTCCAATCTCTACCCCATGCTCAGCTACTCCTCCATCATCCTTGTATCGCGCCCTGACGTTTGAAAGAAGAACAAAGTACAGCAAACAATGTGTATATATAGTCATTTCGAATAACATCAAAGGCGTGCAATTGCTCTTTATATTCTCAGTGTGTGCCCAAACTGTAAAGTTTCTGGTGATCAGAGGAGATGAGCGTTCTTTGACAAACAGAGCATGCTGGTCTGGAAGAGATGGACTGAAGATGACCCACATTGCAGTCACCAGAAGTGCAAGGGGAAGATAGACGAAACAGCAAGAGGATCAGGTCCCATCCAGCATTCCAACTCCCATCTGCTCATCTGCTCATGAGTCATTGCTCTCTGGATAAGTGATGCATCTGTAGACCCTGCATCTCGGGCACAGGATGTACCCTGCCTGCAACAAGGGAGGAGGTCGTCGTCGGCGTCAGGAACCCAAGATTCAGAATGGTACTGAGTTCTGGAGGGAGGCAAGGCAAACTCACGGCCTTGCAGGTCGGGCAGCGACGGTAGACCCGGCTGCTCTCCTCCGACTTGACGTTGTTCTTCTTCCCCTTGCAGAAGCCGCAGAGCAGCCAACCCGCGCCGCCGCACTCTTCGCACGCTACACCTTCTTCCTTGCGACAAGATCAGCAATGGCAGGTAGGCATCATCGGTGTGGATTGGATTGGACACGGGAGGAAGTATGGGGGTTGGGATGTAAACTATGGCGTACTGGTGTGGAGTGTGAGAGATGCTAACCTCCGGCGCGGCGTCGACCTCCGGGGGAGCCGTCTGCTCCGCCTCCGCGGCGGCGCGGACGGACACGCAGCCGGTCCCGCCGCTCCGCCTCGTCCACTGCGGCGGCGACGCGACCGGCACCGACGCGCGGCACGGCGTTGGTAGGCGGCGGCGGCGGCTGCGCTGCCCTATCCAGCAGCGGTCCAGGCTCGCCGTCGCCGCGCTGCTCCATCGCGCAGCCATTCCTCCGCCTTGCTCAGCCTCGCCTCCCCAGAAGTTCCCCTCCCTCTTCGTGTGGATAAAATTGCGAGGGAAAAGGCTGGATGATCCCGGGGTCTGACACCCCGGCCCCACGCGAGTCCACCTCGGATCGCCAGCATCGCAAGCTAATTTTCCTGACAGTTGGGGCCCACAAGGAATTTCGAATTTTGAGGTCAACGCGTCCGGCCAAACTTTGAACAGATCTCGCCGTCGGGTGACTCGGGTTCTTCTCTCCTCCTCCATGCCGTCGTCGCATCGCCACCTTGTCCTCCTCCTCCTCCTCCTCGCCGTCGTATCGATCGGCGCCGTCGCAGACGCCAGCGGAGAGGAAGATGCATGCGACGCGGCGTCCCGTTTGGACGAGACGGTGCTCCGGCCAGACCGGCTCACGGTGCTGCTGAGCGGCTACTCGGAGCGGCGGCTCCCGCTTCTCCGCGCCATCGCGGGCGCGTACGCCGCGCACCCGCTGGTGCTCGCCGTGGTCGTGCTCTGGTGCAACCCTTCCACCCCGAACCGCGTCCTCCCACGCTTCCCGCCGCCCATCTCCCTCCACCGCACCGCCTCCTCCTCCCTCAACTCCCGCTTCCTCCCGCACCCCTCCATCCGCACCGCCGCCGTCGCAGTCGCCGACGACGACGTCCTCCCCGATGCCGCCGCCATCTCGTTCGCGTTCTCCACTTGGCAGCAGGCCCGGCCCGGCTCCCTCGTGGGCTTCTTCCCGAGATCCCACCACCTCGACCTGACCATGGGGAGATGGGTGTACACCGCGGCGCAGCCGAGGCGCTACTCCATGGTTCTCACCAAGTTCATGGTCCTCGGCGTGGGCCTCCTGCACCGGTACTCGTGCTCCGCGGAGCTCGCCGCCGCGCGCGCCGTGGTGGACCGGGAGCGCAACTGCGAGGACATCCTCATGAACTTCGTCGCCGCAGAGGAGGCCGGCGAGGGGCCCGTTCTCGTGGAGGCCGGCAGCGTCAGGGACTGGGGCGACCCAAGAAACGACGCCAACGCCAGCGCCAGCGCCGGCGAGGAGGACGACGCCGGCGCGATGAAGACCGTGGGCCTGAGCATGCGAGGCGGGACCAGGCACTGGGAGAAGAGAGGGCAGTGCATCACGGAGTTCCACCGGCTGCTGGGCAGGATGCCGCTGCGGTACAGCTACGTGAAGATGGTGCAGGCCGCCGTCGGCGAGCAGGGGCTCTGCAGCAAAGGCGGCCGCCTCGTCCGCTGCGACCAGCAGTAGCCTACGAAGCTACGCACCCTGCGGCGTCACCTCACCGACCACCGCAAAACCCGACAATTCTAGTAGTTCATGGCACAAGCAGAACAACAATTACTGTGACAACATCCAGACAGTTCGAAACTCGATGTACTAATCCATTTCAAACCTCAATTCAGAATTTCAGATTAAGAACATCACGAATTTGTATGCTGCTACCAATGTGCCAGATTTTGTTTCAGATGATGTTTGATTCAAAAAGTTTGGTACACAAAGATGATTCTGCTGTCTTTCTCATACTGACAGCCTTCTGATCACGATCCGACGGCTGATATTGACAGTGGCCTCCCTGCTCGCGATACAAAAAAAAAATTTCCCACTCCTCCCTGGATTGTCGGGTGTTCGTGCCTTCGTGGTCGTGGCCTCGTGGGAGCGCTCCTCTGAAGCGGGAGAAGTGGGAGGAGCGGGAGGTGAGGTCGCGAGGCTGTCACGGTTGCCGCCGGTGGGGAGGACGACCGATGCAGCCGCCCGGTGGTGGTGGTGGCGAGCGGGCGGTGAGGAAGGGGCCGTGGACGGGGGAGGAGGATGAGGTGCTGCGGCGGCACGTCGGGGAGCACGGGCCCCGGGAGTGGAGCTCCATTCGATCCAAAGGCCTCCTCCCGCGCACCGGCAAGTCGTGCCGCCTCCGCTGGGTCAACAAGCTTCGGCCCGGCCTAAAGACGTAATGCGCTGCTTGTTCTGCGTTCCTTTGATTTCATTTTTTTTCCCAACTTGCCCTTGCGTTCGTCTTTTCAACTCTTCAATTTGCTTAGTTTGTATTGCAAGAAACAGTTTGTTGCATTGCTCGTAATTTCTTGTCGCTCTCAGTGTTTCTACAGGTTTTACTTCACCACTCCAAGTTTTCACCAAGTGCACATAAGTACATTTCAAGTTTGAAATGTCTCTATCAAAATCAGCCCCTTTTTTATCTTAAACTTCTTTCTTCGAAAATCGCCAGCAAATAAATGCACATTACAAGGAAGATGACCATGGCTAATTAGTAGTCATTACCTCTTTGCTTGTACACAGTTTTTGCTTCGTCTGCCTGGTCTGCTGACCCTACGACAGTGCTTGTATTTCTTTGGTTCCTGATCTAATTGAATAGGCATTGCACCTGCCAATGGTTCAAAAAAATGCACATTACAAAATTATAGTAGGAAACAATATGACGGGTAGTTAATTCTGTGTGAACTAAAGTCTGAAGCAATAGTTTTTTTCCATCGAAGACACAATGATCAATATGCTAGTGTGCAAACTGACAATTGCTCACAGTTCTAGAATAAAGGGTAAAGGGGATAGCTGTGCTATCTTTTCATTTGGGCCAGTGTTTGGTTCCAGATGCTGCATGACATACACTGATACGCATATACCACTTGATGCTTCAACGTTGTTATTCTAAATCTGCACCGATATATGTGTCGGTGCACTCAATCTAAGTGTCGGTAAAGTCTTCTGCTTCTCTGTTCGGCCACACAAGATGTTGTGCAATCTTGGTATGAGCCATGGCAGTCTCTACATGCCACACCCTGCAAACTGTGGAAACATTGAAGATTGCTGTTTCACAATTCTCTGCAATGTGTGGAAAGTGGAAACACTGAAGAATTGTTGTTTCTTGTGAAGAGGGTGCAAGTTTTCTGCAGAGGAGGAGCGCGTGGTGCTCGACCTGCAGGCGCGGTTTGGGAACAAATGGGCCAAGATCGCGACTTATCTGACCGGCAGGACGGACAACGACGTCAAGAACTTCTGGAGCACGCGGCAGAAGAGGCTGGCGAGGATCTTGCGGGCGCCCCTGCCCAGCAGGAGGTCCGGCAAGCACAACCATCGCCGCGCTCCTCCTTCTGCGCCATCTCGTGAGGCGCCCACTCCCATGGTAATCGTTGTCCCAGCTCCTATCTGAATCTCATCCTTTTGCACTGCATTTCTGAAATAATCAAACACCACCTCAAGCTTCCCTGAACTACCCCTAAGAAAGTAACTTTCGTGGACAACTTTTGCTGTAATTTAGGTGCATTTTTGTCATTCTCCAGAATCGATAATTGCCATGTTTTGAAAGAAATTTAGGTGCATTTTGTAACTTTCCAGAATCGATCGTTGTCTTATTTGAGGACTGAAGCGTGGCACATCGTCACCCTCTCTGGCAGGATGCATGCACGGACATGATCCCCTTCCAGGAGGCGATGGACGAGGTTGGCCAGAGCAGCCAAGAAAAAGCATGCATGGAGAACCAGTGCGCTGACGCACCGTTTCCAGCTGTACTGCTTGACCACGAATCCGACATGCCGCCCTCCATCGAGATCTCCACGGACGCCGCACAATGCAGCTCGCACAACGCCTCTCCGGCGGGTCATCCGCCCTTCGGCGACGCCGGCAACCAGGCTCTGATGGTCGATCCAGCCTACCTGGAGCTGATCCCAGAGGTGCAGCCATCGCAGTTCTTTGATCTAGAGGACAACGATTACGGCCACGTCGGGGCTGTGCACCAGCGCATGCCTGACGTGCTGTTTGATGACCTAACCCCGGAGCTATTCGACTTCTTCGAGCTGCCGCCGCCGCCTCCCATCCTGCCGCCGACGCCGCCTGCTTCGCCGTCCACTCATCTGTAGATTGTCCGATGCTGGATGCTTGGATGGTGGGGTGCATCCGAAGCTGTACTTTCCAGAATGTTAATGTGTTGTGTAATTGTTTCACCTCTTATCTGGAGATTAAGCGTGAGTATATGTGCTTACCGGGTTCGTCTGTGCTGTTTGATTATAAAACATGATGTTTCGTCTGGATTCATCTGTGCATAAACATGATGTTAATTGAAACTAAACAGATTCTATCACTGCTGAATCACAATGGGTCAAAATCTTCTACTATCGATTATCAGAAAATGGTGTTCGGCAAATTTTAGAATCCAAGATCAAAAATTGATGGAAAATTGCACTCATTCCACTGCTAAGTTTATTTATATCAGATATGCCATTGTAAAGTCAATATTAGTATGAATGACATTATAAAGTGAGATTCTTGCAAATATGCCATTAGTTGCCTTCACAATTTTTAAAGACCAAAAACCTCATCTTCTTCTTCCTCCCATCTCTCCTCTTCCTCCTAGCCTGCCCCGGCGAGCTCCACCTCCTCCCATCCTCACGTGTGAGTTGCTTCTTCTCCCTCCCGCCGCCCCCTCCTCCCCTGGTCAACGAGCACCGCCGCCCCCTTCCCTTCCCCTAAGCTGACTCCCTGCTGTCAGTGTTGCCATGCTTTGCTGCCCCCTCTATCCCCTTCCCCACGGCCGACGAGCCCCGTCATCCGGTGCCCTGCTCTGTTGCCCCTGCTGCCCTAATTCGCCACTGGCACCACCCTACCGCTTCCCCATGGCCGACGAGCCACTTCGCCAGCGCCCCTCTCTACTTGCGTGCTTGGATGGCAGCGAGGAGCGAAGGGGAGGAGGCTGGATGTGGGGAGGAGAGAGAAGAGGCAGCAGGGCCGTCCGAATTGGGGACGATGGCATTCAAGCGAGCTGGCGGAGGGAGCTACTGGAGTTGGCAGAGGACAGAGAGAGGGAGGAGGAAAGTGTAATTTGGCCGTAAATTTGAAGACGTTAAAATTTTGGTAAAGACCCAGTGCTATATTGTAAGGAATATTACTTTATAATGATATTTTTACTAATATTGATTTTACGGAGCTTAGTAGGACATAGATGCAATTTTTCCAAAATGGATAAATACCACTCGACATAAAGATATTGATCAATATTTACTTGAATATATTCACAAGTTCAAATAATGAACGTCAATAAAAACCGTTAATTTCATTCGAATCGCACGGTGCAAAATTTCGATTTTTTTTTGGCAATTTTCAAAAATATGGGAACAGAACCACATTAATAACAACAATTGAAATAATGTGACATGTAATTTTTGAGGAATATTGCGTGTCAGTGTTAATAGAGATGAATGAAGATGATTTTAATTGAAACAGGTTCATGGAAACAATAACAAACCTAATTACTAGGGCTAGAAACCACAAAAGAGTAATAATGTTAATAATAAAAAATATAAATGTAAATCCAAATTTGTAATACTTTTAAATTTTGAGTTGCTGGGGCCCCTAGAAGAGAAAGGGCACCGTCCAAATATTAGCGTATGCTGCTTATTGATTTTAAATTTCTAATTGCTGGGGCCCCCTACTACAAGAGAAAATTTTAAATTTCTAATTGCTGGGGCCCCAACTACAAGAGAAAGGGCACCCTCCAAAAATTAGCGTATGCTGCTTATTGTGGCGTGCACACGGTATTCTTTAGTAAAAGGCGAAAGAATAGTTCGCTTTGTGCTCACCACGCAGCTGCGTGCTCCGCTTAGTTGCACCCCGGCTCCTTTATATAGCCATTCACCCCGTCTCCTCTTCCTCGTTTCGCCGATGTGGTACTATTCCACATTCCCACCGCACTAGCAACAACAAACCGTAGGCTTCGCCCGCTCGTCCGTCTATTCGGCCTGCCATACCAGCCTAATAGGCCGTAGCGCCGTCACATTTGCCTAATGGGCCGTCGCCAATGGGCTGTAGCTCCTTGCTGGAGCCCAGCGTGTGCGACCGGTAAAGGGCAGTCAGAGGGGGCACGACGAAATGACGGTATTAGACGCCACTTGGGACCCACGATGTGCTACGCTCGAGGGGCATTTCGGTACATTCGCTCGAGGGGAGCAGATTCCAGAGCCTTCCGGAGCTGCAACTTGGAAGCTACTAGAACCGATGCTTCTCCATGCTTCCGGAGCTTGTCTTTTCTCCACTTGTCCAGTGCTTTCCCGGACTCATATATCTCCCGCCATTTGGCGGACACGAGCTGGGCACGCCGAGATCGGGCGCCATTGGAGTGGGGTTAGTTCTTAGCTTAGCTCGTGAGCTAGAGGGGGGAGCAGAGCAAGTCAGCGAGATGGTGGTGCTCATGGAGGAGTGCCCCGGCCTCACACTGAAGAGGAAGGGCGCGGAGGAGCCTGGGTTATTCCGGTGCTCCGACGTCGGCGACGGCGACGCGTTCCCGCACTCTGGCCAAGCGACCAAGATCCGACGGCTGGGGAGCGCTGACCACCACCAGGTCCACCACGATGTGCCGGCGGCAATGGGGGGTGTCGAGACGGGGGGCGACGTGATGATGGGGGAGGTACCGCTGTCGCCTGGGACGGCGGGCAAGGAGGGGGCGGTGGTGGTGTACGACCCGGCCGGCGCCACCGCTCGGGGGCGCCTCGGCCTCCTCGGCCAGTGGCGGCTCCGGCCTTGGGCTCCCCTCCGCGCCGGCGCCGAGTGGATCCGCGAGGTGCTGCGCGAGGCGGACTCCCGGACGGTGCGGGAGATGTTAACTGGCGCCCAAGAAGAGGGCGCCGGCATGGCTGTGGTCCCTTGGAGCGCCGCACCAGCGCCGGCGGCGACGGAGGAGGTGTCCACTGCCGCGGAGAGCGTGGACGAGGAGGACGGCGAGGCCATGGCGGCAATGGAGGTCGAGGAAGAACTGGGCCATTAGGCCCAGCAGCCATTCAGGGCTGGCTGCGGGGAGGGGTACTTCCACCGATGGCCGTGGCACTGCATGCCGCCACCGCAGCTGCCGGCGGTCGGCCAGTCGAGCCCGGTGACTTGGACGTGGTGAATCACCTCCACTAGGTAGTGGTAGCCCAGCGGTCTGATGGTACTATTTCACGTAAAATTCCCACGAATTGTTTGCTGTAATTGGCATGGCGGTGACATGGAGCTGTCTGATTTCTTCCATTGTGTCTTGATTTCTTCCGTTGTGTCGTCCGCTTTGATACGTACTCTCTCTCTATATATATATATATATATATATATATATATATATATATATATATATATATATAGATGAAATTATGATCTTCATGAAAGCAGAAGATCTTTCTCCGTCTAATTTGAAAAAAATCTGAGACTCAAATGACCGATTGAACCGTCATCTTAATCTTCTCATTGAAATCTCTTAAGCGAACAAATTTCGTATTTTTTTGAATTTTTTGCTATTTATTTTGTATTTTTAAAACCAGTAAATTGGACGCTTCACAACTAATTAGATCGGTGATTTTCAAAATACAAAACAAATAGCAAAAAATTTAAAAATACTAAATTTGGTTGTCTAAGAGATTTCAATGAGAAGATCAAGATGACGGTTCGGATCGCCATTTGAGTCGGATTTTTCAAACTAGACGCTAAACACGACGCCTTCCCGTCATCAAGACTGTCATAAATAACTCATATATATATATATATATATATATATATATATATATATATATATATATATATATATATATCTATATTAATCGGAAAAAAAAGAAAGATCTACACCGTTAATCATTGTAAGCCTAAATTATATTGTAAGCCCAAGTTATACCGGTATAGATTAAAAGAAAGAGTCAATTTCAAGTATAATAGACTCTTATCTATGCTTATACATCGTCTCTATGCGATATCGGACGAAGCGGATGCAGCATGCAAATGAAGCATCCTGATTTTCGGTGCATGACACAAACATGGCGCTTGCCAAAGGTGGTTCGCAGCAGGGCAAAGGGGCAAGGGCATCTCCAACTGTTTGTCTTGTTTGTCTCATTTTTCTTTACACCACTGTCCGAGGATCATCCGGCCAGTATGCATGCCTAATAATAGCGTAGCGTAGTATAGAGAGTGCACGTCTATTTGAGCTTTTGGTTTGTTCTTAGGATATAATTAATCAAAGAGCCTATTTTTCAGATTTTGGTTTGTTCTTGAAGATAACTAATCAAAGAGCACGTTTAGTTTTGAGCTTTCAATTTGTTACCGGGCATAAATAATAAAGAACCTAATTTGAGTTTTGGATCAGGATAATTTGCTGAATAATCCTTAACCCAACCCAAAAAAAGCCATAAGCAACAATCCTTAACCCAACCAAAAAAAAGCCATAAGCAAACGACTGGGAAAGATGGAGAGAGCTTGGAACGGGTGAACGACTTCGACTTCATGGCTTCATGCTTGTGTCAGCGGCACTGGTGCTAGGATCCGTGGCAGCCGCGCGCCAACCCGTTCGTCTTGGTGCACGAGGACCTCCTGTCCGTGTGTACATCCCAGTAACCCAGACTCTTAAGTACAAATAGGTCAGCTCCAGATCAATCTTACGCTCATGAGAACCAGTCGATGGAAGCATAGGAAGGAGACTGTGTCCTCGCGAGAGGTAGTCGACGACAACATAAGGAGGAGATATGTGCACCTCCTATTGTTGTAAATCGTAAGTCTAATGATGTAGACCGGCACACTCTAAAGATTAGAAGTTCAGAGCAACAACTTAGAGGCAGCGAGTTGTTACTCTACATCTCACTAATGAAAAGTTGTAAAAAAGGAAAAAAAAGATACATAAGAGTCTGATCGCTTGATTGTTTCGTCGATTCCGGACGGCTTGGGATGAATTTAGATGTGAGGCTAGATCCGTTGGAAAGCTTATTTCGTAAGATTTCCATCAAGTACTCATAGAACTCAATTGGACGCGCGTATGTGGCCTGTGCATCCGTTTAATTGTAGATTGGTTACTGACGGCTGAACCGAACCTCCCGAAGAGTTGGACTTGGGCTTGCTTAGCTGTGGGGGAGGTTGCCGGACCTTGGTAGTGGAGTGCTGGACCTCCCGTATTGATGGCTTGGCCAAAGGATTCAAGCCCACTTGGCATTCTTTCCGTCCTTACGGCAATATAATCGAAGTAATCGATGTAGTAGACATAGTGAATATAGTGGGCATAGTGGAAGTAGTAGCCATGCTCATATCCTTGCTTGTGATGTCCTTGTCACCTGTGCCACGCCGCTGCCACACTCGTGCACCAAGCCGCTCGAGCCCACGCCTGCGCACTGTGCCGTCGCTGTGCCTACGCGCCGAGTCACCCTCTCCCTTGCCGCGCCGCCACCCCCGTCGTCGCTACGCCTGCGCACCGAGTCACCCGTGGCTGGTGGAGAAGTTGAGGTGAGAAGATATGGGGGAGAAAGAAGTTTGTGGCTAGTAGAGAAGCTGAGGTGAGAAGAGATAAGGGAGAGAGTGTGGGAAGATAGTGTTAATTTTTTGCCATCGCATGATTTTTTAACTTGGAATCCACGCAACTTTTTAGTTCCCCGCCCTTTTTCAGTCTTTTGTATCGTCTTTTGTATCGATTTTATTTAAGAAATGGCACTGATATGCACATTATTTGTGCCGATTTTATTTATGAACTAGTACAAATAAATTTGTACCGGTTCGTAAATAAAACCAGCATAGATGAATCACTTATATGTGCCAATTTTTATTAAAAACCGGTATAGATGAGTTTTTCTCATCCATTCACTTAAGAATCGGCACATATAAGAATATTTATGCTGATTTTATATGAACTAATACTGATGTACGGTATATCTTCTCTTTTGGTGTAGTGTTTGGAGCTCTCAAAGTTAAACAGTTTTAGCAAATAATCAAATATACCAAATTATTGCATTCTTCCCATGTGGTTCGATCTGTGCAAATTTCTATCTAATTCATCATATGTCATACTCTGATAGGTACCTTACAGAGAAACCAGAACGTGCTGTGGGTGTAGAAATTGCTCAGTTTTCTTTCACAGCACCTGCACCTCTACAAAAGGACTATGTAAAAAAGCGTCCTCCTCCTCATTTGAGACTAAGAGCATGTTCAAAGTGATTGAGTTAAAAAAATAATTTGGTTGAGTTGAAGTTAGTTGAATGTTAAACTAGACTTTAAGAGGTTTTTGAATATGCTTTTCAAAGCTAGTCTACTTCATTTATGTTATTTTTAAAAGTTTTTAGAGGTGGCTGATTAAAAAAACTAGACTAAAAAAGTTAAATTGATTTTCTAGCCAAATAAGTCTAAGCCACTCCGAAACATGTTCTAAGTGATGGTGCACATAGCACTAGATCTATTAAGCCTCACTCAGCAGTATATGGTACGTGTGGATAACTTGGACACACTTTTTTTCGGAATAAGTCCATTTTACACTCTTTAATTATATATCATGAAAGTCCACTTAACCCTCTAAACTACAAAACCATCCATTTAACCCGCTCAACTATGAAAACCGAAGCAAATGGCGTCCTAAGATGGTTTTAACGGCGGTTTTGGCATTTCTAATTTGAATGAGTCCATTTTACTACCCCTCAAATTATTTTGAAAAAGTCCAATAAACCTTATAGACTACGGAAGAATAATTTAAGATACTCAATTTTCTTTAAAACATTATATAAAAATAGTTGTTTCAAAATTTTGTAGTTTAGGGCATTTATTGAATAGAATTTTTTTTTAAGTGGATATACTTTCGGGTAATTTTTTAAAGGAATAGAATTATTTGAAATGGCTATATTTTCATGTAAAACTATAAAAGTCCAATATAGCTTTATCCATAGTAAACTTTTCAAATGGTGATAATTTTTTAAGAAACTGAATTACTGTAAAACATTCTTTTGTAGGTTAGGGGGTTTATTGAATTTTTTCAATAATATGAGAGAGTTAAATAAACTTATTCAATTTGGAATGCCTAAACCACCGCCAAAACCACTTTAAGGGGTTATTTGCTCCGGTTTTCATAGTTGGTAGAGTTAAATGAACAGTTTTATAGTTTAGAAGGTTAAGTGGACTTTCGCAGTAGTTTGGAGGTGTAGACTTATGTCTTTTTTATGGCATGATAAATGATTTCCTAGCTAGTTGTTGGAGCATCTCTTTTTCTGGCTGTATAGTGGACTGATACTGCTGGAAATTAGTAGCAACGAACAAATTAAGGGTTTTGCAGATTGCCTTGCTGACTGGGATGAGTGCATTACATGCATGCATAGTGGTCTATAGTGCTGCGCTACTGCAGCAGTAGGACAGCTGGTGAGCTAGCTGCAGTGGGGACAATGGTCAGGCGTGCCTGTAAAAGATTTTCTATGATTATATATTTCAAGTTTCTAAATCATCAATGGAACGCATTGCTCAATATTTGTCCACTGTATAAGTAACTCGTGGATGAATAGCGCTCTGCTGGATATAGCCCAGAACTTAATTGAATTCCCCTTAAATTTAGCATTTGGCACATGGATGCTTAATTTGTAATTATCTTTCTGATGCCATGCATGTTCTGTTTGTGTTTTCTTCGGTGCAACCCTTAGCCTCTGCTCCTCCTGCATCTCCAACAACAGATACTCTAAAATCAGAGCTCTATATACCATCTCTAAATCAATATTCATTCTATATATGATCCTGTCCTCATAATTAATTTTCTCATTGCAGAGAAATCCACTGGGGTACCAGATGATCAGTCTATGGGAGCAAAAGATTGCAGCTCTGGTTGAGATGAGCTCTAGTTTAATTAAAAATAAATTTTACTTGGTGTATCTTACAACTTCTCAGATGTATGCATCTCGATCGTCGCATGAGCAGGTACAGCCATGGAGTCATGGACATCGAAGGTCTTTCGACATTTTAAGTAGAAACTTTTCAAAACGGTCTAACGGATTATGCGTCTTGCACATCGAAGGTTTTGACGCGAAGACGATCGACTTGAGTTTGTATTTGAACACTTGCATAGTTGCATAAGGTCCATTTTAGACTTAATTTTATCAGATCAAAGTAAACTCACAGATCTGTACTATTAAATAGCATACAGTGGTGATGGATAATCTCACCTCATGTTTGTGTTTTGCCCCCTCGAGTTTTCTAGTTAATTTTGTGCCTCTCATAGTGAGTAATGATGTATTTATGATGGGCTCACCTCATATTTTATATTTTGCACTCTCATGTTACTCCAGTTTTTAGAACGTTTTAACCCTCAAGTTTATTAATTTCTTGCCCATATCCTTAATCTAATTCTGCTTTTTTCATAGCGAAGCACAGGCACTGACTATTGGCTAGTACATTTAGGCCTTGTTTGGCTTAGCTCTAACTCCACCAAAATTGGTGGAGTTGGTGGAACACCCTATTTTAAAACTTATAAACTCTATATCTAAGATAGAGCTGGAAGCTAGAGTTATACCAAACGGGGCCTTAAAAAACATGACACGGTGCGTTACAATTTACACACCAGCCGAAACATCCCTTATAATTGGGCCCGATAATCTGGGCCGGTAGGCTCTCCTCTTGGGCCGTCCAGCCGGTGGCCCTTCCTCTTCTCCTCTACTCTTCTGTCCATAACGATTTTTTTTTTCTTTTCAACTTTTCAAGAACTCCACTTGCTTCCTCTGCTTCTTCCTCCTCCTCTCTCTCCACCTCTTCATGTGCCGGAAATGGCTGCACCGGCTAGGAATTCGACAGCTGCGTGCGATGCCACCGCAGGTGCGCCAGCGGGGAGGAAGATTTGCTCGATGGATCGTGGCTATCATGGCGGAATGGAATACGCAGCGAGCGATCGATGGACGCCGGCCTGCTGCTCGTAGTGACGTCCCATCGCATCAACCTGGATGGATCGATTCCAAAGAGGGATCGGCGACAAGGTGGTCGCTTTGGCATCCCATCAGCGTCAGGCCGGCCGGGGAAATCCGGCAGGGAGATCTCGCGGCCTCGGCCGCGCGCGGGGTCAACGAGCTCGAGATGGCCGCTTTTGACGGCCGTCGGCCTAGGCACCTAGCTGCACCTGCCATGCCTTGTGCTCGTCTCCATCGGTCGATGGCCTAACCTGGTCAGAATGGAAACCATCTCATCTCTACGATCATGGCAGATCTCCAGGTTCAGGTGAAATACGCAGAACGCTCTCATGTCCGTTGCAGCTTTGCAATACCATGACTTGAGGGCGTATATATCATCGACGGAATGTCTGTCGGCAAAATACCGTGTATAGCACCAGACAATCTGCCCGGGGGGTGGTTTGGGGGCGGCTACACAACGCCATCCAATGCCATTGGAAGACCTTGTATAGCACTAGACGATCTGTCAGGAAAAGTTTCTGCTGACAAGAAGAGAGCATCCACGAGGAGTTCTATTTGCCATCTGTATAAAAATATCAGAATTGCTAATTGGCAGGCGACTGAAATTTTCTTAACTATCAGTCACTCTAAAATTGCACTCTAGTAAAACTAAAATTATAAAGCTTACAAATATGCCATTTTAGTATCAAAATTGTTACTTATCAATCATCAGTTTTATTCGTTGATTTCTATGCTTTGTTGATGCATAAATCTGTCAAATACACGTGGTTACATACTTTTCTTTTCCTATATTTCAAACCATCATCTTTGTTTCAGTCAATCTAAAATTGTACACTAGTAAAACTAAATTTGCACTTATTTATATTGTGCAATTTTATTAATAATCGACTAACACTTATTTTATTATTAGACAACTTGCTCTTAGTCGAACCCTAAAAATATATACTGCCAGCACCTTTATTAACCTTAATCAGAATGATGGAGCCACCACAATTCAGCTCTTAGGGAGGCAATCAGTTAAACATAAAGTGATTGCATGACCGCGTTCACAAGTTTATCTAAACGATGAATTTTACTTGTTAAACCACAATCCTGGGTCCTATTTTAGATGCCCGCAACAGCTTCTAATTAACAACCACAAGAAAGGTTAGCTAAAGCTTAAAGGCTAGATACGAAACCCCACTGTGGATACTTTCAGATAAGCACATACCCTCAGCTAAGACACCAAGAAGTTAGTGCGTGCATGTCCTCCTGAGGCTCAGGAGTCAGGGCTAGCTTTCATCCTGACCTCCATTGCAGCTAGCTAGCCAGCCAAACGACATTAATTGGTAGGTGGCGACGACACATTCATGAACAGTGCTCGCCGGGGCCGGCCGGGCCCCGGCGAGGCATGCTCCGTCCCCATCCACCGCCATCGCCATCCTCGGCCGATCAACCAAGCCCCTGCCATCGCTTCGAGCTGGCGGCTGCCATTGCATGCGTAGAGGATCAGGCAAATTCTAACTATAACTATCTAGCTAGCTCCTCTTGGCGCCTTCTTGCTGCGTCCTGTTCGTTCGTGCGTGTGGCGAGGGTTAGGCCGACGGACAGCGTCAGACGTCCCCGTCGCGGTGACCCCTACGGGAGAGAGGGTCGTCCATCAAACTGTCGATAAAACATAGCGCAGATGGTTTTCGTACCGTCTATTATTAGAGCTTTTTTATGGTGCTTGAGAAGATATTAGGAGGTACACAATTTTTAGTACAGATTAATATTAGAAATTGTAGTACCTCCCGGTATCTACTCAAGTACCGTAAAAAATCTCCTATTATTAAGGGCATCTTTGATTCAAAGGTAGAATGAAGAAATTCAATACAACGGGGAAAAAAGGTTCATATACATGCGTTCGATTTGATTGCGCATGTTAAAGAAATTTCAAAGGGTAGGAAATTGCTCTAAATTTTAGAGGATTTCAAAACATGCCTCGTTCTTTTCAGCTGAATCCAGCTGTACATTATAATCTGAAAAATTACAGACCCTCGACAGGGGGACTTGGAGAGTCCAAAAATTTGTTAAAAATGATTTTGCGAGTTTTGAGAAGAACCATAAAAAGTCTTAAAAATGACTACAAAGTGCTGCAGCATCTGGCTGCTGGTAGAAAAACGATAAACTTCTAGGCATAACTTTTAATTTTAATTTAAAGTCTAACATCTTTTTTGGATTCCTTGTGGAATCTTAATTCATGCAACTTTCTCTCTCACTGACCCCTTCATTCTCTAACAATTCAATTAGTATTTAATCTTACATTTTTTTTCATATTTTTTCTACGGTATAACAATTTCACTGTAATTCAATATGCATGCCTGCGGGATCCAACATGACTGAACATATATACCAACGACCTAATCCTATGTTTTCTTTCCTATACCTATAATTTTAGAATCCTGCAAATCGAAGAGCCCTAACAATTGTCAGTGATAGCCGATACCGTCCTACGGCTCTCCATGGGACGCTTCTGCTGCCTCGTCCATGCTTCTTCTTGCTTCGGTTCCAAGGCTGGCATTGCATTTCCATCGGACCAAGCTAGCCAGCTTGTTCGTCCCCCATGGTCAACGACCGAGTAGCTAGCTCGCTTAGCTAGCATGTGTCTAATCAACTGTAGCTGCTAATTACATAGAGCAGCTTACCTAATCATGAGGAGGTGCAAGTAATTGTATGCTTATTAGGACTAAGGACCATCCTGTTCCAGGAGAGATGTCCCGTTCATGCTGACTCAAAAGGTCGTACATTTCCAGCTAATTAAGCTGTATGTAACAAAAAAAAAAACCGATGCTAGCTATTATATATTGTAGCTAAGCGCTCGCTGTTGCATGATTGATACCTACGAGATCGATCATGCCCCTGTTATATATCCATTAACAGCTTGGTTAATTCATGGCTAATTAAGACCATGTTATGAAACGCGCGGCTGCCGGCTTTTTTGTGAGATATACCTACTCCCTTCGAGTCACTAAAAGATGTCACTTTAAATATTGACACGGTTCTTAAAATATGACTCTAAGTACTAATTACTATTATAATTACTTATAAAACTTAACAAAATTATACTAATATATAAAATTATTTCTCATGGCAAATCTACAATGCAGCTATCCACATGCGCATTCGGTTTCATACTACGTCGCAACCATTGGATCTCGTTTTGAGATCCGTAGGCTACTTCTATCCACTCTTTCATGCAAATTTGACCAAAAAAAAGTCCCTCGAAAATTGTAAATTCTTGAGAGATGTCCTCCTTCCCCCCTCCGCTCTCTCTCTCCTTGAGCCCAGCCAAGCCTGGTTGGCTTCTCTACTCGCCGGCCCCGCAGTGACCATGGTGTGCCGAGTTACGACTACAGCGCCGCCTCCTTGGGCCACCAAGGCATCCGACTTTGTTGTAGTCGTCACAAGGGTCAGCGTGGAGAGGAGGTGGACGGGTCAGAACGGTGGGGAGAGGGAGGGGGAAGAAGGAGAGGATCACACGCATGAATTCAAAGTTTACAAAGTGCTATATTTTTGCCAATATTCATGAGGAGTAGGTGGGGCATACAATATGTAGATCTTGAAGTGGGATCCAGCGGCTATGCCCTAGTATGGAACCGATGATTGCGCTGTGGATTGGAATTTCCCAATCTAGTAAATATGTGTTTTTTATATAGTCTGTCTAAATACTTAGAAGGAAAAATACCTTACGTGCCATTGTAGAACCGTATAAAATCTTACATGTCATTATTTAAAGGCTTCTCTCTTCGGTGCCATCGCAAATAGGCAAGTATTGTCCTCTGTGCTACAGACATCAACGTCCGTTACTTTCCATCGTTACACACTCGTAATGCCCAAAGTACTCTTTACACTTGTGTGGCTAACCAGCAGAACCCACATGGCAGTATCCCTCCCTTTTTTTCTTCCCTCTTCACTTCTCTGTCTGATCTCTTAATTTCCAGCCGGCCCCCCTCCCCTACTTCTCTTGCGTCCATAGAGGGGCCTGTAAAAGTAGGGGCAAAATGGTCTTTTCTCGGCCCCTAACAGTCCGACGGACGGAAACGGTCAAGAATGACATATAAAACAATATTAAATAGATTGCAACCGCAAGCAAGAAAGAGACGATTAAGCGATGACACATAGAGACTATCCAACTATCCAATAGCATATAAAAAAAATTACCCCATTTGAAAAGATGTCAAGAGCCGGACTGCTTATATATACATGTTAAAACATAACTTTTCGTGAACAGTGTAAAATGCTGTAGATATTTCTTGCATTCCGAGTACTGATGCCAAAAAGAAGAATGCGTGATTAAATAGTACTACTACGGATTAAAAGATATTCCGGGCATAATAATAACCACTCGGTTCAGAATCTTCAGATATATAGATAGCTACGTACGCTGTATTTCTCGCGTCGCGCGAGGCAAATAGTCATATTCGACGTCCACTGCGAGCGCGACAGTTCATAACATGGAGCCCGAATCGAATCAAACGAGATGCCTACTGCGATTTCCACTGTATCTCCTGTGATCTGGACGTACGCGTTCTTCATTCTATATACTTTAATTTCTTTTTAACGGGAGAGCTAGCACGCGAGCACAGCTTTGAAAACATCGTGATCGATGGGTCATGACATACGATTAATGGTCCCAAAACAACAGTATGACCTAATAATCAATTAAGATGAATATATAATAAAGGTTGTACCATGGTTTAAACGAGCTCCATGCATATCATCTACGCACAACACTAAATTAGATGATCATACAATAGGCCATCCCTGTGCATGATTATACATGTAAATAACACATTAATTTGTTTGAGCACCCTTATGGTATACCAGAGTTAAGAGATCTCAGCTAGACAAATTGAAATATCTATGCTCCTCTCTTCAATGCTTCACATCAATTATCCGATCATATACCAGCTAGATAACAATACTTATAAACCACTAACATGAATTGTTGTGCATGCTCTATGGTTGGAAATTTGGAATAGTCAACAAGCTAAAATCAAACTAAAGTGACTATGGATTGTCCTCTTCAGTTTATCTTCTTATCTCAAATCAAAAGTTAAACGCTTTGGTTTTTGCATTCTGTTTTTTTCTATTCCGAAATCACGTCTCAACTATTAGATATAAGTTAAATTAGACGTACCGAACTATCCAAACTATCTCCAAAAGTTCTGAAAGTTTATCTTATAAGTAAATAAGAAGATAAGAAAACACGATAAACTGAATAGAACACCCTCTGTATACCTAGCTAGCTGCGGAGAGACGACTTAAAGCGAGATGCTGCAGCTGCAATTCTTCCTCTCGCTGTCGACTGACGGAAGAGGAAGATGCGGGAGCGTCTCAATTATTAAGGTAGCTCAGAGCGATCGAGCTTAGCTTAGGATGAGGACAAGGACGGAGAGGTCCAAGTGGCGATGGATCCCATCACCGTCGCCATCTGTGGTCACCAAGGCAAGGCGTAGGGCACGGCCACGTTACATGTCAAGCTAGCTACCCTGTATGTTGCATCCACCCGGCCTCATTATCAAGCTAGCTACTTAATTAACGACTTGGTTCAGCGCATGCATGTTAGTTAGACGAAATATGTGGTGCAAACCACTGTTTTGGTACAAATTCGTGAAAATCATATATAAAAGTTTTGTAAATTCGTGAAAAAATTACTGGAGATAGCGATAGTCATGAACAATATTATCACCAAATCTCAAGATCAAATTCAACTTCGTTTGAGAGATAAAAAAGACAAATTTTGAACAAACAGCGACATGAAACTATTTATTCAAAATTTGTCTTTTATAGCTCCCAAACGAAGTTGAATTTGGTATCGAGATTTGGTGATAATATAGTTCATGTCAAGACCTATCTCTAGTAATTGTTTCACGAATTTACAAAACTTTTAGGTATGGTTTTCATGGGTTTGTATTAAAACAATGGTTTGCACCCCATATTTCGCCCGTTAGTTAAGGGGCTGACCACTGTATATATATGGATCGCACGGCGAGTTTAGATTTCTTCTATGATCGATCGATGCTCTGTTTTGCCAGATGCCTTGTTATATTAAATATACATGTATTGGCTACACATTTGCAGTTTTATTCTTTACCGTTGGATCAAGCAAAATAAACGATCCAAAATAATTTGGGGGTGTTTTTTGTGGGAGGATTACATATAGATGTTCTACATACCATATTTCTTTGTATTTTATGTAAAAATATGTATTGAAAAAAATTACTACAATCAAGTCCTATAATTAGTTTTAACCGAAGATGTTGTTTCACTAAAACAGGCTTGGATATACGGCCGGAGACGTACTATACGAGCAAATTTGTCACGAATATACTTAATCTCAATATATTAGACTTTTATAACTTATAACAAGAAAATATCAATCTGTACATGGCGTTCGAGGAGTGCATGGCCGCCGCTTGGAATGTACATATGTGGAGGCGAGCAAGCAATAAATTTAAGGGATAATTAATGATATACCTTAAAGTACTTGCTTAATTGATGATTTGCTCTTCATTACATGCTCCTCTACTATATGCCCTAAAGTTCCTTGCCTAGTTGATAAAATGCCTCATCTTGAAACTTTGAGCAAAATTTGGCATACAACAAGTGGAAAATATCCTTTATGACCCTCATCCAAAACCAGACCGCAACACTTGGTTTGGTCCAAGAACTAGGGTTGAGGATGGTTTTGGTTATGTCGCTAGACCTGTTTACATTTACTTTTCTTGCTGGAACCATCGTAAGTAGATTTTTGTTGCTGTACGTGGAGCATCACTAGAATTTGCCTTTTACCCCTGAAATTAGGTCATGAACTTTTCTTCCTGTATGTGGAGCATCCCTGGAATTTGCCTTTTTTGTTGCTGTACGTAGGTGTGCTAAGAGTACTAAACTATGGTATTTTAGTACTCTGCCAATTTGATATAGTCGCGTTCACATTACCAGTGTGCTATGAATTTGGCATTACCACGTCGTCCTGGGCGAAGTGCAGATGCAGCTACGTTGGTTGTCTTGCGGGATGAGGGGCATAATGAACATTTTTCACTAGTTGTATGGTAAATTTTGCTCAAAGTTTTAAAATAGGGCATTTTATCAACTGTGTAAGGAGTTTTGGGGCATATAATAGAGGAGCATGTAATGAAGGGCAAATCATCAATTGAGCAAATACGTTGAGACATATCATCAATTATTCCTTATACATTAGTACATGGGTCTGTTTCTTTTGGCGGTTTCTGGCGGTTGGCAGTTTTACGATAGCAAATTTATAAGTTTTGGAAAAAAATTTAAATAATCTAAAAAAATACAGTCCGCTGAAAAGAACGATGCCCATATGTGAGGGTAGAAAAAAGTTCCATTAAAAAAAAACCTAGCCACCTGCCTCCTGCTTCGACGTGCTGCATGCTGCACTCCGATCGAGAGACAGGCATGCAGATGCAGCACAGCAACATGGTTCGATCGATCTGCATGCATGTGGTGCACACTGCACACAGCGGGAGAGCAGTGATGGATCCTACCCATGCATGCGTTTGCGCATCGATCTCCGCTGCTCCATGAGACATGGCAGAGGCAGCCTATCGCGCGATCCCCAAGCAAGCTCGCAGCTGCATGACTGCATGCCTGCATGTCTGCATGGTGTGGCCTGCCTGCGGCTGCGGTGCCCCTGCAGCACTACCCAACGATTATCCTGTATTGATTCACGAGGAGATACTCTTTTTTTCAAGGGTTTAAAACTTGGTGTGCCACTGCTGAAGTGTTTAAACCCGTTGCTGCATGCTATTGCTGAAGTATGGCCCCCCTCCATGCCATCACATCTGTAACTTTTGTTTTCTTCCATGTCATTTATGAAAATTTTGTCTTTTTGTTTAAGTTATGTAAATGGTTCAAAAAATTATAAAAAATCATAGTGGTACTATTAATCATACATATACCAAAAACATTCGTGATTGAAGCATTTCATATTTGGTAACACTATGATTTTTTATAATTCTTTAAAATATTTACATAGCATAAACAAAAAAAATTCATCGTTGGTACGGAGAGGCGCCATGCTTCGATGATGACAGCAATGAGTTTGGGCACTTCGGTCGTGGCACACAAGGTAAACCCTTTTTTCAATTATCCTTTACCTGCCCTTATGCTAAATCGGTTTGGAGTGTTATTGTTTTGGTGCTGGGATCTGATGTCAGACATGTATTTTTAGAACAATTTTTTCCCTTGGGTTTTAATGGTTTGGTCTCAGGGTAAAAAGGTGGGTATTATGTTTTGCTGCAATGTTGTGGATGATATGGCTTCACAGTGAAAGGATGCAAAGCTAACAGAGGGTTGAATTGGTCTAGAACAATTTCTTTTGAATTTTTGTTCTTTCTTTTTGTTTGAACACAAGATTAAATTTTGCTACTACTAGGTGAGAGCAAAAGCCTAGAAAAAACTACTAGCACTCAACACAAGAGACATAACAAGAGATAAATATGGAAATGTAAATGTAAGAAGTAAATTAGACAAGGGACAAGGATTTTTTTTCCCAAGGTTCAGAAAAGCCTTTCCCTTTCCCTACTCCTTATTGAAGTACTCTTCACGAAGAAGAGTATTACGCCGGTTTTACTTGGAATAGTCCTTCACCCCTCCGGTAGGTGGACTTTGACCTTCACAACTATTTGAAGTCTCTCACAAGCTCCTCTTTGAGAGATCACTAAGCACCAACTCCAAATACAAGAAACTTGAGTGACAAGCTTGAGATGACTTGATCTTACCGAATCAAGTCTTCCATTAAAGCGCACAATGAGACATAGCACTCAAACTCTCATGAACACACTCTAAAATAGACATAGCACTCAAACTCTCACTCAAATGGACTAAAGGATAGGCAACGGAGTCATTCCTCATGAAACAAAGGGTTACCCTGGGTCCTTAAATAGCCCACACTCAAAACTAGCTGTGGGCCTAGAAAATAGAACAACCAACTCAAAACTAGCTATTGGGCCTAGAAAATAGAACAACCCCGTTGTTGCCGCATGGTACGGCCCCATCCGGACCATATGGGGTCTCGGAGCACATCGCTCACAGCCCCTTTGGACCAAACCGTTCGGGAGAGCACCTTACTGGACAAAATCATTCGGCACGCCGTCTGGTACCCCATACCATACGACGCACCAGGGACAGCCAGAAACCAATCTGGACAAAACCGTTCGGCACGCCGCTTGTAGACCTGTTCATGGGCAGCTCTGCCCGGTGACCTGGCCTGGACCCAATTTGATTTTTCTGGGCCAAGGCGGGCTTGCCTGTTGGGCTAGGCTTGAGCCGAAAAACCAAGCCCGAGGAAAAAATTGGACCGGGCTAAGGCCTACACACAAAAAAAAAATCAATGCAAAGTCAGGCTTCGGGCTTTTGGCCGGGTTTTCGGACTAGACTCGGGCCCGATTTATCAAAAAAATTGTCGGGCCAGGCCGGGCTCGAACTCGGGTCAAAGTGACCGGGCTTTTCCAAGCCTGGCTCGAAGCCCGGTCCGGTCCGATGCATGATCAGGTCTAGCCGCTTGGTGCCACGGCGCATCAAAGGTAGCCAGGAACCTTTCTGGAGAAAACCATCCGGGTGACCCATATGTTTCCTCGTACCATACGGGACCTGAACCACCTTCACAAAATCTTTTGGACAAAAAGGGACGGCACACCATACGGTACCTCGTACCATACGACGTCCACAGCCCCAAACCCAAACACTATGAAACCTCTCTGGAAACAACCGGGCTGGGTGCCGTCCGATACCTCATACCATACAGCGTACATGTCCTGAACTACTGAGACTTACAAAGACTTTAGACAGCTTCTAGGTCTAAACCAAGAGTGCTTCATGGACAAACCTGATCAAAAACATATAAAAACATCTCAAACCCCTAAAAAACAAAGCAGCACATAAAAGCCCTAGAGAATCTAAATGAACTCTTCTCAGCTCCCGAGTTCATTCTAATTCATCGGTAACCTTGTTTTCTTCACGGCTTTGTCAATTGACGAGGCTATCATTGTCATCATCACCAAAATCGCACCAAAGGCCTCCAAAACACACCAAGGGGGTCTTGAACCTTACAATAGAAATAAGAAATGCTTTAAAGATAAAAAGGCCTCCTCCCCCTTAACAATTGTGTTATCTATTTGTGCATTGCTCTGTTAGGGATAATCTGAGATTGCTGATGGGGTGATAGAGGAGAAGAAAAGGGCGAGGAGTTTGGCAAAAGAAGCGTTGCTGATGGGGTGATAGAGGAGAAGAAGAGGGCGAGGAGTTTGGCAAAAGAAGCCAAAAGGAGGCGGTCTCTAGGGGGTTTATTGAGATGTATGCATGTTTGTGGTGTTCAGCAATTTTTAAATGTGGTAATAGGGGTAAAGCCCTCCTAAAAAAGGAGATGCTTTTTCTAAAGCATGAAGAGATATATACTTGCTAAAATATATATATGTACCTAGCTGCATGTAGTCTTGAGAGCTCGTCAACACTGCCCGGTGCCTTCTTGACTTCTGCATAGTTTTCTTGGTGCAGTGCCTCTCAAGGCTAGTGGACAATATAATCACGCATGCAGGTACTGCGGCCACTTATGAAAACACTAGTAGGCTGTTTGGTTGCCTACATACAGTGGGATTTGGCTCCGGATATACAAAATACATCTGTTTGGTTGCCTGTAGGGCATTCCCAGCCTGGCCCGGCCGATGCAAATTCTTCCCCCCAGCCTGGCCAATTGGAAACACAGAAATCAGTCGTTTTCGTCGGGCCAGGCCTAAGTCGTGCATCTCACATCCCATGCCGTTCTCCCTGTTGCCTCCTACCCTCCTCCTCACCTCCCATCCCGTCCTCTCACGCCATCCTCCCCGCCGCCTCCTACCCTCCTCCTCGTCTCCTACCCCGTCCTCCCCGCCGCCGGCCTCTCCGGCCCTTCCTCCCCTGTCGCCGCTCGGCCTCCCCCGCCTGTCCCCATCCGCCTCCTGCCCTCCTCCATGCCTCCCACGTCGTCCTCCCCGCCGCTAGCCCTCGCTTGCCTCCCCCCGCTGCAGCCCATCCACCCTGCTGCCCCGCCCGCTTGTCCCTACCGCCGCCTCCCTCGCCGTCGCGTCCTCCTCGCTGCCTCTGCCCGTCCGTCCCCCCACCACCTCGCCTGCCGCTGCCCTCCTCGCCGCTTCCTCATTGCCGCCGTCCTCCCCATTGCCTCCCCAGGTCGTCGCATGTCTCCCGTCGCCTTTGTCCTCCCATGCCGCCGTCCCCCACCGACTCCCCACGCCGCCATCCTCCCCCGCCGCCGCCTCCTCTCTCCCACCGTGCCGCCATTGTCGGGCTGCATCCAAGCAACCAAACGCCTACTCGGGGCAGCTGGGCTCAACTCGTGCAGGGCAACCAAACACGGCGCATTGCATAAGCTCGGTCGGGCTCCATCGAGCCTGGTTGCCACGAGCAGGCTTGGCCGGGTGGAGTCGACAACCAAACAAGCCATAGGGCATGCTCCGTAGCCAGGCTCGGAGCTGGCTAGCCTTGGCAGATGCAGGCAAGGAATGTTTGGATGCCTGCATACGGTTTGCAACTAGGCCCACATGATGAAAAACATTGTGTTGTCCTAGCTCTGAGGAAACGCTCGCAGCATCCATTTTCCCCATGCTAGGCCCATACAGTGCACAATGGGAGTGGAGAGCGTGGCGGCGCTAGAGAAGGAGGTAGCATGGGGAAGACAGTGGTGGCAGCGGGGAGCTTTGGCAAGCACAGTGAAGGCACAGGGGAGCTCCGGCGAGCAGGGCGACGATGCGAGGGAGCTTTGTCAAGCATGGATTCAGGCGCGGGGAGCTACGGCGAACACAAATCCATACGGTGGAGGCTCGGCCAGACGTAGAGGCTAAGTGGCGGTAGATCCAATTGGTAGAGGATCTGAGTGCGAGGAGCTCTGGCGACTATGGTTCTAGGTGCAGGGAGCTTCAACAATGGTGGTGGAGGCTTTGACGGTGGCGGATTTGAGCGCGGGAAGCTCCAGTGAGCACGGATCAGGTGATGGAGGGCTCGGTGGTGGTAGATCCAAGCGGTGGAGGGCTCGATGACAACGGAGGCAGACGGTGGAGGGCTCGGCGGCAGTGAAGCACAGGTCGACATGCGGGTAACCAAACAGGAGTGGAGGTCGATCAGGCTCACGCGGTGTAGGCTCCTCCAAACACATTGCACACACGAGCTTAGCTAGGCACTGGTGGGCCTGCATGTCTTGACCAGGTCAGGCTGGGCTCACACGACAATCAAACACACCCTAGAGTAATGGTTAGTGTACAATCTCTTGGCGTAATTTAGACCCATTAGTGACAACTAGCAATGTACATCAATCGACCGCGGGTTAGGATATGGGTCCACCACCACACCGCGTATTAAATATAATCGATGCACGATGTTTTCTAGTCTCTTTATAATTTTGAATTCTGTTGTAACCAAAATCTTATGTGATTTCTAGAAATATAAAGCGACGTTTGGTTGGTTGTTAGCTCCAAAAACTCCAAAAAAGAATTATCATCATAAAATACTCACATGCCGAGAAACCTGTATCTTTTTTTCCTCTCCTTTAATTATTTTTTCTCTTTCTTCTCTTTTCATCATTATCCCTTTTCTTCTTCCATCATCGGCTCCTTATCCCCTAATTAGCTTCCCCTCCCGCTTTGCCTCTTTTTTGACCGCTCCTTCCCCACCGATAGATGTCTCCTCTCGTGACGCGCTAATGTGGATATGGACACATGTGGCAGGCGTGTTCTTGGGCGAATTCTCTTGTCATAGGTTTCTGTTACGCTGACAGTTGTTAGTGCCGAAATCGCTTGGCGCAGCTTTCTATTAAATATACGATTGTTGGCGCTGTCATTTTCGTCAGGGTTCATAGCTACCATTCATGCGCTCCATTCCAGGTGACGAGAATTCTGACACATATGGTATTGTTCATGGTATTGTTCATGCGCCTCATTCAACGTGAAGCCATCCAAAAATAGAAGTAAAAGTGGAGAAGGAAAGGATCTCATGATTTAGGAGGTTATTAATTGGAATTGACATGCAATAGTTTTTTTTGGTCTTTAGAATTTTATTTTTAATTTTCAGGATATGTTTCCATCTAAGTGTGTGTCATTTGGAAAGACTTGTAGGGGCATTATCATTCACATAAATAGTAACCTGAATCTAGGTGGTCTTTGTGGGCTATATAAAGGCTTGTATGGTTATCTTAAAATCAGATTGGAAAATAAATTAAAATAGACAATTTCATTGTTCTTGTGTGCACACTGCGCGCTGCCAACAGTGATTGGTGTCGAAATCGCTTCATGTAGGTTGTTGTTCCATATAATAGTTAGTGTCGACTTGGTTCGTCAGGTTGCATGGCATCATGTTTATTCCTCTTAAATTCTACGTGAGAACATCGGGCCTCTCCTTCCTGTATCACACACTTAGCTCAGGGATCTTCACATAGAATTTCCGAGGGGGCCACTCCGATTCCGTACCAGAGCATGTGGGGGTGTTCGACATCGTTCTGCCTGCCCCGGAGAAGGATTCGAGAGCTGGAGCCAAAATGTCAAGTGTCCCCTTAACTTAACTTATACAGTACCCTATTGCTAAAATACATTTAATTTATATATATATATATATATATATATATATATATATATATATATATATATATATATATATATATATATATATATATATATATATCGCCACAACCTATATAATAGTATCTTTGTATTCACGATGCGCCAATTAATATCTTTCTTGATCTTGACCATACCTCATACGAATGTTCTGCTAGCTTGCATGTGCCAAACAAAACCAAAAATCTAGGACTAGCTAGGAGTACCATTATCTTGGCCATACAATACCAATCAATTCCCCGATAGGCCGGACACACACACATACATACACATTGCTAGCTCTCATGAGTGAAGATTTGCCACGTCGATGCATGCATGGCTCCTGAGCTGAACCGAACCGGCCGGCTGCTACATTACGGACGAGTAGCAGCAGCAGTATGCATGCATGCATGCTCGTAGTATTAGAGCATCTTCAGGAGAGACTCTAAAATAGAATCTTCTCTATATTTAGAGTTTCTCGTCCTCCAGCAGAGTCTCTATCTCAGCCTCTAAATTTAGAGGCTCTTTATATCAGCCTCTATAGTTTTTCTAGATAGAGGCTCTGCTGGAGATGATGGAAATATAGAGAACGAATAGTGATTTAGAGGGGGTATATAGAGGCTCGATTTTAGAGCAGAAGGAGTTGCCCTTAGTATATGCATGAATGCATGATATCGATCATCGAGGGATAGGGCCCATCCCATCACTGATCGATATGTGAATGCACGGAATGCAATGCAGATCAATTGGCATTTATAGACCACGCCATGGCCCATGAGCTTCTGCTACACCAAGAAGGAATCGAAGAAGCTAGCTAGCTAGCTTGCGAGCGAGCCAGCGACCATGAATTGGCACGGATTGTTAGCTGGACGGACAGACGCCCCGTCCAAGATCGATTCGATATACAACATGGCCCTCTAGCTAGGTGCAGCGTCACTCGCTGCAAACAGTGTGCATTCATATATGCATGGAATCCTCAGTTTTGAAGTCTAGCCATGCGTGTCGGCAGCTTGCAAGGTAAAAAACCGCTTCTTTGGACATCCGTCAGCTTTGGATTTTTGAAGCCATGTTTCTTCGTCATTTTGAAATCTAGCCAAATCAAACATATATTCTAGCTTCTCGAAATTTTTTAAGCTCAATATTTCAACTGTAACTGTTCCAAGTAGAGCACTCTTGCAGACCGGAATGTGAAAATATATGTGTTCAACCTGAATGGTTTTGCTGCAATACATTATATATACATCCAAAGATTCAGCAAGAATAGTCGATTGATGTGCATGGGAGTAGTACATTACCAGTTTACCGCCTTATGTACTTAATTAGCCTAGATGCCTAATATTAGGCACAAATTAAGGCATGGTTCTTTTCAGCTTATCTCATTTACTTATCTCGTTTGCTTATTTGCTTCCTGATGTTGTCTCGAGAGTCGGATCCGCTTCGTTCGATTTGTGTTAGAGAGCTTTTATACAAGTCTTCGAAATAGAAAAAAGGAATACAAAATTTTTAAAAAAATCCTCATAAGTCAAATAAGCAAACGAAATAAGCTGATAAGTTTGCTTATTTGCTTATCTCGTTTGCTTATTTGACTTATCGAGGTTTTTTTAAATTTTTAATTCCGTTTTTCTATCTCGAAGGCATGTGTAAAGCTCTCTAACACAAGTCGAACGAAATGGATCCGACTCTCGAGACCATATCGGAAAGCAAATAAGCAAATCAGATAAGCCGAAAATAACCACATCTAAGCATTAGGTACAGGCGTCGGTTAGTTCGTTTATTAGGGTCCTTGGCTTGATACTTCACCCTGAAAAGAATTTAACAAAATGAATGAAATATTCAAATTAATTAGAACAACACACTAGATGTACTCTTGCACAAAGCCCCTTCAATCGTGAGAGTCAGCACGCTGGAGTCTACCCGCATCTCTCTGTAGCTAATGCTATGCTATGTCTTAAAATTCTTAATTAGACATTTTTTTGGGAAAAATTACACTTCTTAATCAAACTAAACATATATGTATGCATGGTTTAATTCCCGGCCTCTGCACTAACTAAGAATGCATACAGCCATTACAAACGTTTATTACAAAGCTTAAAACCAAAACAAAATGACAAACAATTGTCACGCTAAGGCAAACAAAAAAGAACAAAGAAAGAAACATGCTTCTGTTTCATAACAAGCAGATGACCCTAACACCCTGACGGTTGTATCTCTAAGCATCCTCACACAGAAGATGATCGCCGACCTTCATAAGATTCCTCTATGGTTTTATAAAAATAATTCAATAGTGCCAATTCCAAAATCATCTCATATCATCTGAACGAATTTAATAAGAAAGAGAAAAACGGTCAAATCAACCAGTTTTGAAAAGCAAATAATGTTGACTAGTCAAAACCAAATACAATAACTCAAAATACACCTTAAAGTCGTCCATCGAATCAATGAATAAAAAGACAAAATTCGCCACTGGTTGCCGCTGTAGGACTTGCCACCGTGTCCGACTGCCATTGGAACCAATACCAGTCAGAAGTACAGCAACCAACGAGCGCTGCCCGACCTCCTAATTAATTCTTAATTTCTGCGATTTGCAGCTGAAAAATTCCACTTCAGATGCCATTCCGTCTCTAATTAATATTTTTACCTGTCCTTTCAGCTTAGATAAGCATATATATATCTTCTTTTTTTTTTTGCTTTTAGTCGTCTATTGTCATTGTGTAACTTTCAAGTCTGAAGAACTTCAGCCGTGGAATCTTCGGACTTAAGCTGTTGTACACGTACTGGCCTAACCATTATGAATATAACGTATATAGCTCAGAATTATATTTCATCTTTATATACTTTCTAACATATACAGATGCTGCTGTTATCACAATAATTTTGCACAATGGGCTTAACATTAAGGACCCTGTCAATTGCATAATCATGCAGGATATGCTGCTGTTATCACACTAATTTTGCACACTGGGCTCAACATTAAGGACCCTGTCAGTTGCATAATCATGCAGGATAGTAGTTAAGCGCTTTCGCTCTACAGTGTCTGGTTTCGCCTAACAGTAGTTGATATGGTTGAGTGGTTCTATCAACACCTTCAAATTGCAGCTAGCTTGCAAAATATATTAGCATATATACTTATATAATTAGTGTGTTCTTTAGTTACCTCATTCAACACGTAACGATATATCATGCAGCTTTTGCGGTTAATAAACTGACCTTAATTTGTACTTGTAAAAGTGCTGCAAACAGTGCATGCACGGACAAAGAAAGCCAAGAACAAGCTGAAAAAGATCTAGCTTGCCAACTTTTGATAGCCCTAAAACTGAAATATTAGCAAATCAAAAGCAAGTAAAGAAAAAAAGAATTAGCAAATGAAAAGCATTCAAAGAGGAAAGAAAACCGACAATGAGTAGAGATGACACAAATGCTATACACTCCAAACCACCTTTCCCTCTCATCTTCTCAAATCAAACAACTACAAAAGGAGAGGAAAAAGAGGAACATGCCACAATACCACATATACATACAAATCAAATTTAAAATCTAACTGCCAAACTTTCCTAATTTTTCTGAGCAAATTACTACACTTTTCTAAGTACAAGGCAAGAGAGAGGAATGAAAGCTTTATACAGTCACGCGCTCACACGCAAGCTCGTGCGTGTGAGTACGTCCTGCATAAAGAATTCTCCTGCACTCGTGTTATTAGTTAATTAAAGTAACTAATCGGACGAAGCCAGCCAGTAATTAACCAGCAATCGGATTAAGAAATGCATTAGCAGTACAGTAGCCAGTATGCTCGGCCATACACAACACTGCACTATTTATATTACTTCTATTTTTTTCTTCGCCGCTACCGAGTCTTCTCTCATTGGGAGCTGCTCAAATTCGCCTTCCTCTCCTCGCCGGCGATCCGGCGATGCCACCCTTGTGGTGGTGGCGGTGGCGGCGGCAGGCGTGACTGAGTTCGGGGGAGATGGCGGCGGCAGTGGCGATGGCTGCGCCGGCGAGCTCCGGCGGCGGCGGGGGCGAGGCGGAGGGGGAGGGGAGGAGGACCAAGGTGAACCAGGAGCTGTGGTACGCGTGCGCGGGGCCGCTGGTGGCGCTGCCGCCGGCGGGGAGCATCGTCGTCTACTTCCCCCAGGGTCACAGCGAGCAGGTACCTCCCCGCTGGCCCGCGTCTCCCTCCCCCCCAACTTCCGATGATTCTTCTTGATCGAAGCTCTTGTTTTCTCCCCTTTCCGATGAGCAAAATCGTCTCTTTTGTGCTGCTCTGTTCTTGTGGTTCCGCAGTTTGCTCTCTCCTGTCTCTTTCTTGTCGCCTCGTCCTCGAGCGCTGGTAATTCCTCCTTGCGGTTGTCGCCAGTAACAAGCGGCGTGTTGTTTCAAGGTTGGTTCGGTGTCTGGCGGCAATTGGTTCTTGAGTCTCTCGGCTCTGCTTTGCAGACAAATACTTGCTTCGCTTTGGTTCTTGAGGAGAAGAAAAAAAAGGAGTCCCTTTTTTCCTCGACCACCTTGTCTGCAGCAGCGTGAGAAATTTAGGGGCTGGATTTTCTCCCAACGAGAACTTCATTTTCTGAGTGTTTATGTTGTTCTTTGTTGGATTAAATAGCTTATTCGTGTGGGCTTGGCGCGTTTTGATACAATGCTGTCATTTGAGTGTACAAAGTACAATAAGGCTTTCTGAGGCCTCGTTACATGGTGTTTACAGTAGGTTCTTTCTTCTTTCCTTGCAGATAACCAAGTTTTGGCCTTAATCTGTTTCAATTTTCAACTAACTTTTGTTTGTGGGTACTTGATCATGTGAGAATCACGATGTATTTATGGTTGTTATTTCCTTACTCACAAAATGTTGAACTATGTGTTCGTCATGTGGTATGTGTATTACCTTAAGCTTATGAATCAATTTTCAAATTATGCACCGAATGGTGGGGTTTTGGTCAATTGTTACTTGTCACTTGGTAGCAAATTCAGTTCTGACACCCTGTATTGAACCTCCTGTCTAGACGATACTGACTTGATGCAAACGAAAGAATTGCATTAGGTATGAATTTTAGTTGGTCACTTCTGTTGTTAAGTAGCTAACTTGGAGTTTCATATGAAAATTTTGTGTTTTTTGCTTAAGTTTTATGCTAAAAGTGATACATAAAAGTGCAGCTATTAGCAAGATCACCTGTAAATATGCAACTTGTGTGCAAGTGGTCTCGAGTTTCATGGTGAACAATTCTTATTCCTTGATGCCCAATTTCAGGTAGCGGCATCTATGCGAAAGGATGCAGATGCACAAATTCCAAGCTATCCAAATCTTCCCTCAAAGCTGATATGCATCCTCCACAATGTCACTATGCATGTAATCCTCTTTGAACACCTCTTAATGGAAAACAGCTGCACATTTTACTAGTGCTCTCATACACGGATGATTTAACCTTTTAATATGACATATCTCTCAACAAAACTTGACAGGCTGATCCTGACACAGATGAAGTTTATGCTCGAATGACTCTCCAACCAGTCAGCAATGTAGGTTGCACTTCCCCAGGTTCAGTTAGTCCATTCGCCATCTGCAGTATACCAGTAACATCATAATTTTGGAACTGGAACTGCTAGGTGACACAGTGTGACAAGGAGATATTGCTGGCATCAGAGCTTGCCCTTAAACAAACCAAGCCACAAACAGAATTCTTTTGCAAAACGCTGACTGCGAGTGATACAAGCACACATGGAGGATTCTCTGTGCCACGGCGTGCTGCAGAGAGGATCTTCCCCCGTCTTGTAAGCATAACTTACCTCTGATGCAAAAGCTGATCGCATTTTAGTCTGTTCTAATTTGTACGCTCCGTACCATGTGTAGGACTTCTCAATGCAGCCTCCTGCTCAGGAACTTCAGGCCCGAGATTTGCATGATACTGTTTGGACATTCCGTCATATATATCGAGGTAAGTAATTTTTTTTAAAAGTTCCCCTCAAGGTAAGAGTAAAAGCTAATTGAAGTCAACCACATATTCAAATATCATATATGATATATCTGCTTTGACCTTTGGTTGTAAAATTTTAGATGCCAGCTATGTTCCTTCATGGTTTAATCTATTCTTCTGTATCATGTACATTCCTTTTCTAATTTATGGATAGTTCTCTTCCTCTTCACCAGGCCAGCCTAAAAGGCATTTGCTGACTACTGGCTGGAGCCTATTTGTCAGTGGAAAGAGGCTTCTTGCTGGTGATTCAGTCTTATTTATTAGGTAAAATGTTGATTCTGAAGATCTTTATTTTTCTGATGATAGCCAGCTGTTCCTGATTTGGTATTGCTTGAGAGTTGTTGTAACAAATAAATCCATATGGAAAGGTAACTCGTGCCACTAAACTTCCTGCCATTGTGATTGTAGGGATGCAAAACAGCAACTCCTGTTGGGGATCAGACGAGCAAATAGGCAACCTACTAACCTCTCATCATCTGTCTTGTCTAGTGATAGTATGCATATCGGAATTCTTGCTGCTGCAGCCCATGCAGCAGCAAATAACAGCCAATTCACAATATTCTTTAACCCAAGGTAATTACCATTTTATGCAAGGTTTGATGTATGAAGAAATGATATATCTGGAGTTTCAATTGAACTGTTTTTTTTTAACCAGGGCTAGTCCTTCAGAATTTGTAATTCCTTTTGCCAAGTACCAGAAAGCAGTGTATGGCAACCAATTATCTCTTGGCATGCGGTTTAGAATGATGTTTGAAACTGAAGAATCTGGAACAAGAAGGTATAGATTCCTTATGTTTACCTAAATTCGTAGAATGCACAATCACCCTTTCCTAATTCGCGATCACTTTACGAATATCCTTGGAGTTTGTTGTACCCGCTTCTTTTTTATTTATTTATTTATCAGTTTTCTGCATTTGAACGTGGTTCATGCTGTAGTGCTTTGTTTGTTTTAAGTTTTATACAGAGTTATAAGGTTTTTTAAAAGGTGGGAACTTGTGACAACTTCCGGCAGGTACATGGGTACAATAACTGGTATAAGTGATCTGGATCCTGTAAGGTGGAAAACCTCTCAATGGCGCAATCTTCAGGTTTGGTCTGATCCATACAAAGTAAACCTGTCAAGCCGACAAACCATATCTCCTCTCTTTTTTGGCGAAATAAATTTACGTATGTGCAGGTTGCATGGGATGAAGCAGCACCAAGCGAGAGGCGCACCAGGGTTTCCCTCTGGGAGATTGAGCCTGTCATCGCTCCATTCTTTATCTATCCCTCACCATTATTTACTGCAAAACGTGCAAGACAACCTGGGATGGCAGGTAATAAATATCCTCTTCAATCATGGATATTACGTGTATCGTCATTGTATCACCAAAGTTCTCAAGTGCATATTGTTTCTAGCAGAGAAGTAGATAGCAATGATTTCCCTTTGCTGTATAACTCAATTGTTTTATAATGTTATATCTGTAGATGATGAGACCTCTGAAATGGAAAATCTTTTTAAGAGAACCATGCCATGGTTCGGTGAGGAGATTTGCAAGAAAGATCTGAATACTCAGAACAGTATAGTGCCTGGCCTAAATTTAGTTCAGTGGATGAACATGCAGCAGAACTCATCGCTGGCTGGCACAGTAATGCAACCAGAGTTGCTTACCTCATTAGCTGGCAAACCTGTACAAAATTTGTCTGCAGGTGATATATCAAGGCAAATCAGCTTCCAGCCCCAGTTCCTGCAACAAAATAACATCCAGTTCAACAATTCACTGCTACCTCAACAAAATCAACAGACAGAACAGTTAGGGAAAGTTATTGCTACTCCAAACCAACTGGGACATGTTGTAGTACCGCAGAAGGTAGTTCAAGATTGTAATTCTGACCAGAAACAGCATTTGATTACTCAATCAGCACAAGGCAGCCAGCCAAAGGTAAACATCGCGCAGCCTCAACTTGCTGTCCAGGCTCAGTTCCAGCAACCTCAAGTAATTCTCCAGGCTCAACTGCAGCAACCTCAAGTCATTGTGCAGGCTCAACTCCAGCAACAGCAACCTCCAGTCCAAAGTCACACAGTCTTACAAGGAGGCCTTCAACAAATACAGCTTCTGCAGCAACAGCAACCACATTTGCAGCAGCAGCAACAGCAGCCGCATCTGCAGCAGCAGCAGCAACTGCAACAACAACTACAACCTCAACATCATCAGCAGGTTCAGCACTCAGTGCAGGAACAGCAGCAAATAAAGATACAACACGGTCATGTGTCCAGTGATGCAAGCATGAATGCACATCTCTCTGATCATCAAATGAAACTACAACTATTAAAGGCTCTACAGCCGCAGCAACCTCTGATCTTGGAGCAGCAGAAAATGCTTTTGGAGTTGCAGCAGCAAATGGTAAATTCTCAGTCAACTCCTCAGCAATGTGCACAAGGAACTACCCAAGCTGTTGGTATCCATCAAAGTAACACTATACAGTATCCAACCCAAGAAAAGGTTCAACCTCATCAACCAGTTCAAGATTTGTCCAGGCATGCCATTCCCATTGCAAAATCAGACATTATTACCTCAATGGGTGCTAGCTCTTTGCATGCAGCTGGTGGAATGCAATCATTCAAGACAGATGATGTTCCCTCTTCTTCAACATCACCATCCACAAATAGTAATCCTGTTCTTTTGCAGTCCATCCCAAGTAGCTCCAAGAACCAAAGTTTACCTACTGCAGCAAAACCATCTCAATCATCTGTTGTGATGGGCCCAGCAATTGAACATGATGTGAAGCCTTGTCCGAGTGTTAAGCCGACAGTGATGATTCCCAAGAGGACTGAACAAAGGCCAGCTACTGGGCAGGACTACATAAACAACCCTCAGATGGATTACTTGGACACATCCTCTTCAGCTACTTCAGTTTGCCTTTCTCAGGCTGACAGATCATTGCAACAAAGCTTTCCACCGGCATCCTTCAATCAGCATCAGCTGCTGAGAGACACAGTTCCAGATAGTGAGTTTGAGGTTACAGATCCAAGAAATAACCTGTTATTTGGGGTGAACATTGATGGTCAACTGGGCTTACCACTTAATGCTGATGCCTTGCTTGCAAATAACATTGAAAACGATAAATACATGGATCAGATGCCAGGAAATGGCATTTCTAACTACATTTCATCAAAGGATTCTCAACAAGAGCTATCGTCTTCAATGATTTCACATTCATTTGGAGTTGCTGATATGGCATTCAATTCTATAGATTCTACAATCAATGATACCCCATTCTTAAATAGAAATTCCCGGGCTTCAGCTCCTGCACATCAACGCATGCGAACCTACACCAAGGTTTGCCTTTTCACACCAGTATTTATCAAGTTGGTTTGTACTTCATAGTATGTCACAGGAATACTTTAGTATGGAGAACAAATTAACTATTTCACCTTTAGAGATAATTACGTAGTATGGAGAACAAATTAACTGCTAAATCCGACCTCCATGGAAAATGGTGATTTGAGAAATACATATATGCTTACTTCACAATAGGCTAGAAGTTTGTAGCCAAAAGCCACTGGTAATTTACCAGAGATTAGCATTAGGGTCTTATCGAATTTATTTCTGTGTTGTCTTTTTCTAGCTTTGTTTACATTTGAGCTCATGGACTTACTCTTGCAGTGAGCACTTTACTGACCAAGTATTTCTGTGCAGGTGCACAAGCGCGGTGCTGTAGGCAGATCTATCGACATCAACCGATATTCTGGCTATGATGAACTGAAACATGACATTGCCCGGATGTTTGGTATTGAGGGGCAGCTCGGTGATCAAAATAGAGTTGGCTGGAAACTGGTATATGAAGATCACGAGAAGGATGTTCTACTAGTTGGTGATGACCCATGGGAGTAAGTCAAGCTCCATAAGCTTGTTTTTCATTTGCCCATACGAAACTAATTACTAGAAGATTAGATTGATGGTCGGCACTAGATTTGAGTGAACATAATTTTGGGAAATTTCGTTTTATGCTTCATTCCTTGTTTGCCAGGTTAGTTCGATAAATAGAATGATAGTCTTAGAATATTTTCTAACTTCAACAAAATATTTACATGTCAAAAATTGTAAAGAAACTTTAAAGTCTAAAATCAATTCGTTAACAGTGCAACTTGAGCAATTTATTTGCTTATCGCATTTTTGCTGCATTGCTTTTACCTGATTGACAAAAAAATACCTGATTGACAAAAAAATGAGACCACATTGTCTCCAAACTTCAATCCTTCATGCTTATTTGTTTACTCTCCTGGTCTAGCTTTTCGTGATATTCTGATGAAAGAAAAAATTGGTGACTTTACACGTGTAGGGATTTTGTGAATTGTGTACGGTGCATCAGGATTCTTTCTCCACAGGAAGAGATGCAAATGAGATTGGTTAGTGACTTCGGAGACAGCTTTCTACCCAACCAAGCGTGCAGCAGCTCAGATGGGGGTCACCCCTGGAGGGTCACCGGTGACTAGAGATTTATGAAACAGTTCGGACAGGGCAACCGGTTTGAATGACCACTTCAGCTGTTCGTGCCACGAGATCGGCATTTTTATCCGCCAGTCTCGTGATATTGAGAAGGATGATAGACGAACATAACTTTAGGCTCTGAATTTTCAAGCTTAGAGTAAACTTATCGATACAGCAGTTCATGAAAACATGAACATAAAGAAAAAAATTGTGTTGGGAGTGCAGTGCAGTGGAAGTTCCTCCAGAATGTGTATTGCATAGTTGCGTACCCTTCTCTGTTGTAGTCTTGTAGATATGCTACTCTCTTGTATTTTGACAGCCCTACAATATCTACATATATAGTTACCCATATATTTCTACTACGATGTATCTGTTTTTGTTGTAAGCTATAACACGGGGGCTGTCAAATATCACTTCCTGTGATTTGCTACAGATCTAAATGAGGAAGAAATCACTTCACATATGTTTCCTTGTTCATGAACCCCGTGTGCCCTGTGATTGATCTGCGTATTGGTCCTTTTCCCCCCCAAGATATACTGGTTTATCAAATTACCAGATAATATTTCTGTTTAATACTCTTGTGCATAATAGAAAATTTCAAATTAAATGCACTCATGCCATGTGATTTTAGGGGAATATTACTGTGACTGCAATTTCATTTCTTTTTTAGCAAATGAAGCAATGAACATGCGATTGTAGTGTCCCACTATTAATTTCCACATGATTCTAAATAGAAAATCCATGATTCTAAATAGAAAATCCATTATATGCCACTGCAAAGATTGACAATCCTGGATTTACCACTCCAAAGAGTGGAATCCATTATATGTCACTCCAAACAATGCAAGAAGGCTGGTGGCTCCTTGGCGGTGGCGTTGCGTCCCTACATCCGCTCTAAGAACCCCGCCATGTTAATCCTTCCATTCTTGTTTGTGCAGGTGCAACTCCTAAGGTTGTTCTTTAGTTGATGAACTTGATCCTCTCCTTCTCCCCTAGCTTCAGCTGGCCACTGTCTCCTCATCTCCCCAACTATGATTTAACGTGGGGAAAAGGGTTAGAAAGGGAGAAATGATAGGAGTGGCAAATAATGGATTGTGTTATGTTTAGAGTGGCATATAATGGATTCCACTCTTCGGAGTGACAAATCCTGGATTACAGAGTCACGTTTAATGGATTCTCTCTTCTAAATACACCTACACTAGTGTTATTTTTTTTTACATATTTGTTATTTGCCAGTCACCTTGCCTTAACTCACCTATGTAGGCGATTTGCCCCTTCACTCTCACACACAGGTGATTCTCCTTCCTCTTCTTCCTCCCCTCTGGTGCCACCTCCTCCCCGTCTCTCGCGCCGCCCTCTTCCTCCCTCTCCTCTTCCTTGCCTCTAACACCACCCCCTCCCCCTTGGGTTAGGATTAGGGTTCGAGTTGGGTTCACCCTACCTTCCCCTGGCTTTGAGAGAGCCTAAGGAGACCGAGCACTGACGGTCAGTGGCGGTGCGGCGATGCAGTGAGACGTGGTGGCGCCATCGGGGTTGCGAGTGGTCGGAGGGCAGTGGATGGTGGCCACAGGAGGGTCGGCACACTGCAGCCTAGAGTTAGGGTGGACAGGGCTGGCATGGCGGCGGGAGGAAGGAGCAGAGCAACAAGGTGACGAGGGCACCATCGGTCAAGAGTAGGTAGGTCGGCAGGAGGCGGTGGTAGATGCATGTGGAGCACTTCGGCAAAAGGAAGGAGAAGGGGAGGAGAAGGTCGATGTCGGAGAGAAAGAAGGAAAGGAGGAAGCGATGCCTGCAAGCGCACGCAGGAGGGCGGTAACCTGCGCGAGGTGTACTACGTGTAAGCGACTACAAGGGAGTCGATCCCTATTTTTTTTAGCTCTTTGTCACTAGGCAGTTGAGCAAAACGAAACAGCCAAACAGGAACAAAATCAACGTCCTTCTCTGAATTTGTGGAAATTAAATTATATTTTAAAAACTTCCTGCAAAATTATATTATTTGAAATTCCGTTGAAATTTCTAAGCTACAAACAAACATTTAATCTTTCATTGACCAATAGGTCCCATGATGCACTGGCAGAGGCACGGAGGAAGTAACACGGGAGAGCAGGGCAGTAGGCGAATGAAGCATTTGGAGAAATTTTATTTTATAACACTCAATTGAAACGTCTCGTACAAATAACACCTAATTTTATCTCCTTTCAACGTATATCAGGGTGGCCGCGAATTTCTTCATTTTGTCACCTTCGCTCCTTTCTGTCCCTAAAATACCTCTGCTGAACCCCTCTCATTCCCTTCTCTCTCTTCTCCCGGGCACTCTTCTCCGTCTCTGGTAACCTCCAATAGCAGTCGGCGGCGGCGGCGGCGGCATCCGCCGCGTGGCCGGCCTGCTCTGGCTGCAGTGTCCACCCTGCACCACGATCCGGTAACCCCACGTATCCCATGCTGCGCTACAGTCCGACGACCTCTAGAGATCGAAGGCTGCGCCCGCCTCCACCACTGGCACCACCACCGGCCTCCGACCTCCGGCCTCCACCGAGACGCCGAGCAGGGGGGGTGGCGAGACAGTAAGTAGCGGGTAGGAGAAGGGAAGGAGCTCGCGCTGCTGCCGCTGCCACCGCCGCCATCTTCTTCCTTGCCTCTTTCATTCCCGACCAGCAGCGCGGTGGGGTTGCACGGGAGAGAAAGGAAGTTGTGACGTGGAGGCCAGGGGGAGGTGACGCTGACCAAGGAAGAAGGGGAGGAGCTGGGATGAGGCCGCGGCTGGAGCAAGCCGACCACGCGACGGACGTCACCGCCGGTTGCTATGGGAGGTGATCAGAGACGGAGAAGAGAGAGAAGGGAGGAAGAAGAGCCAAAGAGGGGGAGGGATGACGGGAAAATTCGATTAATGACACCCAATTCGTGCGCCTCGGCCAAAATAATATTAATTTCATTCGCGTCTCATAAAATGACACCGGGCACACGAATTTCTTCAACTGGTGACACTTTTCGATAGGAAATGTCCAAAATACCCCGGGACCCACCTGTCATCTCTTTCCTCTCCTCCCATTCACTCTCTTCTCTCTCCTCTCCTTCCATTCGCCGCCGCCTCCTCCTCCGCCATCGCCTCCTCCTCCTCCTCCGTCGTCGCCGCCGTCTCCTCCTCCTCCTCCACCATCGCCACCGCCGCGGCCTCCTCTTCCTCTTCCTCCGTCGCCGCCGCCTCCGCCTCTGCCTTGCGTCGGCCTTGCGCGACGCGCGCCACCTCGCATCGCGCCGCCGCCTCATTGCCAACGCCTTGTTGCCATCGACAAGCCTGCCTCCACCTCGCGTCCCCATCGCCACCACCTCCACCTCGTGTCAGTGCCGCCGCCGTCTCCACTCGCCGGAGATGGAGAAGAAAGAGAGGAGAGTGATGGGAGACACTTACAGGTAAAATACCCAAAATACCCCTCGTGAGTGTCACTGGTTGAAGAAATTCGTGTGCCCGGTGTCATTTTATAAAACGCGAACGAAATTAATGTCATTTTGGCCGAGACGCACGAATTGGGTGTCATTGATCGAATTTTGTGAGTCCCACATGGGTATTTTGGGATAGAAAGGGATGACCAGTGTCTCACCTCGCAGCCACATTGGTAGATGTTGAAAGACGAACAAATTTTTTTTTGCCCAAAAAAAATCGCAAATATGCAAATGCCTACCTAAATGCGGCAATTGCAAAAATACCCATTTGCCGCAATGCGGAATCGTGGCATAGCAAATGCCATGATGCAGCGTAATGGCGGCGACGTCTTGCATTGTATGTGGCGTATGGCGAGGACAAAGCCATTGTCTTGACATAAGCGACAACTGACCTAGCCGTTGTATGGCATAGCGGCTTACCCTATAATAAAATTATAAATATATATATTATATAACATATATATATTATAGTTATATATTATGATATATATATATATATATATATATATTGTATATGACATATATATATTATAGTTATAATGTATTATAATATATAGTTATATAACATATATATTATAATGTATATATTATAGTTATATATATTATGATATATATATATATATTGTATATGACTGTATATATATTATATAATGTATATATGGCCTGTTATTTATTCTTTTAAAATAATAATATCGAAATAACGGCCGTAGAAAATTATGAAATTAGAAAAATAATAAAAAATTATCATGATTGAATGGGGTTAGATAAGCAATTAACACACTATAAATCTTTTATTCGGAATTTGTTTAGAGCAAGAGGAGGGTAGGAAAGATGAGGGTCGGAGAGGGAGAGGACACGGAGGACTAAGTTTCAGCAGAAAATATGATACGTCACACTCTTTATTATGAATTGAAACTGGTAGGTGCATCATGGACAAGGAAGATGATAGTTAAAACTTTATGTCTAATGAGTGCATCGAGGCCACTTCCCCTTGGCCCAAGCCTCCGGTGGGGCTTCTCTGGCACGACGTGCCCTCTCTCGTTTCCTCTCTTTCAGCCTCCTTCTCTTCCGCTTCCTTTCTACGTGCCTCCTCGCGTGCGGCGTCACGCTGCTCTTGAAGCTGCCGCCTGAATTGCTCGTCCCGGTTGGCTTGATCAAGGAGCCTTTGGTCTTCTGGGTTGATCTCCATGTCAAACCACTGCTCAAATTCACACAGCGGCGGAGGCGACTACATGAAACAAAAATTAGCAAAGTTTCATGTAGAAATATTACGAAACACGTGTGGTCATTATCATCTGACGATTCTTCAGGCTCTTCTCCGGTAGGTCAAAGGCGTAGTTGCGGCACTTCCAATACCTCCTCTTGCAAGTTGGAATATCCCAAGAGCAGACAAGCCTGCAAGGATCTCCGCACATACACATCGGTGGGACAGCCCCACGAGGTAGGAAGAGGTCCTGGTACGCAGAATTGCGCGGCCAGTCCCAAGCGCCCTCTCTTCCTTTGCTTTCCCCTTTCCCTTCCGCTTGAACGTCGCGGCATTTTTGGTGTGTGCTGAACTGAATCGTCTGCATTGTGTGGTTGCCTTCACGAATCCAAACATACTTATAGCCATCGTGGTGGAGAGATGGATGAGGCAGGTATGAATTATTGGAGTTCACGGACGGCCCGTGGTGCCTCAACAGGCAATGGCACGGAATGATTTTTTGGAGTTCACGGGCAGCCCATGGTGCCTTAGCAGGCAATGACAGCGATGTGATGAGACAATTCAATATGGTGCATCAGGCATTCACGGACGATGAGACAACTAGGTTGCCGCATTGCCACGCCGCGGCAACCTAGTTGCCGATGTACCGTATAGCGGCTGGAGGGGTAATCGGAAAAGGCACACCTGTAAAAAACTGAAATTATGGCCATTTAGGGGGTTTTCGTAGGGTCGAGGGGCCCACTGTATGCGTCTGAAAAAATATAGAAAAAATCACGGGTGACCTACGCAACGCTGGCTACCACCTTCGTGTGGATGACCAGCTCGAACGGTGTAAGACCAGCAAGGTACGAAAATCGGAAAAGGCCAATGCGGCCATGAAATTTCACGGGCGACCAACGATTGCCAGCCTAGCACGTATGGACTGTCGTGATTTTATAACACAGAAGAACCGAATCTCATCCAAGTTATTGATATGATGTACCCAAGTTGTTATAGAGTGAATGAACTGTGCAATATTTCTTTACCATTTTCTACTTTGTTTTAACCAGACATGTCGTTGGTCCCACATTTCACCGAGAGAGAAGTATTCGAACAATTCAACGACGTCTGGAAACTCCGTTACAATGACTACTTGAGAGACAGTAGACTACTTATTGGCCTACAAGATAAAGAAGAAAAGAACATAAGTTTGAAGGACTATATCAAAAGTACAGGCATTTAAGTATCTCATATTCTACGGAATAACAGCATAGGTAAGGGTTCTACCAACATTTAGAAATGACTTGATAACTTTAAGATGTTGTACTATGCTGCCGAATTTTAACAAACTACGAGGAACGTTGAAGATGTGTTCACTGAGGCTTCTGCCATTTACCGGATTGTCTACGAGAAAGCACTGATGTTTACTTAAGACGACATCGGCAAATGTGGCTTCGTATGGAAGGTCGCTGGCCGCGCGTTGTGCCATTTCCATGCGCTGAAGAGTGAAGATGGCACTGCTATGTGCTCCCTTTCGGTTCTTCGCAAAATCTTGTAGATGGATCGCAAGTAGTCGCATCTATAATGGCCAAATTGAACTACATGTTATATGCAGTAGGTACACAGATTGTAATATTAGCAGCATACCGAAGAAGGCGTTATGGACCGAGAGGCCTGTACCTGGTATCCATCTCGCGTACGTGATCTACTACAGATCTCTCATGATCTTGGCAAGATCTCCTACAAAAAAAAAACCTGAAATTGTGGCCACTTAGGGGTTTTCGTATGGTGGGTCGCGGCCCTACCGGATACGTCCGACAAATTACGGCAAAAAGATGGGTGACCTACACAACGTTGCCTACCACCTTCCTGTGGACGACCCCCTCGAATGGTGTAAGACCAGCAAGCTGCGAAAATCGGAAAAGGCTCACCTGTGCAGAAAAAGATGAAATTGTGGCCACTTAGGGATTTTAGTAGGATCGCGGCGCCCATTGGATGAATGAGAAAATTACGACAAAAAAGATGGGTGACCTATGCAACGCTGCCTACCACCTTCCTGTGGACGACCCCCTTCGACGGTGTATGACCAGCAAGGTGCGAAAATCGGAAAAGGCCTACATAGCCATGAACTTTCATGGGCGACCAACGTTTGCCAGCCTAGCACGTACAGACTGTCGTGGTTTTATAACACAGAAGAACTTAAAAAAAAACCTACTTGTCCAAGAAATTACATAGTACAGGTACACATCGACTTAGTTCTACAAGATCAACGACAAACCTAGTCTACCCCACGTCGTCCCCGTTTAGGGGCTCGACGTGCCTGTACAGGACGTTGTCTGACACTAGAAGGGTGAAACGGTCGGTGTGGCTCTACATTCGCGCTCCTGCAGGCCGCGTGCACAATCGCGTGCCAGGACCTCTGCGCGGTAGTGCGCACGAACTCTGAGAGCTGCTCGTACGTGACCTCCAGACCGCTGGCCATCCGGGCCAACATCCCTGAGCCCTCGTTCATCGTCTTCATGTGCGCGTCTATCTGCACGGACATGAAAGTAAGTAAGTACCGTCATGAAGCACAAAGTGAACAAATGTTAAGCAGCGACATAATTGTGCATACCGCGACATGAAGCGAGGACCCGTGCATGGAGGAGTACGTCTCGTCCCCAGTCGGCCGGGAGGGAACCGGAGGGTGTCGGACATCACGAAGTAGTCGTACCCGTGTGCGTCGCAAGTACCAACTCACGTACTTCGTGAAATCCAGCTCCGTGTGTGGTCTCGCCTTAACCACACAGTCCTGCGTAGCCTCCAGCTACTGGCTAACCCAGTTGTGCATCCGTGAGTCCTAGGAACGTCGCGAAGGGGGCCCACGACGACTGTGGCTACAATGGAGTAAACAGGTTATTACGTGCACATAACAAATCGAAAAGCTAAAGATAAAACACCCCTTCACAGTTTACGTACCCGTGCACGTGGTGGGGGACGGTGAAACCTCTAGGCACTGGGTGAACCTAGAATAGCCCGAACTGCCGCATCACTCGTTAATCTCTCCAGCATCCGCACAAAAATTTCCACTCAACCCTTCATCTTGTTGTACATCTTGCACGACCTCGTTCCTCCTAGTGTCATCTTGCACTTCTTCATGCATCACACCACTACATTGTCCAAAATCTGCAGTATTTTCCTGTGAACCAATTGTTTCCCTAACCCGGGCTTGCACAAAGATAACTGTATTACAGTTACGCAGCCTACAGCCACCTATAAATCTGGACAGACCCATCCGTGTGTTTAAATTGACCAATTGGAATTTAGGAACCTCTATACTTTTGCTCTATAGAGTCTGAATCCACACTTCATGCTCTTCTGCATTCCACCCGACACATATTGCACATCCACAAGTAAAGTTCCTCAATTTGCAAATTGTCTGGGTCGGGATGTCTAGTCATTGTGCTCCTAAATTGGCTAAGATCTACCCTATTAGGTCCTTCTCTAATGATGCCATCACCATAATATACCGTAAACCAAAAATCTGCCATAGCTGCAATACAAAATATACCGTTCATTAATCCTATGAAAATCCTTTATGCCATATGGATACTACATGTTAACAGCTAATCATCCTTACTCACTAATTATAATGACACAAGCCTAATTAAAAAATTCACTAACAAACGTAGCATTGAACGCTAACTACAAGCCCTCAATATTTTTCGCTAACAAACCTAGCACTAAACCCTAAATACAATCCCTAAATATTTTTCGTAATCAAACTGAGTCTTAAATCTATCCATCAAACATAAACCCTAATCTCCATGTATTTTTTCTATCAAGATATTTTTCACTAACAAACCTAACACTAAACCCTAAATACAAGCCCTAAATATTTTCCCTAATCAAACTAAGTCTTAAATCTATCCATCAAACATAAACCCTAATCTCCATGTATTTTTTCTATCAAGATATTTTTCACTAACAAACCTAACACTAAACCCTAAATACAAGCCCTAAATATTTTCCCTAATCAAACTAAGTCTTAAATCTATCCATCAAACATAAACCCTAATCTCCATGTATTATTTTCTAACCTACCATAATACGTGTCAAAACGTCAATTAAAACATCTACCTTATTTTTAATCATATTATATACAAAAATTGCTAACCAACCGTGTTTGATTCTAGTTATAAGATAACTCTCACAATATATAATAAATATTTAGTTGCAATATTTACCAGATCTTATTTTTAACATACTATATAAAAAAAATTATTAACCTACCATGTTTTATTATAGCTATAAGATAACTTTCATAATATATAAAAAATATTAAGATAAAATACTCACCAGATTTGGATCTATGAAAATATTATCCTCCCCTCTCCCTCGGCCGCTCTCTCCTCCCCTCCCCTCCCCTCTCCCTCTCTCTCGGCCGCTCTCTGCTCTCTCTCCGCTCCGCTTTTTCTTGTGTGCGCGGCGGATTGCAAATGAGCCGATAACTATGAGCGGGTGAATATATATACTAGGGTTTTGCAGATATGTCGCAGTGCGATAACGCGGTAAGGGGGCAACGCGGTACAGCAGATGCCGCAATACGGCACCGCGGCAGGGGAGATGCCGCTGTAGGGCATCGCTTCTCTGACCATCGAGAAAAGTAGAGACCTTTCTTGCTCGTTGCAGCTCCGCGCGATGGCGGTGTGCCCGGAGCTGGAGCTCCTGCAGCACATCGCGCCCTCCCGTTTCGTCTCCTTCTCCTTCCCCAACCCTCTCCTCCACGATGCCTCCAACCCTTACGCCGACGGCGACGGCGCGGGGTTCCTCCGGGTGGCCGTTCTTGATTCTCCTCGCCCTGCCCCATCCCCGCCCGCCCCGCGGACAGCGGCGATGCTTGTCCCGGCCGGCCGGCACCCCGACTGGATCTTTTCCACCTACGCCGGGCAGCTCCACCTCCTCCTCTCCTCCCAGTCCCAGTGCCGACTCTCTCGCCTCATACTCGTCGGCCCCCAGCTCTCTGCGCCTTCTCCTCGGGTCGTTTCTTGCGGCGCTCGCCCGGATCCGGATCCTGCTCACGCGCGGCTTCTCCCACTCCTCCTGGCTCTCTGCCCCAGGGCTGCATTTGGGGGCAATGCCATCCCTGACGTCCCCTTGCTTTCCTTCCATGATGACCTCCTTCGGATTGTTCCTGTCAAGATTGTCACTGGTCCTGTGGTTGGTGAAATGCTTGTTGAGGATGTGGCCGTCGACTGCGCTCTGGGTCCAACGGAATTGCGCCGACGGTTGCGCTTCAAGCGCATGCCCTGCCTTGTGCAGACCGAGGTGCGCCTTGTCTGGCAGCCGTCTTCTGTTGCTTCTTCTGTATTAGAAGCATTGGAGGAGGGGGCAGTTGGTTTGTTACAGCCTGAGGTGGGAGGATTGTTAGTCCAGCCTTACCTCCAGGCCATGGTTGCTGGTCTTGCAGTGATTGCCTCGTCCATGGAGAAGAGTATTCGGTCTGGTGCAAGGCCAAGGTGTCTTTGTGCTGGCGTTGGTGGTGGAGCTCTTCCCATGTCCATCAGAATAGGACTTCGCTTCGATGTACTAGGCGTGGAGGCTGATTGCGTTGTCCTAGATGTTGCGAGGAGCCATTTTGGGTTGGTGGAGGATGAGTTACTTCATTTGCGTGTTGGCGATGCTATTCAAATGATTCAGGATTTTGCTCATCGAGGGGAGCCTGATATGAATTTCAGTGCAATTATGGTGGATCTTGATTCCTCCGATGCTATGTGTGGTGTCAGTGCGCCGCCATTGGAGATGACCCAAGGAAGCATCCTTCTTGCTGCACGCACAATCCTACATCTTCATGGAGTTTTGATACTGAACGTAATCCCTCCTGCAGACGGATCCTTCTACAAAGGGCTTGTTGATGTTCTTCACCAAGTTTTCTCTGAGTTGTATGAAATAGATGTTGGTAATGGTGAAAATTTTGTTCTTATTGCCACAGTATCACCGAATGAAACCACCCTCCCTGATAATTCAGCACACTTTCTGACAGAATTGAGAAAAATTGCTGGGGATTTTTTTGAACATATAAGGAAAATTTGACATTCCAAGTCCTTATTTATTGCTGTTTGAAGTACCCTCAAGAGTGGCTGATCAAAAATTTTATTTTGCTTGGTTCTTTATACATAATGCTGACTTCATGGATATATTAGGCTTTGAGTTGACAGTACTGTTCTGATATCAAATCAAGAGAGACCATTGAGCACTTCCACTGGCTTTTCTGTTGCAGATACCTTGGATATTTTCTATGAAGATAATTTTTAACTGGACAGGTAACTGAGAAGCCTAACATGTTCCTAAGTTGAGTACTGTAGTGGCAGAGACAAATCTAGAATAAAAGATGAGGTTACTGCATATCAAAGATCTGCTGAGTGCAGAACTTCTGTAAGTTCACTGCCAATCCAAGGCAAATGACACATGTTACAGCTTAGGCCAGGGTTCAGAGTACAACAAGATTAGCTTAAATTGATCCGATGTCCTCTTAACCTTCATCAAATTACAGGTATATATGTTCAGAAAGATTTTCTGCCCTCCCAAACATTATCTGACAGTAAGATTCTTGTGAACACATTACTAGACCGTGCAATGTTCAAAGGCATTTTGTATGCCAGAATTATTATCAAAAGAACATTAATATTGGAATTCTTATTTTAGCTCTTGACAATTTATTCAAAACTGCAATTTTCTTCCATTCCTTTAACCAGTAATTTTGTTTTGCTGCCAACAAAAGGTTATGGTGTATACTGGCCTTTGACAGTTACAATACCACACATTACACATCAACTACTTTTTAAACGTTCCAAATCGAGTTTTGTCAAAGGAATCCATTATACATCAAATATCTTACTTTGTAATTTTTATTGGTTCAATGTTGTTCCGTCATTTTCTTAAGGTTGTCTTGTTCAGTATGCTAGAGCATCTATAGCCTTTTTTTAAATCTGAGAACGTCTATAGCATATGAAATTGACCATTTTAATGTTGTCAGTTTAGCACTTCAGCATTCACAACAAGAATTATTAGTGCCCATCGACGTACTGAGAAGGAAGGCTTTCTGCCTGTCTAGATTGTCAGATTAACTTTTATCCTTCTCTTGGTTGAGCAACACCATTCATTGGTTGACAGGTAAGCGTCTTGGTCTCTTGGATAAACAGCATCCCATGTTTATCTGCTGTGCTGTTTTGAAGAAGTATATGAAGCAATTAAGCCCTGAACCATATGGAGCAAAGGAACTGTCATGCCAGAAATGCCGAAGTATGAGCGAATGATTTCATCAAGAGAGAGTTCACCTTGTAAAATAGGCCTACTTACCTGCTGCCTTAGACAAGTTCACCGGGATGTACTTCTGACATGTTACAGAAATAATTTTGTTTAAATGGTCAAATACCAAGAAGGAAATATAATTTAGATAAAGAGTGTAAGATCAAACTTGTTGAAAAGTTTCATATGTTGACTGACCAGAAAGGTTACAAGTAAACGAGACGACTTGAAAGGATGACATTGTTTTGTTTTCTTGATTAATCCGTAGATCGTGACATTTAGCACAGATAGCCTACGGGAGCTTCCATGTGCTATTCAGGTGTCTGTTTACGTCGAGTTTGTATTGGTCTCTTGGGTCGCCAATTTCATGGTGGTACCATGTCGAAATCTACTACTTGCTGAAGGTGCACCGCATGTTCATCTCCTGAACAGGGACGTTTCTTCTATTTTCACTTCTCTCTGAGAGACACCATCCGCTGCCATCCTTAAATTTTCCACTCCATGGTTCATCGCAACTCTGATCGGCAGTGACCGATGGCCGGCTAAACCTTTTGCTATCGGCCATGGAAAAGGTTGACAAGGAATTGGATGTACTGGCAATGAAACTTGTTTGGAATGTTTGCAGCTACGGTTGAACGGTTGTACACGGTTGTACTTACGAGTTCGGAGAAGATGAAGTGTTTGGTTTAATTAAGCTTTGAGAAGTGTTTTTTAACTTAGAGTTCCGGTCTTGAAAAATTAAAACATTTGATTTAGTTTTAAAATTTTTTATGTGTAGAAGCCGGAAGCAACTACTGTAGGCTGTTCAAAATAGAGCCAACTACTGTCCACAATAACACATGTAAAATTTTACGCGGGATCAGTGAAAATCTTAACCAGTGAACTCACACACGTATTTCTAAGAGCAACCAGTGTTTAACCATTCAGCCAATGTAATTAAATAATATAAACTAATATTTGAAATAAAAAACATATATTAGAAGTACGAATTACCATATTATTTTAACTCGTAGCAACCAAAGAACCCACAAAAATCAATTTTACAATCTCTGACCTTTTCATCCCATGCTATCAACATTTGGGTTAATCATATGCATGTCACTGCTTAATTCGGAAATTATAGATTGTCATTGCTCAATCAAAAGTAGGTGTCACTGCTCGATTACATATATTAAATCCACGCCATTATGTGAATATCAAAGCATCTTTTACAGCTTGGATGTGGACATGGTGAAAGGACCGGGATATCGCATAGAGGGGGGTGAATAGTCGATTACAAATTCTAAAACAATAAACAGAGTTAATTGCGGAAGTTGTATCGGACAGTCCGATGGTACAGGGTCGGACAGTCCGATGGGTATTGGACAGTCCGAGGCAAGTATCGGACTGTCCGGTCTGCACAGAAAACAGAGGACTTCGATTTCAATTCAAATCTCACAAATTCAAGGATACCACCTGTACCAAAGATAGTTCACAAGCAAGTATGATGAAATAATTAAACCATGGCAAGGACCACAATCTTCACTTAATGATCCACATGATAAAATATACAAGAATTACACATGTGCAAATAATATTCTAGCTAGAGTGAAGTTGTGGGACAATCTATATTAAACTTCACTAAGTGATGTGCATTAGAAGATATATAAACAAGACAAGTATGCACCAAATCAATTTATAGCAATATGAAGTTTAACTCTAATTAAGACTAACATACTAGAAACAAGCCACATATTGAACTCAAGTGAATATATATACACATATTGATATGACATGAACCAATGTGCATATATATAAGCAATATGTTACATAAAGTTCAATATGCACTTGCACAAACGGATTGCAATAATAAATATAGAAGGGATACCGAGATTGCATACCTCATCTTTGCTTATTCACTTGACCTAAAGAATTTCTCCATTTGGATGAGACTAAAATGATTTTATCAACAAACATGTTAGTCTCATAGAATAAATAAATACGTACTAGAGGTTTGAGATTAGGCAAGCACTAAGTCAAACATTTACACATTTACTAATAATTGTCATTATATGTGTTTGTCATTAATCACCAAAATCACTTATGTGCTTAGATGCACTTTCACATGGCATACTTTTCAGCTCATTTTGCCTTTCCTCTTTGTCGAGACCTCAGATTAAGCAATACGGTGACCCTTATGTTACACTGGACCAGGATCAATTTCAGTGCACACAAGTGACATCATCAGTGTATATTATTACAATACTTGGCAAAAATGACAGTAATAATTATAAATCATTACAAATAAGAAACAAAGCCACGCATGACTAAATAAATAAATCAATTACAGTCCTTATTGCAGCATAGCGGAAATGTCGGCGGTTGGGAGTACGGGACCCCCAGGTGCCGAGCTTACTTGTTGAGTGTGAGGATCAACCGGCCTCTTCTCTGCAGCCTCGGGGGCTTTTGGGAAGGCGACCTCAATCAAGCGACCATAAACGAGAAAGCACAGGTGGTTTTAGGCTGGTTCGGGCCCCTCGGAGGGAGGTAATAACCCTACGTCCAGTGATCTGTGTATAGGAGGATTGGGGAAAATTATAGAGAGTTCCCAGGTAGGAGGTAAGCTTCGGCTCGCCGCTGCTCAAGCCGGAGCTCCCTATGGCATGTGTTTTTCTAGCAGCTAAACTTTACATGTGCAGCAACACGGTCTATTTATACATGGGCGCAATCAGTACTCTAATGGGCGCGGCGCCCTATTGTCCAGCGGTCCGAAGCTTGCTTTTGATTTGCGTTGTGCTGAAAGCAGCCGCCGTCATCCTTCATGATTACGGGAAGACGGTATGGGAACAGTGCAACAAGACTCGAGTTGGCCTGCGCCTTGACGGGACGTAGCGGTCTTCGACGGCGTCAGAGCATTTAATGCAGCAGATGGGAAGGCCTGTACTCGGCCGGGGATGGAGCGACCCGGACTTCGGCCCGGGCAAGATCAGTCATGCCCGGGCCCGAGCAAGGACTTCTTTGCTCGGGGGAGGCCAGCATTCGCCTGCTAAAAGAGTGTGATATTCCGAACGTCCCTCCAGGTCCCCGTCAGGAAATAATAAAGGTAAACTCAAATAAATGTCTCATCATAAGCCACAGGTATATAACTGGGAAGTACATCCAGCTACTTGCCATCTTGAATGAACTCCTTTTCAAACAGCAGTGACGATTCTTCAACTTCTTGTCTTGCCGGATAGAATAGGTAACCCAACAAACAGAGTTTACAATAATGAGTATAGACGAATACTCAGTAAATCACACACAATGGGATAATGTATTTCTAACCTTTATATGCAAGTTTAGTAAATAAAATGGGTGATGGTTATTTTGCATAAACAACATTTAACAAAGACATAATAGAATAATAGATTCCAAAGCAATTGAATAAAACATTTTGTAAACCTACAGTTGATCGTGAACATTGGCATAAAGCCTAAAAACCTGCACCTAGCAGTCTATGCAATAACCACCCACTGGCATTTAAAAATATTATACATTGCTCAAGTATAACCAAGTATTGTCCATAACCGCGGACACGGCTATTCGAATAGTTTATTGACACTTTGCAAATGGTGCACATCTTTACTCATAAAATAATCATATCTCAACCTCTAGCCAGGAAGAAGACACTCGTAACCTAACAGTTATGGGACTAAATATCAGCATGTGACCCTCTCGATACATACTGTAGCACCAAAAGCTAAACATCTGGATCATTGTAATCACGTAGTAGTACAGCAGCATCGGTTAGATGATGGCCCTCATAAACAGCACATCTTTCCAAATGTCCCAACGTATAACCATATTTCCTAACTTGCATTGAGATGCCACAAGCTAACATTTAATAGCTTAACTGCTAGACTTAACCGAAATCAAGCTCATGGTCTGTACTATTTTAGCCTGGTAATGCTTTTATAAGATTAAATCCTTATGGGTAACTAAGGCAAGACTTCCATCTAAATTTACCTCATAGCCTAGCCACAGGCTCTACCTCCACAGCAAATCCACTTGCCTCTCAAAAACACCACTCGGGTTATTAATAAGTTGCAACACATGCATATCCATATGGAGCAACACATGTCTCCCTCACATAAAAGCAACATATGTAATTACTCTCAATTTCATATCTCTCTTTAGTCAAGATTAATTATTCCTCTCAGGTATGTGCATGACTAAACAGATTGATAATAACTACCAACCCATAGATATTATCATTGTCCAACTAAAATAATGATAAACTAGGCTACAAAGGAATATCCAAAAATGCAATAATTCAAATGAGGGTAATAACCAAATTGGATTAACTAACTTCTCAATAAAATATAATAAACATAACAATGCATAATTTTAAAAAAAAATAATTTTATTAGCAGATAGGAGCAACATGATGAAGGACTGTGTGTAACTTGCCTTGCTAATTCCACTGTTGACCTGTAACAAAATCTTCTCCTCGCACACCTTCCAAAGCAATCACTTCTACACGTAATTTATAGTAAATAACAAATAAAAATCCAAATAGAAAATAAATATATATTTTTAAAAAATTCATAAACAGGTAGATCTCATTTTTCTGAATTTTTAGAGACTTGAATGGGTATTTTTGGACTTCTAAACAAAAAGATATAAATTTTACAAGTTTTATCCTATTTTAAAAATAATTTCAAAATTAATTTTCTAGCCGGACTAACCATTGGGCCCTTCCTGTCAGCTTCACGGCCCACAGCGGATATAGCCCACGCGCGCGCTCACGGTACACCCTGTGTCCACCTGACATGTGAGACCCACATGTTGGCGACACGATCCACTACGAACTCGACTCACCGGACCGATCCGGCCCAACCAGACAGCTCTCACTCCAATCCAATCTGCCTAATCTAGATCTGATAGCAACTTATGCTCCATGTCACCGCACCGCTCCAGTGACTAAGGCACAAGGCGGTGCCCAACTCTTGCACGGCGACGCAACTCTAGTGAGCTTGATCTTATGCTACAAAGCACCATACTCCACGCTCCTAGACTCTATGGGTTGTTCTTAGCATCACTAACTCACTGGGACAAGCAGCCATCGGCAGTGAGCCACGACGATGAAAAATGGCGGCGCTCCATGGTCTATACACAATCGGACGCTACGGCCCTCCTTAGCCTAAACTAAGGACGGATTTGGAATCTAGAGACTACCAGGAACCTTATCACGGCAACGCGCAACTCCAAGGACCTCCAGTTAGCTTCGGCAACCTCTAACTACGGCGGCGGTGCATGGTCTCAACGACGATTACTCTCTAGCGCTTCTTGTGACAAAAGTATGTCACCATAGGGATTGTGACAACGAAACATGGCTCTAGACCAAGAATCGAAGGCTAAGACTCACTGACGACGACGGAATTGCTTGCCGGAGTTCTTGGCCCCAAAGCCTTTCCCAAGCTCTCCTCAGCAACTCCGTCCACCTTGGCTCAAGACGATGGCAGCTATGGGATCGGGGTACCCTAGCGCAACAGCTCGGGGGTTTGAATAGCTCCAAAAAAACGTAGGTTCGCATGGACGTCAAGGCCCGGCTCGTGGCTACGCAACGGCCTGCTCTAAATTGGCTGCGGAGACGACGACTGCGGCGGTGACGAGATTCAATAGCTACGGTGTGGCCGCATCACCCGAACGGGTGCTCAAGATCCAAGGATACTGGTTCGCTCAGATCAGTGGCATCCGACGGCTGTCAACACACATGGAAACGGTCTAGACTATGCCACGTCGTCCCTCTTCGGAAAAAGAAAAAGAAAATCCTTTTCCCCTTTTCTAAAAAGTTGACTAATGTTTTCATAGGTCAAAAATACCAAAACACTTCAGAAAATTCTGAGAAAATTGGAAAAAATCCTTTGAAGCATTTAGGACTTAAAAAAAAAAAATCAAGCACTGTTCCTTTATATTTTCCCTATTTAACTGTTTTAAAGCTCTAGGTTAATTAGAAAATGCCTTTGTAATTACTTTTAATTGCAAGAAAATTATAAAATTAACTTATTTCAATTATTTAGTGAAAAAGGTATTTTGAACTCACCAATTTTTTAGGATGTTACACCCTTCCTCCCTAATCTCTCTTCAATCTCTTTACTAGGCGAGGATGATTGAGCGTTAGTGGCATGGCGGGCGTGGCAAGCGATCGAGCAGTGGAGGAGGGTGGGCCTCCTATAGGTTAGCAGCGCGTCGATAGGCAGTCTCTAGCTTCTCCTCCTTCTCCCACATTGAGGATGGTCGGTGTCGGGGCAGAGCTTGGCAGTGGCGGTGATGTGAAGAGGCGGCATGCAGGGCGTGCAACAACGTGACCGAGCAATGGCAAGGCAGTCCACCTAGGCTGCAGGGTGCGCGCGGCACCAGTGCGAGGGCAAGTGGCTGGGCGGCGATGGTAGGGTAGTGGAGCAAGGGCGTAGGGCCAGGCTCGGGTCTACTTGTAGTCAGTAAGGCAGCGAAGTGAGGCGTAGGTGTGGTGGTGGTCAGTGACACCTCTTCGCTTCTCTACGATCCCCCGTGGTGCCTCCTTCCCTTCTCCACGAGCACCGAAGAGAAGATAGGCCGTGCAACATGGTTGAGTCGAGCCGCCCAGGTGGCGTGGAAGCAGGCTAGTTGGAAGAGGGAGCTCGGGAGATAGAGATTGGGAGAGAAAAAGAGGAAGAGGAGAAGACGAAAGGGGAAGGGGCAAAATGGTCTGTAAAGTGTGCAATGTCCGCATCTGAGATACAAAGATGATTTGAGATTCACAAAATGACATGAATATAGTTTCAAAAATTGAGCAATGACACTTTTAGTATTTTAGATTGATCAGCGAGAGTTTCTAATTTCCAAATTGAGTTGTGGCATATGTCTAATTAACCTTTACTAAATATGTCCAAATTGTGCCTCACACGTTGGCCCACTAGATGGGCATGCTTCCAGTGTCGTCGCCGATCCTATGTGCAATACAGGTTTACCATCCATAATAAAACCCTAAAAAATGGAGATATACATATCTCAAATACATTATTTGACAGTACAAAACATGTATGGTTAGGCAAAAGTGACACTTATTCATTTTTTAAAATATGACATTAAAAAGACATTAAAGAAAGGGTTAATTGGATACATGCCACTACACAACTTCAAAATTCGAGAACTGCCATCATCCTTTTGTATTTGTAAAAATGCAATTATGAAATCGAGTAAATTAGAAATATGCCACTCTGCGCACCACATGTCCCATTTTAGCACCATATTTTTGAAAATGGACAATTTTACCCTTATCTTCGTCATCTATTTACACAAAAATGCCATTGTCCTTGACGTTGTGTCCTCATCTATTTTACCCACCTTCTCCTTCCTTCCTCTTAGATCAAGCTCCTGCTCGCCGCATCCCGCTCTGCCTCTACTCATTGCCACTGTTTATCGCATCTGCGTCGCCGTGCGCCCCTCTGTCTCTACTCGTCGCCATCGCTCACCGCATCCACTCGTTGCATCCCGCGCCGTCGTTCGTCATCCTTCCGCCACTACTCCTTCCCCTTCATTTGCTGCGCCACCGCCCGTAATTCATGCCCCTAGCTTGCTGCCGTCAATGGAGTGAAGGACGGCAACCATAGGCGTGGATTCACTAAGGAGGGAGTCGTTAGGGTGCCCCTTGTTACTGCCGGTTGTATGGAAGTCGTCATCCCTTTGCCACTGCTCCTCTCCCTTGTTACTGCCAGATCTAACAAGCGGCAATGATGAGCTCCGGTGAGCTCAGGTCCAAGGTGGCGACCAAGAAGGGTAGGGGGACGATAGGGGAGGGGCGTGGAGAGAGGTAGTTTTGTTTGGAGGAGGGGAAGGGAGACTGGGAAAGAGAGAGAGGGGGGCCTCGCCAGCCAAGGGAATAAGAGGAGTGGTGGAGTCCTCGTCGGCTTGGGCCAACCCCATCGATGGTAGCGGCAGTGGCAAGACAGTGAAAGGAGAAAGAGGGGAGGAAGAAGAGGGAAGGTACAAGATGAGGGCAAAATTACCATAATATGTAAATACGAGTCAGATGTACCAAAAATAGGACACGTGGCGTGCAGAATGGGATATTTCTAATTACTCAGTTTCATAACGGCATTTTTACATACACGAAAGAAGCGGTGGCGGTTCTCGAATTTCGAAATTCTGCGGTAGCATCTATCCAATTAGCCCTTAAAGGAAATTACAAATAGGTACCATTGCTAAAAAAATCACCCGTATTTAGCATTAAAAAGTAACATTTCTAATTTTGAAACTCAAGTAATATATATTTTTTAAAAAGAAATATGTTGTATTTTTCGTATATTTCGTTTGTATTTTTAAAAAATCCATCTGAAACTGCTCTCCTCCTACCAGGAGGAAGCAGTAGCACGCTGAAACAGCGGGCCCACATGTCAGAGAGCCATGGGAGCCATAGCGAAAGCTCCACGTCATCTCCTCCGGATGGAAAATCCCCGGCTTGCCCTCCTCTCTAATCTCCGTTGAAGCCCGAGGAGGAGAAAACGGAGGAGGAAAAAAAAAGAGAGATTTTATCGCCTCCTCTTCCTCCGTTGCTCTCCTGCTCGATCCCTGCAAGAAATTCGGCCTCAAATCTTTCGATCTGCTCGATCCAATCCGTAGATCCGTCGATTGGTTCGTCCGAGCCCTCGGTTTCCCGGGGCTTCGATCCGGTATTCGCCTCGTCGGAGTCGGAGATGAACGGCGCCGGCGGGAGCCACCAGCAACAGCAGCAGCGGCTTCGGCAGCAGCAGCAGCAACAGCAGCAGGCCCTGCTGATGCAGCAGGCGCTGCAGCAGCAGCAGCAGTACCAGTCCGGCGTCCTTGCCGCGGCGGCGGCGGCGGCCATGACCCAGGTCACCTCCCGCCTCCTCAGTTCTTGATCTGTTGTTTGCGCTCGCATTGGGAGGCAGTAATGCACGCCGATCTGCTCGTCAGCCCGGAAGATTGCTATTTGCTGTGTGCATTCCCCCACTCTTCTAGGTTGCTCTCTTGTTTGGTGCATCTTGTTGATTCATCGCAGTAGAGCAAGTTTTGACCTGATAACTAAATGCTTATCATGTGGAATTGAGTAACTGGTGGTGTTGTATTTAGTGGCATATAGGTTGCTAATTGCATGCTATTGTTCCTTGCTCATGTCTTGTCTTGTTGTGCTCAAGTTGGTAAGGACAAAGCTTTATTGGCTTTAGGATTCAAAGAAAGTTTGTTTTGGCAGAGAGAGGCGATTGGATGTGATTGAAGAAGCAAAGACTTCTTTGTCCTTGCTAATGGAAGAAAAAGAAAAACATGGCTGGGAAAGATTGGTTTTTTTATTTCCTTTACATTTTTAGATTAAGAGATTTCATTACCTTTGCTTGTTCTGTTTTTGTTTTCTTCTGTTCCTACATCTATTATTATTATGTGTGTGGTACCACGGTAATGCATGTCAATCTTGTTATGGCCCGGAAGATGTTTGCTTTGAGTTTGGGTTTTTTTAGGTTGCCCCATCGTCTCGTTGAAGTGAACATTTTTTGTGCAATCGTGCATAATAAATTACTCTTTTTGATTAAATTTCTTTCTGTTTTTACTTGTTTTAGAGCATACGCTGCTGCTGTCTCCATTTCTATAGAACTTGCTCATTGCATTATTTGAATCATGGTGTATTGATTGTTGTTCACAATTTGGTTAAACGACTGTAATGTCCATATTGCATATGCAAAGCACATAGATTTAGCAGACAGAGAAACACACACTGTTTGGATGTAATTGCACAGCAATCACTGCCTTAAGTTGTTGCTGATGGCTTAAAACATGAGTTAGAAGAATTGGGTTTTCATTCCTATTACTTCTTAGGTCAAAATTTATCATTGCCTATGTGTTTGCTATTTTGTTTTGCTTCTCTTCTCAGCTTGTTCTGGCAAAAGTGTTTATCTTCTTTTTTATTTTTTTTACACATATTTTGCAGATGGAGCCTATTTCAAATGGCAATCTTCCACCTGGGTTTGATCCGTCCACATGTCGCAGTGTGTGAGTGCTTCCGGTGTTCTTTTCTGTTTTCACCTCCATATGTGATTTATAGCTTAGCTTTCTTTTTCATACTTTTAGCTGTGCAACCGTGGTTTAGTTTTTAAAAGCAATGTGGAATTCAACAATGTAACAACTGTGACCAAATTTTGGTGCATAGTTAACCATTGAGGCTAGTGCCAAATTTCTGTAGTAATTAGTGCATCATCTAAATATGCTTGTTAGATGTCTATCTTGAAATTCTATTGAATATTTTTTTGGGGTTCTGATTTTAATTCATGATGCTGCCCTGACTAGGTATGTGGGAAACGTACACCCCAATGTCACTGAGAGCCTTCTGATAGAAGTTTTCCAGAGCTCTGGCCTTGTGGAAAGATGCAAGCTCATCCGGAAAGAGAAGGTGCACTTCTACAGCCTATTCTGGAGACCTAGAATAGTAGCAATGCTACATCAAGAATGATTGTCTTGATGTTTCATGGCCATGCATCCTTTACTGAGTTCACAGTTTGATGAAAGTTAGAGAACACTGATTTTTCTTAATATTCTAATATCTGTAATGTGATTTAGCCAATATCTGACCTGAATACTGCTTATCATGAACATTTTAATTGGAATTGGCGATAATGTTGTTGAGTATGCTATACTGAACATCAGTCTTAAATCTTAATCTATTTGACAAGAGTTCACACTTTTCTTTGTAGTCTTCCTTCGGGTTTGTTGACTACTATGATCGGAGGTCTGCAGCTCTTGCAATCATGACCCTTCATGGACGCCACATGTAAGTTTTGATATTCCGCCAATTTCAAGCTTTCAATAGCACACATTTTATAGTCTTGAATTAACTTTTACTCAGATATGGCCAAGCAATCAAGGTGAACTGGGCGTACGCAAGTACACAGAGGGAGGATACGTCTGGTGAGATATTATTCAAAAAAATGTTCGTGTATCTTGTCTTCTCTTTTTCTAAATTTAATCCTTGTTTGTTTAACTTTGCCCATTGAATTATTTCCAGGGCATTTCCATATTTTTGTTGGTGATTTAAGTTCTGAAGTGAATGATGCAACTCTTTATGCCTGTTTCTCAGCATATCCTTCTTGTTCGTAAGTCCTTAGTTCTTTGTAACATGGTAACACATATCATAAGTTTGTATCTACAGCACATACTTTGCTGTTCTGATTTGTTATTCAAGTGATGGAATTCGCTGTATCAAGTCTGTGATAGAATTTGTTGTATCAAGTCTATCTTGTTGTTTCGATTAAAAAAAGTTTATCTCGTTGTTATGTTGTAAGAATCTACATCAATGCAATTTGGACATCATGCTTTTTCTCTCGTTTCTACCACTTCAGTTCTGCTGTAGCTTTCCAGTTGTTCATTTTTGTCATTTATGATCAGTGATGCTCGAGTCATGTGGGACAATAAAACTGGGCGCTCCAGAGGTTATGGATTTGTATCCTTCCGTAATCAACAGGCATGAACAACTCAAGACTTTTTTCTTTGCATTGTTGCACTACCTTTTCCATTTTGATCCCATGGGCACAAGTCTCCAACACTACATTTTATTTTCTACCTAATATGCTAGTGTTTTAGCTATCTAATACTAATGGATTTTGCATTACCAGATTTCTGTTGGAGCCATTGTTGTAATCTAACCCAGTGAATTGTTTTTGACTTGTGTACCAATTACTGTCTGTTTAAAATGAGATTTAATGTTGAGTTCTCATTGTTAGTTTTTGGTGATCCGGTATATTTGGATTCTCTTTTTGCAAATAGTTTTGTTTTGTTACAAATTATTTTATTTATTTATTCAAATTATTTTCAATGGTAATTTGCTGGTAGTCGATCTAATTGCTGTGCCAAGTCTATGCAAAGTCTGTGGTGTGAAATTTTGCAGTCCATGAAGTTTGATAACCAACTGAAGTTTTCCTTTATTAAACTCACTAGAGCATGAAGATTGGCATTGCTATCAGCGTTACACTTGCACATGGTTTTTATTTCCATTATCACTTATACCGTCTTGTTTCTTGGTGCAGGAAGCTGAAAATGCTATAACCGAAATGACTGGTAAACATGCCACCAGAGCTTACAATGCTATTTATTTATTTTATTTGCTTGCTGTCTTCTGACATTCCAATGTTGTAACTTTCTGACTTTTGCAAACTAATTGTCTAATATGTTCAATAGGTAAATGGCTTGGAAGCAGACAAATAAGGTGCAACTGGGCAACAAAGAACAATGCAGAAGAGAAACAAGAAACTGACAATCATAATGCAGTAGTACTAACAAATGGCAGTTCCAGTAATACAGGTTAGCTGCTATAATAGTTGTGACCATAAAGCAACAGTATTTTCCTCTCAGGGCATGTTTTGTCATTCGTATCTTGTTCAGCTGACTAAATGGCATGAGAGTTTCATTGCCTGGTCTTCATTAATAATAATTTTGAGCTGTTAAGGTAGGCATTCCTCACTACTGATTTTACCAATTTTTCAACTTTATTCTGCAGCGTTGGAGGCAAACCAGGATACAGGAAGTAAAGAGAATCCAGAGAATAACCCTGATTGCACTACAGTGTATGTTGGCAACCTTGGACATGAGGTACAAATAATTTTCTGCCTGTCCATTTTCCTGTCCCCATCAGTTTTTGTTTTAGTTTCTTCATACTTCTTTCCTGGTGCCAGTGCCAAAAACAAACGAGAACAAAGTTATTTCTCTGTTATTTACAGCGGAAATTTTAGGGCATCTGTAATTCATCTTTTACTTAACTAATCAGGTCAATCGAGATGAGCTTCACCGCCATTTCTATAACTTAGGGGTTGGGGCTATTGAGGAAGTTCGTGTTCAACAGGATAAAGGCTTTGGATTTGTGAGATACAGTACCCATGGTGAAGCAGCATTAGCTATTCAGATGGCCAATGGATTGGTAGTTCGTGGCAAGCCAATCAAGGTAGCCTCCAGTGCAAATAAATATTTTGCCTTCGATTCTTTAAAACCAGTGTTTATGCAATTTCATGATTTGTTTGCCCTGTTCTCTTTAGTGCTCGTGGGGTAATAAACCAACTCCACCTGGGACATCTTCTAAGCCATTGCCACCTCCAGTTCCTCAGTATCAGCCTGTAGCAATGGCAGGTGTACCACAAGGTTTCACAGCAGCTGAACTTCTTGCTTATCAGAGGCAACTTGCCTTGAGTCAGGCCGCGGCTGGGCAGATTGCTGGCCAGCACGGTCTTGCTGGTCAATCTGCAGGGCTTCTTGCTGCTGGTTCCCAGGCCCTCTACGACGGCTATCCAAATCAGTCATCTGCCCAGCAGCTTATGTACTACAACTAGGGTTATAAGAGGAAGGCATTTGTAGTGTTCAGCTTGTTTGATGCAAGTCTGACCATCCTCGTCTGGATCCTATTTTCTGTTTCCTGTACTATTTGAGAGCTTTTCTTCTGGTTCACTGATTGTCGCGGGATTGTGTTATTATCTTCTTATTACTGTACTATTGACCATTTTCTTGTCTAATTTCGTTGAGTAGTTCACCTTAACAGAGTAACAGATGTATTTGATGTGAATTTGTGATTGAATATTAATGTAATGTCTCCTGATGCCCCCTCGAGGATTGACCTCGGTTGTCGGGCTTGTTTATGGTGTTTTGGGTTGGATGTTCAGAGGTTGGTTTGTACCTTGTTTGCTGCCCAAGCCATGAACAAAGTGGTAGCTGACAACATGCTTGTGAAACAGGTATTGTCGATTAGATGCTTCTTTACCTGAACTCTAGTGCTCCAGATATACCTGCGAACTGCACAAGATTTATTAGAAGGGGCTCTCTGTTGTACAATCGACTTGTGTATTCAACTGTCTAATCTATCCATGTAGACCCTCAATTCCACTCCCATCCTAGATGCCACCCGTGCTTCTGCCCCATATGCTCGCATCCTACTCTGTTGCTGCTCCTCCACCCTGCTACATCACCCCATCTTCGGTCTTCCTCTCTGACGAGATGCCTTTGCCCTGTTCTTGTTCTTCTTCTCCTAACGGCCCTTAGTTTTTTATCGGTACATTGGCTAACTCTACCCACCACCCTCTGCCAGCCGACTCCGTCCTTCACTAATCCCTAGCTGAATGCCCGTGCGTTACTACAAAAACATAAATAGTAAAAAAATAGAATCTATCATATACAATATCAACTACCTGGAAATTTCGCTAGTTATGAAGTATTATGTTTTTTCAAGCAATTAAATATTGTCTTATTGTTTTAGGCAATTTTCTTGGCTTATATGGTTTTTATTACATTTTTACATTTTTAAAATATTGGATCAAAACGAAGAAAATACCCATTTCGAGAATGATTTCAAAATATTGCCTCTCCACCGACGGTGATTTCAAATTTTGAATAGACGAGGGAGATAGTGGGGCTAGGTATATGTGTAGTTAATGCAAGGACGAATGGTATAATAGTCGAGTAAAATGGACCACCACTCATCATCACTCACCATAAGCCACTTTTAATTAGTAGAGAAAAAAATTAGAATCTATCATATACAATATCAACTGCCTGGTAATTTCGCCAGTTATGAAGTATTATGTTTTTTCAAGCAATTAAATATTGTCTTCTTGTTTTAGGCAATTTTCTTGGCTTACATGGTTTTTATTATATTTTTACATTTTAAAATATTGGATCAAAACGAAGTAAATACCCATTTCGAGAATGATTTCAAAATATTGCCTCTCCACCCACGGTGATTTTAAATTTTGAATAGACGAGGGAGGTAGTGGGGCTAGATATATATGTAGTTAATGCAAGAACGAAGGGTAGAATGGTCCAGTAAAAATGGACCACCACTCATCATCACTCACTACAAGCCACTTTTAAATAGTAGAGATACGATTGAGATAGCTTCATCGATACATTGGCCAACTCCACCTACCACCCTCTGTCGCCTGAGTCCGCCCTCCAATCCTATGGCTAAGGTATCCCACCACCTCCCACCTTTGAGCCTTCGTGGCCCTAGGCTCCCCCGAAGTCGAGTGGAGGAGAAAACCCTAAGAGCTAACCTCGTTTGGGAAAAAGGTAAGAATCAACTAGTTAAAATAGTTTTCATGCAAATGTAAGTTAGCAAATTTTTCTTCATGACAATTTCCAAATTCCATATAGGCTCTTCCATATTGACTGCTTTCTTCAGAATTGTCAGATTGTAGCAGCTATATCATTTGAGTCAAACGCAAAAAAATGATTTTTTTTTTGAATATAATGAATGTTTTGAGGGACAATGTAAATCACTTTTGGTATGATCCTACCAAACTCTTGCATCTTTGATATTTTCCACTTTGTACTAATATAAAATCACTGCATATTCTATCATCTACTACTACAGCACCATTCCTGAGCTAGTGAGCTGGTTCGTATCAGTAGTTCCAAAAGATTTGGTTTTTCCTGTGCTGCTTCCTAAGGTAGACGCCGAGCAACTTGTAATACGTCCACCGCCGCTTCCCGCCGGCCGCCTCCAGCAACACCTCGGAGCTCGCGTGGAATCCCCCCTTGCCGAACGCTTCGAACACGATGCAGTCCGTGGCCACGACGGGCTCGCCGGTGCCGTCCAGTCGGTCGAACGCGAAGGAGAGGTTGCGCGCGAGCCGCCGCTCCAGGTATGCGTCCACGAAGCAGCCGTGCGTGACGAGGTCCGGCGCGACGCCGTCGCGGCGCATGTGCTCGGCGCTGAGGTGGAGGTCCCAGAACATGCACATCTTGGAGAAGGCCGCGGCGCGGATGTTGAAGGTTGTGAGATCCGGCCGGAAGCCGGCGGCGACCATCTCCAGGAAGGCGCGCTGCAGGGACTTCATCTTGAAGTTGGCCGCGAAGGAGAGGAGGTAGAGGTTCCAGAGCAGGTTGCCCGCGTTGCGGCGGCCGAGGCCGATGTCGTTCACGAACTCCCCGAGCTTGTAATACTTGCGCTGGGAGATGTACGCCGACGCCACGGCGCGAATGGCGTCCGAGGAGATGAGCAGGCCGGACCTCTTGAGCCGTCGGTAGGCCGCCTCCATCTGCGGGACGGTGCCGGAGGCCGCGTAGTATTGCACAAAGGCGTTACCGGTGGCGGAATCGATGCGGAGGCCAACCCGGCCCATTTCTAGGACGGCGTCCTCCATGAGCACGAGCTCCCCGGCGGCGCCGAAGCAGGAGACGGCGAGCGCGTAGAGCCCGCGCGCCGCGGCGGGGCTGCGCGCGGAGAGCTCCCGCACAGCGAGGAGGATCTCGTCAAAGCGTCGGAGGCGTGCGTACGCCGGGAGGAGGCGTGGCGCCGCGGCGGCGAGGCACGGCGCGGCGGAGCTGTGCAGGAGCTGCACCCAGATGGACTGCGCCCGGGCAAAGTCGCCGACTTCCGCGCAGGCGAGCATTAGCTCCGCCTCGGCATTCGGCGGGGTGCTTCTTGGGCAGGATATGGCGCGCCGCGGTGCCTGCGCGTGTGGAAACGCAGGTGATGCCAGTACAACAAGAAATGGAGATCGCGGTGCGAACCGTGAGGAACGAAGGAGGCGGACCTGACGAGACGAGGAAGACGGGAAGGCGCGCCGCGCGTGGAGCACCGGAAGGAGGAGGCGAGCGGAGGGGAGAGGAGGAGGAGCAGGGGAAGGAAGCGGCCGTGGATGGTGGAGGGAACCCATCTCATCATCTCATGGAGCCATGGCTTCTCTGGCGAAGGAAATGGGGGTAGCCGGGAAGGAAGCACTTCGGGTCTGCTTGGTTCGCATCTAACATTGTCACATCCGACACACCTTATGTTAGTCAAATTTAACCGAGTTAGACATACGTTTGGTTCATTGCCACGTTTATGGCAGGATTGCTCTTTTTTGCATGGGTCCCACATGTAAGTGGCTCATGAAAGTGTGACAAGATTTCTTTAGGCAAACTAAAGTGTGACGAAGAAATTTACGAACTAAGATTAGACGAGTTGGCCAACTTAGGCGTAGCAAATTTAGCCAAATTTGACATCAAACCAAACGGGCCCTTCATCCTTCGAAACCTGTTTGGCGACAGTAGAGATGTGAAAAGGGAATCCGAAGAGGGCAGAAGTTCAAGTAAGCTCTGGGAAGCACAGTTTTTAAAATAGAATATTCTCTATATTTAGAGTCTCTTGTCCTCCAGCAGAGTCTCTATATCAATATCTAAATTTAGAGTTTCTTTCTTTCGGTCTCTAAATTTGAAAACTCTCTATATTAACAAAGATAAATGATTACACCAGGTATGAAGACATGATATTCCAGCTAATTTTCATGTGTACAGGCATTGGCGCGACGAATCTTAAAAGATTGGGCTTCTCCTTGGACCACGGAGTGCCGTTATCATGCCATTGTCCAGTGCTGCTCAAGAACTTTGCGATGTTAGGGATCACCATCTCCCGGCAGTGCAGGTGCAGCAAAGGGACTTTAGAGAGAACACTGCCCTTCTGAACCTCCAAGCCTTCAGGCCGCCTCAGCTTGTATTGTTCCCCAGTGAATGGCTCAAAGTCTGGTTGAGGATTCTGCTTCCATCTTTGGTGCACAAACCACCCATACTTGTAATCTCCGACAATGGGTGTGCCTAGTGCTTCTGCACAATGCACTCGAAGCTGCAGAGGAAGCAGAACATCAAGAGTTAAGATTGATACCTTCAGTTTGAAAAATATCAATTCATATGCAGGATACATAGATTTGCTGTCTGTATTTATGAAATTAATTCTGACATTTAAGCAAACAGACGCACACTTGACATATTTGTATTTAACAGAAATTATGTATAGCAAAGAGTCCACAATATATATGAGTATTATGTGGGCACCTGATGTTTCCGGCCCGTCAATGGGCGCAGCTCAATCCATGAGCATCCATTAATGGTTGGTCCCATTACCCGATACTCTGTTACAGCTTCTTGTGCACCATCTATGCCAGAGGGATGAGCTAGAATGACCCTCTCAGCTTTCCCATCATCAAGAAGTACCTGAACCACAAAATTCAAGTTTCAGGACATGTATAAAATCTATCGTAAGGAATAAGGATGCAGAAAATGCGATGGCTCATTTGAATCTGAAAATACCTTCGAAAGAGGAGCAGATATAAGTCCTTCCCTTTCTTTAGGGGTGCCAATGACCAGTGCCCAGTACCTCTGCACGTATGCTTCACAGGCGGTATTCCATGTCTGCAGGATTTGCCAACAATATAATGCACTAATGTTTAGCTATCACCAAATGGTGAGTTAAGATTGATTAATTGGAACACAACAGTCACATATGGCATATGCCATGAATTGGCAATTACCTGAGAAGTTGTTCTTGCCAAATTTATACTAGTAAAAAGCCAGTGTAGTCGAGTAAAGCACTCTTTTGTTCTCCCCATCAGCATCAGACCACTACTTTCTCTGTCCAGTCGATGGATCTGTGGTCATCGAAAACAACTTTAGATAGAGCTTAGAATTGTACATGGTAATCAAAATGAAGACAAACAACTCTTGAACTCACTAATTTTGGGCCATCTTCATTTCCGTATGACAGTGCTGCTGCTGCAAGCACATCCATGCTGTTGTGTACTGGCAAATGTCCCTTCATGGGTACTTTGGGGGGCTTGTTAAGCACAAGTATAGCAGAGTCCTGTAATTTCAAATTTTCAGCATACAATGATCAATCATGAAAACAAAAAAAAAACTGAAAAAACAATGTAATGACGATGCAAAACTGGTATATGTCATCAAGAGACAAGCACAGTAGATTATGAATGCATTCTTATGATACTCCCTCCAGTCAGAGTGATGTTTTGGATACTGAAAAGGCCTCCAAAAAAATGACATTGACGAATAGTTTTTATTGTAATATAAAGTAATAAAAATGTAATATTAGGAAAGTATTTCGAAGACAAAATTTGCACATTATTGTAATATGTCCATAAGCCCATTCTACATGCTCATAGTGATATCGATAGCCAAAGTTTACAAAGTTTGATTGAACTCATTCCAAAATGCCACTCTTTTGTGACGGAAGGCAGTATTATGAAGACAACATAATATGTAGACACACATTGGTTTAATCATATCGATGCACTCTATGGCCAATTTAAAGTATACTCAGGTACCGATGAATACAATACAGAGGCTTCGTAATTGTGTACTGAGGTACTGCCAATACAGAGGATTACACACAATTAACAGAAAAGCCTTTTGTTACTGCAGGAATTATGTAAGCTAGTAAGCTACTAAGTATGGAATAACAATGACAAAGCAAAAATTTACCCTGTAGATGACAAGTCTTCTCAGGTACTCAATCTCATCTTTATTGGGATGCAGTGTTGCAGCGGGAATTGTCTCATACCGCTTCTTTATCTCGCCCTCAGCAACAGAAACTGGGAGATGAATTCTCATGCCAGGGTTCATCACATCATTATGTTTAATCTGCAACAAACTGCTAAGCATATTTACTTTACTCACATACTAAAATAACATAATAAAAAAAGTACAGAGCAAAGCCTCAGTTATATACCTTTTTCAAATGATACTTCTGGCTCTGAATGCTCTCAGCTGAAACCTCATGATCTGAGCACTCACAGAAAACCTGATCAATGGGTAGCGTTAGTTTTATTTAATAGTTAAACGAAAATAAGGGTGCCTAAACGCAGTGCAAATCAGACAACAGGCATAAAGAAACCTATGGAGATGCAAACTCTTGAAGGCAATTTATGATCATCATCAATCTTGCAAAGGCAGATAGCCTAACCATGAAAGAAGCTACATTGCAGACACTACCGAAACAACACTTCACCATGACAGTTCACACTCAAAACAAGCAATTCAGGCAAGCAAACATTCGCAATGCCATTGTTCTCAATGCATTAGCATGTTCCCCCGAGGATCCGCACCAGAATTACACGTCACATCATCGAACCCGCATGTTAACACTAACTGCAACAAATTTACTATCATTTCGATATTATTAGCGTTGCAAGGCAGAACCACAGAATACCTAAGCATGAAGGAAACTACGTTGCAGATCCTATTCTAACATATGTACATTACCTACACAAAAATATGTAACCTCTACACCAAATATGGAGCTAATTTTTGAGGAAAGGAAGCTGCACCTAACAAGAAGTCCAGTATAAAACGAGGCACCCATACCAGCCTCCTGTTGAAGTGTGCCTGCACGACCTCCTGCGGCACGTCGGCGAAGCAGTGCTTCACCCAGCTGATCGCCGTCACACGCCGCGGCGCCGCCTTCCTCCCGGCGAGCGGATCGGCTCCGCCGGGGAACGGCGGCAGGGAGACCAGCTGCCGCGGCCTCGGCCCGGACTTGGGCGCGCCGAGGCGCGCCACGTTGTTGCTGTCCACGCGGACCACAGGGTCCACCGCCGCAGGAGCTGGCGTCGCCTGCCGCGACAGCCGCCGCAGCGCCGCCGGCCACGGCCACGGCACTAGGCAGCGCCGCCGGCACAGCATCTGCGAGCCGATACTGCGGTGGCCCGTGCCCCGTGGCCGTTGCTGGCCTGGTAAATTGCACAACTGGGCCGACTGGATGCTAGACTGACGGGCTAGAGAATCCTATCTACCGACTACGCGAGGTCGGCCCATTATATGGCCGACATGGGCCATGCATAGTTGGGCCCGCGGGTGACGCTCAAATCTCGACGTAGGTTAGTACCCATTTTTTTTTCCTTGAATGCTACCGTCTTGCTTCGGTGAACAAATATTACATTATTTTTCATTATGTTATATTTAATTTATTTGACTCACTTTCTCATCTCTGCTTACTATCTTTCTCACTTAGACCATGACATGCTTTCTGATACTAAACTATGTTTGTAGGTTCGACTGCGTTATGCTTTCAAACCCTCTAATTCAGTACATCTTAAGATGATCGAAAGTTTTCTAAAACATGAAACCCTAAAAAAAGAGCTAAATAAATGAGGTCTAGGGTTAACGCACCCAAACCAAAAGCCAAACACACGGCGACATCTGGCAAGCTATCAGACGGCGGGGAAAAAGGAAGCGTGCGACAGAGGTGGCATCGAACGGCTCATATAAATGAGGCGACGTGGATAGTAATGGGACTGGATCAGCCGATCAGATGGTTCCGAGGCTACGAGGAGCTTGATCTAAAATAAGAAAGGCAAAGGGCTTTTTTACACAAGCGTCCCGACAATAACAACGTTACGGAACGGTCTGAATTTAGAATCGATTAATGAGAGGTTAACAATAAAAGTAAATCCAAAGGAATGCCAAATAATAAAAAATGAATTAGTGATTCTCGACGCTTAATAGGAAATGCTGCCCGACATGCGCAGTAGATCCTGCAGGTTATTGGTGGGCCCCAAAATGTCATCGCCTCGGGAAAAGGACCCTCTTTTTTACAGTAGCCCTCAGCATCTCTCCCTCTCAAGCCTGATGACACCACAGTCTCTCTCTCCCGGGGAAAAGGCATACATCCAAAAACAAAAAAAGAAAAACCTTTTACAAAAAATAAAACCTCGGATACAAGTACAAACGTGTAAAACACACGCAGAAACTCCCAAAAAACCAGAAATTATCAGGGAATATCACATGAACAAGCAGACTAAAGACGTGCAAAAAGTGGAGAGCAAAACACGGGAAAGCTTTCGTGTTGCTCAAAATAATTCATCCAAATCAGGGAAAAAACATACGAGTCAAAACAAACGTGGTTCAAATTTTAAAATTTCAGTCACTAATATAATTTTAAATAATTAGATTGGATTAAGACACGGGAAAGCTCCCGCGTTGCTCAAAATAATTCCTCCAAATCAGGAAAACGTACATGTTGAAATAAACGAAGTTAAACTTTTAAAATTTTAGTCACTAATATATTTCAAAATACTTAGGTTAGATTAAAACACGGGAAAGTTCCCGCGTTGCTCAAAATAATTCCTCCAAATCAGGAAAACATACAGGCTGAAATTAGCGTGGTTAAAATTTTAAAATTTTAGTCATATCAAATATTTAGATTAGATGAATAAAATTCACATTTCTATACTCTGGGAAGTGCTTTTTTAACGTTATGATTTTATTAGGTTTTGTAAAATATTACGACAGAAAACTACCGTTTAAAGTTGTATTCTTTACCAAAATGGCATTTTTTTTACCGGAGGGAATATAATGAAAAAATAAAATAAAAAAACAGCCAGAATACTAAGATAAATACACTGGCACCCTCTTCTCTACATGTATACGCGCACGCTTGTGAAGTCGTAGGCGTTTCGCGCTTTGCGCCGATTCTTTTCCACGCTGAGTCGCGCGTAGTTCTCTTTCCAAAGCCGCAAGAAGTGGCGGAGAAGAGAAGGGCGCGCCGCTTTTGCGCCTGGGCCCCTCCCATTCCGGCAAATTTGCTTGCTTTTTAGCGAGGCCTGAGCCATGGGCGTGGAGGAGGTGGCACGCGCCGGCGGCGGCAAGAAGCTCGCGCTCGCCAGCATCGGCTTCGCCGACGTGCGCGTGGGCGCCGCCGACGGGGGGTACAAGGGGGACCTGCTCGTGGTGGGGCTGCCCAGGGACGACGTCCTCGACGCTGCCAGGGCCGTTGTGCTGCCGGACGTCGGCGCCGCCGTCAGGGTAAGGAACCGTAGATCCCAGCCTCTCGGTTTGTGTGGGGTGTTAGCTTTACCTGTGCATACGTGGTTGATGCAAATCGGACGGCTTTGAAATTTGCCTGGGCCACAAAGGCGCGAGCTTTTGCTTGTGTTAATGGAATTGTTGTGCCCTGTTTGTTCGTACACGAATAGGAATAGGAATAGGATTTTGCAAGTTGCTTGGTTTTCGGGGAGTGAGCTTATGCGTTAAAGGCGACGTTTCATCTGATTCATGGCTCTCTCTTTTCATGTTCTTTTTGTAACTGATTCACCAGGCAAACAGTTTCTGTTCGTTGATGTTTTTCTTTGTTTGGCCTCGGACTGTGGAGCTTCTTTCTTGCTTGAAATTTTAGCTTCCTGTATTTTTTTTAAATGCCTTCTGTTTTGCTCTGTTTTAACTGCTTCATGTGTTAGTTCCAACTCGTTTAATTTCAAGTACTGTGTTCATGTTGTTGATAGCTTAGTGTTGAATCTTGATCCGGCGGGGTACCTCTGATAAAGACATAAAGTTGTTTCGTTATCCATTGCAATTGTTTATTAATTAATACTTTTAAATATTTTTCTAGTTCGTTGGAAAGCTTCTTCCTTGCTCATTCTTGTCTTGATCTAGGCGGACATCCCAAATTGTTACTTGTGGCTCGTTGTGGTGAAGTGCAATAGTTAATTTGTGTCGTTAGTTTTACCCTCTATTTTCGGTTAGGCTTGCCTAATTTCTTGTCGATAAAACTGCTGAATTTGAGGCGCTTGCTATGATACCATGGCTGTAGGTCTACTAATTTTCGGATTAGTTTGACGCGTGCATACGTCTATTTCCCATTGCCATGTGCCCATGCCCCACAGCAACAACGTTGCAGTGTTCTTTGTACTTATCTCAGGTAGATATTTCTTTGGAGAAGACTTGGAGCTGATCAGTCGAAAACTATACAGATAAGAATAATCTGTTGTAATAACATTATACATGGTTTTTTGTTAACCAGACCTTGTAATTCCGTTTCTGTCTGGAATGAAATTGCGGTTCCAATTCCATCCCCTTCTTAAAAAAGAATCATACATGGTGAATAAATTTTTTTCCCTCCTTTTGGAAATCCCTTGCACTTATCTTGCTCTTTGTATATGAGAAATTGTGGAAAATAGTAATCTTCTGACAGTCGCTATCATTTAGATCCTTAGCTAAACTTTGATGTGATTAGAGCGAGTAGTTTTGTATGTGCTTAGCTTCTTTAATGAATAAATTTATATTGTTTTGTGAATATTATTCTGACTTGTTTGCATGAAGTGTTCCTTTCAAGGATGACTCGAATTTCGTGCTTTGATACCAGAGATTTTTTGGGGGCTTTGCATCTACCTTGTGTCATTGTATTTCTGTTTGCCTGCTTTTTTGAGTAAATTGCACCGTGGGTCCTTAAAGTTGTCCCGCATTTTCGCTTAGGTCCAAAAATTCCAATACCGATATTTGGATATATGAAGTTGTCTTACCGTTTCAACTAGGTCCAAAACGGTATGGAGAAGGTGGTTTTTGATAATATGGGCTGCCTAGTCAGCATAATATATGGCCAAAATGGCCACTTGTTATTATAAATCAATAAAAAAAATAAATTCAAATTGAAAATTCATAAAATAAGTTCTAAAATTATATAAAATTCTAAAAATCTAAAATTCTTTTAAAAATCTAAAAATCCTAAAATTAGTAAAAAAAAAAAAAAGAAAATTAAGTGAAAAATAAAAAAAGTTCTAAAACATTTAAAAACTTAGAAAATCCTAAGAAACCTTAAAACTTTTAAAAATTCATAAAAAATATATAATCTAAATAAAATGGAGAAAGTGAGCAATGGAGGAGATTTGGGATTTTATTTATATTATATATTTTTTCACCAATTCTAGAAATGTTTTAAGCTCTCTTAAGATTGTGTAACTTTTTTAAACGAGTTTTAGAATTTATTTGATTTTTTACGAAGTTTCAAATTTTCAGGTTTTTTTTACGGTTTTAAAGAATTTTAGAGGTTTTTTTTAGAGTTTTTGTAGAATTTTAGAATGTTTTTATGAACTTTCAATTTGAATTCTTTATTGATTTAGGATGACAAGTGGATATTTTTGGCCACATATTATGCTGACTAGGCAACCCATGTTATCAAAACCACCTTCTCAATACCACTTTGGATCTAGTTGAAACGGTAATGCAACTTTGTGCACCCAAATATCTGGTTTTGGAAATTTTGGACCTGAGCGAAAACGCATGACAACTTTAAGAACCTGCGGTGCAATTTACTCTCTTTTTTTTTTGTTCCTTCCAACTCCCAAATTGGACCAGGTCATGGGGAGCAGAATCAATAACAACCCAAATTTGCCCTGCTATTTGTGGCTTTCCTCCTATGTAGGAACTTTCATGCTGACGATGGGGTAAACCCAACCCATTGAGCTGCAGTTTGAGAATTCACAAGTTTGGTGAGAGTTTGAGACTCCAGTTGTGTCCTATAAACAAAGTAAACACCGTAATATGGATTAGATACTGAAAAAATTGAAAGTAATGACTGTAACAGCACTTCACCTGAATGCACCGCATACCTTCTTGATCTTACCAGACATCTGTGGCTCATAGATCCACAAATGAACGCAACAAAGCTGATGCTACGTAAATTATATAAGACGTAGTTGTCACTTTCAGCTCTTATTCAAAAGGGAAAAGAGGAATTCTAGTTATGCATTATGTGATGAAATTTTACTACAGACATCTTTGTTACAACTTTCAACTTCTACCAATGCACATACTATTGGATGCTTGCAGAGTGGGAATAATATGTTTAAGGCTGAGCTGAAATCTGTTGGAATTGTGAGTTGTTGACATCTGAGCCTTTATATCTATTGTAGACTTTCCTGAGGAGTAGAGAAGTTGGAGAATTTGTGAGTGGGGCATTGGCTGGTGCGATGGCTAAAGCTGTTCTTGCTCCTCTAGAGACTATCAGGTATTCATTTTATTGCATCTGTGCATAAATATTTATTAAATTTGGCTTCTTTTCTTATTATAATAACTTAAGGTTCAGTTGTCGGTACTTGGTACAAGTAAATTAGGCACTTAACATAATAGGCACTCTTCTTGTTTGTTTTGCTTATCCCACTCCTGTTTGTGTGCTTGAGGTGATTCCTAGAACTCTAGAAGTTAATGTCATGGCAATGTACAAGTTTGTGTGCTAAAGCTTGGTTTGTTAGTATTTTCTTGGCTATGTTAAACTGTCACATGTACCCTTTCTGAATTGGAATAGCATAATCTGAATTCTGAACTCTGAATTGGAATAGCATAAGAACAACGATGGATATTTGATCTAACGAAGGTCTCGTATGAAACTAATGCTTAGTTCTATGGGAGGGGTAATGCATTCTTATTGTGCTTTGGCTGCAGATGAAGGTTATAGTCTTAAATGTATAACATTATTACAATGTTCCAATTTATAAAAAGAATTTATTTCCAATGTGCTACTGTGGAAGTATGTATTGTCACCATGCATATACGCTGAAACATCCACGCACTTTGATGGCATACAGTTAATTGGGTGCTAATTACCATCGATTTGGTGAAATATTCGAAGTCTCAGTTCTAGACCCTCTTGTTAGCTTAATAACAAACAAATAATGTCATAGTGCTTATTTGATTTTCAGGACAAGAATGGTTGTTGGGGTAGGATCAAAGCAGATTTTTGGTAGTTTGGTAGAGGTTATTGAACAAAATGGCTGGCCAGGACTTTGGGCAGGTAATACAATAAATATGCTTCGCATCATTCCTACTCAAGCAATTGAGCTTGGGACATTTGAATGTGTCAAAAGGAGTATGACATCCGCACAAGAGAAATGGCAAGAGGAAGGGTGCCCAAGTATACAACTTGGTAATTTGAAAATCGAGCTACCACTTCACCTATTATCTCCAGTTGCCATTGGTGGTGCAGCTGCTGGAATAGTTAGCACCTTAGTGTGCCATCCTCTTGAGGTTCTTAAGGTACTTCAAAACCTACTTTTTCTTGGCTTTTCTGGCTGTCGAAATTTTTATGGATGCTGTACTTGCCATATTTTCCTTTTTTTATTGAAATGTATTTTTTACAGTTGTATTTTCAAATCTGTGGCAAATACTGATGAACTTTATAATAGCTTTGTGTAGCCACAATCTAATTTGATGATTTTTCCTATCATGCTGACAACACATTTCTACTTGTACTGATGTTCTATCACAGGATCGCATGACTGTCAGTCGTGAGGCTTATCCCAGTATCGCCCTTGCCTTCAACAAGATATACCAAGCTGACGGCATTGGTGGTCTCTATGCTGGCCTCTGCCCAACACTAGTTGGCATGCTTCCTTATAGCACATGCTACTATTTCATGTATGAGACGATCAAGACTTCTTACTGCCGTGCACATAAAAAGAAGTCTTTGAACCGTCCTGAGCTATTAGTTATTGGAGCTCTTTCAGGTCTGCATCCAACACCACCTAGAATGTTAATTTCTTTCACCTGCTGTCTACCAGTTCTTGAAAATCCCAGGAAATGAGATAGTCCAGATACATGTAAAATTTGGCATTCGAGGAGACCACTATTTCAGCCTTTTGACATGTTGTTGGATCTTCAGGCCTTACTGCAAGTACAATTAGCTTCCCCCTGGAAGTGGCAAGGAAGCGGCTTATGGTCGGAGCCCTGCAAGGCAAATGCCCGCCCCATATGTTCGGAGCCTTAGCTGAAGTTATTCAAGAGGAGGGCCTCAAGGGACTATACCGTGGATGGGCCGCGAGCTCCCTGAAGGTCATGCCGACATCCGGCATTACCTGGATGTTCTACGAGGCATGGAAGGATATTCTTTTGGGTCCAAGGTTCCATAACTAGTACGTCTCAGATTGTTCAAGAAGGCAGCCACTGCTACAGAATAAATCTCTTCTGCCCTGTGGGATTTCAATCTTTTTTTCTTTCAAATCCCACACCTGCCAATTATTTTAGATCAAAGAGGCCATTCTGTGCCAATGATTGTAACCATTAATTAATTGGCTTCAGCTAACCTGAATTGTCTAGTTACCAGCAACTGTTGACAGATAACACATCATCCAAGCCATGGGCCGAGAGTTATGCATTGCCCCCAGCATTGTTGCTGTGAAATTTCATCAGTAATGGAAAGGAAAATTTCATTCTCAGATGAGGCGTTATATGAATGCAGGGTGCCCAATGAATCGATGCAATATAAGTTAGATGCAGTCTCTGTGCGCCATATGGGTTCATATTGGAAAATTCTGGTACATTACATCAAAATGACAGTTTGGTGGTTGTCGGACGCATGCTGCCGTTTGTCAGGAGTAAGACAGGAGGAGGTGCCATCTCCAAAGATGGCCATTTGTCCTCAGCCGCAGATAAAAACCAAGGGCTTTGCTCTCACCGGAACACTGTCCTATTCCCGTATAAACATCTACCAGACTGATTGTCTGAGCAAGATTAGCATCGTGGTTTCCTAACAATCAAGCTGTCTGTTAAAATATATAGCTAAATTTCTTCTCAAAATCTGGCATGAAAATGACCGTGTTCCTGTTATTTTTTTGGGAAATTTTAGAATATACCACCACCACGAAAGATCACAGATTTGGAATATACCACTATGTCTTGTTGACAAATGGGACCCTCTGTGTCTATGATAGTGGGATAGGGTGGTATATTTCGAAACTTGTAATTTTTCAATTGTATAAAATAAATTATATCTATTTTTTTAATTTAGGATAGTCTGGTCTTGATCTTTGCAGGGTGTTACTGCTATTCTTCATACAACTGAAAGAATATGGTATTTTAGTTGATTCACTCAACGCGCCAAAGTTCTTCCACTGCTATCGTCCGAGCTTCTCATGTGCGGCATCACCAGATTAGAGTTCAGAGTTCATTGATTAAGGTTGGGCTTCACCACGCTCCCTTTCCTAGCTTAGAGCGAGGCCAAGGCGGCAAAGGCCCAACGGTGCATGGTGGTGGGTGGCGAGGCAGCGATAACATGAATTTTATTTTTTTTTATATTTAATTATTTTCGGAAATAAATAAATGATATTCAGTTTTAAAAAAATAAATAAATAGACTCCCGTCGCCAGCCCGTTGGGCGGGAAGTTTGAACCGCCCTCCGGTCAGGCAAGATATAAAAAATCCGCCCAACGGGAGGGCGACCTTTGCTCGCGCCGGCCCGCACTGAGGTGGAGCAAATTCCGCCCGACGGAAGGGCGAACTTTGGACGCGGGAAAAAATCCGCCCGTCTAACGGACGAGTTTTGAGGGCGGTGAAATCCCGCCCGCCCAACGGGCGAAATTTTGCCTCTTTAAGCCGCGCCGCGCCCGCGGTGCGCCGCACTGTTCCCATTTCACACAGGAGAGGGAGAGCGAGAGAGGAAGTGAGGAGAGAAGAGAAGCGCAGAGCAGTTCTTCGATTTCGCAGGTATTTTTGTTATGTAGTAAAAAATTTATTTGATAAAACTTGGTAAGATAGTCATATGAATTTAGTGTATGTTACATTGTGTGTAGAGCAGGGTAATATTTAGACTAGGGTTTAGGCTAAAAATAGTCGTGTAATATTTAGGCTAGGATTAGGGTTTAGGCAAATAGCATAGTTATATTTATGCCCAGGTTAGGGTATTACACGGCTAAAAATAGGCGTCTAATATTTAGGCTAGGATTAGGGTTTTAGTTACAAATAGCACGGTAATATTTAGAGTTTAGATTTAAATAGTATAGTCAATAAATTGTGCGATTGTGTGGTATGTTTGAACATGGTAGGGTTAGGATTTAGATAAGGAATAGAAGGGTAATATGTAGTGTTTACATTGAAAATAATATAGTACTTTACTAATTTATTAGATGTTGAAGAGTATTTTATTTGTAGAGATAATGAACAAGATGTTGGTCGATATTTTGGTGTAGTAATATTGTTAAAAATAGATGTAGAAAAAGGAGATTGACGTATAATAATCAATGTGCGAAATTTGTTGGGCGGGGTATATGATGAGACAAGGTCAATTTTCAGATCCATTATGGGAAGGAGAGATTGTGCAAGGTCCTTATGGGGTAGATTTATCAATGTTCCAATCATGTACATTAGGGATATCAAGACCCACCGAAAGGTCATTTAGTGGGCTACAACATTGGTTATTACGGACGTTTCAACTCAACGAAGAAGAACATGTCATGAGAGTTCGGGCATTGGTGAGCCGTCTTCTTGAAGGTTTTTGGGAGTTGATACCTATATCGAGTACTCGAATTGGAGACGCTACGTTGAGATTGCAATCGAGCGGTGCCTTCCTCTAGTTCTCTTAGTGCGGGCCAGTACAAGCAACATGCGGAGGTGGAAGAGCCGGGGAGACTAGTGGTCTTTGTAGTGGAAGAGGAGGTGGAGGTTGTAGGGAACACGGAGGTGACAGAGGGCGTGGGAGAAGCGCATGCGGAGCAGATATAGGAGAAGAAGGCAATGAAACAATTGAAGAAGCGGCAAGGCGGCCGATGAAGGAACGAATCGAGTCAATAGTTGCTGAAATGGCGGTAGAGGATCAGAGCATGAGAAGTCCACGATGAAGATCGTCGACGATGAGAGAAGTTTGAGTGATCGACCGGTGCTGTAGAGTGGAATACTTACAACTTCCAAGATTTATCTGTACATGAAGGCACGCACACACCATGGGATTACCATGAGAATGAGGTGACTCGAGGGAGCCATGTACCCGACTAAGGAAGGCTGTATTGGATGCCGTGAAGTATTGGTCTTTATCTCTGAGGAGGGAGTTCAGGGTAGTGAAGTCGAGTAAAAGCGTCTACGATGTGATGTGTGTTGTTCCTGGTTGCCCGTGGCGTGTACATGCATTTAAAGGAAAGTGGGTGGATTACTGGGTGTGTTCAATTGTAAAGGAGCACGACTGTCAGTTACAAAATGCACAACAAAGGCACAGAAATATGACATCAACATTTGTTGCAGTTGTAATGTACTCATAAATTGTTCAGAACATAAGATATGAGCCTCGGTCCATTATACGGGCCATTGAGGAACAATTTCAGTACACCATAAAGTATCCCACTGCCTGGAGAGCTAAACAGAAGGATTTGGAAATGCGGTTCGGGACATATGAAGCATCGTATGCAAATATGTCCCAACTTCTATGAGCGATTAGTAGAAGAAATCTGGAACGCATACTATGACATGAAGGAGTATCACGCTTCGGCGTCGACACCGGCAAGTGGGTTACTGCGAACGGTATTCTTTGCATTGGGTCCGTGCATAAGAGGCTTCACATATTGTCCACCTGTGCTCTGTGTAGATGGAACCTTCCTCACTGGCAAGTATAAGGGGCAAATATTGACAGCAATTGCCGTGGATGGCAACAATTAGATTTTACCAGTGGCATTTGCATTTGTGGAGGAGAGAATCTGAGATAGTGGTCTTGGTTCCTAGGCGTGTCAAACATCTTTGTTGTCACAGGAGACCAAATGTGTGTGTCATTCATGATAGACATGCAGGCTTACTGCGTGCGATTGATGAGATTACAAATGGCTCCGACAATCGAGGGGGTGCCCAATGGAGTGATATGCAAAGCAGGTGGTGCATGAGACATATGGGAGCAAATTTTTTTAGTCACTTTAAGAATAAACACTGCATGAACCTATTCAAGAGGTTGTGCAAGCAGAATCAGTAAAGAAAATTCAACAAATTATGGAAAACACTCGATGAGATGACCACAAAGCAGAGCTGTGAACTACAGGCAAGGCAGAGCAGGGCGACACGAGCTTCCGCCGTGAGATGCTTCTCAGATTGGATTAAGGATGATCCAAAAGAGAAGTGGGCTCTCCTGTATGATACTGAAGGGGCTAGATACGGAATAATGACGACAAATCTGGCAGAGGTGTACAATTGGGTCATGCGGGGGATGAGGGCATTGCCTCTGGTTGCAATTGTGGAGGGAATTCTTCACGGTACATGCAAGTACTTCATGGATCGTTATCGTGCGCGTCGATGCTATGGTGACGATACGCTGATATACTCATTGCTATTACAAAGTATATGGCCGAGAAGATAGGTAAGGCCGAAAGACATTCTTGCGCGACGGCGATGGGGACAGATCATCTCGGTACCACATAATCTGCGGGGATAGAGGCGTCGTGGCGGTGGCGTGGCGGGTTACGCAGAGTGCATCTTGCGTGATCATACATGCAGATGCTCATGCCAAGCGAAGCTTCTTCACAAGCCATGCTCTCATGTACTAGCGGCGGCTTCAATGACAAATCACCCTAGTTTTCCATTTGTGTCCGAATATTTCAGAAGGAAACAATCCGAAATACATGGCATGCGAGATATATGGGTATGCAATTTTCGGTACATTCTTGATCCACTGGTCCGAACAGTAGTCATGTACCGGCTAGGGGGCTGCTGAAGTGTGATCTTGGTCGTCGCCGACACCGTCGCATTCGAACGACATGGATCGGTCGGAGGTGGAAGAGTTGAGAAGAGATGCGGCGGAGTGCAACGAGGACGGTCACACTTATGTGAACTGTGACAAACCTATTGCATTTGGGTCCTCGATTTGGATCTTTGGCCCGTCCGGTCGAGGCGGATGGACGACGACCGTTCGGTTGAAAATGTATCTATGAAACCTTAATCGAACTACTTGATATGTGTAATTTACATTTGTAATATTCGCGTCAATGTAATATCTTGACTTCTTGGTGGCAATGTAATATGATGACTTATTTATGTTTATGTAATATGTTATGTTTGCATGATATGTAGTGTCTCATTGATGACATTATCTTTTGGTATATCGTATTTTTCTTTATGAATTAGTCTTGCTTGAATGGAAATAAATAACTCATACATGCATATCTCGCAGGTGGCGTGGACGATGGCCGACGAGATGGGCGGTCGAGCCGGCGCCACAGCAGCAGCAGCAGCAGAGAAGGCCTGCCGACCCTCCCTTGACCGTGAGGCATCGGGCCTACCTCGGTCGCGATGGAGGCGGTCGCTAGGTGTCTTCGTACTAGGACACTGCCGAGTTGCTCACTCTGGACGACGTTGGGTTGTGAGATACATCGTATAAGACGAACCTTCCTTACTTTCGTTTTTATAATTTACCTTTACTTACGTCTTGAATGCTTCATTTTCGCAGATTGCGCCTCTCGAGCCTCCTCCCATTGTGTCGGATCTTTGGAGGCTACTGCCCAGCGTTCGTTGGAGACCCGCCCGGCAGATCGTCGAGGCGTTTGGTTTTGACCGGTCCTCCTTGCAAAGCACTTGTGGACCGATGGAGGCGGAGACACACACTTTTCACCTCCCGTGCGGGAGATGGCGCCGACTCTGCGGGGCGTCTCGTACCTTCAGGGCTTCCGTGCGCCGCGGTATACCGATCGTGGCGGTGGGCGTCTCACCCGCTGGCGTGTCGACTGCTAGGGCGGTTCGCCGGGTAGTCCGTGCACCAGCGCAGAGTGTACCGCCTTTCCTTCAAAGTGAGACACGTGGTCCACCGAAGAGGTGGCTTCTGCAGTTCACGGTAAGAACTAACGAGCTAGACTTGTCCTTCTTAAATTACATGCTAACATTGGTACTTGCAAACATTGACAGGCGGAGCACATCCACCCTCAGGCCGATGACGCTACTGTGTCCCGACACCTTGAGGCCTACACTTTGGCTGTTGGTGGGTGATGTTCACCAATACGGACGGCCATTGCGTCGACAAGCACCTCCTCGGGTACGCCAGGGAGATCGCCGACGCCGTCCCCTACGAGGTCCCCCAGTACAGTTGGGCTTCAGCTGTCCTTGCGGGGACGTACAGAGGTTTGTGCGACGCCGTCTGAAGACGGATGCACTGGCCGATCTCGGTGGTTGCCCCTTACGCATCTGGTTGTGGTCGTATGGCGGATCGCCATTGGGCGTCGCTCATGGATCACGATCCTTACGAGGCGGCGTACTACCACGACACACGGAGGATAGGCCCACCATGGGCTTCCTTTGATTTCGCGGAGAATGCGTAATGTTTAAATCATGATTTATGCATTATTTACGTAACATAGCGAGAATTACGGTTGTTTTCTCCTTTTGCGGCCTACGGGCCCACGTTCAGCGCACAAGGACTACCCAGAATACGTGAGGCGGTGGGCGAGGTGCAGAGAGGGGATGTCGTTTGGACACCCTACAGTGAGGACCGAGTGCTTGCTCACGCCCTCACGGGTTGTCGTCGCTTATGGCGGGACCGATTATCTTGGCTTACGACCCGACCGTTGCTCTTCGACATCTTCGCCGAGAGAGTACTCACCGCAACAGTGATGCGGCGATTCGGCCTCCACCAGACTTCCTCTACCGTTGACCACACCGTCCGCGTCGAGCTCACCAAGACGATCTTTTCCATTAAGCTCTAATTTCCATTTCGATCATCCGCCTTATAAGTGTTATACACGATGTTTGCTGCAGATCCACTAGGCGTGGCCACACCGCAGCTATCTGTGGGCTCTGTGATGGAGCCTTGGGTAGCTGATGGGAGGACGCTCTAGATGAGCTGGTCGAGGAGGACGGCCGACGACGCCACGTCGTATCCGGCGTCGTCTGATAGTCTGATCGTCTACAAGGACGCGGTGGGTCATACCCTTCCACCGAGATCGCCCACGTCGCGCGAGCCACCGACACGCACGTACCATTGCGCAAGAAGCCGCCTACCGGCGGTACCGATCTTTACCCCCTTTTCAATTTCTATTTTTAGCAAAGATACACCGCTTGATTGCTATGGGCCTATATCTGGATCGACATTCTTCGTGAGTGCAGCGTCGATGCACGCACGGTTGTCGGCGCTGCAAAGACGGCATTGAGATGACCGGAGGAGAGATACTCGCGACCTTCCGGAGGCTCTATGAGAAGACAACGCGAGCTATCGCCTCACGTGTCTGCAGCCTTCCGGACGCCTCTGACCTACACCGAGGGGTATGAACTTTATTGCCCTTCTCCACCCTACCTTCATTAAAATTTATAATGTGACACTACCTTAATATGTAGGATTATGCGGAGCGGCAGCGCAGTTTGACCAGCCGGGCACGTCGGCCCAGGGCCACCACTTGTCCTCCTTGAGGGTACCGCCAGAGGCCTTTGGCCGTCCTCGCGATGGCGCCCGAGAGCGTGGAGGCGGCGATTCACGAGGCGGGGCGTCTTCCTCTGCCGCGCGTCTTCTGTCGCATCAGCTGCGCCGTTCACACCCTACGGTGCTTCCAGGGCACCACCACCAGGGTCGCAGCCCACACCACAGGCACCGCGCCCTCCTGTTACAGGTGCGAGTTAGTTTTGGTGAACGCGGCCATTGGGAAGGGATCGTCCATTCATTTGGTGAAGCCGCAGTCATTGGTCTACATATAGAAATGAGAAAAATATGAGATGGAAAATGTATTAAACACTTGGCTGTTGTCCGGATGGTTACTCACATGAAATAAGCACGCGCAACGGTAGAAAGCGTCGGCGATCCATCCTTCGACAACCTGGTCAAAGTTTGTACAACTGTGTCACTCCGCGCGCAGCGTGGCCATCCTCTGTAGAAGTTTGGGTCTCTTATCATTGTTGGCTCGTGTTATAGCTAGCTCTTGTCCGAATAAGCGGTCTTCGCAGTAGGCGGGCTTGCGATCCAGGACCATTTGACGTCCACCAGGCTTGTCGGATCCAACCGTTCGGTGTGGGTCGTGAAGCCATATGTGCGATGTGGTATGTCTATCTCTACTCGCCTCCCCTCCTACGAAGCCAACCCTAGTAGGGAGTATACACACATAGAGTCAGAGTGAGAGGGACGCCAGCTCTGCCTCGCATTATATAGGCCGAGGTGTACTTAACGAATTGGATTAATAAGTTGTTCATTATACTTACTGATATCGTTTAATGATTAAACACATGCTACCAGTGCCCTATATCTGCCTCGGCCACATTTAAATCGATGATCTGGAGGCGATGATTGCTAACGATGCATGCGGTCACATCACTAAATGCGCGTCGTCGCTGACCAACAGCGATACCCGCCACCGTCATATCAATAATTGCGGCACTGGCGACCTCTGAGACCGCCGGACACCGGTCACGTCAATAATTGCGGCACTGGCGACCAGCGATACCGCCGGACACCGTCACGTCAATAATTGCGGAACGGCGACCAACAAGATGCCGCCGGACACCGTCACATCAATAATTGCGAACGCTGGCGACCAGCGATACCGCCGGACACCGATCACGTCAATAATTGCGGTCATCTGGCGACCAACAAGATACCGCCGGACACCGTCACATCAATAATTGCGAACGCTGGCGACCGGCGATACCGCCGGACACCGATCACAGCAATAATTGCGGGGCGCTGGCGACCAACAAGATGCCGTCGACACCGGTCACATGAATAATTGCGGGCACCTTTGCTCACCAATGATCCGCCGACACCGTCAATCACATCAAATGCAAGAAGAAGCATGAACTCGGTCCATGCACCAAAGCGGACTTGGCTATTTATTTTCCTCCGGCCTCCGAGTCCTCTGCGCCCAAGTTTCCTCTCAATCTCACATATTATTTCCATCACATGGACCAGAAGACTTTCGGCGAGGATCTGAAGCAATGTCATGCTAGCTTTTTCAACTCTGTGGTTATTCAGCGAATGTTCTGTTTAGACCCATTCATCCTTCACGGCTTGTCGCTTTTGTTTGTAATATGATCCTAATATCGCGAGTTTTGCGATGTTACGGGTTATATTACACTCAAAATGTGACGTGTAAGCCGTGATGGATGAATGGGTCTAACCGCATGACTGAACTTAAGGCCTTTAGGAAATTAGACAAATAGGTACGTACTATTTTTTATTTCGAAAGCTAGCATGACATACATGGTGCGATGATATGGAAGGGTGGTCACCATGGACGGGTGAATGAGGGGACCAGAGGCAAAGAGCGGTGATGCCTCCTTCCTCTCTATATAGGGCGTTACGTCATTATCAGCACCTGATTAAATTAGCTCCTAATTATCATTAATTAACTATTCACGTTGACATGGCAAAATCTCCGTCGTTCATTCCATCGGTGTAGCAGTGCGCCGAAGATAACAAGATGGAGTAGTGCGGTGGCCTGAATGCTAGCTGCCTAGGAATGAGTCTTTGTCGAATTACCGCCTTCAAAGACGAAATTTGGTGGCCGTTTAGCCACTTGTTTTAATTTCATTGCTAACATTGCATGCCGTCGACGAACGATTACCTCTTTTTCAGCGTCCGGTCACATCGCTGCGGAAGCATCCATCATAAATCACGCGCATCGACCGGCCAGTACCCGCCGGACACCGGTCACAGCAATAATTGCGGGCACGCTGACCAACAAGATACCGCGACACCGGTCACATGAATAATTGCGGGCCTTTGCCACCAAGCAATTCCGCCGACACCGTCAATCACATCAAATGCAAAGAAGAAGAAGATGAACTCGGTCCATGCACCGAAAGCGGACTTGGCTATTTATTTCCTCCGCCTCCGAGTCCCTGCGCTCCAAGTTTCCTCTCAATCTCACATATTACTCCGGCCCATACACTTGCACAAATCTAGTTGTAACGAGCAATGGCAGCCTCATTTGTGAGGACCGTCCATGAAGCAAGTTTAACACCACCGTGCTGAAGGGGTTAATGTTCCAATGTGCCTGCGGTGACCTTTGCAAGTTTGTTCAATCCGACGAAGATTTCTCATATACTTACCGAAGGAGGTTCTTCATGTGTGCAAACTACGAGTACGATCCACCCAAGGTTGCCTTTGGCGGCCCAAAGGTACTTGCTCACCCTATCCTGCATGATTAACATATAGTCTTATGTGCTTCATGTGATCTGTCTTGACTTATGTTCTTCTGTTTAACATATAGTCTCCCCCACCTCTCTGCGATTTCTGGCAGTGGCTAGACACGGAGCAATCGGAGGAAGACAAGAAACACATCGGCGTGAGGTCCGTTGGAAGAGACAAGTGGTTCAGCGGCGCCAATATGAGGAGGAGCGGGAGGAGAAGCGAAAGCGTTCCTGGGAGGAATCTGGAGCGACAAGAGGACGCCGAACGTCAAGCTCTTTGAGGCACGAGAGGTGAAAAAGAGAAAGCGCGAGAGGCACGTCGTGCAAGGGAGGTGGACTGATGCTATCGAAGGGAAATATCCCGTTGTACTCGAGAGGAACATCCTTGTAATCCCGAGAATAAAAATTTCTGAGAGTGCTCTTTCTTCAACGCGGCATGTGAGGGTTTATGATTAAATCTCGCCCAACCGCACAGGTTTATTGTTCTATCTATTTATTTAATTTTCTGAATAATTATTAATATAAAAAGTCTCTTTGAAACTTATTCATTATTTCCATATTAATATTTTTTAAAGATTACATAGACCAAATAACGTGCCATATATCTTGATAATATATATACTTTTATATATAATATATATCATACATATGTTATATATTAACTATTATTATATATAACATATATAATATATTATATACATGTTATATATGGCATATATAATATATAATATATTATATAGTTATATATGCAGTCAAGCGCTACCAAACCATGATGGAGGGTATTATTGTCTTTGGGTTACAACAATGGGCATTTTTATATTTTTAAATTTTTTTTGGGTAAGCAAAAAAAATTTCGATTATCTGTAGCACCTATTATAACTTACATTTTCAAGCGATCTTTGGGACTCCATTTATTTAGTTTTATTTTTATGATACATAGTATTTTATTCTAAAGTCACATAATTTATTTTTTCGAAAATTGCAAAAATTGCGAGAATCTCGCCTATTGGCGGGCGGACTATATTATCGCCGTTGGAAGGGCGATTTTGGGCGACAGCAAAGCCCGCCTGCTTAAGCAGGCGGTTCATTTATCTCGCCGTCCATCAGGCGGACTTTGCTCCACCTCGGGCTTGGCCCATGAGGCTAAAGATCGCCTCCGTTGGCGGATTTTTATATCTCGCCCGACCGGAGGCGGTTCAAACTTCCCGCCACGGCCATGCATGACAGAGTCTATTTATTTATTTTTTAAATCTGAATATCATTTATTTATTTTTGAAAATAATTAAATATAAAAAAAATTAAAATTCGCGATAACATAGCCTCGGTCGTAGAATCGACGTAGTCGGTCGATAGACGACCATGGAGGCCCAGCAATGCGTGGTGGTGGGCGGGAAGGCACAACCTCAGTCACGGGATCGATGGAGTTGACTAGTGGATCGATAACAAGGTTGAGGGTCATTAGGAAGCGACTGGTGGTGGCTAGCGAATCCGACGGTGTGAGCTATCAGAAACAAGAAAGGTGGGTAGGGCGAGGGGACCTTGCTGGATAGGAAGACTACCTGGATCGAAGGAGAATAAGGGAAGAAGGTTGGTGGAGGAGAGGTATGATTCGTGACGGAGAAGGTTCTCTGGTGGCAAAGGCTCACTGGTGGCAATAGCTACACGCGAGCAAGGACCGCGTCAGCTAGGTCGGGTCGGGTTTGGCTGAGGATTAGGTTTAGGTTGGGTGTGTTGGGTTAAATTCCCACCCTATGAAGAAATAAGTCGGCCCAAGACGACCCAATGCGTGTGAGCCATTGAATGCCACCTTGATGGATGGTAGAAATCACTCCTTGATAGAGGTGTGGAGAGGATAAAACCCTAGCTTTGCTTAGGTCGAGTTGCGCCCAAGAGCACCCAGCAGCAGCTGCCATTAGCACAAGTGAGAAGAAACAAGGAATAAGAGAAGAGAAGATAAGAAGATGGGGCTTGCTCTCCAGATCGGTTCGTCTTGCGCAATCTTCATCAAGTACTTGGTCGTAGAGGCAAACGTGGTTAGACTGGTTTCATTCTTGGTCAATACGTCCTACACTTGTTGCTCTCTAATTGTATAATTGGATCGAAGATTTGGTTAGTGGATAACCCAATTTGAGGTGGAGTTTTTCAGCTCAGGTTGCAGGAGTTTTAGCAGTGCACGACTTTGGTAGAAGTCATGTTTAAGGGATCAAACGTTATTGAATGGGGCTAAGATTCAGATAGCTTGTTGAGGACTCCTTCAAGTACATTCTTACCTAGTTTCATGTGGCCTAGATCTGTAGTCTACAAGATATGAGCTAAACTCTGAGGTGGACAAATTGCAGTCACTTTGCTAATGATGTTGTACCAAGATTATAGCTATCTTGACATTGATATAGCTGTTGTGATGTACCTCTATAGGTTCTAGAGAGGGCTTCTCGTACCCATATCATTCATAGTAGTAGATTGGGAGTAGGCCGATGGTTTTTACTTCTCTTGTTAGAGGGGGCTTTTCACATAAATCCTTATGTCAAGTATGCATATTGATTTGAGTATTCCGCTACTTAGTTCTTAGTTGAAACTATCCTCAAAGTTCATTACAGGATGAGGATGTTGAATTGTGCATAGCCTCCGTATCGGTGGTTTATGCATTGTGGATTTGCATCTCCCAGGGTTTTATATTGGAATGGTGGCAGAGATCTGGGTATCTCAATCTAAACAATCCAAAAAATCGTCCAAGAATTTATTTTTCTAAAGCGTCCCAAACTCTAAAACTCTCTTGTTCTCCTCTGAAACTGTGATGTATACGCCATGTTGCACCAGTGTTACTATGTAATGCATACATTAGTACATTACACATCCAGCTATGGGGAGTAATGCATAGTTAACAAAAACATGGCGCCATAACCATTTGTAGAGACATAATACGCGCGCGTACGTACCTACAAGGCTACAAACGCAGGCCGGCGGCCGGCCATGTGCCCCACCATCTCCACCCCGGCGACGGCCGCCGTCCCCGGCACTGCCGCTGCCGAAGACACCATTCTTGCAAAGCTCCACGCCTCTCGAGCCGCCATCGTCTCCGTTCTTGCTGCCGCGGTGGAGGCTGAAGTTGACATCGATGCGGACGGCGATCGCCTCACGGACCTGCTGTCCAGCGCCTCGCCGTCCTCCTTCAACCTCCAGTCCCAGGATGTGGCGGTGCGCGCGCTGCGTGCGCGCATAGACCGCGCCGTCGCGCCGGCCGAGCACCTCCTTGCGGCCTTCCGCCGCGTGTCATCCCTCGCCGACGAGGCCGCGCTCCCCGCGGACCCGGCCGACACCGTGAGCGCCGTCGGCTTCGTCGATCGCTTGGACCAGCTCCGCGACGCCATCGAGGATGTGGTGGCGCGAGGGGAGGAGGCCGTCCGGAAGGTGGAGGAGGCGGTGGGGTTCTTGGGCCGGACCAAGGCAGCCGGGCGCGGCCGCGTGCGGAGGCTGACCGAGGCTGCGGCGGCGCTGCGCGTGGTGTACGAGACGGAGGCGGAGGAGATGCGCTTCGAGGGCCCGCTCGACGAGGCGCTGCTCGGCCTCCAGGACCTCTTCGAGGCGTTCCTGCTCAGGCTCAAGCACCCCGCGCCAGCGCCCGCCAGGGACGACGACGCCGGCGCTGTGGACGACGCCGAGGGGTACCAGCTTGGCACCAACGAGGAGGTGGACGCCGCCGCGCGGATGGCCAGGACGCTCGCCGGCAATGACTGCTTGGACATCTGCCTCGACATCTACGTCAAGGTGACATGGACTCTTTGCCGCAACGTTTACACTACGACGAGTAGCTAAACTGGTGTCTTGACGTCAGGCGAGGTACAGGAGAGCGGCCAAGGCGATGATGCGGCTCAACCCGGCGTACCTCAAGTCGTACACGCCGGACGCCGTCGACGCCATGGAGTGGGAGTCGCTGGAGTCCGCCATGGCGCTGTGGAGCCCGCACTTCCACGTGGCCATCGCCGGCGTGCTCGCGGCGGAGCGCCGGCTGTGCGCGCGAGTGCTCGCGCACCTCCCGCCAGCGGTCTGGCCCGAGTGCTTCGGCAAGATCGCCGCCCGCATCGTCGCGGCGTTCTTCCGCTTCGCCGACGGCGTGTCAGCCTCGGCGCGCGAGCCGCAGAGGCTGTTCAAGCTGCTCGACATGCTCGACGCGGTGGCCCAGGAGAGGGGGCGCCTCGACGAGCTCTTCTCCAGCGAGTCGGCCACGCTGGTCGCCATCCGCGAGCGCGCGCGCGAGGTGGAGCGCGCCCTCGCGCGTGCCGCCGCCGGCGTGTTCTACGAGTTCGGCCTCCGCGTCGAGACGCAGTACGTCTCCGGTGGCGCCGGCGCCGGTGCCGACGTCGGGCACGTGCTCAAGATCGTGCGGTATGTTGTGAACTACTTGAAGTGCCTCGCGTCCGACGACTACCGGGGGCTCATGGACACCGCGCTGCGCGCGGAGCGGGAACGAGAGCACGGCGACGACGAAGATGGCAGCGAAGTGGAAGGTGGTGGCCGCGCGGCGCTCGCCGAGGCAGCGTCGAACGTGCTGGAGGCGCTGCATCGGCACGTCGAGGCGGCGCGCCGGGTGTGCGCGGACGCGGTGGCGTCGCACGTCATGGCCATGAACGCGTACTGGTACATATACATGCGCGCCCGAGGATCGGAGCTGGCGAAGCTGATCGGCGAGGAGACCATGCGGCGGCGGTACAAGGCTTCGGCCGAGGAGGCGGCGTGGGAATACCAGGACGCGGTGTGGAGCCCGCTCGTCCAGCTCCTCGGCGGCGGCAGCAGCTCCGGGGTGCCGAGGGCGTGGCCGCCGGAGGAGGCGCGGGAGAAGGCGGCGGCTTTCGCCGACATGCTCGAGGAGAGGGTGAGACGGCACGGGGCCGAGTACAAGATACCGGACGGCGACCTCCGGGAGCAGATCAAGTTCGCGGCGGCCAAGGCGGTGCGCGGCGCCTACGCCGGGTTCCTGAAGGCGAACGAAAAGGCGGTGGCCAGCGGCCGGCGGGAGTACCTGCCGGTGGACGTCATCGAGGGGATGGTGAGGCGGGTGTTCAATGAGATGGGCGACGTCGGCAGCACGGGCCGGACGAGGAGCGGCGGCCGGAGCAGCAGGGAGAACCGCAATCTTGAGGGGTTTGAATGTTGAGCTACCAGGCACCAAGGATTGGCGCCAATTTGTGTGTGGAATAGAAGACATTGTCATGGTACAAATTTATTTTGTCAGAATTTATACGAGATTGATCAGCAATCACCATGCAAAGCGTAGCAGTAGTCTGGAGAATGATCAAATCTTGCATTGTGGTCGCTGAATTTTGGACAAAAAAAAAAGTGGTATGTTTTGTACTGATGGATTTCACATGAAATTTGTAAAATTTTTAGCATAAAACAGTACAATCACGCAGGAATCCTACAAAAACCCTGCACTCGAAATAAACAAGCAATAAGATATGGGCGAGACGAGATTCATGGCCACACAACTGCTATGCGAGCAAGCAATTACATTACCAAGCAGTCGATATATGTATCGCAAACAAGCCAAACCACTAACTTATTTTGCACACAGCTACTGAGCTACCAACTATTGAAGTATAAAGCTATAAATAAGTACGCCCTAATATATAGATACACTGATGCACACAGCTAAACCTTGTGTGTAGCACCTAGACTACCTAAGCAAAGCCACAGCTATACAATCTTTGACGACAGTTTTGCTAGCTCCTCTGGAGTACTGGAGTTCAATCTGTCTTGCTTTCTTCCTTGCTGATGGATTGGGCGACATCTAGGCACACCGCACCCCGCCAAGAATTGGTTGATCGTCTAAGAATCTGACTCAGCACCTCCTGAAAGAATCACAGAATTAACTGAAAATACTGTGCCCAAAATCAAAGATCAGAGAAGATTCATATAAAGTTTATGTTGCTAGTGGAAGAGGAAGTTTACCTTCACCACAAAGCTGCTCAACTCGGCTCACGATATGTTTGCCATAGGTGTACTTCCTCAGTGCTTGCAGATGGCCCTTCACACGGTTGAGCAGAAGTTCCCGTTGTTGCTCGTTGCATGTCTCAAGTATCTTCTGAACCACATAATTAGCATACTGATCCTTCATCATCACCTAATTGCACAGAAAATGGCTAGAAAATCAACGCACATAAAGATAATGGCAACCAAAATTACGTAATGTAGGATCAATTGCATCAGAAACAATGAGCGGTATAGATACTAGACTTTGATAGTTGGGTTCCTCAGTGATGACACTGATGAACATGCTACTGTCAATATTATCTGAATGGCTGGCTTTATTAGATGCAAAGACATGGGATGCTACTGCCGACTGGGTACATGGCTACTTCAGATTGTGCTCCCTTTACTTTGGAGCATGACAGCTAGCCTCTTTCAGCCAAAAAAAAAGAGAAGGGAAAAAGACGGAAATATCGAGTTGAAGTTATCGACATTATACATACCAGCAAGTTATCATTTCCCTCGGTCTGCTCCACAATCTCTCTGATCAGAAGATCCCGCTCCGCAATATCCCCATGTTGAAAACACCTCTCAATCACATTTGATGCAAATTTATTTTGGCTCATGGTAACAACCTGCCCAGCCAATTTACTGATAATTTGGGCTCTTTCATGACCTTTTCCTCTTTCCAAAACATGCTGCAAATGAACCAGGAAAAATGGCAAGCTAACAATAAGATGACATAAATAGCTAACACTAATAGGAAGGACATGATCAAAGGATTTGAATTGTTGAGCTCGTGCAGTTCAGTCATGGCATCATCCACTATCATAGCATTAGCACCTGCAGATTCTTGTGCCAACAAATAAACCAGCACAGACAAGGTGTTGTGTGCATATTAAGACAGCTTGTCAGTTTACCGATCAAAGCATGTTTTGCAACTGTTGTATTCTAAACTTTGAAGACAGAGAGTACATCAGTGGGCAATGTTGTGATGGATAATTGCCAGTTAGAGAGTTAGAACTTGGCAACAAGTATAGCATAAGCTCACAACTAAATTTCACCTGTGTAACATAGTTGCCATACTGATCTTGAGCGAGGATGCAAGCAGACTGCAATATCTCATCTATTATGCACTGGCCTTGTGAATCACCACCACAGTGCTCCAAAACTCTCTGCCAAGCAGGATAAAGAAAATGAGAAAAAAAAAAGTCATCATACCAAGATCTAGCACCAATTAATATAGGGTATTATTCTGAACTCACTTGAATAACACGGCAACCATATGGGTGCATTGAAAGGCTAGCAACTTGCCCCTGAAATGCAGATACAACAAATCCAATATGTTCTGTAGGAACACATTCAATGCACTTCTGTATAACGTGATTCCCATTTTGATCGCGAACACATCGCATAACATGTCCATCAAGCTCACGAACTAGATCTATTTTCTGGTCAATTTCCATAACTTCAAGAGCCTGCATGTTTTAAAAGATAACTTAGATAAAGCAATAATTAATAGTAAGTTAGTGATAGCAAATCACATCAAATACTAAGCTGTATATTAGCAATAACTAATAGTAAGTTAGTGATAGCAAATCACATCAGATACTAGGCTGTATATTAGTTGCATTCAGATATATCTGTCATGCACTCATGCCATTGAATAATTGTCAGGCCCTTACAACATTTAATTATTTATGATAGCAAAGTATACTAATGTTGTTTGGTATACCAAAAAAAAATGTTATCAAAGGTAAACTTCCCCCAAAATAAATGTTTACGTATAGTATATATAGATACACTTCTATTCCACTGGCATCTCAAGTATTACTGAGTGTCAGGCTGAGAAAAGCTTCAAAATGTACCTGCATGCTGTCATACTCATATAACCTAACTTAAAGTTTTTAAATAACACTGCAGCAAATTAGAACTTTTGTTCAGTAGCCAACATTCTTTTCAGTATCAGAAGTATAAAATAACAACCGAGTGCTGTCCTACCAGCATGAAAATCTTGGCATCCACCACTAAGTCATGTATTCCAAGTTACTGTCCAGAATATCAAATACACTAACACTCAGCGGCTAATATTCAAGCCAAACAGCTTTTTAAGTGAATACAACATCACAACTTCACTAGTAGACCCCCCTCCCCAACCCACCCAAAAAAAGATGGTACAAACAAATGGAGAAATGCAATGCCAGACATAGAATAGAAGATTTGGATAGTCTCCTGTATCTTTACAATTGCCACTAACATTTGATTTTAAAAAAATGTTAACAGACTTGAGAATACCTTCTGAATTACTCGGCATCCATACATCTGAAGGCTCAAAGGTACAACATGACCAACAAGCTTAGTGCCTAGATCCCTCCTCTGCTCAGGAGTTCCATATTCAAAGAACTGCAGAGATTACATGTCATTTCTTCTCATACAACTCAAAGTTGTTATTCGCTACAAGGCATAATTATGTGAATATGTGGCATGAAATGACTACACCACAACATGAAATGTACGAAGTATTTTTGCTACAGATAATAGTTACTGACAAAATCACTCTTACAACAGCATACCTTTTGGATCACATAATTCCCAAACACATCAGTCATTAATGATGAAGCATGAGGAAGAACTTCTGCAAATACTGATGCCTTCTCTTCAGCAGTGCAGTTCTCCAACTTCTGCTGGATGAATCGGCTACCATGCTGGTCAGCACTGAGGTTAAAGAAAGGAATCAATATCCAAAATTTGTATTTGAGTACCCATGTCTAGATAGGATGTTAAATGATCAATACCACACAACTAACCTGTATTCTACTATACGACCTGTGATATCAGCTAGCTCAACCCTGCGAGCTCTGTTGGACTTCAGTTCTTCAAGGAAAGAGCATGCCTTTGGGTCATCAAATTTCTCCCTTTCTCGCTGACCTTGAATCCCAGAACTAGCAGTCATATTTCTTGAAGGGGATTGGAACCTCACAGAATCATTTCTCCTGCCAGGAGAAAATATTCCAGGCAAGGGTTGTCCCTGATACACTGGGCTTGTTGGATAAGTCATTGGTACTCCAACATAGGGTGAGATGCCTTGGTAATTTGGTACACTCCCTCCTCTTCTAGCTGTAGGAGAATTAGAAACTCCGGTTCTCGAAAGTTGAAGCCTCTGATCAGATGGATATGTAGCTTGAGATAATGCCTTTGGTGGATCAAAACTATCTGCAAGATTTCCAACAACACTAACCCTTGGACCCATTGTATTGTATTGATTTCCACCAGCATATTGAAGTAAAGAGGGGTGCTGAAAGAACTGAAAAAAGTTTGGGTCGGGAATGGGTGGCTGCATAGCAACCCCAAGTTGCCCATACATTTTATATGGCTGCATAAATTCTGTTCCTGCTGAAGGGAAACCAGATGGCCTACCACTAAAGCTTGGAGTTATAGGGCTATCGAGAGGTGTAGCAACAGAACCCTGGGGAGCATAGCTATTCATAACAGGTGGCAGAACTGAACCACTCAAAGCATATCCAGCAGTTCTAAATGGGGTTGGTAATACACTAGCTGGATGTAAATTCTGATAATAAGGGCTTCCAAAAGAATTTGGTGTGTAAAAAGGTGGTGTCATACCAGGCTGTGGTAAAAATTGCTGCATGTCACCAGTGGGCAATTTTAGCTGAGTATGAGACAGGTTGTCGACAAAAGGAAAATGGGGAAGGTGTGTTCCTTGAGGAGTCATTTGAATAGGGTCACCTTGGACTGGAAGTGAGGAGCCATACTGCTGAAAGATATTGTCCTGCCACTGCTGCTTAACATGTGAGTTAGTATGGTTATCCAAATTCAACTTCAAATTCTTCATACTGGAGTCCACAGTATCAAGTTCAGTAACAACTGCACCACTCCCTGGCACATCATTTCCATGCTTGATGTCTATGCTCACCTTTTCTAGATGAGAAGTTTGCATACTAGTGTTGCTATCAGAACATGATGAGCTGTGGACCGATGTAGAAGAAAGACTGTTGCTAAGTGTATTTCTCAGTGAGCTGGTTACAGGTATAGGTGTCCATGAATTCAACCCTGATGGCTTGACAACATCAAGTGACAAATTCTTTGACGAGTTAATGTCAGAATGTACAGCTATATCAGCGCCGGTGTTGCTATTTGATGGATGAGAGGAACAATTATCATACAAAGAAGTAGCATTCTGCTGAAAGTTCTCCTAAAGAAAATATAAAAAAATGGTGAGAAGACCAATTGTAGCATGACCAAAAATAACCAAAACAACATTTGAAGCTTCAATTGCAAGTGCAGCAATTATATAATGAAAAAAGTAACTTGGAATTGAAATAAACAACCAAATACAATATGGTTAAATCATAGGCTCCACTGCAAACAGATGTTGTGCCATTCTAGATAGCATGTTAAACTAGCTAAAATCTTATAAGTTTGCTACCTATGGCACATTTAGCATTGCAGTCAAGGTTATTAAAGTGATAAGGCGAGGTGAGGCAACCAACTTTTTGACTTTTTAACGTTAAAGCGAGCGTTGAGCGCTGAAACGATGCTCTAGACAAGTAATAGTACCTATCTTATGGTCGATATCATTTTCATATTTTGTTTAATAGCATCTCAGCCCCACATGGGCCAGGCCCAACATGCCTAGCTATGGGTGAGACCTGTCCCATATCAGGCCAGCATATTAATCCTCACTCATCACCCCTCTTAACCCTAGCTTCTACCACATATCTCTGCTCCAGTCACCACTTCCATCTTCCCCTGCTGCGGCCTCTGCCTTCCTCTCCTCCCCAGCTGTGACCGCCGCCTCCAACTCTCTTCCCCTGCTCCAGCGCCACCGCCTCCACCCCTCTTCCCATGCTCCAGCGCCGCCTCCTTCTCTTCCCCTGCTCCAACCACCACCTCCACATCTCCCTCCCTGCTCCAGCGCTGCCTCCCTCTCCTCCACTGCTCCAGTGCCGCCTCCCTATCCTGCCCGGCCAAAGTACGCCGGCCTGGTAAAACAACCAGATGCCTTGTAACCCCACGGCGTTTTCTGGCTTTAACTTCATTTTAGCGACGCTCTAATAACCTTGATTGCAGTGGCTATTGCTATTTGCAAAGTACTTACACATTTAAACTTCTATTGTGCCACTTTATACAGATTTACTAATTTAACTTTTAAACTATGCACTTAAAGCCATAATAGGGATATATATGTAATGTTGTTGCACAGCGCAGTGCTATTTTCGTATAGATTAACAAATCAATAACCTCCTTTGAATACATAACAGATTTATTACACAATAATTAGTAAAGACTATAAAAAAAAACCTTACTCCAAGAAAAGGAATGTCAAACTGGCTTTAATCAGTTACAAGAAACCATGCAGGCCCTTGAAATATTAAATATTTTTTAAAAAAATACTGTTGGCATAAGAAGACTAAGGCCCTGTTCTTTTGGGCTTATCTAATCTGACTTATCTGTCTTATCTCTAACTTCGAGAATTTCCCGAGGTGGCCTCGAGAGTCGGATGGCCTTGAAATTTGGGATTTAGGGAGCTTTTAGACTCGCCTACGAGATAAAAATAAAACGGATTCAAAAAGTAATAAAAAAAAGTCAGATGAGTCAATATTAGTCAGATAAGTCAAAAGCTCCCTAAATCCCAAATTTCAAGGCCATCCGACTCGAGGCCACCTCGAAATTCTCGAAGTTAGAGATAAGACAGATAAGTCAGATTAGATAAGCCCAAAAGAACACCCCCTAAATTTTCTGTAAGGCCAGTTATGCTAGTGACTTTCAGAAAAGCATCACAACTTATGGAAATGTCATAACAATTTGCTGACAGCTAAAGAATTTTCTATGAGCCTATGAGGTAAAATTGATTGGTTCTAACACTATATGGCTATATGTAAAGGGTGGCAGACGTGGAACATTGTATTACAGCAAGAAAATATAATACAAGAGAAAAGCATCTTCAACACTTTTAATGGTACAATCCATGTTCTACTAGAACGGTGATGTTTCAATCAAAGAAGCAGTCATTTATAAAGTAGAAGATCAGAAACCAATAATTGCATGTCTGTTAATTTTATACAATTAGTAAGCGACCTAGTGAGTAGTGATTTGGGTATTGTTAACCTTTAGTGTTGATATATTGTTTGTCACGTCAACCTTATTTTAGTAGTTCTCAAAGACATGAAGTAAGATTAAACAATCACTTGAACTAGTCAAAATATAACCTTAAAATTTTCTAATCAAAAGAGTGCTGCTCCCTCAAACTGGAGCCGGAAGATTTGTTAACAGCTTGGTATTGCTATAAGAGCAATTGAGCAAGGTAGTTCATTTGCACTTTTGTACTAACAAACTTGGTGGCCTTGTAACAGATGGAAACAATTGCATAAATTTTAATATAAATTCGTTATTTTATATCTATTTCAAGCAAGCACAGCCATCCCTGCTCCTGCTCTCCCCAACCAATCATAAGTTTGATACTATCAAAGATCATTCAGTATTCCATGCAACCTTTGTGAAGTCATAGGTTGTAGCATGTACAATTAGATACTTTCTTAGGCACGGTATACTAGAAAAGTTTGATCCATGTCGACTTGTCTAGCACTCACCGGCACAAAATCCACAAGATTCACATTGTGGCTGTCAAAATTGGAAGCATTTTGACTAGAGACAATTTGGGCATCCTCCACTGAACTTGAATCCAACCTTGGAGACTTATCATCCTCAGGTTCTTCCCTATGAGTTGATAGAGTAGAACGAGGGATAAACAATGAACCTTTGCTGTTGTCATCTTGGGAGACTACTCTCCATTCTTTAACCTTGCCAACCCGGTTCATGAAGCGGCGACTCTCCCTCGAGATAAGTGGTGGAGGAAGCCTTGGGTTCAAATTCACCTTGGAGCCATAATAGTCAAAGTATGCTGGATCAGCACGCAGCTGCTCCTCAGACTTGGAATTGTCGGTCACATTGTCCAAGTTACCCACGTTGGTTTCAAAACTCCCACTCTGCTGACCTATCAGATGACCAAGAGCGGCAAGCGACCCTTCCATGCTAGGTGGTGCACTTCCACTACGATTTGGGACAGACTCCCTCCAGCCCGGATAAACTCCACTTCCATTATCCACAAACCCCAGCCCTTCACCTGAAATATTGCCAAGTGAAGAGTCAAACGCACCAAAGTCCTTACTCCAGTTACCGGCCCCTGTTCCTCTAATTAACCGGACAGCACTCTCTGTGGCCATTACACTGCAGAAAAAAAACGAATATTTAGTGTTCATCCATTGCCTATATCGGCACGTTACATTCCCATTTTGTCACTTTCCTAGTTTGACTATTCAGAACTAACTGGATTTGAGAATGTAAGAGGTAGTACAAGATAAATTTAGTTCAAACAAACACGTTCTAGATTTTACTACTCTGTATTGGGTAAAGAATTAGTGATACAAAACAACATATAAGAAGGTTAAGCAAACGTGCTACTTATGCCATATAATATCCTACTTGCAAGCTACCAAGCCTCGGAACCACCTCACAGATGCAAATGTGGCAGTAAACATTGAGCTTTGCGGAACTGAATAGTAAACAAAATGGCAAATTAGGCAATGCAATTGGTTGCTCGCTTGCAGTCCAACTCCCCAATGCCACACGAGAGAGCACACCATTGCAGTTGCGTCATCAATGCTCAGAAAAGACACCAAAGACCAGAACTTTGCACTGAAATCATTCCTAAATACATAGAAACCCTGGACATAAACATAGTTAACCCCAGCTTCACCATTTCGGTTCTTCCGAATCAGCACTGAGTCGAGGGGAATACCACCACCCCCAACCAAAAAAAAAAGATTTTTTACACGGAAAAAACATAGGACGCTTCAAACCCAGACGAAACACCACAAAATGGGCAAAAATCAGCCACCCTAGAAACCCTCGAGAATAGCCGGAACGCATTCTTGCGATTCCATGAACGCGGCACTCTACCAACCCCCAAAACCACACCAAAGCGCACATTCTCCTCGCGCAAAACCACTCCTGCACCAAAGCACCCTCCAAAACCCAAACAAATCCCCCCAAAAACAAAAACAAAATCTTTTATTAAAAAAACTATCAACCATCACGCCACCGGCACCCAGTCAACGAGGCCGAGAGATAGACACGAAGAGCGGGCGGCAGAGAGGAAAAGGAGCAACCTTGCCGCCGCCTCCGAGCCGGCCGCAGCCCGAAACCCTAGGCCACCACCAGCCACAGCTCCTCCCCCCCGCTCCGCCGCCTCACAGCGCGACGAGCCTCCCCCTCCCCTCCCCTCTCCTTCCCCTCGCCTTCACACTCCGGAGACGCCGCCGACCAGCACGAGCTCCTCCTCCCCCTCCCCCTACCTCGGCCGGTCTCCACCGATCAATCCTCTCTCTCTCTCTCCCCCTCTCACCCTTTAACCCTTTCGAAGCTTTCCTCCCTTTGTTTTTTTCTATACTTTTTTCCCCCTCTGTGGCGGTCGCGTGACTACGGAGAAGACTACTACTACGGAGGAGGGGGCGTCGCTTCTAAAACCCTCGAACCGCTGCTGCCTCCTGAGCTGCGGCGGCGGCAGCGGCGAGCTCACTGATGCTTTGAGATTCGTGCCGGGAGGATGATGTGCGGCGGAGGGAGCCCCAGGCAGCCGGCCTACGGGGCTACGCGTCGTTAGCGTAGGTGACGGCGGGATTCTGCGGAAATGTGTGCGCGCGCGCTACGCGTACCCAAGAGATTGTGGGTTTCCTTTTGTGTTCCATGCATTTCGTGTTTATCTGAGAATGTTTGTGGATTTATGCCGTGTTTATTCGCCTATTCCTATATGTTTATCTGTTGTTTAGGTGTGCATTGTCGTAATTGTTGTTGATGAAAATAATTGCAACTGTTTAAAGGTTTTTTAAAAAAAAAAATTGATGTCAATGAGTGCATGAGAAGGCATATGTGCACGGGATACTTTCCGAAATTGTTCTTTGTAATGTAATATTTTTCGTACTTGGCTTCATCTATATGTTGCATCCATGTTTTCAAAGACATAAGCCATTGTCCTATTTTTTTTTATCAAGATTAGTGAACAAACCATTTTATCTTTTATGGACTTTGTATATCTTTGGATTATATCTTTTTAAAAATTATTAACTCTTGGTTTGTTATTTGATTAAAACATTTCGGCTAAAATATTATAGATGGCTTCATAGATCAATAGATACTCGTTAATAATTAATAATGTTTGCTATTGTGGACCGCGGTACGTCTCAATGATACAGGACCTAGATTTGTGTGTTTGTATGCCATGTGTGTTCTTGTAGCAATGCTTATTTTAGTCTCATTGACTTCTTCTGTGGATGCTCCTACTAGACGCAAATGTTTTTGAAAGAAACGTGAAGGAAACTAGGAAGGCACTCAAGCCTTGCATAGAACATGCTTGACTTGATTTGAGGTCATGTTGCTTTTGTCAAGCAACAACTGTATAATTTTCAATGAGATGATTCCGTAAAACATGCAAGTATGTGTATGTTCTTCGTTACCAGATTGTTGAAACTTAACGCCTTATAGCATTTGTAGCTCGTATCAAAACATGCGGGGCCTCATTATGAAAACAATAATTCGGGATATGTCACTCTAAAGATGTAAAATACATAAGATGTCCATATATTATGTATCGTACTCTTAAATAATAATTCATAATATGTCACTTTAAAAATGTGAAATCCATAATATGCTGACATATTATGCATTGCATATTTTTAAGAGTGGCAGATGAACATATGATGCCACTAATTACTTTGAATGGGCTTCCAAATATCAAGAGATCACCATACATGAAATAATTGCCATGGTATTTGGGAAGTACGATGAATGGTCGTCTTATTATTAAATTGCTTTTAAGGCTCACATGTACGACAACGGATGGATTCGAGAGCTTCAAACACTTGAGGAGTTTTGAAAAAATGGTTTCGAGTAGTTCGAACGTTTGATTTGGTTCTGCAATTTTCAAAAGTGTCTAAAATTAAGTAGTTCTAAAAGAGGGCATATGCCTATAGTAAGATAATTGAGGAAGCTCATGGCCATAGATTTACAAGCAGACATGTTGATTTCAGCCGCCTTTTGCTTTTGTAAAAACAAAGGCAGCTTCTCTGAATCCAAACGCCTATTTTTCTCTCAGAGATCCCAAAGTTGTTTTAAAATGTTTTTGAAGCCAAACCAAACGAAACATCCTAGATTTTCAAAGCTTTTAGGAAAAAGTACCAATTTGGTTTCTAAACTTTTGCCCTTGCCCTATTTTGGTTCCTGAATCTAAAACCAGATTAACTCGGTCCCTGAACTATAAATAACAAACTAAGTTGGTCCTTTGTCCGGTCAAAAGGCGGTTTAGGGTGGTTTTCGCTGACATGGCGTTACACATGGCAGGTTTGTGTATCGTGGCGTTACACATGGTTGAACATCTTGATCCCTCCTCTCTCTTCTCCTCCTGCCCACATGGATGCCATATCAGTGAAAAGCCTGAGAACCACTATGTTGACTAGTCAAGGGAGCAACTTAGTCTAGTTTTAATGGTTTGAGTACCAAGTTAACTTAATTTTAGAATTTAGAGTCCAAATCCATACTTTTTCCAAGCTTCTAAGCCACATCCCTTCTATAAACGGAGCAAATATTCTAGTTAACAAGAGTACCAGCAGCTACGTTCGGATACGAAAAGAAACGCTCGATCTTATCCATCCCTACTGTTCCAGGTGAGAGGAGGGTGACTGAACTAGCCTCGCTTCCCACCGTAGATCTGCCAGCCTCTCGCCACCGGTGGCCTTTTGGTCACAGGTGCGCGTAGGGGGTGACGGATTTGTGTTGGGAGCTTTATAGAAGTAGGTTTTTTAGGAGTTTAGCCTTAGTGTTTTGGGTTTCCCAGCCAGTGGTAGGGGCCTCTTCGGGGCCTGTGAGCGGCAGCTCTTGCGGTGCGGTGGCCGATGGTGGCGTAGGTGGTGCGACAGTCAGCAGCATCCTACGAGGAAGTCCATGATCGAGTCGTGCAAGGACACGTGGCAGGCGCTGCTCAGCTATGCGCTCTCTGACATTGTCCCGGCTGCGCCGTTCGCGAACGCGCTCGTCTTCACCTCTCCGAGTGAGGCCAACTGCATCTTCCTCGTGGAGCTTGGCCTCCGCACGCCCAGCCGCAGCACCTGTCTCGAGGCATTTGGAGGTTTGTCTCTGTCCGCTTCGTGGCATGCCCCACGGTTTCACTCACGTCCTTCACCGTCGTCCTCTTGTTGGCTTCGGCTATGGGTCCTAATGGTGTCGAATCTAAGAGATGGATGGTGCTTGGAGCACCTCCTAATTTTGGTTTGTGGTTCAAATCCATGGTAATAAGATCCTCAGCAATGGCTGCATCTCAGCTTTGTCATGATTACAGCTGGAAGGAAGAGAAGACTCCCCGCTTGGCGGTGGAGAGGTTTTGGTTGAAAAAAGTGGAGGATTCGGTCTCTTGGCAGGTTGGTTTCTACTTCATCGCTCGTCGCCCTGACAAGAATAGGTTTTGGCTGCTCTTCGGCTTCGTTTCTCTTGGTGGTGGCAATGTTTTGCCACTGTGATCCGGCACGACGGGTTTGGGGCTTCCACGTCTTTTCTTGATTATGATCTTTGCCATTCACCTTTGGTGGTCAAGACTCAAGGAGATGGAGTTGCGGGGATGCTTGGATTGTTTTCGTCTTCATTGGCGAAGAGCGTAGTGGTTTAATCTGAATGGGAATATTAGCACTTAGCTTAGCTCCTTCGGAGCTTCGTGTTGTACTCTATTGCTGATTAAGGGCTTTTGTGTAACAGCACGGTATGAATGAATCTTTTATCCCTTTATTAAAAAAGGTTCCAGCAGCTGTGTACGACACCTGTAGCGCTATGGAACGGTGGGTCGGTGGCTAGCTGGTGCACCTAACGGAAACGTACCACTTCCTCCTGTGTCGCTCTCTTCGGGTTTCTCCGGGCAACACGTGCGACGACCGCCGTGGAGGAGAGCGAGCTGGGCACGCGCCACGTGTCCCCCATGCTACGTCATCTCCTTCCATGTCTACGTAGGCAGAGTCCATGGACCGAGGCCCAACCCAGCGACGCCGGCCTCATCGGTCGGGACTCGGGAGACCGGAGGCACTCGTCTGGTGTATGGACGCCGACCACCAAATCTTGGGCCCCCCTATCGTAGTCATCACACCCGTTCGGGCCATCCCATCCATCCGCACCTCAGTCACGGCCCACGCGACACTGCTACGTTGCTAGCATGTTCACATTGGGCCTGGGCCGGCCATCAGCAGAGCCCAGATATCCAACTGGAAAGCAGCCCGGTTTGTTGTAGACTAGGTTGCCAGAAATTCCATAATTCAGCCGGCACGTTTTCAGAAGATAAACACTTGTAACTTTCTTATTTATTTTTTCGAAACTATAAAGCTAAACTCTCAAAAAATAAATCAAACTAAATGAAACAGTTTTTCCAAAACGCTTTTAAAAGCTCTCACAATTCAACAATTTAGCTCTGCCCTCGGTCGCTTCTGGCCTCAGCTCAATAAAAGGCCACAACACTGCCTTCTGCGAGCGTTTTGTAAAAGCTTTTGAAGGCCCTCCTCCAAGTCTAACCAAATCAAATATTCTGACTCCTTGAAACAACTTCTTGATACTCTCGAAATCCGGCATTCAAGCCTCATCCATTCCAAGCATACAGCCTTGCCAAAGAGGATGATCTTTGTGGTGTTGTTCAACAATGTCAACCACAATAACTCCTTGTCTCCAGTCTTGACATCCTCAACGATGGCACTGCTGCCCTTGTTGTCCAGTTCATGATCAAGACTCCCAGGAACTAGGGATCAAACCATCAATTGATGCTGCTGTTAGATAGCTGATGGACGAGCTTACATCTTAGTCCACTTTACACACCAGCGAGAGAGCACCTAGCAAAATCAACTAACAGCTCAGATTTCTCCAAAGAAAAACACTAACCACCAGGGCTTGTGCGGTTAGGCCTGCTAGCCCTCATACTTACATACGAGAGAGAGAGAGGAGAAGAGACTCAACGCCAAGAACATCATCACCACTGAAGCAATGATCATCAGTTACAATAATCAGGCCTGTAATGGCATCTTTAACTACAAGACTACACGTTACTGCAGCTTTCTTCATCTACTTGACACAACAAGCTGAGGCATTTTTTGCCCATTCTGTGACACCTGGGGCCCGCATGTCATCCACCGTGGACACACGTGAGTAGATGTTTCTTCAGGGTTTCCTACTGCTGCTGCTGCTGCTGCTGCTGCTGCTGCGGTTGAGCCAGGTTGTCCTCTTTCCGGCGCTCCGGCGCGCGCGGGGCGCCGGCGGCCACCGCTGACACCGCGGCGTCGTAGCAGTCCACCGATGCCGCAGCGAACTCGGCCATGGCACCGCTCACCGCGGCCATGCCGGCGCAGAGCACGCGCCCCGCCATGCCCTCCATGCCCGTGGCCGCGCCCGAGCAGACCGACCCGACGCCGGCCACGAAGAAGTCCAGCCCATCCATTACCCGCGCCTCCGACACCGCGTCGACCACGCGCGCCCACTCCATGCACGCCAGGAACGCCGGCGGCAGCGCGCCGTGAGGGCGCGCGCCGCGCCCCGATGCCGAGGCAGCGGCGCGCCCACGCGGCCAGGGCGCGCGCGTAGGCACGCTGCGCCGACAGCCAAGTGTCCAGGGCTCCGCGCCAGGCTCGGATCTCGCACTCGAGTGCAACCGCCGCCGGAGGGGGCGTTGTTGCTTCCGGGGGACCAAGAGCGATGGCGGTGGCGGCCGACGGGTGGTGGTGGAGGAAGAGGAGCTTGGCGTCGTCGATGGTGCGCTTCTGAGCCTTGTGGCGTTCAGCCATGGCGCGCCACATCCGTGACAGCCTGCATGATGCAACGACAGCTCCATTGCTTACGGGTCGCAGCCATGCAAAATTCTTGGTTCTTTCTTGCACTTCTTTCGGGTGTGTTTGATGGCTACATTTGCCATTTCTTAAACTCAAGCTCAAATTTTTAATGGTTCTTAGGCAGTATGCACTAGGCATTTCGTACGACACTACATCATAGGTTGTACTATCCAGAACACTACATCATAAGCTGTACTATTGGTTGTACTACCCACAACACTACATCATAAGCTGTACTATCTGTTGGATACTTATCATGGGAAAAGATGGCTTTGTACCTGATTGAAGACAATATGATTAAAGTGTCCTGCTTTATATTGCATCTATTCGTTTCTGTTTAATTATGCTTGCTGTACGATTTAAGTATGCTGGTTGCAAAAAACACAGATTGTGAGTCCTGCTTGTGTTCTATTACATAAATGAAGATTGTTAATGGTCCATGGAGTATAACTAGTTCTAGCAGTTTCTCCCCTTATGGTTAGTAATCAGCACATGATTTACTCGAGTAGCTATTTGTATTGGATGCACATCCTTTAATTGACAAGCATTCCTACAATTAGCTAGCCACCTTACATTGACTGAAAATATTAACGATATCATTAGTAATTTCAAGTACCATGAAATTGCATGCATGAAACTAGTGACACTGTTTTAACAGCTAATATATTGTTTCCTAGGCTTATATGCTCAATATGTAGCTCCAAGAAAAAAATGTACTGGTGTAAAAGTAGTAAATGTGTAGAGAATTATCACTATGCATGATCCCTAAAGATAATGGGAGCATACCCTTGGATCAACTCCATAAGCTGAGGGTACAACTCCTCATCCCTTAAAACTTCAATCCTCCTTGATATTGACTGAACTGTGTGTATTGACACCTTCATCCGAGTATGTAGGCTTCTCATTGCTGCACGAGTCTTATCGACAGAGGAAGGCTCCTCACCTCTCACATCCTGGCTCCTCAAATGTTTCAGCCTCTTCTCGTATTCAAGTCTTAACCGCTCGCCTGCCTATAAGTGACAAAAACAAGCATGGTTTCACTTCTAAGTTCTACTGATCTGTTGGTGTAAGTTCCTGGCAAGAACATTACCTTTACTTCTTTGTATAATTTTTTCTCCCATGTATACAATCTGTCCAGAGTGGAGTGATGACTTCCAGACATTGTACTACAAGATTCTTCAGAGTGAGAGCTGCTTGTCTCATTGTCATAGAGATCCTCTATTGAGCTAGAGGAAGCAAGAAGGAACCGAGAAGACGATGACCGGGATGATGCAGAGCGCAAAAGTGCTACTGGGTTTAACATCTTTACTGCATTATGATATTTATGGGTAAGTTCAGCAAGTTAAGTCTGAAATGTTTTTAAGTAACTCCAGTATTGGTTTGTAAAAGTGGTACCAGAAAGATCGTTTGAGGTTGAGTATTGAGCTCTACTTGCCTCCAACATCAACGAGACTTCCTGAGCAGCGTCACAGATTCCCAGGAACTGACCTTCAATATCCTCCATAGCCTCGACCAGACTCGCTGGCCTTCGGTTCAGATACACTGTGAAACCAGGTGTTTCTTCTGCATTTGCTACTTTGTTCCTCATCAGTTCTTTCTTATGTGCCTTGATACCTAGTTCTCCCTTGTTACGGGTTTGAGATACTTCTGCACACTGAACGCCTTTGGATTCAAATCCTTTTGTTCCTTGCTTGGCATTATTGGCCTCAGAATTTACCGGATGAGCACCCTTATTAGAAGGCATACACCTTTGATCATCTGAATGCTCACAATCCCCGTCTTCATCTTCTTCTTCGTCTTCTTCTTCTTCATCATCATCATCACCATCATCGTCATCTTGTTCCTCCTCCTCTTTCTCTTTGCTGTGCATTTGCTCCTGTTCATGACACTCGTCATCCTCTTCCTCGAGTTCTGGGATTCCTTCCTCCTCTCTTACCCGTTGTAACCGCTCCAATTCATCGTCAGTGACCACATTGTCATAGCTACTCCGAGGACGTGGATATGCATAGCTGTCCAGCGACGAGAATGGATTCCAGAAGAAGTCCCACTGTGATGATTCCTGGTCCTGGGGTGACGGAGGTGGGTGGCTCGACCTGTCATAAGACGCGTAATAAGAAGTTCTCACTGGTTCCTGGGGTGGTGATGGTGCATAGCTTGGCCTTTCATAAAGCATATAATAAGAAGAATTCCTCACTGGTTCCCGAGGTGGAGGAGGGTAGCTTGGCCTGTCATAAGGTGTATAGTAAGAAGAGGAGGACCTCATCGGTGAGGAATGCGCTGGGATGAACCTATCCATGCCACCATAGTTGTCCATGGGGTAGTGTGACTCGATTCGGATCGTTTCCACAGGTCTTGGGGGCTCTTCAACTGACACAGATGGGTTTGGTCCTGACCTCAAGTACTTTGCAACATGAACAGTCCTTTTCTCATAAGAGCCATAAGGCAGGCCAAGCATCTCCGGCTTCTGTTGCTTGACAGGAGAGATAAATGTGTCGAAAATTAGCTCATGGTGATTATCTCCAGCAACAAACTGCTTCAGGGCCATCGAAACACACTTCAATGACGCAATGTAGGCAATGTGGGACGATGCAAAGCGGTTGCGCTGCTCCAGTGCCTGCTTGATGAAGTCCCTTCTGTCCCGGCACATCTTGACAGCCTCCTCATCTTCTAACCTAGAAGCAGCACATCCCATGTCTCCAAAGCCTTAAAATTTCAGGAACCTGTCATGCTTGGATCAGAATTTCTGATAACATATGAAAAAACAAAGATAAAGTAACAGGTAAGTTTCAACTTCAAGAAACCAGGTACATTACTACATGAATTGCTGCAGAAATTGCTTACTTAATGTTGTAGAAAGATCCATAGTTGGTGACAAGTGCATTGCAGCTGAAGCCAACGAATGAGAAGATGATTTTAACCAACCTATAGTCTGACAAGTTTCAGAGTTCAGAAGTGGCAGCGACAATACACAATGATCATATGCAATCAAATCGTGTATCAGAAGGAAACTCAGGCATAGGCCATCCACATGCGACAGGCAATCAAGAGTGTTGAAATCGATCACAGCCTCAAAATAACATCTTGACAAGCGCCAAAAGCAAGTTGGGAACCAAGAGAACATGAAACGCAACTACTTCTCACAAGCCCTGAAATATCTCTACTTAAAGGGGGCTGAAAGCTACAAGGCCACAGAGTGATGCTCCTTTGCAGATGAAATACCCCACTGCAAAAATACCCTACACTGCACTACACATTTGTTCGGTAGCAACAGCATTGTTTTATCCTACAAGAGGCCTAATAAAGCAAGAAAGTAAGGAATATGATCCTTGGCCCATCAACAAACGAAGGGCCCTACTGCCTACCTGCATAACGGAGGTCACAGTTAATGCACTCGATAATGAAACTAAATTCAGCTCAGTGCACTGTGAAGATAGAGTCAGGACATTGCTATGAAACCGGTGCTAGTAATTGATATTCCTTGCTGATTTTTTCAGGGAAAGTAGTACATAAATAAAAAAAAACATCACCCTTACTGTCTAAAAATTATAAGCAACGGGGAAAATACTACATGAAGAGATTCTAGGGGTAAAATAAGGGATTAGCTTCTGAAGGGCTTAAAAAGGTGATTTTAAATGGCAGACATGCAAAATTGTTGCTTTTGGATGGACTAATGGCCAACATCTCTATGCGACTCATTTCCCGGTGTTTAAGCAGCTCGGCGAAGGTAAAATGCTTACAAAATTACAAGCCTAAGCCGAAACCTCATGTAATGATCGCACGTAATAATAACTCTTGCCTCTTGCGGCCAAAAGGGGAAAGAAAAGGAGTCTTGGCAGCACAAACTAGCTAAAGGCTCCAACCTAATGCTCAGTTTCTCTTGCTAACCAGAGAATGGAAAATCTTATGTTTGAATACAGGCTCTGATCAAACAAAAAGAACTTTAGAAAGAATTCAGAGAACCATGAAAAACAGGGCAAAATCCAAAACAAAATGATCTTGTTGTTCTCACGAAACGAGTTTCTGTTGAGTTGGCAAAATCGAGAAGAATGCATCCTGTTTACTTGGCCTGGTTCATCTCGTCCTCCTCTTGGCGCTTGCAGCTCGGCCTCCCCTGCACCTGCGTGGAGAAGGCAGAGGAGAGGGGACGGCGGCCGGTGGGGATGGGGAGGGGCAAGCGGCATGGAGATGGTTGAGCCGAGAAAAAAAAGGGGAGAGCACAGTCCTAAAATGAAGGAATTTTATTTCAGGGGGCAAAAACACAACAGCACTTCTAGCAAGAACCAAGAATCTGCTAATCTCTGCCCAATTCTCCTATTGCCACATAAAAAAAAAAAGGGGCCAAAAAAAAAGAGAAAAGATCATGTGGACAAGAACACATCATTCTCAAGCTGTGAAAGAAGCAAAGGCAAAGAAGGGAGGAGGAGGGAAGCCTTGGGCGCACACAGTCACACACAAAGAAGGCGAGGGGCTAGGGACATACATACATGTTCTTGACTTGAAGCGCTCAAAAGGAAGCGCAAAATTTTAAAGATCAAGAACAACTCCACAAGAACCCTCCATTCTTCTGACTCACTCACTCTCTCTCTGCTTTACTTTGGCCCCCACAAAACCTCTCATCCAACCACATCAATCGCCAACATTAAACAAGACAAAAGCAAAGGTGGAAAACAAAAGGAGGAACAATGCAATGCAACCTACACATAGAGAGACAGGGATTAAAATAAGATCATCAGAGCTATCTACACTATACCTGAGAACAGAACAGAACGCCTTCTCTATCCTTCTCTCTCTTCCTTTGGAGGCTGTGTAGGTATAGTGTAAGAACAAGAACAAGCGAGTGGAAGAAGCTTTGTGCAGAGAGAGAGAGGTTGAGAGGGAGAGTGAGATGTCAAGTATGGGTGGCAGTGGCAGAGAGAGAAGGAGAGGAGCAACAACGGTCAAAAGACAGGAAAGGACGAGAAAAAAAAATCACTAGAGGGGAGAGAGTGTGTGAAAGAGGGAGAAAAGGGCAAGAGGGCAGATAACTGCACAGAAAATTGGCAATATTATGCTGAGTAGTCATGGCTAAAATGTCTTAAACATATTGATATAGACAATATATCTCACAGTTGAGTACTCAATTTACCATTTATCTCTTTTTCAAGTTTTTGCCCCTTTTACCTCTGCAGGCACGGGCTGTTCACTTGGCGGTGTATTCCTTTCCCGGTTTGCACAACATAGTAGGAAGCAAAAATGGCACTGTAGCAATTCAGCTAAATAGGACATGTGATTTGAACAAAGGTGTCTTAGCAAACAAACAGAATGGATTTGAGCCATTCAGAGGATGGTCAACAACAGAAGGTAACCATTCTGACAAATACTGCAAGATATATGTACTATTATTCAGATTTATACATACTACATTTTGAATAATTATCTTCCTCACAGGCATTCTGACAAGATGGATATAGCAAAGTTCAATCCTGATAATTACGAATTCTGGTTTGCGCAAAAAGCTTCGCTCAAATTTGACGAAGAATGGCAGAAGGGGGCATTTCGCCTAGGCTCTTTAGCAAAATTTAAGCAAAAACTTGGAAAAGAGCGGATGATCAATTGACTACTCAACTATGGAGACATATTATCAATTTTCTTGATAACTGAACTGAGTCAAGGAGGCATGACCCTACCCTTCGTTGCTATTTCCCAGTAATGCCCCCACTCATTTATTCCTTGCCATTTCATGGAAATAGCTCTTTAGTCAGAACACTTGCTCGTGCATTTCAGACAGTTTCTGTGATGAAGCGGGGAGATATCATATTTTAATAATTTTACATCTGAATTTTGATGTTGTTGACATCCAATTTTAGACTTAGCCGAAGCTTATAGAAATAAGCTTTTTTACGGTCCGGGTACCTCCTCAGTGTTAAGGTACCAGGAGGTATCACAAATTAACACTAGAAATTATGGTACCTCCTTAAGGACTGTAAAAAATCTCTATAGAAATTATCAATATATTTGGTCAAGAAGCCGGTATAAAAGAAGATTTTACGAGTTTGAATTAAACACGATCGGCTAAGAGTTCTAATAAAGAAGAAGATTTCTAATCGGCTACAACAAGTTAGAATTGGAAACCTTATCCGATGAAGCCGATTTAGGAAAGTTTTATAAGGCAGTGTCCGGATTGGCTACATAGCATATTTTAGCCATTTATTTAGATAAGCTTCTATTTAGAAAGAGTCATAATTATATATTAAGTCGATTAGATTATCTATAGTAAGTTGGAGAGGTCGAGTTGTATTATATCGTGTCCATGTTTGGGGTATAAATATCCAACCTTTGTATCAGAAAAAGGGTCTTCAACCAATCAATCTACTATTTCAATACAATCGTTTTTTAATTCTTAGGAGTAATAGTAACTTAGTTTCGTCGTATTTTGCTTTTGATCGATTTGTTGTGTATTGTCTTCTCGATCGACTTCAAGATACAACTCCAAGTGAATACTATCTCAGTTGACTTTGATATTCCCGCTTGGTTTATCAGAATACTATATTTGCCGATATTGTTGCGCATCACCGTTTCGTGCAAAGGGTTAGGTTCTACCCTCGTTCTATCGGGTTGTACCTTGCTATTTAGTCGACCGTTTGTTTATCCTCGTTGTATTGATTTGATTAACTTGTTAATCTAGCCAATAGTCTGTTTATCCTTCATTTTGTTAGCTAGACGATCTAATCGGCTAGCTGATAGTCTGTTTACCCTCGATTTACTGTTTAGTCGATCTCGTTGGCTTAGTAGTAGATTGTTTACCCTTTAAATCTATTGGTTTGAACTTCTGTTTAGATCAATAGTTCTTACTACTTTTACATCTATCGGTTTAAGGGTGGGTTCTTTTCAGTTTATCTTATCCTACTTATTTGCCTTATCTCGTGACTTCGATAATTTTCTGAGATAACCTCGAGAGCCGGTTGGACTTTGTGTTTAGGATTTAGGGAGCTTTTAGATACGCCTACGACATAAAAAAACGGACTCAAAAAGTAATGACACGAGATAAGTCAGATAATCTGACTTATCTCATGTCTTATTTGACTTATCTTACTTTTTTAATTACTTTTTGAGTCTGTTTTTTTAATCTCGTAGGCATGTCTAAAAGCTCCCTAAACCATAAACACAAAGGCCAATCGGTTCTCGAGGCTATTTCAGAAAATTCTCAAAGTCACGAGATAAGACAAATAAGTAGAATAAGATAAGCTAAAAAGAACCCACCCTAAGTTTTTATTTAAACTGATAGTTTTCTCTACTCTTGAATCTATTGAGCTTTTGATCTTGTCTTTAAGCTTGATAGATTATTCTTATATTCTTTGATTTAATCGGCTAATCTAAGCTAATTAATTTTTTTCTTGCCAATTATTGTTCAAATCGGCTGTCACGCTCTGAACTCTAAACTTGGTGCTGACATGGTTCTAAAATCCTAAACTCACAGTGTGTTTAAGTTGACCGTCAACGTTTGGTGTGAACAAACGTGTTAGCAAGGAGTAAAAATATTGTTTTTTCTAGTGAAAATGTAAGATAGCATATTGGCTTTAAAAAAAGGTATCGCATCGAGAAATTTGTGATATTTGTCTACCCCGAGTTGTTCGTCTGGATTAATTTTTTTTTTGTGTGTTTGTTTGCATGCAATAGGAATAGGACAAGATTTCTGACGGGGGCCTAGGGTGACGTTCGGATAGTCACACGCTAAACGAAAAAACAAAACAGCCCTCTCCCGAGCAAGGGGTCTACTTCAAAGGAGTCCTCGCCGGGGCTCGCACGCCAATCTTCGCCGGACCGGTCCGAGCAGCCTTCCCGACCAAGGAAGGATTCCCCGCTGCATTAAATGCTCGACACCGCCTCGAGAGGCTGCAGGGATCGCGCCACCAACCCACGTCTTGTAACACTTGCTCCCACACCGCTTCCCGTAAGACGAAGAATGATGACGATGACGCAAGAGGAAGACATGCTTCGACCACCGGACAAAGGAGGACAACCATCATACCACCGGTAATAGGATTTCACCGCTAGAAAAACCGAGTACGCCCATGTATAAATAGACTACGTCATTGCACATCTAGAGGCGACTACCGAAAATACACACGCACATCGTGGGAGCTCCAGCCCGCACCATTCGGGCCAAAGCTCATCCCTCCGCCACAAGAAACTCATCCCTTTGTAACCTCTTCGATCCTCATATAGATACCATCGGACGAGGGTCATTACCTCCACTCGAGGGGCCCGAACCAGCCTAAAAATCATGCGTGCCTTCTCTCGATAGCCACTCGATCGAAGTTCGTCTTCTTGAAAGCCCCGACGCCCGCGGGAAAGAGACCGGTTGATCCTCACTCTCAACAAGTAAGCTCGGTACCCGGGGGCTCCGTACTCCCAATCGCCGACAATTTCTTACGTTATACTTAAAACTGAAGTATGACCATGAGATTAAATTTTGGACCGTTCGGAGAAACAAGTAGTAATGGTTTTCAGTTCTGCAATTTTAATTGCCGTATTGGGATTACGAAATTGGCGTTATTATGGATAATTTAGTATCTTCCAAGCAAAAAAACAGGCATAAAAATACATTTGGTCGTCGGATGAGACATGTACGGTGTAGATATTATCTTACCGACTATTACACTAGGTATAATAAATAGTTTCACGACATCTTAGAAAAATCTAAAGATATCTATCCTACATCACTCCAGCCGGATATTGGATACTAGAGATCGAAATCTGTCAACTCCTAACCCTAACCCTGACCCTAACTCTAACCTTCCAATGCTAAAAACATGAGCTTTTCCCATCATGTCAGTTAAGCTGAAACATTAGCACAAACTTGTGATCAAGTCAGTTAAGCTGAAACATTAGCACAAACTTGTGATCAAGTCAGTTAAGCTGCTTGGCCCATCATGCACGCCGCTCTACGTGCCTCACGCTTCTCCCATTTCGCTTCTCTCAGGGGACAATTCGGTTGTCCCAAGAAACGCCTTCGAAACAAACCGAAAGCCTTTTCCTCTTCTTTCTTTTTCCTACACGCCAAAAAAGAATTAAAAAGAAAAGAAACTGATCGGATTACGCATGCGGCACCTGGCTGCCATGCATGCAAGCACTGAGGTGTGTGCAGTGCAGGCAAAACCCCATGTCTGTGAGCAAAGGATAGATCTGAAAAAGGCCTGGGAGAATAGATGCTCGTCTTTCTTGATCAGTTCAGACGAAGCTTCCTTTAGATGCCTGTACTCATTATACTCGGCGTATTTTCTTATTTTATCTTGTTATCTTTAAATCTAAAAATTAAATGTTTTTATTTTTGCGGTCCATTTTTTATCTCGAAACCACGTCTCAAAACTTTTAGATATGAGTCAAATGACATCAGACTTTCAAAACTATTTCGGAAAGCTTTCAAAGTTCAGTTTATGAGTAAATAAGAAGATAAGGAAATAAAATAAGTTGAAGGGAATACCCCTAAACAGCTGCTGGTATTTTCAGATCAGGGAATCCATGCTCGCTTCTTCTTTAGGTTTATTGTATCGTGAGGTGGAAAGTAGAGAGAAATTCATAGTGCGATGCAATTTGTCTCTTTTTTCAGGTTTATAGAACTCTCTGGGTGGAATCACATGCGAGGCAAAATATCTCGTCGAAATGTTTTATATATGATTGGTTGTTGGCTTCTGAAATGAGTTTAAAGAAAAGGAAAAGAATGACCTGGTTGGTGCACAGGCTTTCTACGGACTATTTGGCTTTGCCGAAATGATGCCATTTTTTAAAAAAGAAAAAATATATGGGGAGCCATATACAAGAGTGGGCATTGAGAAGGAGGATGAACGAGTTGTTGCCATGACGTCTTTTTTTAAAACATGGTTTGAGATTTAATAACAGCGATTTCCAGGAGTTAATGTTCGTGTCGTCCTTTTCGCATGTATTTTCCTCTTTTCAAACATCATTATGTTATTTTTGCCAGACTATAATGGATGTATATGCTCCTAACATAGAAGCCAGAATATTTTTATTGTCATAAAAAATCTCGATAAAACGTGTAATGGCGATATTAATTTCGCCGTTCGGAATGGTTTCGTTTCATACGTTTCTCCTAGTTTCTACAAAGGTAAAAAAAACCATAAACTTCTTAAATCTTTGAAAGCTACACTCTTAGCCGCAATTGTTCCAAATTGTGCCTATCAAAGGCAGTTGACATGAACCGGTTCTATGCCTAAAATACCATGTGTAAAGGTGAATTTTTAATCAGGCAGTAAATTAGTAGAACCCACATGTTGATTTGAGCCAGTGAAGCAGTATTACTCACAAATTATCTCTGCAAAAGCAAGTGTGTGGGGAGTGTTTTGACGAGGGAGAGGAAGGCACTCCACAAAAGCAGGTTTGAAAAGGCTCTCTTGTAGTAGCATGCATAGGAATTTTCAAAAAGATAAAGCACAGTTTGTTTACAGAGTATGCCTCTCTCTCTCTCTGTCTCAGAGATGAGAAAAGCTAAAGAGATGAAAGATTCGTCCACATGTCCATGCTCCTGGATTTCTCTTGTCTGAGGCACCCTTTTCTCACACCTTTATCTAGCTGCTTAGGTTTTTTCTCTGTAAGAGCATCACCAGCCGTTTTCTTAAATTCGAATCTCTATATCTCTTCTCTAAACCACTATTCATTTCCTATATTTTCATTCTATCCAGCAAAGTCTCTGTTCTCGAAAAAATATAGAGACAAAAGAGAGAATATGTAAATATAGAGACTCAGAGAGAGGATATCAAAATTTAGAGACTGATATAGAGACTCTACTAGATGGATATACAAATTGAGGCAGAGTAGCAACAGTGATAGAGCATGCAAATAGGGACTCTGTTGGACTTGCTCTTATCACACCCATTTATCGTGAAAGCCCTTGCCTTTTTTGCTTGAAAAACTCTTGCTACATATTTTCCTTTTGGGTTTAATCCAGTTTTGTTCAGCTGTGGCTCAAGCGCTTGGATGATATTCTGGGATTTAAGATTTTTTAGAAGCAGTTTTGAGGGGTCTTGGTTCGACTAGGATTAATAGCTTTGTGAAGTGGCTGTGGCTATGGCTGTGAGATATTTGAAGAATGGCTTTGAAAAACCAAAGCGTTTTGGCTCGGCCATAATCCGTAATCTATAATGCGCTCAAAACAGGTCAAAGAAAGAAATCGCATGTGTCTATTTCACTGAATTGTCGCATATCCATGGAGAAAAGCCTACACTTGAAACTAACAAGCATTTGTAAAATGATAGATTTTTTCAGATATAGAATGGTTTGAAGAAGATATATCAAGTTTCAGTGGATGCTTGTTGGATACTCAACAATGTTTTTTATTTTCTAAAATTCTGGAACCGGAGGTTATATAAGAGATTAAGAGGGATAGAGCATATTGAAATGTACATGTTAAAACAAGACGGATAAGGTCTTTATGTCTTTCTACAGGATAAGGATTAAAACAATTTTTATCCCTTTGCCCATCTCCTACTCAAAAGGAAACAAACAAAGAAAGGAAGAAGACTATTCAGAGACTACTTCCTCATCGGATGCCACACTAATGACAAACTAAGCTAGATCCTCTAGTTGCAGCCTTGCAGGCTGCTTAGAGTTTGACACTGTCAAAACATGACAAATGACAATCACAACAAGCCCATGTTTGTTTTTAATTTTCAATTGCCTCGTCGATCAGAAGAAGACATGATTGCGAAACGTTGCCGTTTTGTCTTTGTTTACTGCCGCTAGATCCATAGTACAGAGGTAACCTTAATCAAATGCCCTTCTCTTAGGACACAACAAGAATCTTAACTTGCTCTTTCCATCAATACCATGTGGACCACCACAGTGAGAAAAGAGAGAGAGAGAGAGGCAGGATTATATATTTGAGATCAACTACACTGAGCACTGTCCAATGAAACGCATGCATGCTGATACTGTAGCCTGTCTGGTCAATTTCTCATCCATTTAGGCTCCTTTTTCGAACAGCATTTTCCCCTTTTGAAAATACAGGCAATCAGCTACTGCTACTACTACTGCAGTCCTAGACATGTAAGTAGTTTTTCTCTCTCTAGATCAGCTGGTTTATTCTAAACCTCAGTTTAATGGTGTAATAAAAGTATTGGTGCCTTTAAAAAAGGTATTGGTGACTAATTTGATTAATTCAGGAGTTGTGGTGCTTAAGTATGCTGATGACACAATGTCGTGTCATAAAAAATGACCTGAATGGGGCTATAAACTTATAGTTCTTCTTTACCCATATGGAGCTATGTCTGAGAGATCAAGTGATTTCATTGAGCTGTAAAACCATGCATGAAAAGCTGCCATGGAGATTTCTTTAGAGGAGAGGTAGCTTCTCATCAAGAACCAGAGTTGCATCAGCATGGGTTTATGATAGTAGTGTGTTTTTGGTGTCTGCAACTTGTAAGAAAATTCTTCTTAAAAAAAGTTTTGCAATAAAATACTGTGCAAACCAGCCAATGAATCTGTTCATGCCATGCTTCCTTTTTTCCTCCCTTCTGCTGCATGTACTGATGTATAGTATAGGACTGCAGGCTGGCCTGGCTGGAGGGTGCACAACTGCACACCCAGCTCAGTCACTGGCAGAAAGTCCAAAACTTGAAGTACGGCTGCTCATGGCTGCAAGAATCAAGATCCCGATGCAGTTTCTGTACTTTTTCAGTCCCTATTTGGTTGTTTAGTCTTTTCCATGCATGTAACCTACCAAATCCACCATCTTAAAACCAATCTTAACTTCTTCTGCTCATGGTGAAAACTGTAATAGAGCAACCAGAGAAAGAACCTAAAGCAGAGAAAGATCCTATAATGCAGCGTCTCTGCCCTTTCAGCCTGCATTGATGGATGGTTAGTTGCTGCCTTCATCACATGACTTGCTGACACAGAGTTAACTCCTCTGCATCTAATTGGTACATCTGCATCAAAGAAACCCCACTCAGCACTCAGCAGCCAGCTCCATAACATCTGCCTGCACCTGCTTTGCTTTCCCGGCAATGCAAGATGCAGGAAGTTTTGCATGCATTAAAACAAAGAGTTCCACTAAGGTTGTTGGCAGATGCCATCACCATCGGTGTCAAAAGGAGGTTCCTACAAGTCATCTTATAGTCTAGACCTTATAATCCATAGCTGTTTGTAAATACCAAACGTTTTGACTTCTCAAAACTGTTTATCAAAAATCTGAAACCTGCTTTTCAAAATTCTCAAAACAAAGTAAAACCAAATGTCCCGCCTTATCTAAACTCTCAAAGTTCAGATTAAAATCTACAGTTGAAAAGATCAGCGAAGTCGCCAAATCGGCAGGGAAGAAGTAGCAGCAGCATTGTGGTAGTGTGAATGTGGTCCAATGCATTGGTCCATGGAAAGAGGAGGGAGAGAAATCTGCACAGTGGAGTGTTTATGGCACATAAATTTGCAGGGCACAGTGAATGATCAGTTTGCCTACACAGAGCACAGGCACACAACCACATTGATGATTGACCACCCCCGCATTGATGGCCTGTGGCAGCCATTTGCTGTGTTCATGGACTTTGGCTGATGCAGAACATTCGGACTTCACTTGCACACAAGGCCCACTGATCGGTGATCAGATCATACAAGCGAGAAGCTGACTTGCACGGCTCCACCACACCGCTGGTCCCAAGCCGAGGGGTAATAGCATGTTCGTAGTGGTTTGGCTCAGATTTAAAAAGTTTAAGCCTAAATTAATTGAGAAGCTGAACGTTTTGATTTTTTTAGTTCATTTTTTTAAATCATGGAGTCATTTCTAAAAACTGTTAAAAATAATATAAACGAAGTAGACTAGCTTTAAGGAGGAAATTTAAGAATTTCTCGAGGTTCAGTTCAACATTTAGCTCAGCCAGTTTATTCATTCAGTTTAGTCACTCCGAACGTACCCTAGACTCTGTTTGGTTCAGCTATGGCATAGCTAGATGGCTGGATGACTGCAAAAGAGGCTTCGAGAAGTAGCTTCGAGAATATATCAATCTCTGCAGATCAGTATCGCATATGCTAGAAAATTAGTAATGCGCATGGGTTACAACTTACAACAAAGTGTCACCTATTTATAACCTATATTAGAGAGTTCGACTTAAACTCTGTTCTATCCATGTAATACAACTCAGAGTCTTAATATAGTTTCAATTCATACACATATTCAACATAAACTCTAACAACACATATGCTCTCCCTCTCCCATTTTTGTTCATGTCATTTCTCATTACCAAGTGATGATAAGCAGCACACATCCGTTTTATAGCCATACTGATAGTCTGACAAGACGTTTATCATGTGCATGATCAGTTTGCTTTCATGCTGCTTTGCTAAGGATTTGATCCCTAAACTCTTGGGAGAAGTTTGTGCTTAGCTAGACGAGCTTTCGCTAGCAGTGCGTGCTCCTGCGTGCTCCGAAAGGAAGACATGGCAGCTTCTTCTAAAGTTGCATCATGGGGAGCTATGATTTTCTTGCAGAGTCACGTACATGCTCGCACGAGCATCCATGAAGAAAGCAGAGTGCTGGGACAAGCAAAGGCAGGAGGGGAGGGTACAGCACCAACCTAAAACATTCTGAGATCGCAGTAGCCAATCGAGCATCCAAGGTTTTCTTCAGCTTTCAAGTTGCGAAGTCGGAGTAGGCCGATTTTACTTCAATATGTTGCAGACCAACAGAATGGAGATGTAACAGCAACCTCTTCTTTAGGTGTTGCTTTAGTATACACATTTCGACCTAGAGGCATGTACAAATCATAAGGCAGGCAGATGCTATCGGCTCATAACGCAGCTATGCTGGTAGTAGCAGGTGACACATATGGCATGCCACACAAGGGAAGGCAGTGCCGAAGGCATTCCATCAACAGGGGAAGAGAATGGGGGACCCATCCCGGCGCAGCTTGTTGTCGGAGAGATCCAGCTTGCTCATCTTCTCCTCACACCAAAGCAGCTGCTCCTTGCTGAGCTTTGCCATTCTCAGGACCCTCGACACAACCTTGATGTCGATTAAGGCAAAGAGCAGCTGGACTTCCTCCATTGTGGTTGGCCAGGTCTTGTTCTTCCAACCTTTTTTCTTCTTGAACACCTCTTTCACCTTCACCTCCTTCTGCAGGTTTCGAAAATTGCATTAGCAAGAAAGAGTTACCACATAAACACACACACACACAGACACAGAGCAAACTATAGAGTATGGACACATAAACATCTGAGCAAGGGCACAAGTGACTAGTTCAAGCTAGCTGGCCTCAAATTGTGAAAATGATCGTAACACTAAACAAGACAGGCATATTTTCAAGGTGCCTGTTTGGTAGTGTCATATTGCAAAGATATATTTTCAAATTACAAGGCATGTAGACTTAACAACCACGTACATCTACCATACAAGTAAGGTTTGAAAGGTCTTGTTTTATACTGGAAGAATACCCCAAGTACGTAGGAAAAAAAATGTTCCTATAACTAGCAGTTTTTTTGCATATCATGGAAGGAGATCATATACTATAAATAAAGGATATGCAAGGTGGTGATGAGGAATTAAAAAATACCGGTGGATACACAGATTCACAGAATAGCCAGTGGCATATATAAACTATGGATACCTTGCTCAGGACAGGTTTATTGAGTCTATCAGCTATGTATCAGAAGAACATATAACCTTATCAAGAGAGGATTGAACTTGCTGAATCGAGCTTCCAGTATGACCACGAGCACTCATGATGGCACTATTCTTTTTCTTGTCCTTCTTCAGGAAAAGACGGAAAGTTAGGATGCACTCCTCTAATAATTTCACAAGATCAGGTGCAAAGATTGATGTTTCCATTTGGTCTTCAGCGTTGTCTTTCCTGTCTGCAACTGAATAGAGAAAACAAAAAATGAATATAAAGATAATACGTCAAAACATGTATGGCATTAATTATACAGTCATGTCAAAAGTATGTTATACAAACAGCAGTTGAAAGGCGAATAACCCACCAAAGTTCATTCCCTAAAAACAGATATTAATATCATTTCAATTTTAGAAAATAAGATTTTAAAATAAAAGCACAAAAGGTTTCTTTTTCCATAACAAAAAAGGTAAAGAAACAATGTCATGACTATTTGACACAACAAAAGGAGAAACAATTCAGATTAATTGCACTCAGGAGTCAGGACTTTGCTATATGTAGAACAGAGTAAAATCGGACACAAGATTTTGCTATATGTACTAGACATTGCATATTGCAGCAGTAAGAAACTAAGAATTCATTGATCATGTAGCCAAGCATTACAGAAGCACAAAGTTTTTGTTCAACCAACCCATTAGCTCTATCTAGCTAATAGAGTTTTGGAATTTTTAAAGTACCTTTGGTGGTAGTAGAAACTAAATCTGGCTATCGATTTGTTGAGGGTATAATAGACATTTCTCTATACATATGACCATACTGATTTTTATGAGCAAGTGTCAGCAGAATTTACTAGTCCATCCATTCATATTTATTTCAAATTCAGTTGGGCAAATATAATGTTACCTGGGCAAATATAATTTTACCTCTTATGAATTTACACTGGTATATCAGGGGAAGTATAACTTAACCAAAACTAATGTGATCCATTGGATCATAACATTGGTGGCTTATATTGATTTGAAGGTACTGTAAATGAGACCCTAAACCTGTACCATGTCCTGCCGCCAGTGCTGACAAAGTCCTACGCAATCAATGATGACGATCATGCATGGCATACTAACATATCTTAAACTTGCAAATAAAGTGCTCTTAAAAGTTAAAACTTCTCTGCGCTACTTCAGTCATAGACTGTGTAAATATTATGGATATAATTGTAGGATACATGCGGCTGTTAATTCTTAAACATCTATAGGTTTCAGTGTTACCATCTTCAAAAGAAGTACTTATTGATGCTATAAAACTGACTGCTGATAATATTTTCCTTATTCACAGATGAACATGACACAAAAAGGAGCCTAGATAACATTAGTACATCACTGAACATTAATAGTGCCATAGTTTATGGGAGATTTAATTGGCATGTAGCATGTGCAGTAAGTCTAGGCTATTCGATGCTAGTTTATTTACTGTACTATTCACCTAGCACAAGCCAACAAGAATCACACTCGAAATAAACTATGACGAGGACAGTATCTGCATCTCATTTAATGACAGCCATGCTCCACATGTGAAACAACATGTCAAGATCTACCTCCTATCTCCCACAAGGCCCCAACATAATTGACCTTAACCATTTCCACCATGATTAAGACTGTCAGAGAAAGGAGAAGTGAGACTGTGAGACCAATATTAAGCCATTGCTAATTAGTTAGTACTTCCGGGAGAATCTTTTTCATGTATAGAAATAGCATCAACTTAAGTGCTAAGCACATATATAAAGTAATCGTCAACAATCAACACCACTAGAAATTAATAGTACATATGTAGCGGTCGCAATCCATGTCACCTCATAATATCATGACCATTATTTCACCATATCTTTTTATGATATTACTAATAAACAATTAAAAAACAAATCAGATATATACGTTTTAAACATGACATTCAAAATAGAAAATATTAAAGACTAGATGAATCTCACCAGTTGTCATTGAAATTTCGATCGTACCAATGAATGAATTAAACATAAGTGTCATTTGAACTATAAATTATTAGCTGAAATGTACCAACTGTTACTGACATACCACCTACACCAACAAATGCACAAACAGTTTTAGATAGTAAACCTATCTCAATTTGGACAAGCGGTAAAATGTTCTTTTTTCTTGGTTTCTTACCTATATTAAAAGAACTCTACATGTTATTGTAAATGCACCATCTGTATTATTTAATACATCTTCATGGGACAGCTTAGTACCACATGCATGCACTATTGGGCAAGGACACAGGGGCAACAGAACCTACCACTGAGTAATACCAGACTACATGATTGGACAGAGTTAGCAATGCAATTAGTTTGATAAAGGAGAGAACCAGTTGACCCGATAGAAGATGTACCAGTAACAACAAAGGCCGATCTATCAGGTACATGGAAAAAATTAAAATCACAAAAACAAACAGATAAATATGTATCAGTAGTGTTGTGTTGTGTGGAGCATCCTACGACAAAGGATGCATTAATTTGTCAGAAGGCTGCATCGCACTGTAGAGTATCTTGAATGCACCCAGCAATAGTCAGTGGTACTTCTAGAACTGTGATATATCAGATGATGTTTTCCAATGGAAAACCATGGCAATATGGTATCATAGCATGGAGTGCCAATCAGGATGTATATGTGTATTGTTGGACATTGTTACCACATATATCAGAAGGCTAAAAACAACTTGTTGGCTATAAGAAATTCAGAACAACAAGGTAACGGATCTCAAACAAGCGAACATAATGCCTGCTAAAACAAATTGTGGTGTGGCAAAGCAAGTTGATTTACAAAAGAAGTCAAGTTAGCAAGAGGATTCAGAACGAATTATACAGCCCATATATACTTATTTCAATGGTCAAATGATAGGTTACAATTGTATTAAAAATGCAAAAATGCAAAGCCAAGAATCATACCTTGAAATGTGGGGACCTGAAGCAACTTTGACAAAGAACTCCGAGACCGTGTATATATCTCGACTCGAGAACCTTGCTCAAATGGCTCATTCTCAACAAATCTCTGCAATAGCACCTGGAACTGCTGAAATGCTTGAGCAGCACAGCTATAGGTGGTAGGATTCTCAGGCTGCGCTGCAAGTATCAGACTCAGGTGCACATACGTGCAATGGAGAGCCTCCCAGCTTAAAGAAACCTGTGCAACATATGCAGTCTCAAGTGTTTGGTAAGGATCATCCTCACCCTGCTGTTGCTGAAGTTGCTCACAATCCTCCTGGTGCTCATCCCTCCTTTTGAATGAGAGGTTGCGCAGGGTTGATGCCAATTTGGATGCTGATCTAGGTGACTTTTGGGAGATGCTGAATGACCCTAAGAAAGTTTGTTTGTGAACCATTAGAGAGCTGAAAACACGTAGAATGTATGATTAATAAATCATCGGGACTCCATAGAGTGGCAGAAGAAACAAAAAGTCACCCCCTCCCCCCCAAAAAAACGGTTTTAAGTGCAACGGGAAAGACGACAAAAGTTCCATGGAATTATGGATGCAACCTACAATCAGCACCGAAAGATGAAATCGATGACGACAATTATTATCATACCAAATAATACCGTCACCATAAGAATAGCTATTAGTTATATGATCCAAATCCAACACATTGGTGGTGTACAGTGTCCAATCAGCTTGTAGGTTTCTAGAATATACCATATCCTAAAAAATCACAGCTCACGCAACATCAATGTGGCTAATCAGATAGCTAAAAAGTTATTAAAAAAGTTATTAGGCAAAATAACCTAGTTATATAAATAAAATATGAACATTGATAGCTAAAAAGTTACTTGATGCAGTACTAATGTGGCTAATCAGATAGCATCAAACAAGTAAAACTATTTAAGCCAACTCAAAATGCAAAAACTACAAGTGAGAAGTGGCCATGCAAAAAAGGTTACAATGGGCTAAATATTCACCTAGATCCTTCAAGAGCTGTGTAATCATCTTATCAAACACCACCATTCTCTCACAGTACTTATCATACAGCGAATCAAACCCACACAGCGGGAACCCGTCAGCCACTTCCGACTCCATCCATTCCCTAGAGCTACTCCCTTCGTCGTCCTCCTCCTCACCATCCTCCTCCACCTCAGCACACTCCTCCTCGGGGATGAGCACCATGAAGCTGTTCTTCCTTATCTCCTTGAGCCTCCGCTTCACCTCATTTGTGATGAAATCGTCGTCATCGTCGTCCTCCCCTTCCTCCTCTCCCCCAATGGCCACACCCGCGCCCTCACCCGCCGCTGTCGCCTCAGCATTCTCCTCCAAGATATCACCTTTATGTTCCTCGGAGGCCACATTCCCGGCGTTGGCGTCATCATCAGACTCTACGATATCTCCTCCACCTCCGGCGTTCTTCCGGGCCTTCCCAAACTTCTTGATCTTGAAGAAATCCATCAGCCGGAAGCTTCTAGGACCCAAAAGCAAATCAGCGCTCAAAAAATGACTTCTTTTATTGATCCAAAAGTCGCTCCCTTTCGGTTTCCCTGCAGGCAGCACAGGAATCAACCGAATGGATGAAAAGATAGAGACGGTCCAGAGATTTCAACAAAACTCGCAAAAACCCTACCAGATCAGCAGCACGCGACGAGTCTACGGCGAGAAACCGACACCTCGAGGGACGATCCACCAGCCTCAGCTCGCAGAACCGATCCCCGAACCCCAGCAAGAAAGCGCCGAGCGGCAACTCCAGAACCTCCCAAGATCCACGGGCCGAACCCCGCAGGAGCCCCGCCACCTCTCCGATCTCCCCCGGAGCGGCTCACAAGCTTCCCGACCGCGGCGAGCTCCACGGGGGTGGGGATCGGAGCGAAACCGGCCGGCGCGAGGCTCCTCCGCTCACTACACTGGTGTTCTTGCTTCTCCCCTCGCTAGGCTCACTCATGAGATGCTCGTGGCCTTCGGGGGCGGGAGGTTTAGGAAGTCGGCGAGGTTTGGGTGCGTGTGGCGCGGCGCCACGCCGACTTCTGTAATTTTAACCGCGGGGTTAAGAGGGGTTTAGGATGTGATTAGGGCGGGTATAACTGTAATTAGGATGGTCAAAGGGAGGAGGGACCGAGGAAGGGAAGGAGGGGAGAGTGAAGTGCATGGGAGATTGCGCTGGGCGTACGACGTCTGTCACGGTCTCCGCAATTAATAATACTGGGAGCGGGGCCCACCTGGCCAGACCGGTGCAGCAGGAGCCCAGACTCCTGAACGGACCAACCCAACACCAAGTAACCAACCGATCCGGCCCATTAAAGGCCCACGACTCTGGGGTTCTGTTTTTGATTTTTTGATTTAATATTTTTAAAATCGTTTTTTGGACATACTCCTAGACATCGATAAATAACAGAAATAGGAGCTCGTGGCCCCTAGGAGAGGCGATCGCCCATACTTTGGACGATGGGTCCCCCACCTAAACGGTGCTCCCGGCCCTCCAACCATCTATCGCCCCAATAAGAGGCGATTTGTAGACCCTACCAAGCGGCCATCTCGCCGACCGCTAGGGCGCTATGATCTATCGCCCAAAGTACGAACGATGGACGAGCTCCTATTTCTGCTATTTATCAATGTCTACGAGTATTAATTAAAAACAATTTAAAAAATATTAAATAAAAAATCCCTGTTTTTGCCATCCATAGCAAGCTTCACTATGCACCCGTCACCCGTCTGAGCTATGATGTAGTTTTGCTCAAGAAAGAAAGAATATGATTCTGATATAGATGAGAACTGAGTCGGATAGTGCACGAGTCTCCTTCTATATGCTTGGCATTGCTTTGTTTGTTTTATTCATTTTTTCAAGAAGGGTGAACCCCGGTTTCCATTATCTCTGGGACAACAGAAACAAAGTTATAGTTTTTCCAAAAGTTTAACCCTGCAAGATCTCCAGTTCAGCACATCACAGTAAACCACTAATCATCACACAAGAAAGCAATACCGCTCCCGGCCTGACTACTACTAGTAACAACCTATTACACATTTTTTTTTTATCATCAGAAGCATGTATCCATCATCTCAGAAGATCTGCCGCTGGTTTGGAAAGCTTCCTATCCATCCCGGCAGCATCATGATCAGCAACTTGGTTTCCTTCGGTTGGTAGCCGCAGAACTCGAACATCTTGAAGCCCCTTGCGCTTCCTGCAATTTTGGTATCCCTTCCTTTAACTCATACTCTAGACCTGCAATGAATTAACTTTTTGTTTTATTCATTTCTCTAAGCAAAATGGTTTAACTTTTGAAGCATTTTTTTAATAAGCTGCTTCTAAAAAGTTGAAACTTCCGAGTTCTCTTCGAACCAAACAGCCCGGCTTTTTTTTTTTTTTTTTTGAGATGGAGCCCGGCTTCTTTTTTACTAAGCTAAACGGTGGGACAAATAGGCTCGGGAAGCTTGAAGAAGCCGTGAAAGTTTTGACTCTTAGAACATTTGTAAGAAAGATTTTAAATTTCTTCTCTATAACACTATTCCCTACAAACTCTATCCACTGTCCTCTAAAATATTCTTTCCTCCAATATTCCTAAAAAGTCAAATGAACAGTATTTTACAGTTGCTACTAAAGGGTCTTTTAGAGTATCTCCAGTAAAGACTCCAAATTTTTCCTCTATAACCTACAAATTTTATCTCTCCTCTAAAATTCCTTCACACTTTACACTATAATCTAAAAGATTTCTTTTCTTTAGCAGGAACTCTATCTCTAAAAAATCAAATAAACAGTGTTTTAGGCTTCTACTAAAGTTGCTCTTAAACAGCTTAGAGCATCCGTAGCAGGTGCTCTATAACACTGTAGCTCTGACTTTTTAGGATAGAATAGCTGATGGAAGGAAAGAATCTTTTAGAGTGTAGTGTAAAATGTGAAGAAATTTTAGAGAAATTGATAGAGAGAACGCTAATAGTGTTTTAGAAGAGAAGATTTAGAAGACCCGGTCCGGATACTCTTACTGGCCAAAGATTTCCTACCGTGCTTTTCATTTCTTGTTCACCTTTTAGACTTTGGACCATCCCTGACGTAACAGGTGTGCAGACAGCAAAGTCCAGCTCGCATGAAGAAAAGGCGGTAGAAAGTAGAAAGTAGAAAATAGAAAAGTAAAAGAAAAACACGAGTCGTCACTCGTCAGTCGTCGGTGCCGGGTTGTCAATCTCAAAGCCAAAAGTCGGTAAACAACCAGTGGTTTTCGTACCACTGTTATCTCTCTCTCCAATCTCCATGCCGTATTCTCCCGTGAACAGCACACCTCTCAACGTACAAGTGATAGTATCCTACGATGAACAACTGAATATAAGAAAATCATGTTTTTAAATAGTACACTCATACATATGTATACTTCAACGTATATCACAAATGCACACACGCTAGGGAATTAAACGGAGGCTCTCAGCTCCGGTCTTCGAAGTCTATACTAACAACGTTAGCAACGGCATTCCTTCCTCGTTCATGTTCTCTTCTATCTTATTCTCTTCAATACTTCAACAAAAATTTTTTACGTTCTTTTTCGAAAGGAATTTTCTTTTCTATTTCATTTAGAAAGAGATTCCCTCTTCTTTTCTATATCATTCCCTTCAAATGGATATTGTTGAAAATGATGGAAACTAACGGGAAAGAATATAGTGTACATAACGGGAAAGATAATGAAATGAAGGAAAAATGGTTGGGATGCGTCTCTTCTCCATTCCCGTCCCTATCACGGAGAAAATCTCATTTCCTTCAATGCTCCAACAGATTCCCTCTGTTGTTTTCTTTTAAAAGTGATTATCTTTTCAATTTCCTTTAGAAAGTCATTTTCTCTCGTTTCTCTATATCTTTCGAATGAATACTATTGGAGATAATAAAAAATTAAAAGAAAGAATATGGTGTACAGAATGAAAAAGGAAACGAAATAGCGAAAATAGCTAGAGATGGTCTAAGATGCATGTGCGTGTACCTATTCCTAGCTCTGAAATTAAATTTCGAGGAGTGAGAGACTTGGTCCAATCACACGGATGGAACTTGGCTAGGCTGCTGGCCTCGATGGTTGAGCTAGGCAATCAAGTTAGTTCTCGATAAAATTATGTCTGTGACACATTGAATTTGTACTAGTTATGTGTGAGAGAATAAAAAATTCATCTTAATTCTTAACCATAAGGCTTGTGCGGTAGATCGCGAGATTACGTAGGCCATGGTTTGTTCGGTTGTGATCGAACAGTTGAACTAAAATATTGTTATTCGAAAGTTTCAGAAACATCTTCGAGAATTCTCAGCTCCACGTTGTTAGCGATAGGATAGTGAATAGTAAATATAAAAAATGAGAACAATGATAGGTTGTTATTAGGAGATGAATAGTGATGAGTAATAAATAGTGATGGGCAATGCCCCGACAGTGATAAATAGTAAGAGTATTCACAGCAATTACTCTATTTCTATTTTCTCTCTCCATCTCTCTAAAATTCTTTCACACTTTACACTATACTCTAAAAGATTCCTTCACTCCACCAGAAACTCTATCCTCGCCACGTCAGCGCTACAGTGCATATAGCGCTACTGCTGTGGATGCTCTAATGAGGCAGCCGTTGGAGATGGTCTTATAGTTTTTGTCGTGCATAATGATAATTATCACCAAGTTCATCGTTTTGAGAAACTAAGCTAAATTATAAGTTGGACTTCGAGAGCTTTTTAGACCTGCTTTGAAAAAAACTGCTCGTTTCGTTAGACTTTTTTTTTAGTTTTGGAAAAAGACTTTAAAATTTAAAAATCGAACTTGAAAAAAATCAAATTGTCGAGGATTGGTTCACGGCCCATAGACCTTGGCTAGTCCTGGCAGATCCGTAAATCGACAAATGCCTTGGATGCGGTTTTTAAGATGGTCTAGTTCGGACAGAGCCGTTGCTCGGAGTGGCCTTGCCCGAGGTGGTTCTAGGTGCTGCCTGGCTGGGGTTGCCCAGCTCGTCCTGACGTCAGCGTCATGGCATGCTCAGGCCGGGCAACATCGTAATGCCCCCGGGGTCTTACTTGCTCGGGCACCGACTTAATAGATCGGCGCAATAAATGTGTCACGTGGCCACGTTTCCCACGATGTGGAAGCCATTGCCCACGATCTGTGCAGAACGTGCAACGGTCTCACATGCAGCGCGTTGCCGGTTCCTTCACCCACGTTGCACGCAACCGCTTCCTAGGGATTCGAAGCCGACAATTAGAGATAGGCCTTATTTATACTCATTTTTTGATCATTTGAAGGGCTTGATGATGACAACGACGACGACAATCACAGGAGTATACATTGTAATCCATAGTAGCATATTGAAGAGCTTTTTGCGCTCTGAAATACACACATGCTGGAGTGGGGCTATTATCCTTTTCAGGAGGCCCGAACCAGGATAAACCCCATGTATCTTGTTCACTTCCAGTTCGCTCACACCAAGAGTCTTCGACATCTCATAACACCACACTTTGGCAGAATGGGGCTTTCTGACTCCTAAATCGAGAAATAAGCTTGACAGAGAACCCGGTACCTAATCGTCGACACAAATCATTCAACTTTTTAAAACGATGATACAAGAAACAATGATACCAATATCTCCAAATGGTCTTGCAAAACATTGTTTATTTAATTTTTTTAAGGAATAGAGGAGTAGTTGAAGAAACAAATTTTTCAAAAAATATAGTGTAAAGTGTGAAAAAAAATTAGAGTATAGAAAAATATTTTATAGAAGATGGTGAATAGTATTATAGAGAATGAGATTACAGCAAAGCTACTGGATATTTTGAGCCACTAGCCACGAGCCATGAGCCAGCCCGATCTATCATCGAGTCCTGAAAAAGATTTTTTAGGATTCCTGAATAACGGTCACATCTTTTACCAGTCGCCAACCAACCCTTGAACCAGCCACAACTACCCCGATCCTACCACCTTCAATTTCTGCGCATCGCTCCACTGTCCGATTCCCATCAGAGGGTCAAGATGCCGTCATTTATGAGGTTGGGGCTTGGGGGGTTGGTAGTTGCCACTTGCCACGGCTTTCCCCAGCGGTTTTGGGAGTTATTTTTCTCATCAATTTTGGAGGTCCCTCGCTGGCCCCATGGAAATAAAAGGATGATTCAAGTACTTCCTTGCCTATATTGTTTCAATTCTATATCTTGTCCTTTTATCCATTGTCTGGTTTTATTTTCTCAATTTAAAGAGTGCTGGTAGCAGAAATTTTACTACTTGAGACCAATCTCATCTCATCGAGTACCTTAGTAAAATTATTTGTAATCAGTTCATTAGAAAAAATAAATAAATTTTGTGTAGCACATTACTTTTAAAATTAGGGATTAATTGATGATTTGCGATTCCAAACATCGGCATTTGAGAATTTGCTACTCCATATCTCAGTGACATAAGTGGCAACATAGCAGATCATCGGTTGCCCCTTTAAGCTAGGACTTGTTCTTTTCAATTTAATCCAGCTCTAAATTATAATCTAAAAAAGTTGTGGTTCCTTGATAGAGGGCTAGGAGAGCCCAAAAATTGTTAAAAAAAAAAGGTTTTGTGAGTTTAGAGAAGAATAGCTAAAAGCCTTAAAAATTGCTACAAAATGCTACAACATTTGACTTGCATAAAAGCGACAAATTTCTAACTGTAGCTTTTAATTTTAACTTAAGCTGAAAAGAACAAGGATTTAGTAGAGCAGAGTGAAATGCATTTTGTTTTGAAAGATTCTGGCAACTTGCCATGATGCACATTTTTGTTCTGGGTTTTTCTTGCTCTACTCGAGAGAATGGTTTGGTTGTTCTTGTAGTTACATTTTGAGTAATAAGGTCCCTAAAATACATATGAAGTTCATCGATTCCCAGAACTCCAACCATAATAAGTTGGCCTGCATATATGAGTGAAAAATGACATAATTAGAGATAAGTCAAGCCGTCTTTTAAAAACGAAAGAGGCAAATATCCCATCAGCTCCATACTCTAGTGTTAAGCCAATAACAAAGGCATATTTTCATTTCGCGTACTTGTTTTTTCAATTATGTAGTCTGCTATTCAAACTGTACGAGAAGTGATTTTAACTAGTTGTTGCTATAAACTTTATACCGTCATCACTGCCATTAAAACCTTAAAACTATCTTAGTGGGCCAGCGCTTTTCATGTCAAATCAATAAATATTATTTTACACCCATCCAATGTAGAGAAGTCCATGTAAAAACATCATTTTCGAAAGTCCTAGATATAGGTCACGCGGAGGGTTAAGCATGGTGCAGCGTGGATATCCACCTGGCCTTGGTATCATTTTCAAGTAGGCATCACAGGAAGCAATCTTTGCGTTCCCTGAAGATAAGGGATATCTCTGCATGATCGATTGCACACTCCTGAGTACATGTCAATGTATTATGTGATTCATAACCAATGCGAGAGTTCAATTTTTGCGCTTTGGGTCGACCGCCGGCTGGGCTCAGGGAATTTTTAGGTTTGAAAACACTAGGGGCGTGTTTGGTTGGGTGGCTCCGGCCTAGCCCGGGTCGCGCGAGCCACCCAACCGGTGTTTAGTTGGCTGAACGGAAGCGAGAGCCTGGCCACCTCCATGCAAAATCACATCTTGGCGGGCTCACGGAAACGCCCACACCGGCCGTTTTCATGACTGGCAAAGACAGAAAGACACGGCACGCCAGTCAACGACTAACTCCAGTCCGGTTCTTAGTTCTTCAACTTTTTCATTCTTTCAAAAAATTTTAAAAATTCAAATGACATCCAAATTCAATGAAACAAAAAAAAGGAACCGTAGATTCAAGTACAAGGTATTGATAAAATTTCAAAATTATTTGAATTTTCATTTTTGTTTTCAAATTTAATGATTTTCTAGTATTTTTTTTGAATTTTTATTGTTTGTTTTTTGAATTTTTTATTTTCACTTTTGATTTTATTTTCTTTATTTTTAATTTTCTCTTTTGAATTTGTCCATCCCACTTCTCTCCTTGTGCTGCCAACCAAACAACATCTCTGCGCAGCCTATTCAATCTCATACAACCAACCAAACAACATCTCCTTATATCACCTCAGCCTGTCTCCCACCAGCCTGGCTGAGCTCATACGGCAACCAAACAGCCCTTAGATAAACGATTTTAAGGAGTCTAGAGGCCTATTTTGTACGGTTTATCTACTTATTTGTTTATTTTCGGTTTTGAAAACACAAACGTTTTAGTATTTTCAGTCTTTTTTTTTGTCTCGAAGGTACGTCCTTAAACTCTAAAAGCAAGTCAAAAGAAGCCGGACTCTCCAAAGTCCAAACCACTTCAGAAAGCTTTTAAAGTTTAGTTTTTTAACAAATAAGATAAGACGAAAAGAATAGTAGGCTCGAATGATGATAGCATGCCATAAGTTATGTAAGCCCCTGTTTCATCCGGCTGTGATTGAATGGCGGAAAGCTAGACTTGGAGAACTCATACAAGCAATTTAGAGAAATGGAACATTGTTTGACTTCTTTAAAAGCTTTTAGGTACGACTCCGAGATTTTTAAAACAACTTAAAAAACCAAATGGAGAAATCATAAGCCATATATTATACTCCCTATGTTTATTTTATAAGACATATTTTGATTTGAAAAGGTCAAACTTTATAAATTTTGACTAACAATTAGTCAAATTATATACATCTTTAGTGTACAAAAGATATATCAATAGATTTGTATTCAAATTCTTTTGATATAATATTATTTTATATAAATTGACAATATATGATAAGAGATGCTTCAAATATTTTCTCAAATCAAAATACGTTCTACCTTAAAAAAAACTGAGGGAGTTTAAATAGAAAGTCAGAACGACTTTCCATACCAGTAGCACTCGGAGTCCTGGAAAAGGAAAATTTGCGTGGCCGATGCTGGCACGCCCACGCGCCAGCCACCTGTCCCGGACGGACAGAGACAGGCGAGGGGCCCACACGCCAGCGACCGTGACGAGCCTCCCGACGCCTCCGGATAACTGGATCCAACCGCGCGCCGCCACGTGTGTCCTCGCCCTACACGTGCCACGTCACGTGCGCCGAGGCCTCCATTAAAAAACAAAAATCAATCGGCGCGAGCACGAGCGCGAGCTTACTGCTACTCGTCTCGTTCGCGGTCACGGTCGCGGCGTCGTTAGAACCAAAGGGCGCGGGGCTGAGTTGCGAGTTTGCGATTGGATTTCTCCGAGGCGGCGGCGAGCGGGGAGCGAGGAGGCGAGCGAGGCGGCCCGGGAGGATGGGGATCTCGAGGCCGCTCCTCGTCGCTCTGGTGATCGCCGCCGCGGCCGTCGCCGGAGCGGCCGCCGAGGAGCCGGCGGCGGGCGCCGTGGCGGCGGAGGAGGTTGCGGCGGGGGCGAAGGAGGTCGCCGAGGCGGCGGCGCTCAGGGCTGAGCTGGGGCAGCTCAGGGATAAGATCTCCGCCTTGGGTGAGTGCCCGTCTCGCTTCGGTTTGAATCAGAGGATGCAGGTTTATTTTTCGATTTATTTTTGGTGGGGGGCCCGATCGGATTGGTGCTCCGGAGCTCGGGCCAATTCATCCTGTCTCGCTGGATTGGTGGCATCGTGGTGGAGCGAGGGCTTTAGGGGCCAATTCGACCCGATGGGGGGTGGGATTCGGCGCTGTTTGGTGAGCTGTGCCTGTGCGGGATCCGTTTGCTTGGGTTTAGTGCTTGCGCGATGAATTGGTCGGTGTTTCTGGGTGGCTCGGTATCACGGTGCTTGATGATCAAGCGGCTTGATGCTGTTGCGAGATTTTCTAAGTTGTTCCGGTGCTGATTTCGATCCGACATTTCTTACTTGGGGAGTAAAAATTCTGATTTTTTCTTTTTACGAAGTTTGCATATCTGCAGCTAAGGTCAGCATTATTTCCCTTCATGTTTTGAAATTTTGTGTTAATTTGCAAAAGCTTTTTTTAGGTTTCTTTTACGGCAGTGGTCCAGTGTGTAATAGTTCTATTGTACTTTTGCCGGCGAGTGAAGATTTAAGTTTTCTGTTTAAGATTTTTTCCATAATTATTAATGTAGCTCGAATTCACGGGGAAAAGTAGTAAACTTGACCTCAAGAAGCTTGCACTACATCTGATTGTGTTTTGAGTAGGAAGTAATACATATGGTAGTACTACTTCTTGCTGCTTTCGCAAGTCTGACCAAAAGCTGGGCAATTTCTAGTCGTCACCTAAGCAGTGACAGCTCTGATTGTTTTCATTCAACAGAGGCAGGCATCGCAGAGCGATCCCAGGAACTGAAGAGCAAGGATGATGGCATCGCAAAGCTAGAGAAGGCGGTCGAGGAGAAGTCACAAAAGATTGCTTCTCTGCAGAGCGAGATTGCTTCCCTCCAAGTATCCAATCTAATATGTTGAGATACTTCTGAAACATTACTTAATGCCCATAAAGATAATTACACCACCTTTTTATCCTTGTACAGGCAAAGGGGTCTGTAGCTGCTGAGGAGCAGGCAGGCAAGGCCAATGCACGAGCTGTTGAGCTTGAAAAGCAGGTGCTGGAATAAGAATTTTTTAGGCCAAGAACTTGAAATGTCACGAACAATTAAAATGTACCAATTAGGAACCTGTGATTTCTCATGTTCTCTATTCTAGATTGACAAGCTCAAGAAGGATGTTGAAGCACAAAGTAGCAAAAGGGCAACACTGGAGAATAGGGCTAACGATGCAGAGAAGAAGGTGCAAGAGCTGAGTACAAAAATTGAGTCAGTAAGCACAAAATCATTGCCTTTTGTACTATTTAACTATTTTTTTTTGTTTTTATACATGTGGATAAGTGTATCATGGCTTATTTTTGTTAATGTTATGTACTTCTGGAATTACATGCATATGCTAAGTAGTAATTTTTAATCTGATTATGTTCCTTTTCCGAGTTATCAAGACCCATTTTCTTTTCTCCAACAGCCTGCAATGCATTTATGATCTTATCCCCATTCACTCATACACAAAATCTGTATTGCATTTGTGAGGAACAGCTAAATTTTCTCTTTCGTTCATGAAAATGCAAACAAGTGGCTAATAAACTTTATTAAAATGAATTTGTACGTTTCCATTAAGAGTTGCCAGACCACTATCTTCATCTCTCTCTTTTCTTAAAGGGTGAGTCCTGGCCTCCTGGGTAGCTGGGGGGTTGGAGAGGTTATGCCACTGAGTGGGTTGAATCCACAGGGGTGGCCAGGTGGGAAATCATCTGTTTTTTTCTAAAAGGTGTCCATAAAAAAGTTAGTGATGTAAATTCTTCTCATGCCAACAGCACAAATTGAATCGAGTTCATAGATTCAATTGGTCCTATCCTCAAAAGTCAAGATTCTGACTACCAATTTCAGTGATATTTAGCACACATGTGATAAAAAAAATAAAAGAAAAACATTGAATTAATATAACTTGGTACATGTTGGATGGCCCTATTCTTATTTCTCTTTTTACTGTTGCTAGCTCCAAAGGACAAATGATAAACAAAAGCGCAAGCTTCAGAACACAGAGCGTGCTCTTAAAATTGCCGAGGTTTGTGATATGTTTGATGACTAACAATTTAGTTCCCTCTGGTGGTTCGATGATGCATTTTGTTCCATATCTGTAGGAGGAATTGATGAGGGTGCAGTTAGAAGCAACATCCAAGTCAAAAAAACTCACAGAGGTAAAGATATATCTATATAACTGCTAGTAGCATTTTTTCATTAATCTGAACTTGATGCAATTTTATCAAAGTCAATAATGTCATAACATGGTCTTAGAGTATAACTATAATCTCATGGGGCAATCTTTTTTACTGTTTTTGCAAAGAACTTCAGCACCATTACCTATTCACACAAGATAATAATAATATGTCTTGGCACGATATCAAGGTCCTTTTTTTGTTTTTTCTTTCTTTTACTGTTGTCCTTTTGCTGGTTTTGAAGAGATGGGGTGTTCATGGATAGCATTCTTGTTACTGAGAAGTCTGTTTACCTTCATGTTTCTTTGCTGGGCCAATCATATTTAGAATCTGTCAACCACAAATTGGCACAGGAACAAATGGATTTAAATCACAAATATGCTTATGGTTGCCCTGAGTGATTTTTTGCTTTTGATCTATAAAGATACTGCTTTCCATCAATTTGATGGCAGTACATGAGTTTGAAATAGAGAGAGAAGTTTCAGCAAATCTTAAGCTGAAAATGCAATTTATGTGACCAGCTGATGGAGCTCTGATGAAGTTGCACATGCCTTGTTAATGCATCAGGACGTTTTTTTTGTTATCTGGCACTTCTAGTGCATCATTGAACCTTCTGATGATAACCCAAAACTAACAATTTATTCTAAGCTAAGTCGTGACCTGCCTATCGTGATTTTAATATCCTAAATGGTTTATCTTCCATAGGTTCGATGGTATTTTTACTGGGATTGTGCCGACAAAACACAATGTATGATTTTGTGGTCATTCTTTTTGCCAGGTTCATGGAGCATGGTTGCCACCCTGGTTAGCAACACATTCTGCACGTTACATGGTAAAGCAGAAACACAAAATATGCACCGATGGTTTTTTTTTCTTTTACTAACATTCTCTCATCACTACCATCATCTTGTGTAGGAGGTGATGTCAGGTCACTGGAAAGAACATGGAAAACCTGCCATGGACAGTTTTTGGCAGAAGGTGTCTATTCATCAAACAGTTTTTATTACAATTTCAAAGTGTGTTCCTTAAATAGTGTCACTATATCTGTGTATCAAATTGCTTCAGGCATCAGAAAAATCAGCACAGGCAAAGAAATGGGCTGAGCCACATGTGGAGACTGCTAAGACGGTAGCGTATCATGTCTGTGAATTAGCCCCCTTTTTATTTGTCTTGCACTGACGATATAACTTTTTGTTCTTGAAGAAATGGGTTCCTGTTAAGGAAAAGTTGGTTGTCATCAAGAAAAACGCAGAACCTTACGTGAAGAAGGTCTCAACAAAATCAGTGGAGGTTTATAAGGTATCCAGGGATGCTGTTACGCCTCATGTTGTAAAAGTTAAAGAGATTGCTGATCCCTACATCCAGGTACTTATAGCACTTGCTGATCTCTACATCCTTTGTTTGAACACAGGACTTGGTTGATCATGGTTATCTGATGTGTTATTGTGGTAGCTATATACAATCATTTATCTGTATTTGTTTGACTATGTTGATTTAGGAATACAAGAAGTTGTCCAAACCATATATTGATCAAGTTGCCGAGGTCACAAAGCCACATGTTGAGAGAGTTAGGAAAACTCTTAAGCCATATACCAAAAGAGCAGTTCATGTGTATGGGACATTTCTTGAGTCAGCAACCACATATCATCGACAGGTTTCTGCTTCTTTTCCTCTTCCATGAAAATTTATAATATATGTCAGCTTTTATTCCTGTCAATTTCATTACCAATCTCTGTTCTCTGGTGTATATGGTAAACACGAATGTCAGCTGTCAATCAATAGCGAATAAATCCCCCATGTTGCATGAGTTTCATGTGTTCACTGTTCTATTTATAGCTGCACTTAAGTATGTATAGTGTTTGTCACAATCATTTCTAAACTAGATTGTGGTCCTTTCCAAATCCATCAATTAGTTAATGTTTGCACGTTATGACCTTTTTCTGATGTGCACTCAGATGTATTTTAGATGTGACAAAACATTTTTTTCTTTTGTAGGCTCAAGGAACCATCTTGGATTACCTGCACCAACATGAGATAACAAAATCACTTGCGACCAAGGAGTTGGTTTGGTTCCTGGTAAGCACTCTTGGAAAATTTAGTCAGAAACTGACGATTAATGACCATCTGGGTTTTGAAAAACATACCATCTTTCTTTACAGGCTTCTGCTTTGCTGGCTCTGCCTGTCTATGTTATATACAGACTTCTAGTAAAGACCTTCTGGTTAGTTTGCTCTATTTTTGTAGCTACCCTATTATTTTTGGGTTCTGAAGATTACCGCTGTGACCTTAATATGAATTGATACATAGTATCTGTCGTTTGTTTGAAAACCTTTTTGTTCATGCAGCACAAAAAAGCAGAAAAGATCCCCTCGTGGTGGTAATGCAAACCATGGCCACAGGAGACACAAGCGCCGGCATGCTGATAAGTAGACCATTTCCAGAGTCTGGGGTTTGCTCGCTATGTAGGGTTGCAGGTACGACTTCTTTCTTGATCTTCAAAAGGAAGGATTGTTGCCAAGATCGATAGCCTTTTCTTTCATGCTAACCATGGATCTTTGACAAGTGAAGTTTAGAGTCGTTAATGGATTTTGGTACTGTGCAGACCTTAGAGCAGAATCAGATGGGCTTTCTTCCACGAGGCTGTTATCCTGAGCCATGGTGGAAGGAGAGTTGGGACATGGGTAGGACTTTGAGTTGCAGCGGCCTTTTGTATTTGCACTTCGCTGGGATTTAGGGGGTTATACCTCCTCGGTTGTTCTATTGGTTATTGTTTATTGTAACTTTGTCAATGCCTCTTTTAAATTGTCGTTTGTGTGCTTGTTTTCTCTCTCTTTTTTTTTTGTTCCTGGCCTACATCCTAATTCCTAATTATGTGCAAGTATAGTTGTTGGGTTTGCTATGTCAAGTCACAGTGCTAGCAGGACAGCAGTTGCATGTACGAGACTTGGAGTATTGTGGATTACTATTACAAACACACTTACCTAAGTATCTAGCTGCAATGGCCACATTTACCTTTCTTGTTCATGGCCGGTAGCCTGTTATCAGCACATGTGTTGGATTCGAATTCTCTCGTCTTCCTTAAGGCAGGGATTTATCATAGAGCAAAGTGCCTCGTGACAATGATGACTGATGAGTGTACATGATACTCCTTAGCAACCCGACCAATTGATCATCTCCAGCAAAAATATTTCACCCCTAAAATTTCTCCAATGACTATCACAACGCAGCGTCTCATCTCATGTTAGTCGTTGCTAGGGAAGATACATGATGACGTGGATGGAAAAGAGAATATACAGAGAATTGGGTCGTCTTAATCCTGTAGTCGACTATAGCATGGGAACTAAGTTAGTTCATTGTTTATAGCATTGTATGAGTTGTTTTTAAGATATCTATAGGTGATATGATAACTTACTATAGACAACAGTTGTATGCAGCATTGTATATGTTCTAAAAACATTTTTAAAACTGCCTCAAAATACTTTCTCCCTCATGTTTTAAGGTTGTCTCTAGCTATTACCTAGTGCAACTCTTAAGCTTGGAGACAATCTCTCAAAATAGGAAGCACTAAATCTTGCCTCTAAATCGGTAGGTCTTTAAATCAATAGGTCCAATGGGTCTAAGCTTAGTAGCAATATTGCCTCTAACCATTGAAAAAAAGTAATAGCCCTTATAGATCACTCGTAGGCTCTGTTTTAGATATAATATCGCCTTTAACTATTATGGATGTTTCAAGGAGACCTAAGCATACTTACAGTGTAGCTCTAAGGAGGAGAGAGAGCGATTAGAGCATGTCTTTAACCATCGCATGGTACTTGGTATAGCTTCTTTAGGGGTGAAAACAGAACGAATATGGTTCGGACAGAGGTCATCCCATATCCGATTCCATGTTTTTAAGAGAATTCCTTATTTGCCATTAAACCTTAGTTAAATCCATAATACACTGTCATTTTTTGAAGTTTATGATTTGCCCTTGTTGCATGAACTTCTTTCCCTCTATGCCACTTCCGTCAACTCCATTAGATTCAGCCGTTAGAAAACTTTGTTAATGCCCAAAATACCCTTTTCATAATTTCTGGATTTAAAACTTTGAAACATTTCATATCCTACATTTTAACTCCAAATTGAGTAATTTAAAATTTTAAATTTATGTAAAATCATGTTCTATTTGATGTTCAAATCTCATATTTTTTTCTCGTTTTCATGAGACATGGTAGGTAGTAGGTACCATTATTTTTAAATAAAATTTACATCCCAAAATTTTTAAAATGAACTTTCAAATTTTAGTACGCAATTTTTTTTGAATCCATAGAAATTTGTCTCATGATTTTATGAACTTTTCTATTTTGTAACATATTAAAAAAGATAGGGCAGAGAGAATATTTCACAGCCGACTAAACGATAAAGAGATGACACATTGACGAAAGTGACAGCATAAGGAAACAAGTTCACATAACAATGGAAAATTGTGAAGTTAAAAAAAATAATGACAGATCGTGGATTTGCCTAAGTTTTAGTGCCAAATAAGGAATTTTCTCTATTTTTAATCGGATATCGATTCAAATGCGGATTCAAATGCAGATCGAATATGGATATAGAATCGGATTTTATGATATTTTAATAGTTGCTCGACGAAATGAATTTTTCATAACATACCCTTAATATTGGCCACCACAACACATAATACAACATATAATTGTATTAAAAGACATGTTGTACATAAGTGGCAATAAGTGAATAAAAGAAACTATTCGGATATCAGTATAATATCAATATGGAATTACCCGTTGGATATCCTTATCCGTCAGACAATACTCGCCCCACATCCGTATCAGGGTTAACTATCTAGATAATTGCCAATATCCATATCCATATTCCATTCATATTCCATCAGATAGAAAACAGGTTCCATATAAAAAATACCCGAATACGGAAACAAGCATATACGGATATTATCCGTACCACTTTCATATCCACCCAATTTTAACTACATAGGGGCAATTGGTGTAATGCCACTACGAAAAACATGACTTTGCTATAAGCCAATTGTAACAGCCCAGCTGTTAAATTTCGTATAGCTATGCATATCATTAGCATGTTCATTCGTTTTTATGTTGGTTTACAAAATTTTTTTTGCATTCAACCACCATGCTCTATGGTGGGAACATTAGATTTTTAACTTTAAACCCTCTGGCCAACCCACTAGAGTAGTGACGGGCATGTTCCCTAAATACCCAAGCTAGCTGTAGCTTGCCCGAGTAAGGTAGAGTCCACCCGAGCTCTATCAAGCAAGGTAGTGACTGTGCCGGACTTCACCGAGCTCTACCCGAGCTTGGTTGCTACCCATCCGAGTTGATTATCACTTGCCCGGGCTAGAAGATGTCCGGAGGAAGCTGCCCGAGCTATAAACGGTTGGACCGAGCAATAGAAGACCCGACCGGGCAAGGAGAAGCTCGTACCTATTCAAACAATTCAGCCAGCACCTCTATTCTTTATTCCTTTTGCCTTCCTAAGCGATGTCGGCCGAATCTTCCATCCATTGGTGACTTGGGCGGTCTTTGGACGATGTCGGCCGAATCTTCCATCCTTTGGTGACTTGGCGGTCTTTTGATGACACCCCTCGACTTTTCTTACCTGGAATCTTACCCACGGACTCTTCATTACAGGTAAGACCTGGACCCACTTGCCAATAGAAGAGTATACCTCTATTTAAACCCATCTCCACCCACTTCAACCAGCCCTCACTCTCAGTCTTCCCACGTCCAAGTTCTGGACAGCAGCAAGAACGGCAAGCTGATCTTCATCTCCACCTCCACCATTTTCAAATCTCCACCCAAACCACCATATAGGGTGTTATATATCGTCGGAAAGCTGAAATCGTTGGCTATCCATTCCACCCCATGGTAAGCACATGCACGAAGGTTTACTATGGATTTCTCTTCCTTTTCTCTTTGCTGTTCGGTTTTGGGACAGCAAAAGCTGATTTCGTTTTCTGCCCATCTATGCCCTCTTTCTTCAAATCCAGGCCATGGCTTGAGCAGGAATAACATCTACACTTCCTAGGATTCAAGTACATCCAACTTCCTTGCACGTTCACAAGGATTTGGGTGAGTTCTTGCTGCCTTTCTTCATCTACTTCACTGATCTGGACAGCAGTGAGTTTCTTTGCAGTTTTCTCATCTTGCATGTCATTTTCCCTCACATGCAAGCTTGGAGATAGCCAAGAAGAGTTCATGCACGAGCTAAGTAACGTCTAGGAGCATATCCATGCTTCTAGAGTTGAAGGGACCTCAAGGAACAAACTGAAGAGTTGCTGAACCGAGTTCTGGACAGATTGCCGTCCGTCACCTTGATCTCCTCATCTTTGAGCTCTCTATTATTAAGCAAGGCCTTCCTTGCTAGGTGAGAACCCAGTACTCTCTCTCATTTCTGTTCTTGACCATTTAGCATTCATGTCTAAGCTGTTCTTTGGTGGAAACCGAAGCCTTAGAACCCCCAGATCTAAAAACAGCCAGTTTCAGCCTTTCTTTAAGCAGTAGCCTAGTAAGTAAGCTCTATAGAATGAACCGTAACTTGGATGAAAAAGTGTTCTACATAAAAATTGTGCGCCAGGAAATTTCCTACAACTTTCATGTTAAGCCCAAGCTTGGCCGAGCTTATTAGGACCCCCAAAAGTGGCTCGTACTGAGCAATATACAAGCTAGTGACTTTCCCGAGCTAGAGCTAGTTGAGCCCGACCTTGGTCATGTCATAGCCGACCAAGCTATGCCATATCCGACCTTGTAAACTCACTCTTGACTAAGACAATGTCCTTCTCGAGCTAGGAGGCTCATTTCCGAGCTACCTAGGTCAATCCCGAGCTTAGTCTTTACAGCCCCGAGCTAGTACTGCATTCAAACTTCAAATAGCTCTATCTCACTCATCCGAACTCGGATTTGGGTGTTTCTTTTTGCAAAATTTGCATTAGATCATGAACTTTCTGAATCTCTAAAAATATTTGATGTTCCTATTTGTTTGGTATTTTATTTGGATTTTATTTGATGTTCTTGCTACCGAACATTAGGAGCCGACGCGTTTGGAGGAGCCAGCTTGAGCAAGGAGCTCCGTACCTCGACCAGCAGCAACAAGGCACATATACTCCCCTCATTTGACTCACCATATTGATCCTCTATTTATGAATGCATGATTTCAATTATGTTCTATCACTTGCCTGCATGCTAAGTTAAAATATATATGTCACTTGGTGGGTAGAACTTAGTTATCTCCTACTTAGTGGTCTTTGTTTGATATCCCTATTCCTTTGTAGCCTAAGAGGATAATATTAATTGGGTTCGGTCAGCGGAAGCTTAGCCATGCTTAGAGTCAACGTGGTAAAGCGATCGATGGATTAATTCCATTGGTCGTACGACTTCGAATGTGAATGATTTACTATGTGATCTTGGTGATGATGATGATGGATTACGTGTGGTGTGAGTTGGACTTGAGCGGGTGATAGGGAATGATGGGAGGATGGATCCGGACACGTAGCCCGTTCGAGTGAATTAAGGACCGAACATGGTGCCAATCCTTCGAGTTACTATCGCACGACCACACGTGTATTATGAAAACACTTGGCCAATTTCTGTGCATGCTTGCGTATTGGGTACCAATGGGGCAAATTGTGTTAGAGGTGGGGTGGCGAGGTGGACCATCCGTGGTGCGTCCTTGTGCTTGGGTGTGATGAGCCTTGGACAAATCCATTGCAACGATTGACTCCCTCCTGTACTCGTGGAGTGGGGAGTGGATGAAGTCAACTCGGGTGACCCAATGGACTGGCATGTACATCTAAGAGGCTTCGGCATGCTTGCTGTGTCGTGTGGGGAAAGTTGTACACCTCTGCAGAGTGTTAAACTGTTCGAACAACGCGCGTCGAGGTTAAAGACGAAAACTTGCGGCGAGACAACGATGTTAGCTCATGGTTCGGTTTGGGTCTTGGTTTAGGCATGGTGGGGTAGCCGTGTGTCTTCCAGAAACGCAGGGGTTGCTCGTGGTGTATGGTCGGATAGAGACCAAGGGCGGATAGAGCCCGAGCAGGTTGTGGTTATGGTCGGATAGAGACCAAGGGCGGATAGAGCCCGATGGATTGATGATGATGAATTATGATGGAAGTTACAAGCATTACTTCTTGAAATGTTTTTTTTCCTCAAATGCAATTTACAACCTACTCATACATATACGTCTTGCAAAAATACAAATTGTGCTAAAAGTACTGCTAGCCCTTCCTTGGAGTACATAATATTCATGATTGAGGATATACATTACCTCTTAGTGCTGAGTACCATCTGTACTCAACCGATGTGCTGCAAATTTTCAGGTGAAGACGACCCCGTGCTTGAGTACTACTACCAAACCGAGCACGGTGACACTAGTGGGCAAGCGGAGTTCTAATTTCCAGTCGGTTGCCCATGGGGTTAATGGGGGCATACCACGCTGGACTTTTGTTTATTTATGTTGTTCTTCCGCTGCTATTTTGGTGAACAAATTTGTATTTCCGCTGCAGTAAAACTCTGATTATGTAAAAACTTATGGTTCGGCAGCAGTTCGTGTTGCCCGGTTAGATGAAAATTATGCCCGAAAATGTATGTGTTGTGCTATCGATCATTGTGAGGATATGTGTGTGATGGTAGCTCATCTTGGGAGCCATCACCGGGCACATATCCGGGCACCCGGTTTACATTCGTTTCAACGAAGGTCGCCCGTGTGTACCACTGCAAGCTCGGGTTGGGAGCTAACATACTCGGCTTGCTCTTGGGCAGCTAGTATATTATTATCCAATCACTTGGACAGCGAATGGGCAGTGACTTCTTTGAGCCGAATGTGAATTCAGAGGGGGCGCCACACCAATATGCCACTGCATGCATGTCGTAGACTCACAACCAATTTTCCCTAACATAAATGAGCCATATGGATCCACTTTGTAAGTCAAAATAGATAGATGCTAAATTATAATATTCTTTATAGAAATGCTACAAAACGGTATCCCATCGCCAGCCTGCCCCATAGGACCACAAAACTACAAATATACGACTATGCTTGTTACTCGTGCAGCGCACACCACCTCAGGTCCCGCAGCCGCGTCTACTATTGCTACTTTACAAGTCAGTGTAAAGTCGCCGTTACTGTGTTACTAGTCAGTGTACAGGAGCTCAGCACGTGTTCCTTGTCGGTTTATATTAAATCTTTCAATTTTCGTATCTAATTCATTCAACTTCAATTCACATGAAACAAAATTCTTAACTCCTATCAAACCGATATCTAGCTCTATATAAATTTTCATATTTTTAAATTTATTTATTTTCTGTTATTAATTGCTTTCTTATTTTTGTGCGATAGAAGTAGACAATATTATCACTGCTTGCTACTGAATCATAATGATAATGCTCATACATGTTAGCTCGACTATGCTCGAAGCTTAGTGATACTCGATTCTTGATGATTCCTGATGCTCAATGATCCCAAAATCTTGACAATACTTGATACTCAATGATCATCGATGCTCGATGATACAAATAGGCCCTCTGTCTCTTCCCCATCGATGATGTGTCGTCCGTCATGGTGGCTATGCTCCCGCGCTCTCCCCTTCTCCCACCGCTTCCTATCTCCCCTCCTTCTCATTGTCACTGCCTATATTATGCCCTCTGTCTCCACGCCGCCGCACCTGCAGATGTTGCACCGTTCTCCACGGTGTCTACTCTCTAGCGTCCTCTACTTCCCACCGATGTTGCACCATTCTCCACAGTGCCTACTCTCTAGCATCCTCCAATCCCCGTCGTGTGCTTGTGGACCTCGCTAAAACTTGATGATACAAAAATATGATACCCAATACTCGATTAGTCGGTTATATCTGAAACTCATTGATATCTGGTACTAAAAGATACCCCAAGTATGATATCTGATACTGGACGATACTCGATACTCAATGATACTTGATATTCGTTGAAACCTCAAACTTGATACCTGAACCTCAACAATACTTGAGTATGATACTTAATACTAGACGAAATCTGATACCACGACAATATCTCCATACTCTAGCACTTGATACCCAACGATACTCGAGTATGATACCCAATACCTAACACTTGAGTATGATATTCGATAATCGATGATAGTCGGTGATATTTGATAGGTGACAATACCCTGAACATGATATCTAATAAGACGATACTTGATGATACCTGGTACAAGATGATACCCAATACTCAATGATTATGATATACAATACTCGATGATTACGATACCCTAATACTCCATGATTATTGATACTCAATGATATCCGAGTATGGTACTTGATACTCAACAATACCGGAAACTCGATGATACGTAATACTCAATGATAGCTGATACTTACCTGATATGTGATGATACCCTGAGTATGATACTTAATAAAGCGATGCTGAGTGATACATGGTACTCGATGATTACAATACCTTAATACTCCATGATTATTGATACCCGACGATATTCGAGTATGATACCTGATACTCAACAATCCTGAAACTTGATGATACCTAATACTCGATGATTATTGATACTCGATAAAATCCGAGTATGATACCTCATAATTAAAAATACCTGAAACTTGATGATACGTGATACTCGATGATACCCGATACTTGTTCATAACTGATACTCTTCACGATATACAACCCAATACTCGACGATACCTACTTGATACTCAATGCTTGATGAATACTTGATACTTCAAGATACCTGATAATTGACAAAACTTAATACTTGACGAAGCCAATCTGATACTTGACAATGTTCGATTTGTCGAAGATACCTACCCGAATATACTCGATAATATATGGTACATGATACTTTGCGATACATAATACTCGGTACTTAACAATTCGACGATACCCAATACTCAATAATACTCGAGATACTCAATGATACCTGATACTCGATGATACGTGGTACATGATATTCAACTATACATGATACATGATATTTAATGATACTCAACGATACTTGACACTCGACAATACTCGATACATGACGATATTCAATACTCAATGATACTTAATACTCGACAATACTTAATACTTGACGATACCCGATATCCAATGATACTTGACACTCGATGTTACTTGATACTTGATGATACTTGATGCTCAACTATTCTCCATACTCGGCTATGTTTAACACTCGATATTCGATGAAACAATATTGAAACTTACTTTATTTAAAAAGAGAAAAGAAAAATTGAAACTTGTTGTATTATAAAAGGAAAATAATAAACGTTCATGCATGCACTATTAATGTGGGCTGGCCCTATGGCCTATGGGAACCGTGCAATTGACGTAGACCAAGCACCCATATTGACTGCACATTTGTGTTTTTCCTCATCCGTTGCACGGGATACCGTCAGCTAGCACTACTTTATGTTTTAATCATAGTTGCAGATGTCTTAGAGGTCAGTCGGCTAAAAAAAACCGAAATTATGCAAGAAAGAAGAATGAAAAATTACTGTAGAGATCGATAGACACTGTCGAGACTATAGCCATCACATATGGATTTTTTATTTAATATTTATTTTAAATCTTTTTTGAAAATACTCGTAGAAAAATTTAATTTACAAAAATAGGTGCCAGTTACCCTAATCCCAGACGATTGCCCCATTTCCGGGCAATATGTGCAATGGCCATAACCACGGTAACGGTCACAGTAATGGGCCGTTAACCCCGTGAGGTGGGCGATAGGTGGGCCCCACCGCAACAGCTCCCTTCCGGGCCGTTCCCCTCTAACGGTCATATGACCTATCGCCTAGGAATAGGGCGACCGGGTCTATTTTTGTAAATTTAATTTTCATACGAGTATTTCCAAAAAAAAGATTTAAAATAAATATTAAATAAAAAAAGTTCGTACGCGGCCCGTAGGGCGTAGCCTATAAGCCCAATAGGCAGGCCCAGCCAAGCTCGATGCCTCGATGGAGTGCACCGCACGGGCGAGTGGGCGACGGCTTCCTCGCTGCCGCTCCGTCGCCGCACAGGCGAACCCAAACTCCCACAGGCCACAGCTTCTCCAGCCGCCTCGCGCGTCTCGCCGCCCGCTCCTTCCGCCTCGGGCTCGGCCTCCCGTTCGCCGCGCCTGGCCCCCGCTCCACCCCTCCGCGCGCCGGCCGTTAGCGGCGTTCGGAACCGGCTAGTGCTGCCGGGGCCCGACGCTGCCCCGGCCGACCATCCGACTTCGCCGCCGCCGCCCGGACTCTTCTGCATCCGATTCTCGCACGCATTTTCGCTGGTATGAAACGAAACCTCTTGCTCTCACGGGGGATTGGGCGCCGAGGAGACGTCTGAGGATGCAGCCTTCGATAGCCATCGCCGTGGAGTAGCATGCCTACTTAGTTGGTCCTAAAGCTGGCTCATTTGCTGTTGCTGCTGCTTCTGGCTCTCTTGCTGGCATTGCCTGCTTGGTTTCCCCATGAAGAGACACCTCTATACCGCATTGAGGACTGCTCGCCTTCGGTGGGCTCCTCGGATTGGGCTTGTTGGGGAGCACGCGGAGCCGTCCAAAGCACCACAATGGTGCGCCACCAGTTCTTGGCATGGCCGAGGATCATCGTCTACGTCAGGCTGGGTCACTCCAATTGGTCATAGGGTTCAAGTGAGGCCTTATTCAGCTGCTCCCGCTCATGGTGGAGGGAAATTCCTGGGTGAGGAGGTGGAGGAAGATGAAATGGACCGGAGGATCAAGAAAATGGAGAAGAAGCGGAAGTCACGGGACGTTCGCTGTGCACAGAGAGCTTTGATGGACTACCTTTATGTGACACGCAAGATATGCTTCAGTGACGCTGAGAATATGAGCAAGCGCTCGCCTACATTCCTGAGCAAGCTGCTGGAGAAGGTGAAATATGCTATGAAGGAGCCTAAAGAGGGGGAAGGTGAGTTAATGTATAAGTCAAATGACAAGAAGAGGGAAATGAGGGATCACAGGGTTACTAGGGCATTGAGGCGGCTGTTGAATTTTTACCCTATCAACGAGTTTGAGCCGTTCTTTGAGAGCATTGGCCTTAGACCAGACGAGTATCATTCCTTGTTGCCGCGAGATCTCATGTTTCTTGCTGACGATGAGATGTTGCTCCAGAACTACAAGATTCTTTGCAATTATGGCATTGTGCGCACCAAGATAGGGAGGATATACAGGGATGCTAGAGAGGTTTTTGGTTTTGGTGAGGGTGTGCTTGCATCTAAGCTGAAGGCCCTTGAGAATCTAGGGTTCAGTAAAACTAGTGTGATCAAAGTTGTGTTATCTACCCCTGTTGTATTAGTTCGTGACCCAAATGTGGAATTGGAGATTCTGCAGTGGCTACATGACATCGGAATCCAGCGAGACTGGATTACCCAATTTTTATCTGCAAGGAAGTCTTATAATTGGAGAAAAATGGTTGAAGTTCCTGAGTTTTTCAGTGAATTGGGATTCACTAATGCGGGTATTGGTAAATTGCTCAGGCAAAATCCAGGGTTTCTGTTGGATGGTTCGGGAAAGAAGCTATTTACAGCAGTTGTCATCATGCTAAAAATGGGTTTTGGAAAAAAGCAGTTATTTGATCTTTTTCTGGATTTCCCAAAAGTGCCAATTGAAAAATTTGCAAGGAACCTACTAAAGGGCATACTGTTCTTAGCTGAGATTGGTGTAAATGATGAGGATATTAAGAAGTTTGTGGTTTGTAATGGATCAATGCTCGGTTCTGTCCCCGTGAAGAAGCCAACCACCATTTTTAGAAATCTAAACGTGGGGAAGGCGTGCCTGTATAAGATGATAATGGAGGATCCATATCGGTTGTTGAATTTCACAATAGGGTCAAAGCTTAGTGAACTACCAAGTCTTTACACCCAACAAGCATCATTTGAGGAGAAGGCAAAATTCCTCAAAGGCATCGGATTTGTTGAAGGTTCTGAAGATATGAAGAAGGCACTTAAAACTTGCCGTGGTACAATTGATGAGCTACAAGATCGGTATGACTTTTTAGTGAAGGCTGGGCTTGACCGAATAGATGTAGTGAACATGATCAAGACAGCTCCACGGATTTTGAATCAGAAGGTCCATGCCCTTGAGTATAAGATATCCTTCCTTGTAAATGATACAGAATATCCTCTGAGTGCTCTGGTTGGCTTTCCTAGATACCTGATATTTAATTTGGATAGAACAAAAAGTAGGGTTAGAATGTACAATTGGCTGCTAGAAAGGGGTGTGTGTACTCCTCAACTAGCTCTATGCTCCGTCCTAAATGTCTCCGAAAAACAGTTCATCAAATATTTCGTAAAAAAACATCCCGGGGGTCTTGAAGCTTGGGAAAACTTGAAGAGGGAGGTAGCTTCAACCAAAAACATGTCTTGTACTTCGGATGATTAGTATGAGATTCTTTGATAATTTTATGGTAGCTTCTTTCCCTGTTCACGGCTTAATTAGTAGTTACTACTAGGACTATTATGTTTGCTGCACATCACTAGGCAAGCCCAACTTGTCCAGACCTCTCTCGTGCACATTAGGTGCCCTCTTCTGTGATGTGTATGGTGTTTTTGCTATCCTGTAGATGGAATTACTTAACTTTTTGTCGGCCCAGAAAGAAGATTTAGCAAATTTCAGTGGCCTTTCGCTTCTGAATTACCGGGCCGTACTTTTCATTTAGAACTCTGACATATTAGAGTTCGATAAATTCAAAATGTTCTAGATGTGTCGGTCTGATATGTGCTAATTCTAATATAGTCCTTATTTGTGCCCAGCCTTGTTCTGTACGGTTTATTAAAAGACTAAGCGATCTTTGCAATTAAAGATGAAAATTGTAACATCCAAAATTTTGCTCTTTTTAGAAGTTTTCCTTGATTTAGAAAACGTTTGGAAATGTTTTTCTAAAACTTCTGAATTTAAAAATAATTAATAAATGCTTAACCAATTAACTTAGAGCATTAAAATGGGAAAAAAGTAAATTCAAATATAAGTGAAAACACCTAAAACAAATTTCCAAAGTTCCAAATGGTACAAAAAATTGTATGATTTTTTCCAAATTTTCTAGTGGTTTGGTAACTTTTGGAGCTAACAATCAGTAACTAGGGTTTATGCATTGAAAAAGGAATTTAAAATGGTTTCTGATTTATTTTGCCTTCTAACTTTTATTATTGAGTAACAAAGGTTATTTGGTTTGTTTTGAAAAAAGAAATTTAAAAATCTATTTCTAGAAATCCAAATAGGGCTTTAATCCTCGACCTTTAGATTGGGCAACTTGATGTGGATGCCGGACCATTAGGGGTTTAAAGCCCTATTTGGATTCATCATTGGTTGCCGATGGGTTTCGATGGAGGAGGGGACATTGTAGTGACTTATGCCTGGTGTGTCCGCATTTTCTACTGGTGTTCGCTTCGATGGATGTCAGACGATGACCTATGATAACAAGCATTGCAATGACAATGAGTGGGGAAATGGGTGTTGAAGTGTCAATTCCGAGAGAAATCTTATTTTCTATCTTTGTTAGATGGATTCAACTACAACGACACCCATGGGTGACATTACCTTGCTATAGGTGCCGTTGAGGAGTATTGACATATTTGGTTTGTCTCTTTGTTTGTTGATTTGATGGGCGGCTTTGCGGTGAATCTTAAGACATTGCACTTGGTTTGGATTGAATTTAACCGTTTGTCCTCTTCCTCACTAAATCCTTTTAGGTGTTGCAAGAGGATTTTGGAATTAGGGCTATTGAATTATTTTTATGAAACCGTGATGGAATGTCATGAAGGTTGGTATTCATCTTCCATGTGAGAATACAACTACAACCCTTAGAGTGTTAGGTTCGTTTGGTTGTTTTTAGACGGAAGACTGTTTTTTTTTCGTTTTCTTGCTACTTGGCTTAGCATGACAATTGTTTGTCATTTCACTTTGGTTTCTAGCCTTTTCCTTTGTAATAAGCATTTATAATGGTTGTGTGTATCCCTAGTTGATGCAGAGACTGGAAGTTACTTTCATTATCTAAAAAAGGGGAGAAATCAGGTCTATCGTTGCCCCACCATGGACATGGGCTGGGCATAAGCATCCACGGCAGATACACGTCCCTACGCTTAATTAAGAAGCTTTCCTTGGGCTCCCACATGACTCTACCGCTGCCTGGTCGATAGTATCACTAAAATAATCGTTGTTAGAAGCCTCGTGACTGAGGAGCTACATTGAGCATGTTGTTGCCGGCGAGTCTCTGCAGTAAATCTTGTAGCTAGCTGTCGAGGATTAAGTAATTTTCGTTGACAGCTTACCCTGAATTGCAACATGTGCCCTTAGAGGATGTGTCCAAGGAGTTGCCTGACCTTGGCTATTAAAGGTCACGGCTCTTGCACTTATGGTCCCCTTTTTGGACCTAAGCATGATGTCATGAGCTCCCTTGCTTGGCCACAGGCAAGGTTGCGTCTTAGCGACCAAAGCCACAATGATGAATATTTGGATGCTCGTTGCTTAGGCCAACCACTATGGCCACGGCACCCATGACTTTGGAGTCGTTACCCACAGCGTGAATGTGGTGTTAACCAGAGGCGCACATTTAGGGTCGCCTTAATCACTCGTAATCGATGCAAGTTACCCTCTTTCTTTTTCAATAGAGGAAGGAGAGGAGACATTGTAAACATGTTTTTACACTTACAATTCATGCAACGCACTGGACAACGCACTGGAGTAGGACCGTTATCTCACTCTTGAGAGACTTGAACCAGGATAAATGTTGTGTCTTGCTCGTTCCTATGTCTTATTTGCTCGTAGCACCTCTAAAGCAACACCTTAGCAGGAGGGGATTCTTAGTTGATCACTCATTCAAGAAGTAAGGTCATCGAGAAACCTGTTTCCCAATCATTGACACTAGCTCTCTACCTTGACCCGGCAAAGCTAACAGTGGTATTTGCCTAACCCGAGAAGCACCAGGGAGTCGTCATCATCGAGCATGAAGAAATGCTGTTGTGCGAGATCATTGCCAGAGTTGTACAATGGAGTTAGATTCGTGTTTTCGGTGTGGTCCCTGGTAGTCTCTAGATGCGTTTTCGTGCATTACATCGAACATTATTGAGTGTAGTGGAGTTTCCATTGTAGTTATGCTAACACTACCACTTTTTGCCGCCACCACTCATTACCGGTGATCAACGAAGGGATCCCATGGTCCTAGAGGCAAGGTGGTGCTCTTGCAAACCCCTTTCAGAGCAAACTGCATGCAATTTGATGCTCCGGATAGAGAGCTAGAGCTCATCAGAGTTGCGCCGCCATGCTCTGCATGTGCGTCACATTGGTCGTGTCGTCACCATCAAGAGGTGATGAGGAATCATTGTATCAATCTGATTATACCTCACCATTTGGTTTGAAGTCCAAATCATGTGTCGAATTGATTCATCATATCTCTCACACATTGGTCTACTTGCCAATGCATAGGTGTACAGTTTATCATAGATCAAAAAGAGTTCGTCAACTCGGTTTACATTGGATTGTGAGGCTGATGGTAGGATCAACAAGTCAATTGAATTTTTAAAGGATTAAAATAAATAAGATATTGCAGTTAATTCTTGAATTGTTCTTTTTAGGATTTCTAGTCAAATTAAAACTTTCAAAATCTATAACTTTTGATTCCGAAGTCTAAATCAATCTATTCTAATTTCTATTTCCCCCCCTAAAATCAAGATATACATTTTGGTGGATTTTATTTGATTTTTAGGAACTTCTGTCTCCTCTGTTTACATTTTTATGTGTTATTTATATTCTATCATGTAGACTTGAACGTTGTTGAATGAGCTCAACTTCGTGAGGACCTGAACTTGAAGCACCACTGTAAGACAAGTTCAAATACATTCCTTAAACATGTGCAGCCCTATTTTATCACTTGCTTTGTTTTCAAACATGCATGCTATTTGTATTCTATTATTTAGATAGGAATTGTATTTAATGTCTACTTGTTGATATGCATGATATTTGTATACACATATGTCGGGACCCCCCCTGGCGGAGGTGAGGTCCCACCTGTGCTTTACCTGTGCTAGTCCCTGAATCAGTAGCTAGCACACACAGACAATAGATTTTGGATCACAACCAAGTTGATTAATTTACATAAATTTACATCAGAGTACGCCACGTAGCGTGGTTACATGAGTTTGGCTCGAAGGCCTTACAAAAGCGGAAGTCTTCATAATACAACTGAAATCCAAAGGTAGAAAACCAAAGCAGTCCCCACAGGCAAAGCTGGAGGAACGCAGCCCTAGGCGTCGGTATACTCCTCGTCCTGGACCTCGTCGGTGAAGGCGTAGGCTTCAGAGTCTCCATCTTCGAGGTCGCGCTGGTACTCTGGACCTGCGCGTCGGAATGCGCAGCCCCACGGCAAAGCGTGAGGGTCAGTATTGGTGAAAATACTCACAAGTCAATTGACATATGCACATGCATGGTCTAGACAAGGGATAGGTAGGGCTCAGTTGCGGAAAGCAAGTTTTGAAATAGTTTGCCTAAGGTTTTAAAAGCAGTTTAGGAAAGAAGTGAAGTAACCAAATTAATTGATAAAACATTTAAATCATCCGGCCCTAGCCGGCTTATGCCCCAAAGGCTGTCTCACGATACAAATCGTGGTTTTTACCAAAAACATTTTCCTTACGGCTAATCCACCGAAGGACCAATAACTCTCGACGGCTAACCACCGTATGCATAATACCACACGTCGGCTAAACCACCGAAGTCATCTCCTGTGGGGACCCAAATTCCGAGAAATCTTTATCGGAATCGTTCTCAAAAGCACGACACGAGGATGCAATGATCTTGAGCCAATATCAAGTCCAAAACATTCATAGAAAACCTTAACATTTTACAAGGGAAATTATTACAAACCGTTATTCTTTAAGTATTTGTTACATCCACTTTATTGCGAAGGTTGTGAGTGCAAGAAAGCATGAAAATTGGTAAACTAGAAGTCTATGCCATAACTTTCTAGTTCTCTGCGGTGAACTCCTCGCACTCACCATAAAGTTGAGGAGTACCGAAAATATTATAATTTTTTCCACATAGTGGGTAAGTACCAACAAGATGCTTGCGGGTTTCAAGAGGAAAATTCTACTCTAGTATATGCAAGAATTAAACAAAGGTATAAAGTTCGGTAGTGAGTAGATGCAGTAACATATAATAGATAGAAGAATCTTAAGCTTTAGCAATTCCTTTGCGAACAACTTTTGAATGTTTGAAACTTTTCACAAAGCCTGTCTCCATCCTCCAACTACCCTGCCCGAAGCAGAACACATACACCATTTCTTTTTGAAAGCATGAGTTATTGAATAAGAGAGGCATCACCCAGTTTGGCACAACTTCATATACCCGAAGTAGGGTCCATCGATGATTTTGTTAACAGCCCTGCAGGACCTACCCAGCTTTACCCACATATTGATCAGACACATGGATGGGTGATATTTGTGTCATTCTTATTCATTATACCCAGGTTTTTACATGAGCACAATCCAGTTGCATTCTCTTGACAACTGGTACCATTGTAGGTCTTATATGGCATATGTCCCCCTTGAGCTTTATTGTCCTAAAATTTTCAAAGGATATACCCAGCTCCAAGGGTTACCGGCCTAGTCCAACTTCACTACACCTGGTGGCTCATATAGAAGTCTCCTTTTTCCGTAATATTTCCATGTTCAGATAAGTACTTCACACTACTTATCCACATGGCAAATGATTGACTTATTCTACTCAGTTTGAATACTTCAAAATCTATTTTAGGCTTCAAAGGATGGGGCTAATCAACAATAGGTAGGCTTTTTGGTGTTCATATCTTGGCATGTCCCTTTTATAATACATGAAATAATGGATTGGCCAGAAAAGTAATAACTAAAAAGTAGTATAACAGTAGATATTTAAATAGGAATTCCAAAGTGCATCAAAGAAATAGAAATCTGCCTAGATTATCACTATAAGTGATCCCTTCTTCGTAGTCCTCCTCCACAGGTGGTTCAACCCAGTATGCTGCTCCTTGTTCTTCTTCTATTATTTAGATAAGAATAGCAATAAACAAAATATATTTGAGAACGATTTCTATAACATAATGCAAGAAAAACATTTTAAATGGTCTAGGGGTGGTATTGGGAGTAGGGTTGAAAGTTTTGGATTTTTCTTTGTTTTAAGACAATTTGTAGGAGAAAACAGTTATTTAAGGTTTCTTCTTAAATTTCCTAGTATCTCTCTATAAAATAGATGTTCCATTTTTACTTAAGAAATGGTATGTATTTTGGCCTTAGGAGGAATTTTCCTATACTTTTTATTTAGAAGAAAGGATTTAGAAGGATTTATAAATAAGAAATTAATGTATAGTATATCCTTTATTGAAAAGTTTTGAGTCTATAAAATTTGTTTATGTTTCTGTATTCTACTAAAAATTTTAATTTAATTTTTAATAAATCCTTAGGTTTTTTAGAAATTCTTAAAACCTTAAAAGAAAGGGTTTTGACCTTAAATTCAAATCTGGAAAGGGTTTAAAAATATGGAAAAATCCTTTTTAGATGTAAAACATCATTTGGAAAAACTTTTGTATAGAAACTTTGACTCAATTCGGCCTCTAAGGGTTTCAATTTGGAAGGATTCGAAATCTGGGCTAAGATGAACAGGGGAATTTAGGGTTCTTGAAAACCCGATTTGGGCGTTTTTGATTCATGGGTTTTGGATCAAATTGACCTTAGGGCTTTTGATCTACGGGGTGTGAGGAACGATCTGCCTTTGGTATTGGGGCTCGGGATGGCCGGAGTTGGCCGGACGACGAGGTCCAGCGGCGGCTTAGGCTAGGGGAATTGGGGATTCTTCCGGGAATGTTTAATAGGTTGGATTGTGAAGTGTACATGTCTCCAGAGGTTATGTGGGATGTTCTAGGATAGAAATCAGGGCATGAAAAGCTTCGGGGTAGCTTGGCGGCATGAGCCATGGAGTTTGGACGCCGGCGAGAGTGAATTTGGCGCTATGGTGGAATTGAGTAAGAATTGATGGGAGTTCTAGCTTTAGAAGGTTGTAGGGAGAATTTTTGCTTTTGGCGGCCTAGGTAGGGGAGCATCGGAGCGCTCTGGCGGCGAGCTCCGGCGAGAGCGGCGGCGGTGGACGGAGGCGATGAGAATCGGCTTACCGGTGGCCTTATTGTTGGTTTAGTGAGCTCAAGACGAGTTCCAGGACGCCGAGCGACGTCGGAATTTATAGGGGGAGCAGTTTTGTCACGATTTTGGTTGGGTGGATGAGCTCGCCGGGATTTTTCTCCGGCGACAGATTCCCTCTCATTGCGGCCATTAATTGGTCACGCGCGAGGCCATGGGGGTCGACGACGTGGCCCTGGTGCAATGGAGCGTCCAAGCTGGGCGCCGATAGGATCGGATAAGCGGCGGCGATGGTATGCGGCGGCAATGGGAGCAGGGGTTCGCGGCGGTGGTGGATTGGGCCAGCAAGGGTCTTTCCGACCGAGCCATGGGAGTACTCGAGTAGTACAAGTCCCAAGGATCACTTTGGTCATGTCAGTGTGGACTATTAGGCGTGGATTCGCCTAGTAATGATGATTCCGGTGGATTCTCGGCGGCGGAGGCGGCTGGCTGAAAGCGAAGCGAAGCGGCGGCGGCGGCGGAAGAACATGTCGTGGCCGTTGGATTGGAGACGTGGCGCACCGGAGGCCCTCCGATCTCTTTTCGATGCAAGCGGCGCGGCGGGATGACGATCCACTCAGGACCGCCGGATGGGAGCAACGTGGAGCACGGGTGGCCGTCGGATTTCCTTAATCCGAAGCAGCAAGACGCTGGCTCATCCGAAGCGGCCCCATTTGTCGGCGAGAGAACGCTGTGAATAGGGAAGCGACGCGTGGCTCGGAAAATTTTCCCCGGGAAAGGATTTTTCCCAAAAGGGATTTCCAGTGGGTTTTTAATTCTAAGAAGCTTGTAAAAATTCTGGAAAATTGTAGGAAAATCAGAAAAATGTGAGGAAAATCTCTATGAGTTCAGAAAAATGCCAAGAATTTTATAAAGGCATAAAATCACCTTTGTTCTATAAAATTTCTTTGAGGTTCTTTTAGGAATTCTTTTCCTTTCTTCTTTTAGGAAATTCAAAAAGGCATTTTAGAGAGTTTAAGAATATACAAGAATACAAATGTAAATCTAGGTGATATTCATGCAATTTTTGCGAAAAAATTTTTATGTCAAAAATTCGGGTTTATCACATCTCCTCATGGCTAAACCACCATAGGCTCCCAAAATCAAAACACGGCACCTGCCGGTTTTCTTCTTTAAAACCACTAAGAAAGAGAGGGAGGAAAACTACCATTGTGGCAGCGCCACCGTCGTCCGCCCTTGACCGTGGGCACGACTTTCTAGAAAGTTATACGCTCTGCAGAGGTCGCACGCTTTACCATGAGAGGTGGTTTTTCCTAGGAATCACCCAAAAGAAAATGATTACCACAAGGCCTTTGACAATCTCGCTCCTAGCTTGGCATCCCCTCTAAGGTTTCACCGCAGCGCTGGTCTCCCCAGTTGGCTGAAGCCCCCTCTTGAGCCTGGTAGGTTGACGAATGCTTCGCGCTTACTCCACCACACGGGATGTCCAAACTAGGAGTCCGAAGGCTACTCAGCCAGGTCCCGCCCATACAGGCACTCATGGTCGCACTGTTGTACTTAGTCTTGTCAACCACAAGGTCGCGGTCCTTAGGAACTGGTGTGATTCCCACAATGGACCCGATTCTCGTGCTTACTGCACCAGCCAAGCAATCCGTCCACCCCAATCAAGTTTTATAAACATTTTCAGAAACCCCCAGGTGACATACCCGCCACCTGGCACTAACATTTTTCCCACAGTAGCACCCTGCTACTGTTAATCAAACAACCACTTTACAAACAGAGGGATACTTTGAATTAAAACAGATATTAAATCAGAGTAAGGTGTTCATCATGTGGTTATCATCTACAATTGACTACTAGCATGACTAAGCAAGGTTGATTAAGCTAATCAAGGGTTGGCAGGTATTTACAGATTAATTAGCCTAAGGTTATCAAAGATCAGGATTAATCACATAATTAAAGTGTATTAGGTTCTTAACTAATTTCCTACCATTATGGCAATGATTAATTAACATAGCTATGCACATTTATCAAACTTCTAACAAAGCATTTGTAAAACTAGGTTTCAATATGATCAAAGGAAATTAGGGGAGATGTCAACAGTGACTTGCCGTGATTGTGGTCGTATTCCTGCCCGTCTTGAGCTTCACTCCCGGGCACAAATCCGGTCGAATCTAACGATAACAAATAACACTCATTTAAAAACAACAAATAATATAAAATAAAACTATGCATGCAAATGGATATGCATAGACATGATGATATTTTAAATTGGAATTTGTGTAAATTCTATTTTACTTCTTTTTATAAATTTTTGGAAATTCTTATTCCACATGAAAGTTAAATAATACACATATGTAGCAATATTTATTTTTAATTGGGAAATACAGAAAATAAACTAATTCCTTTAAATAAATGTTTATTTTATTAAATTTAATAAATTTTAAAATTATCGGTTTATTTTTATCTATCAAAATTAATTAAGGTTAATTGATATATGTTTTCGTCTTTATAAAACTAAATCATGTATTAATATGCATTAAAGTATATAAGTAATATTTTTAAATTAAACCTCGTATTTTAGAAGTTTTTAGAAATTTGTTTCACTAATTTTGGATTCATATTTTAAAAGATATGAAAATTACAAGTTTTCCTATTTAAAATTCATTTGGAAAAAGAGGAAAATCGGATGGGTAGGTCGACTCGGCTCGGCCTAGCAGGAAGCTTGTGGCTTGACTTATTTCGGCTCATGGCGGCATGCATGCGGCGGCCGCAGCACGTGGCGGCCGGCGAGCCTTGGCCTGCAATCAGTCGCTGCCCACGCTTGTGCGAAGCAGCGCTGAATAAGCGGAAAGGCGCGTGGAAGCGGACATGGCCCGCCTAGCGACGGAGGCGGACTGGCTAAGGCTGTGTGACGGGCGAGGGAGGAGACCGACCGGCGGGCGAGCGTATCGGCTTAAGTGGTGACAGTGGGCCCACTGATGCTGACTCGAGCGAGGGAAGAAGGAGGCGGCTCGGCGCGGCGGATCCGTGAGCGCAAGGCAGCTCCGGCGAGAGAGGGAAAAGGAAGAGGAAGGAGAGGACCAGGGTGGGGTCGTGGCGAACGCCGGTGGCGAGTCGGCGGCGGCGCCGAGGCGGAAGAGGTGTGGCGTGTCGCGGCCAAAAGCAATTAGAGAAGGAAAGCGGCGGGTCGGCGAGGCTCGCGGGGGGTAAGGGAGGGTGTCGGCCCGAACCGAGCACGCACCCGTGGTGGTGGCGGCGTGGCGAGGTAAGGTGGCGAAGGAACGCCCGTGCCGATTCGGCGGCGAGGTGGCGCGATGATGGGGAAAGGTAAGGGAGATCGGGAAGTAAGGGGGTTGGGAAGGAGTTACTGGCGACGATGGCGGCGGTGCTCGAAGCGGGCGGCTCGGCGTCGTCCTGTGGCGGGATCCGGCGACGGCGGCGGCGGTGATCGGCGAAAATGGAGTCACGGGGGTGAGAGGGAGGACGTGGTAGGAGGGATTGGTCTGGGAAGCTCCGATGGTGGTGTATGGAGAGAGAGACAGTGAGGGGAGTGGAGGTGAGCGTGGGAGTGAAGTAGTGGGGGGGAGGAACCGAGAGAGTTTGTTTAGGCTGGATTAGGGGGGGCAAAAGGGGAAATTGGCCAAAAGGGGTAGGTCATTTTGGGAAATTTCCAATTGGGAAAGGAAGGTGTCAGGTCCTGGTGGGGCCCAGCTGTCATAGGGAGGGAAAAGAAGGGAAAAATATTCATGAGCTAAAAATGGAAAAACTAATAATTTATTTAATTAACCACTTTAATTTACAATTTAAATTTCTACTTGGATTAATTTCTTGAATTGTTGTTTCAAAGTCTAATAGGTTTTTAGAAAAATTAAATGGTAACATGCACATTTTCAAAAATTATTTTTATAATTTTTTTATGGTTTTTATTTTTGCAATACTCCGTTCATGCAATGAGTATGCAATTTTAAAATTTTTGAAAATAGGAATGTTACAACATATTATTCATTATATTATTTGATACCGATTCGAATTATTGCAGTAACGGTAACCAGGCTCCTTCCCCTAGCTCCCATGACCGCTTCGCCCAAACACAGCAGCACCACTGCCTTGTCCCACGGCGCCGATGGCATCCAAGCTTCCGCAAGCTCCTCCCTCGTGGTAGCGTGCTCGTCCCCTTGCAACGACCTCCCACATTGGGTTGGTGCGCTTCTCCTGCCAAAATTTGTGGCAGTCGAATTGACCACCACAAAGGTGTGGTAAATTCATGTGGTGACCAACTCTCTCTTACGAGCCCAAGGCGGGTTGAATTGCTGCTCTGAGAGCTTCTAAAATTAATGTCGAAGAGATGACTTGTTTGGTTCGATTTGTTTTTAAGAATTTTGAGAAAAGTGGCTTTAAGATTTTCTAGAAAACATGGTCAAAAAGTCAATTCGTTTATATTTTTTTTCAAACGTCACAACTTATATAAGCTAATGGATGAAAAGCAGATAAGAACAATGGACCAACACACTTAGGCAATAAACCATATAATCTCTTAGAGTGTGTTTGGCCGGAGAAAATTGACGATATGCCACTCTCTAGAGTGGATGCGCTTCTTTAAAATGCCATCCACAACGTTGCCACTTTATTTATTTGTCATTTCGGTCTTTTAAAAATATTTTAGGGTAATTCTCCCTTTACCAAACGTGTGAAATGACCTTACCGCCCCAATTTTCTTCTTCCTTCCTCCTCTCTCCCCCTTCTTTTCCGGCGAACAAACCTGTGCTTCCTCCGCGCACTCGTCGACCTCCTCCCCTCCATGCCCGAGCTCACCGCCCTCCTTCCCTCCACGCTTGGCGCTCATGCTTCCACTGGTGATGATCATCATAGTCCGAGGCAGCAACGCCCGCGTGGCACGGTGGCAACAGTGCAAACACAGTGGCGACTAGACGGTGCGGCGTAGCAGCGGTGGGGCACGACAACGGTGTGTGTGGCCGGGCTTGAGAAGCTCGCTATGGCCACGAGCGCGAGCTCGAGGAGGTTTGTAAAGCTCGTCGGAGCGGTCAACGGTGGGGAGGAAGAAGAGATGAGGAGGCCGAGGAAGAAGAAGGATAGAAATAGATGAGGAGGCTGAGGGAGAAGAAGGATAGAAATGTCATTTCGCGTGTCTAAATAAGAGGAAAAGGCCGAAATGGCAGATAAATAATGTGGGAGAGGTAAATAGTGATGACATACTAAATAATGAATATAGAAAAAGGGAATAGTGATAGAGTTGTTATTGGAAGATAAATCATGATAATACAATAAATAGTGATTGAACTTTGCTCAACACTGTACATGAACACTGATGAGGCGCAACGAAGCTCACTGCTAGAGATGCCACGTACGCGGATTAAGGGCCTGTTTGGTTGGTGACTAAGGTGTGGCGCGCCTAATCTTAGGTGTGGCGTTTTTAGTAATGAACCAAACAAGCCCTTCGTGCGTCCGTTCCATGGGCTAAGGTACATCGCTAGATACCAACACGGAGGCCCATATACGGCCCACCCAAGTACATAGTTCCAAGGGCGACGGCTTCCTCGCGGCGGCCGTCCGCAGGCGAACCCAAAGCCCCCAAGGCCCCAGCTTCCCCAGCCGCCACGCGCACCTCAGCGCCGGCGTCGGCGCCATCGCCGTCGCGCCGCCCGCTCCTTCCACGGCCTCCCGTTTGCGCGCGTCCCGCGCTTCTTCGCCGCTCCACCCATCATAGCTGCGGCTGTCGTATCGGAGACCAGCCGTGGGTCCACTCTCCACAGGTAACAGCTTCTCCAGCCGCCTCGCGCGTCTCGCCGCCCGCCCCTTCCGCCTCGGGCTTGCCCTCCCGTTTGCCGCGCCTGCCTGGATTAGTCCGTCTCCCTCGCCGGCACCGCCTTCTCGCCGCCTCTATCCCTGGCTCCTTGTCCCCGCCTCCGCCAGCTTCGCCCTCGTCTCCGGCCTACCCCGACCCGGCCCATCTAAATCTCTAGCCTCGCTCGCCCAGGCAAGCCGTCCTCGAGAACTCCGGCGACTGCAGGAGGTACCGGGGATCCCTTCCTTGCACATCCATGGGAGCCCGAGCAGCTGCTCCCTGCCCGGGCGGTGGATCCGCCAATGACTGAGGATGCAGCCATCAATGGCTGCCGCCTTGGAGTAGCATGCCCAGTTAGCTGGTCCTAAAGCTGGCGCATTTGCTGCTGCAGCTTCTTGCTCTCTTACCATGAACAGACACATCCGTGTCGCGTTGAGGACTGCTCGCCTCCGGCGGGATCCTCGGATTGGGCATGTTGGGGAGCACGGTGAGCCATCCGGAGCACCGCAATGCTGTGCTGCCAGTTCATGGCATGACCAAGGATCAGTCTCTGTGTCAAGCTGGTTCGCTCCAACTGGACATAGGATCCAACTGAGGCCTTATTCGGCTGCTCCCGCACATGGTCGAGGGAAACCCTTGGATGAGGAGGTGGAGGAAGATGAGATGGACCACAAGCTCAAGCAAATGGAGAAGAGACGGGTCGTTCGCTGTGCACAGAGAGCTTTCATGGACTACCTTTATGTGACACGCGGGATGTGTTTCAGTGATGCTGAGAATATGAGCAAACGCTCGCCTGCCTTCCTTAGCAAGCTGCTGGAGAAGGTGAAGGATGCTGTGAAGGAGCCTACAGAGGGGGAAGCTGAGTTAACGGTAAAGTCAGAGTTGAAGAAGAGGGAAATGAGGGATCAGAGGGTCAGCAGGGCGTTGAGCCGGTTGTTTAATTTTCACCCTATCAACGAGTTTGAGCCGTTCTTTGAGAGCATTGGCCTCAAACCAAATGAGTATCATTCCTTGTTGCCCCGCGATCTCATGTTTCTTGCTGATGATGAGTTATTGCTCGAGAATTACAGGATTCTGTGCAATTATGGCATTGCGCGCAACAAGATAGGGAGGATATACAGGGATGCTGCAGAGGTTTTTAGTTTTGGCGATGGTGTGCTTGCATCTAAGCTGAAGGCCCTTGAGGATCTAGGGTTCAGTAAGACTGGTGTGATCAAACTTGTGATCTCTACTCCTGTCATGTTAGTTTGTGACGCAAATGTGGAATTAAAGATCCTGCAGTGGCTAGATGATATCGGAATTCAGCGAGACTGGATTAGCCAGTTTTTATCTTCAAGGAAGTCTTATAATTGGAGAAAGATGGTTGAAGTTCCTCAGTTCTTCAGCGAATTGGGATTCACCAAAGAAGGTATTGGTAAATTGCTCAGGCAAAATCCAGGTTTTCTATTGGATGGTTCAGGAAAGATGCTATTTAGAGCAGTTCTCATCATGCTAAAAGCAGGGTATGGAAAAAAGGAGTTATTTGATCTTTTTCTAGACTTCCCAAAAGTGCCAATCGAGAATTTTGCAAGGAACCTACGAAAGGGCATGCTGTTCTTAGCTGAGATTGGTATAAACGATGAGGATATTAAGAAGATTGTGATTTGTAATGGATCGATGCTCGGTACTGCCCGATTGAAGAAGGCAAACAGCATTCTTACACATCTCAGTGTGGGGAAGACACGCCTGTGCAAGATGATAATGGAGGATCCATGTCGGTTGATGAATTACACATTAGGGTCAAAACTCAACCGACTACCAAAATCTGATTTCCATGAAAAATCACTCAAGGAGAAGATCAAATTCCTAAAAGGCATAGGATTCGTTGAAGGCTCTGAGGATATGAAGAAGGCACTTAAAGCGTTCCGAGGTAAAGGTGATGAGCTACAAGATCGGTATGACTTCCTAGTGAAGACCGGACTTAACCCAAAAGATGTAGCGAAAATGATCAAGACTGCTCCACAGGTTTTGAATCAGAAGATCGATGTCCTTGAGTATAAGATATCCTTCCTAGTAAATGATACAGGATATACTCTGGACGCTCTGGTTGGCTTTCCTTCATACCTGTCATTTACTGTGGAGAGAACAAAAAGTAGGATTTTGATGCACAATTGGCTGCTGGAAAGGGGGTTGACTACTCCCCAACTAGCTCTAAGCACTGTCCTAGCTTGCTCAGAAAAACATTTCATCAAATATTTTGTAACAAAGCACCCCGAAGGCCCTGAAGCTTGGGAAAACTTGAAGAGGGAGGTAAATTCAGCCAAAAACACGCCTTGACCTCAGATGATTAGCATGAAATTCTTTGATAATTTGATAGTAGCTTCTTTCCCTGTTTACATTCGATTAATTACTCCTTTTTTTTTGAGAAAATTTACTCCTATGTTTGGTGCACTTCAATTGGCAAGTCCAACTTGTCCAGACCTCTCTTGCACATTAGGGGCCCTCTTTTGTGATGTGGATGGGCGTTTTCGCTTTCTGAAGATGGTTTTAGTTAGCCTTTGTCAGTGATTACTCCAGAAAAAAGATTAGCAAACTTCTGGCTTTGTATCTGAACTGTTGGACTGAAATTCCCATTTAGAATGTTGACATATTAGGGTTTGATAAATTCAGGAAAAATCTTATGGGTACCGGGTACGTGAGTTCGATATGTGCCATATCTAATTACAGAAAAACTACACAAAGCTATAGCATTCCGAACACTTACGACGGAACAGGTGACCGAAAAAGAAAATCCCGCTCATGCGCTCGCTGCCCCTCCTGCGCTCACTCTTGCTTCCGTGCAGCGTCTTAAGCGTAATCGCTACAGCCTACCTATCGGATCCGCAAAACGGAGTTGAATCCCCCTGCTGTATTTTACCTGTACTAGTTTCTGAATCAAATAGCTAGTGCACACAGATATACAGTTTAGATCATCACATTTTAACGGAAATTTGATTATTACGTCGTAGTCGTATAATTATTAAAAGTAGGCTCCACAGTGTATAATTATTAAAAGTAGGCTCCACAGTCTAGAAGCAGAAATTCAAATAACAAAGTTCAAACTCCAAATGATAAACCCAACGTGACACCATAGCCATGTCCGAAGAAACGTGTTCCTAGACATTAGAGCAGTCTTCATCCTGAACTCCTTCAGCGAAGTCGCTGTCTTGATACACCTCTTCGTCCATGTAGGGATTCTAAGAGTCGCAACCTGCTCGTTGGAGTGAGCAGCCCCGTATGAAAGGCGATGGTGAGTATACTTTATGTTCAACAAGTAAGGCTGACTATATGCAATTAAGGCTTAACAAAGGAAAAGGTAAGAGTTATTTTATATAAAGTCAGTTTTGCAACTTTTCCTGAGATTTTGAAAAACCGATGAAAAGGATTTAAGAAAAAGTAAATGATTTAATCCTTTTCTTTTAAAGTCCGGGCCACAATCGGTTTTGCCCAACCTGGCTACTCACGGCACCCACCGTGCAAACACCCTCATCGCTCATAGCATCTACTATGAAGAGAAAAATTAAAACACACGACTGCAATCGTGGTTTTCTTTTAAAACACCATTTTGAAAACAATAGATAAGAAATACCAAAGAGGTAGCTCCCTGTCGTCTGTTCTTTACCGTGGACACGGCTATCATGATAGTTTTACACTCTGTAAAAGTTGCACGCTTTATTCACGAGAGGTGGTTTCTTAAGAATCACTCAAAGGAAATGAACACCACAAACACTTTAACCACCATTCCTATAGCCTGACATTCCTTCTAAGGATTCCACCGCAGCACTAGTAACCCTAGTTAGATAAAGCCCCCTATCGAGCCTGTAAAACTAGCACAACTGTTTACTCCACCGACTGCCAAAACTAGGAGTCCGGAGGATACTTAACTAGGATCTGTCCATACAAACACTCGATGGTCGTACTTTTGTACTTAGTTGGTCTGCATCGATGCTTTTCGTTGGAAGTGTTGGAACGTTATAGCGTTGGTAGTTTTTTTTGTCCGCGATATCATGTGAAACAATAAAAAGGTTCACGGTATCACGTGAAACAAAAAAACGCTTGAAGAAAAAAATCTTGCACATTCAAGGAGATGTGATGCATTGAAACTTGCCAAAAAAAAATTGTTTCATGAGTACGTTTCGATTGCAACATTCGCAAAAATTAGTGCTAACCTTGTGTGCTCCGGTTAAAAAAAATGACTGATGTAACAACAATAATAAATGATGCAACGACAGAAAATATGTGATGAAACATTTGTACTAAAGAATTGTAATAAGATAATAAATTGTTGCAACAATTGAAAACATACGGTGAAACATTTCTAAGAGCACCTGCATCAGAGACTTCAAAATTTCAGCTTCCAAAGTTACTATTGCTTTCATCTCTATAATTATCACCTGCCTCTATTTCTACTCCCTCCATCAAAGACTCCAAATGTCTTAATCTCTATAATATAAAACTCATTTTTCATAACTGCCATACCGCAGTTAGGTAGGGGTGAAAATCGGTCGGGTAATACCCGACCCGTATCCGTACCCGGCGAAAATTTTACCCGAAAATTCGGATACGGATACGGGTATTTTTTTGTTGGGTCGGATACGGGTAATTGCAGGATACTTTTGTTTGGATCTGGTCGGATCTGGGACAGCAGATACCGGTAAATACCGGATTTTGAATCGGATCTGGTACCGGATAATTTTGAAAATCGGGTACCCGGATAGTGTTGGGATTTTGGACTGGGCCGTTTTGAACTTCAGCACGAATCAGTAAATAATTATTTTTTGAGTTCTTCCCGCGCTCGTATGAATTTTCGTTCAACACGAAAGTTGTAGATAATTTTGAGACACATCTTTTTTATGTTGACAACTTTTTTTTTGACCAAAGTATAAATTTATAAAAAATTATTTAGCGTGCTGACTGCTTTAGAGCCAACGGTACCCGTGCTGTAATTCCATATTTTTGATATTTTACTCTGCTCGTATGAATTTTCGTTCAACATGAAAGTTGTAGAGAATTTCGAGACGCATCTTTTTCGTGTTGACGAATTTTTCATCTGAGCAACATATGAATTTATAAAAAAATTATTTAATGCTGCTGTTTTGTTGCCTAGCACGGCACAACCCGATTCCCACCACTATACCCGGATACTAAGTGCTATGTTGATCAAGTTTATGGACTATTAATGTGAGTCATGTGAGATTTAGAACTAATATATATGGTGCTATATACATTGTATGGACTGCTATATGAAGATGTCCTATGTTGTATGGAACCTGTCAATTGTCATGTGCTAGTGCTATGTTGTATGGTTTATACTCTTTGACGCGTTAGTTCGACTATATGTTTTGTATTATTTGTGTCGGTATATGCTTTGGTTAGATTATTTTTATCATAAATTATAATGCTACATAATTCACGTACTATCCGACTAAGTACCCGATATCCGTATTATGCCCACCTGTATACTATCCGATATCCGTTTTCTACCCATTTATAGATACCCGTTACCCGTATCCGTATCCGTACCCGATTTTTAACTACCTGTACCCGATTCGTATTCGAGTAAAATAATTAGGGTAGGATACGGGATTACCTACTATCCGACCGTATCCGACCCGTTTTCACCTCTCTGATTAGGTCTGTGTACGACAATTTTAAATGCAGCGTTTTTCTCTTGCTCTGACGTACTACTTGAATTAGTGGACTTTTTAAATAAATAAATGATAGAGTTGGCTATTAAATTACAATACCGATATTACCAAAGGATTTGATCTCCGGTACGTACTGTCCGATGTCTTTTGTCCCAAGCAAAACAGGTGGCGTTCCATATAAGTAACCGTGCACAGCATTCTTCCACCTGCATGTAGCCCTGTAGTAGTAGTTAGCAATGCCAGTGAAGTAAATAATTGTTAAGTACGAAGTACATAGCTTACCAAATCATGCTCATTCTTGCCGCTAGGATGCAATCTGCACATCTGATCATAGGCGGCGCTAAATTTGGAAACTTCCTTTTAAATCGCCACCCATCGCATGCTCAAAGATTTTTTGTTTTGTGGCCGTGAGACGGCCTGGTTTTCACGGAAGTACATGTCAATCCTTACCCAGTACGCCTCCCTGCTCTGGTTGTTGCTAGTAATGGGGTCAAGAGTAGTGTTCAACCAACCTAACACGAGGAGGTTGTCCTCCTTGGTGGTGTAATTGGGGCTCCGTCCAGCGGCGGCTGTCTCGGTTGCCGTGGTGGTAGGCTGGGACATGCTAGACTACATGCCATCCTCACTTGGCCATAGTGGGAAAGACGAATGCCCCAAACTGCGGGCCTACTGGAAGGCCCTACCCGTATGGCTGGGAGGCGCACTCGCCAGCCATGGTAGCCAACGGCTGGGCCCCCATCCTGAGGCACGGGCCAGTCGAGATCGTCAACATTGCCTCGAAGGTAACCACCGTATTAGTACAGATCAATGTTGGCTCGTCTGCAAATAATGTCAGTTATACAGATATTAGGACATCGGACAACATGTAATAATATGGAATGAGAACATACTGAGTACAGCAAGAAATGTATTGCATTGCTAAGCAGTTCTTTTTTTTTACATTGCCACAAAGATATATGAAGTTATTCAGGATCATTGACATAACCAGGTTCAAACGTACAAAATGCAATCCACGAGAAGGGCGCAAATTATGCGTCCGTTACATCTTATAAGGTTGAACAACAAACTAACACTCCTAGTGTCCGTCACCCCACCCCATTATGGGACTTCCGTTGTCGGTGTCATACTCGGCTAGGGGGTCATTGTCCAAAGGATTGTAGTCGTGGGATGATTCGTCTTCGGACGGGTCGTAGTTGTCCGGAATGACGTCGTCTGGGCTAACGTGGTGCTCAGGGCTATACGACACTTGGTTGCTATCTTGCTAGGATGAAGGCTGATTCATTGCATCTGGTGTCTGCACGACTGGCATGTCCAGAACGTCGGACAGGCGCTCCACATCATACAGTGCGCTGTTGTGCTGGTTCGACCTTGGTGAACACCTCTGATCGAAATTATTGTTGACGATGCACTTAATCGCCTTTGTCATGTTTCAATTTCCTCTAGTGTCCAATTCAAGAGGGACAGCAGCATCGCTGATTCGTTGTCTCCGGCCATGGCAATCCCTATGGTGCAGGAAAACTCCAACATTACAAAAATATCTAGGAAAGTCCAATTGACGTAAATTGTGCTGCCATACGATAGCAGAATCCTGCTAATTTAGGGAAGCAAGGCATACATCTTGAGAAAAAGAGTGTGACTAATGAACTAGACAGAGCAAAATAAGACAAAATATGAGGCAGTTGGCACCTAGCATAAGTACAAGGACTAGACAGAATAATGCTAGTTGGAAGAAGGAAAGAGCATAATTATAAGACCAAAATCTACATACTAACCAAATCACTAACCAGACCACCAATCCATCCAAACAAGCAGAAATCGAAGCAAAGCATGTGCACTAGCGTCACATATTAACCCAAACGATAACCCTACATCAAAGCAGCAAGGTTCAAAGGACAAACACAAGCAAATGTCCCTGAAGGATCAAACAGACAACAGCTTGAGAGAAAAGTGCTACATCTAATGAATCGGTTCTTACATACAACTCGGGTGGCATTGTTCTTTTTACATGAAAATCGGTCGTGGATTATAATCTAAAACGTTGTGGCCCTACTGACAATTTGGAGAAACAAAAAAATTTAAAAAATTGTTTTGAAATATTTGAGAAAAACACTGAGGACGAAATCAATCAATCCTTAAATGGTTTTTTGGTTTGAGAAATAGAACGATGAATTGATCACTACATTAATCCGAACCAATGCGCTTCATTTGGGACTAATCGGCAATGGCTAAATTTGGAGTCCGTGCTACGGCGGTCACAAAACCTGAGGGCGGCCCAGAAGTCGGTCTTGCGGCCGCCTGCCCCCAAAATTATTGGGCCCCACCGATGGACGGTGTCTGCGGTGATCGACGTGAGACGTCCTCACGTCCACCGTATCCGTAATTACAGGCGCACCGCGCACGGCCGCACGCGCGTGAATCGTGACTAGGTCGCCGAATCGCCGTCGTCCCATCGTCTCGTCTCCCAAGTCCCATCGTCCCGTCCCAACTCCCAACTCCCATCCCATCGTCTCGACATATCGTCTCCCATCCCATCGTATTCGTCCCGTCCCGGCGTCCGGCGCGGCCGCACCACTCCGTGTCTCGGTCTCCGTCCAGACTCCAGACGTGAGACGTCCACTCGTCCAGTCCATCGTCCTCGTCCGCCACTCCGCCGGTCGTCCAGTCCGTCGTCCTCGTCCGCCACTCCAACTCGGCAACTCCAAGACAAACCATCGGTCCATCGCCTGATCACCGTGGTAAATTTGGTGAGTGGTGGCTACCAGATGCCCTCCTCTCAACCTAAACCCTAATAAAAAGGTATAGATCATAGAATATTAATCTTTTCTAATTTCTTTAGTCTTTTTTTATTAGTAAATAGCAATTAAATATATTTATAGACGCCGATCATGCATAGCTTGCACTATTTAATCTTTGATACATATTTTTTTTATTTTCAACGTCTTGTGCTATCATGTCATCTAGAAGGTATCCATCCGGTATCACAAAATGTTAGAAGAAATTTTTTAAGATGATGTCAAGACTCAAGTGCCAAGTAAGTGTTTATGATTATAATTTACATTTGTCATTTCATAAAATTTAAAGTGTTCTATATAAGTAATTTTTGTGCATCGAATATTAATTTCTTCATAGATGTGTGTTTATAAAACTATATATATATATATATATATATATATATATATATATATATATATATATATATATATATATATATATATATATATATATATAGGATGGCTAGTGTGCTATGGATAGCATGGATCTCTCCGTGCTATCCACGGAGTTTGCAAATTCTAAGACTGAAATAGACGATCCGATCCGTCCATCTTGTTCATCTCGATGAAATCTCGCTACACACCAAATTTCAAATTTTTTTGAATTTTTTTACTATTTGTTTCATATTTTTGAAAATTGGATTTATTGAAGGGTCCACGGCTAATTAGATCAGTGATTTTCAAAAATACAAAACAAATAGTAAACAAATTCAAAAAAATTTAAAATTTGGTGTGTAGTGAGATTTCATCGAGATAAACAAGATGGATAGTTCGGATCGTCTATTTCGGCCCCAGAATTTGCAAACCCCATGGATAGCACGGATCTCTCCGTGCTATCCATAACACACTAGCCATCCTCTCTCTCTCTCTCTCTATATATATATATATACACACACACACACACATAGACATATATATATGAGAAAGTGGATGGGGCCTCCATATAAGTTTTCGCCCTGGGCCCCCAAAATCCCAGGATCGGCCCTGCAAAGGCAGCGTGGTCGGCGCGTCCTACCAGGCCCCATAATGGACAGCGGAGGCGACGACATGGGAGAAGCACTGCTGCGGGCAGAGAGGATTACGCTGGCCACTGCACGCAATGAGGCACAAGTGCATAGATCTGGATTGGAGGACTCACTGGCTGGTCACGGAGCAAGCAGAGACCAGATATGGGGTGGAGTTGCCTGATCCGTGCGGCGCTGGCGATGAGCTGTCCAGTCCGCTCGGACACGGTAGATCCGGCATCCCTCTCCCCGCTGGCAGCTTACTGGCCTGCGCCCAACACACGTCTTATCAGATGGCTCGCGAGCTCCGCTCGGGGGCTAGCGGCGATAGACGATGAAACCGGGCCCTCCACTGCCTTCCCTTCGACTGTGGTAGGGACGGGTAGTTGTGGACGGCGCAGATCGAGGCCGGGATGGAGGCTGTGACCGTGGACTCCAAATTTGGAGTCTCCCCTGCCGGACTCTATACCGTAAGCACGATATGGAGACTCTGCTGCGAGACTCCATTTGCTTCACACGAAAGCATCAACGGAATGCTGCCCTATGAACAATACAATAGAGCCTCTCGTGCGGATGCTCTATGGCTAGCAACAAATTGGTTGCAACATTCCATTCTCGTTTGAAAAAAAAATGCTCTTATGAGGCAAACAAAAATAAAAATTGTGACAAACCAAGGCAAATGGCGGCGATGCTCGAGCTTGTCGCCTCGGCAATGAAAACGGGGCGACATAAGTTCACGCTGTGGGAGGCTCTGTTGGTTCTCCACAAGTCCACAGTAACTCCTCACATCTGCATCCATCTCTTCACCCATTTCACTGTCCATTAGATCTAAGAAACCATGATGTCGTCTCATTCGGAGATGGGGAGAGAGAAGGAGGAAGAGAGATGAGAGAAGGAGGAGACTGCCAAGCCACTTTTAAGGGTGTGTTTGGTTGCCGTATGAGCTCAGCCAGACTGTATGAGCCTAGCCAGGCTGAGATGATGCGAGAGAATGTTGTTTGGTTGATTGTATGAGTTTGTACAGGCTGCATAGAGATGTTGTTTGGTTGGCTGCACTAAGAGGAAGATATGATAGACAAATTCAAGAGAGGAAAATTAAAATAAAATACTACAATGAAAATAAATTCAAAAACTAAAATAAAAATTTTGAAAAAACAAATATTAGAAAATCAATAAATTCAAAAACTAAAATGAAAATTCAAAAAAATCTAAATTTTTTTTAAGACCTTGTACTTGAACCTACGGTTCCATTTTTTTTTGTCTCATTGAATTTGGATGTCATTTGAATTTTTAAAAAATTTTGAAAGTCTGAAAAGTTGATGTATAAAGTTGTGGCTTCGTTGCTAGTCGTTGCATCTGCGGCCTTTGGGCGCCCCGACTCCCATCGGCGGTGGGCCTCCTTGGTGGCGTGAAGCGCCAAGACTCAAGACGCTGAAGCACCGATTGCCAGTCATGGGCTGCGTTATATCGGCTGGGCCTGGCCGGCGATGTCGCTGCAGCCAACCAAACAAACGCGATGTCGTATCTCCACAGCCATTCTCTACCCATACACCCAACCAAACACACCCTTAACCGACGGGCCACCGGCCAGCAAGCCGTCGTCCAGGATCGGGGCGCAAGGCAGCCTTCCCGTTCCTAGCTCGGTGGGGAAAAGAAGAAAGTGGGCTAGAGAGAACTTGAGATGATAGAGAGAAGGAGATCCCTTGGTGGAAGAAAGGGAAAGGGGTATTTGCAGATGCCCACAATACAAGCTCCGATCCTGGCAAAAACCTGAAGAAGATTTCTTCGAGATACATCTAGATGGGTCTTTTAGGTAGTGTTTCTTTCAGCGTTTGCATTTGCGTTTGCTTATAAGCTAAAAATTTATTATTTTTGTACAAGTCAATGCTTTGACGTTTGGTAGCCAATTTTTATAGGTCTTACTATTTCTTCTCAAAGCTCTCAAAACCATTTTTTCTATAATTTTTGATCCCTCGGATATCCTTATCGAGAAGCTACAGATTTTCAGCTTAAACGCAACCGCAACCGCTGAAAGAAACGCTACCTTAATGACCAAACGAAGGCAAGGGGAGATGGGGTTTCGTCGTTCAAAACTCCAATGGTGCAGTGACTGCTTCGGGAGCGGGACATTTGCATCACATTTGCATCTTCTTCGACCATTTTTCCTTTATTTCGTTTCCTTTTCCAGTTCTCTTCCTCATTCGTTTTCTTTATTTTTCATTATCTCTGACATCATCCATTCGAAGTGAATAATATAGAGAAATAAGAGAGAAACCCTTCTAAAGAAATAGAAAAGAGAATCTCTTCTAAAAAAAATAGTAATCGTGTGGCTCATAAGTTAGCTAGCAAGGGTGCTAGTCTTGGGTCGGGTGGTGTGATCATCTGGCCAAATTCTGCCCCTGTGGATGTTTCTCTGCTCCGCCGAGCATGCGTCGGCTTTAGTTTAATTACAGTCTGTTTTCAAAAAAAAAAGAAAGAAAGAAAAAGGGGAAGCAGTGTAATGGGAGAGAAAAAATGCGAGAGGGTGGGGTGGATGGATCAATAAGACGGTAGCTTGAGACCAGAGGAATGGATTCCTCTGTTTTAAGACACTTTGTCTTTGTGTCACTGACATATGGATAGAGTATCTTATGGCGGAGGAACTGCTTTCGACGAGAGAGGCTGACGTTTGCATCGATGTTTATACCGAAGCAATTCCGAATACATTTTGATCACGATTACTAATACTAAGTAAGTATCTAGCTGCAGTGGTTGTTTTTATATTACTTGTTCTGTTGGTCATCGCTACTACTATTTTATCAGCACATATATTGGATTCAGATTCTCTAATCTTCTCTAACAAACAAATTCCACCCATAAAAATATCCTAGTACTATGACGATGTTCTCCACCTCCCCGCTTAGTTTTATTGTGAAAATATATTTTATTTTAAATAAATCACAAAAATAGGAGAAAATATATTTTATTTCAGATAAAATCAGAAAAACACAATAAATTCCATCTTTGCACACCAACAGAAAGACCCATACGCGGCCCGTAGGCCCAACGGGCAGGCCCAGCTAAAGTGAGGTCAACGGAGTTCACTCCGAGGACGACTTGGCAGAATTTTATTTTTTTTATATTTATTTATTTTCGGAAATAAATAAATGATATTTAATTTAAAAAAAATAAATAAATAGACTCCCGTCGTCAGCCCGTTGGGCGAGAAAATCAAACTGCTTTAAACCGTCCGTCGGTCGGGCGAGATTTTAAAAATCCGCCCGACGGATGGGCGGCTTCTTGGCCGCCACGCATGGAGGTGGGCCAAATACCGCCCGACGGGAGGCGAGATTTGAAGCCAAAAAAATCCGCCCAATCCAGGCGAGTTTGAAGCGAAAAAAAATTCGCCCTTGGTTGGGCGACCTTTGAAACGGCGGGAAATCCCGCCGATCAATCCAAGAAATTTAATAAACTTTAAGGCGCCAGGGTGCACAAGATTATTGCCATTTGAAGGAGAGGACCGAGAGCGAGAGAGAAGTTGGAGAGAAACGAAGCATGAGGCGATTCTTCGATTTCCACAGTATTTTTGTTATGTAGTATAAAATTTATTTAATAAAACTTGGTAGGATAGTCATATGAATTTAGTGTATGTTACATTATATATAGAGGGTAATATTTAGGATAGGGTTTAGGCTAAATATAGTCGCGTAATTTGTAGAGCTAGGATTAAGGTTTAGGCTAGAAATAGCATGGTAATATTTATTCTAGGTTAGGGTTTAGGCTAAAAATAGCCGTTTAATATTTAGGCTAGGATTAGGGTATTTTTGTTACAAAAAGGACGGTAATATTTAGAGTTTAGATTGAAATAGTATAGTCAATAAATTATGCGGTTATGTGGTATGTGTCGAACATGGTAGGGTTAGGGTTTAGAAAGGAATAGAAGGTAATATATAGTGTTTATATTGAAAATAATGTAGTATTTTACTAATTTATTAGATGTTGAAGAGTATTTTATTTGTAGAGCTAATGAACAAGAGGTTGGCGACATTTTGGTCAGTAGTAATATTGTTAAAAAATAGATGTAGAAAAAGGAGATTGACGTATAATAATCAATGTGCGAAATTTCTTTGGGCGGGGTAAATGATGAGACAAGATCAATTTTCAAATCCATTATGGGAAGGAGAGATTGTGCAAGGTCCTTACGGGATAGATTTATCAATGTTCCAATCATGTACATTAGGGATATCAAGACCCACCGAAAGGACATTTAGGGAGCTACAACATTGGTTATCACGGACGTTTCAACTCAACGAAGAAGAACATGTCATGACGATTCGGGCATTGGTGAGCCGTCTTCTTTGAAGGTTTTTGGGAGTTGATACCTATATCGAGTACTCGAAATTGGAGACGCCTTCGTTGAGATTGCAATCGAGCGGTGCCTTCCTCTAGTTCTCTTAATACAGCCGAGTACAAGCAACATGCGGAGGTGGAAGAGCCAAGGAGACTAATGGTCTTGGAGTGGAAGAGGAGGTGGAGGTTGTAGGGAACACGGAGGTGACAGAGGGCGTGGGAGAAGCGCATGCGCGAGCAGATATAGGAGAAGAAGGCAATGAAACAATTGAAGAGGCGGCAAGGCGGCCGATGAAGGGGAACGAATCGAGTCAATAGTTCTTTGAAATGGCGGCCGAGGATCACGAGCATGAGGAAGTCCACGATGAAGATCGTCGACGATGAGAGAAGTTTGAGTGATCGGTGGTGCTGTAGAGTGGAATACTTACAACTTCCAAGATTTATCTGTACATGAAGGCACGCACACACCATGGGATTACCATGAGAATGAGGTGACTCGAGGGAGCCATGTACCGACTAAGGAAGCTGTATTGGATCTTAGTGAAGTATTGGTCTTTATCTCTCGAGGAGGAGTTCGGGGTAGTGAAGTCGAGTAAAAGCGTCACGATGTGATGTGTGTTGTTCTGGTTGCCCGTGGCGTGTACATGCATTTAAAGGAAAGTGGGTGGATTACTGGGTGTGTTCAATTGTAAAGGAGCACGACTGTCAGTTAGAAAATGCACAACAAAGGCACAGGAATATGACATCAACATTTGTTGCAGTTGTAATGTACTCACAAATTATTCAGAACATAAGATATGAGCCTCGGTCCATTATACGGGCCATTGAAGAACAATTCCAGTACACCATAAAGTATCCCCTTGCACGGAGAGCTAAGCGAAGGCTTTGGAAATGCGGTTCGGGACATATGAAGCATCGTATGCAAATATGTCCCAACTTCTGAGCGATTAGTAGAAGAAATCTGGGCGTACTATGACATGAAGGAGTATCACCTTCGGCGTCGACACCGGCAAGTGGGTTACGCGAACGGGTATTCTTTGCGTTGGGTCCGTGCATAAGAGCCTTCACATATTGTACACTGTGCTATGTGTAGATGGAACCTTTCTCTTTGGCAAGTATAAGGGCAAATATTGACAAAGAATTGCCGTGGATGGCAACAATCGATTTTACGGTGGCATTAGCATTTTTGGAGGAGAGAATCTGAGATAGGTGGTCTTGGTTCCTAGGCGTGTGAAACATGCTATTGTAACAGAAGACAAAATGTACGTGTCATTCATGATAGACATGCGGGCTTCTTTGCGTGCGATTGATGAGATTACAAATGGCTCCGACAACCGAGGGGGTGCCCGGTGGAGTGATATGTAAAGCAGGTAGTGCATGAGGCATTTGGGAGCAAATTTTTTAGTCACTTTAAGAATAAACCTTGCATGAACCTATTCAAGAGGTTGTGCAAGCAGAATCGAGAAAGAAAATTCAACAAATTATAGAAAACACTCGATGAGATGACCGCAGCGTAGTGTGAACTACTGAGACAAGGCGAGGCGGGGCCACACGAGTTTTGGCCGTGAGATGCTTCTCAGATTGGATTAAGGATGATCCAAAAAGAAGTGGGCTCTCCTATATGATCTTGAAGGGGCTAGATACGGAATAATGACAACAAATTTGGCAGAGGTGTACAATTGGGTCATGAGGGGTTGAGGGCATTGCCTCTGGTTGCAATTGTGGAGGAATTCTTCACGGTACATGCAAGTACTTCATGGATCGCTATCGTGCAGCGTCTGCTTGCTATGGTGACGATCGCTTTGATATACTCATTGCTATTACAAAGTATATGGCCGAGAAGATAGGTAAGGCGAAAGACATTCTTGCGACGGCGATGGGGACAGATCATCTCGGTACCACATAATCTGCGCAGGATAGAGGCGTCGTGGCGGTGGCGTGGCGGGTTACGCAAGAGTGCATCTTGCGTGATCATACATGCACATGCTCATGCATAGGCGAAACTTCTCCACAAGCCATGCTCTCATGTACTAGAGGCGGCTTCAATGACAAATCACCCTACTTTTCCATTTGTGTCCGAATATTTCAGGAAGGAAACAATCCGAAATACATGGCATGCAGAGATATATGGGTATGCAATCCTCGGTACATTCTTGATCCACTGGTCGAACGGTAGTCATGTACCGCTAGGAATTCTTGAAGTGTGATGTTGGTCGTCGCACGACACCGTCGCATTCGAACGACATGGATCGGTCGGAGGTGGAAGAGTTGAGAAGAGATCGGCGAGTGCAACGAGGACGATCACACTTATGTGAACTGTGACAAGCCTAGTGCATTTGGGTCCTACGATTTGGATCTTTGGGCGTCCGGTCGGGCGGATGGACTACGACCGTTCGGTTGAAAATGTATCTATGAAACCTTAATCGAACTACTTGATATGTGTAATTTACATTTGTAATATTAGCGTCAATGTAATATCTTGACTTCTTGGTGGCAATGTAATATGATGACTTATTTATGTTTATGTAATATGTTATGTTTGCATGATATGTAGTGTCATTGATGATATTATCTTTTGGTATATCGTATTTTTCTTTATGAATTAATCTTGCTTGAATTGAAATAAATAACTCATACTTGCATATCTCGCAGGTGGCGTGACGATGGCGGCGAGATGGGCAGCCGAGCCGGCGCGCCACAGCAGCAGCAGCAGAGAGGCCTCGCTCGACCCCTCCCTTGACCGTAGGCATCGGGCCTACCTCGGTCTGATGGAGGCGGTCGCTAGGTGTCTTCGTACTAGGACACTGCCGAGTTGCTCGCTCTGGGCCGACGTTGGGTTGGCAGTACATCGTATAAGGCGAACCTTCCTTACTTTCGTTTTTATAATTTAGCTTTACTTACGTCTTGAATGCTTCATTTTCTGCAGATTGCGCCTCTCGAGCCTCCTCCCGCTATGTCGGATCTTTGGAGGCTACGACCCGGCGTTCGTTGGAGACCCGCCCGGCAGATCGTCGAGCGTTTGGTTTTGACCGGTCCTCCTTGCAGCACTTGTCGGCCGATGGAGGCCGGAGACACACACTTTTCACCTCCGTGCGGGAAGATGGCGCCGACTCAGAGGGCGTCTCGTACCTTCAGGGCTTCCGTGCGCCGGTGCCGTCGTGGCGGTGGGCGTCTCACCCGCTGACGTGTCGACACTGCTAGGCGGTTCGCCGGGTAGTCCGTGCACCGGCGCAGGAGTGTACCGCCTTTCCCTCGGCGAGAACCGTGGTCCACCTAAGAGGTGGCCTGCGATTCTGGTAGAACTAACGAGCAGACTTGTCTGCTTAAATTACATGCTAACATTGGTATTTCCAAACATTGTGAGCGGATCACATCCACCCTCGGCCGATGAGGCCTTCGTGTCCCGACACCTTGAGGCCTACTGCTTTGGTTGTTCTTTGGATGATGTTCATCAAGACGGACGGCCATTGCGTCGACAAACACCTCCTGATGCGCCAGGAGATCGCCGGCAATGACGCCTCGAGGTCCCCGAAGCAGATTGGGCTTGGCTGTCCTTGCGGGGCGTCTGAGAGGTTTGTGCGACGCCGTCTTGAAACGGATGCCACCGATCCTCGGTGGTGCCCATTTCGCTTCTGTTGTGGTCGTATGGCGGATCGCCATTGGCGTCCACTCATGGATCTGATCCTTCGAGGCGGCGTACTACCACGACACACGGAGGATAGGCCCACCATGGGCTTCCTTTGGTTTCGCCGGGGATGCGTAATGTTTAAATCATGATTTATGCATTATTTACGTAACATAGCACTAACTACTGCTTGTTTTCTCCTTTTGCGGCCTACGGGCTCACGTTGAGCGCACAAGGACTACCCGAATACGTGAGGCGGTGGGCGAGTGCAGGAGGGCGATGTCGTTTGGACACCCTACGGTCGGGACCGAGTGCTTGCTCGCGCCTCACGGGTTATCGCTCGCTGCGGCGGGACCGATTATCTTGGCTTCGACCGACCATTGCTCTTCGACATCTTCGTCGAGGAGTACTCACCTTGGCGGGTGATGCGGCGATTCGGCCTCCACCAGACTTCCCTCTACCGATTGTCCACACCGTCGCGTCGAGCTCACCAAGACGATCTTTCCCCTTGTTGTAATTTCGATTTTGATCATCCGCATTATAAGTGTCATACACGATGTTTGTTGCTTGATTCACTAGGCGTGGCCACACTGCGCGGCTATCGTGGGCTCGTGTGATGGAGCCTTAGGTAGCCTGATGGGAGGGCGCTCTAGATGGCGGGTTGAGGAGGATCGGCCGACGACGCGACGTCGTATCCGGCGTCGTCGGTGGTGCAGTCGTCTACGAGGGCGCGGTGGGTCACACCCTTCCACCGAGATCGCCCACGTCGCGCGAGCCATCGACACGCGTACCAGCGCACAAGCAGTCGCTGTATCAGCGGTACCGATCTTCACCCCAACTTTTCAATTTCTATTTTTACCGGCATACACCTCATGATGCGCTATTGGCCTATATCTGATTGACATTCTTCGTGAGTGCAGCGTCGATGCACGACGCATTGTCGGCGCTGCAAAGACGGCATTGGATGGCCGGAGGAGACATACTCGCGACCTTCCAGAGGCTCTACGAGAAGACAACGCGAGCTATCGCCTCACGTCTTTGCGACCTTCCGGACGCCTCCTACTGCTGCAGGGGTTTGAACTTTATTGCCCTTCTCCACCCTACCATCATTAAAATTTATAATGTGACACTACCTTAATATGTAGGATTATGCGGAGCGAGGACGCTGTTTGACAAAGGCGGCACGTCGGCCCGAGGGCCACTTGTCCTCTGGAGGGTACCTTTAGGAGGTCTTCGTCCGTCCTCGCGATGGCGCCCGAGGAGCGTGGAGGCGATTCGCCGAGGCGGGGCGTCTTCCTCTGCGCCGCGTCGTCTGTCTGCATCCGCCGCGCCCACACCCTACGGTGCTTCGTGGCACCACCACGGTCGCGACCCACACCACGAGCCTCGCACCCTCTCATTACAGTCGCGAGTTATTTTTCCGATCGAGCACTTCAATTTCATGTATTAATGATTTGTCGTTTAGTAATGTGGACATTGCATGGATTAGGTCCTATCTTCACGAGTGGAAACGATCCGGTCGGTCGGCGATGGGCGACCGGGGCTTGGGCGACCTTGGCGTGGACGATGCCGTCCAAGACGGCGAGGTTGGAGGCTCGCAGATTGTCGGGCGCCTCTGCGGCGACCACGGCCGTCCACAGTGACTTGGCGGCGCTTTGCACCACGAGCTCGTCCTCGCCAGGCGTTCACCCGCCGGACCGCTACACCTTCCCTAGCACACGGTGGTAGTGCCCGCAAAGGCTGACCGAGGATCGATCCATGAGGTGAAGCCAGCGGGACGACGATAGTTTCTGTTCTTTGCATGTTTCTTTGTACCTTTTGATGTATATATTCAGTAGTTGTATGAACATTTTCGCTATTTGTCATTTTTAGCTTTATAACTTTTTTATTTATGCCATATAATCGCTCGTGATTTTTTTCGTATTTTATGGCCCCGCTGAGTGCCGAATGCGGCTTGAGAAGTTATGTGGACGGTACCGGTGGGCCCTGCCACCTACGCAAACCCCCCGGACCGCCATACACGTATAAGGGCTACTCGGCATTACCGCTTTTGAATGCGGCCTGGCTGGCCGAATTAGCCACTTCATGTTCTATTCTTCTTTATCTTGTACGCCAATAAGTAGTCTACTGTATCTCAAGGCTTTGAGATTATAGTACGCACGATATGAATGAGATGAAGATGGTGCTCCGGTGACTTTGACAATGTGAAACGCATTACATGGTAGTAATCCACGTAGCCCGAATCTTTATGCAAATGACTTAAAATAAACCCGGCATTGTAGTAGGGACGCTAGGTTTACTGCCATCCACGAAACGGTTCCACACGGGTATACACGTTGTAGGCCCGAGTAGCAAAGTCAACTCGCTCCTCAAGCCGGGAGATTCTTGCGTGAAGATGTTCGATGTAACTGAACGCGGCCATTGGGATGGGATCGTCCATCCATTTGGTGAAGCCGCAGTCATCGGTCTACATTTAGAAATGAGAAAAAGGTAAGATGAAAAATGTATTAAACACTTGGTCGTTGTCAGGATGGTTACTCACAATGAAATCTGGCCTAGCGGTAAGCGTCGGCGATCCATCGCCGACAACCTGGTCAAAGTTTGTACTGGCGTGTGTCGCTCCGCGGCGCACGCGTGGCCATCCCACAGAAGTTTGGGTCTCTTATCATTGTTGGCTCGTGTTATAGTTAGCTCTTGTCCGAATAGGCGGTGTTAAGCAGTAGGCAGACTTGCGATCCAAAACCATTTGGCGTCCACGGGCTTGTCGGATCAACCGTTCGGTGTGGGTCGTGAAGCCATATGTGCGATGTGGTATGTCTATCTCTACTCGCCTCCCCTCCTCTGAAGCCAACCCTAGTAGGGAGTATACACACACGAGTCGAGAGAGTGAATGTGAGAGTGAGAGGGACGCCTTGACTACGCCTCGCATTATATAGGCGAGGTGTACTTAACGAATTGGATTAATAAGTTGTTCATTATGCTTCTTGACATCGTTTAATGATTAAACACATGCTACGATGCCCTATATCTGTCTCGGCCACATTTAAATGCGATCTTCGAGGCGATGATTGCTAACGATGCATGCGGTCACATCACTAAATGCGCGTCACTGCTGACCAACAGTACCCGCCGGACACCGGTCACGTCAATAATTGCGGGCACTCTTGACCTCTGATACCCGGACCGCCACATCAATAATTGCGGGTCATCTGGCGACCAACAAGATACCGCCGGACAACGGTCACAGCAATAATTGCGGGCGCTGGCGACCAACAAGATGCCGCCGGACACCGTCACATCAATAATTGCGAACGCTGGCGACCAGCGATACCCGCCGGACAACGGTCACAGCAATAATTGCGGGGCACTGCTGACCAACAGTACCCGCCGGACACCGTCACATCAATAATTGCGGGCACTGCTGACCAACAGTACCCGCCGGACACCGGTCACGTCAATAATTGCGGTCACTGCTGACAAACAGTACCCGCCGGACACCGTCACATCAATAATTGCGGGCACTGCTGACCAACAGTACCCGCCGGACACCGGTCACATCAATAATTACGGCACGCTGGCGACCAGCGGTCCGCTGACACCGTCGGTCACATCAAATGCTGGCGGCATCAAGAAGCATGAACTCGGTCCATGCACCGAGCAGACTTGGCTATTTATTTCCCTCCGGCCTCCGAGTCCTCTGCGCTCCAAGTTTCCTCTCAATCTCACATATTATTTCCATCACATGGACCAGCAGCACTCGGCAGGGATACGAAGCAATGTCATGCTAGCTTTTTCAACTCTGTGGTTATTCAGCGAATGTTCTGTTTAGACCCGTTCATCCTTCACGGCTTGTCGCTTTTGTTTGTAATATGATCCTAATATCGCGAGTTTTGCGATGTTACGGGTTATATTACACTCAAAATGTGACGTGTAAGCCGTGAAGAATGAATGGGTCTAACTTACATGACTGAACTTAAGGCCTTTAGGAGATTAGACAAATAGAGTGCGTACTATTTTTATTTGAAAGCTAGCATGACATACGGTGCGATGATATGCAATGGTGGTCACCATGGACGGGTGAATGAGGGGACCAGAGGCAAAGAGCGGTGATGCCTCCTTCCTCTCTATATAGGGCGTTACGTCATTATCAGCACCGATTAAATTAGCTCCTAATTATCATTAATTAAGCATTCACGTTGACATGGCCAGAATCTCCGTCGTTCATTCCATCGGTGCGGCGGTCTTCAAGATAACAAGGTGGAGTAGTCGCGGTGGCCTAAATGCTAATTGCCTAGGAATGAGTGCTCTCCGAATTACCGCCTTCAAAGGCGGCCGTGGTGGCGCTTTAGCCACTTGTTTTAATTTCATCGCTAACATTGCATGCCGCCCGACGATTACCTCTTTTCAGCGTCTGGTCACATCGCTGCGGCGGCATCCATCATAAATCATCGCTTCTGGCGACCGCGATACCGCCGGACACCGGTCACAGCAATAATTGCGGGCATCGCTGACCAACAAGAATCACCGACACCGGTCACATCAATAATTGCGGGCCTTTGCCACCAACATGATCCGCCGACACCGAATCAATCACATCAAATGCAAGAAGAAGCATGAACTCGGTCCATGCACCGAAGCGGACTTGGCTATTTATTTCTCTCACGCCCGAGTCCTCTGCGCTCCAAGTTTCCTCTCAATCTCACATATTACTCCGGCCCATACTTTGCACAAATCTAGTTGTAACGAGCAATGGCGACCTCGGCTCGAGGACCGTCCATGAAGCAAGTTTAACACCACCGTGCTGAAGGGTCAATGTTCCAATGTGCCTGCGGTAACCTTTGCAAGTTTGTTCAATCCGACGAAGATTTCTCATATACTTACGGAAGAAGGTTCTTCATGTGTGCAAACTACTGCACGATCCACCCAAGGTTGCCTTTGGCGAGCATCCAAAAGTACTTGCTCACCCTACCTGCATGATTATATCTACCTACATGGCACATGTGATCTATCTTGACTTATGTTGAACAAATAGTCTCCCACCTCTATACGATTTACAGCGCTGGCTGAACCTGAGCAATCGGAGGCGCATAAGAAACACATCGGCGTGAGTTCCGTTGGAAGAAGCGATGGTTTAAGCGGCGCTTGATATGAGGAGGAACAAGAGGACAAGCAAGCGTCGCAGGAGGAGTACCGGGCGACAAGAGGACGCCGAACGTCAGTTTCTTGAGGCCCGAGAGGTGAGAGGAGAGAAAGCGCGAGAGGCACGTCGCGCAAAGGAGGCTGGACTGATGCTCTACCAGGCAAGGGAAATATCCCGTTGTACTCGATAGGAACTTTGTTGTAACCGTGATAATAAAATTTCCTCACAGAGAGGCGGTTTATTCCTCTATCTATTTATTTCATTTTCCAAATAATTATTAATATAAAACACTCTCTTTGAAACTTAATTTTTCCATTTTATTTTTTCAAGATTAAATAGACCAAATACCGGTTCATATATCTTGATCATATTTAGTTCATATAATATGTGTTATAACTATTATATCTTGATAACATATTACATAATACTATAATATAATATACACATATACATACATAGATATCTACATAATAGTTATATATTACATACATATATAATATAGGCAATACCATGGTGTGGTGGCGTGACATCGGCTTTGCCTTGATGATCTGTCATGGTAGAGGCGTTCATGATTGCTCCAAAAACATGGGTATTTTCATATTTGCAATTTTTTAGTAAAAAATATTATTTATTATGACTTACATTTTCAAGCGATCTTGGGACTCTATTTATTTAGTTTTATTTTATAATACATTATTTATTTTTTTTCGAAATCACATAATTTATGTTTTTAAAAATTGGAAAAAATTTAAAATTTGGAAAAAATTAGAATCCATACTATTATCACAGGCGGACTATAATTATAGCCCAACGGGAGGCGTTTTGGGCCACGAGGGCGAGCAAAGCCCGCCCGCTTGTCGAGGCGGTTTATATAATCGCCTTCCGTCGAGGCGATATTTGCCTCTCCCGAGCGTCAAATGCTGCCCGTCCGTCGGGCGGATTTTAAAATCTCGCCCGATCGACGCAGGCGATTTAAACCACTCGCTCTTCTCGCTTCGACAAGTGGCGACAGAGTCTATTTATTTATTTTTTTAAATTGAATATCATTTATTTATTTCTGAAAATAAATAAATATAAAAAAAATAAAATTCCGACTTGGCAACGGTGTTCGTCCAGACGACTTCAATAGTTCAATGGAATAGCTACAAGACAAAAAAAAAAAAAAGATACACGCAGCGAGTCATGTCCCATGTGTGTGCATCTGTTTCATGGATGCATGCGCGGCTGTTCGGACAACCCACCAGAGCCCACATCAAATGCGGTGGTGTAACACATGTTTTTGTTACTTTTACGATATAGAAAGTTTCAATAGCTTTTTGTTAAGTTTCAGGTACATATATCGTCAAGCATCGAGGTATTGCCAAATATCATAGGTATTATTGAGCATTGGGTATCAATTAACATTCCAGTATCAGCGAGTATTAGACATCGTCAAATATTGGGTATCGTTGAGTATCAGGGTATCGCGAAGCATTAGGTATTGTGGAGGATCGAGTATCACCGACAATTGTGGAATCGTCGAGCATAGGTATTGCCGGGTATCAAGCGTCGGGTATCATAGGAAAGTATCATAAGTCTTAAGGTCTCACTAGCAAGTATCATGTATTATCAAGTATGAGGTATCATCAAGCATTAAGTATCATAAATAAAATACCATGTGTTATTGAGTATCAGGTAGGTATCATCAAGTATCAAAAGTACCCCCCCGGTCACAAATAATTGACGTTTGAGATACGTGCCAGTCAAAGTTTTGAAACTTGAGTTATGAATATCCTTTTAAATAATTAGATTGTGCATATAAAAATTATATATGTAGATTCGTCTCAAAAAGTACTTCAATAATATCACAATTTTAGTGGATTTTAAAAATAAATTACAATAGTAATTAGTGGTCAAAGTTGCATCTTGGAGACTGTGCAAAGTCAAAAACGTCAAATATTTGTGACCGGAGGGAGTATCAAGTATCATTGAGTCTCAGATATGTGGAGTATCAGGGAGTCATAGTATCATCTATCATCAAGTATCAAGTAGATATCACCAAGTATCAAGTAATTATCATCAACTATCAAGTACCGCCTAGTACCAGGTATCAATTATCATCAAGTTTCAAAAATCATCGAGTATATTAGTATTCATCAAGTATCAATAAGTACCCATTAGTATCTGGTATCATCAAATATCGAGTATCGATATGTATCAATTAGTTTTATGTAGTATCATTTTTAAAAGTTTTATCGATGTATCATCCAAAATATGCCATGAGATATTATTTTGTAATAAGTTTCGTGAAATATTGTACACCTCATATTTTTAGTGAAAGAAATAATATGATTGTAGAGTATGATTTGAACTTATTAGGACGAAAAAGAGCGGGTTATTATTAGAAAATTTTTGCATTGTAACCGTGGATTATACTTACTAGCCATGCTAGTAATCGTGTTAGGGAAAACAAGCAAATATTAAATAAATAAAAATAAAATTGCTTAGTGAAGGTGCATCGTTGCATGCATTGACTGGTAGCTCTTGTCTAGGACATGGCGTGCAGCTGTTGCACTGTCCACAATGAAAAGGAGGAGGTAGCAACCATTGGTTGATTCGTAACATCCAGGAAGCATAATCAGGTTAGGTCATCTCCAATGGTATCACTTTAGCTCAAGGTTTTAAAAACCGTTTTTTCCCAAAAAAATCGCTCAGGTCCAATATTCGATTTGCCGCTGCAAATCGCAAAAAATCGGTTAAAATTTGATTTTTAAATTTTAAATCAATCGAAGGTTTAAAAAATCAGAAATCGCTTGTTTTTTAATAAATCGGTCGATTTCTTCGATAAATCGTTTGAAAACGAAAAATCGGTATTGAAATTTTAAAATCTCAAGCCAAACTTCGAAAAATTGCGTTTTTATTGATAAATCGACCAATTTCTTCGATAAATCAACCGAAGGTTTAAAAACCAGAAATCGCTTGTTTTTTCGATAAATCGGTCAATTTTTTCGATAAATCGTTTGAAAACAAAAAATTGGTCGATTCTTCGATAAATCAACCGATTTTTTTGATAAATCAAACCAAACCGATTTTAAATTTTGAATTTAATTTGTGATTTGCCGATATCGAGCCGTTGCGATTTCGCGGTAAATCACGATTTGCCGCGATTTATCGACGATTTTTGAAACCTTGTTTCAGCTAGCTATAAGAATGTTAAATCGGTTTTTTGTTTACAAGGAGGAGAGAAGGTATGGAAAAAGATATAGACCAGCTCTTCAACAAAAGTTAGTCTATAACTGATTCCAAGGTGCGTGCTCACTATCACATGTGAGTCTATAATAAATGTAGCGACTATGCTATAGCTAATTCATTGAAAATATTGTTTTTTTTGTTATCTATAGATGACATAGATACTTTTTATAGCTAACAATTAGCTCCACCATTGGAGATGCTCTTAGAGAAGGCGTGTGCACGTTGGCTTCTTTCTTTATCCTTTTTCAATTCCATTGAAATGATTGGAAACGTGTCCTGTCCGTTAGTATTTCACGTCCACCCTCGGGTGACGGCTCCGTCCTACAGGTGGCCAATGAAAGAACCAGGCCGGCTCGATTTAGGACTGTTTGGCCTAGTTCACTAAATGAACCGGGCATAACGAGCCAACAAAACAAGGTCTCGGTCTAAGCATGGTTCACGTAGTAATCGGGCCAAACCGGGCTAGCTCGGTTACAAGCGGGCCAAGCCATTTTAGCCCAAAAATAATATATAAAAATAAAAATAATTATATTTAATAAATATGTATTATAAAATAAAGAAATAAATTTTATATTACAAGAAAATAAATATATATAATTAAATATATGGGTTACAGTACCAGACCGGCCCGATTCGATAAAAAGTGCGGCCTGCCCCGTTCGTCCCACTCGGCCCGGCCACTTGGCCACCTCTACTTCCTCCCGGCCGCGCCGGCGCCCGCGCCGCACAGGCGAACCGAAACCGCCTCGTGCGTCTCGCCGTCCGCTCCTTCCCCCTCGCCCCTCGGGCTCGGCCTCCCGCCCTCCCGTTTGCCGCGCCTGACCGCCGTTCGTCACCGGCTAGTGCTGCCGGGGCCCCAAGCTGCCCCGGTCGACCAATCGACTTCGCCGCCGCCGCCGCCGCTCGGGCTCTGCTACATCCGATTCTCACACGCGCCTCCGTCGGTACGAAACGAAACCTCTTGCTCTCACAGGGGATTGGGCGCCGAGGAGACGTCTGAGGATGCAGCCTTCGATAGCCGTCGCCGTGGAGTGGCATGCCTACTTAGTAGGTCCTAAAGCTGACTCATTTGCTGCTGCTGCTGCTTGCCCTCTTGCAGGCGTTGCCTCCTCGGTTTCCCCATGAAGAGACACCTCCATACTGCATTGAGGACTGCTCGCCTCCGGTGGGCTCCGGATTGGGCTTGTTGGGGAGCACGGGGAGCCGTCCAAACCCCGACAGTGGTGCGCCACCAGTTCTTGGCATGGCCGAGGATCATCGTCTACGTCAGGTTGGGTCACTCCAATTGGTCATAGGGTTCAAGTGAGGCCTTATTCAGCTGCTCCCGCTCATGGTGGAGGGGAACCGTTGGGTGTGGAGGTGGAGGAAGATGTGATGGACCACAGGCTCAAGCAAATGGAGAAGAGCCGGGTCGTTCCCTGTGCGCAGAGAGCTCTCATGGATTACCTTTATGTGACACGCAAGATATCCTTCCTGGGCAAGCTACTGGAGAAGGTGAACAATGCTGAAGGAGCCTACAGAGGAGGAAGATGAGTTAACGGTCAAATCGAAGAAGAAGAAGAGGGACATGAGGGATCAGAGGGTTAGAGCATCCGTAGCAGGCACTATATAACATTGTAGTTCTGACTTTTTTATAATAGAGTAGCTGATAGAGAGAAGGAATCTTTTAGAGTGTAGTGTAAAATGTGAAAGAATTTTAGAATGATGGACAGAGGGGACGCTAATAGTGTTTTGGAGGAGAAAATTTAGAGGAGGTGGTTTGAATGCTCTTAGTTTTGACCCTATCAACGAGTTTAAGCTGTTCTTTGAGAGCATTGGCCTCAGATCTACTGCATGATAATTATATTATATAACGGACCTCCTATGTAAATTGAAAATTTAGGATAGAACTCTTACCTTGGTCATTATTTTCCAAGTCATACGATTCAAACAGAATCAATATACTAGATACCCGCGAACAACATTTCAGTAAACCGAAGGATTGGTGCTGAAGTGAGGTGCAGAGTAATGTGAGGAAGGCCAATTGTTAGAATAAAGTTTTTGAAATGGTTTGTTATGATCTACTCAGTCGACATACAAAAGGAAGTGTGTTAGTTGTGTGACACAATGAGCTGATCATATCTTGTGGATAAAGACGTAGAACCATTATATAGTATTAAAAACTATTAGAACAATGTGTTTTATACAAGTGAAGTGTTCTCTACTGTGAGACCATGTAGAGGTCTTCATGTGGTGATGAGTATATATGAATTTATTTGATTTCGTTGAGAAATTTGTGTTCCAGACTTGTTTAGAGCCTGGCAAATTTATATTTTAGCATGTATAGTTTTCACGGTTTGAACCGTTTTGTTACATTCCTTTGCTTTGATGATTTTTTGGTCTCCATAGCTCTTGTAGATAATTTCAAGACGAAGGTTTTTTATTTTTGGCAGAAAGTCATTTGATATACGGATTAATTGATATAATTTTCGCAAACTGCTGTGAACTTGAGGTTGCAGTTTTGACTTATGATTAGTATTGATTTAGGGTCAATTAGGGTCATTCATGATTATGGATGATAATAGACTGACTTGTAGGGAGGTAAGTGAGATATTTGTGGAGATTGTGTTGGTCCATTTGAATGCAGATTTAGAGACAGCTGTGGTCGTTGGTGGGTAACGGAACTAGGTTGAGAGAACCGAGGTCCAGAATGGTCGAGGATACCGGTGAGACGGTTAGGCTCAAACCGGGCTCATGTGGACGTCATGGAGATGGATTTGAGGTGGCTCAATATTTCCGGTTCGGGTTAGAGGCCTGGAGGCACGGAAAATGAGCGGTCAAGTCAATGAATGAAGACCCGTTGAATCGGGTTGACTAGGTTTTGTGTAAAGCCCATATAGGCCTTATGTTGCTCATGTAAAGTTTATGTGTAGAACTGATTGTTGGTACTGGAATGAGTGAATTCTAGCCTTTGATATGTTAGTTTAGAAGCTAAGCAACCCTTGAAGGGTGAAATGCACTCAAAAGACATGTAAGGAGGATGGGGGATGCCTCTACCCAAGTTTGGCGGAGGATCATCTTTGTTTTGCCGTGCGTGCTGAACCCAAACTGAAGAGGCCGGACCATCGGATCATGAGATAATCCCAGGGGCAGCCTGTGTTTCATGTTGTAATCTAATGTTACGATGTGATCACTTGTATTGTTGTTCACGGATTGATTTCGTCTGCATCTTTTTAATTGCAAGGACCACTTTAGTCTTTTTAATGAGAGAATCTTTGCTTTAGTTTGATTTAGCATACATATAGGCCTAGAACAATGCTGGTTTTTCGAAAATGAGAACTTTATTATATTTAGCACATTTAAGACTGAAGCAACCACAAGATTTTTCCAAAAAGCTCAAGTTCTAAATGAAAAGTGCGACCCGATAGTTCAGAACTTCAGGTGCAGAGCTCACTGACGTTTGCTAAATATCCCTGAGTAATTGCCGACAAAGGTTTATCAATTCCATCTTCAAAATAGCAAATGAGTCACAGTTTTTAAAAAATCATTTATTGACCAAGATGTTCTTTACTGAAAGTTCACTTTTGCTTTCTAAAAGCAATTGGGTTTGTACTAATTCTTTTTTTTAAAAAAGTTGCTTTGGAATTAGATTCTTTTTTGTTGGAGCTGCATCAACCAGAAACACGTAAGAAAAAAAATCTCATGATCACATGACCCACGAATTTTTATTCATGGCATTTTACTAGGGTATGTGCTGCTCCCGAGGATGATACATGAACATGATATATGAATGATCTTATTTCTTGAAGGTCAAGCGCTTATGTTTATCTTTCTTTTGATTTTTAGTACTCGATATTAAAAAAATGGAAACGCTAATGCTCGGGCGTCCGATCCCACGGACGCGTGCGGCCCAGCCCACGCGCGGGGGGAGACGGCCCAAACGCTGCGTGATGCGCTCGAACCTTTACTGCCATGCCGCCTTTACACCAAAATAGGCCACCGAATTTTCACACTACCCATTTTAACTCGAATGATGTGCCCCAGTACTAGATACAGGAAGAAATTAATGGAAATGGACTCATAATCTAGCTCCACTGATCCAAGAGTGAAAAATACTAAAAATCTTTCAAGGAGGGCAGGGCTTCTCTGTAAAAAAAAATATAATAGAATTATGGGGAAAGATGGACTATAGTTGGAACGTTTGGACGCATGCGACACGCGTACGCGCGTGAGTGGGGAGCAGGTACGTGGGTGGGTCTCGCCACCTTTTTATTTTTTCTCCGCCACTCCGCTTTATTTCTTCCGCGTACAAGTGCGCAGCTTCGCTTTTTTCCTCCGCGCACACACAACGTGAGACGGCGAGAGCACACACATACATGAAGTCGCCGCTGCTCTAGCTGGCGGGGCTCGCCGACACCGCCACTGGCGCGTCCTCCCTATCTAGTGCACTCTATTTTTTTCTCTATCTATCTTCCTCTCTCTATTTCTCATTTCTTCTCTCTCCATCCCTCTCCACACAGCGAGTGAGCTTTGATTGTCGGATCTGGTGAGCACGGCATGGGGCTCGCCGGATCTGGAGAAGAAGAAGGCCAACAGTGGTACATGAGGTTTTATTAGTCCTTATGCAAGGTTCATCAGTTGGTTAGCCAAGTTTCATCAGTAGATTACCTAAGTTTCATCGGTCATTCTTCAGGTTTCATCAGTAGGTTAAACAAGTTTCATTGGTCCTTTCATCAAGTTTCATCGATCATTCTTCAGGTTTCTTTGCTCCAGAAGTAGGTTAGACAAGTTTCATTGGTCCTTTCATCAAGTTTCATTAATGTATTGTCAAATTTCATCGGTACTTTCCCTAAGTTTCAACAGAAATTATTCAAGTTTATTAGTTTTTTCGCCAAGTTTCGTATGCATATTGTCAAGTTTCATCAATAGGTTTTTCAAGTTCCCGCAGTTAGTTTTCCAAGGTTCCATGCTGACTAGGTTGCCACGCGTCCTTTGAAAAATATGGTAGACGCCACGCCTGGGCCCGTATGCACATGCAGCTGGCATATATATATTTGCAAAGGTTCCGTAGTTATTTTTCCAAGGTTCCGTAGTTATTTATGTAAGATTCATCGGTATATATTCAAAGGTTCATCCGTATATATTCAAATGTTCATCAGCACTTATTCTAAGGTTCATCAGTTCATTAATTAAAGATTCATCAATACATCTTTCAAGGTTCATCGGTTCATTAGTTAAGGTTCATTAGAACATCTTCCAAGACTCATGAGCACTTATACTTTTTTAATCTATGTACCTATTAAGGTTTATCAGTAAAACATTGCGTGGCCGTTATCAAGTTTCATATGTGGTTTTTTCAAGTTTCAACAAAAAATACTAAAAAAAGTGAAATTTTAAAAAATTAAAAATTATTTAAAATGGGTTGCTAACAATTTTAGATGAATTATGGAATTTATTTCATACAATTTGGACACCGTTTTGAATTTTATATAAAAATGAGAAGGTAAAATGGACAATTGGGACGTACTTTATAACCGGCAGTGCCTCTTGTTAGTTGTTCGGGATTGGACCGCTAGCCGCTGCACGCGCCTTTGATCCAACGGTCCGCGGGTGTCCGATCTGCGTGCACAGATCAGACGTCTGAACGCTGGCGTCCGTCTTAAAAAAAAAAGATCAAAATTAATTTGGCATATATTCAACCCCTCCTCAAACCGTCGCCTGGAAATACGCGGATGTGATACGTCGTAGCATGAACCCATGGGCCATGATGCATCGCTGGAGACCAAGTCACCAACACAAAGGCCCACACACGGACTGTGCTCATAACGGCCCAACAGGCAGACCCAGGTAAATACAACGGAGTGTACGGCCGACGGCCGAAACCCCAGACTCCCCACAGCTTCAGTTCAGCTTCCCCAGCCGTCGCGTTCGTGCGCCTCGTCGCCGTCGCGCCTCCCGCTCCTTCCGTGTCGTGCACGGCCTCACGTTTTCGGCCGCCGCCCCGCCACTCCACCCTCCGCTCCCCGGCCGCCAGCGGCGCTCGGTACAGGCTGGTCCTACCGTTCGACGACGCCGCCGCCGCCGCCCGGACTCCGCGCCTCCTGCCGCATCCGATTCTTACACGCGCCTCTGGTGGTATGAAATTAAACCTCTTGCTCTCGACCCGTAGGTTTGGAAGCTGAGGAGACGGCTGAGGAATTAGGATGCATCCATGATTTGTTGCGTGTTGGCTTGTTCGGCGCTTCGCCGCGCTGATTGGGCAGTGAGGAGACGACTGGGGATGCAGCCATCAATGGCCACCGCCGTGGAGTAGAAGGCCCAGTTCGTTGGTCCTAAAGCTGGCGAGTGCATTTGCTGCTGCTTCTTGCTCCCATGCCTGCATTGTCTGCTCGGTTTCCCCATGAACAGACACCTCCTTGTTGCATTGAGGACTGCTCGCCTCCGGTGGGCTCCTCGGATTGGGCACAGGGAGCCATCTGGAGCCCCACGATGGTGTGCTGCCAGTTCTTGGCATGACCATAGGTCATCGTCTGCCTCAAGCTGGGTCGCTTCAATTGGTCACAGGATTCAACTTAGGCATTATTTGGCTGCTTCGGCGCATGTTGGAGAGATTATTGGGAGAGGAGGTGGATGAAGATGAGATGGACCGGAGGCTCGGGGAAATGGACTACCTTTATGTGACACGCAGGATTAGCTTCAGCGAAGCTGAGAATATCAGCAAGCGCTCGCCTGCATTCCTGAGCAAGCTGCTGGAAAAGGTGAAGGAGCCTACAGAGGGGGAAGGTGGGTTAGTGTTCAAGTCGAATGACAAGTTGAGGGAAATGAGGGATCACTAGGGCGTTGAGGCGGTTGTTGAATTTTAGTCCTATGATCCTATCAATGAGTTTGAGCCTTTCTTTGAGAGCATTGGCCTCAGTCCAGACGAGTATCATTCCTTGTTGCCCTGGGATCTCATGTTTCTTGCTGATGATGAGATTTTGCTCCAGAACTACAGGATTCTTTGCAATTATGACATTGTGCGCACCAATATAGGGAGGATATACGGAGCTTGTGCATCTGATTCTTGAATAGATCCGTATCTTTGCTGCGGACCTGTAGTTCTCTGTGACATCCAAGTTCTTCACTTGCCGCAGGTGCAGAGATGGCCGGATTCAGGAGCCTCGCGCCCAAGACCAAGAACCTCCTGGTGGCCGGCGGGCTGTCCGCCTTCGTCTTCGGGGTGTACTACTACACCATGATGGCGGTGGGGGGCACCGACGAGCTGCAGGTCGCCATCGACAAGTTCGAGGAGATGAAGAAGAAGGACGCCACAGGCTCATCCACCTCAGGGTCCTAGAAATTGAACAAAGCTTCGATTTTCGGCCTCACTACTCTGCCAGCCTCGATATGCTCCCGTGATCTTGTGTAATAATTGGTAGATTGTGCTTCTACAAACTACTAGAATCTGAATAGCTGCAAATATATGACAATGGAACACGTTGCGTTGTTCAGTTCAGCTGCAAGTTCATATCTCCTTTGGATGTAAATGCTTGTCATGCTATTGAGGATTTGAGGGTTGCTTATTCTACCCTGTTAATACAACAATGATGGTGCGTAGATCTGGGTTTAGCACAGGGTTTACAAAACTGTTTCAAGCTCAAAAGCCGAGATCCTGGCTGTTTCGAAAACTATGGCTAGTAGTTCGAAAACCGAAGAAACTGTTGGGCTTTTGCCTGATATTCCAAATGGGTACGGTGAACACAAAAGAGGGGGGGGGGGAGGCGTAAGCTGCCACGCTGGCTGGCTCGCCGTGCTGTGGGTTAGGGTTTCCCTAATCCTCCGCTCAGCTGGGCGATGGGGGAGGCTGCCCCGGTTCCCTCGGCGTTCGTGTGGGCGCGGGATGAGGTGGCTCGGCCGCCGGGTTTCTCGGTTATAACCGGTGCTCCTCTTCTCGCTTTTATCTCCTCGTATTCACCTCTTTTGGTTGAGGCGTTTTTGAGTTCCCTCCCCACTTTCTTCCACTACTGCTCAGTTGCGATGCGCCTCGGTTCTTGGCTGCTTGCTGGCGGCCTCGGCCCGTCGGAGTGGTGGTGGTGTGGCTGTCCCCTTCGTCGATTCGGTTCTCGGTGGCCACGAGGTGGACATCGGTGCCCCGTACTGCTCCCTCTATACCTCGGGCTCTCACTGCGGCTTCGGCCTTGGTGGGGGCGACGGCATCGTATCTCCGGACCTCCTCATCGTCGGCTGTGAGAGTAGCACGACGATTTGGTTTCTGGGACAGCGAAACCTCGCGCTTTGCCTCTTCTTGCCGGCTCGGTTCGGCACACTATAAGAACCCTCTGTTCTTCCCCTTGTTTGATCTCGTACTGTACCAACCGAAGTGGATTTGGGGACATTGTATTTGGTACAAGGGGCTGATCTTGGCTTCGGTTTGGGGAGCAGTACGGACTGTGGGCTTCGGATTTAATAGCTCAATGATGATTGCTTAAATTGAGGCTTGTTTAATCTGTTAATTAAAGGATTTTGCTAGACTTAGATAAGTACTGCTCTTAGTTGATAATTTGGAGGTTTAATGTGTATGATTTAGCACTTGAAGTTAATTTATTTGATCAATTTACTGTTGCACTATATATATTTAAGTTTGGAGAACTAGTATGATTGCTTGGGCCTGATACTAGTTGGTGCAGTGTGTTTGTATGTTGATGTTCATCTCAGTTTAGTGACTGTTTGAATACGAGCCGAATTGATACATTGATCTTTTAATTACTGATTCATTGTGCTATTGCTTAGTCATACACATAGAGCTGTGATTATACCTTCTGTGAAAGAGCAGTGCTAATTCTAGGATTGTAATCCTGAAATTTTTCAGATTAAACAACTTGTGAAATATTGTCCATCTAGAAGTTGGACGGCTAATTAATTTAGCAACCCTTCTAGCAATCCAAGAGCAATCAATTACAAATAAAATCTGAGTTTAATAACTGATTTTATTTCTGTTTTACCTGCTGTTTTGTCATGGTTACATGCTGGATAATCACTTTTCTAGTTGCTCTAATAATGTCTTTAAGAGAAATTGTGATTATATTTAATTTCCATGACACTATATTGCTGTTAATTATATCTGGAATTATTTTTGCTATCATTTTGCAATGTTTGCAACAGAAACTGCCCAAAAACCGAACGAATTCAAATCCAAATTGGGATTCACTAAGGAAGGCATTGGTAAATTGCTCAGGCAAAATCCAGGTTTTCTTTTGGATGGTTCAGGAAAGCCGTTATTTACAGTAGTTCTCATCATGCTAAAAGTGGGGGTATGGAAAGGAGGAGTTATGTGATCTTTTTTTGAACTTCCCGAAAGTGCCAATCGAAAAGTTTGCAAGGAACCTACAGAAGGGCATAACACTCTTATCTGAGATTGGTGTAAATGATGAGGATATTAAGAAGTTTGTGGTTTCTAATGGATCAATGATCGGTTGTGCTCCACTGATGACTCCAAAAGGCATTCTTAAACTTCTCGGTGTGGGGAAGGTGCGCCTGTGTAAGTTGATAATGGAGGATCCACGTCGGTTGATGAATTACACATTAGGGTCTGGGTCAAAGCTCAGTCCGCTACCAAAATTTGACATCCATGAAGTACTATTCAAGGAGAAGGTGAAGTTCCTAAAAGGCATAGGATTTGTTGAAGGCTCTCAAGATATGAATAAGGCACTTAAAGCTTTCTGTGGTAGAGGTGATGAACTACAGCGTCGGTATGACTTCCTAGTGAAGACTGGACTTGACCCAAAAGATGTAGTTAACATGATCAAGGCAGCTCCACAGGTTTTGAATCAGAAGATCCATGCCCTTAAGTATAAGATATCCTTCCTTGTAAATGATATAGGATAGGATATCCTGTGAGCGCTCTGGTTGCCTTTCCTAATTACTTGTCGTTTAATGTGAAGAGAACAAAAGATAGGGTTTTAATGTGCAATTGGCTTCTAGAAAGGGGGGTGTCTCCTCCCCAAGTAGCCCTAAGTTCATTCCTATCTTCAGAAAGATATTTCTTCAAATATTTTGTAAAAAAGCATGGGAAAACATTAAAAAGGGTGACAGCTTGTGCCAAAAAGATTCCTTGCACTTCGGATGATTAGCATGAGAATCTTTGGTAATTTGATAGTAGCTTCTTTTCATGTCCACATTTTGCTTGACTACCATTTTGTTTGCTGAACGTCAATAGGCAAACCCAGCTTGTTGAAACTTGAAACCCTCTCGCACATTAGGGGGCTTCTCTTTGAGATGTGGATGCTATTTTTGCTATTTTGAAGATGGAATTGGTAAACCTTTGTCGGCGATTACTCAGGAATATTTAGCAAACGTCAGTGTGCTCTGCATCTGAAGTTCTGAACTATTGGGTCGTACTTTTCATTTAGAACTTTTGACATATTAGAGCTTTTTGGTAAAACCTTGTGGATGCGTCAGTCTTAAATGTGCTAAATATAATAAAGTTCTCATTTTCGAAAAACCCGCATTGTTCTAGGCCTATATGTATGCTAAATCAAACTGAAGTAAAGATTCTCTCATTAAAAAGATTGAAGTGGTCCTTGCAATTAAAAGATGCAGATGAAATCAATCCGTGAACAACAATACAAGTGATCACATCGTAACATTAGATTACAACATGAAACACAGGCTGCCCCTGGGATTATCTCATGATCCAATGGTCCGGCCTCCTTCAATTTGGGTTCAGCACGCACGGCAAAACAGAGATGATCCTCTGCTAAACTAGGTTTTCAAAACCGTGGCTAGCAGGTCAGGAACTGCAGCTAGCCGCCAAACTGGCCCGGCACGGTTTCTTCAATCCATGGTTTTGTGCTAGACAGATTTTGAAAATTTAAGTAAAAATTCAAAATTCGAGAAAAATCTGGAAAAAAAAAATCCTAAAACTAGTATGGATTATTTGGGAATGACTGGCTGAAACAGAATTTTTTTAAAAAAAAGAATTTTTCATCCTTATTTTATGCAATCCTGTGCTCAAATAAATAGAAAAATTGTTGTTTAAAAGAAAAGGCCAAACTAGACTGTTCTTCTATTAAAATTTCGGATTTTCTACTTAGATTTCCTAACTTTCTACTATTATTTCATTTTTCAAATTTTCTAATATTTTTCTAGGCATTTCTATATTTTTTTAGCGATTTATCAAACTCTCTCGAAATAGCTACAGAAACTATCAGACAGCCGAGAAAACCAACCGGTTAGTCGAACTCAAGCTGATCAACCGATCAACCGAAAAACGTCACCTAGCCAAAAAAAACCAACCGGCTAACCGAACCTTGAGCTAAACGGTTTTGTAAACCCTGTGCTAAACCCAACAATTTTTTCCCAACAGTACTTCGGAGATCTACGCAGCATCATCGTTGTATTAACAAGGTAGAGTAAGCAACCCTCAAATCCTCAATAGCATGACAGGCATTTACATCCAAAGGAGATATCAACTTGCAGCTGAACTGAACAATGCAACATGTTCCGTTGTCATATATTTGCAGCTATTCGGATTCTAGTTTGTAGAAGCACAATCTACCAATTATTACACAAGATCACGGGAGCATATTGAGGCTGGCAGAGTAGTGAGGGCCAAAATCGAAGCTTTGTTCGATTTCTAGGACCCTGAGGAGGATGAGCCTGTGGCGTCCTTCCTCTTCATCTCCTCGAATTTGTCGATGGCGACCTGCAGCTCGTCGGTGCCCCCCACCGCCATCATGGTGTAGTAGTACACCCCGAAGACGAAGGCGGACAGCCCACCGGCCACCACGAGGTTCTTGGTCTTGGGCGCGAGGCTCCTGAATCCGGCCATCTCTGCACCTGCGGCAAGTGAAGAACTTGGATGTCATAGAGAACTACAGGTCCGCAGCAAAGATACGGATCCATTCAAGAATCAGATGCACAGGCTCCCTTCTAATTTCTGCGTTGCACTTACAGCCACCGGCAGCGACGAGGGACGTTCTTGCATGGTCGGTGAGGTCGAAGGAGGCGAGGGTGACTGAGAGGAAGCGGCGGCGGCGACAACGGAGGCAGCGGTATCAGGAGTCTAGGACTGGGAGGATGATGGAGGCCTATGACCTATCCCTGTGGCCGGCACAGAACTAGGGGTGAAAACTGGTCGAATACGGTCGGGTAGTAGGTCGTCCCGTATCCTACCTTAATTATTTTTACCGGATACGGATACGAGTACGGGTAGTAAAAAACCGGGTAGGATACAGGTACAGGTACCAGGTATTTACGAACAGGTAGAAAACGGGTACCGGATAGGATACGAACGGGTACAATACAGATACCGGGTACTTAGTTAGGTAGTACGCGGGTTACCTAGGATCAAAGCATTTGATGAAAATAATCTAACTAACACACATAGTACATTTAATACACATGATAAGACACATATATATTTTAATTAACATACATAGTCCAACACACATAGAAATAGTTAATTTACATAGTCCAACACACATAGAGTTCAAATCACACTAATAGTCCAAGCACCTGTGTGCACAATTGCTTTTGTTGGATAAAACAAATGGTCATTCTAAATGGACATCTTGTGACTTACATTGAGCATTTTTCACTTTTATTATCTATCAGATCGCTTGTTCCCATGATTGAGAATTCAATTTTTTTTCTTATGTGCTTACTCAAACCACAAAATTCCTTAGTGAAGCGCGTATTGAAAGGCTGGAGACATTGGACTACTTTGACAACCTGAAGGGGAAAGAGCGATTCACAGAGCAGGGGGATGCTATTGTGTTTGAATCAGAGGTAAGTAAACCATTTCAATGTTGCATATGAAACTGCTGCTCCTGATCTGTAAACTTTTTGTTATGTAGGTTGACAAAATATATCTGGATGCACCATCAAAAATTGTAATTATCAATCATGAGAAGAAAAGAACGTTTGTCCTAAGGAAAGATGGGCTTCTTGATGCTGGTAAGGTTATTGTAAGTTAATTTTTATACCTATCTGAATCAAGTTTCATTATTCCACACACAACTTGCCTTCTTTTGTTATTTTCCCCTTTGTAGTTGTATGGAATCCATGGGAGAAGAAATCAAAAACCATGCAAGATTTTGGTGATGAAGAATATAAACACATGTTGTGTGTGGAGCCTACAGCTGTTGAGAAGCCCATTACCTTGAAGCCTGGTGAAGAGTGGAGGGGCGGCGCGGAGGGGCGGCGGGAGAGGAGGCTAGCGGCGCGGAGGGGCGGCGGGAGGGGTGGTGGGCGGCGCGGAGGGGCGGCGCGGAGTCGGGAGTCGGGACAGGGAACTAGGGAAGCCTGGAAGCGGACTGGCAACTGGGTAGTGGTACGCAGGCCGCCGGCGCCCGGTGGGAGTGATGGGCTGGGCCGAACCGGCCGGTGGGGTGGGCGGTGTGGCCCATGGCCTGGAATAACCGGGTACCCGGTTATTATAATTAGTCGGCAACCCGTATCCGATCCGTTTCCGTCGGGTATTCGAAAAACTGTATCCGACCCGTATCCAAATCAAACTTATCCGGTACTACCTGTATCCGTATCCGTATCCGACGGGTATTAAATTTTTGCTCCCGTTTTAGGTAAAATAACCACCAGATACAGATACGGGTCGGTATTACCCGACCCGTTTTCACCTCTACACAAAACGGGCCAAATTTCGGCCCGTGGACTTCCTAACCATAGGCCCAGAGACGCATAGCTAACGTGCTGGGGTCCAGGAGGCCCGTTTAGTTTATGTGTATGTCCAAACAATCTGAAACTTTTAAAAATTTTCCGTCCACGCTACTGCTGCTCTCGTGTGGAGGTGTGGCCGTGTGGGGTGAGCTGAGGCAGGGTGAAGGACTGGCCTAAGCTCGAAGAGGAGGCGGCGCCGCCCAGTTGGCGGAGGCAAGGGTAGGGGTGGCAACGGGGGCATTTTCCACCGGGGAGTGCCTCCCCGTCCCCGTCTCCGTGACCCAAAATTTTTCTCGTCCCCGTCCCCGTCCCCGTTCCTCATCTCGGAGGAGAAAATTCCCCATCCCCATTCGGGTATCGGGGCCCCGTCGGGGACCCATCTCGGCAAAAATTTCGCACAAGAGAAGAGCTCTTATAGCCATTTTAACTCTAAAATCATATCAACAAGTAAGGAAAAAAGAATGCATACATTTATTGAAGATTATGTTGTCCCATTTATGAAAATGTAAATATGATGGGCTAGAGAATATGTTTGCAATCTAACAATTAAATTGGACTAAATTAAATTCGGGTCCCCAACCGGGTCCCCGTGGGGAAAAAAATTCCCCATCCCCGTCCCGCCATCCCCGACGGGAAAATAATTTTCCCCGTTTCCATCCCCGTGGGGGACGATTTCTTCCTATCCCCGTCCCCTAATAGAGGAATTCCCCGCCAGGGATCAGGGAACGGGTCCCCATTGCCACCCCTAGGCAAGGGCAACGGAGGACGGGGATGTGGCCACTGGTATCAATTGTCAGCCGGACCGTGTCTAGATCCCAGGCCGTTGGGTTGCAGTACCTTCGCAGGCCCAACGTAAAGCAGCGGGCCAAGATCTTTTGGACCATCGCCTCCCAAAAAGCTAGCTCAATGAGGATGTGCTCTCTCACCCTTATAAACCATACTCAAGCCCTCTCCACAGTCAATGTGGGACTATTCCCAACAATCTCCCCCTCACACATTGGCCCGAGACTTGTCTGGGAACCACGTGGGCTACCTAGGCTCTGATACCACTTGTTAGCCGGACCACTACACTTAGCGCGTCCGGACCCTAGGCCGTTGGGCTGCAGTACCTTCGCAGTCCCAACGCAAAGCAGCGGGTCGAAAGTCTTTTGGGCCATCTCCCCCCCTCCCCCCAAAAAAAGCTCAGCGGGTCGAAGGTCTTTTGAGCCGTCTCCCACAAAAAGCTGCTTTTTAGGGGGATATGGCTCAAAAGACCTTCGACCATTGCTACTTCTGGTCTGCCAAGGTATTCTGACCCAACGGCTCGATCCGGACTTGGTCCATTGACAACCGGCGAGGTTGAGATCCAGCTGAAGCTTGGAGAGGAGGCAACGCCACCTAAGAAGAGCTTGTCGTGCGGGAGAAAGCCATCATCGACATACTAGGGAGGAGAGGAAGCTCGGGCCCACGGAATCGTGGTGTCATTGAGGTGGGGAGCTTGATGGCCATAGGGCAGGACACCCAGATGGGGGCGACGATCGGAGCTTGAGGGGCTTGACGGCCTACGTGGGGTAGGGTGACCGGGAGGAGGGCAATGTTGGAGGAGGCCACTAGGATGGAGCTTGGATGGAACTTGTCGATAGTAGATTTGACCAGCGGACACTTCCAGTGAGCTCTGGCATGAACGAGGATGAAGGAGATGTGGGAGATGCTAGAGGGAGAAGTAAGGTTCCAAGTCATCTTGTCTTTTTGCGTTATAATGACATCTAAACAATTTTTACAATTTTATAACATCATTTTTATGAAAACCGACTATGTAACAAATTAACCCCTAACAAATTGTTAAATTATGATCATTTCTCCGGCCAAACGCTTCGACTTCTCGAACCCGGTCATTCCTCATAAATTTTAAAAATCGTTTCTCAAAACTTTTAAAACCCAGTCCAGCCAAACATTCTAGGTTCTTAAGAGCGCTTTTCGAAGCTACCGAAACGGTACCGGAGTCAAGACTCAGGGAAGGGATAAGATTGCCCAGTCACCTCGGAGATATCACCGCGTAATTTCTTGCTGGACCACGCTGTTGCTAATGACAGGGACACCGTGGAATTCAGCACGAGCGCCCAATTCTGTAGTCCGACACCCGTCCGCTTGCCTGCCTGATGTCGATATTTCGAGGACTAGTTTGGGACGCGGAATTTTATGCTCCGCTTTTGTAGTTATATACGTGAAAAATGATAATCACGTTTTCCGAACAGGCCGGAATGGTTTTAGCTTAAAAGCTTAAAATCGGACGGTTTTTTACATTGGAAATGCCGTATATTACTGTTACGGTGAGCGAAAGATTCCCTGTAATAGGTTACATGCTTCCACGTGTGACACCAAACATAATGAAATTAAAACCCAACGTTGCTGAGTGGATACCTCATCCCGAGAGTTAATTTCTAGTTTAAAACGAGTATACACATGCGAGCATGTAAACTGCAACAATGCAGATGGTGCTTCCGCGTGTACTCTTCTAGTTTTAAAAAGAGAAAATTGAACTTTCTCCTTAGTGAATCTCACTTAGCATCCTCAAACTTTAACTTTACTTTCTTGGTCTCTTAAATTTGCATCCATTAACATTGTTATCCTCAAAACCGTTAGGATTCCGTTAACTACTGAGGTGACCGTTAGTTGCTTAGGTGGTTGCCACACGTGTAGTTTTCTTAAAGCGATGTCATCCACATCACCTCCCTCCCCCACTCTTTCTCTGAAAAAAATTCAACTTCGAAAGTTTTTGAAAATTTGAAACTTTAGTTTTGATTTGTTGAATTTCAAAATATGTGAAAATTCGAATTAAAACTTTTCTAATTTCAAGTTTTGAATTTTTCAAATTTTTGAATTCAAATTTTTGGGATTTTTTATACCTTCAAATTTGATTATTTGAAGTTTTTCGAAAAAAGGGTTTGAAATTTTGAAAATTCAACAATTTTCAAATTTTAAATTTCACATGTTTTGAAATTTGAGAATTCAAAATTGAAGTTTGAAATTTTTCAAGTTTTGAAACTGTTAGTTTTGGCTTTTCTTTGAAATTGGATTTTCGAAAAATTATAAGTTGAGTTTTTTTAAAAAATCCGAAGTTTCTTTTTTCAAAAAATTAATTTTTTAATACTTTTTAAAGTTAAATTTTTAAATTTTCAGAGTTGCAATTTTTGTATAGAGAGAGAGAGGGGAGGGAGAAAAACAACACGCATGGTAACCATCGAAGCAACTAATAACTATTTCAGCATTTAACGAAATTCTAACGATTTTGGGGGCAACGGTGCTAACATTGCAAGTTTAAGCGGTTCAGAAATTAAAGTTAAAGTTTGGAGGACTAAGTGAGATTCCTATAAGTTTAGAGAGAAAACAGTGCAATTTTCTGTTTTAAAAAACATTAGAAACTAGAAGCAAGCCCCAGGAACGATTTCTTACGCTGATCAAGAGGCGTGCACGAAGCACCATTTCCCATGCGAATTTGTTTCCCCGTTTAGTAGTACTACTGCTTCAAGCCGTCATTTTCTTCGCCTGATACAGCATTCGGAAGGAAATCATGCGCGAAACAAACTTAACACATGCCATCTCTGATCTCTGGATGGTGCATTGGTGCAATATACAGCGTGCGCTCGGATCGAGACTACGCTGTTCGAGAATATTATGAATCGCACGATTTTCACCGCAATAAAGCGAAAATATAGCGGGCTCAAATACAAATCGCGTCGCGCTTAGGCCTTCTCCAATGGTAGAGCCAACTACTCCTACTAGATAGCTTAAAGATAAGCTCTCCAATGGATTGGCTATAACATACTCTACAACAATAAATATGGGTCCACATGTAATTGTCTTTTATTTATCATAGGAAACACTATAGACTAGCTCTTAGTTAAGAGCGAGCTAGCTCTAGTCTCTCTTCTCTCATTTTCTCCTCCATATAAGCAAAAAGATGAGGTGGACTTTTTGCAGTTTATTTAGCACATACATCAGCACCAGGCCTCAAATTTGGACCTTATTCCACTTATTCCTCCTTAAACTGTTGTGCTTACAAAATTCTTCCATTAAGAGAAAATAGCTTCCTAAAGCCGAAGAGAGTTATTCCCTCATCACGAGCCAGCTAGACTGATAGGCGATCACTTTGGTACAGCGCTTACATGGTTGGACTCAATGGAATCGAATGGAATCTATATATACATATGGAGCAATGCGCAGGCACTGCTAAAAATGTCCTAGGCTCTCCTGGCTTGTTACTACCAAGCCATAGCTGAGCTAGAGAGAGAGTTGAGAAAGAATGCGGTGACTTGCGTACACCATACATGCTCACATCTCACTGAGCAAATTGCTGATCTTGCGAAGCTCCGTCAGGGCAGCCATTGCAGTGACCTGTCCTTTACCTCCGAGAATGTTGTTTGGGAAGTTCTCCATGGGCCCAGGCTGACCACGATCCTGCTGAAACGCCGACTCAATCACCTAAGCATAGCATATGCAGGTACTGTTATTCTCGTGCATAGATAGCATCATGAATATGAATAGTCCAAGGTACATAACCCAAATTGGCAGCTTGAGATACAGAATACTTTTTTTTTGCAACTTTTCAAATTTCCTTTTGGGGGTGGAGGGGCATATGATGTAATAGAACAGACTTGATTGAAAACTTCAGAACACAAGCAATGATATTGTAAACTATAATGATCACACGCTAATAGCCTATCTTTAAAGACAGAAAACTATTCAAATACCTTATCAGCATATAGAGGTTACCAGTAAGCAACGCATGGCACAGAAATTAAGAAATTTACAAAATAATAATACCATAGAACAACAAGCAATGTTGCATATATATACCTGGATATTCTCAAGCATGCTTTGCCCGAGATTCTTAAATGTGCCCATGACCTTATCACTGGAAGCCAACTTACCATGTGAATTATTTGAATTTTCATCAGAAGATGAAGAGCAAGAAGCATCAACACGATCTTTACCATCTGATGTGGCACCACTACCCTTCTCCATGTTGTTTTCACCTGAAGGTCTTCCCAGCTTCAACAGCCACTGCAGTTTACTAATAAATGGCTTCCTCTCATTAGAAACTACAGTGTTCTCAGAGGATCCGTCTGGATCTGGGTTTTTATCAGAAGATGTTCTTTCTGAGTCTAGAACAGTTTTGCCATCACAACTACAGCTGGATAATCCGTCTTGCAGGATTTCATCCCTGTCATTGTCACCAGCACACAGGATTTCATCCCTGTCATTGTCACCAGCACACGAATTTGAAGTGACACTACTCTCGGAGTCGTTGTCTTGGATGTTATCAAGTTCATTACCAGCACTAGCTGCATAGAACACCGGAGAGTTCTCACCGCTGGAACAAGCTGCTGCCACACATGGTGTCCTTTGTGTTACATTCTCATCAACTGGCTCAACCGGTGAACTTTTTAGTGGGCTGACATTTTCCACACATGACGGGCTTGCAGTTAAATTTTCAGCAGTGGGTTTTAACTGTGAAGGCGCTGCAGAACTCACTAGAGGATCCTTGTGAATTGAGACGATAGGGAATTCATCGTGCTGAATTTTCCCAGCAACTTCATTAGACCGGTCCACATCATCTGAAAAAGTATTCAGAAGGCACCGCCTTACTGAATTTTGAGCATTACTTTTCACACTGACTGCCTTTGCTGGAGAAGGATCTGACTCTGTCCTAGACAAACCAAGCCTCTGGCTCAAAGATTTCTTTACTGCTCTGCTAAAAGAATTGCCCTTTTCAATTTCCTTGGGAGCTGTTCCATCCTGGTGCAAATTTCTCCACTTCTCTTCCCAATAACTCTCGGATACAGGATGCAGTGGAGTTCTGGGAGGAGTTGAAGTAGCGAGATTGTTGTAAATTCTGTCATACTCACAGCTATCCCTCTTTAATAGTAAAGGCAAGGATGAAGTGTTTGCATCAATGGCAATAGACTCTAGGGATTTGGCTTTCTCAATTAGCTTGTGCACATTGACATTTGTCGGATAATTCAGTAATCTCTTGAGACAAGAGACATCAATTTCAGTAGCCAACAAAGACGATCTAAGATAGAGAATCATAGAGACTGCCATGGCTGCAATGAATGCCCCTCTAGCTGAACACAAGATCCGAAAACTGTATTCCTCGTCACTACTTAGCAGCATATTATTGGGACAAGAAAAGACCTCGTCCCATACTACTAAAAGATCATTGAGGCAGAATTCTCGTCCAAACAAGACCCGCAGCCAACGAAGTGCAAACCATTGTGGCTCCACTTTTAGCTCAATGAAATGGTCATGAAGAGATGGCTCAACAATGGAAAGCACATGATATAAAGCTGATGACGCTTCAATAGCAGGTGGTAGACTTGAGCTAGATCCTACAATGGATGGAGAGAAAAACTCCGCCATATGAACCACTCCATTACCTCCATCCATCAAACCATCAAACATAGAATAGGCATCATGTTCCATGAACCTTTCAGACAATACAATGCCTAGTTCACCTTCAGCTCCATATGCATCACTGAGTAAAATTATTTCTTTTGTATCTGGGTCAAGCTCATCAAGAGTGTTATTTTTGGAAGCACTTTCATAATCATGCTCATTGTCAGCTCCTGCATTCCACTTTGGGTCTTTTCTAGGTTTATAACTGAAAACCATATCGGTATCTGGGAAAGGCACTCCAACAAAATCATCATTAAAGCAGTCTTCATGGAGTTTTCGTACTTGAGATAGTTTATCAATGTCGACTTGAAGAACATACACTAGAGGAGCCAATAGCTCATGCATTCCTGTGACAGAATAATATCATGTCATCCATATTCAGCAATAAAACAAAAGGCAAACAATGTGAAAACATACTGCTAATAAGTGGTTCTGCTAATTAGTCAATTTGTCAAAGGGGCTTTTATGATACCTGCATAGCTTTTAAGGGTTTAGAGATATTGGAGCTCATTGATATGCCTAAATAATGCCATATAAAAACATGACATTATTGTTTTATTGTTTACCAAGTGGTAACTGTTACCAATCTAATAACATGCAAAACTTGACAACCCTAGAATGTTTCAGACAAATAGGAATTCTTAGCGAAAAGGGCAAACCACCGATATTCCTTGCAACAACTTAGGAACGATATCCATTATACACACAAAGTAGTTGCTTACCTTGGCAGTATCCATACTCTGGGTGCTGAAGACACCACATCAACAGTATTCTGCGCAGCATGGCCTGGCAGGAAGGCGTTTGAAAGTAACTGCCATCTTCTGGATATAATCGACACAGATCTTGGTCAACAGTTTTCTCCAACTCCGCACCTCTGAAAAACTGGCCCCAGCTACTGTCTGCAGAAGGAAGTTACATAAAATCATCACAATGGACATGCTAAAATCAGAGCTGTGGCAAAAGCATTCAAGCAACACTTGAAGACTTGGAGCATTCTTGCACACCACCATTTTAAAGCTGCAGTTTTGAGTGAGCATGCTCTTCACACTTTGATAATTAGGTTTCATCCTTCTTTCTAGCATAACTAAACCAGTATAAAAGAGCCCGCGGTCCTAATAATCAACAGTAAAAAAAATTAATAAAATATACTTCTACCTTGGTGTGCACAATACCACTAGACAAGCACAACTTGTCGCATGATAAAATAGCAAATGCTGTTTAGGGAAGACTCCTTGCAATAAAAATCTATGATGGTAAGTGCACAGAAACTTTTGGAAGTTCCTCTTTATTAATGATCATGCAAGTGCTTGAAGAATCTCACACCACCAAATGAGAAAGTATATAGGGAACAGGTGCATCTGCAACCATGTTCTAGCATATCATCATTCCAATTTTATGTTTAGCATTTCATCAACAATTCAACATATGTTCATGTTTAGGATCATTTACCTGGGTTCTGCGAGAGCGGGTTGTCCACAACTAGGTTTGATGATCGCCCCTCCTCCTTCGGAAGATGAGGATCCACCAGAAGACGGCGCCTCAAACTAACATATCTACAACAGACAAGAAACCAATTGATCATGAAATTTTTTAGGCACAAATAACATATCTACAACAGACAAAAAAAACAGGGGAACGTTGCTCCAATCTTATATTCGACAAGCTCAGCAGCAATTTCTCCCAATCAAAATTCCACCTCATGAAACACATATAGCATATCGAAATGTGTAACACCACCACAAACTAAAAACTAGCAATCTACAAGTTATTTCATGTAACGATGACCAAATTACAAGCATTAGTCCATAGCGATTGAGTTATCCTTTTTGTTAAAAAAAAAGACAAATTTTTGCTCATTATAATCATCAGAGCAAAAACAACACCTACCACATAAGAATGAAACTAAAAGAAAATCATAGCAGCATCAGGCCATCAACCAAGCAAGATAACTAGAATAAATACATCCTAGCCGAGTAGCCGACAAACACACACCACACATGACACAACAAGGGGAAAGGGGCACTAAGAAAAGGAAAGCAGCCTCACCTCCTCCGTGAATCGGCGGCGGCGCGGCGGACCTCCTCGACGGACGCCTCCGGCGACGCCGGAAGGATGCCGAGATCGACCCGCCACCGGACGCCGCGCAGGCCCAAGAACCGCCGCCTCTCCTCCTCCGCCATCGCGCCCCCTTCAGTCCCAAGCGAATTGGACTCCCTCAAATAAACAACCGCAACGGAAGCCGCTCAAGAACGCGAAGCACGAGGCCAAAACGCCTATATATAGCCGTGTTTATCTGTATCAACCAAGAAAAGGGGGGATCTTTTTGGAATAAAGATTGGATTTTTGGAGGATTTAGGGGGGAGAAATGGAGAGATGGCGCGGAGATGATCTCTCCTCTCCTCTTCTGCGTCCGCAAAAATGGCGTTTTGGTTTGTTTTTTTTTCTTGCTGGGGAGAGGATGATTTGGCCTTAATGATGGATGGATGCCTACAAGGAAAAGACCAACGGTGGGTGAGAAGAGGAAGAAAGAGAAGAAGGGCTCTCTCTCTTATTTTTCGTTGGTACTAATTTTCATTTTTTTCTCTCTTTTATTAGGAGAGAGAATCTAGAAGCGGCTGAGGATTTTGTTCTCTACTGCGAGGAGTAGAGTAGTTGGTTAGAGAGAGATAGATGGTGATGATGATGATTAGGAGAGCCGGTGGTTGTCTAGGTGGCTTGGGTAGGCTTCATTTTTTGTTCTTTTGTCGATCTATTTATTAATTATTATGGGTATTTTAGAAAATATGTTTATGTAGTTTTCAAGGAAATGGATTCATATGGTTTTGATTTTTTTATATTTTGTGTGTTTGGTTGTGGAGGAAAGATGCATTGATGAGAGGGAGGAGGGAGGGATGATGTGTCATTTGTTGTTGTTCTGTGGTCTATCATGGAAGAACGATTAATATTAAAATGATTTAGTGAGTAACATTCGATCTATAGAATATAGACTGTAGCTGCCAGTACAAATAGTTCTATAAGACACTTATGAACAAGTGGTGGGCGTAGATTTTGGTGGATTCAAGACGTCTAGGTCAAAATTTATTAGAAAAATACAATATATTGTTGCTTAGAATGGTGGTTTTATATGCCAAATATGACTGTTTCATTTGAAACATTGGTGTGTATCATATGAGATAATTTCGTATAACGTATGCTAAACAAAATTGTGATCGCAGATACTTCACCATTTCCTAAGTTGATAGTCGGCCTCATTCAACTAAATCTACCTCAAATTTATATTTTAAGGCTCTTCTTGAGCGTTGAAATCTCATAGCAAAATGGCACACTTCACACTAAATTTATATGAAATTTCTATGTTCTAAACATCGCATAGTTAAAAAAAAAAATCAAAAATGTAGCATCGGATCGTACTGCCTTTGGTAGTTCATACATTACTGTCGTAGCAGCTGACGTTGAAAGAAACGAGGATCGCCAGAATATTGAATACTGTAGCAGCTCGTAGAGTTGCAGCGAGGCTTCTATATTGATCACGAATGGTTCAGTAACCATGAACTTCACGATCATAAAATTCACGAATAATATCAATACGCTAAGCAGCCGTTGATTAGTATTTCGGTTGCTTGATACGACGCGCTCCGCCCGTCAATTTATTTCCTCCCAATATCGTTTTAGCTTAAGCTATGGCTAATGAATGTCTCTTCGAGCCAAACACTTGCTTTTTAAAATCATTTCTTGAATATTTTCAAATTGCTTCTCAAAACTCTCATAGCCCCGTTGATCTAAACATTGCCTTCTCAAAACTCTTTGAAACCTAGCATTTTAACAGTTCCAAGCTTTTCATTCTAGCCGAAAAGAAGATGTTAAGTGAAGCACTTTGGTTCGGATCAAATCAACGGCCGAGAGATCACCTCAGCTCGTCTCACAAATTTCCATTCAACCACACGATGACCTGGCCTGACTGGCAAGCCAGAGATTAATCACAAGACAAAAAGAAAAGCCATATTCCCTACGGAAACACATGACAAAAATCAGCGAGTTTCCGGCACGTTTCCGCTCCAGCTAGTATGATCGTGACGCTCGTAAACCACCTTAATTATGCTAATTAATCTCCTCCTAGTAATTGCCATGTTCCCCCGTGCAAGCAAAGCTAGCTAAGCACGCGAATCATTTTTCTTTTGCCACACGTTAAGAGGAAACGGGATTACTATCACGAGCTGCAAGATGACGTGGCGCTGCCTGCTGACCTGGTCAGGCAGCCAAGTCGGATCTTTGTACGAGTGGACCGAAGTTGCCAACCATAATATCCCATACAAAATTTTTCTCTTCGTCTTTGTTACAAAGATATACGAAATAGCAAATTCAGCTCTCTAGATTCGGTCATAAATAACTAATGTTTTGGATATCGGCATGGTTCCAAAGTACTTTTTTTTTACAAGTAACTACTGTTATATTTATAAAACATAACAAAATTATAATATGAGAAGTTTTTTTGGAGACAAATATATGTATATAATTTTCGTATACCTAATAAAAATATTTAAAAAAGATATTGATGACTTAGGTTTCAAAACTCTGACTTGCATGTATATGGAATAACATATATATTGTGAACGTGGAAGTACTTGTATTGGGTACCAAGGCTATATATTGCAAAACATGTATGTTTGTAAAAATGCTATACATTTTCCTTTCTTCTTTTCTTCTGCGAACTAGGTTTTTTTTTTTTTTATAAAACCTTGTATGCCAATGAGGTGTCCAATTCTCCCTTATGTGTCATTGCTCACTAATCTCTTCTATGTTTGTCATCACAATTATTTGATTATTAATCGATGACGATCATAAAAACTTATTTTTTTCGTTAATATGCAATAATTTCAATCTTTATTTTTTGGTATTTTTACAAATTTTTTGCATTAAAATTTCACTTAATAACGTTTTAAACATAAGATATTAATCTTAAAATACCAAAAAATATTTACATAAAAATTGTTACATACTTGATAACTCTGTGATTTTCTTAGGATTTTTGAAATATTTGCACCGTTTTAGCAAAAAAGATAAATTTTTACCAATGATACATAAAACAATATTCGTGCAATTGTGATGACATAGAAGGGAGAAGTTTGCCACTGGTGATGGCATAATAGGATTAAGCCCAAGTGCAATGATAAACAAGGTTTTATCTTTTTTTTCTACTGCGTGGCTGAGATTGAACCAAGTTTATAACTATATACGCTGCTTTTTTATAGAGTAGAATTATACTAGTACTTGGTAAAGGGTTGTGTGCTTTAGCCTCCAAACCAACGTATTAATCATGCAAGTATTAACCCAGTCGGCTGTCAAGACAGGAAAATACTCCTTCCGTTGGGATTTATAGGGTTATATTTGTTGGGCTCCAAGACCAAGGATAAGAATGAAATGACTTGTATACTCTTTGAACAATCTGCCAATATGTTAATTGCTAATTAAGGTATTTGCAGGTAGTTTTAATTAACATGCATGCACCATGCACTGGTACTTGTACTGCTGGGACGTGAGAACGTATTGCTCCTATCGGTAACTGAGTTATACACCAAGAACTACAATGAGTAATGGAAAACAGCGGTGTAATTAATTCGCATGCGTTTGCGTATTGATATACCAAGCCTAAAACTCTGAGCATAAGTAAATAAGTGCATTAGAGGAAACAGTCCACTAAATTTTGTTTTGAAAACTGTGTGCGTCTTATATTAAACAACACCATCAAAACCAAAATACGCTCTGTAAATGCCAAGGGAGGGAGTATATATTAGGATAAGAAAGTTGCCGCTCTCTCAATTACTCTGAATCATGCTAGTAGTAACCTCGATGTTTCATCGAATTGTAGCAGTATTGATTGTTAAATCAATGCAAGATAAACATCAAGACAATTCATCGGTCCCAGCTTCACATGCCTATCTGGATCATCGATTGGCAGGGTCCAGCTGGTAGTGACTGTTTGCAAACGCGTACCTGCTGGAGCTGACTGTTCGACTCCACATCGAGCTTTCTCCGACAATGCCAATGGCATTCAATTCTGGGTAACGATTGATGGTTACCGTTAATAGTAGTGTTTTTCTTGATTCCAATTGTTGACTGCAAGAATATGGCGAATGGAAGTTCAATTCAGTTCAGTTCTTTTTTACTTTTTATTTTAAAGTTGGATTTTTACAGATATCTTCTCCAGTTCTTCAGTCTTGGGAACAGACAATCACTTGCCAGCCTAGTTAATTGTTGATTGCTCCATAAACTTGTTAGACCTAATTAAAGTTGACCATGTTGTGTTCAGTTCTACTCCCTCCGTTTCACGATGGTTGTAGTTCTAGCATTCAAAATTTTTATCAAAATGGTTGTAGTTTTCACATTCCAATGCAACTTTAGAACCATATAGTGCTTTGCATCTTCATCAATCGCGATCATCTATTTAGCTAATTTGTTCAACTACCCTTCATTAAATGAGGGTAGACAAGTCAGTTTTCACGTCTCCTTATTTTGTGTGCATTTAGTTAGAACTACAACCATTATGAAACGGAGAGAGTACCAAACAGTCAGGTCATTTGAGCTGTGGAATGTTTTTCAGATAGACATCATAAGCAATTAGGCGAAGATTAGTAATGCTAGGAGCACTACTAATGTGCACTCGATCCACTACTATTTCTAACGCAATTATTTCTTTTGCTTAGCATAGTTAGATCCAATAGTGTAACATATCTCATTCATGCATGGTTGAATTATTCCCACGATCCTTTCAATCAGGGAAGAATTTATGCCAGGTCCATGTACTCCATGTCGAGTGGCAGTATCCCTAACGATGCATACATGTGCAACTCTCGTCCGCATGTGCATATGAAATTTACAGGAAATAATTTTATTTCTGTAAAAAAATTGAGAAATTTCCTGCGTGGTCTCTTTTTTTCTTTTTGGATTTTGTCCATTGCACACTACTAAACAAATTAAGTCTATTTTTAACAAAGATTCTTTTGTCCCTAAATTATATGGACTATGCCAATCTCAACAATTTGTTAGAAAATAACTAATATTCTTTTAATGTTTTGCTAGTGAAATATTGCGATTTCGATAGATAACACGAGGTTAGCTCACGGTCGGTGAGTGGCGGCGGTTTATGCCGTGACGACGGCCGGCGAGGGGCCGGGCAGGCAGGCGGCCGTGCGTTGGCTGCCAAGCACATATGCGTCGTCGTCAGCGATCGCCACCGCACCGGACATGTTTATTCAGCCTCCACTTTTGCTTAGGTTGCAAGCCAATGGCGGCCTCGCACATCACAGCGGCGTCAGACTCTTTAATCACCCAATAATTAGCTTAGCTCCAAATTACGAACAGTTCCTGGTCTCCAATTTTGTCACTGGTCGCTTTCGCCCACCGGCTAAATGTGTGGTATGTCGTGGACTTGCGGTGTGCCTACCCAAACCATGGTTTATATATATACATACAAGTCATATTTTATATATTTATTTATTACAACATATGACTAGTATAAAAATGACAAATTTCAAGCTGTAGATTATAATCTGATTTTAAGCTAGAAAGGACCATATCCTCTAGAAAAAAGATTGTTAAGTCATTAGATAAACATATATGATTCGCATATATTTATCTGTGTTATTCTTTAGTAGGCATTGATTTGTCGAATAAAATAAAATGAATAGCCAAATGATATAGATGCGTCTGAAAAAAAAAAAGATCACGCTCTCTCCCTCTTTTATTTGTTATCTTGATAAATTTGCCAGAAAATACGCAGTGAACTAGCGATGTAAGTATGGCTTGTTGCTAGGGCAAGTTCATGGGCAGTTTAGTAGATTTTAGAGGGTCAATTTTGTGATACAGAGACACGCATGAACCATGATTTACAGGTTGCTTGCTTGAATAATCATTTTCAGTGGTAGGTCTTACATTATAAGTTCCAAGACCAAGTAGCTAATCAAGTTGTCTCCATATCATGGATTAATTCATGATTATTAATTGTTGACAATCTCTGATGCAATTATGCAAACATAACTAACCTAGCCAATGTGGAACAAATTAATTCTCTGCAAAACCAGCATTTTGGAGCGGACCACTGTCCACTGCACAGCACAGTGGTCCATCGATCTCTCAACCACAGATCCCTTGGCCATGAATTAACTTTTCAAAATGGCGTTGCAATTGAACAAGGCCAAACTGATCTAACCATATGTGATCTCATCGTCTCATGGAGCTTATTCTTTTTATAAAAAAAATGCCATGGAGCTTAATCAGATCAAAACTCTAATAGCTCATCTCAAACTCTGGAGCAGCAAATGTGATGAAGATTTTTTTTCCTCATATTATAATCCATAACTTATAATCTATATAGCCATTTCTAAAAGTCAAACACTTTGTTTCTTGGGACTATTTCTTAAAGACCTCAAAGCTCTCAAATACAAGTGAGACCAAACATTCTGACTTTTCAAAACTCTCGAAGTCGTATGGACAGATGCATAGCGTGGGAGGAGAGCATCGAAAGGAACATGAATCAAATTATGTGCAGGAAGAAAAGGAAGGATAAGCCAGAAGCCTCCATCCACAGCCATGAGCAAGTATATGGACAGACCAGGATCGTCACTTCTTTATCAGCATATGGCCATACATCGCATTCTTACAGCTTGTATAGTGAAGGAGGCATCGCCGTCAAGAAAGAAAGAACAACTTATACTAGTATTATACAGCAAATCACTTGTACTTAACAGCTAACTAGTATTAACTATTTATCAAGCAAGAGCAATGCATCAGCGTAGGTGTCATCACATATATGTGAATAATTGTTCTACAAACAATCGGCAATCGACTTCTGAGCAGTAAGGCAATATGGGGAAATAAACTGTCATATGAACTACGTTTGAAATAAAAACAAGTCATATGAACATCAAATGTTCTAGCTTTGACGGGTATGCATAATTGTACTTTGATGCATGTGTTGGAATTATAAGTTAATTGGCCACCTTTAACCATCAGCTTAGGTTTTTACGTGAATTAGTCGGTGCATGTAACTCAATATAGTATTACAGCCAAGAGGTTTTGAGTTCAAGGCCTTGTTAAAAATATATGGTCTGTCTAACATGACGGGGAGTGTTGAAATATTCATTGTGCCAAAATGGACGTGGTGCAGGAACCAGAGATGGTCTGGTTGGTCCAACTAACAAATATTCCGACCTGTGGTCTATTCAGGTAGGCTAATTTGCTCCACTGGTACCACACCACCACCACTCCACTGCATTTTGTATGGCTCAAATTACGTCTGTCTGTCTTTGTTCAGATCGGCCATGCATAAGAGCATCTGGAGTAGGTACTCTATAATACTGTAACTCGGGATAGAGTAGCTGGTGCAGGAAAGGAATCTTTTAGAGTGTAGTGTAAAATGTGAAGGAAATTTAGAGTATTGAATAGAGGGAGTAGTGAATAGTGTTATAGAGTGAGAGGATAGAGTAGCTGGTGGAGTTGCTCTAAACCTTGAATTATTCCTAATCATGTGGGGGCTTGTACTAGCAATGAGCACCACCAAAAGACACGGATTAACTCTCCAGTGCTGCTTGGCAATTAGTTAGTTATATCATCTTAAGGTCATGTTTGTTTGAGATGTGGTTTCTCTAAAAGCTGCTTCTGACTTTTGACTTTAAAGAGCCAGCTTTTGCATAAGCTATATCTGTTTAGCAACCTAGCTTTTGGTAGAGGGAGGAGGAGGCGGCGGCGGCGGCTTCGAGGGGGGAGGACCCAGCCACGGCGGCGTCGAGGGAGGAGGAGGGCTAGTGAAACTGGGCTTCTCACTCCCAGTTGTAACGTTGGCTTTTGGATGGTTAACTTTGGAGAAACAAGATCTAGAAACTGACTCTTTGTTTGGACTTCCGGCTTTTACAGTGTAGAAACTAGCTAGAAGCCAAAACAAACATGGCCTAAGACTCATAACCCACGGGCGATACTACGAAATCTCGATACCACGGTGGAATTTTTTTTTAAGGTAATAAAAGTATAACTCTAATCTCTCCACCAACTAGAAATACACACAACCATAATATAGTGGAAATTTTGCTTACATACAACCTCAGTGTCACTCTCCGGTTGGACTGTAGCGCAAAGGCAGCAGCGTTTGGCTCCACTTCGCGGCTTGTCGATGGAAGTTCAGTTTGTCCAGTTCTAGATTGGCATGGCATCAAGAACCAGGATTCAGATGCCACGAAGCACCGATCACTTTCAACGCGTCATCTGTGGTCTCGGTAAATCTTCAGACATGGAATAGTTTGAGTTCTGCATTATTCAGATCATGGTCGGCGTATGCCAGCGCCTGCAGACACCAGTGCTGAGAGCTCGTCAGACTTTCATGGCCGCATGTGATGGACTGATCTGTCAGTTCCAGCATGCTTGAAGAAGCTGCTGGAAGCGCCGGTCCCGTGATTTGCGTCGTCCTGATCAGAAAGCACAGAGAAAATCTTTAGAATTCTGTACCACATTGTGTTGGATTACGATAATCTTGCTCCGTAGGACCGCTGTCAGACAGGTGTTTAGCTGGCTGTTTTTTCCCACCTCCCCGTTCCAAGTTGCAAATGGGGATATCATTCCTTTCAAAGTACTGAATAAAAAGGTGGAAACGCAAGAGACGCGATGAACGATTTTAGTCTAGTTCTGTAAACCAAAGAAATTAGATTTTCTACTGCTCCTTTTGTACAACCGTTTCAAAAATAAATACTAGGCTAGCCCGTACTTCTTCAGTTGTGCTGGATTGCAGATGCTATTCAATTGCTAAAAGATTGTACTTTGAGAAGTCAGAAGTTTTGGCTTGACTTGATATACAGGCTTCAAGATTTTCTGGAAACAAATTCGACAATACCAGACGTTTGGCTTTTGAAACGTCATGGTGTTCCCCATGTTTAAAACTAAAGTACTGATTTGGTCCTGAACTTTCGCTCTTGCCCCATATTGGTCTCTGAACTTTAAAATCGAGTTAACTTGATCCTCAAGCTATCAAACCCAGACTAAATTAGTCCCTTGACCAGTCAAAAAGCGGTTTGGGAGTGGTTTTCACTGACATAGAGTTATACGTGACGGGTTTGGGTGACGTGGCATTATAAGTGGTTAACATGTCGATCCCCTCTCTTCTTCTCTCTTCCACACAATGATGCTAAGTAAGCTAAAACAGTCCACATGGACGCTGCATCAGCGAAAAGCCTCCAAAACCACTATGTTGACTTGTCAGGGGGCCAACTTAGTCCTTTTTAATAGTTCGAGAACTAAGTTAATCAGGTTTTTGGAGCTAGAGACCAAAATAGGGTGAGGGCGAATATTCAGGAATCAAATTGATACCTTTTCCATCTTATTATATATTGAACAAAAACAAAACTAATTGCTTTTAAACAGTGGCTTTGAAAAGCCGAAACTAATAATTGAAACCGGATTCAAGAATGTTCCACTTGTGACTTCGATATTTTAGAGAAATAGTGCCAACAATTAAAAATGATAAAAAAAATAAATTATTTTAAGCAAATAATTTATAAAAACAGGGTAGTCATGGATTATTTGATAGAAATTGAATGAAAAAGTCCATCTTAGCCCCTTTAACTATTAAGCGAATTTGGTTTTCCTTCGTTAACTCCAAAATCAGGTAACCAACCAAACTCTTCATCTCAGACAAATGTCTCCCTCGAGCCGAAGCCACCTCGTTTTTGATGAAGTGGCATCCTAATCAGCAGGATTCCTACAAAAATAAATTCTAAAAAATATAATAAATTATAGAAAATCAAAGGAAGATCATAAAAATAAAATAAAATAATAAAAAATGTAGAATCCAAATATGTAATAAAAACATGATATCTGTGTGGAAACTTATATGCTAAAAATGATATTTGTGTTAGAGGGCCTTTTATTGATTAAATAATCAAGTATTTAGGAAAAAATAGTTTACATTCTTGAAAAAATGGATAAAAAAAGAAAATAGAAGGATGTTAGTTTGACCTTTGAAAATTTTCCAAATCTAAATTAAAAGGTCAAACTAACATCCTTATATTTTTCTTATTTTTCTATATTTTTCCAAGAAGCTAAACCAATTTCCCTAAATACTTGATTTATTTAATAATAAAAGACCCTCTAACACAAAAAAATAATTTTTACCATATAAGTTTCACACAAATATCATGTTTTCATTGCATATTTATATTCTACATAATTATATGAATTTTATATTTTATTTTTATGAGTTTCCTTTGATTTTCTAGAATATATTTTTTTCTAAATTTATTTTTTAAAAAATTCTGATGACTAGGATATCACGTCAAGTAAAACATGCTGATTAGGATGTGTATTAGCTAAAACCAAGATGGTTTCGGCTAGAGAGGGACATTTATCTCTACTACTTAAAAGTGATTTATGGTGAGTGATGATAAGTGGTGGTCCATTTTTAGTGGACCATTCTACCTTTCGTCCTTATATTAACTACACATATATAAAGCCCCACTACCTCCCTCATCTATTAAAAATTTGAAATCACCATCGGTGGAAAAGCAATATTTTGAAATCATTCTCAAAATGGGTATTTACTTTGTTTTGATCTAATATTTTAAAAATGTAAAAATATAATAAAAACCATGTAAACCAAGAAAATTGCCTAAAACAAGAAGACAATATTTAATTGCTTGAACAAACATAATACTTCATAACTAGCGAAATTATTAGACAGTTGACATTGTATATAATAGATTCTAATATTTTTTTTTACTATTTATATTTTATAGCAACGCACGGACATTCAGCTAGGATGGTATAAAGTGTTGACAGTGGTTGGTTACCCGTTTTTGAGTTAAAAGGGAGGAAACTAGATTCTCCGATTCTCCGGTACTCCACCAGGTTTGCCCATCTCCAAAACCCTCGCAGCCTCGCCTCACTATCGCACCAAGAACTCGAGGTCGAGGTCGAGGGAAGCCAATCCGGAGGAGATCAAGCGATCAACGAATTAGAGGAAATGGCGGTCCGGATCCGGCTGGCGCGGTTCGGCTGCCGGAACAGGCCGTTCTACCGGATAATGGCCGCCGACAGTCGCTCCCCCGCGCGACGGTAAGCACCTCGAGGTCCTCAGCTACTACAACCCGCTCCCCGGTACCACCTGTCTACCTATCGCCTCTGCTTGTTTCTCGCATTCGCATGCCCTTGTTTGAGAAAGATGGTAGAGTATTTTACACTGGATTATGCGGCGAGCAGTGAAAAAAGATTTATTTTGTGTGGCTGTTTGCAGGGCAGGATGGCGGCAGGAGGATGGGGTGAAAATAACGATCGTGTGAGTGAGTATACCTGCAGTCTTGTGTTAGGAATTTGGAGAGCTAAAATGGCAAAATAACTGGTTAACGCCCATGGTCTAGACATTTTTTGAAAGGCGGCCATGGTCTAGTTATCAAATTGTTCTTAATTGGGATGCATCAAGTATCAACTGCAAAGGCTCAAAGCATTATGCTTGGGCTAATTGTTACCTCGTTTTGGTTTTGTCTTGACTCTGACCGGTCATGAGGTACTGTGTTGTTGTCTTATGATTTGAGACTTTGTGGTTAGAAAGTTCAAGCACAATTAACCCTTTCGCTTAGCTACTTATAAAATTGCAAATCCAGGGCTGTTAGAAATTTTATATAAATCTTTGAACCTGAATTGCACAGTCTTGCTTAGAAGGATACATTGGTATTAGTTTTTTTTTTTTGTAATTTTATTGTTTTTCCAATACCAATAGTATGCTGTACGCGGCAAAAAATTTACTTTAAAATGGAGTGCTTATAACTTTGCATGTCATTCTGCGCTTGGCTCATGGATATGTGCACATGTGCAGAAAGGTGTAATTTTGCACCATGTAAACCTGTACTATGCACCTTGCAAATCGAGCAAAGTGACATCAATCAAGCTTGAAAAAAATCCTCATACTATCCTCTTATCTAAATGTTCAAATAGTGTCCAGGCTATTACACATAGATATAACAGACATAATACAGCCTAGTCATATGGATTTACGAAGCACTATATTTGTCTAACCTGCCTTCAAGAGTTACAGCAGACATGTGATCAAATATTCAGTAATTGACACTCAGCACAAACAATAATTTATTAATCTGGTATCCATAGATCTTCTTCTCTGTTGTTGTTCGCGGTAGATCGACAATCCAAATGGTGTCCCTCATTGCTAGGCAGTTCTGTTACTACTATTGCAACTTTTGAGTTCATAATTGATGCTTTTGCGTACAATGTATCAGTTATGCTACTAACTAACCGTTGGTTACAAAGGAAAGATATTGTTTGAACTTTGGACAGTGGAGACGCCGAGACTGTGCTACATCTGTGGACTGTAGCCTGTAGGATATGTTTGGTCTAGACACATGACCACAATTTGGAACAAGTGGTATCTTCAAAATAGAATGAAGTTAGAAGAATTTACTGTTGAGTTATTCTGTTAGTAATCCTTAAAAATCTACGCAATGTTCTTCATGTGTTTTCTTTAGCATTCTTTGTTGACATTATCTAAAAATCATCTTCTGCTATTGTTTGTCCTGCTGAAGATATTGACTGTCAGCTGGGGCTCAGCCATCAGATCCTGTGGAGAGCATCCTATACCGGGCTGGAATTCTACATCTCCAATGCTAGCTATGGTGCGCAAGGGCAGGCCTCGTGACAGACGCCTTATTGATCCAATGATTGGACGCCCCTTGGATCTTGAGGGCCTCATGGTTGTTGATGGTCCTGATGCTCCAGAAGGTGATGATGGAGCACCAAGTGCGGAGGCAGCATGACTGCGTGATTGAGGCATGATAAATTCCTGTGTTAGCATATAAGGTGATTCTACAAGATAAGAAGCTTGCTCGTTGTCCTTCTGACAGACTTTGACCACGGTACTAATGCATGAACCTCTCTACTCAGGGTTTTTTTTTCGAGCAAAACCTCTCTACTCAAGTTGCCTGTGAACTTTGTGCGTCCATATCTTAAAAGGCTTAACCATGACTGTGTCCTCCATTTCATTGTGCTCTGATATGCTTCATGTCATCTTGGTGGAACATGAGCTACTCTGTCAATAAATTTCATACGGTGTGTTTGCATGGAATTTACAAATTTGCATGGTGTATATTCTGTTGGTAAATTGGCATGTACTTGTTATTGGATTCATCAAGGGTTGAGTGAGAAGCAAGCAAAGGCTTGTGCTGAGTAATAAATTTTGAGAGAGCTACTAATATTGTGTCATAGATACTATAGTAGCTACATCACAATTTCTTTGAAGCAAAAAGTTATTTGCCCATGGATGGTTATTCCTTTTTCTGATTCCCAATCTGAAGCTATGCTTTCTCATCTGATAGGAAAGTTTGTTTGCGGATCTACGGAGGTAGAATTGAGCATCTTGTAAGATACCAATGCCGTTGTTTGTACTGAAGAAACGATTTAATACCATTCAGTAGAATCAGTACCACTGGATGTGAGAAATTGGATACCTTTCTTGTACATCTAACTGACTGAAAGCCAGGTTTGCCCCCCCCTGAAAGCAAATCATAGGTTGTGCTCTCAAACAGGACAATTTTTTCATTGCAATGCCATGATTTTCCATAAATGAAAAATTGTACTACCAGTTTGTTGTTTCTAATTGAGTGCTCTAATTTGAGATTGAACCATGGAAATTGGAAGATATGGTCATACAAGTGGTGCATGGATCATGCATGCAGAGCACATGAACCAGTGCTCTTCTGGTAGTGTTATGGACAAAAACTTAAGGTTGATAAAAACAAAGCATATATAGTCAGGAATTAAGGTATATACACTCTACAGTTATTATTAGTAGGCTCTAAGGCTCCTAATGAGATTTTCACTTTTATGATTTATCCCTTCCATTGTTACATAAGGTATTTCTTCTGTCTGAGGCCACCCCATGCATGCAAAATGCCAAAGCAATCTCACCAAGAAACCCTTCTTTGACATCTGCAACTTAACAACATTTTTAAGCCCTGCAAGCTGCAAGCCTGCAACCATGTCGCCAATCTCCCCCCATTTCCTCCGACCCTATCAAGAACAGACTTGCAGCAAGTAACAGCCAAATCAAGAACAGCTTTGTTAGGGCTGCACTATGGAAGCACCAAGACGAAGCTGCACTGCACCATGGAAGCTCTCTGTGCTAGCACTAGTGGCCCATTGGTGCAGCACGTCAATGGCGAGCTGCACCTTCACCGTATCGAACTACTGCGCCCACCCCATATGGCCGGCGACGCTCGCTGGCGCGGGTACGCCGCAGCTGCCCACGACGGGGTTCAGGCTCGACCCGGGGCAGACCGTGCAGGTCCCGGCGCCGACTGGGTGGTCCGGCAGGATGTGGGCGCGAACGGGGTGCGACTTCGACGCCAGCGGCGCGGGCGCGTGCCAGACCGGCGACTGCGGCGGCCGCTTGGAGTGCGGCGGCACCGGGGCGACGCCGCCGGCAACGCTGTTCGAGGTCACGCTGGGGAAGGGGGCCGCCGCCGCCGACCAGGACTACTACGACGTGAGCCTCGTCGACGGGTACAACCTACCCGTCGTCGTCGTCCCGCAGGGGCGGCAGGGCGGCGGCTGCAACACCACCGGCTGCACTGCCGACCTCAATCGATGTACGAATCACGTAACGAATTGAAGCAGCCTCGCATGCATGTCGTACGTACGTGTGACTGTTTCGTTCTGACACATCGGAATCGTGCGCGTGTTATTGGTGGCATGCATGCAGCGTGTCCCAAGGAGCTGCAGGTGGACGGCGGCGGCGGCGGCGGCACGGTGGCGTGCCGGAGCGCGTGCGAGGCGTTCGGGCAGGACCAGTACTGCTGCAGCGGCGCGTACGCGACGCCGACGACGTGCCACCCGACGGCCTACTCGTCCATCTTCAAGTCGGCGTGCCCCCGCGCGTACAGCTACGCCTACGACGACGGCTCCAGCACCTTCACCTGCAACGCCGCCGACTACACCATCGCCTTCTGCCTCCCTCCCACCGGGTAGTAGCTAGTAATCAACATTCAACAATGATCGGAACCACTGCAACGGCGACATTAACACGGTGACCATCTCATGATCTGCACAGGCTGAACAACAATCCCGGCGTCACTCCACTCGCCGGGCCGGGCAACGAACCGAGTAGCGGTGGCGGCGCCAACACTGCACCTCCGACTGACAACAATGGCGCCGGAAGTGCAGGTACACCACCTCCAGCCGACAACAATGGTGTTGGGAGCACCTATCAGCCGCCTCCGGCCGACAACAATGGCGCCGGAAGTGCAGGTACACCACCTCCAGCCGACAACAATGGTGTTGGGAGCACCTATCAGCCGCCTCCGGCCGACAACAATGGCGCCGGAAGTGCAGGTACACCACCTCCAGCCGACAACAATGGTGTTGGGAGCACCTATCAGCCGCCTCCGGCCTACAACAATGGCGTTGGAGTTGGAGGTATCAACCAGCAACCGTGGATGATGCCCTCGTCGGCGAGCACACGGCACAATCAGCTGTGGTCTCTGCTACCTGCAGTGCCACTGTTCCTTCTCTGATCATTCTCCATGGAAGAACTGCGAATCGCTGCGTTGAGCAGAACGAAGGATTTGTCGGAGGCATGGGGGAAGGAGAAGCTGCTCGAGTGTGCCATTAATCAACAGAGATCTAGCTTGTAGGATTTACTGACAGTAGTCCCAGCTCCTCGTGTATAGCAGTTGTAAAATTCTTCAGTGATCAGATCCTACTAGGTTCAATAACGGGAAGAAGTAAATATTTGATTCCTTTATGTAGATTATCGAAGATAAAATATAGTGTAAATTGTACATTTACCCCATAGTCGGTACATGCTACCAAAGCGGCACACCGCAAACGCAAGGGACGCACCTCGGACGTGCTGACAAGATGGATGCTATGAGCGATCTCTCTCTGAAATTCGACCGTATATATGGCTATCATGCATAATATGCATCGGCCTAGAGTAGGGGCGCTTCGATAATTGGATCCAGATGGGTCCGATGCCCATCCCTCCCAATTAGACCTGATCAAGGGCAGCCTGGCCCGGTGACCCGGCCCGGACCTGGCCTGCTTTTTTTGGGCCAAGCCGGGCTTGTCTGTTGGGCCAGGCTCGGGCTCGCGGAAAAGTAAAACCCAGTGCAAAGTCGGGCTTCGGGCTGGGCTCGGTTCGTCAAAAAAATTTCAGGCCGAGCCAGGCTCGAGTCAAAGTGACCGGGCTTTTCCAAGCCTGGCCTGAAACCCGAAGGATGATCAGGTCTACTCCCAATTCAATGGTCAGAATCAGCTTTCATCATTTCCATTTTTGTTTTAAGATGCCAAAATTTTAAAAAAAATCCTCAAAAATTATGTTGTTATCAAATATTCCCCGGCGTAACTTATCTACTTATTTGCTTATGTGACTTATCTCTATTTCGAAAAGGCAAATACTTTCATATTTTGAGTACCTCTTTTTCTATCTCGAAAGCACGTATAAAAGCTCTAAATTTAAAAAAAAACAAGTCAAACGAAGTAGATCTAACTCTGAGAGCACCTCGGGAATCTCTCGAGGTTAGAGGTAGATAAGTTAAGCTACGGAGAACGGGGTACAATTTCAACTTTTTTTATTATTACAGAAGTTTTTAAAAACCCGAAGATTAAAAACATGGAGAGCAAATGACTCAAAGGCAATAAGAAGAAATCAACGCGAGCATAGGACTACGTATCCTAAGCAAATCTATCTATATACTAGACTTGCGACATGGACTATATATATTAGAGCTTATCATAGCCAATACATGTATGAATTTTTATATCTAGCCATGCAAATGTGTAAAACACTTTGCTCTACATTGTCTAGTGGGGTCAGAATATAACGGTGTCTGTTCAATAATAAAATAGTTGGAATCCGATAAGAATATAACAGTGCAGATTATAGCCAATACGATCATTGCTGCATATCCATAGCTCAAGGGTATTAATTTATCTATTTAATTAATAGTTAATATGGTGTTTAAGAGTTGAAGTTTGATAAGATTATAAGTTTGTTTGGATGGTAACCCTATCTACGTGTTGCTGATTGGATTAGAGTCTGTCTCTACACCTATTAACTCTATATAACGAACCCTATCAATCAGAAGTACTATGCCACAAATCAAAAGCACGAGAAGGGAATGCCTATGCGCTGTTTTAGATCAGAAAGCTCCAGAGACTGGAGGATTGGAGAGCACATGACTCGGGGATATGTGTGAGGACCCAATTTCCGGTTAATCTTACCGGAAAGTGTTCCCTCAAAAGCACAATTACCCAGGATGCAACAGTGCCAGAGCTGATACAAAGTTCACTTTATTATATGGGGAGATATTTATTTTACATAAAATATTACAACTCAGACCTCTACTGTACACTTACACTGTTGCACAAGTTGTGAGGATAGGAAAAGCTCTCTAAGACTAAGACTCTAGAAACCAATAATGCCATAATTGTTCAATTCCTCCATGAAGATTTCTCAAAAATCGTCAGAGTGGAAGACTGAAAATAGGTTATTCCCACATAGTGGGTAAGTACCAACAAGATGCTTGCGGGTTCCCATTAGGAAGCTTAACTTACGATATCACGAGGATTCGACAAGAAGTAAGGTTCATACAGAACGTAAATGCAATAATATACAATAGATTCAAGAACTTAAGGTTTAAAAGAACTTTTATAAACTGATTGAAACATTTTCATCTCTTCATAACACTATCACCATTCTCCACCTTCTACCTGCCTTATGCAGCGCCACACACCACAACCTTCTCTCAAAAGCATGAGTTTATTGAATAAGAGAGGTATCACCCATTTTGACACAACTTCATATACCCGAAGTAGGGTCCATCGATGATTTTGTTATTAGCCCTGCAGGACCTATCCAGCTTTACCCATGTAGTGCGCGGTTACATGGATGGATGTAATGTGTCATTCTCATTCATTATACCCAAGTTTTTATATGAGCACAACCCAGTTGTATCCCCTTAACAACTGGTACCATTGTAGGTCTTGTATGGCATATGTCCCCCTTGAGCTTTACTGTGCCATAAATTCTCGAAGGATATACCCGGCTCCAAGAGTTGGCCTAGTCCAACTTCACTACACCTGGTGGCTCATATACAATTCCTTTTTTGTAACATCCCCATGTCCAGATAAGTATTCCATACTACTTATCCACATGGCAAATGATTGACTTATTCTACTCAATTTAAATCTCTCAAAATCTATTTTAGGCTTCAAAGGATGGGGCTAATCAACAAGGGGTAGGCTTTCTGGTGTTTGTATCTTGGCATGACCATTTTATAACACATGAAATAATGGTTTGGCCAGAAAAGTAATAACTAAAAAAAAAAGTAATGTAGCCATAAGTAATAGGAATTCCAAAGTGCATCAAGGAATAGAAACCTGCCTTAGTTACGGTTGCTACTAAACTTCTTCTTGATCATCATTTTCGTCCAGCGGGTAGCTTGAGTCTTCAGAGCTTGATCTTCTTCTTCTATTGATCGTGAAGTTTTGATAAAAAGGGAGAATAAGAATCAACTTAATGTAAAAAGGATTTTGGATGCTATGCAAAAATGTTCTTTTGAAGGGGTTTCTGGGTTTGGAGGGCAATTGGTATGAGGACAGAAGAGTGGTTATGGTGGCTATGGATAGATCTATAGTGAAGAAATGGTTTTATATGAAAGAGTTTTAGAATGTAATATAGAAATCTTCTTTTGAAACAGTCCAAGTTTGTGGCTATCATTTTATGTAGGGTTTAAAACTTGGGTAAGGGTTTCTAAGATAGTTTGGGTTTTATAGGTTAGGAGTTACCTATTTTAATTAGGTTTAAGGGTTTAAAATGGCTTGGTCATTTATTTGAACTTTATATATATACCTTTTAAAGAAAATCTTGGAGGAGGAAATAATCTATTTTTTCAGCTTCTTGCAAATCTCTTAGAATTATCCTAAAAGAGATTATAATTATCATTTGTATTAATATTGAGAAAGGGTTTTATCATAATTTTGTAATTAATCTTATTCTTTTATTTTATAGGATTGGGTTTGATAAATATTTTGTAAAAGGAATTACTACATGACATGTTTAATAATTAATTATTTCAAAATTAATGGTGTAATGAATCTCATATGTAGATTTTAAATTATTTAGAAAGAGTAACCACATTTATTTTAAGAAATTAGTTCCTATAAAGTTTTAAAGAATCAAAATCTACAAGTAGCATGTATTATAAAATAACTTCAAATATAAACATTTTATAAATTTTGTATATATTATCTATGAACAGTAAAAATATCAATTTTACTTTTTATTGTATTACCTATTCTGATAATTTATTAACTAGCTAAAGAGAGGGTTTAAATTCAAGTTTTGAAATCTGCAAAAATCATATTTGGGGGTAAAACACTATTTTGAACAACATTTGTATAAGAAAGTTTTGCTAATTTTGCTTCTAAGGCTTTCAATTTGAAGGAAGAACAAAATCGGGAGGAATGAATAGTGTTTGTTCTAGGGTTCTTGGTTTCCGATTTGGGGTTTTGGATTTGGTTCGGTTTGGGGCAATTAAACATGGGGCTTTCACTCCTAGAGGTTATTGAAAGGTTTTGGAAGTGGATCGGTGGGTCGAGGTCGCCGGAGTTGGCCCAAGGCGTGGTATATGGCATGCTAAGAACAAAATTGGGTGTTTTGATTTGTGGACATAATAGACTGAATTGGTGGTTGTTTGAGCTTGAGGGGATGCTAAGGATCCTTACCATGCCACCAATTGGATTCGCGTGATCATGAAGTCGGACTGGCGGCGATGCGGCTGTGGCCAAAACAGTGAGCTTGCGGCTCCGTCGTGGCGCCGGTTCTTCGGTTGATTGTGCGCCGATTCCCTTCGGTTGCAGCTGCGCGACGCCTCAACAAAGCTTTGGCTGGCGGCATCGAGCTTGGAACGCCACGGTTTGGACGAATTTGGTGGGAAGGCGGCGGCGGCCGGTGATGAAGAAACAATGAAATTGGAGCTCGGGTGTGCTATTTATAGGCGCAGTTGAGCTTGGATAGGTACGCAGCGACACTGAGGAGCGGATGGGGTCGAATCGGCGATGGATTTTGCAGTGGTTCGGTTCAATTGGCGTTGGGCATGTGTACGGGGCCGCGTGGGCAGCGATGATGGCGAGGGAGGAGAAATTCCGACGGGGTTCTGCGTGGCAGGGGCAGGTGGCGTCGATTCTGCATTGCCTTGGCGTGCAAGATCAAGTTTGGAGCAATGCAATTAACTGGAGTGGTTGCGGTGGACAAGAAACAGAGAACGGGGAAGTTCATCTGGCCGGGGTCGTGTACGGCAAGTAATGGGAGGGGTGTTGCATCTTGCTGGCGATCTGATCAGTTCGGCGAAACTCGGATATGGTCGACGGGGTCAGCGGCAAGGCCACGGCGATGGCAGCTGAAGCAGTGCACACGGCGGCGGCGGATTGGGCCAACGAGGAGGTTTCTGACCGTGCCACGGGGCACAATCGAGTAGCGCACGTTCCGAGGAATATTTCTGTCGAAACGGCAGGGACTGGTGGGCCTTGGAGCGGGCGGAAAGCGACACTCCGGCGAAGTCGGATGACGGAGGCGGTGGCGCCGTGAAGGCGAGAAGCGTCGGCGAAGAGAAAAGGAGACAAGTCGAGCCGTCCGATCTGGCGACGTGGAGCAACAACGATCGTCCGATTTCACTTAAGTGAAAGCGGTCTTTGCGATGGGATCGGATGGGCGGTGACAAAGGCGGGACCAATGCAAGCGGAGCGCGTCTTGAGTAAGGAAGCGACGCGTGGCGCTAGAGGAAATTCCTCATGAGGAATTTTAGGAAGGTTTTCCGATAGGTTTTAATTCCGAATATTTGTAAAACCTCTAGAAAATTGTAGGAGAGTCAAGAAATTATGTGAAAAATTTCTATAGGCTCATAAAATGAATAGGACTTTTCTAGGGTATAAAACATATATGTTTTATAGAAATTTTGGAAGCTCTTTTAAATTATTCTTTTCCTATTTTCCTATTTTGTTCAAGTCTTCATTACTTCATTATTAATTGTACAAAAATCATAAGAATATGAAATTAGTCTCTAAAAATCTAGTAAAATGCATAAGATTTGATTATGATATAAAAGGGATATGTATGTATGATATTTTCCATATAAATAATAAATAAAGTTATTTTTCTATCCCATGTGGCTTTTTCAATCTAAAAAGTGGGAAACTCATAAATGGGTGTTTTAGTAATTTATTAGTACACTTTTAATACAAATTCAAAGTTTTAGAATAGTACATTAATTGAATGCATATTTTGTACTTACAAAGGATTTATTAAAATCAATATGAAAGGGTCAAAGAAAAGGGTAATTTGGGGATTTTTATCTTAAAAGGGCAAAATGATAATTTCATCGATACCGGATGGTTGAGTATTATATTTGTAATATAGTGGAATTTGTTGCTTATAGGTGAAAATAGTTAAAAGGAATAGAAAGTTGAATTTTTGAAACAGAGAGTATTGAAAACACTATTCATTATCTAAAAACACTATTCATCGTATGAAATATTAAAAATAGGTCAAAATATGGTTTTGGTTTCTGAGGGTTCATAACATATATATGATATGAATATAAAATAATAGGTTGCATGTTATAAAGGACCTTCTTTATATAAAAATGGATAAAGTTTCTTTTCTATATGACATGTGGCCTTTTAAAATATAAATTTAAGGGAAATTTCTTAAAAGGGTATTTTGGGATCTTAAGAAGGATTTGGAAGTGTAGGTAGTGTTCCAGGGGAATTTTCATGCACTTGATGCGCGAAAAATTTTTATGCAAAAATTTCAGACTATCACAATATGCAATAAGGGTAATACATCCACGCATAGCTATGGAGCTGCCCGTCTTATCCCGGCCCTCCATTGTGCATCGAGATGCGCGCCGCCACTGAGCCCGTCGAGCCTATCGCCCGAGCCCGCCGCCACCTCCCTCTATCGAGCCCGCCGCCATGCATGGCGACCATCCGGCCGCCGTGGCGACCACGCCGGCCGGCCTCGGCCGCGTGGTCGGTGGCTGCCCGGCGGCGGCGCGGACGCTGCTCGGCGACGGAGGTGTGGCCTCGGCGCCGCGTGACCCGGTGGGCGCGGCTTTCGGCGGCGACGACGGCGGCTCGGCGCCCGATGGAAGACGGGGAGTTCCATACGGGCGCACAGAAGCCGCGTTCTATGCAACAATCAGTCGATGAAAGCGTATGGAGGAGATGTGCATGCTTTGAAGAACTAGTTGGCAAGAGCATTATTGCAGATCGAAAGGTCGGAGAGGACATGCATACACATTGCTACAAATTCGAATGCTCTAAAGATTAGAAACCCCAAAAGCATATGACAAGAGATCGTGAGCACATGGAGGAGATGTGTGAACGTTGTTGCTTTGCATTTGACTAAAGAAAAGCAATACAGTGCCACACTAATTAGATAAAAAAGAAAACATAAAGGCAATTATAAATTTATAGTGGATTTAGATTGTAACAGTGTACATTTAAATATATTTTTAGACTAATCTAACCTTATCTATCTATAAACTAACAATCTAGTTGCGCAAGTGTGTGAGTCATTCTTAAGAAATTAGAGGATGATGAACGATAAAAAAGACGCAACTATACTGAAAAACAATATTGGTTTATGATACAACATGTGTTACATGTAATCTACTGCCATGAAAGGACAATGATGAGAGCTGGCGACACTGACTTCCCAGCAGTTGCCATGCTTGTACTGACTCACAATGAGAAGTGCATCGGCATCCAGACCTCCCCCCTCTCGTTCCTCACCTTGCCAATCTTCCTAGCTCTGTCCTCTTCTCGCCGCTTCGCCTGACGACTCTTCTCCAAATCCTCGTTGAGAATAGATTCACTGACCTCGCTCCAAACCACGGCTGACTCTGAAGGTGACAAAGTCTGTCACATGAGGACATGATCGATAAAACCAATAAGCATCACCCTTTATGGTCCTTGCGAATTTGAAGTGAAACTCTTAAGTAACAATTGTCAGTAAGAATGATGACAATGCACATATATGTTGCTGTAAAAATGGATGGAGCTGCCGAGGGGCTTGCGGTGGAGCCTCCGAGAGGAAAGGTTGCGGTCGTGGATCTATCTAGGGAGGAGGCACAGCCGTCGTGGAGCCGCGGAATAGAAGGCGAGGTGGCAGCGAGATATGTAGAGGGGGGACCGCGACGGTGGCGGCGGCGAGGATCTGAGGGAGCTCGATGGAGAAGGAACCTTTCCCGCTTTTTCTTCCCGCGCATCGCATAGGGAAAGTTTTATTTTGCGCGCAACGGTGACCACCAGGAGGACCGCACAATGGGTGTAAAATTGACTCCGCTAGAGACGGCTCTCGTACAACAGCAAAATTATCTATCGCTAGCGTCTTTTTTTTTCCTCCCAGAGTTGACACTTGCACGCGAGATGGCTTCCGTTCTCTCTTTTCTCTCTCATCTATCTTAACAAATAAGTGACGTGGTATTGCATTGCTTAAAGACAGTTAATATGTATCATTGTACATATATTTAGAGGTTACAACTACCTCTAAACACTACGGTAAGTTACACAGTGACTTAGAGGCCACCTATAGGTTCCACTTTAGAGGCAAAACAATGTGAATGCTCTAATCCAACTTGGGCCCTTGAGCATCCCATGCATGCACTTTGCAATCAAGAATGGCTTGTAAGTGCTTCAGAGCAAGTAGGAGTACGTGTTTATCTAGAAGTGTAAGAGGTCGGACCCTGGCCAGTGTTCCAGAAGAGACTCAGCACTCGCTACACTAGATTTGCTGGCACGCTGAAGCGGGGTATTTGAAATTTGTCGCTCAAAAGATTAGCCATTTGTTTATTTGTCACTTCTTTTCATTGACATATGAAGCCATATATGTCTATGATAGTGGATCAGAGTGGTAAAATAGCGAAGCCTGTTCTATAGAGTGACAAAAAATCATTTTTTTTCCGCAATAATTGGGCTGCAATACAAAGTTCAAAGTCGGTGCCACTTTCGACGCGGCTAATGGAAGAGAGGTGGAGAGTTGAAACTCCATTTCGGTTTGCCTTTGGCCGTTTGGAACGGCCGGGCTCAAGGGCTGGAATGGGTAGCCGAGGCTGTGCAAATGCTATTAGCTGAGAAGTTTTATGCATGCAGATGCTATCCAATCCATGTGACGGCAGGGCCATGCGTGAACGGTCCTGCACGCAGCCAAGAAGATGACGATGATCCTCTGCCTCTACTGCTTAATTAAAAAAAAAAAAAGGCTCTATTGGTGATGAACGGTGCGTCATCATTCAAACAAGATCGGACGGTGTAGAACCAACGAGCCTCCCCGTTTGCTTGCTTGCTCGTTCCGTTCCTTTGAGGGCTGTTTGGTTGGGCGTACGCATCTGGCCTGGTTCGCGTGAGCCAAGAAAACAGATGTTTGGTTACCGCAGCGCGCCGAGTCTGTCTGTGATGATGCAAAAGCGGCGGCTTGGGCACGACTCATGAAATGGCCATGGCGGCGCGTTTCATGAGCAGACCAGCAGAAGACGCGACAACAGGCAACTACAAGCTGCTACGGCTGAACTAGTCTATACATTAACTTTTCACTCTTTCAAAAAATTTTTAAAATTCAAACGACATCCAAATTCAATGAAAAAAAAAATAGAACCGTAGGTTCAAGTATTAGGTACTAAAAAAAATCAGATTATTTTAAATTTTTATTTTTATTTTCGAATTTTTATTTTTTGTTTTTGAAATTTTATTTTTTGTTTTTGAATTTATTTTTGTTTCAATATTTTTAAATTTTTTAAATTTTCACTTTTGAATTTATTTTCTTTGTTTTTTATTTCCCTCTTTTGAATTTGTCCGACCCACTCCCCTCCTAGTGCAGCCAACCAAACAATATCTCTGCGGAGCCTGTTCAATCTCATACAACCAACCAAACAACAACCCCTTGCATCACCTCAGCCTGGCTCCAACCAGCCTGGCTGAGCTCATACGGCAACCAAACACACCTTGGCGATCGGTCGCTACTGGCGTGTTTGGTTGGCTGGCTCCGGCCTGGCCCGGCTCGCGCGAGCCACCCAACCGGTGTTTGGTTGGCCGAACAAGCTTCCTAGCCTGGCTCCCCTCATGCGAATTCACTGTGCTAGCCTGGCTCGCGGGAAACGCAGCTCGCGGCCATTTCCCGCGGCCAGGCCGACACAGTAAGCGCACGGCACGCCACTAACTCAGTCAACGACTAACTAGCTTCAGTCAAACCACTAACAAGTTCTTTCTACTTCAACTTTTCACTCTTTCAAAAAATTTTAATAATTCAAACGACATCCAAATTCAATGAAACAAAAAAAATGGAACCATAGATTCAAGTACAAGGTATTGAAAAAATTTCAAAATTTTTTGAATTTTTATTTTTGTTTTCAAATTTATTGATTTTCTAGTATTTGTTTTTTGAATTTTTATTTTTTGTTTTTGAATTTATTTTTGTTCCAGTATTTTTTTAAAAAAATTATTTTCACTTTTGATTTTATTTTCTTTATTTTTAATTTTTCTCTTTTGAATTTGTTCATCTCACTTCCCTCCTAATGCAGCCAACCAAATAACATCTCTGCGCAGCCTGTTCAATCTCATACAACCAACTAAACAACATCCCCTTGCATCACCTCAGCCTGTCTCCCACCAGCCTGGCTGAGCTCATATAGCCTGGCTGAGCTCATACGGCAACCAAACAGCCCCTACGCCTACCCATTCCTCTGCAAAAGTGGCCTTTTTCGATCCGTAAATGCGGAAAGTAAGGTTAGGATTATAAACTAGCAAAACATGCTAACTATATTGGACCAATAATTATCAGCTTCATTATACAATATTTGTTACATGTAATCTACTGTCATGAAGGTACGACGATAGGAGCTGGAGGCACTGACTTCTCCAATGGCCAGCATTCCCAGCTGCCATGCTTGTCTTGAGACAATGAGAAGTGCTTCGGCATCCAAACCTCTCCTTTCTCGTTCCTCTCCTTGTCAATCTTCCTAGCTGTGTCCTCTACTCGTCGCTTCGCCTGACGACTTCTCTCCCAATCCTTCTTCAGAATAGCCTCGCTGACTTCGCTCCAAACCACGGCTGATTCTGAAGGCGACAAGCCCTGTCACATGATCAACAAAATCAGTAAGTATATATTGCTCATTTGCTTCTCAATGTGCAAGCTAGCTGCAACTATGTTGGACTGAAGGTACATGATCTAAATTCTATCTTAGTTCCTTGACACTCTCGTCTGACGTTTCAATATAGAATACATTCAAATTTTTACCGTCCTTGTGGAACTCGACTGAAAATCTAGATGGAAATTTACCTCTTCGTCTTTAACCACCGGTGTCTTGAGGTCGGCAATGGCGCGCCTCGCGTCGTACAGAACCGAGACCTCCCCGGTACGTGGATCCTTCAACGAGACAGTCCTGTCCCAGTGACCGTCGATCTCGCCGACCGTCTCCTGCGACGCTGAACGAAACATCTTCCCCTTCACGCACCTGGCGTCGCCTCCCAGCCCCAGGAAGGAGCTGCTCCTGTAGTAGGACACCTCGGCCTCGAGGCCGGAGTCCTTGCAGGCGACCCTGACGGCGCCGGACCACTCGACGGCGGGCGCCGGCAGCAGCCTGATGAGCAGGTTCGGGCAGTCCACCTCGTACGTCTCGTCGTGTTTGAGGAGCCTGACGTGCCTCTTGCCCCTCACCGTCGCCTCTATGCTGGTGCCTTCGGACAAGAGGTGCAGCGTTTCAGACAAGCTCTCATGGTGTTTCAAGAGCAATGTTGTGCCGAAATTCGTCTGGTGTTCTCGTGGCCTACCATGAAATTTTGGAGCGGGGCTTTGGCACCAGACGAGCTCGATGTTCCCGCCATCGTCGGTCGCGTGCAGCGCGGAGACCGGGGGGTGATGAGACACCTGAAAAATGATGAACTTCCATACATCAAGAAACGGCAGAAGAACAATTCTGCCTGGCAAGCTGTTGGGCAACTGAAAACTAGTGAGTAATTCGTCAAACTTAGATATACACCATGGGAAATTGTACCACCAAAATTTCATCGGTTATTACTGATTGTCGGCATTATCAACAGGGTCCCATAAAAGTTCTACCATTCAAAAAAAACAGTGCATTTGAATTTGGTAAAAAAATATCTGAAATTTTGCTGATAGACAAAAATTTCCGGGGTTTCAGCTCATACAAATTTGCTTATTCTAACTTCGATTTCAAAATTTTCGTCGGAAATGCTTTTCGCTTGTGTCGCAATATTGATAATTTGACACCCTCCGGCAAAATTTTAGAAACAAATTTATGTTTCCCCTCATGTATACCTGCTCGAGAAGAACGTTGAGTGATCCTCCGGAGACATGATGCGTCTCCCCAAGAACCGGGTTGTACGGCGCGAAGCCGAAGATGGGGGGCCTCGTCGTGGAGATGCTCCACGCCACGACCGACGCGAACCGCTCGAGGCTGTCCTTCCCCCGGGCGCACCTGCCCAGGTAGTCGTCTCCGACGCAGTACACTCCTTCCCCGTACAGCTGAAGCTGCGATTTCGGCAGGTTGAACGTCGCCGGCAGCTAGAAAAATTTTCAGACAAAAAAAAAAAAACCAGGCATGCTTAGCTACGTGAATCATCGCCGTTAATTAATCCAAAAAATTGCAGAACACTGCATCTTTGGAACGGTAGATCGATGATGGTGCTTGCTATGAAGTTCCAACTTTATAGCGTGCGTTAGTTTCGTCAGTGAAGTGTATCATTGCGAATGACCACTGTTGAGACAGTAATGGTGAATTGGTGATTGTCCATGTGGCACATTTCAAGTGGAGAAATTCTTTCTTAGAAAAAAATAATTGATGTCGTGAAGGACAGTAGCCTAACTTGCATGGATTGATTAGGAAACTAAGATTAGGTGCCCGAAAAGGACTGATCCATCATTATGATCCCCACACCAGAAGCTCATGATAAACATATGCTGAGACAAAAAAAACTTTAGTATGGTCAGATGAGATGCAACAATCGTCCAAATTCGAAGTCTTAGAGAAACATGTTTACTCCTATAATATGATGTCCCTGCTTTCATATGCAAGCAGCCGACTCTTAGAGCTTGTTTTGTTTAGATGACCCCCCACATATTCCCCTCGGTATGCTGATTACTCCACATCATCTATAGATGGCACTAACAATAACAAATAATCCCATGCAGGTGTACAATAGGTTGTCTACTTGCATGCAAGTATTGACAGCTTAATCCTATGCAATTTTTTGTTGTTCTCATACTATAGCCGATTACATCATAAGAGACAACTCAATTTTCTATGCTCCCTTCTCTCATCCATGACATTTCATACCCTACGTGACTAGGCTTATAAATGAGGACAACTAACATAAACCATTGTACATGCTCTTAGTACATTAATATCTAGGCCCTAAGTTGTTCTGGTTTCAGGGTGATTAGTGATTTAGTGACCCTTACTTGACGTAAGCAAGCTGTTGGACATACATGCTCCCTTAGTCAGTTAACGTGGACCATTATACATGCTCCCTTAATTAGTTTTGTCAGTGAAGTATAATGATGGTGAATTGGTGGTTATCCATGTAGCACAATTCAAGTGGAGAGATTCTTCCTTGGAAAAGAATAATGTCGTGAAGGATAGTCTCCTAACTTGCATGGATTAATTAGGGAACTGAGATTAGGTGCCTGGAAAGGACTTTTCCATCATTATTATCCCACACCAATAGCCTCTAAAAACTAATAAGCGTGTCTTAAGAAATTGAAAACTTGAGTATGGTCAGATGAGATGCAACAATCACATCCAATTTCAAAGTCAGAGAAACATGTCTACATCTATATATGATCGATGTCCATGCTTTCATATGCAAGCGGCCAGCGCTTGCTTGTTTTGTTGTGTAGTTGACCCCCTCACCCCCACCTACTCCTCTCTCCCCCTCCCATAAGCAAAATTAACTTTCCTGATTAGAATACTAACTAGACCCTAAATTGTGCTGGTTTCAGGATGATTAGTGATTTAATGCCCCTAACTTGAAGTAAATTAACTAGCAACTAATCCAACTTTGGGCTCTCGAGATTGGGGTTCCACATGCTTGCACTTGGAAGTCCGCTTGCCTAGGATCAAGAGTGGCTAGCAATCTAGTAGTCACTCGTATGACAGATGAGAGGAAGCAAGCAGGAGTACATGTTTATGTTTACCTGGAAGTGTGAGAGGTCGGATCCCGGCCGGACGTTCCGGAAGAGGCTCATCACCCGCTGCAGCAGGTTCGCCGGCTGAAGCTCCGCCGCGAGCCCTCCTTCCAGGGACAACGGCGCCGTCAGCACGGCACTGGTGCCCACGGCCGCCGCCGCCGCCTCGCTCTCCGACTCAACCTGCGCAACACATGTAGACGATCAGGATCAGCCGCATACAATCCGGCGTAAGTACGTTCCTCGTGGTCACGAGCAAGCTTAAGCTTAGCTCACGGCGACTGTTGAGTTGCGTGCAGATGGAACGATCGTTAGCGTAATGGCCGGTGGCGCCTTCTATGTGCTTGTCGCGTCAGGTTTTCGATCAAAACTAAGCTATCTTTATATATGTATTCTCGGAACATCTTACCTCAGCAAGGAAGCACGAGCCTCCTCTTTTTCTTGTTACCAATTCACTGCTAGGCACCGTTTGCAGTGGCTGAAATGTAGAGCTTTAGAGCATCCGTAGCAGAAACCTTATAAACACTATAACGCTGACTTGGCGAGGATAAGGTTTCTGATAGAGTGAAGAAATCTTTTAGAACATAGTGTAAAAGAATTTTAGGAGGATGGATAGAGCTGTGGTGAATAATGTTTTAGAGTAGTGGGATAAGATTTCTGGTGTGGATGCTGTTAGGCTATTTTTGATTGGGGTTAAGGGATGGGTTAAGGATTTAATTCACCAAATGTCAATGGGTTGAGTGGGGTTAAGTTAATCCGGTTAATACTATTTAACCCCGCTAATTCAGAATTAGATAACCAAACCAGAGGGTAGAATAACTTAATCCCTCTCTACTACCCCACCAACCCAGCCAATTAGTTGGATTAATGGTCAAACATAAAACTTGGATTAAGCTAGGCTAAATTAATCCAGTTGGGTTAAGATTAACTAACCACTAACCCATTTAATCTGACCTCGAGCCAAACGTGGTCTTCGGGTCTGAGAAGCCGCCATAACGTTTGGCTCCGTAGCTGTTTTAAAAAACCGCTTCGAGGCCCCAGAAAAACAGATTCAAAAGCCGGTGCATTTTTTTGAGATGGAAAAAGCTATAAACGGTTAAAATAAGCCGGACCAAACACAACCGGAAACTTTGAGCTAGAGGACAAATTTTTATTTCTGGCTCGATTGGCAGTTCCAACGTAGAGAGCAGAAGAAGCAGAGCAGGCGATCGGCGTAAGAAAGGAAGCAACAGGGCGGGGAATTGCCGGTGCGTGCACTGGAACTGAACCATTTCAAGTGAAAGCTGCAGATAAAACGTACTGGAAAAGAGCCAAATTTAAGGGAGATTAATTGGTGCAAACACGGGATCGATTTATAGAGGGGAGGTTCCAAGAAAAGTCTGGTCAGCTTGAACTGACCGAGGAATCGCCCGCGGCGGGAAGGTCTCAGCTTCATATACTAGTCAACTGGGGTCTCTACAAAAAAAATATGAAAACTTTACATACTAGTACATGCAACACTAGAAACTGGTGATCTATGTGCAAAATATGGAAACTTGAAGGATAGAAACCTTAGAAATCCTGAGCCTGTGCGTTAAATTAGGAAACTACAAGGACAAAAATGCAAAATATGCTAAAGGACAAGGGAGTGAATGGTCAGTGCTTACCATTAGTCAGAGGTACTTACACATGGTGACAAATATATTAGTGGCTCATAGCTGTACTTAGACCGGCGCTATATACGTAGTATTTTTTACTTTACCACTGTATCAACTGGCCTTGGAACTAACGGCTGGATGAGGGGGTCAGTGCCGGCTATATATGTTTTACTTACCTAGGGGTGCTTGGTTTCAATTACACAGTGATTATAAAAATTTAGCTTCGTTCAAATATGTGATGATAAAATTTAATGGTTAAAGTGTCACCTTTACTGGCTTTTAAAACTATCATAGTTGTACTTAGATGTGGCCTTGGAGCTAACTGCTGGATGAGGGGGTCAGTGCCGGCTTGCCAAGATGCTGCTACGTAGCCAGATGCCGTGGCCGGCCAATTGGCCACCCACACGGAGTTCAGAGTTTTTATTCAAAAGAAAACACTGCTATCACGAAATCATCGACGCAGCGCGGCCAATGCCATCCATAACTTGGCATTTTTGAATGTGAAACGTTTTTAAACTCTTTGATTGGTTTCTTCAAAATCTTGAAATCTGCCTGGGTTAATTCGCTCCACGTTTTGGCTTCGGCATGCCGTCCAATTTTCTGGCGCGAATTGGTATGCACGTCGATCGTCCGTGTCAGACGACGACAGGAGCTTCGTGCGGTCGACTGCTGAGGATCCGAATCCGCCTCGTAGACGCATGAGCGATCTTGCGCCTTGCACGCAGTCAAGACGATGAGGAGGAGGAGAAAGTGAAATGAAGACGGCACGCACAAAAGGCAACAGAAAAAAGGAGGGAAAAAAAAAAAGGCGAGGCCGGTAGTGGGCAACGGGCGCCACTTGCAGCCAGGCCGCGCCGCCCCCCTCGCCGTGGCCGGCGCCGGCCGCCGCGCCGGACACCGCCGGAGGGGGTAAAAAAATGAAATTTTTAGACGCGAGGGGCGCGGCGGTTTGCTCTTTCCTAAGGCGCGACAAAGAACACGCATGGACGCATGCTTCGGCTTGAAAGAATCCAAGAAGAGGCTCACGTACCATCCGGCGATCGATCGAGCGAATCCGATTCCAAGCTAGCGAGCAGGCGGCTGCAATCTCCTTCGATCTTCTTGTCTGCTTCTTGATCTCTCGCTCTCTCTCTTGATCTGTTGGTTAATTTTATGTGTGTTTGGTGGAGCTGGGGAATGGCCGGGGCTGGAGGATGCTGGGATTGGCAGGCAGAAACGAACGAGCGATCTCCTTCCTCTCGATCGTCTCGGCCTTTCTTCTATTTATACGCGCCTGAAATTACTTGGACTGGCGCGTACGCAAGCACGTAGCCCAGCCGCGCGGCGACTTCGCCTTCCTCCGCGTTTCGTTCGTGTGGACGCTCTCATCTATCCTGGGCTGGGCGAGCACAAGGCCTGACCGCCCAAACGTTTCAGGAGTGTACTGCCACTCCAATCATGGAAGCCTCTGCCTGCCTGCCCGGCCACGCATGTAAAACGAATCTTTTAAGGAAAATTCAGTGGGAAATTTTCCACAATGGGCGAAAGCCTAACGGAGCAATGTCATGTAGAGGTGGAAGGCCTACGGGTTCTATAACATCCAAAGATCGTGAATTTTAGAATATTTATACCACTAAAAGAATTATGTTCGGTAAAATATTACTGAAAGATCATTTACTCTTCTATTTGGTACAATTCTATGAAATTTACCATTAACTATGAATATTTTACCCCCTCCTCTTTCACCAAATTTATCGCCAAACTACACTCCTTCCTCCTCCCAATCTTAGGGGGTGGTACGGAACGAATTCCTACAAGCTTGACCTCCGCTTCTGCTTACTTTGCTCCTGTGCTAGGAGAGGTGTTGAAGCTTTTTGGTGAATTGGTTGGCACATAGTAGGTTGTTCGGACGAGTTAGCTTCTACAAACAGAGCAAAACAAAGTCTCGAGCTATTCACATTAATCATAACACGTGGAATGGGAGGAGGTTTTATTCTGAGCACAAGTGAAGCAGGAAAAGCGCCGCTTGGAGCTCTGAAGAACTTGATATAAACATAATTTAGAGCTACGTCAAAGGAGGCCTATAAGTTTTTAGTTTTGCCTTTTTTTTTATCAAACACATGCAATTCAGTCAGTGATGGATAGTGCACTTATTGTTAATTAGGGCATCTACGTGCAAGCTCGTTCAAAACTACCTCTAAAGAGGAGAGATTGTTTCCATGTGTTTTAGACCATCCATAACGAGGTCTCTAGGTCTCTAGGCACAGTGAAGATATCGTCCATAATGAACATTAATTTACTGAAATCAAGATTGGAGTCCACAATTCCACATATGTTCCTATCTACCCTTAATACAAAAGGGAAGACTCGGTTAATAGGCAGTAGGTAGAGGTTTCTGTCACAAGTAGAAATATGACATTTTTTTATGTCACCTCCCAACCTCTAGAATAGATGCTCTAGAGTAATTGTAATTGGAGATACAGTAGACAAGTTAGTTGATGCTAAAGCTAGTAGTAAGCAAGATTGCAAAAAGCTAACGGAGGTGTAGCAACGCTTGTCTGCCGAGAAGCTACAAATAGCAAAAATCCACAAAGAAACCAAAATGCTTGACGTTTCCAAGGAGTTATTGCTTGCCGATACTAGCGCGATGAATGACGATGCGAAGGCTCAACGTGCTATCTGACTTATCTCGTATCTTATTTGACTTATCTTACTTTTTTATTACTTTTTGAGTCCTTTTTTTTATCTCGTAGGGTGTCTAAAAGCTCCCTAAACCCCAAACACAAAGGGCAACCGACTCTCGAGGTTATCTCGAAAAATTCTCGAAGTTACGAGATAAAACAAATAAGTATGATAAGATAAGCTGAAAAGAACCCACCCTATATCTACAGACAAGAGAAACCGTGTCTATCTAATTATAAACCATCCCTACGCTTTTGATGACTATGTCTTAGAGACACGACAAACCATGTCTACCAGGATGTGAGCTGCCTCCACATGTTTGATATGATGATTTGTATTTCAAATTAGAGACGGCCACAATTCAAACTAGAGGTGGTCTTTCACATGTATAGAAATTTAATTTGGAATTTGAGTTATTCATGTAGCAATGACATTTGCCATATCTATGGACTGTCTCTACGTATAGACACGGTTATCAAAACCGTCTATAATTTTTTTGAAGCGGGAGCAATGGCAACGCCTATGAGATGGGTGCCAAAACCGTCTCTAGCGCTTGTAGCTAGTGACGGGTATAACCGTGGCTACATTAACTAAAAACCGTCTCTAGTAACTCTCTAGTGGCTGTTTATGCTGTAGTGGACGTACCTTTATCCAGTGACACTGATTAGTAGCAGCAATGGGCCGTAGAGAATGGAGAGCATAGCCAGGGACGTCTAGGAGCTGCCCGCGAGTATCCTCATCTCTTCCTCCTTTTAAGTTGACTGTGCAGAGAAGTTTGTTGTAGAGATATTGTGAGAACATGTGATTTGTAATTGACAATGATGCAACTCCTCGTCTCTTTCTCCTCTCAATTTGACCGTGTAGAGAAGTTTGTCTATAGAGATATTGTGAGAATATGTGATTTATAATTGACAATGATTATTATGAGGTGGAGTTTTTGAAACTAACGTGAGTTAAGGTGTGAAAGAATTTGTGCTTGAAAAAAGGTTTCCTTGTTTTTTATGATTGCACGACTTCGGAGCTAAGTCATAGAGAGACCGAAGGATCAAGAGTTGATTTAATTAGGTGGAATCAATGCCCGTCATGATCATGTCTATAGATGACCGAGTCCGAGGAGTTGCTGTAGATTAAGAAGACAAGAAATGGTGATGTGTGACAGCTTGATGCAGTGTGGAAGCGATTGACGGTTCGTAGATGGTTTGAATGCGTAAATGCTTAACCAGTTGAGTCATGTTAGAGTTGGAGATGTGCTGGAGATGAGTGGTAATTGTGTGGGGTCACATAATTATGAAATTAAGTGTTTAATTTCGTGATTAGTGGGCCAGGGGTGTGTCACTCCTATATAAGGAACACATGTGGCTTATTTTGTAAGTTTTTTCTATGTTTCTTAGGAGAGAGCTTTTGAAGAAAGAAAGCTAGGGTTTGATGTGTTCGGTGGTGTCACGTTGTGGAGTGGCTATAAACAATCTACATGATAAATTATAATCAAGGTTAATAGATTCTCCATCTTGCTTTATATGTGTGATTAGATCGGTTTTGGGCGATTCATGTTTCCGCCTATTCTAGCGAAATCTAAGTGTTCAATCTTCTTATTATGGCTTCTTGAATCGTCATAGGACCAATTTGATTCGTGCTTGTTGGTTTGTTTGGCTGATTTGAAATAAGCACTATTTCTTCTCAGGCAATGCTCTCTATTGCGCTCGAGCGCAGACTTCCTGTCCCACTACTGTGCGTGGCGCCGCATGGCTTCCAAGCTGCATGACAACCTCACATCATACACTATGCGTGTCTTGCCACAACAAGGCTTGTGTTCCAAGTAGAGATCGATATGGGTTAGGTCAGGACCGAGTCATGCCTCTACCCAACCTGATCCGGCCCACTCAGTGACCCACTCCGCCCTGACTCAACCTGACACCGAGGACCAGATCTCCCCCTCCCTGCCCTCGTCGGTGCCCCGACCCGTGCCCGGCCCAGTGTTGTAGTAGATGCCAAGAGGAGATGTCGGCTGCAAGAGGGTAGAGGTGATGTCGGACGTGGGGAGACGTTGAGAGCCTGACGTCAAAGTGGGCGATTCGAGGAGACGTCGTGGGGGAGGCGATGCTGGTCATAGGGGAAGATGCAGAGAAGATGAAGAGTGAGATGCCAACGACGAGGGAGACGCCAGGAGTGTGGCGATATGGTTCCGAGGACCATTAAGGCTCTCCCCTCCTGACCCCTTGTCTCCTCCCCAAAACAGAACCTCGAGAGACAGCGGCAGCGGTGCGGCATGGCGGAAGCCGAGGCCGTGGAGGCCACGGGCCGCGGCATAGAGGTGATGGCCGAGGGCGGGGCAGAGGCGTGGGGAAGGCGTCGCCAAGCTGCAGAGGCCGTGGGCCTTCTGATACGACGTGCAGAGTTGTGGTAGGCCTGAAATTCCTTGGGCTAGCACTTAGCACGTAGCCCAGCCGCGCGGCGACGTCGCCTTCGTCCGTGTTTCGTTCGTGTGGACGCTCTAGGTACCTGTCCCAGCCGGGCTGGGTGAGCACACGGCACGGACTGCCCAAACGTTTGTGGAGCCACATGGAATGGTGGAAGCCTCCAGCTGCCTGCCTGCCTCCCTTGAGCTGCTCTGCACTCCGACCAAAGGCGAATCCGATCGAAGCCGTCTTGGCTTCTACACGCATGTAAAACGAATCTCCGCGTCAGCTGCTTGCTTTGCTCGTTCTCTCGTGCTGACTGGGAGATGCTAAGCTATTGTTCAATAAGGGGTAAGCTAGCGCCTACGGCCTACCTGCCTTGCATGTGTATATATGCATGAATTATCTATTATATGTTCTATTTTTCACCGCCTTTATGCTAACAGTCTCCTCTTGAATAGCTTTTTTATCCTTCCCCATGTACCAAATAGGTACTAGGGCCCGTTATATCCGATTGCTGATTTGCAACAAGGATAGGATTGGAGAAACCTCTCTCCTTTTCTCTCCTCTCTTTCTCTCTCCACCAGCCACGCTGCAAGGAATCGACGGGCAATTGTGATGGGCGATTGGGTCTGCAGCTAGCTAGGGCTGGCACTTTAGAGCATGTTTAATGGTTGTCCCATTTTCTGGCCCCTCAATGTAGAAATAGAGCCGTAAATAGTGAAAATAGGGTTGGGGTAAAATATAAGAGAGATGAAATAGAGCTAAGATAGGACCAGCGTTATGTTGGAGATAAAATAGAGCCAGGATAGGGCTAGTGTTTGCGTATGGTCTTAGCTCGTGGCTCGCGCTCGAGTTGGGCTCGGCTTAGGTTGGGCTCGGCTTGTTTGAAAATGAGTGTGAGCTGAGCCTAACTTCTAGCTCATGAAAAAAACAAGCCGAGTCGAGCTAGACGCTGGCTCGCTCGTGAGCCGCTCGTTTGGGCTCGTATGCAATGTCATTGATTCAATGTGTGGTTGATTAGCTGTACATGTACTTGGATAGTTGTATTTATTGCTTTGTGAGAATGTGGCTTGAGATTCGTGAAGTTGAGTGCTGAGTATGAGTGTACATATTAGTACTTTTCATTCGTGTAGTTGAGAATTGATAATGGAATTTGGAGACATGGTGAAACTTGAGCAAGCTCACGAGCCCTCGCAAGCTGGCTCGAGCCAATAATGAGCTGAGCCGAGCTCAAGTTCTAGCTCGTTCATCTACCGAGCCTAGCCGAGCCAGGGGTATTCATGAGCCGAGCCAAGTCAGGGTCTAGCTCGCTATAACTCGGCTTGTTTCTACCCCTATCTGCAGCGAAGGCGGCGGTGCATGATCATGCCGGCAAGGCACGTGCGGGCGGTGGCTGCACTCATGGTTGAAGCGACGCTATGCTCGATGGAGGACGCGTTACACATTGTGTCAACGATTAGGAAATAGCTTCCCCGTCGAGCTTATTTCTTGATTGAGGGATCAACACAGCCCCTTTTTTGCTAAGGTGTTGTTTTTGAGATGCAGTGGATTCGCAGGACGATGGAATGAGCAAGACAGAGAGTCTATCCTGGTTGGGACCTCTCAAGGATGAGATAACAGCCCTACTCTAGCGTGTGTGTATTTCTGTGTATCTGAGGTTGTTTTGTTTATAAAAATATTGGGTATATATAGGCCTAGGGAAGCTAATGTACGAGGTTATTAACCTCTCCAATTAATCACCATTATTTACGATAAACATGGCCTTAAACCACGCACGTTTGTTACCACCACGTTCAGATCATGGATAACGTCTCCAAGGAAATAGAGATCGTGGTCACGTGGAGGCTCAGCGAGCATTCAATCTCCAAGTGCACTACCTCGACCAGGGTGGCACTGTGGTGCCAGCCCTAGGCATGAGGGTCTCGGGCAGGCGTCGTGCCCGGGAGCCGGGCAATGACCCTGCTTAGCCTGGAAGAACGAACCGAGCAGATATTTTGCCCGATCAAGCAGATCGACCGGGTAGACCCCTTGGGAACAACATTCAAAGAAACGTTTCAAGACTTCTAGCTGCCAGAGGCACTTCTAACCCGTAGGTGTTATTCAATCCTCGACATATCGGTAATGACGGCGCCATGCCCTAGGGCTCGTGGCGATGTCACACGTTGTGGCTCATAGCAATGGCGGTGGTGTGCGTTGTTGTCTATGGAGGCAACGGAGCGCCCTAGGCGGGCCTGAGACGACGATCTACGAGGGGCGAGTGCTGGCGATGATGAGGATTGGCGGCTGCCAATGATGAGGATTTGCTGTTAGAGAAGTTTGTGGCGATAGAAAGAAGAGAAAGACCAAGATGTACCACCTCTTGTACAGTCAAATCAATTTGGATAGACGGTTTAGATTCATGGTAGATAGAGGTACCAAAAGGTACATAGGACTGTAAAAGCCTCTGCTTAACAGGTAGAAATTTTGTAGGAATAATAGCAGACACGTTCTCTCCCACCGGACTATCTAGGAAATTATGTGTCTTCCTCCATTCATAAAGGAAAAGGGTGCTAGAAATAGAGGCACACAATAGAGGAAAAGGGTACTAGAAATAGAGGCACACAATAGAAAACGAGACGTGCGAGATTTTTAAGTGGAAATCCTTGCGAAAAAAATTACGGGTGCACGAAGACGAAACCACTATATGAGGAAGGATTACATGTTTGACTCATCTGGCCATGGGGCTACAGGGGTGTATTTATAGACTAAGAACCAAGAGTCATTAGAAAGTAAGAATTTGAGATGAGATCAGTTATGTCATGTATGAGTCCAACATGGAAACGAATCCTAATTCGGATCAAACTCCAACAAACTCCACCTTCAGACGAATTTGGATCATAGTTTAACAATTTCCATCTTGAGTCGAATTCCTCCTGCAGCAAAAACAAATTATAGTTTTCCTCGAACCATAATTCCAACGAAAAATCGTTGTATGCCAAAGTCCATCGGACTAATACGAAAGACCAAAACAATCTTATCTAAACGCTTCTCATGAAACCAAATTGATCAAACCATAAAGAAGATCCACATAGCTATCAACAAAGCAGATAAAGAAATATGAGTCTTCAATAATTCATAGCCCCAGTAAAGTCTGAGTCTGTGCGCCTTCTAAAACAAATGCTCAATTATCAAATGACATAAGTCAAAAAGTTCCATGACATGGTTATAACCGCTGCATAGAAGAATATTTAGACGAAAGCAAACTTACAATGTGCTGTCAATGGAGTATAAACAAACTCTACAATAGACCTCTTATATCAAGTTGTGATAACTAGAACACATATCATCCGCAATACCAAATGTTGTAGTATCTATGCAAACAATAAACTCCTTCTTGCACTTAAATCTTTTCTCTAAGATTAAAACTTAGAACAAAACCTTCACCAATCAGTAAAACTCTAGAGAGTGCTATCACCATGTCATCAATTGAACGGTGACCAAACACCAAATCAGTTGACGTCTCAATTGAATCTGAATATGCATGAGCATGTGAAATTTTGATATGATAATTTTTCCGTGTCTCAAAATCTCATGAGTTAAATGCTTCTTGGTTGAATCAGCAGTAATGCGATATAAAATAATTCAGGAATTGCTACTACGGATTTGATGTGGACCAAGCAAAAAAATAGCAACTTTCCTAACACACGGGACATGTACACCTAACAAAAATAGGACCATGAAGAATCTTTTTTCTTTCGACGGATGTGATCCTTCCTTGACCGAACAGTCTTCCTTGACCGTACAGTGCAAGAACTTTTTTTTGGTTTTATTCCTTGTCATCACGATCGTGGCAGCCAGTACTTTGTGTGGATGGAATTGCTGAAGCGCAAGCACAGATTTTCCTCGAATTCGTTGTCTTGACACAAACGATCCGTGAACTAATAGCTGTTTCATATTGGAGATGGATTACACTCAAAACGGCCTCCGACTTAACGTTGAATTAAGAGCGGAGATCCACGGTAGGCAGCGACGGGCAATCACCGAAATAGGAAGAGCGACTTGCAGCATGGCAAGAGGTCGAGGTACAAATCAGAATTTAGCCGATCTATATCAAAACGACGAGACGCAACAAGTCCAATCCAATCTAATCTCGTGCTCCCCATAGTAGATCAAATCTGTGTTCTGATATCAATTGTTAGAAATAGAGACACGCAATAGAGAACAAGAGACACAAGATTTTTACGTGAAAAACCCTGTGGAAAAAACCACGGGTGCACGAAAGCGAAAGCACTATATTAGGAGAGATTACATGTTTGGCGCGTCTGTCCATGGAGCTATAGGGTTGAATTTATAGGCTAAGAATCAATAGTCCTTGGAGACTAAGAAACCAAGATGAGATTAGTTATGGCATGTATAAGTTCAACATATCAAACTCCAACAAAGGGCGACTCTTTGATTACCATGAGATACATACTACGGTACAGTAGTAGCATACTAAAATTGCTATACTACTAGCTCTGTTTTGGAATTGCCGGAGGTTGCCCCACGGATGAGCAAAACGTGGAGCGAGTTAAGGGTTGATTTTTGACAGAAGTGAAGCGGGAGAAGAGTCTCTTGGAGCTCTGTAAAATTTGATTTCAGCGTAATCTAGAGATGCGTCGAATGAGGCCATGTTTTTAGTTTTGACTCTTTTTTCAGGGGAGATGCCGTCCATCGGACGTTCACGTCAGATGGTTTGCAAAAAAAAAAAATTGAGCTTCTTGAAACAATATCAGTAAACTATCAGAACAAAACACAAGAACTGCTAAAACAAAATAATAGTGCTTCCAAAACATAATAATAGCATGAGAGGGAATCGAGCTGGGCAATGTAGAATTGCCTCCCCGTCCTTCTCCTCCGCTGCCAGCAACATGGCTCTGGCAAGAATTCGCTTGGTAAGTGACTGTCACATACCCAAATTTTCAATTTTGGTGTAAAACTTTTTCGCAAAAGTTATAATTATATTCTTATAATCATTTCCAAAATTTTAAAGAATTTTCTAAACTAAACTCCTATTTATTCCCTAAAGAAAATACCCTATCTCTCTTTTTCTAAAAATATAAATTCCATAAAATAATAAATATTATTTCATATTTGGATTCTCCTCATTTTTCTAGATTTTTAGAAATTTATTTGATATTTTTATGACTCTCCTATAACCCTCTATGAATTTTCAAACCCTAAATAAATTCTGAAAATTCCTTTTCTTTTAAAATTAGAACCTTCCTTTTTAGGAAAGCTTCGGAATGCGCTTTCCCTTTCGGGAAATACGCTTCCACTTAAGCCATCCCGGCCCACTCTTCTCGCTACCAAATGGCCCCACTTGTCATCCTTTATCCCTAAATCCAACGGCGCCTATCAGACCATCACTTAACCTTCAATTCGACGGCCGCCAACAGCTTCTTCCTCCTTCCACCGGATGCGCCACCATGTTCAACCCGCCACCACCGCCGTCACCCACCGGAGCCCAACGCCGCCGTCGTTTCAACCACTCCCGTCCAAGCTCCGCCCTCAGATTGCCACCACCGGACAGCTCACGCCACCGCAAACCCAATCTTCCAACTCATCGCCCTCATCTCCTTCTTAGTAGCCACTAGTCCGCCGCCGCCGCCATTACTCAACTCGCCGTGCTCGCCACCAACCTCTCAGCCTATAAAAACTACCCCCTCGGCATCGCAACACCCCACATTCACTTTTCTACCCCTCCACTCCCCTTTACCGTCCGGTATTGAGGCCACTACCGCTATCGTCCCCAACTCCGGCCAACACCCTTCTCGTCGCTCCAATTCCCCTTAGCCCTCGACTCCTACACCTAAAACCTTCCACTAATTACCATGAATCCAACCCACCCATTGTCCAAGCCCGATGCTCACCGGAGCCCCACTGTACCCCAAGACCCGCGTGGATGCCTAATTGGGCCAAGCCCAATACCATCTGGCCCAGTAAGGATTTAAAGCCTTTTATAATTTCTACTTTCATTTATACTATTTGAATTTATTCAAAATATCAAATCACTTTTATAATTCTGTAAAAATATCAAAAATCTAAAATAAGATAAAGAATTATATTAAAATATAAAACATCATATTTTTTCAATTAAATAACCATAATAATTCCTTTTTAATTTTATTTTCATATACAAAAATATATATACTAAAATCTTTAGAATTAATTCCTGAATATTAAAAAGCATTATAAACCCATTATCACCAAAAAGTATTATAAACATGTTATCATCTAATAAATTAATAAAACCTATAGAAATTCAAAATTTAAAATTTAAATCCTTCCTTTTATTAAATTAAAATTTTACTTAAAATATGAACTCGATATAAAATTATGTTAATAAATTTTACATGTTTTATTAAACTTATATAAATATTTCCATATAGGATTATAATGCCCAAATCAATTCTTATCACTATAAAGTCAAATAAAAATACTAGTATTCCAAAATTAATAACAATTCTCCACAAATAAAAATCTTCATATTATTTGTAATCACTAAATATCAATCACATACACAACCCTAGCATTATGCTGCCCAAAATACCTATTTTTACATAAAAACCTACCCTTTTTCTTTCAGAAAATATTTTTAAACTTTTAGAAAATCGTACAACCCATCACCCTTTTACCCCAGACCTTTTTTATTTTATTTTATCATTTATTTAAAAACTTTTCTTATTTGAATATTTATTGGAATTTCTCTTTATTTTTGAAACGTATAGACGACAAACTTCGCCCTCTGGAAGCTTTAGCCGAGAATGTTCAAAAGATATAATAAGTGTGATCCGATCTCCAAATAAGGCAGGTTTTCTTATTCTTGATGCATTTTGATATACCTACATTTCCTTTACTTATTATTTAATTGCATATATTTTCTAGTTATTTATATATACATTCCAAGTATAATTTTATCCAAGCTCCAATACCTTAAAAAGCCACCTAAAAATAGTCAACCCCTGATGAAACCCTAGTATAGGCAAAAATACTAAAATTTGATTATCTCAAGAAAAGATGGAGAATTGATCCATATAAATAAGTTTAGTTGGATAACTTATTTGATATGGAAAAGTTGTAGTCTAGAAGATTGAATGAATTTATATAGAGTAATTCGGAAACAGTGATCTGTTATCTTGGACTCGTCGGTACACAGAGTACCAGCTCAATAACACCAGGTGGAGAAGGTATGAACTCTCTGGAATCGTTACTCTATAAAATATAGAAGCAGATTCGAAAACAGAGTTTTGCCGTCTTGGGTTAGAAGATCAAGCCGGTGGAGCTTTGGTTGACACTCAAGGGCGCTAGATATTTGCTCTGTGGTAAGAGAATATCTAGATATCATTTGCTTCTATAAAAACTTGGGTTTAATGGATAAGAATGACACATTAATCATCCATCCATATAAGGAGCTGTTATATGGGTAAAGCTGGATAGGTTCTGCAGAACTAATAACAAATTCATCGATAGACCCTACTTCGGGTATATGAAGTGGTGGCAATTGGGTGATGCCTCTCTTATTTGTAAAAATCCATGAATTTACCATACGAAAATTATTGTCTGGATTGCAAATAAATAAGGATGGAGAAAGATGATAGAATTTGTACTCTTATTATTAATTATTTTAGAAATATAATAGGACTTTTAAAGCTCAAAATTGCATATTCACCATAAAGCCTTGCCGTTCCTTGAATCCTGTTTTCATATAATATTAGTGTTATTTTTTTAAGAAACCTGTAAGTACAATTAGTACTTACCCATATTATGTGGGCAATTTATTTTTTACGGGATCCACTTCATAATCAAATATGGACATTTATGAAGAAGACTGGAATTTGCATAAGATCGATTTCTAAGGTTTGCCTTATGCTCAGGCTTTGCCTGTGGTATATGGCCATGTATTTTCTTTTTATTACCGGGTTATATTTCTACTTTCGCTGTAAAATATTTTGTAACATGTAATAAATCAAGCAAACTGTAAGATCTCTGAATGCAATTGAAATCCTAGAGTTGGCATTCTGGACATTTTCTGGTAAATTTTTACCGGAATTTGGTCCGTCACAGTGACCCACCCCTCGTATGAGACCAGAATATCATTGAAGTACTGCTGAAATATTTTTCAATAATATTTGAAACATTTTTAGGAACTGAAAAATATTTCGGTAGCTATTAAAAAAAAATGTTCCAAACCATACGAGCAATGCTTTACAAGAGCAAACAAAATATTTCAGATTTTTTTTATGGATGTTTCATATGTACTTGAAAAATGTATTAGGACAAAAATTGTTGCCAAAACATTTTGTGTTAACTTAGTGAAACAAAAAAAATGTAACAATGAAACATTTTCCTGTACAATGTTTCAAACAGTTATGAAAAATGTTTTGGTATTTATTCAAAAATGTTTCAATTCCAAACCATACGAGCAAATGTTCCACAAGAACAAACAAAATATTTTATATTTTTTTACGAGTGCTTCATTCGTACATATATAGAAAATGTTTCAAGAATGGTTGCAAAATGTTTCAATCTCATACAAACAATGTTTTACCATAGCACAAAAAACGCTACAGAAATTTTTACAATGTTTCAAATGGGCATGGAAAATGTTGGAGCACAACCTTGCTATCCACCGAACTCGCCGTCGCCATGCAAAATCCAAGCCAGGAGCCATTGTCGCTAACCCATGAGCTCTGCTCGATGTCGAGAGGCCAAGCTCCAGCACTATCCTCGCAAACTGCACATACTTTAAACAACACATATTTGTGACCAGAGGGAGTATATTCTATTGAAATTAGTTCAATCAGTATGTCTAATCGGGATCGTATCTTTCTTGTTCCCACTTACTGCTTGCCACTTAAAGCCATCTCTCTCACCCAGGAACGGCCTCTCTGATCCTGATCTAGATCCAATATTGAGACAACGTATATTTGTCACCTCATCAAAAGGGGTCTAAGAGATAGACCCAAATAAAGAAAATAAGAAATAATAATAATCTTTGACGAATAGGAAGAAAAATGATTCTTATTTCAATACAAGAAGAGTTGACACAAGAAAAAGGCTTTGCTCTGGCATCGTTGAGCCTTCCTCTAGCATCATCGCCATCTTGCTCTCGTTCGTCGCTCAACTTCCATGGCCACGCGTATTGGGGACAGATGCTATTCGTCGCCTCCGGTAACTTGCCCGGGCAATGAGTGTCGCTTCAAGAGCCTTGTTTGCCGGAATACCTTGGACAGCTAGGCTCGCACCAGACACCAAAGCGCCGGACAAAAGTGTTGCCCGGAAGGATTGTTTGGGTGATACATTAGAGGGTGCGCGGGCTTGATCCGGTAACGCAAGAAGTTTTTAGGATTATGGGAGCTAACCGACTCGAAGAAATTCAAGGCGTTTATCTATAGTAATATCCATCTTTCCATTGTTAGCGCCTTAGGCATAGTATAAATACTCGTGTAATCGCCTAAGGATGATCGATCATGATTCGGCAGATCGCAACTTGCGTATTGTAACATGTTCATCCTTCAAATCCTAATCTAAGCACTGGACGTAGGGCTATTATCCCTGATATCGGGAGGCCTAAACCAGGATAGAAAATCTCTTTGTCTCTTTTTCGTAATTTTTCACGCCAAGATTTCTTCGATATCTCAAAAGTCTCACCATAGCAGAAAAGAGGCTTTCTGCTTCCTCATCCAACTATCCAAAAAATAAGCTCGGCGGGGAGCCTTGTTCCCAATCTCCGACAGTTTTGCTCTAACATCGTTGAGCCTTTCTCTAGCATCATCGCCATCTTACTCGTGTTAGTCACTCAATGATAGCTTCTCCTCTTCCGCGGTCATGTGCTGTAAGATTATTTTTGCTGGAGTAATTTTTTGGTTGCGCACTGCACTTTGGGATGTTACTCAAGAAACGTCATTCAAAACGAATCCATCTTACCTCTGCTCCACAGTCGCACCCACATTCTATTCATATATATTCGCGAAAATTTCTATTCATGTACGTATTCAGAAAAATTCGAAGCCATATTTCCACCCCTAATTATCTCTCCTATTTTTCTCCGGACATGAGATACAGTCCGTATTAGATACCGTCCCCCCCGCGGGCGCAATTAGGCATACGTTTCCACTCTATTTATATCTGCCAGGACAAGAGAGACGTAGAAAAACCCTAGCTACGACTACGAGCAGCGGCTCAAGCACTTTGAGAACGAAATATGGACGCCAACAACAGAGGAGACTATAGCACGGCGATCCTAGATCGGAAGAAGAGGCCCAACCGTCTGCTCGCCGACGATGCCGAGGGCGGCGTGGCGCTCGATAACTCGATCGTGGTGCTGAGCCCCGCCACAATGGAGGCGCTCAACATCTTCAGGGGCGACGTCGTGTCGCTCCGCGGCAAGCGGCGGCGCGAGACGGCGTGCTACGCCGAGCAGGACGAGTCGTGTCCGGATGGCAGTGCGCGCCTCAACCGCGTCGTCCGCAGCAACCTCCGCCTCCGCCTCGGCGACGTCGTCACCGTCAACCTCTGCCCCAACTCCCCCAACGCCAGGGGCGTCATGCTCCGCCCCTTCCACGACTCCGTCGCCGGCATCTCTGGCGACCTCTTCGGCCCCTACCTGAAGCCGTACTTCCATAACACGCACCGCCCGGTGCGCACCGGCGATCGCTTCGTGGTGCACGGCAACATGCACGCCGTCGAGTTCAAAGTCGTCGAGACGGAGCCCGCTGGCTGCGTCGTCGTCGTCGCGCAGGACACGGAGGTATACTGCGAGAGCGAGAACCCCATCAAGCGGGAGGACGAGGTGTGGCTCGACGGCCCGGGCTACGATGACGTGGGCGGCGTCCGCAAGCAGCTCGCGCAGATCCGCGAGCTGGTCGAGCTGCCGCTGCGCCACCCCAAGCTCTTCCAGACGCTCGGCGTCAAGCCGCCCAAGGGCATCCTGCTCTACGGCCCGCCGGGCACGGGGAAGACGCTGCTCGCGCGCGCCATCGCGTCCGAGTCCGGCGCCAACTTCGTGGTGATCAACGGGCCGGAGATCATGTCGGCGATGGCCGGGCAGAGCGAGGCCAAGCTGAGGATGGTGTTCGAGGAGGCGGAGAAGAAGGCGCCGTCGATCATCTTCATGGACGAGATCGACGCCATCGCGCCCAACCGCGAGAAGACGCACGGCGAGGTTGAGCGCCGCGTGGTGTCGCAGCTGCTCACGCTCATGGACGGGCTCCGGCCGCGCGCCCAGGTCGTGGTCATCGGCGCCACCAACCGCCCCAATAGCCTCGACCCGGCGCTCCGCCGCTTCGGCCGCTTCGATCGGGAGCTCGACATCGGCGTGCCTGACGAGGTCGGCCGCCTCGAGATCCTACGCATCCACTCCAAGGACATGCCCCTGTCACTCGACGTCGACCTCGAGCGCATCGGCAAGGACACGCACGGGTTCGTCGGCGCCGACCTCGCCGCGCTCTGCTCGGAGGCGGCCTTCCAGTGCATCCGCGAGAAGATGGACATCATCGATCTGGAAGACGACACCATCGACGTGGAGGTGCTCAATTCGTTGCGTGTCTCCATGGACCATCTCAAGCACGCCATGGCGGTGACCAAGCCTTCGGCGCTTCGCGAGACCGGGCTCGTGGAGGTGCCCAAGGTCTCCTGGAAGGACGTCGGCGGCCTGGAGGACGTCAAGCTGGAGCTCCAGGAGACGGTGCAATACCCGGTGGAGCACCCGGAGATGTTCGAGATGTTCGGCATGTCGCCGTCGCGCGGCGTGCTCTTCTACGGCCCGCCGGGCTGCGGGAAGACGATGCTGGCCAAGGCCATCGCCAGGGAGTGCAAGGCCAACTTCATCAGCGTCAAGGGCCCCGAACTGCTCACCATGTGGTTCGGCGAGAGCGAGTCCAACGTCCGCGACCTCTTCGACAAGGCGCGCCAGTCCGCGCCGTGCGTTCTCTTCTTCGACGAGCTCGACTCGATCGCCGTCAAGCGCGGCAACAGCGTCGGCGATGCGGGCGGCACGTCCGACCGGGTGCTCCACCAGCTGCTGACGGAGATGGACGGGATCACCGCCAAGAAGACGGTGTTCGTCATCGGCGCCACCAACAGGCCGGACATCATCGACCCGGCGCTGCTCCGCCCGGGGCGCCTCGACCAGCTCATCTACATCCCGCTCCCCGACGAGCCATCGCGGCTGCAGATCTTCAAGTCGTGCCTGCGCCGGTCCCCGATCTCCCGCCGCGTCGACCTGCCAGCGCTGGCCAGCTCCACCGCGGGGTTCAGCGGCGCCGACATCACGGAGATCTGCCAGCGCGCGTGCAAGCTCGCGGTGCGCGACGTCATCCAGAGGAGCACCCTGGTGGGGAAGGCCGTGGCCATGGCCGGCGCGGAGATCGGCGTGAAGCACTTCACTGGGGCGATGAAGCACGCGAGGAGGAGCGTCAGCGACCTCGACGTGATCAAGTACGAGTACTTTGCGCACAGGTTCAAAGGCTGGGGCGGGTTCTCGGAGGAGGAAGAGGCGCCGCCGGCGCCAGTGGCGCGGTTGAGGCTAACTGCAGCAGTGTCCGAGGTGGAGGACGTCGACGCCTCCATGGACGAGGACCTGCTGTATTAGTTCTAGTAGACATCTCCAAAAATATATAAAAAAATACTTCTATAGTTCTGTAATTTTATTGCTATGGAGTATTTTATAAACATCAATTATCGGTGATGGGAGTGAGTATGACTCGTTTAAGGTAACTAACTGACTATGGTGCTTTGCTATAAATAGAAAGAATATCAAATAAGTTCTATCACGTTATCATCAACAGAAATTCTAATGAACGAAAACCGTTCCAATCATTATCCGACGGGATAGGCAGAAGCCGTTACATCCCACGCACATCTCAATGCACCAAGCCCAAAATCTGCCATGTGGCCCCATTGTCTCTTATTTTGCGGATCCACCTGTTCCCAGATCCCAATCCCCACCCACTCACTGTCTCCTCGACCATAGTCTTTTCTGTCGCGTATCCACCGCCGTGAGCGCAACCAGCTTAAAGAGATTTCCATCGCCATTGCTGCGGCGAGAGCGCACGACGAGCACGCGTGATGAGCTTGCATTGTCTACCGCGAGCACGATGAACTTGGGGAGGTTCACACCGTCGCGGACGGGATGAGCTCGGCAAGGTTGTCCTGGCACGCGAGTGATTCGCTCTATCCCGCACGTGATGTCTTGGAGTAGCTTCTTGTATCGACTTGTGCATTATATAGAACAATATCTTTACTGATATTGCTGTCCATCGCTGCTTCGTGCAAATGATTAGGCTCTACCTCTCATTCTATTTGGCTTGCTAAAGAGCCAATAGTTTGTTTACCACCTCATTCCTTAGCTCCTCGTACCTATTTCCATATGCTATCTCATGCCTATTTACTTATAGTCATTTTGTCTCTTATGCACATATGTTAATTGCTATTGGCTCATGGTCTTGTTGTAACTTTGTTCATTCTTTTGCTAGTAAGCTTAGCTATTTATATCTAGCCTGTACTTGATTGTTTATCATGATTGTCTAGTTGTATTTGGTTGATATCACCCTATATTTGCAATCATCTAAATTACTAGCTTGTGTTTAAAGCATCAGTCTTTAACTTTCATATTTATTTAGAATTTAGATACAAGTGTAAAACTTGATTAGAAAGTAAAATTTCAAAAGCCCAATTCATCACTCTTTTGGACATCCGATTCATTACAACCTGCTTGAATTTATTTACTAAATGATACCTCTTGATACCCGCTTGAATTTGTTTACTAGATAATACTTGCTCACCGCAGTTATTCAGAGGAGGAAGCAATGCCTTGTCGCCAGCAAAAGATGGCTAGTCGCGTGCGCACAGTGGAAGAACCGAGGCCTTGTTGCGGGTGGAAGTTGGCGCATCGTGCACGCAGAAGAGGAAAGGCCTTGTCGCCGATGAAAGATGCCACATGCTCATGCAGAGGAAGAAGCAGGGCCATGTCGCCAGTAAAATATGGCACGTGCGCCGTGCACACAGAGGCGGAAGCGAGGACTCGCGCCTGCATGGATCGGAGGTGGATGACACACGGAGCTCTACAGATGACGTCGGTTTTTTTTTGTTGCTACTCTAAGGGCTCGTTTGATTAGCAGGGAAAAATTTTCCAGGGAAATAAATCCTCAAAGAGGATTTTTTTGGACTTTGCTTTCCCTGGATCCTTAATCCCCGCCTCTCTCCCACATGACCTCAATCCCCAATCCTCCCATCTGCTCAAAACCTCGCCGAACCCGTCTCCGGGAATGAGGAGCACCTGCGCGCCCCTGATGATGGGCGTCGGCCGAGCCACGACGCGCCCCCGCGGGTTCGACTTCGACGGTGCAGAGCGCTCCGACGCCGGAGGTGCCTTCTCGAGAGTCGCCGAGGCTGGTGCTGCGTCCGGGAGCGGGAGGTAGACGACGCATCCGGTGGGCACGACGGCTCCACGCGCTTCCGGTGGGCGTCATCGCGCCGCGTCGAAGGAAGGGCCAGAACCACGCCGCGCGGCGGCGATGAGAGGCGCCGCGGAGAAGACTTCTTCATGGCGACCTTTGACGGCGTGACAACGAGTCTTTTCCGGTTGTCGGACTCGCGGCGGAGCTGTGCCCTCATGGAAGGCATTGAAGAGCGCTCCGCCGGAGGTGCCTTCTGGAGAGTCGCCGCGGCTGGTGCTGCTTCGTGGCGGGAGCGGGAGGCAGACTCTTTCGGCGGGAGCGGGAGCGGCTGCACGCGCTTCCGACGAGCGTCATCGCGCCGCGGGCAAGGAAGGGCCAGAACTGCAGGGTCACGGGTTAATCGAAGTCGAGTTAATCGAAGAAGACGAGAGGGCCACGGGGATTCTCTTTCATGCGTGAGGAGGAGATTTTTTTCTTCCCTGGGATTTGGCCGGGAATGACGCGATTTTTCCCTTTTTCTTGTTCCGCCAAACACGGTTGTGAAATTTCCTGGGAAAAATAACCCGTGTGGATTCCCTCCCCGAGATTAGACCAGGATCCCGGTGGGATTTGTGGCTTCCAAACAAGCCCTAAACCGTTCGCGCATGACGTAACGGTGTACCGTTGTATAGTCGCGTCCTATCATCAATGTGTCTGTGTTCACACATTCAGCTACGTTTATATACTCAACTCTGTCACGTATACATATCCTCATGTTTGACTATGGGACTGTTCTTTTCAGTTTATCTTATTTGCTTATTTGACTTATCTCGTAATTTCGAGAATTTTTCGAAATGGCGTCGAGAGCCGGGTGCCCTTTGTGTTTAGGGTTTAGGGACCTTTTAGACATGCCTACGAGATAAAAAACAGATTCAAAAATTAATAAAAAAAAAATGAGATAAGTCAAATAAGTCATGTAGATAAGCTGAAAAGAACAGCCCCTATATGCATTGGCTCCGACTGTTTTTTCTTGAGTGCTATTTGAACCTTCCAATAATACAAACACAGTAAAGTAGGAAAGTAAGTCAAATCAATAGAAAACAATTTTGCTAATAGAAAGTTTCTAAAAATACAACACACTTAAATAAGAAAGCAATGTAAATGAAAAATATTCTTACAATGTATGGACTCTTCCATGAAGAAATGATGGTCAAGATTGATATTAGTTGTCTCATCATTCATGAGTCATCACTCACCGTAAGACACATCCTAATAGTAGAGATAGGTTTTAGGCTTAATGCCCAATCTCAAGCAACAAAAACAAGTGGCCATATTTGTTTCATCTAATAATCGGTACATAAATTTCCCATCTAATATTCGGTACAAGTGGATGTTGAATTTCTTAAATGCCAGACTCGAAAGGAACTTTGCTCTCCTTTTATTTAGGTTATATTGCTTAAATGATGGGTTTTGAGAGCTTCAAAGGACGTTTGGTTCGATACCTCTTTTTGAGGTTTAAGGAAGCAGTTCTGAAATTTTTGAAAATAGCTAATGCATGCATATAGAAGTTGCTAGAAGATTCGATAGTGGGATCAACTAACAACGGAAACCTTACTTATAAGCCGACGTGCCGGAGTTAGAGAATCTGTGTCGGCTAATATAGTTATTTGTTTAAGTAAGTACAGGTAAGTCTACGTAAAGTTGGAATCGAAGTCCGTATCTTTTAAGAGCTGCTATTTTAGTGGAGTGTGTAAACATCGAGTATAAATATATCTTGTAACAAAAAATCATCGTCCATTCATCCAATACAATATATTTGTTTTGTTTTTAGTTTTCCTCGTAATTTAGTCTAGTTTAGCAGTATTTGTTCTTAATCGTTCGACCGACTACACGATGCTATCCGCAACGAGTTGACGCAGATAAGTATTGGCTCAATCAATTTCGACGATATTGTTGTCCATCGCTACTTCGTGCAAATGATTAGGTCTACCTCTCATTCTATTGGTTTTTGGCTTGCTAAAGAGCCGATAGTTTGATTACCACCTCATTCCATTGGCCTTATCAGCTTGTAAATTAGTCAATAATCTATTTATCCCTTCGGTGCCAGTGGCGTGCTTGAGGCTAACTGCAGCGCCACATAAAAAATGTTGGCTTCCTAGAGATTAGAAATGGCTTAGAAAAGGGGAAATTGATTCGACGATATCGAAAGAGGGCATGTTTTGCTTTTTACCATTAAAACAAAATGGAACACTTTAATACTAACGAAAGAACTGGCAATTTCCTTATTTGCTATTCTGACCACTTTCGTTAGGCTCCTCCTGTTTTTCCCTTTTTGGCAAAATATATCATGTGAAATTACTGTACTGACAAGCAAAAGCCTTTTGAAGGAAGCTATTCAGAAGAGCTAGAACGATTTTTCCTTTAGAAACAAACATAAATTTTGCATGTCTACTCTTCTTAGTAGAACATGTCTACTCTTGTTAGTAGAAGTAGTAGAAAAAGAATTGTCGAGAAAGATTTTTTATTTGAATTGTGCAAAAAAAAAATTCTTAGTTTTTAGTATATTTAATTAAAGAATAGATAGAAATAAGATTGTGTAAACATAATTAGATTAGCCTATTTACACGAACACCAAAACTATTTGTGCGAAAACGTGATTACTCACGGGTGCTTAAAGATATCATTGCTTATAGATGCGTTTAGACTTTAGGAAGCCTGCTTGACGATGAGGTGATGCAGTAAAGCTGTAGCGATCATAGGGAGACGTACGGTAGCGGTTTCATTTTCGGCGTCGGTCCTTTCTAGAGCTCCAACGACAATTCTCTAGATCGAATTGGATTAGAAGCAGCCAGTCCTCAATAGATCACAAGACCTTAGCTATCAATCTCTTTACTGGCCCCTTCCTTATATCTATAGTCGTTGTAAACTAGGGGGCGAAACCAACTAGATTTAGACGTCCCTGATCAGAACACTAATTGAGTTCGTCTCGTCCACGTATTGAGATCAACTCCAACATTTCGAACCTATACCAACTCTCTCTCTTGTTTCTTGCATCATCTTCGCTATTGCTCCCAACTTCATCTTCGATTCCTCCACCGAAGCACCCAGAAGGAAGAGGGGAGGAGAAGCAGGCGTGACGGTTTTGCCAGGCTGGCTCCGCTTCTCCGTCTCCAACGTCCGCTCTGCACTAGGCCTGCACGCCGCCCCACGTCGCTGTCTCCGCCGTCCTCGCATCTACGCCTGCTCTCTGCCCCGCTCCGCGTCGCCGTCTTCGCCGTCCTCGCCTCTACACGGTCGGCGCGCCGCCCATCTCCACAAAGCCGCCTTGCGCCCGTGCCACCACGTCACCAGGCTAGCCACCCTGTCACTGGAGGACCAAGCTGCCGCCGCGGCATGCAGAAGAGAAGATGAAGGGCTTGAGGTAAGCCCGACGCCACCTGGTGGGCATCGTGCCTCCTCTGACTCCATTCGATCAGCTGCTCTGGCTTCACCAAGCTCTGCCATCCCCGTCGACCATAACCGGCGCGCCAGATCCTCCAACCTCATCCGGTCTTCACCAACCACGGTGCCGCCCCTGTGGAGCCGCTGCCATGGAGCCGTCATCTCGCTGATACGATCGCGTTGCTGAGGAGCCATAGTCGAGCACACCAACAAGGAGCTGCTACTGAGCCATGGAGGTGACCGGAGGTTGGGAGAAAGATGGGGGAGATTTGGGCGAACAGAGGGAGAGAGCAGAGGGCAAACGGAAAAGAAACATGGAGTGGGATAGAATGACAGTAAGCGTGTTATTTCAGTGGTATTAAAGTATATTGATTCATTTCGATGATAAAAAGTAAAACACATGTTTTTTCAGTGTAACCAAATCAATTTTTCTCTTAAAAAATCTAAATATTTGCTTTGGCTAGACTTTGAAAACTTTAAGGAGTAAATTTGATATATTCAAGAAACAACTTCTAGAGTGTTTATGCTTGGAGCAACCATTTTTGCACGTATGCTGGAAGCGGCCGGAAAAGCCATATCGGTTGGCGTGCATCGTCTGTTCTCGGTGTGCGTGTAAGACATGCAATATTCTTGCAATCACCATACACTAGCGAAACGGTAAGTCAGGTGTACTATCCTATGTTTTCCATTTCTCAGGATTTCAGCTTATCGGGCTGGACCGAAATTTGTATCATAAATCCTAAACCACTCCAAATTTAAATTTAAATTGAAATGTTAACTTCAAAATTTCAAAGATTTTGCTTGGAATTTTGGCAAACCCTAGCAAATTTTTTGTTTTCAAACGAAACCGTCTTGCCATTGATTTCAAATTTTAGATTTCATTTAGCACGGAAATCTATGAGATTTAGCTCGAATTTTTTTGAAACTTCGAATTTTGCTGGAAGTGAGATTCGGAGGCTAAATGAAAAGTTGAACCCTGGTGCTATCTACTTTTACCACCCCTAAAAGTTCTAAAAATAACATAAATGAATTAAACTAGCTTCGAGAAGTAGATTCAAGAATCTCTCGAAGTCCAAGTTAATATTCAGCTCAGCCAACTTATAATTCATTTAATTCAGCTACTCCGAACATTCTAAAAGTCTTTGTCCACTTTGTCTAGTCGGTTCTACAATGGTACCAGTCATTAAGGACGAGAAAAAGGGTGGACTGCAGACAACCCACCAATTGCCCCACGTAAAACCTAGGCTAGGCTAGTCCGCAGCACGTCATGATTCTCCATGTTGCTAGAGATCGGGCATTTCCTACAAGACCATCTTAGCTAGCTATAATATTGTCAGTTGCCTCTAAGGCAATGCACAATACATCTGGATGCTTAAGGAAAGAGTATTGTCGTATCATTAAGTATCTATAGAAAAAAGTCTCTTCTCTCATGCAAGGAAGCTTATGTGGGTGTTTAGATATTGCAAGAAGTGAAGAAAATAGGTGTAAGCACCACCCAAGTATCGATGCTAACTTAAACATCACCCTCTCCTCTAAGCACTTGCGGAATCACTTGTAAAACCTACGTGGCAAAATAAACCGGTTTTTTCACCTAAACATCTCTCCAAGCACCGTACATGGCCTAAAAAGGAGAGAGGGTGCTTAGAGGTGCCTCTTACTATTGTGGGGCATTCAACATTGTTCCGCTTGCCACTCAAAGTACATACTTTTTTTTGGTTTTCTTATTCATGGTTGTGGGCTCGTCTTAGAGGTTACAACATGGGCTCTGTTTCTTTTGGCGGTTTCTGGCGGTCGGCGGTTGGCGGTTTTACTGTAGCAAATTTATAAGTTTTTAGAAAAAAATATTAAATAATTCTAAAAAAATAATCAAATAATAATAATTTTTACTGTAGCAAACCGCCGGCCGCCGACCGCCGGTGGTTTGCTAAAAGAAACGAAGCCATGCTCTAAGCATGGGGGAACACTGTACTAAGCCTTATAGGCTAGTGGTAGGTCCTAGTTTAGAGGTAAAACTGTCTCTCAGCACCATGGATGTGCCTTAAAGGCAAGTGGTGGGTCCTTAGAGATAAAATTGCCTCTAAACACCGTGAATGCTATGAGGAATCTAACTTAGGTTTTTACTTATGTGGATGAGAGTGTATTATACAGGCATTTCCCATGAGTTGTTTCACAATGATGTACACAACTTGTCATGTCATTATTCAAGGCTTTGTATAGAAACTTTCTCCCCTATAAAGGATAATTTCTATCTATCAGTCATACACACTTTCTCTCTTTACTTTTCCAAGGTGGCTTTGTATGGTTATTTTGTATTATTATACAAGCTAGCCCACCATTCCAATGGAGTTGTAAGTTGTGTCCATGCGGATTGGTTTATGAGTCAAGGTAGTAACTTGCATGAGACACCGCCTCCCTCTCACTTCTTTAATTATTTGGCCACACCATTAAAATGTTTATGTGGCATATTATTTAATGTTATTGACATCACAATGGAACCCTAATGGGAATGCCCTAAATGGCTTGTCGAAGAGATTATCTTTTTATTTTTCAATTTTTCTCAAACCCAGATGCCTAGAGGCTTCTACGCGAGTGATTTTCTTCCAATGTGCTTGTGTCACTATCATTCTTCTCCGGCTCTAATCGTCGTCGCCGCCAGGTTAGTGTTCATGTTAGGCTAGGGTGCACGGCTCCCCGAGGCTTAGAGGGAGGTGGGAGTGATGGCGGCCCGGTGGTGGGAGGCGTGTTGTGGTAGTGTGACGAGGTGGAGGCGCCACCTCTAGGGCTGCAAGAATGGAAGAGGGCGGTGGGCGGGGCTAGCCGGAGGATTGGCGCATGATGCCCATGTTAGGTTGGGTGGGGCGACGTGGCGGTAGGAGGATGGGGGTGGAGCGGTGAGGACGCCTCTAGCCACAGGTAGGCGGGCCCACGGGGCGTCGGCACGATAGAGGTGTGCAGAGTAATGCTGGAGAGGGAGAAGAGGGAGGAGGAGCGGCTAGCGGCGACACTAGAGAGGGAGGAGAAGGGGAGGAGGGACATCGGAGGTGAGGAAGGAGGCGAGGAGTAGACAGGAGGGAGGAGAAATATCCTGCGTTGTGATGGAGACACTCTCTTATTTTTTTCAGAAGTGCAGGCTATCTATTTATTATACATAGGCGATATGAACTTTTTACTTATAGTTAGTAGTTAACTTCACTTTTTTAAGAGCAAATTCCCTACCATCATCTATAATACTCCCTCCGATTGGAAATGTAAGGAGTTTTAGCCTTGTGCACACATACTAAGAAGCTTGGTGAATAGACTAAAATACCCTTAGTTATTGTTCATTAAATACCCTTAGTTATTGTTCATAAAAGTACAATCTGCACTCCATCCACAAAAAAAGAGACATGTAAAATTGTACAAGGGCAATAAATGGAACAATGGCCCGGAAGAAATAGCTAAATTTAAATTGGGATCTTAGAACCCTTATATTTTACAAACAGTATAGAGACCTAAAACCCCTTACATTTCCAATCGGAGGGAGTACTATTCATCATATTTTCTAAAATATTTTATCCATCTTTAAAATTTCTTTACACTTTACACTATGCTTAAAAAAAATCTGATAACCTGTTTTGTAGGACCTGCTCTATGTTCTGAGATGCCCTTATCCACGTTTCGAACCGAAATCGTCGCGTCGCGTCTCACCGGATCGCACATTCGCACTGCGAGAACCAGACGACCAGAGCACCGATCCGGACACCGATCCGCAATCCTCTCAGGCTCCGAGCCCGACTGCACAAATAAGGCCTCTTGTTGCCGGCCGGCCATTGAAGCCGCCATTCCCGGCGCCGCGCGACCAGATCCGAGCCGAGGCCTCGGCGAGCCAGCCATCGGAGGAGGAGGATGACGGGAGGGGGAGGCGCCGCTGCGCAGGCGTACGGGGAGGCGTGGTACTGGGACGAGCGGTACCGCAAGGAGGCCGGGCCCTTCGACTGGTACCAGAAGTACCCCGCCCTCGCACCGCTGCTCCGGTTCTACCTGCGCCCGCACCACCGCCTCCTCCTCGTCGGCTGCGGCAACTCCGGTCAGTGTCCCGCACTCCCGCTCCCAAGGGGAAGAAAAGTTCTTTTTTTTCTTCTTCTTCTTCTTCCCGCGGTTCTTCGCTCTAGCGTTTGGCGCAACCGTCGGTAGAATTGGGCGTTGGCTCATGTGATCTCGAGTTGGTTTGGGATCCCCGGGGCTGGGAAGCCGCGGAATTGGATCAACGTGTGGTGCAATGCAATGCGGCCGTCCTTGCTCTATGGATTCGTGAATTCTCGTACAATAAATTGAATTGAATGCTACTGTGTATAGAAAGGCTCTGATTACACCGGTCTTGTTCAATGGTATGCCATATGTGTGAATTAATAAAATACAATAGTGTAATCAACGCAGTTAACATTTCGGCACATCATTCTTTACCGTGATTTGTTGGGTTTTTTTAGCAAAACACCATGGAAATAGTTAAGACTTAAGAGTGAGTGCTGGCATGGCCGGACAGTATAGCAGAGTGCCCGCAACAAATCAGTGTCCGGCTAAAAGCATATGCAAAATGTGGCGCATCAAGGGCTCGTGAGCCCTTGTCACAATCAGTGTCTGGCTAAAAAAGCGTGCACAGAATGACATTGTGTTTACTGTGTATGGGCTCCTGCTGCTTGTCAGTTTCACATGGCAGCCAGCAAAAGAGTGCAACTTTTGAGATGCGGTTATTATGGGCTATGGCGCCATCGGCGCACCTTTGTACTCGACGGAAGATAGTGGTTTGATTCAAAGAGCTTCGGAATAATCACTATCATTATGGAAATTTTATGTGCCAGATTCCTCTAAGCAAACTATAATGATATTTGAATAATGATATTAATCTTTTTATGCAGGGAAAACCCTTGATTTGTTTTAGCCTTTTATTTGACTTAACTTGACAACGGTTCAAGGTGGAACTGAAACGATATTAAGTGGAATGTGACTCATGAGCTTAAATGTGACTGCGTGATCCATATAGGTTCACTGTCTTAAAAACATTTTTGGGCCTCATCATTTTTTCGTTCTGGAAAGGGTTGAGTCGCACTATGTTCTCAAGCTCATCCTTTTTGCCGAGCACTTATTGTGTTGACAGTTGGGCGAAGTCTAATGAAAATAAATAAACTCTACCCTTACCCCTTTTGAAATTGAAATGCGTATCTGTGCATCTATTTTTGCCATGCTTACTGATTGTATTATTGATAGTTAGGAACTGAGATGATTTTAACCATTAATTTTCAATCAAGAATTCTATATGTACCTTCATATGATAACTTTAACCATTCTCGGAATTTAGATACCAATTGCTGCATCGTTGTCAGTATGGTTATTCTTGGTTTAGTTGACATTACTTGTATCTTTAATCTACCTTTGGATGCTGCACAGTTTTCGGTGAAGACATGGTTAATGATGGTTATCAGGACATTGTCAACATCGATATATCATTGGTTGTGATTGAACAAATGAAGAAGAAATACCATGATAAGCCTCAACTAAAATGTATATTATTTGTTCACAGCCTTTATTATTGAATCCCTTTGTAGTATATGCTGCCTAAAATGATGTTATTTTTTTTAAAAAAAATGATGCTATTTTCCTGTGATTTCCATAGATGTGAAGATGGATGTAAGAAACATGTCAGATTTTGAGTCTGGTTCATTTGATGCTGTTGTTGACAAAGGTACCAAAACCAACGTAATACTACCATTACCAATTAGTAACGTTTCTACACGCATATACAACATGGCATCGAGTTCTAACCCATTCCATTGTTTGCAGGAACACTAGATTCTATTATGGTGAGTCAATTGTTGCCAGGATACTCATATATTCTTCCACCATAACACTCAGAATTGTGTTTCTTGGATTGCAGTGCGGTCAAAATTCACAAGAGAATGCAACAAAGATGCTAGAGGAGGTGAACAGGTAAAGAGTACACTGATATTTGGTTGTGATATCTCTGTTTATTTGACTGTACTTCTATTTCTTTCTTATATCTGCAGAATTCTCAAGGATAAGGGGGTCTACATTCTGGTAAATGACCTAGTATTTCATTTATTCATGGTAACCATGTGATTTTCTTCCAGTGTCTATAACATTTTCCTGAGTTCCACAATGCTGCAGATCACTTATGGGGATCCAAGTTATCGATTGCGTCTCCTGAAGGACCTGCAGCTTTGGACAGTAAAGCTTCATGTCATAGGTTAGTGTGTTTTACCACTAGTTAAACTTAACCATGTTCCCCCATTCATGCGGTTTTGCCCTTTTTGGTCTATTCTTCAATTTTGTCTAGCTATAAATAACATTTATTTGTCATTAGTGAGTACCGTGAAGATTTTACCTATTATCCATCTTCTTGTGTTAAAACATTTTTGTTGACGACTTTGTATTGCAATTGGGACTATTGCAGATAGGTGGGAGAGAAGTTCAAATCAGACATGGGAACTGATGAAGCCATTGCCTTTAGATGATGATAGCACATCACTTGCTGGACTTCTTGGCCCAAAACCTGACGTTCACTATATTTATGTCTGTATAAAGGTTAGCCGTCAGCAATCTTGTTGCGGTCATCTAAATTTGTTCGTTGAACTCTTCTTACTACAAGTACCAGTTAACGGTGTCCTTACTCTGTTAATGGATGAATAATTGCAGGGCATCAACGGTCCAAGTTCGGACTTGAAGACTGAAATCAAAGAAGCATCCACCTGATTTCACCCTATAACCCTTTTGGATCATCGTGTATAACATGTGTAGCGAATAATTTAGGACAAGCATTTGTAACTCTAATTGTTGTTGTTTCATGAATTCACCGCGTGTTGTGTTATTGGTATCAATTTAGTAAAAATATAGCTGTTCTTGCCTCTTTGACCAGAAAAGCTAACCAGGTGATTACCCACCAAATTTATACTAGAAACAGAAGTGGCAATTCCCTATCTGCCAATTTAGCGCAAAATTTTCTTCTTCATGTTCTCGAAACCTAGGTCTCAGTCCCAGTATGTGTTGGAATACATGTACTTTTAGCTGAATATGTCTTGGAATTTGCAAGTCACTACTGCCTTGCTAAAATTGCCCAAGAAGAAGGAAAAGGGTTTTTTTTTTTTTGAGGAGGGAAAGGGAGTATTTGGATGACCTAGGCAGTGTTTTTTTCGGCTTATAAGCTGCGTTTGTTTATAACCTGGAAATTTGTAGCTTCTCGATAAGGACATCCAAGGGATCAAAAAATTATAGAAAAAATGGTTTTGAAAGCTTTGAGAAAAAATAGTAAGACGTATAAAAATTAGCTATCAAACGCAAAGCATTTGACTTGTATGAAAATAACAAATTTTCAGTTTATAAGCAAACGCAGCTTATAAGCTTAAAAAAAACACTGCCCTAATCATGCAAACTTCTCTGCTGCTGCTGCAGCCCAGGAAAAGGTAGCAAAGGATCCCTCGATGGACCAGATCACCGTCCGATCCCAATCCAACGCTTCCGCATCCGACACGTCGACCCTTTCTCCCCACCTCCCCTCTAAAATCCCAAAACCAAAACCTCTCCCGGTCTCCCCTCCCCCCCGTAGCCGCCTTCCTCGACCACCAGCCCACCACAGCGACTCTTCTCTCTCCGTCGCTCAACGCCTCTCTCTCTCTCTCTCCTCCCGCCCGATGGAGGCTCTCGCCGGCACCGCCTCCTCCTCCCTCCTCCCGACCTTCCCCGCCCACCATCACCACCAGCCGCCGCCGTCCCGCCTGGCGCTCCGCTCCCGCCCGTGCAGGCCCCTCCGCGCGGCCGCCGCGCCCGGCGGCGCCAAGGAGGACGCCCCGGCCGGAGCCACCCCGAACGGGTCTCCCGTACTCAAGGTAAACAGTTCTTGCTCGCTTGCGTGGTGTAGAGCAGGGCGCACGGAGAGAACGGATGTTTTGTGTTGGTATTGGTTGCCGGAGAGTACGAATAGATGAGTGTTGCAGTTTGGAATATTTGGGTTGATCCGAAAGAGGCTGACATTTTCGTTAGGTAGACCTGGATTAATGATTCCACTTTGTTCTAACAAAGTGTTGTTAGTGAAAGCGTGCTGTGTTGCTTTGAAGATTCTCAGATGGCGTGAAAAGATCTGGATCTTTGCACCAAGCAAGTGCAAACGATGAAACTAGTTAAGAATCGTGCCTCTGAATTTAGGATCGCAATGATGCTAGTTATTTTCCTGTTGCTATGAATTTGGGTTTCATCTGAAATTTTGTCAGTCATACATGTTCGATTCGTAATAGCTGCTACTTATCAGTCGAAGAGCGACTTGAGTCAAAATGGAGTTCTTGGGCTGACCACAGCTGACAAGTCGCACACGCCCTTATCAACGCATACCACTGCCGACTCAAGTGGATCCAGAGCTGGTCTGTTTAGAACGCCTATATCTGGTGGTGTGCAGAGCGCAACTTTTACTCATGGTCTACCTCCACCTGCTTTGGCTGTCCGCAATTTGATGGAACAGGTGCCTTCTTTACCTAGCCCCCTGAGCTAATTTTGAATCTGCTAAATGAGATCTCATGTTCCTGTTTTATCTATGTGGCTGTGCTTACCAGGCGCAATTTGCTCACCTGTGTACTGTCATGTCTGGAATGCACCATCGGCGTGCTGGATATCCATTTGGTTCACTTGTCGACTTTGCTAATGATTCAGTGGGCCGTAAGTTAGCTACTTGGTTACTTCTTGCATGAGAATGAGACACTGTTATATCCCCATAATTAATTGTTTGGTTTTGATGTGGTATGCAGACCCAATATTTTCATTATCACCCTTAGCAATCCACACTAGAAACTTATTGTCTGACCCAAGATGCACACTTGTTGTCCAGGTATGAACTATGAAGGTCCTCAATTTGTTGTAGTGAGGCATAAAAGCTCCTTACTTGTTAATAATAATGTTCCCTCCTTATTCACAGGTACCTGGATGGAGTGGATTGTCAAATGCACGTGTTACAATATTTGGTGATGTATACCCTTTGCCAGCTGAACAACAGGTTTTTATTTAGCTGCCTTTGTTGTTCAATATTGCAATCAGCTAGGTAATTACTTTCTTGTTGATAATTAGCACATTAATCAGAAGCAACAGTTAGTAATCTCTGTTGAAGTTTGTTTTTGGCCATCATTTTGTGGCTGTACTTGTCTCATGGCATGGGGTTAAAGAGAATAATTGCTTTCTCATGCCTTTTGCACAACATATTATTGGAATATGTGATCTTTCTTTAAGAGTGAATGCATATTTTATTCTCGATGTCTCCCATTCATGGGTTTTCAAAATTTGATGAACTGACAGTGATTGTATGAATCCTTTCAGGAGTTGGCTCATAAGCAATATGTCGCCAAACATCAACAGTGGGCATCTCAACAGTGGGGAAATTTTTACTATTACAGGATGCAGAACATAAGGTCTGTGACTTAAATGGGCAGGTTATGTGATTAATGATGTAATGTTGATCAATCCATTTAACATTTACGGGCGTGCAAGACTCAAAATAATTTCTTCCTCCTTTCGTTACAAAGCAATATGTACTCAACCTAGATCCTTGCATAAGTTAGATTTTATGACAAGCTGCATTCAATAATTACAGTGACATATACTTTATTGGAGGCTTTGGCACTGTTGCATGGGTAGATGTGAAGCAGTATGAAGATATTCAACCTGACAAAATAGCAGTTAATGGTGGTGAACAGAGCTTAAAGGTAACCATACCATATCACTGATACTTTGTTTATGTAGAAGATTAGTTGGGTCATCATGTTAGCCATGTATTTGTACTTACAACATGTGAGCATACTAAAACCTTAATTGCCTCTGATGGATGCTCTATATGTAGGAGTTGAATGCGATTTTCTCTAAACCACTTAGAGAATTCTTGTCATCTGAAGGGGAGGTTGATGATGCTGCTCTTATATCAGTAGACAGCAAAGGGATAGACATACGGGTCCGCCAGGGTGCGCAGGTAAACTTTGTACAAAATTGCCTACCACCACTATCAAGGCTATTTCTCTTGAGGAGGAAATTTTCTTCTGCCCACATCCCTCAGTTTGTAAATTCTTCCTTGCAGTTCAACATTCAGAGGCTTGCATTTGATGTGCCTCACAAGGTTGAGACTCTAGAGGAAGCCAAGAGAGCACTCCATAAGATAATCAAGACTAGCAGCAAATAAAGTGAAGATCGCGCAAGCGGGCATTTTTACTCAGTTCCACTGCACTATAAGCCTGCGTTGCAATCCAATAAAGAGAATTAAGGATCATGAGATGTGTCCTTTTAATATTGGGAATTTCTCTCCCTTGTGGCAAAGAGTGTGTATAGATGCTCGTGTTGCTGCAACAATAACGATGCTGACGCTGCTTGTGGAAACTGGATTCTTTTCCCCTTTCGTTTTGTTGGTTGAGCAAATGGCATATTCGCACATCTCAGGATGCAAGCATTAGCATCTGTCGATCAGCTAGAAGTTTGATCATGAAAATAAAGTAATAAACTAATACCAGCGTGTGATGATTTTGACGCTAATTTCAATTTGTATGGCACTCTTGTAGTAATAATGTTATCGGTTTGCGGTACTCCTGTATTTTGCAATTCTGCATTTGAACTGCTCTGCATGTTTGAGCAAATGCGTGAACGCACGTGATGTTGGTGTCCTTACTGCTCTACCTTTTGCTCCCGCTCTTGTTTAATGCTGAGTACAATCTGCCCTGAGTGACACTCACCATGCATAAATCTCTGAGCCGAATCTTGCATGTGCTCAGCAACCAGCGCTGTTTCAGCATGCAAGTTTTTCCTACTAGTTAGTGGCCTATGCTTCACAAGGGTCTTTGTGCGAAATTGGGTAAACAGAGAAGTTAGAAGTGCTAAAAGGCTAGGGGTCTATGTGTGAGATATAGAAACTTCAGTGACTGAAACGTTAAGAACTAAGGGCATGCGAGCTAAATAGGGAAATGTGACCAAAACGCATAAAGTGAGGGCCTATGTGCGAAATATCAAAACTTGAGGGACTAAAATGCGAAAAAGCAAGGATGCCTATGTGTGAAATATCAAAACTTAAGGGACTAAAATGCGAAAAAGCAGGGGCCAATGTGTGGCATATAGAAACCCAAGGGGTGAAACTTTAAAAAACCAAAGGCCTATGTCGACGACTGGGAAACGGATTCCTCGTCGAGTTTACTTGTTGATTCACGGACCAAACAACCCCTTCCTACCAAAGGATAAAGATTTATTCTACTTCGGGCCTCTAAAAAAGAAATAATAACCATACTTTAGTCGCACGGATGCGTTTGTGTTATTGTGGCTATTGATGTCAATGCTCTCCCCCTCACATAGAGGAGATATTTATAGTACAAAGTATACGTAGTCCTGGTTCCATATGAACAGTAAAGTGCTCATGATTACTACGAATCCTACCATAATTACATATGTATTTCTAAAAACATGCTAACTTGTGTTCTAAGAAATCCCGTAGATAGAAAGTCTCGGACTGCAAATATAGAAAGAACTCGAGACGGTTTAGGACTTGGACTCAAGCTGATTATCTAGTCGATTCCCCCTTAGGATTCATGGTCGTCTCACATATTGGCCCCATGAGCAAGGATGTCCGTCCTTTAGGCTTTGTTCTTTTGGACTTATCTAATTTGACTTATCTCGAACTTCGAAAATTTCTCGAGGTGGCCTCGAGAGTCGGATGACATTGATTTTTAGGATTTAGAGGGCTTTTAGACTCGCCTACGAGATAAAAAAAGATTCAAAAAGTAATTAAAAAAGTCAGATAAGTCAATATTAATCAGATAAGTCACGAAAGTATGCAGAATTAAAACCCGAGCATGGTCCCGTTAAACCGGAGCTTCTGTTTCTTCGTCATACTCCTTAAACACACATTATTTATTCCGAGTTTAACTATTAGGGTATTTTATCTAATCCCCGACAGCCTATATGCTAAATTATAAAACAATAGGGACCAAAATGCATAAAGGCAGGGATCTATGTACGAAATATGGCAACTTGAGGGGTCAAAGAATAAAAAAACATCATGGATGACATACATGTAATTTGAGTGAAGTGCTTCACCATTCACTGTTCATGGTCTCTTATTGCCTTTTATAGTAAAGAAAAGGACCAAAATAGAAAGGCAACATGCACTGTTTCAGCTACGGGGTTTTGGTGAAAGCTTCGACATGCAAGTTGTAGAACACCTCAAAATGTACTGATAGCACTATTTGATTGAATAAAATACTTACATATTATATTGAATGATTTTTCTAGTTTCTTCAGCATATACGCATATACTGATAAATAGAGAACAACTCTACTTTTATTTAAAATTCAAAATAAATATCTATAGCTGTAGAAATGTATTTATTTCTATTTTAAACACTCTTAAGCATAGGGTTGATTCCCGGCGGCAATTTTTTATTTCTTGCGGGAAATCGATGAAATCTCGTAAAATTCAACCAAAATTTGAAATCATGGTCGGCTGAAAACGAAATCTCGACACGTTCAAAACATCGAAATCCCAAGCGAGATCTTTGATGACTCCCACTCAAATGGACTCTAGAATAGCATAAAGAGTGAATCAGGATGAAACAAATGGTACCCTAAAGTCCTTAAATAGGTCACACCCAACAACTAGCCATTGGGACCCAAAAACAGAGAAACCACGGTGCTGTCGTACCATACAGCACACGCTGTACCATATGGCACGAAGGGTTACCGTATGGTACAGCCCATGCTGTTCCATATGGGGGCCCCTTCGGACACAGACAAGATAGCACCCTTGTCTAGTACCTCTGTACCATACGGGGCGTCAACGCCATAAACAGTCTCCCTATAAAAGATAAGACAGCAGCCTTGTCGGGTATGTTGTACCATACGGTACGCTAGCACCCTACAAAAAACTCTATTGGAAAAAAAAGAAGGCAGCGCCGTTTGCTATCCCGTACCATACGGAGTGCACACTAGCACTCTAAAACTCTTCAAGAAAAGATGCTACAGGATGTCGTTTCTAGTACCCCATACCATACGGCACCAACGAGCCAGCACTGATAGCACTACCCAAAGGCTCTAAACACTTTTAAACTACTCTAAAACCTAAAACCAAAGTGTATATATGAAAAACAAGCTCCGACAACTCCAAAATCATCTCAAACCCCTCTTAAATAAAAAAAAATAAAACCATCTATATCTAGATAAACTCATCTCAACTTCCGAGTTCATACTTAATCTTGAGCGTCTTCATCATCAAGGTAACAACTTCAGCACCGTGTCATCATCACCAAAACCACAAATAAACTCTTCTCAAATGAACAAGGAGGCTTAAAGTCTTACAAATGCATCACACGTTTTTAGGAGGTTGCTCCCCGTCAGATGTGGGCTGCATGCAAAACGCGTGGATTTGAATTGTTTGGACGATAGTAATCCGTAGTAATTTTGTCACATATAATTAATGCGGACCGTTCGATTGCCAAATCGATCGGGATGGCAAATAGCTATTTAGTACCCAGGGCTGAATAGCACGTCCGTATATACATATACATATACATGATAAATAGGAAAAAGCTCTATCTATTATTTGAAATTCAAAATAAATATCCATAGCTATAGAAATGTATTTCTAGCTATTTTAAACACTCCTAAGCACATGGTCCATAATTCCGTTTTAGGTCGATTCTCGGCAGTGATATTCGAATTCCCACGAGAAATCAATAAAAATTCGTGAAATTCGAACAAAAGTTGAAATCACAGTCATTTGAAAGCGAAATCCTGACACATTCAAAACATGGCAATCCTAGGCAAGATATTCGAAATCTTTGATTTCTCCACTTGGCAAGAGCACGACGGTCTGTGCCGGCTTGACATGGTACGATACATTCCTGTGTGGCCAGAGTTTTTTTTCCAAAAACTTTTTCGTCAAACTCTTTAAATGCATCAATACTATTTTTGAGATTTTTTTTATGATCTTTTACCCAATTTTGCATTGTAATTTAAAATATGAATTTGGAATGGTTTCAATTTAGGATACCGATCCCACTCGGGATCGGTTTGAAGTGGTGACGTGTCACTAGGTTGTGAAATGGTTTCCTGCTTTGTATTTACAGAAGATTCAAATTTGGGATACCCATCCCACTACGAACCGGTTTGAAGTGGCCACGTATCACCAGGTTGTGAAGTGGGCTGCTGCTTTGTATTTAAAGATTTAAGGATATGGAGAGAGTAGATATCCGCAAGGACATGAATGATGTAAAATATGGAGTAGACAGAGGCTATTTTTTTTTCCAAGGAGCGGAGCTGCCTTTTAGAGTTGTCCATATAATATATAGACCCTGTTTGGCACAGCTCTAACTCCCAACTCCATCTCAGATATGGAGTTTGTAAGTTGAAATAAAGTGATTTAAGTTTATATTTTTAGTTTAAAATATAAATAAGATGACTCACCTAAACATCTTTAATGTACCCACAACTCCAGCTCCATGAATTTCTGGAGTTAGGAATAAGGTGCTCCACCAACTCCACCAATTTGGTGGAGCTGGAGCTATATCAAACAGGGCCATAATTACAACTTGATCTGGAGCTAAGTTGGTGTTTGGTCACGTGAATATGCTTGTTAACTACAGAGTCCAGATGGCTATGTGCCGTCAAATAATCCATCGATCAAAAGTTCTAAATGAGATCCGCGTTATTTCATAGAAAACATCCATGCTTTCTGAATAGGATACCCTATTTTTCGTCATGCATTTACCTAGCAAGTAATTCATCCTGCGAAAATCTTTACATAGCTGGTCTTAAAAATCTCAACTATAAAAACAAAGCAGCGGTGAGTGTACGATTTTTTCCTTTTCTGCAATTTTGTGATTAAGTCCATGTATTTTTCCATTTTTTTTGCGTAAGTCTCTGCTTTTTACCGCCACATCACCTCGAGTTTCCTGATTTCACACCTAGACCCCTATTTCCTTGCGTTCAAACCCAAGTTTACCAAATTCGCTCGTGGCTGGCTATTTTAAGCGCTTCAACCCCTCGAGTTTGTAGATTCCATGCATGAGTCCTTGATTTTAAGTCCTTCAGCCCTTGACTTTCCCATTTTCGCACAAAGATTTCTGCAAAGCATGGGCGGCTAACTAGTATTTGAAATACACCAAACCATTTAAAGGATCTCCAACAGGTGTTCTATATGCCATCTTTCTCTATTTTAGAGATCTTCTATCGCTACAACAGGTTTCTATATCGCTCCCTATTTTAGATATCCTCTGTCTTACCTCCTAAATATAGTGACTCACTTCTCTCCCAATATGGTTTTATATTAGAGAGAAATTTAGGAGTGCTGCAGAAGATTTAGGGAATGTTGGAGAAGATGAAGCAATGCAGGGAAAGAATTCCTTTACAGTGAGCTTGCACAGAGAATCGATTTTCCATAAAACTCAGAGATGTTGGGCCTGTTTGGTTGTTGACTAACTTTGCCTGGCCTAAGGTTAGCAGCTTGCCACAGGTGTGGCAAGCCTAAGCTAGTTAAAGTTAGCTCATGTTTGGTTCATTACCACGCCTAAGATTAGGAACATCCAAGAATTTTGTGGCAGCTGTTTGGATTGTAGCCATCTTAACATTAGGCAGAACTATGTCTATATGAGGAAGATAAATTTGAAAGTTGAAAATTTTTCAATTTTTTTTAAAAAAATTCAACTTTAAAAGAGCCAAAAAAAAGAGAATAGGAGAGGAAAAAGAAAGGCAAATTTTTTTTAAAGTTGAGAATTTTTCAAATTTCAAAAAATTTTAAAAACATCCAAACTTTGTATGGACCTTCCTCATGCAGCCATGGTTCCATTTTTGCAAGTTTTCTATTTTTCTAAATTTTTAAAGGGCCTAGAAAAAAGAAAGAAGAAAAGGAGAAATAAATGAAAAAAAACGCAGCGCGCTGCGTTGGCTGGGAGTTGAACCCAGGACCTTGCACTGTTGAATGGTTTGGCACTGAATTGATTTTATACTTCTTCGTCCAGCGGCCGGCTCATGCGGTGTGGCAAGGTCGCGGCGAGAAGTGTTGCGGCCAAATCGCCACACTATGCGGCAAAATTTTGTGCGGCGATGCGTTCCAAAGCTGCCTAACATGTGTGGCACGCCCAAGCTTAGTGTGTAAACCAAACGCATGCCTAAGGCACCGTGGCGCGCCTAAGCTTAGGTGTCGCATTGTTAGTCACAAATCAAACAGGCCGTTATTAGGAACAATAGGATTTTTCACACCTAAATAGTATCTAGGAGTAGTATCTTAGCAAGTGGGTCCCACCGGCCAGCCACTCAGAAACGAGTCAAACAGGCCCACATCACACTCATCTCGCCTCCTCGACTCACCGTCCCTTCGCAGTTTCGCACCACCCTCCCCTTCTCTCTCCCTCTTCCCGACCCGACCCCGGGGGATCCTCCAGATCAGGCAGCCTAGGCCGCGCCCGCCGCCATGGCCGAGGTCGCCGACGCGCCCCGCCGCGAGACGCCCGGGGCCTCCCCTCCCCTCCCCGCCCCCGCCGGCGGCGGGGACCTGCAAGCGCGCCGCTCCTCGCCCGCGCTCCCGCCGCCGCCCCCGGGCCCCCTCCGCCGGGCCCGCACAGCAAGAGGTACCGGAGGGAGGAGGGCGGCGGGTTCGACCGGCGCCGCCTCGGGGGCGGAGGGTTCGAGCAGGACGACAGGAGGTGAGAGCCTTGGGGGATACTGGTGCTGGCGGGGGTCGGGGGTAGGACTGGGAGAGTTCGGCTTGGTAGCTCAAACCTACTGTCTTTGCTTGTTGATGTCAGTTGAAACCGGACGTTGCTGATTGTAAATCGTGGTCTTAGATTGCTTTGGCTGTCATGGCGATTAGAGGAATTATTTGCTGCGGACCTGAGGCTCGCGCGATAAGTGATGTTGATGCATGCCATTTGCTGTGGTTTTAGAATTGGGACCGAGTGAGTGAGGAGGATGAGGTTCATTATAATTCCACAAATGTTAGGCTTTTTTGGCTAGAAGAACATTGCTTCATCCCACTGACAATAAGAGGGTGTTTTTGTAGTTCCTATGTTTAGCTCCTGGTCACAATAACACCGCAAGAAACCAGAGCTTCCTGCACTCACTGTGCTTACTAATTTAACCGAAGGCACCATTAATAATTTGGATATTCGATAAAAATGCTCCTTATTTGTATGAAGCAAACATATCTGAAGATGTGTTGCAACTAATAATTCTTATGGGCCTTCATGACCTCTTTGCAATGCTGGATGTGCTGTTTTCACTGTTTCAAATAGTGTGATATAGTGATCAATACAACCTGGCACATATCGGTTGTTCTAGTTGTTAAGTTTTAATATCGCTGATATATCATGCCGGTACACCTGCTAGGTGCTAGGTGCTACATCCTATATCATTTCTATTGCCCAAATATTTAAATTGCATCTGATTTGGTAACATCAATCAAAACCGGCTATTGGGCTTCCATATTCCGATGGCACCCAATCACATTTATTGACCTTCCTTATCCCCACTAATCCATTGGTACTAAACTACTAATTAATAACAAGAGGTCTCTAACTCAGCCTATTTTTCTAGAACTCAGAAGAGGGATTGAGTGCGTGTCTAAGCTTTATGCTAATGATGTGGTTAACTGGTTATGCAAGAAAAAATAGTTGATGAGATCACAAAACACTATGTGTATTTTACGATTTTGTTGCTATCCTAGTTGTAGATATTTGGTACTTGATAATTTGTATGTTCTATAAAAATTATGCCTAACATTTAGGTTTAAGTATATCTTTATGTTTTAATATTTCATAGTTTGGCATGTAGTATCCGCTATATCGCGGATATATGCTATCTGCTATAAAATTGATCCACCGCTATTCTTCCGCTACCCTCTATTTAAACATTGGCTTTTTTTTTTGGAAGTTTTGCTCATTGTTATTACTATGAGAAGAAAAGAAGGAAATTGCCTGATGGTTTGGATGTTTGCTGTTCCCTTATTTTTGTGCTTGCACATTGTTTTTGAGGCGTGCTGCAGCTTTTGAAGCTTGTTGAGATTTGTCTCCTAGGTATGGAAATGATCATGGTGGCACAGGAGGTAGAGGTGGATATGGTGATGACAGAGGCCATGACCGATACAATCGTGGACCAGGTATGCATTGGTGGATGAGAGTTTGTCCTGTATTCACTAGCTGTCATTTGGTATGGATTCTAGTAGTTATGTCCCATGTGAGATTGAAAGATAGTATGTCTCTCTAGTTCATTTTCCTTGTTCCTAATGCGATTATCCTGATGATTATTGAGACTGTCGAGCATTCAATGTATTATGTAGTTGTCATACTGTATCTTGAATCATGGCCAAGTCAAGTCAATTTTTACATTTTTATCTTAAGTGTAGCACACTATAAAGAGAGGTTAATAAAAATAGTAGCATATGGGTACATAAACTATTTCACGTCTACTTGAGCTGTTTGGTGTTAGAATTGCTTTTTAATTTATTTATGTGCATTTTGTTGTTGTTCTAATATCTTGTATAGATTGGCTTGATTCTGGACGTGGTGGTGGATGGAATGAAGGCTTGGGGAACTCTCGGAGGTACGTATGTAATTCTGGATTTTCATCTATTCTAATGATGCACTTTTTATTTTATTTGGTGACAAATGGTTGCATGCTTTGCATTCTGTACTAATACAAATGTCAGAACTTCTGGTTGGCCCATTGTCATCTATTCTAATGATGCACTTTTTATTTTATGAGCAACTGAGCTTGTTATATATTTCGAGCAGCTAGCTTTGAATATAAGACGTGCACTTGGAAATTTCCTGTGCAGACATCATAAATGCAAAAGATGAATGTACTTTATAGGATTAGGACGTGAAATACTCAACACCAGCCCTCATTCCCCATATATTAAGTGCCCAAAGAAGCAACCATAACTGCAAACTACCTCAAGTACACTTATGAAAAAAAAACTTTTCAATCATTGTGTGAATTAAACAGTAAAAACTGAAAAGAACATCAATGACCTGCCGAACAATTATATATGCTGTTGATAGTATTAGTTGTATCTGTTGAGCAGTACATTGTAGTTGACGAACAAAGGGACCATTGAAGAAATCGGTTACTGCACACAAGTTACTATTACATGCTCAAAATAAAAGGTCAATCCTTGGCATCTCTTGAAATACCTCATTCAGAAACTGAGGAAAAAAGCAAATGCTTCCAGGAACAACACATTTTTTAATTCTTAAATATCTAAAATCACCGCATTGTCATATATTGTTTCTTGTTGTCTATTTATCTTGATTTTTCAATTGTGTGTGGCATATGTTCTTGGAATGTGGAAGTCTGTTTCTCAATGGTGTCTTGAGATACTTTTCTGTTTTGGTTCACCATTGGTCCTTCCATTTAAGAGATGGATGAAAAAGTTAGTTAGCGCATGAGCAGCATTTTTTTATGCATGGTTGCACAAATTGGTTTGTATGAATAAATCTAATGTGAACTGAAGGATGCTTCACAAGTTAACATGAGGGGGAAAAAATGCCGAGTACACATCATCTCTGTTCAAATATAAGCAACATTCTACTATTCTAGTATGCCTAGTTCAGCCCTCCATCCATCTTTCTTTAGGAAAAAAAAACACTGATGAATTTTAAAAGTATGGAACCAATTGAAACAGCTTAAAGTAGAACAGACATTAAACCATGGTAAAGTAGAGGGACTAAAAGGACATTTTACCTTAGATTTGTTAGACGTGTTGTTATTTTATTCTTATACGCTATGGGAAGCAACAATGTGAGTATATGACCAATATTGATACTCTATAGGGAAGGGCTGATGTCTTACAAGCAGTTCATGCAGGAGCTGGAAGATGATGTTTCACCAGTTGAAGCTCAACGCAGGTGCGCTAAACTGAACCTCTTTTCTTTGAACTCTGAATTTCTGGCAGACCTATAATTCTACTATGACCATTCTCTCTTTTTTTGAGATAAAAAATTAATTCTGTTTTGATGCACTGTACTTTCAGTAAATTTAATGTGAAATGTAATTTCGCATTTTTATTTATTATTTTGCTAATCTTTAGATATGAGGAGTACAAGTCAGAGTACATCACAACTCAGAAGAAAGCTTACTTTGACCTCCATAAGAATGAAGATTGGTAATAACTTTTTTGGATTACACTTTTTTGATGAATCATTTAATGACTAATTTTCTCCAATAACCTTTTACTGATGCATTTCTTGCTTTCGCTGTAGGTTGAGAAATAAGTATCATCCTACTAACCTTGAATCCGTTATGGAAAGGTTAGCTACTTTCTTGGTACAATTTGAATTTGTGTTATTTTGCTATTATTTTCTCTTTATGTTCCAGTCCATTCAAGTGATAACTATACTATACTTTGTTTCAAGCAGAAGGAATGAACTTGCAAGAGCTACTGCAAATGAATTCTTCCAAGAGTTGCAGAGTGGAAGTTTGGACACGTGAGATCCTCTCTCTCTCTCACACACACACATGCATGCGCATGAGCGCGCCTGCACAACACACAAAAGAAAACATGAGTATGTGTTTTACTTGTTTTTATTTGCCACTTTGCAGTGGTCCTGGATTAACTAGTTCTGCAGCTAACAAATCTGGAAATAGTAGTGGTATAAATTTAGATGATGTGGATGTTAATGGAAAAAAAGGAAAACATGGAAAGGGCCCTGATGATTATTATGCTGCTTCCAAGGCGCATCCGGTTAGTTCTGAGGCTCGGCGAATTAGAATTGACATCGAACAAGCTCAAGCTCTCATCAGTAAACTTGATTCTGAGAAGGGTATTGAGAACAATGTTCTATCGAGTAATAATCACGAGAAAGCAGACAGGGATAAGTCACATGGTTCCATGGGACCAATTGTAATAGTACGGGGCTCATCTACTGTGAAGGGTCTTGAGGGTGTAGAGTTGCTGGACACGCTTGTTACCTATTTGTGGCGTATACATGGTGTTGATTATTATGGCACGTCTGAGACAAATGAGCCCAAAGGCCTAAGGCATGTGAAAGCAGACTCAAGGACGTATAATGGTGCTAGCTCAAATGCAGCTGAGTGGGAGAAGAAACTTGATTCATTTTGGCAAGACAGAATTGAAGGTCAGGATCCATTAGAAATACTGAAAGCAAAGGAAAAGATTGATGCAGCTGCTAGTGAAATGTTGGATCCACATGTGAGGAAAATAAGGGATGAAAAGTATGGATGGAAATATGGTTGTGGAGCCAAGGGCTGCACAAAGCTTTTCCATGCTGCTGAGTTTGTCCAGAAGCATCTCAAACTCAAGCATGCAGATATGGTGGTCGAGCTGACTTCAAAAGTGAGAGAGGATATTTATTTTGAGAACTATATGAAGTATGTTTTCTGCATCATCATCATCCTTTGACTGAACTAATGTTTTCTATCACAAGATGATTATGGGGTATTTTATCTTGAATGCAGTGATCCCAAGGCACCTGGCGGAACACCTATCATGCAGCAAGCTGCTCCAGTAAGCCTCATTGCCTGGTTCATATTTGTTTGCAAATAGGCAGTTATTTAAGTTCCTGTCTATTTACAGAGGGAAAAAGGCAGACACCGCCCACCAATGGAGAGTCGGCTGAGAGATGAGCGTGGCAATCATAGATTTGACAGAAATTTTGATTCACCAACACATGATGGATTTAGTGAAAACCCTGATGATCTAATATATGATTCTTATGGTGATCCGGTTATGCATGGTGCCTTTCCATCGGATATTCCTGCTCCGGTGCTGATGCCTGTGCCTGGTGCTGGGTAAGCCTGCAACTTCTGCTTATTGTGCAGCACAATGGTACACTCATTATTGGTTCATTCTTCATTATCATTGCAGCCCACTAGGACCATTTATTCCTGCGCCACCTGAAGTTGCAATGCGTATGATGAGGGATCAGGGTGGACCACCCCCTTTTGAGCCAACTGCTGGTCCACGTCCTTGGAAAGCTGGGAGAGGTGGTGGTCCCCCAATAGGTGGTCCATCACCAATCCTTGCCCCTCATCTTCCTCCCTCTCTTGTGCGTGATCCTCGTAAAATACGAAGGTCAGTACTTATATCTCAATCTCTTTTCACCTGTGTTCCCTAAAGGCCTAAACTGCCCTACCATGCAATGTAAGATTTTTTCCCCAACATTCTGAAACATGGTCAACATGATAAATATGCTGAATAGTAAACAAAAATGAGCACAGATTATGTCTCTATACTTACTCTTTGACTGTCATTGTGTTGTACATTATCATGATATGCATATTCTGTACATCTTACTCTCTCAAATTAAGTACAAATTACAAAATATAGGCACTTTGCTTGCAAACTTGAGCTGATATTTGGATTAATCCGGAATTAATATACCTTAAATAATATGACCAAGGTCACAAAGGGATAGATTGCATTAAGCATCTGCACTCTGAAACATTGAAAACCATGTTCCCAGTACTATTTGTAGAGTTCATTATTTTTTTTTGACAGACTAGGATGTAAATTTTGTTTCCATGTTTTTTTCGAAAACATTTCGTGTTTCCATGTTACAGCTTGTTTGTGTTTCTAAAGCATTTTCATTATTCCCTATATGCATTACATGATTACAAATACTGTTTTTCTGTTCACTTTAAAAAACTTCTGTTCCCTGCTGCATGTCCGGGTTGCAAAGTTTACACTTCTAAGCACTTGCCTGATTCACATGGTTATCAGTTATCTTTTCAAGTTAGCACTTGGCTCTTCATAGCTGAATGTTGATTAGATGATGTTCCAGATACCTTTTCCGTCCATTCTTTTTCACCTGTTTTCACCTTTCTTGCAGCTATCAAGACCTTGATGCTCCTGAAGATGAAGTGACTGTCATGGACTACCGAAGCTTGTAGCGGCAGTCTTTTTGTCTCTGTAAAACTGTAGGTAATATCATGCATTCACGCTGCGTCAAGATCTTTACTCATCACTAGATTTTGCCAAGATCTTCACTCGTCACTAGATTTTGCCGTGGAGGAAATACAGATAGGCTTTTGTCTCTCCAGTTATGTTACTCCTCGGTGTGTAAAATGAATCACAGGGAAAACGAAGCAAGTAGCACATTCCCATTCACCTGGGAACAAATTTGTGAAGTATGGTACTTTTTTTGGGCAAAAAATTGTAGCTCTGTTCATTTATTCCTTCCGTAACCGACCTCTCACGCATGGGTGTGCCTCTACCCTGCTACGGATGGTCAAATATTCTCTACTGCATATGTATAACTTATAGAGGCAATTAGGCAAATGGTTGGCAGGAACCTGGCGATCGAAGGTGCCAGAAGTTACCGAATTCTGATCCATTCCAGTCTGTATGCCTTGACCTGATCTGGAAGCCATGTGCAGCCTGGACTGCCGAGTGTGCTTGCATGACTCGGATGTTCTTGGCAGCTCGAGGAAAATTCGTCGGAATCTCCTGCACCTGCCGAGCTAGAGCTAGGTCTAGGCCGCTCAAGTTCCGCTCAGTTCAGCTTGGTTCACCCCTGCTTGCCGTGGAGTGAAAGGGGAGCGTTGCGAGCGGCGCGTTTCTTGCTGGTTAAAGGCGGGCATGATCGTGCAGCCTCGTCAGCGGCGATCGCTGTCAGCCACCTGCCGGCCGCGCTTGGCTCGTCCTGTAGCATCGGTGGCCGGCAGACTCCAATGCCCCTCTCACTATCTCGACGGCGTGAAAGCAAACGGTGAGGTCGACTGCTCCCAAGGAAAGCTAGGAGATACTGCTCATTGGACAGATCGTCCTCAGCGATAGCTGAAAAAACATGGTCTATTTGATTTTTTTTGGAATAGAGAAACTGTGAGAGGAAAAGAATCTCTTAAATTATATCGTAAAATATGAAAGATGAATAGAGTTTTGTAAAAAATAGTATTATAGAGGAAAATTTTAAAGTCTCTGTTGAGCTGATGCTCTAAAATCAGGTCTCTATGTACCCTATCTAAATCATTATTCGTTCTCTATATTTCCATCCTTTCTAATAGAATCTCTATACAGAGAAACTATAGAGATTAATATAGAAAGCTTTCAAATCTAGAGGCTGCAACAGAAAAACTCTAAATTTACAGACTGGAATAGAGACTCTGTTGGAAAACGAGAGACTCTAAATATAAAGAATATTATGTTTTAGAGACTCTAATCAAAATGGTCTAAGACGCTCGAACGGACGCAGGATCCCGGAACTGGGGCAAAGTGAGGAGCACGCAACGTGGACTCTGCTAATAATTCAGATGCTGTCGGCATCTGGAAGCCGTCTTCCTGGCCTTGTCTCTTCTCTTGACTATGCAGGGATCTGGATGAAATTTTATTGGATAAAAAAAAGGCAGGTGATTCCATGTGATTTTGACAAATTTCATCTCGAAGGCGATAGGCAGTCCGACGAGCCCGTGATCCAAGCTGCCAATGAGTGTGGCGATCTGGATGCGTAGTGCAGTGGCCACCATGCCGGATGGCGATCTAGGGCTCAGCCGCGGAGCTGAAGGAAAATATTGTTTTTTTAGAAGAGGAAAATATTGTTTTGAATATATGTTTGTGACTACGCTTCTAGAGACACATGTATCTGTTTGTTTTTGTTTGAAGGTTGATCTGGAGGACCGTAGCCAAATTTCTTGCTTTTTTTTAAAGGTCTTCAATTGCGGTAAAAAACACAACTTATTTTTCCAGTTGACGTGCGGTAAAAAAAACCACAAAACAGAATCAAAACTTCGATTCGACTAAGAGCATGTACAATGCTATAGACAGCTGCTTTCTATAGTAAGTTGCCATATCACCTATAGACAACCTTAAGAGCATCTCCAACAAAAGGCCCTAAAACTTAAGCCCTATATGTGATTATAGGACTCCCTAAAAGTTTTAGGGCCTCAAAATATGTTTAGACTGCAACAGCAAGTCCTAAACACAAACTAAATAACCTAACGCGCAAACAGCCCGCTGCTACGAGGGCGTCGTTTCACGCGGAGCCGGCGGTGCAAACAGCGGGCCGTAGGAAAAACGCTGGTTGCCTGCTATTGATATGAAAACACAGGTAAAATCCCTCTAGTGAAATCATGTCTAATTCGAACAGTCAGTAAGCTAATCTTGTACTAGGAAAGAGCAACACAGGCCAAACTCTTCCCCTGATCATCACAATTCACAAAGCCTAGACAGCAGGAATCAAGCCAGTCTACTCTTCCCCTGATCATCACAATTCACAAATCCCGGCAAAAAAAGTACAAGCCATGTATAAAATATCAAACGGCCTCAAAGCAGGAAGCATTCCTTTTAAGCACACTTGAAATATTGCTCATACCCACTAGATCTCCAAGTTAGGCTGAAGCAGGTGAAACAGCCCAGACACACACAGTAATGTCAAAACCAAAAAACAGATGGTTGTTACTTTCAACATTCTTGCAGAATTCACAAGTAGAATTCGAATAGCAGTAATGTTACTAAATAACTAACTCTGTATTCTATTCATTGCCAAATTGTCGAGCAACAATATCCTCCTTCAGCTTGTTGAAGTATGTCTTCGTTACTTCGTCCATCCCCGTGGTGTCTTTTTCCATTATTTTCCTCTCTTCTTGAAATTTTTCTAGCTGTAGTCTCTCTTTCTCAACCACAAGCCTCTCTTGTTCCTGTGCATAATATCTGTCATCTCGCTCCTTCCGATCTTTCTCTGAGTTTTCCTTACTTCTCTTAATTTCGACTTCATCAATGAAAGGGTCTACGCCATCGTGACCCTTATTTCTTCCCGTCGTGAGACGTTCCTTCTCTGCTTTCCTACCCATAGGTCTTTGCACATTTATTTCATTTGTATTTTTCGCATGCAAGACTTGAGGATCTCGGGAGTTGATGGGCTTGGAGTATTTGTCGAAGATAATCTTGGTTTTTAGCTAGTCTAGAATCATCACTTTGGTTGGTGCTTAAGTGTATTCCAAGCATGGAAGAAAGAAAATGACTTTTTAGTTAATTGCTTGAACATATTTTTGGCATCAGCAATCTGCAAGAAAAAAAATGTTTGTTAGTTATTACACTAATGACAAAAAAAGATAGAGACAAAGTGTATATCAATCCTGAATATTACCTTGTCGGTAAGTGTCTTCCCACTTTGTTGATTTCTATCTATCTTGTCATAACAACCTTGGAATTCATTTACTTCCTTTTGCAAAAGCTGCCATCTTTGGATTACGATCAGAGTCAAATTGCTTATTTTCATGAAAATACTTATCAACCCTCATCCAAAAGGTGTCACCTTTCTGATGATTTCCTTGGATAGGATCTCTACTAACATTTAGCCATGCAGATACCAGCATGTTGTCTTCTTCCTCTGAAAAGTTCTTGCTTCTCCCCTTATTTGTTGGTTGGGTGTTCATGGACGACAATGGAGGCGACTCATCTAATTGCTCATTTCCAAGTTCAGACTGACTAGGATTTGGAAATTCATGTAAATCCTGGGTCAAAAAGGATGTGTATGAATCCAATGCTGGGTACTCCATAATCCTGCATGTAAATCATCATGGCAACAATAAATTTATGTGGCTAGTAGAAATAAGTCCATCCTCACTGAAACACTAAAACAGTAAAGCTCAAGGTTCAGTTCAACACCCCATATGACACTTGTTATCTCAAGAATTAAATGGTTCCATGAATGGAACAAGGAGTGCTCCAATCTAGTCCAGTTCAAAAGAATCAATCTTGGGTCCAGGTGAACAAACGACATTAGCAAATGCTGCACCCACAATTTTACTCCCTTTGTTAGCTTTGTTTTCTAACAGTATCTCAATGCAGCCATGATACTAGTAGATGAAGAATTGGAGAGGCAGAGTGAAGAATTGGAGAGGCAGAGTGAATCCATTACCTATTTAACCACACTAGTAGCCACTGGATTGCTATGAACACTGCCGGACTTGTTGCTACCTGCTGCCGTATTGCCTGATGGTGGTGAGTGGGCTGGTCAGATACTAGGGAGTGGAGCAGCAGGAGTTGCGTGGAACGCATAATCAAATCACAAACTAGGTGATGCCATGGCGCAACAGGCAATACTAACATCGGAACAGATTCCACCGATTTGTCGAAGCAAATCGACGGCGGTAGCCACCGGTGATCAAGATCACATCTTTTTCACGGCATCACACAGCAGGAGAAGAAAGACGTACGTACGGTGGAGAGAAGAGCACCGGCCGGCCGGACCAGTCCTTCTCCGACTCCGACGGTCGGCGGCGCACAAACGACCATGCGAGGAAGAAGCGGCGAGGAGGATTTGGCCATTTGGGGATGGTTTGCTTGTGTTATTGTGACGGCGTGCCCAGGCTGGATCGAGGTGGCGCGCTCGTGGATGGCGCCCAGGCCGGAGATGGAGACGATTTGGGGAGGACAAGATGGAGAAGGAGATGTCCTCAACGAAATGCACTAGTGGAGGAAACGATACATACCTTGGCAAGGAGGAGTTGCGGCGGGCGTAGGCGTCGGTGGAGGCAGGGAGGATGAAGGCAATGTCGCGGGAGATCTGGCGAGCAATGGCGAGCGGCGGTGGAGGGGCACGGAGAGCAATGGCGAGGAAGACTTGAAGAGGGTTTTGGCGCTACTACGGGGAAGCGAGCGGGCGGAAAGTTTCATGCGGCGGGAAGACTGATTTGGGACCGACGGACATGTACCCAAATATGAGTATCCAGCCCAAGGTCCTATCGTATTTTGAGACCTTTCTTAAAAATAGGGTTTCTTGTTGGAGTGATCTTTTTTAATGAAATCCCTAAATTAAGGTTTAGGGTATTTATATAGGACTATTGTTGGAGATGCTCTAAAAGATAACTATACAATGGTATATGTGACGGACCAAATTTTCGGTAAAAATTTACCAGAAAATGTCCAGAATGCCAACTGTCCAGGATTTCAGTTGCATTCAGAAATAGTACAGCTTGCTTAATTTATTACATGTTAAAATATTTTACAGCGGAAATAGAAATTTAACCTGGTAATAAAAAGAAAATTACATGCCCATATACCACAGGCAAGCTTGAGCATAAGGTAAACCTTAGAAATCGATCATATGTGAGTTCCTATCTTCTTCATAAATGTCCAATCTGATTATAAAGTAGATCCTACAAAAAGAAATAAATTTAGGTTTCTTAAGAAAATGACACTAATATTATATGAAAACAGAATTCAAGGAATAGCAAAGCTTTATAGTGGATATGCAATTCTGAGTATTTAAAAGTCCTATTATATTCCTAAAACAATTAATAATAATACAAATTCTATCATCTTTCTCCATCCTTACTTATCTGCTAACCAGACAACAAATTTTGTAAAACAAATTCATGAGTTTTGATATATAAGAGAGGCATCACCCATTTGACATAACTTCATATACCCGAAGTAAGGTCCATTAATGAATTTGTTATTAGCTCTGCAGAACCTGCCCAGCTTTACCCGTGGATTCATGACTTCCATGGATGGGCGGTAAACTATGTCATTCTTAAATATTCTAAACTCAAGTTTTTATAGAAGCAAACGATATCTAGATATCCTCTTATCACAAAGCAAATATCTAGTGCCCTTGAGTGTTTCCACCAGCCATACATGCTGTGACCCTGGCCCAAGACGGCAAAGATAAAGATATTTCCAAATCTGCTTCTATAGTTTATAGAGCAATGATTTCAGGGAGTTCACACCCTCGCCCACCTGTGCCCTTTAGTGTGTACACCCCCAAGGTACCTGGCCCAAGCCGACAACTGCTTTTTCCAAATTGCTCTATATAGAAATCATTTTATCTCCCAAACTACAATCCTTTCCATATCAAATAAGTTATCCAACCCAACTTATTTATACGGACCAATTCTCTTATCTTTTCATGAGATAATCAAAATTTTGTATTTTTGCCTATACTAGGGTTTTATCAGGGATTGTTTATTTTTAGGTGGCTTTTTAAGGTATTGGGGCTTGGATAAAAATTGTATTTGGAATGTATAAATAAATAACTAGAAAATATATGCAGTAAATAATAAGTAAAAGAAATGTAGGTGTATCAAAATGCATCAAGGATAAGAAAACCTGCCTTAATTGGAGATTGGATCACACTTAATATCTTTTGGACATTCTTGATTGTAGCTCGTCATCTATACGTTGCAAAAATAAGAAAAGAAAGAAATTCCAATAAATATCCAAATAAGAAAAATTTTAAATAAACGATAAAATAAAAGGGTCTAGGTAAAAGGGGTGATGGGTTGTACGATTTTTTAGAAGGTTGAAAATATTTTCTAAAAGAAAAAGGGTAGGGTGTTTTTTATATAAAAATAGGCATTTTGGGCAGCATGATGTTAAGGTTGATGTATGGATTTGTTAATTTTAGGGTGTTAATTTTATTTTAAAAATATGGATCAATTGAGTTCTAGAGATCGGGGTCGACAACATTTCTCATGTTGGAGTTCCGAGATATAGCCAATTGAAGGTAGAAAGAAGATTTTTCAAAAGTTATTCTTTTTACCATTAAAAAATATTTTAAGTAAATCAAAAGAAAAGGGGTAGGAGTTTTGATAAGAATGGGTACTTTAGGCAGCATAAGGTTATGGTTGAAGTAATTATTGTGGAAAGATTTTTATAATTTGTTTATGATGAATTAATATTTATAGAGTTTATATTGGAACATTTCTAATTGACCTTATATAGTGATAAAGAATTGATTTTGGACATTATGTAAATATTTATATAAAATTTATTAGGCAAAATCTTATATTAACTTTATTTTTAAGGAAAGTTTTAATTGGATTAAAGAGGGTTTTAAATTTAAATTTGAATATTTATAAGGTTTAAAAATGTACGGATATTATTTCTAGATATAAAACATTATTTTAATGAATTTTTATATAGGAAGTTTTTATTAATTCTTCTTTTATATTTTTCAATTAAATGTTTTAATATATAAAGAGAGAGAATAAAAGGATTTTTAGAGTTATTTTATTAGAAAAATATGGTATTTATATTTTTATATTATTCTTTATCTTATGTTAGATTTTTTATGAATTTTTGTAGAATTTATAAAAGTGATTTGATATTTTAAATATATTCGAGTATTATGAATGGAAATAAAATTTAGAAAACAGTTTAAATCCTTACTTGGGCTGATATGTAATGGGCTTGACCCAATATGGCTACGGGCTAGACTGACATGAGGGTCCCGGGTGGCAGTGGAAAGGAACGGGTGTGAGGAGTGGAGTCGGGTGGTTGACGTGTGGGGTCGAGGCGTCGGTGAGAGAAAGGAAGAAGAAGCGGCGGGAGGGTCACCATGACGGCGAGACAAGTTTGGCAAGCAAGGAATTGGCGGCGGTTTAGTGAAATTGGGAGCATAGGGGTTGTTTTGGTGGTCATAGAAGGGTTCGAGGTGGCCGGAGTTGGCATGGCGGCAAGGCCGTGGCGACGGTGAGCAAGGGTTTCCGATGGATATTGGGTATAGGTGATGGTCGGAAGAGGTTCACGGAGAAGAGTGGAGGGTTTTATATGTGGATGTTGGGGCCGGAAATGGATTGGAGCAACGGGAGGGCTTTCGCCGGAGTTGGAGAAGGAAGTGGAGGAGGCGGCGGCCTGGGGCTTTAGGGGAAGTGTTGAGGGGCGGAGAAGAAGCTTTGGGGTGTAGCGGCGCCGTAGGTAGGCTTTTATAGGCGAAGGATGGAGTAGCGGGCACGGCGAGCTAAGAAATGGCGGCGGCGGCGGCGCGACATGGCGGCGAGCGATTGGGCGGCCATCGGGGATGGATGAGGTCGATGAGGTGGCGGCAGCTATTGGCGGCGGTGCGAGCTATCCGAAGGTTGCAAAACCGGGGCGGCGCTTGGATGGGAGTGGCGGCGGTGATGCTTCCCGTGGGCGACGGCGGTGCCCGACGGCGGCACGGTGTGAAGAGAGGAAACAACGGCGGGAGGAAGAAGATGTACAAGGGCCGTTGGATGGAATTTCAATTCCATGGGCGCCGTTAGATTTGCCGGATTGAGCCGGGGTGAGGGATGGAAAAAGGGGCGACGTGGCTACATCAGGGTGGTTGATTTAAAAAATGAACGGTTAAGATTAGAAGAGATGAATCGATATGGTGGTATGTTCAGTGATCCGTTGGATCTTGATCCAATGGTCTAAGATTGGCACGGTTACTTAATGGTTTAAGTGGAAGCGCAACTCCGAAAAGGGAAAGCGTATTCCTCGGGTTTATCTAAAAAGGAAGGTCTCGGATTTAAATAGAAAGGGATTTTTCAGAATATATTTATAGTTTTGAAAATTCATAGAGAGCTGTAGGAAGCTCAGAAAAATATCAAATAAATTTCTAAAAATCCAGAAAAATGAGTAGAATCCAAATATGAAATAATATTTATTATTTTCTGGGATTTTTTATTTTTAGAAGAAGAGAAATAGGATATTTTCTATAGAGAATAAATAGGAGTTTAGTTTAGAAAATTATTTAAAAATTAAGAATGATTATAAGAATATATTTATGACTTTTGCGAAAAAAAAATTTTATGCTGAATTTGAAATTTTGGGTATGTTACAATATAGATAATCACTTTCTTTATAAACAACTCATCTTTACATACAACCATCTTGATTTCCATGCTAGAGTCGACTACAAATGTACAGACAATTTCTTTCTCTTTCATCTACATTAACAAATAGATGGCATGGCAACTTTTATAGACAGTAGCTGTCTATGCATTGTGCATACTCTAATCAGAGCTCTTGAAGGCGCCTTTTTAGTTCTCGAAGCCTATTTAATTAAGTGCTCTAACTTTTCGAAACTGTTTTCCAAAGCTCTGCATCCTTTATAGCGAGGGTTAATTGGATAGATGTCATTGCAAAGTTCAAAAACCATATAATTACCACTATAAAATGCATATTGTAAACTTGCCATTATAAAACTATGAAAATTAGGCAAATGTCATTGTGAACACCACCTGACACCTTTTGGAGTACGCGCAACCAACATATACAAGCTGTATATGCTCCAAAAGGTGCCACGTGACATCCATAATGGCATTTGTTTAAATTACATAGTTTTGTAAGGACAAATTTACAAAATAAGCACTTTGTAGTTGCAATTCTTTGATTTTTCCGAACCTTCCAGTGGTATCTATTCAATTAACTCTTACAAAAAAGTCTTTGACATTGTCCGGACTGGTTTGGCGTAGGCTTAAAGCTTAGAGCACAGTTTATTTCAGCCTGACTTAGGCTTAAAGCTTAAGCCTAATCGATAGTATATTCGGAGTGGCTAAGTTAAATGAATAAGCTCGCTAAGCTGAAGTGAGCTCAATGTTAAGCTGGACTTTGAGAGGTTACTGAATCTTCTTCTCGAAGCCTAGTCCGCTTCGTTTATTTTATTTTTAAGAGTTTTTGGAGATGACTTCACAATAAAAAAAACAGGACAAAAACCAAATCGTTTAGCTTTAAAATTAAACTTAAACCACTTCGAACATGGTATGAATTGAAAAGCTAAATGTTTTGTCTTTTTTAATTGAGTTTTTTTATCATCAAGTCACCTCTAAAAGCTCTTTAAATGACATAAATGAAACGGATCAGCTTCGAGAAATGGATTCAAGAAACCTTTCGAAATCCAGCTTAATATTCAGCTCAGCCATTCTGAATATGCTCTAAAGTCTAAACCTAACTGAACTGAAAAGCTGAACGTTTTGTCTTTTTAGTCTTGTTTTTCTTACGAAGCCACCTCTAAAAACTCTTAAAAAATAATATAAATAAAGTGGACTAACTTCGAGAAATAGGTTCAAGAGTCTCTTGAAATCCAGATTAACATATAGCCCAGCGAGCTTATTTATTCAGTTTAGTCATTCTAAACATGCTCTTTTTTTTGTTTACCTAGGGCTGAACAGCTGAAAATATTAAGTTTTGAGAAGCCAAAACATTTAGATCACCTACACTTTGAGAGATCTGTGAAACGACTATCAACTGTTCATTGCAAAATTCATACGCTCCAAAGTCCAAACATCACCTACACTTATGAGAGATCTGTGAAACGACTTTGAACCGTTGATTGCGAAATCCATACGCTCCAAAGTCCAAACTCCAGACAGGTAATAACATCACACTTTCTTCGCACGTTCATGTGTCTAGGTGACCAGATAGGCAGGCACATGCAGCCGATACACACGGACGGCTACCGTGAAGCCTGCCACATCTGGCAGCCGATCCGACGGCTTCCAGCGACCCTTTCTATTTCCGTCACAAGTTCAAACCCGCCGCGCCAAACTCCCGATGGTTATAGTTACCTGGCCACCCACCTTCCGCGCGAGGCGATGAGAGACCGACGGGTGGGCCACCCCCACGTTACCCGCCCCGCCCAATACGAGCGCGGGCCACCTCGCCACGGGCCCACGTGTCAGCCAGACGCGCCTCGGAGTAGCTTCCTGGAAGTTTCCGCGGGCGAGCGATCGAGCCGAGCTTCCTCCTCCTCCTCGAGAACAAGTCCCCAATTCGCCACCGAAAAGCGGAGAGAGACAACACGCGAAGCTTCGCCGAGAGAGGAAGGAGAGGGAGAGCGGGTGGGTGGCAGTGCCTGCGCGCGCGAGGCGGGGCCCCTGAGGCAGACGCCGGGCGGAACCTTCTAGAAGTTTCGCGGCACCGAGGTGAGGTGATTGATTGACCGATCCCGTGGTCTGGCCTGGCCTGGCCGCACCGCGCGCGCGCGCGCGGCGTGCGGCTGCGTGAGGGAGGCTCTCGGAATCGGATCGATCGATCCCGTGGTGGTGGATGGATGTGTGGTCGCTCACCTGCGATGGATGTGCAGGGCGGTGGGTGTTCGCCCGTGCCGTCTCTCCTGCGAGCGCCGCGAAGGTGGCCGGGGTCTGATCGGTCGGGCATGGCGCTGGGGAGGTCGCCAACGCCGCCGGAGATCCGCTCGCCGGAGCGGGACGGCGCGGAGGATGCGGAGGCGGTGCAGGCCGACGAGGAGGAGTTCGGCGACGCGTTCGACATACCCCATAAGAACGCGTCCCACGATCGCCTGCGGCGGTGGAGGGTACGACATCCTGTGCTTGTCCTCACGTATCCTATGACCCTGCGATCGAGGATGCTGTTCCATTCGAATCGGTTCGGTAATGGCGCGTTGTTCGTAGGATTTGGGGGCAGTGATTGGTGTGTATACGCCGAATTGTGCTATTTTGCATTGTAATTCGATGATGATTTAGTGACTGCAGGCTGGAGATATCATTTCCTTTTTTTTTTTTGAAACGGTCGAAGTCATTTCGTTATTTATTTAGAGCGTGGGCAATCGGTACACATGCTAGTTCTGTGCAGGAAAATTTGGGATTGAAAATTATGTTTATTAGGCTAGTGGAGCATACCAAGGTGAAGTGTTTGGATGCATTGCTGATTGCTTTGTTGAGCCGTCCGCATTGTTCTGATGATTAGAATATTACATGCATTTGGTGTCTGCATTTCCCTCGAGAGAAGGCGTTGAAGTCTGTTTGGCGTCAATTTTGTTAGACCTAATCTCTGCACTCATGCACATTCCCAGAACCACATAACTGTTATGAAAGAAGAACGCAGTAGCACACCTAGCGAGATACCCATTTTACGTAGCTATTGTAAGTTGGGTCTATGAGAACTCGTTATAAGAGGTGAAGAGGCCTCTGGGGTAGAGTTTACAAATGTGAGTGCCTATTTATTCTTCTGTTCTGACAAATATGGTTATTCTCTCCATTTCAGCAAGCTGCTCTCGTGCTCAATGCTTCACGTCGCTTTAGATACACTCTAGACCTTAAAAAAGAGGAAGAGAAAGAGATGATAAGAAGAAAGATCCGAGCACATGCACAAGTGATACGGGTAGTGTGTCGTTTCCAGCTGACATACCCTGTTTTCTTTTTTTTGGCTGTATTTGTCTGTTTATTCTAAATTGGGATTCTACAGGCAGCATTTCTTTTCAAAGAAGCTGGTGAAAAAGATCTCAGAGGTACTATTTCATATCACTGAGACACTGACCTCTGTTTTAGTTCTCACTATTATTAAAATGATCTGATTCAGCCTTTGCTCAAGTAATTTTGCTTCTTTTATTTATGGGCCATTTATGGTGAAATTCATGATGATTATTTCTTCATCTTTAAATATGAATTAGCAAAGTACGCAAGATGCCACATTTGGAAGGACAGCGATCCAAATGAAAGGATGGCATCAGTTTTTTTTGTTTCTTCCCTGGACTGCATGGCAATTTTTTAGTGAATGTACCTAATGGTATAATTCTATGTAAATACTAAAGAAGCAATACTGTTTCCAAATTGCATTGACCGTCATAGCTATTTGCCTCTTTAATTCACTTTCTTCCAATCAATCTCCACTGTAGTTATCCAATATATGCAGTTTACAATAACCTGTGTCTTATTTATTCCATACATTGCAACGACTTACTTTATTCACCATACCATCACTGTCATGTCAAGGATAAACACCATTGGAGGGAGGTTGGACGGTGACAACTTGAGGTAGATTGGCTAGATGAAGTAGGACATCGGTTTGGAGGAATGGATCCAGAGTAGCTTCCTAGGGAGAGACCAGAGCTAGGAATTGGGGACTTGGGAATTCTTCTTCGATATTTGTTGCTTGATTCATATAGGATACATAATAACCCTTTTATAGGGATGGCTTACTTGGACCATAAGAAAGCAATTTTTAATTTAAAGTAACCAGTCTTATCTAAAGGAATCTAATATAATCCCTAGCTTCTAACTTGTTAACGGGTTGGGTTGGGCCCGCCCGTGGGACACATCAACTATGTGCTAGAGTACTGTGGGAGTGTGGGCGCTGTTCATGCCACTGTAATACTGGCTGGTACTGTTCATTCACAACGCCAGTGGGCCCAGGGGCTTGTGCCATGACAATCTCATTCACCGCACTTCCACGATTATTCCACTAGATATGTTGTAGTTTATTTGTGAAATATATTCTTAGCAACTAGATAGGTCACGTCCAGTATGTCAAGTGTTATTCCTGCCTTTTCAGTTTGTAATTGCGTAAAATAAATCTATCTATTTCTATTTCTTTATATGCTTATTTTGCATATATTATAATTTATATTCTTGTGTTATTTTTAATGTCCTTGATCGGAGCAGAAGCTTATACTGGTATAAAACTTGCAACGGCCTCTCGCAGTTTTCCAATTGAACTGGAAAAGCTTACAGCATTAAACAGGGATCACGATAGTATTGTTCTTCAGGAAATTGGAGGAGTAAGTTAAAACGGAGATAATTTTATTTTTTTCCCCTACTCTGCCGCATGCTACTGAGGTCTATTGTCCGTAATGATAGTATGACACACTTCTGTTCAGGTTAAGGGGCTCTCAGATTTATTGAAGAGTAACTTAGACAGGGGAATTGGTCCAAACGAGGATGAATTGTTACAGAGGAGGGATGTTTTTGGAGCAAATACATATCCACGCAAGAAAAGAAAAAACATACTGGTATGAATTTTGAGGTTATTTTTTAAAAGTAAATTGCACAAGTTTCATTTGCACTCTTGAATATTTTCTACTAGCCACTTATGGTTTCATTTTCCTAGTGTAATGCCTGTTGTCTTCATCTCTATCTTTTCTTTTGTGTATTTTTTTGTGCGAATGGGGGTTAAGCTTTCCAATTAAATAAAATTTATATTTTGCAGGCATAAAGAAAAGTTTATTTAGGAAGTTCTAAAGTTATTATTGCAAAACTTAAAGCAGTGTTAGCCTAAACGGTAAACGGTAAACAGTCGGTCAACCTTCGTTTAGCTAATATTCGGACTAAACGGTTGTTTAAACGGGCTAAAAAACGGATTAAACGGGATTAAACGGCCTAAACAGTTGGCTACCGAGTAGCGTTTAAACGTCGTGTAAACGGCCTAAACGACCGTTTAGGCGAACATTGACTTAAAGTGAACCTATTTTTGTATATTAGAAAGTCCAGTGCATATAGGTCCTATGGATTTTTCTTTCTCTACAGCATCACATCAATTTCAATGCTTTAACATTTTTTAGTCAAAGTTTAACCATATTAATGTTTGATTTCAGCGTTTTGTATTCGAAGCATGCCAGGATTTAACTCTTATCATTCTGATGGTAGCTGCTGCCATATCACTGACATTGGGCATGACCACAGAGGTGCTTTTTTACCTCTTCTTCTCCTTGTTTCCTTTGATTCCGTTTTCACTTTCTGTCACTCTCCTTTGCCATGATCGTTTTAAACTAAAAGAATAAATATGCTTTAAGCACATTTTTGACCATGTTTTGCTTTTATTTAGGGTGTAGATGAAGGATGGTATGATGGTGGAAGTATTTTCTTAGCTGTTTTTCTTGTGATACTTGTTACAGGTAATGGAATTTTATTTTCAGCGTTTTCTTCTTTGAGCTTCTTTGTTTGTGTGTCCTTTTATCGTTTAGTTTCAGCATGCTATCTTCTAATTTGTTTCCTTATGATCTATCTAGCAATTAGTGATTACAGACAATCGCTTCAGTTTCGACATCTAAATGAGGAGAAACAGAACATACAAGTGGAGGTGAGTACGGTGTTAAGTGTAAGGGTATTGTAGGCCTTTTTCTTTTCTAGGGTTTCCCGTTGTACTCTATATATTGCCCTATTGGGCTGTTTAATACAATTAACAATTCACACACTACTCTCTCCATCTCACATTAACATCTACTAGCTAAATGCCCGTATTTTATAACGAAACATCAAAAAATAATAAAATTCTAAATCATTTATTGTAATATTAGATTGCATCTAGAGAAGATGCCTTGCAACAGAATCTCAAGGTTAAAATAACAAATCGAATATACTATTCAAGTAAAGTGCAAAACAAAGAGTCATTAAAATATGGAGTGTAGAATGGCATGGTGGATAATTTCTGTGAAATGACGTATTACCAGTGATCACCACAATCCTCTTTTTAACGGTAGAGATCAGAGTCTACTAGCTCTTAGCTCCCGCTGCCACTCTTCCGTCGCAGCTGCCCCTGGGAGGAGCAATCTCCACTCCTGGGGGCGGCCATCAGTTTTGCTCTGGCCCATCGCCGTTCCAAGCTAGATCCGCCCAGGCCATGCCCAAATCCGCTGCTCCTATTTGTCTTCGGCATCGTTTGCTCGCCCCGGCTCCACCTCACTGTTGAGTTCCGTCCGGTGCTCAGGCCTGGCAACCTCCTCCTCTCTGGCCCGGATCCGTGCGACGCCTCACCGGATCCGGCCTCCAGAGATGACCCCACTTGGTGCCTTGCTTCCACGTTGGTGCCTTGCTCGGCATTGCCTGTTGCTCTGCTCTAGCGATGCCGCGGTGTGCTCCAATGGTGCCACCACCGCCTGCTACATCGCCATCCCCTGGTTAGAAGAGCGGTCACCCTGAATCTACCTCCTCCTCGCCTAGTGGCCGTCGTCCCCAAGCTCTAGTGCGTCGGCACCGACCTCTAGCATTCATTCAGATACACTGCCTCTGCGCTCCGGCCGAGGCCTGGTGCTTCCTTGGCCTCCTATGCACCCCCGGGCTCTTCTGGCCACCTGTAGCTCTACATGACGCCGCCTCCAGCACCTTTGCTCCTTGCTTTAGCAGTCGTCTCCAATGCACCAGCCTCCACATACCAGCTGCTCTCTCTGCAACGCCTTGCCGCACATAAGCTGTTTTGTTGCAGCCACTGGCCCAACCCCTTGCGCTTCTCTGGCCTCCATTGTAGCTGGTGGTGATCACCTGCGCCTTTATCGATCCTCCATGCTTGCACCTTCTCGAGCTCCACAGCACCACCTATCCTTTACCCATCTATCGGTGACCTTCCAAGTCACTCTTTGAGCAACAGCATGCCCAGTGCAGCCTCGTCACCCAATGCTGCATTGGGTTTCATCTTCTACAAGCCGGTTTTCCTCTTCTTCTGTCATCTTTGGTCACCCGGCTTGTTTCACACCTGACATCGCTGGCATCGCCATTGACGGATCCTACTCTGCACAACTGCTCTTCGCCATCCTTGGGTCGACTCATTGCCACTGGTGCTCATGCTCTTGGTGTCACCATTGTCCTTCTGTTTTGGGCTTCCCTAGCGCTTCAGCTTGCTGTCTTAGGCATTGTCCATTGTCCATTATCCTTGCCTACTGCTAATATCCGCTTCTTGCATCATGTTGCCTACTGCTTGTATCCCGTAGAGTCTTTTCCTTTTCTAGCTTCTGTCGCATCCATCCAAGTTTGTTACTCCTTTGTCTATCAGTTCATCGATGCTTGTGCTAGTGCATCATTCCTATAAAGCAGTTGATTGCTTTGCTATCATTCCTTTTCCCATGGTAGCTGTTGTAGATCCTTGATCCTTCTTGGCCGTCACGGTTTCCCTTTTCGTGACGCATCACATTCTCCTCTTTGTGATGATGCCTTCCAAGGCTGTGATCAGTGCTGCCATGCTTTTATCCTTTCCTTCCTCAGCTTGATTTGACCTGATCGTTTTCTTTATTGCCAATTTCATTGCTCTACCTATGCTCATCCTCCTAGTTGTCCTCCTTTCCTGACATTGGGGCACCACCAGAGTTCCTTGCATATTATAGAAGTCTTTATCTCCACAAAGATTTGGTTTCAGCTTCTCAGTCGCTGCTCCTTGGTTCTCCTTGGCCGTTGCGCCTCTCCCTTCTTCATAACGCTTCACATTCTCCTTCGTGATGATGCCTTCAAGGCTATGATCTGCGCCACCTTCTCCTTCGAGCCATGCATCGTCGCTGTCCATTACACCTAGGATGGATGAGTTCCTTATGGAGTCCGGCATATTTTTCTAGAGCTGCACACTTCGATGACATCAACAAAACACGGACTTTGGATTTCTCTTTTATTAGTAGTGTGTGTTCTTTCAAATGCAATGCTATTGCATATGCGTTGCATTTGAGGGGGGATGTTAAGTGTAAGGGTATTGTAGTCTTTTCTCTTCTCTAGGGTTTTCCTTTTGTACTCTATATATTGCCCCTATTGGGTTGTTCAATACAACTAACTATTCACACACTACTCCTCCCTCCATCTCACATTAACATGGTCATGTGCCAACATTTTGAGGTGTAGTTCTACAATCTACATACGTTCTGTCATTCATTGGCAGTGTATATGATTTTCTATCTCTTTTGATTAGGTCGTTAGAGGTGGTAAAAGATTCGGAGCTTCAATATTTGACCTTGTAGTCGGTGATGTGGTTCCCCTCAAAATTGGTGACCAAGTAAGATGGTATATTATTCATTGACTCTATTTTTTTTTCCTCTAGAATAATTTGTTTACATTCATTATTATACCTTAGGTTCCTGCTGATGGTGTCCTGATATCTGGCCATTCTCTTGCAATAGATGAATCAAGCATGACCGGGGAATCAAAAATTGTGAGCTTCTATGAAAACTCTCGTTCATCTCGAGCATAATTTTTTGCTTTTTTTAATGATGTGATATTACTTTTAGGTTCACAAGGATCAAAAGGCACCCTTCTTGATGTCTGGTTGCAAAGTTGCAGATGGCTATGGTTCTATGTTGGTGAGTACAGCAGTCTTTAGTGTTTCAGCAGCATGTGGACTTGAAAATAATTGTTTCTAGGTCACTATGCATAACATTATTTTTCTTCCTTATTTATTCTTTTTCCTATTGCCTTTTCATGCATAACTTAATAATTATCCACTTTCCCTATCAAATACAAAGGTAACAGGTGTGGGTATCAATACTGAATGGGGTCAGTTAATGGCTAACCTTTCTGAAGATAATGGTGAAGAAACCCCGCTGCAGGTTAATCTCTGTTCAGGATCATGTATATTTATTGATGGATGAGTGCTGACTTGCTTTGACCATGGAGTAGGTGCGCTTGAATGGCGTTGCAACTTTTATTGGTATGGTGGGATTGTCAGTAGCTGGTGCTGTACTTATCGTGCTTTGGATAAGGTATTTAACATAATAATGCAACATCCCCAAAATGCACTCTTTATAACAACTTTTCAACCAAACTACAGATATTTTACTGGACATACCAAGAATCCAGATGGGACTACTCAGTTTGTGCGTGGAACTACTGGTCTAAAACAAGGATTTATGGGGGCAATAAGAATTTTGACAATTGCTGTATGTAATTTTAATCTAGCTAGTATATAATTAATTTCATGAATAGTATGTCTTCTTCTGTTATCCCTGATTTTCTCTTATTTATCCATAGGTAACCATCGTAGTTGTTGCTGTGCCTGAGGGACTTCCATTGGCAGTAACATTGACGTATGAATCTACTACTTATCATGTAAATTCCTTGGAATTTGCAGTCACATGACTATCTGTATTATTTTGGTTTCAGACTTGCGTATTCAATGCGAAAGATGATGCGAGACAAGGCACTGGTAAAAAAAATCTTATATTTCTGTACGAAAACATTGACAGGACAAGGAATATTATTTTGCTTCATTTTTTATTTAGGTGAGGCGACTCTCTTCTTGTGAAACAATGGGATCAGCAACTACAATATGCAGTGATAAGACAGGAACTCTCACCTTGAATAAGGTTTGTAAAGTCAATATCTAATGCACTTGCCATGCAAACGCTCTTCGAAGTTCGGTCATAATGTTATTTTTAAGTCCAGCATGCTGCCTGACAGGATTCTTGTTCTTGACGTTCCATTTAATTAAAATCCTGGAACAGAACATATCTTTGTTCATTGTAACCGGTTACACGACACGAGGATATGTTCTGATAATTGTATTTTTTTAACAGTGACTTTTGAAAATTTCGAGCATCATAATTCATTTCGTAACCCTTATGAATTATATAATTGATCTTGTAGATGACAGTGGTGGAAGCATATTTTGGTGAAACAAAGTTGTATCCTTGTGATGATATTAGCACAATGTCAAGCAGTGCAGCAGCACTGCTTATTGAAGGAATCGCACAAAACACAACAGGGACTGTATTTCTACCAGAGGTATAGAAGGCTTTGGTTTATTCATTTTTTTCAGAATATTAGAGGTGGCTGCATTGTCTGTTGTTTAGAACAAAACTGGTAAAATTATTGTCAAAGATTATATTTGGTTCTTAGCTTAAAGATTAGATATAGTTGTTGAGTGGCAATCCTATATTCCTATATATAGGGTTTAGCCGCCAGCTTGAGATCCAAAAAACAAAGAAATAAAGAAAGTCCTTCCTTCTTCCTCACACCACCAGGAGCATCGCCCTCCGGTTGGTGCCTCTGTGTTGCCGAGCGTCCACCATAGGTTTGCACATAACAGAACTAGTTGGAACCTGCTAGTGATGTTCTTTTGGCTGAATCACTGAGTTCTTGAACCTGGCATATGGTACCCTTGTTCAAAATGTTGATGGTAAACACTAAACAACTGGCTTCCACCAATAACTAGAAATGCTATGTGGCCTAGTTTCTCTGCAACACTCCAATTTGCCTATCCGTGCCTATCTGTTAACTGGGAAAAGCAACAGGAGATTACTACTTCTCTTTTTCTGGAAGTAGCAACTGGAAATAAAATGACAGCTACAATTCCAATGAGATCCATTGGAGTCCAGCAACAAGATGCTGGGACATTATCAAGGCAGACCTCCTGCAGACAGTCCATCATTTCTACAACCAAGAAACCTCCTCTCTCAACTTGCTCAACTCAGCTAATATCATTCTCATCCCAAAGAAGAAGGACTGCACTCAGCTCTCCGATTATAGGCCAATCAGTCTCATCCACAGTGTTGGCAAAATCTTGGCCAAACTGCTAGCGGATCGCCTAGCCCCCCACCTGGATTCCCTCACTTCGTTCTGCCAAAGTGCCTTCATCAAGAAGCGCAGTATCCAAGACAACTTCCTTTATGTTCAGAACGTGATCCAGGACCTCAATTGATCCAAGACGTCAGCCCTCTTCCTCAAGTTAGATTTTGCCAAGGCCTTTGACTCAGTTCATTGGGGCTATCTTTTGGAAGTCCTAGTGAAATTGGGATTTGGGCAACGCTGGCGCAACTGGATTGCCGCCCTCCTTGGCACGGCGTCCTCCTCGATCCTCCTCAACGGCACTCTTGGGGCGTCCTTCCATCACAATAGAGGAGTTCAACAAGGCGACCCCATCTCCCCCATGCTCTTCATTTTGGCCATGGACCCCATCCAAAAGATATTCCCAATGGCTGCGGAGCGAGGGTCTCTCAAAGATCCATCGCCGATCGCTTAAGCCGAGGACTTTCGCTTTGCCGACGACGCGCCATCTTCTCAATTTCAACAAGGATGAGCTCATCTCGACAATGGATATCTGGAGGCTTTGGTTGCATCTCTCGATGCGACCAATCTCCGAAATGTGCGATCTATGCAATCAATCGCCCTTCTCGACCTTCAGACGCCCTAGCCCTTCCGGAATGCGTGAATTCCTATCGATTACCTAGGCCTCCCGCTACACTTCAAAAAACTAAGCCGGGCACATTTCGGGCCCCTCATCCAAAATCGCACTGTGAGCTCCCCATCGAAAGGAAAGTTCTTTCCAAGGCGGCGCCACCCTTGTCAAGTCGGTTCTTTCGGCGCTCCCGACCTACTTCATCTCGGTTCTCCCCCTCCTGAAAGGAGTAGCGAAAAAAATGGACAAGATCCGCAGGTCCTTTTTGTGGTGTGGGTCTGATGAAGGTAGCGGGGGCCATGCCCTAGTAAACTGGGGGACGGTCTGCCGGCCCAAGACTCTGGGGGGCCTCGGGATACCGGACCTAGTGCATTTCAGCAGGGCTCTACGACTCGGATGGCTTTGGTAGGAATGGAAGTGCCCGAACAAACCTTGGGTCGGCACCAACATCCCCTGCGACAACTCGGATAAAGCTCTCTTCCGAGCCGCCACTTCAGTGAGCGTCAAGAATGGCTCTTCTACTAGCTTCTGGAAGGACAGGTGGCTCGATGGAACTGCCCCGTGGGAGATTGCTCCCAATCTCTTTGCAATCGCCAAGAGTAAACAACGCTCTGTGGCCTCCCATCTCCGCAACAACAGATGGATTAAGGAGGTCCAGCACCTCCACACCCCTTGCCAGCTCCTAGAATTCCTCCACCTCTGGAATCTGCTACAACAGGTCTCCCTGGACCCTGCAGCGGCAGATGAGATCACTTGGACTGCTACCGCTAATGGATCCTACTCTGCGCGCTCAGCCTACCAGCTTCAATTCCTTGGCAGCGTAGGCTGGGACATGTCGAATCTGATATGGAAAGCCCGAGCGAAGAATAAGTGCAAATTCTTTGCCTGGACCTTGGCGCATGATAGACTGAACACGGCCGATCTCTTGGCCCGGAAAGGTTGGCCCCATCATCCGGTGTGCCCCCTTTGCTCCTTGGAGCAAGAGACGCTTATTCATCTCACGTCTAACTGCGCCTTCTCGAAAGAAGTCTGGAGCGTAGTTTTTCCAGGCCCAGTCGGCAGCCTAAACCCCCCGGCTGGGGACGTCCGTGCTTGGTGGAAGGAGGGCTACTTCCGCCTGGCTAAAACCGAGCGCCCCTCCTTCAACGGCCTCGTGATTTGCACCCTCTGGAACATTTGGAAAGAGCGCAACAGGCGCATCTTCCAACTAGTGTTCCTCCCCCCAGGTGCCTAGTGGAGCGTATCCAGGAGGAGATCTGTAGTTGGGGCCTTACGGCCCACTCTGTTTCCGGAATATAACCTCCCTAAGCCTCCACCCCTCCACCCCCCCACCCCCCCCTTCTTCCTTGTACATTTGACTCTTGTCCCTCTTAATGAAATGGCAGAGCGCCTGCCCCTTTTGCTCAAAAAAAAAAAAATTTGTATCTCCACCAACTCCGTGAAAATTGAGCTCACATGTAGGTTCTTCTTAGCAGTGTGGCAACTTGGTAGTAATAAGCTGGCTGGCTGTTCTGATTCTATTGATGTTAAGATCTTTTCTTTTCTTTTTCCTTATTTTCTTGCAAATCTGATACAATCGAACTTGCCCAATTTTTCTGGTTCCTGACAATAACCAGCCATAGACCTGAATTAGGCATGCGCCTGGAGGTAGTCTGGGCGGAGTATTATCTATTGTGCTCTTGTGTATCTATTGCTACTTTGTTTCTGCACAATTACATCAATTCTTTTTTGACGTATAGGACGGGGGAGCTGCTGAAATAACAGGTTCACCAACTGAAAAGGCCATTCTTTCTTGGGGCCTTAAGGTACTACTGATTTTCGCTTTCATATGTTGGTATATCCTTCAAGCTTACTTTGTTGACCTGGGCACCTGGTGTTCCACCTTGCACAGATAGGGATGGATTTCAATGATGTGCGGTCAAAATCTTCAGTTCTTCACGTTTTCCCGTTTAACTCGGAGAAGAAACGTGGTGGTGTTGCTGTACAGGTAGTAAGCACATTTATGTGTCTAAAATTCTAAATCCCTCATGAAGTGAGTGTGCCTCCATGAAGAGTTTAACCACTTGTATTTATTATGTATATTTGCGGTGCCTTATTTTACTGGTCCCTTGTAATTTACGGCATTTATTGTTGACTTGCTGGGACATAAAGTGATGTGATCATTTACCCTGAACTTCCCTGATTTCATGTGGTTTCTTAGTGCAATAATTTCTATTTTCATGTAGGTTTTAATTGGTTAACATCAGCCTTCTGAGTTGTGAGAGTTGATGCCATCAAGTTTAACAGTTTTGAAACTGTAGCAGTTCCTACCAGTGGTCTGATGATGTTTCCCTGCTGGATAACTGCAGGAACTGGTTAAATTACCAGCCAGATCTGTTATTTAATACTCTCTGTGTTTCAAAGTGGGGATTGGCTGGTTACTGGATGGCTTTCAATTTTTATTTCAAATTTAATATAATAATAACCAGAAGGTTTGGAGGCACTATGCCCCTCCCGGATGACTGGTTACTGAATGGGCCTATGGGATTTCGAGCTTGGGATTCCATTGACCATTTTTTTTTTCTAATTCCAAGTTAGGAGTGTTGGTTGGCCCTTTGCCTTTTAACATGCAAAGATTATGATCTGATTTATGTAATGAGTGCTTTGTGTTGATAAAACTTCTTTATTATATTCTTATCCCCGATTTGGTTCATTTTATCTCAGTGCTGTTTGGTTACTGTAATTGCAGTCAGATGCTAGGGTTCACGTCTACTGGAAAGGTGCAGCTGAGCTTGTGCTATCATCTTGCAAAAGTTGGCTTTCTCTGGATGGTTCAGTTCAGCCAATGAGTGCTGAGAAGGTAACTACCAGTCATAACAACTACCAGTCATAACTTTCGAACCACTTTATTTCTAATACTTACTTGCATTGTTGAAAATGTTTGCAGCATAACAAATACAAGAAATCAATTGAAGACATGGCAACGAGTTCATTACGGTGTGTTGCTTTTGCATATTGTCCTTGTGACGTCGAAATGATACCAAAGGAAGATATAGTTGATTGGAAGTTGCCTGAGGATGACCTGACTCTGCTTGGTGTCTTGGGGATAAAGGTTGGTGACTGTTGTTTTTGTTAAAGTAGAACTTGTATAGGGTCCTTTGTGCATATTTTCCTTTACACTTGTACTTGTGCATATCAGCCCAATTGGGCCCTGGGGGGAAATGCAAGAGACACATTTCACATGGTATCAGAGCCGTGTCCCCAACCCTAGGGTTTTCACCCGCCGCTGCCACCTTCTTCGGTGGCGGCGCCACCACACTGCCTTTTTCTCTCACCGGGCTCTAGCTTCCCACACGTGTGACGTGAGCTCCACCGCCACTCGCGCTTTCTTCTCACGGGCTCACGCCGGCCGCGCCGCTTCTCCTCCGACACTGCGTTGCTTCATTGTGGCGTCAAGCTCTCTCGCGCCGCTTCGCCACGCAGCAGCTGACGCGAGCTCCGCGACGTCTCAGCGTTCGAAGGCCGGCGAAGTCATCGAAGCTCACCGACGCGCGCTTCCAACTCCGGACATGTGAGGCTCGCTTGAGTCAGCCAGCCTGGTAGCCTCCGTGACGAGGCGTTAGGTGCAGATCCATCTCCGGCTGGTGCATTCCGTCTTGTCTCATGGCGAATCCGGCGCTGCTGTTGTCCCCTCAGGTTGCCCCTCTACAGTTTCGGCTACATACGGTGCTTCCTCGTCTTATCGCCCGTCGCAGCTTCCTCAAGTCGTCTTTGATGGGACCAACTACGGTCGTGGGCTCCAATGTTCGGGTGTGCCTCGATAGTCATCGCCTTTGGGGCCATCTCACCGGAGCCACTCCACGCCCTCCTACTCGACTCTCTCCCACAGAGCCCCAACTGCTGCAGAGCGGTACTTGATCCGCTGCGGCGGCTAAAAAGCCTACGACAAGTCGTGGAGCAATATGTTACTGAACTTGAAACCTTGGAGACTTGGCGGCGAACGAGGCTCGTCTTATTTCCTCGTCGGCGGCATGAAGGTTGAGGTTGGCTTGGATCTTGTTGCCTTGGCGTCTTCACGCGAGATGTGGCGCGTGTGCAGTTTCTACGGCCGAAAGCGGTGATGCGCTTACACCTCTCTCCGGATCTCGCCGCTCTCACCCAAGCAGACAAGATCGCGATGCCTTCTACCACCAGATTATCGATGTGTGGCGCCCGGCTTGACTCACACGACCACGATTAATGTCGTGTCTGCCGTTCTTTGTCTTCTTCGTCGGCCGTGGCGCCGTCGCCGCCTCTTCGAGTTTCTTCGCCACCTTCGCCCCGAAGTTCGGCGAGCCCGAAGCTCGGCTTCGCTCGCTTCGCCTCGGTGTCTCTGGTGGAGGCTCTCACATCGAGCAGGCGAGAGGAGACTCGCCAGCGTGGTGGTCTCTACCTTGTCCGCCTCGCCGCTCTCTCCTACGGCTCTGGCGGCGCGATCTCTACGACACTCGATCGGGCCGCTTCTACTCACCCAAAGACCGCAGGAGGCGTGGTTCTTCTTGTCGATTCTACTCCCACTTCGCTTCCCATCAGGCGCGCAACTATTGCAAGCGGCACCGTCACACCATCCAGCGAAGCTTCGGCGGCGCCTCGAACCGCAGGGCACTGGGGATCGACTCGCCTCTCTTCGCCGTCGTCGACCACACTCGTTTGCTCCAGGACATCACTCAGCGTCTTGAGCGCATTGAGCGTCGGGATGCCCGCTCGATCTTTGCTGTTGACACTGCTAGTCTTGCCAGCCAGCCTCGCTCAGGTATATCTCAGCCCTGGATACTTGACTCTGGAGCTTCCTTTCACATGACTCCTGATTCTACATATCTTGGTCCTTTAAGCTCATCTATTACTCCCGTGTCCATCAAGACCGCTGATGGCGCACGTCTTGTTGTTGCTGGTCGGGGCACACTCCACACACCCTCCTTTCATGTTCCAGCTGTTTCTCATGTTCCTTCTCTTGATATGCAGCTTATTTCTGCCGGCCAACTTACTCATCATCACCGTCGTGTCATTCTTGATTCTGATCATTGTTCTATTCAGGATCGCTCCACGGGGACTCTAGTTGGCACTGGCCGCCGGCTCCGTGACTCCCCGCGTCTCTGGGTTCTCGACTGGCTTCGCCTTCCCACTGCCTCTGCCTCCACTTCCTCGACCAGCCAGTCGTCCATCGTCATTGATGCCACTGCCTTCGCCACCACTACTTCCACTAGTTTTGCTCAGTGGCATCATTGGTTAGGTCATATATGTGGGTCTCGCCTCTCGTCCTTAGCTAGTAGTGGTCTGCTTGGGAAGGTCTCTGGTGATACCTCTCTGTCCTTTTGTATTGGCTGTAAGCTTGGCAAGCAGCTATAGTTTCCATATCCTACTAGTGTTTCGGTGTCTTCTCGCCCTTTTGATTTAGTTCATTCTGATGTTTGGGGCCCGACTCTCTTCGTTTTGAAAGGGAGCCATCGTTGGTATGTGATCTTTATTGATGACTTTTCTCGATATACCTGGCTCTATCTTCTGACTTCTCGTGCTCAGGTGTTGTCTGCGTACAAGGCTTTTGTTGCTATGGTTCGCACTCAGTTTGACTCCCCTGTTCGTGTTCTTCGAGCTGATTCAGCTGGCGAATACTTGTCTGTCTCCCTTCGCCAGTTCCTTCTTGAGCAGGGCACACTTCCTCAGTATTCTTGCATGAGTGCTCATGCTCAAAACGGTGTTGCCGAGCGCAAGCACCGTCATATTCTAGAGACTGCTCGTGCGATGATGCTTGCTGCCTTTGTTCCTCCTCACTTCTGGGGTGAGGCCGTCACCACAGCTGTTTACCTCATTAACTTACAGCCTTCTGTCGCTCTCGAAGGCGCCACACCTTTCAAGTGACTCTTCGGTCGCTCTCCACAATACAGTCACCTCCGCTCCTTTGGCTGTGTTGTGTTTGTTCTCCTTTAGCCTCGCGAGTGGACGAAACTCACTGCCCAATCCGCTAGATGCGTTTTTCTTGGCTATGACTCTGAACGCAAAGGTTTTCGTTGTTGGGACCCCGCTGCTCGTCGGATTCGGGTCTCTCGTGACGTCACCTTTGATGAGTCCCGTCCCTATTTCACCCCCGATCCCTCCTCGTGTTCCCAGTCTCTTGCTGACTCCCTTTCCTTTCTCACTCTGCCTGCCGCTCACCCCTCTCCGCGCCCTGTTTGTCCGCTTCCCGCATCTTCATCCTCATCACCATCTCTCTCTTCACCTCCTCGGGCCCCTCCTATGTCCTTGCCACCACCACCATCACTCTCCCCTCCAGTTCAGGCTTCGTCCTCTTCCTCTCTTTCCGATCCTATCTCTACATCACCATGCCCATCCCTTCCTGGCTTTTTTCTACCACGATTCGTTTTCGTTACACCTGTCGTCCACTTTCCTCTAGCTCCCTTCTGTACGGGACCTATTCCTTCCTTGGTTCCTACCTCCATTCTTGAGCCTTCCTTCCCCGATGCACCCTCTCCTTCCATGGATGCGCCTCCCTCTTTGACCGAGGCGGATTCTGCTCCTCCCACTGTCACCTCTCCACCTCCTTCTCGCTACTCTCTCCTTGACCGGAGCATGCTTTCCATGCTGCTTCGGTATGGTTTTTTCTGCCTCGCCACTCTCTCTCGAGCCTACCACCTATCGCGATCTTGTCACTCATCTGAATGGCGGTTGGCGATGGCGAGAGATAGCGTTTCGAGCGTCTCGCACGTGGGATGTTGTTCTCTCCTCCCCCTGTCACTCCCATCACTTGCAAGTGGATCTACAAAATCAAGACCCGCTCTGATGGATCTCTTGAGCGCCACAAGGCACGACTTGTTGCTCGTGGCTTCCAGCAGGAGTATGGCATTGACTATGAGGAGACCTATGCTCCGGTTGCTCATATGACCACCCTTCGTTCTCTTGTCGTTGTGGCCTCTGTTCGTCGGTGGATTATTTCCCAACTTGATGTTCAGAATGCCTTCCTCAATGGTGAGCTACGTGAGGAGGTTTACATGTCTCCACCTCCTGGCTACTCTGTTCCTGCTGGTCATGTGTGTCGTCTCCGTCGCTCCCTCTATGGTCTCAAACAAGCCCCTCGTGTCTGGTTTGAGCGCTTTACTTCTGTGGTCACCACTGCTGGCTTTGTTGTGAGCGACCATGATCCTGCGTTGTTTATTCACACCTCACCTCGTGGCAGGACACTTCTTCTTTATGTTGATGACATGCTCATCACAGGAGACGATCCCGAGTTTATTACTTTTGTCAAGGCCCACTTAGCTGACCAGTTTCGGATGTCTGATTTGGGACCCCTTCGCTACTTCCTCAGGATTGAGATCATGTCCACTCCTGCGGGCTCCTACCTCTCTCAGCAAAAGTACATCAATGATCTGCTTGCACGTGCATGTTTGACTGACCAGCGCACTGCGGCCACTCCCATGGAACTTCACCTTCAGCTTCGTTCCACGGATAGGACTCCTCTTCCGGACCCCACTCGTTATCGCCACCTGGTTGGGAGCCTTGTGTATCTTGGCATCACTCGCCTTGACATTTCCTATGTTGTTCATATCCTTAGCCAATTCATGGCTGCCCCCACCACTGTCCACTACAGCCACCTCCTTCGTGTTCTCCGATATCTTCGTGGTACCGCTGATCGCCGTCTGTTTTTCCCCAGTTCCAGTTCTCTCCAGCTCACAGCTTACTCCGATGCTACTTGGGCTAGCGATCCCTCCGATCGCAAGTCTCTCACCGCCTACTGCGTGTTTCTCGGATCCTCCTTGATCGCCTGGAGGACCAAGAAACAGCAGGCTGTCTCTTACTCCAGTACTGAGGCTGAGCTCCGGGCACTAGCACTTGTCACGGCTAAGGTTACCTGGCTTCGGTGGCTCCTTGCAGATCTTGGCGTGGAGGTGTCCTCTCCTACGACGGTGTCGTCCGACAGCACAGGTGCTATTAGTATTGCTCGTGATCCGGTGAAGCACGAGCTCACCAAGCATATTGGCGTTGATGCTTCTTTTGTTCAGTCCAAGGTGCAAGGTCATGTGATAGGACTACAGCATGTGCCATCTGAGCTCCAAATTGCTGATTTCTTCACCAAGGCTCAGACTCGCGTACAACATGACCTGCATCTCTCCAAACTCAGTCTGGTTGATCTATCATGAGTTTGAGGGGGGGGGGGTGTTAAAGTAGAACTTGTATAGGGTCCTTTGTGCATATTTTCCTTTACACTTGTACTTGTGCATATCAGCCCAATTGGGCCCGGGGGGGAAAATGCAAGAGACACATTTCACAGTTTTGATATTCAATTTCAGATCGACTGTACATGTTTGTATGACATAACGGGGAAATTGAGTGTAAGAATCTGACAAAAATAATGAGTGCCACTTCATATTCTTAACTATGAGATAGCACTGTGTATAGTGTTCTATTCTTTAGTTGCTTACTTGCTTGTGTTGGGAACATAGGATAGTTTGTTACTCAAGATCTTGGTTACCCGTTTTTTTCCTGCCTATCAATGCTGTCTGTCTTAGCTAAAACATCTGAGATGCAGTACTTAGTCACCATAGTAATCTCCAGATTATTTGTCTACCATTTATATGAGGTGTCATAACTCATGATTCATAAGCATGATTTCTTCAGCTCAATCCCTTGATTATATCGTTCAGCTATTAATTGTGCTACAAACTTTTCTTAACTTGTAGGACCCTTGTCGCCCAGGAGTGAGGAATGCTGTACAGTTGTGCAGAAATGCTGGTGTAACGGTATATCTTACTCATGTTTCTTTTTCTTGTTCATGCTGGGGACTCTTTATTTTTATATCTTTTCCTTGCAAACTTAGATTGATATATGTACAGCCTGAGAACATTTTTTGGTCATATTGGTTCATGGCCTTTTTGTAGTAAAATAATGAACTAGAGAAGTCTAATTTGTGTTGCATGGAATGAAATCAATAAGATGGGGACACTCTTCTAAATTTTAAAGATGAACTGGCCTGTATATAGGCTGTCGTTGTGTCTTGAAAATTCTTAGCCTTGAGATCAGCCACTCAAAACTGAAGAGCGAAGACTTACCAGTCCTAGCAGAATCAATTTCTTGGGGAAGTAGAAGGCACAAAAAAGGATGGGCTCCATTCGGTATGCACTATGCAGATGATCAGAGGGATTGAGTTGGGGCTGTACAAGGCTTTGCTTCTGTGGGGAGGAAATAATGATAACTCTCACTTGCTCTTTTGGTATCATGAGAATTGAAAGCTGAGACTTCTGGTTTGTCTAATACTCTAGCTTGACCATATATTTTGTAGTATGTAAGATTTTTTGCACTTGTATAAGCTGGGTAATTAAAGCTGCACCAGTCATGTTGATTATAGATTGAAGGGCACCTCAAAGATAACTTCTAGAAAATTATAAATATAATATATTTGTATTTGTTATGGGCTGGCCCATCTCACGAACAGCACCGCGGGTACTGTAGTGGCGTGAACAGTACCCGAGGTACTGTAGCACGTGGCTCATGTGGTTACCTGAGTCATTATCTTTGATTGTTATCTTTCCAATTTGTTATCTATTTTTAGGGGATTTGATTAGATCAGATCTAAGTTTTTTCTTAGTGTATAAGTCGGTCATCCTATAAAAGGGACCTCATGTATCCTCTATTAATCATCCAAGCAATGAGTAAACCAAGTTTCTAGTAAGGCGCTGCCATCGATAACTGGCTGGTGGCTCCGTACAGCCAAGGCGTTAGATTCGATAATAGCTCGTCTTGCTCGCGTTAAGAGCCGTATCCTTTCTCGTTACGTGCTGTGATTAGGCACGTAACAATTGGTATCGGAGCCGATGATCCTTTGGCCATGGTGTCTATCAAAAATCACATCTCCAACCTCGTGGCCTCATTCACCGAAGATCGGGCGCACTGTCTCATAAAGATGGAGCGGCGCGAGCTTTTGTCTGTGTTCATCCACTTCGGGCACACATGGGGATAATGGAAGGCGGCCAAGCGCGGCGACCTATGGCCAAGGCGACAACCTCCTCAATCTGCGTGCACGAGATCAGATGGGTTCCCCGCACTTCAACCTTGGGGACAAGGTTGATTTGGAGGGGGAAGTAATGTTATGGGCTGGCCCATCTTATGAACAGTACCATGGTACTGTAGCGACATGAACATTACCGTGGTACTATAGCACGTGGGCCTATGTCGTTATCTAAGTCATTATCTTTTGATTGTTATCTTTCCAATTTGTTATCTATCTTTAGGGGGATTTGATTAGATCAGATCTAAGACTTTTCTTAGTGTACAAGTCGGTCATCCCTATGAAAGGGACATCATGTATCCTCTATTAATTATCCAAGCAATGAGTAAATCAAGTTTCTAGTAAGGCGCTGCCATCGATAATTGATCGGTGGCTCCGTACAACCAAGGCGTTAGTTTCGATAATAGCTCGTCTCGCTCGCGTTAAGAGCCGTATCCTTTCTCGTTACGTGCTGGGATCAGGCACGTAACAGTATTAGTCCATTGTATAGAGGGTTTTCTGCTTTTTGCTCATACCTTGTACAGTTGGACATGACTTATCATTAATCAGGCCCATGGAATGGAACTGGAGTCCATCCCAGGAAAAATAAATAGATACCGTCTTCTTAAGTCAGCATGTTGAAAAGTTGGATACTAGCTGGTTATAGGGAAGCATTCTGTACATACCTTTGCAGGTTTATGTGGAATTTCTGAGATCAACCCTTGCTGCTACTGTTTGATGAAAAGAAGATATATCACCTTTTTTTCACCAATGTATTATTTGCTGTGTCAGTTTAGTACTGTAGGAGATATATCACCTTTTTTCACCAATGTATTATTTGCTGTGTCAGTTTAGTACTGTAGGGGCTGTTTGGTTGCCTTCTCTCACGAGCCTATCCTGTTCGGCTCAGCCAGGCTGATAGGATACGGGATGCACAGATGCAGAGACGGTGTTTGGTTGAGTGTTTAGTAGGCAGGTATTTTAAAATTTAAATATTTTGAAATTTATATAGCAAGTGTGGTCTAGTTTTGTTCGAAAAAATGTCAGGAACCCATTTTTGAAATCGGTTCGGTAATCGAAGATGCTAATCAAAAGATATTTGTAAAAGAGAGAGAAAATACTAATCAGTGAAAAGTGGCCAACAACGTGGTTGTCTCGCTGCTGGGACTGGAACTCGCACAGCCGCTGCACGGCGGGCCCGCACCGAACGTGCCATGCGCCAGCTGCTTGCATGCGGGGAAACGACCAGATTTGACGTTTTCCTAGGGCCAGGCTGGGGGGGTCTATTGCATGTGCAGAGCCAGGCCAGATAGATGAGAAGACAACCAAACACTCTTTTGTATCTGTAGAGCCAAATCTCGTTGGATGCAGCCAACCAAACAGCCCAGTAGTTATTAGATGCCTCCTCTCTCTAATATCATCATATAAAGTGATTTTTTTAAAAAAAACTTGGATGAAGGTTTTTTGAATAGTGGCACTTTCTGTTTCTTTCAATTAAGTTAGACTTCTCTTGGTGAATTTGCCAGGAATTTTCAATATTAAAAGAAGTAATACGCTATGCATGTGTCTGTGTCAGCCATCTGTTGCATTTATTTACTACGAAAAGGATATTGTTTTTAATTGTTCTTCCCCTCGTAAATTATACTTCTTTTTATGCTGTCCTTTGATAGTTGTCTTCGTACTTGTAGGTTCGCATGGTCACAGGAGATAACATTGAAACAGCAAAGGCCATAGCTTTGGAGTGTGGAATACTAGATGCAAATGGTGTTTCAGAGCCAATTGTAATAGAGGGGAAAGTGTTTCGTGAGAAGCCTGAAACTGAGAGAGGAGAGATTGCTGACAAGATAACTGTAAAGCTCTATTCTTTTGAGTCTTTTTGTATATACATTCTACAATGCTGAGTAGTAGTAAGTAGTAACACTTACTGATGAGTAGTACTGTAGTAGTAAGTAGTAACACTTACTGCTGTTAAACAGGAAAATGCTTGTGAGTAGTTTGGAGACATTTTTTAAGTGGTGATTTATTTTGTATAACTTTGGTTACAAATTGTCTAGGCAATGCTAGATTCCAGCTTTTTTATCCTTTTCAGCAGCACCTTCTTTCTTTTTGTAAGTTCCTAACATTCTTTTCTGACTGTTTCAGAACTAATTAACTTCAGATTTTCAGGTCATGGGAAGATCATCTCCAAATGACAAACTTTTGCTTGTCCAAGCTTTGAAAAGAAGGGGCCATGTTGTAGCTGTTACTGGTGATGGCACAAATGATGCTCCTGCTTTGCATGAGGTTTCATGTGTAACTCATCATATTCATGAGATTATCTTGATATTGCAGAGCTTATCATTTTGTTCTTATATCTCATTGTTCAATTTGTTGTGTAGGCGGATATAGGTCTTTCAATGGGCATTTCAGGGACAGAAGTTGCTAAAGAAAGCTCTGACATTATAATCTTGGATGATGACTTCACATCTGTTGTCAAGGTTGGTTTATTTGACAAAGAGACTTGAGATCTATCTTCTAATGAAGAATAACTTGCTCAGCAATCAGCATGGGATTTAATTTGTAGTAAATTATCCCATAAGAAGCTGGTGTGATGCCTTGGTGGCATACTATCGAAGTGCCTTATTGGACTGATTTATGATGCTTGTGATGATTGCTATCATTTAACCATCGTGTATATGCAAAATCATGCAAAAATCCTTGGTGGATTATGCATTTCTCAGGAAACCAATTCCAATTCTGGCAGCATGACCTTTCTCCTAATTCAGATTTACAGCATGAATTTACAATTTATTTTCTTTTTTAGGTTGTTCGCTGGGGACGGTCTGTCTATGCAAATATTCAGAAATTCATCCAGTTCCAGCTTACTGTTAATGTTGCTGCACTTGTTATAAATGTTGTTGCTGCTGTGTCCTCTGGTGATGTGCCTCTAAATGCTGTTGAGGTTGGGACAACTATTTTTAATTGCTAATATTTTATTTATTTTTTAAGTTAGCCCATTGCCTCTTCTATTGAAGCATTTAGATCTTAATTGTAGGTTTGAATACTTGTATGCCCACCTTGTCCTTGTCTCTCATGCACTTTATTCTTTTTAAGCTTCTCTGGGTGAACCTTATCATGGATACACTGGGTGCTCTTGCTCTAGCAACTGAACCACCAACAGACAATCTTATGAAGAGGCAGCCTGTTGGTCGAAGGCATGTGAAATTACCCTAATTATTGACTATTGTTATTTATATGTTTCATTATTTGTTGAACAGCTTCTATATAGTTGACCATATTTCCCATCCTATTTTGCTGCTTCAGGGAACCTCTTGTGACTAATATTATGTGGAGAAACTTGTTTGTTCAGGTTGATTTTCTGTGGCTCGCCTGTATGCCTACATCATACAGTCTAATTTTGTTTGATCTTGTTTTGTTCTGATCTATATAGATTTTTGTGCAGGCCCTTTACCAAATAGCAGTCCTTCTTATCTTTGATTTTGTTGGAATAAGGATTCTGCGACTGCAGAACGAAAGTCGTGATAAAGCCGAGAAAATTAAGAACACATTTATCTTCAACACCTTTGTCTTTTGCCAGGTGGGTTGGCTGGTTTCGCATTCAAGAATGTAACAGAGTGTTTCTGCAGCTACATTCTGTTTTTGCTCTTTAGCCAATATTGGCCCATTGGCAATGGATTATTCTAAAAAGATACTGATTTTGGGTTGTTGACTCAATGTGGCGATAGTAGTTTGTTGTCTGAAGTAAACTACCCCATCATGTAAACTTTAGAGTTTCTGTTTAGAACATGGATATATTGGCATAGTTGGGTCTTGGGTTTTATAAGTTCTATTGGACATGACGTGAGCCTGTATGATTAAAAAACTTACCAATCAATACAAGCACAGAAATGTTTCATAGTTTACTTACATATCAAATTTATATACTTCTGAAACAAAGGTTTTTTATTTTAAAAGAAAAATTGACGTGCATTTCATTCCAGATCTTTAATGAGTTCAATGCACGCAAGCCTGAGGAAAGGAACGTCTTCAAAGGAGTAACAAAGAACCACCTCTTCATGGGAATAATTGGTATAACTACTATATTTCAGGTAGGTAACAAGCAATACAGAATTCTCCCTGAATGTTCTATCAACCTTGTTCATGAAATGTTGATAAGTTTCTCCCCTTTTTGGCAGATTCTAATAATTGAGTTCCTGGGGAAGTTCTTCAAAACTGTGAGGCTTAATTGGAGACTCTGGTTGGTTTCAGTAGCTATTGGCCTTGTAAGGTACGCATATAAAAAGTTTATCCAGTATGCAAGGTTTGCAACCAATAGTTTGTTAATCTTTCAAATGTTTTATGTGCTTAATACGTTATAAAATTATTTCATGAATCCTGATGTCTTGTCCTTGGTTTTTCACTGTTGCTAGGTTGAGTCATATATTTTCTAACATTTTTTACGGTCCTTGAGGAGGTACTGAGAGGTACCACAATTTCTAGTGTTAATTTGTGATACCTCCTGGTACCTTAACACTGCGGAGGTATCAGGAGGTACCACAATTTATACTATTTCTGTAAATTGTGGTACCCTCCGGTACCTCCTTAAGGATAGTAAAAAAGCTCATATTTTCTTGCACTTGAGACACTCAGCAGGTTGTTGTACATTTTGGTCCTTATATGCGTTTATCGGAATTTGCATCGTACAATGCTAAATTCATTTCTCTTTTGTCATGAAATTAATTGTTGATGTCATGTAACGAATTAGAGACTTCTATTATAATCCCCTTATGGTCCTTTTGAGTTTTGAGTTTTTACCTCACTTTTCTTTGTTTTCTTGTGATATTTCCAGTTGGCCTCTGGCATATCTGGGGAAATTCATTCCCGTGCCGGAAAGACCTCTCCAAAACTATTTCAAGCCTAATTCTTGTTGGAGAGCATCATCACGCCGAGGTAAGCCTCTACTATATGTTAACAAGCCACTGATCTTTGTTTGCTTTTATCCAACAAGCTTACCATGCATGCATCCTGTAATGCAGACGAAGAGGAGGGCGGCCAGAGCTAAAGATGCGGCAAATATTGGTGTAAATAAACATGGTCGGCAATACAAGAGGACACAAAAGTGGTTCTCTGAGAAGGGCAGCTTTGAGTTATTTCTGCAGGAGACTCGGTACAAAACTGGATTATGTCAGACAAGCTCCAAGCGCAATCCTTGCAGCTGATTCGGGGCTTCACTTGATGGAAGTTAGTATAAATCAAAATTTTAACTTGGGAGGTTAGTCACTAACCTTGTTGTAAATTTGTAAATGTTTTCTAACTACGAAACGGGCACATTTTTTGTCGCAAATAAATTTGATATTGCTAGGACATACGTTGTAAGCTTATAGCCATCCGTAGCTTGGAGTGCTTCTTGTTTTGTTGGATTGAGTGAACGAGGCAAGAAAATTGTTTGAGGGCGCGGTTGAAACTACAGAGGCGCCAGTGATCCTAAAGAGAAAGTAAATCCTAGAAATTCTGTGAGTGATCGAGAGAGAAGACATGGTGTTTATTTTGGTTAGGGCCATTACAATGCAGATTGCTAGCACATTTTTTTTTTATGGAATCTCTTCCGTTTGGAGAACTGGATATTGAATGGACTATCCGATCTAATTTTAAAGGACCGGATATTGAATGGACCCTCTGGTCTAATTTGGAAGCCGTTTCACGAAGTCTATAGCAGGTAAGCCCAGCTCAAGAATGAAATAAGTAGGCCGATGAGACCATGGCCACCTCATTTCATAAGCACAACGTTAATACAAAACGAGGAACGTGTCATTTCTGTTAAAGAATGAATTTGTGGTTGTATCAATCCATGCAAGAGTGAAAGAGAGAGTATTGAAAGAGAGAGTATAGAGATAATGAATGTAATCTTTTATTGAATGAATGTATTGTTTTGATAACAGGAGGGGGAATTCATTATATTGATTACAAAAGGAATAGTAACCTCTAGATAGTTATTGTCGTTGAGACACAATGCATAACTGCTATGTGGTTATTGTCATAGACACATAATTATTTGCTCACATGTTTAATGTGACTAATATCACAACACTCTCCTTTGGCCAAATTATTATCACTTAAATTCCTTTAAAAACTTCTTCCAAAAACCTGTGGGAAATATGAACGAAGAAAATAGGATAATATATCATATACATACATGCATATATACATACATGCTCATTAAAAACTCCTCCAAAAACTCAGTGGGAAAATGAATGGAGAAAAGAGTACATAAATATTAAATATGCATGCCTTAAAAACTCCTAAAAACCCCGTGGAAAAAATCAGACGAAGAAAAATTACATTGTATAGATAAGCATGTATTTATATTGCCTTAGCAAAAACATTCATATAAGAAACCTATAAGGGACATTATTTATAAATCAAGAGTATGCAGTAAACTAGACTATATAAATACAACGACATGTAAACCGTATTTATTCCATATTTAGTGGCTATCCCATCAACTTTTGGGAGAATAATTTATGACAAGAACATGAATAGGGATATGATAGTCATCAGAATTTATAGTATAGCTTTGTTCTAATTTTGCTCATTATTTGACCCAATTACTCAGACTAATGTTTAATTAAAATGGGTCATTAATTAATGCGATGTGGTTATGATTAGTATGAACTAGGTACCAATATTTAAAATTTTAGAAATGTTCCTCGTGAACACAGATTTATTGATGGTTCATTAACATGACCAAAATTAATTTACATTAGAATATTATTTTTTGAACAAAATAATTAATTAAGTAATAATATGTATGTCTTTCTAACACAATTCTACACACCTCTCAGTGTGTGTGCATATATTGTCGGGACCTGGTTTTACTAAACCAAACCCTTCTATGTTAATAGTATGAGTTCTAAGAATCAGTGCTCATACCTATAGTACAACAAAAATAAAGTATCAATACCAACGCTACATTAACTAATAAAATAAATCAGAGTACAGTAAAGCCACTTATTACAATAGTTCATAACATCATGTCCCGACTAATGCAAATAGAAAGTAAATATAGATAGTGTCCCATCATGATCATAGACACACACTTTATGAGAAGCAACTAGTAGTTTGGACACCCTTCGGAAAATCAGCAACATACTCTTGCTCGTAATCATACTTCTGTCCTGCTTGTGGAATAAATAGCATCGAATGAAAGTCGGGGTTAGCAACGCGAATGTTAGGAAATCTTTACTGTAAAGGACAAAGTTAAGACTCATCCTAAGAAGGTAATAGTTTATTTACATAAAAGCATTTTATTAACAGTATAAAAGCATTTAAAAATAATAAATAAATAATAAACAGTCCTCATGACTAATCTTAATTGTAACATTAACAAGGTATAATTCTTAATCTCAGTGTCTGAAATTCTCAACAGCTCATATCAAAGTCTCAATTTAGTCCTCATCTCGTCCTCATAAATCATAGATCATATAGTAGCAACACAAGGCCGAAAACCTTACCAAAGTCAAATTAATTAAAGGTGTAGCTACGATGTGAAAAATGCCAAGATGCTCATAACCGGGAGCACGGTCATTCAAATGGGTTTACACTCTACAGACGTTGTATATTTTTCTTGCAAGATATGATACTCTCCCGTCGGAGAGCACCATAACAAAACCTATTAGAAGACTAACTCCGGATTTGTCACAGTCATATCTGATATTCACACAAGTACCCAAAACTCCTTCCGGGCAATACACCAACGATGATGCATCTCTCGGGATCCCACCTACGATGCAAGTACGATGATAATCATGATGTTATTCTCTCTCTAGATTAAGCCATGTCCTATACCGGACTTGCGGTCATATAATAAATTCTTAGTTAAATCCATCACGATCATCGGTCCTTAGGGACTGGAGCGTTGACTCTGGTGACTCGCTCCGAGTCAAATTATTAGTTGGTCAAATTTTAATTAAAGAGTGAACAAGCCCACCATAAACACCAAGTTCTCCATTCTCATACTCAGTTATCTTATAATTGGGTTCTGTAATGATGATCATAGGAGTAGATCACTTCTCAAAACTATCCAAGCAATGCTAAGCCAACTAATACATGAAAAAAGTATGAAATTATATAATAATATTATCCGAAGGCGTTCCATGGTAATGGGTGCACATTACACAAATAAACAATATGCACTTATCTCAGCTTATCCTACTTAGCTCGTGTTTTATTTGACTTATCTCACTTTTTTTATTACTTTTTGAGTCGGTTTTTTTATCTCGTAGGCGTGTTTATAAGCTTCATAAACCCCAAAATTGAAGGCCAACCGGCTCTCGAGGCTATCTCGAAAAATTCTCAAAGTTACGAGATAAGGCAAATAAGTGGGATAAGATAAGCCGAAAAGAACCCAGCCTAACAAGTCCTTAAAAGTACCAAAAAGTTTAGATTGAAATTTGAAAGCATGGGATATCTTATAGTGTTATAATATTTTAGAGTTCTTTTTAGTAATTTTTATACAACTTACATAAAAAGGGTTACGATCACACGCTGGCTTGCTCCCGAATTCCCCATTATCACCTGCTAGCCCAGCCTGAGCTACGTGTGCCTGGCCCTGCAAAAACTCTTGATGCTCCAGCTCCCATGCTCTGGCAGGTGGGGCCTCCCGGCCATTAAAACACGAGGAGGGACAGCGCAGCGCATAAACGACGTGATACGAGAGAGAAGCTCGGCGCCGTACGGCCGCGGATTATTTTAGGCGTCCCCTGCGGAACAGGATAAGATTAGGTTTTATTTTAGTGCCCAGCACAGCTGCACAGTACTCCATCCTCCCTCTCTCATGCGACCCGCACGGCCCTACCACGCACGGCTGGAAATTAAAATTTAAAATAAAAGATACGTTAGAAATTTATCATTTTTATATAATTTAAAAGTTATATCACTTTGTAGTTATTTCTGTGAGGTTTTTAGTGGCCCTTTTTAAAAATCTTAACAACAGTTTTTTTATATTTTTTTGGTCCTTCAAACTCCTTATCAAGTATTCACAATCTTTTTATATTATAACGTAGCGTTGGTTTAAACCGAAAAGAACCAGACGAGTACATCCTCTCTCATCCCCTCTAACCAGTACTTATAGTACTTGAAATCCTTATCTAATCACACTTGCCAGCCCATGGAATACAACTCACTGGATTAGCGAACGACTGTGCATAGGATACTTCTCAAATCTCAGGTATGGCCTAGTCACGTTCACACGCACACACCCTTTTATGTCACGGCATCTACAATGGTATGTAGTCAGCTCAAAGTGATGTTATCTATGTCATTCATAGAGAATACCAAAGATAGTTTACATAACGAGAGCTCTTACAATTAAATCGAATGCTATTAGTAGAATGTCGGACGGAAACTAAAATTTAGATGCTCATCGAAACAAAAGCATTAGAATATCAAAATAAAACTCAATAATTCATAAAACAAAATGATAATACTTCTGTTGCATCCCTGATAGCAGGAGAGTTGAGCTAGGTGACAGCGACCTTCGGTGGCCTTTCCATCCTTCTCCGCCAAGAGCAACCCAGATACGGCGAGGATCGGCTGAAGAAGTGGCTCCAAACTATGTTTCAAATGTTTATGAAAAATATTTCAGCCGCTATTTCAAGATGTTTTAATTCCATACGAGTAATGTTTCACCATAGCAGTAATTAAAAAGGATTAGACTTTTCGTCGACACATGATACTTGTAAAACAATCAAACTCTCGCTGAAACATTTTAGACCACGTGTGAAACAAGAAAAATAACATTTGTAACGTTCATATGCAGAAATGTTTCAAATTTTTGTGAAAAATGATTCAACAATGCTTCGAGAATGTTTCAAACTCATACAGTGATGTTTTACAAAGCTTCCAAAAATATTGCAATTTTTTTCAATGTTTTAGATGTATTTTTATACAATTTAAAAGTGGTTTGTTGTGAGTGATGATGAGTGGTGGTCCATTTTTACTGGACCATTATACCCTCCGTCCTTGCATTAACCACACATATATCTAGCCCCACTACCTTCCTCGTCTATTCAAAATTTGAAATCACCGTCGGTGGAGAGGCAATATTTTGAAATCATTCTCGAAATGGGTATTTACTTCGTTTTGATCCAATATTTTAAAAATATAAAAATGTAATAAAAACTATGTAAGCCAAGAAATTGGCTAAAACAAGAAGACAATATTTAATTGCTTAAAAAACATAATATTTCATAACTAGTGAAATTACTAGAGAGTTAACATTATATATGATAGATTTTAATATTTTTTTTACTATTTATATTTTCGTAGCAATACACGGGTATTCAGCTAGTATGACAAATATTGTAGCGTAGTTTCAAAATGGTGCATATTCCCCAGATCCGATCAAGCCTGGGCAATGTGGATGAGCTCGGCCTGGACACCATCGGTGGGCTGGAGAGATAGATCCGGGAAAAGGTCACCGAAGCAGATGACCATGGCCTCCAAGCACGAACGCGGAAGTTCCTCGAGCTCACCGGCGCGTGGGCTCCGAGCTCCACCGTGCAACGACCTTCATCGAATCTGACCTAGGGTGCTGCTGCTTTGAGCGCTGAGATACATTACCGCTGAGAGAGATGGTGATGTAAAGCGATGTGATTTATTGCTGCTTTGCTTCACACACTTCCCCAAACAAAACAAAAATCGCCTATTTTTTTTACTCTGCTGCTGCTTCGTGAAACGTTTACTAGTACGTGGCAACTCGCTGCCGCTTCTCGAGGGCCCTAATCGTTCTTCGTTTTAATTATCTCTAGAGCAAGAATGGAGTTAATTACCGCCCATTGAAATTCGTTTCTTGTGCTACATCTACGAGGGCGTTTTGCTTGTTTTGTTCTTCATATCTGAATTTCTGAAACTTTCTTCATTGGGAGGGAAAGCAACCTCCTGGAAGGAACGCTTTTTTTTTCTATGTATGCATGCTTGGGTTTGTCGCCGGCTAGTAATCACTACTTCACTAGCATTTGGTTCAATCAGTCGGCTACCATTTCATTCGTTATCCAATAAAAAAATGGTCACTACCAGATGCTCATCAGATTAGGCATAGGACTCATCACCCACCGTTTTGTCTCCTGCCACTAGCCACACCAAGTCACCAACAGCATCAGTGATCAGCAAAGCACTCATCAGTCATCACCACCAAGTCCTAAACTAAGCTCAACATGATTAATCCTAATGAGGGCTGCATGAGAATGGAAGACAATGCCACATATATACACACATACATGCGCTTAGCCTGTCAGTTTGCTCATGAAAAACCAGAAATGTTCACCTCTGGCCATCCAAGATTCAGGAGCAGCAGCCAGAGACAGACAGAGCACAAAGAAGCACAACAAATGAAGGCTCTTATATATATCTTGATTATATAGCAGCAGCAGCAGTGACAGCATCTCCCACACCTAAATCAAGACAAGAGAAGCGGCCTAATTTTAGCTAGTTATAGGAGCCTGCGTTTTGGAGATCGGAGAGGGAGAAGGACCGAGGAGATCTTAAGGAGGAGGCCGTGTTCGGGCTCCTCAGCATGGACATGGCGCCCTTCTGGGTGGCGTGCGGGCTGAGCCTAGGTGGGGGGAATGCGGGCAGCTTCTTCTCCCTGCGGCTCTTGCCGCCATTGCTGGTCCGTTGGTGTGCTTGGTCATCGTCGTCATCCTTGTCTGTGCAGTCTTCTTCTTCCTCCTCTTCCTCCACTACGGCGTGGTCGGGGGCGAGGAGAGGCGGGAGGTAGGTGGTGACCAGCGAGCTGCAGGAGGCCCGCCGCCGCGACCACGCGGCGAGGACGCGGCGGCGCTTGTTGAAGGGGTTCTCCGGCTTGGCGATCTCCTTGGCGGCCGCCGTGGCCGCCGCCTCGGCGAGGCTCGTGAAGGACTTGGACTTCCCGGCGTAGAAGTTGGAAAGGCCCCTCCTGCGAGAAAGAACGCGTCCTGGGGTCAGTTCTTGTTCAGGACTCCGGATGTATTCCATGGGGAATTATTAACTAAACATTTTTAAACAACATTTGATCTGTTCTCGATGTGGTGCTAATAAGCAAAGTTGGATTTTTAGCTCATTTCTTGCTAGGATTCTAGCTAAAGAATTACATACACCCAAATCCGTCAACTTTATCAGTCATGGCCAGCAGCAAGATGCCAACTTTCTGTATGCCTCGTTTGAGAACTTAAATTAAGCTGCAAAAAAAAGCAACCTTTTTTCCCCTAGCTCCACTAATGTCATCTAAAGCTTAATCAATTTCACTAGAAGAACATCAACCACCCAAAACTTTGCAATAGCCATTTTGACCAAGAACAGGGGGAACAAGTTGGGAGGAACACAGCATAGCACAAATTTTAGCTGAATCCAGAGTTGATAGACCAACAAGCAGCAGAAGATGAACAGGGCTTACTTGATGGGCAGGGCGTCCTCCAAGGATTCGAGCGTCCCCAACCCCTCCATCATCCCCAGCCCCTCCTCCACCCCCTTGACCTTGCTCTCCACCTCCTCCCCCTCCTCCTCGTCCCCCGCCGCCGCGCCGCCCTTCCCCGACGACGAGTTCTCCCCGATCGACGAGCTGTCCGACGACGCCACCCCGATCGACGAGCTCTCCGACAGCGCCTCCCCGGCCCCCGCCGCCTCCTCCTTCTCCTCTATAAAGAATCCATTGGTATTCCGCTCCGCCTCCCCCGACCCGCGGAAGCCGTCGTGCGCCGGCGGCATCCCGGGCACCACCGCGGTGGACATGCGCCGCCGACAAAATCCAGCCAATCAACCAGACCTGGAATCCGGGACGGCGTAGGGCGGATGAACCGGTCGGTGGGTGCTTCCGTCCGCCCGCCAAGAACCGAACCAGACCACGGCAAGGCGAGCAGGCGACGACAAGAAATCTTGGTGGGATAGAGAGAGAGAGGGGGGTGCGGATAGGATAAGGAGCTAGACCACCAGGCCGTATTCTATAGTGGTGTGGGGAGAGAGAGAGAGAGAGAGAGAGAGAGAGAGAGTGGGAGAGCTGAATCTGCACTGAAACGCGGCACGGCGCATGCGCCCGGTCCACGCGGCCGCCGGTGGCGCTTGAGGTGGCCGGTCTCCGTCCGGCCTGACGCGCGGGGCCCTGCCCGCTCGGTGGGCTCGGTCCACGGAAGGCGCGATGGACGCGGCTGGGCTGTATGCAAGCGAGACAACAGAGTAGGCAAGTATACCATGATGTACGTAGTATAATTAAGCAACATGTATAATTGTATAATACAAGGAAAATTGCACTTTTATAAGTTCACGATTTGCAAAAATATCACACCATTTAATAATGTCATGTGGACTAGCTCTGGATCCACATGTCATAGATACGTAAATGATATTTCTGTAATGTGAAAACTTTATAATGGCATGGTTATAATTCGCCCATAATACTACTACTGTTACATTTTTTTTCCCGAACGCATACATAGTATGTAATACAATTGCTATACCATGTTTGTGTGACGTGGCCTGGTCTCTTGGTTCATTTGTGGTGTTCGCAGAAGAGCAGTTTTAGGGTAGACATGATAGTAGTTCGCTCGTAATAGTGTGTTTTAAATCTAACATAGTAACATTTATTCAATGTAACAGCTGCTTTTAATCATTCTTCCCTTTTTCTTATCATGCTGAATCTGGGTCGTTAAGTTGTGTGCTTATTCATAGAAAAACAGTCAGATTAATTCGGTTTTACCGTTACACTAAACTGAGGTATATCAAATATGTCAAATGTGTGTACGTACCTAATACAAATCAACGTGATATAGGTACAACTCATATCACGCCAAAATGCCAAATAAACAAGGGAGTTATTCTTTCGGTGCTATTTCAGAGCATGCTTATTGGCTTATATACCGTCGCTCTACGATTTGCACGGTGCATGCATGAATGCATGATCATACTTCTAGCTTATTGTTTTTGAGAAAATTGCACCTTAGCCCTCCAAACTTGCAAAGATTCTCACTTAGCTTTCCAAACTTGTATTTTACTTTCGCGGTCCCTTAAACTTGTCTCCATTTGCACGGTTACTCCAAAACTATTAGGACTCACATCAAATGCTGATGTGGCAATCTAGGTGTTGTTAAACATCGAGGTGGATGTGACAATTGTGGACGACATGGCATCCATTCAAAAAAATAAAAATTCAATTTTTTTAAAAAACAAATTTTGAAATTTGAAATTACAAAATTAACAATTTCAAAATTTCAAATAAAATTCAACTTTGATTTTTTAAAAAATTCAAAATTTCAAATATGAAAGCTTTGATATTTTGAAACATGCAAAAATTCAAATTCCAAAACTTTTCAGTTTAGAAATTTTAAATACAAATTTAGAAACTTTAAAATGTTTGAATTTAAATTATTTGAATTTGGAACATTTGAATTTCAAAATTTTGGATTTTAAAAAATCAAAAAAATTTCAAATTCATACTTTACATGTTTTAAAATTATAGATTTCAAAATTGAAGTTTCAAATTTTGAATTTTATCAAAACTTTTAATTTGAAATTTTGAAAAATCGAAGTTGGAACACTTCGATTTTTTTCAAAAATTTAAAAAATTTAAAGTGGATGCCACATCATTCTTCATTGCATGTGTGGCTATGCATGTCAGCGTTTTACGACGACATGACATCCACCTCAGCATTTAACGGACACCTAGACTACCACGTCAGCATTTGACGGGCTCTTAACGGGTTTGGGACAACCGTGCAAGCGGAGAAAAGTTTAGAAAGACCAAGAAAGTAAAGTGCAAGTTCTTGTGACTAAATGAGAATCTCCAAGTTGGGAGTGCTACATTGTAATTCTCTTGATTTTATAATTTGACCAGGGACTTGGATGGTAAACATATAATATTAACCATCCTCTATTCTTCATGGCCTCCATCTGCATGTACAATGTATCTTGACCCAGTTGGCGTTAGCATTTGTTTTTTTCTCTATGCTTGGTCCACATCAACGTAGCGCTGTACTTGTAAATTGCAATCTGCCGTGCATGCATGTTAGGATGTGCCAGTGTTGGGAAATCTGCGAGAGAAACCCACCTTAATTTTTTCTTCTTAAAGCCGCAGCTATCTCTAATCTTGATCTATTTGCAACCTTTTCAGATAAATTTATTTGCTGATTTTGAAAAAAAAAACTAGATTTCGAGAGCTTAAGTAGCGGCTTATAGATCGCGGAATATTTGGTTTGATTTGACTTTCAAAACTTTCATTAATGAGTAACTTTATGTTTTCTGAGAAACTTTGAGAAGTCAAGAAGTTTGGCGCGGATGAACGGTCACAACAATATTACGGAAACACTCATGTTCAGCCATTCGACTCAAAAGAAAAATATCGGATGCCACTCTCTCACTTCTCCTCTCCTCCCCCATTACCAACAGACTGCATGTTGCTTCCTCTCTCACCTCCCCCTCCTCTCCTCTCCTCTCCTCCTCCTGATTGACACACGGGTGCTCCTCCATGTCCTCTTTCCCCCTCCATTTATAGCCCAACGTAGGCCAGCTCCTTCCTGGATCCGATGACCTCCCTAGGGTTCCGTCTCTCCAAGCTCAACGGTTCTCCCCGACGTGAGCTACAGCTCAAGGCTGTGTTGCAACCATGTTTGGCTGCGACGATTTGGCGAGCTCTTCCCCATATCCGACGACCACCCCTCAGCTTTGTCTCTCCCAGCCCGAAGGTGGCTATGCTCGGCATGAGCTGCAGCAACAATGAGCTCGGGGAACTTTTGCTTCTATGAAACACCCATAAAAAATATCTGAAACATTTTATTTGCTCTTGTGAAACATCTTGTATGCTCTTGTGAAACACCCGTAAAAAATATGTGAAAACATTTTGTATGCTTTTGGACATTTTGTTTTCTCTTGTGAAACATGTAAAAAATATTTCAGATATTTTTGTTTGCTCTTGTGAAACATTGTTTATATGGATTGAAACATTTTTGAATAACCAGTCAAACATTTTTATAGCCATTGAACATTATTCAGAAAAATGTTTCAAACATTAATGGAAAATATTTGAACGGTACTTGAGTGCTGTTTTAGTCTTATATGAGGGGCAAACTGCTTCCTCTGCAGATCCTCACCGGAGTCAAGTTGTCGCCGATAGAGGAGAAGGTGGGCAGGCCATGAGAGGGAAGGAGAGAGGAGGGGAGGCCACTACCCAGTTCGGCTCTCACTCCTGCTATTACGATGTTTCGAAAGCATTATCGTTTTGGTTTAGTAATTCTTGGGTTTTGTTAGGATGATTCACTGTTTTTTTTTACATCTTTTTTTTATCGGACGGAATGGATGCCACGTTCAAGATGTAACGACTGGCGCGGGCGTCCAATTTCTTGTCTCCTATCAGACGTTTGATGGATAGTAGTTCCCATAATATTAAGCTAATAAACAGAAGAGGTGCTACCATATAAGGAAAGTCATGCCGGACAAATCCATGACCATGAGCGATCAAAAGCCAATCCAAAATTGTCTGGATAATTCTGTCAAATTTCATGACTGAAAATTCCGGTGCGTTTGGACATGCACATAGCGGTAGCTGTACTCCCAGCTGCGACTAGCTAGTCTTTCGGTGAGGCCGGTCAGTACGCAAAAAGACGCAAAGCGTAGCGCATTAGTTTAAGCCAAACACGGAGATAAAAGTAGAGTTTAGTGTGGTCAAATTCATACGCATTAGTGCATTAGAGTTTATAAGCTTACTAGTTGATGCCCATGCGTTGCTACGGAGATGAAAAAGATATGCAAATTATATACGAAAAGTATAGAAAAAAGATATAAATTATGTAAAATAAGTACTCCAATAGCACCTTCGATTTTATTGTCCCCTTAAAAAATCCAGCTCAGCAGCTGTCGGCACGGCGACGTCTCAGCAGCAGTAGTGACGTTAGGGTTCGCGGCGGGTGGCGGCTCGGCTGCAATAGACCGCAGTGACAGCTAAGGCTTAGCAAGCAGCGGCTGGGTGGAGGAGGAAGAGGAAGGGGAGGGAAAGACGACGGCGTAGTTCAGCCAAGGAAAGGTTGAGGTGGTGGCTCGACATGACACCGAGGCATGGGGACTCTGGTGCGACAATGCTGATAGGGCTCCAATGGGTTCCAGTAACAATGTCCGGTAGGGAAGGTTCACGGCTAGGGGTGGAAACGAGCCAAGTATGAGCGAGTCTGGCTTGGCTTGGCTCGGCTCGGGTTTGTTTTACAAATGAGCTAGCTTAGCTCGGGTCGTGAAAATAACCAAGCTAGAAAACCAGCTCGGCTAGAGCTGGTGAGGCTCACGAGCCAGCTTATGAGCTCGTAGCCTGTTGCACATACCTAGGAGCATGCCACTAGATGTTGAGGAAGAGAAAGAGGTGAGGACGGAGCCACAACCACCGGATCTCAAGGCGAAGAGGGTGCCACCGCCTTTTGTGAGGACGACTAGGCATCATCGCCACTTTCTGCATGACAACAAGCGGGCGCCGCTGGCTCTTGCTTTGAGAGAGGGATGAGATGAGAGATTGAGTTGAGGTTTGAGAAAAGGGTGCTGGGAGCAAAGAAGACAATTGGAGTCAGGGTTGAGAGAGAAACATGTTGAGCCTTGACGCCTAGGAGCCTAACCGAGTGAGCTATCGGTGTTAGGATAAATATATAAACGAGCCCTCACGAGCCTAACCGAGCGAGCTAAACCTAGCTTGGCTGACGCTCGTTTTCATTCATGAGCTAAAAAACAGGCTCGGCTTAAACTCATTTGCAAACGAGCGGAGCCCGAGCTGCTCGTAAGCCATGAGCTAAAGTTCTAGCCCTATTCACGGCGGCAAGAAAAAGTGAGTCCCACCTTCGATTCACATTGAAAGGTCCAAAGTAGCGATACCGTGTGGATGTAGAAGATAGTGATATCTTCCTCAGCACTAGGGCCATTGCAGTTCAACGAAGGCGATGGCTAGGTGTTGGCATTGCTGTGGAGTTCGGAGCAGCGAAGGGAGTAACTAGTGGGATTGGATCGTGGAGTTTGGATTGGATTGGATCGTGGATTGGAGCCATGTGCCAGCACGAGCGTTGATGGATGGACTGTTGACCAAGATTAAAAGTATCGACTTTATTAGTCACCACTCAACGCTCACTATAAGACACTTTTTAATAGTAGAGATTGTGATCTTTCTTTGTATGGGTGTTGGCGCGCCAGGAGATATTCCGAGCATCTTGTGTTCCCTCCCCCGATGGTGCTGTCCCTGTAACTGTCTGGGCTTAGATTTAGGTCAAGGATCATGATTCGTGAACAGCCATATATAACCAACCAACATGCAGCTGATTAACAGCCACTCCTTTCCGGTCCTGTCCTATATAGGTTTGCAGTCAAATTGTATCAATTTGAACCAAAAGTAACTCCAATAGTACTTAGTAGGGAAATTTTGCTGTGTACCCGTGCAAATTATATGGTTGTGCTCGTTGTGTCGCATGTATCTGCCCTATGGTCTACATGTCGATGACACGTAAAGTGATATATAGCAAAGTTATAAATTTTACAATAGTCCAATTGCCATACATAGTAACTCTGCTCCTAAAAAATGCTATTATCCGATCTTTTCAACCAATAACCCAAATTCCCTCTACCAAAGAATCAATTCCAAATGTGGGTTGTCATGAAGTAGTAGAGCGATTAATTGAATGCATATACACCATAGGTGACGCTGTGTTCAGTGCGCCGGCAAAGTGCTCCATGCTCGCAGGTTTTTTTTCTCCTCTAGATTGAGTTTCTTATATGCACTACTGTTCTAAAATCTGAATAACATATTAGAAAGATGCTTGCTTTCGGCTTTATAAAAAATGAACGTCTCTTACAGTGTGCATATAATTCTTAGTATGTGATTACCAGTGAAAGTATTGTACCATATATATAATAAGTTCCTTGTCCGGGCAAGAAAAATACACGATGCTCTTCATACTTCTTCTAGCTAGTAAGAGGTGTTGCATCTATCTGTGGAGCTGTATGTAAGAGGTGATTTTATGGTTGGAAGTCTCTTGGTCCATGATGTGACTGGTAGTTTTTTTTTTTTTTTAATGATGCTAGGGACCCATGGTACACATAAAAAGAGTTTGTGGTGCAACATTTTTGCAGCTAATTACTAATGAATCCCTTTCCCATGTCGAGGCTGCGCCGTGGATCATGGTCCAACCCATGGCTTGTCCCCCACTTATCCCATCCTATATTACACATGACACCACTTGTCTCGCCAGATGTCTATGCCAGATCTTTGTCTATCTTGTCTCGCAACTCGTCTGGGGTTCAACGCATGCGACCAAGAAATCCCAGGGAAGTTACCCTGTTCTGTCACAGACTGGATGGATCCATCCATCCATCCATCCACACCGGATTTGGGTTTGGACTTTGTCTTTGCAAAGTAAACATGCGATGGCGATGCGATGCTTGTTGGTCACTATGCGTCTCCGAGGAACAGAAGAAGAAAGATCCGGATGGATATCCTGCAGGCACATTGTGCTGCTTCGTGGCTACATCTACTAGACATTCTCGAGCAAGGAAACGTAGTTTGGTTGATTGGCTCGCATTACCCTAGCCCGTACGATGCATCTAAGTTGGTGGGAGCCATATAAGTGCTAACTTTGATTATCCATTTATACTAAGCCAGACCGTCTTTAGGATATGGTGTTTAGACGTGCAGGTCTAAAGCATTTAGTCAAACACCCTTAAAGACGTGTGTCAACACCTTCCTGGTTGTTGGCCTCTCCCAAACGATGCCTTTCTATTTTTGCCTCCGGAGGGAGACTCCTAGTAGGAGCCGCCTTCCTGACCCTAGCTACACCCACACGTCTGTCTGCTCCATTCTGGCTACACTTTACCTTCCACATACCACTGATAGAGCTTGGCTCATGGGAAACAAGATCTCATTGTGTTTCCCTTGAGCCAGGTTGAAATAGTGTTTTTTCATTCCACCGGTCTGCCCTTCCTTACATGCAGGCAACCAAACATATTTTAGCATTGCATGCGCCAAGCCTGCCCTCGTGCACCCAACCAAACCGTCAAACAGATCTATAGACTGTTGATGTCTTATTTTGGAACACAAAAACTTTTTCCCGTTTCCTACGGGAATTGAATTGACTCCTATGAATTTCTTGTATCCCACCAAGTGGGTTTTACTAGTTAACTCGCAATTCTCAAATAGGAAAAAATGCCTATCGGATCTACACCCAAGTAGGGGTGGAACCGAGCCGAGCTTGAGCGAGCCGGGCATGTTCGGGCTCGGGCTCATTTTGCGAGCGAGCTGGCTCGGCTCGGCTCGCTCGGATGGCCGAGCTGGAAAACTTGTTCGGCTCGGCTCAAAAAGCTCATGAAAGCTTCGTGGCCTTCGTTATTGGAAGACCAAAGGGAGGCGATCTTGGTGGAGGTGGAGAGGAGGAGGCGGGGGCTAGGGGCGCATCATTGCCATGCCGTCACAGCGTGGGAGCAGCCGCCATCGCCGCCGTGAGGTCGCCGCGCCGTCGCCGCGTGAGAGAGAGGTGAGGTGAGGGACCGAGGGGACAGGGGATTGGGGGCCGCGCCGCGTGAGAGAGAGGCGAGGTGGGGAACTGAGGGGACGGAGGAATGAGGGATTGAGGGCTTGGGTCGGGATATCGCTATTCACCTCTCTGTGTAATATGTGAACGAGCCACGAGCGAGCTAAGCTCGGCTCGGCTCGTGCTCATTTTTTGAACGAGCTAAAAAACGTGTTCGGCTCGTGCTCGTTTGTAAACGAGCCGAGCCCGAGCCCGAGCTTTTTCCGAGCCGAGCCCGAGCTGCTCGCGAGACACGAGCTAAAGTTCCAGCCTTACACCCAAGTAAAGAACTATGTATACATAACCACGGACTAAACAGACAGATATGTTTCCCTTGAAGTATGTAAAACCATCTAAATAACCCCTACAACAGTTTGATAAAAAGGGCTTAATTTAGCCTCTGAACTATAATGGTAGTCTACTAAACCTAAATTAACCACCTGGGCATTCATTTGTGTCACTTTATATTCCATGTTATTCACATCCAAACCATAAAATTGATTAGATTATTTTGCAGGTCAGGATATTAAGCACACAAATCGTCGTAGTTTTGAGGCTAAAGTTCTTTTTTTTAGGGGGGTAAAAACCACGTTCAAAACCCACTGCCTTCAAAGGTTATTTAAACAATTTTACAAACTTTTAATACCTGATTTTCGATGACGTGAGTCATCTAAATGAAATGTTAATGTAAAATAGACCTTTTCCTCTGATGAATCGCAATGGAAAAATCATATAGAAAGAGATACGCCATGAAGATAGGCGGCAAAATATCCCAGACTCGCACGGATGGTCAAAGACGTCGAGCGCGGGCACTCAAAACCCCCAACCAAGCATTGGCATCGCAAACGGGAAAGAGACAAAGAACTGGAAGTTCTCTCATGTGGATCGCAAATTCGCAAAAGGATGAGCTAGGTTTTGGATGCTGTCGCCGCCCTTGTCCATTTGCTGTCACATGCTCCGGTTGGGCAGATTGCGCTGCTGATTGGAATCCTTTCATGGCTTCATTTCTTGATCCTGGGAATATCTGGATATTCTTGTCTAATGCTGTCCAACGAACCACTTCTTCATCATCATCACCAATTCAATCACCACGAGCCCAGAGGCTTTCTTTCCTGCATCTATCTATACCTGGTCTCTGGAGTGATCAGTGTCCATGCTCCCTTCTTGAGGCACCAAGATGGAGGCTTGATTTGCTTGGAAGGTGAGTCCAGCTCTATGGGCAGGGAGGGCAAGAAGACCAGCTGAGTGGACAGGGTGGAAGTGAGTGCAAGTGCAGATTGAGTATAGATTATTGATCAGTAGCCGCCATGGCAACAAGACAGGCACTAATGGTCTGAAGGTGTGGTGCACAATTTGCCCTCCTTTTGGAGCTTTGACCCTGGTGGGTCTAGGCTAGGCATGTGGCGTCTGGGATTTCATTCCATTCCAGATGATGCTTGCTAGATAATCCATGGTCTTCTTGTCATTTCTTGTTGGTGATCTCTGCTTAATTTGGTGAGTCTTTCCGGTGTTCGACTCTGGGCGGATAATGTAATGTCATGTGTAGACTAATGTCCTTGTCTTCATCTTGCAACAGCAACCTCCTTTGAATGCTTGACTAATTGGAGAAACTGGACCTCATCTCCAACCATTTTTATTCTCTTCCCCATATTTGTTTTCTTCATTTTTCACTATCTCCTATAGCATCCCTTTGAAGAAAATGATATAGAGAAAAAAAAAATCCCTTTCTAAAGGGAATGGAAAAAAGAATCCCTTTCGAAAGAAAATGGTAAAAAAAATCTGTTGAAACCACGAAGGAACGAGATTCCTTTCGTGGCGGAAATGGGGAAGGAGGGATAGCCTTTGGAGAAGGTCTAAGCCCCAAGGAGCAGATCACCTTCGGCCCCCTAGCGCTGACCCAAGGGACGATAATTGAAAGATTAGCGGTTAATTTTTGTCAGGGGGCGGTTGCTAGATACGGTGGATTCGGAAGTTTTTACATACGACAATTCCTATATGATATGGAAATTTTAAAAATTATTTTTTAGAAAATATGCGCTAGGAATTGGAGTACTTATATATACAACCGTCCATGTCTGCTGACTATAAGCATTGCCATATTTTTTTTAGATAATGGAATAAATCCCGACTGCAAGATGTATACTGCCAATACAAGTCATAATCAACATATAAAATGTTGTCTCTTCAAAAAAGGAAAATGAGTTCAAGGAACACTATCACATTAAAAACTAGCGATCCTATTATTCAATTTCCAACCATGCTAGAAGAAAAAACATTTTAGTGACAACCTCAAGCGAGCGGCACGCCTAAACAATTTCTTCTCTTTTAGGCTCCTTAGCAATGATCAATGGTGCAACCAATGAGCTCCCCTGAAGACCACCTAGAAAAAAGAGACGTCTTTTTGTTTGTTAAAAACTATATATCATTACGACATAGCCAAACTATATCATTACGACAAACACCTTATTCTTAAGCTTTAAACTCAAACCAAAAGGCCAATTTCCAGCGATATGAGAAATATAGCTAGGTAGCACAAAACCAAAGGCTATTTGGATTAAGCGCCAAACAGACCTAGCCAAATGACAATAAAAAAAACAGATGTTGTATCGATTAATTCTTATTATATTATATGTGGGGACCAAATCCCGGTAAGGATTTACTAGAAAATGCCCCGAATGCCAACTGTCCAGGATTTCAGTTGCATTCAGAAATAGTACAACCTTCTTATGATGTTGTATCGATTAATTCTTATTATATGTGGGGACCAAATCCCGGTAAGGATTTAACAGAAAATGCCCCAAATGCCAACTGTCCAGGATTTCAGTTACATTCAGAAATAGTACAACATTCTTATGTTTATTACATGTTACAAAATATTTTACAGCGGAAGTTAAGATGCAACCTAGTAATTTATAATAGCAAAAAAGAAGAATACATACCTATATACCACAGGCAAGGCCTGAGCATAAGGTAAGCCCTAGACATTGGTCCTATACAAATTCCAATCTTCGCCATAGATGTCCATTTCTGAGAAGGAAATAAGTCCTGCTCAAATAAATAGGAAGTTTGCCCACATAATGTGGGTAAGTACTAGTCGTACTTGCAGGTTTCTATATGAAATAAGTTTATTAACTACATACAAATGGAATCAAAGAAGGTAAAGGCTGTATTTATGTGAATTATATAATGCAACATTTTAAAACTTACCATCAACATTTCAAAATTGTTTTCTAAAACATTTAAATGAGTTTGTAAATTATTATCTCCTTTCTCCATCCTTAAATTATCTGACAACCATTATCTTTTCTTAAAATTCATGGATTTATTTGAATAAAATAGGCATCACCCAATTGACACAACTTCATATACCCGAAGTAAGGTCCATTAATGGTTTTGTTATTAGCTCTGCAGAACCTATCCAGCTTTATCCATATAACAGCTTCTTATATGGATGGATAAATACTGTGTCTTTTGTATTCTCATTAGTTCAAGTTTTGCAATGTTTTGCACGAGGCGTAAACATTGGAGAAAAACCTTGGCAGTATTGGTCTCTACACAGACACAGCCGGTAACATGTAAATCACTTAGCCCAATATCCTAGAACCTGGCAAATGCCTGGCCTCCGCACGATCATTACCGGTGACTACTTGGCCAGCACCCCAAATGCTTAGTATTGCGAAAACACTAAGGCAATACCTCGCCCATGCAATTACCCATCTGGTAATTCATGTCTATACTTTTCAATTTTTCCGTTTTCTGCTCATCACATTGTCTATCCAAAAGACAAGATGAATACTATTCTACATGTTGAAATAACTATATATCTAATTTTTTCTATACTAAGGTATTATCAAGTTTAATCATTTTTAGGTAGGCTTTTGGTTGTGGGGTTGAGACTATCTATTCTACAAAAAAATTTAAATAACATAATTTAAATAAGGGATAATCCATAATTAAATAACTAGAAAGCAATGCGATAAACATATAATAAATGAAACTAGGAAATTAATATGCGTCAAAGGATAGAAAACCTGTCTTCTTTAGTAATCTGGAAGTATCTTCTAGATATTCTTGTTCAAGAGATCCGGAGGTGATTAATTCGTCATCTATACGTCACAAATAGAAAAAGAAAAGAAATTCCAATAAATATCCAAATAAGAATTGGGAAGTGTTATGCATGAAATGATGGAAGTGCATGAAAAAGATTTAGGGGTGAAAAGGGGATGGACCGTACGATTTTCTAGAAATTCAAAAATATTTCCTAAAGGGAAAAGGGTAGGGATATTATTATAAAAATGGATATTTCCTTCGAGCAGCATGAAGCTTAATATTGGTGTACGTGTGAACTTAAGTGTGGATCGACAAATTTCCAGAGATCGGGGTCAACGACAAAAATTGCTGGAGTTCCGAGATGGAATTTGTCAAGGATATAGAGATGGAAAATTTTAAAATAGATTTTTAGTAATTTATTGGGTGATATGATATGTTCAAATGGGTTTAAAGTACTTTAGGTTTTTAAGAATTATTTCTGAAACTTTAAAATACTTTTATATACAAAAAAGAGAGCAAAAATAATTTAATTGAATTATTTTATTATAAAAATAAAAATATTATATTTTTTATAAAATTACATACCTTATTTTAGATTTTTAAGAATTTTTGCAGAATTTTTGGAAAGGTTCTGATATTTAAAATAAAATATAGAAGCTTGAATGGAAATATAAATAAAAAGGGATTTTTTTATTTTATATGGGCTACAGTATTGGGCTTGGCCTATTATCTACGTAGGTGCAACTGACAAGGAGGACCCGATCTTGTGAGAGAAAAAAATGCCTGGTAATGTAAAGGTGGTCGACAATTGGTCAATCAATTAGCGGCAATGAGAAGGGAATAGAGAGGCGTGAGGAGGTCGGCCAAGTGAGTGAGGGAGGCCGTGAGGAATTGATGCCGGAAATATAAAATTGGAGGTTCGGAGATACCTTAGGAGGTGGCGGTGGAGCTCAGGGTGGCCGGAGTTGGTGGGGTAGCGTGGTCAAGGCGAGAGGTGATGGGGCATCGACGGCGAGGGTACTCCGGTGGGCATTAGTGTTAGGAGATAGTAGTATTGGTTTTGCGGTGAGGAGTGGTAGTTTTTGTGTATAGGTGTCGGGGCCAGAGGATTATTGGAGCGTGGAAGAGTAGGTTTGCCGAAGTTGGGGAAGGAGATGGTGGAGGGAGTGGCTCAGGGCGGTTGAGGGGGAAGGAAGGAGCAGGGGAGGGGCTTGGGGAGTTGCGGTGCTGAGAGGAGGGGGTTTTATAGCCATTAGTTGCAGTGGCATATACGAAATCGCCGATTCAAGGCGGCGGCGGTGACGCATTGTGGCGGTGAGCAATTTGCAGATCACCCGGGATCGATGGAGGGGTGAGGTAGCAGGGCAAGTTGGCGGCAGAGAGAGCTATCTCATGGTAGTGAAACCAGGGCAATGCGTGGACGGAAGCGGCGATGGTGAGAAATCCCGACGACAATGGCGGCGCCGGTGATTTGAACAAGGCAGCACGTCGGGAGGAGGATGAAACAAGGGGAGCCGTTGGATTTTGTGGGAAAGCTATGGGTGTTGGATTTTGATACAGGGGCTGACATGCGGGGCCTATTTGTCAAAGAGAGAATGGGCCGGAAGCGGGATAAGTGAAGGCACATTCCTAGAAGGGAAAACGTACTCCAGGACTTACCCAAAAAGGAAAGTCCGAAATTTAAAAAGGAAAGAATTTCTAGCATTTGCTTTGAGCTTTGAAAATTCATAAGAAGTTATAGGAAGTTCAGAAAAATATAAAATAAATTTCTAAAAATTCAGAAAAATAAGGTGTCGGTGACTGGGAGGCGAGCCTCCGCAGGCCGATGAGCAAGAAGGGGGTGCGAGGCCCGAGGGCGGCCCTATCCCCTAGACCGAGGCCCGACCGCTGGCCGGGTGCCGCCGAGGGAAAGACGTCGACACGTTGGACGAGCGAGCCTAGCGTGACACGAGGATTTTTATCCTGGTTCGGGCCTCCACTGTCAGATAACAGCCCTGCGTCCGGTCTTCGTTTAATGTCAAGCTGAAACGAGTACAAGAGGGTGAGGCCGAGCTTCGGGAAGCCCGGGCTCGAGTACAATAAGTGCTCAAAGCACTACGTGTGTTCCTACCGTACCTGGACGCGAAGAACTACCGCCGGAAACTAGAGCTCCTACGTGAGTGCAAGTGCTCCTGTTCTATGATGGCTAAGTGCTCTTCTGTCTAAGTCTATCTCTCTGTTCCCGTTGTCTTTCTTGGTTGTGGCCTGTGCGCCCTTTTTATAGGCGGCCCCGGCCACTGTAGTCTGACCTTGATCCGTTGTGATGCATCGAGTTATCCTTCGGTTACTAGTCATCTTCTTCTGTTTTGCCGTGCCGGGGTGTGGCGGACGCACGAGGCCTGCCGGATATTCGGGTGTATTTTCTCATCCTGCCTAGATCGTCGTTTGGACCGCTACCCGGCAATACGTGTTTTTCTCTATAGGGGCGGATGGTAAGCTGACCGTTGACGTGACCTGCCACCAACCTGCCAGCGGTTTGTGGCGTGCTTGATCTTCTTGACGCATTTAACTCATGATGACTTACGGGACCCTTGGAATGAGATCTTGTGGCTGGCTTGATCTGCCTTGGGTCCAGAGTCTTGGGCTTAGGAAGCCTGGGGTCAAGTGGCCCGAGCCTCGGAATGGGGAAGCTCGGGCCCGAGCTTGCCAAGCTTGGGCACGAGCTCGTAAAGCTCGCGCGTTCTTTCCGCGGAGCCGGAGGTAAGTTAGTGGGCCGTATCTCCATGGGCCACATACTTCCCCCAACATAAGGAGAATCCAAATATGGAATAAAATTTGTTATTTATTTATTTTTATGGGATTAATTAATTTTGGAAAAAAAATAGGAATGGAGTTTCCTTTAGGGAATTAATTTGGAAAATTCTCAAAAATTGGGAATGATTATAGGAACTTAATATGACTTTTCACCAAAAAGATTTATGCTAAAATTGGAAAATTTTGGGTATGTTACATTATAGAAGCTGCAAGTAAAAATATCTTGCCAATTGAGCTTTGCAAGGTTATATTTTATTAAAATTACCCCTCTCCCAAGAACCAAAGGAGAATTTTAATTTCCAAAGAGACTTATCAGTATGGACCTTTTTCTTATTAACTTGTTTTTTATATACAAAATGAACCGAAAATTGTACATTCTTTCGAATCTTCTAAACAATCTATCATGTTCATGACAAAATTGAATTCCTTGTAATCTAGGCATCAGATCATGCCAGTATAATAACTTTTGCCCGATCAAGGCCCTATAAAAAGAGACATGAAAGGGTCTAGGATTCAAAACCTTAGCCACATAAGAATTGCCATGTATAGGGAATTGAGTTCTCTTGTGCTATAGTCGATTATAGCATAAGAAACAAGAAAATTGTATATAGATGTATTTGTCCATATAGACATGCAAAGAAACAATCTATTTGTATGACATGAAACTTCCTACATAGCAATTGTCTAAACCATTGTACACGCTCTTTAAGTGAAACTGGAGTACCTTACGAGCTTGTGTGGTGGGGCGTCAATTTATTAAGAGTAGATTACACCTTACCTTGTATCTTTGCACATGAATTTTGCAAAACCAAGATACGAATAATTGGTCTCATTAGAATATGTACACAAGGATAATGGAGTACTTACGATTATGATCATCTAAAGATTACAATCCTGATCTATTTGCTAAAGTCAGACATTTTTAACTTATTGATCTCAGTTTTTAAAAACTCAAAACCGTTAATGAAAATCATCTTTCGAAGCACCCGAAGTTTAGATTTATCCCAAATAATCATTTCAACCAACAAGTTGAGTGTTCGAGAACAAAGCCGATCGAATTCGTTTGGAGCTGGAGTACTTTGGAAGGTCGTGGGACGGGGCATCAATTTATTTTTGAAAGCAAAGGCAGGAGCTCTGCCATTTCATTTAAGAAGAAGAGAACTGTACAAATACAAGAGAAAAAGGAGGGCAGAGATAGAAAAGAGGGGAGGGGAAAGAGCACAACCTGAGTGGTCGTTGCCCGACAAAGTCAGCACACAACACCACCAAGAACACTGCTCCTGCCCAGCGAAGACTACAGCTGGACCGCCACACGAGGGTCCAACCCATCAGCACCACCACAATAAGGGACGCTCGCTCGAAGCATCCGCTGCCATCAAAGCCAAATGAACTGTGGGGCAAGGGAAGGTCGGTCTATCCACCAATCGTCACCGCCGCATGAGATGCTCGGCCGAGATGCAAGAAGGAGGGCATCAGCCTTCACCGCCATGCAGGATGCTCGAATGAGGCGCGACCAACCCCTAGTGGCAACCGCACCACAAGGACAAGATGACGAGCGAAGACTCCAGACGCCACCGCCACAAGAGATGATGCCAAGCTGTCGGAGAAAGCCACTGTCGCCACCGCCACAAGTGATGCTCGTCCAGATCATCCGCGGCCACCGTAGCCGTATTGTGGGGCAAGGGAATGCCGGTCTTGCCACCAGTCGTCACTGCCACATGGGATGCTCGGCCAAGGCGCAAGAAGGAGGGCGTCAACCGTCACCGCCCTATGGGATGCTCGACAAGGCTCGACCTACCCCCAAGCCAAGCCAACTCCACAAAGGACGATAAACAATGGAGATTCCAGTTGTCACCGCCGAGTGGGAAGAAACAACAAGGCCGAGCAGGGCATGAAGCAGGACACGATGAGTTGGAACTTCCAGGGAGGGCGCTGCTGCCACTGAAGAGGGACGCCGTCGCGAAGGAAGAGAACGGCGGTGTTACAACGATACAGCCATCAACAACATCCAGAGTAGGGAAGGTCCAACAGAGCGACTAGGGCGACGCCTGCAACCAGGGAGCGAGGACAATGCCGCCGTCACTCATCCGCAAGACGAACCAGGGTTTTCACTCGAAGGTACTCCAGGGGGAGGGGGCTGCCACGATGATGCCTCCAAGGAGGAAAACAACGCCCATGGTGCCGCCATCGCCGGTCCAAGTATAGAAACCAGACAGGGCTTTCGCCCGACAAACCCACCCCCTGGAGCCGCACTGCTAGGGAAGCCTAACCCTAACACCAAGAAGTTGGCATGGCTGGAGGCGGCGCCATCCGCAAGAGAAGATGTGTGCGGCGAAGAGGGAGACTGTAGCGGCATCTCGAGGGCCTGCAACGGCGACAAGCACCGCACCGACATCGGCTGCCTCGACGTCCAAAAGCGGTCCACAGTCGCAGCGCTCACAGCGTGCCCGAGGCCAGCGAGCCCACTGGACGAGACGCACCACCAAGAGGGCACCATGCAGCTGAGGAACGCCTCCGTCTTGAAGATGAGGTTGCCCTCCAAGACCATCGTCTCTAGGTACTTGGCGGCGGGACGCAGCTCGGAGAAGATCGCCGTCGTCAGATGGCTGAGCTCTCCGAAGCGCACCGACGCTGGATCCGGCTCACCCGCCACCGGTTCCGGCCGTCCAACGCCTAGGCTCGGCCTCCCGAGGCCGAAAGGACCCCGGGGGGAGGCGGCGCCGGCGCACGGGGAGGGCTGGGAGAGGAGAGGAGGAAGGAAGGGAGACGGAGGGAATGGGCGGCGAGGAAGAGGGGCTCGCCGCCACTGCCGCGGCGGCGGTGGCGGCAGCGGCAAGGAGGGCGGAGGAGGAGGGGAGCTGCTAGGCGGCAGCGCGGTTCCCTCCGAGTAGTCCACGAGAGCGGCTCAGAGGTCGGTTCACCCTTCAAGAATGGGGCATCAATTTATTAAGGGTAGATTACACCTATCTTCCCCCCTGAATTTTTTAACACCAAGACGCATATAATTAATAGGTCTCATTAACGCTATGCTTTTTTGTTAAAAAATTATTGCACAAAGAGTGCCTCTTATCATTATGAAGTGTAATTATTTAGAACTTAGGTGAGGCTATGAGCTTCTATACTTATTCTACTAGCAAAAGAACGGAGAGGTGGTGATGCTATACTACTCTATCGTGTAATCAGCGGAGGGCAGACCAAGACGGCGCAAAGAAATGCGCTTCATTCATGCAACTGCCAGCAAAAATGCCCATATATCACTTTTTAATAAACCCTCACGTCTAGGCCGGTTACTCAAGACTAAGAGGTGGACTTGAAGGAGCCTGCAATCATTATATTATCTCTACGGTTAAAAAGAGTCTTAAGATGATGGTGGTAGAGCTAACTTTTAGTCTCCACCGTTCATCCCTTCTTCATACGGCAACCCATACATCGTAAGAATAATTCACTTATTTACACCACATTCTTATTTCGTTGTACCTATAGAAGTTTCTTATTAGTAAGAATGTTTTATATTGATTTAATTTACTTTTCTATTTTAATATATTTGTATTAAAGGAAGGTTTAAATGGTAGTCATGAAGAAAGTAGTCGGAGCTGAGGGCATATAGACGCGACAGTCGAGCATGAAAGCGTAGGTAAATGCATGAGAAAAAATATTGATCATAAGGTAGTAGGACATAATTTGATATTCTTTTAGTTCGTAGCAAAAGAAGAGGCACTTGACTAGCTTTTAGTAATATACGTTATTTGGGTCTTGAACTTAGGACCTTTTGACTATGATACATCGATCGCTCAATTCACTCAAAAACTTAATCGGATAGGAATATGTGGGCAATATACTTCAACAAATATACTATGTGTATATCTGTATAATGATCCCATCTTGAATATGTACAGCTTGACTTAGTTCTACCTACGTCTATCTGTCTACCATTCTACCTATACATATCTTGTACCTATCTTCTAGGCTAACTAAATCAAAACTTGTGAGACGCTTTCTCCTTGGTGTTCTGATCATCCTATGGCTGTCTGTCACCAAGAATTCTCGGAGCTTCTCCCTTCCCGTCTGATCTCCTGAACCCTTTGCCGCAGCCTTCTTCTGTGGTCGTGGATTTTCCAGAGCCCATGGCCAAGGACAACGGCAGAGTATATGCCGTGGGTGATCATAGGTGCCAGAATATTGTCCGTCTGCATATACAATGTCATGTGTTATATGTTCATGATCCTTTGATTAGTGAAAATTTAAGCAAAGTAATTAAGCTCAATTAAGTATGCAGTGCATAACATATATAGCCATGGTGGTTTCTATCTGCAGTTACCTGGATCCATTCAAAGCCAAGGTAGAAAGCCAAGATTCCTTCCAAAAGAGGGGAATATATCTTCCTCATTTGCCTCCTTTCATACCAAGCTAAAAACGAGAAATTCAGTATTGTTTTTACATAATGGAATAAAATCCCGGCCTCTACATCGTGTGTGGGATGTACACAACCAAGAGAAAATTCAGTCATATATACCTAAGCCTGCACAATGCTACTGCACTCTACCAGCACAAGGACATATACATACATATACACACACCTGCAAATAGTTTCTTGAGATTCTCCCGCCCAGTGTGTGATCGCACTGCTGGTGTCACCACATAAGTAGGGTCTGGATGAAACAAATATAGGGATTGTATATATCAGAACGACCACTTGAATGCCAGAAATGCATGCAGATTAGGATCGAGGATGGATCACCTTTTGGAGCAGTGGCGATGTAGTAGAGGGATCCTGTGAGCGCCGCTGTGATTGCAGCCGCAAACGTTTGGGCAAAAGGAACCAAAGGAGGCACCATGCCACTCTACATCATATATATCAAGAGAGTGGTTTAGATCAGCCATGCATAAATCTTAACTAGATTGCCGATTTCATTGCAACCCAGCAGAAGAAACACATACCAGGGATGCAATCCCTCGAGCATCTTTCATGAGCTCTGTCCCTCTCAGGAAGATATCAGCCAATGCTCCCTGCAGTTTCAGTTTTTTTTGCTCAACAAAATGAGAAATTAAGTGAAGGGTAGCATGTGCTGGTTGCTTAGGAAATTAGTACTGCTACTGCCTACTGTACCGGCCTCTACAGCTATAACGAGAGTAGGATAGTAACATAACTTCCTATAAATCTAGTTTATCTAGGACTGTAACAAGAATTAGTTGACAGGCAGGCAGCATTTACCTGAACAGCCACACGGTAGAAAAGTTCCTCACCAATTGAGCTAGCGGCTACGATGAGAATGAACTGTGAATATACAGAAATATGGTAAGACACTCATCACGGTGTATTGTTTTCATTCAGGTGCTTCTAACAATGCTCCATAGAACTCAAATCTAGGGCAGTTTGGGGGATTTTAATATTTGCCGGTCTCAAACATTATCAATTAAGAATTTGCCACTCATGAGTCAATGACATGTGAAAGTGGCAAATCCTTAAATACCAATCTTTGGAGTGGCAAATTTTAAAAAATGAGTGGTTTTCTAAGAAACATTCTAAAATCTGTTGTATTATATGAATTCTTTTTCAAGGAAGTTTTGAGAGGTGTCCCTCAAGAAAGGGGAAAAGTGATGAGAAGCACATAGTTAAAATATGCAACTAATTAAGTGCACTTTTGCTTAAATGAAAGGCAGCAGATAAACACAGCCCAAAAGCTAGCCTCATGTGACACAGTCATGAACTTCGATGTGAGCCATGCATTTGTTTGTTACAAATTAGTTATCTCTGTTGCAACCTAGAGGTAAATTCGGTTTAAAAGTTTTAAACTTGGCAATTAGAGTGAATAATAAATTAGAGTACCTGCCATGGTGACATGCCATAGAAGAAGCTGCGGAGCTCCTCATCCTCGACATCTCTGATGGCACGAGCGTGAGGTGAATATTTGACTACTTCATCCTACATACACAAACTAGTTAAGAACCTCAATATCCACATCCAAGACATGTTTTTTCTCTCTTTTTAATGTAACACGGGGATCATTCCACTTTCCATTAACAGCTTAACGGAGAGAAACAAGATTCCGACAAGAGATGCAAGAAATGTAGTAGAAATCAAATTAAAAACGAGTGGGTTGATCAGTGTTGTTGTAGTACATACATCGAGGATGAACAACAAAGCCATGATTGGTGGAGCTGCATATCCGAGTCCCTCAACAAGCGCAGCCAGGGATGGATGGAAGCCACCAGTACAATCTATGCCGGCCAATTGGCATATGAATCTCCCAGTAAGCCCCATGGCAGCGTAAATCCCTGCATATATGTGATCGATCGCGCTGTGAACATTTATATATTTTTTTATAATGGAATTATATTCCGGCCACTAAATCTTCGGATGTACAGGTCGTGTACAATGTTTCAGTATAAAGCTGACATAATAAGTCCGAAGAGTACAGAATTTAAATTACACAGAACAAAGTCTATTATTTGTACGCCAACCAAAATTTGGAAAGAACACCAAGACATCTTCTCCCATGATTGACACGCTTATATTTTCTCTTTTGGATCGTCCTCCGTTTGTAACGAGTGAACACATACAAAACGAAATTGTACGGAGCTAAACATATCAACCATGTGCATGCACAGATATCCTGATTCCTAACCCAATTAATTAGCAAATAAGCGATCGATCTTGCACATGCAGTCCACAAAATCGACGACGAATTGAAAAAACAAATCAAATACGACATGGGATGGGAGTGGTACTGACCAATGCCATAGCTGAGCCTGACGACTGCGCCCAGCTTGTCCCACATGGCCAGCTCCGCGTCCCGGGCTCCCCCCAAGGCCGCGCCGCCGCTGGCGCTGCTGACCACTGGGGCGGCGACCTCGACGACCCTGGGGCCATCGGCGGCAAGGCGGCCACTCCGGCGCCGGTCGGTGCCATCGCCGCCGGCGTCAGCGGCCGCACGGATCCAGCTGCGAACCCGAGGGGCGAAGCCGATGGAACAGTAGGTGTAGGTGTACTTGAAGCTAGACGAGTAGGACGAGGAGGCCGTGAAGGGGGCCAGCTCCATTAACACGAATCTCTCTCTCTCTCTCTCTAGACTTTTGCAAGGCAAGCTCTTCTTGTGCAGCCTCGCGCGGTAACGGAGTAAAGAGAGAGCAACATGCAGAGGAAGAAGACGAAACAAGGGAAGAGAATGGCAGAGGTGTCTGTGGGTGCCGGCGGATGAGAGGGATTTGAATCTCCAATCGCCGCCTGCCACGTCAACCGCCAGCTGATAAGAGGATCCGGATGACACGGGACTAGGCATGTTTCCCTCGGCTGTTTTCAGCCCATTGTAATCTCAGGAGTGGCACACCGAAGGGGGCCATGTTCTGCGTAATTTTTTTTCTTAAATCATTTAGTTAATTTTTTGAACATTTTGACTTTTCAATGCTTTTTTATATTATTTTATACCCGATTTTGATTATCAGTCTTGAGTTTTGAAATCCACTTATAAAATCAATCAAAGTTCAGTTTCAAAATATAACCAGATCATTTCTACGCCGTAGAGCTTAGAGAGACCCGAAAATTGTAAAAAAAAAAAAGGTTTAAACAGGTCTAAGGTGAAACACTAAGATCTTTTTTAAAAAAAATAGCTACAAAGTACTAAAGCGCTTCGTTTTAAAAAAGATAAATTTCTTTATTTTTATATATATATATTCATTTTAATTTAAGTTGATAAGTAGCCTAGCTTGCTTGAGTCGAGTTGTCCTAGCAGTAAAAAAGATATATAGGTACCTTTGATTGATATACTAAACTTACCAAGAAGTTATATCTCAGATTTTATAATAAAAATAGCAAAGTTTGATAAAAAAAAAATATGGCAAAACCAGTTTCTAACCAAAACAGGCCTAAAGTCTCTCAATACCTCTCTTATTATTTATGCAAATGAAATGCAAACAATTTTCGTGTGCGTGGTCCTGGCCGTCGGTTTTGCTCTGCCCCCTGTTTTTTTAAGCATAATTTGATGCATGGGACAAGGCGAGAATTAGGCAGGATAGGCACGTACGAAAGGGAAGGGAAGCCACCTTGGACCTTCTAGAATCTCTCTTTGTATGTGTGACATCCAAAAATACTAAAATAAAATTATAAAAAAAATAGTTTATGTCTCCTTGTCCTCAGCCCTTGTCCAAACCCAATTTCATCCCCTGTATCTCCAGCTAGATATCAATCGAACAAGATAGCAAATTCAATACGACCATCGTATCCTAACCGAAATCAATTGCAACTAATCCCCTAGTTGCACATATATAACCCCAACCAATCAGTTAACCCCTTCATCCCGAAAACCCATATGTGAAATCCCCTCAAACCACCAGGCCGCAGTGTTATCGAGAGCAAGGACCGCCATCATCGACGCCGCAGCACAAGGTCGCCACCATCGAAGTCATCATCGGAGTTGGTCCAAAGCAGAGGTAGCCGATGTAGACCCCAACGCCGTCGCCCCTTCTTCCCCTCTATTTCTCTGTCGTCGCGTGCTACTCCACAGGGCCGAAACCCTAGTGATGCCCTCGTCCTCCGTCGTGGCCAGGCCGTCACCGCGCCCCTGCACAGCCACAGCGTAGTCGCCCATGTCCTTGCTTCTTTTTCTCAAGGGATAATTGATGATATGTCCTAAAGTATTTGCTCAATTGATGATTTGCCCTCCATTACATGCTCCTCTACTATATACTCCAAAGTTCTTTGTGCAATTGATAAAATGCCCTATTTTAAAACTTTGAGCAAAATTTGCCATACAACAAGTGCAAAAGGTTCTTTCTACCCCTGGAATTTGCCATACAACAATTTGCCCCCTAGTGCAAAATAACAGTGATCATCAACAACACGTACCCGTAAGAAAGAAAAAGAAATAAGACAAGAACATTTATAGATAGCGAAACGAGCTACCAATCCAATGATCCAACCTCCACTTTTATTTCTGCACTCGCTCATAGATACATCATCTTTCAGGAGTAAAAGACAAATTATAAGGGTAGAAATGACTTTTTGCACTTGTTGTATGGCAAATTTTGTTCAAAGTTTTAAAATGGGGCATTTTATCAATTAGGCAAAGAACTTTGAGACATATAATAGAGGAGCATGTAATGGAGGGCAAATCATCAATTGAGCAAATACTTTGGGCATATCATCAATTATCCCTTTTCTCAACCGCCGCTCTCCTCAACCGCCGCTACAAATTGGCGTATTGCCTGCCATGCATGACCTATCGTCGAAGCCGGCCGAAGCTTTGCCCTAGGCATGGGCCACTTCGCCTCCCCGCCGTTCCTAGCTAGCGCTTAACGCCACCATCGCCACATTCTTCTGCCAAGCTGTGCCAGCCGCCACCACGCGTCATGTTCTCTCCTCCTCGCTCTCTGCCGATGATGTCATCGCCGCCTCCTCGTTTGCCTTGCCTTGCCGCTCTTCTTGACACCACCTCCTCCATCCGCCGCCGGTTGCCGTGGCCGAGCTAAGCTCTCGCACAGCCGATGCCGCCGTCGCCGCCGCCATCCTCATCCCTGCGTCGCCGCGCCAAGCCCAGCGCCGCAATTCTGCGTGCCGCCACCATAGCCCTGCACACCGCTTGCTGAGCCTCCTCTTCAGCCACCCGAGCTAGTGCCGCCGCTAACTGCCATCGGCCACGCCGCCCCTCTCTCTCTCTCCCCACAAGCTCTCTTCCTCCCCCCTTTTCTCTCTCTCCCATCCCCTCTATCCTTCTCTCTCATCCAGATGGGAGATCCCATGGGCTACACAATGAAGGCCATGATGAACAGTAACAATTTTCCATTTTTTTAAATTCCAAGTGAAGTGCTCCCCCTTTTCTCTCTCTCCCATCCCCACTATCCTTCTCTCTCATCCAGATGGGAGATCCCGTGGGATGCACAGTGAAGGCCATGATGAACAGTAACAATTTTCCATTTTTTAAAAATTCCAAGGAATGGTATCACTTCACTATTTCGCTGTGAATTCATCCTAGCTCCAAATCTGGTGATTCTGGTTTCTAAAAATCCAAAAAAATTTATATATACTTACTGTAATTTTTATGTAATTTTTTTTATTTATTTGTTGTTTCTCGTATTTATTGTTGTTTCTCGTTTTGTGTGCATTAGATCTTGTAGGCGACGAAAGAGAATCCCTTGACGCCACCGACGTCCTGCAAGTTCTAGAAGATTAAGAAGGCAAATTTTTCCACTAGAATTCTAATTTTGAGATTTTGCCAAAATTGCTATTAAATTAAATTATGTGTATATTGCCATAGAAATTCCTAGTGTATGTCGTCTATTTATACGGTATGCATCCATTGCATGTAACGTCTTATGATAATATTATTATATAATTTCCTATTGTTTTTCATGAATTAGATGGCTTAACACTGCTTAGATAGTTTCGAGGAGTAATCTACTCCTACGATCATCATTAAAAAACCTAATTATGAGATAACTGAGTATGAGAATAGAGAACTTGGGGTTTATGGTTGGATTGCTCACTCTTTAATTAAAATTTGACCAACTAATATTTGACTCGGAACAGGTGACCAGACTCAACACTCCAGTCCCTAAGGACCGATGATCGTGATGGATTTAACTGAGAATTTATTGTACGACCGCAAGCCCAATATAGAACGTGGCTTAATCTAGAGGGAGAATAATGTTGGGGTTGTCGCCGTATTTGCACCGTAGGTGGGATTCTGAGGGATGCATCATCATCGGTGTAATGCCCGGAAGGAGTTACGGGGTACTTGTGTGAATATTAAGTATGACCGTGGCAAGTTCAGGGTTAGTCTTCTAATAGGTTTTGTTATGATGTTTTTCGACAGGAGAGTATCATATCTTGTGGAAAAAGCGTACAACCTCTGTAGAGTGTAAACTCATTCGAATGGTCGTACTCTCAAATACTTACATCTTGGTGGTTTTTCACATCGTACTACGCCTCTTAATTAAATTGACTTGGTAAGATTTTTTCGGTCATGTGACCGCTACTAGATGATCTATGATGAATGACAACGAGATGAGAAATATATTAAGATTATGCGATGAGACAATGAGAACTTGAGAAATGAGATACTTAGATTGAGAAATATAGCACATTAATGTTATTGTTGAGATTAATCATGAGAATTGTTTATTATTTATTTATTATTTCTTAAATGCTTTTATATTGTTAGTAAAATATTTTTATGCAAATAAACAATTACCTTTCCTAGGATGAGTCTTGTCGAGGTTTGACTCATGCCTTCCTCGGACAGCGTCGTATTCGTGTCATGTATGTATGCAGGTGTCCGTGGGGATAGAAACTGTTCATCGCCACCGGGTAACTTGCCCAGGCAATGGAGGTCACTTCAGAAGCCTTGTTTGCCCGGATACCCTAGACAGCCAGGCTCGCACTGAACACCGACGCGCCGGACAAAGGTGTTGCCCAGAGGGATTGCTTAGGCGACACGTTAAAGGGTGCGCGGGCCTGATCCGGCAACACATGAAGTTTCCAAGATTGCGGGTGCTAACCGACTCGGAGAAATTCAAGACGTTTATCTATAGTAATATCTATTTTTCCATTGTTAGCGCCTTAGGCACAGTATAAATACCCCTGTAATCGCCATAGGGAGGCAAGAACCGGGCAGATCGTGACTCGCATTGTAATATGTTCGTCCTTCAAACCCTAATCAAAGCACTGGACATAGGACTATTATCCCTGACTCGGGGAGGCCCGAACCAAGATAAAAAATCTCTATGTCTCTTCTTAGCAATTCTTCACTTCAAGATCTCTTCGACATCTTGGAAGTCCCACCGTGGCAAAAAGGGGGCTTTCTGGTCCCTCGTCCGAGAAGTCTTGACCTGGCCCTTCTCAGGAAAGACTTGCTAGTATTTGCGTGCTAACTCTAGCTTTTATTTGGGGCTGTTTATTCCATAAGCAGAATAGAAGTACGATTGCGAGCAGGAGTACGTTGCTGATTATCTGGAGGGTGCCCCGAACTACTAGTTGCTTCATGTTCAGTGTGTGTCTATGGCCATGATGGGACATTATCTTTATTTGTTTTCTATTTACATTAGTTAGGACTTTATGTTATAAACTATTGTAATAAGTGGCTACGAAGCACTCTGATATATTTTACTAATTAATGCAACGTTGGTATTGATACTTTATCTTTGTTGTAATATGGATATGAGTACTGATTATTAGGACTTATACTATTAACACAAAGAGGTTCGGTCAGGTCCTGATAGTATAGGCCAGGCTAGCAACAAAGCACTGCAAGCCCAGATCCCAAGCCAAAGCAGAGGAATGGATTACAGAGGAAGAAAAGAATAAAGGAGAGCAAAAGCGTGGCAGCATATATGCACCACGCCCATGTAACTGCCACTAATATATATATATATATAGAGAGAGGAATAATACATAAGGTTCCATGATACGTTAACACTAGATGTGCTTTGAGATTCATGTTATTTGGTTATTATACTTTCATATACCCATTAAAGAAAATATTTGAAACATCAAACTCCGAAAAAAGTTGAAAGTTGAGTTGAACTTTAGTTTGAACTACATTTAAGTATACTTCAAACTAGTTCAAACTTTACTTCAAACTAGTTTAAACTGAGTTCACAAATCGAAATGCACATCATAGGTTTTTGAATCATAGAGCCTAGGCTCCATGGAATATATATATATATATATATATATATATATATATATATATATATATATATATATATATATATATATATATATATATATATATGTGTGTGTGTGTGTGTGTGTGAAACAACTATATATATTATATATGTTGTATTAAAAAAAGACTAATCAAGGCACTCTCCCTGCATTGTTTCTAGAAAAAAGTCGCTCACTATTGACACCCAATTCTAAATATAGCCAAAGTTCTGGAAGCTGATAGCACACTTGATCAAAAAGCCAATATAACAAGAAGATTCTAGAAAAGTTTGGATTAGGCATAGTCGGCTAAGGGTATAATTGAAAAAATTAACAAGACAAATAAGAAAGAAGATTCTGGAGTCAACGAGTTCTAATTGGCTACAATGAGTTAGATTAAAAAACCTAATCCGAAAAGTCGATTTAGAAAAGTTCTATAAGGTAATGTTGTCCAGATGGGCTATGTAGAATATCTTAGACAAGTTTTTAGATAAGTTTCTATTTTAGAAAAAATCCTAGTTATAAATTAAGTCAGTTATATTATATATAGTAGGCTTGAGAGTTCGAGTTGTATTATATCGAGTCCATGTATTGGGTATAAATACCCACCCTATGAATTAAAAAAGGTCTCCAACCAATCATCTACTATTTCAATACAGTCATCTTTTCAATTTCTCAATTTCTAGGAGGAGCAGTATCTTAGGTTCATCGTATTTTGTTCTTTATCAATTTGTTGCACATCGTCTTTTGATTAACTACACAATACAATCTAGGAGTTGCTTGCAAATAAATATTATTTTGATTCAGTTCGATCTACGGGCTTACATCAGCTTTTCGTTTTATCAAAATACTATCGTTATCGATATTGTTGTGCATTGTCATTTTTTGCAAAGGATTAGATGCAACCCTCAAACTATCAACTTATTTGGCTTTACAGATTGGCCAATAATCTGTTCATCCTTCGTTCTGTCAGCTAGACGATCTAATCGACTAGTTGATAGTCTGTTTACCTCTTGTTCTACTAAATAGACAATTTTATCGACTTAGTAGTTTGTTTACCCTTTGAAACTATTGGTTTGAACTTCTATTTAGATCAATAAATTCTGCTACCTTTAGATCTGTCGGTTTGAATTTCTATCTAAGTCGATAGTTCTCGCTATCTCTAGATCTGTTGAGCTTATGACCTTATCTTTAAGTTTGATGGGTCCTTCTAAGTATCTTTGATTTAATCGGCTATTTAAAATTGATTAATTTCTTTACCTTATTGATTTTAGGTTAAATCGGCTGGCACACCCTAAACCCTAAATTTTAGTGCTAGCGAGGTTCCAAAACCCTTAACCCACAATATGTTTAGCCATTCTAACATTTGATGTGAACATACTTTTTGGCACGTCCGGTGGGACATGAAACAAATCTGATGGCTAACTCAGCCGATCTGAACCCAGATGTCGTTATTGCTATTAGGGATGAGGAGTTAACCAATGAGCAACGACAAGAGTTGAATAGACAGATAGAGCTGTACAAGAAATCTTGTCTGGCTTCTTTTCAGAAAAGCTAACATGGTGCTCCTGTTCATAAGATTAGCTTTTCAACCATTGTTCAGGACTCAGCAACTAGCCCATATCAAATTGTGCGTGATGAAATATCGGCTACGATTAATCAATCTTTCCATTATGTTTTGACCAACAAATCATCGGCTTTTATGACTACCTTAAGGCCAATGACTGCTCGTAGTGTGAAGAAGATATCACAAAAATTCGTGTTGACTTATCCTATCAATTAACATTATGCGATTCAGCCGATGTTAGGCTCTAGGACGATGATTCCACAAGTGTCGACTAACTGGCCTTTGTCGACAGAACAAGTTGCATTAACAACCATTCAGTCTATATATATTTCAGTTAACTCGGCTATGCCTGTACTCTACAGTGGCCCTCAAGCACAAACTATAGGGAATACTATCCGGATATTCTGGCCATCAGCTTCACAACCGACCTAATTTGCTCTGCAGCCGACTTATATACCATATAGAATGTCAGTCTTCCAGTTGATCGGTTTGACACAAATGTGGCCCACATCTAAGTATATGTCTAGGGGTAAGCCAACTACGACCATAATTATCATCCACTGCAAACATCATTTACTATACCACCAACTATGCTAATGAGCCAAGTTATACCATCTACTCAGTTACAGACGGATATGCAAGCATCATATCAGTTGACTCCCATATCAACAATTGTTTAGCCGATGTGTACCCTTACAAATCCAATGGTGTATGTGCCTTGGAGTGAATCTTTGATACATACCATGGGTGATACGACACAGATGTGTTTATCATCAACTTCGAAGTCAATCCCATATGTTCCTTAGCCTAACTAAACTCTGTACAAAAATTCTCCTACCCCAGGTCGACTTGGCACCTCCACAAGCACACATGAGTATACAGCCAGGGACAAGTCGACTATGATTTTAATTATGAGATGCAGACTATGAGATTTACACCGGTGCATATGCAATCGTCTTTACAGCCGGTTCAATCTACTTCACTACCGATTTATACACTAAACAAATCATCTGTTGTCCGATCGGTTGACTTGGGACAAACGCAAACAACCCCTCTGAGTACTTGCCCCGGGGCAAACCAACAAGGAGCACAATTATTAGCCACAATCACAATCGGCTAGTATGGCCAATCAAATTATCATAGTTTTGAGAGATCAACTTGATATTCAGTCTAAAGACAGATCCATCGGCTATAAGAAGCCTTATCCTGAACACTTGGATTGAGTTCCATACCCAGCGGGTTCTAAGGTTGCTGATTTCACTAGCTTCTCAGGAAAAGAATCGGTTACTACAATGCAAGTGCAGTGCGCCGCCTTGCTCCTCCTCCGGTGTCGCAGCGACCGACGGCTGCGCGGGATAGGCTACGGAAGAAGGCACCCTATGGCCGCCGCCGACCGGAGGGAGCGGGCGACAATCCTAGAGTCCTAGGGCCGCACGAGGGCGCCGTGGTGGAGGAACCGATGGAGGCTCTCCTCCGTGTGTGGCGCAGCGTAGGCACGGCGCGGTGGTCCATCGACGGAGGTTGACGAGGAGGGGAGGCTTTGGTTGCTGGAGTCATGGAATTGTGTTGGTAGGAAGGATCCGCCAGCACAACTGCGAGATTTTAATAAGGAGACGGCAAGGTGAGCAGTGGAGGGAAACTATGGCCAGAAAGAAACCGGGAGGGAATTGGAAAAGGAAGACGAAGCTACGGGCAGTGTGTTACTGCACAGGCACATGGGTGCATGTCACTGACCGGTGTGCCCCAGTGTGTGTGATCTGTTCCAAAAAGCCAAACAAAATTGCTGAATTGTGGAAAGCGATTTAAAAGGTCGGTTCATTTGATTCGGCGATTCATTTGATTCGATATTTCAACTTGTTTTTAAGGTCTTTAAGAGGCTGCTTTGAGATTTTCGAGGGCAAGACGGAGAAGTCAAAATGTTTGGCTTTTTCAAATGCTCCGCTAAATTGCTATTCTCCATAGAATGATTTGAAGTATATTTCAGAATTCACTGAAACGAGACATCAGGAAACTTTATTTTGGTTTTGCATCTGGGTAGCCATGCAGTAGAGGAGATGGGTACAGAATGGCCACCTTGAACATTATCCTCCAAAGAATGCAACAGCTCGTATACACCTTCACCTTCACCGTCACCGGCAGACAGACGCTAAGTAAAATTGTGGTCGGCTTAATTCGTCGGTGTTTTAGCCTAGACAGTCACAAAAAAATCAATCACAGCTACCTCCTACAGATGAATTTTACATACAGATAATTGCATAATCTACAGCACACGCAATGGATGATCTAGTACAGCAGGAGAAATTCTGCTTCTGCTGGTGGTGTTCCGTTTGCGCTAGAAAGTGGTGTTCCACAGCGCCTTCTCCCCCTCGGCGCACTTATTGTGCACTTCAATTCCCAGATCCTCCCCTTGGAATTGCAAATCCCACTGCACCTCCAGTCGAATGATGCAGCACAGGTGTTACCCGCCTAGGCTTTCCATTCCCAATCTGTGATTAGAGAAAGGGAGAAGATGTGACTCCATGGCTGAGAAATCTTTTTCGCCGAAATCCGGGCCTGGTTGAATTTTGTCAAACTTTTATATGATAGAAGTAGATATGTAAGGAGGAGCTAGAAAGATGCAGCAGCCTTGGGCCTGTTAGCTCGCGGGTTCGAGCTTCCATTAACGTGCTATTTCCCATCTTTTTTGTTTTTGTTCAAAAAAATCTAAATTTTGTTTGAATTTTTCCCAAAAAACCGGTTACCGCCGGATTTCGGTTAAACCGGGCCCCACCGGTAAAATTATTCAAACAATAAGTTTTTCCCTGCTCCACGGAAATATTTCGCGGGCTTCTTGTCAATGTATTAGGTCCAACTGTTATGTACTTATGTTTAAAGGAAGCAATTCAAGTGAGCATAGCATGATGAGCAATCAAACTGAAATTATGAAGATATGAGGTAATGAGAGCTTACAAGGTGGAGTACCACAACAAAGCCTCTAGTCATCAATATGCTCAACATCTAACCTGATGAACAAAGATCCTAATGAAACATCCTCGTTTATAAATTTGTGCAGTACATTCCTAGTATATTTGGATTAGCAGTGTTAGTTTTCACAAGAATCATATAAGATCAAAGTGCACGATTGCATCTGGGGGAAACATAAAAATAGAACCTACCTCACTTGTTTATAGATATGTATGTTGCCAGGTCTTTCGAAATAGCATATAATTGACCAGTAGCATGTCGAAAATACTTGTTTCCTGGATCCCCCAATTTCCAATGCTCAGGCTCATAATATCTCACACCCCTGGAGAACACAGCACCAACGGATGTTAGCAACTCCAAGAATTAAGAAAAAGAAAAACCAAATAATGCACTTACTTTTCAGATAGAACAGGTCCAGATTTCATGCATCCAATATATACTCTGGGCCTCAATGCATGTTTGGATAAAATCTGTCCAAGCTTTGCTGCAAATAAAAATTTTGATGTTAAAAGGAACAAATTACCTAAAGCAAGCCCTTTACGCATGCAATGATGCAAATATGTTTTGCAAAATTTGCCACATGACATCCTATGAAGTATTTGGCTACTATTTGATACCTTGGCTTATACTTCTACACAGAATCAATTGCTTAAAGCAAGCCCTTTTCGCATGTAGTGATGCAACGATGTTCTGTCAAAAATTTGCTGCATGTTATCCTAAGTATTTGTGTACTATTTTGGCACCTTGGCTAATACTTCTAAACATACAAAATGTACACTGGTGATGATCATCTAGGAGTTAATGTGGAGCTTTGAATGATGACATGACAGCTGCAGGCACATATGATTGTTTTGCTCCTAGCTTAAGATCAATAAATTGGGCATCAAGAACATGAAGATTTACCTATATTTACATGAACGTCATCATCAACCTTCACATAAAAGTCTGCATCCCATAACGAAACAGCTGTAGCAAAGTAAGTCTTGGTTTTGCCAGATAGGGCAAGGTATCCTTCAACATGATCCTGCATAGAGATGCATCTTTTGGATCATTCACCAATGGCCTAAATGTGAGACTAAAGAAGTAACGTCACCAAGGAATGTTAGTCTCATAGGAGGTTTGTTATTAATCCATGTCTATCATTAAATAAGTTTTTCATTAATTATCGTTTGTCATTAATCACCAAAATTACAAAAGGGCTTCCTTGAACTTACAATACGGTTGTCGAGATTTGGCACAAAGAGTAGCGGGGTGTTATGGCCTCTGATAGATAGCAAAATAAGGTACGAAGGTGTGACATTCCGATATTTTCTAAATCCTAAAAAAAAATATTATTTCAATTTAAGATAATTATAAAGTTGAATTATTCAATAAATACCCTCTAATCTTCCATCCGTGCCCTAATCATCCCCTAATCGCATCTTCCCTAATCATATCCGTGTCCGATCGGACCACGATCAAAATCAAATCCACCCTTGCCATATTAGTGCACCTAACTCATGCCAAATCGGTGGCAATCTAAACATACCATGTTAATCCCAAACCCAGCCATCGTCTTCTTCCTTTCCTTCTTATCTCTTTTTCCTTCCTGCAAACAGCCGTGCGCCGCCGCCTCCTTTTCTTGCCGGTTGCGCCACCCCAAGGAAGGAAATCACGAATCCGAGGAAAATACGTCCTAGCAAATGCCTTCTATATTATCCTCCCAAAATTTCGGCTCCTGAAACCCTCTCCTCTGCCCTATAAAAATTGCTGGAGGCCGATGTATCGAAATCCTAGCCGCCCCACTTTCCTTGTCTCAGTGCCGCCTCGGTGCGAAGCTGCCCAAACCGTCCGAGGACGTCCTTCATATCTTCATCACGAATCCATCCCAACTGAGAGCTTAGAGAATCGTTTCCGGAGCGCGAGAAATTTAATCGCCGAAGAGCTTGCCGGAATCTGCCACTACCTGCCACTGCCTCTGTTCATCGTTTTGAAGCTCCTGTGCGGTGAGACTCCAAATTGACCCATCCTCTTGTTTTCCCATGTTGCCCTCTTCCTCCCTAGGCCGCTCGCGTCACCTCCCGGGAAGCCGCCGCGTTGTCGGAGCCGTCTCGCGCCACCGCGTAGGTCTTGCCGCTGCCGCCCGCTGCTCTAGAGCCGCTGCGTAAGCCAGCGCCGCCACCACCACCGGACACGCCGCCGGTCAAACCGCCGCCGCGCTGTCTGCTCTCTTTCTTTTTGTCTCTCTCTCTCTCCCTCTCTCTCCTTCTCTCGTTCTTGTTTTCTTGCGTTCTATCTGCGATAGCAGAGCAAGCTCCTGTTATTTCTCTTGGCTGGACCAAGTCAACCCGCGCTGACACTGGTCATCATAAACAGTACTCCTTCACTATTTTATATCTCCCAAACCACAATCTGATTCATGCCAAACCAATTTTATTGATTTTCTTTTAACCTAACCTACCTCCTGTATTTATTTCATAATTTTTTGAATTTTATTTGCTGCTGTTAATTCATGTGTGCCTCGATTTACGTGTAGACGTCGCGAAGGAAACCAGAGGGGAGTTAGCTGCCGGTTGTCCAGAAGTATGCTACTCGGATTAAGGGGTAAGCTAGTTACATGTCGATCCCACTTTATTTACTCGTTTGTTACTATTCATAGGTTTTAAAATTTGCATGCTAATTTTAATTCTATTTTTATATGTTTAATCTAGTTATTGTCGATAACGTGTTAAACATCTGTTAGCACGTTTAGCCTTCCTTTGCTACCTAGTATGAAATAATCCTTTAATATTGACATCCTTGATTTTACTTACGCTAGATGCTTAGCTGCACCGATGGGAAATCTAGAAATTGTTATGATGGAAAATCATTAAAAACTTGGTAGAGGGAATCTACTCTTTACCGATAATTTTGGTTAACTTTAATTCAACTAAAATCAACGTGGCGTGAGTAGACTTGAGGTGGTGGTATGAAGGGTGGATGTATGTAACGTGGAATGCCGCCTCGATCGATATAAGGACCGAACATCATGGATGAATTGACCGGGCAAAACAGTACAGCTATGGGTGTTAATAATGGTAATACCTTAGTTGTTACCATGGAAAATCTAGTTTTGGTTTGTCATAGCGTTGTGGGTGTGCTTGACCAACACCGTATGTCCATCTGGCACACGAAGGGACTTCAGGCTTCGTGAAGAAATGGCCTAGGGTGAATCCTTAGTGAGACATCCTCAATTCTAGACGTACCAGGGATAATGGCTTCGTCTCACTCTCGGGTAAGTCCCATAGGTAAAGTGTACACACTCTGTAGAATTAAAACTATCATGATAGCCGTACTCACGGTCAAGAGCGGGGTTAGACAGCTCTACTTGTTAGTCTCACCTTTTCTTAATTAATTTGCTGTAGAATATAGGGGCAGGGATTGCCAGACAGCGAATATAATGCCGAGCAGTGCATTACAGGGAATGTATTGTCAGGGTTTCGTGTAGAGTTGACAGCAAGTGTCTTTTCGGTTTCATGCTGAGAAGGCAATATTATAGTGTTAAGAAAACATGAGTAAAGAAATGAAGTTAAAATTGTTTTAAACTATTGCTTTACAACTGATAGGATTGTTTAAAAGTGCTCTTTATGCAAATAAACCATATCCATTCTTTGATACCTTGCATTCATACATAATCACATACATGCTTGTTGGGTATGGTTTTTCCATATTCATTAGTTGTTTTCAAATCTGTGCGCAGGTGACGACTCTACCGAGTAGATCGATTACGAGGCAGAATACGATGATGGAGCTTCCGGCTACTAGTGTACCCCCAGTCAAATGACTGTGGCGTATGGATGGGTTTACCGAGGCAACATTTAATTTTCTATCTTTCGCTTGCTACTATTAATATTAAGACAATTAGCGTTTGTTGCCAAGGTACTTTATTTGGTTACCCGTTAAATAGCAGGGTGTGATTCCATTATGCTCTCCTGTGCGTACTAGCTGTGATCCGTTGGGACTAGTACCGTAAGGTACAGAGGGGTCGGTTTTGATAAGCCAAGTCCCGACAGAAGGCTTAGGTAATTCCTATGTGGATGGACCAAACATACTAGTAGGCTGTGTAAGAAAGAAAAGAAACAATTCATTAAAAAATAATGATTTTGCTAACAGAGCAAAGAATTTTGGACTCTAAAAAAATGATTTAATTATGAAACAATTCCTAAACGAGAGGCTAACACAATTATTAAGGGAGCAAGAGTTAAAATAGTAACAATAGTTGAAAGCAAAAAACTTACTTGAGGGTGACGGTAACATCCCAAAAAATGGGTAAAATTTTCTTATTAAAATTATTGCCTTAATTTTTTCATAATTTATCCAAATTTAATAGAAGATTACTTATAGATTTACAAAAGATAGAAACCATTTTATGAAAGTAAAATTTCTAATTATCAAACTGAGTTTGTAGGTGTTCTTTGTGACCCAAAGGTTTTGATTATATTTTCCAAGATTTTTCCAAAGCCATTTAGTATTTATTTGGATTTATTCGACCTTCCAAATATTTATTGTGACTAAACCAATTATGAAAAAGGCTAAAAGTATTTTGCTTCTATTCTCTATGTTTTCAATTATTTTTTTAGAATTGTGCTGAATTTTTTGGTTCATTTGCTATTTTATTTGGATTCTATTGCTATCGTTATAGTTAGCTCAAGGGCTTGAGGCTCATATTGCAGCGCTCAATCTTGTGCTCACCGCTTTTTATGCTAGATATTAAGCGTCATATATTTTATGTCTCTTGGACATGCAAATTGACAATACATAATACTACTGGTTTCTGCAATGTGCTTAAAGACCTTTTTATAACGTTCACTTGAACAAGGCTAGATCATATGTTGATTTAAATTCTGTGCCCAAGTCAGAATAGACATATGCTTTCTAGGTTGTCAGCAACCTTCAAAATTTATTCACTATGCAGCTGTCAGAACAGATATTGCCAGAATACAAGTTCAAAAATGTACTTCATTTCCAATCTTATTTTCTCCTTTTTGGGGACGTTGTTATTTGCTAGCCATAATATAGCGTGTCAGATGTTCTATTCACAGTGCACAGAGGTTATAAGTTGCTTTTACTTTAGGAGTAGACATATTGTCAGATCTGGCATCAATATGCAAATTGCTATGTATTATTTGCTAGCAACTATTACAACCTAAACTACAATTTTAGTTATCGCAAGATCAAGTCCAGCTTTTTGATAGATTTTCATCAACTTGTTGCAGCCTTGCAGGGTGTTGGGTCACACACTGTATTATTTATGTTCATCCCTTTGTGCAACAACATATGCGACAATCTATTTGAACAAAATAATAAAGCAAATCCTTGGAATTTTCTTAATGAAACATGTGACGAAATTAAAACGTTTAGAATAATCAGTGATGCTATTTTTCAAGCTTTAGAAAGCGTACCTTGGGTGTTCTCCCATGATTTATCTGAATATTTCATCAGCAAAAATAGCCCTGGAAATGGATCTCTATGGAGTGCCCCTGTAATTGTAATTCTATCCATGCCAAGATGTAAGCTTCAGGAACCAATCTAAAGAACAAAGCTGCACAAGTTCTTTTGGGTAATCTATACTGACAATAATGATTTATATTTCATTAAGATGTATCATACAACAGCTCTATTTCATATGGTACACAAAGCTTCAATCAATTAGAGATCAAAGAATTCAAATGTCTCTCAGAATAATGAATTTAAAGAAGAATATGTGATCCTAACAAGCCAGCATTTACAACAATTACACAGATATTCACCCTCCTACTGTGCTAACCATTTGTACATATTTGAGAAATCTGATCGATTTTATGGTCATATGTTACCAATGCTGACTGGACAAAACTTGTTTTCAGACAAATCTACAAAAGTCACAACACAATGATCAGCTCAGGGTACCTTGCATCAAACAAATTTGGTGCAAGTTGTGACCTGTTTCAGTACAAAATTGTTGAGTTCTCATAGCAGCATATGCATGATATTTCTTTTCTCACAAGAGCGCACCAAAATCCCCACACGAGCACTGGCCATCCTTGAACTTGTGAAGCCGTTTACTGTCCCGGACAACAATTTCTCTGTTTGCAAGTAACGAGAAGAACTTAATAGAGCTGTGGCAGTCCCTGCACATGGTGATGTTCTTTGTGACGCGAACTGTTGCGCCCGGAGGTGTTTCAAGAAGCCCCAATGCGACAGCTAACCTCTCGCTATGGTGCTTTAGTGAACCTGCAGAAGGGTTCTCATCATCCTCACTGTCAGAAAGCTCTGCATTCTGGTATGGTTCATACCCAATGGCTTTAGCCTTTTCCAGCAAATTCTCCAATAGTTGATACATTTCTGTAGCTTTAGGGTGAGTTCTATCATCGGCTCTGAAGAAATACACTTTGTCTTTGATTGTAATCCAGCTACGATCTCTAAGAATCCCAACATCTTCCTGTTTCATCAGTTTCCGCACTCTTGCCACGTCATGCCATCTTTCTGTTGAAATGTACATGTTCAACAGTAAGACATAGGTTTCAATCCCTTTTGGCTTGAGTTCAAGCAACCTATCAGCAGCATAGAAGGTAAGTTCCATGTTCCCATGACTCCGACAGCCAGCTACCAAACTGGACCAGATGGCCTCATTCGGCTTGAAACCTGTTCTTTTGATGAAGGAAAATGCATCCTCCAACCGCCCCAACCGCACGAACATGTCAATCATGCACCCATAGTGGTCTACAACAGGCTCTATATGATACTCATTCTTCATCATGTCAAAGTAGCACTCAGCCACCTCGACTAAACCAGAATAGCTGCAGGCTGAGAGCACACTTACAAATGTGATTTCATTTGGCCTGACCCCAGCTAATCTCATATCCTCAAAAAGTTGTATAGCTTGCTGGGGTCGGCCATGCTGTGAGTACCCTGAAATCATAGAAGTCCATGTGACGAGTGTCCGTGTTGGCATCTCAACAAAGGCTTTGGTTGCGTCCTCAATGCACCCACACTTGTTATACATGTTCACCAGGGCGCTGTTTACCACAACATCTGACAAGAAACCAGTCTTTATCGTCTGTGCATGAATTTGCTCACCCTGCTCTAAGGCCATCATGGCACTGCAGACAGATAGGATACTTGATAATGTGAACAAATCTGGCTTCATTGCAGACCTCTTGAGGTTGCGGAAGATTGTGAGCGCCTGGAACCCTCTTGAACGAGCATGGAGATCATCCTTTGCTGAATCCATGATCTGAGCATAACCCGAGATCATTGCATTCCATGTGATAATACTGATGTCCTCCATCTCTTCAAACAACCTCATCGCCTCCTCAGTTTCACTCTTCCTCAGGTAAAGGTACATGGTCGAGTTCTTTACTGGCAGATTTGTTTCACAACCAATTTTGATACAGAGGGCTTGGACTTGCTTGCCTAGGTTCAGATCCAGCTTTGCACCACACAAGCTCATGACACTTGTCAATGTAAACTCATTTGGCATCACTCCTTCTGTAAGCATATTGAGAAACAAACTCAATCCAAGCTCCATATAATTCTCATCTTCAGCGCAGGCAGATATCATCGTTGTCCATGTGATCACATTCTTGTCGGGTGTCCTGTGAAAGGCCCTCATGGCAGATTCCAAGCTTCCACACTTGGCATAAAATCTACAAAGCGAGTTCCCCATGCTCGTGATCGACTCAGCGCCATACTTAACTGCGTATCCATGAACCTGCTTGCCCAGATCGATGCTGTTTGATATGGAGCACGCATTCAACATGCCACCTAACGTAAAATGCGAAGGGTACTTCCTGAGCTCCAGCATCTCGACGAACACCTCTAGCGCCAGCACCGGCTGAGAATTCAGGGTATAGCCCGTTATAAGCGCTGTCCACGTGACGACGTTCTTCTCAGGCATTTCGTTGAACAGCCTGCGGGCATCCGCGCTTGCCCCGCACCTCATGTAGACATTCACCAGGGATGTCGCCACGAACATATCCACATTGGTTCCGGTCTTCACCATGTGCCCGTGCAGGGCCCTGGCAGTGGTGAGGCTGCCGGTCTCGATGCACTGGTGCAGCAGTGGCACGTACATCGCCGACTGCACCGTCTTGCCATCCGATAGCATGCTCATTGCCTCCCCGGCATCGAGAGGCCGAGGGGGCGCCTCCAAGCCGCCATTTTCCAGCGCCTGGATCCTCTGGGAAGAGCTGCCCTGCAAGTACGCGAATTATGGTAAGAAATTGGTAAGAACACGCCACATTCAAGTGACCCATCAAATCTTTCATTCAAATTCTTGGCCTCGATTAGCAAATTAGAAGAATATCAAAGGCTAGTGGCGAGTAAAGATCAATTCTTTATGAGAAATCACAACATGGACAGGCGCAAAGCTTGCATTGTCTTCAGTCGAAAGCAAAAGAGAGAAGAAATAAACGAGCTAGCCAGTCAGTCAGTGCGAGTGACCTTGTCAAAGCCGATGGAGCTGGGCGGCGGCTTGCGGGCGTCGACGCCGACGCCGACGACGGCCTGGAAGGCGGTGGCGGCGGCGGTCCCGCCGGACACGGCGAGGGAGGGGACCGAGGACATGGGCGCGGGGCGGGGCGGGGTCAGAGGTGAGGAGGAGAGGAGAGCATCAGTGGTGGGGTGGGAGAGCGCGAGAAAGGATTTGTGGTGGGAAGAGAGCGAGTGGAGGCGAAGCCGCCCGCACATCCTGCTGTGCTTCAAGGGCATCTGGTGGGAAGAGAGCGAGTGGAGGCGAAGCCGCCCGCACATCCTGCTGTGCTTTAAGGGCATCTGTATCAGAGTACTGAAACAGAATCTTCTCTATATTTAAAGTCTTCCGTACTTTGATAGAGTCTCTATCTCAGCCTCGTCTCTAAATTTAAAGTTTCTCTCTCATAGCCTCTAAATTTGAAGACTCTCTATATCAACCTATATAGTTTCTCTGGATATAGATTCTGCTAGAGAGAGGATGAAAATATAGAGAGCGAATAGTGATTTAGAGGGGATATATAGAGACCTGATTTTAGAGCATCTGCTAAAGATGCACTAAGAGCATCTCCAACAGAGTTTCTAAAACAAAATCTTCTCTATATTTAGAGCATCTCTTCTTACAGCAGAGTCTTTATTTTAGCCTCTAAATTTAGAGTTTCTTTCTCCCAACCATTAAATCCGGAGGTTCTCTATAGATTCTGTTGGAGAGAGTAGAAATATAAAGAACAAATAGTAATTTAGAGAGAGTGTATAAAGACTTGATTTTAGAGCATCTGCTGAAGATACTAAGCCGCTTAACCTGTGGAAGGGTTTCCCTCCTCACCAAACCGACCAAAAAATCCATAATAACGATTTGCGGTTTTTCATGGTAAATGTAAAAGATCAGTGGTAAATAAAAAAATTGCTTGGTTTTAACGTTTGCTAGATTTCACTCATGATTTTTTATGGTTTTTTATGGTTAACGGAGCGGTTTGATTAACCCTACTATAAAGTGGGGTGGAAACGAGCCGAGCCCGAGCGAGTCAGGGCTGGCTCGGTCCGAGCTCGTGGAGCTCACCGAGTCAGCTCGGCTCGGCTCGCTCGGTGCAACAAGCTGAGATGGCAGCTAGGCTCGGGCTCGCTGCTGGCTCGGTCGAGCTCGTGAGGGCTCGCGAGCTTTTGCAATAGTGACATCAAATCAGCATTCAACCTTAATTTCTGTCATCATATATTCATATATATCAAACAACCAGCATGAGATATCAATTCATCACTAGTTCACTACCACATCATATTCATATATCAAGCAATTATCATATGTCATAATATCAAAATAACCATATATATCTAGCAAACCATATTCACATATATCAAGCAACCATCATATTAATATATCAGTTCAACAATAAGCACTACCACATGGTCCACATCATATTCATATATCAATTGACCAATGAGGCACAGACCAACATGGGGTCAGGAGCACCGCTGGGAGTGTGGGACTCGGGTCGGGGACGATAGGGACTAGGAGAGAGTCGGGTCGGGCCTCAGGGCGTGGGTACCAAAGCAAATGGGCGAGCTTTTCTTTGAAACTTTGGGCTCGTTTCCACCCGGGCCGAGGTTTCGCCCTCTCGGGCACGAGCCTAAAACGCAACAAGCTAGGAAGGCAGCTCAGCTCGGGCTCGTTTGCGGACGAACCGAGCCTGAGCCGAGCCAATTACCGAGCCAAGCCCGAGCCCAAAGTTCCAGCACTACTATGAAGAGGAAAGGTGTCACTCTAGAGTTGCGGAGCATAGCGCATTTAGGTTCAGTCCATTAAGGTCTAGACACTATGCATGTGCATACAGCCTCCTCGAGTAAACCAAAATAGCTGCAGGCTAAGAGCACATTTACAAATATGATTTCATTTGGCCTTACCCTAGCCAATCTCATATCCTCAAAGAGCTGTAGAGCTTGCTGGGTCGGCCATGCTGTGAATACCCTGAAATCATATAGTCTATGTGACGAGTGTCCGTGTTGGTATCTTGACAAAGGCTTTGGTTGCATCCGCAATGCACCCACACTTGTTATACATGTTCACCAGGACGCTGTTTACCACAATATCTGACAAGAAACCAGCCTTTGTTGTCCCTGTATGAATCTGCTCACCCTACTATAACGTCATCATGGCACTGCAGATAGATGGGATACTTGAGAATGTGAACAAATCTGGCTTCATCATAGACCTCTTCAGCTCAACGCTTTGGTGTTTTGTAGACATTTTTTTAAATCTTAATGTTTCTTTTTGAAAATCTCAAAGCTAATTGCTAGCAATTTTTTTTTCTCTTCGGAGCCGTCTAACGAAAACCTACAAATTTTTTATTAAAATATGTAGCTGGACTGTAGCGAACAAGGTCTCTGAATATCTCTCTTATTATTTATGCAAATAAAATGCAAACAATTTTCTCAATGCGCGTGGGCGTGCGCCCTGGTTTTTTAGCATAATTTGATGCATGCACCCACCTTGACCTTCTAGAATCTCTCTCTACATGGGCCAGGCCAGCAATTAAGCACTGCAACTGCAAGTCTGCAAGCCCAAATCCCAAGCCCAAGCAGAGGGAGTAGATTACACAGGAAGCAAGGAATAAAGAAGAGCAAAACCGTGCAGCATATATGCTCCACGCGCATGCCACTGCCACCGTAAATCGTAATACACGTCGAAACAACTATATATAATTATATTAAAAAAAGATTTATGAAGGTACTCAATGCGTTGTTTCTACCGACTCTACGAAGTCTGAGAGTATTAAATAATTTGCTTAGAAATAACCACTCTAATCCTTAGTTTTCTTTTTATACTGTATCTAATTCAGAGAATGTAGAAACTAAACAATGCATCCGGTGTAAGTGTTCTTTTAACATTGTTTCAAGCTGGAGACAAATTTTTTATATAAAAAAGATAATAATCTCTCACCTCGGTAGTTACCCTTCATATCAGGAATCTTGCTTATGTGACCGTCATAGAAACCAGGCTTAAGTACCTATTTGGTCCTGAACTTTTGTTCCAGTCCCGATTTAGTCCCTAAATTTCAAAACCGAGTTAAAGTGATCTTTAAATTGTCAAAACTAGACACAATTGGTCCCTTGACCGGTCAAATGGCAGTTTTTGGCTGTTTGGGGTGGTTTTCTCTAACATGAATGGCGACGTGGCGGTTTTTTCCGCGTAGATGCCATCTGGACATGCCACCTTAGCTCTAGCTAAGCCCCTCTATCTCTTCCTCTCTCACGTCCTTCTCTCTCTCTCTCTCTCTCTCTCTCTCTGCGACAGCGCTGGTGGGGAGCTTGCTAGGTAGCTCGAGGGCCCAAGGCTGAGCGCCACAGGGGGGCCTCGCGCAAGGAGCTCTATTGCCGAGCGCCGCACAGGGACCTTCCTAGGGAGTTCAAGTGTTGCAGAGGGGACCTCGCTAGGGAGCTCCAGACTGCACCACAAGAGGACCTCGTCGGGGATCTCGAGCGCTACAGGTGGACCTCACCGGGGAGCTTGAGGGTCGAACTGTCGGGGGACCTCGCGCGGGGAGTTTGAGTGTTACAAGGGGGCACACACCGTGAGGAGAGGATGAGGGAGATGCGGTGGACGGTGCAAATGGGAGGAGGAAAATGTGCCATTGCCCGCACCCTACTCTGTGCCAGGAGGAGGAGGAGGAGGAGGAGGTGGTGGCCAATGCAGGGGAGAGGAGAAGGTAGTCTGTTCGGTGAAGCTCCTGGGCGGCTTGACCAAATCCAGATAGAGGAGATAGAGATTGAGGGGTAGAGAGAGATAGGGGGTAGAGAGAGAGATAGGAAGAAGAAGGAAAGAGTGCGCTAGAGGAAGGGAAGCATAGGAGAGGGACTATAGGAGGTAGCGACCGCCGGCGGCTTGCTAGCAGGGTCGGAGCCCAAAGACAGGCTCCCTCTCCTAGATCCAGGCGGTGGAGAGAGGGAAGGGACAAAGAGAAAGGAAGGAAGGGAAGAGAGAGAGAGATGGAGGACCTGACATATGGGCCCGAGTACCTAACATGTGGGGTCTGTAAGTAAAAACTGATTTTTTTTTTAAAAAAAAGGAAAATCCTACATGTAAGGCCAAGTCGCCTATAATCGCCATGTGTAACTCCACATCGATGTCCAGTCAACGAAAACCACCAGAAACAGCCAAAACCACCCTTTGACTAGTCAAAGGACTAATTGTATCTTTTTTTTTGCAAAAGAGGCGGAGCCCCGATTTCCATTAAGCAACATGGAAACAAACAACGTACGACGAGGAATAGACACGCAACAGTCTAAGGGTGGGCCCTCCACACCCTCAGCCTCCCAGCGGCAAAATTACAGCGCCAGATCACCAACAACAAAAAACAACCAGCACAACCAGAGACACACCACGTCCCAACAAACAACCGACAGACAAACGAAGAGGACACCCCACAGCAGTTCCAAGCGACAGCAAGCTTCCCTGCCAGATCAGCATCACCCCTGCGCCTGCCTCTTCACCACCTGTGCAGCAGAGTTGGCGTCTTCCTCCTGAAAAGCACTTCGAACCACCTGGAACATTTTATCAATTCCCATTTCCACCAACGCCTTCTCATCAGCTTTAAGCAGACCTGCCCAATATTTCATGTTAGCACAGGTAGCGAAAATTACTTGAAGGGGATTAATGAGCCTCCTATTGTCAAAAACACACATATTCCTTAGATTCCAGATAGCCCAAATATTTGCTGCCAGACCAAAAAATTGAAGTTTAGGCACATTCGGCAGGAGTCTAGCCATCCACCACAGGTATTGATCAACACTCCCAGAAACATACTCGGTACCTGCACTTACAGCCATCACATTCCACAAAGTTCTGGCCACCGGGCAAATAAAGAAAAGATGAGTGCTCGTCTCCACATTCTGACAAAACTCACAAGTAATGTCCCCGGGCCAGTTTCTCCTACTAAGATTATGCTTGGATAAGATAGCATTCTTCACACACAACCACAAAAAACATTTAACCTTCAAGGGAACTTTAGTTTTCCACAAACTGTGGTACCTACAAGATTGCTCACTGCTAAAGCAACGATTATACATGGAATTAACAGTGAAGATCCCATTTTTGGTTAATTTCCACCGGCTTTTATCCTGGTTTAAGCCACGGTTATAACTCCTAATAACCTCTAAGCAATTTTGCTACTCAGGACAAGAGTTAACAGGGATATATCTTCTGAAGGGGATGTTCCATCCCCTCTCAGCCAAGTGTTGCACACTTAAATTCTCCCCAATACAGACAAAAAATATTAGGAAATAAGGAGTAGAGAGGTTTATCACAAATCCAGCCATCCTTCCAGAAATTAGTATTGGCCCCAGACGACACAATTTTCTTACGATTACTCAGGTAAAGATCTCTAACTTTCATCAAAGCACTCCACACAGGAGAATCAGAAGCTTTGTGTTTTACACCAGCCACACACCGGCTATCCAAGTATTTCTTCTTAACCATGGTTTGCCACAACCCATTATTAGTTTCAAGTTTCCACCACCACTTACATAAAAGGCTAACATTCAGGAATCTGAGATTTTGAATGCCCATCCCACCTTTCCTCTTGGGTTTAATTACCTCAGACCAGTGACCACTAGTCAAAGGACTAATTGTATCTGTTTTTGATAATTTTAAGACCATTTTAATCCAACTTTGGTGTTCAGCAACTAAATCGAGGTTCAAAGTGAAAGTTCAGAGACCAAACAGGCACAAACAAATTAAATGAGATGTCACTGCACCATAGTGCCAGAAGATCATATGACAGGTGGATGGATGGAACTACTCCATCGCAAGGAAGGAATTTGCATTGCATTCCTTAAGCAAGCACATATTCTCTCCAATCGATACGTAATCTTCTACATGGGCGGCCTCCACTGACCACTGGCATAGCTCGCTCGCTCGATCGATTCGATGGCCCTCAACTACGTGGCCGTCGCCGCCATCAACTTTGTGGCCGCGCTGCTCGCCATCCCGGTCATTGCCGCCGGCATCTGGCTCTCCACGCAGCCCGGCAGCGCCTGCGTCCAGCTCCTCCAGTGGCCGCTCATCGCGCTCGGCCTCGCCATCCTCGCCGTCGGCCTGGCCGGCTTCGTCGGCGCCTTCTGGCGCCTGCCGTGGCTCCTCCTCGCCTACCTCGTCGCCATGCTCCTCCTCGTTGCCGCCCTCGCGTCCCTTGTCGTCTTCGTCTTCGTCGCCACCAGCGCCGCCTCCTCCTCCGGCCGCCCCGCGCCCAGCCGGACCTTCCTCGAGTACGACCTCGACGACTACTCCGGCTGGCTGCGCGGCCGCGTAGACGCTCCGAGCAGCTGGGACAGGATCAAGGCGTGCCTCGCCGCCACGCCGCTCTGCTCCGACCTCAACCAGACGTACGCCACGGCGCAGGACTTCTTCGCCGCCTGGCTCACCCCTCTGCAATCGGGGTGCTGCAAGCCGCCCACCAGGTGCGGCTACACCTTCGTCACCCCGACGAGCTGGATCAGCCCCATCGACGCCGCCGTCGACCCCGACTGCACCGCCTGGAGCAACGACCAGGCGCAGCTCTGCTACTCCTGCGACTCCTGCAAGGCCGGCCTGCTGCAGAACGTCCGCAGGGAGTGGCGCCGCGCGGACGTTATCCTCGCCGTCACCGTGGTCGCTCTCGTCGCCGTCTACGCCATGGGGTGCTACGCCTTCCGCACCGCCAAGACCGATGAGCTCTTCCGCCGCTACAGGCAGGGCTACACGTAGACACTAGGCCCTCTGCAAGTGCCGTCGGATGCTTGGATTGTTTTCAAGATTCATCATGCGGGTGGAAGCGGCCTTCCGGGTTTGCCGGTTTGAATTCTTTTTCGATCTGTATTAGAAATTTAGCTATTTATATATCATTTTTAAAGATCGATTTGCTTCCACAGGCCTTCCAGGTTTGCCGGTTTCAATTCTTTTTGGGGCTTTGTATTTGAAATTTAGCTATTTATAAATCATTTTAAATATCGATTTGCTATTCATCGCCTGAAAATCATAAATAAATCAGTCGATTTCACTCACCATTGGATATATGGCTGGCAATCTGGCTCGTAGCCCATGAGCTGCTCACAGAGAGCTCGATTTTGGCTTGGCTCAGACTCGGCTCTTAGGCCAATAAGCCCGAGCTCAAGCTTTTTTTCACGCTCAATCAAAAACTGAGCCAAGTCAAGCCTAGTGATGGCCTACTTGTGGCTCGTATGCCTAAGTGCAACAGCCAGCACCGGTGCCTGGCAGTATTTGTGGGCATGTGGCTCTATGTTTGAATGCCCAACAGTCTAAGAGCATCCACACCAGAAGCTCTATCCCTATTTTTTTTCTCTTCTACTCTATTTTCTCTCTCCATTACTCTAAAATTTTTCACACTTTACACTACACCCTAAAAGATTCATTCCCTCCGTCAGAAACTCTATCTCTAAAACTCTATTTCTATACTACTATAGGATTTCTGTTACGGATGCTCTAAAGCCCAAGCCCAACAAGGCTGTTCCCGCTTTCTCAACACGCGATTACATGTCTACAACCGCAGGCCCCCCATTCGGCCATTCCCCACGCTGCCACAACCCTAAACCTAGACCCAGATCTTGTGGCCGCCGTCGCCGCAAAACTCTAGCCATGTCTCCCCTGCACCGAGAAAAAGGCCAACCTGAAAGTTCCAATGGTTCATCCTCAAGTTTCAATTGGGCTAAAATCTGGAAAATGAAAATGCCAAATAAAGTTAAAATGTTCCTATGGAGATTTGTGCACAATAGTCTTCCTATTAAAGTTAACTTGAGAAGAAGGGGCATGACTATGGATACTTTACGCAAAATTTGTAATAGAGTTGATGAGGATGGGGAACATTTGTTTCTGAAATGTAAAGAGGTCAAAAGGGTTTGGAGATTGATGGGTTTTGAGTCTCTCAGATCTCAAATGTGTTTTTGTCAGGAACCTGGCCAGATTATTGAACTTATTTGGGAGCAAGAAGAAGAGGAGCAGTACAAGATCATTGCAACCTTCTGGTTATGGTGGTTCTTTCGAAATAAAATAAACCAAGGTGAGAATACCAACTCCCTGAAGTCTCTTGTTGTCCAAATTAATGATCACACTCGAGAATGGTTGGAGTTGAAGAATGAACAGCAGGGTAATATTACACAAGATAAACAGCAAAAATGTAATCCACTTGAAGAAGGCTTTCTCAAATTCAATTCTAATGGATCTTTCTTGCCAAATCAGGGTATAGGAGGATGGGGTGTTGTAGCTAAAGTTGATCAAGGAGATATCATCGGTATGGCTGCGGGAAGTATCGAAAACTGCTTGAGGGCAGAACATGCAAGCTATTGCTTGTAAACAAGCTCTTTGCTTGGCTCACAGCATGGGTTGTCTTAATATCATTCTAGAGTTGGATGCTCTGAACTTATTTCAACAGCTCAAACAAGAAGACAGCATCAGAAGCTACGTGTCAATCCTGATTAGAGAGTGTAAGTGGCTGATGAGCCAATTTAATTGTGTGCAATTGATGTATTGTAATCATAACTGTAATCTAGTAGCTGATGGACTTGCTAAGCTTGGAGCAAACCAGCCATCTGAGATGGTGTGGTTTGAAAACTACCCGGCTGATATTTGTATTCTGGCTGCTGGAGATTTGAACCAGCATGTTGAATGAGTTGTGCTGGTTTCCATTAAAAAAAACACGATGTGCAGGGAGCAATCGGGACAGTTACCGTCACATGCAAATTGCCTAATGGGCCTTTGGTTCACCAATCGTGAAGTGACGAAACACAGAACAATTGGCCTTTGTTGAAGACACCTCTTTTGGGTGAAGGCGACGCCCAGCCAGAGGCCCGGAGAGGCCCTCCCCTCAATGTAAGATCACGAGGCGAAAATCACGAAACTACACGAAGACAGGCCGGCCCGAGCGGTCAACAACGCATCGTCACATGGACGAACGGGAGACTGCAGAACCCCCAATGCATGGCTCCGACATGGAGTTTAATTCAGACTTGAATTGGTAGTAGATAATTGAGCAAGCAATTAAACAGTTTTGTTTAACACCTCCAGAGTACTGCGCAGATGAACAACGTTTTGTTGGTAAGATATTTTTTAAAAAAAAACTGGCATTCAGAGTGTCTACTGGCCCAGCTTAAATTAAAATTCAAAACTACCATTGGAAATTTGTCATTTGTATACAGACCAAATACTGTAGTACTTTGTGGCCATATTTGTAAGGTTTTTAGCGATTCTTCTTAAAACTTCCAAAAATATTTTTTTATTTTTTGGACTATTCAAGACCTCTATCCAACTCCTACAACTTTTTCAGATTATAATCTAAGATTGATTTTGCTCTCGTGTCACTTTATTCCACCTTGAGTTTCACGAGATCCAAGAAGTTATTTGTCAGGATGTTCCATTCCACCGAGCCATTCGATTCTTCGATCGATGTGCCTAGCTGTATAAGGCGTCAGCCCGTGTGTTATTATCGATTCAATGATGGATGGATCGAGAGCGAACGATCTCCATCCATCAGACTGAAAAAATAGGCGTACGGAAGTTCAAGGGAAGAAATACCGAAATGCAATCCCGCATCCTGCGGAAACTATTGATCTTGACTTAAGATTTACGCTTTGATCCCACTTCTATTAAATGCAATTTTGCAAATAAAACCTTGTCTTTTAAAAAACATCACGTTTGGGTTCTACTTTATCTTGTCGTCCCTTTCCTTTATCTTCCCTTCGAGCAGACCGAGCTAGCTTCTCCTTGTGGGCGAAGCGAGACAACATAGCGTTGGAAAAGTGGGGAGGAGGTTGTCGTTGGCTTGGGTGGCGGTGGTCGTCGTTGGGCAGGCCGCTGGAGTGGAGGGGGGAGAGAGACGAGGGGAGGGGAGGGGAGGGAGGGACCTTAAGAAATAATTCGAAAAACCAGATAGGTTCTTTTTTGCAAAATCGTAAGCGAAGAGGCAGTTAACAACAGTAATTCTAATGCACGCTGCTCACTCTTCTGATCCACCCTTTCGAGGAAAATTTTCCATTCATCTTCAAAGTTCAAAGAGAACAACAAAGGTTTAGAGAGTCATCAGGAGACAAAACCACTGTTCACATAGGCAAAACTGAACAATGTCGTGCCGCTCGCCGGGGGCTCGGGGTGGAGTTGCCACGATGGTGACGAATTTCATCGTGGAGTCTTCATCCGTCGTCCCCAAGGTTGGATGGCCGACATCTGGCGGCGTTGGGTCTCGTGGCAGTCCATCTGCGGGGGTTGAAGAGAGGCCGATTTTGCCATCCAGTGGATTGGAGACATCTGGCGTTGCTCCGTCGATCGCGAGGGCTCGGACGGTAATTTCGCCTCTCTCCCGATCGGTTGCGCTTCCAGCCCCTTTTTGGGGAGATTTGGGGCTGCGTCGCCGCTTTGGGCAGTTCTGGTCTCTTTCTAGGGTTTCTCGAGTGGGTGTGTGTTCTCCGTGTCCTCCTCATAGTTTCTGGAGAGGGACTGTTGAGGGTGACCGGAGATCCTTTGCTTCGGTGGTGGTTTCTCTTGCTCCTCCAGCGATGGACTCGGTAAGATTTGGAGGTCGTCGGGATTTTGCTGATGGGGGGCGCGGTAGATCTGGGGGTTTTGATTCGCGCGGTCGCAGTTCGGTTCATCGTGGTGGAGGTTTTGGTGGTCGCCGGGGGTGGAGGAGTGGTTACTGAGGTGGATGGAGTGGGGATTTTTCAGGCCACGGTGGCGGCGCGGGCATGGTTGAAGGTCGATTTGGTGGTAGCGGTGGTGGTGGCCGCAGCTTCACCTGGGAGAGACAGAAGGGAGGTGTGGATGAACAAGTTCTTGGTCAAGTGCCTGGTTGGCCTCGTTGGGAAGGGGGATCTGGATCTCAGGGGCCTGATGGGGTTCAAAGTCTTGATTCTTCGATGAGATGGCGCCCGAAAGGGAGTGATTCGAATCTGCCTGGTGTTGGGAAGTCTGGCTTGGAAGGGGCTGGTGGAAGTGGATCTGTGAGGGAAGGCAAAGAGGTTGGTCCTTGTTTCCAGTGTCATCGCAAGGGGCATATGATAGCTGATTGTACTTTTCCTGTTCGGTGTACTCGATGTGGTAAGGACGGGCACAGTTCTAAAGCTTGTAGTGACAGGCATCCCTGGGAGTTTATTGCTCAATTGTATGGGTTTCAGGTTGAAGAGTTAGGGTTCTTCTTCATAGAAGATGATGCTACCGATGTGGGTTTGGATGCTAGGAAATGCTCTACTATTGTTTCGGTGGTTAGTGGTTCTGCATCTGGTCAGGATTTAGAAATGAAATTTCAGGCCATATTTGGTAATGGTTGGACAGGGTCGGTGCAAAAAATCAGAGATAAACAGTTTTTGGTGAAATTCCCCAATGCAGAAAGTGTTCATGTCATGTCTAACTGTCCGGAGATGAGGATGAGGAATGTGAATGCCTTTATTAAGATCGACCCTTGGAAACCTGATATTGGGGCTAAGGGTTTTCTACAAGAAGCGTGGGTGAGGATTAGTAACATCCCACTGGACAAGAGGACTCATAAAATTATCTATTATGTTTGTTCGTTGGCTGGTATTCCATATGAAGTTGATAATAATAGTTTGACTAACATGGATTTTGTTAGAGTCCGCATGGGATGTAGGGATGTCAGTAATTTCCCTGTAGTGGCTGAGGGTGTCATTGGAAGGGCATTCTATGATTTTGTGTTTAAGATGGAGGAGCTATTGGATGATGGTTCTATCCCTGATGTTCCTGTGTTGAAGATTTTAGAATCAAAAAGTGCTGAGGAAGGGGCTGGGAAATCAGCAAAGAAACAGAAAACTAGTGATTCAATGTTCAGCACGGATGGCCGCTTGAAAGCTTCAGATGGTGACAAAGCTGGTGGTGGTGGTGGTAAGGGTAAAGGAGTGGTGGCGGAATGTGCGGTTAATAATGATGGCACAGGGGAAGTTGAGGGTTATTTAGTGGATCATGAAGTGGAACTCGGCTGTGGTCAGAAAGAGGTGTTTCAGTTGGACTGTTTTAAAGATTTAGAGGCTTCTTGTGGGAATGACTTGGTGCTTTCTGCTTGGGGAGATATAGCTTTATCCGAGTCTAGGGAGAAGAGTAAGGTAGATACTGGCTTGGCTGTTCAGGAGTTGGTTGTTGTGGGAGGTGAGGGGGAAAGCTTGGCTAAGGAGGATATTGCTGCTGTGGATGAGTGTGTGTTGAACAATTCTGAAAGCTTGGCTAAGGAGGATATTGCTGCTGTGGATGAGTGTGTGTTGAACAATTTTGAGCTGGATGTTAATAAAAAGTTATGGCTTGTGGCTTGTAGCAATGTGCAGCATGAGTCGGTGAATTCTAGTAGAGTTGTTTCCTTGGTGGAGGAGCAGGATTTGCAAGTGGGGGTTGCTGATTCTTCAGTTCAGTTAGTGGGAGGGAGGAGTGGTGCTAATAAGGGTGTTATCCCTGTTATTAGACGAAGTGAAAGGCTTCAAGGGAGCTCGGTTCATATTCAGCAGAGAGCTATGCTGTTGGCTCAAAAGAGGAATTTGGAAGGTACGTCACAATGTTCTAATTCGTTTACGGCTTTGGGAAATGAGATGTTACTTTTCAATACTCGTAAGATGGGGGTCTCGGTTCGGGTTAATATATGTTCCTCTTTTGACATGATTAAATCGTTGGAGAAAGCTAGGAGTGATCTGTTTGAGAAACAGAATTGTTGTTTGACGGAGGGTAGTGGTGTCATAGTGTCGGGTAATGAGCAGGAGACTAGTGGGGTGGATGAAGATATTTTTCTGGATTGGGAGGGGTTAGAAGAGGAGGAGAGTGTTGAGGTAGGTGGGGATGATAATATTTGGGAGAAGATTCATCTTAATCACTCTGGTGGGAGTGGACGTAAGAAAAAATTGAAAAAAGTTCAGAAGAAGGGGAGGGGGGCTGGTGGTAGAGGTAGTTCTAATAATAATAAAAATAGTGTTCAATGAATTGTCTTTTTTGGAATTGTCATGGTTTGAGGAAAGCGGGGTGTGGGAATTTCATTGCTGATTGTATTTCGTCCAATCAGTTATGTATCCTGGGACTAGTGGAGACTAAGATCAGGGTATATAAGGATTCTCTGTTTAGGAAAATTGATAGGAATAATTTGTTTCATTGGAATTGGGTAGAATCTATTGGTAAATCCGGTGGGATTTTGTGTGGGGTTCTTAGTCAGCGGTTTGATGTTCTTTCGGTGAGAAAAGGGGTGTTTACTCTACAAGTTAATCTGTGGGACAAAAATGTAGGGTGCAAATGGAATGTACTAGTGGTCTATGGAGCAGCTCATGCTGATAAGAAAGTTGATTTTCTCCGTGAATTGGTTTACTTTGTAGCTTCTGATGATGCCCCTTTTGTCATTGGGGGTGATTTTAATATTATGAGATCAAATGTAGACAGGAACAGTGGTGTGGTTGGGGAATGTGGTGCGGCTCTTTAATTCGCAATCAAGACTTGGGATTTGAGGAACTCCTTTGTTGGGTGGGGTTTTACTTGGTCAAATATGAGAGCAAACCAATTCTAGAAAGGTTAGATAGAGTGTTCATTTCTAGTAATTGGGAGAAAATTTTTCCTCTTGCTTCTCTCGCATAAATTGGTTCGGGTTTTCTCGATCATAATCCGATTTTGTTAAACCGGAGGTTGCTCGTGGTGGTGCTAAAAATGTTAGAGTTTTCAGTTTTGACAAAAGATGGATTCGAAAGAAGGTTTTGTAGAATTAGTGGGAGAGTCGGAACCTGGGGTGATTGGTAAAGATGCTTTGGATAGTTTCTTGATTAAGATGAAGAGGGTGAAGAAGAGTCTTAAAGGGTGGGGGGCTAATGACTTTGGTATTAAATGCAAACTTAAAGATAATTTTGTTCGGTGTTTGGAGGAGTTTGAGAAATTGGACGAGAGGGGGGTTGTTTCTAGTGACCACCTGAGGGCTAAAATACAAAATTTAAAAGGTTTGATGGGCTTTTATGCGGAAGAAGAGAAACTTTGGTTTAATAGGTCGCATGAGAACTGGTTGCGGTGTGGTGATGACAATACTTCCTACTTTCATCGGGTTGCTAATGGGAGGAAGCGAAAGAATATCATTGTCTCTTTTTCGGAAGGGGAACGGGTGATTAGGGGGAATGATGAGTTGCTTGTTTTTGCGACTAGTTATTATAAGAACCTCTTTAGTGCCTCTGGGGATTGTGTCCTTTTCGATTTGGAGGATATTTGGACAGAGTCTGAAAAAGTTTCTGTTGATGAGAATTTGAAACTTCAAGCTACCTTTTCAATGTGGAGGTGAAGAAGGCAGTATTTGCGATGAGCCCAAACAAAGCGGCTGGCCCTAATGGTTTTCCGGTGGAATTTTTCGAATCTTGTTGGGATATTATTTGTGCCGACCTTTTGCTTTTGTTTAGGGACTTCTATGATGGGAACCTGGACTTGGGTAGAATCAATTATGGGGTTATCACCTTGATTCCTAAAAAAACTGGAGCTGAATCTATTCAACAATATCGACCTATTTGTTTACTGAACTGCCTTTATAAAATTTTCACTAAGGTTCTTACTAATAGTGTTGAGGATGTTATGGGGAGGATCATTGGCGATTCTCAAACGGCTTTTTTAAAAGGAAGGAACATTATGGATGGGGTTTTAGCTCTTCAGGAAGTTTTTCACTCTGTCAAGAAGAGCAAGAAAGGGGGGATTTTCCTGAAACTTGACTTCGAGAAGGCTTATGATAAGGTTAGATGGGACTTTTTGTTTCATTGTTTAGAAAAAAGAGGGTTCAATAGGTTATGGTGTGGTTGGATGAAACAAGTGGTGTCTGTGGGGACTCTCTGTGTTAAGATTAATGGTAAGGAGGGCGGTCTTTTTTGTGGTAAACAGGGTGTTAGACAGGGAGATCCGTTGTCTCCTTTGCTTTTCAATCTGGTGGTTGATAGTTTCGCAAAACTGACTGCCAAAGCTAACTCTGAAGGTTTAATTGGTAGCTTGGTTCCTGAGTTGGTTTGTCGGGGGGTTTCTCTTCCCCAATATGCGGATGATACCGTGGTGTGTTTGCCGGACGATTTGGATAAGGCTAGAAATTTGAAGCTGCTTATTTACATTTTTTAGAACATGTCTGGTTTGAAGGTTAATTTTCTAAAAAGTGAGATATTTTGTGTGAATTGTGATGCTGCTCAAATTCAAAATTATTCTATGCTCTTCAATTGTGCTGTTGGGTCTCTTCCCATGAAATATTTGGGGGATCCTGTGGGCTGTGATAGAATTAAGGTTCATGACTGGGAGAACCTCATTAGAAAGTTGCAGGATAGGCTGAGTGCCTGGAGAGGGTGTTCTTTATCGTCAGGGGGTAAACTTGTGTTGCTGAACTCCTGCCTGTCTAGTATTCCTATTTACTTTATGTCGATGTTCATGATGCCTAAGACGGTGCTTCACAGGATGGATGTGATCAGGAGAAGATTTTTCTGGCAGGGGAGTAAACAGATTAAGAAAATTCATCTAGTTAAGTAGGAGTCGATTTGTTGTCAAAAAAAGCGGGGGGGTTTGGGAGTTAAGAATTTGAGGGATCTTAACATAAGTCTTTTGTGTAAATGGTGGTGGCGACTTGAAAACAATGAGGGTGGTTTATGGGCGAAGCTAGTCCAAGCTAAATACGTTGGTGACAACACTGTGACTAGCCTGAGCAAAAGCCCTGGTGTTTCTAAATGCTGGGGGGGACCTTCTCGGTGTTAGGGATTTGTATATCAAAAGGAGGTCTTGGGTTTTGGGGTCAGGTCGTAGTGTGGATTTTTGGAGAGATGTTTGGTGGAAAGGTTGGTCTTTGAAAACACAATTTCCGTCTGTTTTTGAAATTTGTAATGACCAGTCGATTTCTGTCAGGGCGGCTCATAGCAGGGGTTGGCGTCTTTCCTTTAGAAGATGGTTAAGTGATGTTGATTCTGGTAACTGGAATGCTTTGATTAGAAGTTTGCAAGGGATTCATTTGTCTAATGCTGGTGACATTGTGAAATGGAATTTATCTAAATCTGGCATTTTCTCAGTGAAGTCGATTTATTCTGCTTTAAACAATCACTGTTGTGGGAGGGTTTACTGGGTTTTGGAAATCTAAAATTCCTCTCAAAGTCAAGATTTTTATGTGGTTTGCTTTCCAAAATGCTATTTTAACTAAGGATGTGTTCAGGAAAAAATTTTGGGTGGGAAATCCTGTGTGTCAGTTTTGTGACAATGTGGAGACAAATAACCATTTGTTCTTTACCTATAGCACGGCTAAATCGATCTGGTGTTGTTTGGCCTTGGCTTTGGGAGCTGATTGTATTCCTAGTTCTTTTGTGGCTTTCTATATTTGGGTTAAAAGGTGGTGGAGTAATGGATCTGTGCTATACTTTACCTGTCTTGCTGCGGTTTGCTGGGTGATTTGGAGATTCCGGAATGAGAGCTGTTTTCAGGATAAGAGGATTCGTTCCCCTGCTGATATCCTATGTGCTATTTGTGCTACTCTTCATTTCGGGCAGGGCTTTACACTGGTGATTGGCGTTGGTGTTACAGCCGGAGGACGGCCGAAGACTTGGTGGTTAATTTGGACAACTTCGCAGCGCAATTCCGTGTTGCGGATCTCGATGGATCTGGTGAAGATATCAAGTTCTAGGCCCGCCGAGGTGCCGAGGTGTTGCTGATCAATCTGAGAATTGTAGGTGGCTTATGCTGGTTCTAGGGTACCGTTGGTGTTTTGTTAGGGAAATGGTGGTCTGTTATTCCTGTGCTTGTTTGGTGTTAGAACCGGTGATTAGATGATCCTGGTTGTTGTGGTTGGTGGGTGTGTTTGTTGAAACTGAAATACGTTGTTTTGCTGTATATTTTCGTTGTCTATGCAATGGAAATGGGGTGTTCCCCTTGTCGAAAAAAAAAAAATCGCAAGCGAAGAGAAGTGCACGGAAAATACAGGGACGACATGGATGCATGTACAATCTCTCTCGTTCTTGTCAAGGTTACACAGGCGCCTCCCTTAGCTTAAAAACGAGTTGATGACGCCTGGCCAGCCCTGCCTCTCCATTGTCGAGCACTGACTTTGATGCTCCAACATGAGCTGTGCCAGGCACATCAATCCTAAAGAGCAGGTCCAAGTCCAACTGAACCACCCATCGCGCTGGCCCACTGTGACATTGCGCCACTCATACAGACGTCAATCAAACGAATGCTATCGGTATTGGTATAGTATAGTCATTCATGTAGTATTGTGTGTGTGTGACAAGAGAGAAGAAGGAGAAAGAAAAAGCAGACGATAATGGCCATGGGCATGGAGGCATGCAGCTGCTGGCGGTAGGCACTTGGGCGCACGTTCTTGGAGGCGACGCATCACGCATGAATGGGATTTCTGCAGTGCGGCAGCACAGTACACCGCTGCTGCTGTGACCGCACGCATGCATGCGGCTGCAGTGCAGTGAGGAGCTGCAAATTTCCATATGTTTCAGGTGGTCCATTGGCGCGTAAACCCAGAGTAATTAAAGCCTACAAATCAATGTTAAAATGCCCTGTTTTGTGACGGTTGCATTGATAAGGAAATGAAAATAATGATAGGTTTTTGAAACTTTGTGCCAAGTGGCTGGTTCGAGATGTTTAAGAAACAGTTTTTGAAAAGGAGAAGCATTTGATACAAATGGAGAAACGGTAAAAGGCCATAAGCTATAAGCCTATAATGTATTTAAAAAAGTGCCAATTTCATTTCTGAACTTTTGCCTCGACACCAAATTGATTTCTATATGAAAAATCAGGTTGGATCGATTACCGAAGTAATCCTGTTTTCGTTCTTTGACCGGTTAAAACTAGGTTTAAGGATGGTTTTGATTGACGCGGATGCTAATATGGTCAGTTTTGCTTGTGTGGAGCCTATGCTAGCTGCCATCTCCAAACATGCAAGCATGGCGTTTTTTTATATCTAAGTTTTTTTCCCCTGCCATCTTGTGAGGATGGACGGAGCCATCGGACCAGCCGGTGTTCGCTTGGACCCCAGAAAAAACTCTGCCGAATTCGGCCATTCATCATTTGGGGGATAGCCGGCGCCACCGCGGCCGCCCGGCGCAAGGCACAGTCGTACAGCCCCGCCGCGCTGCCATTTGCACTTGCACAGAGAAAAGAAGCTCTGTGCAGCCGCCGCTTTTCTCAGGTCTTCCAAAAGGTTGGCATGCATCATGCGCACGCCCAGCCAATGTGTTTCTTCTTGTTGTTGCATGTGTACACTAATGGCCTCTTTGCTTGCTTGCCCTCCCTCTAGTCTGGCTCGTACGAGGTATCCAGGCTGCTGTGAGATGGGCTAAGTGGATATAAGGAATGGTGTTTGATTGGCTGCATGAGGTGAACCAAGTTGTTGACAAATGTTGTTTAGTTCCTTGCATGAAAGTGGATGGGATACAATAAACACAGACTAATAAGAGAAACCCACCGAAACACATGCGTCTATGTGAGCCAGGCTCGCTGGAAACGGCCAGATTTTCCGTTTCTACACGGCCTGGCTGAAGAGGTCAATTTGCATCCCGACGGCCTGGCTCCAACTAGCAGCCAGGCAACCAAACAGTCGCGGCTCTGCTCGCGCGGGTCTAGTCAAGCCAGAGTGAGGGAACCAAACACACTATAAAGATTTCGGAGAGACCAGGCTGCATTTAGTTCGGGTTTAGCTTATTAATTAGATAACCTTAGATTAGCTAGATTAACTTAACCTAGCTTAAGCATCCATGTTATTGAAAGATCGTCTGCTTAAATTATTTGATTATTTTTTAGTGCTTTGATTTTTTTAACGCAGTTTCTTGAAAATGTCAAAGTCGCAAGTGAAGCATTCTCAAATCTGGCTTTGATTACCGGTTTCGGTTTTTCAAAGCCACTGTTGAAAGCTGTCAAAGTTGAAGTTTAGTTAAAAACAGATAATTCCAGCATTGGAGAACACTTCACCCAAGTTTTGTGTTTGATAACTTAGTCTAGATAATGCAATGCATTTGGTTGGGTATGTTAGGTGGCTAGTAGAGAGTAGATCTGATCATGGGCAGCCCGGCCCGGGTCTGGCCCAATTTTTCCAGGCCGGGCCAGGCTCAGGCCTAGTTGCTAGCACGAAGTAAGGTTCGAGCCAAGCTCGGGCTTTGTCTTGGTGAGAAAAATCCATGAAGTTATCAAGCTTCGGGCTTATGACCGGGCCAGGCTCGGGCTTTGTCTTAGTGAGAAAAAATCGGGCCAGGCTAGGCTCAGGTTTATGTCCAGGTGACCAAGCTTTTCCAAGCCCGGCTAGAAACCCGGCCCTGCCCGGCATATGATTAGATCTAGTAGAGAGAGCGGGATAGCCTATATCCTACTCTTTTTGCTAGGTTAGCTAATCTTAACTTAGCAAGATTAAATGGCGTTAATAGTAAACGAACTAATTCGACTCTTAACCCTGAAACAGAGACTCGATCGAGTTGAATGGCTAGCAGGCCCGGTCCTAGCATTTTGAGCCCCTGGTGCCATAGTGTTGACATCTAATTTTGGTAAAAGCCGATTCTCTAAAAGGTCCCAGAATTGGCTAGGATTGGGTCAGATACGGCATGGGCCGAGTCAGATGAAGAAAATAGAGTCTAGGTTAGCTTAGTAGACATATTAGGTAACATTACAAATAATAGGTAAGTGTCAAGTTGGAATTTGTACTGTATACGAATTTAGAGTCCTAGTCGATGACGATCAGCGTCTATGTAAATAAGGCCGATATCAGCGTGTAAAAGGTCCAACACCAATCAATCACATCTACTATTTACTTGTCATTTACTTTTCGTTGCATTTAGTATAGTTTTGCCATATTTTGTTTTTGATCGATTTGTTGCGTATCATCTTTTCGATCGGCTTTAGGATACACCCCAAGAGTTGCTTGCAAGTTAGTACTATCTCGATTTAGTTCAATCTACGGGTTTGCATCGACTTTTGCTTTTATCAAATAATTATCTTAATCGATATTGATAAACAACATTGTTTCGACTAGGGGTTGATTTCACTCTCGTTCTATCGGCTAGTTTGGCTTTACAATCTAGTCGATAATCTCTTTACCCTCGTTCTATCGGCTTATAGTGTGCTATTAGCCGATAGTCTGTTACCCTTCGTTCTGTTAATTAGATTAACCTGTTAATCTAGTTGATAGTCAGTTTATCCCTCACTTAACTATTTAGTTGATTTTGTTGGCTTAATAGTTGATTGTTTACCATTTGAATATATTGGTTTAGATCTAATCTAAGCCGATAGTTTTGTTATCTTTTAAATTTATTAACTCTTACTTTCGTAGATCTAATCGGCTATCTAAATCTGATTATATCTTTTCTTGCCGATTGTAGTATCAAATTCGCTGGCACGCCCTGAACCCTATGTCTTGGTGCTGACGGGGATCTCAAGCCCTAAGACCACGTGTGCTTAACTGATCCAACTTTTGATGCGAACACAATTTTTGGCACTCCCGATGGGACCAGGATGGTGTCGGATCAGATCGACCGCTGCAATGTTACCGAGAAGCATGTCACTAAAGTGACCAACTCTAATCTTATTGAAGAACAGTGTCAGGACCTGAATGCTCGTATGAAAGAATATAAGCAAGCCTACATCGGCTCCTTCTAAAAAGGACGACATGGCAATACTATTCAAAAAGGGGTACTCCCAAAAATTATTGATCCTTCAAAAACTCGATACGAAGTTACGCCCAAGAAGTATTGAAGATGGTCAGCTCATCTATTCATGATGCTATGATCAACCAATCATCGGCTTTTATCTCCACAATATTCCCTGTGATTATTAGAGGAGTGAAAGAAGTTGCTTAGGAGTTGGTCATGAATGGTACGCTATATACACCAAGTCCAAATCTGCCCACATACCCACAATTCACGGTAGGACAGCAACAATAGATAAACGTTATGATGGCCGCAAGAAATGTTGCATCAGCTTTCGCACCACCAAAGACAATGCTCTTGGCTCTGGCTTCGATGGGGTATAAATGCGTTCCCACTCCACTGCGTACTGACTTCCAGGCCTCTTACCCTCTAGGGACAAGTCAATCAGCACCAGCCTTGGCTTCGCGCGCTCAAGCGCCACAGGCATCGGACTCAGTGTATCCAACTTCATAGCCAACTCTAGTTCAGCAGCAGGCGTACACGGCTCCACAACCAACGCCGCTTGAACATACGTATCAGACATGACAAACAACTCCACCGCATTCTGGTTATGTCCCAGTGCCTAACTCAACACCGTATCAGACTCCTCAGCTGATACTAATGAACGTGGGGTATATAACACCAGCTAATCAGCAGGCTCCTCAAGGGGTGTCCCAGCCAATGCAAAGCAAAGCAATGTACGCCTATCAGTATAACTATACATCGGCTAATCCTACGGTACCTGAGCCTTGTGAAAGGATCCAAAGGGCTAAGAGGGAGGTGAATAGGCCTAAAGCAATTATTAGAATTTTTCAGTTTATTTTAAATTTTTATTTTAAGATTAAATTTTTCTACAACTAGATACAAGAACTAAATAAGACACACATGAAAAAACAAGATGGCAACGCTGTCTGGTGCGCCGTACCCAATAACGCCTTAGACCCGCTCTACGCCCTTACTAGAAAAAAACCAGACAACACACCGTCTAGTACCTTGTGCCATACGGCGTGCTCGGCACCCTCTGAAAAGTTCCTGGAAATAACCAGACGGTGTGTTGTCTGCTATCCATTACCATATGACGTGCACAACACTAACACAAAACCTACTAGAAAAGATGCGACGGGGTGCCATCTAGTACCCCCCGTACCATACGGCACTACCGTGTCTACACCGATAACTCTAACCAAAAGCTCTAAACACTTCTAAACAACTCTAAAACCTAAAACCAAAGTGTATCCATGAAAAACGAGTTCCGACAACTCCAAAAACATCTCAAACCTCTCTCAAAACAAATGAACATTAAAAACACATATATCTAGTTGAACTCATCTCAACTCTCGAATTCATGCTAAAATATCCTTAATCTTAAACAGCTTTACCACCAAGTCATCATGGCTCCATCAAAATGTCATCGTCACCATGAACTTCTTCACAATGTCATCATCACCAAAATCAAGATAATCTCTTTACAAACCACCAAAGGGGCTTTGAGCCATACAATCTTTTCCTTTTTTGTGCATGATGACAAGGCTCCAAGGATACTTAAAAAATGATTAAGTTTGCAATAGATAGATAATAAGAGCAGTTGATCCAATAGATAAATAATTATAAGAAACTGATCAAAAATAATTTTAAGTTTGATAGACAAGAGTATGAATAAATGAAGCCCCACTAAATAATCACAATCAAAGTAAGCAGTGCACAAATTTAAGAATGTACAACAAAAGTAACAAAAATTGCATATAGCATATTTTAGCTCTAAACCTAAGCTCTCCTCTCCTGAGCCTAAGCCTTCTATCCTCTCTCTCTTTGGCATCAAGCACCAAATAGGAGACCCACTGCTCGTCTTGAAGATCTTTGAGGTCGTTGAAGTCCGAGCAAGGAGCCCATTGATCAGCAGAGTCCACTAGAGGAGGTGTTGGGCTTTTGGGAGGATGTCTCTTCTTGAACATATGGACTTGCAAAAGTTGAAGAAACCCTTCTTTGGAGGAGATGAATTTGCATGAAAGGAGCTTGATGGTAGATCTCGCCAATTTGACGCATCCACATCTTCACCATGAGGAGACCAGAAGAGTGCATCACCCAAAGCATTGAAAGTTTGAGAGAGCTCTTCAATGGACTTCTGCTAATTTAAGTATCGTTCTTGGTACTCTTCTTCTTGTGCTATGAGAAACTCTTACAATCTTGTCATTTAAGCACATCTAAATTCCACTGCTGTTGAGCATAGGAGAAGAGGCCAAACTTCTTATACACTCCATAAGATTGGGCTTGTATCGACCTCATGATTTCAGAGTGATCTCTCGAGGTGTTGTTTATCTCATTCAGACTGCTTTGAATGTTGTCCTCTTTAGTATACACATGTCCAAATTAAGGGATGACGTGTTTCTTGGCTCCTTTATTCCACTTATGATATTCATTGTACCGTGCAATTTGCTCACTCATAAAGGAGTTGAAAGCATTGAAGTGAGCTTGCTACTGCTAAAGAAACTCATGCATTCCATCCAATGAAAGAAAAGAATGATGGAGGAGCTTGAGTTTGAGTTTGAGATGATCCTCCCACCTCATGCTTATGAGCACCTAGAGGGAAAGGTGGATCTCCTCCCGAAAGATAGGTAGGCACATTGTACTCCATAATTGGAGATGCTTGTCATTGAGAGAAATCTTGAGATTGAGCTTGAGCACTTGAAGGTGGAGGATGTGATGCTTGAGCATTTGAGGCTCTCCTTGTCACAACTCTCTTGTCTTGCTTGGAGAGAAGAGACATCTTATATGTAGTGAGTTTGTTTTTTAATAAAGCCTCATATGCAGCTACATCAAAGATTCCTATATACTTGATGATTTCTTCCAATATACAGTGCAAAGGGCAATGTCCTCTTATCTAAGTTTTCTTTAATGATTTTCTCCATCTCACCAATCAAGTAGTCCACCATATTTATCTCCTTCTTGGTTAAGATAAGGTGTAGAAGTCAAGCAAGAAGAAAAATTACCTTCTCTCGGTATCCACTCCTTGGAAACAAGTTGTGGTGAAGCAAATTACTAAGAATTGCTGTTTCTTTATTCAAGAACTTTGATCTTGTGCTATCAAATTTTGGGTCTGGCGTCCTTGTAAAGATGTGATGTGAGCTGAAAGTTAGACATCACACCACTATCCCTCCACCTCGAAGTAAGGAACATCCTATTATAAATCTTCTCTCTATGGTATCTCAGTCCCAGTGCCTTAGCCATTTCTTGACATGAGATTTGGTACCTTTTCTTGTTGAGAGAGAAGACAATGAACTGCGTATTGTGTTCCATGCACAATGTTGCATAAAACTCCATAGTAACTGAGGCATTCCAATGTAGCCCATAGGTGCTCAAAAGGTGCACTAGTCCAGAAGTAGTATCAAAGCACTCCTGAAAGTGCCTGTTGCCCATAGATTCACATACTCGATCCCAATTGATGCAGCGATGCTCACTAATTGGATCATCCTTGGTGATATATTGTACATAGATATCTTTCTGGACCGAGTTCCAAAATATATCATCATTATACTTAGAATTCTCGTCAAACCGTAGGTCAACAGGGACCATCCTGCCTTTTCTGAGTTTCTTGCCTATAAGTCTCAAAAGAATTGGCAACTTCCGTCAAGAGCATCTCATAATCAAACTCCATGTCCTCAAAATCAAAAACCGCTTCAGGGTCTGTCTTAGGACTTTCAGGCTTAGAGACTTCTTTTACCTTATAGTCCTCATCAAGCTCATCAGACTCAGACTCATAATGTTGTTGAGGTGGCTAAGCATTTTTACTTCTTCTTGAGACATCAGGGCTTGATGATCCTCTAGGAATCGTTATACCTGGGCCCCTACCCCTGTCTCTCACAGCCCTAGACATAGGTGGAGGTGGAAAACTGATCCTTTTCCTTAACAATCGGCTGATATGGCGGATAAAATAGTGGTTTAGAGAAGGTGATATAGAGATACGAATTTGTAGACTGTGTTAGGGATGCTCTTAGAGTGTATAGGTCAAAGTGTGATAGTATAGGAGTATGTCAGCCTTGTGCACGCATGCATGGCAGTGTGGTGCCGACCTAAATGCACGGTGTACGTACGTAGTACACGGCATTAGTTCAATGGGAACAAAAAAGTAGCTAGTTTAGACTACTCAGGTATAAATGAAAGGGCGCCATATATATGCTGCAGAGTGCAGATATATACCCCTCCAGTTCCTGTCCTGGTTATACTAGCTGTACTAGTATAAAAAAAAAAGATATATCGATCATTTCCATAATTCCATCTGTGATAATTTGGTAGCTGCTTCATGGATCAGTAAGTCAAGGCCTTTGGCTATGACTGATTCAAGAAACAACTGTAAGATATTCGAGAAACAGCCAATTTAAAAATGTTTGACTAGCTGCAAGATCTTTGAGAAACAATCACCAGATATTCGAAAAACGGTTTTAAAAGGCCAAAGAACATGTACTTAGATAAACGGCAAAATGCAAAGAACAGTAAGCCATAAGCTTGAATAGGCCTAATAGTATCCATTATTCAATTGCAACACCAGAGTATGCACACACCACCGATCAGTAGCTGAGTCACCGATTAATAGAAGTTAATTCATCCAAGCATGATTGATATCTTTTTTTTTCTTTCTTTCAGAAAACGTATGAACTGCTAATCCATTCGGGGTTTTATTAAAGTCTACGTGCCATGCATATATAACAGCATTGGATGCTTGCACGGAAAGACAAACGCTGCGTAGGCAACCAACGGCCATGATTATCACGTACGCACATGGCCCACATCATATCCATGAGAATGCCAGCGATTGCCCATGCTTTTGGAAAGGCTTCGGCCGAAACACTAAATTTTGAGAGGTTCAACAGGCAGTTAAAAAAAAAGAAGGGATTTTTAGTTTATTTTGGCTATGATAGATTTAAGAACCAGTTTAGAGGTCTTCGAGGAATGACTTTGAAAATTCGGAACATCTAGATTTGGATGGATGCCTTCCATTGTAAAAAAATATAAGTGGCTAAAAAAGTCACACCGAACTGGCAATTAGTATGTATTTCATTCTGATCAGCTGTAATAAGCTATTGTGTACTAATTAGTCTTTTGATTAATCCCATCTTGGATGCCAGATTGATTAGGCACGCATGTTCACAAAGCGGAGATCCGTATTAAATCATCATATATGTTACATGTGAGCTAGCTTTACGACAAACCAGGGGTATCATTGCAAGCAAGCAATTATATTAACAATAAGCAATATTTTCTTCAGTTTTTAATTGAGAGCAAGCACTGCACTGGCTGTGATAGCTGGAAGGGAATGAATTCTGGACAAAGATATAAATATGGCCCATTTTTCTTGATGATCATAGTAATTCACAAACCATAAATGTGATGGAATTGATGAAGGGCATTAGAAAGGCTAAGCTAATGCAGTAGTAAATAAATAGAGCCGAAAGCAAGAGAACCCATGTGGCATCATGACGCTTTTGTTGTCGCCAGCCAACGAGGCCTCACGGTGGGCCAGGCCCAAGAGGCGATCTGGGTCCACTTCTCACCTTCCCTTCTCATCCAAGCCAGTGGCACTGCCTGTAATTCCTCTACAATTGGAGGGCATTTCCCCTTCTTCCAAACGGACACCCTGTCGCTTCCTTGAGAGAGAAAGAAAGGATAATATTAGGCATGAGCAGCTTGAAGATTGCAATTTTTTGTATGACTATCGCTAAATAAGCTCGCCACAAAAATAGTCTTAGGTTTAGTCTATTGTTGATTTGACAACTCAGCTTGAAGAGCCAATACGTCAAAGACTATGCAGTGGATTTGTTGGCGCTACATCACCCATCCATAGACCATATGCCTGCCGTTGCGTATACGTAAATTCTACTCCCAATCAATCCATGAATCGTAGCCAACAAAAAAAATAAAGAGATTTGGTATATAGTGCCCCACCTACTAGCTACACCTTCTCATGCTGGCTGCACAAATTAAACCAACCATTTACCGCCATCTACGACTGTTGTTTTCGGTTTAAAATCATATTGTAATCTCCAGCGGGATATTTGTATTTTTTACATGTCATAAACTCTTTGATATTTTGTAGCCATTTTTTTGGAGATCATAGTGTTTTCTCTCAAAACTAATATTTACATATTTTTTTGAGTCTTTCTAAGCCCCTATCGAAGATTCATAGCCTTTTTTATTATAATCTACCATAACTTTAAACTGAATTCGAAGAAAACAAAACCACATGCCTGGTACTCAGTTCAGGCTCAAATGGTTATTATAGTAGCCTCTTTTTCCTACATGTCCTTCTTGTTTTCTCTATCCTGCTTTGTTCCTGGCCATAGAGATATATGGAAGCAAATGGCTCACATAGGGTTGTTTTCTTCGGCTTATCTTCTTATCTTATCTACTTATTTTTGAATCAAAAAGTCAAAAGTTGTGGCTTTTGCAGTTCATTCTTTTTTGTCTTGAAGATGCATCCCAAATCTTTCATAAACAAATTAAACGAAGTGTACCAAACTTTTTAAGCCGTCTCAAAAACTCTCAAAATTCAGTTTATAAGCAAATAAAAAGATAAATAAATAAAATAAGCCGGAGAGAACAACCTAACTAGCAGCTTTTCACAGCCAACCAACTGCTGCTGTTCCAACCTGTTGATGTGTCCAGGCCAGGCCATGCTGCTTCTAGCAAGCTACTCCTTTCCACTTGCCTCTCTTTGGTACTACCCCTACCACACATTTGTGCATGCAGTGCATGCATGCATGCATGCTGTGTGCCTTATTATTATTTTTTTTTGGAGAAATGCTGTGCATCCCATTCTTCCTCACACCATCATTGCCACCCCTACTTTTGCTTCACTGTAGTTTTGCATTTGCTCCTGGTCTCCTCTCTCTTTTCCCTCACACAAGAAGATCATCATTGGGTTCACCACAGGGCAGCACTAGCGCCGGCCAATGAGATCCATCGGCGCGAACAATCGGTATCTGGCGATGTTCATGCCTTCCTACATGAGACTCCCGAAGAAGATCCTAGCGTGGATGAATTGTCTTGGGGTAAGAAATTTTAGGTTAAACATTAATCGATTAATGGTAAATAAAGAGAAACTTTTGCGTTCAAAAAAATAAAGACAAACTTCGGGTAAATTTAGATCTCAGATTGGAGATCGATAAGCAAATTTAAATATCGAGATGAGAGCTTATTATTAGCTATCTCTACTTAGACACGGACTTCGAATGGAGCGATACATAACCAATTCGGTGTCCTGAGAACATGAATCAAGGCAGAGACATCCATGTTGCCATGATTGGTCTGTGCAGATCGAAAGAAAAATCTGACGGTCCATATCGAAACATGCTTGTTTTTCGTGGTTCTTATCTAACCATCCAACTTAAATCCAATAGCTAACTATAGGTATATGCCGTTTGGTGCCGTTATTTTTCTAGGGTAGACGACGTGTTTTGGATTGGCATCCCATTTTGTTAATCTGACGGTTTGCATTTTTGCTTAATATTTTCCTCGTGGTTTTTAAGAAGCCAGACTGCCGGAGGCAGTGAGTTGGTGTTGAAGCCCTTTTTTTTTTTTTTTTAAAGAGTTGGAGTTAACCACTTGGCCCCACACAAGCCGTTCATCTTTCTCCCTCTCTAGAGAGACTATTTAACAGCAATGGCGCGACCGCCTCGGTCTCTCTTTCTCATCAGACTCCTCTCCAAGACTCCAACCCAGCCTACATTCCCACCGGCCTCATCTCCTCCCTTGCACTCAACGCCCATCTCGCCCTCGATCCCCACACGCAAGCTCGAATTTTGCCGCGCCAGATGAGCTCCCCGGCCGCCGCCGCCGCCGCCGTGGCGGGGGACGTCCTGCCGGCGCTGCCGCCGATCAAGACGACGGCAACGGCGGGGGTGGCTGTGGCTGCGGCTGCGGCTGCGGCTGCGCCATCGACCGCAGCGCCGGGCGCGAAGTCGCTGCCGGAGGTGGAGGAGGCGGAGCCCACGACGCCGACATCGGAGGAGAGCAGGCTCCGCCCGCCGGCCGAGTGCCCCCCGGCGCCGCGGAAGCCGGCGTGGACGACGACGCCGGCCAAGCGGAAGGCGCCGTCCTCGGAGCCGGCGCGGCGAGTGTTCTTCGCCGTCCCGCGCGACCTCTCCGCCGTCTTCCGGTCCCTGCCGCCCAAGAAGCGGATCCGCGCGGGCTGACGGATCGGCGCCGCAGCTCAATTGACCGCAATTTGTGGGGCTCCATCTCCATGGTCGACCTCCCGGTGGTTTCTTGGAGTTCTCGTGTTCCTCTACCTCCCTCTTCCGCCTCCATTTTTTGGTTTCTTGGTTACCACGGCCATGGTACAATCTCTCGTGCAAATACTGTGTTGTTTTATTTATTTTTCCTCTGTTTTTTAGGGGATTTGTGTGAAAGAGAAATTGTAGAATTGGGAAAAGTTCACTGTGTTATTTATAGGGACGAATGGAAAATGGGAAAAAGAGTTGTAAGAGAATTCCCAGATATCTTGTCACTATTGATTATAGCCCACAGTTCTCAAAATCACTTGCTCAGTCTGCAGCAGAAATGCTTGATTCTTGTGTCAATCGCAGCTGAAAATTCTAGCACATCAAGAACACTGTGACAAATGGCAGGCACTTAGGTGGGCCAAACGCACGAAGAATTGTCAGGTTTAACTGAATCCTGACATGCCAAGAATGTCCATCGATCCAAGGGTACATTGTGCTGCGTGCATCAGATTTGAGGAATTCTTCCAAAATAAAATGATTTGCAGAACTCTTGGAGCTGATGCCTGATGGACGGATCCATCATCCATGGAGGCAGTAGTACTGATCAGAGCTGAGGTGAAGCAAAATTCCACAGGTGGGTGGGTTGGGGCGTATGTACTTTTGGTTCTTTTGTCCCAGCGGAGGAAGATGGCTAGGCAGCAGAGAATCTTCTATTCATGAGAACAGCATGCCATTTTTTTTTCCTCTCCCCCTCTCCATCTCCTCGTTTATCTTTGTAAAAATCTCTGGTTGTCTGCTTGCTGTTCATGCAGTACACTCTGCTGTCTTGCTTGGAGGAAAGCCCAAGTCTGTAAAACTCACAGGCTGCTGTTCTTCAGCTAATTACAGCCTCAGCCACAGCTCGAACGCAGCTGCTGCTGAAGGCTCCATATGATCAGCACAGTGGCGCCACATATCACTCCCACTGTCAGTGGCATATTGGGCAGCAGAAGAATTCAGATTCATGGCAAGGACGAAAGAGAGAAGGAAGGAAGGGGCTGTGCACGGCTGAAGATCCATGCATGATCCCCTGAGTGGTGGTAGGGAGAAAGAAGAGGAAGCTGGAGGCTGAAGCTGAAGCTAAAGCTGAAGTGTTCTTCCTCTTTCACCTCACATGGGGTGTTTTACAGCCTCTGCTCTTGCAGCCTTGCCCCTGCCTCCTCAGGAATAGGTCTCAGGCTCTCAGCCATCCTCGTTTTGGCAAGGCCATTAATGTGTGTGTGTGTGTGTGTGTGAGAGAGAGAGAGAGAGAGAGAGAGCAGAAGCGTCTTGCCTAGCAGAGGCAAGCAGGCGTACTGGTACTTTGGTCTGGTAATGAGTGTGTGCTCTGCAGAGGGCACGCTTAATTAACGGCGTACATGGCACTGCTACCGCTGAGTGAGCTGTGTTGCTACGAACCACCGAACATCTAGAGGCTGTGCTCCATGTTTGAGAATTATTAAGTGATTTTGGTTGGACTAAACTGGAGAATTTTTAGTTGAACATGCAGCATTAGCATTTAGTCTTCCTAATTGTTCGCTGAGAGCTGCTGGCAAGATGGACAAGGAGGTGGATGGATTCCTGGGGAGACAAGGGGGCATGTGCAGAGGGATCGAATCAAAAGTCTTCATGCTGGCTAAATTCTTCCAGCTAAATTTTGTGGAATGATTTTTACCTTGTGCTACGCCTCGCCAATGCCAAGTACTCCATATTTGCGTCTCTCTCTATATATATGGACATACTTGGAAAACGCCTGATCATCTTAAGAAACTCCATTTTTTGCTGGAATATTGGGCGGTGATCCCAAGAGCGAATTTGGCAACATGGAAGACGAAAAAGAAACGGCGGTTGGAGAGCACATGCAGAGTAGGTGAGCTTCTCGTTAAAGAAAAAGGAGAGAGAATCGGCAGGTCGCTGTAATAAACAGATCGTCCGTAAGCTCCCAATAATGAACTACCAACCGCGTGTCTGCACTCTGCACTCTCCAGCGGATCATGGCCGCGACCGCCACTAATCACAATTAAAGAGCGCGATAAATGTCAGAGCTGTGAAGTCAAAGGGTAAGTAGCTAGTACGGCACACACAACCACATAGCAGCAGCACTGGAGTATACTGTGTTAATTAATTTAACCTAGGATTCTTGGGAAACGATGTAATGCCTCACTGACCTTAATTTCGACATTCACCTTCTGCCCTTCCCTCTCTCCCTTGCACGACTGGAAACGTTACAGCAGCGAAATAAAAACAGGCAATTAATTAACACACCCATCTAAGGACATGTACAATAGAGAGTTAAGGGTGTCTCTCATATTCTTCTAAGTAAAAAAGACAAGTATGTAAGGACATATACAAAGTCATTTAACAGGGCGTCTCTTAGCCATGCACAAGAACCAACATGTTATTTAATGCTGCTTTTCTCTAATTCTGTCTAGGAGCCTGTGAAGAGCCGTCTCTTCACCAAGAGTCGACTCTAGCATTTTTTTCATTTTCCCCCTACCACATCAGCGAAATATGTCCACCTCATCGCTAAGAGACGCCCTATTAAATGGCTTTGTACATGTCCTAAGGGATCCTGCTAAAATCGGCTCATAAAATTTACAAGGATCGATCAAAGCGATTTTGCGGTTAATCGGTTTTATCAACAACTTTCGACCGTTAATCTCAACCAAAAATTTAGATTGAGAAAATTTATCGGTGATAATTGGATAAAAAATGGGTAGATGTTAGCTGAATTTTAAGTACATTTTGGGTAAAAATTTCATTCAAATCAAACATTTATGAGGGGGCGAGGGCAGATTATCAGTTCACAAAATTTATCAGTCCTAGACAGAACAAAACCATTTTGCCAATAACTGGTTTTTATCAAGGATTATCAGCTAATACTTTTTAAAAAATTGAATTCAGAAAATTTTATCTGCGATAATCAGAACAAAAAAATTATTGCTAGATATTGCCTAAATTTTAAAACAAAATTTGGCCGATAAAAAAAAAAGGATCCTGCTCTCATCACGTTCTCACCACAGCTCACTGATCGGCAAAACTCTCCTGATCTGCTGCTAGCCTGCGTGCGAGTGCGTACCAGGTGAGGCAGTAAATATACACCAGTAGGAGACGAAGAAATTAGTTGCTGCTGCTACCTGCTAGCGTCCTTGGCCTCTCTGCTCAGTCCCCTACATTCCTCTCTGATCTGACAGGCGCAATCTCGCCGCTTGGCGCACACCATTATCCCTCTCTGAACACCGCATATCGCTACTGCTTTAGGGGTCAGATCGTATCTGCTACCGGTGTCAATTAGTAGAAGCACAACTGCTGCGTGCCAGTTAATTACGGGGGCCTCATTTGGCCTGTCTGCTTAACCAGCCTTGTCGATCCCTGACATGTAAACCCAACCAGAAAAATACAGCAGAATTGCTAATTAGCACAGCTAATTTTTTTTTTCAATTTTTTCACCACAGTTAAAATGAATATAGATTCCTTTGATCTAGCGGTTAAGAGTATTTTATTTTTTATACTACGTAATTATATGAATAACCTTCAAAATTGACGGCTAATCTAAAATATACTATCTACTGCCCACCGCCATGTACGTAAAATTGATCTCTTTTTTCTATGATTTTTTTTTACAAACAAATGCCGAAATCACTGCATCCATGGCTACGCCCAGTAGAAGTGGTTTTCACCCTTTTTTTTTCACCAGCTGTTAAAAGAAAGAAGCTCTTCTCTTTTGCAGCATTAACCTGGTACTATAGCAACAGCTTTGGATCTGGTGGTAATTAACTAACCAATTCCTTCTCCTTTTCTTAAAGAGTAATTTATCATGGCCTGGGGGTAGCTGAGCTGGTTGTTTATCTTTCCCTTTAAGCTTGCCTGCCTTCCTTTGCATCCAGTGCAGCTAGCATTAAAAAGGAGGCAATGGTACTACAGTAACCACCCCCCATATGATTCCTTCTCCCCCAATAAAAATTCAGGTTAAGAAGACAGCAGGTGTAGTAGATCCAAAGGTGGCCACTTTACCCAACCACTACCAGCCAGCCACTCTCACTTCCAAACCAGCTTCCCTCTTCCAAGAGCTGGACAAGGTATCTTTGCATGTGTGATGCTCACTAGCTTGTACTCATGCACAACAACAAAGGAAATGGTGAAGGGTGCCCTGTGATGCTAGAAAATCTTGTACATGCAGTCCAGTTTTATTTCGTTGCCTGGACTGGAATCCTATGGCGTTCTCATTATCCTGCAGGACATATCAACAACAATTCTACGAATACCTCGTTTAATAGTTGGGTGTAATGCATGGGGTCGTAGTTTACGGTGCGTCTCTATTAGACGGCGGTACAAATATTTTCGATAAAAATTATCGGGGTGGAGGGGGGGATATTTTACTCTATAAATATTAAGGGTCTGTTTGGAAAGCAGGGATTTCATGGAAATAAGCTTAATTATAGTTCCTGCAGCAATTAAAAAAATAAAATCCGTACTCCAAACATGTATGGGAGGTGAGATTTTAGTTTAGGACAAACAGAGATGCAAAATGGGAACTGGCATCAGATCCTGCATCTGCCATTTCTCAGGGCGTGGTAGTGCAGCACTGACATGAGTAGATCCACATGAGAGCAGGACCGAGTTGCCTGCATATGGATGGATGAGCACTGAGCAGAGCCGGCAGATCTACTAGAAGGGAACAAACATGCAGACATGCAGTGCAGTGACAGCAGTCTAGCTCTCTGTTAAGACTTGGCTGCAGCTTGCCATTGCTCACAGGGACCCACCTCCACATTTTGCCCCCCTTCCATTTCATTATAACTAACACATGGAAAAAAAAAACCGGAGAGGCAGAGATAACGCACACAAGCTGCATCAGTGTTCTAGGACTAGTACTTTTGGGCCCTGGCAGGACAGATTGGGTGGAAAGGGAAGCCAAGCCCCCATCAGATCTAACCCTTATCACTGCATGTTATCAGTGGCAAAAAAGCAAAATGTGTACTGCTGACACTTAGCAGCACAGAACAGAGCTGAAAACACCAATATTGTTTCTCTGGAAGAACAGCAAATGGTGGTAATTAGTAGGTAGTGTGTACTTTCAGCAAGATGCATGTAGCAACTAGCAAGTGCCTTTTCTTTTCTTCTCTCTCGCCCCTTAGAGCTGAAGCAACACTCATGAGAGGTGATCCCACTTGATCTCTGTGCAGGGACAGGGAGTGGCACAGGTCCATATCTTGATACTCAAGCAATGCCATGTTTCCCCTCTCGTTCTTTTTAGCCTTTTGACCACTCAAAAGCCTTTTGGTGCACACACGCAATGTAGTACATGTACATAGGATGCCATCGCTCGCTCCCATCTAGGATGATCGCCTCTGTTGAGTGGAACTGAACCAAAAGCCTGCAGCTGTGTCTGTGTGAGCTGGGTAGAAAGGCTGTCAAGCTGATGCTTCTCCTCCCCCACCATCCTATGTTACCTTGCTGTCTCTCTAGCTACTTCTTGTGTACTCTCTCTCTCTCTCTACCCACATCCATCTCTCTCTGTGCTGGGGAAAGAGAAGATACCTTCTACTATGTGTGAGGAAAAGGTGGTCGCCTCGGAATCCGAGCAAAGCATTCTGCTCGCCGGTGTGCCTTTCGCACTGCTATATATGCTATGTATGGCGGCTAATAATACGGTTTAAACACATGGGCGTTACAACCTAGTGATCGAGCAGTTTATGTTAGCTGCGTGGAAGAAGAACAAGAACTACCCCCACATTGACCGCGCGTTTGGTTCAGATAAGCTGACTTTTTAGTGTAAAAGTCAAAAACTGTTGAAATACAGGAGTATCCCTAGTCAAACCCCTAAAATCAGCCCTCTATATCTCTTCTATTTATCCCTTAATTTTCATTTTCTTTAACAGCATCTCTATTCTTAAAAAGATGTAGGGTGAGAAGAGAGAATACCTAAATATAGGGGTTAAGGAAAGAAATCGTAAAATAGAGAACGGGACAAGGGCTCTTCTAGATGATGAGAAATCCCTAGAGAGAAGATGATCTCCTTTACGGGCTCTAACTGCACAGTGACTAGCTCGTGTTAAAAAAAATGCACAAACAACATGAGAGAGAGAAATTTATTAAGTGGGAATTGATTTGCTGGTGTCGTAGAAATGTGAAGCTTTTTATTTTTACAGTGCGTTGAGATTGAAGGCGGTGTGGTGGAAATACATGATCTCGAAAGATAACCGCATGGCCCGGCCGATATCCTGCATGCCTCGATCTGGACCGTCCGGCCGGGCTCCGATCGAACGGCCGAGGATTGCCGGAGGACACGACGGGCACGCATAGTACCCTTCACCCCGTACGTACGATCCCACCCACATCTGAGCCGTGCACTTGGCAGATACGACGGATCGAAGAAGAAGAACACGGGAGAGCTAGCTAGCCTAGGATGCTAGTAATATTTAACGTACGCGCGTCGGATTGCAGCAAAAGTACTAGTGCAGTAGCAGTACTGCACTAGGTAGAACTGTAGAAGGACATGCATGCATGCGTACGTACGTGTGCATGCATGGCTACTATTTATTACGTGGTAGTAGTAGACGAAAACAACCCGCGCCGTACGTAGCCAATTAAGGTGCGTACGTACGTACGTACGTACGCACGTACTGGGCGATCGATACTGGGCTATTCGTCCCGGAAAGCACAATCCCGCGGCAACGCAATTAGCACGTAAGCGCGAAGCGATTAGCGCTTAATTCAAATTAAATCAACTAGGGGCGCAGGTTAATTAAGAAGCACGAGCTCTTTTACAGCACTCCCATATATTGAGGTGTCATAACCAGGGGCGGCCCATAACGTATGTAAATAAAAAATGAACGGTCTAAATACTATGGGTGGTGCCGCTAATTAGGTTTGGATTGCAGGTTAATCGCATCTCATTTGCAAACTAATTAAATCTACGGTGGAGACAGGCCTGCCTGTACATGTATATATGCAGAGAGTGCTGGTCTTACGGGGATCTTACTTAAATATCACGGCGGTAAAACCGTAAAAGAGATTACGTACAGGCGTTATTGCGCATCTTCACGGAGATTCAGTTCGGTCGTTTCAGGGATATATGAGCTAGATTTGATGCTAGATATACTTGCTCTCAGCAATCACTAATCTACAGTTCTTGCACTAGATTAGTGAACTTAAGGTTGGTTGGTACCAGTAGTCCAGATGACACACTTTCAGCTCAATTCAACGACTTTAAGATTAGAATATAGAGTAGTTTTTTTTTTCTATTTATGTGAATTAAACTATTTTTGATAAAATTGTCGATAAATTTTAGGATCTGTCTGGTTCGGGATGGGTTAGATTAACTAGGTTAGCTAACCTTAATCCAGTTATATGCTTAACCCTGTTGATTTTTCTGCGTATTGGCAACTAAGCCAATTAATAATCGGACATTGTTCAGTTGCATTAATATTACAAAAAAACAGTATAATAAGGAAGCAGTATATTTTAGATCTAACAATTCATTTAGAGGCATCCATCACAAGAATATATACTATCCAAAAGGATTCAAGGGCTAAGAGGAGGGTTGAATTGGTCTAAAGCAATTTTTACGAATTTTTGGTTTTACTGTTAAATTTAATTGCAAGATTACATTTTCCTACTGCTAGTTACAAGAACTAAGCGAGTGCAAGCAACCTAGGGCTAAAACAAGACACAAGAGATAAATACAGAAACATAAGTAAAGGAGACAAGGGACAAGAAAATTTTTCCGAGGCTCTGAAAAGGCGTTTCCTTTCCCTACTTCTCATTGGAGCACTCTTTACGAAGAGGAGTATCGCTCTAATTTTACTAGGGGTAGCCCTTCACCGCTCTAGTAGGTAGACTCCGACCTTCCCAACCACTTGGAGTCTCCCACAAGCTCCTCTTTGAGAGATCACCAAGCACCAACTTCAAATGCAAGAAAGTCGAGTAATAAGCTCGAGATGATTTGATCTTACCGGATCAAGTTTTCTATGGAAACACACTTAGAGACATAGCAATTAAGCTATCATAAATCCACAATAAGATAGAAACCCTAGTTTTTTTTTTGGCTCTCACTCAAAATGGACTCTAGGATAGCATAGAGAGTGAATCAGCACAAGACAAAAGGGGTACACTAAGTCATTAAATAGGTCACACTAAAAAACTAGCCGTTGGGACCTAGAAACGGAGAACCCACGTTGGCGCCGTACCATACAGTGCTAGAGGTAACCGTATGGTATGGACCCTGTCGTTCCATACGACACACTGTTTGGTACCCCGTACCATATGGTGTGCATGCCACAACTTAGAACCCTTACTGAAAAGATGCTACGAGGTGTCGTTTGGTATCTCGTACCATATGGCACCGCCGTGCCAGCACTGACTGTATTTTCATGTAGCCCTTGTGATTTTGGTGATTAATGACAAGCATATTTACTGATAAATATTGTTAAATGATAAACATCGTAAATAATAAATATGGTTTAATACTTGATTTAGTGCTTGTCTAATGACAAACCTTTATTATATGACAAACCTTATTATGAGACTAATAAGTTTGTTGCTAAGCCCTATTCTAGTCTTATTCTAATAGAGAAATCAATTATGTCAAGTGGACAAGCTATTCATCCTAGCAGGTATGTCTCATATTAATTATCTTGTTAAGATAAACACTTGATTGTTGGTCTTTCTCAGTCTTATCTATGCAAATAGAATGGATTGCAAATTGAGGTATACAATTCAGTATCTCACTCATATCTATTGTTGCATTCCTCATGTGCAAGTGTATATTGAGCTCCGAATTGGTCCTAAAAATATTTATGCACATTGCTTCATCTTATATTTATTTGTGCATAATTATCTTGTGAGCTCAACATATCGATTGATCACTTGCACATATGGATATATGCTCATATCAGTATTATTCAAATAATAATTAAACATCACGATGTTATTAATTATGTTTGTTCATATTTGTCTCTATTGTATATTCACATATGTACTTCTTAAGTGAAGTTTATCATTTATAGTGTGATGCATCCTATATCGATCCATACATCTATTCATCTTTCTTTTAGTGGATGGATTACTTCACATATGTTTTAATTATTAAATGTATATGTGCCTTTCATATATATTTATTCAGGTGCACATTATGTGAAGATTAGGGAGTTAGCGAGAGGGAGAGCATCATCATATGTGTGATTAGGTGATTCTCTAGAGAGAGAGAGAGGAGTGATGGACCAATTGAGGTTTGTGTGCATCACTCTTGTGCTTTGATCCGGTGCGATCAATCCGCTTTGTGTTTGTTACTCTTGGTGCTTTTCGACACCTAGATAGCGTGGGAGGCATCGTGCGCCGGTGACCTTCTCAAGGAGCTTGTCAGAAGGTATGGACGAATCATGTGAGTGGCGTTGGTGCTTACTATCTCTGGAGAGGAGGGACTAACAACCACTAGTGGAGAAGATGTGATTGGCTCGAGAGGAAGCCGGTCCTTGCGTGGGATCAAGCCTCAACGTAGATTAGGGAGACCGACAAGTCTCTGAGCATCACGGTAAAAAGGAATTGTGTTTCTTGTGGTTTGCTTCTCATTCTCACTTCATGCCATCTCATATGAGTTGATTGTGCTATTTATATGAGTTGATTGTGCTATTTATATTCTATGTCATGTATTGATTGCTAGTATCCTAATTCTTGTATTGATGTTGTTAATTTTGACCTTCTAGTATCTAGATTGTGTTAAATTGTGTATTCACACTATCTAGTGTTTTTGGCTTGCTCTCACTCTAGGATCGCTATTATCTAGATATATTACTTGTGTTCAAAGACTTAGCCTTTAGCTTCCACATTTAATTCGACACAAGTGTAAAATTGAATAAAAACTAAAATTTAAAAAATCCCAATTCAACCCCCTCTTAGACATCTAGTTCCTTTTACTGACAACCACTCACTAAGAAACCTAAACACTTCTAACTTTCTCTAAAACCTTACCTCAATATGCATCCATGGAAAAATAAGTTCCGACAACTTCAAAAACATCTCAAACCCCTTTTAAATTAAAAAACCAAATAAAAACACCTAAATCTAGATGAACTCATCTCGACTCCCGAGTTCATGCTAAAACATCCTTAATCTTGAACATCTTTACCACCAAGACATCATAGCTCCATCACAATGTCATCATCACCAAAACCAAGATAATATCTTCACAAATCACTAAGGGGGCTTTGAGCCATACACTATCCTTGTACAAAAACTACCCTATTAGTCTGACCCATTAGATCGAGAGAAATAGACGACCTGTATTTATTTTGGTGTACCTTAAAATTTACCTTATAAAAAGATACGTATCTCATATTTTGGTGGGTCGACGTACTCAATCATGCTTTAATCTAGTGTGTTTGATGGGTTAAAACATAATCCACCACTTAATCAACATCTAGAGCTTCTTTATGGTACATTGTAGAGATCGAGATAGGGCGGGTAAGGGCTAGGTCACACTTCCACTAGACCCAACCCTATCTAACCCTCTTCGCACTCTACCCAGCCCTGGCATAGAGAGTATTTGTCAGGTCACAGGTCACCTCACCCTACCTTTGGCCGATGCCCTGGCTTGTTGCAGCCACAATGAACAGAAGGTGAAAGGTGGGGATCCGAGGTGAGATGTCGCCATGCACACACTGGCTAGAAGTAGACAAGCGGTGGCCGATGATCGGGGTGCGATAGGAGGTGACTAGACGATGTCGTCGAGGTCTGTGGGATGTGTCAAGGGGAAAGGTCGGCTCGGTGTGGAGAAGCAGCTGCCAGTCATAAAAATGGTGAGAGGTCACCGCCGATAGCACCCGCCGAGGGGATGAGTGATCATCAAGGGAGATGGTAGGGCACATGCTCATGACTCTTGAGGTGGCACTGGGAACCACATGAGATGAGGAGATTAGGAGCGAGGTGCGGTGGCTAGGAATCTAGGATAGATGGGAGGAGCATGTTGTAAGGGAGGAGTTAGAATTAGAAACTAAAGTAGAGATAGGATGGACTCTTGGATGGTGATCATACATTGATGGATATCTCGGGACGTCAGGTTGGTTTAGGACAAGGGTTGACCGAACCCAACCTGACACCTACCGGTACCTCGACCCGGTTTCACCCACCTATTTAAAAATAAAAAAACCGATGGTGTAAATCTAGAATTCTAGTACAATAAACTAGATGTGGACCGTTCATTAATTCCTCTCATGATCCAGTGGTTCATATCACTTATGATTTAAATATAATGTATCTAGATGACATGGGTAGTATAATTCTCCTAATTAAACGGTTGGATATAATATACTACATCCCATAAGTAATGTGCGTAAAAAAAACTCTTAACTCAACCAGATGCAGCACTGTGTTCCAAGCAAGCCTTAATTTGTCCCGTCACTTTGAGATGAGGGGCGAATCCGGTGTTGTACCGTACGTGTGAATTGGTTGTGGATGGAGCTCATCTTTCATGTCCTATGTATATATTCGGTCTCGAGGAGTATAGCCGGGCGGCAGGCGTGGAAGCGCCGTGCATGTGCTTCTGCAATCAAACGTACGTACGTAACTGCAATTCATGGCAGGTAGTTTCCGGCCGGCCATGCCAGTAAAACGCGAGCTTCTTGCGCAGACTGATCAGAAGGCGACGATCGAGCTCCAGATCTGGCAGGCGCCGATCTGACGCACGGCGACAACGCCGGTGTGCATGCGGCCACCGGCCGGCACCGGTGGCCATCGCTGATCCGTGACCCCATCTCGTCGCCTGCCATGTCCGTCCATCCTTCCCTTCCTCTTCTCGTCATTCTCTCGTGCTCTTGGACGCATGCAGCGGGAAGAGGAAGACGAAGACGGAGAGGGAGAGAGACGTTGCTTGTGCGCGTGTCGTTTTGGGGCCATGCATGGCTGACGACTATGTGTGTGCGCGCTATAGGTAGAAATCACTTTTACAGGGGGGTATATTCAATACCGACTGTTCCTTCTCGGCTCGGATTTGTTAGGATTTAATTAAACTGCACAGACACAGTAATGTAATCCTGTTTCGGTAATGGTAACCACAGCGACCAAAACGCTAGGAATATAAATACGACGCCGGACATGGTGACACAAGCCTAAAGCATCGATTTTACTTGCCATAATCAACGACGAATTTCCGATTCAAAGCTAATTTTATTCAGCGGATTCCATCTCTTTATCCGGTGAACGGGACCAAATTAACTGGACATGATGTAATGCAGTCAGTTCGGTGACAATCGTTTCCGGTGGATGTTAGACCGGCGTCGAAGTAAAAACAAATATGTAACGGATTCTGTTTTGTAGTCCGGCGGATGAAAACCAAACTGAGGCCCTGTTTGGTATAGCTGCAGCTCTCAGCTTTACCTTAGATGTAGAGTTTATAGGTTAAAATAAAATAACTTAAGTTTATATTTTTAGTTTAAAATATAAATAAAATAACTTATCTAATCATTCTTAATGTACCCATAACTCTAGCTCCATGAATTTCTAGAGTTAGGAATAGGATGCTCTACCAACTCCACCAATTTTAGTGGAGTTAGAGCTGTGGCAAACGGGGCCTAACTTTGTGGGTAACTTCATTCTCTCTGAAAACATGACACGATGTGTTTAATTGATTCAGGGAATCCTCTCTCAAAGACAGGAATGACATTGAAGCAATGGTTCAAGATGCGTACAAATAAATATTTTCAAGAATGACTTTATTGCAAATAATGTAACATGTCATTTATACCCTCTAGAATAAACAGTTGCATCTAAAATATATTAATCTCAGATATATTAATGTTATGTAACACCACTATTACGTACGGTGAAATTTCTCAAAGGTGGAGATCGTCAGGTTAACTATCACGTGAATTCTGCCTGGTTACCAATATTGTAAATTTTCGATATATGTCTGTCGTAATTAAAAAACAGTGCTATGACAAGTCCCCTTGCCTTTTTTTTAAAAAAAATAGAAATAAAAACTCTGCTAAAAGGCACCTGGTTTTGTTTTAAGATTTGAGATTAATTTGACGTATTTGAAATTATATGTCATGCCAAAAAAAAATTAAGGTTAGGAAATGTCGTACGAGTTGGTTTGACATTTGGCAAATCTACACTTAGAAAATCCGCACTCGGCGAATCCAGCCTTTAACTTTCCAAAGACAAATTCAGAGAATTGCTTTGTCTACGATATTACTCCAGTTGGTTAAGCTAGGTATACCAACCTAACCAGCGCACAGACTTCAAAACCTGAAGAAAAAGAGGGATGAGAAAAAAAAAAGATGCTATTCGGCTGAGATGATACGGTTGTTTCGAGGTTGATCAACTAGAAATTGGACGTATCTCAAGCCCGGCTGGCCTTGCCATTTTCACTACCACGGATTGAGCCTTCAATCCCGGTTCCAAACCAGCATCAATCCCGGTTTTGGAACCGGGATAGGCCATCAGTCCCGGTTGCTCTCAACCCGGGATAGATGTTAGAAATATATTTAAAAATATAATGCGCACATATGGCTTCTGCGGGACTCGAACCCGAGATCTCGTGACTCCCTACTCACCCTTCTAACCAACTCACCCACCCACGCGTTCTAATATAATTAGGATATGCATTCCTTTTAAAGATTCTTAGATGAGGCTTTAGTCGGTTAGAATACCTAACTGGGACTAAAACTTTTCGATCCCGGTTGGTAATACCAACCAGATCGATGAGCTTCCATGCCATTTGGTGTACTAGCAAGCATGGGAGGAGCATCAATCGGTTGGTATTACTAACCGGGACTAATGTGAGCGACGAACGGGATTGAAGCCTTGGAACTACGAACCGGATGATGCTACTATTAATACCGGTTCAGTATCTTCACGGACCGATAAGCGGTATGGAAGACTGTTTCTCTAGTAGTGTTTCCCATGCAGTACGAGTCTCACCATTCATCATTCGGAGCTTCATCTTGCAAAACGAACGGCGACGAAGAGGTCAAATCTGTTGGGCAAAAGTAATGGTAAAAAGAAGCACACAAAGTTCGGGCACGATAAGACAGGATAAAGACTGGAACGCCTGGAGTAACACATTAGCAAATGTTCTTGATCGGATTGGAAACGGATGATGAGGCAACAGGGAGAGGGACATAGTTTCATCGGACACCAACCATAATGACGTGAGCTCTTTTAAAGTAAATTTGTCAAGCGTTTTTGCTTTACTATGAAAAAAAAAAATCCAAATTTCACCATTATGGGAGCGAGCGGGTCATACACTTTAAGGCGATTGGTGCGACGCACTACACAGTGCAAGCACTCATGCTTTGCTATGAGAAAATCTAAATCCACCATTAAGGCTATGAGCAAGTGAGCCATACGTTTTCAGACGATTGGTGGTACGCATCGCGTATGGGTCATACGCTTTTGACTTCGTCGATTCATGCTACACACTATGCGGTGTGGTGCGACGGTCACGATCGACCTTGCGGTTAGGTGGTGCACACTATATTCTAGTTGTACCCACTCTGATAATTTTGAGGAGTTGAACTAGATAAGATGGAGTGTTGCGACGGATAGCATGATGGATAATTTTAGTGAAGTCGATGGGTTTTTTACAACAGATTTCATGGTGAGTAATTTTAGTGAAATGTGACACACTATTTCGTGCTCAAGAATGCATATGGCCGGCACATCCCTGATTGATCGTGAAGAGGCCGTAGCGGACATGTGGATGCTAATACAAGGCGAGGGTGGTTGGACATCTGGTTCGGCCAGGAAGGGCCGAGCGGATCGAGCAGAAGCATAGGTTGGTCTCATATAGTTGGATGGAAATTTGTGTCATTCTTTTTAAGATTACAATGAGAATTCAACAATTTGGCGCCATACCTATAACACATCCTAAGAATGAGATTCAAATAGAATCTTTTGCCATGAATATGATAATGTTCAAGCCGTACTCGAGAGAGTAACCAACGATGTAATGCTTAGACGCTTGGCCATGAACCTAGGCTAAAATGCATGTCGGGCCTTTTGGTTGCTAGGTCTGAGCCACAAAGCTAGACCTACAACCTCCTTTAACCTTTTAGCCCTCCTTTTTAATAGATTAAGGATGACTCTTTTTTTAGATAATGGAAGTAAATTCCAGCCTCTACACCAACTAGAAATGCATACAACCATTACAATCACTTATGACAAAGCTTAAAACCAAAGTGAAATTACAAACAATTGTCATGCTAAGGCAAGCAACAAAAAGAAAACAAAAAAAGAAACAAACTTCAATCTCATAACAACCACACAACCCTAACATTCTGACGGTTGTAACTCTAAGCATCCTCACATAGAAGATGATCACCGACCTTCATAAGATTACTCTGCGGTTTCATAAGAACAATTCAGTAGCATCAATTACAAAATCTTCTCACATCACCCAAAAAGATTTAGTGAGGAAGATGACAACGGTTGAATCAACCAGTCTTGAGAAGCAATTCTGAGTAGACGAAACCAAGTACAACAACTCAAAATTCACCGCAAATCTGTTCATCGAATCAATGAACAAAGAGGCGAACCAAATGTGAAGGAAGTCCAATGCCCCTCAACGGCATCTATAGCAAGGTAACGACACCCATGGATGTCACCGTCGTTAAATCCAGCTAAAAAAAAGCTAGAAAATGATATTTCTCTTGGGATTGGTACTTCAACACACTTTTCTCCACTCGTTGTCGTTGCAGGGTTTGCTACCATAGGTCACCGTCTGGCCGTCATTGGAGCCAACACCAGTCGAAAATACGGACGCACTTAGTATAAGCCACCGCAATGTCATCACAACCAAAGCCGAGAACCATCGCCATAGACCCAACTGCACTAGAATTGAGCTATCGATCTAGATCCGATTGCCTTGGGTCTTAGGCGATCGACTACACCCGCATCAGATCCACACGACCTTGGTCTAGACGATGGCGCGTCCCAATAGGATGCCCACTGGAGCTTCATGACTCCATCAATACGCCAGATCCCTCCGCCACCACGTCATGCAAGACGACGACCTCAGGCGTAGAGACACGGCATGCCCCCTATAGACAAAGCACACCCAGGGGAAGAGCGGAATTAGCCAAGTGGAGGCTCCCAAATCGTCGAGCTCACCACCAGCGGCCCACCAGTTATCCTCCTCCCGGCACTGGGAAGGACGTCGGAGTCGCAGGGATGAGCCGGATCTAGATCTATATCTGGATCTGAGATGGTGCTTGGGGGATTGGGAGAAGGGGAGAAGGATGGTAAAGGGATGGTGGTGGAGCACAGGTCCCCTCCCTCTCCCTGTCGGCGAGCAAGAAGGGGGCCAAGGGAGAGACGATGCTAGGTCGCTGGTCGCTACGGAGAGACGACGCTTGTCAACAAACCTCACGTTAAGCTATCTAAAAGGACGATTCGCTGAATCGAATTTGTTGAGTCCACTAGTGCCTTCTAAAAAAATAATGAGATAAATAGTTTTTCTTGTCTCAAGAGGACTTGAACCTGCATGCATGGTGGGCTTCATAGTTGGAACACCCTACCACCAACCAAGGCAGTTCTCAGTGCCATGTTAACTAGGATTTGAGGCGCGCAGGTGCATGTACCAAGGAGTTTTGCTGCAGATAAAACAACAATGTTAAATTATAAAACTGTTAATTTATGTCTCGTCCAAAGGTACCGATTACTATTTTATCCTTATGTATGTGTGCACAACGTGTGGCGGTTAGGTGTAGCATAATTAAGTTACAGGTGATCTAAATGTTATATCAGAAAAATAAATAACTCATATTATTTAATGTACCGTAAAAAAACTCCATTTACATCCCCGGCCGAGGCACATGGCGTCACCGTGAGGTTTGGAACCTGCATGGTTCTTCGTTGTCGACGTCTCGTTGTGCCCTACTAGTACGTCGCGACTTGGCGAGCGATCAAGCTGTCGCCGGCTTGCTGAGGTTTTCTCCCACCGGTTCAGGTGGGCTGAGACTCCGGCGTTTGTAGGCTGCCGAGTTGTACACGGGCCGACCTTGAGCCACAATTCCTCGGGCTGAGCTGATTCTAACATGTCTTGGGCCGCGAAGTCTTGTGCTCTTCCCCAGATCTCCAAAAGCATTTCCGGGCACTATCTTGATTGTCCGTTGGGCATCAAGATTTATCACTTTTCTCTACTACTTAAAAGTAGCTTGTGATGAGTGATAATAAATGGTGGTCTATTTTTACTGGACCATTCTACCCTTCGTCCTTGCATTAACTACACATATACCCAGCCCACTACCTTCCTCGTCTATTCAAAATTTAAAATCACCGTCGGTGGAGAGGCAATATTTTGAAATCATTCTCGAAATAGGTATTTACTTCATTTTGATCCAATATTTTAAAAATGTAAAAATCTAATAAAAACCATGTAAGCCAAGAAAATTGTCTAAAACAAGAAGACAATATTTAATTGCTTGAAAAACATAATATTTCATAACTAGCGAAATTACTAGGCAGTTGACATTGTATATAATAGATTATAATATTTTTTACTATTTATGTTTTCGTAGCAACGCACGGGCATTCAGCTAGTATACGTAAAAGCCCCCAAGATTCCTCAAATTGTCGCACATGGTCCCTCTTCCCCCTTGGTCTCTCCATCTCTCTTCCCCTCATCCTCCTTTCTGGGTGCCCTCTCCTTGATGACCAGCGGCGGCCTAGCAAGCGACCAACGCGGCTGCACCTCCAGTCACCACTGCCACAACGCGACATCTCGGTCGGGACTCCCCTTCCCTTTCTTCTCTCCCCTCTATCTTCCTTCCTCCCCACTGTCCGAGCTCTCATCGGCAGTAAAATCTAGCCTAGCCGACGAGCACGGCGTCCCTGCTTCTGCACGCTGCCACCCCTTGCCATACCCCTCTCCATGGGCTCAATAGCTGCGACCACTGATTAGGATGCTGCCGACCAACGGCGTAGCTGGGGCATGGCAAAGGGAGGCTGTGGGGTGTGGTTGCTAGCCAGGGAAGTGGCGGTCGCGGCCGAAGAAGCCGTTGGAGCCGCCGGACCAAAGGGAAGAGGGAAGAGAAGGGGGAGAGATGAAGGACTTGCAGACAACAATTCGAGCTTCCAAAAGGGATCTTCTTTTTTTTTTGCAAAGTTTCTTTCGAATCGCGGACCACGACCAATGGCCCCAATAGTGTTAGGACCTCTTGTTACAAGCGTGGTCGACACACTCTTCAAGAACAGCTCATGATTCATGAATAAAAGTAAATAAAAGATGCACTCAAACTATCATGTACCATTCATTCTACTTGATCCAATAACCGAGTGACATTTAACATCCTAAGGGGTAAGATAATGAGTATATCCAAGCCTAAACTTGTATGTTTGACCTAAGAGTGTAAAGAATTCTTGCCGCCTGATGTACACCTAAGAAATGCGAGCTCCGCTTTTCATTTGTCTAACACAATGCGTTGCTATAACTACGTGAAGTGTCAAGCCGTGCTTTCATCTCATCAATAACCGACGGGAAGTGCTGCATGATCCACAAGTAACCCTCGGTTAGCGCTGCCTTCACGAAGTTCTTCTCCACCATAAAGAAGTTGAGGCACTCTCTCTTCAAGCTCGTGCAGTCGTACAACTCGGCGCAACCTAGGGTTGCCGCAACCGTATCGGCCGAGAGGCCATCACACAGCTTCTTGGCACACACGCGCTTCAACATGTCCAGATCAAAACGGTCCGCCGCCGTGAGAAGGTCCCGGAGCGATTCGGTCGTCGATCGGCTTATGGCGGCCGTTGGGCAATGTGTCGGTGTAGATGAACCGAAGCAGAAGCTTAAACGTCCCGGGCTTGATCGCTCGTAGCGCGATGCATGGCATCGTGGCCTCCGCCATGGAGCCGAGCAGCTCCGCTTTGAACACCGGCGAGCGCGCGGCGAGCATGGCCCGTTGCGCCGGGAACGTCTCGCCACCAACGGAGAAGGAGACTTCCGACATGCCGGCGCTGTCCAGGATGCTGCCGAGATGCCCCGCGAGGTCCGAGCATGGCGTATCTGGGGAACGGTCAGGCACCACCACAACACCGCATATCAACGTGACCACGCCGTCCACCGCGTAGCGCGACTCCAGGACGTTTCGCCTCATGTTGAGAAAGGCAACATGCTCCTTATTCGATACCGTGCCTTCTTCAGGATTGTTATCATCAATATAACAATTACGACCATTGCCTTTGTGGGAGACTGACTTATAAGTCGCCCTAAGGGTATGAGCGGATGGTTGTTCTTCATCCGGACTCAAACCACACAGCATAGCTATGTCTAAAAGAGTTGGTTCTACTGGTCCGGGCCTTAGCATCAAAACATTAAAGGTATCCGACCAGTAGTAAATGTCTGCTGCCAACATCGACTCGTTAGCAAAAGAATCGGTTAAGGAAAGGGGAAGACAGTCTACTATACCTATTCTTCTCCACTCATGCATTTTTTGGGCCGATACCATAATATACAAATCCTGCCACCCGGCTAAAGAAGCTGGCCACGCTCTAAAGCTATCTCTCCGCCCTCTAATGTTAGCGCCTAAAGCGTTAAGGGGGAGCCTAGGAATGTCTAAGTCAATGATTGAAGAAGGCTCAGAAGGTTCCATCGAACCAAGACTAAAACGGTCGGTGTATCCAGAAATCGGAAGGAGTACCTAGCTCATGGTTGAAGAGTGAAGAAATCGACTGAAAATTGAGGAAGGGCTGAAGAGAAGAAAAGCCGAAGACGAGGAGCAATAGTTGATGACAGAGCAAGTAGGTTTGAGGGAGCGTGCGAATGAAAGCGATGGCGGTGCTATTTATAAGAAGTAAAATCGAGGAGGTTAACCGTTGGGCGTGATAAAACCCTAATGGGCAAAATGACGAGGAAGTCCCTGGAAAACTAATGGTTAGCTGAAGGGGAATACCAAAGGTTAAGGGGAAAATAGAGAAGGGAGAAATATGTGGGTGAAGCCCATACTTGGAGGAATTTCGGGACATGATTCTCATATTCTAAAATTGGAGTCATATGTTGACACCTAATTTTAGAATTAGCCGATGTCCTAAAAGTTTCTACAAATCGGCTTGGGTCTGAAGGAAATACGGGCCGAAAACAGATGAAAAAAGGAAGTCTAAGTCAACTAAAATGAATATGGCAGAAAGAGTGTCGGCCAGATTGATGGGGGCGCAAAGGAAAGTCTGGATCGGCTAAGTCCGGGTATATTAGGTAGTGTTACGTAAAATTAGAAGATAAAAATCGAGTCTATATTAGTTACGAATAAGAGTCGTAGTTTGAGTTAGGATGTGAGGGTTTGTATAAATACTTAGCCCCTAGAGCGTGTAAAGGATCACAACATCAATCAAACATATCTACTTTTTATCTATCTTTACTTTTTATCACATTAGAGTAGTTTCGTCGTACTTTGTCTTCAATCGACTTGTTGCGCATCGCCTTTCGATTGGTTTTAAGGTACAACCCCATGCGAGTACTGTCTCGGTTAAGTTCGATCTTCTCGCTTGATTATGAAAATCTTATTTTAGTTGATGTTGCTGCGCATCGCCGTTTCAATTAAGGGCTGGATTTCACCCTCTTTCTACTGATCAACACATTTGTTGCAGTAGATTGTTTACCTTTTGTTCTATTGGCCTATAGCTTGCTACACGTCGATAGTCTATTTATTCTTCGTTGTATCAATCAAACGATTTAATGTGTTGGTTGATAGTCAGTTTACCTTCTTTCTACTACATTGTTGATTCTATCAGCTTAGTAGTAGACTGTTTACCCTTTTGAACTTATTGGTTTAGATATGATCTAAGCTGATAGTTTCATTATTTTTCACCTTTGTTTGGATTTGTTTCTAAGTGTTATAGGTACCTCGCATTATAGATTTAATCGGCTGTCTAAAGCTAAGGGCTTCTTTTCTCACCAATTGTAGGTCAAATCGGTTGGCATGCTTTGAACTCTGTTTTCGGTACTGTTGGGGATCCTATTCTCTAAGCAGTATGTGTTTTGTTGAAAGCAACTTTTAGCGTCAATATATAGTATGTAGAACTTGCAATACGCATGTATTGTTGCCATAAGCCGATCGAAGCCAAAAAAAGAATTTACCATTTACTTACAGTTTTACATGCACATAATTACCGATCTAGCTAAGTTAGTTAATGGACTAGCAAGGAGGAGTGACAACGTGATGAACTAGCTAGGAGGTAGGCTAGTATTCGAACCACCACCGCCACCGGCCGATGATCTTGCCGACGTACGGGTGGTCGTGGGGCTTGTAGTGGCAGGTGGTGGGCAGGAAGCCCAGCACGTGCCTGCACTCCCTGAGCACCACGTCGCCGACGAGCGTCTTCTCCCGGCGATGCGCCGGCGCCTCCCTGGTGGCGTGCCTCCCGGTGACGAGGAACATGTGGCCGTCCTGGAAGAGGTAGCGGCAGCCGCCGTTGTCGACGCGGCAGAGCGGCGCGTAGGCGGCGGAGCTGTTGAAGACGACGACGTCCTGGAGGAAGTTGCCCATGTAGCCCCACTTGCAGAGGACGGCGTAGGGGTCGGCCTGCGGCTGGAAGAAGGCCTGCTGCGGCTTGTAGGGGTCGAGGATGAAGTAGTGGAGGTACTCCCAGTTGCCGGCGAAGTCGGCGCGGCAGCTCAGGATCATCTGCCCGCCGGTCATCGTGTTCAGCATCGACACCGAGTGGTTCTGCGCCGGCGTGGCCGCCGCCGCGCCGGGCTCCGCTGCGTGCGGGGAGAACATCCCCACGATGATCACCACCGACGGGATCGCCACGAACACGAACGGGATCGAGATGATCGTCAGCCGCCGGAGCAGGTCCTTCTTCTTCTCGTCCATCGCATCGATCGATAGGCTTCTTGGGGAAAAAAAAATATCTCTCCTTTAACTCGGCGTGTGGCTGACGAAGGTGCTACAAAATATAGCAACTGCAAATGCGTCAATGCATGTTATATCATGGCGCTTAATTATATTTAGAAGAGGAGATGGAGTCTATTATTAGCGCGCGCATGAGACGATGTGATCGTTACGCTTGAATTAACGCTTCATTATTGCTCAAATCAATTGAACGGGACGACGAACGAGTTTCATGACCGGCGCAGCAAATCTTGAAATGCATGCTAGCTGGCTCTTCGTTCCAAAACGATTATTGCCATTGCAAGTTGGCAAGCGAGACGGTCGCATGGCATGCAAATGCAAATGTGCATATGTAGGCAAAATTTCCAGGAACTGATGTGCAACGCGTACCTGTAAAAATTGGATTGGCCGGATCGGTTAATTGGGACACGCTCTTGCGCTCCCTCGCGACGGACGCCTGATGGCTAGCTTGCTTAGTTAATCTGCGTGCCTCGGCGCGCAGAGGCGAGGGACGGCGTCTCGGAGGAAAAAATGGCCGGAGACGATAGCGAAGGGGAAGAGGAGATTTTGATTGCTGTTGTCTCGCTCGGCCGACGGAAGAGGAGGGCCTTTATATAAGCCACGTCCATTGTTCGGCCAGGCAGGTTAATGCATGCGCTGTCTGTCTGTCTCTCTATATATATTGTTACATGTACACGAATCTCAAAGTGTATCCATCGTACATGTAAGATTAATTTCTCGCAATTTACATCGTTCAGCACGTCTTCTCTGTTGCATGGCCATTGTTTTTTTTTTCAAGCTTTGGCTCCCCCCCCTCCCCAAAAAAAAAAAATTATTTCCTTTAATGCATAGATATCTCTCCTGCAATCTTTCCGAAAAAAAATTTCAATAAGACAATCAGCAGGTCTCCACTGGAGGGAAGAGGGTTTGTGCCACATTGATGGGGTTCAACATCTCAGCATGACATTTTTTTTAAAAAAATGGAATAAAATTATCTCAGCGTGACATGGGAGGTAAAAATTCTCTTCCTAGGGTGTTGGACTGTTGGTGCTGGTTTCAAGCGACTCTGACGTTCTCTAGGACAACCCATGTGATCTCATTTGTATTTATAAACATATTAGTGTAGATACAAGCTATAGAGCATCTCTATAGGTGGCATTCTATAATACTATTCATCTAGATAGAGTAGCTACTGGAGAAGAAGGAATCTTTTAAAGTGTAGTGTAAAGTATTAGGAATTTTAGAAAATAGATAGAGTGTGGAGTGAATAGTGTTATAGAGTGGAAGGATAGAGGCCCAACTAGAGATGCTCAGCCAGTGTTTTTAGTTTGTAACGATCCTAACGACAATTTTTCTTAGATTCGTTCCTACCTGACAATTTTTATTAGATCCACCCCCGTCCTATGCCTTCAATAGTATAAAACACTAAGGCTATTTGATCAAGTGGCGGCGTGCGAGATCAGTCTAAAACGCTATAGAAAATTACTGATGATGCACAATGTAGAAATTATCTATTATCTGCTAAATTGAACTTTGACTATTTTGACTGGTGGCTTCAAAATTCAAAACTGACAATTGAAGCCGGATTTGAGAATGTTTACTCCATGGCTTTGAGATTTTTAAAAAAAGATTAAAAATTCAAGGCATTAAAAAGACAAATCATATATATATATATAAACTACACAGAACATGCTCCACAGTAAAGATAAGCAGAGCAGAAACCAGCCCAGCCCAAGACGAGCATGCGTTTAGGGCCAGGGCAGCCGAGCAGGCCGGACACCCATATCTAGACGGGCCTGGATCCAGTGGCTCCAAACCACAAGGGTTTGTAACCCTCGACTCCGGTTTCCAGCCCAAGACCAGCCGAAACGCCACCACCATCCCCCAGCCAGCGAAGCCGCTCCTCGCTTCTCCCTCTTCCCTCTCACCCCGCTTCTCGGCTTCGTCGCGAACGACGCCGCCCGCGTGGGCTCATCGATTCCTCCCAACCCTCTCTCTCCCCGTCTCCCGGTAAGTTTCCTCGCGCATTTCTCCCCGATCCTCGCCGCCGCCGCCGACGAGCGCGTGGTTGATCGCCTGGTTGTTTTCTTGGTCGCTGAATCCGACCGCGGCGCCGTTTCTTGGCGCGGTCGGCGGTTCTTGGTGCTCGCCGAAATGCTTGATCCTGTTGCTTTCTTGGTGTGGGGGTTTTCACCTGGTTCTTGGCGTCTTTGGCGTTCTTGGTTCATCCCTAGTCCGTGCGGTTCTTGCGTTGCTTGGATAAATCTTTGGGGTTTAATGGACTCATCATGCGACTCTTTCTTGTGTTTCTTGCGTTCCAGGCGTGATGGTGATGGAAGAGAAGAGGGCGAAGGCGAGGGCGAGGATGAGGGCGAAGGCGAGGCCCAGGGCGGGGGAGGCGGCCGAGAGCCCGCGGAAGTCCCCGCGCCTGGAGCCGCCAGCTGCGGCCACGGCAGATTCTGGATGCGACGACGCGGCGTTCCCGGCGGCGAGCGATCGATGTGAGGAATCGGCGGCGTCGTCCAGCGACAGTGACTCCGACGTCGACAGTTGCAGCCACTTCGAAGGCTGCGCAGATGAAATCGAGTCGATCTTTGCGGAGATCGAGTACTCCGTGTTCGCCCCGAAGTGCGAGCATAAACTGTGCGGGTTCACCAGGAGGAGCGGCATTTTGGTGTGCACGGAATGCAGGTCGTATCACTGCGCTCAAGCGGTGGCCAAGGAGAAGCCGCAGGGGCACGCCCGGTGGCATGCGGAGAACGAGGGGCATTCGTTCGCTGTGTGGTACAATAAACCCCATCTCGGGTACTGCTTCTTGCGTGAGCACAGCGTGCCCTATCTGAAGAAAACAGAAGGTTTGGGGGAAATCACGGTTGCCAACGATAACGATGACGTGGTTGGTCATGCATCTGAGTTAGCTGATGAATTGGTGCAGTGGAAACACAATGCGTCTGGCTATGTTGTGAGAGGGATACCAAATCTTGGAAACACATGTTACTTGAATGCATTGGTGCAGTGCCTCCTTGTGCTTGGTAAGCTGCGGGAAAGGATGTTAGGACCGGATGCCCCGACGGGGGATTTCCTTGGTATATTTCTGCGGGATCTCTTTGAGGATACAAACCGTGCGAATAATGTGAGGCAGAGATTGGACCCAGTTCAACTATTGGATTGTATACGCCAAGGGGATTCAAGGTTCAAAGGCAATAATATGCAAGACAGCCATGAATTGCTTGTATATTTGCGCAGCGCTTTGGGTCAAGAGGGTGCTCCCACAGTTCCTGATGCTATTTTCGGGGGTCAGCTGCGTGTTACCAGGTCCTGCAAATGTTGCTCGATTAAGTCAGTTTCCCATGATGTATTCTATGATCTCTCAGTGTCACTGCCAGCAAAGGAGCCTCCAGCCAAAAGTGTTGCATCATCACCAAGCAACAAAGGTCGCAGAACCCGACGAGATATTCATATGAACCTATTACCAGAAATGGAAAGGGATTATCTCAAAAAAGAAATGGAAAGGGATAAGGAAAAGATTCAAGCAATCGCTGAACCTATTGCCAAAAGTGTTGCATCATCACCAAGCAGCACAAGTTGCAGATCTCAAAGTAAGACCTGTAGGAATCTACTTGCAGAAATGGAAGGGGGTAAGGAAAAGATTCAAGCAACTCCTGAACCTATTGCCAAAAGTATTGCATCATCACCACGCAACAAAAGTAGCAGATCTCAAAAGAACACCGGTAATAAACTAGATCCAGGACTTGAAAGGCTTAAGGCAAAGATTGAAGCAGAAATTGCTGAAGGCGATGATTTTCAGATTCCTGATTCAAAATTACAAGATGTGTTCATGGAGAAAACACCCAGGCCTTTGGAAAAAGTCGGTAAGTCTATGTTTCCGGTACCTAATTAGAAGGAAAAATCAATGGAGAACTTTCCCTAAAGAAAAAAACAATGGAGAACAGGCCTGCAGATCTGTGAGGTGTCCCAGACCAGACAGCTTCTGAGGAATAGATTCATGAAAGTGTGAAATGCTGTGAAACTACCACTATTATTTATTATTTCGTTCTACAGAAGAAAAAATGGACCTTTCAGAATGGAGTTCCAGTACTGGCTAAATAGAGAAAATTGTTTTAAGGACACACATGGACTGAAGAAATATCAGGAAAACCTTCGGGATAGCTACATAAAACCGAACAGGATGTTTCATGTGTCTTAACATGGAAAGCTATTTGCTATGGTCTAATGGTTCATTATTGACATAGGAAGATAGCTTAGGGTGCTGAGTCCTTGTCTTCATATATAAAATTTTACTCCAAATGGTTGGTTAACGTAACAATGTTACAATGTATGGATATCCTAAAAAAAAAGATTCAAATGTGGATGATAATTATTCAAAAAATATGTACAGCATGATGGTTGCTGGTTGCATGATGTTGTTGGTGCAGATAGTACTAAAGTCCCATATGGTTGATTCTGCAGATTCTACTGAAGTTGAACAGATCTGGCAAAGCGAGGGTGTTGTACATGATCCTTTGCAGACTCAGAAGGATGATGCCCCAGGAGAGATCATTGAGGTGCCAGTTAAGGCTGTTGATGTCCTTCCTCACGACATTTTGTTTGATGTACAAGTTCAGGGAATGGATGAGCCAACAGATGATTCTTTTAATCTATGGGATATAGGCCCATCTCCACTTGTTTCTCCATCAAGAGAAAAGAATGAGCTGAAGGCATCAGGCAGTGACGTGAAAAAGAATGAAAATGCTGGTTTTGATGAATCTCGTATAGAAGTCAAGGAGAACACTTACGCAGTAAAAATTACTACAGAAGATAAGGGAAAAGCTTGGAGTAGCGATATTGTTTATGACGAGGCAGAGGATATCAGCTCTCTTGCATCTATTGAGGACTGCCTGGCACTGCATTTTAAAACAGAGGTGATAGAATGGTTCTGTGAGAACTGCCACAAGGTTGCTGAACGGCTGAGCGCCAATACAAGTAAAGATAGAGAACAGATGGTGGCAACTACCAATGAGAACACTGCAGTTGATGGTGACCAGACTGAACAGACAGACAAGAAAATATGCCAAAGTGGGCAATCTAGCAATTTGAAAAGCTTGGCAGTAGAATGCACTTCAAGTAGGCAACCACATGATTCTGATGCACAGCATCAGTTTATACTCAGAGTGGACAGAAATACTGAAGGAATCACTTCAGGGATGAATTGCAATGGAGACTCAACCTCTTGCAGCACAGCCAATAAAAAGCCTGAATGTCAAGAAGCTGTACCTGATTGCCTCCCAACTGAGAAACAGACCAACGTATCAAGTGTCCAGGATAGTCAAAATGCCAGCACGTTGAATCAGGACAAGGGGAAGCAAGTAAAACTGGATCATAGTGCACGCCAAGCGGAGGAAAACAAAAATGAGCTGAAAGATACGAGTGGATATGCAACTGAAACACAGTTGTTTAGTAAGCTGCCACCTGTATTAATCATTCATCTCAAGAGATCCGTGGTGGGGCATGTGAAAGTGAGAGGACATGTGAGATTTAAGGAGATTCTTGATGTAGGACCATTCATGGACCCCAGGTACTGACTACTGGCATTACACAGGAACATTTAATACTTTTATGAGCCACTAATTATGTTGTCTTACTTTATTCCCACTGGCTTTAGCCTTTCAGAATACGCCTTCTCTCTCATAAAAAAAAACTTGAAGAAGACACCGGTATTGCAGGTCAAATAGTCATTTATACTGTTCATTTTCCATGATGTTCTCACCATGAGCATGTGGATTAGTGTATACTATGTGCACAATAGTTTCTGTTTTCCCAATTCAACCAGTAGAGCTCTAATCTAAAACAGGCGGATCATAGTACACAAAAATGAATGACACATAGAATCTGGTAATTTCCAGGAAAAATCAGCTAATTTTCCTCTTTAGCGTAGAGGTAGGTTAGTGCTCCACTCTTCTCTGTTGCTTGCAAATTAACATGATTTAGATTATTAAAATCTGAACAAACCAAACCAATGTTCTAATTGTCAAAGAAATATCTGCTATTTAGAAAGCTCAGTAATTAGCAATGACACTAATGGACTTGTCAGGAATATATTGTGTTCACTGAACGACTGTAACATAATTAGAATAAGTGAACAGTCATTCTAAAGCTGCAGAAGATAAAACTGCATCACCTTGAACCTGGGGTTTCTGTAGAACATGCATATGGTGTTAAGTTGTGTCTTCTTTTATCAAGATAAGTTTTGTCTTTGAATGACCATTGCTTATCCTGGAGTAGTGCTAGAAGTAAGTTTGTTTGAGTTCTTGATGGTTTATCACTTTATCTTGTGCTACTTGAACTGCTCCAACGGTTTAAAGTCTAGCATAATTTTTTAATAGTTTTTGGTGTTTCTGTTGGGGTTCTGGTCACCCTTGTGACTAAGTGTGATCTCAGTTAGATATGAAGAAAAGAAGTGGCAGCATTTGAAGATTTGAAAAGGAAAAAAATGCCAGATGACAGAAATTATATGAAAGTTTGTGGGCATCCTTTTGAGATTCAGATATAATTTGATACTTCTCATGAGACGCCATGAGGGACCTTAATTAAATTGTGTCAAATGCTTGTGTGGCTCCCCCTCTAGAAAATACAAATAGTTATGTTGGGTTTTTTTGCATACAGAAAAGGATCTGAGGTGACCGGGGGAACAGTCCAGCTGTATCGTGGAATTAATTGTGATTCAATTTCGAGAATAAACTGAATATGAGTGTTTTTTTGACAGCCTAATTGGACCAGAACCATGTGCATTTAATTGAAACTGTAGGTTTATGTATATGTATATGATATCATCCTTTGAATATGCCTTGAATGCACAGGCAGCATGCCACAAACTCATATCACTGCCACAGTCTATCACTACTACGTTGTGGACTTTCTTTTTTTTAAAAAAAAAAAATCCGCCTTATAGAAAAATCTAGAATTATATGAATCTTACAGCTTATGACTTTTTTATTTTTTGCACGGCTAGGCTCCTTCAGATGCCTAACCTGACAACCTTTTTATGTTAAAAAATTGGATTGTTAATATAATTTACGTTTTAGTATTTCATTGTTTGGTGGACATAAATAAACCTAACATCTTTCAATGGCCTGTTGGAATTATTATAGAGCCTTTATTTGCTAAAATTTTGATATTACATGATTAGTCACTTTCGATGTGTTATATCGGTTTTTTATCTGGTAGAGGTTTCATGTAAATATTTTCAGTTAAAAGTAAACATCAAGAAATCCATGCCATGTTGATATTAAGTTACGGTTATTTAAAGCCTTGCATCTGGTTTGATTGTTTTTTTATTTAATCTTCAGTTCTGAGGACAAAGATAATACCAGCTATCGTCTAGCTGGTGTCATTGAGCACTGTGGCGGCCTCAGCGCTGCTGTAGGGCACTATGTAGCTTATGTGAGATCAAGTCACCATCAGCAGAGCACTGGCTCTTCCTCATGGTTTTTTGCAAGCGACACCACAATCAGAGAAGTCTCTCTAAAAGATGTTCTCACGTGTGAGGCTTACATTCTTTTCTATGAAAGGATGGAAAGCTAAAGGAATATCTGGTATTCTATTCATTAACTAATTAGAGGAGCAATGACAAAGGAAGCAGATGGGTGGACGACTTAGGACCCATTAAGTGTAAATACTAACATACACGCTTGATGAAGTCCAATTTTGTTGCTTTGGCTGAAAGATTACAGGACTTCAAATTGACCACAACTGGAGAGATTTCTGCCAATATTCTTGATCAGCTGATCTGGTCAAATTCAACTCAATCTGTCATTCATAACCTTTTTTTGTACATGGGGAACATTCTTAGATTTTTTTTCCCTGAAAAGAAGTAAAAACAGTAGGACAGGTGGCATTGGTAAGGTTTTGTTGGATGCAGGATGTTGCTGTTACTTGCTAATGCTTTAAAATTCCATGGAAAACATAGAACATATTCTTTTATACGTTGAGCTTTGCCCTCATTTTTGTGATGGGAATACATGCAAAGATTTGTACCCATTTTGAGATGTTCAATTAGCTGATTCTTGCATGCAATTGTTGGAATTTTCGGAAATACGACATCTATATCATCCTTGTGTCTACGGTTGTGTCAGTGACAATATGTGTAGCTTGTGTGAAGAATACTGTTATTACTACTGGTAGGCTCAAACTGCTTCCGTATTTTTTTTCCCTTCTGAGCAAGGTCAGTTAAAAGTGTTCCATATAATCATATCATCAATTATTATTGGACGAATTGCGACCATGCTGTCATAACTTATAAGGTTTCCACTTTGTAGAAATAACACTCATGTGTCTATGATGTGTCCACAGCCTACATTTCATTGTTACATGGAGTAGCATTTTTACAAAGCATCAACTTTATAATGGCATACGTGCAATTTTTCCATTATTAATCGTCTCCTAGGACTGTCTAATTTTTTTTTGAGTTCTGGATAGTTTGTTGCTTTATATGGTGCTACTTGAAGTGCCCCAACAGTTCAAATGCTGGTATATGTTTGTTAAATGAGTTTTATTGTTTCTATCAGGTGGTTTTGGTTACCCCTTGTGGCTTAAGTGTGAGTTTAATTAGATCTGCACAAAAAATGGCAGCATTTACGGGTTTGAAAAGGGAAAAAAATGCCGGGCGACAGAAATTTATATGAAAATTTTTGGGCTTCTTTTTGAGATTCATACTGGTTTTGTTAGATTCAATCTAACATCTGTACTTATGAGACACTATTAGCAAACTTGTGTGGAAATACCATCCAGATGCTATCTATAACATATATAAGAAAATGTGTTTTTTGTCAAAGCCTGTGTTGCTCCCCCTCTAGAAAAGGAAATGACGTGATGCAAACAGTCCAACTGTATAGTGGAATTAACTGTGATTAGATTTTGTGAATTAGCTGAATATGAGTGTATTTTTTGACAGCCTAGTTTGGATCTGAACCTGTATCTTTAATTGAAACTGTAGGTCTCTTTATTTGATAGTACCAACATATCTGAATATGCCTGGAACGCACAGGCCGCCTGCCACAGTCAATTCACTCTAGCAGTATAGTCAATTCAGTCTAGCAGTTTGTCGCTGACTACATTGTGGGTATATATGTATTTTTTAAAAGGCAACATATCCGGTGCTAATACCAATTTAGTGCTAACATGCTAAATTTGAATCAGAGCTTTTAGATCCATCACGTATGGTTGAGATCTACATAGGTGGAAGCATATGATAGATTTCTGAAATCCTAGAGGGTTTTGTGAAAAATGGTTTTAAGTCAAAAAGGAAGTTTCCACCTTAATGGATCTTATCCGCACATGATAGATTTGATGGTCTGCATCGCATGTTAGCGCCTTAACACTGGATGACCATTAGCACTAGATATGCTGTCTTTTTAAAAAGCTGTCTTATAGACCAATTCAGAACTATTATCTTAGCTTATAACTTGTTTTTGTTTTTAGACAGCTAGGTGCCTTCAAATGCTTGACGTAACAACCTTTCTATGCTAAAATTTGGATTTTTCAGTATTAACTTATGTTTTAGGGGGTGTTCTCCCTAGCTTATCTTATTTGCTTATTTGACTTATCTCGTAACTTCGAGAATTTCTCGAGGTGGCCTCGAGAGCTGGGTGTCCTTTGTGTTTGGGGTTTTGGGAGCTTTTACACACACGCCTACGAGATAAAAAAGATTCAAAAATTAATAAAAAAAAAGACAGATAAGTCAAATAAGACATGTAAATAAGTCAAATAAGTTAGATAAGCTATGTCGAGGGAGGGAGGGAGGGAGAGAGAGAGAGAAAATAGGCTAATTAGGCCAAGCTAGGACGAACTGGGCTAGAGAAGGTGGGCTAAGCCCATCTAAAGTGAAATTTAGAATTTAGGTAAATTTATAAGAATTGGTTTGATTTGAAATTTAAAATTTGAAAATAATTTCGGACGGTGAATTGTAAATACAAATGAAGTTGAATTCAAATTTTTAGGAGATTTCAAAAACTGCCCAAAAATGGACTATTACATTGCTGCTTTGGTCATGCTCGTCGTCATTGGCTAGACCAACAACACCCACCATTGCCGCTCTTCTCCATCATCAATTTGCACTGTTGTTGCTCATCTTTGTCTTCTGTTGTGTCGTTGTCGCTCGTCAAATCCCTCCCACCATCGCTTCTCTTCTCCGTCCTCAATTTGCACTGCTGCTGTATGACAAAGATATAAGAAGGCCAATAGAGTGGCTACCCCCGAGATCGGAGATTGCTCCTCCTAGGGGCAATGCCAGCAGAAGATGTAGGCAGATTTCGAGCACCTCAGTTTTGATATTATGTTATGAATATGAGATATGTATTGATCTGTAGGCCAAAGACATATATATGTAGAGTATAGAGGAAATCCTAAATAAGGTAGGAAAGCCCGTATAGAACAAGAACTCTATCTTCTACTACATCTCTTATATCTGTAATACCTAGGACCGTCTTGCATCACGTGATCTCCTCCTAGGACTACCTATTCACCACATATTTGCCTCCTAGGACCGTCTTGTACGACCTAATCACCACTCAGGGCTGCCTTGGGACTACCTTGGTGGACGGGCCGCCCAGGTCACTGCCTAGCCCTAAAGCAGGGCAGGAGGTCGCCGCGTAGCACCTAGGCAGGTCTAGGCGCCACTGAGGGGAACATCGGTCAAGCTCCATGTGTTCCATAACATATTTTTTGCAACTTTAATTATTCTGCACTACTTTCAACTACTAATGAATCACATTGATGGTGGAGAGAGGGATCAGTCGAAGAACTTGGTACTCAGTGAGCAACTCCCAAAGCTTGTAGCCTTGTGCAAATGAGCTTGATGCAAGCACCTTATGTATCAGAGTGGCATCAAGCTCTGAGCATTCAGGTTGTCTAAATATTCCTTAAGTTTTCCTGTTTTAAAGTCTCAACCAGCAAGCCTTTCATTGAGCTGAAAGCAGAGAGCCGTGATGATTAATAAAAACTGGCATGCAGCCTGCTGCTGGAGACTCGGGACATGTAACATGCAATCTGCACTGATATGTATTCTTGGAAATATATATACTCAAGCTCAGAGATGTATATGATAATTGACAGTCCACCAGGTTTGGACCTGTTCTATTGTTCTTTCAGCCCTTATTTATACCTAATATTTATGGTCTCTGTTATGCCAATCGAAGTTCCATGCCAACTCAAGAAATGCGGTGTCTTGAAATGGTATTTTGCCTAGCTGCCTTGTTTTCTTCAGCTTAAAATAAAAATAAAAGCTATTGGGAATTTGTTATTTTTTATAAACCAAAACATTGTAGCACTTTGTAGTATTTTTAAGGCTTTTAGTGGTTCTTCTCAAAGCTCGTAAAATCATTTTTGTAAATTTTTTGGGCTCTCCAATCCCTTATTATGGACACACAGCGTTTTTAGATTATAATCTAGAGCTGAATTTAACTGAAGGTAGTGTATATTACGCAAACTAAAGCAGATGAATGAATTTTCACAGAGTGTCCTATCTTTCTGTAACAAAATCAGAGTATGTCGAGCATGATACTCCCTTTGACACCCTCTATCTATTTAGTACGCTTTGTTCATTCTTTACTTAATATGCCCGTGTTACAAGGGATCTAAAATAAGCACAAATAGGAGTTATAAGCTTATAAAACCAATATGCATAAGGTAATTATCCCTACTATGCATGTTTCTTACATAATTTGCATACAATCAGCATGGAAAACCGATCACTTGAATGCATTTCTTGACTTGCAACCTTATCTACATCGTAGAACTTAATCATATAATATACGCTCTTAACCTTCACGAGATGGGTTCCATCCTGAATCCTGATTCTGTGTTCTGCCTGACAGTAGAATGTTGCTTCTTCTCTAGACACAATCTCATTGGTCAGAGGAAGGGGTCCTTGTTCCCTCTTCCCCCTTTCCAAGCTTTGCAGGTTATGAACTTGTTTCTAGGCATATATACGAGTTTCTCGGTTCTCTCAGTGTATAAATACCTTATGCATTCACGGAAGAATAATCATCCTAGATGTATTGTTAGGGTCAAATTGAATGATACCGGTAATATATAACACTTAACGCTGCTCGCCATGCATTGTAAAAAGAAAGACACTTCTGCAAATTAGCACCTTGCCTGGAGCTGATCAAATTTACTCTTGTTCAAATTTTAATTTTCTTTGACGTAGCTCGTGATTTTAATTTTGGAGTTCTTTGCATAGTCTCTGTACTTGCAAGTAGCTGCCCTGTTTGTGATTTCAGTAGTATTTGTAGTGAAAAAACATGCAGTAAGACTCTTGTTTGTCGTCGTTGCGGTAGGCTGTAAGATTGAATTGTAAATAACAGTTTGTTAAGAAGTTGTAATGCAACTGTTGAATGAACATGTTTGCAATGCCCTGTCGAATGAACTATATTTGCAACTATAATTCGTTTTAAAAAAATTATTCTCATCTTAACAAGTTCCCATCGTAACAAGTTTGCAGTGTCCTTTTAAATGAACTAGATTTGCAACCGTAAACATGAGAGCTATCCTAGCTAAATTGTTTTCTTCAAAATAACCACTTATTATCATTAGCCGATGACTTGTATGACACAGGAAAGATGTGCAGAGCACAAAGCAGCCCAGCCCAAGCAAGCGTTTAGGCCTATTGGGCTTCTAATGGGTCACTGCGGCCCAGGAGACGCCCGTTCGAGCCCGATCTCCAGCCCAAGGCCAGCCGAATACCACCAGTCGCAGACTCGCCGTCCACCACCTTCCTGAGCTTCCTCATTGCTTCTCCTTTCTCCACCCGCTCTCCCTCCTCACCCAACCTCTCGGACTCGGCCTCGTCGTCGTCGGGAACCCTCGGTCTCCCCGTCTCCTGGTAAGTTTCTGCGCATTTCCCTCCCTCTTCCCCCACCCCCAACTCTGCTCCACGTAGCAGATGCGCGCTTGCTTGATCACCGAATCCGCGGCGTGCTTCGTGATGCTCGCCGAAATGTTCGATCCTGTTGTTTTCATGGTCCCCGAATCCGCGGCGCTGTTCTTGATGCTTTCCGAAATGTTCGATCTTGTTGCTTTCACTGTGGGGGTTTTTACCGGGAGATTTGATCATTTACCTGGTTACCCGTTTCTCGTGCTTTCTTGGTTCATCCCTAGTCCGTACGGTTCTTGGCTTGCTTGGTTCTTTTGGGGTTTAATGGATTAATCGATGCGACTCTCTTTCTTTTTTTTGTGGTTCTTGCGTTCCAGATATGATGCAAGAGGGGAAGAGGGCGAGGGCGGGGGAGGCGACCGAGAGACCGCGGAAAGCCTCGCGCCTGGAGCCGCCGGCTGTGGTTCCGGCGGATTTTGGATGCTACCACACAACAGATAGCGACAATGACAGCGACGGATTTCTTGGTGGGGTTTTCGTCTGGTTATCCGCTTCTTGAGCTTTCTTGGTTCATCCCTAGTCCGTACAGTTCTTGGCTTGTTTGGTTCTGTGGGGTTTAATGGACTCATCAATGCTACTCTTTTTTTGGTGGTTCTTGCGTTCCAGATGTGATGCTAGGGGATAAGGGGGCGAGGGACGAGAGCCCGCGGGGTCCGTGCCTGAAGCGGCCGGCTGGAGCTGCGGCCGATTCTGGATGTTACGGAGCGGTGGCGACAGCGAGCAACAATGACAGCGAACAGTGCATCCATTTCTATTGCTCCCCAGATGAAATGGATGACATCTTTGCACAGATCGAGTCTTCCGATTATGCCCCAACGTGCGAGCATTGGATGTGCAGGGTCACCGGGAGGAGTAATATGTTGTTGTGCACAGAATGCAACTCGCATCACTGCGCTGGAGCTGGATTGGTGGACAAGGACAGGCCACAGGGACATGCCTGGTTGCATGCGCGTAGTGATGCCCATTTCTTTGCTGTGTGGTATGATGATCCAAATATCGGGTACTGTTTCTGGTGTAAACGCAATATGAACCACGGTATGAAGGACAGAGAAGATATGGGAAAAATCATGATCAATGATGATGCGGGTGGTCATGCGACTTGCTTAGCTAATGGGCATGGCTATGTTGTGAGAGGGATACCAAATCTTGGAAACACATGTTACTTGAATGCATTGGTGCAGTGCCTCCTTGTGCTTGGTAAGCTGCGGGAAAGGATGTTAGGACCAGATGCCCCGACAGGGGTCCTTGGTACATTGCTGCAGGATCTCTTTGAGGAGACAAACCGTGCTTATAATATGAGACGCATACTGGATCCAACTCAACTCCTGGCAGGTATATGCCAAGGGGATTCGAGGTTCACGGGAAATAATATGCAAGACAGCCATGAGTTGCTCTTATATTTGTGCAGCGCTTTAGGTGAGGAGGAGAAGCTTAAGGAGCCTCCTGGTAAGCAAGGGAGTGCTCCCAGTGCAGTGACTCCCACAGTTACTGATTTCATTTTTGGGGGTCAGCTTTGTGTTACCAGGTCCTGCAAATGTTGCTCGATTGAGTCACTTTCCCATGATCTATTCTATGATCTCTCTGTGTCACTGCCATCAAAGGGGACTCCAGCCAAAAGTGTTGTGTCATCACCAATGAACACAGGTCTCACTTCTCGAAGAAAGATCCGTATAAACCTATTTCCGGCAATCAAAAGGATTAAAGAAAAGAATCGAGCAACTGCTGAAGGCGGCGATGATTCTCAGGTTCCTGGTTCAAAATTAGAAGATGTGTTCATGGAGAAAGCACCCAAGCCTTTGGAAGTTGGTAAGTCTATGTGTCCTACCTAATTACAAGGCAAAAACAGTGGAGAACAGGCCTGCAGTTTCGTGAGGGTGTCCCAGACCATACAACTTCTAAGGAATGGATGCTTGAGGCTACCACTTTTTTTTGTTATTTTGCTCTATATAAGAAAAAATGGCACTTTTCAAAATGGAGCTCCAGTACTAGCTAAATGGAGAAAATTGTTAAAGGACACATATGGACTGAAGAAATATCAGAAAAACCTTCGGGATAGCTAGGTAAAACTGAACATGATTTTTCAGTTGTGTGAACATGGCAATGCTGTTTGGAATAGTGCAGTGGTTGAAATTACCATAGGAAGATAGCTCAGGGTGTTGAGTCGTTGTCCTGATATAATAAATTTTACTCCAAATGTTTGGCTAACATAACAATGTATGGATGTTCGAAAAAAAACAGCTTCAAATGTGGAGGATAAAAGATAAAAATGAATATGTAGAGCATGACGGTTGCTGTTTGCATGATGTTGCTGGGGGCAGATAATACTAAAGCCCCATATGCTTAATTCTGCAGATTCTACTGAAGCGGAGCAGATCTGGCAAAGCAAAAATGTTGTACATGGTCCTTTGGAGACTCAGAAGGGTGATGTCCCAGGAGAGATCATTGAGGTGCCAGTTAAGGCTGTTGATGTCCTTCCTCACGACATTTTGTTTGATGTACAAGTTCAGGGAATGGATGAGCCAACAGATGATTCTTTTAATCTATGGAATATAGGTCCATCTCCACTTGTTTCTCCATCAAGAGAAAAGAATGAGCTGATGGCATCAGGCAGTGACGTGAAAAAGAATGATAATGCTGGTTTTGATGAATCTCGTATAGAAGTCAAGGAGAACACTTACCCAGTAGAAATTACTACAGAAGATAAGGGAAAAGCTTGGAGTAGCGATATTGTTTATGACGAGGCAGAGGATATCAGCTCTCTTGCGTCTATTGAGGATTGCCTGGCACTGCATTTTAAAACAGAGGTGATAGAACGGTTCTGTGAGAACTGCCACAAGGTTGCTGAACAGCTGAGCGCCAATACAAGTAAAGATAGAGAACAGATGGTGGCAACTACCAATGAGAACACTGCAGTTGATGGTGACCAGACTGAACAGACAGACAAGAAAACATGCAGAAATGGGCAATCTAGCAATATGATGGTAGAACTCAGTTCTTCAAGTAGGCTACCACATAGTTCTGATGTACAGCATAAAATACTCACAGTGGGCAGAACTACCGAAGGAACCAATTCAGGTTGGAGTTGTAATGAAAACTCAGCCTCTTGCAGGACAACTATTAAAAAGCTTGAATATCAAGGTGTTCAAGGAGCTGGACCTAGTTGCGTTCCAGTTGTGAAACATACCGACCTATGCAGTGCCCAGGATCAAAATGCCATCACACTAAATCAGGGCAGGGGGAAGCAAGTAAAGCTGGTTCACAGTGCACACCAAGTGGAGCAAAACCAAAATGAGCTGAAATACACGAGTGGATATGCAAGTGAAACACATTTTCTTAGCAAGCTGCCACTTGTATTAATCATTCATCTCAAGAGATCCGTGGTGGGGCATGTGAAAGTGAGAGGACATGTGAGATTTAAGGAGGTTCTTGATGTAGGACCGTTCATGGACCCCAGGTACTGACTTCTGAGAGTTCTACACAGCTATATTTAATAGTTTCATTAGCCTATATTTATTTTATCTTAGTTTGTTCCTGCTGTCTTTGAAAACACGCCTTCTTGCTAATTTTCAAAAGCGGTTTAAGAAAACACCGCTTTTGCAGTTCAAATAGTCATAGACTGTTCATTTTTCATGATCTCATTGTGAGCATGTTGATTGTTGTATACTGTGTGCACAATAGTTCCTGCTTGTCCAATTTAATTAGTACTCAAAAATGAATTGACACGCAGTGTGGTAATTCCCTGGAAATATCAGCCAAGTTTCTATTTTAGCTTAGAGGGTAGGACTGGTTGGTTAGGACTGCACTCTTGTCTCTTGCTTGCTGACTGACATGATTTAGATCATTGAAATATGCACAGACCAAGCCAATATTTAATACTTCTATGATCCACTAACTATTGTCTTAGCTTATTCCTTCTGTTTTCAAGAATACACCTTCTTTCTAAAGAAGGTTTTAAGATGACATCAGTATTGCTGGTGAAATAGTTGTTTATACTGTTCATTTTTTATAATTTTCTCATTGTGAGCACGTGGATTATTGTATACTACATGCACAATAGTTTCTGTTTGTCCAATTAGTAGTATCTGAACAGGCACTCTAAAACCGCAGAAGAATAAACTTGCATCACCTTGGACTTGGGTTTTGTGTAAAACATGTGTACGGTGCTAAATTGTGCCTTTGAACATGACTAGCCCATTTAGCTCTATGGTCTTGCAATCATATCTATTTTCCCAAAGTTCTTGAATGATCATTGCTTATCCTGGAGTAGTGCTAGAAGTATGTTTTTGAATGACCACTGCGTATGGGCGACCCAAGGTGATCTCTCTCGATGGGCTGCGGGCCTGGGGCCCACGACCTGTAGCCTAAGTTGGCATAGATCTGCGCGGTCGTGACACTATTGGGTGGCTCTGGTTACCCCTTTTGGCTAAGTATGAGCTCAGTTAGATCTGCACGAAAAAGCAGCAGCATTTAAAGGATTGAAAAGAGAAAAAATGCCACACGACAGAAATTCATATGAATATTTTTGAGATTCACACTTGATTTTTTTTAGATTCAATCTAGCACTTGTACTTCTCACGAGACACTATTAGGAAACTTAATTGTTTTGTGAATGTACCATCAAGATGCTATCTGTAACTATATAAGAAACACCTTTTTGTCAAACGTCTGTGGGTCTCCCCCTCTAGAAAAGGAAACGACCGGACCATGCGAACAGTCCAACTGTATAGTGGAAGTACTTGTGATTAGATTTTGAGAATCAACTGAATATGTCAAGTGTTTCTTGACAGCTTGGTTTGGACCAGAACCCTGTGTCTTTAATTCAAACTGCAGGTTTCTTTATACAATATCAAACATCTTTACTTTTAAAAAGTATCTTATGGTGAGCGTTAAGTGGTGACCAATGAAACCTACTTTTAATCTTGGTCATCGGTCCATCCATCAACGCTCGCACTCGCACATGGCTCTAATCCACAATTCAATCCAATCCCAACTCCATGATCTAATCCCAGTAATTACTCCCTTCCCTGCTCCGAACCCTATGCAATGCCAACACCTAGCCATTGTCTTCGTTGAACCACAAGGACCTCGGTGCTGAGGAAGATATCAACGTCTTCTATATGCACACGATGCCGCTGCTCCAGACCTTCCCGTGCGAATCGAATGTGGGACCTACTTCTTGCCACCATGAACCTTCCCCACCAGGCATCGTTGCTGGAACCTGTTGGAGCCCTGCCGGCATCGCACCAGAGTCCCCATGCCTTGGTGTCATGTCGAGCCGCTGCCTTAGTCTTTCCCGGGCCAAAATACGACGTCGTCTTCCCCTCCCCTTCCTCTTTCTCCTCTGCCCCGCCTAACCGCCGCCAGCTAAGCCCTAGCCATTGCTACGGGCTGCTGCCGCCGAGCCGCAACTGCCATAGCCGCCACCCGCCATGAACCCTAACGCTGCCTCTACTGCCGAGACGTCGCCGCGTGGCTAGTCGCTAAGCCGGATTTTTTTAGAGGACAATAAAAACAGCGATGCTGTTTGGAGTACTTATTTTACATAATCTGTATTCTTTTTTCTACACTCTTCCGTACATAATTTGTATCTTTTTTTTCTCTCTTTTTTGTCTCCTTAGCCATGCACGGGCATCCAACTAGTATTTGAATATGTCTGAAACACACTAGCATCCAACTAGTATTTCAATGTCTGGAACGCACAGGCCACCTGCCACAAAGTCAATTCACTGTAGCAGTGTATCACTGGCTACATTGTGGATTTATAGAAAAATGAATAATAATATATCTTAGAGCTTATGGTTTTTTTTAGACGGCTAGGTGTCTTCAAATGCCTGACCTGACAACTTCTTTTATGTTAAAAATTTAGATTGTTCAGTATAATTTACGCGTTAGTATTTCATTGTTAGGTGGACATAAATAAACTTAACATCTTTCGATGGTCTGTTGAAATTATTGTAGTGCATTTATTAGCTAAAATTCTGATAACTACATGATTAGTCACTTACAATGCACTATACTGGTTTTTTATCTGAGAGAGCTTTCATGTAATGATCTTCAATTAAGAGTATATATACAGATCAAGAAACTCATGCCATTTTTTATGTTTAGTTATAGTTTTTTAAAGCTTTACATCTGTTTGATTGTTTTTATTTTCTCTAATTTTCAGTTCTGAGGACAAAGATAATTTTAGCTATCGTCTAGTTGGTGTCATTGAGCACCGCGGTGGTGTCAGCGCCGATGTTGGGCACTATGTAGCTTATGTGAGACCAAGTCACCAGCAGCAGAGCAATGCCCCTTCCTCATGGTTTTTTGCAAGCGACTCCGACATCAGAGAAGTCCCTCTAGAAGATGTTCTGATGTGCGAGGCTTACATTCTTTTCTATGAGAGGATGGAAAAGGCTAGGAAATAACTGGCATTCGATCCACCAACCAATCAGAAGGGCAACCACAGAGGACATTCTTTGGATGGCATAGGATCCATTCGGTGTACATACTAATGTAGACTCGCGATGAAGTCCCTTTTTTTTTTTGGCTTTGGCTGAGATATTTCTGCCCATATTCTTGATCAACTGTTCTGGTCGCAGTCACACGTATTCATTTTTGTAAATATAAATATAGGACAATGCATGTTCATAGCGCGGTGCTTATATTTAGCGAGGAAATACATGCTATTGCTAGCTCTTCGTTCCAAAACGATTCTTGGCATTGTAAGACGGCTACATAGTATGCAAATGCGCAACAGATGAGAATTCTCAATTGAGAATTGATGTGGGTATGGACGAAAAAATTTAAACGTCTCAAAAATATTTTTTAACTAATTCAACCATTTTTTTTAAAAAAAAACATGCTTTCATTTTTTTAACTTTGCAATTTCACTTAATTCCTTGAACACCAAATTATTTTTGAGAATTTTTATAAAACGTTTAGAGTTTGAAAATGACTAAATACGTTAGGTGTGCGGGTGATCTGAATAAAACTTAGGTGGCACATCACTAGAGTGTTAAATGATCAGTTTTATGTTTTTTTTAAAAAAAAATTCAAAATATAGAGATAGACAACATGTAGCTATCCCATTAGCCCTGCAAGCAAGAACTTTGTTGAGGGTCCGAGGCGGATTTGGCGCGGGCTCTCACATTTGAGCATAATATAGATGCAGCTATCCCATCAGCCCTACGAGCGAGAACTTTGTTGAGGAGGGTCCGTAGCCGAAATTCATCAACCCTACTAGTGAGAAGTGAGGGTTCGTTGTGGATTCGACGGCCTCTGACATTTAAATATAATATAGAGATGATAACTATCACATCAACTATACGAGCACTTTGTTGAGAAGAATTCATTGAAGATTGAACGGGACTTGAAGCATAATATAGAGATATGATACTTTGTTAGAGGTCATATCGGATTAGACGAGCTACAAACCCAAGCCCTGACATTTAAACATAATATAGCGATGGTAACTATTCCATCAACTATACGAGTACTTTGTTGAGAAGGCTCCACTGCTGATTGAGCGGAACTCGAAGCATAATATAGGGATATGAAACTTTGTTAGAGGTCACAGCGGATTAGGCAGGCTCTAGACTCTGACATTTAAACATAACATAGAGATGCTAACTATCTTATCAACCATACGAGCACTTTGTCGAGAAAGGTCTATTATAGATTGAATAGAACTCGAAGCATAATATAGACAGATTGAACCTTGTTAGGGCTCACGGCGGATTAGGTGGGCTCTAGACTTCGATATTTAAATATAATATAGAGATGCTAACTATTCTATCAACTCATACTTTACACTACACCCTAAAAGATTCTTTCCTCTACCAGAAACTCTATCTTTAAAACTCTATTTCTGTTACGGATGCTCTTACGAGCAATTTGAGTGGGACTCGAAACATAATACAGAGATTGGGAGATTTGTTAGGGGCCACGGATAAGGCGGGCCAGGGGCTCGACATTTGAGCATTCATGGTATCTAATCCAGTCCACCACCTTCCTCCTGCCAGCGAACCCGCCCCTTGCTTCTCCCTCTATCCCCTCCCGCACGGGCTGATCGATTCCTCTGGTATGTTTCATCGCATTTCTCTCTCCGACTCCGCGGCGCGGTTCGTGATGATCGCCGGAATGATCTGGAGATTTCTTGGTTCTTTTGGGGTTTAATGTGACTCATCGTTTCTTGTGGCTCTTGCGTCCCAGATCAGATGTGATGGAAGAGAAGAGGGCGAGGGCGGGGGAGGAGGCCGAGAGCCCGCGGAAAACCCCGCGCCTAGAGCCGCCGGCTGCGGCTGCGGCCGCGGCCGCGGCCGATTCTGGAGGCGACGACGAGGCGCCGCCGGAGGCGAGGGCTCCGAGTGGGGAAGTGGCGGCGGCGAGCGACACTGACGGCGAACAGTGCGGCCACTTGTATAAAAGCCCAGATGAAATCGGCGATCTCTTTGCGGAGATCGAATCTTCCAAGTATGCACCGGCGTGCGAGCATTACCCCTGCGGGGTCACCGGGAGGAGCAACATTTTGGTGTGCGCAGAATGCAGCTCGCTTTACTGCGCTGGGACACGCCCGGTGGCCAAGGGCAAGCCGCGGGGACACGCCCGGTGGCATGCCGAGACCGACGGGCATTTTGTTGCCTTCTGGCACAATGATCCGAATATCAGGTACTGCTTCTCGTGTGAGCGCAGTATGCACTACTATTGGGAGACCAGAGAGGATACGGCGGGAATCACGGTGGACGATGATCCCGGTGGTCACGCGACTGGGTTAGCTGATGAATCTGTGCAGTGGAGAAACAATGCGTCTGGCTATGCTGTGAGAGGGATACCAAATCTTGGGAACACATGTTACTTGAATGCATTGGTGCAGTGCCTTCTTGTGCTTGGTAAGCTGCGGGAATGGATGTTAGGACCGGATGCCCCGACTGGGAGCCATGGTACAGCACTGCAGTATCTCTTTGCGAAGACAAACGGTCCGAATGATGCGAGAGACATACTGGATCCAACTCAACTCTTGGCATATATATACTTAGGGGATTCGAGGTTCAAAGGCAATAATATGCAAGACAGCCATGAATTGCTTTTATATTTGCGCAACGCTTTGGGTGAGGAGGAGGAGAAGCTAAAGGAGCCTCCTGGCATGCGAGAAGGTGTTCCTGATTCTGTGGCTCCTGCAGGAATTGATTCCATTTTTGGGGGTCAGCTGCGTGTTACCAGATCCTGCAAATATTGCTCGATTAAGTCAGTTTCTTATGATGTGTTCTATGATCTGTCAGTGTCTTTGCCCTCAAAGGGGACTCCAGCAGAAAGTGTTGCGTCATCACCAATGAACAATGGTCGCAGACCTCAAAGGAATATCTGTATCAGCCTATCTCCAGCAATCGACAGGATTAACATGGAAAAGATTCAAGTAATTGCTGAAGGCGGTGATTCTCAGATTCCTGTTTCAAAATTAGAAGACGAGTTCATAGACAAAACACCTAAGTCTTTGGAATTCAGTAAGTCTATTTGTTCTGTACCTAATTAGAGGGTAAAAACAATGGTGACATGTCTGAAGATTTGTGAGGGTGTCCCAGACCATACAACTTCTGAGGAATGAATGCATGAAACTGGGGAATGCTGTGAAACTACCGCTATTATTTCTTATTTTGCTGTACATAAGAAAAGTGGCACCTTTAGAATGGAGCTCCACTACTACCTAAATGGAGAAAATTGTTAGGACTTAGGACACACATGGACTCTAGATATCAGGAAAACCTTCAGGATAGCTACATAAAAAATTAAAAACGAACATGATTTTTCAGCTGTCTTAACAAGTTAACATGGCAAAGCTGTTTGCTATAGTGCAGTAGTTTAAATTACCATAGGAAGATAGCTCATTGTTGTTTAGTCCTTGTCTTCATATAATAAATTTTACTCCAAATGTTTGGTTAACATAACAATGTATGGATGTTCTAAAAAACAGCTTCAAATGTCTAGGATAAAGATTCAAAAAGAATATTTAGAGCATGATGATGCCGTTGGCATGATGTTTCTTGTGCAGATAATACTAAAGCCCCATATGCTTGATTCTGCAGATTCTACTGAAGCGGAGCAGATCTGGCAAAGCAAGTATGTTGTACATGGTCCATTGCAGACTCAGAAGGATGATGACTCAGGCGAGGTCATCGAGGTGCCAGTAAAGGAGATTGATTTTTTTCCACACAACGTTTTGTTAGATGTCAAAGTTCAGGGAATGGATGAGTCAACAGCAGATTCTTATAGTCCATGGGATACAGGTCCACCTCCACTTGTTTCTCCATCAACAGAAAAGAATCAGTGGATGGCATCAGGCGGTAATTCAAAGCAAAATGTTCATGTTGGTTTTGATGAAGCTAGTATAGAAATCAAGGAGAACACTAACCCAATAGAATTTACTATAGAAGACAAGGGAAAAGCTTGGAGTAGTGATATTGTTTATGAAGTAGAGGATATCAGCTCTCTTGCATCTGTTGAGGATTGCCTGGCACTGCATTTTAAAACAGAGGTGATAGAAAGGTTCTGTGAAAACTGTCCCAAGGTTGCTGAGCGACTGAGCACCAATACAAGTAAAGATGGTGAACAGACGATGGCAAGTACCATTGAAAACCCTACAGTTGATGGTGACCAGACTGAACAATCTGAATGGAAAACATGCGAAAATGAGCAACCTAGCAATTTGAACGGCTTAGCATTAGAATGCACTTCATCAAGTAGGTGTTCAAACAGGCAACTGCATGGTTCTGATGCACAGCATGAACTTATACTCACCGTGGGCAGAACTACTGAAGAAATCACTTCTGGGATTAGTTGTTGTGAAGACTCAGCCTCTTGTAGCACAGCCAATAATAAGCCTGAATGCAATGAAGCTGTTCAAGAAGTAGTACCTGGTTTCTCTCCACCTGAGAAACAGACCAACCTATCAAGTGCCGAGGATAGTCAAAATGCCAGCACACAAAATCAGGGCAGGGGGAAGCAAGTAAAGCTGGATCATTTTGCACATCAACACCAAGTGGAGGAAAGCCAAAATGAGCTGAAAGATACAAGTGGATATGCAACTGAAACATGTTTTTTTAGCAAGCTTCCACCTGTATTAATCGTTCATCTCAAGAGATCCGTGGTGGGGCTTATAAAAGTAAGAGGACATGTGAGATTTAAGGAGATTCTTGATGTAGGACCATTCATGGACCCCAGGTACTGACTACTGACAATTCTATACAGCAATATTTAATACTTTTATGATCCAATAACTATTTTGTGTTAGTTCGTTCCCTCTGCTTTTAAGATTACGCCTTCTTTCTAAAAAGGCTTTAAGAAGACACCAGTATTGCAGGTGAAATAGTCGTTTACACTGTTCATTTTGATTATTGTAAACTATGTGCACAATAGTTTCTGTTTTTCCAATTCAACCAGTAGAACTCTACAACAAGCGGGCTCATAGTATGCAAAAATGAATGACACATAGAGGAGGTTGGTAGTTTCCTGGAAGTTTCAGCTAATTTTCCTCTTTAGCATCGATTTAGTTTAGGACAGCTCCACATTTTCTCTTGCATGCAGATTAACATGATCTAGTTCATTGAAATCCGAACAAACCAAACCAGTGTTCTAATTTTCACGGAAACATTTGCAATTCAAAAGCTCAGTAATTAGCAATGACACTAACAAACTTGTCTGTAACATATTATGTTCACTGAATGATTGTTACATCATTAGCGTAGCGGTAAGTGAACAGGCATTCTAAACTGCAGAAGATTGAACTGCATCACCTTGAACCTGGGTTTTTGTGTAAAACATGCATACTATGGTAAATTGTGCCTTTGAACATGACTAGCCCATTTAGCCCTATGGTTGCAATCATGGCCCTGTTCGTTTGCCCGGTGCGTCCGCATCGCATCCATGTCTGGGAGAGAGAGGAAGACAGAGCGCCAAAGAGAGAGGCAAAAGACTGTCTAACGGTTATAATCCATCGCAATGCACAACACGGATAAACAGGGCTTATATCTATCTTCATAAAGTTATCGAATGGCCATTGCTTATCCTTTAGTAGTACTTGATGTATGTTTGAGTTCTTCATGGTTTGTCACTTTATCTTGTGCTACTTGAACTGCTCCAACTGTTCATTCAAAGTCTAGTATAAAGTCTATTTAATAGATTTTGTGTTGGTGTTCTGGTCACCCCTTGTGACTCTTTAAGTGTGACCTCAGTTAGATCTTCACATAAAAAATGGTAGCATATGGTTTGAAATGGGAAAATATGCCAGATGAAAGAAATTCATATAAAAGTATATGGGCATCATTTTGAGAATCAGACTAGCATTTGGTACTTCTCATGAGACTCTACTAGGAAACTTAAATTGAATTGTGAAAAGGTAGCATCCAGATGCTATCTGTAGCAACTAGCATATATAAGAAAAGGTGTATTTGCCAATTGCCTGTTTGTGTACCCTCTAGTAATTTTCAATAGTTATGTTTTTTTTTTCTGATACTGTAACAGAAAAGGAAACGAGGTGATCGTGCTAACAGTCCAACTGTATCGTGGAATTAGTTGTGATTCGATTTTGAGAATCAACTGAATATGAGTGTTTTTGACAGCCTAATTGTATGATGATATCAACCAACATATTTGAATATGCCTGAAATGCACAGGTTACCTGCCACAAACTCAATTCACTGTAGCAGTGTATCACTGAATATGCTGTAGATTTTTTTTAAAAAAAATGCTGTCTTATAGAAAAACGTAGAATTATTATATCTTTTGAGTGTGTGACTTCTTTTGGCCGTCTGGGTGTCTTCAATTGCCTAACCATGCAACCTTTTCACATGTCAAAAAATTGTATTGTTTAGTATGATTCATGTTTTAATTTAATTGCTAGATGAATATAAATAAACCTAACATCTTTCAATGAACTGTTGAAATTAATATAGAGACTTTATTTGCTAAAATTCTTATAGTTACATGATTAACCACTTCGAAGCACTATACTGTTTTTGATCTGATAGAGGTTTCTTGGAACAATCTTCAGTTAAGTGTATATATATCAAGAAAGTGAAGAAACTTGTGCAATTGTTAGATATTGAGTTACAGTTATTTAAAGACTTTAATCTGGTTTGATTATTTTTATTTTTTCTTGGAACAATCTTCAGAACAATCTTCAGTTAGGTGTATATATATCAAGAAAGTGAAGAAACTCGTGCAATTGTTAGATATTGAGTTACAGTTATTTAAAGACTTTCATCTGGTTTGATTATTTTTATTTTTTCTAATCTTCAGTTCTGAGGACAAAGATAATTTCAGATATCGTCTTGTTGGTGTCATCGAGCACCGTGGTGGCCTCAGCGCCGATGTTGGGCACTACGTAGCTTATGTGAGACCAAGTCACCAGCTGCTGAGCACTAGCTCTTCCTCGTGGTTTTGTGCAAGCGACTCCAACATCAGAGAAGTCTCTCTAGTAGAAGTTCTCAAGTGCGAGGCTTACATTCTTTTCTATGAGAGGATGGAAGGCTAAGACATGTTTTGCATCCTATCCACCAACTAATCAGGAGAGCAATCACAAGGGAAGCAGATGGGTGAGATTAGTAGACATTCTTGGGATGGCCTAGGATCCATTCAGTGTACATACTAGCATAGATTCATGATAAAGTGCATTTTTGTTGCTTTGGCTGAGGGATTACAGGACTTCGACCGCAACATGCACATACAGTCGGACATACTGATCAGCTGATCTGGCCACACTCTTTGATAGCCATTTTTTTGTATACGAGGAACATACTAAGAATATTTTTTCCCAAAAGAAGTAAACAGAGTAGGACATGTGGCATTGGTAAGGTTTTGGCCGGTGCATGGAAAAATTTGGATCCATTTTGCGATAGACTTGATTCGTGCATGCAAGTGTTGGAAAATTTTTGTTGCTGGCAATATAACCTCTATATCGTCGCTGTGTTAGTGCGAATATGTGTAGATTGTGTGAAAGAATACTATTATTACTGGTGGTAAGCTCAAACTGCTCTCGTATATTTTTCTTCTGAAAAGTGCCGAATTGATCTTTGAACTTTTGTCTAGACAGTCCTTTGGGGTGTAAAACTGAGTGAGATTGATTCTCGAAGTATCAAAACAGGGCTAATTTTGTCTTTTGACCGGTCAAAACTAGGTTTGAGGGCGGTCTTGGCTGATGTGGCAATCCAGGTGGTCACGTTGGAGTGTCACCTCAACACTTACATGGCACTTGTGTGGCAAAGAAGAGGGGTTCACATGTCAGTCTCTCTTTCTCCTTTCTATCTCTCTCTCCCTACAGGACCTCTCTTACCCTCTCTTTCCAACTCTCTCTCCCCATTGATTGGCCGACCCCGAGAAGGAGGTGGTGACGGTGATTGCGGCGGCATGACACCTGGCGCAGGAAGAGGTGGGGATGGTGGTGTCCAACGCAGGAGGAGGAGGAGGTGGCGGCAGCATCTGGCGCAGGGGAGGAGCTAGTGGCGACGGCGACCGGCCCAGGGGAAGAAGGGCTGAGACGATTTCTTTGTGATGGAATGAAAGGGAGAGCATAGAGATGGAAGGAGGGAGAGAGAGCATTGAGAGGATTGAGAGATGGGAGAAGAGAGGGAAGCTAACATGTGGGGTCCCATGGAAAAAAGAAAATAACACGTGTAATACCACAAGTGCGTCACGTAATGCCATGTGTTCATCCACACATGCAAAATCGGCCACATCTATGTTTACATCACGGAAAACACTTGTTGACCGGTTAAGGAATCAAAGTGACACAACTTTGTTATTTCAGAGACCGATTTCACCCGGTTTTACATCTTATGACCAATTTAGCTCAACAATAGAAGATACTTTTTTCTTTTTTTTTATCAAGGTCAGTTGAAAGTGCTGAACAGTTCATGCCTGATTCCCTTTGCCGCTGTTAACCCTTTTTCATTGCGTTCCATGTGATGGAATGCTATCCTGCTCCAAAGTTAAGGGTATTATGCACGAGGAAGAAAAACACAATATTAAGCTGGCATGACTCGTTGAATCCTGTGGAAAACAAAATCACAAGATTTGTTTACTAGATGTGTTTGGATATCTCGCACGGAGCCAAGCAAATCAATTATGACAGAATAAAAAGTAATATGATATTCAATGGTCAACTTTTGTCAAGGAAAAGCCATTGAGCTAGTGCCACATAATTGTCGACAAGAACTTGTTGACAAATAAATTACCAACATGTGTCTTTGTTTTAAACAAACCCTGACAAAAAATTTACCTTGGCATAAACAAAAGAACTAGTGACAATTGAAATGTTGACATATTCCTATCTATAATTGAATTGTCGACAAATGACGTGGAGCTGGCTCAAGGGCTTTACTGACGAAGTCAACCATTGCTGACAAACATATCAATCGTTGATATTTTATATTTCTGGAAATTTTTGTTAGACTTTTTTTTTCATTTTTATTATTTAAAATAGATTATCTGAAAAATGTAATTTCCATGGCTAATACCACCAGACAGTGGAACACCACTAGAGTTGGCCAAACAAGCCAACAGGCCATGCCTAGTGGGCCAGGCTATGCTTAGGCAGAACCTAGGCATGGTGAGCTGGCCTGAAACCGGCGTGGATCCTCTGCCATAACATCGCTGTGAGGAGGGGAGGAGAGACAAGAGAGAAGAGAGGAGAGAGAGAAAGTATGAGAGGTTCGTTAGATGAAAAATGGATGGCTGGATATGAGTAAGACAGAGACTTCTAAAGGCAGAGGACCTGAATCCGCCTGAAACATAGGAATAGTACCCTATTGTTTAGGTTTAGCTTTGGCCCTAGCCTATTTTCAGTACATAAACAAAAATTTAAAATAACTATAAAATTTTAAAATATTCATTACGTGCCTATTTTTGTTATCATATATAATTATTTTTCATTATTTAATTTTTTATGAATTCTATGCATTTTTCTTTTTTTTTATTTGTGTAGCCAAACGGGCCTACTGGCTACTGGTCGGCCCGGATCTGGCTCGAGTCGTGCGTGGCCTAAAGACTCCGGTTCGCTTAACTGTTAGGCCGTGCATGGATAGTACCGCCTAGTCGGACTGGCCCGGCCCACCTCTACCACCCACCGCCACCGCCCATCCCCGAGACCCAAGTCACAACCAGCGAAGCCCCCCACCTACTTCTCCCTCCGCGCTCACCATCGTCGCGATTCGCAAACGCCTCCGCCCGCGCGTGCTGATCGATTCCTCCGAACCCTCTCGCCGTCTCCTGGTAGGTTTCCGCGCGCATTTCTCTCTCTCTATCCTCCACCCCAACTCCGCTCTCTCTTGGTCCCCGAATCCGCGGCGCCGTTCTTGATGCTCGCCGGAATGTTCGACCCTGTTGCTTTCTTGGTGGGGTTTTTCATCTGGTTATCCGCTTCTCGAGCTTTCTTGGTTAATCCCTAGTCCGTGCGGTTCTTTGCTTGCTTGGTTCTTTGGGGGTTTAATGGACTCATCAATGCGGCTCTTTGTTGTGGTTCTTGCGCTCCAGACGCGATGAGAGAAGAGAAGAGGGCGAGGGCAGGGGAGGCGGCCAAGAGTCCGCGGAAAGCCTCGCGCTTGGAGCCGCCTGCTGGGGCTGCAGCCGATTCTGGATGCGACGAGGCGGCGCCGCCGGAGGAAGCGGCGGCGGCCAACGACACAAAAGGAGAGCAGTGTGTCCACGTATTATGCTCCATAGAAGAAGTCAATGATATATTTGCAGAGATCGAGTCCTCCAAGTATCCCCCGTCGTGCGAGTATGACAGGTGCGGGGTCACCGGGAGGAGTAAAATTTTGGTGTGCACGGGCTGCAACTCGCATCACTGCGCCGGAGTGGTGGCCAAGGGTAGGCCACAGGGACACGCCCGGTGGCATGCCAAGAACCATGGCTATGAGCATTGCTTTGCTTTGTGGTACAATGATCCGCTTCTTGGGTACTGCTTTGCCTGTCAACGCAATATGAACTACTGTCTGAAGAGCAGAGAAGATATGGAGGAAATCACAGTGGACAATGCTGCCTGTGGTCATGCGACTGGATTAGCTACTGGGCATGGCTACGTTGTGAGAGGGATGCCAAATCTTGGAAACACATGTTACTTGAATGCATTGGTGCAGTGCCTCCTTGTGCTTGGTAAGCTACGGGAAAGGATGTTAGGACCGGATGCCCCGACGGGGCCCCATGGTACGGCACTGCAGTATCTCTTTGCGAAGACAAACCATCCGAATAATGCGAGAGACATACTGGATCCAACTCAACTCTTGGCATATATATACTTGGGGGATTCGAGGTTCAAGGGCAATAATATGCAAGACAGCCATGAATTGCTTTTATATTTGCGCAGCGCTTTGGATGAGGAGGAGAAGGTAAACGAGCCTCCTGGCATGCAAGAGGGTGCTCCCAGTGCAGTGGCTCCCACAGTTACTGATTCCATTTTCGGTGGTCAGTTGTGTGTTGCCAGGTCCTGCAAATGTTGCTCGGTTAAGTCAGTTTCCCATGATGTATTCTATGATCTCTCAGTGTCACTGCCATCAAAGCGGGGGTCTCCAGCCAAAAGTGTTGCGTCATCACCAATGACTAATGGTCGCAGATCTCAAAGGAAGATCCGTATCAACCTACGTCCAGCAATAGACAGGATAAACGAGGAAAAGACTAAAGCAATTGCTGAAGGCGGTAATTCTCAGATGCCTGGTTCAAAATCAGAAGATGAGTGCATAGACAAAACACCCAAGCCTTTGGAAGTCGGTAAGTCTATGTGTGATGTACCTAATACCTTAACAATTAGAAAGCAAAAACAATGGTGAACAGGCCTGCTGATTTGTGATGGTGTCCCAGATCATGCAATTATGAGGAATAAATGCATGAAACTATGGAATACTGTGAAACTACCACTATAATTTGTTATTTTCTCTAAATAAGAAAAAATGGCACCTTTCAGAATGGAGCTCCGCTACTACCTAAATGGATAAAATTGTTAAGGGAGACACATGGACTGAAGATGTCAGGAAAACCTTCAAGATATCTACATAAAACCGAACAGGATGTTTCAGCTGTCTCAACAAGGCAAACCTGTTTGCTATAGTGCAGTAATTCAAATTTCCATAGGAAGATAGCTCAGGGTGTTGAGTCCTTGTCTTCATATAATAAATTTTACTCCAAATGTTTGGTTAACATAGTAATGTATGGATGTTTTGAAAAAACAGCTTCAAATGTGGAGGATAAAGATTCAAAAAGAATATGTAGAGCATGCTGATTGCTGGTTGCATGATGACATGATGTTGCTGGTGCAGATAATACTAAAGCCCCATATGCTTGATTCTGCAGATTCTACTGAAGCGGAGCAGATCTGGCAAGGCAAGGATGTTGTGCATGGTCCTTTGCAGACTCAGAAGGCTGATGACGCAGGAGAGATCGTTGAGGTGCCAGTAAAGGCGGTTGACTTCCTTCCTCAGAACGTTTTGTTTGATGTCAAAGTTCAGGGACTGGATGAGCCAACAGCAGATTCTTACAGTCCACTTGTTTCTCCGTTAAGAGAAAAGAGTAAACTGATAGCATCAGGCAGTGATGTAAAGCAGAATGGTATTGCTGGGCTTGATGAAACTCATACAGAAGTCAAGGAAAACAATTACCCAGTAGAAGTTACTAGAGAAGACAAGGGGAAAGCTTGGAGTAGCGAAATTGTTTATGACGATACAGAGGATGTCAGCTCTCTTGTGTCCATTGAGGACTGTCTGGCACTGCATTTTGAAACAGAGGTGATACAAAGACTTTGTGAGAACTGTGCCAAGGTTGCTGAGCGGGTGAGCACCAATACAAATAAAGATGGAGAACAGATGATAGCAAGTACCAATGGAAACATTACAGTTGATGATGGCCATACTGAACATTCAGACAGGAAAACATGCCAAAATGGGCAATCTAGCGATTTGAACAGCTTGGCAGTAGAATGCACTTCAATTAGGCAACCGCATGGTTCTGCTGCACAGCATCAACTTATTCTCACAGTGGACAGAACTACTGAAGGAATCACTTCAGGGATGAATTGCAATGGAGACTCAACCTCTTACAGCACAGTCAATAAAAAGCCTGAATGTCATGAAGGTGTTCAAGAAGCTGTACCTGATTGCCTCCCAACTGAGAAACAGACCAACGTATCAAGTGCCCAGGATAGTCAAAATGCCAGCACACTGAATCAACACAATGGGAAGCAAGTAAAGCTGGATCATAGTGCACACCAAGTGCAGCAAAACCAAAATGAGCTGAAAGACATGGGTGGATATGCAACTGAAACATGCTCGTTTAGCAAGCTGCCACCTGTATTAATCGTTCATCTCAAGAGGTCTGTGGAGCTTATGAAAGTGAGAGGACATGTGAGATTTATGGAGATTCTTGATGTAGGACCATTCATGGACCCCAGGTACTGACTACTGTCAGTTTTAAGTTTTATGCAGCAATATTTAATAAATTTTTTGAGCCACTAAGGATTTTGTCTTGTTCCCACTGGTTTTAATAATACACCTTCTCTTAAAAAATTTTTTAAGAAGACACAGGAACTGCAGGTCAAATAGTCATTTGGAATGTTCATTTTTCATGATGTTCTCATTGTGAGCACGTGGATTATTGTATACTATGTGCACAAAGCACACACTGTAAAATACTTGAGATTATTGAAATCTGAACAGACCAAACCAATGATCTAGTTGACTTGTCACAGAAACATTTGCTATTCAAAAGCTAAGTTATTATTTACGACAGTAGTGGACTTGCCAGGAATATGTTCTGTTGGCTGAATGACTGTAACATCGTTAACAGTAAATGAACACGCATTCTAAAGTTGCAGAGGATTAAAATACATCACCTTGAACCTGGGGTTAGTGTAAAACATGCACGTGGTGTAAAACAGGAGTTTTTGAATGACAATTGCTTATCCTGGAGTAGTGCCAAAATAAGTTTGTTTGAGTTCTTGATGGTTTGCCACTTTGTCTTGTACTACTTGAACTGCTCCAACGATTCAAAGTCTAGTATAAGTTCTTTAAAAAAAAACCCATAGATTTTGGCGTTTCCGTTGGGGTTTTGATCACCCCTTGTGACAAGTGTGATCTAAGTTACTCCCTCCGATCACAAATATTTGACATTTTTGACTTTACATAATCTCCAAGATGCAACTTTGACCATTAATTATTATTGTAACTTATTTTAAAGACCCACCAAAATTATAATATTATTAAAGTTCTTTTTTAGACGAATCTACACATATAATTTTTATGTACACAATATAATTATGTACAAAGATATCTGTGACTCAAGTTTTAAAACTTTGATTGGCATGTATCTGAAACGTCAATTATTTGTGACTGGCTTACACAAAAATGGCCAGATGACAGGAATTCATACAAACGTTTATGGACATCGTTTTAAGAATGAGACTAGCATTTGGTACTTCTCATGAGATGCTATTAGGAAACTTAGTTGATTTGTGTGAAGGTATCATCCAGATGCTATGTGTAACATGTATAAGAAAATGTGTATTTGTGAAATGCCTGCGTAGCTCCCCCTCTAATAAATTACAATAGTTATGTTTGTTTGTTTTTAGGCATGCAGAAAAAGTAATGAGGTGGTTGTGCAAACAGCCCAACTGCATCGTGCAATTAATTGTGATACATTTTTTAGAAACAACTGAATATGTGTGTTTTTTCACAGCCTAATTGGGACAAGAACCCTGTGTCTTTAATTGAAATTATAGGCTTCTTTATATGATATCATCCAGCATATTTGAATATACCTCGAATGAGCAAGCTGCCTGCCACAAACACAATTCAATGTAGCTGTGTTATATTTTAGACCTTATCTCTTCTTTTGTTTTTAGATGGCTAGGTGCCTTAAAATGCCTAATCTGACAACCTTTTTATATGTTAAAAATTTGGCTTCTTCAATATAATTCAAGTTTTAGTATTTCACTGTTAGATCTTTTAACGGCCTGTCGAAATTATTATAGACCCTTTATTTGCTAAAATTCTGATAACTACATGATTAGTCACTTATGATGTAGTTATACCGGTTTTTATCTGACAGAGGTTACCTGTTATAATGTTCAGCTAGGAGCATAGGAGTACATACATCAAGAAACTCATGCCCTTTATTTGCATCTGGTTTGATTTTTTTAAATTTTCTCTAATTTACAGTTCTGAGGACAAAGATAATTTCAGCTATCGTCTAGTTGGTGTCATTGAGCACCGTGGTGGCCTCAGCGCCGATGTTGGGCACTATGTAGCTTATGTGAGACCAAGTGACCAGCAGCAGAGCACTGGCCCTTCCTCATGGTTTTTTGCGAGCGACACCGACATCAGAGAAGTCTCTCTAGAAGTTCTCAAGTGCGAGGCATACATCCTTTTCTATGAGAGGATGGAAGGCTAAGACATGCCTAGCATTCTATCCACGAACTAATCAGAAGAGCAATCACAAAGGAAGCAGATGGGTGAGACTAGCAGATATTCTTTGGATGGTCTAAGATCCATTCAATGTACATACTAACGTAGATTTGTGATGAAGTCCAATTTTGTTGCTTTGGCTGAGAGATTACAGGACTTCAAGTTGACCGCATGCACATACCCAGTTGGACAGATTTCTTGATCGGCTGATCTGGTCACACTCATTCATAGCCAAATTTTTTGTACACGAGGAACATACGGAGGTATTTTTCCCCTCGAAAAATGTAAACAGAGTAGGAGTGTAGGACCATGTGGCATTGGTAAGGTTTAGTTGGATGTTATTGTTCCTTCAGCCAATGCTTTAGCACTTAGGGTGTGTTTGGTTCGTCTCCTTCACCAGGCATGCCAATTATTGGTCAAGACCAATTTCAGGGCACGACCAATTCATTGGTAAAATTGGGTTGTTTGGTTTATAGCCAATGCATGTAACCAAAAATTAATAAGGCGCGAATGGTTGCCGTTTGGTTCCAAGCCAAATAAGATAACCAAAATTTCAATAAATAAAGTGAATATTATTTGATTTATTATCATATATGAGTGATTTATAAAATATTCAAATAATACAATTTTCAACTGAAAAAATTTAAAAAACAATTACTGAAAAATCAATAAATTCAAAAACTAAATTAAATTTTTTTAAAAAATCTGATTTTTTTTCCAGACCTTGTACTTAAACTTAGTGTTCCATTTTTTCTTGTCTCATTAAATTTGGATGTCATTTGAATTTTAATTTTTTTTTCAAAATGTGTTGTTTTCATGCAGAAAGTTCTTACAAGTTAGTTAGCTACTGTGGGGCTCTGTTTTAGCCGGCCAGCGCTACGCGCGTGGGCGAAGAAATCGACCGTCCAAGCCCACGCATGCGTAGCAGTGTAAAAAAATTGGCATGCCAAATTTTTTCGTGGGCACGCCAATCTCCGGTTACAAACTAAACGCTGGCCAAATAGCAAAGGCATGATACATTCTTTGATACATTGACCTTCGCTAATATTTTTGTCATGGGCAAGCTACATTGTATGCAACATGCTCTAATTGGATCTTGAGGTGGTAATGGCAAGCTCATCTTTTTCAACCTACGAGAGCTTACTGCTTTGGAAAACTCGATTTGGGTCCTTGTCGACTTGTTGGCCGATACTTCCATCCATTACCTGAGTCGTGCATGCAACCGTTGGAAAATTTTGATTGCCGGAAATATGACATCTATATCGTCGTTGTCAGTGCGAATATGTGTAGATTGTCTGAAGAATACTGTTATTTCTACTGCTCGCGCATTTCGCTTCTGATTAAGGTCAGTTAAAAGTGCTCAACAGTTGATGCGCTGCGTTCATGCAATCCTGCCTCCGTTGATGCGACGGTGCCTGCCACTGTAGAATGTCACATGGTGAGAATGAATTGCAGGAATGTCACTGCTGAATCCCGCAGCAAAAAAAATAAAAAATAAATAAATCGCAAGATTCGTTTACAACATGTGTTTTGATGCCACATGGTGAGAATAATCGCAGGAATTTTGGTACCAAACGTTAATTGGTTAAACAGATAATGAAAAGAGGAGTGTGAAAAGAGGAAGACAGAATGTGCACATAACTTTCAAACGAGTTGATAACACGACGTTGGATCTCATGTTAGAATTTAATAAATACGCATATAAAATTTTACTATCATGCTAAATTACTTTGAAGCAATCCTACAGACAAAACACATCCATTATTTTTTTTTCTTTAGATTGGAATACTCTTGTTTCCCCCCTTTTTTTTTCTTTAAGTTGGATTTCTCTTTTTTTTTTTCCTTCAAATTCATTGAACCAAAGAAGGCCTTAGAGGTGACGTTGCGGTAGAGAGGGCGGAAACCCCAAGCTTTCACGTGCACCTACCTCCTACACCCCTTGCCTCCATCAACTCTGATGCTCTCGTGGGAGTTAGGAGGTGAGACCCGAATCCTGTCGAGCGAACCATAGATTACTAATATAGTTAGGTTAGATTCAGTACCCTTTTTAGATAATGGAAGTATAACTTCCGGCCTTTACACCAACCAGAGATACATATAGCCACTACACAACCAAAAGCTAATCACTTATTACAATTCAAAGGTTGAAACCAAAAGCGGTACAACAAACAAATTGTTATGCTAAGACTAGTTCTAAAAAAAGATAAAACAAATTTGTCTTCCAACTTAGACCAACCAAACAACTGTAGCATCCTAACAGTTTGTAGTTTTCTTCATTCTTCACATGAAAGATGGCCACCAACCTTCATAGCATTCCTTTACGATTAGATCCATTAGCTAGAGTTCCCTAATGACATTTGCCTTGGCAACGGCTGTTAGGTTTTTTGCTTCTCCGTGATAAATCCGATGAGGGCGATGGTGACAGCTTGCTCACCAGAGTTGGGTGGCAAAGGTTAGCAATGTTGACCCTCTTCCTTTCGAAGAAGGGGAGCTTCATCCCCGGATATAGTCCGGGTCATTGGCTCGAGCGCCGGCGACGACGACGAAATTGTGATATGGTTTGTCATCCATGAAGTCATCGCAAATATCGATGCTAGGGTTGCTCGTCTCTGCTGGCTCCAAAATAGAGTTTGTCGATGCTCTATCATAGTGCTCCAAGCCAGGGTTTCTAAAAAACCAAACCCGAATTTGCTCGCGGGACAAACACATGCCCATGCCCAGAACCAATTGGGTACCCAAAACCCGATAAGTACCCGTACCCAAAATCACATAGAACCAAGTTTCAAGTCCGGATGAACCGACTTTGCTAGCCTTGCCCACCTTTGCTAGCCTTGCCTTGCCCACCAGCAAAGTTAGGCAAAGATGGCAAAGGAAATAAACAGTAACATCTACATCATGTTTAGTGCGAATATGTGTAGATCGTGTGAAGATTATTGTTATTGCTAGTGAAAGTGGTAGGCACAAACTGCCTGTGTGTTTTCCTGCTCAATGTTTATGCCACTATGGCATGTGCGGAGATAAAAAAACATAAAGACTAAACGTCACGACTTATTGAATCCTGCAGGAAATGCTGTGTTACAGGATGTGTTTCGATGTCACAAGGTGAGAAACGCAAAGTTAGAGAGAGAGCGAGCGAGCGCTTAAACCAATATTTTCCTTTTTAGAATTTTTTTACTGTTGTACAACTTAACAATAAGAAAAAAAAAACATCAGTGGCATAGACAGCAACAATGAGTAGTGCAATGGCATGGGAGAGATTTGAAACTTCTGCAGTGATAAATAAAAAAAAGGAAAGTCATTTTTTGGCTCTTGAATTGTGATTACTGGCTGTTTTTTTCCCTAAAGTGCAATAACAAATAAAAGTGTTCCTCTATCTATGAAAAACATTCACTGATCACAGCTAACCCTTTCAATACCTTGAATTTTTACACACAAAAAATTTCATAAAATCCAAACTAAGTTGTACATTTGAGTTTCTGGTGATTATCTAAGTTCATAGAAGTTTCTCCATAATTTTATAAATTTTCTACAATTTTTTAGCATCTTCGCCTGATTTTATATGGCAAGAAAATGCTAGAATATCATAGAAAAATAATAAAAAGCTATAAAATATGGAAATTTTGTTACAAGCTCGTAAAATTATATACATCGACAATCGTGACATATTTCTATATAAAAACTTAGTGTCTGTATCACCAAACCAAGTGTTGGCCAGTCAAAACTTTCGTTTAACCCATGGAAGGACTATCGATCGGTGAATAGCTTTTATAAATATAGAATCAATTTTACTTGGTATTGAACTTTGTGGACCAAAAGGATACCGCATCCATGATTCAAGGACCAAAAAGGACTTTTTCCTTGCAAAAATGTCCCTTTGAAATACCCCTAGTAATAAACTTGAGTGTCACGAGCAATTTTTGTAATCGAAGTTTTCTTGGATTCTTGCTTGTATGTTAATTATATTGACTCATAAGCCTACCGAAAACCACGTATATTTTTTGGAGTAAATTCTTTATTTACCACTGAGAGTTAACCTTTTCCTTAAATCTGCCATCAAGAAGTTTAATTTCCCTTATGTATCATTCTTTTAGAATAAATTCCTTATTTATCACCGAGAGTTAACCCTTTCCTTGATGTGCCATCAAGAAGTTCAACTTCCCTTGTATGTCGTCGTCTCTGAAATTTGTTCCTCATTGTTGACCGATCAAGTCATGGCGAGGCTGCATACAGACAATTATGGCCTGCTTTTTAACACGTTATAAAATAATTATGGCCTGCTTTTTAACATGTTATAAAATAGAAAGAATTCACAAAAAATACATAGTTCATAGACTTATGAGAAATTTTTATAGATTCAGAAAAATTGGTTGAATTTGTCTAAAAAATTCCATAAATAGTTTGTCACAAGTGAACAACGAATTCTCATGCCGCCATTGAGATTTGTCGACGAGGTCTTATCCTTGTGGGGTGGGATGTGGTGCGGTAGAATAACCCGTTTTTAGCACAAATACTTAATTTAAATATTGTTCTCTAGACTAGTTCTTAATGCATTTCAATCTGTGACCTCTACCCCTCTAGGGCCCTGTTTCTTTTAGCGGTTTCTGGCGGTTGGTGGTTTTACTGTAGCAAATTTATAAGTCTTCGAAAAAAGTGTAATGAGCCTAAAACGATAATTAAATTTTTTTTAAGAATTAAAATTTACTATAGCAAACCACCGACCGCCGAAAGAAACAGGGCCTAGGTGTCCGGCCAAAATCTGTACGGGCAGCAACGAGGTGCCTCATGCTGAATGGCTGATTCCGGAGAGGCACCTCACACCCACAGTGCTGCCAATGGTCCGGGCCTCCTGTGGGCCATGGCTTTGAGCAATCGGAAGCCCGCCTCCGCCTAGGCCTCTGAGCTGCATCTCGGCGATTTTTTATTTAATATTTTTTAAATTATTTTTTCGAAAATACTCGTAGACATTAATAAATAGCAGAAATATGAGCTCGTCCGTTAACGCCAGGGAGATGGCCGTTGGGTGTGGCCCACAAATCGCCCCATATTGGGGCGATAGGTGGCTAGGGGGCTGGGAGCACCATTAAGAGCCGTCTAGCTACGGGATTTGTCGCTCAAAGTATGGGCGATCGCCTCCCCCCCTCCCCTTCCCTAGGGGCGACGAGCTCTTATTTCTGCTATTTATCAATGTCTACGAGTATTTTTGAAAAAAACGATTTAAAAATATTAAATAAAAAATTCCATCTTGGCCTCGCAGCTTAAATTCCCCGATGTCTTTTTTTAAAAGGCATTCCGTGATATCTCGATACTTATTCACATAAACGCGGGAAAACACAAACAGCCATGGTATGGAAATGCGCTCTGGTAGGATACTCCCTCCATATCACAAAAACTTGATGTTTTAAATATGTCCTAAGTCAAAATTTTAAAACTTTATTTATGAAAATCTTTTAAATTATTTGGATTGGGTACATGCAAATCATATATATATATATATATATATATATATATATATATATATATATATATATATATATATATATATATATATATATATATGTCTCAAAAACATTTCCACAATATCATATGTTTTTGATGATTTTAGAAATAAATTGCAATGGTAATTTATAATCAAATTTGTATTTCGAAGACTGTGTCACTATTCAAAACGTAAGTTTTTTGTGATATAGAGGAAGTATCATGGCTAGCATTGCCTCCACGGTACAGCTCGAAAGATCCAGCCGCCTGGTCAGCGACGACACGACAAACCAAGCCGCTATGCAGGTCTGTTTTTTTTTTTACCGGATTATGGTTATTTAGGGCATCTCCAGCAGTCCGCCCCATTTCCATTTTATCTCATCCCTATTCACGTGTCACCTCACCAAATAGGGTTGTCCCATCACTATTCCTACACTCTACTTTTCCTATTCCATGCCCCATCACTGTTTGCTAATAGTGATGGGACATGTGGCTTAGACACATTAGTGGAGATGCCCTTATTCGAGCAAAAACTTTATCTTTCTAATATTTTTTTAATAACTCGAAGCCAACCCACGGAGCTCTTAGAACGAAACCTAGCCAAACAGAATATCCTGACATCTGGACCCCTGCCCTTTGAGCTATCGAAGCCATTAACCTTAGCTGAGTAAAACAGGCCTAGCAGCGGCAGATCCCACACAAATCAGTAGCATATCTCATAAAATAGCTCAGGTAACCACCAAAAACCATAGCAGCATAACCGTCAAATGGTTTGCTAACAATTTTCTCTGTTTTTTATGGAAAACGCGGGAAAAAAAATGTAAAATGTTGGGTATTTTTTTGGAGCTTTTTACGATCTTGAGGAGATGGGAGCACTATAATTTCTAGTGTAAATTATAGTGCTCTCTTTGACTTCCTCAAATAATAGATACCGCGAGCACTATAAATTAACACTAGAAATTGTGGTACCTCCCAGTACCTCCTCAAAGACCGTAAAAAATCTCATTTTTTTGGCTAGCCCTCGGCAAATGAAACCGATTCCAGCAGTGGCATCCACCACCCGGCCGACGCCGACGCCGACGAGCGGCACGGCACGCACGCGGCGGCAAGCGACAGATGGCGTCCGTCCAGCCTTGGCAGATTCCAGCGGCACGGCACACACGCGGCTGCTGGCTGCTGCTGCCGCTCCACTGCCTTTATTACGGCTACCAGACCACCACTGCTGCAGTGCTGCTACCTTCCAAAACGGGTGACGCAGCGCCCAAAGGGCAACCGGGCGTAGCGGAAGCGAAGAAAAAGGGGCAAAATCCCGCAAAAACACGGCGATTTCGCCCAAAATCACGCAAAAACACGGCGATTTCCCAATTCCCACCACCGCTCGGCACGCCGAGATCCCAACCCCGCTCCGCTTACCCAAACGCCACGCAGCGCGCTCCTTTTTATTAAGGGAAAGCTGCCGCCGCTGCTGCTTGGAATAGGCGCTTCCGTTCCATCCCATCTCTGATCTCTGCCACTGTCTGCCTTGTCCGGACTCCGGAGTCGGGCTTGCTTGGCCGGAGGAGGTGGTGGGGCATGGAGGGGAGGGTGTTGCGGCGCAGCGTGACGCTGGCCGACCAGCTCGCCGCCGTGGGGCCTGCCCCCGCGGTGGGGCCGGCGGGGTCGTGCAACCTCCGCGACCTGCTCAAGCTGCGCGACGAGGACGACCTCGCCGCCGGGCGGCGGGCCGCGGTCACCCTCGCGTCGGCCATGGCGGCCGAGAGGCGGGCGTCGTCGCCGTCCCCGACGTCCTCCGTTGCGGCGGAGGCTGCGCGTACTCTTCTTGACATCATCCGCGACGAGCAGCCGCCGACCTCGGGCGCCGTTGATTCTGTCGTCCGCCGCGCGGAGTCCCTGCCAGCGCCACGGGCAAGCTCCCCGCCCGAATCGGTCTCCACCGAGGCCGCGGCGGAGCCGACGGAGGAGGCGCCCCCGAGTCAGGTGCTGGCGGCTGCGCCGACGGAGGAGGAGCAGGGGGAGAGGGTGTCCCTGATGGCGCTGCTGGAGCAGACGGAGCGGCAGTGGAGCGCCAACGCCGGCGCGACGGTGCGGGAGGAGCTGGCGGCGGCGGAGGACGAAGCGGAGACGGAGGCGGGTAAAGGGGCGGCGGGCGGCTGGTGCTGCTGCGTGTGCATGGCGCGGGCCAAAGGCGCGGCCTTCATCCCGTGCGGCCACACCTTCTGCCGCATCTGCGCCCGCGAGCTCCTCGCCGGCCGCGGCCGCTGCCCGCTCTGCAACGCGGCCATCCTCGACGTCCTCGACATCTTCTGACCCCGCCAAGCTGCGGCAAGCACCAATCTCCAGTTCTCCACCTCCTCCTCTCATCCCACCGCCCCTCAGCTCGCCGCCGGCGATGCGAAATGAGCTCGGCGCCCGCGCAAGAACCGCCTGAATCGACCACTCGGGCACTCCTGCAACCGAGATAGGACCCAGGCATAGATAGATCTCCACCCTGTTCTTCGTGCGAAAACTGAAAAAGATTAGACCTTGTTCAATAGCATGAATCATCATCTTGTTGAATCCTGCAAAAGATCAACTTTTTCGCATTGCGCATTTCGATTCTCCCTTGCTCCAATCCCCGAAACCCAAAACCGATCCAGGATCAAACAAGTTCTTGCTTCCTGCAGGAACCCATCAAACTAATCCAAGGTAACATCGCTAATGGTGGTTGCCTGGCTGCCTGCGTGGTAGGTTAAAGTTAAACGAATAGTTCTTGAGCTTGACTCCAGAACCCAGATTAAACTGCCAGGATAATATTTTTTATTTTTGCTTGTCATCCAGCTAGCAAGCACGCACTGTGTTAAAGATCTCAAGTAATCGAGATACTCTCTGCACAGTGAGCTTAATTTACTGCTCCAGTCCACTCCACTGTGCATCTCCAAGGCATGAGCTCATTCACTTTTACGGAGCGCAATTCGAGCTCTTGATCGGACGCCTGGTGTCACGAGAGATGCGGAATTCATGGGAGCAGAAACGGAACCCCCAATAAATCTCGCGACACCGACTGCCATGGATGCTCCTTCAGCATTCGTCAACTTTACAAATACGCTACATATTCTAGTACCACGATGGATTTATTTCTGCAGATTGCGAGGCTCGATTTGCAGCGCAAGGAAATCATTGTACACATCGCGTCTAACCTCGTCGGCTCGATGATGCCGACCCCAATGAACGGAGGTGCTTGCGCTAATTTACCTTTTTTTTCCTCCGTTAATGGAGCACACCCTGATGGGAGGCGTTGGTTGAGAGCGTTTGTCAAATGCTGGTGCCGTGATAGGTGCAAGAATCCTAGTATATCCGTAAATCTCAATGGCGTGTCCCCTTCTTAAGAGAGAGGCCACGACGAATTATTAACTTGTTGCTCGACGCCCCCGTCTCCTCACTTTGGGTATGGGTATGGGTATGGGTCTCTCTCGTATGGATTTCGTTGGCCGCCAATTTGAGGGTGGATTTCGTTGGCCACCATTTCGATCATGTATTTTACCGAGAACCGTGATGGGTGTGAATTCTGCTGATTGCCACTTTGGGCATAGTTTTTAGCAGTCGCGGCTTTCACCGGTCGCTAGGTGGGCTCCGTTGACATTGTTTTTAAAGGAGGATGGAGACTCTCTAGTCATCCCATTCTTTAGAGTCAAGTTGCCATGGCATTCTTTATCAATCTTAGATAGAGATCTAGTAATAGGCTTTGCGTTGCTTAAATTTTATTTCTAAATTCATTTGGCTTGCTATTTTTTGTCGGTCACTCTTAAGATGAGACACTATATTTTTATAGTAGATATGTACATCTTAGGATATAGAGACCGAAATGTAATCCCATTATCTAAAAAAGGGGCTTGACTATGCTAAAAAAACATTAACATCGTTTGATCTAAACCATACACCCTAGATCCGCCCCTGAGTACATGGGTTGGGATTAATGAACTGATTGCTCACTAAGGACATAGATCATGTGAATTTGCTATCCTCATGAGACGTACACAATCTTAAATATGTAGCATACCGCACCGATCGAACCTAGATAAGTGGGAATGTGAAGTTGCTAGTGTAACTGCAACTTTAGCGGTTGCACTATACTGCTATGGCTATATACTGTAGCTAGAATCATTATTCATTAGGTACTGTAACACTCATCTAGGACCGTTGGGTCTGAAAACGGATGGTTCAGATTGCGCGCGGTCTTAAGTTACCGTCATTGTTGCAACTGCAGGTGATCTAGGTGCGCTCACTTTCCCAAACTCTACTGTTGTGGTCTTCTCGTATAAACCGCAGGGTTGGTGCCTCGATCATCCCGGTACGAGGTCGGGTGACAAATGTTCAGAAGGGATGGAAGGTTTCAAAGCTCAGTGACAAGCTGACAAGAACAAGAACAATGCCAACTGTTCAATTACAAGCAGCCCAATGCTGACCGGATCATCGGATGGGTCTTGGCAAAGATGAAAGCAACTAGCCCTGACTTTGCTCCTGCTCCTACGTACGCCATCAACGACTAGTTCCTTTGCGGTAGTGCTAGTGGTAGCCTGGTAGGCCGATCTGATCCGGTTCGTTAAGCTAACCTTGAGCATCACTCACACAGCTTTCTTTATTCCGTCGCTTTGGGCCCTTGCCCGGTACTGGTCACTGGTCAGTGCGCAATCAGTCGTGCAAGTTTGGCCGGAATCTGCTCATGTTCAGTTGTACTGGAGGGTGCAGTGTGCTACTGCTAATCAATCCAATCCTGGGAGGCTTATCTTGCTGGAGGATTTGTGTGTGACGGCCGGAGGAAAGCGACCGAGTTGGGGTTTGGGAGTGGGACTGGCCGCGGCCGGCCGGGTTTTGCTTAATCGGGGACGAAGATGGCGAGGAGCCGCCGGCGAGTCCAGGAGATTCGTGGCGTGCGGGTTGCGAGACGCGCGCGAATGGGAAGAACGGGGATCCGCGGATAGAAGATGGCGAGAAAGATCAATTTTTGCGGTTGTTTCGGTTGGTATATTTTCGAGAGATCGGATCATTTGCCCAAAAGCCGATAAACCAATTAATGTCGCCGTAAACTTTGGAGCATATCATGAGCTCTCTCTATATTTTATATCTAACTCTTTATTTAAGAGGCTATTCATAACCACTTCCTCCGTTTCACAATGGTTGTAGTTTTAACATTCAAAACTTTTATCAAAATGGTTGTAATTCTCACATTCCAATGCAACTTTAGAGCCAATATAATCTTTATACCCTTCATCAATATAGCCATCTATTTAGCTAATCTGTTCAACTACCCTTCATTAAATGAGGGTAGACAAGTCATTTTTCATGTCTCTTTATTTTGTGTGCATTTAATTAGAACTGCAACTATTGTGAAACGGAGGGAGTATCATGTAAGTAAAAAATTTAAAGTGATCCGAGCTGTTGGATGGAAAGAATGCATGGCCATATTCATTTCCGTGTGCCTAACAGACTTTTTTTTTGTTAACATACGTTTTTTTTTTGTACATTGATGCAGAGATATATGTCTAACTTCATGTTTTGGGTAGCTTAGGATTAAGAGGGTGTTCTGCGGTGCTAAAATTACACTATCTATGAGTACAGAAGAACTTTTGGCTAGTATCTTCGAAAAGTCAAAACTGATCATCTCAAACCAGATATGTTGTTGACAACTTATTTTCTTAAGTTTATCTACTTATTTGTGAATCTCCATTATCGAGAAGTCCAACGCTTTGTTTTTTAAAAGTTTTTTTTTCTCGAAGGCATATCTGAAAGTTCTAAAAAAATCAAATGAAGCAGGCTAGGGTCTTCGAACCATTTTGAAAAGCTCTTGAAAATTTTGCTTATTAGTAAATAAGATCATTTCTACAGAACACCCGACTAATCCCTAGACGTAACGGCTAAATTTGCCCAACAAAAAAAACCATAGCTACGCTCGTGTAAGGATCAAACAACTGTTTGGGAATGGTCTCCTTGCTTCGTCAAAAGTGTGCTGCTCCTAACACACTGTTAAACGAGTGTTAATGGCCAAGCCTAGAAACCTAGTAGTACTAGCACTATCCTAGGCTAGTAGACAAAGCATGGATCTTCCAGGAAAGTTGGCCAAAGCTCCTACGCTTTTCCTTGGAATTCTGCGCGTAAAACCACGCGCGTTCTTTGGATGCGTTGGACCGAGAGCTAGCTTGGGTACTACTAGTACTGCTACAAACCAACTTGCTCGTACCATTATTCTCTCGGTTTTGTCCATGTATATCAAACTCTGTATCAACCTGTAGACATGCCATGACACGATTATTTTCTCAATGCTATAGTCGACTACTATTCGAGAGATGACAACCAATTCTTTATACGTCCCTTTTTCTTTTTTTTTAACCATATCATCCTGCATCATAAGTGGCAATGGGTATAGACGGTTGGACATTGCTTGGTGGAGAGAAGGAATCTTTTAGGGTATAGAATAAAGTGTGAAGGAATTTTAAAGTAATGGAGAGAGAAAATAGAGTAAAAGAGAGAGAAAATAGGAATAGAGTTTCTGGTGTAAATGCTCTCACCGACGGGTCGGCCTCTCTGCTCCTTTGCTGTGTTGCTGCACAGGAGCGAGGGCGGCTGGGTGGATCTTGGGGTTGGGGGCAGAATGTACATGGACGCGGGTGGTTGAGCTGCACTAATCAGCAGCATGAATGAGTGCATCCGTGGTCGACGCACGCAGAGGCCGGAACAGGCGTGGCCCTCCGCCTACGCCTCGCATTCACTGCACTCTTCCGGTCTGGATCGCCGGCTACGGTCTCTCATCTCTCTCTCCATGCAATGCAGCAGCGGGTCTTCGTCGGCGTCGGCATCGGCCGGCGAGGAGGCGGCGGGAAAGTGTAGGGGCATTGGATTCTATGTGGGTGCCACAATGGAAGGCAGTGCATGCGCCCATCGGCCCCGTCCATCCCCATCAATCATCGCCCATGTCCAATCCCTGCCTGCCTTTGTCCCAGCCTACTCCTACTCTGCCACAACTCTAGTTTTAAATCGCCGAGCTACAGCTCACTCCTCCCTCCTTCCTCTGCAGCGTCTGCATGCGCCCATGCGATGCGAGGAATCGCTGCGTGCATCTGCCTTTTACGGTTGTGGCCGAACGACGAACGAAATTTTTTTTAACTCTTTGTAAATAATTATTTTAATATTAACTCTCGCGAAAAAATATTTTCAAATCTAACCCTTTTGGCCGCGCCACTGCGGTTGGCGCGGCTAATGTGTATCGCCGCCAAGACACGCCGCACCGAGGAACGCGGTTCATATAGTCGCCACATGGGGCCAACCTCGCCGCCAGCCGCTGGCGCGGCAACTTGATCTTGTTACGCCATCGCACCGGCGCGGTATGCATATTTGCGCGCCCGGCGGGTGGCGCGACCAAAAGGGTCAGATCCGAAGATATTTCTTCACGAGGGTTAATATTAAAATAATTATTTACAAAGGGTTAAAAAAAATCTTTTTCCCGAACGACGGCAGCAACACTGGGATACAAAGGAGAGCTTTGGCGAGCTGACTCTGAGGAGCGGAAATATTTGGTTTGGCTGGACTTAGAGAGATTTAAAAATGATTTCGAAATGTTTAAAAAATCATCTTTGAGAAATCAAAGTGTTTGACTCAAAGAAATGGTACAATGTTGTAAGCCAAACCAAATGGGGCTATGCAGTCGCTTGGTGTCACTATGCCAACCATTTTTTCCTTGGATCCCTACTAAAATTAAACTTTTTTTCTATTAGGTGTAAATCCCTAATGGATTCTTTAATTAAAAGGAATTTTAAATAAGAATGGAGAAACACAATAAAAAAAGGAAATAAATTATACATGTGTTTGATTCAAAGGATTGCACCAAAGGAATTTCATAGGATAAAAAGTTTTTCTTTAAATTTCGAGAATTCCAATGCAGCCTTCTCTATTTCTCTCTCCATTCTCTAACTAGCCAATTACTATTTAATCTTAAAATTTATATATTTTCCTATAGTACAATCAAACGTCACACTTCTCATATGAATTTTAAAGTTCTAGGAGTCGGTACATTCTAATCCTATTTTTTATTAGAGTGATTTCAAATTAGGGATGGCAAAAATACCCATGGGTCCGGGTACTCGCGGGTACCTGACCCAATAGGTTTGGGTCCGGATCCAATTTTGAACCCATGATTATTTGGCTTTGGGTCCACATCCAAGTTCAGGTCTGGTTCTGGGTCTTAAATTGGACCCATGGGTATCTAGACCCGAACCCAGACCTGAATGGTAGTACTGGCATGTGGGCCTCTTCTGTCACCCGAACCCCCAGAGCCCAAAGCTCAGGGTTAATCCCCACAGACCACAACTTTCCTACTCCCCAGTGCGGCAGTGCTCGGTTCCCCAATCCCCTACGGCCCTGCCCATTGGCCACTCCCAACCCTAGCCGCAAACGCTCTCCACGGCTCCACCACACTGTCAGCGTCCTCCAGGCGGACCAGGCCATGGCTCCACCGATGTCCTCCAGGAGTCTAGCTGCAAGAGAGTCGTCGGCTCGCCGCCCTCTCAGATCCGCGAGCACAGCCTCCCTACAGGGTCTGCCGGCAGTGCCATCCTTCTGGATCCATCGACACCGCCGTCCTCCCGGATTCCAGGTGCGGGAGAGCTATCGACCCGCTGCCCTCTCAGATCCACGGGGCATCGGGTCCCTACGGGATCCATCGACATTACCGCCCTCCCGGATCCACCGATGCCGCGCGTCCTCCCGGCTGCGCTGCATCTTCACCGTCGCCGCATCTCCACCGACGCCACCGCCCTTCTGGACCCGCCGTCCTCCTGGATCCGCCGACACCGCCGCCCTTCGTCCCACTAACGCCTTTGTTGGCCTTGCTTTCAGATCCTATCGGCGCCACCGCCTTCCAAACCGCGGACCCGCCGCTCAGATCTCCACCTCAGCTCCATCGCTCGTGTCTTTGCAGACTTTCGGGTTAGATTTCTCTTCTTCATCTTTATGCTGCAAGCTCTATATGCTGTTGGAATGCTATATGAGCTCCTAAAATGTTGTATGTGCTGTTGGAATGCTCTATATGATGTTGAAATGCTTTCTGTATATGCTAGTTTCGGGTCTCGGGTATCCGGTTTGGTCCGGGTACCCGTCGGGTCTAGGTCTAGGTCACTATTTGGACCCATGACTGACTTTCGGACCCATGACTGACTTCAAGTTTGGGTCCATGAAGGGTGACGCAGTTACCGTATTATTCCTTCATCCTCCACTCTACTATTCCAGTGTCATAAAAGCTTCTCATGCTACTATTCCTTTTACTAGATGCAACACCACCTTTGACTGCTGGGGCATATTACAACCTTATCCATAAATAAACTTTATGGTCCAGAATTTTTAGCACGAAAGGGTCTTCGCAGCTCCTCCAACCCTAAGTTCCCACTCCCAGCAGTGCAGTCAATCCACCTCAATCTAGAGCGCAACGCCACCGTCATCGGAGCGGCGGAGCCCCCGCTCCTCCCAAATTTCACCGCGGAATTCTCGACCCGAGCAGCGCTTGGAACATGTGCTGGCAATAAGCGCCTAGATACTGACCGACATCGAACCGAATCGAACTGAATTACCTCTTGGTCGACATGGCGCGCCGAGGAACGGAGCCGCCGGCCGAATCCGGCCGAGGAGACCGCTGTTTTCTTTTTCGCCTCTGGCGGCGTCCGTCCGTCTCGCCGCCTAGGGCTTGCTTGCTTTTTCGCGGTGGCGCTTGGCTTCCGCTCCTCCTCGCGTCGCGTCGCCTCGCTTTTTTGGGTCGAGGGTGAGGGGAGGGAACTCCTCGAGAGACTGCGTGCGGGGGGTATCGTATCGCCGTATCTTGGAATGATTCCTAAAAAAAGGGAGGGGTAAGGAAATGACGAGAGTGCCCCGCTATATGCAGCCTGAGTTGCCGGCGTCGTGAGGTTGACTACAAGATTGCGTGTAGCGGTATGTAAGCGGTGATTGGACAACAAGTCGGGACGATGGATGTGCCGAAAAAATCACTCTGAATACAGTGTAAACTTGTTCATCCTCAAAGTCGCTACCTTCCGAAGGTCGTAAAGATATCCACCCTTAAGTATACATTTATGACTTTGTAATAAGATCCAAAGGTCATAAAGATTTAAGGGTGGATATCTTTAAGACTACACTTTGAGGATGATGCCGCATATTAATCAATGACTCTAAGGGTTCGATCTAAATTTACCTTATCAAAGACAGTTTTTGCTAACCCTTGAATAGCTTCATCAATATCGTATTGTTATCTCGCTACTCCAAAAACTATGAGTTGGGAGTAGTAATCGTGATGAAGTGGGTAACATTCTAGGCATGGATGCCGGAAATTTTGAAGATTGCCTCCGCGTTGAGCATGCTGAAAGCGTGGTGTGCCTTCAAGCTTTAAACCTAGCTCAGATATGGGATTTCTAACATTTATTTGGAGATGGATGATTTAGGATTAATGCGGAAATCACTCGAAAAAATCTAGCGAAGGCTGGTCGGGGAGATCGATGGCTTATTCAACAATTTCGAGTGTCAAGGTGTTGTAATCTTGTTCAAGAACTTGCAACAAAGTAACCCCATCTCTCTCCATGCAATGCGTGGCGGGTCTTCGTCGGCGATCGGCATCGGCATGGAGGAGGCGGCGGAAAGTGTAGGGCATTGGATTCCATGTGGGTGCCGCAATGGAAGGCAGTGCATGCGCCCATCGGCCCCGTCCATCCCCATCAATCATCGCCCATGTCCAATCCCTATAGAGACGAGAATATACCATCTCTCTCTCCATGCAATGCAGCGGCGGGTGATTGGAGAGAGCTTATCACGGATGCGTATAGAATATGCCGAATCGTGGGCTTCCTTATGTTTATGACAACAAATCGTAAATATGAACAAGTAGATAGGCTTACAATAGCGCAATGGAAGGGTTGACCACCAACGTTATAAGTGGTTGTATATCAAAATTCCTCTTTTATAATTAAAGCTACGCTACCGTAATACACACTCTGCAAAGTTAAAACTATCATGGTAGCCGTGCCTGCGGTTATGGGCAGGGGAATGGCGTTTTCACAGGGTAGTCCAATGTGTTTTAATTAATTAACTTGATGGTAGCGTAGGCAGGGATTGCCTTTCTTTTGAGCTGGTTAGCCGTTCTATGGCTACGCTCATCGTGTGCTGAGTTGGTTAGCCGTCCTTTGGCTACGCTCATGTGTTATAATGTGTTCAATGAATCAAGATTAAATAAACAAGTAGATAGGTGATGTTTTACTCTATATGTGACATATGACATATATGCTGAAATTAAGTTAGGTTCAATGCGCAACGGGAAGTTGATAGAACGAAATATCCATGGCTTTAAAATTATCATGTAATAAAGTTTTAATATTTTGAAAGTTTAAGAGTTATTGATACTACCGGTACGGGTTATGTACATATAGTTTGTACATATAACCCATTAAAGTAGTATAACAACTCAATTTAATATTTTGGGCCCACTATAGTTTTGGCTCAATGGAAACAAATTGAGACGGATTTTCCATGGTAAATATCATTGATAAATCTATTGTAAGTATCAAAATAATTGAAATATGTAAATATCTTATATATTCATGGCCCATTTATATAAGTCTTATATATAACCTCATTTCTACTATTATGGCGATGTCAGTATAATCATGTTTACAATATGAAGTAAACATGATTGTATATATCCCATTATGTATGCATCCTTCGGGACATGAACGGTTATCAGACAAATGTTTTTACTTTATCTACTTAAAACTTTACGGTATTATGTAACAGATACATAATACCGGTTCACTTACAAGACTTTAATAGCCCTGTTTGTCTCCCTAATTGGACAGGTCAAGTTTGTCTCCCTAATTACTGGATCTAGAGGTTTTTACATTGTAACCTTATTGGACAATGCATACATGGATTACCATCTAATATCTATACGCACTGCATGAACTAAATACCTTCTTTAGTTTCAAAATTTCCAAAGTGCCTGACTGGTCGTAGGTTTTGAATCCTAGTGCTCTCTATAAATAGAGGAGCTCATATACGTATAAAGAGTTAAGCCCTTAGAAATAAAGTGTCTAAGCGTTGAGTCCTTGGTTGAGCCACACCCTTCGCTCTGCCTCGGGTCACTAAGCGCAAGGCTCAGGAGAGGGGTGCTTTAGAGTTAGTTTGTTCGGATTAGTTCGACGAAAGCATGGTTCTTCGGTGTTGCGTAGAATATCTTCTTCGTGAGGTTTCGTGTATGCCTTCATCGTTTAAACCAGGTGAGTATAGCTTGCTCTCTATAACTGTCTTTTTTCTTTGCAAATTTTCCACATAAGCAAAGTAACTAGTTACTCTTAAACAAAAAAAAAGTAATGTTTTGTAAGATCTAGCTACTTTGCTTCTATTGTTTTCAGTTGGTTCCTTTTTGTTAGATAGAAAGCGGTTCGTCTTTGCAGTAATAATGATTAGGCAACATAATGGTTTTATTTTTTATCATCGTTAGTTAACCAGAATAGCATTGGTGGATCAGATTTTCTGGTAAGCCATGGTGCAAGTCCGGAGAACATTCTTGTCTTCTTGATATTATTGTTGAATAGGCTACCATACTGTTTCCTCACCCAAGACGAAGATTCAGGTTTTCACCTAGGCTGCAGTGTAAATATGCGTGAAAGAACTAATTTACTTTGCTTACAATAGCGTTAATTGAGATACTTACATCCTGAAGGCAGATCAAGTGGTGGCAGATTTTGCTTAGTATTATATGCATCCGTGATAAGCTCTCTCCAATCAAGTATATTACAATGTTCATAATATATTGTAACTCAGATGACAACATAGCAACAGATAATGAATTCGCCAATGACAATGTGAAATGTGCATTGACAGGACATTTTGCTTAGTATTAAATGTATCCGGTAATCTATGTACAGTGAATATATGTAGTATTACCGTCTTTATACAAGTATTCCTAAAAAAAATCCGGTGACAGTGAAATGTACGGTGATGTGATAATCGTGGGCTTAGCATAAGTTAATAACAAATCGCCTAATGAGCATAAACTATACCTTAACATGTTACGATTAACTTAACAATTCTGCGTCCATATTTTTTACTAAATGAGCTTAGTATTATATGCGGCGGATGGTTAATTATTGTCAACATATGCTCACTGCGAACGGCCACATCGGCGACAACGACAAATGGCCTGAAGCCACAGGTGACGGCCGATTCTCCTGCTTGCTCGCCGCCGGATCCGCACCCAGCTCCTCCACGACCGATGACTATAGCCTCCTTCCTCCGTAATCCCCCCGGTTGACGACGACGACGCTGACTGCGGTACCTTCCTTGCGAGCGCGGGACATGCTGGTAGTTGGGGGCGGCGCTGATGATACTCGGGATGGAGTACATGAACACTAGTAGTGTCTGAAATTGAGGTAACAAATTTCAATCCTTAGAGACTATAGTCATCGGTCGTGGAGGAGCTGGGTAGTCCGATGACGGCACGCCTTTGGGACAAGGAATAATACGGTAACTAAATTGCCACCGAGGAGCTGCTACCTTCCAAAACGGGTGAAGCAGCTATAAAAGCTTCTCATGCTACTATTCCTTATACTAGATGCAACACTACCTTTGACTGCTGGGGCATATTACGTCCTTATCCATAAATAAACAGCCATAAAAGCTTAGCAGGTATGTAATTAAGTATCCCTATACGTATGTCTTCGGGATCATCCTTTACCGATGTTTAGTGACCAAAATCTAGACCTGGTACGAACATATAAGGACGTGGTATAATAGTACACCATATGTGATCATGTCGTAACTTAAAAATTTATCCTGACCAATATATTTCGAATAAAACGTGGTCATTATGCATATACATATGGAAATATACATATGATTGATAGATTGGATAGATCATATCAGTAACTTAAGATGAGATTCGGTTCTTCTGTGTTATAAAAGCACGACGGCCCGTACGTGCTAGGCTGGCAAACGTTGGTCGTCCGTGAAATTTCGTGGCCGCGTTGGCCTTTTCCGATTACCCCTCCCGCCGTTATACGGTACAGCGGCAACTAGATTGTCACGGCATAGCAATGCGGCAACATACCGCGACAATCTAGTTGTCTCATCATTCGTGAAAGCCTAGCGCACCATATTGAATTGTCTCATCACATCGCTGTCATTGTCTATTGAGGCACCACGGGCTGCCTGTGAAATCCAAAATATCATTTCGTCCAATTGCCTCCTGAGGCACCACGGGCCGTCCGTGACCTCCAATAATTCATACCTGCCTCGTCCATCCCTCCACCACGATGGCTATAAGTAGGGCTAGATCCGTGAGGGCAACCACACAAAGCAGACGATTCATTCAGTTCAGCACACACCAAAAATGCTGCGGGGTTCAAGCGGAAAGGGAAAGGGACATGATAGCATCACCGTAAATTTTGCATCTATTTATCATGGGTGTGTACAAGTAATATACAAGGACCTTTACGTATAACATACGATTACGCTCATAGCTTTATTTGAAATAGGCAAGCACTGTTAATATCTGGATACCATATAGGTTACAATGTGACTGTACACCCACAAAATCTAGCCCTAATCCACCAAAACTAAATACCATGCAGAACAATAGAACACCAAAACAAAACATATGTCGTGGTACAGTATGCGGCAGTGAAGTCGTGGTACAGTATCCCTATATGTCAATACAGTGTAAACAACCGGATTTTAGCACAAGGCATGGGTCAAAGGTGGTGTTCGAGGGGATCTCTCAATGTAGCATGAGAAACATAACATATTCCACACATCGCTGCACAAACCTCTCAACATCACTTCTCATTTTTGGTTAATAAAAGTGATTGGACAACATGGCCAAAGTCTTTTCTCTTCCAACATGCCCATTAAGCCACATGCATGTGATTCCTGCAACAATAGCAAACGAACGGACGAATCTAGAACGCATAGTTTGTTAGCACGAAACAAGAATCCATCATAAACGTGGAACTTTTCCCAGCCTTTCCCATCTTTGCATTTAGAGTATGGTTCAGCGAATTCATTATCTGAAGCATATAACTCTTTCAAACCCTCCAAACCAGGGACTTTGATTTCAAGTTGTGTTAAAAGCACACTTTTTCGAGACAAAGCATCAGCAACAACATTCTCTTTACCCTTCTTGTATTTCACAATGTATGGAAATGATTCAATAAATTCCACGCCTACGGTTCAGTTTAGCTTGCCCTTTCAAATATTTGAAAGTTTCATGATCAGAATGTATAATGAATTGTTTAGACCAAAGATAGTGTTGCCAAGTTTCTAAAACACGAATCGAAGCATACAACTTCTTATCATACACGAGGTAATTCAATTTTCTCACTAAATTTCTCACTAAAGTATGCTACGCTCTTTTGCATCAAAACACCACCAAAGCCTATTCCACTAGCATCACACTCAATTTTAAAAGTTTTAGTGAAATCAGGTAAAATAAGCAAAGGGGCTTCAGTTAAGCGCTTCTTCAATTCAGCAAAAGCTTTTTCTTGAGTAACAACCCAAACAAACTCACTTACTTTCTTTGTTAGCTCATTCAAAGGGGCAACAATTTTGTTAAAGTCTTTCACAAACCTACGGTAAAAACCAGCAAGACCGTGAAAACTTCTAACTTGACTAACATTTATAGGAGTAGGCCAATATATAATTGATTCAACTTTTGATTCATCCACTTCTATCCCATTCTAGAAACAACAAACCCCATGAACACAACTTTATCTCAGTTCTAAGCACTTCTACTACTTGTCTAATGTGATCGGTGTGTTCTTCCATTGTGCCCCTGTAAATTAACATGTTATCAAAATACACCACAACAAATTGACGAATGAAGGCTCTTAAAACATGGTTCATTAATCTCATGAATGTACTAGGTACATTAGTTAAACCAAAAAGCATTACCGCTCATACAATCGAAATTTTGTTTTAAAGGCTGTTTTCCACTCATCCCCTTCTTTCATCCTTATTTGATGGTACCCAGTACGCAAATCAATTTTAGAGAAAATAACAGCACCACTCAATTCATCTAGCATGTCATCCAACCTAGGAACAGGGTGGCGATATCTAACCATGATGTTGTTAATTGCTCTACAATCTACGCATATGCACCATGTACCATCTTTCTTAGGAACTAAAATCACAGGGACAACTCAAGGGCTCTCACGTACATACCCTTGGTCAAGAAGTGCTTGCACTTATCGCTGAATTTCCTTTGTTTCTTCGGGATTGGTTTGGTCCGGTGGGCGGTTTGGAAGCAAAGCTCCTGGTATGAGGTCAATTTGATGTTCAATGCCACGGGTCGGAGGTAGTCCAGCAGGTATCTCCTCCGGAAAGACATCTTCAAAGTCCTACAAAACACTTGATGTAGCACTTGGACGAGAGGTTATGTCGTTAATAGAAAGTAGCACATCTTTGTACAAGAATACAAAATGTGCTAAATAGGGATTCGCATGCACCTCTCTCATTTCAGATTTTGTAGCTAACATTACTTGCTTGTTTCCCTCATCGTTTCCTTTTCCACTCCTATTTGGCTTGTGGCTCTCACTCACCAAATTGGGTTTCTCACTAATAGTCCTTCTCTCCTAAATTTATATGTTCTTTGCTAGGGTGTTTGGGGAGAGCTAGTACCCGATCAGAAATGTGAACATATAGGTATGCACAGGTGTAAATATGCATACCGTGTAATGATCCACCAAAAGAGCCATATTATCAATATTTTAATAAGGAGCAGATCCAGTGATAGGGTGAATCATGTCAAGTTCAGCAAACATATCCGAGTCGATACTCGGACGCCATTGATTTCTGCAGCTTTTTGATTTCTGACGTTTAGCTTAACTCGGCGTCCAAACACCACACGAATTTTCACCCCCATACTATCACTCCCTACTTTCACAACACTATCCATCTCCCTATTTCCATCCCTATCACTAAGGATGAAAATGGAGCGGATAGTATCCGGATCGTATCCGTATCCGGTATCTATTTTAGGAAAATGGCAAAAGAATATGATGTCTGTTTTCAAATTATCCGTATCCATATCCAGGTGAAAAAAATGTGAGCAGATATGAAATGTCACTATCCAAATTAATACGCTCTGTTTTAGTCCTAGTCTGTAAAAAGGATTGGATTCTACTTTATTGATGATTTGAAGGTATGCGCAATATATTACTTTACAACCTAAAAAATAACTACAGATCTAATGTTTTATAGGATATTGCAATGGGTGAAGAATAATCATCGATGATGTTGGTCTATTCCTACTATATGATATATCACTATGCCTTATATGTTTACAAATTATCTATGAACATTGAACAATGTGCTCCTATGTTGAAATTTTGTTATGTTATGTTTGTTTTGAACACTATTCTATAAGTTTTGTTATGTTTGTAGATTATGTGTTCTAAATCCTAATATCCTATGTTGAAACTTGTGTTTTGGCGTTGCATACTATCCTACTAAATATTTGGTTTCGTTTCCGTTTCGATCGACTCGATTACTATCCATTTTATTATTTTCGATATCGATTCAATATCCGATTCGCTTTCAAATTATCCGTATCCATATCTGCATCCGGGTGAAAAAAATGTGAGCGGATATGGAAATGTCACTATCCGGCCGAATCCACTCCGTTTTCATCCCTGCCTATCACTATTCATCAACCTATCACTATTTACTCACCCAACTACAATCCTATTTTTCACTCCTCAAATCGCACTTCTATAGTCACTATTCACTCCCTATTTCTTAACCACCATTTCCTAGATTCACTATTGTTCATTCTATCACTATTAACTCTCCAATACTAATATCCAAATTCCATGATCTACGTTGTGCAACCCTAAATTTGGGACTCCTGTTGAGCATTCCCTTACGGTCACATTGCTTTCACCACATCCTATAAAAGAGTCCCTACATCCTCTCAAAATTTCTTCGCACTTTACACTACATGCTCTAAAACATGTGTTCCTAACAATTTTTCAAAGTTATCCTAAAATTTTTTTTTTCAAAGTTTTCCTCGCTGCTCTCACGGCCCATCCTCTCCCCAAAAAACCCTTCGTGCCCGTTGCCGGCCCTCTCCCTCTCTCCCTAGGGTGGCCTCGCTAGAGGCGAGAGGGAGGCGTCACGTACCTCCCACCTCCCTCCCTTTTTCCTCCCCTTTCCTCACCTCCCTTCGCACCTCGGCTAGATCTACTCTTCTTTCTCGCCAGCGGCGAGAAGGTGGTAGTTTGGGCCTCAAGAAGCCAATGGTGGAGGTGGCTTGTGGGAGGTTTAGGATAGGGGATGGCTCTAGTAGTTTAGATCTAGAAATTAAGGTTTCACCGTCAACTACTCCAGCGGTGTTTTGGGTCCTTAGTGGTCGATCTACGGTGGACGGTGTTATTGGCGTGGTCTCAGCGATCAACCACTAGAGGTTGTGTGCTTCGCACTAGCGGTTTTGGCAAGTAGTGGTAGCATGTTTGCAAGAGTTGAGGTAGGGAATCTACCCCTACTCCTGCGTCTCTGTGGCGGCGCTTCGACCAGTGGAGGCGGCGAGGAGGCTTCACGTCTTCATCATTGTTTTTCTTAGGAGGGGTGGCATTGGTAGATTCTCTTCCTTTGGCCAATGGTAGGGCGCCCTAAGCTAAAGGTCGGTGTCAACAACCGTGGCGTGTTCATCGAGCAGGACTTTGGTGCGCCCACTGGATCCAAAACCTAGCAACAATCTTCGGGCTTGCGGGGTAGTGGCCTTGTGGATTTGATTTCGATCGGGACTTCAGTTTGTATCGTGCAGCACTCCGATCGTCGATGCCATTGCAGAAACCTAGTTGTTCTCTGATGCATAGAAATCGGACATGCACAAGGAGAACAACGGGATTACGCTACCGAAATTTGTTCGGATTCTATGACATGTCATAAAAACCTTGTTAGTCATCCATTCTAGGTGGGTTTAGGACCTATTCTTCTCTAGAACTCCTTGTAGGATATGTAACTTAACCTACTTTTATGATCATTCGTGCATTCAATAGCATAAAAAATGGGAGCTGACCGAAAATGGATGTACGATGGATGGAGAAGCATCGGGATACACACATGAGAATGGATGGTGAACACAAAAGCTTTTGTGGACCTTGTTTTCTCCTCATCTCCTAGTGGTGGTTTGGGTAATTGCCTCTATCGTAAGTGTCAGAACTTTGCTCGACAATACAGGACTGATAAGCAGTGTCACCTGTGCAAATTTGGTTTCATGTCGGATTTTCTGACGTGGTATGAGCATGGTGAGTCACGGCTGAGAGAGACGTCCAATCCGGTCGATACCTTCCACGAGCCGGAGGATAGGATGGATGAGATGAGGAATGGTTTTGTTCGGCAGTTTGAAGATGTGCCTAGGCCTAAAGTGGGGAAATTCTTTAGTCTTCTCGCATTTTCAAAAGATCCCTTGCATGAGTCCATGAATGTGACAGTTTGCGGTTGTGACACGATTAATGTCTATAAGGTCAAAGTACAACTTATAATGCACGAATGATCATAAAAGTATATATGAAAACCTAAGAAAAACAATAGGTCATGCAAACTTTGTGAAGTGTACAAACCCTAGCCGTTTATCAGACATTTTAAAGTCTGGGTATATAACGTGTTGTCACCAGAAAAACAATATAACATTTTAAACCCTAGCCCGAATTGAAGCCCGAACATGTAATTTGTATTTTTCGAGGTCTTCCCGTGCTCATATAAATTTATATTCTACATGAAAGTTGTAGAGAATTTCGAGACGCATCTTTTTTTCATGTAGACAACTTTTTCATTTGAACAACGTATGAATTTATACAAATATATTTAGTGCGCTGTGTAGTTTCGGACCGACGCCACCTCTCTCGGTAATCTGTATTTTTCGAAGTCTTCCTATACTTATATGAATTTATATTCTACATCAAAGTTGTAGAAAATTTCGAGACTCATCCTTTTCATGTAGACAACTTTCCATTTGAGCAACGTATGAATTTATAAAAAAAAATATTTAGTGCGCTGTATAATTTCGGACCGACGCCACCTCTCTCGTTAATCTGCATTTTTCGGGTTCTTCCTTTACTCATATGAATCTATATTCTACATGAAAGTTGTAGATAATTGCGAGACACGTCTTTTTTATGTAGACAAATTTTCATTTGAGCAACGTATGAATTTATAAAAAATATTTAGTGTGCTATGTTTTCTCACGTGGCGTGCTTGGGCCGGCCTGGCCCGACAGCACTCGGCGTGCCTTTGGGCCGTGCCAGGCCTTGATTTTTGCCGTCCATGCCGGCCTGGCCTGGCACGAATAAATGATCGGGCCGTACCGGCCCGTTTCATGCAGGCTCGAAGCACGATGGGCCTGGGCCGTGCCCGGCACGGCCCAAGTCCTACCTCTACTCGAATTCAATATAGCGATATCTGACGGAACCAGATTGAACCACCGATATCCGAGGCTCGGCTATACGGATAGTTCTGAGTAAGCACAAGAATACCAGCCCAACCCAATAGGAGGCAGCCATTAGGTACCTTAAAAGCCCATAAGAGTCCCCAATCCTATTCCGGCCGATCCTCATAGGCTAATCAGAAATCCCCTATCCGGTCAGCTCTGACTCGAACAACTGAACCTTAGCAAGTGACCCGCTCGATCCTGGGCTCTTGGCGATGGCGAGCGGCGATGGCCTGCCTGAACCTAGCGACCTCAGACCTGCCCTGCCCCGTGCAACTCCGGCTGAGGCCATGTGGAGGTGCCGCCCTGCCTTGTGCTTCTCCGACCACCACCAAGCACCAACGACGACCCTCTACCCGACCACCCGCCACCGCCCTCTCCACTTCTCTAGGCGGCAGGCCTAGCCTTCTCCGCCTGTGGCCGTGTGGAGGCGCCGCCCTGCCCTATGCATCTCTGACAGCCACCAGCCTCAATTTAGCTCTATTTACAACAAGGCCTTCGATGCCTAGCATCATACAATCTGTCGTTTGCATGCTGTTTTGTTCCAATAGCTCGTGTTTTGAACTATTTTATATAGGTAGTTCTACGGTACGCCTTCCACACCCCTGGGGGTCAAGATTAGATGACTAACTATAGCAGGTCTGCCTCGAGTGTCTGATAGGAAGCTTAGGGTCTTCCCTTGATCGTAGCCTCCCTCTGCCTCTTCTTTCCTTTTCCTCTTCTTCCTCTCTTTCCTTCAATCAGCTCACGGAATATTGGAAACCAGTATGGAAATTGGCTTGTACGCATGCTCTGCTCGGATGTGGCTCTACTCGGCATTAGGCTCGCGGCACAACGGTAAATCCGGTGGCGATTTCCGGTCCGGTGGTGGCAACCGTCACCGTGCTATCCCTGTGCTGGATCTGACTATCTGTGGTTGGTGCTTTAATTTGTTTGACGTTAATTTGCTTGTTTCGGTGGCATGCAAGCACCATACCGCAGAAATAAATTCTCCGAACAAACTACATATTGTATAATGGAGAGTGAAGAGTGTCTCTTAGCACATTCTTCTAAGTAAAAAAGACGAGTATGTATAAAGGACATGCACAAGAGCCAACATGCTATTTAATGCTGCTCCTCTCTAATTTTGCCTAGAACCTTGTGAAGAGTCGACTCTAGCATTTTTTTTTATTTTCTTTCCCGCCACATCAGCGAAATATGTCCACCTCATTGCTAAGAGACGCCCTATTAAATGGCTTTGTACATGCTCTAAGGGCATGTACAACAGTATAGACAGCTGCTGTCTATGACAAGTTGGCATGTCATTTATAAACAGCGTTATAGACAACCCATACAACAGTATAGACAGCCCATTTATGAGTAGACAACTTATTTCTACACACAACCTATCTTGATTTCCATGCTAGAGTCGACTCTAGATTAAGAGATGGCTCAACTCTCTATGCACCCTCTTTCTCATCCACGTCATTTTTTGTCCTACATGGCAAATCTTAGAGACAACTGATATGGATCATTGTACATGCTCTAAGCACACAAATTTCCTCCAAATAAGCACGCTGATGCATCGTTAATCACAGCAATTAATGCAACTGCATAACTTGCAAATCAGACTGCATGAAAATGTTAATTGCGCCAGTGCACCGATACCAACCAGGTAACCTGCAAATTAGATCGCGTTGGTGCTTATGCGCTGTTAATTGATACTTCAGACCGCATGCAAATCCGGTGACCGGTACCAACCGGGTAACCTACTGGCTACCTGTTGAGGTATTGACCCCCTGGGGTTAAGAACTAATAGGGGCCTTTGGATCAAATGAGATCAACGATCCAAAAAAGTTTAGGTACGTGCTAAAAACTCTTTTATATGGTGCTTCAATATATATGAAGTGTTTTGTTCCAGTAGCATATATTGAAATAACATGTCATATATGGTGTTTCAATATATATGAACTGTTTTGTTTCAATACATAGGAGAAAGAAAATATCTGATCTAGCACCATATCCTTCAGGCACCGGCTAACAATTTGTCCATTAAAACCATTAAAAAAATACATCAAAAGATTGCACATTGGTTCTTTGATTATTGCTATGCTAACTTGCAATCCTAGCCATCATTTAGCCTTACTGGACAATATGGGGAAGATCCATCTCTTGATGGTTGGCTGTTCTCATAGTTCAACACTATGCTTGATGATTTGTTTGTGATTTCCATAAAATCTGGCTGTACAAATTGAACAGGTTTTAAATGTGACACTGATGACATGAAAGACATGTACTAGGAACCCATCCGTTTCGTCAACACAGAGAAAGGGATGAGAGATATACAGGCAAACAGGATCATGAATTTGGAACAGCATGGGCTGTTCATATATCTTGATGCTATGCACAATAATAGTATCTCTCTCCAAATCTCCATGGTATAATTACACTCAGTACATAGTTTCCTCACACAGATAGGACAGTAGCTCAGTAGTTCTAAATATTACTTACAGATTCCACCCCCACCCACCCAAAAAAAAATATAGTTTTGAAGATATAGAGTTGTATTGTGCCTTAGTGTGTTAATTTTGAAATGATTTTTTCCTTGGGGGTTTTGAAGATATAGAGTTGCATTGTGCTGCATTTAGCCATGAGGTTAAATTAACACTTACATTTTTTTTTGGTGGATGTAGGGCTGCAAAGGTATTGCCAGACTATGTGTTTTTGAGCTAGAGTTGCCGTTTGCAATGGATGAATTACCTCCGTCCAGTATCGATTTGTCAATGTGTTATGTACTTTACTTATTTGTGTGTCACAAACTCACAGTCAGTGTGTCTAAATTTGGACTATGTGTTAATGTGTTCTTGAGTCATTGTCAAGTGTCAGTTTGATGAACTATGTATGTTGCTATGTATGTCGGTATGTGTATCTGCGGCTCCGTGCTCACCTGCTCATGAATTCATTAACTATTTGGACATGTGGAATATGGTTTACTTAGTGTTTGATGATTTGATGGTTGAGTATTTCATAAATTATGAACTTGGTGCTTTACTGCTTGCATCATGCTTGACTTACATGTTTTATTACTTTTCACAATTTTTTGAACATTTGCATATATAGGTTAATAATATATATTCCCCATATATAATCAAAATTGCCCTAACCTAAATTACCCATATATAATTGCAAATTTTCTCTAATCTAATTACCCATATATAATCTAATAACAAGATAACATAGGAGCAATATGTTAAATTAACATCCAAGAGTCCCTGCTCTTGTTGCTTTACTCAACTATTTCTGCTTGTCTGATCTCGTGATGCAACTGCAAAAGGGAATGGAGAAGAAGAAGACTAAAACAAAAGGTAAATTAATTGGAAACATATTGTTCTAATCTCATCCAATCTAGTTATCTAGCTATAAAATCATGTGATTATGTTGCTACTACAAGTGGTTACAACATCGGTTGAAAGAGTCTTTTCAACTATAAAGATTATCAAGCCGAGTTATGAAACAAGATATCTGATGATTAGCTTAATGATCTAATGGTGTGCTATATCAAGCGGGATATATTCAATGAACTCCGACTTGATGAAATTAAAAAGCATTTTCAAAAGATGAAAACTTGGCAAATACAATTGCCTCAGTCTCCTACAAGCAAACAATGCTTTAGTGGTACATCTTTTATCCTTTTTGCATGTTTAATTCTTTATGGTACTTTTTTATTTTATTTAGTGTCATATGCTCTTATTAGTAATATATGAATCACTTTAGTATTATGGCACTATGTAATCCATCATCTCTTCGAAATACTATAATTTTATTCCGTCCTCCGCCACTGCCGCCGACACCAGGGTCGCACGAGCATAGAGGAGCCAGTGGAGGGGAATCGCTTCCCTTTCCCTGGAAAAATACCTCCTCCACACCGCTTTAGCAATGCCTAGCACTCTTGTAGAGGAAGGCACTCCTCCGACGCTTGCATCTGAAGTCCATGCCTACACCGGCTGTCCCGAATTGAACGCCGAGGCCAAAAGGCTCCGCCGAAAGCAAGCCCAACAACAGCGGATAACCTTCAAAGGCTAAATCTATACTGACCTCAGTAACTTCACCGCAGTCCGCATATGGCGACCACAGCACCAGGTGAAGACGAAGCTAGCTCCTCCATAGCCGAAGAAAGGCACAACGTGGATGACAATGACTGCCCAGCCCAACCCACGCTGCACCGCCGCAGCCGCAGCCCGCAGGTGAGGGGGCTGAAGGCTCACAAGGGCTACCCGAGGACGTCGCAGTCGATGGCGAACCAACAGTTCGTGTCAGAGGCATCTGGTCGCCATGGACACCTCGCAACATCGGCACCCAAAGCCCGCCACCGCGAATAGCGCCTCGCTCCTCCTCCTTCACCATGGACGACCACCAGATTTCCATCATCCCAGTGGTCTTTATTCATCGCTAGAAACTAGATAAGACAACCATCTACAAAGCAACCAGCTGTACTGTAGCAGGGGAGTGAAGATCAGAAGGTAATTAATTTGACTTTTTGTTTTTACACCATCCATGTTCAAGTAGGACGTCAGTAAGATAGCGTACACAGCTGACATGGAATCGCCGTACAGTTAACCTATCAAAGCTGTCAATGATGCATGCTCAAGATATATATCTGACGTACGCCCACACTAGTCAAATGCCTGAAATTTTCTCCACTCGTTATAATTGTGCATGAGCTTGGTTCAATTTTTGTCAGTTCGATTCAGGCCTGATTTTCATGTAGACTTGTTTCATTTTCCTTTTAACTAACAATGGCTCGATTCAAGTTGACTTGTGGTCTGTGGATATCACAGAGCAATATTAAAATAAGATAAAATACACCCCAAATTAAGATCCTTCAGACATTTGCTCACATCCGCATGACTCGGATACGGTCTCTGAAAAAAAAATCATGTAACGATGTTAAGCTGTCACTTTCTTTGAACATTTACCTGAAAATTTATACATAGTACACAATTTTCTTTTGCAAGAGACATTTCAGTGAATATCCAGACATATTTGTCCACTTATGCATGCAATGGGATGTTGCTTTATGCATGGTGTCCTGGTGCACCATATATACACTACAGAAAACATATATTTTCGTCTAGCCAGAGCCAACAAAAATAGTCCAATAACCGATGAAAATGGTTATTTTCGTCGGTTTCCCAACAAAAATTGGAAGTTGAACACAAGTAGACGAAATATTTTTGTCAGCTATTGAGGCCCGACTGGCCGACAAAATTGCAAATAGAAATCTTGGATCATCTGACGTGGCGAGCGCATTTTCGTTGACTAAGCCGATGAAATTATGGCCATGTGGCAGTGCTATTTTCGTTGGCTAGGCGGGCTGACGAAGACAGTGTGACACGTGGAGTCGCCGCGGCGTGTATGGAGGGTCAAATAATTTTGTCGGCCAGCCTTGGCAACTTTTTTTTTTAAAAAAAAGGATGCTTGAAAAATCATAGAAAGTTCATATAATTAACCAAAAATTCTCATAAATCACAGATAATTTCATAAAGTTCACAAAACGCCTGATATCATCAAGCATCACATAGAAGCCATCACAAGCATAGTTCATCACATACAAGCCATCAAAAGCAATATATTTCATCACATACAAGCTAGCCATCATAAGCATAGTCCATCACAAGGACAAGTTCACATATTATTAAAATAGTAGAGCGTGGAAGTTGTGCCCACTTCCGGCATAGCCTCCTGAGTTGAGGTATTGACCAACCAATAGTGTCTCGGAAGCACCACCAGTGTCGCCTCCGGGAGGGGCACTGGCTCCAGCAGGCATTGTCGTTGAACCCCTCGAAACCAAAGTTAATTAATTTTTTTGCAAGGTTTTTCATTTATGTAAATTTTGTGAGATGGAAAATGTAGATAGAAAGTACCATATGTGGAGACGGCAGGAAGAAAAAAGCAGTAGGAGGAGGAGGCTAAAATGCAGAAAAACTAATAGTTGTCCCCAGACAAGCGGAGAAAAACTCCTCAAAAGCAGTGACCACGAAATTTAGACATATACACGGATGAATGATCCAATCTTGATAATTTTTGATATGTAATGTCAATTTCATCGATTGCAACATAAATAATCGAATTTGAACCATGACAAGCATGAAAGACTACATTTTGACAATTCCAAATGCAAAATGGTCAAATCTAGATATTTGTAGACATTAATTGTCACTTACAAGCAATTTTAACTATAACAAGCATAAAAGACTAAATTATGACAATACCAAGTGCAAATGGTCAAATTTAGACATTTCTAAACATTAATTGATATTTACAAGCATGAATAATCAAATTATAGTCATTTTCATAATTTACAAGCGAAAGTGTACTTACTTGTATATGTTGTTGTTGTTGTGCCTGCCAATTAAGCAAATACTGTTGTTATTGCCTTGCCCACTCTTCCTATGTTCTCATCATCTCCTGATGTTGTCTCAACTTCTCCAACCTAGCACCACGAGAGCCACATGAACTGCTCTAGGAGGACTAAAACGACATCGCCTCGCTCAAGGCTTCACTTGAATTAATTACCCCCATTGGACATGCCAAACCAGCCATGTTTTCTCTCACTCCAACTTGAGGACAAAGCCGCAAGGTCGACTTCTTCCTTCCTCCCATCATAGTCTTCCCCATAACATTCGACCATTGCTTCTCCATACCTAGTCTACAATATATTTAGGAGAGACAATATTTCTAAGATTCATTTAATTGATAGCATGTCCACATTACTAACTAGGTTCTGCATCGCTGTAGCACTGCAAAGCAGCTCCGACTTTGTAGGATCAACTTCTTGGTGGTCCCGAGCATACGTCTCAATGTAGCTTGACACAACCCCACTTGTAGCCTCCTGTAATTCACTATCCATGTGTGTTAGCAAACATATTATAACCAGAATGTAATAAATAACTTACAAGTATTAACATAACTAGCATACCATTTGTGGCGCTAGATGAAGATGTCCATCGGCGCCATAATGCTGAGTTACCCTAGGGCCTGCCTGTCAGTTGCCCCCTCTTCTTCCTTCACTTCTCCACGAATGGGGGTCAGGACCAGTAAGCGTAGAGTGCTTTTCAAGCATCAGGGCACTTCCTTAGCAAAGGAAAGTCCACCTCGAGGTACTCATCTGCTTGAAGGTAGACCTCTCAAGAATCCAACTTTTTGCTTATATCCTCTTTTTTGACCTTCTTGTAGTACAAACACAACACCTGGATATGAGCATTGGACATCATGTCTTTCACCACCTTTGTTTTAACCTTCTCAAAGACATATTGGGCCTTGACTCCCAATGCCTTCTCTCCCTCTGACAAACAGTATCTCTCCTAATTATGAAAATACTTGAGTTGGACACTTTACAATTAGAGAACAGGCTAGTAGTCTAGTGGTGGAAGGCTTTAGTTATAAAGCCCACCACTCGGGCTCGAGTCCCCATAGGGGCAATGAAAATATGAGTGTCGCTCGGGTAGTGGTTTATAGCTGTGGGACTAAATTGCTCGGATCCCCGTAGTAATCCCTAAAAAGAAGACACTTTACTATTGAAAATGACAATATATGAAACAAAGAAAGTAACAATAGGATTACCCAGAAGTCATTCCAGACCCTCTATACAACGGTTCCATGTTGGCCATCTATCGCCAAGTTGTAGTGTGCCCACTAAGGATTATACATTGATGTCAGCTGAGAAACACCTTGATTCGTCATCATTCCTAGATGGTGGTATCGATAGAGAGTCCCTAAGGTAGCATTCACAAGCCTTAGATGGTTTCTTCCCTCCAAAGAAAGATCAACGTAGTATAATTTTTAGACTTGTAAGAGCATCAATCATTAAGAAACAACAAAATTTTATTTTTACTTACCAATCACCATGTAGCTTGATCCGTCTCCATGCCGCCGGGTTCATAACTGCTGGGGTAATCAAGTTGGAAGCTCTGTACCTGAAATACAAACAAAACATTAATTGAAAATACATACAATAAGTAATGCATGGTAGTTTCATTGGTAAGTACTTGAAGATAGGATCAACACCACCGTCGTCATCCTTTTCAGCTTTAGCTCCTTCTCCATCTCCATCCCCATCCCCATCCTCATTATCCTTGTCCTTATCATTCTGCTCCAACGTCCATATATATAAAAAAAATGTAATCATAAATATTATATGAATGGAACAGAAAATGTATAGGAATAAAAAGGACAACCTCCTGTTGAGCCTCCTCTGGTGGAGCAGCCTCATGTGGAACCTCCTCTGGTGGACAACCACCTACTCAGCCTCCTAAAGATATCTCTCGAGCGCACTTCACTAGCTATGCTGAGAGGCACTGCCCTTGAAGAGAGAACCACCTGTCGAAGAAGAAGAGCCATCTTTCTTTCTTTCGTGGCTATTCGAAGATGAAGAGTCATCATTCTTATTACCTCTAAACACATGTGAAAATGAACACATCCTATTTAAGAAAAATAAAGATAAATTAATTAGTACAATAATTAACATTCTTGAACCGCTCAAGCACTTTCTTTTTTTAGCGGGCTCAGAGCAATATGGAGCATGTGGCTTCCCTATATGTCCTGCTTGATCTAGTCTTACTTCAAGGGTGGCCTGGTCACATATATCGGCCATGTCTCTACAGGTTTTATATTGTATTTTGTTTTGTTCCTAAAGTCAAAAGCAACGCTAACAATGCTTTCTACATCATTGCGTTCTTGATGCATGACATCAATATTGTGCTAGAGGATTAGGAAAGTAGCAGAAGGGAGACTTCACATGGAAGATATGTGAGTCTAATTGTGTTCCCCTTTAAGCCCTTCATATCCATCCTCTATGGAAACTTACTGGTTGTGTCAAGCAACAATCTCTGGGCAAGTCAAATGCCTCGGCAGGCCTTTAATAACAGTTGTGTCTTTGCGAACTGCATTTCTTTGTATTCTGAATGGGTGATTAGGAGATGTGAAACGTCGATGGCAATTAAGGAAGCAGAATTTTCCACCATTCTTCAAACGAAATGCATCTGTGTCACCCATCCATATCGGGCAACATAATCAACTATGTGTGCTCCATTTTAAGAACATGTCATATGCAGGGAATTCATGGATAGATCAAACGTATACTTCACGCATGTTAAAGTACTCCTTTCTACTGTTGTCATATATCCTCACCTCGGTCCACAGCTCTTTCAGCTCATTGAGTAACGATTGCATGAATATGTTTAAGTGCTTTCTAGGATGATCAGACCTCGGTATAATAGGAGTTAGGAATACTCATCTTTCATGCATAACAAAGGCGGAAGATTGTACGGAATTGCAAAAATAGGCCAACATGAGTATGAGGCCGCATTTGTGTTGAAAGGTGTAAAACCATTGGTCGCCAACCTAATATGCCCATTCCGTGAGTCTTTGGCAAAATCTTGGTCATATCGACCAGTGCCTTCTAGACCTTACCGTTGGATGGAAGATCTATATACCCATTGTTTACACATATGTCTTTCTTATGTCACCTCATATGCTTCGCAGTCGTATTGAATAGGCACAACAGGAGCCTTGATGTGACAGACAGGTATTGTAACACCTTCACTAGCACGGTTGTTGTCTCCACATTCCCCTCTTCATTGACTACCTCCACATATCTAGATTTCTTGCAAAATCTAGAGGGATCCACCTTCTCATTTTCCATCCATAACAACATAAAATTATTAATATACACATTAATCTTTAGATAAGGCATCTCCGGACTGGGCAATAGTTTATTTGAGTAGTAGAAGTCTTTTAGCATCTTGTGAGGTTTTGGTAGAATTTCATATTTCAAATTGACTAGATCATTAAAACAGCCTACAAAGAAGTTGTACTTTGACCTTATAGACATTAATCGTGTCACAACCGCAAACTGTCACATTCATGGACTCATGCAAGGGATCTTTTGAAAATGCGAGAAGACTAAAGAATTTCCCCACTTTAGGCCTAGGCACATCTTCAAACTGCCGAACAAAACCATTCCTCATCTCATCCATCCTATCCTCCGGCTCGTGGAAGGTATCGACCGGATTGGACGTCTCTCTCAGCCGTGACTCACCATGCTCATACCACGTCAGAAAATCCGACATGAAACCAAATTTGCACAGTGACATCGCTTATCACCCCTGATTGTCGAGCAAAGTTCTGACACTTACGATAGAGGCAATTACCCAAACCACCACTAGGAGATGAGGAGAAAACAAGGTCCACAAAAGCTTTTGTGTTCACCATCCATTCTCATGTGTGTATCCCGATGCTTCTCCATCCATCGTACATCCATTTTCGGTCAGCTCCCATTTTTTATGCTATTGAATGCACGAATGATCATAAAAGTAGGTTAAGTTACATATCCTACAAGGAGTTCTAGAGAAGAATAGGTCCTAAACCCACCTAGAATGGATGACTAACAAGGTTTTTATGACATGTCATAGAATCCGAACAAATTTCGGTAGCGTAATCCCGTTGTTCTCCTTGTGCATGTCCGATTTCTATGCATCAGAGAACAACTAGGTTTCTGCAATGGCATCGACGATCGGAGTGCTGCACGATACAAACTGAAGTCCCGATCGAAATCAAATCCACAAGGCCACTACCCCGCAAGCCCGAAGATTGTTGCTAGGTTTTGGATCCAGAGGGCGCACCAAAGTCCTGTTCGATGAACACGCCACGGTTGTTGACACCGACCTTTAGCTTAGGGCGCCCTACCATTGGCCAAAGGAAGAGAATCTACCAATGCCACCCCTCCTAAGAAAAACAATGATGAAGACGTGAAGCCTCCTCGCCGCCTCCACTGGTCGAAGCGCCGCCACAGAGACGCAGGAGTAGGGGTAGATTCCCTACCTCAACTCTTGCAAACATGCTACCACTACTTGCCAAAACCGCTAGTGCGAAGCACACAACCTCTAGTGGTTGATCGCTGAGACCACGCCAATAACACCGTCCACCGTAGATCGACCACTAAGGACCCAAAACACCGCTGGAGTAGTTGACGGTGAAACCTTAATTTCTAGATCTAAACTACTAGAGCCATCCCCTATCCTAAACCTCCCACAAGCCACCTCCACCATTGGCTTCTTGAGGCCCAAACTACCACCTTCTCGCCGCTGGCGAGAAAGAAGAGTAGATCTAGCCGAGGTGCGAAGGGAGGTGAGGAAAGGGGAGGAAAAAGGGAGGGAGGTGGGAGGTACGTGACGCCTCCCTCTCGCCTCTAGCGAGGCCACCCTAGGGAGAGAGGGAGAGGGCCGGCAACGGGCACGAAGGGTTTTTTGGGGAGAGGATGGGCCGTGAGAGCAGCGAGGAAAACTTTGAAAAAAAAAATTTTAGGATAACTTTGAAAAATTGTTAGGAACACATGTTTTAGAGCATGTAGTGTAAAGTGCGAAGAAATTTTGAGAGGATGTAGGGACTCTTTTATAGGATGTGGTGAAAGCAATGTGACCGTAAGGGAATGCTCAACAGGAGTCCCAAATTTAGGGTTGCACAACGAGATCATGGAATTTGGATATTAGTATTGAGAGTTAATAGTGATAGAATGAACAATAGTGAATCTAGGAAATGGTGGTTAAGAAATAGGGAGTGAATAGTGACTATAGAAGTGCGATTTGAGGAGTGAAAAATAGGATTGTAGTTGGGTGAGTAAATAGTGATAGGTTGATGAATAGTGATAGGCAGGGATGAAAACGGAGTGGATTCGGCCGGATAGTGACATTTCCATATCCGCTCACATTTTTTTCACCCGGATGCAGATATGGATACGGATAATTTGAAAACGAATCGGATATTGAATCGATATCAGAAAATAATAAAATGGATAGTAATCGGAGTCAGATCGAAAACGGAAACGAAACCAAATATTTAGTAGGATAGTATGCAACGCCAAAACACAAGTTTCAACATAGGATATTAGGATTTAGAACACATAATCTACAAACATAACAAAACTTATAGAATAGTGTTCAAAACAAACATAACATAACAAAATTTCAACATAGGAGCACATTGTTCAATGTTCATAGATAATTTGTAAACATATAAGGCATAGTGATATATCATATAGTAGGAATAGACCAACATCATCAGACTGATTATTCTTCACCCATTGCAATATCCTATAAAACATTAGACTGTAGTTATTTTTTAGGTTGTAAAGTAATATATTGCGCATACCTTCAAATCATCAATAGAAGTAGAATCCAATCCTTTTTACAGACTAGGGACGAAAACGGAGCGGATTCGGCTGGATAGTGACATTTCCTTATCTGCTCACATTTTTTTCACCTAGATGTGGATACGGATAATTTGAAAACAGACATCATATTCTTTTGCCATTTTCCTAAAATAGATACCGGATACGGATACGATCCAGATACTATCCGCTCCATTTTCATCCTTAGTAATACGGATGGAAATAGGGAGATGGATAGTGTTGTGAAAGTAGGGAGTGATAGTATGGGGGTGAAAATTCGTGTGGTGTTTGGACGCCGAGTTAAGCTAAACGTCAGAAATCAAAAAGCGGCAGAAATCAATGGCGTCCGAGTATCGACTCGGATATGTTTGCTGAACTTGACATTCAAGTCTCCACGTATTATGCCACCAAAAAAGAGTGATTCAAAATGATGGAAATTTTGGGCTCTCGGCTAAGCTCTAATATGAGTAATGATTTACATAGGTTATGGTTAACTGTACAATGTCACTCACAGGAAAAATGCAGAGGGAATTTTTCACGCATCCATAGCCATAGCAAACAAGGTGCACTGGAGGTGCAAAATGCATGTCAGAGAAATCTGCAGGCTATACTGTCTTCTGTGGTTCTTCAGTAGCTCGGCTGCAGACATCGGTGTAGAATCTAATATTCCATGGCCTTCTTCCGCAGCTCATTTAGCTCGTTCTCAATCTCTAAGTCTGGGAAAGGGCGCGCAGCACCTGAGTTGCTGACTGCTGTTCTACCTGGAGGTAGTTCTCCTTTCTGTAGATGTAGCATGAAATGTTCCGAGTGAATGCATACACTAAAATGGGGGTGGAGGTGTGACACAACAAAAGGTAGTAGTATGTATGTCATTCCGTTCACTTGTTCTCTAAAGCAAACAAAGGTATAAAAGGTTTTTACCATCAGAAGTGTGGTTAACTGGTTTTGTTCAAAGATATCAGTACTAATGCATTGCATGTTTAAACAATGTGGTATGCTATAACAAGTATAGATGCCTGCCCCAGTACAAATAACCCAACAGAAAATAAAAGGTGCAGGGATTAACCACAGCTATTACTAATCATTTGTAGAAGCAGGATTGAGTAAAGATCGACATCTTTTTAGAAAACCCAAAAATTGAGGGCTGGCTGAACAATTTATGATCCATATATTATACATTCTATTCTCCAATGGTATGCATGCCAAAGTACCATTACATTTTGTCATGTTGGATAGCATGGCAACACAAAAAAAAAAATCAAGAGCAGATAGATTATTAACTTAAAAATTTGTCAACTCATAGTTTAAGCATCCGAATAACAGTACGTACCAAAGAGCTTCCGGATAGTTCTTTTTTCATTTGTGCAAGATCATCATCAACCGATGAAGTCTCAAGCAATGCAAACTGTGCACAAATAAATACTGATGATCATATCAAATTACCAAAAAGAAAATGATCAGAAATCAGTCTGCAATTCCCAATTTTACCTTTCCTTCTAAATCATCTGTTGCTAATTGACCAAGTGCCTCTGCTTGGGATTCCATTGTCATAACTGACAGCATCAAACATGTAATTATTTGCAAGATTTCAATGTTGAAATGAATTCTAATGAGGTATCACTGGGTGATAAACACAAAAGGCAAGAAAAGCTAGTAGCATACCCCATTTCTCAACCAGGATAAGAGACATAACATTCACAATACATGCAAGAATACAAAAATTTTCCAAGATCATATGTTCATACTCATAACAACTCGATTGCAGTAGTGTGAGATCCAACAAAATATCAATCAAAATCATTATATCGAAAACACTTGACTCTTTTAAGGTACCAGCCTTTGGGCAAGAGATTGAACTTTTTACTGCTAGAAAATTTGATATGCAATCATCAACCATCCAGAGTTCCAGGTGCATTCTGATGTAGCTACCACCGCTTTGACAATCTGTGAAAAGCAAATTTTGACTACTACCTAGTTTTTTTTTTATCCTGGCTATGTAGATTGTAGCCGTGATCATGCTGTGGTGGTTTTGAGAGCGGTGACCGGCATTGGGATGCCAGGCAGCTGCATAAGTGGAAGCAATCGGCAGCAAGATGCTGCCAGTGCCAGAGAGAAAAGAAGCAGATAGAGAAAAGGAAATTCTTTATTGGCTGCTTCCCTAAACTGAACGAGTGCTCCTTATAGATAGAGAACAATCTGTTGCTAATCATTGCTAACAATTATTCCAAATCTTAACTAAGCAACAGATATAGAAATACGAAAAAGATAGAATAGCAAATCTTATCTCTAAGCCTGCTACAACAGCCCTTGCCAGCTGTGCTGAGCATAGATTTTGATGGCTATACTGATTGCCTTCTAGTGCTTCCCAGTCATACTCAGTTACTCACATTTGGCTACAGTTTCACAATATTTTGAGCCTCGAGCCCAGAGATTGACTCGTTATGGTAACTAGTTGGCTACCTTACTGCATTTTGACTGCTTAAAATTTAAACTACAGCAGCTTTCAGCTGTATGTTGAATATGCTCTAGCTTAAACTAAAACGGAGTAATTTTGGTGACTTCTTAACGGTATTTTCCTTGCTTAAACTCTAACAGCTATCTATGTTCGACATGTAGCATATTTCTGGTCTAAATCAAAATCATTGTATCAAATCCACTGTGTCAACAAGTAACAGAGAACTTAAACTTAGCCCAAAAAAAAACTAGTGAGAGGAAATCAGTAAAATCAAGAGAGTACCTTTTTCCTCCATTTTCTCAAATGCTGAAAGGGCACTACTTGTATTTACATTCCCCAACATTTCACTCACTTTTGTTGCAGTCCTGAAGGAAAATAAATGTCAATTGTCAGAGCATCCAAAATAGAGAGTAACAAATGAAAAATAATCAACAAATGACAAATGCATACTTGGCTGATTGAGCACGGGCTTTTAGGGTATCTTTTTTCTGCTTGGCCTCTGCTATCTTGCTCTCAAGAACCTACAGAATAGCATACTTCACATGGTAACAAAGATGGATAAAAAATAGTTAAATAACATGAATAAGTACTGTTCATCATGTGCTGCACATGGGCCCAGCAAAATAAAAAAGCGTCCCAGCATTTAAAGCTTGAAAATAATAAACTCACCTTGGTATTTGAAATCAGATTTTCAACTACGCTCTTCTGCTGATCCAGCTGAGACCTTAAAGAGCTGGCATTGTCCTAAGCACACACACAAATAGTTAAATATAAAGACATGTACTAGGAACCCATCCGTTTCGTCAAACAGAGAAAGGGATGAGAGATATACAGGCAAACAGGATCATGAATTTGGAACAGTATGGGCTGTTCATATATCTTGATGCTATGCACAATAATAGTATCTCTCTCCAAATCTCCATGGTATAATTACACTCAGTATATAGTTTCCTCACACAGATAGGACAGTAGCTCAGTAGTTCTAAATATTACTTACAGATTCCACCCCCACCCACCCAAAAAAAAATATAGTTTTGAAGATATAGAGTTGTATTGTGCCTTAGTGTGTTAATTTTGAAATGATTTTTTCCTTGGGGGTTTTGAAGATATAGAGTTGCATTGTGCTGCATTTAGCCATGAGGTTAAATTAACACTTACATTTTTTTTTGGTGGATGTAGGGCTGCAAAGGTATTGCCAGACTATGTGTTTTTGAGCTAGAGTTGCCGTTTGCAATGGATGAATTACCTCCGTCCAGTATCGATTTGTCAATGTGTTATGTACTTTACTTATTTGTGTGTCACAAACTCACAGTCAGTGTGTCTAAATTTGGACTATGTGTTAATGTGTTCTTGAGTCATTGTCAAGTGTCAGTTTGATGAACTATGTATGTTGCTATGTATGTCAGTATGTGTATCTCATGACTCTGTGCTCACCGCTCATGAATTCATTAACTATTTGGACATGTGGAATATGGTTTACTTAGTGTTTGACGATTTGATGGTTGAGTATTTCATAAATTATGAACTTGGTGCTTTACTGCTTGCATCATGCTTGACTTACATGTTTTATTACTTTTCACAATTTTTTGAACATTTGCATATATAGGTTAATAATATATATTCCCCATATATAATCAAAATTGCCCTAACCTAAATTACCCATATATAATTGCAAATTTTCTCTAATCTAATTACCCATATATAATCTAATAACAAGATAACATAGGAGCAATATGTCGATGCATCGGATATGGGTCTTTCTTCGAGCTTATTTATTGATTGGGGCCAACTAACCCTTCCTCACAGAGACTTTAGCTTCAGGGTAGAACACGCACAACATAAAAGAAAATGATGATTACCCTGGTTCAGGCCCCTCTCGGTAGAGGTAATAGCCCTACGTCCAGCCTTCTTCACTATTAGGGCTGGAAACGAGCCGAGCCAGGCTCAGCTCGGCTCACCCGGGCTCGGTGATTCAGTGAGCCCAAAAGGGCGGCTCGGCTCTGCTCGGTCCTGGCTCACTAGCCGGCTCGTTGGCTCGCTAAGCCAGGCCGTCCAGCACTCCAGCACAAGCACGGCATCACTTCAGTAGCCATCCAACAACCAACATTGATCAACAGGCAATAGCAACAGCAAAATAAAGAACAAAAACAACCATGACCATGATCAACCAAGCCATCAAATCCATGATGAACATTTTAGCCTTCAGACAATCAGACATCAACATGCTTTCTGCCGGCTCGTTGGCTCACAAGTTGGCTCGTGGCTCGAGCCAAGCTGGCTCGCCCATCCAGCATGGGGGCATCTCGGTCAGGGCCGTCCCGAAACTGATCCAGGAGTGGCTTAGGAGCGTACTCTGACTCTAGGCCTCTGCGGCCGGGGGGTGGGGAGCGCGATCACTCAATACGTGTGGGGAAATCTTCCTCTCGCTCGGTGTGTCTGTTAGGGTCGGTGATCTGGGCCACCTCCCCATCAGTGTAATACCCGTCATGGTCATCCACGTCATCGAAGACGTAGAGGTCGCAGGTATCACCAGAGTTCGACATCCCAAAGGAATTCTTCAGTAAAGAAGACTTACGATCCCCACGGACAGAGCCAGCTGTCGACGATTGGGAACCGGATTCCCCGTCGAGCTTATTTCTTGATTGAGGGATCAGAAACCATTTCTGCCGAAGTGTGGCGTTCTGAGATGTTGAATACTTCTTGGTATGAACGAGCTAAAAACGGACGAGGCTCGGGTTTATCCTGGTTTGGACCTCCTGAGGAAGATAACAATCCTACTCCAGTGTGTGTGTATTGCTGAATGCGAGGTTACAATGAGCTGGAGAGCTGGCTCGATGTGTGTAAAAAGGGTGCATAACGTAACCCCTTCAAAGGATCGAAAAACAGATATTTATAGGGCATATCCCCAACCGTCGGCTCCGGACTTTTGAAAAACGGTTGCGCGCACCGTGGGCGAGAAAACTGACTGCGTGCCGCACGCACGGCCGCCCCACAATCCGCACGGATCGTGGGTAACAGTTCTCGCATCATGGGAACGTGGCCACGTGGCACGTTGTGACGAACCACTTAGTTACGCCGGTGCCCTGGCAGGAAAGACCGCTCCGGGCACTGGGACATTGCCTGGACCGAGTCAAAGCACGATGCTGACGTCATGGCGGGTCGAACAATCCTATCCGGGCAGCACCCGGTCTCTCCTCGGGCAAATATCGTTTTGGGCAAAGACCCTGCCCGGTCTAGGCCGTCTTAGGAAACGCGTCCAAGACATTTGCCGATTTACAAAGTTGTTGGGCTTAGTCTCGGCCCATGGGCCGTTATCCAATCCTCAACAAAAAGGTAAACTAAAAAAGTCAAAACATTTAGCTCAATTCAGCTAGACTTAGATGTGCTTCTTTTTAGCTTATCTTATTTGCTTATCTCCTTATCTCGTTTGCTTATTTGACTTATTAAGATTTTCTTTTAATTTTTGGATTCTGCTTTTTTTTATATCTCGAAGGCGTGTCTAAAAGCTCTCCAACACAAGTCGAACAAAGCGGATCCGACTCTCGAGGCCACATCAGGAAGCAAATAATCAAACGAGATAAGCAAATGAGATAAACTGAAAAGAGCCGCACCTTAGCCATTAAGCCTAAGCCAAGTTGCTACAAACATGCTCTTAATCTAGCGGAGCTAACCACGATGGCATAAAAGAGAAGAAGCTGAAAATAAGATGACAACAATATTAGAATGACAATATAATGGTACGGAAGATATTAGCAAAATATTCAGTAATATACAAAGTTTTTTTTGTGCTTTTGTTTAAACCAGGCCATATGTACCCGCGGCTCGGAGCCTCGGACTAGACATGACCCACTGCCCGGAAACAGTACCGGGCCGCCCAGCATGGCCCGGCTCGTTTGGCCACCTCTTATCTAACTCCTACCACTCATTGGAAAACAGTCCTTCCCACCCGCCGCAGCCTCTCGGCCCTCTGCCCCCGCCTTCTCTCTCAGAACCCCACGGGCACGCCTCCTCCATTCCTCCTCCCCCAATGGCTCCTCCAGTTCTCCTCCCCCATCACCTCCTCCAGTCCTCCTCCCCGACGGTCTCCTCATCCCACCGGTGGCGGCGCGGCGGCCTCCTTCCCCGCGGCGGCGGCGCGGCGGCCTTCTCCCCCACGGCGGGCGGTATGCCCTCCTCACCTTCTCATCCATGGTGCTAGTTCATTCTTCCCAGGCCGCGGCGGGTGGGGGTAAGCGGGGCGACCAAATCTGATCCCGACACCTGGTCGGGTCAGGGCGGGGCGGGGTGCGGAGAGGGACGGCTTGGGTGGAGGCATGACCCGCCTATCTCGATCTCTAGCTAGGAGGGAATGTCATCGTTGTCACTTGACACCATTAACCCTACCATGGATCCGCCCCTTAGGCCCTATTCTGTAGCTATAATTGGATTGTTTCATTTGTTGTTTCCTGTTATGCATATGCTTTATCCTCAATGATTTAACTAAGTAACTTGCTATCGTGAACTAGTGTTCAGTGATTTAGTTAAGTTTCTATGTAAAGGTGAGGCCCGCAAGCTTTTCCTTCTCCTTTGAGCAAAAATGATCCTACAGCTATTAGTTTAGTTGAATTCATCTATTCAAATCAATTTGACCTTTGTAAAGAACAATGATGGTTTATTTGCACTACTTACAAAACTGCTGAGCCTACTAGTGACTGGTGATTTCACGTAGGGTGGAGATGCTGATTGAAATACTTTTGTGATAAGGCGAAGGTATTGTGAACTGTTAGTACTCATTTTACTTATGCTTGTCAACAACTGCAACGGTAATGACCACACCTGATGGAGCCCGTTCTCCCATTTGATCTAGCTTTTACTGAAACATTCTGTACTGTAAACTTAACAAGCATGACATATCTCCAATGACACATTCATTGCTGTTGAAACAATTGGTTGGATATGGGCCTCCTGTTATCATTCTAATTTGAGTTTCCTACATAAACAAAATTTTATATTATTAGAGAAATATTCTATTTACATCTGCTCAAGGTTGTCAATGTTTTCAATGGACATGCTCAGGCAGTTGTTGAATGGACATGCAGTTTCGTTGATGTTGGATTAATCAATTATTATGCTTGCAGTAAAGATCGTAGCAAAGTCCTGAACATGGCAATATTATGATGGACTGACAGCCATGTTTATCTCTAATTTACGTTTTGCGCCTGCAGTTTACCTTAGAGTTGTGCAAGTGCGCCAATCAAATGTCAGCAGATTTAAGTGCAATGTCATAAGGAGTAACCTCTTTGATAGACTATCTAGGGTTGTCAAGGTGAGGGATATTTGTTTCATCTGTCATGTTCTTAGCACAATTTTGTGTTTATTTAACTAAAAACATTTCGCTTGCTGGTTTGTCTAGTCCTATGCAAATGCAGTTCTAAGTTCATTTGAAGACCCCGAGAAGATCCTAGATCAAGCGGTCTAGGATGTCGACCACGACAGTTCACCGGTCTTTATCGAAGGGCCCCACCTATTTGCTATTGGATCGTGAAACTCGTCTCTTGGATTTACGACCTCTTCAAAAATCCAGCCGACGAGTTGTTCTTGGATCGCTCTCACTTTCGCCGGCGAGAAATCGGACGAACCTTGCAAGTCGCTAGCACCTCCCGGTCGATGTGCATAGTATGGCACACATAGTAGCGCGATATATTAGGTGCACGACGGCTAACGCCAGATCTGTAGTGAAAAAAGCTAAAAGCGTGAAATGGATGCATGAAATGAAGTTAACTAACTCAAAAGCTACCATGATGGCATACATACTCGAGAGGCAAGTGTAATATCGAATTCCTCGTTGAATTCGCCCACACGCCAAGACGGAACCGTGCGAATGCACTACACACGTGATTGCAAATTGAACATGATTAGAATTTGTTTAAAATAGAGTAGGACTAGCACAATAATGGAAAGAACAAGAATACCGGTTGAGCAAGTCGATCAAGTTTTGGTACTTTTCAACTGGTCTCCTCAGCGAGTCCATAACTGTGATCATGCTACGATCTAGCTCGATAATGAGAAGAATCCAGTGAAAACTGTACATATATATGGCAACGGGTGGTAACTAATTAGTTGTAACGTCGTGTTATGGAAAAAGATTAGAACGAGGAGGTACGAAAACACTTACTCAAAGCTGTAGGGTAAAAGTATCTTTGGCTTATATTTTTGACCCATTAGCCCTTTGTATATGTTGGTCTCCGTATCGGCAGGGGATAGTTTAACATTCGTCTCATTGACAACTAAAGGGTCAAGGAAGCCTGTGTTGAAAATGTGCTTATTTTTGCATCTTTGTATCTCCATTCTACATAATAAGAAATTAGTTAGGCTTGCAAGTTAGTATAGTGCAAGGGCCCGCACGGTGGATTTTTGCAATTAAATAAGACACTTACAGAGTCCAGCAACTCAACATTGACACCTCGATGGCGTCTGACTGGTATAGCTCGTACATTACTGACCATTGGATATAAAATCCACTGTCGCCGTTAAAAAAATGTTTTTCCTTGTACTTGACGACAAATGACGATAGGCCATGCTTGAACGCATCCAGGTACCATTCATGGAATTGGCGTATCCTAGTTGGTAGCTGGCCAATCTCCTCAGGCCTGACCCAAGAAGCGCCCGATGTAAATGGCCATCTGACTTCTGCAGCTTCAATCTGCATGTCGCCTAATATTTGCTCTGGGTGCAGGCCAGTTTCTTCGATGAATTTTTGCATCTCCTTGGCCTTCTGATCAGCTAATGACGTCGTCTTCTTTGACGTCTTCTTCTTGGACCTTTCCTTGACCAATATGCGCTCGTAGTCAGATACACGAGGTTTTTCCTTTTTGTCCTTCAAATTTTTCACTGTCCTCAAGCCTTTTAGAAATTCTTCCGTACCAGGCTGAACCTTCTTCTCTGGTGACTTGGGTTTAAAAAATTTAGTGACCTCAGCTCTGACTACTTTCTCGGTCTCCTCCTCTGTCATATCGTAAGCCCGCTTTGCAAGTGCAGCCAGCTTCTTGGGTTGAGTGGACCTCGTCCTCTTGCAAGCTGCTGGGCGAGCTAGCTTGCTTGTCTTGGGCGACGATGTTGGAGTTGGAGTTTCGCGTGCGGGGCTCGGTGCAAGAGACAGACTTCTTCTGGGAGGCATCTCCTTTGGTGATGGAGGTGATGACGGACCGCTTATGTGTGCCGGAGGTGATGAAGGTGTTGGAGAGGATACGTCCATGTGATCTCGATGAAATTGTTGGCGACTTCTTGTGCCATAGGATGAAATTGTGGACTGCCTCTCCTAACTTCGTAATCCCGTCACCTCCGGGAATATCGAGGTCCAGGTCCTCGTACCCTGGACATACCTCCTCCACCGAGACCCTAGAGTAGCTCGGCGGTATCTGTTGGCCATGGATGACCTGCCCTGGCTCCACCGGGTCAGCCATGCCGTGAGCCGCCTTGAAAGAGGTGTTCCTCACTTGGACATGCAGCTCACAAGGTGTCCGCAGGGTGATGTCGTCCACGGGCCAGTGGCCCAAGTCCGCTTCGGGCAACCCACCGGAAGCGCAGCTACTTCACCGCCTTGAGGGACTAATGAGGTCCAGATTAGCAGGAGGTTCCTCGCCCCATCTAGCCGTTGGCTCAAGGCTAACTGTACCTGTCTTTAGACCTCTTGTTTCATGCTCTGTTGTGTTTGATTCAAGCGTTCTTCAAGCATTAGGAGCTGTTGTGCTTGTCGGGACTTGCTTCTCACCCGACTCCTATAGGTATCGGCGTCCTTAGCAGACCCAATCTTCCACGGAACGACGCCAACGCCTCGTGTACGTCCAGGGTGCTCCGGGTTTTGTAGGGCCCTTGTAAGCTCGTCGTTCTCCCTGTTTGGCACAAAGGTGCCCCAGGAAGATTCCTCGATCGACTTTACAAGTCTTCTGGGTATAAATTAGTAGGTTTTGTGTAAACTTATTTAGGGTCGCTCCGAGCACATCCTTCTCACCAGAAAATCATGACCTATACCATCAAGTGATGAATCAGCCATAAAGGCTCTATGTACATACCCACGAGTTTTAATGAACCGCTTATTATCTACTTTAAAATGATTAATGAACAGCCAGTCTTCACCATGGGGTTTGGACAGATACTACTATTGGACATTATTGACTTTAAAAATCTTCTACAATATCAAATTTCTATTGTGAAAATTTTTACAAATTGATGGACACCGAGTATATTGTACCTTAGATCCATTCACCCTATCAACTAAAGCAATCAAGTGATGAATCAGCCATAAAGGCTCTATGTACATACCCATCAGTGGAGCCAGAAGGCACCACTGCAACGTGTGCCTTGGCCTTGCGGCTGCTCCGTTGACCTGGAGCTAGTCCTTTACCCTTACGGTCGCGGCATTTCTGGGCTGTGTGCCTGATGACGCTACAAACATAGCAGACCAGCTCCTTCCTCTTCTTCTTCATTTGCTTTGCCTTAGCGCCAGTTTGGTTGTTAGAGTTCTTAGTCTTCTTCTTTCCACCAGCATTGGAGTTCTTCACATCTACATGATGAGCCTGGACTTGGGACGAGGAAGGCTTTGAGCCTACGTGGGCCCTCTTCTCGACATTAATAGCAGCCTACAGTTGGAGTTGGAGTAGACGTCAAACAGCCTATTGTTTAGCACAACCAACAAACGAGCTAGGGCGGCATGATTCGCATCCTCGCAGTGCTTCTGCGCTTCTTCCACAAGTGGAAGCAAAAAAGGAGGATTCGAGATCACCCAAAAGACCTTAAGTTCCAACAGCCACAACCTAACACGTGCCTACCAGCATTTAAAGATGGAGCTGTCAAAGACATCAGGTTTCACCACGTCACTACTACCAGAGGCCATAAGATACTATTTCTGGATTGTTGAAATAAAAGAGGACGAGGTGTAAGCTATATATGTGTGTGTATATATAATATCAAGTAATTATAGATATATTTAACAGCAATTAAAGTTAGTTATCATGCACCTAATCTACTGCAATGAATTCTTCTTATACAGCAGGTAAAGCAGCGGTATATAATTCATAAACAGCAAGAAAAAGACATGATCAATAAGTAGAAATTTATAACAGCAGAACAACAACTTTGCTCAGATTGAGTGTTATAAAATTTGCTCTCAGATTAAATATGGCATGAGCCGGTACCAATTTATATTACTGTTCACAATGTGGTTTTAATTAGTAGGGGTGAAAACATGTCGGATATTATCTATCAAGATCCGCCGGATCCGTATCCTTTTTTATTGATTTGATACCCATTTTCCTATCTGAGCGGATACAGATATGAATAAGGATAATTATCCAGATTTTTAAATGGATATAAATACAAATATGGGTTGAGGGTTATCCGACGGATATGGGTATCCGTCGCATATTATCCGGATACACAAATCTAGATATATGGATAGCCCACAAGGCGCAAGGCCACAGCCCACAGCCCACAAGTGACAAGAGATGACCACAAGGCCCAACCAGGGCAACCCTAATCTTCTATAGCTGCTTAGCTTTTGTCTACTACTCCTATATCTGAAATCCCTGAATAATGCCGTAGTAGTTAATCATACGTATGGGTGTTCATGCCTTTGTTCTCTATTAGGCTCTCCATACATGCAAATAATTTGAGGCGTTCATTGTACACGCCTGCAGAAATTTTCTATATTTAACGGTAAGAATACACTTGGAGCTAAGAACACGTATATGTCGTAATAGAAGAAGAGGTGATGTCTTAAAATACTCCCGAAGAAGAGGAAGGAGCCATAAGTTTCGACGGCGAGGGTGACGGCATTGACGACGGGCTTGCGGTACGCCGGGGCCATTGGTTGAAGACCTTCCAATTGAGGAGGAGGCGTCGAGAAAGCACCTTCGTGGCGTCTGTGGCGCCGACGGCTGGTCGAAGCGCCTCCGCCGGCGGTTCCCGCGGGTTCGTCCGAACGTGACCGCGCCCGCCGGTGTGCTGCCATGACGGCAGACGGCAGCGGCGAAGCGCCGCCGCATGACAAGAAACCTCATGTCGACGACGACGACGGACGGGCGGCGCTAAGCTGCGGTGCGAGAGTGTCGCGCGCGGTGGTAGGTAGGAGTAGGGACTAGAGTTTAATAGGCGGGCGGGCATGCGTGGTCAGGGCATCTCTAACAAGAACTTGAACTTCTTTTCATTACCAAAACGTGGAGGTTAGTACCTTTCATCGACGACTTTTTACACTGCTAAACGTAAATTACATAAAATGAGTATATGTCTTGTTTGTATACAGAATGGAGTATGAGCTATGACTATGCCCATTTATATAAGTTTTATATACGGTAGTCTCCATATTTAGTACACTGCTAATTACGTCGTGAAACCCTTACGATTGTGTACCAATAGTAACATGACGGTGGAAATGGATGTTCATATAAGCTTATGCATATTCAGTGTCTAGTATGCCAAATTGGCATACATGACTCCCATATTTTTAAACAAAGAACTATATAGTCACATTGCTTTCACGAATTCTCCAATTGTCGTTCTAATTGCGATTTCCCCTTAAAATATTTACAATCGCAATTTATATGCAGTTTGTGATACATTTGGCTCTTAATTTTGTGCCTTTAATTTTCTAGCATTTATTTTTTGTATTAGATGACGATTACCTTAAGTGCTAAATTAGCACAAGACATGGGTCCTATGACATAAGCTGCGACAGTAGCGTCGCCTACACCTTAGGGTATGGAGTCTATGTCCATGGTGAGAGTATCTCACCCATTGCTAAAAGGTCTACGTCATTTTCATTAATTTCTTGTTACCATACTGCATATGGTAGATGACGATTACCTTATGTGCTATTTTAGCACAAGGCATGGGTCTTATGGCATATTTTTATATCCATAGTGAGAGTATCTCGCCCATCGCTAAAAGGACTACGTAATCGTAATCAGAGGCACTATCCCTTAATCATGGAGACCGTTAAGCGTATGAGCGTAGGAATCTAGTATGATATTGAAATTAATAGCTATGTTAGAACTCCAATTGTAAGTATTAGGAATTTGGATAATAGTGTATACTTCTTTTATTAAACCACTGTATTAGACCAAACATATAGTATGCGTATTCACATTTGTGGTTATACATATTTATTAGGCTCCATACACATTAGCTGGGATCGGGGAGACCTATAAATATGCATATCAACGGTACACTTCACTGCCGCAAGGTTATATATAAGGTATCATTAATAATCTTCCACGTATACCTGTTGTGGACAAGATCTTGGTTTGCATAGACCGTTTGGTTGCGTTGTGAACAGCATATTCCGTCTCAATTAGTATATATTGACAACTAATATGCTACTGGTATATAAAGGACTAAGAAATACAGTCTATGTAAAAATTAGCATGTCCGGTGACTTGTGTTGGCGGATTAATGTAATAAGCATACTACGAGTAATAAGAGAGGAGGATTTGCATAACAACAATTCGTTCATGGAGAAGGCTAGGATAACCCAAATAAGAAATACATCTAGAAAACCAAGATCTATTGTAAAAATATAGTTACAATAGATCTTGGTGTCAACAAACACTGCTGCTTGTTATGCCTCATTAATTTACATGTATTAGGCACGTGTAAATCAGTAGTGAAGTTTAGTGGGATACACCTAAACCCTCGTATATGGTAAAAAAACGTAATATGTTTGTTTATGTTCATATTGACATGTATGTTTTAATCTATGTACATGTAGTATTACCGGATCACCGGATATCATTTTCACATAGGGATTACGTTTTACCTATTAGTTACAATGTAAACGTTTCACGATTCTTCCTAAATCTAGGGTTTAAACGTGTGTTCATTAACAATATTTAACAGATATGGACATGTTAAATGAACAACTTATATGGTAAAAATGATTTGTTGCTTATGCTCAAGGAAAAAACGAGGTGCAGCTAGTGCTGGCCAATGGGCCGAACAGTGCCGGCCCGGTTCGGGCCCGGTTCGATCTGGTTCGGTTTTGGCCCAATTACTATGCGAACCGGGCCAACGGGCCAGAGTCTGAGTCCAGGTTCGGTTCACTTACTGAACCGAGCGAACCGGGCCGGCCCAGTTCTGGTTTGGCCCATTTGGCTCGGTTCGCATATTATATGTCCATAAAATCAAAATCCTCACTTATGGCAATTGTAAGTATTAGGAACAGTTTATATCCTACACGTACAGGGATATCAAAATTTGTATGACCAGATTTATTCCAGTGTACATGGACTTATAAGGTACACCATTACGTGCCACCGCGAAAGAGCAAGCAAGCCCTAGGCAAGGATCATATGCTAATCATGCGTAATAATTCACATCATAATTATTTCATATTACCTTAATATATATTGTATTATTTGAATAATAGTACAAGTTCACTCTGTCTAGCCATACTAAGATGTTCGTAAAAATATTGACCATGACACTTCGTATGACCCTTTTAAAATCTACAATATCAACAAGTTACACTCTGCACTCTACGAATAACGGATGCAGTTTCCTTCACCGTTGTAATTTAAGCAGTTAATAACAAGGTTCTAATATATTAAATAGCTAGCATTATTCAACCAGGAGATAAATTGAATAATGATTACGTATTGATGGCTTTGCTATGTTCGTTCGCTACACTAATACAATTGAGTTGAAAGAACTAATTCTCCAATTTCTTAAAATCTCATGTATAGGTACCTCATAATTTTAGCTCTCCTCACAGTGTAACATGACTATCGGGCATGTGAGTTGTATAACCTCCAAAGCTTCTGATGGTGCTTGTCTTCTTGGTGTTTAAAATCCTTGCTGTCATCGTGTTTAATTCTCTTATTGGCTTTCGTATTTTATCTATTTGTGAATCCTCAAAGTGTCCCATCATAACGGTTAAAATTATAGTACAAATCTTACTAAATATGTAGCAATTAATATTTATCATGGGTGTTCATGCAGTCGGATATCTGGAGATTAATTGACCCGCCGCGCACTGTTCCTGAGTCACTAACATGTGGGCCCTAGAACCACGTGCTGGGTTTAGTAGAAGCGTGTTCCTTTGAAATATGCCTTCCAAAGCTAGTGGCATACTCCATCACCAGACATTAGTAACATTGACCAATGGGCCTCGAGGCCTACCTGTCCATTGCTCGACAGTTACTAACTAGTAGGCCCCATGGTCTATCAGTTAGAGCCGCCGCGGGCTGGCCAAGCGCAAGCCGTGTGCGTGTGTACTGGGCCGCACAGTAGTAGGCCTAGTATGAATAGTAATAGACCAAGCCCCAATACTGTTTATTGGATTTTTGAAAGATTTCTGATTTCTAATAAATTCTGAAATAGAAATTAATTTATTAAAAATTCCTCATAAAAGACTTATTTCTCCTCACCTCTCATCAATATTTGGTACCCATTGATATTTTAAATTTATCTATATTTAACAGATATGGACATTTTGCTTAGTATTAAATGTATCCGTGAATTCACTGGAATAACAAGTAAAACATATGTTGACAATAATTAACCATCCGTGATAAGCTCTCTCCATTATGATTTTAACAGGCCATTTAATGTGCTACATGTCAACCAAATTTGAGGCGTGTCTATATCGGTTGCTTATGCTCAATTTATTTGGGGAAAAATGGCAAACAAATTGAATTGACAAATGAACTTTACATTTCAGATATACTGTCTTCCTTGAAGATGTAACAACCCATTTTGTAAGGGAATTAGATTTTTATTAGCAAGGCAGGTATAGGCTATAGAAAATTTCGCAGGGAGTCTGATAGAATATGGGACTATGGGAAAAGAAGGGGAGCAAATGTGCATAGGCGAAAAGGTGGTAAACCTCCACCCCTATTAGACTCAGTTAAATTTACATGCGTGTCCTTTCCGATCCAATATAATTGGATATATATAGGTGTGGAGACAATAGGCTGCCTAGTTATTCTTACCGTGACTTGAGATTAATATAGCCTAAACTAATACATAGTTGCCATATCGGGGTGTCTAATACAACTATGATTTTGACAACTATGATTTAATATTTTCGCCTATGTTGTAGACTAGTATGAATATAGGGTTTGAAGTGAACTGCTAATCTCAAACATAGTTACGTACATCGTAATATATTATCTAGTGGTGGAGAGAGAGATGGTATATTCTCGTAATATGTTAATCGTAAGGGTGAATCTGTACCGTGCAACATCACCTCATGAAACCATGTAAAAATGAGGTTATATATACTGATTCACCCTAGATAACTTGATATTTCACGTTTATGACTCTGCCAAATCATTTTCAGAAAGTATTCATCCTTATTGGCAGAGTCTTCCAATATCATTTTCAGATAATGGTTGCACCATACTTCCAATACCATACTTCTATATATGTAGTATTTGGCAGAGTCTTCCAATAAAACCCCCTCTAGAAGCGGTTCGTAATACGAACCCCTTCTAAAGCCCAAGCAACAGAAGGGGTTTGTGTCACGAACCTTTTCTAAAGCCCCCTGCACCTCTAGCAGCGGTTGGGGACACGAACCCCTAGTGAAATTTTAATATTATAATAGAAACCAATGCCTTTTTGAAGTCGAAGCGTGTGAATTATCCAAAAAACATAAAAATGGCCTGAAGCCGCTGCTTCCACTGCGCTATCCACATCAACAGTTCATTGGGTCAGAACTGATGGATAACTTGAAAATACTTATATTACCTCGCCTTAATGGAAACACGATATAAAAGGTTCTGTTATACTACCTCCAAAGTTACATAGCGTATTATCACGCATAACTATCAGATCCACCCCATTGGGCAATCCAGGCAATTCTAGCCCTTGCCGTAATCCGCATGCGGCCTCAACAATCATCCACATGTAGCGCACCGACGACCACTTGGTAGAAGGAAAGAGGTGAGACGAGCGGTCGCACATGTAACAGTGGAGCCATGGAGGCGACCTGTTAGAGATGGCTAGCGTGAAGGAGGACCGTAGCTCTAGGGGTGACGAAGCAGTGATAACGGGATGCAACGGGGATGGCGGCGCCGGCTGGCAGAGTCTTCCAGGTGAGCAAGTAGGCAGTCAAGAAAGTAGACTCGTTCAGAAGAAAGTAGTTTCATTATGTGAATCTGTACCGTGAACCCGTCGTCTTGTAGCTTACTTAGGTTCGTCCACATACCACCGTTGTAGTATTGTATGACTATTTTCAGTTAGTAGGGTAATTGTATGACTATTTTCAGAATAGTATGTGGAATTTTTAATAAATTAATTTCAAATCTTTCGTCCACATACCACCATTGTAGTATTTTATGTGAGGATGATTTCAATTAGTAGGGTAATTGTATGACTATTTTCAGAATACACCTGTATCCGATTGCTGCAAGTCAATTAGTAAGGTTTTTCTCAATGTAATATACTTGATAATATAAATATGAACAAGTACAGCGGCGGATGGTAGTAAAATCATACTTTAATTTTTCAGAATACACCTGTATAAATAGCAATGGTTGTGTACCAATATGAATTACATGTATATTACATATCTACTGATTTACACGTGTATAAATATCAATAGTAAGCTCTCTCCAATCAAGTATATTACAATGTTCATAATATATTGTAAATCATAATGGGAAAATATCCTGGTTTGAGCAATTATATATGGCTAATTTGTAATTATTTTCGTTGACAATATATTTAAATGTGTAACTCAATCTTTATGTTACAGAGAAGTAATTATGCTTAGTTACATCCTCATGGGGATGGACGGGGCCGATGGGCGCATGCACTGCCTTCCATTGCGGCACCCACATGGAATCCAATGCCCCTACACTTTCCCGCCGCCTCCTCGCCGGCCGATGCCGACGCCGACGAAGACCCGCCGCTGCATTGCATGGAGAGAGAGATGGGGTTACTTTGTTGCAAGTTCTTGAACAGTACAACACCTTGACACTCAGAAATTGTTGAATAAGCCATCTGATCTCCCTGACCAGCACTGCTAGATTTTTCTGAGTGATTTCCCGCATTAATCCTAAATCATCCATCTCCAAATAAATGTTAGAAATCCCATATCCTGAGCTAGGTTTAAAGCTTGAAGGCACACCACAGTTTCAGCATGCTCAACGCGGAGGCAATCTTCAAAATTTCCGGCATCCATGCCTAGAATGTTACCCACTTCATCCCTGATTACTACTCCCAACTCATAGTTTTTTGGAGTAGCAGATAACAGTACACGATATTGATGAAGCTATTCAAGGGTTAGCAAAAACTGTCTTTGATAAGGTAAATTTAGATCAGAACCCTTAGAGTCATTGATTAATATGCGGCATCATCCTCAAAGTGTAGTCTTAAAGATATCCACCCCTTAAATCTTTATGACACTGGATCTTATTACAAAGTCATAAATGTATACTTAAGGGGTGGATATCTTTATGACACTGGAAGGTAGCAGCTTTGAGGATGAACAAGTTTACACTGTGTCTGTAGCAGATTTTTTTCGGCACATCCATCGTCCTGACTTGTTGTCCAATCACCGCTTACATACCTGCTACACAGCAATCTTGTAGTCAACCTCACGACGCTGGCAACCTGTGCTGCATATAGCGGGGCACTCTCGTCATTTCCTTACCCCTCCCTTTTTTTAGGAATCATTCCAAGATACGGCGATACGATACCCCCCGCACGCAGTCTCTCGAGGAGTTCCCTCCCCTCACCCTCGACCCAAAAAAGCGAGGCGACGCGACGCGAGGAGGGAGCGGAAGCCAAGGCGCCACCGCGAAAGAGCAAGCAAGCCCTAGGCGACGAGACGGACGGACGGCCGCCGGAGGCGAAGGCGAAGGCAACGCGCGGTCTCCTCGGCCCCGGATTCGGGCTGAGCGGCTCCGTTTCTCGGCAGCGCCATGTCGACCAAGAGGTAATTCAGTTCGATTCGGTTCGATGCGGCGGTCAGTATCTAGGCGCTTATTTGCCGTGCGGTTCCAAGCGCGGCTTGGGTCGAGAATTCCGCGGTGGGGCTGGGAGGAGGCGTGGGGCCGCGCGCCCGTCTGATGGTGGCGCGCTCTGGATTGAGGTGGATTGACCTGCAGCCTGCCTGGGAGTGGGAACTTAGGGTTGAAGGGAGCTGCGAAGACCCTTTCGTGCTAAAAATTCTGGACCATAAAGTTTATTTATGGATAAGGACGTAATATGCCCCAGCAGTCAAAGGTGGTGTTGCATCTAGTATAAGGAATAGTAGCATGAGAAGCTTTTATGACACTGGAATAGTAGAGTGGAGGATGAAGGAATAATACGGTAACTGCGTCACCCTTCATGGACCCAAACTTGAAGTCAGTCATGGGTCCGAAAGTCAGTCATGGGTCCAAATAGTGACCTAGACCTAGACCCGACGGGTACCCGGACCAAACCGGATACCCGAGACCCGAAACTAGCATATACAGAAAGCATTTCAACATCATATAGAGCATTCCAACAGCACATACAACATTTTAGGAGCTCATATAGCATTCCAACAGCATATAGAGCTTGCAGCATAAAGATGAAGAAGAGAAATCTAACCCCGAAAGCTGCAGCACACGAGCAGTGGAGCCTGAGGTGGAGATGCAGAGCAGCGGGGTCCGGCGGTTTCGGAAAGGCGGTGGCGCCGATAGGATGCAGAGCAAGGCCAACAGGCGGCGTTGGTGGGACCAGAAGGGGGGCGGTGTCGGCGGATCCAGGAGGACGGCGGGTCCAGAAGGGCGGTGGCGTCGGTGGAGATGCGGCGACGGTGAAGATGCAGCGCAGCCGGGAGGACGCGCGGCGTTGGTGGATCCGGGAGGGCGGTAATGTCGATGGATCCCGTAGGGACCCGATGCCCCGTGGATCTATTTTTTGCACAATTGGGAGGCGAAATGGGTAGGAGGGTTTGGCTACATCTAGGATGAGCAGCCATTGCTGCCATGGTGTGGCCATGCGCGTCAGTCTTGGCCGTCGTGTGGGTGCCACGGCCAGCATTGGGTAGGAGAGGGCGGCCGCTGCGTCGTGCACGTGGCGTGGCTGCCGCGGGCGGCACTGACTAGGATGGAGCCGGCCGCTGCATCGTGGGCACCGTGGGCGATAGCGGCTAGGACAGCGACAACCGCTACATCGTTCTCCTTGTAACCATGATAATGACATTAACGGAAAGAAAAACATATACCTTGTAACTTCTCCAAATTTGTTAATTTGGCAAGTACTCCTATGGTTGTAATTGTGTTAATTTACCGCTATTTCAATTTTTTCACGTACCATACACATGGTAATGTTAACATGCTAATTTTTGTGTAACCTCTATAAATTGGTCCAGAATTAACCTCTATACGTATATCAACCTCACAATAAATTGGCCGGTCTTCGTCGGTGTTGTCATCGGCCGGCGAGGAGGCGGCGGGAAAGTGTAGGGGCATTGGATTCCATGTGGGTGCCGCAATGGAAGGCAGTGCATGCGCCCATCGGCCCCGTCCATCCCCATCAATCATCGCCCATGTCCAATCCCTGCCTGCCTTTGTCCCAGCCTACTCCTACTCTGCCACAACTCTAGTTTTAAATCGCCGAGCTGCAGCTCACTCCTCCCTCCTTCCTCTGCAGCGTCTGCATGCGCCCATGCGATGCGAGGAATCGCTGCGTGCATCTGCCTTTTACGGTTGTGGCCGAACGACGAACGAAATTTTTTTTTTAACCCTTTGTAAATAATTATTTTAATATTAACCCTCACGGAAAAATATTTTCAAATCTAACCCTTTTGGCCGCGCCACTGCGGTTGGCGCGGCTAATGTGTACTGCCGCGCCAGTACACGCTGGCACCGAGGAACGCGGTTCATATAGCTGCCACATGGGGCCAACCCTGCCGCGCCAGGCCGCTTGGCGCGGCAACTTGATCTTGCGCGCCATCGCACCGGGCGCGGCGGTGGCTATTTGCGCGCCAGCGGTGGCGCGCCAAAAGGGTCGATCCAAGATATTTCTTCACGAGGTTAATATTAAAATAATTATTTACAAAGGGTTAAAAAATCTTTTTCCGAACGACGGCAAAAACTTTGGGATACAAAGGAGAGCTTTGGCGGTGACTCGAGGAGCGGAAATATTTGGTTTGGCTGGACTTAGAGATTTAAAAATGATTTGAAATGTTTAAAAATCATCTTTGAGAAATCAAAGTGTTTGACTCAAAGAAATGGTACAATGTTGTAAGCCAAACCAAATGGGGCTATGCGATCGCTTGGTGTCACTATGCCAACCATTTTTCCTTGGATCCCTACTAAAATTAAACTTTTTTCTATTAGGTGTAAATCCTAATGGATTCTTTAATTAAAAGGAATTTTAAATAAGAATGGAGAAACACAATAAAAAAAGGAAATAAATTATACATGTGTTTGATTCAAAGGATTGCACCAAAGGAATTTCATAGGATAAAAAGTTTTTCTTTAAATTTCGAGAATTCCAATGCAGCCTTCTCTATTTCTCTCTCCATTCTCTAACTAGCCAATTACTATTTAATCTTAAAATTTATATATTTTCCTATGGTACAATCAAACGTCACACTTCTCATATGAATTTTAATGTTCTAGGAGTCGGTACATTCTAATCCTATTTTTTATTAGAGTGATTTCAAATTAGGGATGGCAAAAATACCCATGGGTCCGGGTACTCGCGGGTACCTGACCCAATAGGTTTGGGTCCGGATCCAATTTTGAACCCATGATTATTTGGCTTTGGGTCCGCATCCAAGTTCAGGTCTGGTTCTGGGTCTTAAATTGGACCCATGGGTATCTAGACTCGAACCCAGACCCGAAAGGTAGTACTGGCATGTGGGCCTCTTCTGTCACCCGAACCCCCAGAGCCCAAAGCTCAGGGTTAATCCCCACAGACCACAACTTTCCTACTCCCCAGTGCGGCAGTGCTCGGTTCCCCAATCCCCCTACAGCCCTGCCCATTGGCCACTCCCAACCCTAGCCGCAAACGCTCTCCACGGCTCCACCACACTGTCAGCGTCCTCCAGGCGGACCAAGCCATGGCTCCACCGACGTCCTCCAGGAGTCTAGCTGCAAGAGAGTCGTAGGCTCGCCGCCCTCTCAGATCCGCGGGCACAGCCTCCCTACGGGATCTGCCGGCAGTGCCATCCTTCTGGATCCATCGACACCGCCGTCCTCCCGGATTCCAGGTGCGGGAGAGCTATCGACCCGCTGCCCTCTCAGATCCACGGGCATCGGTCCCTCACGGATCCATCGACATTACCGCCCTCCCGGATCCACCGACGCCGCGCGTCCTCCCGGCTGCGCTGCATCTTCACCGTCGCCGCATCTCCACCGACGCCACCGCCCTTCTGGACCCGCCGTCCTCCTGGATCCGCCGACACCGCCGCCCTTCTGGTCCCACCAACGCCGCCTGTTGGCCTTGCTCTGCATCCTATCGGCGCCACCGCCTTTCCGAAACCGCCGGACCCCGCTCTGCATCTCCACCTCGAGCTCCACCGCCCGTGTCTTTGCAGACTTTCGGGGTTAGATTTCTCTTCTTCATCTTTATCTTTGCAAGCTCTATATCTTTGTTGGAATGCTATATGAGCTCCTAAAATGTTGTATGTCTTTGTTGGAATGCTCTATATGATGTTGAAATGCTTTCTGTATATGCTAGTTTCGGGTCTCGGGTATCCGGTCTGGTCTGGATACCCGTCAGGTCTAGGTCTAGGTCACTATTTGGACCCATGACTGACTTTCGGACCCATGACTGACTTCAAGTTTGGGTCCATGAAGGCTAGGCCCGGAGATTCCCGACTCGATTGCCATCCCTATTTCAAATCCTTCGAATCGAAGAGGCCTACATAATTTAGGCTTTCTAGTCATGTTCTTAGTTACCGAGAAATTATATGATATACTAAAATGAATGTGAGATGTCATTTCTCTCAATATAATGACTCGGATTGATTTAAATTTTTTTTATATTACCATGATAATATTTATACTACGATAATAGTATATTTTTGTGAGCGACGTCCTCTCAACGGAGGGTTAGATCTGAATTATACTATCATCTATTATATTTGCCCTTATATATAATAAGAAAAGCTCTAATTATTTGTTTTTAGCTTGTGGCAGTCTGGTAGATCCGCAGATGGATGCGTGCTGTGCACGTAGATGTACCGTGTACTGGGATCTTCAACCTTTCTTTTTCTTTGGATTTTTTTTTTTGAAAAATACAACAGTAAAAATATTATGCGTAAAAAATAAAACACCCAGCTGCAATTATAGAATCACTCCCGAGTCCGCCCCCTCCCAAGCAGCGTCCGCCACACCGTGTGGCGGACGCGATCCGAGCCGTCCACGTGGCGAGCTCCGGCGCCGTCCACCACACCGTGTGGCGGATGCCGCATGAATGGCCAGCACGGTTGATTCCGGTGCGTCGCATATTTGCGTGCCCCTGAATTGCGCATGCAACGTGAGGAAAATCCGGTGCGTCGCATATTTGCGTGCCCCTGAATTGCGCATGCAACGTGAGGAAAAAATAAGAATCAAAAAGGAAAAATGAGAATAAGAATCAACGTGGATGGCTTGGATCGCCACGTGGACGGCTCGGATCGCGTCCGCCACACGGTGTGGCGGACGCCACGTGGTGTGGTGGACGCCACACGGGAAGGCGGATCCGGAGGTGATTTCTATAATTCCATCTCGGTGTTGTATTTTTTGTGCATAATATTTTAGCTGTTATATTTTTCAAAAAATTTTCCCTTTTTCTTTTGAGAAAGATCTTCAATCTTCATGATAGGAGTATTCAAGGAGGCATCCGGTCTCGATGATCATCAGTACGTCCAAGAGTCCTCCATGCATTATACAGGATGAGAAGATCGGCATCAGTTGTGCGATCAGCGATCAAATCCATATGCCACGGTACGACGTCAATCAGGCTCCAGGTTGATGCCGCCATCGCCATGCATGTACTCCATGGAAGCAGCATGGAACATACCATGCAGAGCCAGAGAGGTTTTGGATCCTTGCTGCTGCTGCTGCTGCTACACCCAAGTACCCAACCTTCTGGATTTGGATTTTTCATCCAGGCTGAGCCAAGAGTCAAAGACAAACTTGCACACGTAAATACACATATACATCTTCATTTCAAGATCCTACTAATGCCCAGATGATTAGGGGAGAGAGATCGCAGCAGCTGTCAATGGTCCCTCTCACATGCAATTTCAGGAGGAGGTGTCGCCTCGCATCTCCTCTCTCCTCTGGGCACCAGAAGTGAAGAAGCTCCCAAGTACAGTTGCACGAAGCATGTCATGTGCCGGCAGCAGCACAGGTCCCTCTTCCTTTTCCCCTCTTCATCTCGGAGCATAAAAGGCATTCAATGTTCTGCTCTGCAAGCAACAGTGACGCCCCGTTTGTGAATTGTACTCCGTGGCGAGATGATGCCCGACGCCACAGATCTGCTTGCCAGGTAGGACTAGCATGTATTTAACTTGCACGTCCAATGACAAAATGGAAGGCGGTACAAACTACAAACCACTCCAAAAGTAAATGCAGGCTGAGCATTTCAGTACCTGTAACACAACATTCAGTCTAAGATACAACTCAATATCAAACTATAGACCATTATCCCATAGTAGACTCACGATAATCATTTCAATCATTTGAATGTCATATTTGATCAAAATGCTGCAACTGACAAAAGAGAAAACCAATTCACTCGCTCAGTCTCTTTGACTAAATAGTTGAAGCACTTATAAGAGCATCCCCAGCAGTCCCCATAAAGCACTGTAGCTCTGACTTTTTTAGGATAGAGTAGCTGATGGAGAAAGGGAATCTTTTATAGTGTAAAATGTGAAGAAAGTTTGGAAGGATTGATAGAGGGGACACTAATAATGTTTTGGATGAAAGAATTTAGAGGGACTGCTGTGGTTGCTATAACCGGCTTACCTTTTCAGCTGCATCGTACCGTGGGTCAAACTCTGTATGTAGATTGAGCCCCTATGCTCCAAATGTAGAGCTGGATTACAACAAAGGCATGAACACGAGGAAGAACTAATGCGTCTCCATATATCGTCTATGTGATGTACCGTAGGGTCTCTTTGGTTGCCCAATGGTTTGGCTAGATCTGTGTGACGTGGTGTTTGCTTGTTTGTATCTACATGTACGCTAGAACTTATCGACACATTCTACTCAGTCCTAGCTCTTGAGAAATATGGATTTGGATCACTTTCCGCAGGTTTAGCTCGCTCCTGCGATGCATCTTAGTCATCTCTCATTTCTTGCATTCACTCTATTTTACGAAAGCAACCAAACAATTTCACAACCAGCAACCTGTATCCACTCAGCTTGCTCAAAGCCATTCTCAATATCTCATACGGGTCAAATTGAGTAGATGCATCCAACCATATGTCCCAACAATATTTTGATTTCTCCTAATGAGCATGCACAAATACATTTACAGTTACACATCCTCTTCTTTGGTATGGTAAGAGATTCTAGGGACCATGGATGGTGTTTTCTCACAGCCTCAGCACCGTCACCGTAGTTGACATGGGACAGATTCGGTAGAACTTAGCACACCATTGTTGGCGGCTGGGGACAGATTCGATCGGCCGTGATCGGCACATCATAGTGCCGTCCATTTCACTAGCACACCCAATTTCGTTGCCAAACTCAAAGCTCGTACGAAGTAGGCGAGCTAGGCCCTAACGATGAAGTGGCGATGTCACTTGGAGAGTAGCCCAAAGTAGGGGTTTTCCATGGCGGACGCGATCTCGACTCCTGCAGCACGGAGGAGCTCCATGTCGAGCTGATCCCTCGGCATCACCAGGTAGCCACTGGCTCTGAGCTTCTGGAACCCGCACAGCTCCAGAAATTCCACGCCGCCTTGCAGATTACCCACCCTGTCCTGTCATGACAGAAGAATGGTACGTCAAGCATGATGGTGTTGCAGGGAGAGGCTTTCTTAGATATAGCTGAATGTCCGTGGGTTGCTACGAAAATTATTAGAATCTATCATATGCAATATTAACTGTCTAATAATTTCGTTAGTATGAAATATTATGTTTTTTGAAGCAATTAAATATTGTCTTCTTATTTTAGGCAATTTTCTTGGTTTACATGGTTTTTATTATATTTTTACATTTTTAAAATATTGGATCAAAACGAAGTAAATACCCATTTCGAGAATGATTTCAAAATATTGCCTCTCCACCGACGGTGATTTCAATTTTTGAATAGACGAGGGAGGTAGTGGAGTTGGGTATATGTGTAGTTAATGCAAGGACTAAGAGTAGAATGGTCTAGTAAAAATGGACCACCACAAACCACTTTTAAGTAGTAGAGATAAGCGTACTGTACATGTTTTATAGTTACCATGAAAACGGGATTGCTCAGCCGAATCCTCCTGAACTTGTCCTCGTCCGGGTTCTTCACTATGTTGGCTATTATCTTTAGGAGTATTTGGAATGCTCTTGTAACTCTAGCACTGTCATCCTACAGATAAAGTGACATACAGCAGCATCAATTGGTTCCTGGCATCCCCATAACACGAAAGTCTATTGCATTATACATTCTTTTCTTTTTGTATTTTTTGTATACAGAGATTGTTGGATTCTAAGAGGGTGCCGATGAAAGAGACCGTTCAGAAACAAAATGAAATCCAGTCCTAGACTACAAGATAGCCTAAGATTACACAATACAGAAAGTGAATATTCTTAGTGTGCGGAAGGGCTAGTTCCGGTTCTCTGCATGGACAGAATTCACCGAACAGCATTTGCATCATTTCATGGAATATTAATGTATACCGTGATGCAGAAGAACTTGAAAATTTTGTTGTGCATTTGCAAAACATCGTATTATCTGCGAGGGGAGGATCATTTTACCTTGTGATTCTTCTTCAAAGTTCTTAGGCAGTCTCTCAGTTGTTCCGATGTAATGACAGATTCAACAGGATTTATCTAAGCAGTTAAAATATGTAAGGAACATGTTTGCAGGTCAGCTCACGAAATGTAGAGGTACTCTGGATGGTTTTACACCTTTGTGGGAGCTACGATCGGGACTGAAGAGCCTGGATTGTCCTGCGGCAAACCAAGTCTTCGCCTTCTTTCTGCCTGCATAGAAGGAAATGATCTGGCTCTTCACTAGTTCAACAACAAGCAATGTAGCAAGTCACCGAAAAGTTTTCTGGAGTAGCAAATGAGCTTTAGGATAGTGGTCAAAGGCTCAAAGTACAAGAAAATTATATCACTCTCTGACACAGAGAAAGATGAATTATGCAATCACATGTTGATGGTAGCATTGGCATCATTGAACAGAACTGATCATTACATGGTCAATTTTGTTGAGTTGAATACTTGGAAGGACATATTGCACACACAAAATATGAAAGAAAGGATGTGCTATCACATCATTACAGGTAACTGCGGTCTGTGGCGACGACACATAGCAAATTTTATTGATATCATGATATGGAAACCCAAGAATAATAAAAAGTCAATTTCCACGAATTTCTTTGGATGAAATAATTAATCATTGAATTGAAAACAGCGGGTGGAGGGAAATATCAAAGTTCCAAAAATATTATTTAGAATCAATGGGACCTTATCATCTTCTATGCGCTGCCTGATTCTCTGTCTTGCTCGTTTCTCCTCTTCTTGATCTGCTTTCCGACTTTGCAACATGCTGCACTAACTAAAAAACATCTTTTATTCTTTAATTTCCTTTTAGTTAGTAATAGTATGTACATTGCATAAGAAACAAACCGTTTTCTTTGATTTTCCTCAAGAGTCCGCTTGGCTTCCATAAGATCTTTAGAGGCTTGAATCCTCTCCCTCTTCACATAAATGAAAAAATTAAGTTCCTCTTGACAAGAAAACGGTCAGAGGATATGTGATGCACTTCAGCAATATTTCTCTAAAAGATTTAGGTTATCAGCACACGCATACTAGTCATTATCGACTATAGTAGTTTTGTAGTATTATCATTCTCTACCATGTAGACCATAATTCAACATGCTCTCACTTAGGGATTGTTCTCTTCGGCTTATTACTTATCCTATCTACTTATCTCCGAATCGAAAAACCAAACGATTTGGTTTTTTAAGTATGTTTTATCTCTATCTCAAAACCACATCCAGGGTTTTAAAACCCGAAACTGGACCCGAAACCGCTAACATGGTGGGCCGGTTTTTCGAAAAAAAGGGTAAAAACCGCTAGAAACCACCGGAAACCACTCAAATTCAAATTCAAACGGGCAGACGGGCATCAGGCGAGCCACCGGTTTTCCAACGGTTTTTGCCGAAAAACCGCCGGTTTTAGCGGTTTTCTGGCGGTTTTTGGCGAAAAACCGCTACGAAAGACAGGAAAAACGTGGAAAATGGAAAAAAAGAAAAGAGGTCTGAAAAAATATAAAAAATTGGGAAACTTATAGATGGGTGAGATATATGTGTTTGTAATTTGTTTAATTATGAGAAAAATTTGGAAGACTTTTGATAAATATATGACATGTTGAACATATGAATATGAAGTTAATAATTTGAACAAGGTAGTTTCAACAAAAATATCAATATGAAGTCAATTTGAACATATCAATATGAAGTAAATAATATGAAGTCAATAATGTGATATACATGGTAGTTTTCAACAAAAACATGTATTTGAACTAGGAAAAAACGGTTTTTCACTTTTGCACAACTTTCTTCGCATAAAATACCATAATAATAATCTCAATTTAAAATTTTGCTTTGTATAGAATGTTCTAAAAACTTCTAGTTTTTTATAAGATTTTTTTGAATTTTTTTAAAATACTAAATTTAAAATTAAAATTTCAAAACCGGCCGGGTAAAAACCGGCGGTTTCTCAAACCGCCCCCTAGGGGTTTGGCAAGAAACCGCCGGTTTTTAACTGTTTCTACCGGTTTTTGGAATCCTTCCACGTCTCAGAGCTCTTAAAAGACAACTCAAACGAAACGTACCAGACCTACCTTGAGAAGGTCTCAGAACTTCAACTTATAAACAAATAAGATGATAAGGAAATAAGATCAGCTGAAGAGAACAATCCCTTACATTATGTATGGATTTGTCACAATTAACTTTCTTTGTTGAAAATAATTAAAACGGTTTTCAAACTGATAATGTAGTATCATCTCTGAAAAAGTTGTATTCCTGAATCTATTTTTTGATGTACTACATGACTCTCTTATTTCAATCTTATTTGTAATATGACCTATTTTGTTTCATACTCTAAAAAAAAGGTATTTGCTTAAATTGAATCTACCGTTAATTCAATCATCTTGTACTATAGACCTCAAATACCATCCAATAATTTATTGCATCAAAATTATCATTCAATTAGGGATTAGGAATTTGCTGCCAAAAAAAAATGAAGGGAGAAAAATAGTTTCCAATTACTAGTTGTCTAGCATTTGCTTGTAGCTTTATCCTTTGTTAGCCTACATGGTTTTGGCAGCATATTACATGTAGCTGAGCACATCCCAAAGGAGATCAGTACGGACCAACATGGATTTATTGAATGATAGCTGCTACGGTGGAATATGATAAATAAGAGTTTTGAGTCCCAAAATAAGCACATATTATTCTTTCTTGCTGCTAGGCTATGATTTTTATTTCTTAGACCTTATCCTCCTGTAGTTGATTTCGGATTCTCCCTCTTGTTCCTTCTTCGTCATCTCGCTTTGATTTGTACAGTGCTAAAATCCTGAAAAGTATAGAAGAGTTACTTGAATGACAAAAAAGAAATGCAAGCAGCTCACTGAAAGTATCTGTTCAAAGCAAGTTACAAACCTCTTCCTGTCTTCCTCCTCGTGTCCTTCTGCATTAGCTTCTCTTTCCACCTGTAACGTTTCCTAATGAAAATTTCGGGTGTGACAAAAGATTATAAATTAGTAAAGCACCAGCTCCAGATTGGATGAGACAGAAAAACAGAGTGTTGCCAAGTGCCAGCAATGCAATGACTAGTAATAAATTGCTAAAGTAAATTGGGTTTCATATGGACCTTCTTCGCTCTAGTCAGTGATGATGAATCATATACTCCCTTCATTTCACAATGGTTATAGTTCTAGCATTCAAAATTTTTATCAAAATGGTTGTAGTTCTTACATTCCAATACAACTTTAGAGCCAATATGACCTTTATATCCTTCATCAATGCAGCCATCTATTTAGCTAATTTGTTCAACTACCCTTCATTAAATGAGGGTAGACAAGTCATTTTTCACGTCTCCTTATTTTGTGTGTATTTAGTTAGAAGTATAACCATTGTGAAACGGAGGGAAGTAGTCAACTAGTCATTAAGTTGTAATGACTCCTTGGTCAATCATATAAGCAAATGATACTGAAATGCCACCTTAATTTGATGTGTTTTCATAGCCTATAAAAGCTACTAATTTAGTGCCAATTCTGTTGTAGAACAGATATGTTAGTGTTCGTGTGTGTGAGGCCCAAAAAGGCCCATATATATTGTATCTGTACAGCAAAGAAAGGGAAATAGAAGTGAAGCTCCAGAAATTTCCCCACTTCACCAGTAAATGGTATCAGAGGTTAGGCTAGTCGGCGGCCGGCGGCCGTGAGCTCAAGTCAGCGACGAGGAAGCCCGGGGCCGGGGCTGAGGATCGCACGGTGAAGGGACGTGCAGCGGAGAAGGTGCTGCCGCAGTGGAGGCGTGATTCCAGCGGGAGGAGCAGTTGTGGTCCAGCTGCTAGGAAAAATTGCTCCGGCGAGGAGGTCGGCTGCACGGAGGAGTCCGCACCAGGGCGGTTCGGCAGGGAACGGCGAAGCTCGGTGTGACTCTGTGGGTAAAGCAAAGGGGCTGTGAGGCAGAGTTGCTGCTGCAGGAAGCGGGAGCTTTGTGAGGTCGTGCACACGGAGAAAACCCAGGAGGCAGAGAGGTATCCACCGAGGAAGGAAGAAGATTCTCCCATCCTCTCTCTCTAAACAAAGGAAGAAGATTATCTTGGCCAACTACTGCAAGGTGCTGGCTGTGTAGCTGCAGCTGAGGAGAAGGTGGAGTAGAGATTATTGGGTCATGGGAGAAAATCATTGTATTGAACAAGTACTCGAGAGGCTGGCTCAATTGCTCGCTGCCAAGGCAAGTGAGACAACACCGAGCCAAGCCGTTGTTCCCCAGGTAGAGCCAACCCAAAAGGTGGAATTGATGCCAAATGACATCAAATTGGAAGGTATCAAAAATATTTGAGTTGGCCTGGGAGAGCAGTGTTGACGGTGGAAACACAAGAGGATAAGTAAACTCAAACAGGGAGAATGTTCGGTGATGGAGTATGTTGCAGAGTTACAAAGTTTATGGGCTGATCTAGATCATTATGATCCTCTCGAGTAGACACATTCGGAAAGTGTAACCATAGCCAAGAAGTGGATTGAACGTAGTAGGGTGACAGAATTCTTGAAGAGGCTAAACCAAGAGTTTGATGGAAGGCAGGCTACCATGTTTCATCAGCCTTCACTTCCTTCTTTAGAAGAGGCCATTACAGCAATAGCACAAGAAGAGGTTAGATTGAAGGTGTTGTCTAGTTCTAGAGGTTCGGGCAACCAACCCGTCCTGCTTTTGCTGTTTTCAAAACCAGAGAATGCTATAACTGTGGAAAAAGAGGGCATTTGAGTCATGATTGTCAGGCTCCACGCAAGCTAAATTCAGGAAGAGGAAGAGGCAGCTACAGAGGTGGTTCTAGTGGAGGTAGAGGTCATGGATACAGCAGTGATCACAAAGCTAATGTGGTAGATGTAAAGAATAAACAAGGGGCGATCTCAGTGGTTGAAAATGTGGCTAATCTTCCTCATTCAAATACTCGTTCTAACTGGATATTGGATTCAGGTGCATCTCAACATATCATTGGTATGTATAGTGAATTTAATTCATATACACCATATCCACACACACATCGCGAAACAATCCAAACTGTTGGTGGAACATCCTGCTCCAGTAGAGGTGTTAGTATAGTTTAGTGCACTCCATCTATTACATTGTCATCAGTTTTATATGTCCCGTCATTTTCATTTAATCTAGTTTCAATGAGTGCTCTCGCTGACCATATGGATTGTCGTGTTACCTTTGACCATGAGAATTGCTTAATTCAAGAGAGATGGACAAGAAAGAGACTTCGGATTGGAGTTAGGCATGATAGACTCTGGTATTTAGATCAAAGGAGAATAAGCGAAGCAGTGTACCTTGCATTAATAAATGTTGCAAGTGAAGAGATTAAGGTATTGTTTCTGCATTGTCGGTTAAGACATATCTTTTGAGACTGTGAGAAAAATGTTCCCTAATGAAATGAACAAGGTGGATAAGTAATTAATCTATGATGCATGGGGAAAGCATACAAAAACATCATATGTGAGTAGGGGGATTCAATTTCACCCTTTACTTCAATTCGTTCTAATGTGTGGACCTTTCCTGATATTTCTGTGAGTTTAATGATGTACTTAGTTACCTTATTGATTGTTATTCTCATATGACTTGAGTATATTTTACGAAACATAAAAGTGAGGTTCTCAAGTGTTTTTGAGACTACTATGCTTTTATTAGGAACCAATTCAATACTGCTTTTCAATACTTCTTCTATGCTTTTATTAGACTTCTAAGGTGTAATCTCCTCTGGGGGTTTATTTGCTAAGGGCCAGGAATTTCTATATGCACCTCTATATGTACCTCATTCTTTGAGGAATTATATGTACTGAATAATCAGGTCATAGCACTTTTTTCTCTAGACATAATCAATAATTTAACTCACATAGAGACGCCACTCAAGGAGAACAATCTGCAAGACCATGCATGAGGATTGTGCATCTCCATTTTAGGCACCAATCCGCTATAAGCATTGCAAGTTTCTAGTGAAACAAAGTCGCTAAGCTCTTACCGTGCAAGTTTTCAGAGAGAAGGGCAGAAAAAAGGTGTGTCTCGTATCTCCTTTACCAGATGCAATCATGCAATACTTTTTAGCCAAATGTCATCAGAAATCATTTGTTGAGTCTTAGGTTCTTAGTTCTACCGAAAATAATGGAAAGGACTTGAAATAATTTTCCACCTCATAACTTTTCTAATAATAGTTATGCAGGTTCTAGTCCTTCGTGCATGAAAAAAAGGGCTTATCCATAAGATGCTGAAATGATAGGAATGCCAAAATAATGGGAAAAAAATTAGAACATACCTTTTGTCTTCCAGTTGCAGTTTGCTCTTCTTGTTTCGTATCCTGGGCATTAGCCCTACAAGGCAATCATATGCCTATGATAAATTTTATACTAGAACAATATAGCAAATGAAAGAAATGGCAACCAGTACGTGTGTTCATTTACTTGAGTATACAGCCTTTCATAGATATATCTTGATGCACAGATTATGCATCTTATCTCCGTTAATAGATTGTAACATAAGTGTTCAACTATGAGATATGACTTAGTAAACGTACATTGTGAATTAAAAATATACTACACTGATATTATTATGCTAATACAAGTTAGAAAAACTAGTATTTTCACTTGCAAGTTCCATTTCCCATGTGAATGGCATCAAAATTCTGTAAATTTAGCAACTGGGCAGGGCTGCAAGCTGATGGGCAAATTATCCCAGATAGTTATTTTGTTTAAAAGAGTGGCAGTAACGCAAAATCCATTTGCCCCCGTGGGTCATCCCCAACAAGGTAGCTTTATCCTTAAATTATAACAGAGATTCAAATTTCCAAATCTGCAGTGTTATGTTGACATAGCAGGCTATCACCCATATGAAAGGTGCCATGGATTGTATAGTGCAGAACTGCAGACTTCCTGATTATAAACAATAACTGCAAATGAAGTAGGTGCCTAACAGTTCTAAGCAGGGAAGGAGCTTATTTAAGCCAAAGGAACCATGCCCCCCCCCCCCTCCCTTTAAAAATGCTTAGTTTACTACGTAAATGGTAACAAAACAGTCCTCTTTACTTAAGTTAGATTGGTTCCCACTATTTTTTTTTCCAAACTCCACACCAGTGCTAATCTGATGTATTTTATCCTGAAATAATACTGGTATTTTCCATGGCAGTTCAGATAGGAAACCATTGAAGAAAAAAACTAACCTCATTCCTTGCATGTTATTTCTCATTTCATTTGATGTGTCACCGCATTCAATGGTGATTTCTCTTGGAACCTAGACCATTCAACGGAGATTACTCAGAAGAGAATAAAATTGACAAAAGGATTGTTTTGCATGACAATGGAGACAAATGGATCGCAGAATAAAGGAAATATACTATGAAGTAGAGCATAATAACAAAACATTTTTCAGGATTTACAGAATGTCTAGCTGTAAGGGACATGTAGGTTACAAACTAGAAAATTCAACTGCCACAGTGCCATATGCAATATCATGCAAGATACTTCAGATCAGACTAATTATGAAAAAGTTGAAAGCTGCAATCTCGGACTGAACAATTCATAGTTATATATTTAGAACACAGCTCTCTTTCAAAAGGCTTGAAGTGAAAATTTTAGATAGTTCCCCTATTCGGAAATATATCATTATTGTGAGGAAGAATGAATATCATAATGGATATCTGCTAATTAAGAATAATCGTGTTGTTATGAAGTAACATACCGATGGTAGCTGATCAATGTTTGGGTCACTTTCATGTTCCAGAAGCCAATTTATCGCAGATTCGAGATTGGAATTACCTGGTAAATAACTTGGATTATTTCTCCAATTTATTCAGCCAAGTATTGAAGAATGTACTGAATAATTACAAGAGATGTGTTGCCATATACTGAATAATATAATTTGCCACTTTCAGTAAACAACATATCTATCATTGCCATGACTGAAATAGACGTACCAGAATAATGGAGTGCCCTGATCGAACGAATGGTGGGGAATCCCATAACTTCAAGTTCACCAAGCATTCTCTTGTCAACTTGCGGGACAGCCATTTCCAGAGGAGAGATGAATGGAAATAATTGCCACAAATACAAAACTAGAGGAAATAGAAGCACGAGAACGTTGGTTCACGTCAAGGAATGAAGGTAGATGTTCCATAAAATTAGTTAGAGAATATTACTAGTAAAGCAAGTCCCAGTGTTCTTGTATAATTTCAGGCTTTCAGCTCTCTTTGAAGAGATCTATACCTAAATAGTAAATACTTCTGTTTCATGTCCAACACTAAGTTACAATACTATACAATCTAACATCTCTGTAGTATCTGCAACCTGTTTGTATGCTGATCTTAGCCATTAGTCTATTAGCTCTAATCATCATACATGGTAGAATAGGTGCACCACATATTGTAAGCATAAGCTAGAACTGCAGGCTATAATGATATCAGTCTGGAAAATCGAAAAAAACAGGACGCGCACGCGTACACGCACAGAAATTAAGTAAATTGCCATCACAAATATACAGACCTTGAGTGAGTGAGAAATGAAAAAAATGGGATCCAAGTAGTTTGACAAGTAGTTCAGAAAATTTTTAGGTTGCATTCAAATTTTGACTACAACAACATAATAGATGACGACCAGTAATTCTTACCTTTCCAAAGTTTTTCCCCTCACTCTGTAACTTCGGGGCAAGTTGATGTACGAATTCCCTATAAGTAGCGCACAAAGCGACGGAGAGCGAAGGGGAGAAATTAGCTGAGAATTAGAGCTTTGCTTCTTCTGTACTTCATTCTTGTCTTTTCTTCCCAGATGGTTCTCTGGTTCTCTCAGGAGTGTGAGGACGAAAGGTGACTTCTCTTCTTGCAGTTAATTATACCTTGCTTCCTACTTATGTCAATCTTGAATCAACACACTGATCACAATTGCATCAGCCACACTTTGGGGTTACTTGTACGTACCTTTATTCCTTCTCGTAGTTACTTTTTGGAGGATCAATAACACCAGAAGTACAGCCACATTTTATGTCCAGGGAGCTTCATATCGTGTAACAATATAACCGAGCAGTTCGTAAGTGCCAATAAGATTGAAAGGTATCTCCCCAGCAACCATTTCATAGAAAATCCCCAATGGCATGACATGACCATCATCAAGAAGGAGCAGTGCCCCTATTTAACCTAAGAATCAGGACTGATTTCAGCTAAGGACGAGTAGTGCCCTTATTTCAGCTAATGAGCTTAAAACCTGCAGGAAGAAGTGTTCAAATTATGTATCCACATCGTCACATGTAACATGGTAGTTCATGCTTAGTCCACAAACAGTCAAGTTTACAACTACAAAAGTATAAAATCCTAAAGTCAGCTCTCGGTAACCCCAGAAAAGAGATGTGGTGAAGGTAGGAGTTAATTTACCTGGGTCTCCTAGGAAATTGAATTCCCTTTGTTTAACTTACAAATTCTCTATTCTCTTCTCTATATCCTCCAAACAAACAATATCTCCCCTACCTCCTACAAAGAAACAAGAAAGTTTATCTCCCCTACCTTAATTTCCTCTCTCTCCTCCTAATTCCCTCCAACCAAACACACCCAAGCAAAATAAAGTTCAAGAATGATAGGCTACCTAAGCTGATTGCATCTCTCTTTTGATGGCTAGAAGCTGATTGTTTTTCTTTTCTTTTCCTTTTTTCCTTTTTGGTTTCTCCTAGCTCCTTTCTTTCCTTTCCTTTTTGGTTTCTCTCTTGCCCGCTGTGTTTGTATGTCTTTTCTCCTTCTGAATGAATTGGCAGAGCCACTGCCTCTTGTTCGAAAAAAGAATGATAGGCTACCCAGGGATGCATAGTAAACCAAAAATGAGTTCTGGTTAAAAAAAACGGAGCTGCTTGGTCTCAAACAAATGCAATAAAACTTAGCAAACTTCCAACTGAGACTACCAAACACGGTGCTTTAAGATCCACAAGTTACAGTTTAACGAACAAGGTATAGACCAACAAGAACTCTACAAACCCTTTAGTTCAAAAAACAAGAACCGTACAAGCATCCATACAGACCTACTGCTTGGCTTCAGTGTAAATGCCACATTCCACATAGGTGAATGCAAGCTTTTAAGCTTTTTTTTTCTCTTTTTTTTTCAAACGGCAAGACGAACATGCTTCTGGGAGTGGCTGTGGAAGCCCGAAGCAGACACACTAACCATGCCACTTGCTTGGTGGCCTCCTCTACTATTTTCTAGTCTCCCGATGCTGTTTTGTGGAAGATTTTATAACATGTCATTCATAAAGATGTGCAATTCATAATGACTGCTATTAGGGGTCTGTATACCATACCATTTATAGGAGAGATAAATTTTCTATGTGTCATGCGGTTTCATGGTGTTTCATAGTGTATCAGAGTGTTTTACGGTGTTTCGGAGATATCGTCGAATATTAGAGGTATCATCGAGTATTGAGTTGAGTATAAAAAAATAAAATGAATAATAAACGAAAAAATAAATAAAATTATAAAATTATGAAAATTCAAACTTGACCCCGCGTTCTCGCCTAGAATTATCGCTCGAGAAATGAATTAATAAAATAACAAAAAATCTACAAATTCAAAAAATATAAAATTTTATCAGTAGCTAGATCTCAATTTTATGAGATTTATGGTTTTTAATTCACCGAATTAGGAGATCATATGAATTTTAAATAAATTTACAAAGAATTATAACGTATATGTACAACTTAATAACTAGTTGGTAGACTAACAACTAGCGAGCATGCATGGCTTGTCTCGTGTTGAGGTAGTGCGCTTCGGCGGCTTCCGGTGCCTGCCGGAGGCGGCGGGAGGGCGAGCGGATTTCACGTCGGCGATCGCGCGTTGCTTCGACTGCAACTCTGATACGGCATCTCTCCGGTTGCGTCGTCTGCAGTTCATGAGTGGATGGGTACAATGTATACATGCATTTGAAGTGGTATTTTAATATCTAGATATCAAATTTCAAAGGTTCAAATATCAAGATTAAAATTTCAAATCTGAGTTAAAATTTAAACTCGTATTTAAAATTTGAACTCAAGTCATAAAACTAGGGGCACTTTGGTCAAAGAAAATTGAAAAAAAGATGTAAATGACGGGAAATGAGAGGAATGTCATGAAATAAAAGAGTTCGTAGCCATAGTGTCATATAGTAATTGATGTTAAACTTAATGTGTAATAAAAATTTACAAACCAATTGAGAGTTATAAAGTTAAATTTTTCTTTAAAATGGTATTCTAATATCTAGATTGCAAGTTTATAAGAAAAAGAGACTTTACACTTTTAAGAGGCGGTTTGTAATATTTAAACCATGAAATTTGAGAGATTTTAGGCGGAGACACTCTTTAAAATTTTCATTTCAGCGTGTGATCATTTACACATTTGGTTCCACATGTCACTGACATGAAAATACATGAATTTTAAAGAATGTCATGCGTCAAATTTTCTCACAAAAATTTGCATGGAGGACCAAAGGAACACCTGTGTTCTGCATGATCACTGGTCATAGCTAGAGGTGGCAAAATAGGCTAGGCCAGCCCGGTTCAGTACCGAACCGAATAGAGGCTGAGACCTCAGCCTACCGAGCTGGCTCGGTTCGGTTCGTATAGTGGTGACCCGGCCTAGTACTATAGTCCACATATTTAATTAAATATATATTTATATATTTATTTTCTTATAATATATAATTTATTTCTTTATTTTATAACATATATTTATTAAATACAATTATTTTCTTATTTTTATATATTATTTTTAGCTAAAATAGGTCAGCCCACTTGTAACCAGACCGACTCAGTCCTTGTGCAAACCATGCTTAGACCGAACCTATTAGCTCGTTAGACCCGGTTCGTACAGTAAACCATGCCAAGCAGACCCAAACCAGCCCAATTCATACAGTGAACTAGACCCAGCAAGCCCAAACCGGGCCATCCCAGTTCTCATTGGCCACCTCTAGTCACAGCTACGACAAACGGATCAACCTCATCACATTATTCGTAATGATCAACTTGGAAGATATACAACACTCAAAACATGCAAAGGCTAATGCCAATAATTAGATGATGTTCATCGTCCTCGGCTCTAGCTTTACTGTGCAGACCAAGATGCAAGAACTGGTTTTCATGATAAAGGAGAGGGGAACAATCCCAGAGGCATCATAAATTGACATCCAAATATTCTGGGCAACAGCAGAACAGATCTCATATAAACAGGCTGTTAGTTGCCTAAGAACACCACCGGCATCATGGAGTTCACAATTTGTACAACATCTCCCAATAGGAATTTTGCCCGCCAATGAAGCTACTCGCAAGCTGCTGCTGGCGTTGGCCACATACAAAACAGCAAGTCATCTAGCCACTACAGCTAAAGATGCGTTGGTAATGATCTTGAGGACTTCTTTTATTGGGAAGCCAGTGCCGATAGTATCTTTTTCCGAGGGCCCTGCAAACATGATCAAATACAGAATGAATATGGACACAAATTCTAGGCATGATATGCACGGTCCAGTCAGAATACAACTTGCAAAGCAGAGGATAAACATTAAGAGGAGATTTTAAAGAAGACCGCAAACAAAATGAATAGGTGGACAAGAATATAATAAACTTTGTGCAACTTTTCTTATTTGACATGGCATCTAGAACTCATGATAATGTTTTCCTCATCCTTTTGTGTACGAGGAAATGTGTATCACTTACGAAATCATCTTTTGTAGTATGCTAATGTATAGGACAAATCTAAGTGCAAGTAAGGGTACAGCTTAGGGTGTTCATTATTTAATAAGTTTAATACTTTAATTCATTTTACCCAACCATGTTTTATCACCATTAGATAGCTAGAACAAGAAATATGGGTTAGTGACTGCGCTGGCTGGATACATTATTCAACAAGATAGAAATCAGAATAGGACATAAAAACTATGAAGAATAAATATACATTACAAATAGTTTCATGTCAACCTATATGCAGCGAAGTTATAACATAAACATGTTTTACCAAATTATATATTTAAATTGCTTTTGTAGGAAAGATCTCTTATTCTATTGAAAAGCATCTAAGCCCATGTGGAAAAAGATACATAACAGGCCAGCTTCTGAGAACCATATGATAAAACAATGTTTTGGACTTTTGGTTCAAGTTCTTGCAGTACCATTGGAATTCCTAACGATTTCATATCTTCCTCGTTCATGTGAACCAAAGCCTTCATATCAACCTAAAAAATGAAAATACATCAGCTAAATTTAGTAGCACATCCACAGTTTGAAATTGTCAGATAAATCAAACGTACCTCTTCAGCCTGGAAATTTACTAAATACTTCTTCAGATCTAGAGACTCAAGTAAACTGTAAAGTGAGGCATCGGCCTGCACATTTAAATGATAAAATCATTACAGCATACAATGATTCAATTGAAAATATGTAATTATGGAACCCAAAAAGTAATTTGAAAAGCATCTAGACAAACATAATTGTGCAAACATCCAGACAAAGATAATCGTACGTTGGTAAGAAACAATGCAGATGGAAATTTGGAAGTCGAACATGCCAAAGTGGTAGCAGATTAACCTTACATAAGATTCCACTTAAAGAATTAGAATTCATATAAAGGATGCAAAAATATAAAATGTTCAAGAATGGCAGAAGTTCATTTTACTCACAGAATTACAAATGCAAAATAAATCAAAAGGAAATGACAATACGACAATGCACTCTATTCTCTCGTTAGTACAAGAAACAGTGAATGTGTAGCTCTGCATGGGCAAGTTATGGTGTCTGTAGCTTTCCAGAGTAGCAGTGCTACCTTATTTTAAAAGTATATCTAATTTCTACTCTGTGGTTCCTTTTAATGGAAATTGGCTAAGGTTGCTAAAAGAAAATGAAAGCGCAATAGCTGATCAGGGCAAGAGCTTGTATGAAAGACAAGATGACATAGAACTTCCCTACCTTTTCCTCGGACTGGGATTGCTTCGTTGCAGGTGGTGCATTGATTTTCTTAGTGACAGGAATGGCAGAACTAGCAGGGAGTTCTCTCTGGGACTGGGATTGCTTCGGTGCAGTTGGTGCATTGACTTTCTTAGTGATAGGAATGGAAGAAGTAGCAGGGGGTTCCCTCTTTTCAACAGGTTTAGCAGTCTTAGCAACCTCAAATTCAGGCTTTGGGGTCTGAACAGTACTACTCAGTTGAGGGCGCTGGACTCCAGATAGCTTTTCACGGAGATCTGGAACTGATGATTTTTTCACAACCTCGTTGCTTTGCTGCAGATGTAATTTTTGGTTTGCTTGAAGGTTTCTGGAAGCAAGTCCAGCTTAACCATGCACAACAGAAGCAACAAACAAACAGTATATCACTGTAAGGAGCGGGCATAAAGCCTAAAGGGTATGATCAAAATTATCCGAGCAGTGTTCCTTACATGAACTTCGAGCTGCTCCAGAATCCCTATAAAGTTCACGTCTCCAAGTCCCATCAGCCTGGCGAAACCTGGAAAAGCCCAATGTAGAATTAATAAATAAACAATAGGACTGCTATGTTTTGTTTCCGTTCTCATCAATGGAAATCGGTGTACACCCCTTGGTAAAAAAAAAAAAAAAGAGGACTGATCCCCCTTGTGCATAAACTGGTAACACATGGACCAACTAATAGCATAACAAAATTGCGATTCTAAGATCGCAGCAATACACTGTGGCCATTAAGACTATGCAATATCAACAAGCGGCACAAGAAGGTGAGAACTAACGTCTTTTTACTCATTTTTTGAAAATGCAATTTCAAAAACAGCCATTGATGATCACATTTGCAGCAGCAGCAACACATTTCATCCCTCTCTGATTAATCACACTAACAACCACCGGCACTACGTATATAGCTACTGATCGGATTCCATACATGACACACACTGGCGCACATACAGCAAAGCCAATCAAATCACCCTAGGAAAAAAGGTGACTAGCCAAACCTAGTACACACCAGAAGATGCCACCTCGGAGCGCAAAAATGGCGGAACATTTGCAAAGGTTGGCACCGAGCGAGCTCGAGAGCGCACCTCTTCGCGGCGTCCGGCAGCGGCGGGCGAGAGACGGAGCTGCTGCAGCCCGATCCGAGGCGGTCCATGACGGAGCGCTTCCTCCCGGAGATCCCATCGGAGTACATCGCGAGGGCGGCGGAGCGTGCGTAGGGTTTCGTCGGCGAGGACGGGGACAGAAATGGGAATCGAGGAGCCGTTGAGGTGTTCTCCGCGAATTTCCCCTAGACAGGTACTTCCATTTTGTCAGGAGGAGAGAAGGGAAAAAAGGCACTATTTGGGCCATTGGCCCAGAAGATATATGAGAAAGCCAACTTTGGTAGTCAGGAAAATGACACGCCCGGTGAAAATCGCCCTAAGATAGTTGTTTGGAAATCTTGAATCTTGACTTGATTTAAAATGGATTTAATGAGTGAAAGAATCTTTTAGTATATAGTATAAAGTGCGAAAAAATTTTAGATAAATAGATAGAATTATGGTGAATAGTATTTTAAAATAGGGGGAATAAGGTTTCTGGTGTGATGTGGATGCTCTTAGCAACTGTTTTTGGAAAGCAGAAATTTCGTATGAACTTTTTACACGTCGGTATACATGAAAATTTCCCGTTCTAAACAAGACCTGCAACTTCGCTCGTGCTAATGGAGAAAGCAGCGTATCGCATGAAAGATGTTCTTTATGGTCTTTTTTTAAACCTCTAAGTACCTTAACATACCTTCAATTTGACATTCATCGTGCTAAATCTAAGAGCTCACACCAGGATGTATCAGGAGGTACACCACCATCCATGGATGTAGTAATGAACAAAGGATTTTATTAATACTCTCTTTTCCACGTTCTCTTTCCTGACACGCTCACATTTTCTCTCTTCATTTCTTCAACCTCTGGCCACCACTGTGACCTTCTCAACCTTGTCTCTCCGATCGATGTCCCCATCGTCGGCTGTTACAAGCCCACGCGTCGCTGCCCACCTGCACGCGGTCTACCAACGCCACCGCCTGCACCGTCGCTCCAACCCATCCCCAGCACATAGTCAGCCCGCGAGCCGTTGCCTACTCATACGTTCTCCGTTTGTTTTTGCATCTAGCTGGCTTCTAGACGGTAGAAGCCGAAAGTCCAAACAAAGAGATAGCTTCTAGACCTTACTTTTCCAAAAACTAACCACCTACAAACCAGCGTTACAACTGGGACTGAGAAACCCAGTTTCACCAGCTTTTGTGACTTTTACGGGTTGCACCTCCTCCCTCAACGCCGCCGCCTCCTCCTCCCTCAATGTTGTTGCGGCCAGGTCCTCCTCCCTCGATGCAGCCACCGCCGTAGCCTCCTCCTCCCTCAACGCCGCCACAGCCGCCTTCCCCTCCCTCGACGCCGCCGCTACCGCCTCCTCCCTCAATGCCGCTGCCGCCTCCTCCTCCTCTTTTAAAGCCACTAGACAGCAGAACAAAAAATTGGGATGCCAGACAAATACATTTTCTGCAAAAGCTGGCTCTCCAGAGTCAAAAGTCAGAAGCAGCTTTTGGAGAAGTCACAGCTCAAACAAACAGGGCCTTAGTCTGGCTACCCGCGTTGTAGCATGGCCTCTAGCGCAGCATGGCTAAGAGACCAAGTGACAGCGCGATGAGGACAGGAGGTTAGCTACTGATCGGAGTACAAGGTAGTGGTGGAAAAGAAAACATGAGATGGATGGGAAGAGAAAAAAGGGTAATTCCTAAAATATTAAGTATATCCTTCCCATGGTACCTCAAGGTACTCATACCTCTCGATGGACCTAAAAAAGCTCAGGAAAAATAAAAAAGGGTTAATGCACAATTTTTTTTTTTTGTCTTGTGACTCTTCTTGGAGCAATGCATCAAGCGTTCAAGGATTGTGTCGTGCCCTGGTTTGGATTTAGATTTTATAGGCTACTATTTTGCTCCTAGCCTTTCCTTCCTCCTCCCTTATATCTTTCCACCTTGCTCTCATTCCAGTGAGCCGCCCCTAAGCTTGCCTCCTTTCGGTTTCCCCAGCTCCGACGAGTCGTCTTCAAGCTCTAGGCATGCAACTTGTTGAGCACATGGTCATCGAGCATGGAGCCTGTCCAGCCGATGTAGACGTCAGTGAAGGCGCCATTGGGAGCAATGAGTTGATGACCCTCTAGAGGGTAATGGAGTTGGAAGTCTTCTAGTTGTGCTCGGAGTGGCAACGGTTGAAGTAGGCGGCGATTAAGACCTTGTGCGCGATGATATAGATAGGGATGGGCATGAGGAGGAAGCGGATGGCGGTGTAGACCTTTAAGATGAGCTTGTGACATGTGGAGATCTCAAGGCTGAAGCGCTAGGAGACGAGGCGGAGGAACTCACCGGTAGTGAGGCGCCAAACACAAATAGAGAAAGATACGAGTAAAATGGAAAATTACAGAAGAGAGAGGTGCAAAAGGTGTACGGAAGTAACATGCATCTAATTTGCAGGATCTTATAACGATACTTTTACGAATACAGGTGGTGATTCTTTGATTTCCAAACTCTAAGTAACATCTATGGCACGGTGCCTTGGTTGATCCTCGCCGTCCGATCAAACATCAACGCCCGAGATCAAGCTGCGGGACTGTAGCACCTAACTTCACTATAGCAATTTGCTCAAAAACTTCACTATGGCAATGTATTGTAGCATTCACTGCAGTTGGCCGCCGTCGCAGCGCTTGAATGTCACGCGCGGCGCGGCCCTCGCGGTTAGTGTGGCCTGTACGTGGTTTTTGAGGACACGTGTGGCGTTAGTTTAGCAGCCTAGCTTAATTAAGATTTGAGAACAAGAACCGGCGCTTAAACGGGACAAAATTCTGCCGCCGCGGCAGTTGCCGGTGCTGATCAAGGTGGCGTCTACTGGCGAGTTTCCATACTATACTATGTTGTACATCTGAGTTCATATAACCGAAAGGTTAACATTAACCACAGTAAACGACAAATGCCAAGATGGTAAAAACCGAGTGTTTTGGACGTTTCTTTAACTATAACCTAAAACCATCAATCCAATTCCACAATTTCAAATCGTTGCCTGCCGTCACAGAGGCTGGTGTTTATTCTTTGGATGCGACTACACGTCGGACGTCCGACGCAAGCTGCTTGCATCGGACGCCCGCCGGCCTACGGCCTGGCTCAACATATGTTGCATGTGATGATGCAATGCCGATGTCAGCATATATTCCTTTTTGTTTTTGTAATAATGGCCATAACTTTTGATTGGGTGCTCTAATGCACCAACGCGATCCTCTACTTTTTACGAACAAAACAAGACCAATGTTGCCATATAAATTTTTACTGCAACAAAAAATTTGTGCTACTTCAACAATTTTCAACACCACGTGCAACAAAAATTTTGTGGTACTGCAACATTTTTTGTCTACCTAGTGCAACAATTTGTTCAGCCTAGCTAATGCAACAATTAGTTTAGCCTATTGCAACAATATGTCTAGCCTGCTGAAACAATTGGTTTAACCTATTAGAACAATATGTATAGCCAAGTACAACAATTAGTTTAGCCTATTTGGAACAATCTGTCTAGCCTACTGAAACAATTTGTGTAACCTATTTGAACAATATGTTTGGTCTGCTAAAACAATTAGTTTAGAATATTGGAACAATCTGTCTAACAAAAACATTGTGCTACTGCAACATTTTTCGACACCACATGCAACAAAATTTTGTGGTATTGCAACGTTTTTTGTCTGCCTAGTGCGACAATTTGTTTAGCCTAGTGCAACAATTAGTTTAGCCTATTGTAACAATATGTCTAGCTTGCTGAAACAATTGGTTTAGCCTATTGGAACAATATGTATAGTCAAGTGCAACAATTAGTTTAGCCTATTTGGGACAATCTGTCTAGCGCTGAAACAATTTGTGTAACCTATTGGAACAATATGTTTGGCCTGTTGAAACAATTAGTTTAGGACTAGTTAAGTGCCCGTGCGTTGCAACGAGAGGTAAAAATATTTTTACGAAAACAATAATCACCTCGAGAACAGAGCATGAAAAATAAATAAATAATAAATTCGGATGGGCGTTATTTTTTCACCATGCATGCTCACTAACAAACACCTAATATTTTTCATGGTAAGCTGCGAAAAGAATACATCACCGGTGATTTTCAAATATTGATTGTTTCATGGTTCTAGACATGTATGCATCGTCTTAATGGCAAATGCACATTTCAAGGAGACTAACATTTGGATCTTTAAGCAACCATGGGTATCCAAATTGTAACTAAGTATACACCGCAGACAAGAAAGCTTTGACATATGAACCCTCACCTTTATCTCATAATTATAATGGCGAGATGGATTTGTAAGGACATACAAGCAAAGAGACTTGTTTTTCATACCAAAACTACCAACAAACCGAGATTGGCATTGCCTTTTCTATGAGTAGTGAGCGATGAGGTTGCACATCCGCCGCTTCAATGACTCATAAAGATTTTGCCTTCTTCAATGAACAAAGCCTAGAAACTTGAGGTAGAGTATTGTATATAAAACAATGGCCCAATTGTTAACATCAATAGCTACAAAACTCATTGCATTTCCACTCCGTTCAATTTTATACAAAATCACAAAGATGTTCATGGATCAAAAAACAGCCTTCCTCTTGAATAGAGATTCACCAAATATTGAAATAATAATTTTATCATTGAAAAACACAAGCATGCTACGTACCCTAGATGGTCAGATTTCTTTAATTAAGGCAGTTCCACAGAAAACCACGGCGCACGCACGCACGCACACACGATGGTAAGTATAATTCGTCACTTCGAATATGCTCTATCTGGTGGTATATATATCACGCTAAGCATAATTCAATGGAAATCATATTTCCTAAAAAAACAAAGGAAATCTGACAGTGAAATATCAAACCAAGGTTCAAAGATGACTATAATCAGTTACATGATATACACAAAAAAACTAATTTATCTCCCTTAGTTGCTCTGCACCATAAGAGGCGAATTGTTGCACAAAGGAACTCACCTAACAAAGTATTCCCATATGAGTTTGTGATCCCTTGTGGTTTACCCCTATCCCACTTTGTGTAAAAGGATCGAACAAGATAACCTCATATATCGTGAAATAACAAAGATAATTAGTTTGATAGGACCTAGCTACAAAATATTTTGATCACTTTTATCATTGAAACATAATTGAAGAGTATATAATGGAAACACAAAGCAACCAAAATATAATTTTACAACAGAGAAACAAAATAGAACCATGCACATATGATCTCTTTTTCAAACACCCAAGTATCTAGGATTTTTAGTATCTAATTACATTCTAGTAAACAATAGCTTATAGACACAAATAGGAAGAAAAACAGTTAGAAACCAATTCCATATATCCATCCCTTATTCTATGAGATATATTACTAAAAGCAGTACAATATCTTGAAGAGAGTATGTGGCCCAAAGGTAGTCTCACATAAGAGAAAGATAGTAGAACACCATACGATCCTTGGTTAGGATCTCATATGAAGATAGCGAGCACTATACAATCAATGGCTATAAACTCATATATGACATGTTAGCATAAGATCTGTATTCTAAGATAAACCTAGATGACTAAAATTCATCCTCATCGGTGATATGCAAGATTATTTACATCTGCGCTCATCGATTTTCCATTTATAGTAACTCTAAATATTTGATTCAAACATAAAACTATGCTCTTGACTTACATATAACCATCTATGTTAAAGATATCTGCAGACTTCATCACATCAAGTAGACCTCGGTTTCTCTTTCAACTCAAACTTTAGGTGGTTGCTCCTTGTAAAAGTATGCATGGGTCATGGGTGTGCTTTGAATGACAGAGCTCTTCCTAATCAGATTGATGTCATTCTCTAGGTTGTCCTGAGCAATGGATTAACTGTCGAAGGAAAAATCCAAATAATTGAAAGCTTTCAAGCAGATGACAAGAAAGGACCAGTTTCCTTTCCATTTGGTACTTAAATGTATGGTTTGGGATTAGTGCTAAAGATGCTTGATTAGTGGGGTCTAACTATTCTCATCTACAAGAAATTTTCTGTCAGAAAATAAGCAATAGAAGAATGAATTATCATAGAATTTTCCGGTTTTCTGTTCTGTTACAAATGAAAAGGTGCTAAAAGGAAGCTTTTTGTTGCCATCCACCATACAAAATAGAGAAAATAAAGAGAAGTATCCAATATAAGTCTATTTTTACTTGTACTGCTGTTCTACCCTACAACAAACAAAGCATTTCATCCTATTAAGCCATCATCACCATGCCTAAGCTTAGAATATGATATCCCGAGGTTATTGCTATTACCAGCAGTCATGGGCTAACTCATTTCTAAGCATATATTTTAAGACCTAAATATTTCTAGTTTTAGGTAGAAGAGCAATTTATACAGCGCCCAACAGCATTACTTTCCCATACCAGTCATACTAATGGAGACATCTTTGTTACAACAGAGAACAGATACCTAAATTCAACGTATATTTGTACTTCTCACTAATATTTAAACTTCAAGCAAGCTTGCAATTTCAGACAAGCAATAGCTGTACAAGATGTCAATTATTACACTACCAGCTAGCTGCAGTAAAGATTTAGAAATCGATCAGTGCCATGCATCTTAATTAACATGATAATGGTTGGCCTCCTTGTACTCTTATCAGATGGCCTCTCACATCTTATTAGTATAGCATGCATTTGTGATGCGAAAACCATATAGCAAAAAGAGTTTCAGGAAAATGGGAGAGGAAAAGAAACCTTAATTAAGTGTGTGAACAGAGACCAAACCTACAGGAAAGAAGGTGCAACAAGCATAGAGACAAGAATTGATGCCTAATCTGACCTTAAAATTCTACACAAGGTTTCTAACCTTCCTCCTACACAAAACATACTACCTGCAAGTAAACGGAAAGTAGTCTTTAAACAAAGAAGAGGATCAATGAGTGGGTGTGCTGCTACTTTTGCTACAATTGCTGCATAACACTTCAAAAAAAAGGGATACAATTAGAAGAGGGCAACAATTTATTTCTATTTGCAGTAATAGTTGCAGCAACAAAATTGAGTACATCGTATCGTGAATCATGCTATACTACTAAGATGTAGCGTGTGGGAAAAACTCCAGTGCTCTTTGAATTGGTGTCATGAATGAATTAAATTAAAGCTCATGCTATTTTTTTGTTATAGCTAGAAATCACTTAATGCCAGCAAGAAGTACATGTTCTGGTACAATGTGGATGGAACCTGCAGTTAATTCAGCTCTAAAAAGTTTGATTGATTCCAAAAACTGTAAAAAGTGCATTTCAGCTCTCAAAAGGTAGCAATCCACCTAAACACATGTAAGGGTGTTGTCAACTTCTTTTCAGATCTGGTTGTTTTAGGTTCTCACGGACATTAATTTACACACATCACATTCAGTCCACCGTCATCCCATTTTAACTGGAATAGTTTATTAAGCATACTGAAGCATATTTTGCACATGAACTTAGAAGATTAAGTGACAAGAATAGCAGAAAAAAAAGGCACCATAAGAACTTATAATGTCTAAAGAGGCATGACCACATGAAATAGGTTCAGTAATGCTATCGCGTAGTCATCTTGAGAAATTGTGATATGGTCGAGACAAATAATTTAAAACAGTTCACTTTGCATAAATCTTATACACTTTTCACAAAGGCAACAACCACGATGAATTAAAAGATGCCATATTTCAATTTGGACACAATATGTTTTGTATATAAATGGATTTTAGTGCTGCTTAGCAAGTACCCACCGGATTTTTGTGCAGATGGTTCATCACATGGGCATGCTTGTAAGCGAGTATCAATATTGCATTACTTGAAAAGTAAAATAGAAATTTGTAAACACAAAAAAATATACACAAAAGCAAAGTTTAATTGCCCAAAAAAGAAAATAAGCCCATGAGCTACCAAAACACAAATTTTAAGCAAGCATCCTATGATTTTTCAAATAAGAGCAGAAGAAATCTGTACTCTGTAGGCTCAAAATTTCTAAAAACATTAGGATGTCAAGCACTTGCATTGGTATTTGAGCACTGATTCGCAAGTAAGAGAAGGAGAACTGATAAGCTTTAGAAAGTCAATTATAGCATTGAGGCTTACCACCCTAGATGTTGGAGACACTAAAGAGGTTGACGGGCTTGTTGGGCAGATCGGAGAAGTTGATCAGCCGTAGCTGGTCACCCAGAAGTTCACCAAGCATCAAGACCCGACGCCAACCAACGCGCCATCGCAAAAACCCTAATGTTGCACCGTCTCGAATCCCCAACAACACGCTGGTTCAAAGAAACCAAGCGAAGGAAGTGAAAGAAGGGGGGTTTGGAGGAGAAATGGAGACCTGTAGATGATGATGCGGACGAAGACTATGTCGACGAGCCCCATGGCAGCGTGGCTGTCATCCTCGGAGCAGCGCCACGCGGCGGCAAGCCAGGACTCGAGCCGCACTAAAGGGTGGAAAGATCTGAAGACGTCAGCGTGAGGGAGAGGCCGTTGTGAGCTCGAGACCAGTGGCGGGGATGAGGCGTCTGCGGGGAGGGCAGGACGGTGACTGGGTCGACGGTGGGGATGGAGGAGTCAGTGGGGAGGGCAGGACGGTAGGCGGCGCCGGTGGATCTGAGTCACGACGGCGGCGTGGAGGTCTGGGGGCGGTGGGGACGGCGACGGTAGCGCTGGGACGGAGACGTTGGGCGACGGCAATGGCTTCTCTCACGAAGGGGGAGCCGTCGGCGGCGGTTCTGGAGGCCGGCGGGGGTGGAGGTGGAGGCCGGCGCCGTTGTAGGGAGCCACTGGAGGTGGAGGGGAGGAGAAAAAAAAGCGGCGGGGTTCTGAGGCGGCGGGTGTTGAGGGAGGCGGCGGTAGCGACAGTTCTGGAGGCCGTAGTCTTGAGGAGGCGACAGTGGCGATTCTGAGGCCGGCGAGGTGGAGGTGGAGGGGCGCCGGTGGAGGTGGAGGCGGCGCCGTTGTAAGGAGCCACCAGTGGTGAAGAGAGGAGGAAAGCGCGGCGGCGGTGTTGTGTTGAGGCGGCGGCGGCAGTTCCTATCGGCCGGCGGGTGTTGAAGGAGGCGGCGGTGGCGTTTCGCGTCCTGGAGGCCAGCCGGGGTGGAAGCGCTGTTATGCACGTGTACGCGTAATAATTAGCGTAATGGTAGCGTAATTAGCGTAATTAATAATGGTACGAGTAATTATGAGCGTAATTATGCACGCGTACGCGGTCTATTAATTAGCGAACGGCCAGGATTCTTAGCGGTACACGTTGATCTCCACCGCTGGAATGCACGCGAACGGTCAGGATTCTTAGTTGGTGAACTCACCACCACCACCACCATAAGACAATTTAGAATAGTAAAGATATTAGAACAATCTGTCTAACAAAAAAATTGTGCTACTGCAACAATTTGGTTTCCTAATGCAACAATTTGATTTTTCTAATGCAACAATTTGGTATACCATGGACCAGTCTATATGTGTTGCACTCCCCATCAGTGGCAAAGCCTCATGGCCTACACGCGCGCGAGACGGTGGACTTGGGCCCTATGGAGTTGATGGGCCACACTGCACGTAGCGTCGTTGGCAGAGTGGACGAGGCCTCCGGTGTCCTCCTCGGCTAAGCAGGCGTGGGCCGCGCGCGCAGGCCGCGTCGGATGCTGCTCGGACATTCTCGTTATTCTTTTCAGCTAAATCGAGACGTAGATTATAATCTGAAAAAACCTTCTTATCTAGCGTTTTAGCACTCGGAAGTATCCATGCTCTTAAACAACAGTAAGGAAAAGTCTTCGGCGCTTGGAACCTGGCAGCGTCCGTGGGGGAAGGTGGCTTGTCGAATGGTTGCGAAGCTGTGACGATGAAATGCCAGCCGATGGAGCTGCTAATCGAACTTGCAGTCAAAGATGGCCGGTGTTTGTTTACTGTTCAATTGGCCGGTGGTGCCTGCAACTTGCGTGTTGCTACTTTGCTAACTGCGAGCTAGTGCCCGCGTCAGCGGTCTTGCCTGAGGCCAAGTTTCTCGGTCTACACTCGACCCAATTGTTAAGACCGTACGTGGTTATGTATGCAGGTTGGACAGGGTACGTTTGATTCCCCGACAATGTAACAATTCGTTGAAGTGCAGTAGGTTATTCGTTTTTTCTTGCCTGGTTAAACTTTTGGATGAATTAGTTGGATCATGCAATTCAATACGGTATTAAATTCAAGAGGTTTAGAGTCCGAGATCGAACTAATGCACTGCTAAAAATAATATAACTTTGGTCCATTTCTAGCCAATGTCAAGGGTGGAGCTTAGACATAGGGAGGAATGCTGAAGTATGTTTAGATATAACAAATCCTTAAGAATGAGATTTGAATTTTTATTCTCTGCAGGGATTTGAACCCAGCTTGTGGGTTTTGCAACCAAAGCTCCATACCATTTGTCTTAAGGGCAATTCTCAATGTTGAAGTATATTGACCACCTTTCCTTGCCAGCTTAAGATTTTGTTTAAATTAGTCAGAGCATGCAATTCAATAAAACTACTGCAATGCCTCCATAAAAGGTGACTCTGCCTAATCTCTCCCTGTACTTCTAAAACCAGAAAAAAGTCCTCCATTGGTCTATGAACTCCAACCTTCCTTCTGTTTTGGTCCATAAAAACCAAAAAAGCGTTACCACGGTCCTTTAGTTGATAAATTCAGACATAAATGGTTCTTTATTAGTCAAATGATGGTTTTTTATGGTTCTTTTTTTTTTTGCGAATGTTGCATTTCATGTGGCAGTGTTGACCGACATAGCATACATGTAGTATGCACATGCACATTGTTAGGTCAGATAAAACGGTTATATGGATCATGTTAGCCGAAACCACCGTGTGGATAGCCACATAAGAAAAAAACGGACTAAAACCACTGTTTAATTGGTCAAAAGACTATTCATGTATGGTTTTACTAATAGGAGGGCCGAGTTTAGCTGGCTTTGGCTTTGATATTATGGAAGAAAAACTGGAGGAACCACGTAATCCAGATTGAAAGAAAAACCTAGCACCATGCTTCACATTGCAATCTATAGGTCCTCCAGAGGAGACAATCGCTAACCACACAAGTTTGGGCGTGTTTGGTTTGTAGTCCTGGGTGGTCATGCCAATGCATTGGTCATGGCCAATTCAGGGCATGACCTTTCTTTGGCAAAAGTTGAGGTTTTTGGTTTGCAGTCTTTAAAAAGTAACCAATGGAAAACAAAAAAAATTGAAAATTTGAAAATATTAAAAATGGGTTGCTTATGATTTTCGATGAATTATAAAATTTGTTTAATGCAATTTGGACACTATATGAAATATATAAAAAAAAATGAGAAGTTCAATTGCAACAAAAAAGAAAAAAATCCTTGCTAACTAGTCACGCAACAAAAAAAGAAAAAGATCCTTGCTAACTAGTCGCTCCGATGCTTCTTGTGTGCCTGCCAGGCGGGCCCACGTATGCATGCGCACCGCTTCCGGCCAATCAGAGCCGCATACAGCTAGGTCCCACGCCTGGATTGCTTCGACTGAGGGCGCAACTAAAGGTCAAGCCAAATTTTTACCAGGACAAGCCAATTAAAGGTCATCATTCAAATACCTACCAAATCATAAAGGCACGACCTTCTATTGGTAAGACTGGTCAGGGCTGCAATCCAAATAGCCCCTTCGTCGGGCAGTCTTAAAAAAAAAACAAAGAACGAGAAGAAACAAATAGGGAAGAGGAGGCCAGCGCCGGGGGTGGCCTCGTTCGCGAGCGGCTCTTGTAGGAAGAAAGCAACCGGCCTCTCCTCGCCGTCCCTTTCTCGGAGTTATCATCCTGCCGTGCCGGCCTGAGAGGATTAACAAGCTAGCTAGCCTGCTTCTGACCAGGAGGAAGAAACAATCAAACAGCACATATATCCACCCCGCCAGCTGCCGTCCGGCGAACTCCAGAGCCCCCGGGATCCCGACCTCTCTCTGCGCTAGGATCGGCATGGCGGTAAGCTCCCCGGCTCTCCCCAGCCTGCTTCTTCCTCCCCTGAACCTTCTGTCGTTCTTCGCTAGCTCCTCATGGTTAATAATTTCTTTCGGCTTCGGCGCCATCTTGTTTGTTTTTTGCTTTCTGGAAGATGATCTTTTTTTTTCATGTAGCAGTTTCTTGATTGGCTTCCGTCTCCCGGGAGTTCGATTTTGTGGTCTGTGCAGTAGGTGTAGGTGTCGTCGTGCGCGGTTTCTGAGTCTGTATGCGATGTCTGAACCCAAATTTTCTCAAGGAAGAACAGCGGGATCAGTAGCTATGGTTGTTGCTAATCAGATTCCGCCTTCTCAAGATCAGAGCCCTGAACGGACCTTTAAGGCGAGCAAATTAGAATTAGAAGCCTTTCGTCGTGTGGATGAGCGAGCTGATTTTGCGACGAGCCTATCATGATTCATGACAGTTGAGGTGTATCTTTCGACCACATTTAAGTTCTATTTGTCTATCTCAATAGTATTCATCATCCACAAGGTTCGCTCATCTAGAGATGTTGTCAGGTTAACTCACTGGAATTCGACGTCCTGGCCTCCATTTCAGATAGCTCATCATATACATGAAGATATTTTCGACAATATTAGCTCTTACCTCCCAAATGGACAATTTTTTTTAATGAATACTTAATTTTGCATGATCAGATTCGATCATTCGAGTAGATTAACAGACGCGCCATGCATCAGCGACTCTTGACCTGAATTTTCTTCAGTTTGCAAATTGAACGGAAACGTACGGTGCCAGCAAGGTAGAACCTACACGGCTTCCAGAAAGACGCAGATTGTCAAACCTGAAAACAAACACCAACCACTGCATCAGTCTAATTGCCCGTCACTGCATGTGATTATGTTTCTTGATTACATAATTGACACGTTCTATTGATTAGTCCACGCGGTGTGTGAATGGCCGGAGTTCGTGGCGTTTGGTTTGCCTTTTCTTCCCTTGTGCTGGCCGTGTCAACTTGACATGTTCTGCACTCCTGCCGTCACTAATCTTCTCGCTAGTCTGTCTGACCGCTTAGCGATGCTCTTATGGCTTAAAAGGAAAGAAAATTATGTGATTACGCGTTGGAGTGGTTTTTTAGGTGCAAACAACACCGGTTGTAATGTCATTTATAATCTTATCAAAATGGTAATGGTAGTGCTAAAATCTGGTCGGACATGGCCACATCAGTTTCTTGAGTAAGGTGTTAGGTTCCCGGTTAGGCCCAGGTCTAGCTCCTAATTTTTGTTCAGAGCTGCATCGAACAGATCAACTTCTAAAGCAAAGCAGAACATGGAGCGGATGAATCGTTAATGCTGGACATAAGCGGAGCGGGAGAAGTGCCCCTTGGGGCTGCACAAAATCTAATTCTAGCAAAATCTTGAGCTGCAATGCTTAGTACAGTAGTCACTATGGGCTCGGAATTCTGAAGAGAGCGCCGGCGTTAGTGGTTGATTTGTTGTCGGCTTGCATGCAGAAGCAGCAGCAGAAGAACGCGCACGTCCCCAAGTTCGGCAACTGGGACAACGACGGCAATGTGCCGTACACGCTCTACTTCGAGAACGCGCGCAAGGGCAAAGGCGGCGCCGGCGGCAAGATGATCAACCCCAACGACCCCGTAGAGAACCCGGAGGCCTTCTCCGTCGCCGCGCCGTCGCCGAACCGCTCCGAGGGGAGGTCGGCTCCCTCTCCCGACCACGAGCGCCTGCCCAGCGACGCGCCGCCGTTGTCCCCCAACCCCTACGCCGGGTCGCCGTACCACCGCCACGCCGGCGGCGAGCCGCCAAGAAGAAACACGGGCGGAGGACGGGCAGGCGGCGCCGGCGGGTACAGCGTCGACCAGTCGCCGTCGCTCTCGCCGCTGCACCCGTACAGCCAGTCCAGGGCCGACTACTTCGAGAGCGGCGGCGGCGGCAGCCTCGTCGCCAACTCCGTCGAGCGGTCCCGAGCCAAGGGCGGCCCGCGCGGCAACGAGACAGTAAGGCTCTGCTCTCACCTCTGCATTGTCCGATACTACACTCCACCACCATGACTGCTGACATACGTGATGCTGCGCTCCTCGCCGGAATGGCCGCAGCCGACGAGGGGGTCAGCGGTGCCGAAGTTCGGCGACTGGGACTCGAACCCGGCGTCGGCGGACGGCTACACGCATATCTTCAACAAGGTGAGGGAGGAGAAGCAGAGCCAGGTGGGGAAGCCGCCGGAGCTCGGCAAGGACGCCGTGCACTTCAACCGCTCCAAGCAGCACGACGACGGCTACGCCTCCTCGGTGAGAGAGCTACACAAGCATTTTGATCTTTTGCCGCCATTGTCTTGTAACTCTTGTTCCTCCATGTCCACTCCTCTCTTCCTCACTCTGATCTCGTTCGCCATTTGAGCCTCGCGTTCTTCTTCTGCTCGTTTCACCTTGCAGGGCTGCTCGTGCTTCGGATGGTGCAAATAATAGAAATTCAAATGGCATGGTGATGGAGAGTATTTGGGAATGTAAATTGGGGTAAAAAAATCCAGCTTGGAAGTTTGATCTGCGTTTGCTTCGATCTTCTATATTTTTCGCATTTTCTGGGACATTATTTGGCATTGGGCACTGCACGATGTCCGTGATTTTTTTTTGTGATAGCTTCTGTTTTTGAAGTGAAGTATAGAGTTCATCGTTGCTGTAATGCTAGGGTAAGTATCGCATTGCTGGTTGATCTGTATCGAGTTAGTGAGTGTACTATACATGTACAACATGTTTGCTCTTTGGATTGGAATGTTGTTTTTTTAGATAATAATAGATTAAATTCCGTAGTGGAATGTTGTTGGCATTGGGTTGGTGACTTGGTTCTTGCTCTTACGATCGTTTTCCACTTAAGGCCTTAGGCCATCCTTCTCTCCTTCCATCCTCAACTGTTACACACTCAAAGGTACCAAAAGACATACGTACGTTGTGTATACCGTTGGACTGAAATCGGACTGTTCATATGCTTCATATAACTAGGGATTCAAATTTTAGCTTCTAAATCGAATCACGCGGAACTTTAGTAAGAAACAACTCAATCCTTACAGAATCCAGGAATAATTTCCGCATTCTAAACGGGCCTAGATAGCTACATAACTAATCTTCTTTTTTTAGAGAAAATTCCTTCTATAACATTGCAGAAGTTTCCAAACCAAAAACTATTATCATGAAAGGATCTCATCCATCTGTACCATTGCATTTGTGAGTTGTTGCCTAATTTTTTTGTTTAAGCTATATAAACAATCCAAAAAATCCTGAAAAAGATCGTAGTGCTGCTAAATACGTAGTACTTTCAATCTAGATTTTTTTTTTGGTTAAATTATGGTGTTAAAAGTATTGATTGGCAGTTAATACATTGTTTTGGTAACATATTTGTTTGTAAAAATACAAAAAAAAATCCAGATTAAAATTATTAAATATTTGGCAACATTGTGATTTTTTTCTGATTTTTTAGGTGTAACAACACCACAGCTTCACACTTTAGGCCTTGCATATTATACTCGTCTTTTCATATGCATTTTGATTTTTAAAAAAAAATATTGTGGACAACATAAGTCCCGGGTATTTGGAGACAGACGATTGGACGCACCACCTCCTTGGGCCAAGTCGCGTGGATCTTCCAGAAGACGGGCTTGGTGGGCGGCGCGGCCCGACGTGTTCTACAAGAAGTAGGATTCTAGTCCTACCCGCATACGTGGAGACAAGCGAAGCCGATTCGGCCATATCCCTTATCTCCCTAATACGGATTAGGAAACCAATCTGTAACCCTACCCCTTGCACTATATAAAGGGGGTCGGGGTCCCTAGTTAGACATTGACATCTTCAACTTCGACATCGTCTTCGATCACACCCAATCTCGTGCGATCTTAGGCGAGTTCATACGATCATTGTGATCATCCCCTGTTCATTGTGATCGACACCCCGAAATACAAGTCCACGAGCACAGGAGTAGGGTATTACCTCTTCGAGAGGGCCTGAGCCTGTATAAATCCTGTCCCCTATGCTACCATCGAGTTGTGATCTTTAGCATAGCCCTATAAAATATATTGCCGACATAATTCGTGGCAAATATCTTGCATCATGTGTTGTATATAGTGCATCAAAAACTCGGTCATTAAGATTAAAATGAACACCAAAATCTTAGAGTGTCTTAAAGTTCTTGTGCCATGTTTGGTCATTGTTACGCGGACAATTCACATGATTCGCGGACAATGAGCACTTGGAGAGCAAACCTGAGCAAAATATAGGTTCCTCTGCCAATTCGTCAGCAATACATGTATTGACGGTCAGCATTAGACATGCGAACGATCAGCATGTGTATTGAGGACGATTTCTAATTCTTCTTTGTCAGTTTGCTCACGAATGCATATGCTGACGGTCAGCGTCTGGGACTTCAGCTCGGGCTGAGTTCCTACCTAGGAGTTTCTACTCACCTAACTCACATCCTACCCACTCTTTGGCACCCTATGACTTGTGGGACCGACCCCACATGTAAGTGAAGGATGAGAGGCAACCACTTAAGCCCTCTCCCAGCTCCTCTCCTTCTCCTTCCTCTCATTTCTCACTCACACATCTTGGCTCAAATCTAAGAAAGAACGCCATGCTTCTCCTCTCCAAATACATACTAAGGATAGGAATGAGCATGTGCATGTTCTAGGAAGGCTTCCCCACCTCTCCAACTTCACTTCCATCCAATTGTTTTTTGCATAAACAAGGATTTGGATAAGTTTTTGGTACTCTTCTCAATCTTTGTCACTGTGTTGGATAGAATGTCCTTGAGCACGTTTTCTACTCATTCTTTCTATTTCTCCTCCATGGTCAAGCTTGAAAGAAGGTTTAAAAGCTTCCTTTGCAAGCTAGAAAGGAGGAGGTAGCACCAAAGCTCAAAGATAAGGCTCTTCCAACAGCAAGAAGAAAAGGAGTCGGAATCATCTTGTAGTTGTTTCATCCCCATCATCAACCTGATCTTCGATCCGAGCTTCCACCTCAAGCAAGCCCACCCTGCCCTTGGTGAGGCTCCTCTTTACTCCCTCTTTATTTTCCTTGATCTTAGAGTAAACTCCTAATTCACCCCTTTGCCATGGTAGAAGAATCACATCGCAACACTTAAGATCGATGCAAATATGGGTGTGAACAACCAAAATCGGTTATACTAGGTAGTTAGTTACTAACATATATCCAAAATAAGATGTTACCTCCATTAAAATGTACATGCATATTTGAGTATGTTGATTTGAGTTTTATGTAATATTTGGAATTATTTGGCTCTTATTCAAATTCGATATTCACGATTAGGTACCGAAGCTCCGGAAGAGAACGACGACCTTTATCTAGCATTCCGTCGCTAAGCAACCCCAAGACACTAATAATCCCTCTCTATGCTCTTATTGCTCCTACCATTTCTAAAATGTGTTTTCAACTATATATTTTTATAGAATTGCTTGCATGCTTAATTTTATGAGTCCTTACTAATGGGTAGAATTTAGTTATCTCCTATATTCATGTGAATACATGCCATGTTCCACTTTCAATTTCCTTGTTATAGCCTAAGTGGGTAATAGTACATTTGTTCTATATTTTGCGGATTACTTATCCATGCTTAGGTCCACGATAAAAAGCGATTGGTGGAGTTAGTCCATCGGTCGCAATGATTCGAATTGTTTATAATCTTTATACTAAATGTTAATATGGATTCATGGTATGTTTGGATGGTGGAAATATTGTTATGAGCTAAGTTAGACTTAAACGGGTGATAGAGTGATAATGGGGACGAACTCCCCGAGACGTAGCCCTGTTTGGGTATATTCAGGATCAAATATTTGGTACCTTGTCTCAAGTAACTATACATGCGACCACATGCGTGGAATGAGATACGCTTGGCTTTATTTGAATACATGCTAGGATCATTGGAGCACAAGTGGCATGGGGGTGGTGATGATGCCACCTGTTGGAATTCTATGGCCAATGAGGGCCATGGGTCTTTCCTACCACGGACTCCCCGATCCACGTAACTGGAGCTGTGTAGCTGTGTGTGTATCCGAGTGGCCAAAAGGGGTAGCATCTATCTTTGAAAGGTTTTGTCATGAACCCTCAAATGGGTACCTATGGTATCGTGTGACATGCACGACATGGTGGAATGTTTATGTCGTGTGGATAAAGTCATACACCTCTGTAGAGTTTGAACTATCCGGATAGCCACGTCCATGGTTAAGAACGAAACTTGAGTTGTTAAGCTGCTATTTGTTAGCATATGGGTTATGGTCAGATAAGATGGCTATGGATGTGGTTATTTTTCGAGCACATGGGTTGCTCATGGTGTTATTCATGGATAGGAAGTCCAGTTGATGAGAAAATAATAAGATACAATTGTCTTTCAAACATATATATGTCTATGTGTTGCAAAACTTGCTTTAAGCTGAAAATTAACTATTTAAACCTTCCATTGATTAGATGCCAATCTTGTTATGGTTATATTATCCTATATTATGCGAGCACCTTTGTACTCAATCCGAATGCTACAATTTTCAGTTGAGGATGACTACATGCTTGACCACTTCTATTAAGCAGGTGGTGACGACGCTAGCGCCTAGTGGTTGCGTTCTTGCCTCCAGTTGGTTGCCTGTGAGAGGCATATCACTTTGGCCCTTTTGAAATTATATGATGTTTCCACTGTTATGTTTATGCCACTATTTTATTTTTGCTACCACTATGATACTTATGAACTTTTGGACCTTATACGAGCATCGACCCGATGTATGACTTGAATGTAAATAATCATCGTCGTTGTATGTGTCGTGGTATCACTTGAATATAGGATATATGCATGTTAACCATTGATTTTGGGAGTTATCTGGGCACCCTACATTCACCTTTGTTTCAATAGGATGTTTATATGTTGCATGAAGGTGCCTGTAGCAATCTAGTTAAGGATTAATATGTGAGGACACACTTCGGTGTGGCTAATATGTTAACTTTCAACTAGTGAAAATTATGTATGTGTTTTATCCTATTGAGCCAAATGTGAATCCAAAGGGGTGCTAACAAAGAAACTCCGTTAGCTCGAGATTCTTCGCGGAACTAGTATTTTTTTAACACACTTCATGGAATGAACATAGCTCGTCCTCCGTGGATGTAGCTCATTCTCGAGCATGACATACTCGGAAGTAGCAGTAGTTTTTTTGCTGCTGACCACCAATCCCTTCATTGAGTTTTTTGGCTCAAGAGGAAGGCCTGGCTAAACAGTTTTCCTCTTCAGTCTTAGGGGCTAGCTGTCAAGGATTGGATAAAATACCCTAATAGTTAAAACCGAAACAAATAATGTATGCTCAAGGAGTACAGAAGAGACGGAAGCTCAGGCTTAACGGGATCATGTTCGGGTTTCAATTCCGAATGTTCGGGGACGGATATGCTTGCTCCTAGGACCAGTATGCGACCATAAATCCTAAGGGAATACGACTAGATACTCAGCCCGAATCTAAGTCCCAAACTGTCTCGAGCTCTTTCCATATTTGCAGTCCGAGACTTTCTATCTATGGGATTTCTTGAAGCATAAGTTAGCATGTTTTAGGAATACATGGTAAGATTCATAGTATCATGAGTGCTTTACTGTTCATATGAAATCAGGATTACATGTACCTTATACTATATAAACCCTCCTCCCCCCTGGTAGGGAGGGGATTATCCACATCGGCATCCCATCCAACAAACACATACATGCGACTGGAGTAGGGTTATTATCTCTTTCGGAGAGATCTGAAACAGGATAAATCTTCGTGTCAAGTCCGTTTTTTTATCTCGACGAGTTTATACATTTAAGACGACAATCCTTCAGTAAAAAGAGACTGATCGCTCAATCAACAAGTAAGTTTGACAAAGGATCGATTTCTCAATGGTCGTTAATTTCAACATGAACAGGGAAAATGCCATATTAATTTGAAGTTTCCACGCACGATGTCAGGTTTCATCGAAATTGCCCACCTTGTTATCCTGTAGGTGTCCTACATACGGACATCCTTGAAAGCAAGAACTTCACATGAATTTTACATAAAATAATTTAATTCCAACATGAACAGGGAAAATCCCATATTAATTTGAAGTTTCCTCGCACGATGTCAGTTTTCATCGATGCTAGTGGAGCAGTATTCATTGATCTTTATCACCTTATGATTTGTAATTTTCATCTTGGCCATAAGGAAAAAAGAGAGAGAAATATAGCCCAAAAGTGCTATGAATCTCTTGACTAAATAAAAAGGTCCGGAGTATTAACAACAGACTACCTATATTTCGTTATGTAGGACTTTTGTTAAATAAAAATACGTGATATACAATGGCAAGATATACGAGAAGTAACAAATAATACAAGGTTCTCTGTATTGCAAAGTCATGGCAGACGTGCCGTGTCATGCCTTTGAACCACTCTGATCAGGAAGTGAGCGAGCTATGTGCCAGACATCTCAAACCAACTGTACTAACTGGCTCTTTTGTTCTGCATTTCCGCAATCATCTGTCCTCTTTTATATTTTCAGTTTTCACTCGCATTAAAAGATTCAAAGGAATTTATAAGAACCACCCACTCAGACATGCATAGACCTGATCATGTCTCGGGCCGCTCGAAATTTTTTGCTGAACCGGGCCTGAAGCCCGAAAGCCCGGCAAAAAACCAGCCCAAAGTCCGTCTTTGCTCTGGTTTTTTTATTTTTTGCAGGCCCGGGCCTAGCCTGACGGGCTTAGTTTCTGGCCTAAGCCCGGCACGACAGTCAAGCCCCGCCTGGCCTGAAAAAAGGGCCAGGTCTAGGCCGGGTTGCCGGGCCGGACTACCCATAATCAGGTCTAGACATGCATGCCTAAATGGGTTGGCCCGGGCGGGCGGCAAATTATTGTGCTCAAGATAAATCTTTAAAAAATCATAGATATAAAAAAAATACTTAATATATTTTCCATATATAATAATTATTTTTATTTAATTTGTCATACATATTTTTAATTCATTGATTTATCTTTTTTAAACAGTTTTTTTTTGTTGACACTAACGGGCCAAAAGTGACCCTTCAAGCCAACTTAGCCCAGACTGGCACGGGATGGGCGCGTGGCCCCTTGGCGTGAGTGAGGCCGAGCCTGCGGGCCCGTGCCTAAACGGGCCAAACAGGCCTGCTGCCTCTCACGGGTGCGAGGCCACGGCCCACGGCCACCTGCCAGAACCAAAACGACGGGCGCGTCGGGCGTGCACCGGTGCAGTTCCATTCCCACTCCGTCCGCCGCGCCGCGCTTTCCTCCCTCGCGTCGGCGCATCGCAAACTAGAAGTCGAAACCCTAGCGAGAAGAGCCGGTCGCCCGAGTCAGATTCGAGTAAGAAACCACTTATCACCATCTCCTCCCCGTGTAATTGCTGGTGATTTCGCATCCCAGCCCAGCCCCCCCACCCAAAAAAAATCCTCTCTTTGTTACGGTTCATCTGCGTGCTTTGCTAAGCGGTTTGTTCGCGATTTTTTCCCTTTTCTTTCTGGAAAATTCCGTCCTTTAGATCGTCCGCGAGTTCTTTGGACTGAAATATTTTAGAAATTGTAGCATAAATTCAAGTATGCATAGATTGTAGGAGGCTAGAAGCTAGCTAGAATTTGCAGAATTTATCTTTGTAATTAACGATTCTGTAGCAGTTGTTAGAATTTTGTTTGGTCTTCAGTTGTAATTACATAATTCTATCAAGTTCTGTTAGCCATCCTGCAACTTTTTACCGTGTATTGACAGGCATTGCTCAGAATTTTGGCGTCTGATTGAGTAATTTAAGTGGCAACAAGCCTTGAATTTTGCTTCTCTCTAAATGTTAGGGACTGTCTTTGAAGATGAACTAAAATAACTAATTGTCTCTTACTGATTTCCAGGTTGCTTGCCCATGTTATTTTATAAACATCATTGAGAAAAGAGGGCATGAGTACCGTTAGTACTGCACGCTCGAGGAAGCGGGCACGAGATAATTCCAGGGATAAAATTGTTATAAACCTGGATGCGCACTCTCCCATTACTGGGAGTGGGAGCCAGCGTGAGGCTCTGATTCTTAGGGGCACACAGGCCTCACCCATTGATGTTGAAGCTCTAGACAGTGAAGTATGTTTGCTCTCTGTTGTCTGTGATAAAAGAATGCATTGGTGCATCAATATGATTTTTTACATTGAGCTGCTGTCTTTTAACAGAGAAGGAACAGGACTAGGAAGCACCCTGTGGTTTTAGTGGATCTGGAGTCAGATGAAAGTCAGGAAGGTGCTCGTTACTTCTATCTTATTAAAAAAAGTTCATTGCTTACAGTGAAATCAAGATAGCCTAGCCTGTATGTATTCTTTGCACATTGCCAGTTCAAATAATGGGTACGCTGCCATGCAATTTCTAAGTGAAAAAAAGCAACAAGCCATTACGGAATCTATTTAAGGTCCATGGTTATTTACTATATATATATGAAGCTGAAACTTGTGATTTTATCTGCATTGTCTGTTGCAATTGTAAATACTATACATCCTAAAGAGTTGATACACAATTACACATAAGCTGTCAGTAAGACTTAAGGCCCTGTTCTTGTCAGCTTATAAGGCCTTATTTGTCTTATTTTGGGTTAGAGTTTATTTTCGTTTAAAATAAAAATGATTTTTTTTTGGAATCCGTTTTGTTTCTATCTCAAAGACTTGTCTAAAACTTTTAAAACACAAGTCGAACGAAGCGGATCCGACTCTTGAGGCTACCTTGGGAGGCTCTCGAAGTTAGAAGAAAAATCAAATAAGTCAAATAAGGCTCTGTTTCTTTCAGCGTTTGCGTTTGCGTTTGCTTATAAGCTGGAAATTTGTTATTTTCGTACAAGCCAAACGTTTTGACCTTTGGTAGCCAATTTTTGTAAATCTTACAATTTTTTCTCAAAGATCTCAAAACCATTTTTTCTATAATTTTTTGATCGTCGGATATCCTTATCGAGGAGTTACAAATTTTCAGCCTATAAGCAAACGCAACCGCAACCGCTGAAAGAAACAGGCTCAGATAAATAAGTCAAATAAGATAAGCTGACGAGAACAGGGCCTAAATTTAAAATGTTTGAATTTGTCAATCTGATTCCCTGTTTTCCCTGTGATTCAAGGTCGTGATGATGCTGGATATACATTGGCCCATTGCAATGGGAGCATACGTTGGAGTGTTCCACCTGTTATATGTTCTCCAGATGGGGAAGGAGGAACCAGTTTTCAGGTTTTAATTTTCTTTTGGGTCATCCTTGATTCTTTCTCTCTGATGTACATGGAAATTTAGGTTACTAACTTTGTCATTCCCATATTTTTGCAGGCAAGCAACATATTGCAAGTTAGCAGAGTGCATAGCAAGGTTGCTCCAAAAGAACCAATTTTTACTTGCCCAGTGTGTCTGAACAAGTTGGCGAAGCCGTCCACGACTACTTGCGGTCATATCTTTTGCGAGGACTGCATAAAGGCATCCATCAAGGCTCAGAAGAAATGTCCTACATGTAGGAAGAGTCTAGGGACGAGGAGCTACCATCGTGTTTACCTCCCTACAACCGCTGAAGAAGACTTCTAGCCTGTACTTGTATTCTTCATTTCAACGTATATTTGTCGTGGCAAAGGAACTTCAACAGCAGTCAACAGAGGTGTTCAATGAACAAACCGGGCTGGCCCGGTTTAGGCCCGTTTGGCCTGGTTCACTGTATGAATAGGGCCTAACGAGCCAACAGGCCAGAGTCTCGGCCCAAGCACGGTTTGCATAGTAACCGGGCTAGCCCGGTTACAAGTGAGCTGACCTATTTTATCCTAAAAATAATATATATAAAAAAGAAAATGATTATATTTAATAAATATGTGTTATAAAATAAAGAAATAAATTGTATATTAGAAGGAAATAAATATATAAATTTAATTAAATATGCGGGCTACATTATGGGGCCAAATCAGGTGTGCCCGCAAGCTGTGTGACGGCATATCGGTTGATACAATCGCAGCAACCCTAGGATGCGCCGAGCTGCACAACTGCCCGGAGCTGATGAGCAGTTGCCTCGACTTCTTCCTGGAGAACAACTTCAAGCAAGCAGTGCTGACGGACGGTTACTTCTGGCTCTAGCTTGCGGCACTTCCCGTCTGTTATTGCTGAGATTAGAGCGCGGTTAGGTCTTTGATAATTGATGCATGCCGCCTACTAATCTTCATATACTGCATAGAACCATGCTGATTTTGGACTCAATAATTTCCTGAATCCTACGTACTACTACTAGGACCACAAGAGTATATTCTTCTCGGATTCAACTGTAGTTAGCGGGCCAAAATACGAGCTAGACTACTGCTTGTTTTATCAGACGGCCAGCTTCGCTGGAGTTCCTGCATCACTGCATGTATCGAGTGCTTAAAACGCTCGAAGCTTATAACGCCATATCACCTAACTAAAAAAGCTATCAAGTTAGGACAGGAAGATCATCCAGGTTCCGAACATCTAGTTCTATGCATTAAGACTCGTTGTGTGTGTCTCTCTATATATGAAAAATCATATGCCACTGCAGAAGCATCCAAACCCTTCCCTGTCATCATTACAACATCTTATTCTTGTGTGCCATGACATTCTATGGGTTGTTCTCTTATACGCCATGGTGAAATTTTGTCTTTTTTTATTGAAGTTGTGCAAACGTTTAAAAAATCATGTTTCACATAGACATGATCAGGGCATCTTTCCAACTCATCCTCTATGACCGGTTGTCCGAGCCAACACTTGAGCCTTTTGAAGTCGTTACTCAACTGTCGTAAAAACGTGTTTTAAAGTTTTCAAATCCTAGTCAAACCAAATATTTCAATTCCATGGAGCTTTTAAAGGATAGCATTTTACCCCTTAGGTTGACCCCAACGGCCTCGCCATCCGGCTCGCGCTCGGTAAAAATGGCTAAGCAGGGTGGGATGGTGATGCATGGCCTTGCTGCTGCGGTTGAGCGGGATAGCGAGAGAGAGTGTCACTACCCCTAGCGAGCCTCTCTCCTCTTACTATCCCATTCCCCGCTGAGCTGTGCCCAACGGTTGTCGCCTCTCACATCACAACGGACAGTCGGGGATGGTTGCACCGATGAGACCAAGGACGGGTGAGACAAGAACAAAATCAAAATCATAGGAAAAAAAAGAACAAATCGGATTGGGAGAGGAACATGCAAGGAAAAAATTGGACCAAGAGGAGCATGCAAGGAAAATTTCTAAACAAGAACCCATAGATCTAGGGAATATATTGGAACTCTGGATTGGGAGAGAGATGGGGCGACGGCGGTTGCCAGGTCAGGACACCGTGCTCACCGGATCCGGCATCGTGGAGGTCAACCACACCTTGTTTGTTGGGTCTGGCCACCGAGCAGGGAGGTAGAAGACGCAGGTTAAGGAGGCGGCAGTAGAGGCGAGGATGAAGGCTACGAGTAGGAGGGGAGGTTGTGGTAGTGCTCGTCGCCGGTGACCACCATGGGTGTGGGCAGTGGCGAGATAGGAGAGGGGAGATAGGTGCACAGTGTGTGGTGACCCGTGGACAGTGAAGGAGGTGGTAGTGAGACTAAAGTTCAAGTAAAGGAAAGAAAACAGAAAAGGAAAAAAAAGGAAAATTTAGGGGAAAATAGTAGAAAATAGAAAACAGAGAAAATTTAGGAAAAAAAAGGAAATTTAGATAGCTATAATAATTATGATTACATAAGTAGATTATATAAGTTAACGATGACAACAATTTTAAGAAAACAAAATTCGGGCATGTTGAATAAAATCACAGTAGAAGTTTATGGTAGTTAATAGTGGTTGGGAGAAATGAATAAATTATTTGAGAGGGAAGATGCTGAGTGAGATTTGCTAAGTCTATTGGAGAGGTGGGAGATTTATTGAGCCAATAAATTTGTAGAGCTAGCTAAAAAGATGATTTGCTTAGTCGAATTTGCTGAGATTTGCTTAAGCCTTGCGGCCTGCCAGAGCAACAGGCGAAAAGTTTAGAAAAAAAAAAGTGAAGCAAATCTTTGTGCGCCCAGCTTAGAAGCAAAATTCAGAAAAAAAGTGGACCCTGGTAGACTAGGGGTGTCAACAGATTGAATAGTGGTCAAATGGTATCCATGTCTGTAAAACGGATCTAGATCGTATTCAGATACGGATCGTCGGATTCCGATATCATAGAATACGAATATAAATTTGGATATTCTCAGATCCGGATAGGAATATTACTCACGCCTAACGTATTTAATCATTATAATATAATATTTTACCTAAAGAAACATGAATTTATATTATTATAAATATCCATCCAACTAATTTGGATTTTCTCATGAATAGCCTGGATAAAATAGCATTTGAGATAATAAAAGCGCATACTATATTTATATGTCGGATAAATTAGATAATTATTACGGATACGGATATGAATACGAATAGTTAGATATATGTACAAATATGAAAACGAATGTGAATAATTAGATTCGGATAGATACGGATTTGAACGCCGAATAGTCTAGACGCAATGATGCGGCGCTGAAGAAAATAGTCTAGGTAATACATCGGGGCAGAGTGGTACGAATAACTAGGCAAATCTTTGTGCTCTTTAGTTTGGTGTACGAATCCAATTAAGTTAATCCCACGCAGGCCGGCAGCGACAAACATCCCGTGAACTTGAACTTTGTTCCTCTATAAAGCGCGTCAGTTTTGACTATTTTCTGAGCTGATTTCGCCCCGGCGCATGCAGTGCCTAATCAACCGCGTATCTGCTTAATTTGTTATTTGCGATGTGGCCATCTTCCTGCCATCGAATCCCTCTCAGCGAAGCCTGAAGACCTATAGTAGAGTGTCCATCAGAAATGAAAATTTTTTTAATGAAAAATTCTGCATTACAAAAGTGTTTCTAATTAACAATTCCTACATGGAAATGATTTTTATAAAAAATTGCATCTCCACTATTAAAAAGTCTCTTACGACGGTTAAAAACTTATTCTTGCACTTTGCCCATCAAGTTTTCGATATTACCTTTTTCCAAGCGAAGTATGGGCGTACTCGACTAGTTACAAAAATATACTATGAATAATCCTTAGCGACAGTAGGAGCAAGCTGCAACAATAGTAATGAAAATAGCACAGTACTCCATGTGTATCAGGGGATCCACGATATATAACTAGAGGCAATATTGCAAGAGACTCACAATTGGCTTCTAAGATTTTGACATTCTTCCTACAATAGTTAGATGCAATATTAACTGTCTCTAAACTTAGATTTACTAGTCATAGGGGGCATTAATGCATTATTTGCTTAGAGGTGGTTTCTAAAGGGTACATAATAACTAAAGTCTCTCTCTAAGCCAGAGAGAATGTTTAGAGGCACTTTTGAGGCCCTGATGTGAATGCTCTTATTAATGAACATTTTTTCACATACATGCTATACAAAATTTCGAGGTATGGTCGAGCATACAATATATTGCCGTCAGATCAGTACCTGTAGGCTGCAGCTAGGTACATGCAGCTTAACTGCAGAACGCTCTCCACGGCGCATGCACGGCAGCGTCCATGTGAAGCTCTTAACTGCGCGCTAAAGATCGACCTCATCGTGCACGCACACTCCCATGAAATCCACCGATCGATCGGCTGCCATTCGCCAACGGCAACACTGTGCGTCAACGTGCATTATGGGGGTTAAGCCTTGCTTAGCTGAGTTGGTTCACTGTTCATCATACCCTATATATGTCGCCACAGATATCTATGTTCTACATGTCAATGCATGTGCCACTGCTAGCCAAGCACCAATGTCGGCTGGCCGGCCATGGCAATCGACACGACAGGAACATAGATATCTCTAGTATAGACTCTAAAATAGAATCTTCTCTATATTTAGGTCTTGTTTGGCACAGGTCCAGCTCCTAACTTCACCTCAGATATAGAGTTTGTAGGTTAATTAAGTTTATATTTTTAGTTCAAAATGTAAATAAGATGACTCATATAAATATCCTTAATATACCCATAACTCCAGCTCTATAAATTTCTGGAGTTATGAATAGGGCGCTCTACCAACTCCACCAATTTTGGTGGAGTTAGAGCTGTGCCAAACAGGGCCTTAGAGTCTCTTACCCTTCAGTAGAGTCTCTATCTCAGTCTCTAAATTTAGAGTTTCTCTCTCCCAGCCTCTAAATTTGGAAACTCTCTATATCAAACTCTATAGTTTCTCTGGATAGAGATTCTGCTGGACAGAATAGAAATATAGAGTAAAGAGTGATTTAAAGGAGATGTATAGAGGCTTGATTTTAGAGCATCTAGTGGAGATGCTCTAAGACAATACTATTATGGTTCATCCAAGTATTTGTGTTCACCTCACAAAGAAACACGACTCCTCACATTGTCGAGTACAATCAATGGTGGCATCACATATCGGTGTTAGTATGTTACCACCGATATGTTTCTAGGCCATTTTGACAAAGGCATCTATGGTTCACAAGGGAATTCTAAGAACACAGTAATAGAAAAAATGGTTAGATTGGGATGCCATAGCAAGTTGAATCCCACTGAAAAACACCCAAATACATATTACGAGAATCATTCAAAAGATGTATTAGTAGGGAAAGGTATACAAATTTTGGAAAACTTAATTGATTAGATAGAGAATGTGCAGGTGAAGGGAGAAGCTAGTTTGAGTTAGAACTAAAATCTCAAAGAGGATACAAATACGTTAGCGTTCATATTAAAATTCCTTTAAAACTTGAAGAAAAATTTTCTATTCTATGAAATTCCTTTAGAGCGATCCTAGAACCAACCACTTTTGCAGGTGTTTTTTCCCCTTTGGACTGAGCATCGTTGCAAGATTAGCCGTGAATTTGTAAACATGAAGTGTATAAATAATAATAATAATAATAATAATAATAATAATAATAATAATTGTTGGAGTTTGATCCAAATTAGGATATGTTTCCATGTTATACTCATACATGCCATAACGATATCATCTCGATTTCTTATTCTCCAAGGAGTCTCGTTCCTAGCCTATAAATGCACCCATGTAGCCTCATGGTCAAATACGCCAAGCATGTAACATCTCTTTATATAGTGGTTTTGCCTTCATGCGTCCATGGCTTTTCCCGCAAAGGTTTTTCACGTAAAAATCCCGTGTCTCTCATTCTCTATTATGTGCCTCTATTTCTAACAAATGGTATCAAAGCACATATTAGATTACTACGAAGAACACGAGATTTGATTGGATTGGACGAGTTATGTCTTGTTGTTCTGATCTTTCTGATCTGGATCAACCAAATTCTGACCTGTACCTTGACACCCTGTCAGTGCTACAAGCCGCTCTTCTTGTTTCGGCGACTGCCTGTCGCTACTTACCATAGAGTTCCGCTTTTGATTCAACGCCAAGTCGAAGGTTGTTTCGAGTACAATCCATCTCTAATACGAATCGGCTATTAATTCACACTTCAGCAAATGCTGTATTATTTTGCATGGCATATTAAGATACTTCTTCCGCTGATTCAACCAAGATAGATTTAATTAAGGAGATTTTAAGACATGGGAAAAATATCATATTGGAAATTTCATATGCTCATACATATTCAAATTCAGTTGAGACGTCAACTGATTCATTTTCTTCACCGTTTTGATGGCCTGATGGTAGCAACTCTTTGGAGTTTATTTATTAGCGAAAGTTTCACTCCAAGTTTTAATCTTAGATGAAGGATTTAAGTGCAATAAGGAGTTTATTTTTTGCATAGATACTACAACGTTTAGTATTACAGATGCAGTACGTTTTGGTTGTCCCAGTTCAATATGAAAGATCTGTTGCAGGGTTTGTTTATACTCCATTGATGGAACGTTGAAGTTCTTTTCAACTAGATGATCTTCTATAAGAGCGGCTTATAACCATGTCATGGATTTTAGTTTATTCTATCGTCGGCAGTTTGAAGCACATGGTGGCCACACGTGCAAGTTACTCTTTCTTCAGTGTTATTTGCCGAGTTTTTTTGTTCTAGGTGGAGCTTGTTCATAGTCCATAAGATGAGTTCTTCGTATAATTTTTTCAGCACCACAGTGATCAGTTGATGATTGAGCATTTATTTCAGAAGGTCGGTTACATAGACTTAGACTTTACTAGGGTTATGAATTGTTAAAGACTTAGATTTCTTTGCCTGCTTTGTTGATAACTGTGTGGATCTTCTTTATGGTTTGCTCAATTTGGCTTCAAGAGAAGCGTTTAGATTAGACCGTTCTGGTCTTTGAGATTAGTTCGATGGATTTTGGCACACAAAGATTCTTTGTCGGAATTATGGATTGAGGAGAACTACAATTTGTTTTTACTACCGGAGGAATTCAGGTCAAGGTGGAGATTGTTAAAGTATGATCCAAATTCGTCTCAAGGTGGAGTTTGCTGGCATTTGATCAGAATTAAGATCTGTTTCCATGTTGGACTCATACATACCATAATCGATCTTATCTCAGTTTCTTATTCTCCAAATACTCTTGGTTTTTAGCATATAAATACACCCCTGTAGCTCCATAGCCAGATGCGCAAAGCATGTAATCTCTCCTCATACAGTAGTTTCGCCTTCGTATGCCTATGGCTTTTCCCGCAAGGTTTTCCATGTATAAATCTCATATCTTTCGTTCTCTATTATATGCCTCTATTTCTAACCACAACAACAACAACAACAACAATAATAATCGTCGTCATCATCTACCTAAAGGGGAGGCATCAGGCATGCATGTGGGTGTGGCTGTACAGGCGAAGCAAGCAAGCAGCAAGAGTACGTCGTCCTCTAGTGTTTATCAGACCACCGTCCACCATCATCGTCTTCCACGCAAGTGAAAGCCTCCGCGCGCGGCCGAAGGCAGCACGCCGTTCCCGAGGCATGAACCGCGGGCAGCCAAACACACAGCGAGCATGCTACCGCCGTGTGGCCCCACACGCCATTGTGTGCGATCCAGGAAAAAAAATAATCAACAGAAAAAAAATTTAATAAATTATACAACACTAAAATAAATTAGGCAATTACCACTAGTGGCCGCCATGCCTGGCAATCAGGCGGCCACCACACTGCACAGCGGCAGTTATGGTTGCCACCACGCCGCACAGCATGAGGAGCTGGAGGATGGCACATAGTAGCGGCTGTGCGGAGCTGGAGGATGGCACATAGTAGCGGCAGAGGAGGCAAGTGGCCACATGTCGCGTCGAGGGCGCTGTCGCCATGCCGTACGGTGCATGGGAGGTGGCAACAACCTGTAATTGCATACTTAGCTGCTAATTTAATCACCGAAAGGGATGAGCATGAAATTTTAAATTCCGTGCCGAAGAAAATGGACGGCATAGCAGTGTATGGCTGCTCACGCCATGTTGCCATATAGCATGGCGGGAGCCACGGTTGCCACCATGCCATAATATTTTACTATTGATTTCTTCATAAATTTGCAAAATCGCACCGCGGCTATATAAAGAATGATTTAATATTTTACTATTGATTTCTTTATAAATTCATCCCTCCAAATATATTTTGTGACACATAGCAGTGTATGGCTGCTCACGCCATGTCGCCATATGGCGTGGTGGGAGCCACGGTTGCCGACGTGCCGTATGGCCGCAGCCATGGTTCCCGCTATTCCATTTGACAACCGCTGTGCGGCGTGGCGGCCTCCGTGCAGCACGGCGGCCGCTGTCGGTATTTGTTAAATTTTATTATAATGTTGTATAATTTATACAAAATAATTTTTATTGATTAATTAATTAATTTTTCCAGTGATCCAAAGCATGCACGGCCTCGACCGGGCCTCGCATGAGCTACCAGATCGATGCTGGTTGCGTGAACTGCCGCAGCTAGCTCAGGATCTCTCGGTGCACGCACTTGGCCTTGTTATTTCCGGCTTATATTTGGATAATTGGATTATGACCTATATTTATGATTTTTAACAAACCGGACAGTTTAACTCTTTGTAGCTATTTTTAAAGATGTTATTTCTCAGAGCTCTTAAAACTAAGTTTTAACAATCTTTTGGTCTCTCCAAGCCACTATCAAGGGTTCACAGCTTTTCATATTATAGTTTATATAACAATTTTTCAGCTATACCAGCAAGTTAGTGTATGCAAATCTCTTGATGCACTTATATTTTCGGCGTTTAAGCGTATATACAATAGTGTGGGAACCAAGCCACATCATTTGTGTGGAGGAACTGCCTACAGATAAAACGGTTCTCTATATTTATATATGGGTTGTTTGCATTATTGTTGATAGGTGACATGACATAGTGGTATATAAGGTATATACATTTGTCGGCTAAACTATTATCCGAGTCTTAGAAATGTTATTTTTGCACAAAAAAAAAAAAAACACCAATCGTAATCATCCCACCATTGCTGCAATATTTGCCAAAAACCCCCGACCATGCATTCTCCCGACTGCACCTAGATCTCGGTTCCCCTCTCTTGTTTGGCACTTCTTCCGCCCTCCCAATCCCTCTTAATTTGTCATCACATGCTGCATCGTACGTACTCGTCAAGTACTACCATTCACCTCTCGTACTAAACCCTAGATCGAGCAGCCCTCATGGTTCCTCTCTCTCCCTCAACCCTAGCTAAACCGAGCCATGCATGACCCCGCGCGCGGTCACCCACGACCAGCCGCTGGCCATGGCGATGGTGTTGCGTCTCGCTACTGGCATGGGAGGGCAGCAAGTTCTCTTAGAGTGAGGATACATGATCAGCTGGGGTGTACTCAGGAGGATGAGTGGTCCGTGCTCGGCGTTTTCTTTGAAGGATGATGCTCTCACATATCTCCCAACGGGCGATCGAGTGCATGAAGACATGAACGTACGGACTAAGTACGATTGCTCCGGTGTTTTACTAGTTTACTTTGAAATAGAATCAGGATTGTTAGTTGAGGAGTAATACGAAATTATTAACAATCTAATCACCTACCGCCAAAAGATACTACTAGAAGTAGTACGTACGTAGTGTCTAGAATCGCCTAGTTCTGAGCTCGATTCGGCTGTAAAACTTCGGAATCACTTCAGAATTGGAGATTCGATCGGCTTGCCATTAATTAACATTAGATGATCATTTTGAAAAAAATGCCAACATGCATACCAAAGCAATGTGCTAAGCTAAGTGACACTTTGTCTTTTGGGGGATGCTTTTCGTTTTCGTGCTGGTGAAGTATGGGGGTTCCCCCTCTTTCCTGAAAGGGATACCTAAGAAAAGCGTAGGAAATCCATCCAAAATCTGTTTCGAAAGCGTCCATACCATCGTCCCCGTTCCAACCTTTTCCAAACTGTCACCCAGCTCAGTGCTGACTACTCACACGGTCACCCTATAGATGCTAATCAGTACTAAAGAAAGTACTTCTACTTGTATAGTAGTAGAGAGGTAGAGAAGCAGCCATCAATGCTCCCCCATGTTACAGCATCTCCGACAGTAGCTGGAAAGTACTGTTCATCTAACTTTTTAAATATAGAGTATCTGCTGAAGGGAAGGAATTTTTTAGAGTGTAGTGTAAAATGTGAAGAAATTTTAGAGTATGAATAGAGTTTGTAGAGAATAGTATTGTAGAGGAGAAATTTCAAGTGTTTGCTGGAGATGGTCTTATCATGTTATATATCCCTCTGCAAAATTCAATATGTATGGCCTAGGCGCGCTGCAAAATTCAACTCAAGGGGTTCCAAAGTCCGTTTCCTCAAGCTCGTCACTCAGCTTTGCTGGTTGTGCTTGCCTGAGTGGTCACTCATGCTTTTTTGCTATGGCTCCATGTGCCGGCGATTTTTACATTCTCTGGGGCTTATGCTTATGCTTATTTACTTATAATTTATCTTAGCTTTTAAAAATCAAATGTTCTGATATTTTAGATCCATTTTTACCTCGAAACCATTTCACAAAACTCTTAAAAATAAGTTAAAGAAGTGGATGGACTCTCAAAGCCAGTTAGGAAGACATTTCATCAAATCTACTTAGCCGATCGACCAGGTCCGCATAGGCATAGTACAAGTGTACAATGGTACGATGTGTCCGGATTAGTTCTTAGCATGACAGGGGAATTTGAAAGAAGAGGGAGCCTTTTTCTTAATCCTGGGAGAGATAGGGAGAGTAGCATACAGATCTTGGAGCAAAGATCAACGGCTGTGAGCATACATGGAAGGACGTGTGTGTGTTTGGGTGTGTGGTCAGGGGGGAATCACGTTCGTCCTTTTTGTGCATGAGAATTGGTGCTGGTGTTTTGGCCCTGTGCTAGGTGGTGTACTCCTGTCTTTCTTTAACCTCGGAGATATGCTGCTTTAGAGCACCGCACTTCACAGTGACAACAACTTTCTCTAGCTGATATGGGATATTACTAGAGGCAGCAGCTGTCTCAACCATTGTATAAATCCTTACAAATAGTCAAGCAGTCTTAGATGTTGCAATTAGGACATCCACAATACTTAACCCTAAGCTGGAACCCACATCAAACCTCCAAGGCTTAGCGCAGTGTCCTGTAGTGCCTACATGTTATTGTAGCCACTAAGATGATCCACAACTATAATTAAAAAAAGAAACTATCATCTATTTTAAATGACAAGTAGGACATCCAACCATTTTATGCTTACAATTCGCCTCTAAGCTCTAAAGCTATGCTAAATAGCCACAAAGTTTAGATATCATCTCTTAAGCATTCTCTCCAGTAGACAGCATCGCTGGTGTTCTACATAGAATCACTTTGCATGGTTTCTCCATTAAAATCGGTTTATTCAATTTTTTTGGAATAAGTTTATATTACACCCCTTAACTATCCAAAATATTCATTCTACAACCCAAACTAAAAAACGATTATTTAACACCCCCATCTATCAAAACCGGGTCATTTTACACTCTCGGTGGTGTTACGAGGGTGATTCTGGTGATGTGGCATCTGGTTTTGACCATGTCACCTGTACACATGGTATAATTAGTGATTTATAAACTCCAAAAATTGTAGACGTACAAATTCTCAAAAATATTTTGGTGCCAAAGGATACTAGAAAAAATATTTTCAAAATTTCCAAATTTAAAATATTTGAATTTTTTTCAAAATTTTGATTGAAATAACTAAAAAATTAATTTTAGATATTTAAACATTCAATTTTTCTAAAGTTATTTTTCCCCTAGCCCTTATGCATGCATTAAAATATATTTGAGATTTTTACTACCTTTTTTGGAGTCCAAAAATCATTGATTAGGCCACGTACGCACGTGACTTTAATAAAACCGAATGTCACACCATCAAAATCACCCTCCTAATCCATTGAGGGTGTAAATGACCCGGTTTTGATAGATGGGGGTATTAAATAACCGGTTTTGTAGTTTGAGATGTAAAATGGACTTTTTGGATAGTTGGAGGGTGTAATATGAACTTATTCTTTTTTTTGGTTGGTCTCGCTTGCTTTTATCAACAAATGATGGGCATTTCCACTGCATTTTCGTTCAATGAGTAATAGTTGAAGATCAAGGTGGCTTGCAACCGGTGGCATGCACGGCTAGCCGTGCTAGCACTGTAGCAGGGGAATCTAGGGAATGTTTAATGGTGACCTTATATTCTGACCCAATTAATATAGAAATAAGGCCATAAATAGTGAAAATAGGGTTAGGAGTAAAATATAAGAGAGGGTTAAAATATGGCTAGGAAAGTTCTAACGTTGTGTTGAGGATAAAACAGAAACATGATAGGATAAGACTAGCGTTGCGTATGGCCTTAGATGGTAGGATTTTAGGGTGCTGTTGGAAGAGATATAAATATAGAGTGAATTTGTAAGGCTATCTTCATTAGTCTCAGCATATCGTCCTTTTGGCTAGTTTGGCAAATTTGTCGACTCGGCAAATCTTCCTCCTCTCCAACAGACTCAGTAAATCTCACTTAGCATCTTTAATTATCATGAACTTTCGCCGTGTTTTATTCAACATGCCCAAATTGTGTTTTCTTAAAATTGATGTTATCATACTATTGTACTTATGTAATCGTAATTATTATCTCTAAATCTTAGTTATTTAAATATCCCCCTTTTCCCTAAACTTTTTTATATTTTTAATTTGCCTTTATTTCCTTTCCTTTCCTTTCTTTTTTTTCTCTTCCTTATCTTATCCTATCCTTGCATAGTTGCCCCATCCCCTTTCCTCACCACTACCCTTTCCATCCCCAAATCCTATTGCCCTCATGTTCCCCTAAATCCCATCCCTCCCTCTGGCGCCCTCCACCTTCTCTTCTCCTACTATTGTGCCCCATCCCTTTCCTTCCCCCTTATCTCAACGCCCCTCGCTGACGTTCAGCCACCGCCTCCTGTCGTCAGCCTCCTCATCGACCTCGACGGCGCGGCAGAACATAACACCGACTGTCCTTGACCTCCGGAGTGACCATCCTCGGTTGTTTGTGTGAACGTAAAAGATGACAAACGTTGGGCGTGACCCAGCAAGGGATGACTTCTCTCCTCTCGCTATCCCCGTTCAACACTAGTAGCGAGGACACTAGAGGATGCCCCGCCGCTGCGGCCTCACCATTCTTAGGGAGCGCAAGCCAAGTGAGGCCGTTGAAGTCAGCCTAATAGCCTCTAAAGCACTGTAGCAATCGCTAAGAGCATCTCCACCAGTGGCTGCCCCAACCCCATGCCCTATTACTGTAGCAAATAGTGATGGGGCGTGGAATGGGGGCAATGGGACAGTGAATAGTAAAAGTAGAGAGTGGAAAAGGTGATGGGGGCAACTGTTGGGGGAGATGAATAGGGATAGGGCAGCCCTATTGGTAAGGTAGCACGTGAATAGGGATGGGGCAAATTTGAAATGGGGCAACTGCTCCACTAATTGCCCAAGCCCCATTGTCCCATCACTGTAGCAAACAATGATGAGGCATGGAATGGAAAAAATAGAGTGCATGAATAGTGATGGGGCTGCTGTTGGGGAGGTGAATAGGGATAGGCAGGTCCATTTGGTGAGGTGGCACGTGAATATGGATAGGGCAAATTTGAAATAGGGCAACTGGTGGAGATACCCTAAAACACCGTAGATCTGAATTGTGAAATAGAATATAGAGGGGATTTTAGGGATGCTGCTTGATGAGGTAGAAATGTAGAGAAAAGTTATTTTAGAGATGACGATATTTGAATGGATTGAGATCCGAATTATACAATGGCTCGCCATCTCCAAACTTGACGCGTCTGAATTAAAACCATGGGACAGGAGAAACAGAGAACACAAGATTGCAGTACAGTAGCTGATTGGGTCAGCCACTGCCTGGCAAAGCAGATAAAAACACTGACGTTCACGCGGTGAAACCTGACAGCTCACAACCGAGTCACGTCCCCTCCCCTCGCCGCGCGCCATATCATAGCTCACTCGCACTCACTTGTACACTCACTCTCGCAGGCTCGCTCTCACTCACTCCTTCCCCAGCTCGGCACCTCCACTCCACTACCCACAGGAGCAAATGCCGCACTCCTCGTCGTCGGCCAGTGTGGACGCGGCCGCCAAGGGCGTGAGGCTCGAGAGGTACGCGGGTGGCGCGCTGCTGATGCGGCGGGTGGCGAGCGCCAAGCTCGTCTCCGCGTCCTCCCACCTCCTCTTCCGCGCCACCGTCCTCGCGACGGTCGCGCTCGTCTGCCTCTTCACCGTGCACTACCCCTCCCTCCTCTCCCACTCCTTCCGCCTCTCCGCGTCTTCCTCGTCGTCGTCCTCGCGGCGGTCGGCGTCGCGGCCCTCGTCGCACCGGAGCCTGCTGGGGTCGTCGGCGTCCTACGGGGGCGCTGCGTGGCAGCGGGAGGTGCGGCGGAGCGCCACGCCGCGGCGGGACGGGGGGATGTCGGTGCTGGTGACAGGGGCTGCGGGATTCGTCGGCGCGCACTGCTCGCTCGCGCTCAGGGCGCGCGGCGACGGCGTGCTCGGGCTGGACAACTTCAACTCGTACTACGACCCGTCGCTGAAGCGCGCGCGGCAGCGGCTGCTCGCGTCCCGCGGGGTGGTGGTGCTCGACGCCGACATCAACGACGCCCCGCTGCTCGAGCGGCTCTTCGACGCCGTGCCCTTCACGCATGTGCTGCACCTCGCCGCGCAGGCCGGCGTGCGGTACGCGATGCGCGCGCCGCAGACGTACGTCGCGTCCAACGTCGCCGGGCTGGTCAGCCTCTTCGAGGTCGCCGCCAAGCACGCCGACCCGCAGCCGGCGATCGTGTGGGCGTCGTCGTCGTCGGTGTACGGACTCAACACCGACGCGCCGTTCTCCGAGGAGCACCGCACAGACCGGCCCGCGTCGCTCTACGCGGCAACGAAGAAGGCCGGCGAGGCCATTGCGCACGCGTACAACCACATCTACGGGCTCTCCATCACCGGCCTCCGGTTCTTCACCGTCTACGGGCCGTGGGGCCGCCCCGACATGGCCTACTTCTCCTTCGCCCGCAGCATCGTCGCCGGCGAGCCCATCACGCTCTTCCGCAGCGCCGACGGCACCGATGTCCGCCGCGACTTCACCTACATTGACGACGTCGTCAAGGGCTGCCTCGGTGCACTCGATACCGCCGGCAGGAGCACCGGCTCCAAGTCTGGCAAGAAGCGTGGGCCGGCGCCTCTCCGCGTCTACAACCTCGGCAACACCTCGCCGGTGCCCGTGACCCGCATGGTCGCCATCCTCGAGAAGCTCCTCGGCAAGAAAGCGAACAAGCGCGTCGTCACAATGCCGAGCAACGGCGACGTGCCGTTCACGCACGCCAACGTCAGCCACGCCGCGCGCGACTTCGGCTACCGCCCCACCACCTCCCTCGACGCCGGCCTCCGGCACTTCGTCGACTGGTTCCTCCACTACTACAAACTCGACCCCGCCACCAAGCTCACCAGAAGCAGCGTCGATACCGGCGGCAAGCCGACCAAGAGGAAATCCATGGCCATGTCCGCGGCGTCGTGAGGAGATTGGCTCCGCGTGTCCCCCAGCCGTCCACCAAGTGTGCATTCTCTTGCCATTGGAGGCTAGTGCTTGTCTTGCAACTTTCCCTATTGTTTAAGCCATTGTTGCTCTGTTCTTGATGATGCAACCATGCTTGTGCTAAGTGGGAAGGGAATAATGGAGGTGTTAAGGGAAAGGGATAAAGGATCATACTATCAATCTCTCAGCATAAGCAAAGATGACAGGTAGGGAGGGAAAAGGAAAGATGGTATAGATAAGATGACAGAGCAAAGGAAAGGAGCCAAGGCAGAGGAAAGATGAAGTCACTGCCTCACTGGCTTCCTTTTTGTTCAGATTATTTTTGTCCAAATTTCTATCAGTTATTACTGTCTTGTTCTTGTCCATTTGATTTATTACTAATTAGTGTTTGTGACGTGATTGTGAATGACCATATCAAGAACACAAGATGCTGTGGTAGATGTAAATCCAAGCAGCTGCAATCTGTCAAAAAAAACATACTTTTCATGTTTTGGCGGTGGAATTGTGTAATTTGTGTCTGCAAAATTTTAGTCATTATTGCTCATGCCTTTCGATTTGGTTCTCCGAATCAGAGCATCTTTACTGCATGTGGAGTGTTGGTGACTTTTGTGCGTATTTGCTTCTGATATGTGTGACACTACGTGTGAGGTTGGTGGCCGGTGAGCGTGCGAGTTAATTTGTATGGACCTTGCGGATGCTCTGAAATTAGATTTCTACGTCATCTCTAAATCACTATTTATTCTCTATATTTTTATGTTCTTCAGCAAAATCTCTATTTAGAGAAACTATAGAGACCGATATAGAGAGCCTCCAAATTTAGAGACTGGAAAAGAGAAACTCTAAATTTAGATGCCGAGATAGAGACTCTGCTGGAGAACAAGAGACTCTAAATATAGAGAAGATTCTATTTTAAAGGCTCTGCTGGAGATGCTCTTAGAGCATCCTCTTTAAATCACTATTCGTTCTCTATATTTTTATTCTCTCTAGCAGAACCTCTATCCAGAAAAATTTTAGAGATTAATACAGAGAGTCTCTAAATTTAGATGTTGTGAGAGAGAAACTCTAAATTTAGAGACTGAGTTAAAGAATGTGCTGAAGGACGAGAAACTCTAAATATAGAGATGATTTTGTTTTAGAGCCTTTGCAAGAGATGCTCTTATGCAGCAGTGGTCTAGGTATCAAGCTGGGTTTAGTAGTAATCTGAACTCTGAAGCTTAAACAAGATGTATGAGATTTTTGTAGTGTGAGTTCACCTTGGATTCCTACTAAACCCAGTTCACTCCCATGGCCAGTGTCCACCTTCCTCACTTCGATGCGGTCATCATGCTTCGAGGACGATTCCTGTCCATTCCTGCCTTCTTCCTCTCTCTGCAAGGGCCATCTGATGTAGAACTTATTGTTCTTTGTGAAACAAGCATTTGATCTAGGGAAGCCTAGCGTTCCATGTCTCATGCTGCAGGCTGCAGCTACCAAGCCTGTCGTGTGAAGAGCAATGCGCAGAACATGGCTAAGTAGGAGTCTAGGACCACATGCAGAGAATACAGCCCAGTTGCATGCACATTTTGCAGATGGCAACAACGAGGCCTCTGAAAGTCTGAATCGTGATGGTGAAGAACAAAGCCTGTCTATCTGCTCATCTTTTTTCAGAACAAGAAACAAAAACATCTATGGATGAGCAGGCCAGGGGGCAGACAACTTGGATCTGATTCTTGACACCTTCAAAACTGAGGCTGGCACTTGCACATTTGTACTGCTCCAGGCCATTCTCTTTGTTAGTTGATGTTCTCACCAGCTTCATGTCAAAAAGGTCCAGTTATTAGTACAGTATTAACACCATTAGTTACTACTTTCCAACTAAACAGTACTCTTACCCAATGACAGATTGACAGTCCCATATATCTACTACTACGTAACTCTTGAACTGCATTGCTTACTTGCATAGTACTATCCAACTAGGCCTGGCTGTTGATGGTGTTTACTGTATCACAAGCTTGGTCCCCAAGGAAATGGTGAGCTGGAGGAGCTAGCAGTGTTTTGACTTGCATTAGCATAAGAGTTAGGCAGATATTCACCCCATCCTGACCTTGGTCCCCTTGTGCCTCTCCACTTGCACAAGGTCTCTGACCTGAGGTGAGTCCCCCTTGTCACTTTATACTGGTAGAGGAGTTATGGATGCAGCTGTATCTGTATGTCCTGATGAGATGAGGCTGCAAGTTGTCTTTTCTTTTAATTGCATTCTGGCTAATTACTTCCCTCATGTGTTGTTTTCTCTTCTTGTAAATTTGTACTCCATGATAAATAGGTTTGTCTGTACTCTGTACCTCAGCACTATGCATTTTCAGTTTTTCAGTTTGTGAATTGTGGCCAACTCCCTGACGCATTTATCAAAGAATTAGTTGCTGAATTTAACAGTCAGTGCTACTACTTCTACCTTCCAATTGATGAGCATTCAGAGTATTATTATCAGGACAGAAAAATCAAACCATATGGTTGCTTTTTTCTCACCTTTTCTTTTTGTGATGTTGCAGTACACCTATGCACTTCTTTGCTTTCTTTTTTTTTTTTCCTTGGGACTTGTACCATCTAGGCTGCCCCTTACAGCTATGAGATTTAGAGAGAGTGTATAGAGTTTTGGCTCTAAATCACTATTCGTTCTCTATATTTTTATCTCTTCAGTAGAACCTCTATCTAGAGAAACTATAGAGACGGACATAGCGAGTCTTCAAATTTAGATGTTATGAGAGAGAAACTCTAAATTTAGATACTGAGATAGAGACTCTACTAGAGAAGAAAAACTCTAAATATAAAGAAGATTCTATTTTAAAGTCTTTGCTGGAGATACTATGAGGACATTCATCGATCACCACCAGACGATCCAACGGGATCAAGCTTTCAATTTTCATCATCAGATCTTGGATCAGACAGCACGATCTCATGAAAACTTTTCCCTACTTATCATCGAGGTTCTTTTGTTTGTTGCTCAGCCTTTTATTCATGTAGCATGTAGCAAGAAGCTTAGGGTGCGTTTGGTTAAGGAGCCAACTGAAATAGAGCCACTCCGTTCTAGATCTCAGGATATTTGGTTAGAATAGAACCACTCCGTTCCAGGCCACAGAGTGTTTGGTTGTGATTCTCATAGAGCGGAGCCACTCTCTATATGGAATATTCTCCATAGATCCAAAACCAATCCATTCCTATTTTTGGCTGAACGGATCCGCTCTACTCTCAGAATCAGGAATGGAATGGCTCCACTCTACTCACTCTCCAACCAAACGCACCCTTATTGACTGTTCCATTCAGCTTACGGCTTTATACTGCTATGCTTATGACTGTTTGTCTAAGCCAAATTGCCCTTGTTTTCTCGAAACCGTTTGTGAAGCCACTTTTCTAAACTCTTCAAAGCTGATTGAATCATCCTTTTAAACCTACTTTTCGAAGCTCTCAAAATCTGGCTTTTTGCCAGCTCTGCCATTAACTTAGATTACACTGTTATCCACGAGAGAGCCACTCTAGCGCGCACAACTCTCTGCAGCTACTATTGCTTCCACTATGTTGATCTGAGCTCTGTCAAGTGTCAACTGAAACAGTGAAAGGAAACAATAGAAATATCTAACACCAGCGGATCGAAGCCCTTTCCACTTGCAGATACTTGCTGGATCTCTCCCGCGCACTTCCTAGATTTCTGATTTGCTTCCGAGACACCTGTCAAGAAAAGAAAAAAAAGATCAGGGGCCTCTTGTTCTGACCATTCTGCAAATGCAACTGGTCTCTGGATCATAACATTGCGCACCGCACAGTAAAAGGTTGGTCTCTTCGACTTATCTTTTTATCTTATATCTACTTATATTCAAATCAAAAATCAAAAGATTTAGTTTTTATAGTCCGTTCTTCTTTTTTCTTTAAGGTGTGTTCCAAAGGTTTAAAAAAAGTCAAATAAAAATCATCAGACTTTCCAATCTATCTCAAAAACTTTCGAAGTTCAGCATATAAATAAATAAGAAAAGATAAAATAAGCCAAAGAAAACCACCCTTAAAGTCACTAAATCAATTATTCATCGGAAGCATGGCGATCACAGAGCACGATGATTGTAAAATCGGTCAGAGCTCTGAAGCTTTTTGCCAGGCAAGGTGCATGATAGATGGAATGGAATGGAATGGAAGCCACTCACTTGGCAACGAGCGTTGACTGCGAAAAGGAAGGCTGATCACGGTGCGGCAGGAGGAGATGACGGGGCCTGGTCGATCAATGCAGGCACTAGCAGATGAGCTTGTTGGTTGCACATGCGACGACCTCATAGGATGGATCAGCGGTGAGGTCATGGTGGCCTTGTTTGTTCTTTTCAAAGAAGCGCTGTTTTTCAAACAAAGCGAATTTTCCGGTGGGAATCCATGTCGTCTGCTCCAGTCGCTGACACGTGGACCCATAACTACCTAACCCACCTGTTAGCGGCCGTAAAGGGCAAAGGATCTCAGTTGCAACTAATATATGCGACTCTATGTATGTTTACGGCATGACCACCGGATGTGTATCAAAATTCGTGCTCAGTCTCACTAGCCTCTTAAATGTTTTTTTTTTGTAAAAACTTTTTTCCTCGCATGTCTAGGATGGGCCTAGCCCAGTGCAAACCGTCTGACCCATGTATCTGCCGCTGGCTAGGCTACCGGTGGCGTTCGCCCTAAATCGAGCCATCTCTTCTCAAAATTGCCCTGCTAGCAGGGGCACAGGATGAGATGGACCGCGTCCAGTGTGATCGTTAAATGGGACTCAACGACAATTTCTTGCATCTTGGCTCGGTTCGATCTTTATCTTGTGGTACATTTTCTGCTTAGTTGATATGGACTTCTTATTTTTAAAAAGATTTTTAGTTATTTTTATTTTTTTTATTAAAGTTGATTTTGACTCTTTTCTAGTTTTTAGTTGACACGGGCCCTTTTTTCTATTTTTTATTCTAAATTTGTATTGTTTTCTTGTATTTGATATGAACTCTTTTTTTTTAGTTTTGTAGTTGACATGGACTCTTTTTTATATTCTTTTTATTTCGAGTTTGTGTTATTATTATTTTTTTATTTTAGTTGATATGAACTTCTTTTCTAGTTTTGTAGTTGACTTGAACTCTTTTCCTTTAATTTTTTTATTATAGTTCATATAGACTCCTTTTCTAGTTTTGTAGTTAGGGGTGAAAACGGGTAGTTATTCGGATAGTATCTTTTTAGTCATTTCTTCGTGATGGGGAACAAATAGGGTATATAACTTTCCATCCAAATTCATATTCTTGTTTTTTGCGTTGAGCTTGTTAAAATGCATCAAAAAAACATAAAAAAATCAATTTAAAATTCATTCTATATCTATGTAAATAAAAATTCGGGTAGTTCGAATAGCAAATCGGGTCGGATATTTGTCATTTTCTCGATAGGAAACAAATGAGACATTAAACTTTCCATCCGAATTCATATTCTTGTTTCTAATGATGAGTTTGTTAAAACGTGTCAAAAATCAACACCAAATTCGTTACATATCTATTGGAAATGCTAAATTTGTTCAAACAATTCGGGTACCCATTTTCACCCCTATCTGTAGTAGACATGGATTCTTTTATTATTATTTTTTATTTGAAACTTTTGTTATTTTTATTTTATATTATATTTTTTTGACATGGTATAACCCGGACGCACACAACTCACGCTACATTCACACCATACACCACACTCATGCACCCGTGCGCGTCCAGTACACACGCAGGAACCAGATTAGATGTCCTAAGTCTTCTTACACGGACGCGTGTAGTCCCGCTGAACGCGCACACGTGTGCTCCGAGATTCAATCCTAGGTGTACCGGTCCAGGATTAAATCCCGGGATAAGGTGGGAAAGCAGGGGTCGAACCCCCGATCGGCTGCTCCCAGACGAGGAGCTAGCCAACTCAGTTCTCATTTTATATTATAGTTGATATGGACTATTTATTTCAATCTAAGAGCATCCACACCAGAAGCTCTATCCCTATTTTTTCTCTCCATTGCTCTAAAAGTCCTTTACACTTTACACTACACCCTAAAAGATTCCTTCTCTCCACTACAAACTCTATCTCTAAAACTCTATTTATATACTACTATAGGGTTTCTGTTATGGATGCTCTGAGTCGTTATTTTTTTCCATGTAATAGCTACTAGTGCTACCCCCACCTTCCTATTCTCTCTCTCCCCACCTCAACCGATTCCAGATCCACTTCCACGTTTATCGCCATCCGGCACCACCCCACGCATCTCGAAGTGTTTGGTTGGTGCGTCCCGGTCCATTCCATCCGTCTCAAATTCGTTTTTTGTTTGGTTGAGTCCAGAAGAACCAACTCGTCCCAGTTGGATCCATACCACCGTAGTTGTGGAGGCGGGCTATCTCCGTCCATCACAGAGACAAGAAATGTGTTCGTCCCGGTTGGATCCATCATAGCGACTCCCCTCCTCCTAGCGCCCGCACCTCCTCCCCGTCCCCCCACACCGCCGCCGCCTCCCCCTCTTCCCACCATGCCCTAGCGCCGCTACCTCCTCCCCTCTCCTCCCCAGGCCGACCGCCTCCTCCCCCTCTCCCCACCATGCCCTAGCTCCGCCGCCTCTCCCCCTCTCCTCCCCAGGCAGACCGCCTCCTCCCCCTCTCCCCACCATGCCCTAGCTCCGCCGCCTCTCCCCCTCTCCTCCCCAGGCCGACCGCCTCCCCCGTCTCTCCCTACCATGCCCTAGCGCCGCCGCCTCTCCCACTCTCATCACCAGGCCGACCGCCTCCTCCCCCTCTCCCCTGCGTGTGCGTCACCTCCTCACCCTCTCTCCCGTGGGTGCGCCGCCTCCTCCCTTCTTCCTTCACACCGGTGCCGTCATCTTCTCTTCCTTTCCACTGATTCTTTACTGGTTCCAAGATTTGGTCAAGGGTTGCGGTGGTAAGTGAAAGATTTTCTTCTGACAGTGAGTTCTTGTTCTTGTTTTTCTTTCTCACCAATTTATCATGGATTTTGTTAAACATCTTTGAATACGGGCCGATGCAATTGTTAATTCCTTTACATCATAATTGCTACCATGTATGCGTGGTATGATAATCTTTTATCATACCACGCTAGTTGGATATGATAATCTTTTATGGTGAAATGTTGTCTTTGATTTTGTTAAGCGCAATAGTATTTCAGTTAAGTCTTGTAGAATTTTGAAAAATGTTTAATCACTCTAATTGATTGTATCATTCTTTATCGGTTAGTTTTGAAGTCTATGTTGTTCTTTAGCGATTGCTAGACTACGCATTTGATTGCGATAATGTAACATGTTATGGTGAAATTGCAGTCTCAAATAAGTGACACGCCCTACTAACAAAAATTGCATCGCAAAGGAGTATGCCTAAGTTAGCTATAACTCGAGCATATAATATATATATATATATATATATATATATATATATATATATATATATATATATATATATATATATAAGCTCTAAGTTAATTACTCTGCAATTTTCAGAGTGCCTGTCTGTATTTCTTTGAAGTCTTGCGTAAGTTTATATAAGGACAATGAACTTATTTTGTACTGTTGTGTGTGCATGTATCATAGATGGATGATGCCGCGAGGAAGAAGAGAAGACTAGCCCTTGTTAGGACAGCCACTTACCTAGTTGGTTTGTTGTTAGTGGTGTATATCCGTAAAAAGTACATCAACAAAAGAAAAAGAGTAGAGTATGCTTCAATTTCATCTAGAAACATCTTAAGGAAATACTATTTGAATGGTATTTACGATAGAAGTGATGCTGACTGTGCGAAGATGTGTCGGCTAAGAAGAGCTCCATTTTTTCATTTATGTGATACTTTACGCACAAGGGGACTGCTTAGAGATACTTTGCATGTCACTGTTGAGGAACAAGTTGCTATGTTCCTTCATACAGTTGGACACAATGAGAGGAACCATGTGGTTGGTTTTAACTTCAAATGGTCGGGTGAAACAGTGAGTCGATATTTCTCAATAGTTCTGCACGCAATAGGTGAACTACGCGAAGATGTCATTAGGCCACCATCTTTGGAGACCACGGCCAATATATCAGGAAGCCATAGATGGTTTCCTTGGTTCGAGGTAAAAACTGATTTTTAAATAAGTTTAACTACTATATTAACAATGTTTACTGACCAACACCACTCATGTTTCTTTTTTAAAATACATTAGAATTGTGTTGGTGCTATTGATGGAACCCATGTGAGAGCCTCCGTATCTAAGGAGATGGAACCAGCCAGTCGAGGAAAAAAGCCCTTCCCTACTCAAAATGTCCTATGTGCTGTAGATTTTGACTTGAAGTTCACTTATGTCTTGGCTGGTTGGGAGGGTTCGACACATGATGCTTTAGTTCTGAATGATGCCTTGCAACGTGACAATGGACTTTTTGTTCCTCAAGGTATTCTACTAAAATCAATGTCATGTTAATGGATCTCATTTTAGTTCGAATTCTGACTCGGTCATTTTGTTAGGTAAATTCTACTTAGTTGTCTTGCCTATGCAACTAAGCCTGGGTTCATGCCACCTTTCTGTGGTGTGAGATACCATTTGAAGGAGTGGGGGGCAATCCTATGCAAGATGAGAAGGAATTGTTTAACCTTAGACACTCATCCTTGAGGGTTACAGTGGAGCGAGCGTTTGGTTCCCTCAAGAGAAGATTCAAGATTCTTGATGATGCCATACCTTTCTTTCCGTATGCCACTCAAGTTGATATTGTTGTAGCATGTTGTATCCTCCACAATTGGGTTCTATCACATGGAGTTGATCAATTCATCATACCTGAGCATTCTTGGAATTCTAGCACCTTATCGATGCCAACAAGTACACTTGGGCAAGAAAGCATTGAGATGATCAACTTAAAACAATCAATAGCTACGAATATGTGGAGTGCATACCAAAACTACATAGCTTCACAAAGCATGTAGTTACCTTTTATGTAATTTATAACTTCTTATTTGCCATGAGTGATCCAGAAGTATAATTTATAACTTCTTGTTTGCCATGATTGATTCACAAAATGGGTTCTATTTCTGAATATTAAACTTGAGTTTCTAGGTGATTTGTTTTAATGGAGGGTATTGGACAAGGAGGTGATGCTCAAGGCCCTATTGTGTGGACCAATGCCATGTCATCATTTGTACTCAAGTACTTGGCGGAGCTAGTGGCTAGTGGGGTCAGGACTGATAAGGGTTTCAAGAGTTCGCATCTGAATGCTTGTTCAAGGGTAGTGGTGGATCATTTCCAAACTCCAGTAAGTGGTGTGCAAATTAACTACCACTTGAAGAAGTGGAGAAACAGTTGGTCTAGGATTACCTCATTGAAGAAAATCAGTGGAGCCAATTGGAATGAGCAAACAAGATCGATAGTGTTAGACCATGACCACTATATGAGACACATCTCGGTATGTGCATTTTTACATAGGTTAAGACATATCCTTGCTCCGTATAATAATCAGTTGCATTGTTTGTTTTCTGCATATGCATAAGAAAAATGCAAATTTTCTCAACACTCCTCTTGAGTTATATGATGAAATGGCCACAATCTTTTCTATTGGGATGGCGATGGGTAATTATGCAAAATCATTTGCTGATGTACTGGCATCTGCTGCAGTAGAAGATGTTGAAACTACAGTCTATAACATTCAAGTTGGAGGAAGTTTGAGTGAGGATGACACCACCAACAATGCCCGGAACACATCTACATGTGATTATTACTTAATGTTGATTTGCTGCAGCATATAATCCTGTGTTGTTCACTTTAATTGCTGTCATATAATGTCCTTTTCTACTGTTTAGGTGAATCCTCTCGCACTAAGCCCCCAAAGCATCACAAGAGACCACGTGTGCAAGAGGATCTACTATCGCAAACCATAAGCGATGACCTTGGTAAGCTAAATGAAGCCATTGAGAAGACCGGAAAAAATTCCGAAGTGCCAGATGACCTATAGGCTCATGTGTCCGCCCTGCTAGAATTTGAGAAGGTAGATCTTCTGAACTACTTGCAGTACCTATGTGAAAACCCTAGCAAAGCCAGGGCATTCATGATGGTGCCCCTGTCAAGCCAAATGGTAATGGCTGCTAAGTTTTTCAGTGAGAATCAGTAAGGTTAGCTTCATCCAAAATTGTATTTTTATCATAAGCTTTCTTTACCTACTGTTATAAAGTACAGTTCATAACATTTCTACTGCTAGGGCACCATTTCTACAACAACTTTGCCACTCAATTTTAAATGCTATTATTCAGATATGCTCATTACTGGACACTATTATAGCAGAACACCATATTTACAAATTAGTCACAATGATGCTAGTCTTTGATGTTACCATTTGATTCTACTGTCAAGTACCATTTGATGCTAGTCACAATGCTATTGTTCACTGTCATTGCCTGGTGCTTTATTGTTATCCTTTCCATGCCTCACAATACTCATCACATGGAGTTAAAATCTTGTAGATTAGTTTCTGTTGTGGCCTAGCTGCTTCATTGTTATCCTTTCCATGCCTCACTTTTCATGTTGAGATTATTTTGCTTGTTGGTTTACTTGCATCACGCTTTTTCGTGTTCATTCTGACAATTTGTTAACTTTGGTCTTGTAGTTGTCCAAGCCTAAGAAAAGGTGTTGAAGCTACACTTGAGATTCATACTGGAGATACACTTAAGATATGGATGCTAATTAGTACTCACTGTTTGGATGCATGTTTAATTCAGCTTATTATGTACTCTGCTAATCAAGCTTTTGGTCAGATTGACCTTAGAGAGGTCTTCTATTTACCTAGGAGAGGGTTTTCTTGTCCCTTTCATTTTATTTGCTCACAAAAAACTCTGATTTGTTACTACGCCTTCTACATTTCTCCTGATTTTTCCCGTGTCATGCAGTATCATATATACATGAGGCATTCCTGATGCAAGGAGTTTGACTCAGATCTGTTAATGCTTAATGGCTGAATGCATTGTGTTGAAGTGCCATATTTAAGTGATATGGTTGTAATGTTATGAAATTGCTGCAAAGTGCTATGTGAGCTTCTTGAAATTTTTCTATGTTGTTGAAATTTAATAGTTGGTAAGTACCATGATCTTGGATCAGATTGCATTGTTGAAATTATCTTGTTGCATGCTGAAAATTGTTGAACCGTTAAAAAATGCAAACATTGATAACCTCATGCCTTGCCGTCATTGAAAATAGGATACAACTAATTAACGATTATTGTTCCACGCAAAATCCCCTCGTTCATACAACCAAACAAAAAATTGGACCAAATCAAAGCCAGCCAAACAGAATACTAATGATAGATCAATACATTACCATCCCATCCCATCCCATCCCATCTCATCTCATCTCATCTCATCTCCCTCCCCATCCCATCCAGGATGATCCTTCATGCCCTAACCAAACAGTACCCTCGGCTCCGGCCTCGGTGCCGCCACGCCGCCCGTCCCCGGCTGCGACCGCATCGTCCGTCCCCATCGCCGACCGCGGCCTCCACAACGCTGCCGCCCCGCGCTGTACGTCTCTAGCCTCCACAAAGCCCCGCGCCGCCCGTCCCCAGTTGCGACCGCGTCGCCCGTCCTCGTTCCCAATGGCACCCTTCACCAAGCCGCCCCCTAAAGACGCCCTCCGGATTCCTGCGTCGCCGCCGGCGACCTCCACCGGATGTCAGTTCCTCCTCCCTCATTTTCTTCTCTCCTCCCCATGCCTAGATGTAGAGGTGCTGCTGGCCAATTGACCGACGACCCGACACCGGCGACCAGCCCGCGCCCTCCCCTCGGCGACGCCCTTGGTGCCACCCCGGCCTTCAATGTCCGTGCCACCTCCCTGCGGGCCAATCCATCATTCGCCGGCGTCGATGCTGCTCCTGGCCACCCGCGCTGCAAACCTGCTCATCCATCGTCGATGCGATGCTGCCATAGTTTTTTTTGGATGATTGGGAATGTATTTTTCCTGATCTCAAATTCTAGTTTTAGAGATCATCATGATAGTTTGTTTTACAATTGTAGATAGTTTTTTCACGATTTGAAATGTGTAATTTATTAGCATGCTACATGTCACATGCCCGATGGTTATATGGCAATGGTGGATAGTTTTTTTGTTTGAAAATTGTATTTTTCTACTTTCGAGTAATTTTTACACTAGATGGTTACATTGTACGTGTCCGATGGTTATATGACACATGTTCGATGGTCAAACGTTCGGTGGTTACATGTCAAATGTACCATGGTTAATACGTGTCCGATGGTTATATGACACATGTTCGATGGCCAAACGTTCGGTGGTTACATGTCAAATGTACCATGGTTCATTCAATAATGGCCGATAGTTACATGACACATGATAGATGGTTACACAACCCACACCCGATGGTTAAATGACAACGCCAAATGGTTATACCACACACCGACGAATAGTTAAATGATAAACAGAATATGAAAAAAATATTTTTTACATCGAGTCTGGTTTTATTTTGTTCGTAAAAATGTAAGTATGATAATGGTGAAAACCGTTTGTCGACATTCAAAATTTATGGCGAAAAACGAACGAAAAGGTGTTTGCATGGCTAGTTAATGCATTACCACACACAGGTTCGTATAGTGGCGGCCCGGTCCGGTTTGACCCGGTTTTTATACATATATATTTAATTTAATATATATTTATATCTTTATTTTATAACACATATTTATTAAATATAATTATTTTTCATATATTATTTTTGGCTAAATCGGGCCGGCCCGTTTCGTTCGTTGGCCAGGTCTGCACCTGCCTCACCCTCTCGTTGGTTGGCAGTACGCCCAAGCCGAGCCCCCTCTCCTGATCTGTTCCCATGCCCGTCTCCCGCTTTCCCCTAACCCTATCTCTTGCGCGTCCCAAACAGCGTCGCTGATCCAACCGCATCGCCCCCCGCTACTGCGCCGCACCCCTTCCCACTCTCACTAGACTCCCCTCCTCGCTACGGCGCCCTTCGCCACCTTCTTCATCGGTGCCGTGCCACTGGAAGGGCTTGTAGCCACGCCGCCATAGAAGAGCTGGCTGGACTAGCAAGATTTGCCCTTGTCATCCACCACCTACAACTGGCATCCTCCTCAAGTTCATATACGATCTGCATTGACCAACAAGGTAAAATAAATAGGATGCAAATTCTGAATGAACTGTACAAGGTTGTGCCATGTTTCTATATAGAGGGTACTCCAGTGCACTATTGGGGCAAATGTGTTTTGCCCTTGTACTTGTCAAAGTGTATTGTCTTCTATGAATTATTCTGTCGAGGTTTTCTAAATTGAAGTGTATGAGCTGATGAACTAAAATTGTATGAGCCGAACTGCTGAAGTACAGTACTCACATATTCTTCATGATCAGTTCTGGACGTTTATATTGCTCTGTTCTTTATTAAATCTGGACATGTATGCTTTGTTTGGTCAGTTCTTCCCTTCAGAACTCAGTCTTGTAGGAGCTATTCAGTCTTCCATTTATGTGTGAAGATACAATGTGTATGTGCATTGCATTATGTCCATAAGTACATTGCAGCTGAAGCAAGAATTTGGAAATAACTTGCCATGACCTGACCTCTCAAGTACTTGTTGCATTCCCTTAAGTACATGCTGACATAAGAACAGACAGTTTGAAAGGAAAGTAGACTGATGTGGGTGATCCTTCTCTAAAAACATGACCTACCTGAAATGAATTTCTGGTGCAAGGTCAAAGCAGCATTCTTTGGAAATCAAAACTCATAAAAAAGAGAAAAATAAACAGTACAAGCTCATCATTCTCTGAAAACAATCAGCATAGTTATTGCAGCTCCTCATTCTCTCAATGCATATTAGTGCATACATGATACATGTCCAGATGTTACAAGAATCATCACATACATCTTCATCTGGTATTAAAAACTAAAACAGTACAATCGCCAAATTTTCTGAAAACAACCAGCATTGTTATTGTAGCTCCTGAGAGCTCTCCTCAATTGAAATAAACAGCAGAACACCTGGGACACAAGCATGTAGCAGCGGCGGCAGAAAATGACCACCTTCATGGCAATCACATAGTAAACATTTTTTTTGCTTGTCACCCTAAACTGACACAATAGCAGTGGATACAAGTGCATACATGTCCAGGTCTGAGAAAAACGAAAGCATGCAAAGTTCATGTGCATTGTCCAGAAATGACCAAAAGCAGAGCATACAGGGAGAATGGTTGCCCCGTTGACTAAAAGAAAGACTAATTCTATCCTCTACATTGAAAATCCACACATTGCAGGAGACATATAGCTGGAGTTTGAAGTTTGCAGAATTTGCAACGTGATATAAGTAGCAGTTGATCATACAAGAAAATACAATCTTCATTGCGGAGAAATAAACTGATGCACCTTTTAAAATCTAGGATATATCTCATAAACATTTAGAAAATGCACATAAATTTCATATATCCAATTCATACACTTCAGGTGATACAAGTTGGAACAAATTAAAAACAGATTTGATCTTACAAGGTCTTACACTTCAGTTCAAAAAATTGAAACAGTAATCTCATATATTTCTAGCATACATGTTCAACCATTTAAAACCAGGGTAGTTCCTAATGCAACCTACTGAACGGAATTTCTTTGCACTCTCCAATTTGCCCCATTCATCAGTATCATTCATCTAGTGCCTGCAGTGCTAAAAATCCTATTCCCAGCAGCAATGGCAATGGCTTGGAGTGCTTCAATTATAGTCCTTTTCCCATTTTGTTGCAACAGCAAACTGAAGGCCTACCCTTTCAAGCATTCGAACAAAGCAAAGATTGACCTGTTCAACTCATAACAGAGTAATCACATTAATTAGCAGAGTCTACCAACTAAAATCCAACATTAGGACCAAAGCAGTCTAACCGAAGGGGATCTAGAACACACCGAAAATCAGAGCAGGTCGTCACGGCAAGGAGAGGAACTTCCAGGATATAGAGAGGGAGCGGATGAGAGAGAGAGAGAGAGAGAGAGATGGAATGGTTGACCTAGGAGAGAGGGCGTCATGGAGGAGATGGGAGGCGCGGCGGCGGAGGGCAATCTAGCCTGGGATGAGGGAGCACGGCGGCGCTAGAGTTCAGCGGCGGTGTCTCCTGGAAGGGGAGAGGGACTGAGCGAGACCGCGCGTGGACGGGTCGGCTCGGTCTGACGAAGCGAAGCTGAAGCGCGTAGGGGCTCGGCAGCCGGCTTGGGACGAGAACGGAGCCGATAGGATCTACGCGCGAGTATGGGAGCAGATTGAAGGGCTAGGGACACTGAGGGTGTGTTTGGTTCTTGCGTGTCATTTCGGTAGAAATTGCGTGAGTTTAAGCAGAAATTTGGTTAGAAGCAGTGTGGTGATGTAGGAGATGTTGTTTGGTTGGTTGTATGAGATTGAACAGGCTGCGTAGAGATGTTGTTTGGTTGGCTGCACTAGAAGGGGAGTGGATTGACAAATTCAAAAGAGGGAAATGAAAAACAAAAAAAAATTCAAAAGTAAAAATTAAAATTTTTTAAAAATATTGAAACAAAAATAAATTCAAAAACAAAAATTAAAAATTTAAAAAAATACTAGAAAATCAATAAATTCGGAAATAAAAATAAAAATTAAAAAAATCTGAATTTTTTTAATACCCTGTACTTGAACCTACGGTTCCATTTTTTTGTTTCATTGAATTTGGATGTCGTTTGAATTTTAAATTTTTTTTGATTGAATTTGGATGTCGTTTGAATTTTAAATTTTTTTTGAAAGGTTGAAAAGTTAACGTGGAAATTAGTTTTAGACTTACTAGTCTCGTTAGTGGTACGTGTTCGCTCGTTAGTGGTGCGGTGACGCATCGTGAGCGCTGAGCTCAGCTCATAAACGCCGCCGCTGCTTTCCATGAGCCGAACTCGGCGGCTTTTTGCCGCGGATCTGAGGCGACAGCGTCGGCGAGCAACCAAACATGCGTTTAGATGGCTCATGCGAGCCTGGCTGGTTGAAGCCGGGCAACCAAACACGTGCTGAAGCACCGGGGAGGGCTATGCTTTATGAAGCACGTAGCCCAACTCTCTGTTTCTCTATATAGCTAGCTGTTAGAGATCTTTTATTTTTCCTCTAATTTATGTAGAAATTCCTTCGATTAACGCGGTGGCTTCATTTAACTCTGCTTTAATATAATAATAATGAGAGATAGAAATTCTCAACAAAAAATACATTAAATAATGGCGGTGTGAAAAATGCAAGTAAAATTTACGGCCACTCTGTAAGCAGATATGTTCCTAACAACTTATTATCTTAAATTATTTGAGGCATTTTTTAAACGCTTTGATTTTTGATGCAACTTCTCAAAAATCTCGAAGTCGCGAAATGAGCATTCACAAATCTAGATTCGATTATCAGTTTCGATTTTTCGAAACTCTCGAAGTTTAGTTTGGACGGATAATCAGATAATTTCAGCGGTGGAGATTGAGAACGCCCAACCATCTTAATGGGTGTTCTTTAAAGATGATCTAATTTGTTGATTATTTTATTTGTTGATAGCCTGAACTTTGAGAGATTTGTAAAGCGCCTTGAAAAGTCTAGTCCGCTTCTAGCTTGGTTCGAAACATTTTTATAAACATGTGACTTTGAGACAAGAAAAATAAAATTACCAAAGTATCTACATTTTAAAAACCAAAGATAAGAAAATTAGAAGACAAAGTTACAAGCCCAGGAGGACATAGCCAAGCCGAGCTGGCGAGAGCAAGCAGGGAAGAGAGGAGTGTTGAGAAACCGACCGGCCCACGAAGGCCCGGTATTGGCCCATGCCGAAACCCTAGAAGTGCTCTATATAAGGAGGGGGGTTTCCCCATTGTACACACATGAGAAAGCAATAAAGCATCGTTCCCCTCCTACATCTATGTTCAATCTGTGATTGTGATTGTCTTGCGTGTGAATCGACAACCTCGGACTACACCCGACAGCGTGGTTGTCTAACACGTTATCAGCACGACGCTCGAGGATCGCAAGACGCCGGGGGATCGAACGACGACGTCGACGTACTATCGGCATCGAATCGCCATCACGCCAAGGTCTAGTCGAGACCGACCGATCGTCCTACTCGACGATCGTCGAATCCCTACGCCGATTCACGAAGAACGAAGGTAAAAGAAAATTGAATCTGTGGGAATTGAATCTGTATGCATTAGATCTATTTTTAATAAATTAGTAATAGAAAAAGAAGAGGTCATGCGACGCCGTCGTGTGCCCTCGGTGCCGGCCGCCGTGTGCCCATAGCGCACACTCCGCCCCGCCGCCACGCGTTCCTCCGCGCCCTCGCCCGGCAAACCAGCGCGCGCGCTGGCGTGTCGGCGCAAGCCTGCGCGAACGCCATCAGACGCTACAGACGGAATGCGCCTCGGCCGCAGCGTTTTGCGCTCCTGATCGTGCCGTCTCGGCCGGAGCCGTCTCCACGCGCGATGACACGCCGCCGCCATGTAGCGTAGCCACCGACCGCCATTGTCGCCCGCACCGCCTCGTCGTGCTTGAAGCCGCCGAGAGCACCGCCGCCGCGCATCGCCGTTCTTGTTCTTGAAGCCGCGAAGCGCCGCCACCTTACCGGCCGTCCGTGCTTGGCGCGCCGCCTAAGCTTCGCGCCGCAACGCGCCGCCGTCGCGTCGGCCGTCGCATCGGCGCTTCAGCTCTTGCTAATCGCCACCACCCGGTCGCGCCGTCGTACGGCGCGGGCCCGTTGCGGCTTGCCGTGAATCCACCCGTTCCTCACGCGCTGCGTAACGCGCGGCGGCGGCGAGAGAAAACCCTCTCGCCCGATCCTCTCAACGCTTGTCGGCGGAAATTTGAGCCATGGAGGCCATCTCGATTTGGTGAAAAAAGCAAACCGGGGAGGCCGTGGTGGGCGCGGTGGGCGACTTTTTTTTGCGGTGAAATGAAAGAAAGAGAAATTTGGGAAAGGAGAAAACCGGCGGGCGGCTAGCATAAAGGGAAAAGTGGGCGCGTGGGAAAGAAATTGGTTGGTCGCGTGGGCCACGGACGAGAAAAAATAGAAAGGCCGTAGGGAATAGAATAAGAATTGTGGTAGAGCAAATTTGCTCATAAGCCCTAAACATCTGAAAATTGCATAGAGAATTTTTACGTAATCTTTGAAAATTCTGAAACCCCTAAAATTCTTGGAAATTACGAAAATGTATTTCCTAGCATAAAAAGGCCTTGGGATTTTGAATTTTAGTCCGATTTTGAATTTGAAGCTCTCTTTTCTTTGCTTTCATGCTTATCTATGAATTTTGACATGATTGCATGAATTTATTGCTTTAGTTCTTGAAATCCATGAGAAAATTAAAATTTTGACGACCATCATCCGGATTACGTAGTAATCTAATAATGTAATTTAATGAACATGCGGATGCGGGCATCGTGAACCATGAGTTTGAGGCGGCCCGCATGGTCAGAATTATCTCACGTGGGCATCTGATGTAAAGATCGTGCTCGGAAGCAAGAAGCTCCGATCTGCCATCGGCCTAGGGTCCTCGAAGGACGAGCAACCTACGCCGGAGCAGAACGATCAGGCTTTACATTTTCTTAGGCACCACCTCTCAGCCACTCTGAAGAATGAATATATGGCTGAGGGGAGTGCACTTGAGCTATGGAACGCACTCCAGAAGCGATTTGAAAAGCTCAAGTACACTATCCTGCCCCAGGCACAATAGGATTGGAGCCGCCTGAGATTTGCAGACTATAAGACTGTGGCTGAATACAACTCCGCTTTGCATAGGATTTGTACTAATCTCACTCTCTGTGGCAAGAAGATCACAGGCGAAGAAAAGATTGAGAAAACTCTCTACTTTCCACCCTAGTGCTATCCAAGTTGCCCTTGACTATCGGCAGGGACGCATACAAGGAGTATAGCGAATCGATCGATGTGATGCAAGTTATGAATCGCGGGGCGAAGTTCTTCGCAAAAACTTTGTCTCATAACCAGAAAGGGCAATGACACGAAGTCAATGCCAATAGCTACAAAATAAAAAGCCCAATCAAAGGAAGAGGGGCAAAAGGGAGGAAAAGGAGGAAAACTTGACAAAGAAAAGCCTAATGCCCAAGGAAAGTCTAATGAAAAGAGAAGCCACCGGTCAAGCCAGACAGGAACGAAACGACGTGCTTCCGTTGTGGCACTTGGGGACACTGGTCGAAGATTTGCCGGGAACCCAAGGATGTCGTCGCTGCATTCCAAGCTAAGAAGAAGGAGAAGGGCAAAATGCAAGCCGAGGCACACTTCGCCATAGCAGACGACGATGACGCCTTGGATGCCCCTAACACCACAACCCCACCTAATGAAGGGGAGAAGACCTCTGTTGACGACATCGAGGCAGAAGTGGACGCCCTCTTCACTGAATCAATTTAGTGCATGAATAGCACTTTCTAGTTCTTTTATTTTGGATGGTGGTAGTCATTTGTGAACATTTGAATAATAAATTGTAAGCTCTAGAAGAGCAAACTATTATTTTCTCATGGTTGGACATGCAATCTATTTTTTCAGTGTTCTATTTTCGCAAGCAATAATTATGCCACTATTTTGATTGGAATTGTATTGTATCTTACTAGAATCCGTGTAGCGCCCAATGGAGGAAATCTATATTGTCGATAGTGGCACAACAAACACCATCTTGAGAGAGACCAAGTACTTCCAGTCAATCACTAAGAACACTGGAAGCATTACTACAATCGCAGGCAAGAATCCGTGTATAATAGGCTCCGGAAGAGCCACAATTACACTGCCTATGGGTACTACCCTGAATATTGAAGAAGCACTCTTGTACCCAGAATCTACAAGAACTCTCTTAAACTTCAAAGACATCCGTGCCAATAGGTTTCACGTAGAAACATCTGAAGAAAATGGCAAAGAATATCTATGCATCATGAAGTATGCAGGATGTGAAAAGATGGCAGCAGAGAAATTTCCCTCATATGAAACTGGGTTGTACTACACAAGAATAAATGCACCGTAGTGTATACTTCAAGATGCATTTAGAAGCTCAATTGTTTTCCTTTAGCATTGCCGTCTAGGCCACCCCTGGTCTTAGAATGATGAGGAATATAGTAAACAACTCATAAGGCCATAACTTGAATGTTAAAAATTTCCCAAATCAAAAAGATTTTGTGTGCCCCGCATGTGCCACCGGGAAATTAATAACTCGGCCATCCATTATGAAAGTAAGAGATGAAATCCTTGCATTCCTAGAACACATCCAAGGGGATATTTGCGGTCCAATTCAGCCCTTATCTGGACCATTTAGGTACTTTATGGTGCTCATTGATGCGTCCTCGAAGTGGTCGTACGTCCGCTATTATCCACGAAATCATGCCTTTGCAAAACCGATCTCGCAGATCATTAGAATTAAGAATACCTTCCACGATCATCGAGTGAAGTCCATTAGAATGGACAATGCCGAGAATTTACTTCAAAGGCATTTGATGATTCTTGCGACTGACACTAGGCATCATGATTGAGCACTCCGTACCTCGTGTCCACACGCAAAATGGGCTAGCAGAGGCTTTGATCAAGAGAATTAAGTTCATTGCCCGGCCGCTTTTGCAGAGTTGTAACTTGCCCAATACTTGTTGGGGACACGCGGTCCTGCACGCAGCAGCACACATCAATCTTCGACCATCAGCCTACAACATCCATTCACCAATACAACTAGTGCAAGGGGTCATACCGAAACTTTCCCATCTTAGAAAGTTTGGATGCATGGTATATGTACCGATACCAGCTCCACAGCGGACTGCTATGGGCCCACTCCGTAAACATGGGATATATGTCAGATTTGAAAGTGCATCTATCATCCGATATTTGGAACCTATGTCAGGGGACTTGCATACGGCCGGTTCATCGATGCATTTTGATGAGGATAATTTCCGTCATTAGGGAGGAAACCAACCTTTGGATGAAAAATGTCGAGAAATCATATGGCATTCCTTTGGTATCCCGCACATGACCCCGTACTAATGAAACAAATCAGAAGTCCAGAAGATAATTGATTTGCAAAACCTAGCAAATGAACCGCTGATCATTTTGTGATCTGAAGAGCGTGGTCAAGTCGCATGTACCTTTCGAAATGCACCGAGAGGGTTGAAGTACCAAAGAAAATAGAAGGTACCGAATCCCGTTCAGAGGCCTCCAAACAAAAACAAAAGAACGGGAACTCGGCTCCTCAAACCCGAAATACTCGGAGGCGTCCGGGAAAGAAGGGCAAGGGACTTACCTGACCTATCACAAAAATGCCCCAAAGAAAGAAGGGAGCAGTTGAGACACAGCACGGAAAGAAGCTCGAGGAAAGGGCAATACCAGACTTGAACCTTCCACCGAAGGAAGTCGCCGGTGAAAATGTGTGCGTACACATAGGCGAAGAAAAGTTAAAGGAACTTGCCCCCGTGATGGGAAATAGCGGAGGAAGGCAAGTATAAGTGCAAGAAGAAGCACCCCATGATGAAATGGCCATAAATTATGTATTAACGGGAGAATCTATGAATAGAGCAACAGCCAATGTAGATACATATTTTGCAAAGAAAATTGCCACCATCATCAACCACGATCCTGAGCCTACATCTCTAGCAGAATGCAAGAAAAGGCTGGACTGGGAAGAATGGAAGAAGGCAATATCTGCTGAATTGATCTCTCTGAACAAAAGAGAGGTGTTTGGGCCTGTATGCCGCACACCTCCCCATATTCACCCCGTAGGTCATAAATGAGTCTTTGTTCGGAAGAGGAATGAAAAGAATGAAATTGTAAGGTACAAAGTAAGGCTGGTTGCTCAAGGTTTCACTCAACGTCCTGGAGTTGATTATGAAGAAACCTACTCCCCGGTCATGGGCGGAATAACCTTTAGGTATTTGATCTCAATGGCAGTCAACTTGAAGTTGGAAATAAAATTGATGGATGTTGTAACGGCATATCTTTACGGAAACTTGGATTCGGACATATACATGAAAGTCCCGAAGGTATCCTGTCTCCGAACCAAGATAGAGAAAATAGAAATCTATCTGATGTGAAACTTAAGAAATCACTGTATGGACTCAAGCAGTCAGGAAGAATGTGGTATAATCGCTTGAGTGAATTTCTCTGCGAAAAGGGCTACACAAACAATGAAGATTGTCTCTGTGTATTTATACAGAGATCCCCGAATGGATTCTGTATAATCTCTGTCTACGTGGATGACTTGAACATCATCGGGACAAAGAAAGAGATAGAAGAAACCTGCTCATACTTGAAGTCTGAGTTTGAAATGAAAGACCTGGGAACAACTAAATTTTGTTTGGGCTTGCAGCTCGAGCATGTCCAAGGCGGAATCTTGGTACACCAATCATCCTACACCCAGAAGGTGTTAGAAAGATTTGGATTTGAAAAGGCGTATCCCGCAAAAACCCCAATGGTCGGAAGGTCACTTGAAGCGAGACCAAGACCCATCTGAGCCTAGAGAAGAGGGAGGAAGTCCTAGGATCGAAACCCCATACTTAAGTGCAATTGGTGCGCTCATGTACCTCATGAACAGCACTAGTAGGACATTGCGTTCATGAGTGAATTTCTTGGCTCGATGCAGTCTGAGCCAAGCAAAAGGCATTGGAAGGGATCAAGGACATCTTGAGATACCTTCAAGGAAGCAAGAATCTTGGCTTGTTTTATGGAAGGAATCAAGAATTGAATCTAGTTGGCTATCTTGATCTGAGGTACTGTCGACCAGCATCTTGGCAAGTCACAAGCGGGTATGTTTTCCTTTGTGTTGGGATAGCTATTTCATGGAGGTCGTCCAAGCAGACACTTGTGTCAACTTCTACAAACCACTCGGAAATAATTGCCCTGTATGAAGCCTCTCGGGAATGTGCTTGGCTTCGAAGAATGGCTCACCACATCCAGAAGTCATGTGGACTGAATATTGAGTAAACCCCCACTATAATTTATGAAGATAATGCAGCTTGTGTTGCTCAAATGCAAATGGGCTATGTGAAAAGCAACCTGACAAAGCATATTAACCCCAAGTTCTTCTATTCTCATGAAATGCATAAGACGAACGAGATCAAGATACTGCACACTAAGTCATGCGAGAATTTAGCCGATTTATTCACTAAGTCTCTCCCAGCATCTACTTTCGAAAGGTGCGTGAAGGGAATCGGGATGAAAAGGCTTAGAGAAGTGCAGATTTCAGGGGGAGAATCTTTACATACTCCAAAGTAAATCTTAGACATGTAGTCTAAGTACCCAAAGGAATGTCATGAAGACGACTTGAAAATTGGGTGAATTGTACTCTTTTTCCCTTAGTGAGTTTTCACAGAAGTTTCTCACATAAGGTTTTTAACGAGGCAATTCGTGCAGCACAAGGCGTATGCTATGTAGTCTTTCTCCAAATTTTTTCCATTAGGTTTTTATGTAGTTTTAATGAGGCATATGCATCTCGCGGCAAAAGGCCAAAGGGAGTGTTGAGAAACCGTCGGCCGGCGAAGGCGTGACGCCCACGCCAAACCCTGAAGTCTTCTATATAAGGAGGAGGTTTCCATTGAACACACATAGAAAGCGATAAAGATCGTTCCCTGACATCTATGTTCAATCTGTGATTGTGATTGTCTTACGTGTGAATCGACAACCTCGGACTACACCCAGTAGCGTGGTTGTCTAACAAGGAGAACGTGAACTCAACTACCAACCGAATGAACCGGAACAGTGGCAGGTCGACACCTGTCGCTGCAACTGGCTTCCGCCCGCGTTTCCGTAGGCAACTCGCCTCTTCGTTGCCACTTTCGGCCGGCTCGTGGCAGTGCGTGTTTGCGTCACTGATATATGGGCCCTACGGCAGAGGAACTGCTTTGGCCCGGATCTTTCCCTGCGGCGAAGCCGGCAAAGAAAGACGACCAAAGAGGAAAGCAAGGCTGACTCCGAGTCCGAGACCAGCAAGCGAGCCTCGTCTCCTCCTCTTCCTCCCCGCGAAATTCCCGCACGGATTCGAAGGCTCGAAGCGAAAGCTCGAATCTTGTGGCCATCGGCGGGAGCCCGTCTCGGATTAGGACGCGCCGCCGGTGGAATCTCGCCGTTGCCCGGTCCGGTCGCCCGGGAACTCGCGTTCTTGGTTCTTCTTTCCCTTGAACCCCGGATCGGACCCGTAGCTGGGATTCTTGGGCCGAATCGGGGCTGCTCGTCGCTGTTTGACCCAGGACCGGGAGGAGTTGCTGTGGAGATAGGCTTCTATTCTGGAAGCTTCCGCTGTGCTCTTGTTGGTGGCTGGGTTGTGCTGGGTTCCGCGTTGATGCGCGGCGTCTCCGGCGCCAGTGCTACGACCGGTGGTGCTTACGATTACGGCGAGAGTGGTGCTTCAGATCGCGGCGCCGGCCCTGGGCTGTCCTTCCACTTGCTGTGGCTGTGGCTGGGGATTGGTGGTGGGGAGTGAGCAGATGGAAGAGGACTGCACTTACTGCTATTGACAGTGCTTCGACTTTGCTCCAGCTAAAGAGTACGATTTGTTCGTTTTGAGGATCGAGAGTCTCTCTGAGCTGCGGTACTCCGGCTTCGCAAAGTCGCTGGAGCTGGACGATATGCTAAAAGGGACATGGTGCATGAGGAAGAATTTGGGTACCTATTGGGAGAGCTTGTTGAACTGATTTGCTTGGGATTTAGTCTTTTGGTTGATTCGCGAGGTGTGACACGATGTCTCGGTGCTTCCCATTCCCGCCGCCAGGGTATGAAGCAAAGCCCAGGAGCGAGCACAAGGATCTGCTAAAAAAGGTGCATGCCATGTGCCTTTATGATCACTTGCCAAAGAACACCACACCGGATGCTTCACAAAACTTGGTTTTTGTTAGACCAATAACTAGTCAGTGGATGAGACCATCTTTCTCTCTGCTGGCTAAATACACTAAAATCATTTGTTGAAAATAGGGTGCATGTTAATTGCAAGCTCCTTGCTAGTTAGATTGTTTGCTGTGTAGTGAATTTTGTTTTGGAACCATTGTTTGGACCATATTTAGTTGTTCTTTGTTCACACAATGCCCATAAATTGGTTTGTGGTGAAGCTACTTATGCAGCAGTCTAAATATTAGGATATGATGACTCTATGAAACACAATGCAGTGGGTTATATTTTTTGAAAACATACAGTAGGTTGTATTTAAGTTAAGCTAATAACCGATTGACAATTTCACAAGAGGAAAAACTGGTTAACAAAACTATGCAGTAAAAACTGCACTCACAGGCGTGTTTGTTTTGATGTACAAAACATACAAGAGAAAAATACCAGTCTTGCATCAGTTCTATCAATGATTTCTCTTTTGTAATCTAGTTTGGGTTGGATAGTTGTTTCTCAAAGCAGCACTTCTTTTGTCCTGCATGAGAAGGATGACCTGTTTGCATGATCTTATATGTGTGTTGCTTAAAAGCTTAAGAGTGTGGCTTATCATGTATGTATCTTCTTTCGTGAGTGAGCTTTTTTACTGCACAACCAAAACTCTTAAGGATATTTCATATTCATCTATGATTGTGTGGTTTAGACATATGGTTTATATCACACGATGCATATCAGTTTTTTCCTTACCAACCATCTACACATAGTTCTGCCGGCATGTGCTATGATAGAAACACAGTATCATATTCTTTCTAAAGATTCCATCAGATATTCTATATTCTTCTTATTAACCACAAACTTACATGTTTCAGTGTCATGCTAGGTTTCCTAATCATCTTTCTCTACTGATATGATAATCACTGCTCTATGGCTAGAACTGAATGGCGCTACAACTGCCTAATTAAATTCTACTTCATCATTATCTAAAATAAATAAATTCTACTTCATTGCATATGCTATTGTGACTCCACCTTGCTACTGCCATTTAACTTATCAGAAAGTTTTAAGTGTGTAAAGTGTGAACCGTTTTTCTGAAATTTGTACTTCTTGGATTGAATTTTCCTTGTTATCTTCTTGTGCTGATCTTTGTTCAAGTCTTAAATCTGCAAGAATGTGACATGCAAACCTTTTCAGTGAACTGCTTTACTACTTGGAGTGAGTTTTCCTTGCGATCTGTTTCTGCAGATCTTTGTTCAGATTTTAAATCCTGATTAAGATGTATTTCAGAGTATCCTCTTCCATCAAGCCTGGAATAGCATATATGTTCTGGTTAAGTCTTTCCCTGTAATGTGATGATGTTTTTGTTTTTAAAAACTAGGAAGAATGATTGGTATTTTAATATGTCCATCCTTATTTCTTCCTAGTCACTTTTGATAGTATTTAATATGTGCCGCCTTTTCAGGAAAAGCACAAGGAGAAGAAGCACAAAAAAGAAAGGAAGCATAGGGAAAGAAGGGAACGAAAAGAAAAGGATAGGGATCATAGGAAAGATAAGCACAATAGGAAGCATGAAAGAGAGAGACACAGAGATAGGAGAAAGGACAAGGACAGGGGTGAAGACAAAAAACGAAAATTGGAACAACGAACTCAGAAGAATGATGATCCTGGTAATAGAAGGCCTAAAGAAAGAATGCTGAATGAAGTAGTCAAAGATATTAAGCCTACAGATGATTTAGTCACCCAAACCCTAGGTCAGGAAGATCATGCAAACCGCACAGGCAGTAGCAAGCTGCTTGCTAGAAGTAGCAAGAGCTTTGGTTCTGCAGATGATAAAGAGAAGGAAAAAACTTCTCTCAGTAGAGTGGTTGAGAAATCTGGATATACTACTCTGCACAATCATGCCAATGATAAGGGGAAGGATACTGGCCATGGGTCTAAAACTGGAATACTGAATGGGAAGGGTCTTCAAGTTGTGTCAGCTGAGAAACATTCTACTAGAAGTCACAATAGCAATGGAGTGAGCCTACAACAGGAGAGGTGTTTTGCACAAAGAACCCATGAAGGTGTTGCTAGTACCACGATTGTACCAGCTGGAGAGAGAGGGCTAAATGGCAGAATTACACCAAGCCCAATTGCTTTGCAGAGAACCAAACAAGTGGGCCAACAAATAGACAGTTCTTCCCATTCTGCATATTGGGAAAGTGACAGCATGAGCACCAAAGGGATCATGGAGAAAGAAAATGGAAGTGTTAACGCTGATGCCTGGATGGATCAGCAATTAGTACGAGGTAAAGATGGAACAGTTCAAGGGAAGGCAAAGATTAAAGAGGTAAAAGTTAATCATCACAAGGGTGTTAAAGATGGAGATAGAGATCGCGATGTAAAGAAAAGAACGGCTAAAGGCAAAAATAAAGAGAAAGAAAAGGAGAGAAAAGGTGATTTAAATGAGCAGAAGCCCAAAGAGCTTGATGAGCGTGACACATATAAGAATAATATAGATTCTCTAGTGGACTCGTCTAATCTTAATGTGAAGAATATCACTTCTGATGATGTGAAGAAAAGGAAAGACCTGGAAGACAATAGTTCTCTACATGGTGAGTTCCTTTCCATTGACATAAGCAAAGATTTAGATTGTCTTCTAGTTATGATCTTGATTCTATTAAGCCTGATTTGCAAAATGTTGGCAGAACATAGTAGGCGGATGACTAAGCTGGCAAGAATGTCTCCTGCCACAAATACTTGCAAGGCAGATCGGCTTGAAGATATCAAGGAACGCTACTATAATGGTATCACTGGGCCTCAACATCTGGAGGGACCCATAGTTTCAGTATCTTCATCTAGTTATAGCAGTAATGAAGTCTCTCTGAAACCACCTCACCCTGATACCGAGTATCTGAGCAAAGTGTACTCCATACCAGCATTAGACGACTGCTCAGGGTACATCGATGAGGACTGGCTGTTTTCTGAGGATCGTGTTGACCAGAGAACAGCTATGTCTGAGATTGCTGAATCACCCCAGGTCTGGGATGAAGCACAGCTGATTGGCACCGCTGATATTGTTGCTTTGCCTTATGTCGTTCCTTTATAATGTTTACTTCATCGTGATACGCCCGGTGAACGACTTGCAGAGTTTGCGCCATGATCTCAAAGCGCCAGAAGACGGAATTCGTCTGTTCGGTTCGCCAGCTTCAGAGCTGTGCAATGTTCATCAGGTTATTCAGCTCACTCTAGCATGCTGTTTGCTGGTGGGATTTTTCACTACCCGTTATTTCTGGAACACTGAGAGATCATACACGTCAAGCAGGCGTCGAATTCAGCAGCGAATGTTTACTCCTGCTACATCGCCACGCAATTTTGGCATTGCATTATGTGAATCATTGTCACGAAAGAATGTACAGAGCTGAAAGAAAGCGAAACACGGAAAAAGAAGACGTGCCTGAAACTATTCACTATCTTGTTCTCATGCTTGAACAGATTTTAGCTGACTTGGTAGCTTGGGCTGGTTCTGTTAACCTGCAATGTGTATGAGCAATCACTGGGGATTTTGTTTGCCATTGCAGTGGTTTATGATCTACAGTTTTAATTTACTAATTCTTTTTGTCACATCACTAGTTAAGGATCTCTTCTGCAGACATATAGCACAAATATTTTGTTAAAATTATTAGTAAATATTTGAGCTAAATTTGTTAAAAGTTACTGATATCAAGTTTGCATGTCGAGTTCAATCATTCAGGCCGTCTAGTTAGCCTTCGTTGTTACGTACCTGTATTTATCTCCTCTTTTCCTTTTTCCCCCTGATTTTTAATTCGTTTTAAATTCATAATTATCCAATCCTAACCATCTTTACTATAAACACACACACACACTGTTAACAAGCACAAACAAACAAAAATGTCGTCTTCCTCGCTCTGCGCCGTCGTCCTCATTGCCACCCTCTCATGGCATTGCCATGGTGAGTGATCGCCTCTCCTTGCAACGTCGCGATTCCGCCTCGTCAAGCTGGTGGCTTCTGTTCTTTGCCAATCTTTGACGTGTTTGTGTTGCATGCATGCAGTGGCGCGCGGGGGCGGGGGGCGTGGTATCGGCGTCAACTACGGCACCGTTGCCGACAACCTCCCCTCGGCGGCGAGCTCCGTCCAGCTCCTCCGCGCGGCGGGTGCGGGCTCCGTCAAGATCTATGACGCTAGCCCGGCCATCCTGAAGGCGCTCGCGAGGACGGGCCTGCCGGTCTCCGTCATGGTGCCGAACCAGGCCATCCCCTCGCTCGCGGCGTCCCGCGCCGCCGCGGACAAGTGGGTGGCCGACAACCTCAAGCCGCACTACCCAGCGACGCGGGTGATGTACCTGCTCGTCGGCAACGAGGTGCTGTCCAACCGCGCGAGTTCTGGGACATGGCACAGCCTCGTGCCGGCGATGAAGAACCTCCGCCGCTCCCTCCAGAAGAGCGGCTTCGGCCGCGTCAAGGTCGGGACGACGCTCGCCATGGACGCGCTGGCCGCCTCCTACCCGCCGTCCGCCGGCGCGTTCCGGGAGGACATCGCCGGCTCCGTCGTGCGCCCGCTTCTCCAGTTCCTGAGCGCCACCGGCTCCTACTACTTCGTCGACGCGTACCCGTACTTCGCCTGGGCGGCCAACCGCAACGCCATCTCGCTGGACTACGCGCTCTTCCAGGGCGCGCCGAGCACCCGCTACGTCGACCCGGGGACGGGGCTCACCTACACCAACCTGCTCGACCAAATGCTCGACGCGGTCGTCGCCGCCATGGCCAAGCTCGGGTACGGCAACGTGAAGCTGGCCGTCGCGGAGACGGGGTGGCCGAACGGCGGCGACGCGGGAGAGGTCGGCGCCAACGTGCATAACGCCGCCACCTACAACCGCAACCTCGCCGCGCGGATGGCCAAGAACCAAGGCACGCCGGCGCGGCCGGGCGCCAACATGCCGGTGTTCCTCTTCTCGCTGTTCAACGAGGATCGGAAGCCCGGGCCAGGCAGCGAGAGGCACTGGGGGCTGTACTACCCGAACGGGACGCCGGTCTACCAGGTTGACCTCACCGGCCGGCGGCGGTACCCGCCAGTGGAGCAGACCGGCACGTGGTGCGTGCTGGCCGGCGGCAAGGCGGCGAACAAGAAGGCGGTGGCGGACGCCCTGCAGTGGGCGTGCCAGCAGGGGAGCGGGACGTGCACCGCCATCCAGCCCGGCGGCGAGTGCTTCAAGCCGAATTCACTCGCCGCGCACGCGAGCTACGCGTTCAATGCGTACTGGCAGCAGTTCAAGAAAGTTGGAGGAACTTGCTACTTCAATGGCCTTGCAAAGAAAACCACCAAAGATCCAAGTAAGTTAATCTAAGCATTTACAATTAATTTTGTCTCAAGAAAAACATCTCTAATGCTTTCATAATTTACAAATTTGGTGATTTCTAATGCTTTCATAATTTACAAATTTGATGGTTGCTATATTGGTTCTACTGTTTAACTAACTAATTTAAATTTGCAAAATGGTTTGTTGATGAAGTAGATGATTTAAATTTGAAAAATAATTTGTTGATGAAGTAGATTATCTTGGTGTTTGTTAGCGCTTAACAGCATAGTCCGATGGTAGTATTCTTTTCAATTTTCAAAAGAGTTTTTTGATTTTATAGGATAATTAATTTGCTAAGATGAAACATATAAAGTAAATACGATGGATTTATGTGGCCATGCTGGTGAAACCGGGATTGCTAAACATTAGGCCATGTAGAGAAAACATCAGATTTGGACCCGTCCCCTTTGCAACTGATGTTAGTTTCAGTGTAATGTTTCTTGCCTATTTTGGGGGAAGATCAGTTTTCCTCCAGAGTCCATTCCGGTTCTTCTGTTCAGTAGAACATTGTCTAGATAATGTCAGTTCAGTAGAAGATCATGCCTAGTGCAAATCTGAACGTCTTATGACTCAGTTAGACCAATTCAGGTGTAGAGCCTCATGCTTCAGTGCATTAGCCTGATCTGAGGAAAAATGTGTAAAATTTCTGGATGATCCCACTAATCCACTATCCACTGATCTCCTCTCACCATTCCTGAAGTATGATATGATCTTGACTCTGCACTTTCAGTCTCCATTAACATTCTCTGCTTTCCAAGACATGCATCCATGTCAATTCTATGCACGAACTGCATTTGCATATCTTGTGGATCTATCAACGCTGACATGGTAGTGTTTTGCAGGCCATAGATCGTGCAGGTTTGTCAGTACTCCGAACTAGCTTGGGATGGAGGAGATCGACAAGAGTAGCACGGTTGGAGACTAGGGAGGAAGGCCATTGCATGCCCTAGATGGATGCCCCTTGGATTAGATAGATTATTTTTTCCTCATGTCTCTGCATCTAGCAGAGCTAAGCATTCATTTTGCTGTTTCAGTTAACCTTTTATTTTCAAAGAAACATCCTTCTCTTGTTATTTGTGAACCATTTCTCATAGTTTACCACACTGATTTATTTATGGACCAATTCTCTTGATTTAACACGAAAATCTCTCAGCCGGTAATATCAGCGTGACGACGATGGTTGTGTAACTTGTGCTGCTATGCTCAGAGAATCCAGAGACATGATCTCTCTCTCTCTCATCTCAGACACACACAGGGGTGGTCCATGGCTCCATATGATTGATGTGAGAGAGTTTGTTAACTAGTACATTTTGTTTTCACAAAAGGGGCGAGTTTGTTAACTGCATGTGTTAGGACTCCGCACAAAGAAATCACCAGATTGAATGATTAGACATCAACGAAAATAACACGCTTAGCGTAGATTAGGCTTTGGGCTAATGATCGAGTGTCGTTCGAGATGGGCTAGAAAAAAGTGGTCGCTGATAGAGTGATGAATCACTTTAATGGGACTCGGCAAACAAATAAAATACAGCAGGTTAGGAGGTCAAGGACTAAGAAAAAAAAACAGCAAGGTTAGGAGGTTAAAACAAGATTGATGATCAAGTAAATCGATCTTGTCCCCACGCACCATCCTATCCTAATTTTCGGATTGGTCTCAGCATGATTTTATATTTTCATATTGATCTAAGCATGATTTTATCTTTTTAGAATGGGCGATGTGGAGAATGTGAGAACATTTCGTAGAAAGAAAAAATAGTTAAGACGAACAGTTTGGAGGAATATGTACCAGTTAGAAACGCTTCAAACACACAAGCACTTCTCAATGGGAGCAATTTTAGGGTCTTCGTACCTCAACATATCACAAATCTTAGAATGGTAGACTTGATCCAAAGGCTCTCAAGAAAGGGTACCACCATGGCATCATCCCATCCATCAAGGCTCTCTGTCCTCTTCAAATTATCTTATTTCTTATCTTCTTACTCTCTCCGGTTTCCAAAAACATGACGTTTTAGACATGTCATAAGTCAAAGTTTTAAAACTTTATCTTTTAAAATATGTTGAATTATTTGGATTGGGCCCATGAAAATTATACATTTAGATTCGTCTGGAAAAGCACTTCCATAATATCATAATTTTTATGAATTTTATAAATAAATTGCAATGGTAGTTAGTAGTCAAAGGTGCATCTCGAAGACCATATAAATATCCAAAACGTCAAGTTTTTAGGAACTAGAGGAAGTATTTGCTTATAAGTTAAACTTTAAAAACTTTCCGAGGTAGCTTGAAAAGTCTGATAAGCTTTTGTTGGCGCCGAAAGTTGGTTTCAGCTAAACACAGGCGGGCTTAGGGAGTAGGATCCCCGACATTACCGAAAGCAGGTTCAATGTGTGCCAGCCAATTTGATCTACAATCGGCAAGAAAAAACACAATCAGCTTTCAGATAGCCGATTGGATCTGTAATATGATGAACCTGCAACACTTAGAAGCAGATCCAAACAAGAGTGGAAGGTAACAAACTATCGGTTTAGATTAGATCTAAACCAATAGATGCAGCAGGGTAAATAATCTACTATAAAGCTGGCAGACCAACAGAATAGCGGATCGAAGGGTAAACAGACTGTTAACTGGCCGATTAGATCTAATTGGTAGAACGAATGATAAACAGACTATCGACGAATACAGATTATAAGCTGATAGAACGAAAGTAAACAATCTACTGCTAACTAATGTGTTGATAAGTAGAAAGAGTGTGAAATTTAACCCTTAGTCGAAACAACGATGCACAGCAATATCGACTAAGATAGTATTTCGACCAAAAGCCAATGCAAGCCCATAAATCAAACTTAATCGAAACAGTACTTACTTGCAAACAACTCATGTGATATATTTTGTAGCCGATTGAAAAGTGATGTGCAACAAGTCGATCAAAAATAAAATACGACGAAACTACTCTAATGCGATAAAAAGTAAAGACATGTAAAATGTAGATATATTTGATTGATGTGTTGATTTTCTTACACGTCCCTTAAGCTAAGTACTTATACAGGCTTTCAAACTCAACTCGACCAGGATTCTCATTCTTGTAACTGATACAAACTCAATTCTATCTTCCTAAAATATTCGTACTAAGCCGATCTAGACTCTTCCTCGTCCTTCTTTACCTGATTCTTTCTTATTTACCCAAGTCGATTCGGACTCCCTTTCGCACTCGCTTCAGTCCATATTTTCACCATGTCCAAGCCGATTTTAAGATACTTCCAGATAATCGGTCTATTTCCAAAATCGGGTGTCAACAGTTTCGCTTGGGCCATTTCTTACAACTCTGAAACATGGTTTCAACATAGGAAAAAATGATTGCAAAAGTCAAAACGTTTGACTTTTTAATGCGGAGATAAGTAGATAAGATAAGTAAAGAACCTGAAGAGAACGCCCCACCATGTTCTTTTGCTTATTTGCTTATCTCCTAAATTTCAAGAGCTTTCTAAAGTGGTTTTGAGAGTTGGGTCCATTTCTTTAATTTTTTTTTTATAGATTTGAGAGTCTTTGAGATTAAAAACAAATTACTCAAAAACCAAATCGCTTAGATTTTGAAAAAGAAGATAAACAAATAAGTAGATAAGTTTTTCTCTCCTCCCCCTCTAGCCCACAACAACGAGCATTGCCTTTAGGCAGGACGTGCACGATGCAGCCATCGCCTGCACCGGTCACACGATGTAACATACCCAAATTTTCAAAATTAGCATAAAAATTTTTCACAAAAAGTTATAATAACATTCTTGTAATCATTCCTAAATTTTAGAGAATTTTCTAAACAAAGCACCTATTTATTCTTTAAAGAAAATACCCAATCTCTTTTTCTAAAAATAAAAATCCCATAAAATAATAAATATTATTTTATATTTGAATTTTACTCATTTTTATGAACTTGTAGAAATTTATTTGATATTTTTTGAGCTTCCTACTACCTCTATGAATTTTCAAAACTATAAATATATTCTGAAAAATCCTTTTCTATTTAAATCTGAGACCTTCCTTTTTAGGCAAGCCCGAGGAATACGCTTTCCTTTTACGGAAATGCGCTTCCACTTAAACCATTGAATAAACGCGTTGATTCTAGACCATTGGATCAAGATCCAATGGATCTCTTTCCATACCACATTACCAGTTCATTCAAACTAATCCTGTCCATCCATTTTCAAATCGGCTGCCTAGATGTAGCCACGTCACCCCCTTTTTCCATCCTTCACACCGATTCAACCCGGCGAATCCAACGGCGCCCATGGAATTGAAATTCCATCCAACGGCATTGTTTGTCTTCTTCTCACCACGCCCACGAACTCACCACGGCCGCCATCGCCTGCTGAAGACTTCTCACCGCCGCAGACCCACCAAGCCTCGCGCGGTTTAGCCACCATGGATGAGCTCGCGCCACCATTGACACCGCCGCCTCGTCAACATCCTCATCCTCCGCCTTGGACACCCATCCCTGCCGCCACTAGCGCATGCATGGCCGTCATACGCTTAGCCCGCGTGCCGCCACTTCACCTAAACCTATAAAAGCCTCCTCCGATACCACTTCATCCTCAAGCTCCACTTCCGTCACTTCCTTCCCCTCGTTCTCTCACCGCCCAACATTTGCCGCCACCACCACATTCTTCTCCAACCCCGAACTACTCCTCGCCGTTAGGACACTCTCCGGTCACGATGTCTATAGACAAAACAATTCACTCCTTCTCACGAATCTATCCCGACCATCAATCATCCTCGGCATCCACCGAAACCTCCTTTTCGCCATCGCCCCATTTCGCCGCCGCCATAGCTTCGCCGCCCGGCCATCTCCGGCCACCCCAAACCTTCCCACAACCACCAAATCAATCCACTCAACCCCAATTTCATGATTCCCCACTTAATCCCTCGCCGCCGGCCTTCCTTTGCCGTCACCGGCGATGACACCGCCGCTTCCCCCTGTTTTCCCCCATTTCATCCCTCTCTCTCTCACTGATCATCATGGCCCGCTCGTCAGCCAGCCCATGAGCCTCCTCTCACTGCCACCCGGGTCCCCCATGTCAGCCTCTTGCCGTGTGACTATTTGGGCCAAGCCCAATAGCTCAATGATGAACTTTGCCCTCTGGAAACTTTAGCCGTAAATGTCCACAAGATACAATAAGTGTGATCCGATCTCCAATTAAGGCAGGTTTTCTTATCCTTAATGCATTTTGATACGCCCACATTTCCTTTACTTATTATTTACTGCATATATTTTCTAGTTATTTATTTATACATTCCAAGTACAATTTTTATCCAAACCCCAATACCTTAAAAAACCACCTAAAAATAATCAACCCCGGATAAAACCCTAGTATAGGCAAAAATACAAAATTTTTAATTATCTCATGAAGGAATAAGAGAATTGGTCCGTATAAATAAGTTGGGTTGGATAACTTATTTGATATGGAAAGGATTGCAGTTTGGGAGATAAAATAATTTCTATATAGAGCAATTTGAAAAAAGCAGTTGTCAGCTTGGGCCAGGTACCTTAGGGGTAGAAGGTACACACTCAAGGACACAGGTGGCGAGGGTGTGAACTCCCTGAAATCATTGCTCTATAAACTATTAGAAGCAAATTCGGAAATATCGTTATCTTTGCCGGCTTGGGCCAGGTCACAGCAGGTATGGCTGGTGAAAACACTCAAGGGCACTAGATATTTGCTCTGTGATAAGAGGATATCTAGAAATCATTTGCTTCTATACAAACTTGAGTTTAAAATATTTAAGAATGACATAATTTACCGTCCATCTATGGAAGTCATGAATCTATGGGTAAAGCTGGGCAGGTTCTGCAGAGCTGAAAACAAATACATCGATGGACCCTACTTCAGATATATGAAGTTATGTCAAATGGGTGATGCCTCTCTTATATGTCAAAACTCATGAATTTGTTTTACAAAAATTGTTGTCTGGTTAGCAGATAAGTAAGGATGGAGACGGATGATAGAATTTGATCTATTATTATTAATTGTTTTAAGTAATGGTAGGACTTTTAAATATTCAAAATTGCATATCCATCATAAAGCTTTACTATACCTTGAATCCTGTTTTCATATAATATTAGTATCATTTTCTTAAGAAACCTGCAAGTACGATTAGTACTTACCCATATTTTATGGGCAATTTATTTCTTTTTGCAGGATCTACTTTATAATCAAATTGTACATTTATGAAGAAGATAGAAACTCACATAGGATCGGTTTCTAAGGTTTACCTTATGCTCAGGCTTGCCTGTGGTATATGAGCATGTAATTTTCTTTTTATTACCAGGTTATATTTCCACTTTTCTCTGTAAAATATTTTGTAACATGTAATAAATCAAGCAGGCTGTACTATTTCTGAATGTAACTGAAATCCTGGACAGTTGGCATTCTGGACATTTTCTGGTAAATTTTTACCGGAAATTTGGTCCGTCACACACGCTCGGCTAGCGCATAGCCGCTCGCAGCGAGCCTGTGCTCCGCTACTCGGGGCCGGTCATGCGTGCCCCACCCTGCGCCCATGCTTCACCCCTTAGCAGCATACTGTCGGCTCTACACCTCTAAGAATAACAACTGGAGTCCTTTGTCATAGCTGTCGACCACTGCCTTGTGGGTCTGAGTCCACACGACAGTGACCATAACTGTACATATAGTTACAGCAGAGGATACATGCCCTTAAAAATAAGACTCTGAATTTCGTTGCCGCCGTTCGGATTTAAACCTGAGCGCTGAGCTTAATAACCAATAACCAATCACCTTCTCGTCGAGATGCTAAGATGCTATTGTTGCTTGCTCCCCTAACATAGATATGTGACCCAGTTCATATTCCCACGCCAATCAATCAGGTCAAGCCGGCTCAATCCAGGCTCTCACCAGACACGCCATCGCCGGTGACTCCCTCACCGTCCTTGCATGCCCATGCCTCCCACCGGCACATGCAGATGCAGTAATGTACCGGCGTGCACGCGGTAGGGCCTGATCCGACGGCCATGAGTTGATAACAACCAACAGCAGCAATGCAGAGACGGTAACGGTACTGCATCATTCACTCAACACACTGGCCCAAAGCGAGTGAGGGTGATGCTGGGAAACTAAAAACGGTTAAGGAACCGGTGATGGGCTTGCAGCCTAATCCGTGGATTGAGTCCACTATTAAAACCGTAGCCCATTAGCTATGTCTATAGATTAAAGGGTCTCTCAGCCTGTTGTATAAGTTATATGATGGTTAACTAAAAAAAAAGAAAAGCGAAGCTCTCTCATATCTCTCCGTGTGTTTCTCTGTGATTGATTATTAACGTTGTTTATATATTGTTTAGATATCTTGGAAACCCTGGACTACACCCGGTAGCAAGGTTTCTGAACACGTTAGCACGAAGACTCTACCGGAATCGCAACGGTAAGATCAATCTACACCGAATCAAATTGAATTCGATGTTTGCATTCTTTTTTTTTTTTGTTTTTGGGACGTAGATCGGATCTATATTTTGATAATGAAATCAACAATAAGGTTTTGTGCATCAGGATCTGCTCGTTGAAATGAGCAGCCCCGTATGAAAGACGAGGGTGAGAATGCAATATGCTCAACAAGAAAGGCTGACTAATGCAACGTGAAGACTTAACAAGGAAAAGGAAAGGGTCCAAAAGCCAATTTTACGAAGTTTTTGCCTAGAGTTCTGGAAAGATAGAAACAAAGTTGAGAAATATTAAACATTTGAATCATTTTTTTTGAACTTTGGCAACAACCGGTTTTGCCCAAACCTGGCTAACTCACGACAACCATTGTATACAACGCCCTCATCACTTACAGCCCCAACTGCGAGGAGGAAAACCAAAACTCACGACTGCAATCGTAATTTTACTTTAAAACACCATTTTGAAAACAATTAGATAAGAAGTACCATTGAGGTAGCGTCCCATCGTCCGCCCGTGACCGTGAATACGACTATCATGATAGTTTAACAGTCTACAGAGTTTGCACGCTTTACCCACTAGAGACGATCCACAAGTGAAACATCACAAAGCTTTTAACCAACTAGCTCTTAGTCGGGCACTCTTGCTAAGGTTCCACTGCTAGAGAGTTACACCACTCGAGCCAGAAGTCCCATCGTGAACCAATAGAACTAGCACCTACTGTCTACTCCACCAATTGGAATGTCCAAACTAAGAATTCGAAGGGTACTTAGTCAGGGCTTGCCCATACAAGCACTTGTGGTCGTACTGTTGTACTTAGTTTGCCTTTTTCAAGGAATCGATTCTTAGAGATTGAGGTGGTTACCACACTGGCCCCGAATCTCATGCTAACCGCACCAACCTTGCAACCATCCACCCTAATAAGGGTTTTGCAAAAACATTTGCCCAAGAATAGCTCCCACTATCCCAAATATGAAACATGATAGCACCAACTATACTTTTAAAACCATGGAAGTAAATTAAGTAATTGACAGGAATCAATTATATATTGACTAACAGATATTCTTCGACTAAGCATTGCTAAGCATGAGTAGTTCTAAATCAAGGATGGTAGTAATAATCAACAAATTTAATATACTAGGGCAGTAAGGGGAATCTTATCAACAGATTAATTATTTAGATAGGTTTTAACTAATCAACCTAATCAAATTAACAATTTTAATTTTAACATAATATGCAAGGTTCATAAAACTCTAGGAAAAATAGTTGCAATCATAGGAGCAATATGATTAGCACTTGTCTTGGTCAGCAAAGCTGGGTTCTCTTCTGAAGTGTTGTTAGTGAAATCTCCTTCGTTCGAATCTATCACACAATAAATAAAATAATAATTACAAAGAAAACAAAATAGTAGAAAATAATATGCGTGCAAATGCGAATGCAAATTTATAGAACGGTAGATCTTACTTCTATAAATAGTTTAAAATTGGTTTCATAATTTTTGGGTTATAAAATTAAAGATACAAAATAAACAAGATTTACTGTTTATTAAAATTATTAAAAACCAATTCGGCCTGGCAACCAGCGTGGCCAAGCAATGTGTGACCCAAGATCTCAGCGTGTGCGGGGGCACACCCGCGGCCTGGTCTGGCACGGCCTAGCTAACGCGGCGCGGCACGCAACTCAACACAAAGTGGCAGCCCAGCTCGGCCTAGCGGGCTCGCGCCCGGACTGATGTCAGCGGCAGTAGACAGGAGAGGCGGCGCAGTGACGTCAGGAAGCGACGGCGGCTCGCCGGCGATGGCGACCTAGCAGGGAAGGATCAGCACGGCTCGACGATCCTCCTGGTGGGGTCGGCCCATCGCGAAATCGATAGCGATGACTCCAGCGGCGGCGCACGACGTTCCGGCTGAACATCGGCGACTCAAGGGCAGCGGCACTGCTAATTAGCATCGCAAGGTCCTGGCGATGCCGAGGGGCACGCCCCGCGGGGAATTACTCACGGGAACAACGGCGCTCTCCGGTGGCAATTTGGCCCTAAGGTCCAATAGATGGGTTCCTCTATGCCTAGGTATGCTAGAGGGACAGAGGGAGGTGGAGATTACCGAGTGACAACGGCGAATTGATGGCGAAGCAGAAGCAACGACGGTGACGGTAGCACAACTTTGGCGACGAAATTTGGGGCCTCCGATGGTGATCTCCTAGATGCGAAGGGCAAAACGGGTTAGGGGCATGCCAAGGAAGAGCGTCACCGAAGGGGAAGGGATAGAGGGGGTGTGCAGCAGGCTTAAATAGGGGTGAGGGGGCGGTGGCGCCGACCTAGAGTTGGTACGGAGTTGGGAAGGGAATCCCTACCTTCCAAATACGGATTAGGAAGGGTTTAGGGAGGTTTTTCCCTGTGGGAAGCTTTCCTGCCCAAGAGAGAAGAGAGGGAGAGAGGGTCAGCTACGGAGAAGAAGGAAGGAGGGAAGAAGAAGGAAGAAAAAAAGCAAAGAAGAAAAGCAAAATTTGAAATTTATAAAATTTTATAAACTAGCAGAATACATATATATAATCTTAACAATTATTAAATTTCTTTGAATTTACCAAATTAATTCTTAACTAATTAGCCATTTAATTAGTTATTTTAGAATTATAAAAATAATTTTATATATTTTAATATTTTAAAACTTCTTCTAGAAATGGAACATACTCATTTAGAATTATTTTCAAAATTTAAATACTTTTAAAACAATATGAAATGCAAATGCATGAGTTAATATTTTTGAAAAATAAGGATGTTACCACACACATCCCCAATCATCCGAAAACCGAGCGATGAATTATTTACAAACAGATGATTACTGTTGTGAACCATGAAAACAACGGTTTTCAAGCGGTTTAGCAGCCACCGTGTACAATAGTCCACCATCAACTGTTTACAGCCCTTACCATATACTCTCTCCGTTGAAAAATATAAGGCATATAGTTTGAATGATCCTGTATAGAAATATAAGTCATGCATGCTATCTTAAGAAGATGTTCTCATATACCTCCATTTATTCTCTTCAACCATCTACATTTAGTCATTAGTACACACAAAGTATTCTCTCTTATTTTTCAAAACAATTATATATGAGTGTATAAGTTATTTTCTTTCACTCCTTTCTCAAATTTATCACCACCTTAATTCTTGCGCCAAAGCAAAATACACCTTATATTTATCAATGGAGAGAGTACTTTAGGATTTTACTGATAAGCATGAGCGAATGTGTGGAAAAAAAAAGTGGATCATCTATACCATCGTATGCATAGTCAACTGTAGCACGAGAATTAAGAAAACTACATAAAAGTCAAGTACAACTTTATTATATATAGAAACAAATATATATATATATATATATATATATATATATATATATATATATATATATATATATATATATATATATATGACTTAATCTTATTATACAAGCCGTAAGAGCATCTCCAGCATAGCCTCTAAAACAGAGTCTTTACTATATTTAGAATCTGTCGTCTTTCAGCAGAGTCTCTAGTTCAACCTCTAAATTTAGAGTTAATTTCTATGAACAGAGGTTCTGCTAGAGATGATAAAAATATAGAAAATAAATAGTGATTTAGAGATGGTGCATAGAGCCAGATTTTAGAGCATAGGTATGTGTATAGATGACATGGATGAGTGGTATCATCTCTTTACAATTAGACATGCCCTAAAGTTTTTTAAAAAAAGCTGCGCAGGTTATTAACCGGCCGGAGCAAAGAATCCTCGCTTTCGCAGCCACGTGGGCCTCCTGCGCTGCGCCGGTAAAGAATCTTGACGGGGTTTGTTTGTTGCTGCCGCTTATCCGCATCTCTACCGTCGATGCTGCCACGGACGGTGGAGATCTCGCGCCCGTGGAGGAGGAGCAGGCGCAACCGCACACGACAACGACCGCGAGAGGCTCTTGTCCCTCCTCTCTCCGGCCGCACGGCCCTGTGTCTACCGCGCCACCGTAATAAATCGCTGACCTATGGGCCCCGGAGGCGCGGGTCCCACCTGTCACTATACGGAGTACGGGGCGGGTAGTTAGCGCGGTGCCGGTGCCGTGCCGCCTCCTCCTTCACCGCAACTCCGCAAGCGCCTCGTCTCGTCTCCACTCTCCACTGAACCAAAGCAACTCCTCAGAGTCCTCACTAGTCACTACTCACTAGTCGCTACTCCGCTACTCTCCTCCACACTGCTCTTCTGTTCTTCCTCCTCGCCGTCGCCGAGCACGGGAGCGCTAGAGCCGCGCCGCCATGGAGACCGGACACAAGAGCGGAGGCGGCGCTAGTTCTGGTGAGCCTCCTCGCCGTCGGTATTGCGGAAAGTTCCTTCCTTTCTTGCAGGTCTCTTTTCTTGGCGTGATGTAATGGCGTGGCGGTTTTGCATGCTGCAGGAGGGGGAGGAGGGCTGTGCAACGCGTGCGGGTACCAGTACCCGAACGCGCACCCCAGCGCTAAGCAGCGGCGTGCACACCGCAAGAACTGCGGCAAGCCGCCGTCCGCCGCCGCCGCCGCCGCACTGGAGGAGGGCTCCGGGGAGCGCGACGGCGACAGGTTGCTGCTAGGTACCGCGCGCACACAGTCTTGCCGCCTTGCCCTGGTGGGTCACCTCGTCTAAGGTTTTCTTGACTTGACCCGCTTGCGTTGCGTGTGCTCGTGCTAGGTGAGGGTGAAGGGGGAGGGGGAGGGGGAGGAGGAGGAGGAGAGGGAAATGGCGCGCGTGCGGCGGACGGTGGCGGCGGTTTGCCTGGATCTGCGCGGGAGGTTGGGGATGCAGTGGAGAACGAGGACAATGCAGGTTTGTTCTGATTCTTTATCCCTGAAGATTCTTTCTTCTTCTTCTTTTTTTAACGGGAACTCTCTCTGAATATTCTTGCTTAGTTGCTTGTTTCCCTTTTTTTTCTTGGTCTTAGACTCTCTGCAGTAAATGATTTGATAGGTTTTCAACTTATTGCCTTCTTTCTTTCCTGATTAGATTTTGTAGATAAGAACTGTCTGATTCAGTGAAATTGTACTCATACGGTGGCTGGAACATTGCATTAATGTTTGTCTTCTCGGTGAGCGTAGTAATGTTCAGAAACGCGTGTACTTTCTTGTCATCTTCGGGGTTAGGAGGATACTCTTTTGGGTTATTAATGCTTTGGAACTACCTATCTGTTTATGTAACTTCCAAGCTGTACATCCCAATCTTGGTAGAAAGAATAACGCAGTTCAGTAAATTAGCGTGGCCGGCAGCTTGTTGCTCAGGAGTCTGTACTAGGCATGGGATTCCACCATCTTGTGGAATTGTCAGCTTCCTGTGCTGTAGCATAACTTCACTGCCAGAAAGTCCAGAGCTATTTTAATATTCACTTTCTTCGATGCATATTTTCACCGCTGTTATGATTTCATTTCTTTGGATGCATCATTCCTTTATGGCATATGTATGATTCATTTCGTGGGTGTCTTTTGTAGAGCATTCTTCTCGTAGTGGTTTTGGAGTTCAAGACATCATCAATAGAGTCAGTGAAAATCGAGCCATTAATTGCAACGATGTCCCTTCTAAAATTGCCCCTAATGACAATGAGATCCAAACTGAAGTGGCTACGGAGTTATCTGAAAATGCACCATATCTTGATGATGGGCATCCATCCCAGCCAGCATTTGGTTCTGATCAGCATCAGGGTGCTTCCACTTGTATTCCTCCACCAGAGCCTGAACAGCATGCTGGATTCAGTTCAGAATTCTCTGTAGATGAAAAAAATAACTCAAGTGTTTTGTCTCTAGCATCAAATGCTACTGCAGGGGAAGATTCTGCCCAAACATATGATGCAGTTGTTTGTCCAGATGCTATTGCCATTACTGAAGTAGATTGTACCATCAACACCATTGGCAAAGACAAAACTAGTGAGGAAATATTGGAAAAAGTCAGTGAGATTGATTCCTCCTATCAAGAGAAGCCACAGACCAAAATTGTTGAGGGGCATAATGCTACCGCAGTGGAGGAAGATACATCTGTCAATCACTTTCATGTGGTTTTCAAAGAAGAAACCCCCGGTGAAGAGACTGAATCCAAGGAGAAAAGCGAGATTATTTTGATTAACTCAGTAGAGCAAGTTTGTACCATCAAGGAACATTCCAATTTACTTGGGAACAAGGAGTTCTGTACAGAGAAGCTTGTTTGTGCAGATGAAATCAATGCTGATGATTTATTTGAACCTGCTTCTGGTGGTTGCCAGGAGGCAGCAGACATTGTCAAACCCCAGCAGTTAACTGACTCTACCTCTATGACAGCAGATCAGCTGACAATCTCGAAGATGGACATTGTCAAACCCCAGCAGTTGGCTGACTCTACCTCTGTGACAGCAGATCAGCTGGCTGTCTCCAAACAGATGAACATTAAGGAAGAAAATCATTGTCCAGATTCAGGTGAGATTTTTAGTTTTGTGCTGATGTTCTTGTGTTCTGCATTTTGTATTGATTTTTTTGTTAGTTGTAGATATTACAATTTATTTTGTAAGAAGCAGAAGTGAAGTTTAATTTTGTTTTCTTGAGCTTTTTTGTAGTTAATGGTTCTCCATTATGCTATCAGTGAGCAATAAAATTGTAATCCTAAATATGCACACATTTTTAGGGTCATGCAAGATTTATCCAAATCACAAAGATCATCTCATCTTCTGCTTGAATTTTATTGTGTGAGCGCAATTAGAATGCCTTAACGCGCAATCATGGTGCCCTAACTTTTGGGGAAGGTGTCTAGTTTTGGTAACATATGAGGACCAACACATAATTCTACAAGTACAATCTGTGCTGGCAAGTCAATCTAATCAAGAGATACAATACAGGCCTGAGAACATGTTCATGAATACGTCCCAGTATCTTAATGCCCTATAAATTATCTTTGTTTATGAACTGAAATTATGCACATTCTGCAGGTGGGATCATCCAAGCTGCATCAAGTACAATTGGACCTGCTGTGGGTGTTGAAGTCATATGTGCTAGTAGTGCTGCTAACCTTACAAAGAATGCTTGTCCCTCTGAAGTGACAACTGTAGATGATACACAGGATAATGTGAGTCATACAAGTGGTGTCACTGTCATGCCATCGCAAGTTGACCTAGCGGAGTTCAACACATACCCTACTTCTCATGAGATTGATACGGTAATCGGCAAAGATGGTGTTGAAGAGAATAGACGGAATGAAAACATTACTGCAGACCTTGCTTCTCATGAGACTAATAAAGAGTGCAGCACATGTAATTTTGGAGAAAACAAGCATAATGAACTAATCACTGCAGAAGCTAGTTGTCACATGATAAGCATAGTACAGAGCACAAGCAGCGTCGAAGAAAAAGAGCAGATTCAAGAGGTCATAGCAGATTCTGCTTCTAATAAGATTGCTGTGATAAGCAGCAGAGACATTGGTGAAGAACAGAAAAATAGTGAGGTTTGCGTGGATACTATTCACAAGATAAGCGTGGCATGCAGCGAGAATGCAGAAGGAAAGATTCAGAACAAAGATATCACTGCAGACCCTACCTTTGAGAACAATGCAATGACTATCCTAGGTACCGTTGAATTCAAGAAGCAGAACGAAGAAACTATCAGAGAAAAGAAGCAGAATGAAGAAATTACTACAAGCCCTACCCATGCTATCAACGTGATATGCAGCCTTGACAGTGAAGATGCAAAGCAGAATGAGGACATTACAGAGGGCCCTAGTTCCCATGAAATCATTCCAGATATTGTGAGAGAGAACAATACTATGTCAGACACGACCTCTTGCAAGATTGATGTGGTAAGCACTACCGATGGCATTGAAGAAAAGAAGCAGAACGAGGAGATAATCAATGTGGTACACACCATTGATAATGTCAAAGAAAAGAAGAACGAAGAGCCTATTTCAGACCCTGCATTTTGCAAGATCAATGTGGAAAGCAAAACAGATGTCATTGAAGAAAAAAGGCAGTATGAAGAAATCGCAGCGGACCCTAGTTCTCATAAGGACAACATCCTAAGGGACGCTAATAATGCTGAAGGAAAGAGAGAGAATGAAGAGGTTGCTGCAGACCCTATTTCCGATAAAATCGCTGTGGCACATAGCACAGATGACGCCGAAGAAAAGCAGCAGAAGGAAGTGACCACCGCAAAGGAGATCAACACCACACAGAGCACAGACGATCTCGAAGGAAATTATGAAAACGAAGAGATTGCTGACAAGGAGGTGATTGTAGACTCAGACAGGAACCATGTCTCCTTGAAGGTCCTCCTCACGGAGAAGGGCGTGGAAACTAAAGAAAAGAAAGCGAGCACCAAGGATCGAGCGCTTCCATTCAGGCGCCGAGCATCCAAGGACAATGCGTCGTCGCCGATGAAGCCAGGCTCGCCCAAGGCAGGTTCTGGGCATCAAGACTGGAACTCTCCAGCCAGGTTACCAGTCGAGAAGAAACCCAAGGGGAAGAAACAGCAGTGGGTTCCGTTTATTTGCTGCCCGTCCACAAACTGATGGTGCTCAGCTCAAAGGTCTCCCAGTGTGCCACATATTTTGTTTTGTCGGTCTCGTCCGCCACTCGCTACTTGGATTCAGGCACTTGCCTTTGCTTGCACTCTGTTGGTCTACAACTCTGTATTTCTCTGTAACTAAAGCTGTCAATGTTTGTGAATAGTCCTTGCAGTTAGTGTGTGCACCACTGTTCATCGATGTTCAGATTTTTTAGACGTTCTCTCAACAAGTCGCGATTTTGGTTTCTTCCCCCTTATGAGTTAATAGTTTTGAATTAGCATCAGCTAACGCGTACAGCCCCATATCATGTTTGCGTCTTAGCATTCCTCTATCCTTCTGGAATGCAAGATAGTAACGTTACGGGCATAATAACTGGGACCGAAGGCTCCAGTGTTGCTCCACGTATTTCACTGACGAGAACACACTTTATATAGGTAGGGGAAAGTTCAAATAGGCAGATCTCAATAAGAAAATTATCGCCTGACAACTGAAAGTAATGTTACTCATCACAGTTTAGCAAGCCCAAGCAAACGTGTGCAATGCTAGATTGAAGATTAGCCAGCCCTCAAAGGCAAAGGAGATGGAGCAACAGGTGAGTCCTTAGACGGCACTGACGGTTTCCGATCCTTGCTTCGGGTCAGCCCCAGTTCCAGCTTTCTGTGATTCAGGAGACTGGTAGTGTTAGATCATGCAGCTGATTCGATAAATACAAGTTGTAGGTTCGCAGTGAAAGGCAAGAGATGCTTACGCTGTCTTCTGCTGGCTGTTTGGTCATCTTAGAAAACATATTACTGTAGAATTTGGCATCCTTCTTGTTATACTCCTTGACCTTTTCCTTGAGTGTCTTGTATGTTAATTTCACATCCCTGAGAATAGCAGCGACCACCAACGTCAATATCAAACTAAAGCCAATGCAACATTGTATACATCAAATTGAAGCCATAACAAGTGAATAGCCCCTCCGAGGGAATCCATTTAAGAAACTTGCCTGTTATCAGGATCAATTTCCAGTGCCTTCTTTATATCGACCTCTGCTAACTCTAGGTCTGCAAGTTGAATGTAGGCTTGGGCCCTCCTGTATAAAGCCTTGACATTTTGGCTGTCTAGCTCCAGAACCTGGCAACAATCAGTTAGACCCCCAATGTCACCTTGGTACTATGAGATATCAACGGGATCTTTGCAGGAATAGAAAGTCAATACCTTGGTGCAAAGCTTCTCTGCTTGTTTGTAGTCTTTCAGCTTCAGTTTGCAGGCGGCATTGTTTAAGTTGCAGGTGATCTTCAGCTGCTTGGATTGCTTCTTCTCATCTTCACTGAATGAAGTATCATACTCAATAAACTTTGCAGCCTGGAATAAAATAAATTACTCATTGGTCAGTCAGGCACAAGAGGAAAAATCAACCAAACCTTGCTGGCAGCTTAGTGATATTTACAGTTATTAAGGAAAAAAAAAAGGAAAACAACAGACCTTCTCATAACGCTTAGAAGCTCTGGCATATTTGCCCGATTTGAACAATGCATTCCCCTCTTCTTTCTTCGCACCAGCAACCTCAATCTTCTCCGTATTGTTCAAGTCCCATGACTCCTTATCCTGTGTGTGAAGAAAAATTGGACGTTAGACTGCACTCAGGAAATTGGATCAGAAAAGCAAACAAGAATATTGCTTAAACATGAGCACACCTTCACAAATGATACAAGCTCGACTTCATAAATCACAGTGCTGTTAGACGGAACTACAGCAAGATCTTGCTTCGACTCAGTAGAACCAAATGCATATTCAGGAGGAATTGTTACAAGGGCAACCTCGCCCTTCTTCATGTTCAGCACAGCACGATCAAGACCATCAATAACCTCCTCTGGAAGCAGACGATGAACCAAAAAGAACATGTCATTCTTACTGTATCATAGAGTTACAAGTTCAATGTATTTACTTATTTTAACAGAAACATGCATAGACAGGGGGAAGAGAAAAGGCACCTTCGTCGGTCTTAAATTCAAATGGCGTTTCTTCATGCCCTTTCTTCGAAAATACTGTGCCATCTTGAAGCTTTCCAGTTATTTTAACTGTCAACAGTAAAAATACAATTTGGTTATTACTCACAAGACAAAGCGGTTCATTAATGAGATAGCAGTGACTTATAGGAATACAAAGATGTTAGAACAATAACTGTCATGCTTTACCATACCTTGAACGACTGCACCCTCATTGGGACGCTCATATCCTTCACCCTCCTTAAGAACTTTCTTTAGGATTTTCTTATCATCCCCTATCTCTGTAACTGTCTTCCATGAAACCAATTCAAGGTCCACAAGAAGAGTGGCATTTGGTGGTACAGCACCTCCCTCATCAGCTGCTGGCCTACCCTTCTCACCAAACCCATCTGTCATTGCAATGCTCGGAAACTTGTCACCTTTTCAGGAAAAGAAAGACAAGAGCCATGAAAGAAAGGGTTTGAAATCAAAGCAGCTTACATTGTGGCTTGACCGTAAGGAGCACCTTCTCTGCTTTTTTCATGGTTTTGACAGCTTTGGCCAGTGCAGGACAGAAGTAGCCTGACACCAGATTTTTATTAGTTAGCAAGCAGTTCACCGAGCTCAGTAACAGGACATGTACAGAGGGAGAGTGGGGGAAAGAGAATCACCATCTTTAACAGTAAATTCAACTCCATCTGACTTTGATACAACAGTCCCGTCCTCAAGCCGAGCCTCATATTTTACTACAGAAATGCAAATAGTCAGCTACAAAAATAACAAGTGCAATTCATACGAATACATGATAGGAGCAAGTTTTAGCAAAAAAAAATACCAAATACTTCATCAGGATCCTTTGGGTTCTCCCATTTTTCTCCCTCCTTCAGTATCTTCTTGAATAAGCCACCATCTTTGCAAATGTCCTTGACACTGGTCCAAGAAAGCAGCTCAACATCGAACTGCAAGGTAGCATTGGGTGGAATAGTTGGAGGTGAACCAGATTCACCATAAGCCAATTCAGGAGGAATGGTGAAAACAGCATTCTCCCCTTTCTTCATGGTCTTAATTCCTTGGTCCCAACCCTTTATTACTTGACCTGGGCATACAGAAAAAAACTGAGGAATGAGAATAGAACAGACACTATGATGTGCAATCTGGTCAAATGCAGATGAACACAAACTACTCAAATCTCTTCAACTTGCCATATTAGGTGCAGTAGCGAGCTGAGAATGAAACAATATCACTCTCCAAACTAGCATCTACCCAATCATGTAATTTACTCAACCATTCAGTCCAATTTAACATTAATAAAATCAAGAAGCGGTGCAGCTACATGAACCTATGCCTAGCAAATAACTTGCTCCCCTGAAGTCTTGGGGAGAGGCATAATTGAAGAATATAACGTGCATACAGAGGAAGCAAGACTTCAAAACAATATATAAATGGATAGCAAAATAAGCAAGTGCTGCAACCATGTTCAAATCTAGCAGGAATCGGTAAGTGGAGCTGCAGTCATAATCACATGATACGAGACAGCTGTATCAAAAACTGAGAACACAGAAACAAAAGACATTGAAAGGAGAAAAGGATGCACCTTGTCCCAGCTTGAACTTGAAGGGTGTCCCACGATCACGGCTTGAATCGAACTTTGTTCCATCAAGGAGCGTACCCGTGTAATGCACTGAAACAACAACAAAAGGACATGTCATTGTCAGCGCAAATTTACTTATCTCGATCTTCCACAACAAGGAGAAACCATCTAGATCGTCTGCTGCTAGCATGGCACAATCAATTCCCTAAAACCCAATAAATCATACAGCAGCAGCAACATTGTAGGTGACGACACTGTCTTCCCTCTTTAACTCATCTCTCTGTGTCTCAATCAGCCAAGCATCATCGCCAACAAAAAACATGTATATAAGGCTATATTTCCTTTCCAATAGAATTCACAATGTTGCAATCGACCAGACTGCGCTTAAACACATCAAAAGCCTGGACTAACCTAATGTCTCGGAAGGGATTCGAACTAGAAATGGCAGCATAGGAGCACCGAACTACGAACTTCTCCCAAATCCACCCACAAACCCCACATCCCACAACGCATGGACCGGATCAAGCTGCAACACATCGATCGCTATGAACGGAGTCGAGAGGAGGCAGAAGCGCGGGTACCTTCGACCTCGTCGCCGACCTCGGGGGTCTCCCACCCCTCGCCCTCCTTGAGCAGCTTCTTCTTAAGGCCCTGATTCCCGACCTCCTTCTCCTCGCCGACCTTCATCACCGGCCCGTCGTCGCCCATCAGGTCGTCGCCGTCCATCATCATCTCGTCGCCCGCCGGAACGTCGAAGGCCTCGTCCATGAGAGGGGGGGTTGCGGCTGGTGGGGATCCGCGGCTAGGGTTTCGAGAGGAGCTCACTAGGAATTGGACTTTGGAAGGTTCGAGAGGGAGCACGAGGGGGGGATGATGAGGGGACGGGAGGGGCAAGGCAGGGTTTAAAGAGAGCGGATGTGAGAGAACCGAGTATGCTTCTAGAGTGTTCGATGAAAAAAAAAAAAGCTGGACGGTCCAGATGCTTGTAGATGAGTGGGTATCATGTAAAAACCCAAATTTTTAATAATTTAATTTGGCATGTTAAGTATTTTTTAAAATTGTTGTAAAGATAATTTTGAGCAAAATTTAAATATTAATTATAGTAGGGTTTTATTGACGTCTGGGAGACGAACCTCCGCAGGCCGATATGCAAAGGGAGGGGTATGAGACCCGATAGTGGCCCTGCCCCCTCGACCGAAGCCTGAGCGTGTCGAGGGAAGAGGGTGGTCGGTTGGTAACGGATGCTGACACGGGTTTTTTTTATCTTGGTTTGGGCCTCCACTGCCAGATAACAACCCTACGTCCAGTCCTCGTTTAGTATCGGGTTTAAACGAGTACAGAGAGGTGAGACCGAACATTGCGAAGCTCGGGCTCGAGTACAGTAAGTGCTCAAGGCACTATGTGTGTTCGTAAAAGTGACTGAGCGCGAAAAACTATCACCTAGAACTAGGGATCCTACGCAGGTACAAGTGCTCTTGTTCTATGGTGGTTGAGTGCTACTGCTCTGGGCGTCCTTTCTCTAGTGTTCTTTTCTTGTGGCCTGTGCCCTCCTTTTATAGGCGGCCATCGGCCACTATAGTCTGACTTCGGTTTGGTGCGGAACACCTCACCATGATTGGGCGGCTGGTGGGGATCTGTGGCTAGGGTTTCGAGAGGAGCTCACTAGGGATTGAACTTTGGAAGGTTCGAGAGGGAGCACCAGGGGGAAATGATGGGGGGACGGGAGAGTAGGGTTTAAAGAGAGCGGATGTGAGAGAACCAAGTATGCTTCTAGAGTGTTCGATGAAAAAAAAATAAAAGCTAGACGGTCTAGATGCTTTGTAGATGAGTGTGTATCATCCGACGGACTAACATCATAATTTTCAAGTTTTTTTAGAAGGGGCACTATATTAATAGTACATCCAATTTACAGAGAAGTCCTAAAAAGAGAAGATTAACCGTAAAACATCATGTCCTCCATTGGAAAACTCGCCGCCACCGAAAGGAACGACGAGGCACCCCCATCGTTGTCGAAAGTCACTCTAGCCAGACCCTTGTGGATTTTGAAGAAGTCGGGTAGCAACACAACCTTGCACAGTGGCCATGCCGCCGCGGTTTGCTTTCAAACTATAGCCTAGAGCTCTCGAAGGCAAGATGATCGAGGTTGGCACACCATACCGACATTGTGGCCTCTGAGGAGGCCGGCGACGATAGACACTCGCAGCAACCTGCCACCACCTCCCGTGGGCACGACAATCTAGAGAAGAGCAACAGTGAGGAATACCTTATCTTGCACACTGTCCACCATTGTCCGCAGTAGCATTCGATGCAGAAATCAAATCCTCCTGCGATGGACGAAGGAGCTACGCTAGTGATGTCAAATCCCATAGCCACACCACAGAGGAACCCCAAAAGCTTTGCCAAATCTAAAAAGCAAACTTGCGGAGAACGCCTAGGACCTAGATCTACTATATTAGAGCTAATCCTATCTGAATCCAGGCGCGCCTCAACTTCTCTCCCCTACTAGCAACACCTGAAGGCTAGGTGCCGGCAGCGAGAGAGGCCGTCAGAAGAGGGGTGACCTTGGTTTCGCCTTGAGAACTATAGCAACAGAGGGGAAAAGCGAAATTCGTTGGCACTCATAATTTTCAAGTTGAACGAGAACTTGAGGAGGCAAAAAACTATACTTTTTAGAGTTTTTAGAAGCAACTTTTAAATTCTCAAGAAATGCGATCAATAAGTCAAAGTGTTTGACTTTTGAAAACTACAATGGCTTAAAGTGAACAGCTGAAAAGCATGAAATGTTCTTTTCTACTTAGACTTATGCCTTATTAGCTTATAGAAGTTTTGGAAAAAGTTAAATGGTTTGGCTTCTCGAACTTGTTTCTCTAGAAAAATCTCTAAGCCAATTCTCAAAACTCTTTAAAAAAATCGAACGCCAGTTTCTCGAAGTCACTTCTTCAATGCTCTCAAAAGTTTAGATTTTCAGCGATCCAAAGATCTCAACGTAAAAGAATCATACCACCTGAAAAAGTTTTGGCAATTAATGTCTCTATAATTCTGGAAAGAAATATTAGTGTTTTAAAAGCACTCGTGGCTACTTAATTATTAGGGTTTGACTAGTTATCAGTTGGCTATAAAAAGAAAAAACTCAGTCTATTTTTTTAACCGTTGGATCCAAATCCAATGGTTCAGATCTCACATTCACTATCTCCCATATCCTCCCCTACTCCCTGATCCCTCCTCCTCCCTATGTCCTTCCTAGACAACGTGCCATCGCCCCTCCCTATCTCCTTCCTCTCCGGCGCCGCCCCTCCCCCTTTCCTCCTTCTGTGGCGTTGCTTCGCACGCCTCCACTGCCGCCCTGTCCCTTCGACCCACCTACCCGTGACCGCCGACGCCCTTGGCGCCTCACCGCTCTGCCTCCATCCTCCCGTCGCCACGCTGGCCCTACCTACCCTAACTCTGGCGCGCTGTGTGTTGATCCCCTAGCCAGCCCCACCCACTTCCCTCCTCCATTCTTGTGTCCGAGGTGGCGGCACCGCCGCCTCGTCGCCCCACCACCAGTCCTCCTCTGCACCTGCATCTCTCTAAGACAGGGGGGGTCATGGTGCACCCGAAACCCTAACCCTAATCGGTGGTGGGAGAAGACGACAGTTGCCCGAAGAGGAGGAAGATGACGGTGGCCGGAGAGGAGGAAGATGGCGGCGGCGCAAGTAAGTCAAAATCGAATGAGATTTTGCAAAAATTTCAGGCGACTGAGAAATAGCAAAACTGTAATTATTGCCTCATAGATTTTATAAGTTCTTGTTTGTTTCAGCATTCCGACTTTTCTTATAGGAGAGCATAGAAGCATAGACGGTGACTTATTTGGCAAAAATAAAATTACCCTCTCCAATCACAAATAACTATCGTTTTGAACATTGACATAGTTACAAAATGCACCTTTGACCACTAATAACTATAAAATCCATATATAAAACACACTAAATGTATTACATTATGAAAGTATTCCTTGAGACAAATCTACTTATATGATTTTCATGTACTCAAACTAAATATTTTGAAAAACATTTATAGCCAGAGTTTTAAAACTTTGACTTGCACGTACTTCAAACAAATAGATATTTGTGACCGAACAGAGTAATACGCAAATAGGCTGTACTTACTTATGGAAAGAGAAAAGTACAAGTAGCGAGAGTAGACACAAACTCTTATATAGCACACATTGCACATTATACCACATTATTTAGAGTCTCTCGTTCTCCAGCAAAGCATCTAAAATTGAATCTTCAGCGGAGCATATAAAAATGAATCTTCTCTATATTTAGAGTCTATATATCAACCTCTAAATTTAGAGTTCCCCTCCCATAGTCTCTAAATTTGGAGCCTCTTTATAAAACCTCTATAGTTTCTCTAGATAGAAGTTCTACTGAAGAGGATGAAAATATAGAAAATGAATACTGATATAGAGAGGATGTATAGAGGAATGATTTTAGAGCATCTGCTGGAGATATTCTACAGATGGTTCCATGAGCATAGAAACATATGAACGACGTCTTATTTTGTAGACATAAAATTAATATGCAAGTAGGTGGTATGTACTTATGGAAAGAGAAAAATACAAGTAGCAAAAGTAGACATAGACTCTCTTATCTAGCACACATTACACACTTATGCCACATTACTCACGGTTTCATGACACACAGTTTGTCATAAAAATTACCATGACTCGGCCTTATTTTTTTCAGATTAATTTAGATTAATTTAGACGTAGATTATAATCTGAAAAAGTTGTGGATCCTCATTAGGAGGCTTAAAGAGCCAAAAAAAATTGTAAAGAAATGGTTTTGGGAGTTTTGAAAAAACCCACTAAAAACCTTACAAAAATGAATGCAAAGTGCTATAACCTTTGTGGGAGCTCTTGAGTGAGGATGGTTGGAACACTGAGATGGTTATCTTCAGGAGGGTATTGATTGCGTCATTAGGCATTGCTATGTAAGAAGGAGAGGGAGTTTTTTTAATCCAATCGTGCTTCTATGAAAGTGGTTATTCTTCCAACATGACTAAAGATTTAATAATTGAATTTACAATTATTAATATTTTTCGATCCATTTGAGTTTATAATATCTAGACGTGCCAGCCATTTCATCATTTGATGTTTGGACTTTGTATTGTCCATGTACGACCCAGACCGTAGAGGCCAGAATTATTCCTTTATCTGAAAAGTTCAGACATGCATGCTATATAACTCTTTAAGATTAATAGAACTCTCAATATATACTTCCTATATATGATCGATCTGCATGGACATGTTTTAGAACAATTTATACCTAGCTGGGAACATATGCAGCTGTCCGCCGGCCGTCGCCGTCGCCGAGTTGGGTTCGTATAGGCAGGCGAGAGCTAGCATGTTGATCAGAGAGTATCTTCTGCTCGCCGGGATCTCATCTCCCTTATCTCGGCCGTAAAGTCTTTAGCCCTTGTCACGGATAAAACATGTTCAGGAGACGGTGGCTTGTGACCAGCTTGCAAGCATATAGCCACCATACACCCGGCTGCTTTGGCCATATGACATTCAAAGAAGATACGTTCATTCAGTTTTGATCCAGTCTGACGCACTGGGATGGTTTTGGCCAGAAGATTGTATCGTCAAATCAAGCAACATCGTTGTTCCTGTGCTCCTGTTGTAGCTTAGTTTAGAACACCCTTAAGGTAAATCCAATTCTGCATGGTGGAAGCTTAGCTGCTACAACTGCACTGTACCGGAAGGTGCCAATTGCAGAAGTGTCGAGTATTGAATGCTCAACCAGGTCAGGCCCATATGGAACACTGCAAACAAAAGGAAACACCGTAAGCAACCCTAGCTTTGCAAAACCAGCACAAAAATTTGCGATCATTTTAGAAGGGGACTAACCATCACATCATGCAGTGCGTTGATTCCCAGGGGGCATCTCATATATTCAGTCTCAAAGAAGAGTGCTGGTAATGTGGTGCAAGAGATATAGATACATGAATCACTTGCAACATACCAAACTATCAAGGAATTGATGGCATGGTTGTGAATGATTAACCAAACGCCTCCAGTCTATTTTGATTTGAATACTTTAAACTGCTAATTTCTTTTGGTAGTGTTTTTGAATGTTCACCATATAAAAAAGGTGAAGCACTATAAATCTCAGAATTCAAAGATGTGTCAAGTTCAGGCTATCAAAACAATGTAGACAAGACAAAAACACATAACAAATATCAAGTTTCTCCTTCATTAACTTCTTTTTCAAACCAATGTCGTTCTTTTAACAAGAGAACATGTGTACCCTAACCTAACAATTTACAAAGATAAATGATTTGCTTTGAAGGTTCAGCAGTCAACGCTATTTCTAAAATGCTCAATCTAATCTACTAAAGATACAAAATACAAGGCCTTTTTGGGGCTTGATTTTTCCCCCGATTAATGTGGAAATTTAACCGCTTTCTATAAATTTCCTGCATTCTAAATATGCCATAATAAAGAATGAACATAATTACACCATCTCTCTCTAGTTTTTCTACCTTAATAATGCAACCATCGCAGTCTCTTTCTGTCAAGATTGTCATCTCAATTTTTTTTTCTCCTATATGTGCAGGATATCTGATTACAATTTTATTTAACTAGATGATTGCGGTATCAGAAGTGGTGGTTTGATTATTCTTGGTGAAATTAGGATTTCCTGAGGAAATAAAATTCTGGAAAACACCGAACTTACATGGTCAGTCAAGTACGGAACACTGTAATTTCATGAGTCATGACAATATCGGTAAAAAGCATCAGGGGTTTCAAATTCAACAGCAATAAAGTGGACTGTATAATCAAACAAGGACGTGCTTGCCTCCCAGGTTTATCCCACATAGATTTTCAAGGAGCATTAAGTTGGTGTTCAATTGGAAAGCATATTATGCACCTGCTCTGCAGGTGAAAAGTGGAATATCCATGGGACATGAAAATTTCAAAAATCACAATGAACACAACCACAAAAACTACATTTCTCTCAACTTACTGCATACTCCACACTACTCATCTTGGTAAGCTTCACTGCACAGCTTTGAGAACATGAGCTGACGCTATTGGTACTATTACTTACTGATCATTCCTATCTCCCCTTTGACATCCCAAAACAAATCAAATAGCTTGACAGGCATATTCAACACAGCCCAACAGCATACTATTAGCTTATGGCAAGGAACACAACTAAAAGAAGAAGAAAACAATTTAAGTGCCCAATCCTACCTGAAAATCTAGCAGCGGTGCCAAGGCAATCTTCCTGATCTATTCAATTTCCTTTCAGCGACATCTCAAGCTGCTCCATCCTCCGGGCCAGGTCGTGTTTCCCACAATGGCGCAGCCCATCAACTACAACATTAAAGGTTGGTGCCCGTGGAGTGAACCCAGACTCACTCATCTCAACAAGGTAGTTTGCAGCCTCCACGAACCGACCACCCCTCACACACATTTTGACAAGCATCACATACACCGGCCGATTTGGTGGGTGACCGTTAGTCTTCATATCACCAAAAAATGCGAAAGCATCAGAGAATCGACCAGCCTTACAGAGCGCCTTGATGATCGCTGCGTAGAGGCTTGGGAATGGCCGGTGGCCATCCTCAAGAGCCGCATAGAACAATCTGAATGCCTCCTCAATTCGGCCAGCCTTGGCCACAGCAGGCAGCATCACCTTGTACGTTGAGATGTCCGGGCACAGGCCACGGCTGGAAGCATCGGCGAGAAGTGCCACGGCGAAGTCGACGTCTCCAGCACTGCAGAGAGCTTCGGCGAGCGAGTTGAATGTGGCCACGTCAGGGAGGACGCCCTCCTTGGTCATGCGGAGGGCGAAGGCCTTGGCCTCCTCTAGGCGCCCAGCGCGGACGAGCCCGTCGACGAGGAGGTCCCGGCCGCGCACCGGCGGGCGGAATCCGCGGCGCGCCATGTCGTCGAGGAACACCTGCGCCTCCCGGAGCTTACCCTCCGCGCACCATGTGTCGACGAGGGTGCTGAATGTGGCGCGGTCGGGGGCCACCCCCTTGCGCGCCATGCGGCGGAGCAGCTTGTAGGCGCCGGCAAAGTTGCCGTTGGCGCAGAGCGCGTCGAGGAGGGCGTTGTAGACCTGGGTGTTCTGCGGGCAGCCGAAGCGGGGGAGGCGGTTGAACACCTCGACGGCCTGGTCGGGAAGGCGGGAGTGGCCGTAGGAGGAGATCACGGCGGAGAAGGTGGGCGGCGAGAGGGGGAGGCGAAGCGCTCGCATGTCGGAGGCGAGGGTCCAGAGGTGGGAGTAGAGGCGCGCGCGCGCGAGCGGGAGTATCAGCGCGTCGAAGTGCTCGGCGGATGGGGAGAAGGAGGGCTTCGCGCGGAGCCATGCGAGGAAGCGCGCGGCGTGGAGGGGCTCGGCGGTGGCTGCGGCGCGGATGACGCGGAGCGCGAGGTCCGGCGGGAAGGGGGACGGCAGGCGGAGGCGGTTCAGGGTGCGCTCCAGGTAGAAGTCGCGCCGCACGATGGTGGAGAGGTGGTGGACAGCCGCGAAGTAGGCGTCCTTGGAGGTAGGGTGCGGCGGCCCCGCGGGGTCGGGGAGCGTGGCCAGGCCGCGGGCGCTAAGGCCGAGCCGGCCGCCGAGGCGGCACAGGACGGCGGTGGCGGTCGCCGGCATGGCTGCGGCCACAAGCCCACACCGCGATTCCTCGCAAGCTAAACGTGGACATGGACCCGGGATTGTCAGTGACGAAGAAGAGTACAAGACCATTCTGTTGCATGGGCCTTTATCCCTCAGTTTGCAAGGTAGGCTAGACTATCCAGGCCCATTACAGCCCATATTTCTAGGGTTTGTGGAGGGTATAAATGCCGCCCCCATTCCATCCAACCCCTACCGCTCCGCCGTCGCGCCGCTCCTCCTCCCTCCGCATTCGGGTTAGGGCTGCGAGCTTCCGAAGGTACTGACCACCCAGTCGCAGAGTATACTCCTCGTGTTCTCTCATTTGATTTGATCTTGTTGATCCGATTCGAGCTCTCGTGTGTTGGTTTTCTGCTGCAGATCAGAAGAGATGGCGGTGCCGCTGCTGACGAAGAAGATCGTAAAGAAGCGGGTCAAGCAGTTCAAGAGGCCCCAGAGCGACCGCTACAAGTGCCTCAAGGTATCAGCTTCTCCCAGCTTCTCCTCCAAAGCTTTCGTTCTTGGAGCTCGGATGTTTGTGTTGCAGGGGTCGTTAGCTGTTGGGTGCCTGTTGCTTCGTCCATATGGGTCTAGATCATGATTGTTATGCGTTGTAGTATCATAGTCTTGCGCTGGACTTATCTTGTTCTACTAGTTTCTTATATTATAATGTCGACGGGAGTGATGTAGTGCTTTGAGTCTCGTAGGCGATTTTTGCCTTCTTTATCATTGTAGCCGGTGAGATTGTATTGTAAAATGGAAGGATTATGTTGGGTGTTAGTTTCGACGATATGGCTCGCTGTAAGTCGACGTTGTTTCTTTTGAGGGGTAGTTGACACAGCTATGGAAAATTGTTACTTGGAATAGAATGTAGAACACACTGAAAAAATACCTTAATACTGCATGTTGGATCAAACTTGCTTATTCCACTTGGCATATGACAACGAACTTTTTCCTGAAACTATACAGGAAATTTTGTGTAGGAAAAAACTTTTATTTATTTTTTATGGTCAAGTTTTCTGAATGGAAATGATGGCTTAGTAAAAGGTCTGAATTACGAAAACATTTTACCAAGTGAGCATTGAGGTCTTAGCCCTTGCATTACTCCATACCTTTATGAAGTGGGCAGGATAAGTGGCCTTGGACTTTGGCTTTATTCTGCGTATGAATGCTTGACCACACTGGATGGAGATCACCTTCTACCCAATGGCCACATAAGATCAGCTTGTTTTCTGCATGATCAAATCCTTCTTGTCTGACTCTGACCCTTTCAGCAACAAGTTACTTTGTTCCAATGTTGCCCTAGGCGGCTTTTTATTGAGTGTAGGCAATATTATATAGGTTCCGTTCTTGTCAGCTACAGTAATTTTTTAAAGATTTTTTTTTGTCCATTTAAACATCTTTCCAAAAACTTATAAATTTGCTACAGTAAAACCGCCAACCGCCAGAAACCGTCGAAAGAAACAGACCCATAATCTCTTCACATTTTTGGGATAATATTAATTTTTTGTGATGTAGGCTTCACAATCAGTGAAATTGTTTTGATGGGTAGTGTTTGTCGTTATGTTCAATGTTTGTTGATAAACCAAATTTCCCATTGAGTGCATAGTGTATCATTTGGTACAATTTATTTACATACAGCACTGGTAGAAAGTGAATTTGCAGCTGCAAGCAGCTACCCTTTTTGTGACGTGCATTAAATGATGCACGGTAGAAGCCTATCCTTTTTTTTTTGAAATGTTGAAGCCAAGTCTTTTTGCAGACACGACGGCCTCCTTGAGCTATGCTTGACTTGTGATTAAACTGAGCAATTTTGAGTTCTCTTTATTTACAGGCAAGCTGGCGCAGGCCAAAGGGTATTGATTCCCGTGTCAGGAGAAAGTTCAAGGGATGCACCTTGATGCCCAACATTGGTTATGGATCTGACAAGAAGACGAGACATTACCTTCCCAACAAATTTAAGAAGTTTGTAGTTCACAATGTCTCTGAGCTGGAGTTGCTTATGATGCATAACAGGTATAAATTACTGCTGGGCACCTTTATAAGTTATTCTCAGGTTAAATGACTGCTCTTCACTCTTATGAATCATGCTAATGGTTAGGATTAATTCTGGTTACACCTCATTTTTTTCTTGCAAGCAGAACATACTGTGCTGAGATCGCCCACAATGTCTCCACAAAGAAGCGCAAGGAGATTGTTGAACGTGCTGCACAGCTTGATATTGTGGTGACGAACAAGCTGGCTAGGCTTCGTAGCCAGGAAGACGAGTGACAAATTCTTCAGTCTGCTGTTTTGGTCGCTTTGTCTGTAGGAAACTGCCCCTGCTTTGGAAAGTTATGTCTCGTGTTAGTTTGCTTATATGAACGCCCTGTAACGAGATGCGCAGCTGTAATTTTGTTATGATACCCTGGATTATCTTAATCATTTGTGGCTCATTGCTGTTCTACTGCTATGCAGTTTTAAATGCTAATGAAAATGCCCCTTTCCTTCGAGCGAAATGTTTCGACTTCTTAAAGGTTTCAAAGTCTTCGGAAAGCTTAATTGAACCAATTGTTTTGACTTCGTAAGGTCACATTTTATTGGGGGAAAATTCAGCCATTTTAGCTGGCGAGGCCAAGTACGACGTGCAGTGTACACACTACACCCAGCTTGTCCGCCTCGGTGCTCCGGTCCGGACGGGTGCTGGCGATGCTGATTCCCTTCAACGCCGTGCTGGCTGGGCTGGCACCAGGGCTAATCGGCGCGCTGGGTTCCAGCCGCTCATCGTTTCTGCCTGCCCATCTCGCCACTAGGGGTGTAAGAGGGTTGGCCTTGCTGGCTGGGCTGGCACCAGGGCTAATCGGCGCGCTGGGTTCCAGCCGCTCATCGTTTCTGCCTGCCCATCTCGCCACTAGGGGTGTAAGAGGGTTGGCCTGTGGATTTTCCTTGGCTCTCCCTAGTTCATTGATTTGTACTAAAACTTAAAATTTGCTTCATCTTTTGAAAATCTTATACAAATAAATGAACTAGTGAGAGCCAAGGAAAATCCATGGGCCGGCCTTTTTGCATCCCTGCTCGCCACTGCGTTTGCCTCCGTGCGGGACATCGTGCACGGCCTGAAAGTAGCTGAGCCATTCAAGACTCTACTGATTAGTTAGGGCCTGTTGGTTGACTGGCTGAGTGTAACACCCTAGCTCCTCCTAAAGTTTCGCTAGCACATCCCCTAATTATTGTATATCCGCTCAGCAGACACAAAGCAATATATACATAATAACGCCTATATAAGTATCTAAACCACTTTCTAATCTACACATAAACCATAACCGAGCTACCCAGGTAACAGCCTTACCATAGCTTACCCTCGAGTGATGTCGAATGGCCGGCTTCCGAAAATATAAACAAGGATAGAAAGAAATTAAAACCATATACATACACAACATTGTATCACGCTTTCTTTTATAACAACCATACGTTAGTTTAGATCAATAGGCTTGTTATAGATTACTAAGGTGAACAGAAACAGGTGAAAGTGATAAAAGTGGGGTGCTACTCTCTTTCCCATGAAATGTGGGTCTCAAGATGTACCTAAAAACATGAAGAAAACAAGGATGAGTTCAACAACTCAACAAGTACATAACAGAATGACAAACACAGCATAACACCACAATTTGGTTGTCAAGCTTAATAACCTAGCACGTTGTGGATATTAATGCATCTCCCTCCTAAAGCGGTCAAACCTAAACATGCTAGGATAGTGTCATAGGCATTCCCTATTTATTTAATCGGATAAGCCTCCAACCCCCGACTAGCGTTATATGCAACTTATTCAACCCTTGTTTAGAACTGCCATAAACATGGCTCATAAGCGCGTTGGCCCGAAGCTACAACCCAATCTGATTCCATTCCTAATACGGGGCCCCTCACTGGTAATTAGAAGCTATGATCTAAGCAACCTTTAAACTCAACCAAAACAAGACACGACCAAAGGCCAGAACAAGAATACAACCATCATATATGCTTGGCCATTAACGAATAATATATCTCAACGCAAGAGTGACTTCACGATTCAATTATCACATAACATGTCATGAATTAGGCTATTTCTTAGTTAACACCATCATTTATGAACATTCCATCAATGATATCCATATTATTTGATTAAGTCACAAAACACTCATGCTCAAGCAAGCCTATGTATGCACATTTTCATTGCCATAGCTTATAGAACAACTATAATAACATCTATTCCAATCACCTTTCACTTTTCATAACCAATGCAATACAGTATGTATCTGTCTGTACTGTTGAGCTCATACTGGTATAGCCGAGTGCCACTCGTCGGTGCAACACTCTTGCCCATCCTATTTCAGACGGGGACCAATTTACTCCGCTCCTGTGGAGTGCCTACCTAAGTAGGTATTTTCACTCCCACTCTTGTGGGATGTCTATCCGAGGTAGGTCCTGTCATATGAATGCAATGCAATAATGCAACTATGCAACACAATCTCGCCGACAAGCATCCAATTACCACATACCTTCACCATTTAGCAATAAAAAGTATAATACTCAAATTACCATCGTACCACCATAGACCACCATTCATCCATTCGATAAGAACAATCACAGAACAGTAACCCAATTAGCCATGCATCCAACCTAATAAATGTTTAACATATACTGGCGAATACAAAAAGAACCTCATTAAGCATTAGTACCCATCACCTAAAGGCAAATATATGTTAGAAGTATTGTATTGTATTTATCATATTGAAATTAGTGTATAAATAGTATTAAAAGCGAAGCTATGGGACAACTCATGTCGTAAGTTCAACGCATCCTTATCTATCAAATTAAACCAGCAACATCATAACCCAACCATTTCCACGTCCATAGCCCATCCACTAGCCTCTACCATCTTTAAACCCTTACTAGTATGTAACAACCAAACATACCCACCAACCTGGAATATTTCCATCTAATATATTTAAACAAGTACACGTGCAAAAGAATGCATATTGGAGATAAGGAATTAGTTTGGGATGGGGAGTCACGCTGTGATCACTATCCCACTATGCACTTGCCTTTGCCGCCGAGCGAATCGACATGATGCGTGACGACACCGACTCCAAGACAATACCACCTACAAGGCAACATATCACACATTCACAACCATAAAAACCATGGTACCCATCACTCATAAGCATTAACCTTACTACCGTCTAACTCACACCCGCTTAGGAACCATAAGAGGGTTATCAGACAACTCTTGGGTTAAGCACCATTTAAATTAGAAATGAACTTACAAACCATATGACATTTAGAACCTACAGGAAATTCTTTAGTCTTATCTAGTTGTACACTAATTTTACTTTAGTCATTCTCTATCATTAATCAGCCCATTAACATGACACATGTAGGTTGTAACATTATCTGAACATCAAATGTCCATACTCTATACCTCTTAAATCATGTAACCAAAGTTTGTATTCTCGTACTCCACTACTTCACGGAAACACTAGGCGAAGATATACAATTTTCACAGTAGGGCAAGGTCATAAAATGCAACGCAACCATCCCTGGAAAAGGCCCTAAAATCTGGATAGCAGCTTAAAGTAATCATAACTCTTAAACCACTTATCCAATTCTCACGTTCTAGGACTCTACGGAAAGTTCAGAACACGATCTACACTTCTTACAACAAGACCGAGTTTAGATTCTCGACATAAGTACCTCGAATTCAAGTTGTAAGCTACTGCACATACTAGACCACTTTCTAGTCCTGAAATTCAACATTAGGGTTTACAATTTCTCCCAAATTGCACCCTAAAACACCACATAAGAGGTAAATCACAGGGAAAGGCATCACAATTACCATTACCCACAAATCTTGGTTGAACCCTAATCCTTCCCCTTCTTCCTTCTCCTTTCCTCCCTTCTCTTCCTCTTCTCCATTCTTCCCTTCTCTTCTCTCTGCAGCAGACAAATTGATTGTGTGTCGCCTTGGCCAAGGCAACATGGCGGAGGCGGTTATTCTTGCATGAGCAGGAGGGCGGCGTCGGGGCTAAGGCTGCTCGGGTACTAACCTCCCCTGGCTGCCCCTTAAATAGCCCGGTTCTAGGCCGGGCTGGGTTGAGCCGGTGCGGGTTTGAGGTATCACACTGAGTCTGATGAGCGTAACCCGTTTGGCTCAACCTAGTTGCTCTCAATTTGACCGTCTCTAACCAGGATGACTGGCCGCAAGGGAGGAAGAAGAAGACAGAAGAGGGCTGGTCTTGGTGGTGATGCGCAGCGCGGGTTGAGCCTCATCACCGCACCACTGCTGCTGCCATCGAGCAGCGTGAGCTAGATCTAGAGGAAGTAGGGAAGAAAGTAAGATGTGTTAGCAAGAACAAAGGAGGAGGGGCATGCAAGCCATTTTTGAATTATAATGGTATCTATATAATTCTTGCGTTTGTAATGACATGTATACAATATTGTGTTTTATAATGGCAGATATGTGAATCGGTATTTTTGTGGTGGCATCTATTTAACTTACCCTTATATTTTAGTTCTAAATTTCAAATCCATGTGGTCAATGGTAGCATAATTTTAGGAAGTGAGAGGAGAGATATTGAAGAGAGGTGGTTGAGGGGTGTAAAGGTCATTTTGCATCTCGGTTTAATCAAATTCATCAATTTTTTTTATATAAAAAAGTGGTATTTAATTGGTCATCCAATGAATTTTACGGGAGAAAAGAGTAGCAAATGTTAGAAGACTTCTTATCTTTGAGGCATTTTATCAATTGAGATGATGACAAGTACAAGGACAAAAAAAATCCGATCATCACGTGAGTCGAGGAGGCAGGGCAAAAATGTACTTTTATGGTAGAAAATCGGGTTAAAAAATTTTAAATCCACTGAAATGATATTTTATTAAGGGTACATCCTTCGGAGTCGGATATAATTAATTTGAGTTGTTGAAGTGGCAAATCATGATATGTCACTCTTTATATTGACGTATAATTAATTTTTTTCCAAAATAAAATCCGCCACCCTGTATGGATTAGTTCCCGGAAAGTGGTACTACCTCGGATGAGCCCGTGAATCCGTGCACCTAATTCGATTCACTCCTACGAACCAATGCTGAAATTTCAAAATATAAAATAGCAATAAATGTGTTATCTTTTCATTTCGTAATATGTTTACATCCGTTTAAAATTCAATCGCTTTTTTTATAATAATATTTTCGGTAGGAACGCACGAGCACTCGATCAGTTTTTATAAAAACAGGTTCAAAAGCTCAAATGTTTTCGCCATAGAATAATAACCCTAAGCTACAAAGCCATTTAACACGACAGGTGAGCTTCTTATTGACGATGCCTGCCAGTTATCCAGCAGATATCCTAGATCGGTGGAGCTGTAATTTTATATTAGCGATTTGATGATTTGTTCCAAAATTGAATGATCAATTGATAATTTAACCTCTTATACTATATACTATATATATACTATCTCTATAAAGCGCGTTCCGTTTCCCAGCCCGCCGGTCGACCACGTCACCGGCTAAACACGGGCCGTCCGATTATTGGTCGAAACTTGATCCGGCCGTCCGTTCGAACGTTATATATAAAATTATTTGTTTCGTTGCTTTCAAACGAAGCGGCCGAACTGCCAGGTTGGTCATCAGCGCGTGAACTCAGTGCCATGGGCACAGTTCGAATCCTGCCGGCCGCATTTCTTTCCACCTCTTTACTTCTCTTTACCTTTTTTTTGCCTTTTCTATTTCCTTTTTTCTTGACTGTCTAAAAATTCTAAAAAATAAAAAGTTCATAAAAATGGAACCATGTCTGCACAAATAAGGTTCATAAAAAGTTTTGGTTATTTTTGAAAACATTTTGAAGTTAGAACAATTTCGAATTTAAAAAATATTGATCTCTTTTTCTCTTCTATTTCCTTTTTTAGGCCGTTTAAAAATTCCTAAAAAAATTACAAAATAGACCATGGTTCCACGAAGAAAGTCCATCAAAATTTGAAAATTTTTTCAAATTAGAAAACTTTTGGATCTTAAACTTTGTTCTCTTCCATTTTATTTATTCTAGACCATTTAAAAAATTCACAAAAAAGAAAAATTTCAAAAAAAGGGAACCATACTTGGACGAATAAGGTCCCAAAAAATTTTTTTTAAAAAAATTTTAAACTACAAAACTTGGCAATTTCAAAAAATTTTCACTCTCTTTTTTCCCTCTTTTATTTTCTTTTTTGTATGCCGTTTAAAATTCCACAAAAAAGAAAGTTTCTAAAATTTTCCAGTACATTGTTTCCATGCCTTTTTTCTTTTTCTATTTTCTTTTTCTACGCTGTTTAAAAATTCTAAAAAATAGAAAATTTACAAAAATGGAACCATGCCTACACAAACAAGGTTCATAAAAAGTTTGGATATTTTTTAAAAAAATTGAAATTAGAAAATTTTTGCGGCGCCCCCTTTTTCACACTCGGCTCAAAGAAGTCATTGCCCATTCGCTGTCCATGTGGTTGGTAAATAACATACTAGCTGCCCAGGAGCAAGCCGAGCATGTTAGCTCCCAACCCAAGCCTGCAGCGGTTCACACGGGCGACCTTCGTTGAAACGAATGTAAACCGGGTGTCCGGATATGTGCCCGGTGATGGCTCCCAAGATCAGCTACCATCACACACATACCCTCATGTGGATCGATAACACAACATAAACGGTAAGGGACATAAACTTATATTACAACGGGGTATGGACTATTGTCCATACAATAAGTTAAACATAATTCAGAGTTTTATGGCAGCGGAAACATAAGATGTTCAACAACAAAACAGCGGAAGTCTTAATCATACTAAAACCAAAAGGGCCAGCAAGGTATGCCTCATAACCCAAGGGCAACCGACTTGAAGTTTAGAACTCCGCTTGCCCGCTAGCGTCATCGCAACCCGCTTGATGGTAATACTCAAGTGTGGGGTCATATTCACCTGAAATAGTAGCAACTTGTATGAGTACAGATGGTACTCAGCACTAGGAGGCAATGTATATCCTCATTCATGAGTAATATATCCAATGGAAGGTTAGCATGACATTTTCAGTATAAAGTGCATTTGCAAGACGTAAACATAAATAGATTGTAAATGGCATTTGAATAAAACATTTTAAATCAATGTGACTAACAATAATATCATCATCTCATCAATATATACCATCATCAATCCATTGGACTCCATCCGTCCATAGCCTCTATCCGGCCATATCAACATACCCGGGACTCTATCCGTCCCCTGGTCTCTATCCGACCAGTGACACCACGAGCAACCCAGTGCTCGGAAATGAACCCATAACCAAACCATATAACCGAACCGGTATCCGGTGCTAACAAATGGCGGCTTAACCAACTCAAGATTCGTCCTTAACCCGGACGCCATTCGAATAGTTTAACACTCTGCAGAGGTGTACGACTTTACCCACACGACACGACAAGCCATGCCAAAAGCCTCCTAGGTGTACATGCCGGTCCATTGGGTCACCCGAGTTAACTTAATCCGGTCCCGCTCCATGATGCAGGAGGGAGTTAACCGTTCTTGATGGTTTTGTCCAAGGCCCATCACACCCAAGCACAAGGACGCCCCACGGATGGTCCGCCTGCCACCCCACCCACAAACACATTGCCCGCTGGTAACCAAGGGCTCAAGCATGCACAGAAGTTAGCCAAGTGTCCCCATAAAACACGTGTGGTCGTGCGTATAGTACTTGAGAGGAAGGTACCGATGTTCGGTCCTTAATTACCCAAACGGGCAACATGTCCGGATCGTCCTCCCATCATCCTCTATCACCCGTTCGAGTTCAACTTAGCTCTCACGTAATCCAAATACTCATCAATCCAAACCGAACATTGAGTACATCAATAATTGAATCACACGACCAATGGACTACTCCACTGATCGCTTTACCTTGTTGACTCTAAGCATTGCTAAGCATTCGTGACACAACATAAATAATAGTACCTGCTTAGGCTACAAAGGAATAAGGGTGTCAAGCCTAGTAAGGTACTAATCACTGGGTAGGACATAACTACCTTCTACCCAACAGATAACATACTCGAAATTAGCATGCAACAAGTCTTAAGATATAATTAAGTCAATGCATGTAAATAGAGGATCAATATGGTGAGTCAAATGAAGGGAGTATAAGTGCCTGGTTGCTGCTCGTTGGCGGGGAGAACTTCTGGATCAAGTCCAGGCTCCTCCGGAACGTCGGCTCCTAACGTTTGGTAGTAAGAATATCAAATAAAATCCAAATAAAATACCCAACAAATAGTAACATCAAATATTTTTAGAGATTCAGAAAGTTCATGAGCTAATGCAAATTTTGCAAAAAGAATCACCCAAATCCGAGTTCGGATGAGTGAGATCGAGCTTTTTGAAGTTTGGGTGCAAAACTAGCTCGGGGCTGTAAGGACTAAGCTCGGGATTAACCTAGGTAGCTCGAGAATGAGCCTCCTAGCTCGGGAAGGACATTGCCTTAGTCAAGAGTGGGTTTACAAGGTCGGATATGGCATAGCTTGGTCGGTTATGACATGACCAAGGTCAGGCTCAACTAGCTCTAGCTCGGGAAAGTCACTTAGCTTGTATGTTACTTAGTATGAGCCACTTTTAGGGGTCCTAGTAAGCTCGGCTAAGCTCGGGCTTAACATGAAAGTTGTAGGACATTTCCTGGTGCACAATTTTCATGTAGAACACTTTTTCATCCGAGCTACGGTTGATTCTATAGAGCTTACTTACTAGGCTACTACTCAAAGAAAGACTGAAACAGGCTGTTTTCAGATTTGGGGGTTCTAAGGCTTTGGTTTCCACCAAAGAACAGCTTAGCCATGAATGCTAAATGGTGAAAAACAGAAGTGAGAGGGAGTATTGGGTTCTCACATAGCAAGGAAGGCCTCGTTTATCAATAGAGAGTCCAAAGATGAGGAGATCGAAGTGGTGGACGGCAATCTGTCTAGAACTCGGTTCAGCAACTCTTCAGCTCGTTCCTTGAGGTTCCTTCAACTCCATAAGCGTGGATCTGCTCTTAGACGTTTCTTAGCTCGTGCATGAACTCTTCTTGGCCATCTCCAAGCTTGCATTTGAGGGAAAATGACACGTAAGATGAGAAAACAGCGAAGAACCTCACTGCTGTTCAAAACAGCGAAGTAGATGAAGAAAGGCAGCAAGAACTCACCCAAATCCTTGTGAAAGTGCAAGGAAGTTGGATGCACTTGAAGTCTAGGAAGTGTAGATGTTACTCCTCCTCATTCCATGGCCTGGATTTAAAGAAAGAGGCATAGATGGGCAGAAAACGAAATCAGCTTTTGCTGTCCCAAAACCGAACAACAAAGAGAATAGGAAGAGAAATCTATAGTAAACCTTCGTGCATGTGCTTACCATGGGGTGGAATGGATAGCCAACGATTTCAGCTTTCCGACGATATATAACATCCTAGATGGATTCTTGGTGGTTTGGGTGGAGATTTGAAAACGGTGGAGGTGGAGATGAAGAACAGCTTGCTGTTCTTGCTGCTGTCCAGAACTTGGACGTGGGAAGAATGAGAGTGAGGGCTGGTTGAAGTGGGTGGAGAGGGGTTTAAATAGAGGTATACTCTTCCATTGACAAGTGGGTCCAGGTCCCACCTGTAATAGAGAGCCTGGGGTAAGATTAGGGTAAGAAAAGTCGAGGGTTTGGTCGCTTAAAGACCGCCAAGTCACCAATGGATGGAAGATTCGGTACGATCTTGTCAAAGACCGTCCAAGTCACCAATGGATGGAAGATTCGGCCGATCTTTGGGAAGACAAAAGGAATAAAGAACAGATGTGGTGGTGGGTTGTTTGAATGGGTACGAGCTTCTCCAAGCCCGGTCAGGTCTTCTGTTGCTTAGTCCGACCGTCTATAGCTCGGGCAGCTTCCTCCGGACATCTTCTAGCTCGGACAAGTGATATTTAGCTCGGATGGGTAGCAACCAAGCTCGGGTAAAGCTCGGATGAACTCTACCTTGCTCGGGCAAACTACATCTAGCTCGGGCATTTAAGGAACATGCCCGTCGGGTTAGGTCTTACTACTCTAGTGGCTTGGCCAAAGGGTTTAAAGTTAAAAGCCTTATGTTCCCACCATAGAGTATGGTGGTTAAATGCAAATTTTTTTGTAAACCAACATAAAAACAAATGAACATGCTAATGATATGCATAGCTATCTGAAATTTAACAAATTGGTCATTCTGAGACCTCCCCTAAAAGAATCTCGTCCCCGAGATTCCACTGTCTCGGTGAAGAGGTATGGATAAGTTGCTCGGAGATAATCTTCACGTTCCCATGTTGCTTCATCTTCGGTGTGGTTGCTCTATTGCACCTTGTAGAATTTGGTCGTCTTGTTTCTTGTTGTCCGCTCCCTTTCTTCAAGAACGCGAATGGGATGTTCTCGATAGGAGAGATCAGATTGAAGATTAAGATTTTTCAACTCGGTGGCTTCGGTTGGAACTCGGAGACACTTCTTGAGTTGAGAGACATGAAAGACATTGTGCACATCGGAGAGGGAAGGTGGAAGGTCAAGCTCATAAGCCACTGCTCCTCACTTAGCTGTAACTAGGAAAGGTCCAATGTAGCGAGGTGCTAGCTTTCCTTTGACTTGGAAGCGATGGGTACCCTTCAAAGGGGTAACCTTAAGATAGACATGATCGTTGACTTCAAAGGTAAGCTCACGTCGCGACGATCAACAGTAACTCTCTGGCGAGATTATGCGCCATAATCGTTCTTGGATCGACAACTTGCTCTTGACCAATAACTACATATTTTTCGCTCTCTTTTTTCCTCTTCTATTTCCTTTTTTGTAGGCCGTTTAAAAATTCCATAAAAAATTTGCATAAATTAAACCATGGCTCCACAAAGAAGGCCCATAAAAAACTTGGATTTTTCCAAAAATTTCTAAATTAGAACAATTTTGAAATTTCGCTCTTCTTGTGATTCAAGGAATTTTTCAAGCTTTTCTAAATTTTTCCTTTAAACCATATTCCTTAGGCCATGTTATCTAACCTGTGTTGGGATGGCTGTATATATCTATTAATTATTTGCAATATAACTTTTTATAATATTTTATGATTGATTCACTTCACTTAATTAATCTAAAATTTAAAAGTTAGTAAGCCGTTTAAAAGTAAAAAAACCGCCCTAAGCCATTTAATTTATGTAAAAAAACACGGGATTATAAAATATATTTATTGCTTTGAATATATATTTTACTTACGTGATTAATGTAAAATTAAAAATTAGTAAGCGATGCACACAAAAAAGGCCCGTTAGAACCTAAATGGCTAAAGTGTCGCTACGACCAATACAGCACACGGAGCTGACGCGCCACCGTGCGTGGACCCCCTAGTGTCTCTATAAAGCGCGTAAAGCGCGTTCCGTTTCTCAGCCGGCCGGTCGGCCACGTCACCGGCTAAACGCGGGCCGTCCGATCGTCGGTCCAACTTGAATCCGGCCGTCCATCCTTCGGCTATATATAAAAGATTTTCTTTCTTTTTTCCTCGACGAGGCGGACGAAACAGGCGCCTAGTCAACAGCGCAACGTTTTAGTTGCTCCGCCCAGGTTCGATCCCCAGGCACGCAGATTTTTTGCCACCACGTTGCTTCTTCAGTTCTTCTTTTCTTTTTTTTTCCTCCTTTTTTCTACGCCGTTCAAAAATTCCAAAAAATAGAAAGTTTGAAAAAATGGAACCATACCTGCACAAAGAAGGTCAATAAAAAGTTTGGATGTTTTTCAAATTTTTTTGAAATTTGAAAAATTTTTAGATTTACAAAAAAAACTCGCTTAGCGTTTATAAAAAGTTTGGATGTTTTTGAAATTTGTTTGAAATTTGAAAAATTCCCAACTTAAAAAAAAACTCGCTTTCTTTTTTCCTCTCCTATTCTCTTTTTTGTAGCCCGTCTAAAGTTGAAATTTTTTTAAAAGGTTGAAAAAATTTCAACTTTAAAATTTGCATGCTTCCACTTTTCTTCTTTCTTTTTTTAGGACGTTTAGAAATTTTTAAAAAATAGGAAACTTGAAAAAATGGAACCATGGCCACATGAGAAAGACATGTAAGAAGTTTGCTTTTTATTTTTAGGTTTTCTTCTTTTCTTTCCTGTTGTTTAGAATTTCAAAAAATTAAAAAGTTGACAAAAGCGAAACCATGCCCACACGAGAAAGGCCCGTAAAAAATTAAGATTTTTTACTGGCTTCTTCCTTTTTTTGCCTTTTCTACTTTCTTTTTTAGGCCATTTTAAAATCCCAAAAAGAAAGGAATTTCAGACATGGAACCATGTCTACAAGAGAAAAACCCATAAAAGGTTTGACTTTTTTAGTATTAAAAAAAAATTGTCTCAATTGCCTATTGTAGCACATTTTTCTTTCTATTTCCATAATATTACCCTGAATTTTTCTTAAGGGCTGTCATTGTTGATGAAATCTACGTTATTATGGTATGTGCCATCATGTTTTTAGATGTTAACTTTTAGGGTTCCTTTATTTTGAAAGACATGTTTTAATATACAACGTCAAAATTATTTATTTTTTTAAGATGATATTAAATCTTTCTTTTGATTACATAGACTTTACAACTCTTTGTTTATTTTTTGCCTCCCTAATTATATGCCTTACAATAACTATTAATTGTATTTTAAAGAATAGTCGGTAGGTAGGAGCGGACGCGCCACCGTGCCTAGCTAGTCATGGTACAAACTTTGCAAAAGTGTGCCCTGGTAGACGGGGGAGCTGCCGAGCTGGCGTAGCCGCAAGAGTCCCTGCCACCTACACTCCCACGCCATTAATTCCCCTCCAGAACCGTACCATTCCCGTAAGCCAAAGCGAAAACCCACCAAACTGAAGAGAAAAAAGAAAGCGCAAAATATTCCCTTCCCATCACCCGTCTCTCCCCAGTCCCCCTCCTCCTCTTCACTCTTCAGTCCCCCGCTCCAGTATACGGCATCATCACTGGCGTCTGGCGAGATGGGGAGGGGTCCCCTTCACGCCGTTCCACGCCTCGCGCCGCTCGGGGTGCTGGTCCTGCTCGCCGCGCTGCCGTCCCCGGCTGCCGGGGTCGACGTGACGACCGTGCTCGCGGCGTTCCCCAATCTCGCCGACTTCACGCGGCTGCTGGCGTCCAGCCCCGTGGCCGACGAGATGGCGAGGAGGTCGTCGCTGACGCTGCTGGCCGTGCCCAACGCCAACCTGCCGCTCTCGCCCTCTGAATTCGCGGCGGCCTCCGGCGCCGACCTCGCAGACGTGCTGCGGTACCACGTCCTCCTCGAGTACCTCTCCCCGTCCGACCTCGCCCGCCTCCCTGCCTCCGGGAAGCTCGTGACGACGCTGTTCCAGACCACCGGCCGCGCGCCCTCCGACCTCGGCGCCGTCAACCTCACGGCCGGGGTAAACTCCGCTGTCCTGGTCCGCACGCCGGCGCCGTTCACGGGGTCGAATGCCACCGTCCTTGGCGCCGTCACCGCGGTGCCGTACAACCTCAGCGTGCTTGCGGTGGGCGGCCTCATCGTTCCCACCGGGTTTGACCTCGCGGCCTCCGAGAGCCGCCCGCCCCCCGCCGTCAACATCACCCGCGTCCTCATCGACGCGCGGGGATTCAACGTGGCTGCCTCCATGCTGGAGGCCTCCGGCGTCGCGGACGACTTCGAGGCCGACGAACGCGGCGCCGGAATCACTGTCTTCGTCCCCACCGACGACGCCTTCGCGGGTCTCCCTGCCACCGACCGCCTCCAGTCCCTCCCCGCCGACCGCAAGGCCGTCGTGCTGCGCTTCCACGTGCTGCACTCCTACTACCCTCTCGGCTCCCTCGAGTCCATCGTGAACCCCGTCCAGCCCACCCTCGCCACCGAGTGCACCGAGGCCGGCCGCTTCACGCTAAACATCACACGCGTCAACGGCTCCGTCGCCATCGACACCGGCGTCGTGCAGGCGTCGATCACCCGCACGGTGTTCGACCAAAATCCTGTGGCAGTATTCGCGGTCTCCAAGGTTCTACTCCCCAAGGAAATGTTCAGCCAGGGGGATGCCGATAGCACCGCGGCGGCGGCGCCGCCAGCCGCGATGGCGCCAGACGTCGCTGAGAACGTGCAGACCCCGCCGACGAGGCTGTCGTCGCCGCATTCGCCGCGCGGCGCGGATAGCGAGCCATCGTCGGCATCAGCAACGGCAAGGGGGGCCAATTGGTGGTGTATAGGATTGGTGTACCTAAAGCTGCATCTGTTTCTTCTACTACCTCTGGTATGAGATCCAGGTTGTGCTCTGCTCGTTGCAAGCCTCCTCCTGCTCAATTTTTGTTCTTTTTTTTACTGTTTTCTCCCCCGATTTTAAACCGAACGTGTACAACACCGGGAATGGGACGGGGGAGAGAATTCCGTAGCAACAAAATAGTATCAAAATTTTTTTAGTTCCTTCACTTGTTTAGTTCTAATGGAAATAATATCATGTGTAGAAATCTATGCATTCCTTTTATTCTAAAATAAAGAGCATGTTCATCCGTTGTGTTGTGTGCAAGTTTGAAACGAAGCTTACAAGTCCAAATGGGGGTCACATTGTGGGGGCAATTAGCATGGGGGTTAGGATTTGAGTGCGTGGATTGGGCGTCCTGTTTATCTGGAAGGCTATGAGGTGGGGTTCCCCGGCGGTGGCGGTGAGGAGATAAATACATATAGGTGGGTGGTGACTGGTGAGCGTGAGTGGGTTGGGATGAGCTGGCCGCTGGGGACGCGGCCTGGCGGCCAACCCCGTTAGATTCTCTCGGCCCTTCGCTGCCAACGTCGCCCGAGTCCTGACTTGGGATGGGTGTTTAGGTCTAGCCACGTCAGGCATGGTGTTCTACAATGGAGTCAAGTTACCCTACCTTGTACTGATCGTTTGACTCTAGTATAGGGAGTGAAGTCTGGTACTAGTACGTTGGTTGCCAGCTGAGGTCCAAAGTACAAACTCCAACAGCTCCCTACGTGAACTTATTTTTGGGGGGCTTTTTGAGAGCTGACAGACTGCGTACCCAAGAAATTTTATCAACTTCTTGTGCAAACACTTGCTGGTTGCTGGTAGGCGGACTAGATTCTAATTTCAAATACCACAAATTGAACCACCTCTGGTATGACATGCAAAGTGGACAGTGAGTAAATTGTTGTGCTTAGCAGCACGTCTTTGTATAGATAGAGAAAAAAATGTTCAAGCGTCCTTTCACTTTTCAGAGGTATAAGCTATGACTAGCTGAGCATAAAATCCTCATCAGGCAAACATACTGGTTAAATGCGGGTATATTGGTGTAGTCTTGGATTTCAGAAATTGGAGGGAGGGATTTTTAAGCTTTAATAACAATCCCAAAAGGGCTAAAATGATCTGTCATTCTCACGGTATTGCTGGCTAGCCCTGTAGTCTGGCAGTTATCTCAACACACCCACGATGCACATGTCAGTGAGAAATACCTGTTGATATGTCTCTAGTATATTTATATGACACGTGAGTTATCAAATGCCCTCGGCATATCTTCAAACAATTTCTTTTATATTCACGACCTGCTTCGAATTATAATTTCCCCTCCAATATCTTGTGTACTAGGCCACCCATGGGCCCATGGCGGATGAGCTCGTCGTCGTCCCGGCCACTGGCGCCGCGCACACCCATTCCACCGGAAACCCTAGCGCCCGCCGGCCGCCGGCCGCCAGCCGCGCATAGGCGATAGCTCACCACGACGGCACCACCACTCGTCGTGACCCTACATCCCTCCTCGAAACTCCCGGAATAATCCCGTTCGGCCATTCCATTCCCGGGAGCCGCCCGCTGACCATGGACATGGCCACCCCGCCGCGGCAACTCCTCTGCGCCGCGCCGCCGGCCCCCGGCGGCGCCCCAGCTCGTCCCGCGGTGCTGTCACAGGACGACCTCAAGCGCATCACTGCGCACTGCGCGGTGGAGCTGGTCGCGCCCGGGATGACGCTCGGCCTGGGCACCGGCTCCACGGCGGCGCACGCGCTCGACCGCATCGGCGAGCTGCAGGGCCTGTCCGGCGTGCCCACCTCCCTCAAGACGGAGGCGCACGCGCGGCGGGTCGGGATCCCGCTCGTCCCCCTCGCGGAGGACGCTGTCGCCGTCCACCTCTCCATCGACGGCGCGGACGAGGTTGATGCCGACCTCAACCTCATCAAGGGACGCGGCGGCTCGCTCCTCCGCGAGAAGATGATCGAGGGCGCCGGCGAGCGGTTCGTCGTCATCGTCGACGAGTCCAAGCTCGTGCCACGCCTCGGGTGCACCGGTGCCGTGCCCGTGGAGGTCGTGCCTTTCGGCTGGGCGCACACCCTTGGCCTCATCAAGAACCTCTTCAACATGGAGCCAGGGTTCCACGCCAGGCTCCGGACGGTGAAAGCAAAGAACGCCGCCGTCGATGGCGAGGAGGAGAAGCCTTTCGTGACGGACAACGACAATTACATCGTGGAGATGTTCTTCAAGGACGGCATCCACGGGAACCTGCGCGAGATCAGCGACCGGCTCTTGCACATAACCGGTGTTGTTGAGCACGGCATGTTCCTTGGCATGGCGACCTCGGTGATAGTTGCCAAGAAGGATGGCGGCATCTTGGTTCTCCACAAGTAGCTGCAGTGGTGGGAAATTTGGTAGAGGTAACAATAGTGTTGGTACTAGAAGAACTAGTGTTGGAGAAGAGCAATTCAATCTATTGGGCATGGGTATTGTCGTGAATCGCGGTTTAAGCACACACAGAATCCGTCCTCTTTGGAAGAGAAGCACTGCACACAGCTCCTTTTGTTGCATTTGGTGAAATTTTGATGTACCGTTCGCATTCGGTTCAATGATAAACTAGACACAGTATTAGTATTACTAGTTCAGTTTGTGGACGAGCTATTCAATCTGTTTAGCTTGGATAACGGTGCCATTTGAATTGCAATTCAAGTTTAAGCAAAGTTCATTGTCTTTGCTTTTGTGGTAAAGCATAGCCTTTGGCAGGGATTTGGATTTATTCCTTGTGTCGTGCCGAGTGAAATTTCTTTTGCACTGCTCACATTTTGATATTTATGTTTGTAAACTAGCAACAATAATTGTATGGGCTATAGATCCAATATTGCATGGTATGTGATTGTTAGTTTCTTCAGAGCTGATGTTAGTGTTCATAGGTCTGTTAGGCTCTTGGATGAGCATTTCATTTCTTGAAAAGAGAGGTGGCCATGCAAGCAAAGAGATTGCAGTTGTTGGGTGCATCAACACAAGAGGGCTCCTGTTTTACTTTTCTTGCCACCCTGTGTGTTGTCTGTCAACCAGTGGAGCGGGCGCGATTGGAGATCTCAAACAATTGAACATCCAACTTTGAAGTCTATTGGTATTGGAATTCATGTCTCTGTCTGCAAACTGAGAGAGTGCTTAACTAATTTTGAGCAAACGTCCAACATGGCTCTAGTGGCTTATGATCGGTTGCGACAAAAATATGGTCGGTGCTGATTGCTCAGTTTGTTTGTCTGCGACATTTCACAGTTAACCATACTGGAGGCTCCACTTGTATTGGAAGTGTTATATGTATAACTTTGTAAGTATCAGAGAGTCCTGATGAATTAAGTGGCCGTTTCTTGTATTTGTGTTAAGTGAAATCCGTGGTCTTCTGGTTGGAACAGAGTACAGCACTACAGCTTCTGTTTTCGCGGAAAATTTTTCAGGCATGCATTCTGGGTTGTACGATGATAAACAAGTATCGATACGGAGAGGCTCTATGGGGGGTCTTGGGTGAGTTTCATGGCACCTTGACGGTTTTGTCTGTTTATCTTTCGGATAAGCCGGCTGTTTTATTTCTTGAATGATGAGTTGCCCTTCGTTGTTCATCCAGCATAGTAGGCAATGCACCTGTTTATCACATGGGGATTCTGCAGCTGTTGGGATGTAGGAGCAGTACTCGTTTCTGTCTTACTTTGACCACGCCGTCTAGCTGGTACTCTCACAGGCATCCACGTCATCCTTTAATATCCGGCCGTCCGATCATGCGCCAGACCGATCCGGCTGTTCAAACCTCACTCAGGCGCTTTTGAAAAAACCTTCAACTTTCTAATTTTATATCCAACACCTCAGATCTTCGGAATCGTCTGATCATGTGATTCGATGATGATGGTTCTATGGAGTTTTGAGTTCAAGCCCTTGCCTTATTCGGATGATTAACCCACAGTCCTTCCGCCACTACAAATCAAATGTTTGCCACTATAGCTCCGTGGAATTACACACCAGTGTCACCCACTTAAATGTGCTGCTTTCTCAGCTTCTTCTGCGGTCTGCTCGCCCCAAACCCTGTTCGCTTCCCACATTCCTCTCCTTGCCACCACGTCCATCCGGATAGCCGACGCTGACCCTCTTCCTTCGCCCTTGCAATAGCCCTCTGCCTCACCAACACCACCCCGTCTCCTCCACCTCCCCATCGCAACACCGCATCGCCTCGTCTCCTCCACCTCTCCATCGCAGCGTCTTGCCACCCCCGTCGCCTCTGCCTCCACTCCGTCCCTCCGCTTCTCCATTGCCGGGCCACGCCACTCGGTCTCCTCCACCTCCGTCACGTTCTTCCGCCTCCCCTTCACACTGCCGCGGCTCCCGGACCCTTCCGCCTCCCCCTCACACCTACCTCCTCTCCCATGCTCCTCACCTGCGTTGTGCTACTCCACCTCCTCTGTCTTCGGCCTGGCCCTCGATCTCTCCCCCACCTTCCTTTCCCAAGCTTGAGCCGCCAGCACCGATTCTGCCCTACCGGCCCTCCCTAGCGCTGCTGCCGCTGCTTCGGCCAGAATCGTGTGCCCTCTTGCCGGATTTAGCCAACCTGGTGGTTCTCGCTATCAGGTCGCCTAAAGTTCCATCGCTACTTGTCTCTCCACCTCCTCCTCTCCACACGGCGCCACCGTCGACAGATGGAGACAACAAGGAAGCGCCTGAGCTAGCCACGAAAGGTGAAATCTCCCCAATGGTTACGGTGCGCCGCTGCCTCGGCGCCATCTCTGCGCACCTCTAGCCGCCTGGCAGCTGTAGCATAGGCATTGGCCTCGTTATGTATGTTCTCATGTACTGAGGCGGAACATGGAAGTAATCAATGAGTGGTGATCAAATGGTCATGCATAATAAGCAATACAATGCACAAGAAAATCCAAGAGCGCATCCAGAGGCAACAAGCGCCCTAGAGCGACTACAACAAAAGACAACCCAAACCCGAGCATCCCATCCTAAGATCACCATCTTCGCTAGAACCAAAACAAATCCTCTAAACCCCCAAGCCTCCCTCCAACTCCAAGACCAAGATCCACCACACGACACCAAAGATCCACAACCAAAATAAGCCGCACACAATTCCCTCCCTGACCCACTACTTGCAGCCTCCGCCGAACCTTGAGGACAGGATCCTAAATATCCAAGACCTCATCTTGAACAACACCCATTTGTTGGCGGGGTAATTGATGATTTGTCTCGAAGTTCATTAGCCTTTGCTATTTTGCCCAAAGTTGACATTGATCTGATTATTTACCCCTTAAGGAGCTTTGTGCAAAATAAAATTTTCATTGCAGTCCTTTCACTGTAGGCCCCAGCTAGTCTTTCCTAGGCTTTGATGCCAGAGCGCCTCCATCTCGCCGGAGATCTGCCGTACTGGTGAGCACCACTATGGACCGCCTCCTGCTGTTCCACCCCCCGAAACCCAAACCCACATGCACCGCTTTGAGCGCCGTCGTGGACGGCGACATCCTCTAGTGCCCGTCCTCAGCCCCTGGCCTCCTCACGGCGCTCCCAGACGAGGATGGCAGCAAAAAGAAGAAGCGCGCAGGCCCCACATTCCGTTCCGCGGCGCACCCTATCCCAAAGACCACCGCGTTGACCCCTCCGGCGGCAGCGCATACCGTCGGAAGCGGCGCCGCGGCGGGAGAGGTGCGCATAGCCCTCGGGCGGGGAGGCCATGGTCCCGCCACACGATATCGTCACGCGGCGTGACGCAGCGCACAGCTCGGTGTTGGAGGGCACTGAGAGGACGCTCAAGGGCCGTGACCTCCACCGCGTCCGCAACGCGGTCCTGCGCCGGACAGGTTTCCTCGACTGAGATGACGTAGGCGAGTCATCCCGGCGCTTACGCAAAGTGAGTTTAATTTGTAAAAAACCCCCTTAGGAAAATTCATCAAGTGATTCATAAACTTCAGGGCATTTTAAATGGAGATTGTCAACTTTGGGCAAAATAGCAAATGCTAATGAATTTCGGGGCAAATTATCAATTATCACGTTGTTGGCAGAGGTGGAACGTCTTCATGGGCAGAGCCAACGCAACCCACTCTCAAACCCCTTGTTGTATGGGTGATACACACACCCCTGCGACATGATGGTCACAAGGCCTCGTGTATGCCTCGTCACCATTGCATAGAAGACCCTCGCGGAGCCTCACATGACCTTTGCCTAGGAGACCCTCATGGATCCTTGCATCACCTTTGCTCAGGGCGCTAAGGACAACTTAGGCGTTTCGGAGGGAACCAAATCAACACTCTTGGCCAAGTGGAGCTTCAAGTAACATTCTCAAGTGGAGAAGCAACGGGGAAAGGGGTGTCACGTTCGATGTCGTCAACATTCCATTACAATACAATGTAAAGGATCGAGATGTCGCTTAGAGGGGGGTGAATAGGCGTTAGCAAATTTGAACAAATTAAATTACGGAAACTAAAAGGGCACCGGACAATCCGGTGGTTAGGACCGGATACTTCGATTGATACCGGAGTATCCGATGCTGATATTGGACAATCGGATCCTGAAATTAGGGTTAGCTCAAATCACCCTCACAAACTTAGATCTAGCAAATCCACCTACACCAAGGAGTTAGAGTAAGCAAATATAGGCTACAGGAGCTGCTAGGAACTAAGTCCACAACACAAATAGTAAATCCCAAGCAAATCAAATGAAGACACAAAGAGGGAGAAAACCGAAGAAAAAGAGGAGACGCTTGACGATGTTTTCTCGAAGTTCGGATTCTTGAGGGGATCCTACATCTCCGTTGAGGCGGCTCGGTCAAACTTGAGCCGGGGTCTCTTTCAACCCTTTTCCTCCCAAGGTTGCACAAAGCACTCCTTGTCTTCACTCCTTGTTCCTTCCGTTGCGGAGGCGGAACCGTCCTTCATAAACTTCCCACAGCCACCACACCAAGCACTGGTGACTCGAAGGCAACTCCTAGCTGTCTAGGAGTCCTCAACCTCCAAGAGTAACAAATCCGGCAGAGTATGAACTTGAAGATGAAGTCAAGTGCTTGAAGATGAAATCTTGCGACCTATAGCACTCGAATCTTGCCTCTTAACCCTTCCCAAGTGGTGAATCCAGAGAATCTAGAGAGGGAAGATGTTTGGGATCTTAAGAACAAGCTAGGGATGTGTTTGAATCTGAGTGGAAGGGCTAACCCTAGCTAGGAGGTCAAGGTAGGGCTTAAATAGGAGAGCCCAAAAACTAGCTGTTTAGGGCTACGACAGCTCCTTACATCAGATAGTCCGGTTCAGGGACTGGATAGTCCAATGGAGAAGCCCTAATTAAACAGAGAAGCCCAGACTTTGAAATTTTGGACACTCTGGTCCACCGGGTATTAGACATTCTGATGGATGTGCCGGATACTCCGGTTAAAAGTGGCAATCCAGACAGTGAGATCAAAACTCAGATTTTTCGGACATTCCGGTTTTAAAGGTACCGGATACTCCGGTTACCACTGAGTGAAAAAGCATCCCCGTGAGAAAATAGAGTGTGACACATATCTCTTTATTGCAAGATTTCAATCTAAAGCACTAGATACCTCTAATAGTCATAATTTGTCGCATCCCTCTTAATAGCACAGTTGTCTTTAGACTCAATAAAATGGAAAAAGGTACATGATTAGGAATGTTGCCGATGGATGTCGATTGAGTTTCTTGAGAGGTCCATAATCTTCTCGAGAATCTCTATTTGGACTAAGTATCTATTCATTACTCATTGCAGTGCATTAGTCCTTAATTGCTTCTCATTAATCATCAAAACAATCTGGGGTCTAGATGCACTTTCACAATGCAATGTCGGAGCGAGGGTCACTCGCAACCTTCAGTGCGGTAATCTATCATGGATATATTTGCATGAAGATATCATCAGAGAGTGGCCCCATCACTGTAAGGAGAGACGAGGCCCTCTCAAGGAAAATAGAGGTGGAGGGTCCCCACGTGTACGCCATGTATACATAGCTGATCCTCCATTGACACCAAAGAATAAGTGGGTGCCAAAAGCAAGACCAAAGGGCAAATAAAGCCTCTTCGAGGTGCAAGGATAAAAATAAGTTACACTAAGCACAGAGCTCGAGGTGAAGGAAGAAGAGGAAATCTTGGATGTGCTTGAAAAACACAAAGGGGTGTTCGCATGAGCTCTACACATATGGAGGGAACCATAAGAGCATCCATTGATCACTCACTGGCAATGAGGAAAGACGCGAAGCCCAAAAAACTGAAGCTTTTATAAGATGACCATGAATCACAAGGAGGTGGTCAAGGTATGGATAATCCACGAAGTGCAGATAGACTGGCTTGCCAAACTGGTGTTGGTCAAGAAAGCAAACGGCAAGTGGCACATGTACATATACTTTACAGACCTCAACAAAGCTTGCTTGAAGGTTGATTTCTCACTGCCTCGCATAGATCAACTAGTTGACTCAACCTCTAGGTGTAAGATGATGAGCTTCCTAAACGCATACTATGAATATCATCAAGTTTATATGAGAAAAGAAGAAGAAAAAAGCCTTCATAATGCTGTTTGGCACCTATTGCTTAATTTGTGTGCATGCCTTTTAGTTTCAAGAATACAGGTGTAACATTCGCGAGGCTAATTGCAAATATAGTTGCAAAGCAGCTAGACCACAACATTGAAGTTTATGTAGATGACATCATAGTCAAGAGTGTGGCAAAGGCAACACATGTGGATGATCTTAAAGAAACCTTCAAAAGTTTGATGGCAGAGCAAGTCAAGTTAAACCTAGAGAAATGCATTTTCCGTGTAAGAGCTAGAAAGCTGCTAGGGTTCCTTGTATCAGAGCGAGGAAAGGGGCTAACCTAAAGAAGATAAGAGCAATTTAGGACATGGCAACCCCACGAAGTGTGAGGGATGTACGAAGGTTAGCAGATCACCTCGTAATACTTAATAGATTTCTCTGACGGGTCAGCCTAGCTAAGCTTGCCTTTCTTATGGAGCTACGCACCTCAACTAGCTTTGCATGGACAAGTGAATGTCAGGAAGCATTTTTGGGCCCTCAACGGTCAGTGCAGTACTAATCTACGAAGAAGCAAGAAAACAACTTCCAATTTAATTACTACATGTCCGAGGCACTCCAAGGGGTTGTAAGTTCAAGGTAACTCCTGTGAGATTTTGGTGATTAATGACAAACACTAATTGATGATAAATTATTTTATAACAAGCATTTATTGACTAATCCTTTTGAGACTAATATGCCTTGTTTGATGCTATTTCTTTAGTATCTATTTAGATATAAATAATTGTTCATCTAAGCAAGGTATGTATTGTAAATCTATTGAATGCTTGATTTAGTGCTTGATTAAGATTAATAGTTTAATTAATGAATGATTAAAATAGAGGTATCTATTTGCTCTTATTGTACATGATGTGATCCGTAATTTGCTACTTTTGCTACTTGAGCTAAACTTCACTCCAAGTTACTCATTATCTTTTTTACATATTTCATCCTCTTGTATATTTTTATATGCACATGCTAAGTGGAGTTTATTGTTTGTAATGTGTTTTTGAGGACTTAGCTATAGAATTGCTTTTGGTCAGACCACCACGGTCTGGCCCGCCAGACCGCCACGTAGACCGGGTGGCATTACTCAGGGCAGACGGCCAGAGCTATGCAGCCAGACCTCGTTGGTCTGGGTGGCAGGACCAAACTGCCGCCCAGACCAAGGGTCAGTTTTCGGATAGGCTCGGTCCAGCGGTGTAACCTCCTGTGATAGCTGTCTGAAATTTGGATTTTTAGGGTTAGCTCGGATGGAAAAAGTTTATACATGTAAGTTGTAGAGAATTTTGAGATGCATCGCTTTCATATTATGAAGTTTTTCATTTGAGCACCGTATAATTTTATATAAATTAATTTGTGGGCTGCTATGCTGTGAAAGAAGCTGAAAATTGTACTTTCATGTTAGGTTGATTGATTGCTTTAAGCTCCTATTTAGCATTGTGTTAATTGTTGAATTATTGATGCTTTATGGTAGTATAGGTGGTTTTTGGACTAGGCAAGTCTACACTCAATCAATAGCCATAAGCTTATATGCTGGTTTGGAAAGCCAAAATGTTTGACTCAACTGGGTTTTAAAAATTTGAATAAGCGAATTTGAGATATTTGAGAAACTGCACTACTTGGCTTGAAGAAATGTCACAAGCCATAAGTCATACAAGCCATAAACTAAAAGCAAAACAGGAATGAAAATATAGAAAGACATGGTGAATAAATAAGATGCTTTGACGGGTTGCATACAAAAGTTCAAGCACACACCCAAGAGATTGGAACGTCTCTTAGTAAAATGACTGAAATATTAGGTTTCGAGAGCTTTGGAAAGCATCTTTAAGAAAACTTTGAATGTTTGGCTAGGCTTTGATTGATTTGAGAAGAGCTCTTTTACGTTACACAATGATGATATAATAGGTAGGTAATATTTGTGATTCTATTCATAAAACAGAGTTTACAAATATGAGCTCCCCAAGCATCCTTCACAACAATATACTATGTGAAGGATATCCTTATAGTATAATATAATTGTAATCAATCTTAACCTTAAGACGAAAGAAAATAGAAACGATTTCTTATTGTATAAAAAATGGAAACAATTGAGACAAGCAGTACTAAACATTTATTAATTGGCACAACATATTACAAAATAAAAATATTTACATTAAAGTATTAAAATAACTAGCATGTTCACCCACGCACTTGTGCGGCTAGATTTAGTGTAGATTTTTGTCTTTTTTTGTTCAATTGACGTCAAAATTTTTAGCTTTATAAAGTGTGCGGACACCATACTTCGGAACTTATATATCTTTTTTTCGAAGGAATCACATGCCGGAAACAAATAGATTGAACAAACGCCATACTTCGAGACTCATACGTCTTCTTTCATTTTCCACTACTTTTCCTTAGTCGGATGCATAGTAATGATATGCACACATGTCTTCTTCCTATACTCCCACTGACTACTCGTCACTAACTCGTTGCCTCCCTACACTTTAGTGGACTGCTTCTCGCCGCCTCGTCTCCTCCCTATAATCACATCACTTACTTCTCGTTGCTGTCTTTGTCTCATCTCCTTCCTATGAGTTTTTAACCCCTGGGATGCTCTGATCTGTAGTAGCACGTAGGTGGCTTTTTTTATTGATGTGAGAATTTTTATATTTTTAAAGTGTGGTATCTTTGCCGCATCCAAACATAGGATGAATAGCAAATGTGAAAGAGATTGATTAAACGACCTTCTTTCTATGCTCCCGTGGAGCCGTTGACTACTCGCTGCCACCTCGTTGCCTCCTTACGCTCTCCTCAATTACTTCTCGCCGTTGTCTTGCCTCCTCCCTAGAGTTTATAACCTCCGAAGCGTTCCATTCTGCAATAGCATGTAGGCGTCACCTCATCGGGCTTTCGATCTGCTGCAATGTCTATGTGTCTCCCTTCCAATGTTTAGATCTATTTAAGATCTACATCGTTGTAGTCTAGATCTACTATAATGAATGATGTAATTTTCCTCTTTTTCTTCAATTAACGTCTAGCCTTTTAGAGAAAGCAGGGTTGCTCCTTTCACCATCCATTGAAACAATTTTTTATCACAGAACAATTCTACAAAGTTGTTGCATCAAAGATAAATATCCATATGGAATTTAGACATATCTCCATGCATTCACCAGGATCAATATCAAATGGTGGATGAACGCCATAAAATTCTTTCTCAGATTCTCCAATGATATGGATGAGTCCTAGCCAATTAGCTTCTTGGCTTCGGTGGTAAGATCAAATATTATCTAAAAGATTAATCAGCCATGCATGCATCAAACAGACTAATGAAGAAAGTCATCGATCCGGTGTTTTGAAGATATATATTCAATCTTGATAGATTTACATCGTTTTAACTATTTTAATCTATCTCATGTCTAACATGGATTCATATAGATTTTTAATTAATTTTTTTCATTGCATGATGCATGCCCATAACTAATACATACTAAATCCTTAAACATGTCTTGTACGTCCATATGTATATTTAATTGCTATGTCCATGTCTAAAACAATTCAATTCATCCCATGTCTAATGTATTCATATGGGATGCACATTCCGGTGGTTGTATTGGCCTTAACTTCAGTACAATTGATCACAATTATAATTTGGTTCCACTATAAGCGATGGTGTAGATATTTTTTTCTCTGATTAATGTGGGAATTTCTTGGATCATAGTAAGCTCTAATAGAGCCAATCTCAAACATATTACAATTTTCTATTATTTTATTTATTTATTTTGTTGTTCTTATTTTATTATAGTTTATATATACCTTTTTTATTATTTTAATTCCAATTTTTATTTTAATTATATTTAATATCGACTTCTTTGCTAGTCTTGTAGTAGTTAATATGGACTTGTTTTCTATTATTTTTATTTCAGATTTTATTTTTTATTGTAGTTGATATAAGCTCTTTATCTAGTCTTGTAATACTTGATACGGACTCGTTTTATATTATTATTTTTTAGATATGGATTTCTTTTCTAGTCTTGTACTCCATTCGGTCACAAATAACTGTTGTTTTTGACATTGACACAGTCTCTAAAATACATCTTTGACCACTAATCACTAATGCAATTTATTACAAACCCATAAAAAACTATAATATTATGAAAGTGCTCTTCAAAACAAATCTACACATATAGTTTTTATATACTTAATCTAAATAGTTCAAAAGATATTCATTGCTAAAGTTTTAAAAGTTTGACTTGCACATACATCAAATGATGGATATTTGTGACCGGAGGGAGTGGTTGATAGGAACTCATTTTCTATTATTTTTTATTCCGAATTTCAACTGAATCTATTTTATTATTGTAGTCGATATATATTCTCTCTTCTAATCTAAGTCATTATAATTTGAACCCACAATGATTAATGATTAACGTGTAGATCTTTCTTTTTTTCTTCGACTAACGTGGAAATTTTCTAGTATTTTAGGATTACTTTGGTGGCTTTGTTGGACCCTATTTTATATATATAGTAGATATACAATAGAAAATTTATAATTGTATTGCTCATGATAATCTCTTATACAGTCCATGTCGCAAATTGAGTATAGCTAAATTTGTTTTGGAGACATAGTCGTATTGGCCATGGTAAACTCCAGAAGGATCAATGTGGCTGCTCCTTGAATGCATACGTCGCTGCTTACGCATATCTTCCCATGGACTCCCAGTTGCGTTTGTATATATCGATGTGTTGACTTTTGACTCTCCATCTTGGTTGTTGCTCGTTGGAGCAAGAAAATCGTTGAAGCATGTCTGAATTCTCAATATTTTCGATGGCTCCATATATTCATAGCAAATACGCCAGCTTTACAGATCTCTATATCTTTGTTTTTATTGTGCGGGTTGTTCTCTTCAGCTTAACTTATTTGCTTATAAGCGAAACTTCAAAAGCTTTCCAAGGTAACTTGGAAAGCCCGGTGAGCTCTAAGATGTGATTTCGAGATAGAAAAAACTATTACAAAAGCCAAAGCGTTTGACTTTTCGATTTAATTTGAAGATAAGTAGATAAAATAAAAAAAATAACCTGAAGAGGATATGCCTCCTTCTATGCTTTTGCTGAGCACCAATACAGTGCGAAGAGCCTTCATACTTTCTTTGTTTTTCTAGTGCTATGTAAAGATAAAGCATATATATGTATATATAATGTTTAGCCATGCCCACGTCCACGTCCAACATGAATTTGTTGCCGAACATATATTAGATATGAACTTGTCGCCTCACCAAGATGTCCATGCCTAGAACCTTTGCGATTCGATTGTTTTTTTATTATTTTGTTAATTTTAAATTTTAGTTGCTTCTATTTTATAATTATACTTGGTATGAATTCTTTCTTTTAATCTAAGTCGTTATAATTTGAACTCACAATGATTAACGGTGTAGATCTTTTTTAGTCGGTATAGACTCTTTATTTTAATCTAAACCGTTATAATTCGGGTCCACAATAATTAATGGTGTAAAAATCTTTCTTTTTTTTGATTAATATGGAAATTTCTAGTATTTTAAAATTAACATGATGTCTTCGTTGAATCCTGTTATTTATTTAGTTATATATATGTATGTATACTAGGAAGAAACCCGCGCCCACGTCCCTGCTTTGCCTCATAGTCACCTGAATAGGACGGCACATATTTTGTATAGGGAAAAGAAAATAGAAGAGGAAAAAGATAGCGGAAACGTCTATTAAATTTCAAAATTGTTCTAATTTTAATTTTTTTTTAAAAAAATCTAAGTCTTTTATGGGCCTTCTTTGTGGAGCCACCGTTCCATTTTTGTAAACTTTCTTTTTTCTATATTTTTTAAACGGCCTACAAAAAAGAAAATAGAAGAGGAAAAAAGAGAGTGATAACATGGCCTAACGAATATGGTTTAAAGGAAAAATTTAGAAAAGCTTGAAAAATTCCTTGAATCACAAGAAGAGCGAAATTTGAAAATTGTTCTAATTTTAAAATTTTTTGAAAAAAATCCAAGTTTTTTATGGGCCTTAAAATTTCAAAATTGTTCTAATTTTGAAAATTTTTTGAAAAAATCCAAGTTTTTATGGGCCTTCTTTGTGGAGCCATGGTTTCATTTATGCAATTTTTTCTGGAATTTTTAAACGGCCTAAAAAAAAGGAAATAGAAGAGGAAAAAAGATCAAAATATTTTTTAAAATTCAAAATTGTTCTAACTTCAGAAAATTTTCAAAAACATCCAAACTTTTTATGTACCTTCTTTGTGCAGCCACTAGGGCTGGAAACAAGTCGAGCCGAGCACAGGCAACAGCAACAGCAAAATAAAGCATAAAAGCAACCATGACTGTGACCAACCAAGCATCAAACCCATGATGAACATTTTAGCCTTCAGACAATCAGACAGCAACATACTTTTTGCCGGCTCGCCCAAATTGCGAGTCAGGAAACTAGGCTTAGCTCGGGCTCGGGCTTGCCCCGAGCCACGAGCCAGCACGAGCCGAGCCAAGCCAGGCTCGCTCGAGCCTGAGCCCGAACCCGAGCCCGAGCTGCGAGACTCGAGCTTTTTGCCCAACCCTAGCAGCCACAGTTCCATTTTTACAAACTTTCTATTTTTTGGAATTTTTAGACAGCCACCCAAAAAAAATAGAAAAAGGAAAAAAAAAAGCAAAGGGACAGCAAGGAGCTAGAAAATTGGGGACGGCGGGATTCGAACCATGGTCACGGGACTGAGTGCGAGCGCAGCAAACCAACCCGGCCAAACTGCCGTCTCGGTGTAAAAGCAACGCAATAAATTTTGTTTTATATATAACGTTAGAACGGACGGGTAGATCACGTTTTGGCCGACGATCGGATGGCCCGCGTTTAGCCGGTGACGTGGCCGAGCGGCGGGATGAGAAACGGTACGCGAGTATAGTAAGTATTGTTGTAACCCTAGGGTTTATCCCTAAGGGTATTATGGGCAAACCTAATTATGGAGGCAATATAAAAGAGACACCCCTTGTACCAAACAGATCTGGATGAATAAAGAATACACCGCCTCTTTGCCTCTCTACACATTGTGTCGATTGTTCTTGTGATTGTTTAATTGTCGATCATCGGGCTACACGACGACGTGATTTACAACACGTTATCAGCACGATCGTCTCTGGGAGCGGAATTTACGAGCTACCTGCTACCTCGTCATCTGCATCGACTCGACAATTTCGTATCTACGAGCAATCGGAGGTAACGAATCGATCCCGTAAATCGGTTTAAATTGCATTCTATGGGTAGATGCCTCGTCGTTTTCAATAAGTAGATTGAAACGTGCATCTACAGTAGTACTAGTCGGTATACTAGTTTTGCATCTGCTATCGCGTTGCGCTATAGCCGCCATGCATGACAACCGGTAGCGTCGCCCGCTAGCGCTTCGCCAGACGCCGCCGCTGCCGCGCTCCCGACGCCGTCGTTGGACTAGCCTCGAACCAGCAGCCCCTTGCATCGCGTCGTCACGCCATCTCGGCCCGGCCATGAAGTGTTGATCCCGCGTGCCATGTCGCGCTGCTTCAGCCCGGCCTCGGCTGTTGCTAGCGCCGTCGTTGCACCTAGCCACCGCAGCCGCAGTACGTAGCCCGCGCCGTCGTTTCGCCGGTGGTTGTGGCCGCTCGGACCGCTAGGATTCCCGCCGCGGATCCCGCCCGCAGGAGCCGGACCGTTGCAGCCGACGCCGTCGGCCCATGAAGGCAAAAGAAAACCCTATACGAACGGATATACGAACAAAATACGTGTTTTGTAGCTGGAAAATACATGTAGAACAGTGCCATGCACTGATTCCGCGTGGCCTTGGTAGCCCATGTTTGGTGGCCCATCCCATGCACGCCACGAGCAGCAAAATAGCATCTGGTGGCCCGTGTTGCATTTATTTGCTGGCCCATGCAGCAAAACTGCATTTGCTGCATCCTTTTAGTGGCCACGTGTTAGCCCGGGCGGTAGAAAAGGAAAAAACGGGAGATGCCTATTTACTAGAAATTAAAATTTCTAGAAATCCCCTAAAATTATGGATAAATTCATTTATTGATTTATCATTGCTTATTCACTGAATTTGCTTTATATTTAGACCTGCAGTTCTTTATTAATAGCAAACCCGTGTGAATTACATATTTGTCCTATTTGCTTAATAATTTGTCTAAGACCGGTAGTCTCAATTATTAATGCAATTTAGAGAATTCTAGAATATTTTCTTGCAAACCTCATTGTATATTTCCTGTAGTAAATATATAATTATATGTGTAGGATATGTCTGACCTAAACAAGAGAGATTTCTCCCCTCTCGCTGTCGATGGGAGCAATTATCGACACAGGCTATGGATCTTGGATCAACTTGGAAGCCCGCTCCTTGGTGCTACAATTGTCCCTCTCAGAGGCGCACCACCGAGCCCCTAATCCGGTCAGTACTCACCAAGACTACATGAGGCACCACATACACCTGCACTCAAGTCCGAGTATATGATGGAGGACAGCTCGCTGGCACTGTGGAACTCTCTGAGAGAGCGCTACAACCAGCATGTGCAGACTCTCCTACCTAAGGCGCAGCGAGAGTGGACGGAACTCAGGTTCCAGGACTTTAAGTCTATCGTTGGGTATAACTCTGCTCTCCATAGGGTCGTTGCCAAACTGAGGTTATGTAAAAAATAGGTCTCAGATGAGGAAAAGATTAACAAGACCCTAGGGACCTTCCACTCTTCGATGATGATACTCCAGCAGCAGTATCGTCAGCGTAAGTTCACCCGTCACTCTGAGCTGATGCAAACTCTGCTGGAAGCAGAGAAGCACGATGAGGTTCTCATGAAGAATCATCGTGTTCGCCCTACGGGGACGAAAGGTGTGCCAGAAGCACACGCCAATGCTCAGGGGTCCTCCGGTAGCTAGGGTAGTAAACGGGGAAGAGGTGGAAAGGCGTCGTGGCAGAATCACGGCAGGCAGAAAAAGCAGGACAAGGGAAAGACTGGTGGCAAAGGTAAGGAGGTTGTCCAGGAGAAGCCTCCCGAGACCAAGCCAAACCACGCTGGTAAGCCATGTTACAGGTGTGGTGGCAAGGGCCACTGGTCGCGAACTTGCCGTACCCCAAAGCACCTCATGGAACTGTACTAGAAGTACATGAAGAAAGATGGCGAGAAAGAAAAGCTCAGATCAGAGGTACACGTCACTCAGCTGGAAAATCCTCTGGAAGAGGAGAAGGGTGACAAACAGGAGGTCCCGCCAAGCCCGAAGATGAAGGACCCCACCTCTGATGATGAGGACGATCTTCTTGGTGTAGAACTGGAGGATTTATATGGAGATATGCAGTAGCCTGTAGCTGCATCTGTGTCATGACATTATCCCTACGTAGTTTGTGGTTTGCTTATGTTCCTGCAGAACATTTTTATTTATAAACTTGTAATAATTAGTCCTTTGTGTTCTATGTCCACAATAGTTTCTGAAGAACTTATAACGTTATGGGTTATTTATCACTGCTTTTGATATGTTGATATTATGCATGCTCGTGATACTTGAAAATATACCTTACTTATGTGTATGTGATATATTCATATGACATAGAACTGCGTAGTGGCCAAATGGAGGAGGAACTCTGTCTGGTAGACAGTTGCACGACCAACACCATACTAAGGGAGATAAAGTACTTCCAAAATCTCCAGAAGAGGGATAGAAATATCCTGACGATTGCTGGTAGCAACGCGCGGATCGTGGGCTCCGGTAGAGCCGTGTTAACTCTCCCCATGGGCACAATGATCACCATCGAGGATGCTCTCTTGTACCCTGAATCGACTCGCACCTTGCTAAGTTGTAAGGACATCCGCATGAACGGCTTTCATATAGAAACCGATCATGAAGGTGGAACTGAATTCCTCCTGGTAACCTCTAAAGACGGGTGTGAGAAGCAGGTGGTGGAGAAATTCCCCTCTTTTAGATCTGGCCTATACTACACCTACATTAAGCCCTCTCCTCATCTCTCTATGAAGGCTGAAGTAACCACCCCGGACCAGTATATAGTCTGGCATGACCGTCTGGGGCATCCGGGCCTGAGTATGATGCAAAGAATAGTTAAAAATTCTGTAGGCCATACCCTGAAGGTATCTGATTTTTCAAAGCCTGAAGCTTTTGTGTGCCCTGCATGCGCCAAAGGAAAATTAATAATTAGACCCTCTCGTGTTAAAGTCCAAAGTGAGTCCCCGAATTTCCTGGAGAGAATTCAGGGTGATATCTGCGGACCGATCCTGCCAATGACAGGCCCATTTAGATATTTCATGGTACTTATAGATGCTTCTACACGCTGGTCTCACGTATGCCTATTGTCTATAAGAAACCATGCGTTTGCTAAGTTAATTGCCCAAGTAATTAAATTACATGCCGACTTTCCTGAAGAAAGAATTAGGTCCATTAGGTTGGACAACGCCGCTGAGTTTAGTTCGAGGGCGTTTAATGATTATTGTACGGCCATGGGTATAACCGTAGAGCATTCCGTGCCTCATGTGCACACACAGAACGGCTTGGCAGAATCACTTATAAAGAGGATCAAGTTAATAGCCAGACCTTTGCTACAGAATTGCAGGCTCCCAACCAGTAGTTGGGGTCACGCGGTACTGTATGTCGTGGAATTAATAAAACTCAGGCCGACTGCATATCATAACACATCCCCTATAGAACTAGTGTGTGGGCAACAACCAAGTATTTCCCATCTGCGTAAATTCGGCTGTGCTGTATATGTGCCGATTTCACCACCACAGCGTACCACCATAGGACCACACCGGAAGTTGGGGGTCTATGTTGGGTTTGTATCTCCGTCGATTATTAAATACCTGGAGCCTATGACAGGTGACCTGCATAAGGCTAGGTACGCTGATTGTATTTTTGACGAGGGCAGTTTCCCGGTATTAGGGGGAGATGAAAAGTACCACACTAAGAAATACCGGGAAATCGATTGAAATGCCACTGGCGTCCAAGCCCTAGACCCGCGCACTAAGGAAACTGAACTGGAAGTTCAGCGTATAATAGATTTGCAACAAGTCGCAAATCGGCTGCCAGATGCTTTCACTGACCATAGAGGCGTAACTAAGTCGCACATGCCTGCAGTAAATGCACCGGAGAGAGTGGAGGTACCCCTAAAGACCACTCACGCCCCCCTTGGTAGAAAAAGGGGGAGCGATCCGGGTGCACCTGATTCAAGCACGCGGAGACGTCCGCATAAGCAAAGAATCGGTGCAAACTTATTACCCCTGGCAAGTGAAAACGAACGACCTGTAGTCATGGATCGACCAGTAGTCGATAACCACCCTGAAGGTGGCGAGCGCCCCGAAGGCGCGAAACCCAGTGACCATGCGCGCACCTTTCTAGGCGCTAGGAGAACGAAAGGGTCCAGTCTCGACGTGCTGGGAAACCACGCGGAGACGGATGATTTAAATGAGAAAATTTCCACAAACTATGTAAATTCAGGATAATTATATAAAATAAAGTCCACCGTTGTCGACATATATTTTGCCTCTAAAATTGCTGAATCCTTGGATTTAGACCCAGAACCTAAGACCATGGCAGAGTGCCGGAAGCGCTCGGACTGGGCTAAATGGAAAGAAGCAATTGAGGCTGAACTGCGCTCGCTTAATAAAAGAAAGGTGTTTGGCCCCGTAGAGCTAACTCCCCCCAAGGTGCTCCCCGTAGGAGCTAAGTGGGTATTCCTCCGGAAGAGGAATGAGCATCACCAGGTGGTGAGATACAAAGCGAGGCTAGTGGTATAAGGGTTCAAACAGAGACCCGGTGTTGATTATGATGAAACATATTCTCCTGTCATGAGTGGAATCACCTTCCGATACTTAATATCTTTAGCAGCTTGTATGAACCTAAAAATGCAGTTAATGGATGTTGTGACCGCATATTTATATGGGTCATTGGATTCGAAGATATACATGAGAGTCCCTGAAGGGCTAAAAATTCCGAATCAAGGAGATAGAAATTTGTATAGCATCAAGTTGAATAGATCGCTATATGGACTAAAGCAGTCGGGGAGAATGTGGTTCAATCGACTGAGTGAATTCCTCCTGAAAAAGGGATACACAAACAATGATGACTGTCCCTGCGTGTTTACAAAGAAATCCCCGGGCGGATTTTGTATTATATCTGTATATGTTGATGATCTAAATATCATCAGCACGGCAGAGGACATTAGGGAAGCTAGAGCTCACCTGATGACGGAATTTGAAATGAAAGATTTGGGTAAAACCAAGTTTTGCCTCGGCCTGCAGCTCGAGCATGTATCAGGAGGGATCTTTGTGCACCAGACTTCCTATACCCAGAAGGTGTTAGAAAAGTTCAACATGAATAAGGCACACCCCCTGAAAACCCCCATGGTGGTCCGGTCCCTAGAAGCGGATAAGGATCCTTTTAAGCCGAGAACGGATGATGAGGAGATTTTGGGACTAGAAGTTCCCTATCTCAGCGCCATCGGCGCATTAATGTATCTGACAAATTGTACTAGGCTTGATATCGCCTTCGCGGTAAATTTATTGGCCAGATACAGCTCCGCACCAACCAGAAGACATTGGGCGGGAGTAAAAACCGTTCTTAGGTACCTGCAAGGTACGCAGGATCTTGGACTGTTCTATGGAAGAAACGAGCCCAAGAACATGGTGGGATATCTTGATCTTGGGTTATATGTCCGACCAAGACACCGCTAAGTCTCAGACTGGGTTTATATATCTTTATGGTGATACTGCGATTTCTTGGAAATCCTGTAAGCAAACGTTGGTTGCTACATCCACTAACCACTCTGAGATCATAGCCTTGTATGAAGCCGCCCGTGAGGGTGTTTAGCTGAAAAGGATGGTAAACCACATCCAGAAGTCATGTGGCATAGAAACCATCGATACCCCCATTCCTATTTATGAGGATAATGCTGCTTGTGTCATGCAAATGAAATCGGGTTATATTAAGAGCAATCTCACTAAGCATATTGCTCCTAAATTGTTCTACCCTCACGAACGCCAGAAGAGCGGTGAGATCGAGGTAGTTCAAGTGAAGTCTAGTGAAAATCTGGCAGATTTGTTCACTAAGGCATTACCCACCTCAACATTCCGGAAACTTATTCACGGAATAGGTATGAGGCGATTTCATGAGTTGTAATGTTCAGGGGGAGACCCCCGAACAAAGAATTATAGGTATCCCGTAGATATCTGCATCCTGAAAATGTGCATGTCCTGAAGACAGAAATATTGTACTCTTTTTCCCTTATATGAGTTTTCCATGAAGTTTCTCATAATAAGGTTTTTAATGAGGCAATATGACAATGCAATATGCGTGTACAGTGTACTCTTTTCTCCAATCTTTTTTCCCACTGGGTTTTTTGATGGAGTTTTTAATGAGGCATTGGCATATCGCGGTTTGCCCAAGGGGGAGTGTTGTAACCCTAGAGTTTATCCCTAAGGGTATTATGGGCAAACCTAATTATGGAGGCAATATAAAAGAGAAACCCCTTGTACCAAACAGATCTGGATGAATAAAGAATACACCGCCTCTTTGCCTCTCTACACATTGTGTCGATTGTTCTTGTGATTGTTCTTGTGATTGTTTGATTGTCGATCATCGGGTTACACGACGACGTGATTTACAACAAGTATATAGTAAATAAACTAGAGGAATTGGCGCGCCCATGGCACGCCCGTGCTGAATTCAGTAGACAGAGCGTAAATATAGTTGGCTATCGATAGGGCAGGTTGCATAAATGGTAATAATAAAAGTGTATCATATATACATGTACATAAATAGGTGGATAGCAGTAATTATGTTATTGAGATGCATAGACATTGGAGTTGTGTTATGCTATATATACATATATAAGAAGGAACAGATGGAAGCTTGTTGAAGTTTGGCATAGACAAAAGTGCATTATACAAAGGGCTGATTTTTGTTGCTGATAGATAGAAGTGTGCCATAGACAAATGTATATCATACATATACGTAGGGCCGATGTTTGTCATCTCCACTTTAACAGGTGCAGATAGAAGTGCGATGTAGACAAAAGTGCATAGTAGGGTTGAAGTTTGCTGCTGATACGCAGATTGTGGACTATATACACACATTAGGGGGAGAGAGCGCGCGATTGCGCGCATTGTTAACTATTGTATCTGGTTTTTTGTTTTATTTCTTATGCTTGCTTCTGAACGTTTTGTTAGAGTTTGCAAATAAAGTTAAATGCAAAAGAAACAGACAACCAATACGAAATAGGAATAAATACAAATCCAATATTTTGTAATTTAAAAAAAATGAGAAATCCAAACTCTTTAGTGATCTCTTTGTATAGTCATGGTGTAATCTTTGCAAGAGTATTTTTAGAATTTTTAAATGTCATAGGAAGAAAGAAATAGAAAGAAAAATGTGCTGCAATAGGCAATGGAGACAACTATTTTTTTGTAAATATAAAAAAAGCAAACTTTTTATGGGTCTTTTTCATGTAAAATGGGCTAAAAAAAGCAAACTTCTTACATGTTTTTCTCATGTACTTTTGTCAAGTTTTCAATTTTTAAAAATTATAAACAGCGGGGAAAATAAAGAGAAAATTAAAAAATAAAAAGTAAACTTCTTATATGTCTTTGTCATATAGTCATGGTTCCATTTTTGCAAGTTTCCTATTTTTTAAAATTTTTAAATGGCCTAGAAAAAAAAAAGAAGAAAAGTGGAGCCAGACATACAACCAATACGAAATAGGAATAAATACAAATTCAATACTTTGTAATTAAAAAAAATGAGAAATCCAAACTCTTTAGTGATCTCTTTCTATAGCCATGGTGTAATATTTGCAAGAGTTTTTTTTGAATTTTTAAATGTCATAGTAAAAAGAAAATAGAAAGAAAAATGTGCTGCAATAGGCAATGGAGACAATTATTTTTTTTGTAAATATAAAAAAAGCAAACTTTTTATGGGTCTTTCTCATGTAAAATAGGCTAAAAAAGAAAGTACAAAAGGCAAAAAAGGAAAAAGTTTCTAAAAAATCTCAAATTTTTTGCAGGTCTTCTTCGTGTAGCATGGTTCCACTTTTGTCAAGTTTTCAATTTTTTGAAATTTTAAACGGCGGGAAAAATAAAGAAGAAAATTTAAAAATAAAACGTAAACTTCTTACATGTATTTCTCATGTACTTTTGTCAAGTTTTCTATTTCTAAAAACTATAAATAGCGGGGAAAATAAAGAAGAAAATTAAAAAATAGAAAAGTAAACATCTTACATGTCTTTCTTATATAGCCATGGTTCTATTTTTGCAAGTTTCCTATTTTTTTAAAATTTTTAAATGGCCTAGAAAAAAGAAAGAAGAAAAGTGAAACCATACCTACATGAGGAAGATAAATTGTAAGGTTGAAAATTTGTCAACTTTAAAAAAAAATTCAACTTTAAACGGGCTAAAAAATGAGAATAGGAGAGGAAAAAAGAAAGCGAATTTTTTTAAGTTGAAATTTTTCCAAATTTCAAAAATTTTTTAAAAATATCCAAACTTTTTATGGACCTTTGTCATGCAGCCATGGTTCCATTTTTGCAAGTTTTCTATTTTTTTGAATTTTTAAACGGCCTACAAAAAAGAAAGAAGAAAAGGAGAAAAAATGACTTAAAGACACAGTGAGACTAAAGAAATTGCTAGCCTTCTTGCTAGCCTGGGCAGTAGGTTGAAGGTCTAAATAAACACCGGATTTTTAGTTCATATGTCAGCACAAAATTCAATATTTGTAATTTTAAAAAATGAAGAATCCAAACTCTTTAGTGATCTCTTTGTATAGCCATGGTGTAATATTTGCAAGAGTTTTTTTTGGAATTTTTAAATGTCATAGGAAAAAAGAAATAGAAAGAAAAATGTGCTGCAATAGGCAACGGAGACAAATTTTTTTTTGAAAATATCAAAAATATTTTTTATGGGTCTTTCCCATGTAAAATGGGCTAAGAAAGAAAGTACAAAAGGCAAACAAGGAAAAAATTTCTAAAAAATATCAAATTTTTTACAGGTCTTCCTCGTGTAGCATGGTTCCACTTTTGTCAAGTTTTCAATTTTTTTTGAAAATTTAAACGGCGGAAAAAATAAAGAAGAAAATAAAAAATAAAAAAGTAAACTTCTTACATGTATCTCATGTACTTTTGTCAAGTTTTCAATTTTTAAAAATTATAAACGGTGGGGAAAATAAAGAAGAAAATAAAAAAAAAAGTAAACTTTTTACATGTCTTTCTCATATAGCCATGGTTCCATTTTTGCAAGTTTCCTATTTTTTTAAAATTTTTAAATGGCCTAGAAAAAGAAAGAAGAAAAGTGGAACCATGCCTACGTGAGGAAGATAAATTCTAAGGTTGAAAATTTGTCAACTTAAAAAAAAAATTCAACTTCAAACGGGCTAAAAAAAAGAGAATAGGAGAGGAAAAAAGAAAGCAAATTTTTTTAAACTTGAAATATTTTAAAATTTTAAAAAAATTCCAAAAATATTCAAACTTTTTATGGACCTTTCTCATGCAGCCATGCTTCCATTCTTGCAAGTTTTCAATTTTTTTGAATTTTTAAACGGCCTACAAAAAAGAAAGAAGAAAATGAGAAAAAAATGACCTAAGGACACAGTCCTGGGACTCGAACCCAGGATGCTGCACTTGAACCTGGCTGTGCTAGCCAGCAGGACAAAGTTGCCACCTTGTTGAAAGGATGGGCACGGATTTTTTTTTATACTAATGACGTGAATGAACGGTCAGATCCTACAACACGAGACGATCGGACGGCCAACGTGGAGCCGGCTCTTCTGGTGGCGTGAAAAGGAGACGCGGCAGCAGCCGAAGGGTGCGACGTGGCAGCACCAACGGAGGGCACGGCAGAACTGCCCTTTAATATATAGAGTATAAACTATACCTATAAAACGATAGGCATTGCGGCCTTCTCGCGGTGGCCACGTCGGCCGGCCTCAACTCGCGGTGGCCACGTCGGCCGGAGGACGCCGGCCGTCCGATCGTCGGGCCAAATAGGATCTGACCGTCCGTTCTTAAGTTATATATAAAAGCATTGTTTTCTTTTTTGTCGACGAAGCGGACGAAACGGTCGCCTGGTTGGCCGCGCTAGAACTCACGCCGCCGGCGCGAGTTCGATCCTCAGCCAGCGCTAGAACCATTCGTTGCCTTCTTTTTTCTTTTTTTCTCCCCCTTTTCTATTTCCTTTTTTCTGCGCCATTTAAAAAATCCGAAAAATATAAAGTTTGCAAAAAAAGAACCATGCCTACACAAAGAAGGTGCATAAAAAGTTTGGATGTTTGAACGTTTTTTAAAATTAGGAAATTTTTTTGATTCCTTTGCCTTCTTCTTTTACTTCCTTTTTCTTTTCTATTTTATTTTTTCTACGCTGTGTAAAAATTCCAAAAAAATAGTAAGTTCCCACAAATGAAACCATGTCTATACAAAAAGGTCCATAAAAAGTTTTGATATTTTCCAAAATTTTTTGAAATTACAAATAATTTTTGCTTCCTCTACCTTCTTCTTTTACTTTCTTTTTTATTTTCTATTTCCTTTTTCCTACACCGTTTAAAAATTCCAAAAAAAATTGAAAGTATGTAGAAATGGAACCATGCCCGCACAAAAAAAGTTTAGATATTTTTAAAAATTTTTGAAGCTAGAAAAATTTTCAATTTAAAAAAATTTCTCGCTCTCTTTTTTCCTCTTTTATTTTCTTTTCTGTAGGCCATTTAAAAAATCTAGGAAAAGAAAGTATATTTTTTAAAAATTCTAAAGTTAGAACAATTTCGAAATTTAATAGACGTTTTCGCTCTCTTTTCTCTTCTATTTTCTTTCTCCTATACAAAATGTGTGCCCGTCCTATTCAGGTGACTATGAGACAAAGTAGGGACGACGGCACCGTGGGCGTGGGTTTCTTCTAATATATTAACCCGGTAGGGATTGCCAAATGTCTAAGGTATCCATGTGTCCTTTTGCTAAGGTAGCAAGAATTTGAGCCTACGTCAGCTATTTACGTGGCGTTTATCCATCCGTTCGACAATTAATCCGGATGGCCAATCCACAGTTGCCCTTTTCGTCTGTAGCACTCTCACACCGTGATTGTGATGTCCCTCCCGTGCTGTGTGCATGCATGGACATGCAGTGATATCAGCAACGATGTTAGTACTTAATAGAGATATCTTTTTTTTCCCTTCCATAACTTTTGATTGGAGACTTCAATTCATGAACGCCATGTGTCACCCATATCTTCTCACCATGTGGGACTCTCTTATTGTGCCATGTCGTCTTTAAAGACCCTAATATCACTCTCACGTTGTGCCACGTTTTGCTCGATAAAACGTCTCCATCTGATCACCCACATTGCACATATCGGGCCATCCAATAGCAACACGGATTTAGTCGTCTTATCTACTAACATTGTGAAAAGACACTTCTATTTCGCAAAATCTAATCGTGCTTCACGTCTAACCCACAAACTTTCCAAAAAAACCTTCCGACTTAAAAGAACAAAAATAATTATTTTTATCAATCGTCTATATGCATACAGGTTGTGTTTGCTATTAAAATTAGTTTTCTCATATAACGGCACATTGTTGGCGCGCAAATATTCCTAGTAGATATAGATTAGACGATGTCGTCGGTTGCCAAGAGGCTCGTTGCCCACAGCAGCGTACCCTGCAGACAACCTGGTCGCCTCGTCCGTTCTGCCGCAGACGAGCGTGCAGACGGCACGCGGCGAAACAACCTACACAAGCGAAACGGATAGGTGACGTCAAATCACGCCCGGCCGTGGAACAGCGAAAGCTACCGCTAGTAATAAAGGGGTGTTTAGCAGGGCTCCGGCTCTAATTTTTTTAGTTCTGCTTCATAACTTCACTGTGGAGTAGATCCACTATAGAGCAGATCCATAATTTCGCGGAGCATCCTTCAAGCCGCTCCACAAAATGAACTACGAGGAAGGCTGTTCTATGGAGTTGTTTGCTTCAGAGTTACGTGGAGTTAGAGCGTTTAGTACTGCTTCAGTACGGAGTTGAGAGATAGAACTCTGCCAAACACTCCCAAACCGTGAGAGCATCCAATAGCTCTCCGATGACACCATTCTTTGTAATACTATTTACCATATTCTCTAAAAAATTTTATCATTCTAAAATTTCTTCATATTTTACACTACATCTTAAGACATGCATCCTCTAGCAACTCTCGTATCCTTAAAAGATTAAATAAACATTTTTTAAAACCTATTATGATATCTGATAACACTAGTAAACTCGCGCGAACACACGCGCCTCGGCTAGCACTTTCACGTGATGTGACGTACAAAGAATTAGGAGCACAGTTAAGAGATTTTCAGCACAAACTAGTGCTATTTTCTCTTGTTTCTTCTCAACCTTCGTTAACAGCTAAGTACATTGTTCAAATAAACACATGACGCGCGCGCGCCACGGGCCATGGTCCGCACGACTTGCAACCAACTTGCCCGCGTCTTCCGCCACGCGCCTCCGCATCGTGCAACCGTGAGGGCTCGGCCTGTGCCCACGTCCTGCAGCCACGCGCCTCGATCCGCGGCCTGCACTCGTGAGGACTCAGGCCAGCTCACTTGCATCTGCATGTTATTTGCTCCACCATGCGACACGCGCGACTCGGCCAAAGCTAGACGTGCTGCTGCTACATGCAAACACACGCACATCCACCGCTAATGACAATGCTAATCCTCTATCTAACCCATACACTTGAGTCTTGCTATCTCGGCCATGCAGTAACACAATCTTTACCGCTTAAATTAAAATTAAAGCTACATACGGAAATTTATCATTTTTATTATTATTTTTTGTATAAATCAAATGCTGTAACATTTTGTGGCTATTTTTTAAGGCTTTTTTTAGTTCTTTTTAACGTTTTTAAAACCATATCTTTATAATTTTTGGGCTATCGAAACTTAGTATCGAGGGCTCAAAACTTTTTAAATTAGAATCTACGACTAAATTAAACCTAAAAAACAAAGCCAAAATAAACATGGACACTTAAACGACAAGAATAATTTTTTTTCCCAACAAATCGTACGCGATTCGAGCGGAGCGTGGGCGGCAACGGGGTCTCTCTGCCGGCCGCCTCGATCCCTTTCTATTATTGCTCGGCAGTGGCACTGCACACCAGCGCTGCATGCAGAGAGCCGCACTGTACTTGGCTAATGGCGCATGGCTGCATGCCTGCAAGCTGCATGGCTGCTTGCTGCCCCCGCTTGGCTTGGCCTACCTCTGCTCTGAACTAGAGCAAAAATTACCGTGGTGCACCGTTCAATCTTCATAGTACGCATATAGTAAGATACAGGTAGTTTATCGGCACTAATAATTTAACATAGACAAAGTCAATAATAATAATATTAACAAATTACTCACCACCATGAAGTGTTGGAAGTATAAGTTAATTGTCTGTCCACCGTTCCTATCAGCTTAGGCTTTTGAATAAATTAATCAGGTACATGCAACTCAATATGGTATCAAATCCAAAGATCTCAAGTTCGAGCTTTGGTAGACGTAATTTAAATAAAAATTGTCGCCCACGCTTTTATTCCACGTGTTTGAGGCCTTTAGAAGTACGAATGAATTGCCCATCTTTCTCCCATCAACTTTGGTCGGTGCATGCAATTTAATATGGTATCAAAGTCAGGTGTCTCGAGTTCGAGTGCTAGCTGACGCAATTAAATAGCTGGTGATCCGGGCTATTTCCCTCTCGACGATGAAGCTTATCCTCTATCGTCTCACCGGTTAACCTTGAACCCTGTTATTTTTGGGTCATATCTAGTATTCAGAGTTTGCCTCAATCTGGTACCACTCGTGCAGCCCGCACTGAAACAATGCTTTACCCCTAGATGTCTAGTCAACTGCTGCGTCTCAACGCATTTCAGGTAGAACCAACTAGCTCTGGTTTCACCCCTAACCACAACTCATCCACTGAAATATGGTATTAAAGTCAGAGATCTCGAGTTCAAGTGCTAGCTAGCGCAATTAAATAAGTCACCCACTCCTATTCCACCTCAGGCGGCACAATCAACTAAGTCGTCCTTCCCCATCAAGCCCTCAACCTTGGGGCATATCATCAATTAGATCTTAGCACTACAATTTCTAGGAAAAATTCACCGATTAAATACTAGTTCATGGTTAAAAGCAAAAAAACATTACCACATTACTACATCAATGTGTTTCATAATCCCACATGGTAATCAGCCGACTACATGGATCGGTAGTTTGCTATTGGCTATTGCTCTTGTATACATACACAATGAGGGGAGGCGATTATATACTACTAATCCGTGACATGATGGCCAATGGCGCCGACGGTGAGGGGAGGGTGGGCCGCGTGCTGCCAATTTCTCCGGCGAGGTGAGGCAATGAGGCGGCTATTCTAGGAGATTGCGAGAGTACAACGGAGATGGAACGGCGATGTCTCTCTTGCATCCAGGTCCATGTGATACGCTGCCCTCTGCAGCTCTGCTCCGCTTGCTTCGCTAATTGCATTGGGCTTTTCACTTTGGCTGCTCGCTTTGCTAATCGCCGGCCTGATGGGTTGAACCGGGTTCACACATGTTGGGTCGAGGGTGCACCAATGGCCGAGAAATACCGCTACTCACTGTATATATATATATATAAAACCATTGGATTGTGTTTGGGTGGTCCAGATCAAGGAATGTGGAAGCCCTCTATTTAACTCTAAGGGCCTGTTTGGGAGCTCGGGATCCCGGCCCAATCCCGTGGTTGGCAACCCGCGCGGCTGTTTCCCCTGGGGCGAGGCCAACGCGCGTTTGGAAGCAACCATTCCAGGGAAATCTTGGCCTCTTCCCCTCGTCACCCCCGGGGATTGCTCCTCCCCCTATCGAGGCGTGGAATTCCTCCCCTTCCACCTCACGACGCCTCGTCCTAGCCGTCGTCTCGCCCTCTCCGCTACCTCCGCCTCGGCCTCGCCCTAGCCGCCATCCCTGTCCCCAACCGCCTCTGCCTTGCCTGCCTCACCGCCTCCACCCGCCGTTACTCGTCGCCTCCACTGAGGAGGCCAGCGCCAAGGAGGAGGTGACCCGTCGATCCACCGAGGAGATCGTCGAGCTGGTCAGATCTGGACTCCACCGCCTCGCCTCATCCTCGCCGGCGACCTTCGTCATTTCCGTCAGATCTGGACTGCGCCGCCTCCTCCTTTCGTCCCCACAGCCACCTTCGTTCCCGGCTTCAGCACCGCCGACATCACCGCCGGCTGCAGGTGAGCTGCCGCGTCTGTATTTACTCTGCCAAACACCCGTGGGATATTCACCAAATAAGAACTTGGCACCAAAATCATTTCTTTGTAGTATTGATATTTATGTAGTCTGCATAATCATTTCTTTGTAGTATTGATATTTATGTATGCATGCTCTCACAAATACAAGAACTTGGCACCAAAATTTAGTGTTAACATTAGCTCTCAGTAATGCTGCTTAGTGCTCTAGCTCGATGTGTATTACCATTGATGTATTTGTTTTGTTTACTCTTGAGTGATCCCAGTGATTCACTAAGAATCCCTGGGATATTTTGGTTCTGTTGTATCCAGTAGTCAGGAGTATTAGCTGTCATTTTTGAGGAAGTGTTCTAGTAATGATGATGATGATATGAGTACTTTAAACATAGCATGAGTATCTGATAAGATTGATTGCTAGGGTATTATATTTCTGTTGAGTTTCCTAGTTACATAAAAACAAGGCCACATCAGTATGCATTTATCAATACATATCTACTAATGTGTTTGCATTACTATCGTATGTTAGATTCCAGTGGGGTGAGGAGGCAGTTGGCCCATTAATTTGATGGAAAATTCTTGCATTTGTCTTATAAATGTATCAGTGGTCTAGCTGTCTCAAGATCGGGCCTAATGTATGTGCTTTATGCTGGTGGTGGTGGCCTCGTGGATTGAGTGAGTGGTTTTGGGAAATAACCAAAGCTTCATTTTACATACTCCATTAATCAAAATGCATGTACTGTATTTCGGATATGCTCAATTCTGGGATTCTTTGCATTGCTAAATTATATATTTTTCAATTCAACCTAATATTTACATGTGTATGTTTCATGCTAATTAATGTTATGAATTATCTAGCAACTTACCTCCACATTTCATTTCAGGAATTGTTCAGGATACATGCGTACCATCTATAAATATAGCTTTTAAACTGAACTGGGTTGTCCTAGCTGATTTGCTGATTGCTGAATGTTGGCCATGCCCTTTACCCATATGCATGTACCAATTCTTAACTCTTGTCTCTCTTTGGGTTGTCTTATTATTTTTCTCTGCAAAGGAAGCATTCTGTTTCTCTTTGCTGATCTATTTCTTTTCTTAGTTTCAACTTTGTTCTCTTGTCTTGATCTAATTGTACCTAATTGATCTAAAGGTCTTCTCTTTTAATTTTGAAGGAAAATCAAAGGTTGGAGAGCATCTAGTCATGGAGGTCTTCTCTTTGCTGATCTGTAGCTTTTATGTAAAAAGATGTCATATCTATAGTGGCAGCATATCCGGTGCACACGGCTGCCTCCGTGAAAACGCCATGTACACCATGGGGAAAAAGTTTCAAAAAATTCCAAAAAAAATCATGGATGTACATCTCAACTTACCCCATTTACATATAAAATTTCATGATCAAATTCATCTTATACTAGAAGTTACAAAAAAGACAAATTTAGAGTGCATTTAAACTATTTAAGTTTGTCAGAAATTTGTCTTTTTTATTACTCTTAACATAGGACGAATTTGATCATGAAATTTTATATCTGGATAGGGTAAGTTGAGATGTACATCCATAATTGTTTTTGGAATTTTTTGAAACTTTTCCCCCATGGTGTACACGGGTGTGCACGGGGGGTGCTGTGTGCACCGGATATGCTGCCTATCTATAGTTATCCCAAAACCTTGGTGCTAATAGCAAGTTTTTCCTGTTGCAAATGACTAACGGCAGATATCTCGGCTCCATCATGGAGTATGCTGATGAACTGATGTCTGTTATTCGTTAGCTCTAGTGTCATGACAAGTGTGATTTATGGTTTGATTACTGTACTGCCTTAGTTTTATTGTTCTACTAAAGCACATGGTAGCTTCTAGATGGGATGAACTGCCTCATTTCGGTTGTTAAGTGAACTGTTTAGTAGTCAAATGTAAGACATACTCTGTACATGGTTTGGTTTGATTCAGTAGTCAAATGCAATACCTTCTGAACTAACTGTGTTCAGAACTATCATCGATAATATTTTAGTATATCTTAATTTTTTGTGCTTGTTTGTTAGCAGCAGCGTGAAGAACTAGCAAGAGTATTCAGTAGAGAGCAAAAACTAGCAGCAGTAGAGAGCAAGAGCAATAGTAACGGCTGGTGCAACAGTGAGCAGTAATAGTTGGGTAAGCAGCAGTACAAAGCACAGATAATAGCGCCTCCTTCCCTGCCATGCTGTTTGGATTCCTCAATCCCAGGGTCAACTGAGCACGGGGCTCCTCTTCCCAGCAGGGTTTGAAGTGGACCTCTTAAATCCCCTGTAGGGATTGCTTCCTTGGGAAATTGTCCCCTGTGCAGCCAAACGAGGCCTAAGGGGTTTTCTAAGAAAGATTTAAGTGGCAAGGTGGGTTTCTACCTCTGCTAATCTCAGCCATACAGGATGGATCCAACGTCCTGTGAACCCCGGTGGTATCATGCAGCTCTGCCGCTCCGACGTGCATGGAGGGGGAGGAGATCGATCGCCTGGTGAAATTAATCCTGTGATCCATCCTGGAAAAGTTCGGTGGCCATGTTGGCCGGACGGCCGGACGGACAAAGTGCGGTGCAAACGTTGCAGCGCTGCACGGCTGGCTTTCTTCTTCGTATCGTTTCCGCGATGCTGAATCACATGGAATGCTACGACGGCGCTAGCTGGATTTGCTTCGCTCGATCTCTGGGTTTGGAGCATTGTGTTTGTTGCTTACGTTGCACTGGCCAGGCAGGCGAGGTACACACTCGACTGTTCGAGTCCTTCGCCGATTCGGACTTTCCAGTAGCTAGTACGTATCTCGCACTCTGCTCATGGAAAATCCTTCGAAGCGGCCGGGGAAACTAATGGTTATAAATTACAATGTGCTATATATCGCAACTTTGAGGACCCATGCCTATTTATGGCTGGATTCAAGCCGAGAGGTTGAAAGAGCATAGGCTGTCTGCGCTCAAGCTCGACTCGAACCCATGTTGATTATTGTTGGAAATGATCTTGATTCTGTTTCTTTTAGTAGAAACTGGCGGTTGGCGGTTTACTATAGAAAATTTATAAGTCTTCAAAAAAGTTTAATGAGCTTAAAAAGATAATTAAAATTTTTTTAAAAATCTCTGAGAAGAACTAATCAAAGCCTAAAAAAATCTTTAAAAATTATAACATAAAAAATCATATAAAAATATTAAAGAATATTGTAGTAAAACGTCGACCGTCGGTTTACGCTGAAAAAAACAGGGCCCTTGTAACCGGTGAGTCCAGTCATTTGGTTATTAGGAGTTCGCATGGCCAAATGAGCATTAAGTGCATGAGTTAGCTATACTAGTGCATACGTGTATGTTAGTTGTATGAGCACGTTCCTTACATGCAACGTGAGCACGTGGCTTGCATGCCTGGAACGTGATTAGTGGTAGCGGCTAGTAGATAAGAGTCGGTCAAGTAATTTGTTACTAGCTAGCCGGGTCTTCAGATACACAGCGTAAGAAACGGTCTTGCCGTTGGGCGTGCGGCCGGGAGTCGCGCGTGCAGGTCGTGGCCGATGACGCCGTGTGTGCACCATGTATAAATTGGGTTGTGTCTGTTAAGCAACCATGTTATGGGGTGTAGTCCGAGGTTGCTGATTCGCATGCAAAACGTAGACGGAGAACAAGATCGACAGATGTACAAGTAGATGAAACACAGGTGTAGGGAGAAAATAGATTCTTTATTGCTTTCAGGTGTGTATACAATAGATGGATCCCTCTCCTATTTATAGTGCTGATTCATAGGGTTTGGTAGGTCCACGGATAGACCTATCCGGATACGGCTTGGAGAGCCCGTAACCGAATAGGTTTCCTAATACTCCCCCTTGGACCTTGCCACGTAATGCATATGCCTCATCAAAACTCCATAAAAACCCAGTGGAAAAAATTCTTGGAGAAAGAGTACATAGCATACACTTGCTGTGCGTACGGATATGCCTCGTTAAAAACCTTATGTGAGAAACTTCTTTGAAAACTCACTTAAAGGAAAAAGAGTACAAATCTACCCAACATTGCTTCATTACTTCAATGTAATAGTTGGGTACTTGAACTTCTGGTTCAAGATTTAATTAAAAATATGTGAAGTTTCTCCTCCTGAATTCTGCACTTCTCTAAGTCTCATCATTTCTATGCCTTTAATACATCTTTCAAAGGTAGATGCAGGTAAGGACTTAGTGAACAAATCTGCGAGATTCTCGCACGACTTAGTGTGCTGAATATTGATTTTATTCATCTTATGCATCCCATGCGCATAAAAATACTTGTGGTTTATATGCTTAGCGAGGTTGCTCTTCACATATCCAGTCTGTACTTATACGACACATGCTGCATTATCTTCATAAATAATGGTGGGGGTTCGTTCTATTTGCAATCCACATGACTGGAGAATGTGGAATGTCATTCTTCGAAGCTATGCACATTCACGTGCTGCCTCATAAAATGCAATGATTTCTGAATGGTTAGTCGATGTTGACACAAGTGTCTGCTTTGACGACTTCCATGATACTACGGTTCCTCCACACAGGAAGACATATCCTGTCTAGGACTTACCGGTGTGCGGATCTGAAAGATAACCCGCATCTGCATATCCAACCAAAGTCATATCTTGGTTCCTTCTATAAAATAATCCAAAATCGACTGTTCCCCGTAGGTAGCGGAAGATGTCCTTTACCCCTTTTCAATGCCTTTTTGTTGGCTCTGCACTATACCTTACTAATAGATTTACGACAAACGCAATGTCAGGCCGTGTACTGTTTGCTAGGTACATGAGCGCTCCTATGGCACTTAAGTATGGGAATTCCGATCCCAGGACTTCCTCCCCTCTTCTCAAGGTCGATATGGGTCTTGGTCTGCTCGTAATGACCTTCCGACCATCGGGGTTCTTGAAGCGTACGCCTTGTCAAAGCTAAACCTCTCCAACACCTTCTGGGTATAGGCGGCTTGGTGTACGAGTATTCCATCTGGCATATGCTCAAGCTAAAGGCCTAAGCAAAATTTGGTTTTACCCAAATCTTTCATTTCAAATTCAGATTTCAAATATGAGCTTGCTTCTTTAATTTCATCATCAGTGCCAATGATGTTCAAATCATCCACGTAAACCGAAATTATACAAAAATCATCTTGTGATCGTTGTATAAAAACGCATGGACAATCTTCATTATTCGTATAGCCTTTCTTGCTCAAGAAATCGCTTAAGCGATTATACCACATTCTTCCTGACTGCTTTAATCCATATAAGGATTTCTGCAATTTTACACAATATAATTCTTTCTTCTCTTTATTCGGGGTTGGCATGCCGTCAGTACTTTCATGTACAATTCGAATCCAGACATCAGTAAAGATAAGTGTGACCACATCCATCAATTTCATTCTTAAGTTCATATTCACTGCCACTGAGATGAGGTATCTAAAGGTTATACCACCCATGACCGGGGAATAGGTTTCTTCATATCAACGTCTGGACGCTGAGTGAATCCTTGAGCTACCAGCCTTGGTTTGTACCGTACCACTTCATTATTTTCATTTCTCTTCCGAACAAAAACCTATTTATAGCCCACAGGGCGTATATGGGAGGTGTAAGGCACACAGTCCAAACACTTCTCTTTTGTTCGGTGAGATTAGTTCATGATGATTGCCTTCTTCCATTCCGCCTAACTCGGTGGTGCTTACACTCGTAAAGAGATGCGGCACGGATCGGGATTTATTAAACAGCAATCATTTTAGCAAAGTATATGTCGACATTGGCTATTGCTCTATTCATCATTTCCGATTCTACAAAGTTTAAGACCATTTCGTCATGGGGTGCTTCGTGCATTTCTACTTGCTCTTCACCGCTATTTCCCATCACGAGCAAGTTCCTTTAGCTTATTATTGCCGATGTGCTTTAACGTATTTCTATCGCCTTCTTCTTCTATTACCCGGTATATTCAAATCTGGGAGCGCCTCGCTAGCAGGCTGCTTCTTACAAGAGTCGCCAGGTCTCAACTGGCTCCCCTTCTTTTTTCTTTCGGGGCACTTTCGTGACCGGTTGTGATAAGCTCTCTTATCCACTTTTCTCCAGCGCCCCGGATACTTGGGATTCGAGTAACAGATTTCTGTCCTTTCTCTCGAGGCCTCGGAGCAGGATGAGGATACCTTCTATGGTATTTCAAACCCTCTCGGTGCATTACTAGGAGTAATGCGACTTGATCACACCTTCAAATCACAAAAATGATTAGGCGGTTCATTTGCTAATTTTCTATAAATCGAGGATCTTGAACCTCTTCGTTTGCTTCTCTAGTACGGGATCATGTGCGGGAATGCCGTGGCTTGCCGATGATTTCACGGCATTCTTCTGATAAGGGTTCTTTATCTCCCTAATGACGGAAATTATCCTCATCAAAGATGCAGTCAGCGAAACAGGCGGTATGCAAATTATCGGTTGAGGGTTCTTAAATACTTGATTATGGACACTGTCGCATAACCAACGTATATCCCCGGCCTCCGGAGAGGGCCCATAGCTGTTTGCTGTGGTGGTGGTATCGGTACATACACCATGCATCCAAAATTTCTCAAATGGGAAATTTTCGGTGTGATCCCCTGAACTAGTTGCATTGGTGATTGGATGTTGTACGCTGACGGTCTATAGTTCAATAATGCTGCTGCGTGTAGGACGGCGTGGCCCCAACACGTATTCGGTAAATTACAACCTTGCAAGAGCGTCTTTGCTATAAATTTGATCCTTTTAATCAGTACTTCTGCTAGTCCATTCTGAGTGTGGACATGTGGCACTGAGTGCTCTACTTTGATTCCCGATGCCATACAGTAATCATCAAATGCCTTCGAAGTGAGTTCGCCGGCATTGTCCAAGCGAATAGACTTTACGTGATGATCCGGAAATGCATTCTTAATTCTTATGATCTGAGAGATCAGCTTTACGAATGCGTGGTTTTCTTGTCGAGAGTAAACTCAGGTTTGACCACTTCGAGGAAGTATCAATGAGCACCATGAAGTACCTAAAAAGACCTGATAGGGGTTGAATGGGGCCGCAAATATCCCCTTGGATGTGCTCAAGGAACACGGGGATTTCATCTTGCACCTTCATGGTCGAGGGCCTAGTGATCATTTTCCCAGTGGCGCATGCCTGACATATGAAGTCTTCTTGATTAGGGAAATTCTTTATACTAATTCCATGGCCCTGAGAGGTGGTAATTACATTTCTCATCATCCATAAGGCTGGATGACCAAGTCTACTATGCTAAAGAGAGAAGAGTTCAGCACTCCTAAAAGAAGTTTCTAGAGAAGTGTATTTGTCAGGTGCTTTAATTCTTGTGTGGAATAGCCCAGTTTCAAATGAAGAAAATTTTTCTAAAATTCTTTTTTCGCATCCGTCATGCTTCACAATGCACAGAAATTCTTTGCCATTTTCTTCAGTGGTCTCAACGTGGAAACCGTTGGCACGGATGTCTTTAAAACTTAAGAGAGATCTAGTGGATTCAGAGTACAACAAAGCTTCATCAATTTTCAGTGAAGTACCCATAGGCAGAACAATCGTGGCTTGACCGGAGCCTACCACACACGAGCCACTTCTTCCAATTATGGTTATACTGCCAGTTCTCTTCTTAACAAAATACTTTGTCTCTCTTAAGATGTTATTCTGCTATCAACAATGCATATCTCCTTCATATGGGCGCTTCATAAATTCATATAATTTCAATTAGGCTATCATTCATATTGCAAGCATTCACACAAATATACTGAGAATAAAATGCATAACTGATCACGAGAATTAAGGGTTTGCTCCCCCTGGAGCTCACAATTCTTCATTCATGATAAGATCACAAATGTCTGCTAATGCAACCACACTAAAAGGCCGACTAGTGCTGCTATGTATGCACTAAATAAATTCTGTAAAATAGATTTCTGCAGTGTCAGCAATTTCTTTTCTATGATGGCATCATCTTCTTTAGTAGCTTCTGCATATCTCAGGCTTGTCCAGTCCTACTGTGCTTATGGCAGGATAGTGTGTTTGAGCTTTCCGAACCGCTTCTTAAGTGCGGCCCAAAGATCAATAGCACTTTTCATTGCCATGTATTCATTCTTTAAAGTATTGGACAGGTGTGCCTAATGAAATGCGGTGCTTGATTATTCTGTGCTCGAGTATTGCCCTCGCTACAATGCCAATGGCGGTGCGGGGAGCTTCATGTGCATAGCCGAAATTCATCAAACTCACGACTCACGATGTCAAACATTTGCATAATTCAAATTCTTTGCATAAGATACTGTGGGTAATCATAGTGTGTGTTGCGTGACATTGATCTATTCATAAATTCTCGGAATTTTCAGTATAAACATGCCAAAATAATTATTACAAGAATTATAATAGCAATTTCATGGAGTAATTCTATGCCAGAATATATACATTCAGTAAATTCTTAATTTTCGGGGCTTTCTATGCAAAAATTCTTAATTTTGGTGAATTTTCAGATAATTCCCCAAGGTTTCAGGGCTTTTCTACGAAATTCAAGCCCAATTTCTATGATAGCAATGTTGATTCATGACTACTATATGTAATCTGCATATATTCTTATATTTCTTCAATAAAATTCATGGTTTTCTACTATTCAACATGCTATTTTCAATTCATAGATTAAATGTAATGAACGAACACCACAAATAATCAGAAATTCACATTCATAATTCATATGCATAAATTCTATTCATAAACAGGCATAAACTGATAATTATAACAGCTAATTCATCATATAATTGCATGAAAATAATTATCAGGGGTAAAATAAAATTCGGAATCCCGAGATGCTTTTATGCCCGAATATGCTTTTCTATGATTTCTGCTTATTTCAGGGACTTCTATGAAAATTTTAGTGTCTCTAGGGACTTCTGTGAAATTTTCGATGTCTCCAAGAATTCTTTTGCATAGTTTCTTAAATTTCAAAGGGCTTCTTTGCAAAATTTCCACCGCAGCCATCCCCTTTTTTTTCTTTTCTTTCTTTTCTTTCTCGGGCCAACCCCGGCCCCCATCATTTTCTTCTCTTTCTGTCCGTTCTAGCCCACGACCTTCCCGCGGCCCAGTTTCCTTTCCCCGGTTTTTTTCTTTCCTTTGGTCCAGCCGGCCCATGCATAAGCTCAACCCAGCTGGCTTCCCCTTCCACTTGGGGTGGCTAGGGTTTTCCTTGGCCACCGCCAGCGTTCTGTAGGCGTGTGGTGTCCTTGTCAGGAGGCGGACACGGCAGGCGGCGCGAGTGCTCTCAGCTGTCTGGGAGAGCAGTCTTGGTCGCCGAGGTCTGGCGGTGCACGGTTGGCCGTTGAGCGGTGCCACCGCCTGGGTCGCTTGCCAGCCTAGCTTGATTAGGGCGGCGCTGCGATTCGATGGTCGGCCGTCAGATTCATGAATGGCGAGGCGCGACAGCGAGGGCCATGTGCATAGCGAGGGCGGCGCAAAGTGTCGCGTGGCGGCGAGGCGGCGGCCGCTTCGGTTCGGCTAGGGCGAAAATAGTGCGACTTTCGGATTCAAAACAAGTATCCCCAATTTTCTTTCAAATCGATCGATCTACTATTCAAAATTCGATTCAATGCAATACCTTCGATCTCGTTGTTAGATTCGTGAGATCGCACAGGGACGGCGATCGCGTAGGACTATTTTCGGCTATCCGAGTGGAAGCCGGCGTGATGACGATTCGATGCCGAAAACGCCGGTGTAGACGAACAGCCGTAGTCGATCGATCTCCTCGTGCTTGCGGTTCCTCCTTCCGAGCATGTCGTGCTGATAACGTGTTAAGCAACCACGCTACGGGGTGTAGTCCGAGGTTGCTGATTCGCACGCAAGACGTAGACGGAGAACAAGATCGACAGATGTACAAGTAGATGAAACACAGATGTAGGGAGAGAATAGATTCTTTATTACTTTCAGGTGTGTATACAATGGATGGATCCCTCTCCTATTTATAGTGCTGATTCATAGGGTTTGGCAGGTCCACGGATAGACCTATCCGGATACGGCTTGGAGAGCCCGTAACCGAATAGGTTTCCTAATAGTGTCGAGTCTGTAAAGAGTCGTGCCAAGAGGAATAAAGAGAACAGAAAGAAAGCCGGCAATTTTGTGCCGCCGGGCCAAAAAAAACTCTCTGTTCCTGTGTGTTCTTCCCTGTGTGTTCGAGAGTGACAGCACCATAAGCGAGTGTTCTTCAGATGAGCCTGGACCAACATTGATCATGGAGATAGGCCCGTGTTTAGTTGAGCTTGGGCGGCGCTAAGCGACGGGGACGACAGGGAGGCGGTGATGGTCGATGATAGGGACGACAGGGGGTAGCAAGCCAATACTTCTGTAACACCATGATCTAAATTCACTTAGAGCCTAGTTAATCTTAGGTGCTAGTCCACGCATATATAGCACCATTTTAGGCTACCTGGGTAGGTGACTGACGGGATCAGAGGGGAGGAAGAGAGGAGAGGAAGTGGTGGCGGGAGGGTGGCTGATGAAGAGGCAAGGGCAGTGTTAGGCTAACTTTAGGTTCTATTCTTGTCAACTTATAAAGTCTTATTTGTCTTACATAGGGTTTGGGCTTATTTTTATTTTAAATAAAAACGATTTGTTTTTTGAATCCTTGATTTCTATCTCAAAGACTTGTCTAAAACCTTTAAAACACAAGTTGAATAAAGCGGATCCGACTCTCAAGACTACCTCGGAAAGCTCTCGAAGTTAGAAGAAAAGTTAAATAAGTCAAATAAGACGAATAAGTCAGATAAAATAAGCTGACAAGAATAGGGCCTTAGCCTGATCCTAGCTACTCGAAGTTGGCTTGAAAACAACTCTAGTTTGGCCTTGAGCTCGGCTCAAGATTAACTCAAGTCTAAATAGCTCGTCGAGATCGGACCTTTTTGTCCAACTCTACTCATGCCTTTCCTTCTCCTATCACCAAATCCCAAACTCCATGATATTTTGGTACAGTTCTTAGTGTGCATGGTCACTACAACCACAGGCAGGGTTCACAAAATCCAAGAAAAATGCTCGGTTTTTGCGAAACCTACGTAAGAGCATCCACACCAATTACTCTATCTCTATTTTCTCTCTTTTTCACATTAAAATTTCTTCACACTCTATACTACACTCTAAAAGATTTATTCCCTACACCAAAAGCTCTATCTCTAAAACATTATTTCTACGCTATTTTACAGCGTCCGATGTGGATGCTCTAAATCGCTCAGTCTTGATGGTTTACGAGCTTACCGACACATTTTTATTTGGGAAGTCAGCCGGTAAAACCGATCAAATTAAACTCAAAATTTCCAAATTCAAATTGGACGTAAACTGAAATCAGTCTGTAGTCTATCGGTTTTCACTTTTCAGTAGAACAGATCAAATTTCACCTAAAAACCGACACATTTCGTCTCCCCCCTCCTCCTCCACAATTCAAATTTTAAAAACCAAACTTTGTACGCTTTTAGCGATTCTCCAAGTGCAAAACGAAATTTGAAATCTGGTGTCAGCCACCGAGAAGATTTTCGTACTGCTCTTGATGATAGTAGGTTTTTATCTTGGTGGAATACCTGCTGTCCGTCTCACTACTGGCGACCATTCTTGGCGGGCGAACGTCAAGACGACGCTGTGAATCTACAGCGCCGGCTGCGAGGATCTTTAGTGCCGTATAGTCACATGAACATGTCGCACCAGCTAGCGCCTGTACTTGCACGCTGAGGTGCTTTCGCCGGAGGACTGGAGATGGAGCCTTGTGGCTAGCTAGGGGCCTAGGGCTAGCTAGCTACCTGTTGTTTGACAACTCCAGCGAAGAGGAGAGCTACGTACGCACGTACAGACGGACTCTTCTCTTCCCCCAGATTTACAGCGAGCCAGCGATCGACGCACCATGTTTTTACTAGTTTACCACACTCGCTCGTCCGTCTGGGATCGATCGCCGGCGACGACCTACGCCGGCGTCGATCGCTGGGTGAAGGCCGGCAGGATCTATAGAGCACCTCCACCGCATCACGCTACGTGCCGGCTGGCGGCAGGTCCATGCATGTGGAGATCAGCTGTGACTGAACAATGGATGAAAGGCTAGGCATTGAGAAGCGGCTTTAAGATTTTCGAGAAACGGTTACATAAACCAAAATATTTAACGAGTACAAATTACAAACTGAAAGCTGAAAAATACACCTAAGTTTATCAAACTTTTGCTGTCCAGACAAATTCGATCTATTTAGCCTGCTAATTATTGCTGTACCCGATGTCGATTTCTCCAGCAGATACAGTTCAGATGCTAAAAACTCATAATATAAGCGAGGAGATCATGTTTGCTCTGGTTTTAGGTTTAAAAAGCTAGAAGCACATGAAATTAAGCCATTCCAAATGAGACATTAACACGGTCTTTGTCAAGGTTTCAAATTTTGCAGTAAAAAATATCTTGGGATTCATGATTTTTCATGCTTCTGCCATGGAACAATTCAAACTATAATATAGGACAAAATTCTATGGATAGTATTAGTAAGCTTAAAGCCTTTTTGTCGGTGATTGGGAGTACGGGGCTCCCGGGTACCGAGCTTACTTGTTGAGAGTGAGGATCAACCGGTCTTTTTCCCGCAGGCGTCGGGGCTTTCAAGAAGACGAACTTCGATCGAGTGGCTATCAATAGAAGGCACGCATGATTTTTGGGCTGGTTCGGGCCCCTCGAGTGGAGGTAATGACCCTCGTCGATGGTGTCTATATGAGGATCGAAGAGGTTACAAAGGGATGAGTTTCTTGTGGCGGAGGGATGAGCTTTGGCCCGTAATGGTGCGGGTGGAGCTCCCACGATGTGCGTGTGTATTTTCTCGCGATCGCCCTTTTAGATGTGCAATGACGTAGTCTATTTATACATGGGCGTGTCGGTTTTTCTAGCGGTGAAATCCTATTACCTAGCGGTATGATGGTTGTCCCTCCTTTGTCCGGTGGTCGAAGCATGTCTTCCTCTTGCGTCATCGTCATCATTCTTCGTCTTCGGGAAGCGGTGTGGAGCGATGTTACAAGGCGTGGGTTGGTGGCGCGATCCCTGCGGCTGTCTCGAGCGGTGTCGAGCATTTAATGCGGCGGGGAATCCTTCCTTGGTCGGGAGGAGCTGCTCGGACCGGTCGAGCGAATTGTCGTGCTCGAGCCCGGCGAGGACTCCTTGAAGTAGACCCTTGCTCGGGAGAGGGCATTCGGTCCGGCGAGAATTGGCGTGCGAGCCCCGGCGAGGACTCCTTGAAGTAGACCCTTGATCGGGAGAGGGTGTTTTGTTTTGCGTTTAGCGTGACTATCCGAACGTCACCCTAGGCCCCGTCATCTAGCCCCGAAGCTGAGTGGTGGACCGCCGGTCCTCCTCGATGCTCTTTTAAATCGTCTTGAGGAGCCTTTTTGGTTCGAGACGATCGACGCGTGCCGATTAGCGGCGAGGCTAATTCGAGGTAGACTTCAGGTTACTGAGCTCAAGGTTACTGAGCAAAGGCTACCCGAGCGAATCTTAGGGTCGGCCGAGCGAGACGGCGGGAGGAGTCGAGCAGGACTCGGAGGACTCTGCCGTTGGTGCCTAGGCGTCGAAGGCGGCGGCGCCGAATGACGACGTGGTCGGGCCCTTGGGGAGAAGGTCGTACCGAGCGACCCTCCTGCTTTCGTCTGTGTGCGCAGAACGTTGTCGCGCATCTTCCGAGCTTGAGGTGGTGGGCCGTCTTAGCCCCGACCATGGGGGTCCCCGGCGGCGTCGAGGGCGACATGGCTTTGGTTGTCCGTGCCCAGTATGGGGTTAAAGTGGCCGGGGCGCTTCGACCCCGGGCGTGGACGATGCTCGGGCGGTCTGTCGAGGCGTAAGAGGTCGGAGTAGTTGAACTCCGAGCTCGAAGTCTTGGCTCGTCAAGCTCGGGAACATCCGTGTCGGCCCTCGGCCCGGTGAGGGTGCCGCTGAGCGTCACCGCCATGAGGTAATTTCTTCTTGTGAACTACTTTTTGTTTGTAATCTTCTTGATGGCTTCTTTGTTTGTAGTTGTCTGCTGAGGTGGATGATCGGGCTGCGAGCACCTGGCTCGGTGCCGAGCCAAGGTGAAGGCGGTGCGCTCGAACTAGGGAGGCCCAAGCGGAGCTTGCCGGGTCGGAGCGAACTTGAGCACGCTTTGGAGTATGCTCGGGTGCGAGAGGAGCTCCGGTCCCAGGAGGAGCTCGGCGGGTCGCAAAGAGCTTGAGGAGGAGCGGCACAGGCCGAGTGAGACCGAGAAGGTGGCGAAGCCAGCGAGGAGATCCGGCGGGGTGTGAAGCCCAGATCGAGGTTCTCGGCTTGAAGTCGCCTTGAAGGCGTGGAGGCGGAGCTTCAATCTTTGAAGGGTAGATCTAGGGAATAGTGTACGTGGTGTTACACGTGTTTGTAATACATTTGAATTTAAATATAAGATGTTCTCTCTCTTGTTCACGTCTATAAAATGTTTATGCTACTATTTGCTGCTATATACCTACCCTATGTGCCTACCCAGCCCCTCGTGTGGTCGGGCCTTTGGTCGTGTTTTTACGAAAAAAGACCGAGCTCACGGCAACCGAGTGAAAAAAGCGGTGTCGGCCCTGTCGGCGGCCGAAGTCTTTGCCCCCAGTTGCGAGCAAGAGACCGGCGCGACGGCGGCGGCGGAGGATCTTGTGAAAAGGCGATGTCGGCCCCTCGTGAAGCCGAGTCCTCGCCTACAGTTGCGAGCAAGAGACCGGGTACACGAGGTAGCCGGGCCGAGGGTCTTGAAAAAAGCGATGTCCGGCCCCTCGTGTGGCGGGTCCTTGCCTACAGTTGCGAGCAAGAGACCGGGCACACAAGCGGTAGGGCATCCGAAGATCTGTGAAAAAGCGATGTCCGGCCCCTCGTGTGGCGGGTCCTTGCCTACAGTTGCGAGCAAGAGACCGGCACACAAGCGGTAGGGCATCCGAAGATCTGTGAAAAGGCGATGTCCGGCCCCTCGTGTAGCCGAATCCCGCCTACAGTTGCGAGCAAGAGACCGGGTACACGAGGTGGCCGGCAACCGAGGGTGTGAAATAAGCGCGATCGGCCCCTCGTGTGGCCGAGTCCTTGCCCTGGTTGCGAGCAAGAGACCGGTACACGAGGTAGCCGGCACCGAGGATCTTGTGAAAACGATGTCCGGCCCCTCGTGTGGCGGGTCCTTACTACAGTTGCGAGCAAGAGACCGGGCACACGGTAGCCGGTCACCGAGGATCTTGTGAAAAAAGCGATGTCGGCCCCTCGTGTGGCGGGTCCTTGCCCCCAGTTGCGAGCAAGAGACCGGACACACGCAAGTAGCCGGCACCAAGATGCGCGAAAATGGCGATGTCGGCCCCTCGTGTGGCGAGTCTTTGCCCTCGTTGCGAAAGCAAGAGACCGGGCACACAAGCGGTAGGGCATCCGAAGATGAAAAAAGCGATGTCCGGCCCCTCGTGTGGCGTGTCCTTGCCCCAGTTGCGAGCAAGAGACCGGCACACAAGCGGCCGGGCATCCGAAGATCTTGTGAAAAAGCGATGTCCGGCCCTCGTGTAGGCGAATCCACGCCTCTGGTTGCGAGTAAGAGACCGGGTACACGAGGTAGGCAGGCGGAGGGTGCGTGAAATAGGCGATGTCCAGCCCTCGTGTGGCGAGTCCTTGCCCCCGGTTGCGAGCAAGAGACCGGTACACGAGATAGCCGGGCGGAGGATGTGAAAAAAGCGATGTCCGGCCCCTCGTGTGGCCGAGTCCTTGCCCTCGTTGCAAGCAAGAGACGGCACAAGTAGCCGCGAAGTTCAAGTTACTTTACTCAGGAGTTCAATTTGGGTTTCGGGATCGAAGTCTGCGAGGTACCGCCGAGAACTTCTTGGGCGATGTGCTATCGGCTTATCCGAGCAATGGAATTCAGGGGGAGTGCATTTTCAGATCCGTCGGCCGCTTTAGAAATCGGTTTAGAGAACAAGAACTCGTGCTTGGGCAGGACAGAAAAAAAAGGTCGAAAACCTCGGAAGGAAAAGAACTTTGGTTACCATTCCTTTTTATTTAACATGTTCGGGGATTTCGAGAAGAAGTCGTTCGAAGATCCGAGAGTTAAATAAGGAGGATGGGCGAAAGGAAGGGGAAGGTTAGGCGTGGAACTGCGTGGCTGGGCGATATTCCACGAGTTCTTTGAGAATTCGTCCGTCGGGAAGGCGAGGCGGACAGCCCCGGCGTGAAGACGAGACGACCGTGAAAGGACCCTCCCACCTTGGGGTTAGCTTGTTGGCGTGATAGGTCTGGACCGTCGCGAGAACCAAGTCGCCGTTTTTGCGAGTCCTTGGTCGGACGCACGGGCGGCTGCTTGCAGAGCACGGAGGTAGGGCCGATCGGACGAGGGCTTGCTTTCGCTTTTCCTCGGACAGTCGAGGTCGAGTAACTGCCTTGGTGGTCATCGGCAGACCTCCGTGAGGTCCACGCGAGGTGACCTTAAGGTTATCTCGGTCGGAAGCATGGCCTCGGTGCCGTATCGAGGCGAAAAGGGTGTTTCGCCCGTCGCTCTCATTGGGAGTGGTGCGGACAGCCCACAAGACGGAAGGAGCTCGTCGACCAGCCTGTCGTAGCTTAGAAAGCCGATCAAGACCCGCCTTTTGATTCCTTGGAGGATCTGCCCGTTGGGCTCGCCGACCCGTTGCTCGTGGGTGAGCCACGAGGCGGCAAATTTTCGTGCTAGCGTCCTCGCAATATTCTTGGAACAGCTCTTTGGTGAACCGAAGTTCCATTATCCGTGATCGGTCGGGTGGGAGCGCCAAACCGTGTGACCACGATATTGCGGAAAAATTTTTGGCCGCTGGTCGTAATGCGAGACCGGTTCGGCCTCTATCCATTTGGTGAGCGATGTCAATGGCGGCGAAGAGGTATCGCATCCTTCGCCTTTGGGGAATGGTCCTAGTATGTCTAGCCCCGGTGTAGAGAATGGCCGGTGGGGAATAGTTTGAAGGGTGTAGGCTGGTTGGTGTACTGCGGGCATGGAATTGGCACGCTTCGGCGGTGGTGGCGATCTTCCGGCGTCGACCAACGCAGTGGGCCAATAGTAGCCCATCTGAAGGCTTTGCCGACGAGTGTTCTCAGAGGAGGAGTGAGCTCCACAGCACCCTCGTGCAAGTCCTTTAGCGAGAATCTCCCTTCTTCCGAGGGACGACTTGGAGAGGACTCGGCGCGCCTCTTGACAGGCACCTTCCACTAACTCAGTATAGTGGAGCTCTCTGATAAGCGGGATTTCTCGGCCGTCCTCGAGCAATGTCCGTGTGCCAAGAATTGGATGAATGGCGTCATCAAGTGGCTCCTTGCTCGAGGATGGAGACGTCGTTTTGCGTCTCGGTGCCTCTTCTCCGGAGGAATGGAGGGCTTTAGCGGTGCTCAACGAGCACCCCTGTTGGGATCGGTTCTTGCGAGGTGCCCAACTTGGCAAGTTGGTCGGCGGGGTATTTGCTCTCCGGCACGTAAAGGACCTCGAAGTTCCTGAAGTTCCTTTCCAACTTCCTCACCTCGACCGAATGTAGCGCCATTGAGTCATCGAAGCATCAAACTCCTTGTTAACGGTTTACGACCAACCGCGAATCCCTTTCACGGTTAGTCGTCGGACCCCAAGCGCAGAGCATGCGGAGCGGCCAAGAGGCCTTCATATTCGCCGCGTTGTTCGTCGCGTGAAGTGTAATTGTATGACGATCGAGTTGTTCTCCGTGAGGAGAGGTCGGCCTAACTCCAGCCCGGCGCTTCGAAGGAACGCGAGCCGTCAAGAACATTGTCCAATGAGGTTCCTCGGCGTGCGGCTTTTTTGTTCGATCGGGGATTCGCCCACTCACCCCGAAGTCTGCCGATATTCGAGATTTGATCGCCGTTCGGGCGGCGAACTTGAGGTCAAATTCCCGAGCTCAATTGCCCATTTAGCGTCGCGCCGAGGCGTCGGGGTTTTGAGGATTTTCTCGGCGAAAGCTGGTCGGGACCGTGATTGGGTGAGCCAAGAAATAGTGGCGAAGTTTTTAGAAGCCATGAGGAGAATCTGAAGCTTCGGACCTCGGTAACGCCCCTAGGTCCATGAAGTACCTCGCCACGTAGTAAATAGGCCGCCGATTTCCCTCGGCGCACGAGCACTGGCGCAGCTCATCGCTGGGGAGGCCGCCAAGTAGAGCAACAAAGGCTCCTGTCCCTCGGGGTGACTAGGACAGGCGGGCTCGATAGATATTCTTTGAGCTTTTTAAAGGCATCGTCGGCCTCCTTGGTCGAGACGAAACCGTCGTGCTTATGCATAAGGCTTTGAAGAAAGGAAGTCGCGCTCACCTAGTCGGGAGATGAAGGCGCTAAGGGCCGCCATCCCACCAAATGGCGATCGAACTTCCTTTATATTCAAGGAGCTCGCATCCTTTCGACGGCCGATCTTTTCGGGTTGGCACCGATGCGGTCGACCCGATGGCGATCCGAGCACCATGCCCGTGTGTACACGAAGACACATTTCTCGGGTTCACTTTATCCGATGTTTTCTTAAATTACGAAAGGTTTCTTGAGGTCCGGATGTGGGCCTCGGCTAAAGCACTCTTGACGACTATGTCGTCTACATAGACTTCTAGGTTCCGCCGATCCGGTCGGGAAAGTCTTCTGATCAAGCGTTGGAAAGTGGCCCCGCGTTTTCGGACCGAAAGACATGGTCGTAGCGAAGGTGCCGAAGGGGTGATGAAGGCGATTTTCTCTTCATCCTCCCGCGACAGTGACTGATGGTACCGGAGTATCGTCCAAAAGCTCATCGGTGTGCTTCGCCGTTGCATCGACTAAGCGATCTATGCGGGGAGGGGGAAGTTGTCCTTTGGACATGAGTTGTTGATGTTGGTGTGATCGACGACATCCGCCACTTTTCGTTCTTCTTCGACCACAACTGGATTCGCCAACCGTCGGAGTGCTCGACTTCTCGAACGGCCGGCCTTCAACAAATTTTGTCCATTTGCTCCTTGATGACATCGACCTTCCATTGCGGGAATCTCCTCGGCGCTTGCGCCTTGGTTTTACAGTGAACGCCACGACTGTGCTCGATCACCTCCTTGGGACCCGGGCATGTCGGACGGCTCCCATGCGAAGACGTCGGCGTTGCGGAGGAAGGTGACGAGCTCGCCTTCCTATTTTGGATCCAGCGGCCCGACGTGGACCACCTTCGATGGATCCTCGGGAGATCGAGATGTTTTAAATGCGCTCCGAGGTGGAGGACAACCTTGGGCCGAGCGGACTTGTGAGAGTTTTGCTCGGGCCCATGTTGTTGAGGCGGCCGACCGTGGTCGGCGCCATTTCGTCGCACTCGAGGCGGCCTTGTGGTTGCCCCCGACGGTGATCACCCCTTTCGACCCGGGAGCTTGAGGCGGTGATCTGGCGTGGTGCGAGCTGCCATGAACTTGGCGAGGGCCGACTGCCGAGGATGGCGTTGTAGGCCGACTCAAGTCGACTACCTCAAAGGTGACAAACTCGGTCCGGAAGTTGCTCGGTGCGCGAAGGTCACGGCAGACGATCTGCCCGGCGGGGTCATGGGCGTGCGGGATGATGCCGTGGAAGGGCATAGCGATGTTTTGATCTTGGAGCGAGGATTTGCATCTCGCCCAAGACCCGGCGAGATCAGGTCAGAGCGCTTCCATCGATAAGCACCCCGCGACCCTTGTATTCTTGATGGTCGGGCAGAGCACGAGGGGAGTTTCGGGCTTCGTCATTCGAGGGACATCCTCCGGGAGAAGGAGATGGTCGTTCCGACCATCTAAGTTGCTTCGAACCGAGCCGCCTCGTCCATGTGGCGGACCTCAGGCCGCTGACCTTCAACTCGCTGGGGGCGAGGGCGCGGACCCTCCAAGATCACCGCAATGTGGTGACCGTCTCATGGTATTCTTCGCTCTCTGGCCGTCTTGGTCCGGGCGGGGCTCGGACTTCGGTCGGGCCCACCCTTCCGACATCCGGGAGGGCGGGCATGGGCCCCGTCCGTTGAAGAAGTCTTCAAGCCGAGCGATCCAGTGCGGCGATTGCGGAGGTCGTGCCGTGCACTTGGTGCAGCAGCGAAGCGACCGCTCGAGGGTCCCCGAGGTCCACGCTTCGTCTCGGTCGGTCGATCACGACCGCCCACCTTGTTCGGGAAGGCCGAGGCTTCTTTGGCCGGTGTCTGTGGAGACGACGGCTCTGGGATAGCGCCACCAATTTGGCGCTTTCTTTTCTTCTTGGCCTTCTTGTCGGACTTTTTTGTCCGAAGATCGAGCTTTGGCTGGAGGCGCTGTCCGACCCAAGAAGCCGTTCGCTCCACGGCCTCCTCGGCGTTTATGTAACGCCCGCCGCTGAAGAGCTCACCGCCGAGGAGCCGGAGTATATCTCGAGGTCTGGGTGAAGCGGACGTTTTGACGCCGGTGAATGCTTCGACGATCGCTTGCCGTCAGGATGTTCGAATCGTGTTCCGATCCGGATGAACCTTCGAACGTAGTCCCGGAGGCTTCGTCCTCCATCTGGACCACCGTTTGAGGTCCTGCGGCCTTCTGGCGGGGACAAGACCATGAAATTCGCGCGAGGCCTCGCCTGATTGGACCCGGTGTGGATGGAGCCTTCCGTTGGTTGAAGAGCCATGTCGGCGGGCCCTCCAACACAATGGGAAATAGTTCACCATCACCCCTTCATCACCGCCTTGCGTGCGCGTGTGATGTAGCATATACCGAGAGGAATTCGTCCGGGTTCGGGTCCCGTCGAATCGCTCTATGTGGCCCGGTTTGAATTTGGGGGCCATGCCGCTGCGCCGGAGGTCGCGGAGAAAGCGGGCACCGTGGTTTACCAGCGTCGTACTCCATGAGCGCCACGCCCTCACGCCCCTCGGAGGGACCGAGGCGCGAGAAGACGCCGTCGCGCCGAGCGCCGGGTATCCGTAGGGTTTCCCGAGTGGCGCGGGTCGGCGCTTCGCCCGCTGGCGCCCTCGACCGACTCGGGGTGGCCCGTTCGGCCGGAGTGGCGAGCCGAACCGTCGTCGTGGCGATGCTCGCTTTGCGAGCATTGCTCGAGAGACGCCACCGTGATGGCGAGATGTGCGGTCATTCCTCCGCCGATCAAGGTCCCGACGGAGGTCGTGGACGGAGTAACTACCCTCGGGGTTCGGCTTTCGGGAAGCACTCCGAGTCGGCAGACGAGGAAGATCGCCGCCAATCGCTGCTCGATTTTTCGGCCATGGCTACGCCTAGCTCGGCGGCTTGGTCGAAATCAGGTCGAGGTCACGCACCACGCGGTGCCAGGCCCGGAGGCGCTGGCGACTCCTACCGATCGGATCGGAGGGAAAGGATCGAGGTGGCGACCACGGTCGAGGGAGCGGAGAGCTGGCGGGCGCTCGCCCGGGTCATCGCGATGGGTTGCGTGGCTCGATCGTCGAGTCGGCCACCCAGTTCTGCGGCTTCAAGAGGCGACTCGTCCTCGCCCTCCCGAGGCGCTGGAGGCGTCGCCGATGTCCGCCATGTGGGCTTCCCGCGGAATCTTTGGGCATGAGGGTGTCATGACCGTATCCCCGCGGAGGCTATCTCGTGGTCGAGTCGTGCAGGATGTCCGGATATCGACTCTTCGCATTTAACCGACACCTTCACATATGGTGGTGTCTCTGCTCGTAACTCTCGAATCGAGAGGTTCGGGAACGTACTCGAACCCAGCTCACCCACCGGGCGGCGAGACATCCATAGGGAGAGGGACTCGCCATGGTGTGTCCTTCGGATCGACAACCGGGCGACCTCGATATCGGACCAATATTCGTCCAAGTCGTCGAGGTCGTCGGCGAATATCTTGGTTGTCCCGAGAGTTCGCCATTCTTCAAGGACCTTCTTTCGAGAAGCCGATCTCTTCCCCACGGACGGCGCCACCGTGTCGGCGATTGGAATCTACGGGCTCTGGTACCGAGCTTACTTGTTGAGAGTGAGGATCAACGGCCTCTTTCATGGCGTCGGGGCTTTCAAGAAGACGAACTTCGATCGAGTGGCTATCAATAGAAGGCACGCATGATTTTTGGGCTGGTTCGGGCCCCTCGAGTGGAGGTAATGACCCTCGCCCGATGGTGTCTATATGAGGATCGAAGAGGTTACAAAGGGATGAGTTTCTTGTGGCGGAGGGATGAGCTTTGGCCCGAGAATGGTGCGGGTGGAGCTCCCACGATGTGCGTGTGTATTTTACAGCGATCGCCCTTTTAGATGTGCAATGACGTAGTCTATTTATACATGGACGTGTCGGTTTTTCTAGCGGTGAAATCCTATTACCTAGCGGTATGATGGTTGTCCCTCCTTTGTCCGGTGGTCCGAAGCATGTCTTCCTCTTGCGTCATCGTCATCATTCTTCGTCTTCGGGAAAGCGGTGTGGGAGCAAATGTTACAAGGCGTGGGTTGGTGGCGCGATCCTCTGCAATTGTCTCGAGCGGTGTCGAGCATTTAATGCGTGCGGGGAATCCTTCCTTGGTCGGAAGGAGCTGCTCGGACCGGTCCGAGCAGAGTGTCGTGCGAGCCCCGGCGGACTCCTTGAAGTAGACCCCTTGCTCGGGAGAGAGGGCATTCGGTCCGAGCAGAATTGGGCGTGCCGAGCCCGGCGAGGACTCCTTGAAGTAGACCCCTTGATCGGGAGAGGGCTGTTTTGTTTTTGCGTTTAGCATGTGACTATCCGAACGTCACCCTAGGCTCCCGTCACTTTTGCATTTAAATTTCTTAAAAGAAACAAGTATTTCAAATTTTTTTATCAAATCCATGTTTAAAACCGACCGGTGAGTGGAGGAGTGGCTTGCGAAGGGGAGGATCGCAACTTGTGGAGGAGGAGAGGACACTAGATTTTGGTGGGGAGGTGGCAACCCTGAGCAAGAAGGGATGAAGGACTAGGAGCAGGGATGGAGCTAGGGGGGGCTAGGTGGAGCCTTGGCCCCCCCTAAGTTTCGCCTTGGCCCCCCCTAAGTTTCATATACATGCTTATATACCTATATATATGCTAGCCAAAATTCTTAAATATCCATTGATTTGTATGCCAAAATAGTGAAAAGTTCTAAAAACTCTCAAGTACATATAGATTTGCGAGTTAAAATAGTAGAAAAGTTCTAAAATTCCTTACAAATATATACATTTGCAAGTTAAAATATTAAAAATGTTCTATTTGGCCCCCTCGATAAAATGATGATACTTTTTGGCCCTCCCGAATAAAATTTTCTGGCTCCGTCCCTGACTAGGAGCCTCCAAAGGATGTATAACATTAAAGAGTGCGGATGGAAGATGGAAGATAGGTGTTAGAGAGAGGGAGGAGAGGCGGCTAGAGTTTTGGGAGAGCTAGAGATGAGGGACGAGCAAGGAGAGCTTGTGAAGTGGGGGCACGTTGGTGCGATACTTAAGTGGTTTGGGCAGGGTGTCGAGTTATTTTTGCCCTTTTTATGAGGATTTGAAATAAAATAATTGTCCGAAATTTATCGGTTTTTAGTGGTTTTTCACGGCAGCGAATTAAACAAAGCGGATCAGTGAACGCTGCGCCGGGTGACTCTAGCCAGTGGAGCCCGACCAGAAATTGTAACAAAACCAAGCTAGCTGTGGAGCCGCTCTCTCGCGCCATTACGTATGCTGGGGATTGTTCTCGCGCCATTATACGTAGGATTTTCCATGTGTGAGCTGCAGGATCTTGCAGATCATGCCCTACTGTTTGCAGCCTTTTGCAGCTGTGCAATCTCGCTCCATTTTGTTCTTTTCTGATTGTATCATCACCGTGAACTATTTGTGCGTGCATCTCTAGGGGATGATACCCAACCTTGCCATAAATTACCACAACTAAAGTTAGGTAGATTTAGTCATGTTAACTACCCGTTTGGTTTAAAGCCATAAGTGTGGTAAGATTTCTTTTTCTACCAATTGGGTCTCATATTTTAATGTTAGCAGAAAGTGTGACGAGATTTTATTTTCTTGTCAAAGTGTGACTAACAAATTTGTGAAACATCAACCAAATAGGCCCTAGATGCTACTATAGGCCCACTGCCTGGCCATTTTCCGTGTAAGATGGACTTGTTCAAATCGATTATTGGTATCACGAAAATCACAGTACGTGATCGATACTGTGTGGTCTGTGGTCGGTGAAAGGTGAAAATCGAATTATGATCGCTAGCAAAAAAATTGGCGTGCCACACCAATTAACTAGGATGTATAAATACAAACTAAAAGGAATATCAAATAACGACCTACCGTATTATGCTCAATATGTTTGACTCATGCACTCATCTACGCTTATATAGTCAACTTTATGATCATGCCTACGTACCATCATGTTCAATTTTTTATTACTAAAAAATTTAGCCACGTTCTTATGCTCGGCAGTGCCGCGTCTATGTACGTACCCTCAGCTCAACTATTTATTGATGAGCATTTCTATAATATAAAGTTACAAACGCAATAAAATAGGAAAACGAATCAAATCGATAAAATGTATTCTCAGTAATTGAAAGCTACCTTCCAAAAATACAACACATTAAAATAAAAAACAGTGCAAATAAATAAAAATGTATGCACCGTTGCATGAAGAAGTAATAGCTAGGATTGGTAGTAGGCATCATCTTTTATCACTTACTACTTACCATAATACACTTTTTAATAGTAGAAATATGTTATGCATGGTGACATATTATTTTTTTCTCAAAGAAAAATAATGCAGCCGATCAAAAATAAAACTAAAAAAATTTGTGTGCTTATACGTTACGTATAAAAGTTGAAAGCGGCTGGAATAAGTGGCACCAATCCGGACCTAACATGGGTCATGTTTCACGGCACTTTTGTGTACCAAATCCTGTTTTGCACCACTTCTATATGTCCAACCTTCAGCCCCTCTTCCTATGTGTGTATCTCAAGTAGGATGTGTTCTTGAGTCTTGACCCGTGAAATTAATGTCTCTCTTGACGATGACTAATTAACTAAACCGTTCCTCCTCGTCTCAACGAAAGAAAAATTAAACCATACAAGTTACCACTTACCAGAGCATCTAAGGGCAGAGAGAGATTCCTAAGTACATGATGCATAGTGGGCAGTTTAGTAATTTCAGGAAGTCGCTAGAACCATATATACCAACCTACAAACGGCGCACTATATGCCCTGGCCTTCTCTGTCGATACCATGCATGTATCGTCAGCTTCAGCTCTCTTACTTTTCTTCGCCCTCTCGATCTCCATCATCTCTATCTCCATCTCCATCTAACTCAGTAGCATCGCTTCTATCTACAAAAACACACATCCACGGTCCAAATCATATGAGCGTACGTACGCAGGCAGCTAGGGCACCCGAAAGCTAAAAATGGCCGTGGATGGAAGAAGCAAGCTGAAGCTGTTGTGCTATCTCCTCCTCATTGCTACGCTCTTGATTGGTACTCCCAATAAGCGCGCGCACACACACACTAGCTAGCTAGCTCGCTGGCTTCTATCGTTAGCTTCTCTTGTTAACTTATTGGTATTTCAAGCTGAGTCATAGACATGCATGATGATATATAACTCACCGGTTTCTTGTTCTATGTATACACTGAAAGGAGTCGACGCTTTAGCTGCTCGGCCTTTCTCGCCGTCGCCGTCGAATCTCCCGGAGAAACAACGCCGGCAGGGACAGGTGATGGCCAGTTTACGTAGCTAGCTAGCAGATACACTCGATCGGTCTCTGAATCTCTCTGGATATATAGCTAGCTGCCTCCAGTACATTTAATGCATACATATGCATGCCATGGTTTGCAAATTGCAAATCGAGTACAATTCCAATTCAAGCTCTTGCATTTACTTAGCTACTGCATATTGGCATTGATTTTAATTGGCATGTCGCCGCAGGGCTTGCTGCCGAGGTCATCACCGGAAGCAGCACCGGCCTGGGACATCGGCGGCGGGAGGAGGATGCTGGTGGGGTCGAGGGCTCCGACGTGCACCTACAACGAGTGCCGGGGCTGCCGGCGCCGCTGCAGCGCGCAGGAGGTCCCCGTCGACGCCAGCGACCCCATGAACAGCGCCTACCACTACAGATGCATGTGCGATATCCACTAAGCGATGACTGATGAGAGGATGCTTGCTTGTGCTGTGATGGAAATCAATGGAGTGCTTAATTTGCTGTAGCTAGTACCTAGCTAGATTGTTAGGTATAATCTTGTCATTAGTGCACATGCATATTTGTTGTTAACTTGCATCTAGCAAATAAGTGCATGTAGTCCTTTGCATAGTAGCAATGCAGGAGCCGGTAGATTAAGAGGAGCTCGGCATGTGAAATATGTGGGTTGGTGTCTTGGACTGGTCGCATGCATGACGAGAAGTCATGCCGTGTGAAATGGTAAGTGTGCGTGTGTGGTCATTGTGAGATGTTCAGGAGTGAGTTTAGCAGCTAGTTATGCATGTGGAGCAAGTCTTGTGGCAGCTGGACGTGCGTGAGGTGCGTGCTTGCCGTTGGCCGCAAGAAGCGAGCTTAATCATGCCTGCAGTTGCTAGTCTTCAGGAGCCGAGAGAATCGGTCCTTACGTGTGTGCGTCATGTGAGTTATGGCCTGCGGGTCATCTATATATTCTGTATTGCATCGATTGGTGATTAACGAAAAAAAGTAGTGTGTGTTTGCTGTGAAGGCTGCACAAAAAAAACTAGTGTCCCTTATGCGTGTTTGTGATAAACACTTCAGAGAGAGGGAGTGATTCTCAACATTTGGTATCAAATCTCCCAGGTTCTAAACCTGTGGCCATGGCGAACGACGGCAACAACAGCGGTAATGACGACAGCCAACTGATCAGCTCCGGCGTGAAGACTAGCGGCTCCGTCGCGCTGAGCTACTCCATGCTCACACGGAGCAACTACTAAGCGTGGTTGTCGGGAACCCCCCTCCAGTGGAGGCGGGTCCTTTCTGTGCTCTATCTGTACTAGTTCCTAGATCAAGTAGCTAGTGCACACAGATTTACAGACCTTGGATCACAACCATAACGATTAATTTACATGATACATCAGAGTGCAAATTACAAGTCTAGCACGAAGGCCTTAAAGTAGCGGAAGTTTTACATAGGCAACGAAGACCTCAAAATACAACCATCAAAACCAGATGGAAGCCAAAACAATCCCCCACAGGCAGAGCTGGAGAGGCGCAACCCTAGGTGTCGGTGTATTCCTCGTCCTAGACTCCATCAGCGAAGATGTAGGCTTCGGGATCGCCATCTTCTGGGTTACACTGGTACTCCAAACCTGCGTATTGGAATGCACAGCCCCGCGGTAAAGCGTGAGGGTGAGTATTGGTGCAAATACTCGCAAGTCAATTGACATATGAAGATGCATGGCTTAGACAAGAGAAATGTAGGGCTTAGTTACGGAAAGCAAGTTTTAAAATAGTTCATCTAAGTTTTTTTAAAACAATTTAGGAAAGAAGCGAAGTAGTCAGGTCAGTTGATAAGACATTTAAATCATCCGGCCCCAATCGACTCATGCCTGAAAACTGGCTCACACGATGCAAATCGTGGTTTTCATCCAAAACATTTTCCTTACGGCTAATCCACCGAAGGACCATTCCCTCTCAACGGTTAAACCACCATAGAGACAAATCCCAACGTCGGCTAAACCGCCAAAGGTCATCTCCTCACGGCTAACCACCGTAGGCTCCTAAAACAAACACGGCACCCGCCGGTTTTCTCCTTTAAAATATTGATAAAGAGAGGGAAGAAAACTACCATTGTGGCAGCGCCACCGTCGTCCGCCCTTGACCGTGGGCACGGCTTTCTAAAAAGTTTTACACTCTGCAGAGGTCGCACGCTTTACCCATGAGAGGTGGTTTTTCCTAGGAATCACCCAAAGGAAAATGATCACTACAAAGCTTTTGACAATCTAGCTCTTAGCTTGGCATCTTCTCTAAGGTTTCCACCGCAGCGCTGGTCACCTCAGTTGGCAATAACCTCGCTCCTACTCCACCACACGGGATGTCCAAACTAAGAGTTCGAAAAGTACTCAGCCAGGGCCCGTCCATTAAAGCACTCATGGTCACACTGTTGTACTTAGTCTTAACAACCACAAGGTCGTGGTCCTTAGGGACTGGGGTGGTTCCCGCACTGGACCCAAGTCTCGTGCTCACCGCAACAACCAATCCATCCATCCATCCCAATCAAGTTTTGCAAATATTTTCATAGACCCCCAGGTGACATATCCGCCACCTGGCACTAATTGTTTTCCCACAGTAGCGCCCTGCTACGGCTAATCAAATGAGTATTTGCAAACAGAGAGATACTTTGAATCAAAACTGATATTAATTTAGGGGTGGTACATTAATCATGTGTCAAAACAGCCATTAAGGACCAATAACATGACCAAGCAAGATTAATTAAGGTAATCAAGGATTGGCAAGTAACTAAGCAATAATTAATCCTAGGGTTGACAAGGAGTAGGTTTACAAGGCATAATTACAGCTGATTAGTCTTTAACTAACACCCTACCAATATTAGCTTGATATTAACATAGCCATGCATTTTAACAATTCTAATAAATCATTTGTCAAACTAGGTCACAATATGATCAAATGATAACTAAGGGCACAATGACTTGCAAAGGGTCAACTGTGACTTGCTGTGATTGTGAGAGAGAGAGAGAGAGTGTGTGTGTGTGTGTTTGTTGGGCTCCTATCAGCATGGCTGACCGAACCCCCGTTCGTCGCGCGCTGGGCCGCATGATCAGCTGCACCTTGAAGATATGTTGCCTCATTGCATTTGACATAGAAGAAATAATTAAAAAGTGCTGAAAACAAAGTATTTCAACTGGAAATGCTTACCAACGGACAGGTCCTCGCATTGTGCCCAGTTTGTTGGTTGCAATAGCTGCAGGTCCTCCCCTTCTTCACCTTTGCATTAGCTGGGGGTAAGAATCGGGTTGGTTTCTTTTTTTCTTCCTTTGCACTGTGATTCGATCAGATCACAAATTTTGCAATTTTCATTAGGAGGTTAGTTTGTGGCTGGTACAGAAGCCTCCTTCAAACCTAAATTCGGCCCTTGATCACTGAATTCCATCTTCAAATCAGCTAGACGACGCTTCATTTTCGCAAATCCTATCGCCGATTTGGAACCAAGCTTTGCTATCTCAAACAAATCAGCCTTTAACGATGCAAATCGATATTGTGTTAATCGATTTGATTCACCATCCTCGGTGATTCTTTCACAAAGTGGTCTTTTGACAATAGAATTTGCATCTTTAGTCCATCTTTTAATTATGTACTTCAAAGAAAAATGAGTCACCCCAACATGTTGCATTACTTTTATATAATGAGAACACAACAGACCCTCAAATACAAATCCTTTACAGCTGCAAGTAAATGTTTCGGTTGATATGTCTACCTCAATCATGTATGTTTCTGGCACCCAATTCCGAATGAAGGGGTGGCTTGCTATGTTTACCTCATATGTGACATCCTTAGCAATCACTTTGATAGTTCCAAGAGTGCTCTTGACAATCAACTCCCTAAATACTTGAAACACGGCTCTAGTATAGACTCGACGTCCTTCGACCTCTATTTGGTATCTAGTGTGAAGGTGAGGTATCGCATTCATGCTTCTCAAATCTTCATCACTTTCTCTTTGCCAAATGCCCTCAATCAAGTTATCAATTTTTACCACAAATTGATAAATAGAGGTATAGTTTGAAACCCATAGCTTCAAAATAGCGTTCATACTCTCACTTCTTTGTGTTGTCGACATGTCCGCAAAGAAAGTGTTGTGGAAGAATACTGGACCCACTCTGTTCTTTTGTCAAACATGACTTTAAGATGTTTATTACTTCTCAACTCATACCTATCAATCATAGCCTCCCAACTCAGCACAAATTCTTGTTCAATCATGCTATGATTAATTACAGCACTTAACTCATCCACAAAACCAGGTTTTGCCCATATATTACTCCCAAATGCTCTCTAGCCTTCCTCATCACATGCTGGCAACATCTATGGACAGTTTGAGGAAACATAATCTCAATTGCCTTTCTAATGGCCGGATCTTGGACAGTGATTATGGAGGTTGGGTGTTTCTCGTACAAAGCTGTCAACCAATGCCTATGATGATTCACCCAAATGAATGGAGCTAGTGGCATGCTATACTTATTTGTGTTGTATGTGGTGTCAAATGTGACAGCGTCACCAAATTCTTAGTATGCCCTTCTTCCCCTCCCATCAGCCCAAAACAAGTTTCTCACTACACCATCATTGTCAGAGTCTATGGCAAAGGAAAACTCTGGATCTTCTTCTTGTTTCTTCCTAAAATATAGCAAAGTGGTCTCAACATCACAACCTACAAATGCCTGATTTTTCTTGGACACCTTATTGCTTACATCCTTCTTGTTCATTCTCATATTTTTCTTACCCCCCTTCTTTCCACTTAAAATCTCATAAATTTTAGATGTTCCCACTCCTTAGGCACTTAATTCATTAATTATTTGTACATCCTCTTCACTTACTAACCTATGGGATCTTAAATTGCGCTTCGTGGACGGAGATGTTACCAAGGGATGATTGTGGTTCTTCCGAAGAATAGAAACTTGCCAAATCCCATTAATAAGCCTTACCCTATATGAAGCCTTGCACCCGACTCTTGTAGTAGACATCACTTTAACGAGACTTTTCTCAACTGACGAACTACCGATTGTCATCTCGGAGTTTTTTTTGTCTTAGATAGACCTTCTTTGCTACAAGTGAACCTAGCGGATGTTCTATTTTTACTTGTTTTGCGAACTCTAAAACCAACTGACAGGGATTGGGGGGTATTTCCGTAAATGACCCCTTCCCTTCTCTCTCTCCTGGATCAGCCCCGATCACCTCCCCGAGCATGCAATCTTCGCTCGGGGCCTGACCAAGGGTCTACTTTGCTCGGGCAAAGGGCTCAGGTCACCTCCTGCCTGGCCAGATACCAATTACGGGGGAACACGAGGCCACCTCACGAGTACCTTGCTTTCCGCCTCCTGTAATAAATGTCCTGACGTCCGCACGACTATTACGTCCCGTCACAGATATCGAAGACCGTGGCTACCTGCCCGGGTCTTGTTCCACTATTTCGTTCCCTTTTTCTGTCATCGCAAATGATGGACAAGACTGTTCTCGTACGGTACGCCCAAGGGCAGCCTTCGGACCGCAGGATATAAGGCTGCACATCCATTAGCATAGGGATCACACCTAGGTATAAATAGGTTACCCCGTCGTACATACAGGGGGGCTGAGAAAAAGCTAGAGACACAGTAGACACAAAAACCAAAAAAAAACCTTCGGTCGCATCCTTTGCCGGCCGAAGCCCGCATCCGCTCCCAATGAATCTAAGTATCCCTTGCTCGGGGCGCTTGGGAGCGCCATTGTAATCTTCTTGTGTTCCTCCAAATATAAGATCACTGGACGTAGGGTTATTACCTCCCTTGGAGGGGCCCAAACCAGGCACAAACATTCCTTTCTGATTGTTCGATTGGGTTAGCTCTCTCAAACGACTCTGTGGCTGCAGGAACGAGGCCCGTTGATCCTCACATTCAACAAGTAAGCTCGGCACGTGGGAGCTCCGTGTTCCCAGCCATCGACACCAACCCTTTCTGCATAGCCATTATAAAAGTCGTATGCCTCGTCAACAGAGAGAAACTATTGGCCAATAAATGGCTTACCGAACTGTCCTTCGCTATCCTTAATTGCAACCACTACTTCATCCTCATCTGGAACTTCTACGTCAGCCTCAACTGGAACCTCTACTTCAATTCCACTATATGGATCATGCACATCCATCTGTTCCAAAACAAAATTGCATCACCATTATGAGTAAGAAACTGGGTGAATGTACAAAGTAATTTCAATGCATACCCTTAATTGAACTCTCTCGCTGAACTTCATGCCGGCAATGTTAGACCAAAGACTGACATGATGGTTGATGCTTCAGATTGCAGCTTCGGGACAACCACAGAGTAGGGGATTTCCTCAGCGAGGAGTAGCACCTAGGGTTCCAGTGGACGAGGGGAGGGGCAACACCTAGGGCTCCCAGGTAGCTGGCGGGGCAGCAGGTGGATGTAGAGGGCAGGCGACTAGGGTTTGGCTGGGAGAAGATAGGGCACAACAAGGGGAGGAGAATATGCGGCACAGGCTCACGAAAGAGTCTCGGGCGGCGCAGCAAGGGGAGGCGTGTCAGGCGGCGGCGGTGAGGCCGTGGAATCCCTGCGTGGCTAGGGTTTTCTTTGGGAGGAGAGAAGCACCTGGCGAGAGGAAGGATGAGGAACGCGGTTTTGGACTCGGGAGGGAGAGAGACTGAGCGGGACAGCGGGAGTTTGGGTCGGGTGGGCTAGATGCGGTCCACGGGGAGGAGGGTTTGGGATATATATATATATATATATATATATATATATATATATATATATATATATATATATATATATATATATATATATATATATATATATGTCTCAAAAGGCAATTCCATACTCACATAATTTTGATGAATTTTATAAATAAATTACAAAAGTAATTAGTGGTCAAAGTTTTTTAGATAATGAAAGTATAACTTTCGACCTATGTACTAACTAGGGATGCACACAACCATTATATACTTATAAATTAAATGCTTATTACTGATGAAATGCTAAACGCCAAAAATGAAATGACAAACAAATTGTCATTGTAAGGAAAGCCAAAAATAGAAAACGAAAAAAAGAAAAAGTCTTCCGTCTCAGAACAACCAAACAATTCTAACGTCCTGACAATTGTAACTTTGTACATCATCGACATAGAAGATGGTCGCAACCTGCATGACATTCGTCCACGATTTCATAAGAACAATTCAGAGGCCTAAATTCCAAAGGCCTCTCACATGATCCAAAAATATAAGGAGAGGAAGAGGGCAAACGGTCAAATCAACTAGTCTTCAGAAGATCACAATGTTGACTAATTAAAACCAGGTGCAGTATCCCAAAATTCACGGCTAAGCTGCCTACTGAATCAATGAACATAAAGACAATGAATTTGAAATGATGTCACCAGGGAAGGAAGCCACACCCTATCTAGTGACACCTGGATATGAGGTTTTCACCCCTAGAAAAGCCACCACACATTCGCCACTGTTGCAGGACCTACCAACATAGGTCACCGTTTGTAATCCGGTATGGGTGTGGATCACCGACTAGGTTTTAATTGGATAAAGACTAGGCTTTAAAAGCTATGAGAAGTCGGAGTGCTTGAATTAATTAACCTTTGAGAGCTTTGCAAATATTGCTTTGAAAAGCAAGAGTATATATATGGTTCAATTCTAAGGCTTTTTTACTTCGTCCTTTGTAGAAATCGAAAGCTAAGTTGAATTGCTGCCCAGCATGGCCACTAGACTAGTCATTTTCTTTCCTTATACATGTCATTTTAAGAGAGCTTACTATTTGCGGCAGTGGACATTGATTGAAAAGGAGAACAAAAGAGGCATACTTCTCAAAACATGCCATTTGATAGCGGTGGTCGTCATGTTCTTCTTCACCAAGTTTGGATAACAATTTAATAATAGAATATCTTATGCTTGAATATTCATTTCTGCTTTTCACTTATAACTCTCTATGTAAAATTGTCGTTGAGTGAGTGTGTTAGAGAAATAAGAGATAGTTGAGATACATCAAAGCCCATATGAGCGAGGTTCACAGGATGCAACCAAAATGGATATTTCTCCAGAGCCAGCTAAGTAGATGTATTTGCATTCCATGAGCCAGACCTATGTATAAATAAAGACAACTAAACACCATCCCATTGCATTCCATACGACCTGGCATACTAAGATGCGAGTAACCGGACATCTGTTGAGAGGCAGCATATCCGGTGCACACGGCTGCCTCCGTGAAAACGATGTGTACACCATGGGGAAAAAGTTTCAAAAAATTCCAAAAAAATCATGGATGTACATCTCAACTTACCCCATCTACATATAAAATTTCATGATCAAATTCGTCCTATACTAGAAGTTACAAAAAAGACAAATTTGGAGTGCATTTAAACTATTTAAGTTTGTCGAAATTTGTCTTTTTATTACTCTTAACATAGGACGAATTTGATCATGAAATTTTATATCTGGATGGGGTAAGTTGAGATGTACATCCATAATTTTTTTGGAATTTTTGAAACTTTTTCCCATGGTGTACACGGTGTGCACTGGGTGCCGTGTGCACTGAGATATTTGCCTGCTGAGAATAAAAAAATAGCCCGTTAATGCCATCTCCAACAGCTCCCCTATTCTCTTACTTACCCTAAAATTTGAAGATAGGGGCTTACTAAATGGCTCCAACAACCCTCCTATCCGTCCCTATTTCTAGGAATCCTATCTCACTCCTAAATTTAAGGATTCTCTCTCCTCCCCTTATCCTATTTTCTATTGGAGTGGAATTCTAGGGATGCTATTGGAAAATGTACAAATATTGGGAGGGAATCTCTTTTAGGGAGTATATATAGCGGGCCAAATTTTAGGGAAGCCACTGAAATGGCTTAAGGTGCCGTTTGCAGCAACAAATGCACCTCATCTCTCTAGGGCTGTGCACGGTTTTACCGAACCGAAAAACCATACTATAAAACCCAAACCAAACCGGTTAAACCGGTTTGACCGGTATTTGGTGTTAGCACGGAAAATTTCTAAAAAGAAATAGAGTTTTGCAGGCATGCCAGTGTATAAAAATACACAAAAGAAAGAAAGGGACAGGAACACTAATATTCTATTATTGCAATAAAATACAAGTTCCTGTTAAAAGAATGTGCACTGTAGACTTCTGTCGTTGACGATGTGGGGGTTCTGAATCCTGGGGCCTCGGAAGGACACCCAGTTAATTACATCCGCGAGAGACACGCGGAACACCTCCGATTAAGCTGCTGAGTCATCTTCTTCTTCTCCTTGCTTCGTGGATCACCGTGCTTGTTGGTGTAGACCGGTGTGGCGACGGCAGAACACGTGGGGTAGATTTGGGCCCACGTGATGCCTAGCGGAGCCGTTGTTTGGCTCCACCCGCCCGTGTCGTTTGATCTTGTTTCGTCAAACGCCACGTTGAATTTGTGTTGAATAAATGCACGGTTCTGCACTTGACTGAGAGTTGAAGTTGATGACCTTGCTTTGAATAAATGCACGGTTTTGCACTTGACTGAGAGTTGAAATTGATGACCTTGCTAGCGTCACCGAGGGTGTCATTGCATGTGAAGCTTTGGATGTAGACGTTGATAAGGTCTTGATCGTCAATGTGGATGTTGATATTTTACGTGAACCGTTGATGCTGCGCGTCTTGAGAGGGGTTGTCCGAGAAACTCGCCGAACATATGTTGTTGACTTGAGGCTTCGCCGAATGCTGATTTTGTTGATGATTCTTGAAGTGCAGATTTTCTTCGATATTTGCACAGTTACATGGCCTATGTGTAGCCATCCCGTGCACAGTTGCTTGAAGAAGTCTTATGAATACAGCTCTCTCAAGTCCAGAAAACTCAATTTGCTGGCACCAGTCCTTTGATTTTAATGGTAGATAACTAGAATCCTATTTGATACATACACACGAACATTCATACGTGCATGGCTTCATAAGTATGTGAACCATACATATACGTAGAACATGTTTTTTTTTCCTTTTAGCTTCTCGGGGAGCATATGCAGTATACATGCATAAGCCATGCAACTGCGTTCAACTCGGGATGACAAAGCACCAACACATCGCGTGGCCTGGGTGTGCTGAAGTAGCAACAAGCACGCGGAGGCGGCAGTGGTCGAGTGTGGGGCCGGGCACGCGGCAGCGGCTGGGCGCGACGCCAAGCATGCGGCGATAGTGGCCGGGGGACACGGGGGGCGGCTGAACGCGGCACTAGGCACGCGACAACCAGGGACGAGGCGTCCGGGCGCGCGGTGACCAGGCACGCGGCGGCGACCCGCGCGGCGTCCGGGCACGGGCGGTCCGATGGTGGCGCGCACGGGGAGCTAGGGTGCGGCGCGCGGAGACCGGGCGAGGCCGGGTCGGTGCGGAGTCGGAGGCGGGCAACGGCTTGGAGCCGGTCCGGCGGTGCAGGACGCGAAGAAGACCTCCGGCGAGGGCCGCGGCTCACACCCAAGCGACGTGTGGACGCGGGGTGGCACCGAGCAGCGCGCGTGAGCGCGGGGCGGAGACGGGGGGCACCCGGCGGCGGTGAGGCGAAGCCAGGACGGCGAGGCCGGCGAGGAGCCGTACAGCAACCAATGCGCGCGGGGGCCATGGCGCGGCGGCACTGACAGCGACGGGGCCTGGGGCGGACGCCAGGGCAGCCGGAGCTCGCGACGACCAGGGCTCGCAACGATGCGTACGGCGGGGCCTGGGGCGGACGCGCACGGCGGCCTGGGCTCGCGACGACGAGCACGGAGGGCGGCGACCGGGGCTCGCGACGACGAGCGCGGCGGGGCCAGGGCGGACGCGCACGGCGGTCGTGGAGAGCGTTCAGCGGCGGCGGCGGCGGCCAGTGTAGGCGCGGCAGCGCGGCGGCCCGAGGGCGGCGGCGCGGCGGCAACCTGATGAGCCTCGGCACGACAGCGGCGGCGGCGCGGCGGCGGCTTAGTGAACCTCGGCACGGCGGCGGCGGCCTGAGGCGGTGGTGTGGAAGGAAGCTCCGGGAGCAGATGTGATGAAGGACGGGAGAACGCGGCGCCGAGCTCCAGCACGCGGGCGCGCGGTGCGGGACGCCGGGCTCGGACGCACGTGGGCGCAGGGAGCAGCGCGGTGCGGGACGCCGGGCTCGGACACGTGTGGGCGGCCGGAGCCGGGCGGTGCGGCAGCTGGGCGGCCGGAGGCAAGAAACAGGAGCAAGCAACTAGCAGCAAGAAGATGTTGTAGAAAGGATAAAAGAATACGGAGGCCAGGAACAAGCATCACGTGATGACTTGTCAGTGAAATAGATGGAAAAAGAAGACGTGAATTCCAACCACGAGCCAGACGAGAGGCTTTGCTCCTTTTTTTTTTTTACCTTTTCTTTGTCTTTCACCCGTATGTGGAGTTGGCCTCGATTTCTTGGCGTCTCTGATCAGCTTTTCCCTTTTGCGCGTGTCAGTTTTCTTCGTCTCCGCGGGTCTCCGTCTGCTTCTCTCCTCCTCTCGGTCCGTGCCTGTGCGTCTCCGCCTCCGTGGGTATTTGCCAGGCGCTAGGTATCCCTCCCGGGTGAATCCGTCTACCTGCAAAAGTTCAGTGTGTTTTTTCACCTTGGTTTCTGTGTTCAATCTGTGTATATGTCGCGCGAGGAGGACGACGGGGCTTTTTATAGGGGCTTAGGATGGTTAGAGATAGATCCGAGATTAGGGGGAGATAGAGATAGGATTAGAGAGTAGATAGGTATTAGAGGTAGAGACGGATTAGATAGGGATTAGCACCAAACTCCAACTCTTATCTTTTTCTGATTAGATAAATATTAATTTCGTTTTAAAATTAAAAACGAGATTAATAATTATCTAATAATTTTTTTTATATCCAACATTTGGTATGGCAGGAGAAAAACGAAGGTGTGGTATGCGATATTTTTAGTAAAAACAGATGGTAAAATGGTAGAAACCGAAAACTGAAGGCTTCTTTGAAGTCAATCTAGTCCAGACTTGCATGCGGGGTGCACTACTCCCACAAACCTAGCACGAGACAAAAAAGAGACAAGCTAACACACCCGGCCTAATGGCCCATCATGTCCTGGCCGACCGTCATCTGGACATGGCTAGCTTCTATGGTTGGATCTTGTAGAGTTACGTTGCTAGTACTAGTTAGTTAGCGGCTCATTGAAACTATTTAATAATAAAATGGTGATTTGCCCTCTTAACCTCATATCTACTTGATAATTAATTTGTTGAAGAAGGAATGCTTAAATATATGGTAAATATGATATTTACCCATACCATCGGTTTTTTATATATTTACTGATAACGAACCGAACTTTTTAATTGATATGTTTAGTATACCGCATGTATCGCCCGTGTCTCACACGACGACCGGAAGAAAGACGACACAAAGCGCGAGCAATCCTCCGAGCCGTGCCGCCTGACCGCATGACCCGTCCCGCCCCAACGAACAGCGAGGCGCCAACTCACCGCGCCTTAAAGGACGCGCGCACCGCGCACCGCGCACCGCGCACCGCGCGTCCACCCCTCTCCCACCGACGCCCCGGCCCCGACGCCGCGCTCCCCACCCGTCAGCCACCGCAAAACCCAGCGTCCGCGCCTACCTACGTGCCGCCTCGACTCTCAACTCACTCGGCGGCCCGGGGGCCTCACCACCGCCGCGGCGTGCCCGTGCCCGTGCGTGCGCCCCACTAGCCACCCACTCGTCTTCGTTTGGTCTCTTCTATCAGTACTCCACCACTACCTCACCGCGCCGGCCGCGAGTGGAGGCGCCCCCGTGCCGACCCGCGACCTCACTTAGTCACCTGCGCGTTCGGTCAAAACCCACCGCGCGAGCGCTCCCAAAGCGCTACAAAGCTCGCGCATTTCCGCCGAAACGACGGCAGGCTAAGGTGGCGGCGGCGGTGGCGGCTTAGAAGGAGAGGCGATGGGGGACGAGTCGGAGGGGGAGGCGGAGGAGTACCTGTTCAAGGTGGTGATCATCGGGGACAGCGCGGTGGGGAAGAGCAACCTGCTGTCGCGGTACGCGCGCAACGAGTTCAACCTCCACTCCAAGGCCACCATCGGGGTCGAGTTCCAGACGCAGAGCATGGACATCGACGGCAAGGAGGTCAAGGCCCAGATCTGGGACACCGCCGGCCAGGAGCGCTTCCGCGCCGTCACCTCCGCCTACTACCGCGGCGCCTTCGGTTCACTCCTCGTCTACGACATTTCCCGCCGCTCCACCTTCGACAACGTCGGCCGCTGGCTCCAGGAGCTCAACAGTACTCACCTTTCCCCACCCCCTCCTTCCTAGCACTTCTCTATCTACTCAACTAGCTACCATGCTTGTTACTTGTTAAGATCGTGTAGATCTGGTTTAGTTTTGGACGTCGAAAGGGACGCTAGTGTTCGTGAAGCATATAATTGTTGGAAGTAGAATCAAGTGCGCGGTCTGCGAAAAAGAACATACCTTTTTTGTCGCTGTAGCTTGTAGATGCTTGAATGGTGATTGGATGAGTGTTTTTGGATATCAGGAGCATTGTTGCGCCGGCTGGACTGGGCGACCTGGCCTGAATCTGGATCTGAATCTTGATGCTTAGGCTTATTGGAGAATGTCTGGGAAGTGGATGTGAGGACCACTTGATTCAGAGTAGTGAAATTACTGTGCGGGTTGCTTGTTTTGGATTCGGGAGCAAAGTAGTAGGCATCCTTGGGACTGCTATTTTGCGGGAGCTTTTTGTAGTCATAGATTTGTGAAGTTGACAGGTAATCCTATTGATTTAGTTCTTTAGTGTTCAAGATGTTCAAAATATAGTGCCTGCTGTCTAATTGGTTGTAACCATGCCTGTAAGTGTTTAGAATCAGCTAGGCTCTCTTGAAATGTCGAGCGATATCCTCCAAATACTCTGATTATGCTCTGTCAATATGGTTGCAGCAACAGCATAGATGCCATTTTCTTGTCAAAACAAGCTAGAGCTTGATTTCAGTCACTCTTATGACCTCACTTTGGCAGTTTTGAGGCTTCTTTTTTTAATCTGAGGTGCTGGGCAGCTTTTCATTCCCTGCTTTCCTCGTATTGGAAGCAATTTGAGCTTTTTGCTGTGGAACCAGTCAGCCAACATGGAATAAATGCACGTCTAGGTTTGTTCCTTTTATGTAGATGGGGACTTTTAGCTAACATGCATTGCTCTTATGGCATCCTCGATAATCTGTATTTTATTGTCAATGATATGCCATGAAACTCAGGACGATACATCCTAGCTATCCTAGTTACTTTTTATTGAGCGCACACAATTACATGGCACCTCTAAACAATATTTGATTTATCTCACTTTTTTTTATTAATTTTTTAATCTTTTTTTTTATCTCGTAGACATATCTAAAAGCTCCCTAACCCTAAACACAAAGGGTACCCGGCTCTCGAGGCCATCTCGGGAAATTCTTGAAGTTATGAGATAAGTCAAATAAGCAAATAAAATAAGCTGAAAAGAACAGCCCCTAAATCTCATCGAATTTCACCAGAACTGATGCCTTGCCCATTTTTCTCAATCATCTATTCTTCTCTTTGTCATGATGCAATAACTGGTGAACTCTAACCTTGGTCCTGCACATATCTAATTTAGTTCACCTTGTATGTTACTTTACACTTGTGTTCTTTGGGGCGCTGATCATTCATTGGTGTGCTTCGTATTGTTTTACTAATCACCAGAAATGTTAGGTTCTTATTTTGTGGATGAACGAACATAACTCTATACAAAGACCACACATTTTCTGTGCCATGTATCAGCATGCATCTTACACATCTTTACAGACTAAACTGAAATTCTGAAAATAATCTGGATGCTGTTTGACATACCATGTTTTGTTACCAAAAGCATGTAATGCTCTGTTGCATTTTCTTTGGATGTTGAAAATAATTTATGTTGCATGGATGTATTGGAAGGTACCATATCCATATGTAATGGGGACTATTGGATGGATAGGGCTGTGCTCTAGGTGATGCTTGTGTGTGGATTGGCCATGATGATTTTTCTTGGTTGTTTCTTGCAATCTGATGATTCAGCTGGTGCTACTTTCTTGCGGCATTCAAACTATTAACGGTGTACTTATTTGGCTGATTTAATTTAACAAACTGGAAAGGTCACTAATTTAGGATTGGTATATGGTTGCGGTTGGTTGTAATATTTTATGCTCCTTATATGTGTCATCCTCTACTAACAAGAATAGGGAGGACGTCCAGGGATGGAGGGGACTCCACAAGCACGACCCAATTGTTCCAAATTAACTGATCAAATTTTCTTGGAAGCAACATATGAAAACTCATAATGCTGTGTCATGGGTCTCTTTTCTGATTCCTTTCACTGGTTGCATGTCCATTACACACGCACTAACATATAATATATTGTGCCTTGCACTTGAGGTGGTGTACACCTGCATTGTGCCCTAAATATTTTTCTACTAGTAGTCTAGTACACAGTTTCCTTCCGTCACATATTGGATGTATTTTCTATTGGAGTAATGAATCGACATTTTCAAATTCAATGCAGCACATTCTGACACTACGGTAGCCAAGATGCTGGTTGGAAACAAATGTGATTTGGAGAATATCCGTGAAGTGCCGGTTGACGAAGGTAAAGCACTTGCCGAAGCTGAAGGGCTGTTCTTCATGGAGACCTCAGCTCTGGACTCGACAAACGTGAAGACAGCATTTGAGATTGTCATCAAGGAGATCTACAGCAACGTGAGCAGGAAGACCTTGAACTCTGATTCTTACAAAGCAGAGCTATCCCTCAACAGGGTGAGCATCGATGGTGACTCGAAAGACGATCAGAAGAAAACGAGCCGGTTCGGGTGTTGCTAGGGTTTTTAGTACATTATTATATTATTGGATTTTACTGAAATATGAAGTTTTTTGTTCATTAATATTATTTGTAAACTTGTATTCCAAAGTTGACTTTTGGTTTGTTACACATTGAGTTACAAAGTGGAGAGAATAGCTGTGTACTTGAAAAGTCTTGCAACTAAACTTGAACTGCACGTTCGGCAAAATTCTATTGGAGCTCCACCTTTTGTTCGCCCCTTGGTAGTTGGTACTACTAGAATAGTCGTTGAAATGATGGATAATGCATTCTGTCAAGGTTCATGAACCAAGCCCTGGGAAATGTTCCTTCAGATTTTGGAGGGTTTCAAATATTAGCATCTGTAGCAGGTCTTCTATAGCACTGTGGTTTTAATTTTTTTTTTAGATTTCTATAGCACTGTAGTTCTGATTTTTTTTTAGATAGAGTAGCTGATGAAGGGAATGAATCTTTTAAAGTGTAGTGTAAAATACGAAGGAATTTTAGAAGGATGGATAGAGAAAACGCTAATAGTGTTTTGAAGAAGAAAATTTAGAGGAACTGGTGTGATGCTTAACCTCATGTTTGGGATCTTCGACTTCTCTCTTCTTTCTATTCTGTATCTAATCAATTACCATTTCATAGAAATCCTCTCATACAAGTGTAATACGGATATAAATAGTGGCAAATAAACATACAGAGTGAATACAATCACGTATATTTACCAGAACATAACGCCTGAAGTCAAACCAAAAAACATAGCTAGTTTTAATACGGACCCGAAAGAATGGGCTCATATAAGATCATGATCAAGGTGTCCTAACTGGGAGTCAAAATGCGTAACAGTCCGAGTTTAGTTTAAATTTAAACAAATATTAAAAACTATAAACCTTGACATGCAGTGATTTCATACTAACATAGAAACAAGAAACACTCGATTTGAGGTAAAATGCAAAACTACAAATTTTTTGAAGATGAACATAAGAGAATTATGGAAATTCAAAAGATCACGATTCACGAGTATTCCACTGTCTAGATCTGGTTATCCGAGCTCTTCACCCGCACCGGATATCTGTATCTCTATTCGGCTGGTACCACGATACCGAATCCAAATTTGTATAAAAGAAAACCCATTTCCATATCCTACTCTATGCTCGTCCAAATCCGTTCAAAACCATCTAAAACTATCATATCCCTTCTCGTCTCTACAATTAAAAAAAAAACCTTTAGTGGTGAGTGCCGGTACACCCTCCATCTCCACCGGACTCATCTAACAATTGGTGCCTTCTAATTATTTGGTCAATTTTTTTATTTTAGTGTGTTATGTTTTAGAAAGTTTTTATGGGCTCGATATGTATCAGATGATTCTATTTGTGTATCTTCCTCTTTTAGTGCGTTGTGTTTTATTAAATTTTCGGTCAACTTAAGATATACCTAATTAGATTGCGAAAGCACGATGCAGTGGGGCGCAAAAAGCGGAGCTGAGGTGCGGAAGCATGGCACAGTCAAGTATGAAAGAATGAAAGCGAACATGACGTGTGAGTCAAACGAATCAAATCTAACATAATGGAAAGATATATATTAACTAGCATGGTGGCCCGTGCATTTGCGCGGCTACGCCGGCTAGTTTGTTAGTTTATCGTTAGATACTGTTAGATTCATAAAAAAAAAACATATTTAAAGTTTACACCGTTACAATTTAAACCCACTATAAATCTATAATTGCTTTATATTTTTCATCTGATAGTACTTTGTTCATCGTCGTAGGCCTAAGGTAAGTACCCCATTTGACCTAGGAGCGTGGAGGCAACCCCGCTGTTTTCTGTTCTGGACACCTTTCTTAGGTCTTCCCCGAAAAGTCCACGGAGCAACGCGGAGCACGAGCGAAGCTCAACGAGGCCGGAGTGGAAGCTAACGAAGGAACGATGTAGCAAATCAGACGGGACACCAACGAGGAGCAACGCGAGGGGAAGGCGAAGCCTAGCAGAGCAGCGACAGAAGCAAGCGGGGATGAGGCAAGCTCAAGGCCCTGCGGTGTGGCACGGGGCGACGGAGGAGGCAGGCAAAGCAAGGATCGGGCCTCCCCGGGAGGCTCGGAGTGGCGGTCATGGGAGGATGAAGCAAAGAAAATAGGAGCGACAGATGCAGATCATACCTTCTTGCTGCCCACGAAACCGGGGAGACAAACAGTACAGCAAGGCCTGCCGCCCTGTCAGAGCACTTGAGCAGGCCCTGCACCGCCCCGAGCCAGCTCGTAACCACCACCTATGTGTAATTCCCCTTGTAACCCGCATAGGATGCTTAGCGAGAGGGTAAGGTAGTAAAAGAACTGGATGAATGCTAGAGAAAAGAACCTCAGGCCCCTGGCAATAGGGCAGGTGAGGGGTAAAGCATGTAAACTCGACTAAAATGTCCCTAAAGCCCCTGCTCTGACCAGGCCAGGGAGAAGAGCAGGGCCAACTGACAATGTATAGACCCTCTCTATATAAGGGAGGCCGAAACCAATGCAAAGGGGACTTTTCCTCTTTCCACCATTTTCATTCCACTTCGAGTGCGGGTGTTGAGAGAGAGAGAGAGAGAGAGAGAGAGAGAGAGCGGAATTCCTCTTTAGTGAGCTGCTCCGGGTGTGGGAGGTAGCCCCCGTTTCCTGTTCGCGGGTTCACGCTCGCAACATTCATGTCTCAGAAAAAGCATCTATTTTTTTCTAGGATCGGACGTCCTAGCAAGACCCATGAAATAAATATCTACTTTGCATTTAGTTATATGCTTCTATATTATATATTTCTTCCATTTAGTTATATTCGTCTAAAGTATGTATTTCTTCTGTTACAACGCATCTGCACTCGGCTATATAATAGATAGCAAAGCAGGGCCCTTCGGCTAGTCCGGGTAAAGACTGGACCGTGTGAATTGTAGGAGTGCCTGCGTGACGAATTTTTTAATATTTATTTTCATTCGATTTTTTGGAAATAATCGTCGGAAATACAAAATTACACTTTTGCCCTCCCGTCGCCTGGTACTGGGACGATCGCCCCAATATGGGGCGATAGCTACCCCGCCGTCATTCACCGTTCGCAGGCATCCACGGGCGTCCACAGCTGTCGACGATTTGTGTCGGCAATGTATTTTATGCGGCAATGCGAGAGATCACAACTACGATGGTAGCACAGGGAGCCGAATTTATACAGGTTCGGGCCCTCGGGACGAGGTAATACCCTACTCCTGTGCTCGTGGATTGTATTACGGTGGACCTGATGATGAAAAAGATGTGGGATTGGATATCGAACTAGGGGCCCCGGACCCCCTTTATATAGTGCAAGGGGCCGGGTTACAGATAGAATCCCTAATCCGCGTATGGAAGATACAGATATAACCGATTTGGTTACGCCTATATCTATGTATTCAAGTAGGAGACGAGTTCGTTTCCTTGTAGATCATGTCGGGCCGCGCCAGCCTCCTAGCCCGCCTTCTGGAAGGTCCAATTGACTCGGCCTAAGGAGGTGGTACGTCCAGTAGTATATCTTCGGATACCCGGGGCCCATGTTTTCCACAACAGCCGTCAGGTGGTGTGCTCCCGTGATACATATCACCCCAATATGGGGCGATTGCCTTATATACAGGCGATAGGTGCCCTTTAAAAACCTAGCCCTGCCTGCCCTCCTTCTCACCGAGGCAGACCGAGAGACAAGGCAGAACCGAGAGAAGAGGAAGGGGAAGAGAGAAAGGAAGGAGAAGAGGGAAAAGAAGAGAGAAGGAAAGGATAAGAGAGAATAGAAGAGAGTAGGGAAGGAGAAGGGAAAAAAAGAGAGGGAGGGAAGAATAAAAGGAAGTAGGGGATCAACCCAAAATGCCGAGACGTGCAAGTGAAAAGGGAGAGGGGAAAGCAAAGGAGGAGGGAAGCACTTGGGACTGGCCGTGCAATTCAGCGTACCAGGACCTCTTCCTACCTCGTGGGGCTGTCCCACCGATGTATATGTGCGGAGATCTTTGCAGGCTTGTCCGCTCTTGGGATATTCTAACTTAGAAGAGGAGGTATTGGAAGTGGCGCAACTACGCCTTCGATCCGCCGGAGAAGAGTCTGAAGAATCGTCAGATGGTAATGAGCATACGTGGTTCGTAATATTTGTACATGAAACTTTGCTAATTTATGTTTCATGCTCTCGCCTCCGCCACTGTGTGAATTTGAGCAGTGGTTTGACATGGAGATCAATCCCGAGGACCAAAGGGTTCTTGATCAAGCCAACCGGGATGAAGAGTTCAGGCGGCAGCTTCAAGAGCAGCGTCACGCTACACGCGAGAAGGCACGTAGAAAGGAAGCGGAGGAGAAGAAGGCAGGGAGAGAGAGGAAACGAGAGAGGGCACGTCGTGCCAGAGAAGCCCTACCGAAGGCATGGGCGAAGGGGAAGTGGCCTCGATGCACTCAGTAGACGTCAAGTTGTAACTATTATTTTCCTTGTTTGTCATGCGCCTCCCAGTTTTAAGTCGTAATAAAAAGTGTGGCCTACCTTATTTTCCGCAGTAACTTATGATTTGAGAATCGCCCTTCATGTAATATCCCTCTCTCACCCTCGTTATGAAATAAAGAAATTCTGAAATATTCGTCCTCACAGCAGGAATTTGCGAAAATCAGAAAAGGCACGTGCGGCCACAAAACCCCAAAATTGTGGCCTCTTAGGGGTTGTCGTAGCCTCGCAGGGCCCACCGGATGGGGCCCAGAAAATATGAAAAAAAAAATTACAGCGACCTACGCAATGCAAGCTACCACCTATGTATGGGGAGCAGGTCGGACGACGTCTGAGCACGAACGTGCGAAAATCGGATGTCGGGACCTCCCCCTGGCGGAGGAAAGGTCCCACCTGTGTCTTACCTGCAGTGGCGGATCTAGGATTTTATGTTAGGGTATGCCAAACAGCAGAGTTAATACTATAATATACAATTCGGTAAAATCCAATAAACAATTCAGTAAACAACTACAAATATTGTCGAGAAATTCAGTATACAAGTATAAAATAACTAGAAACATGATAACACTAGTATAAATTACAATATAAATAGTTCGAACATTTAAAGTATGAAATATGCATAAAAGAAACTTACGCACCAACAATAGTTCAAAGAATACAATATTACTTCTTGTCCTTCTTGTCTGGCCTCCGCCTTCTAATAGCCATGAAACTCTTGATTATATCATTTTCATCAACTTGGAAGAAAATATCTCACTCAATAAACTTGACTAGACAATCATCCAAAAGACTATCACCCATCTTATTTCTCAGTTTACTTTTGACTAAACTCATTGCTGAAAATACCCTCTCAACACTTGTCGTCGCCACCGGTAGAAGCAATACCAATTTGAGAAGCAAGTAAAGCAAATCATAAACTATATGCTTCTTTGTTTCAACAAGCTTAACTGAGAGATCAACAAGATTCTCTAGATCTTTGAATCTATCATCTAGCTTATGTCGTCAATATAGTTATCAAGTTGCAACTCAAGCTTTATCAAATCGGTACTTGAGATGATGTCATTAGGGTATAACTCAGCAAGTCTACGCACCTTCTGTGCAACAAAAGAAGCAAACGAGTCGGTAGGATTGAAGGCCGACATACAAGAAAGCAACTCCATATTAACCTCATTAAACCGATTATCAAGCTCTTGACTAATCTGATCAATGACCCCAATATATACTTCTCTTCTGAAGTGATCATCATTTGTTTGGTTTCGGGCAAACCGTGCTGATCTTCCATAAGGCACATGATTACCCTCCATATCAAGAACTTGGACACCATGTTTATTGCAAAACAAAGTGACCCTTTGAAGGAACTGATTCCAGCCTTCAGACCTCAATTGTTGCATTCTACTCTTTGCCACGGTAACAAGTGAGATTGCATTAAGAATATCTTGCTCTCTTCTTTGCAAACACTCGGATAAATCATTTGTGTATCCAAGAATAACAAGCATTAAGTGTGCACTGAAAATAAAGTCAAATGACTCAAATACTCCAACCATAGTATGTATTTTTGGCCAATCCCCCTTTGTGAAGCATCATTACCAAGAGTGATGAGTACATCACGGATTGTGGGATACATAGCAATAATATTGACAACAGTCTTGTAATGAGAGCCCCACCCAGTCTCACCAGGTCTAGGCAAACCCATCTCTTGATTCAATCCACTCCCAGTTTTAAGTTCACCACAATCAAGTGCTTTCATGATGTTCTCAAGTCTAGCATTTCGAAGCATGCCATGACGCTTACAAGAAACTCCAACAATATTCAGCAAGAGTGATACTTGATCAAAAAACCCACATACAATCATTATTTCCCTTGGCAACAGCAACAAGAACTAATTGAAGTTGATGTGCAAAACAATGGACATAATAAGCAGAAGATGACTCTTGCATGATCAATGTTTTCAGCCCTTTAATCTCTCCTTTCATGTTGCTAGCCCCATCATAACCTTGACCACGTATTTGAGTTAAAGTCAAACCATGACTAACAAGTAAACCTTCAATTGCTTCCTTAAGTGACAAAGAGGTAGTATCATCTACATAAACAACTCCAAGAAAGTGCTCACATGGCCTTTCCAATCTATCAACATAACACAAGCAAAGAGCTAGTTGTTCTTTATGTGATATGTCACTAGACTCATCAGCTAGAATTGCATAGGGTCCATCACCAAGTTCTTCAATAATTTTCTTTCTAGTTTCTATGGCACAACATTGAATAATTTGCTTTTGAATCTCTGGACAAGTTAAAGTGCAATTACCTGGAGCATTCTTCAAAACATACTTATTCACTTCTTCACTATTTGTTGCAAGAAACTTCAAAAGTTCAAGGAAGTTCCCTCTATTGCTAGACTCTTCGCTTTCATCATATCCACGGAATACCAATCCTTGATGCAAAAGAAACTTTATACATCTAAGTGAATAAGTCAACCTAATCTTGTAAAGACGAAGATCCTCATCACTCCACTTCTCAATGTGATAATCAATTGCTGCATTGGGATTCACAAAGCCATTGTATCTCTCTTGAGCTGCATTATGTGTACTAGAACCCACATGTTTCAAAAGTGCTTTCTCTCCTATATTCCAATTTCTCCAACCATCAGTAGTAAATGTATCTGCCCCCTTGCCCTTACATTTGTTATCTTTGAACAGGTAGCATACAAAGCAAAACACAGAATCCTTCTTGATACTATATTCAAGCCAATGATGCTTAGCAAACCATACAAAATTGAATTGACGATCTCTATTTCCAATTTTCCTTTTTGGAAATTCATGTGCATATGGTTGGAATGGACCTTTAAGAATATATGCTCTTCGAATTGCATCTCGATCATTAACGGGATAACTTTGAATGGGTAGCCTTTCACCTGAATCATGTGGAAGACGATTGATATCATAGACCGGCGGTGGTGGCGGTGGCACTACCGATGCCGGTGCCGGTGGCGAGACATTATCAAGGGGGACTGAAGGCGGAGAAGATGGCATATGATTCACAATTTCTTCAATTACTCTCTCTTGCTCTTGAGGTTCATCTTCCGCCACGGTTCTAGGCGGAGCCATGGAAGGAGATGAAGTAGCAGCAACCTTCTTTGCTGCATGTTTCCGAAAAAGAGATGCAATGTCTCCGTTCCTCTTCATAATTCAACAAGTTCCAACTCTGCAAAAGGCCACAAAACTTGATTTAAGGATGCAGTGTTTACTAATGTGACAAGACAAATATGTACAAAAATATGAGATTCAGGATTCAAGAAGAACTTCAAAATACTATACAAAGTTACAAACTAGTAAATTGCAAACTAGTAGATAGTAGATTATATACACAATAAGTGATAATTGATAAGTCAATAACACAAGGATTGAAAACTTGAAGGAAAAACTAAACTAGTACAGTAACAGTAGACAGTAGTACCTTACTAACAAACACAGGTGGCGTGCGCGCTGGACGCTGGACACTGGTGATCACTGATCCGCAATTCCGCACCGTCGGCGGCGTCGGGAGTCCGGAGGCGGGAGCGAGTCGATGCCTCGAACTCGATGGACGTTGGACGATGGCCGACGACGGCGCGGGCGCCGGCCCCGGGCGCGGCAGGCGGTCGTTCTGGGTGAGCCGGTGAGGCGGTGAGCTCGTCGTCTCGTAGTCGTCGTTGGTCGATGAGGCTGGGGACGACTCGGGCCTCGGGCCGCTACGACGCTACGTGATCGGCGCCGGCGCGTCGGCCGCGAGACCCGCAAAAACGAACCGAAACGACGCGCCGGCCGTGGTATATGGGTTGTATTTCCATTTGGGCCGTATACATCCACGTATTTGTATACGGGCTGCAGGGTATGCCGTGGCCCACCCGGCATACTCTGTAGATCCGCCCCTGCTTACCTGTGCTAGTTCCTGGATCAGTAGCTAGCACACACAGATACAGAACTTGGATCACAATCATGACGATTAATTTACATATGTTTACATCAAAGTGCGCCTTATGGCGTGGTTACATAAGTTTGGCTCGAAGGTCTTACAAAAGCGGAAATCTTTATATTACAACTAAAATGCCAAAAGTGGAAAACCAAAACAATCCCCACAGGCAGAGCTGGAGGAGCGCAATCCTAGGCATCAAAGTGGTCTTCGTCTTGGATCCCGGCGGCGAAACCTTCATCGTGGTATATCTCCTCCTCAGAGTTCCACTGTTGTTCGCATCCTGCTCGTTGGGATGAGCAGCCCCGCATAAAAGACGAGGGTGAGTATACTTTATACTCAACAAGCAAGGCTGACTAATATGCATCTAAGGTTCAACAAGGGAAAGGCAAGGGTACTTTTTGCATAAAGCCAGTTTTGTAAAATTTTACCTAAGATTTTATAAAATGATTTAAAATGTGTTGAAGAACACAAATGTTCGAATCAATTTCTTTGAAGTTCCGGCACCCACCGGTTTTTGCCCAACCTGCCTATCCACGGCACCCATCGTGCAAACACGCTCATCGCTCACAGCACCCACTGTGAGGAGAAAAGCCAAAACACACGACCGCAATCGTGGTTTTCCTTTAAAACACCATTTTGAAAACAAATAGATAAGAAGTACCATTGAGGCAGCTCCCCGTCGTCCGTTCTTGACCGTGGACACGGCTATCATGATAGTTTTACACTCTGCAGAAGTCATACGCTTTACCCACGAGAGGTGATTTGTCCTAGGAATCATCCAAAGGAAAATAATCACCACAAGGTCTTTCACCACGACCTTCCCTTAGCCCGGCATCCCCACTAAGGTTTCCACACTAATGCCCCTCTTGTGCCGATAGGTTCCCTCTATGGACACATCTGGATACCCACTCCCAATCCACCAAGAAAGGTTCAGCTCTATGGACGTATCCAGATGCCCACTCCCTATTCCACCTAGAATGCCTGACTAAGAGTCCGAAGGGTACTCAACCAGGGCCTGCCCATACAGGCACTCAATGGTCGCACTGTTGTACTTAGCCCGTCTACCTCAAGGAATCGGTCCTTAGGGACCAGGGTGGTTCCCACACTGGGCCCAAGTCTCATGCTCACTGCACCCACCTTGCATCCATCCACCCCGATCAGGTTTTACAAAACATTTTTACCCGATAGCACCCACTATCCCAACTACACCCATTTGCAAACATGAAAGCACCCACTGTCCTTTTTTTAAAACCATCATTTAGACAAGCATTTAATAATTGCAATATATCAAGAATGGACAACAATTTAGTACTAAGCATTTCTAAGCATTGTGCAAAACCTAATTCAAGGGTGATGTCCAGTATTAGCAATTTTTAATAACCTAGGGTAGCAAGGAATGTTTTAACAGAGTAATTACCAATTGGGTGTTATCTAAGCAACTAAGTGATTAGCATTTTTAGTTTTAAATATAACATGCATTTTGTAAACTTCTAGAAATCGAATTTCAAAATCATAGGACACAAGGTTCAGCACTTGCCTTCTGCTGCAAAGACTTGATCTTCGGCTTGAGGGTCTTCGGCGGTGTTAAACGCAATCGGTTGTACACGTATGAATACGAGACACGTAAATAAGAACAAATGCAAAACAAGTGATGTATGCATGACATGACATGAGGACGACACAAACAGTACAAAACAGTACCACATAATTTTATAAACTCTTTTGCAATTGATTTCATTATTTTTGGAAAATCCTATAATTGCTTATGGTTTTTATAAGATTAATATTCAATGTATAAAAGAGACTTAATTATAAATAAGTTTCATAAATTCACCAAAACAGTACCAAAATTAGATTACAATGTATCTAACTTCAGAAATCAATTTTGATATTTTTGGATCTATATTTTATTCTATAAAATTCCTACAAGTTTAAGCACTAAGATAATTATTAAAATTACAATTTAACAGAAATATGTAAATAAACAGTACATAAAAACAATATAGAATTTTATGAACCTAATAAAATTTATTTCACATTTTCTAAATTTTCTACGATTTTCTATGTAATTTACAATATAAAGTATATTTTGTAAATTAAAAAGAATAGAAGGAAAGGAATTGGGCCTGCGGCTCGGAGATGGGCGGCCCAACCGGCCTCGGGCAGCGTCTTGAGAGAGAGGCTGGGGGGCGCTGACCGTGAGGCCCTCCCGTCGGGAGTGAAAAGGGGAGGCGGGCCGGGGTCTCGCGTCGAACTCGGCGAAGTGGCGGTGGCCATGACAGAGGAAGGGAGAGGACCACGGAGGAGACCTCGGAGGAATCTCCGCCGAAATCGACTAGGCGTGGCGAGACGGCCGCCTTAGCGGGCGGCAGCGGCATGGTCACTGTGGCGGTGATCGGCGGCGCGACATGAATCGGCAGGTCGGCGAAAGCATCGGACGGCGGGTAGATGCTAATGGCGGCGGCTTGTCCTGGGACGCCCGAGGCGGCTGGCGACTCTTGGCGGCAGGCAGGCTCGGGTTGCTGCATGGCGGGCTCGCCGGTGGGGAGTTAGGCGGCGTGGTGGTGGGCGGATTCCTAGGGAGCTAAGGGAAAGGAGCAAGAGGAGGGATTACTGGGAGGCGCTCGACGGCGTCTTGAGGCGAAGCGGCCGGCGGACGGCGACAGAGCTGGAAAAATGGAGCGAGAAAGGTGAGAGGGAAGATGTCCTGGAGGGGATCGGGCAGGAGGAAACTACCTGGGCGGGTTTGGAGAGGACAGTGAGGGAGCGAGGGGGAGGAGAGCTCGAGGAAGGATTTCAGAGAGAGAGGGAGAGGGGGTTGCGTGGGGATGAGGCTAGGGGCTAGCAGGAGGTAATTTAGTGGGGGGAGGGTAAAAAGGGGAAAAGGAAAATTGGGGCTGTTTTTGGGAAATACCCAATTTGAGAAAGGGCAAAAAGGGGAGTTCCATTTGGGAACAAATGACAAGTGGGGCCCACATGTCATGGAGATAGGAGAAAGATAGAATTTTTAGGACTAGGGCTAAAATATACTTTTGCTAAATCTAATTAGTTTAAATTTGATGTTGGTTTTTATTTAATTTAAGTTTAGATTTTGGCTATTTCCTAACCCAAAATGAAATGGTTAATCTAAAAATCGCTAAATTAGGTTTTTAGCAATTTAGACATTTTCAAATGATATATATATATATAAAAGTTAAATCCTTAAATAGGTTTGTAGGGAAAATATTTATAGTAACATGCACATTTTTCAAAAATGATTTTTAAAAGTTTGGATTCACATGTGATGATGCCATGATGATACATTTTCAATTTTTTTTGAAAAATGGAGATGTTACATCGGAAAAGGCACTCGCGGCCACAAAACCCTAAAATTGTGGCCACTTAAGGGTTTTCGTAGCCCCGCGGGGCCCACTTGATGGGGCCCAGAAAATACGAAAAAATCAAGAGCGACCTACGCAATGCAGGCTAACACTTATGTATGGGGGAGCAGGTCGGACGATGTCCGAGCACGAACGTGCGAAAATCAGAAAAGGCAGACGCGGGCACAAAACCTTAAAATTGTGGCCACTTAGGGGTTTTCGTAGCCTCGCAGGCCCACCGAATGGGGCCCAGAAAATAAGAAAAAAACATTAGCGACCTATGCAATGCAGGCTACCACTTATGTATGGGGGAGTAGGTCGGACGATGTCCGAGCACGAACGTGCGAAAATCGGAAAAGGCACACGCGGGCACAAAACATTAAAATTGTGGCCACTTAGGGGTTTTCGTAGCCTCTCGGGGCCTACCGGATGGGGCCCAAAAAATATGAAAAAAATCATGAGCGACCTACGCATTGCAGGCTACCACTTTTGTATGGGGGTGTAGGTCGGACGATGTCCGAGCACGAACGTGCGAAAATCGGAATAGGCAAACATGGCCACAAAACCCCAAAATTGTGGCCACTTAGGGGTATTCGTAGCCTCGCGGGGCCCAGCGGATGTGGCCCTGAAAATATGAAAAAAATCACGAGCGACTTACGCAACGCATGCTACGACTTATGTATGGGGGTATAGGTTGGACGATGTCCGAGCAGGAACGTGTGAAAATCGAAAAAGGCACATATGTTAATAATTGGGACGGATAATGTAAAAATGTCCGCTAAGAGTTCAGATAGTTATACAACATGGTGCTGAAGGTAAAGGCATTACAAAAGTACAGGTGGACAACAAGTCACTCACGGCCACGCTTCCTGATTTGGTCCGTGGGGTACGTGAGTGGCGACGGAGGACGGACATCCTTCCTAAGCAGGCTCTGCGGCACAGGGGTAGAGTAGTCTGGCTGTGACTTGGGTGTGTCCTGGTACGGTGCTCCCGAGAGCTGAGAGGGGCCGAGGAACTCGCTCGACAAGTACTGCCCCACGTTGAACGTTGCCTCCTCCCGGTCGTCGTAGTCTGCGTCGCCGAAACTACCCTGGGGTCCAGGAGGGGCGTGAGACGAAGAAGGCCCCGCGTCACCCGACTCTCCCCACCGCTGCTGAGGGGCGCGAGACGAAGAAGGCCCAGCGTCTCCCCACTGTCCCCACTGCTGCTATGCAGAAGGCCACGAGGACTCGCTGTAGCCGACGTCGGCCCGTGGGAGCCGACTGCCACGAGGAGGTGCGGGGACGGCTCCACGAGGAGGCACCGGGGAAGGGGCAGGTGCTAGCCCACGCGGACGTGGTGCGCTGCTTCCGACGATGTCTCCGCACCCCCGGTAGCTGGCCAGGCGACATAACTACATCGCCCTGTCGAGGACCCGCTGCCAAGCTGCCTCGGCCTCAGCGGTGGTCACCTGGATGTCCGCCTGGAGGCGCGCCAACATGGACGTAGCCTCCACGTGCACCTCCCCTGCAAGCTGTGCCTGCATGTAATGCCGGTTTGATATGAGGTAATTTACATGAAAATGTCGTAACCATAGAGATTCGATTATGAGACTTACCGCGAAATTGTCCCTTTGGGACATCTGGGAAGGGTACATGTCCGACACCGACGCCTACTCTGCGACATACGGTGCTGGTGTGTACCCCACCGTGAGCCGAGTATGCGACGCGAACCATGCCATGTACTCCTCGTACATGTCATGGTCGTACGCCCGGGTCTCGGTGACCTTGTCCGCGAGTGCGTCGTCCCACTGCAGTGCCCATGGCTGCATACGATGTGCGAACTGGGTGCCCTCTGCAGCTCCCATCCGGGTCATCCTGCAATGAAAAAAATGGGAATTCACATGCAACATCCATTCGGCAATTCTTTCTCTTCTATTTTTCCTCCCTTTTTTCTTCTCTTTTTTCCCTCTCCTCTCTTTTCTTTCTCTCCTCTTCTCCTCCTCCCTGCTCTCGCTCGTTCTCGGTGATGGAAATAAGACCCTCGGCCAGAATGAGGGGAGAGAAGAGGAGCTAAAGGGTTATAAAGGCCAAAAGTCGCCCGTTGCAGGGGCGATCACCCCATAATGGGGCGGCGATAGGTGCACAGAGCATAACGGCTAGGGAATCTGGCCGTTTCTGGCCATTAACGGCTACGGAATCTTGCCGTTTGGGGGACCTATCGCTCCAGTACCGGGCGTCGGGAGGGCAAAAGCATAATTTTGTATTTCCGACGATTATTTCCAAAAAATTGAATTAAAAAAAATATTAAAAAAAATTCCCTGCGTGACTAGCCGGCCGAAATGGTAGCCTGCGAGCCCAATATTGAGCGCGATGGCCCTTGCTGCCTTGCTACTGGGCCGCGCGAGTTTGGGACTTTGGGGGAGACCGCGAATGCAAAGGACGTGCGGCCGTGGGCTGTTTGTTGAGCCGCCAGTGGCACATGGGCCAGTTTTCGTATTACCTGTGCTGGAACCCTAGTATGGCTTGACGCAGTCGCTTTTTTGCACGTTGAAAAATAGTTTCTTCGAATCTAAACGTTTTGGCTTTTCAAAAATATTTTATAAATATTTGGAATCGTTTCTTAAAGTTTTTTTAAAGTGCAGTCGAACCTAAACGTTTAAAGCCTAACATTTCAGACCGCCCCAATTTCCAAATAGTGACATCGACGTGGGGTGCCTCAAAAATCAAAATCAAGTATAAATGCACGTTATTTATCTCGCTCCCAGCCTGTCTCGTCTACGAGATCGCATTACCTGTTCCCACGACATACATACTAGTAGTATGCAACTAACTATACGATGCAAATGTAGTGACGAAATAACGCAGTGGTAGTGCCAAGCACGTACGTACCGATTTGCTTGTAGTTGACTTCGCGTTAAGTACGTAGCTTCGCTGCCAATGGTAAGTGACGAAGGTGTAGTGTGCGCTGTACCCGATATCTCCCTGTGCTAACTACCGTCTCTTGCGATCGATCGACCGTGCTTGGGACCCTGCGGTTGATGCAGGGATCGTCGGTGGTGAGGATGGGGCCGTGCGTCGGCGCCGGCGGCGACGCTCGGGAGGTGGACATGCGCGGCGTCGGCCGCGTCGTCAGGGTCGTCGTTCGGCACGGCGCCACCGTCGACGCCATGTCCATCCTGTACGAGCGCAGCGGCCGGGAGGAATGGACCGACCTGTGGGGAGGCTGCGGCGGAGCGCTCTCCGAGGTACGTAAGTGCATGCATGTGCAATGCAAGCAACAGCCCATCACGTCAATCTCTCTCTATCTCTCTCGCTCGCTAATTAATCGTCGAGTTGAATTTTGCTGCTTCATGGCCGAGACAGTGAGCATGTCCTGATGAAATGATCGATCGACTTTGAGATGTGATGAATGACATGCATGAATCTCCATGCATTTCGATTTTCGATGATCAGATATGCCTGCTGCCGGACGAGTGGTTCACCGGCGTTGGAGCCTTGGAGGGCACTACGGCCGATTCGACGGCAGCGTCGTCGTGAGATCGCTCAGCTTCGTCACCAACCTTCGCGCTTACGGGCCGTTTGGGCAGGAGGACGGCGTCGCGTTTGCGCTCCCCGCCGGTGGCGGTGGCAAGATACTCGGCTTCCACGCGCGCTCCGGCCGCCACCTCGATGCGCTCGGCACCTACGTCGTCATGATAGAATGACACGGACAAACCACATCCACTGTGTACTCGCTGACCTAAAAAAAATCTCTCATCGTGTGTGTACGTACTATGTAACTAGTCGAGGCTCATTCGGTCTCTCGTTCCATATTTGTTTTCTTCTTTACCATCAATCTTACGTCACTTTTGAGTGAAGCGGTGTAATACGCTAGTACCCTGTCCCGTGGCCTATATGGATTGGTTGTGATAGTTTCACCTAGCATATAATGATGGCTGATCCAAACATGCATGGCTCCTGCCTCCTAGGATTAATACTTTGGGGTGAAGTGACAAGCAAAGCTCTCTAATTAGATATGCAAGGCTTTAAGCGGATTTGAGTAAGGGTGTCATCAAAGATGCATGTATGTATCTATCGAGATTCCACGTATATATACAAGCGGTTGCAGGCTATTTCTTTAACCTGATCCAACCATGTCACGACGTGGCCCGGTTATTTTCGTTCTAGATCTACATGCGCCTTAGATTTTTAACCCTTTTAATTAGGTGAAGCAGCACCATATTCCAAGAGAGATCGATGTTAATTAAGTTTGCTGTTGGTAATTCGCATGCACTGACCGAAGAGCAAATTATATATCCTGTGGCATCCGCCGCCTGCAGTCCACGTTCCTTCCACGCACGGAACAACCAACGTACAGGCCATGCACGAGCCTACGACGTCCGATCCAAGTGGCTAGCACCGTACGTGTGTTTCGCCAAGCTAGCTAGGCAATTGATGGGATCCATGGATCTAGCTAGGAAAAAATATCTTTAAGGCTGTCGGAGTTATTGTGCGTCAAAATACTAGTTTTTATTTTATAATAATAGACTTTTATGCTTATTTGCTAATGAGATATTAATAAATCACAGGAGTTGATACGCAAGGCCCTGGTGTCAACATCGTAGATTCGCCCCCGTCGCGGGCACGTCCATCGATCGAGGTCACATGCCCACCGCGGCACGGCGCATTAGCCGTACGTACGTACAAGACGGAGGCAGGCGCAGTTATAAGCCATGGCACGACGCGAGACGCCGAACCTGGCCGAGACGAGGCGCCATTTCGATCGGGCCACGGCTCCGGCCACCCGGGACCATACCATGCATACCGGTGAGCAAAGCGGCGACCTAGGCACACCTAGCTACGTGCGTACACATATGTGCATGGCTAGGCTTCACAGTCTTCACCCCGCTGCAAGCAGCTACAGACTGGCCGGATATGGCTCAGCATGCAGCGGTACCACCGTACCGGTATGTACGTAGGATACGAGGATCTGCCCTTGCTGATGCTACTCGTCAAATGGAACCATGAGTTGTTAAGATGAAGACGAAGCTATCGGCCGGCTATCCATGGGCTGCTGAGTACTCCTACGGTATACCAAGGGGTAAGAGTTGTCTACACTATTAAATTAAATATATATGGTTCAGATGTACTCATCGTCGATTAAGATATTGTCACTGAGCCATTGGATCAGACAAAATGAATGACCACAATAGTTTTGATGCAGATTACAAATATCCATTTACACGATCAAAACGGCTTACCAGACCAAACACTATGCCGTCTTAAAAGCCATTCCATAACCACTTGCATCGGAGCCGCTGCTTCAACGCCCCTCATCCCCGTCTGTTGGTGACCGGTAGAGAGAAGGCAAGGACCGGTTACATGAACAAGAATAAGGGAAGGAGAGGAAGGGGAAGAAGAGAAGAAGGATCCCATACCCATGCTAGGGTTCTTTGTCGATTCTTGAGGGTAACGAATTTCAGATGTGGCATTATCGCATTGCATTCATATTAACATGACCAACCTTGGGTAGGCATCCCACGTCTGTGGGAGGAAAAGTCCTACCTTGGTAGGTACTCCACAGGAGTAGAGTAATTGGTTCTCGCCTGAAATAGGACGAGCAGAGTGTTGCACCGATGGGTAGCACTCTAGCTATACTGGTATAAGCTCACAGAACAAACATATATTGCATTGCATTGATTATGAACAATAAAAGATACAGAAACAGATGGCATGACCGTTGTGTTATGAATTTTGGATTTATTAATGATGTTGAGTTATTATCCTTGTTAATATATGATTGCTGAGTCGTGGACTCACTCTTGTTTATTTTGGTTTTTAGGTGATCGTCGACGGTGACATGCATGCGATGGTTATATCAGCTCTTTGGCCCAAGAGCACCCATTTAGTCTTATGTAAGCTAGATTCATTTAATTTAAATACATTTGTAGGTTAGGCCGACTTGAGAATAGTTAGAATAAGATTGTTGCGTGGGATTTGTACTTATTATATTCTTGCAAGATGTTTTGCTTAATGTCATGATTGCCTTCGTCGTCGTTAAAGGTACGAGAGATAAGTAATGGTTGTGATGGGTTCCCATTGAGGTGGAGCCAGTGTTTAGCCTATGGAGGCTTGGCTGTAATGGAAACCGGATATATTGTGGAAATTATGATTATTTGCAATGTCTATGTTGTGTGAATGTATAAAATTTACGGGGGATGTGTCAAAATTTTAATGTTTTTAGGGTTTTAGTAGTATTTCGAACCCCAGTTGGGTTGGGGTGTTCTAATTCCTTGAAATTGTATGTTAGTAAGATTAAAATTGCAGTCCTTAATAATATGCAATTTTAGTACAATATAACTGTAGCTTTTAGTTTTGTTTGATTTTATATTCGGTTTTGCTTCCTAGCGGTCATATGGGTGACGGCTGGTAGAGAAAGGTGGAGGAGTGGGGTGATCCTAGTGTAGCACCGCACAGATGATTGCCAGGGAGTTGTGCCCCTTTATATTTTTATGGTTCAAATTTCATAAAATCTTTTAGTTTTTTGTTTTGCAGGGTACACTAAACTCAATTTTGTCAGAACTAAAATATTTATTTTTTATTTTAAGGGATTCACTAAATTTTTTTATATATTTTTTGTATTTTTAGGTGTTCACCAAAATTAAGATTTCCGTCAATGCTATCGTTTTTACTTTTACTTTTGAATTTTTGCTACCAGAGAATGCAATCAACCAACATTTGCACCACCCCTTGGTTTCCTAACTTCTTTCTTCGATTATGCAATAGCAATTTTAAGAGATTCATACTAAGCTACGAGACTACACGTAGTGACGTAGATTGAGCTAGCAGTCACACTGGGGCCCTATGTACATGTGTCTTTTCGCATGAGGTGGTGCAACAAAAGGGTGTCCACAGATTCACTGGCCGCTGTGCACTGTGCGCTATTATCGGCCGGTGCTGCTCTGTCGCAGCTACAACTTAAGTCTGCACGACAATGGATGGAATCGTTGTTCTGATTGATCGACTAAAAGTTCCGACTTTTTGGAACGACTGAGCACTAGTCGCTCCCTTTCAATTAACCTCTGTTTAGGAAAAACCGTGCATGTATATGCATCGGGTGACCGCATGGCTGTTGAGCACATCCCAATGTTCTGTGGCGGTTGATCTGGAACGTTCGTTCCTAGTCCAAGCCAGCTACTAGTACCCTAGCCCCTACCTAGGATTAGTTATGAGATGAGACAAATGTCCTGTATCACCGGGATGGGGGAGGCATGCATTGGAAGGAGACATGGTACCAACAAGAATTTAACCCGTGCATATCACTTTCAGTTTCAGCTCTGCTCCTCGGGATCAGAAGGCGATATCCCACGGTGACAAAGTGCGCTAGCAGCGGTACTTCCTCTGCTCACGAAGAGTGTCTGTTTTACTCTGAAACACAATCTTGATAAAATAAAATATAAATTGTGAGAGAGTGCTATGCATATGGTTTTGATGTATCCGATTTACCTTTATTTAAAAAGAAAAGGTGCCGATTTAGTACTCGAACTGTTGTGTTTAAGCCAAATTGGTACATGTAGTTCAAGACTAGGTGAAATTGATTCTTGAATTATCAAAACTATACCAATTTGATCCCTTGACCGATCGAAACCGGTTTTATGAGTGGTTTTCGCTGATGTGACATCCACGTGAACGGTTTTGCGCGACGTGGATCACCACATCATTTGCTACCTATAATGTCACATTGTTGAAAAACGCCACGTGGACGCCACTTCAACGAAAATCACTCACAAAAGTACAAAACCAAGTTTGATCGGTCAAGAGACCAAATTGACACGGTTTAGAAAGTTCGAGAAACCAACCTTACTTGGTTTTGTATCACATAAATTGGTTTGGCTCGAATGCGATAGTTCAGAACCAAATTAGCACCTTTTCCATTTTAAAAATATAAATGACTAATTAGGTTTCACAAACTCAAAATTTTTTCGAGTTGCTCCTTGAGAAATGTGGCCATATGTCTGTCAAGGAAAAGTGGCGCGCCCACCAGGAGTGCTGGACCTCGCCGTCCGCCGGACAAGTCTAACGGTAGCCGACCACTGATTTTCGGTGTCCCTGCTCTTCCTGCTCTCTGCTATAGCCTCGCCTTCTTAGCCCAGTGCCTCATTTAATTCTAGGAGATGATCTCAATTTGAGGCCGAAAGTTTAGGGCCGGTTACTTGAAGTTTAACCCAAGAAAAGTAGGTTTCGCTCGCTACTGGCAGCTGAGCTAGTTGACGCGTGATGATAGTCCTCGAGAGCTTGATGGAAAACCAATCACGATTACTTCTCATGTGACGCTGCCGTGGAAGTCGTGCTTGCCAAACTCTATCCATGTGGCTGTAGAGGTCTACACTGTGAGAATGGCAAATGCTAATAAAATTAAGAGTTCACACGCCTAGATTCAACTTTTTTTTTTTTTGTGAAACTATGAGGAGCATGCAACCGCATGTTTTGGCCACTTTGAACCAAGATGCATTCTTCACATTTGGTGGCCCTTCGTTCAAAAGAGTATTCATTTTTAGTGCGGGTAAAAGTTGTTTTACGAGGAGGACCACGAAACGGAATCACGAATCTCAAAACATAGTCGTGATCGTGATTCCGTGGAGTGTGTGAGCTGCCATGCACCTTTAAAATTCGATCACAAATATAAGTTGTTTTCGACACTAGCACGATTGTAATCCATCGGACTCCAACACACAAACAGACAGCAGGACCCGGCGGCTCCACCTCGACAACCCATGCATCCACCCGTCCTGGCTCCCATTTCCCTTCAAGGAGCAGGGATAACTCCATCTCCCATCCCCTTAATCACCCATGGATGACAAGACCTCCATGGACATGGCTGCTCAGCTGCCCCCATGGCAACCACACTTGGTCGGTCTGGGGCCATGGCATTGCAAGAACTGCTCCAGTTGGCACCGGCCCCGGCACAAAAGCCAGGCTATAATGCTCATGCTTCCAGTAGATCATCAGCCAGCAAGCAACCCCACCTCTTAATAACTCTTTACATGGCATCAATTCCTTTGTGGACCAGCCCTTCTAATCCAAATCGTATTAGTTGGTTGGACCTGCTTGTCAGTGACTGTTTGTGACTGAAGCCGCGAGGTCTAAAAAGGAATGATTCGGAAAGTTAGCATATATAGGATCTCCCAACTGGGTATTAGCTGTGGCACCTCAGCATTCCACCAGATTGTCTTACTTTGCAGAGAGAACGAGAAGGGAGAGGGGGAAGAGAGAGAAAGGGAGGGGATTAGTCATTAGATGCACGGTACATTGTCACGGAGGCCCCGAATCGGTTCGACGGCGACGGCCGACCTAACAACTAAATTCGTATTGAATCATTGCGACTTATAATCATTACTTCGATCTATCCGCTTTTCGGGTCTCTTTTTTTCTCTCGTCTCTTTTTCTCCCCCCTTTGCGTGGGAAGACACATCAAGTATGGCACGATGGGGATGGTGCCCCCGATGCATACCCTGATTGTAGCGGGTCAAATTATCCATATTGCATTTTTTTTTTCTCCCCTAGATAGCTAGCTAGATATTTATCCTGGTTTTTCCCTTTGCAAGGACCACTGGATTTAGACATCTCCGATCATATTTTCTTGTTTTATTCCCTCTTCTATTTTGTGCACTATATTTTTTCTTACATTTTCCACCATCTCTTGCACTATATTTTTTTTCTTACGTTTTCCACTTTCTTTGATAGCATCTATTAGAAGAGAATGATAATGAAATGAGATAGAATCTGCTTCCTGAAAAAATTGAAAGAGAATCTTTTTTGAAAAAAGAAGGATGGATAAAATTTGTTGGAGCGTTGAAGGGAACGAGATTCTCTCTACAAAGGGAAAGAGAAAGCAAAAGGAATCTATTGTGTATGGTCTTACAATCCGATCAATTTAGTGGTATGGTTTCATATGTTATATAACTAATACTTACTCTGATCACAGATATTTGAGATCTGTATTAACCAAAAATTTAAAACTTTAACTACAAATATATTTTTAAATATTTTGATTAGCTAAATGAAAATTATATGTAAATATCCATCTACCGGAGTATTTTCATACTACGATAGTGTTATTGGATTTATGAATAATTTTGTAACAGTAATGAGTGGTCAAAGTTAGGTCTCCATCCCATCTCCAAAATGAAACATATACTGTATATCGCAGGATGGAGTACGATTGGACGACGATGAGTACGGTGCACTTTTGTAGCCTTGTCTTGGATTTGATTGGTGTCATGGAAATTAACATGGAATGGATCGATGGATCAATCATTCGCCGGCGCCATGATGAGGTCAGTGGGGTTCTGATTCAATTCCTGATGGAGTATCATTGTTAGTGTTATCATCAGGCTGATAAACAAGGGCCATACCCTCAGATCTTAGCTCTCGCTCCCGCCGATCGATCCAGCTTCAGCCTCGGCCGGCGGCTCGCTCGCTACAGTGGCCACCTGCCTGCACGGCCCGATCCGTTGCGGATCAGGCGCCGCTGGTCGCTCGATCGCTTATCCGATCGATCGCCGGCCGCCGTCGCTGTCAGTCCAACCGATCGACAGCCGCGTCGAGGCGTCCGAGATGGACGCTGACGGCGACTCGCCGGGGATCCGCCCCCATGGAGCAGAATGCATTTGGGTCTTGGAGGCGGCCGACCGATGCATGGTGACTTCGCTGATTTTGGCCGTTGGATCAATGGTGTCGCGTCGATTTTTCACAGTAGTAACGTGTTGTGGCTACTAGCTACCAATATGGCAATATGGATGCCTATTTGTTTGTGTGTTATAGGCTTGTAGCTACCAATATGAGATGCCTATTCTTTTTTTGTAATTTTTTATGACATTTCCCAATATGAGATGTCTATTCTCTTTTTTTTGTAATTTTTTTATGACATTTCATAACCCGGTAATCCCTCGCATGTCTTCACTTTGCCATACTAGCCTTTTTAACCGGTCAAACCAGACAGAGAAGCATAAATACGGTTATGCCTTTGCTTTTTCAATACTCCTATAAAATAAGACAAATTTCTAAAAAAATGTAAATTCACAAAATTATTAGAAAATTTTCTATGTGTATAAAAAATTGTGTGCATTCAAATATGTGAGTGAAATGTCAAAGTTTCGATACTCGAATCATTAATATACCTTCAATGTTTAGATTAGGTGCATAGAAATTATGTGCATAAGTTTATCTCACAAAATATTTCTATAATATTCTATATTTTTATTACATTTTATAAATAGACTGCAGTAATGTCGGTGCCGGTTTTCAAAACTCCAGCTATTTCTGACAAGGGAGTAGCAGTGTAGCACGCATGATCAATGTGGATACAGGATGCGAACCTTCCGCTTCATGCCGTGAGGCATCGCAAGGAAGAGGAAGCATGCAGCTCGGTGGACCGAAGGGTGCAGGCTGGCTGGACTGGAAGTGCAAGCTCTGCTCCAGCTCAACGAGATGTACCCTGTGCTTGACCAAGTGGAGCACAGGGAACGGCATGTGATGCTTGTGCCGATTCGCATGGCGGTGCGTGCACCGCCGATGCACGTCACGCACCTGGCCGCCACTCGCCACGAAGGCATTAGTAGGATGGATCAAGACCAGGGTCCTCATTATCGGCAGGTAAAATAAGTTAGTGTTTTCTAAAAATTGTTTTTTTCATGAATTTTGCTGAAATTTGAAGAATATTTTGGCAGAAATTGGTTAAAAGATTCGGCTGATGTTTTCAACATTCAGGAGATAATTGCTTTTTTTTTAACCCGAAAATTTTGGTTTGACTTTACCGACCACAAGAGCAAAGATAGCAGAGGGAGGGACTCGCCGTCGTGTCGGTTGAGCTAGAACTGTAGGAGGAGCAGCCACCATCGACCCAAAGGCGAACCCATCCCTCTGTTAAGTTGCTACTGGTCGTCCCACCGCTGCTACTTGGAGTGAGAGGGACGAGAAAAAAAACTGTGTTTAATATAGACCCAATTCGTGCCGTGCGAAATAGGGTAAGTTTGTTCCCAAAAAAAAATAGGGTAAGCAAACAGTAGTGCTACAGTATGGTGATCTCTTTGCAACTCCCCACCCAAGGGCAAAGCTGCTAGTCTTTGTTCGAAGTGGTTTGACTTTAGTCTTAATACTTAATCTAACTGAATTAAAAAAATTAAAAGCTTTATCTTTTATAGTCTAGCTTTTTCTTAATCACGAAGTTACATAAAAAACTCTTAAAAACAATATAAACGAAACGGACCAAATTCGTAAAGCAGATTTAAGAACCTCTTTAAGTTCAGCTTACCATTTATCTTGACTGTCTTAATTTATTCACCTGTGTCACTCCGAACTTGCGAGTTCATAGCCCAACCGTTTCGCGTTGCTCGGCACATCCACGGCATGCGATTCATTGCGCTGCATCCCCTGCCGCGTCCCAAGCAGACGATCCATCGAGCACCGCAAATCACTCGATGACACGCGCCGGTGACCCGGTGTCGCGCCGCGCGCGTCTCCACGCTATCGATCAGCGCAGCGGCTGCGGCGGCCGGCGAGAGAGAGAGAGAGGAGGAGGAGGAGGAGGAGAAAAATGCCCAGGCAAGGCATTGATCACGCCATGCGTCACTGCGTCCCGCCGCTTTCGCTGCATGATAAGAGTTCGGCCGCCTCACAGCGACGTTTAACCTTCACGGTGTCGATCGATTCGAGCACGATAAGAGGCGGCGAATCTGACGAAGCCACCGGCTCGATTCGAGTATGAATACTCGTAGCCTTTCGCGACGCGTGTGAGTGAAGCAGCAGCAGCTCAGTGTCGAGCTGAGCCTGTAAGATTCGTAGTACACTACTACTGCTGCAACTGAAGTGCTGTAAAGTGACAGATCCTTTCAGCGTGAGGCTACGAGCCATGGCTTTCAGCGATCGGTTTTCCACAGCCAGTGTCCAGCGTCCCTGCATTCTCCTCTCGATCCTAGGACAGGGCAGGGTTGAGTGGCTGCACAGCGTGTAGTTAAGTGGCCTTTTCCCCGGGAGTAAGAAACGGAGCCGACAGCGACGCGGAGCCTAACCCGGCGGGATTAGCAGGGAAGGAGGACCAGAACACGCCCGCGTTTAAGGTTTCTGAAGAAACTGGGGCACATGAGCCGGACAAAAGGCTTACACTGACCTGATACTGACACTGACACCGGCTAGAGGGCTTCGTGCGAACTAGGCTGCATTCTAATTGTCTGAATTGAATGGTAAGCTAGGTTTTGATAGCTTCTTAAAACTGAAGCCAGCCTTATTTCGTTTGACTTATAGCACAACACCATTTGGACAGGCTGGCGTTGACCTCCATGCTCAACTTGTCGCGAATGGTTGTATTCGTCGCTCTGTTTCTTCCAACGAATGCACCGTTTGAAAGGCAGAAGTTTCATAAGAAACGGTTCAATTTATGCGTTTAAAATAAGGCATAGTCTTTATAATCTCTTGGTGCATGCGCACGTGGCCGGCACAGTTGAAGGACAAGAGATTTGGGTGTGTGGTGGCAGAAAGCAAATCCTCTGCCATACTACTCTCTACAATTGTCCCACCTGTTAAATCATAGCTACCGCGTGATGTCTCGGCTGCCTACTCACGTTCACATATGCATGTGTTACTCACATTCACACATGCATGCGTGCCGTCTCAGCTTCCTGCTCCGCATAAATGCCTTGGCTGCTCACGTTCACACATGCATGCATGTCGTCTTAGCTTCCTGCTCCGCGTGACGCCTCGGCTGCCTGCTCGTGTTCATATGGCCTCTTGGCGCATATATATATATATGTGTGTGTGTGTGTGTAATTGTTTTTGCAAGTCTATTAATACAATTGAGTGTTCATTTCATTCTATCATGGCTATCGTGGTATCGGACGCAATTTTTCGTGCGACACACTTCCGCAAATCCTAGCCACTCTGGTCGTCCTTGGACATGTCGCCATGGCGTCCCTACCCGACATCATCAATCCACAAATCGACGACATGACCGCTCTTGTGCAGGCTGCCGCCGCGCAGGCTGCTCCAGTTCCCGGCGCTGCAACGCTGGCCACGCCCGACGCTGCCGCGGTAGCCGCCCTTCATGCCCAGGCCGTCGGAATCATGCACGTCACATCCCTCGTCCCAGTGGTTCTCGACCTCGCCAGCTCCAACTACAGCAAATGGCGAGGCCTCTTCCTCGTCGCTCTTGGCCGGTTCGCCCTCGCCGACCACGTCCTCTCTACGGTCGGTCGACCCAATGATCCTGAATGGACTTGCCTTGATTTCCTTGTCCTCTCGTGGATTTATAGGCGCATCTCCACCGACCTTCTTGAGGTCGTTATGACTCCTGTCGCCACGGCTCGCTTCGTGTGGATTAGTCTCGAGCAGCAGTTCCTCGGGAATTAGGGGACGCGAACTCTTTATCTTGAAACCGAGTTTCGCACCTTCGTTCAAGGCAACCTCTCCGTCACTGACTATTGTCATCGCCTGAAGGGTATGGTCGACACGCTCGGCGATCTCGGCGAGCCCGTCAGCGACCATACCCTCGTGTTGAATGTCATTTGCGGTCTCACCGACAGGTCCGAACCCTTGAGGACACTCTTGAAGATGCAGCGCCCCTTCCCCTCCTTCATGGAGGCTCGCTCTAGTTGCTCTTGTATGAGATCATGCTGAACTTGACCCCTATTACCTCCCCTACCGCTTTTATTGCCTCCAACCACCCTAGCGGTGGTAGTGGCGTGGGCCGCGGTGGCGGTAGCAGCGGGGGTGGGGGTGGTCGTGGCAACAGTAGTGGTGGTAGCCACAACAGCGGTGGCAACAACCACAAACATCGCTGTGGCGATGGCGGAACACCGGCGGCGGCGGCGCCGCAATAGCGGCGGGGAGGTGAGGTGGCGAGGTGGCGGCGACATCGGCACCCACGCCGCACTGCACCACGACCACGCCTCCCTAGCCGTCCTACTACAACCCATGGACAGGTACGGTCCAGCTTTGGCCCTACCAATCGCCGGGAGTCCTCAGGCCAAGGCCGACTACTCCATCGTCTTCCGCACCTCTGCAGTTTCAGCAGTCGTCCCATGCATTGACTGCCGGCCTTCCCGGGATGTCCGCAACCTAGAATGTACTGCCTCCATCCCCCATGCCGCTCCATGTCGGCACTAGAGCTATCTCGCAGCCCGGACAGCCCGGCTCTTGGACACCGATGATGGGAGCCGGTTGGGACTAGCAGTCCCTAGCCTCCGCTTTCAGCACCATGACTCTTGCTCCACGGTGTAATAACATGGAATGATACATGGACTCGGGTGTGACCTCGCACATAACCTCCGATGTCAGTAATCTCTCCAACTGTCATCCTTTTGCCATCTCCTTTCTACCCAACATTATTGTCGGTAACGGGTCTCGGCTACCGATCACCTCTACCGGTTCCCTCACATTTCCTTCCTCTCATGGTCCCCTTCTTCTCCGTCATGTTCTAGTCACTCGTCATATTATCAAAAATCTTATTTCGGTTCGTCAATTCACCATTGATAATCATTGTTCAATTGAATTTGACCCTTTTGACTTCTGGGGACCTGTACTCCTTCCATCCGCCACGCCAGCCACCTCCTCTCATGCCTTCATCACCGGCACATCTCTTACCACCCTCTAGCATCGACGTCTTGGTCACCTCAGTTCCGAAGCCCTTGCCAAGCTAGCCAGTTCCTCAGCTTTTTCTTGTAATACACGGTCACCCAAATCGATTTGTCATGCTTGTCAACTCAGTCGTCATGTCCATCTTCTGTTTCATTCTTCAAATAGTCGAACCGTCAAGAATTTTGATTTAATACATTGTGATCTCTGGACATCTTCCGTTGCCAGTGCTCTTCAGTATCTGACGTTTACCCAACCAGATATCGCTTATGCTGTGCAACATGTGTGCTTATTCATGCATGACCCTCGGGAGCCGCACTACGTTACTTTGAAGCGTATTCTTCGGTACCTTCAAGGCTCTCTCGACCTCGGTCTTTTCCTGCATCACACAAAGTCTATTGACCTGATAGTGTATTGTGATACTGATTGGGCTGGCTGTCCTAACACTCGCAAATCCACGTTCGGCTATGGTGTGTTTCTTGGAGACAACCTTATCTCTTGGTCTTCCAAATGTCAGCACATTGTCTCTCGGTCCAGTGCAGAAGCAGAGTATTGAGCCGTCGCCAATGGAGTTGCCAAGGCTTGCTGGCTTCATCAACTTCTCCTAGAGCTCCATAGTCCTCTACATCGAGCTACCATTGTCTATTGTGACAATGTCAGTACCGTCTACCTCTCCACCAACCCCGTTTAGCACCAGCGTACTAAATATGTCGAGATTGATCTGCACTTCGTCCGAGAACGCGTAGCTTTCGGTCATGTGCGTGTCCTCCATGTTTCGACCTCGTGACAGTATGCTGATATCTTTACCAAGGAACTTCCTACGGAGATCTTCACCAAGTTTCACTCCAATCTGAACGTCCAATCTTCCACCGTTCTGACTACGGGGAGTGTTAAATCATAGCTACTGCGTGATGCCTTGGCTGCCTGCTCACATTCACACATACATGCGTTACTCACGTTCACATGCATGCGTGCCGTCTCGGCTTCTTACTCCGCGTGACGCATCGGCTGCCTGCTCGTGTTCATACGGCCTCTTAGCCTATATATATGTGTAATTGCTTTTATATGTCTATCAATACAATTGAGTGTTCATCTCATTCTGTCACCACTAACAAGTAGACCCACTAATACACAGACCCTCGAATCCATATGTCAGTGAAACAACTGCACAAAACATTACTGTACAGGATCCACCAGCGCGGTGGCATGGCAGCAAGAAGGCAGGCAGAGTGGTGCTCCGGTGAAGCGCAGGAATGAGATCCAGCGAGGAGCTGAGAGGGAAGGGATCGCGGAAAGGAAAAGCGACGTGTAACCTACCAAACCTGGGGGCAGCGCCGAGCGCGACGCGCGTTTGTTCTAACCGCCGCGAGGAAGGTGACAGGGGAGTACGTACGTAGCAACAGGACGCCGGGCAATTAAGGTAGAGAGAGCCAGCCCTCTACGCAGGCGACCTCGCTCTCACTGCCAGCGACTGAAAGTGAAGTATGCATGGCAAACAGAGTTTCTCCACTGGCTAGCCGTAATTAAGCACTTCAGGTTACGGCTTTTTAACCGTTTCTCCGAGCTAAACATTTCATCTTTTCGAAATTTTTTATAAAAGACTAAAACCGTTCTCAAAGCCCACAAGTTAAAGCCGATGCTGAAACAAATGTTGCTGCTTCTTGAAGCTCTTAAAATCCATTTTTTTAGCCATTCAGCTGTACCCAGACCAAACAGGATAACTGTCATGGCCTAGTTAAACATGAAATATCTGATAAGAGCTATTCTTGAAAGCAATTACTACGAGACAGTAGCAATGTGGCTAAAAAAGCTGAAGGGAAAACGATGGGAAGGTGAGGGTAGCTATCATAGACAAAATGTAGTAGTACATGGTTCGGTTCCATCCAGCTGCTACTTGGCCAGCTCATACATATTAGGAGGTGCTCGTAATATCTGCACCATATCTTATACACAAACTATTGATGGTTACGTTATATTAATATGATCCCAGGAATTTTGAAATAATCACATCGCCCGTCGGGGCTGAATATGATGAACAAATCCGTCTCTTGGAGCCTAAGGACTGTTAGCTTCAGAGTTCAGAGCTTCACTTGCCACTGCCGCTGATGTTGTACTGCGGTCTTCCTATGTACAGATGGTCAATCTTTTTCTTGATCAGTGATCTACGGCTCTAAGCTGATTAGAACTCCATTTTCATTTGGCCTGCTTGCAACTGACCTGTGTCAATTACGTAATTCACTTAGCAAAAATGTCGTATACAAGGCGTACAAGATTTTAGCAGGCCCTTGTCAAATTTTTTACCAACCCTGGAAGCTCTGTGCTGAAGCCCCATTCTCCTGGCTCTGTCCATTCTCGATATGGAAAACACTTTGGAGATCATCCTCCCAGAAGTTCCTTTGCTGAGAGATGTACAACGACAATATTAGGCTAAGATTCCTAATTATTCTTCATTAAGTTAGATGGAAAATAAATTATTTAGGCAACGAACACCTGCTGCAAGTTTGTGCTGGCTGTTCCGTTCTGAAAATCATACTGTGCATTTGTAGCCTGAGATAGAGCCAAATCTAATTGATTCAGGGTGCACTGGCTGTCCATGCTGTTCGGAACAAATGATTGGAAAACATCCCCTTGGTCGCTAAATGGAAAAACCGAATCAGAGCTTTCAAGTGAGAAGACTGAACTCGCTGAAGGGCCACAAGCTTGGAACATCTGAATTGTATTAGGGAGGAGGTAAGTAACAACTCATCCATACATCACAAGACATGATAAATAGAAAACAATCAAGCTCACATCTTTATGTAGGAGTGTAGGCAGGCTACTGAAGTCAAGTGGATTCACAGTTGCCAGCTTCATAGACAGGAACTGAAGCCATAAAACAGCAAAAAATTGATCAGATTCCGAGTGCCATATTCCAAAGAGTTAAACAATTTCAGCAGGCATGCTCTTACCTCAACTTGCCGTTGCAGCGACTGCACATAGTTTATGATCTCATCAAGCATGAGTGCCTTGCCAATCACCTGAAATTCAACATTTGTCACAACAAATCATTAGCCTTGTGCATAAAGACTATCATCAGTTAATTCTTCTTTCCGGTTTCTCGTTCTGAATTCACTAACTGATACCTTGTTGCATCCTGGCACCAGGTCCTGGAGAACCTTCATCCTCTGGCTGATCCTCTCTCTTCTCACCTGTCAATGTAGATGGAAATTCAATCTACCCCCAACGAATTTGACAAACCGGAACAGCACATGGAAGCATGATGAACAGAATTGTACCCTCTCCGCGAGGCTGTGGCTATCAGTGGCCTGCCCTCTCCTCGCCCGGACATGGACGTAGTCCTTGGGGGGCTCCACCGGCTTGGCATTCTTCCCCTTGCCCTGCTTCTCGCCGCAGTCCTCGACGGAGCTGTCGCTACCGGCCTGCTCCGTCTTTGGCTTCACGGGGCTCTCCTTCTTCTCGCCCTCCTCCGTCTTGCACCTCTTGGCATCCGATTCCTTCTGCTCCGCTACCTGAAACTAGAATTGACGCAGCCATCAGTGCCACTGTGTCAGTGGCTGGCACGCAGCAAGAGCGAGCCGGCCTAATTAGCGAACAAAGCGAAGCTCACCTGGCAGGAGGAGCTCAAGGAAGGCTCCTTGCCTTTGCCTTTGGCCGCCGGCGCCTTCCGCTTCTTGGCATTGGCGTCCTTCATCGCGGAGGCAGGGTCGGACACGGAGGACGCCTCCCGCGAGCCGCCGCCGAACTCGCCATTGCTGGCGGCGGGCGCCGGGGGCGGCATCCCGAAAAGCCCGGGGGCTCCGGCGAAGCGCTGACCGTTGAAGCTGGACAGCCGCGCCGCCCTCTCCGCGAACGCCGGGTCGCCGCAGAACTTCTCCAGGCAATCCCCGCCCGCGCCGGCCGCCACGACGCCGTCCATCACCGGCATGCCCCCCAGCACGCCGAAGTCAAGCCTCGGCGACGAGTTAAGCAGGCTGGCAATGTAGTCACCGCCACCGCCGCCCGCACCGGCCCTGGCCTCCATCGTGTCGCCGCAAGAAGACCAACCACCAGGGTCAGGACACCGTCCAAGAACCGCCCTTCCTCGGTCGGCTCGGGCAAAGGCGCCTCCTTTAGGTGGCGAATCGGGAGCAGAGCCGCAAATTTTATAGCGGAACGAGGAGGGAGGAGGAAGAGTGAGGGGAAGAGACTTGGTAGGGGTGGAGGCGAGGAGAAGAGAGCGGTGGATGCTTGAGGGATTCGGCTATGGGTTGGAGGTCAAAGTGGTGGTGGTGGTGAACTGGGGATGCCCCGCAGCAGCTGGAAGGGGGGACTTTAATGGAATCCTTGTTCGCTCCAGCCTTTTCGGTTTGTGATGGGAAGATGCTGCTTTTCCAGACTGCGCCACTGCCAGGCCCCTTTTAAGCTCGTCCCCCCGCCCCCGCCCCCGCCCCCGCCGGCTCGGTGACGGGGCCGCCGGGCGTGTAGTAATCTTAAAGGACATTTCACATTATGACCTAAAATACTATTCAGCTATACAAAAATAGGACGTATTATCAATTTTTACACAACTTTAGAACATATTGTCAATTTTTCCTAATCTTAATTCTTATTTCCTTTGAAGTGGAAATTCACACCAGAGTTTCTTGTTTCTTTTGAAAGTCAAACTCATCACAGAACGGTACCAAAATTCTAAATTTGAATTTATTTCCTTGAAAGTCGAAATTCACAAGAGTTTCTTATTTCCTTTGGAAAGTCAAAATTCAACCCAGAGCGGTACCAAAATTTCAAATTTGAATCGAATTTTGCTCGAAAATGTTTTGGTTGTAAATCTCAAAACTTCAAATTCAGCTTCGAAATTGAATGCCTTTAAGTATATTTTGATAAGGGTTTTTACAAATTTCACAACATCGCCGAGTCTAGTTACCTATCATCTCTACACACATGCACCATGTGGCCTGAGTGCCTATATTGTGAAATGTATTGTGTGTCTTTCCTTATTAGTTTAAGTTGTTGGATAAATTAGTTGGTGCATACTTCTCAATTTGATATTAAAGCCCTAGTCTAAGTTTTAACGGAGCCCTGATGAACCCATCAATTTGTCTACGTTGAAGTCGCTTCCTTTCGCCACCACTTATCTTCCTCCTACTCTTTCCTTCCTCGTCCAGTCTCCGATGAGCTCGAGCTCCAACCATCGAGGTGGTCTCCTCCTCTAGCGAGCTCCACTCCCTCCCTCTCCTTCCATAAACTCCCTCCATGGCTGGTGAGAGCAACAGCGAGACGGCAGCGAGCTCTCAAGGAGCTCCCTCTCTCTCACTCCATGAGCACCGGTCCCAAGTTCCATCTATGTCTGGTTTGAGTAGTAGTAAGGCGACAGCCATAGAAGTAGAGGCGGATTGGCAAGCCCGAGCTGCGAGCTCCTAGGGAGCTCCCTCTCTTTCCCTTCTTGAGCTCCCTCCATGGCCGGTTGGAGTCGTAGGGAGGCGACAACGAGATCCTGCATGGAGACACCCGAAACCAGGGTTAGGAGGATGAACCTCCATGGCAGGATCCAATTTTCATGGTGGGAGGAAGAAGAAGGGGAGGTGGGAGCTGCTTGTTGGTGACGCCATGGCATCCATGACCAAGGGAGAGGAAGAGGCTGATGAAGAGGATGAGATGGAATATTTTATATTTTACAAAGATTTGATGAAGTGAGAGGGTGGAACTGTCTGATAATGGCATATTTCAAATTTTATAACTTTCTAGTGACACTCGATCGATTTTCGACTTTTTTATGGTATTTCTTAAAACTTACAATATTGTAGTGGCATGTAACTAATTAACCATGTTTAAAAATTGCCTTTAGAAATATCGTAATGTTCCATCTGGCAGAAAACTAAAGAAAAAAATGGAAACAAGGGATTTTTAAGATACATCCATATTGTTTTGAGTTGTTTCTTTTTATTTGATCTGTGACCCGTTGCTCTCTAGAGGGTAAGATGGATGAATATATCGGAGCACACCTATAGAGGATGACAGATGAATACATCACAAGCATACATATTCGATCTAATGGGTAAATTAAAGTATAACTAGAAAAGTTTGATAGGATAAAGGAAACGGTGTGAAGCGCAGGCTGTCATATGTATCACGCCACGCATCCAAGCAAGGGGTGCACATTGCAAACACTCGTCTGAACTGTAGGATAGACCAAACTTCTGTTTCTCTTTATTTCTTTCTGATGGATTATCCCACATTTCAAGTGAAAATGCAGGCTATTTTGACATAAAAAAATCAGCCACTGTATGCAAAAATAATAATAATTGTACGTGCACGCTCATAGGTACCAGACAATAGGCATTTATACATGCATGCTGATAGGTGGAGTAGTGGTGCACTAGTACCTGCTTAATTGTAGTACTACCTCTCCTCAACGAGAGAGAGCGGATGGCTTTTGAGAACCATCTGCCTAATTGTTCAGCCAAAAATAGCATCTTGCAGATTGGACCATGGCTTTCCTTCTTCTTCTTGAAGAACTCGATTTCGCGCACACATGAACACATCCAGTGGAAGATTATCCTCGTGGATAATTCGACTCTGCCTAACATTTCATGGCCTTTCCGATCGGTTCCTTGCTTTCGTTGAAGAGAGAGATCGACCTTTTTTCAGGGCTTGCATGGTGTCGAGATACAGAACGCTGCAGAGATTACTTCTACAACGGGGAGAGGATCAGGAGGAGGCCCCATGCTCGCTTGCTTGACGCCACCACGGCTTCCTTGAGCTCACAAAACTTAATGCATCGCCATCAATGGAGGATTGGATCTCGCGAGATTGATTGCAACAGTTATGGGATTGCTCATAGATAAAGAGGAAAGAACTTGCGCATACAAGAGTACATGCACGGTTTCATTATTGTCTGCTAGAAATGCAGCTTCGAGGCTTTAATGAAGAGCTCTTTTAGCTAGCCAAGTTACATAAACTAACCATATGAAAAGAGCAATTTTTCCGGTGCACAATATTTGGTGGCAGTATATTTTAGATATAACGGTTCATTTATGTGGTTATCCATATAAGTTTATATGCTGCATGTGTAGTATGATTGTTTTTAAAATAGTGTGAACCGTTAGAACAAAGGATGGATGATCCATATTCATTTTAGTGTATCGTAGAAGTGCTTGATGAAAATTATGACATAGTTCTCTCGGTGCGCATCATTAATTTTGCATTGGATATGTTCTTCTCCATATCATCGATCTAAACTAAACTATATTCAAGTGGTTTTGAACAATTTTTTTTCCCGCAATGAACATATTCAAGTGGCTTTGGTGGTTAGATTTAATGGTTCATTTAGGTGGTTATCCACATAACTATACTACATGTGTAGTATAAAAAATTTCCAAAGTAAAATGAACCGTTAAATTAAAAGGAATGGATGATCTATATTCATTTTAGAATAACATAAAATGGCTTGGTGAAATTTATCCAAGTTTGCAGTTGTCAGGGATATAGTTATGTTGGGGCTCATCATTAAACTTACAGGATATGTTTTTCTTCATATCGATTCACGCTTACAGGATATAGTTATGTTGGGGCTCATCATTAAACTTACAGGATATGTTCTTCTTCATATCGATTCACGCTTGCAACATAACTAAACTACATTCAAGTGGCTTTGAGCCTTTTTTTTTTCAATAAACATGTCAGAAAATGCGCGTTCAAACCAAGTTTAGCTGTACTAGTTTCGTACGCCGAACCGTCATGGATTTCTTGGTAAGAATTTGACAACTCACAAGTTGCCTCCATTTGAATATTTGTCGCTCAAGGCATCATTCTATCATCTACAAATTCTTTTTGTCAACGGAACGCAAGGGAAAAGACACATAAACAAGCAATCGGACGATGGAATAATATGGTTCTGAAGCCAATCAGACGATTTTCAGTCAGGCCTCGCGTTATTATACTTAATTTCTGGCCGTATCTTTAGTTAATCCCTGCATCTTATTCTAACCGGCCTCGGGATGGCTGCCACGGTCACATGCATCACGACGTTAAACAATTCGTCGTCTAGTACCACTCATTTGCAAATACTATTTGCAATTTGACAAGGTACATATGACTGCCAAAATCATCTGCTCAATGCCATTCCTGAGCCAGAATTTGGTCAATTTTCACCTCCTGTAAAGAACAGCTCGGCCTGAATTATCCACGCAGCGATCATATCACCCCCAAAAACGCGGTGTCAGGGATCCCCCGCTGAAGTACTGTAGCATTTCCGAAACGTCCTATGCACACTGGCGTCCTGGAATTCTACTACCATCTTAGCTTGCAGCCCTGCATTGCCAGCTACCACTGCACTGCCCAGAATCAAGAACCCAAGACTCTGCATCGCGTTGTCGCTCCTCTTCTTCTTCCTTCCTTCCCAGCAACCACCGTCCAGAAACCGGACAGGTAGGTGGGGGTGAATCGCACACGGTTCTTGATCATCAATCTCTCGGGGGACTCCCTCTTAATCATTCGCGAGCGTACGAATGAACAGATCTCCTAAGAATATACAGTAATTAATAGTTGATTAGGTGACTATTATGGGGTTATTCTAGTACAGGCACCATGTACTTGTTTAATCAAGAAACCATGGGGGAAAAAGGGTTGGCCTCTAGCTATTTAGTTTACTCCTCCTGCTCAATCATTTGGGCTCCATGGAGTGCCAGTTCTTGCTGTTCTTGAGATGTTTTTCAAGCCACTTTTGGTGTAGGAACACAGCAATGGCAACACAAGGCGAGAATCACTGACATGTCAAGTGATGTCTGCGTCAACGTGGGGCACTAGAGCGTAGAGGAGCACCACGCTGTCGCCATGTCAGATGAACTCGGATGGGTTTCGTGTTCCTTTAACTTCAATGTTTGTTTGTAGCTGTTGGATCTGAAGTTACAGCACAGGGTTTGGTGGATCTGAACATAGAGAATATGCAGGGACTTGGACATGGCTGGTGTATATATTCCTTTCCTGAGGTCAATGATTGCCGCCATTTCTACCTATCCCAGCTTACTTCCCGTCTTTCTTGTCGGCCTCCTCGACCGGAACATTTTTATTTTTTTTTTTACAGAAACACCTTTGCTACAGTCAAACGGTTCTACAGAACCCTTGGGTACATCACCCCACCTTTGTTCAACAGGGTACTACTATGTAGAACGCCATCGCAGTAAGTAAATGGGGACACTAACTTATCTATGTTGTTAGACAAAAAATAGTTCAATGCCAATGGTGTCACCGGTTGAAGTAAATGAAAATGAATAATAAATAAATAGTTTGGGCATTATCGGGAATAATGGCCAGATTGATGAAAAGTGTGTTAAGAGGGATTTGTGGAGTGCCTTCTGTGTTGATATACGATCCAAATTAGAAAGCAAGGCCAAGTCTGTCGGAGCTGAGAGGCCCGGCCTTAGAGCAGATTGTTATACGGATTAGATTCCGTGTTGGACTCTAAGTCGCCACTCTATATAAAGTCGTTTTGTAAGCCGCAGGAGAGAAAAGTCACATTGTAAATCTCCTTGAGTTTTGCAACTCTGCCGATATACTGAAGGTTTTGCCGATAGGCGTTCATGGTTTTTTTCTGTAAGGGTTTTCCATATAAAATCAGTATCATGTGTTCTTGATCTACTTCTGTTTTGCCTATCGTTTTGCTAACATTCTCATCCTCTACGTTAGAATTGATTTTACTAAACAGGCCTTGTGGTTGTTGTTGCTGCTTTGTTCATTTTTTTTAACAAATGGAACAAAGTTTTGGCCTCTGTGTCATGAGACATATACAACCTTAAATGTGTAGCACGTCTTGCCGATCCTAGGAAACAAAACTGGATGGGTGGGAATAAAACCTCACTCCCACCACTAGGCTACAAGCTCATCTGCTTTATCTAAGGTGACAACTTTAGTTTTTTTTTGTTCCTTATAGGGTAACTTGACATAGTGCTCAGTTCCTAAGTCTTCCGTGTATTGGGGGGTGGTGTTGGGTGTCTTCTTGTTAAGTTGAGCGCTGTGGTGCCACTCTTTTAAATTAGTGTTTGTATTCTCTTTTTCATGAATAACATGACAAGTGCATACCCTTTATAGTGTGATAGGTTGAAGGGACTTGAGAATATGGAATGAGAATTGAGAGGTAGGGGTTGTAAAGTCTCTTGATTGGTTGGAGGGAATTGAGAGGATCTTGTTCTTTCGTCTTAAACCAGCGGAAGATTATAATTTGAAAAAGTTATGGACACTTGATAGGGGGCTTGAAGGGCCTAAAAAAATTTTAAAAAAAGTTTCTAGGAGCTTTAAGAAAAACTACTAAAAGCTTCACAAAAATGGTTACAAAGAGCTACAATGTTTGGGGTGTATAAACATGACAAATCTCTAGCTATAGCTTTTAATTGTAATTTTAGCTCAAAAGAAGAAGGCCAAAAAATTAGAATTTGTCACCAAAAATGGTAGCCCCACACCACCTTGTGCTCGCTATGTGACCTAACAATTGAGACGATCGGACACATTTGTGCTACTTGCACCTTCACCCAATAAATCTGGACAGCCATCCTCGAAGAACGCCATACCTTGCCACAACACCCCTTCGTTGATTGGTGGTCGTTGCAGGCTTCCAACTGTTGGAAAGAAGATCGACGGGACTTCAATGATACGATCATATAGACGATCTGGAACATCTGGAAGTAAAGGAACCGGCACATGTTCCAGCAATATAGGTGTGATGTTGCCGGTCCAACACATCAAAGACGACATTCGAGAGTGAGTAGTTCCCATGTTGGTTGACAGGCCCTCCCATCAAACTCTCCTATCTGTATATAAAACTCATTTCTCTTTTAATGAAATAGTAGAGCAATGTCCCTTTAAAAAAAAGACACCATATTGCCCTCACACACTATTTGGCTTCCAGTATTGAGGAATTACAATTCAACTTCAATACTGCGGTTATTTGGGTACCACATAGAATTCAATTGATAATTCCGAAGCCAATTCCAAGAATCATAATAGAACTAGAATCGTTTCCTAACAAAAAACCTAACACCTATCTGCAATTCATATTGCAAAATTTCATGAAAGTTCTTGTTCACACCATAAAATTTTCATAAAATCAACTGATTTTATTGGAGATGATTTAGTACGTAGAGATGTTAATTTGTACAAATTTGCAGGATTAGATCTATATATAGCCCTACAACCTCGTATAAATTGATTTCATAAAAGTTCCATATTTAAAATATAAACCTCATGTTCAAACTATAAAATTATCATAAAATTGAATTTTTACAGATGAATAAGTGTGCATATAACCTACTTTGTATAAATTGGCGGGCTAGGATGCACAAGTGAGACCCATAATATCATTGAATTACATGCGGCACCTTAATAGAAAAATTAGAATTAAAATTTTCATTAATCAAATTGAATTCCAGCTAGAATTGGATTTTAGAATCCAATTTAATGCATCCAATATGCATCTATTGTATTATTAAAGTAGAGTTAAATGAAGCCACCTCGTTAATCCTATAATACTAGAAATTTCAATATTAATTGGAGAAAAAAAGAAAGATTTACACGGTTAATAATTATGGGCCCGAATTATAACGGCTTATATAAGATTAAAAAAGAATTCATATCAACCATAATAATAAAATATAAGCAATTGAAACTCAGAATAAAAAATAATAGAAATTCAATGAGTCCATATCAACAACCATAAGACTAGAAAAACAGACGATAGGGATTCCAATAAAAAAAAGAAAGAAATAAAATTTGAAATAAAAATAATAGAAAACTGTATCAACCACCGTAAGACTAGAAAAAGCATCCATTTCAAATTTAATAAAATAAATATAATATAGTTTGGAAGGAGCTCTGAATAGTTGTTTGAATACCGAGTTACATTTATGTATGACTTGAAGAAGAGTCCATAACAACTGCAATAAGAAATAAATAAAACTTGGAATAAAAATAATAGAAAACGAGTTTGCATCAGCTACCACAAGACTAGAAAAGAGTCCATATAAATTATCATAAAAAATAAAAAGAAACAAAATTGAGAATAAAAATAATAGAAAACGAGTTTGTATCACCTACCACAAGACTTAGAAAAAGAGTCCATATAAACTACCATATAAAATAAAAGAAACAAAATTGAGAATAAAAATAATAGAAAACGAGTTTGTATCAGCTATCACAAGACTAGAAAAGGAGTCCATGTCAACTAAATAAAAAATAAAATAAAAACAATAGAAAAGGAGCACATATTAAGTAGAATAAAAAATAGCAATTTTGAAATAAAATAAGATAACATTATAATGAGATCGAGGTTGACTCTATTAGAGTTCACAATGATCAGTATGAGTATAAATCTTTATCTATAGAAAATTTTCTTAAAGTTCGACACAAATGTAGCCGTGCAAATATACGAGATACCTTGCTCGTTCAATTGGATTCTAGACGGTCAAATGTTAACGGCATAGCTAGCAGTGCTCCCATGCTCTTCTTAGAAACCAAACCACGCGGTTCCTGTCTCAAAACACATAAATCTCATAGGCAAACGTTCAGTTTCTGTAGAATTTTGTTTTTTAAAAAAAATCTCGCATTTCAGACATGCATGCCCTTGGAGACAGGACACCAATTCAACGAGAATTCATTTGCTCGTACGCGCCTCCGTTCCTCCCGCGTTTGCTCCACCCTCCCGTAGGCCACAGTACATCTCACCCACAAGTCACCGTCCGGGAGGCCACCTCCGATCGGCCGCAATTACGCCGGCGCCATGGCCGAGCTACGCGCTGCCGGCTGGCCCGCCGGCCAACTTGGCCGCGCCGTGCTGTACCGCCGGAAATTCCCGACACCGGCATGAATGCAGGATACCACGAGCGAGTACAGTGCTGCGCTTTCCCGGCGGGCGTGCGATCGCGAGGGACACGGCGGCGGTACGTCCGCCGCCGGCAACCGATCGATCCCAATCCAGGCCACTCGATCTTTGACTTTCACTGTACTAGCTCGGCTGTACTCGCTCACTCAGTCTCCCTACCAATCGACGGCGGCGACGGCAGAGGAGAGGATGAGTTGCCGTGGCCTCACATGTCAACTTCCTAGCTATAGTGATCTATCAAAGCTGCTGATAGGACGACGGAAAAAGCTTCCCTACGTCTACGTGCTACAAGTGTTACTGCTAGCAAATACATATGTGATCTTGCGCTCATGAGGAAGTAACTGAGGCACTATCGTCGTATGATTTTAAGAGTCATTTTTAGACTTCTCACATCATAGAGAGACGGCTATGAATACAATCTTCTTAGTGCATCGTATTTAATAATTAATTTATTCTTTATGTTTTTTCTATTTATGAGCCTTATAAAAACGACTCGATGTTTCCGGTGGGAATTTTCTTCTAGTTTCTTTCCTTTGTTTTTTAGGATAGAGACCTTTTTATATAAGAAATGTCATTGCTCTCTTCTCATTAATTACCCCCACATCAGCAATCTATCAAACGTGGGAGCTATAGAAACAGCTGACATCATTTTTTTGGAGTGCTCTAAGGGAATGTATAATGGTGCAGATAGTCGTTGTCTATAGCAAATTACTATGCCATGGTACATGCTCTAAACTCCCATGCAAAGCAAAGTTACTGGTTTCCCTGGGCATGAAACTTATCTAAGTTAATCTAATAAGTTTGCCTAGGTTAATGGGATTAATAGATAAAAATAAATTATCTTACTCTTTTGTTGTGTTAGCATAACCAGATTAATTTATTAATCTCGCTTAACCAAGGGGTGTTTGGCATTGTGTTTGGTTTGTTTTAGATCAACTGGATTAGCTAACTTTAACCTAGCTAGATTAGTTTAACCTATCTTAAACATGTTTTGTATTTGGCAATGAATCCAATTAATCAAACGTGTTTGCATGAGATACCACAAGAACTCTCAGTCTTGGTAAGCTGCAACGAACCGGGTAGCCACTTAAACAGGGAAACATGTAAACACAAATCTTACCGGGTAGCCACTTAAATAGGGAAACATGTAAACACACGCGGGATTTCTCCATGATCCATGTACAATTCGACCCAATTTGACACGTAATCCACACCTCCCAAACATGCCAGTCTCCTTCAATTTTTCACATTAACATCTAGTATTTATAACATCTTGGTCCAAATTCGCTTTGAGCCCAATCCATCCAAAGGAATGACCCACGCATGCATATAGCACCACTCTTATGCTTTCAGCTTCACTTTGCCCAAAAGGGTTAACCCAGAATACTATGTTTAGATTCATCAGGCATTATATACTAGCGTAACTCTCTCTAAATTAGCAAGATAATACTATTCCACCACTACCAATCCACGTGGGCCACACGGGCCTCAACATTACAGTGGGCTGGGGTATTACAGCATCTCTAGAAAGACACAGAATAAATAGATGGTAAGCCGTGAAGCCTTTAAGAACCGCTAATAGCATCTGCAACAAACACTTCAAATTTCTCGTCTACAATACTATTCTCTTCGCACTCTATCTATCCTTTAAAATTCCTTCACACTTTACACTACATTCTAAAATATTTTTTCCCTCCAATAGAGACTATGCTTAAAAAGCCAAATGAAATATTTTCCCGTTCCTGTTAGAGATGCTCTAAGGCACCTATACTAACGCAGGCTTTGCATTTCATCTCCTTTCTTTTTCCCTTCAATTTTCCAAGGGAAGAAAAGGCGACCTACGCAACAAACCGATGCATAGCGCCGCATTGTGGTGGTAGCTCGGAATTCATTTCCACATGTAGCTGCGGCCGCAGGCACGTTCGTGACCACCCGATTTGCGCGGAGATTCGTGCTTAGACCAACTCCCCCTTCACAAGGTAATTTTATAAAAAACCCCTTACAATTTTTTTAAAAAGCGATCAGGTCCCTTTCTCCTCCTTCTATCTCCATGCTCTTCCTCTCTCCACGAGCCATGCTCCGCCTCAGCGTCTTGCGTCGCGCCACCGGCCCGGCGACCACCATGCTCGGCCTCGGCGTCGCGCGTGGCGGCGGCGTGGCGGCTTCGGCGGCGATGGGATGGCGCGGCGATCTGGCCGGCGTGGTCGCGTCGTGCGGCGCGGACGTGGTCGCCGGCGGGTGTGGGAAGCGGGTATAAGAAGACGCGGCAAGAAGTGGCGCTGGCGGGGACGGCTCGTCGCGGCGCGGCTCGTTCACTTCTATAACGGGTGGCGGCTCGGCGAGTCTTTGGCGTGGTTCTTGTTGCCCGACGGTGGTCATCGACGGCGGGCCTCGTGAGTGAGTGGCGGCGCGGGGGTGGAGGGGAGAGAGAGAGAAGGGGAGGAAGACGAAGGACCGGATTGCTTTTTGGGAAAAGTTGTAGGGTATTTTTGCAAAAATGCACTTTGGGTCTGTGTGGGGGCTGAGCACGAATCTCCGCATGGATTGGGTGGTCGCGGACGTGCCTGCTACCGCAGCTACATGGGAAAAATCTGGTCTCATGGTAGCTAGGCTAGTTGAGGGTGCTCCGGCTGATCTGAACTTTGAAGTGAAGTTTGCATGCAACAAGAGCAGCATCACATGTCAACTTCCTAGCTATTTATAGTGATCTATCAAAGCTGAGAGGACGACCAGAAAGTAAAGCTTGCTACGTGCTACGAAAGTTACTGATAACAACTGCGTATATATTATGATCCTGCGCTCAGTAAGTCGGTTGGCTGTCTTTGGTTCTGGTTAGATAATCTTAATCTAGCTAGATTAGTTTAACCTAACTTAAGTCTAAGTTTTGTGTTTCACAACTGATTCACTAATTTAATTCTGTTTAACCCATGGATATTTGGCAGGTTAAATCCTTAATCCACTCATCAACCCTGAACCGAGCTAGCCTAAAAATGTGCGTCCATGAAAAGCAAGGTTACTGGTATCCGAGGGCATATATGCAACTAACTCAAGTACTAGTCTACTATATTTATTTGAATTATATTTTTTTGGGTTAGCTAATCCTAAGTTAACAGAGTAATAACATTGACCATATTAATTTAATGCCGCTTAATCAGTGGTGTTTGGTGGATCCATCCTTTAACAATGAACCAAACAACTAGTGTTGGCCACTCTCACTAAGAAAACTTGCTTTTGGTGTTTCACACACTAGATGGGCATTTTTTTTTTCTCTCGCTTGCTTTTGGTGTTTCACGAAGAAAACTTGCTTTTGGTTGTTATATTCAACTTATCTGACTTATCTCTCTATTTACTTATTTTTGTTAAAATAAAAACGACTTGTTTTTTCAAAAAATTTTTGTCTATCTCAAAGACTTGTCTAAATGTTCTAAAACACAAGTCAAACAAAGCGGATCCGACTCTCGAGGCTATTTCGGGAAACTCTCGAAATTAGAAAATAAGCTAGATAGGTCAGATAAATCAGATAAGTAAGCTGGGGAGAACAGAGCCAAGCCACTTAAAAAGAGAAACATACACGCACCATACATGCGTACACAATCAGCATTTCATTCCAACACAAAAACTAATCAGGTAAAGATCAATTTCCAACATTTAGAATCCAGAATTTCTCCCTATCTATATACAAATTGACCTGTTTGATGTGAAATTCGCGCCTTCCAAACAGGCCAACGCCTCCTTCAAATTTTCACACTATCATCTAGCATCTTTATTAAAAAAAATATATAAATGGTAAGCTGCCGCCACGCCATCGAAGCCTTGAAGAACCACAATGTTATTATTTTACTTTTTTGGACAATAAAAAAAAATTCCAACCTCTACACAGTGAGTCAGTGAGATGTTCTTCTTTCACGGGTACAACGTAGAGGCACCTACTCAAGCACAGCAACATCCAGTCTCACTGAAGACGTGCGCACGCGTGTGCCCACAGAAAAAACCTAGGCTACCCGGTATAACCTAGGTAGCTGAGGTGGTCCGAGCTCGATCGATCGGCTCTGAACTTTGAAGTGAAGCCTGCAACAAGAAGAGCATCGGCCGGGCTAGTTGGGATCGAAAGCTAAAGCAAATATCGATCGATCGAAAGGAAGCCAAGGTGGTGTACGACTGTGGAGGATCGCTTTGTACGAGCGTTGCTGTGGCCTTACAAGTGTACGCTGTAGCAGCCATGGGAGGCGGCTGCTCATCGTCATAAAGCTTCTCTCCTCGACCTAACATGCAACTAGCCGACGAGGATTTTTTCTGCCCGCGGAACAGTGTGCCACGGCCATGCAAAGGAAGAGTCCCACTACTAGTTTCACATAGTGTTGAAAGGGCAGGCCGGGCAAATGCAACGTTTCCCTTTTCTTGTGCTTCTGCTACTGGATTTCAGATACATCGTTTGGTGGCCAAAGATATGAAGTGCCCTCCCTTTGGGCTGTTTCTAAGATAAGTGCATAGATACGATTGTTGGCACTACTGCAAAGCTGATCATAGAGGACGCCGTACCAGAGACGGTTCCGAGGAGACAATATCGAACCGTCATGATGGATAAGTCTAATATTGAACCGTTTGTGATAAGCCTCTCTATGACTGTTACCAACACTTTTTTTCCCACGGTTCGAAAACCAATCTCTGATGACGATTTTGAACCGTCTCTAATGACGGTCCCTATAATAGCATGGAATTATTGTTTTCACACTACTGAGACAACTTAAAACCAGTGCAACCAGTAGCCTAGTTTCAACGGACATAGCTCAACCAATGTGATATATGTCTTGAGGCTATGGTTTAAGCCCTATGTATTACCTAGGTTGCTAGAAAACGGGTGAGATTATTGTAACTAGTGCTGGAAATTGGGCCGTGCCGGGCCGGCACGGCCCGAGCCCGTCGTGCCTCGGGTCAAACCAAAACGGGCCGGCACGGCCCGACCAACTCTTCGGGCCATGCTGGGCCGGCCCGGACAGCCAAAACCAAGGCCCGGCACGGCCCAAAGGCACTCCGGGCCGCCTTTGGGCCGGGCCGGCCCGAGCATGGTCCAAACAACAAAACAGCAGCCAAAAACTATTTTTATAAATTCATATGTTGCTCCAATGAAAACGTTGTCAACACGAAAACGATTCGCCTCGAAATTCTCTACAATTTTCATGTGCAACAAAAATTCATCCGAGCAATAGAAGACCTCGAAAAATAGGAATTACCAGGTATGGTACCGCCGGCCCTACAGCAGGCAGCACACAAAATATTTTTTATAAATTCATACTTTGCTCAAATAAAAACGTTATCAACATGAAAAGGATGCGTCTCGAAATTCTCTACAACTTTCGTGTTGAACCAAAATTCATACGAGTAAAGGAACACCTTGAAAAAAATTATTTACTGACCGTGCCTCAGTTCGGGCCGGGCCGGCCCGAGCACGGCCCAAACAGTCGGGCCGGACCGGGTGGCCCGACATGCCTGATTTCCAGGCCCGGCCCGGCACGCCATTCGGGCTGTGCCGACCAGGCCCATTCTGCTTCATGCCCGTGCCATGCTTTGGGCCTGAAAAATCGGGCCGTGTCCGTGATGGCCCGGACGGCCCGGCCCAAACTCCCAGCACTAATTGTAACTTCCTTAGGATAATCCTGTCATCTCTACTTCTCTAGGTCGCTGAACCACGAGAGGCGCGATGTAAGAGGCCTGAAATTCTGAATACGTCGTGCCATCAATGGGCTCAAGCTGGGCCTTGCAAGGCTAGACTGCAAGTTCTTGAACAGCACAAACCCATAGCTCCAAGTAGCAGATTGGGCCCCGAGCCTATATATCCAGGCCGAGCCCAGGCTGCCCTATTACAATTTTTAGAACCGTGAATTTTTAGAACCAGGTGTGAATAGGGAAATTTTTTTAATATTATTTTTAATTCAAAATTTTTTAAATATCTGCCCGGCCCGTGGTTTTGCATTTTTGGGCACCCGTCGCCCCTGGGCCGGGCGATCGCCCATGCCACGGGCGATGGGCGCTAGGTCGTGGCCTGCTAACTGACGCCGTCGGACGGCGTTGGGGTGAGAAGGCTCCGGTCGCCCGGCCCATGGGCGATCACCCGGCTCAAGGGCGACCGGAGCCAACATCACTATATTTTACAATATATTATATGTTATATATAACTGTTATAACATATAAAATATATAAAAAGTATAAATATTATCAATATATATTATAACATATAACTATTATATATGATATGTTATATATAATAGTTATAACATATGTAATATATATAAAAGTATATATATTATAACATATATATTATATATAATATGTTATATATAATATTTATGTACATATAGAACATATGTATAATGTATATTATATATAGGGTCTCTAGAATCTGCGTGGTCGGAAATTAGGGTTTAGGAAGGAGAAAATTTTGTTATTTTTTTATGAAAAGGTAAGCAGTTTTAATTTTCATCTTTTATATTATTAGAATTATAAAGAATAAATGTTCCTCTTGTCACAAAGCATTCCTCGCATGCCGCCAGTTATAGCGTTTAAAATAGAGTGCTCTCGTGAAATTTTATTGTCAACATTAGCATTACGGTAGTTCTCTTGAGTACAACGGGATATTTCCCTTCTTGCTGGTAGCATCAGGTCGGCCACCTTCACCCGGCATGCATGGGTGGTCACCATGGACCGGTGAAAGGGTTGTGGCATTGGCATAAACACCAAGTGGCCGCACACCGAGGAGTCACTTCCCATTCCATGTCGTAGTACACCGAGTAGGTCTCTTGCATGATGGCTCTTCGACGTAGGACTTCAGCGTTGAGTGTGCCGGGGTAGTGGCATCCGCATAGACATGCATGGTCCTGACATGATCGATTCGGCTGATAGTATTGGTCGGCCTTTGCTGGTTATGCGATTGACGTGGCGGCATGGATTGCCTAGGAGGCCGGGAAGGCCGCGCGGACCTCCACCGGCCTTCTGACTGCGCCTGCCCTCCTGTAGCATCCACTCTAGCCTGCAAGCGATCGATTCTTGTGTGCAGGTATGTTATGTAGGTGTACGCTGCTGCCGGGTATGGCTCATCCATTCAGCGAGTCCAACCGCACGTGACATCTGGTAACTGGAAATAAGAGAACTGATAAGTAACTTGTATTTGCGGTAGCATAGCGTAAAAGGGAGGGAACTTATGTTGTAATCTGGGCATCGGTAGAACCTGCGACCAGTAAACCCCTCGTGCACGTGGTCAAACCACTGCACAACGGCGGGGTTCCCACATTTGCATGTCGGCCAGTTGAAAATGGACGGAAAGTGACGATCTCGTAGCAAAGGAGGGCCATCTCTCCAGTCTGCATATTGTATGACATGTATATCGTCCGAAGGAGGACGAGTATGCTCTCCAGACCCAAAAGACTCCCACCATGCATCAGGCACATATGGCCGTGAAGAGGCTCCCCAACTCGCCATGAACTATGAAGCAGTAAGCTCTCAGGAAAGTTGTAGCGTAGAGGACTCGAAGGTAGAAGGGTTTTTATAGCGAAGTCCAGCAGTGCGGCGACCAGTACTGATGGATGCTGCAGTTGATGTGACTGGACGGTGGAAAGCGGTACCGTGTGCGCGTGCCCACCCGTCGCCTTATTTAAGCTGTCATAGGTAGGGCTGAAAACGGGTCGGATATTTCCCGGACCGATCCGGTCGGATTCGGATTCGGATATAATCGGGTCGGATATTTTCGGATACGGGTCGGTACTCGGATATTTTTTGTCGGATACGGTTTCGGATACGGATCCGGTTTCGGATATAATCGGATACGGATACTCGAATATCCGAGACCTCACAAGGCCATAAGGGCCACAGCCCACAAGCCCACACTTCACCTAGGCCCAGTCCAGCATTCCAGCCTGCCCGTGCAGTGTGCCACCGTGCCCGTGCCGTGCCGGCCCATGCGGTCGTGGCCCCGTGCGGGCTGTGCGACATGCGTGCCCTGCTGGCCTGCCCCCGTGTCCGTGTGGCCGTGTGGGCGTGGGCGTCTTGCCGCGTCGCGTCGCGCCCGTGCGCTTCCCGATGCCGGCACCGGCGACCCTAAATCCAGTAACCCGTGCTCTCGTGGACGCTACGCACGAGCCATCGCTCGCTCGAGCCACCACGTACTACCAACACCTAGCTGCAAGGTAGGCCTGCTTAATTAGTCAACCGGACTTAAATTTGCTAGCTGGAACTGATAGTACCAGTACTGCTACTAGTGCCAATACTTTGGACTAATTTCAAATTTCAAGTACTTATGTTGTCATGTTGTGACTTGTGAGCCTATGACTATTTGTTTGTTCCAATCCTATTATTTAATATATGTGTTTGATATGTTTTCATGCTGTGACTCTGTGAGTTTATGAGTCTATGAGACTGATATATATGGCCTATATGATGATTCATGATTGGGTTTATTTATGCATGCAATATTTGAGGATTTTTCTTCATACTAAATTTGTGTGCAGGTTATGAATGTTTTAACCAATTGAATTACGTGTGTGCTTTAGTTGATTTGAGGTGTACAGTTTGTGGGGTTTTTATGTTTCGACAAATATCCGTGACCGTATTCGGTTCGACCCGAATCCGCTCCGTATTCGTGTCCGACATTTTCAGTATCCATATTCGTATCCGAGCTATCCGTATCCGGATCCGAGAAAAGCATTAGGATACGGATATGGTTTACCCATTATCCGACCCGATCCGACCCGTTTTCAGCCCTAGTCATAGGACAAATTATATTTGATATTACGCGCGAAAGAAGAAGAACGCAAGACTAGAAAACCTTATTTTGAACAGAATGTTCTGTGCCCATACAGTGGAGAATATCTTTGCCTTGTCATTCCTGGTGAAAGATGGCAGAGCGGGAATCGATATGAATGACGAGGGTCATCACATTGTCTGTAAGGACTTTACTTTATTACTCTTTTGTTACTGATATAATGTATATTCAATTATTCACTATGGTATGTATGATGTTATTCCGTTTTATTGGAACAGTTTGTATTCAGATTTGATTTCAAAAATTGGAAGGTACCATCTTGATCATCCAGTTGTCAATTGTTGCGGCCACATAACCGAAAAATAAAAAAAAGCGCATAAGTAGATGACATCAACGATTCAAATTATGCATGACATCCATTACAGAAGTACACAAAGTAGTGCAGTACATCATCAAAAAAAGGAAAAGGAGTCAGGGGACAAGTGCAGTACATAGTCTAGTCCAAGTACAACATACACACCGGTCACTGACGTGTGCGCTTCCTAATCTGGTCCTCGAGGTATGTAAACTGGTCGGGAGGATGGACATCCCTCCTGGGCCTGCCATGGTCTACCAGTGTCGAGGGATCCTCGTGCTGTGACGGCTGAGTAGGGGAGAGTGGAGCCCCAGGCAACTGTGACAGGCCGAGGTAGTCCTGCGAGAGCCACTGATCTAGGTCCTGCTGCCCAGCATCGTCGATGTCGTCGCCGTAAGATGTACTCCCTGCATTGAAGGAAATACATGACAATCAAGAAGACGCGTTAACGCAGCACGCACTAAAACATTATATAGCAGTGTTATCATTGCTCACCTCCTGCTAGTCCAGAGTAGAAGGGACTGCCGGTCGACTCGGTGGGCCAAGGTGCCTATCCGTGCTGCAGGGGTAGTGCAGCACGCGAAGAGCTGGCGCCCTGCCCATCCCAACCTCCTCAGCCCTGCTGCTGGGGTGGTGCAGCACGCGAAGAGCTGGCGCCTTGCTCAGCCCAACCTCCCCAGCCCTGCTCCTGGGGTGGTGCAGCACGCGAAGAGCTGGTGCCCTGCCCAGCCCAACCTCCCAAGCCCTGAGGCTGCTGTGGGTGCAGGCCAGGAGTGTGGTTCGGGAAATACCGATAGATCCACTCCATTTGGCCCTTCCGCTCTCCATCTGTCGGGACCCCCCTGGCGGAGGTAAGGTCCCACCTGTGCATTACCTGTGCTAGTCCCTGGATCAGTAGCTAGCACACACAGATACAGAATTTGCATCACAACCATGACGATTAATCTACATAAATTTACATCAGAGTGCGTCTTATGGCGTGGTTACATAGTTTGGCACGAAGGCCTTACAAAAGCGGAAATTCGTATATTACAACTGAAACTCCAAAAGGAGAAAACCGAGGCAAATCCCCACAGGCAGAGCTGGAGGAACGCAACCCTAGGCATCGAGGTACTGTTCGTCTTGGATCCCGACGGCGAATCCTTCGTCGTGGTACATCTCTTCCTCGGGGTTCTATTGTCGTTAGCCCTCCTTTCGTTGGAATGAGACCAAGATAAAAGCGAGGTGAGTATACTTTATACTCAACAAGCAAGGCTGACTACCATGCATCTAGGGTTTGACAAAGGAGAGTTAGGGGTTCTTTTTGCATAAAGCCAGTTTTGCAAAATTTTACCTAAGGTTTTATAAAATGATTTAAAACGTGTTGAGAAAAACAAATGTTTGAATCAATTTCTTTGAAGTTCCGGCACCCACCGCGTAAACACCCTCATCGCTCACAGCACCCACTGTGAGGAGAAAAACCAAAACACACGACCGCAATCGTGGTTTTCCTTTGAAACACCATTTTGAAAACAAATAGAGAAGAATTACCATGAGGCAGCTCCCCGTCGTTCGTCCTTGACCGTGGACACGGCTATCATGATAGTTTTATACTCTGCAGAGATCGCACGCTTTACCCATGCGAGGTGGTTTTTCCCGAGGGTGCCCCCAAAGGAAAACATCACCACAAGGCCTTTCCAACCTCCTCCAAGCTAAGGCATTCCTGCTAAGGTTTCCACACCGATGCCCCTCTTGCGCCAATAGAACAGCACCTACTGCCTACTCCACCGACTGGAATGCCAAAGCTAAGGGTGAAGGATACTAAGCGGGGCCGCCATCTGAGCACACTGCAGTCGCCTTTGTTGTACTTAGCTCGTCTACCTCAAGGAATCGGTCCTTACGGACCGGGGTGGTTCCCACACTGGGCCCAAGTCTCGTGTTCGCGGTACCCACCTTGCATCCATCCACCCTGATCAGGTTTTGCAAAACAGTTTTACCCGATAACACCCACTACCTTAACTATACCCATGACAGCACCCACTGTCCTTTTAAATCAAGCATTTAAACAAAGCATTTAATAATTGCAGCTATTAAAATGAACGACAATTCAATACTAAACATTTCTAAGCAGCATGCAAAACCTAATTCAAGGGTGAAGTTTAATATTAGCAGTTTTAATGACCTAGGGTAGCAAGGAGTATTTTAACAGAATAATTATTGATTGGGTGTTAACTAAGCAGCTAAGTGATTAGCATTTTTAGTTTTAAATATAACATGTATTTTGTAAACTTCTAAGAAATTGAATTTCGAAACCATAGGACACAAGGTTCAGTACTTGCCTTGCTCAGCAAATTCCTGATGATCCTCCGGGGGATTGGTCACGAAACTATCGTCGTTAGGACCTAACAAATAAAACAACCAAAATAAACACAATACCAAAATTAAATATGAAATGTATGCATGTGAATGGATATGCATAAATATGATGAAGATACTTTAATCTATATACATATGTAGCAACATATTTCTTTTTAATTGGGAAATGAAGAAAATAAACTAATTCCCTAAAATAAATGTTTATGTTATTGTATTTCATCATTTCAGAAATTGCCAATTGATTTTTATTTATCAAAATCATTTAAGGTTAATTGATTTATGTCTTTACCTTTATAAAACTAAATCCAAATCATGTATTAATAAGCATCAAATTATTTAAATTATGTTTTTAGAGTAAAGTTCATATTTTTCTAAGTTTTTAGAAATTTATTTCACTAATTTTTGATTTATATTTTTAAAGATACAAAAATAACAATTTTTGCCATTTTAAAATGAATTAATAATTAAAAGGGAAAGGGCTACGGACGAACTGCTTCGGCTTACCAATGAGGCTTCAGCAGGCATGGCCACCGTGTGACCCAGCCTTGTGTAGTCTGTCATGCGGAGCATGGGCGTGGATGGCGCGCTCCGTCATCATGCCCAGCGACATGCCTTGTGATCTTGCTGGCATGGTGGTGTGCCTTATTTATCGCGAGGCGACCAGAGCCCAAAGTGGCACATGAGGTCACTGGTCGGCGTCTTGTGGTGACAGTGGGCGGTCCGTCGACCACTGGCCGGTGACGGCGGGTCACTTGTTTGTCGGCGTCCTGAAAGCGAAATGGGAGGCGGCTCGGCGGCGATTCCGGCATGGCGGCGGCCGGCCACGGGAGCGAGAGGAAAGAGAGAGGAGGAAGCCGGGGGGGTGGGGTCTTGGCGACGGGCATGGCGGCGCCGTTTGGCGGCCACGGCGGCGGCCAGTAGAGGTGGGCGGCGGGTCGGCGAAGCAAGGGAAGGTCGGGTTGGTGTCGGCGGCGGGCGTGGCCGAGGTGGTCTGGCGGCGTGGCCATGCTTGCGAGGGTGGTGTCTGTGGCGGTTCCGGCGTCGGCAAGGCAGCGCCGGCGACGGGGAAGGGTCCGTAGGGGCCTAAGGAGGGGGAGGAGAGTAGGAGGGAGAAGACTCACCGCTCGGAGGAGACCAATTGGAGCGGAGACCGTGCGGCGCCGGCGAGAAGGAGCTTTGGCTCGGCGACGGAATCCGGCGGCCTCCGGCGATGGCGGCGGCGGCGAGTTGGTGAAATGGAACCTGCGGGGTGAGGGGAAGGACATGTCGGAGTGGGAAGGGGCGGGGAGGAGCTACCTAGGTGAATGGAGGGAGACAGTGGGGAGTGAGTGGGAGGAGAAACCGAGAGGGAGGTCAGAGAGAGTGAGAGAGAGGGGGTAGCGTGGGAGTGAGGCTAGGGGTAGGCAGGGGTAATTCTAGGGGAAGAGTGACGGTAAAAGGGAAAAAGGGATTTTGGGCTGGTTTTGGGAATTTCCTATGTGGGAAAGATGGGCAAAATGGGAAGTTCCATTTAGGAACAAATGACAAGTGGGGCCCACTTGTCATAGAGATGAGAGGGAATTAGTGTTAGGGATAAAATACATTTTCACTTAAATCTAATTAGTTTTAAATTTGTTTATCAAGTTCTTATTTAAGTTTTAGTTCAATTAATTGGCTATCTTCCATTTTAATATGAAATGGTTAATCTAAGAAATTGTAAAAATTGATTTGTAGCAATTTAGATATTTTCAAATGAGACATATATATATGTTCATATTTATAAGTTAAATCCTTAAATAGGTTTGCAGAGGAAATATTTATAGTAACATGCACATTTTTCAAAAATAATTTTTAAAATTTTTGGATTTCACATGTGATGATGCCATGATGATGCATTTTCAAAATTTTTGAAAAATGGGGATGTTACACCATCTCCGTAAAATATTTGGAAATATAATTTTTCTGACATTTTGCCTATAACATATGATAAACCGTACTATTAGTTAGTGTATATTTAATTATCATAAAATAATATTATGTAATATTTACCATAACAACACCGCAAGCAAAATTATCTATTTAATATATAAATTACATCTATAATATCAAAATTATATTATACATCGTGTGCCTATCCTAACATATCTTCAATTAATATATAAATTACATCTATTTATGTCTAACTTAACTCCATTGTTTTAAATAACCCTATTGTCACAATTTTCTATTTTTCTATAGTCTACTAAAAATTTTAACAGTAACTACATCCATGAATAACAAAATTATCTACATGTTTCATGTGTCACTATTCTACCATTTTTCCAATCATCAAATTAACGTGTGACCATCCTAACCTGTCTTCAATTAAAATTTTAAAATTACACGTATTTATATCATTTATTATGCGTAAATAACAAAATTATTTACGTATATTTAACGTGTGACTATCCTACCATGTTTTCAATAAAAATTTTAATTATCCGTATTTATATCCACTATCTAAATCAATAATCAATTTTTAATCATAACACCAACTATTTAAATCAATAATACATTTTAATTATACGTAGTTATATCAACTATCGGTATCAATAATAAAATTATTTATTTAATATGTGACTATCCTACCATGTTTTTAACCGTAAATTAAAATTACGTAATTACACTACTAAATTACTTAAGAAATTAACTTACCAAATGACGATGCCGCGTGATCCAATTTTTTCCTCTCTCCTTTTTCCCCTTTTTTCTCTCTTCTTTTTTCCACTTTTTCCCTTTTCTTTTCTTTCTTTTCTCCTCTTCTCCTCTCTTCTCTTTTCCTCTCTTCTCTCCTTTCCCTTCCCTTCTCTTCTTTTCCTTCTCCTCCTTCTCCTAGCGCTTTTGACCACCAGTGGCATGCCATTGCTTAAATAGTCGGTGGCAGTCGCCTGGTAGGCGATCACCCATGTGGGCGATCAATAACTGGTCGCCCAACGGCAAGAGGGGCCAACGGACTAAGAACGACTAGGCCGACGCCGTCATACACAGCGTGCCGTCGCCCATAGCACGGGCGATCGCCCGACCAGGCGACAGGCGCCAAAAATGCAAAACCACGGCCCGGACAGATATTTTAAAAATTTTGAATTAAAAATAATATATAAAAAAATTCGTGAATGGTTCCAAACAGAAGGGCAAGTTGAACACACAAGACAGATTAGCCTGCTACGTCTACGCCCCCTACCTGCTAATGATCTAGCGTGTGTTTGGTTGGTGGGATGTGCAAGGATGGAGCTATCCCATCCTTTTTTTTCATGTGTTTGGTTGGTGCAAGAGAAGGGATGGGATGGCTCTCATAAAGGAATATTCCTCAAAATGCTGTACGAGCCCATCCCACAAAAATGATGGAACGCAGCCATCCCACTTGGGATGTGAGGATGACAGTGGGTCTATCCTTGAAAACTGGGACGGAACCATCCCATCCTTAAATACTAGAATAGAACTATCCCATCCTTAAAAACTGGAATAGAGTCATTCCATCCCACCTTGCTCTCTAACCAAACGCACATTAAATGTCTCATTGCTGATACAACGATCGACCCCGTCCACTGTCCTTGGCACTACCATAACCCAGAAATCAATTGAAAACTTAATATTAAATTCAGACAATTGACGCCTACCAAAATCACATGCCAAAACATCATACCGAGGAACAAACACTCTCCTCACATACAGCCTCATGGATGTGTGAAGCCTGCTAGCTTATTTTTGACGAACAATGTCCAGCAGCTGTGAATGTAGCACGCTTGACGATCACCTTGCGCTTGTCGCTAATGTTGTGGGCGATCTCACCACAGTAGGTCCTGTTTACGACTTTCTACTGCAACTGATGTACACAAGATATATGGGATGTACTGGTTACACGACTTGCTGCTATCTGTAACTAATGTACGCAGGATAGATGCGTCATTAAGAGCATTTATGGGCGCCATTTTAAGAATCGATTTGAAAGCAATAAAAATTTTAGATTTAAAGAACTAAGTATTTGACAGCGGTTTTTTTTTTTTTTGGAAAATTCATACAGCTTAAATTTAAAAAAACACTAATGTGAAGGCATGTGCATCCGGGGGAACGTGGTCTTGTAGAGCTAATTACCTTGTGGGCTCTGATCTGATCGACGGCTGGGGTCGAGGTTGCTGTGGGATCGACTTCTATGGTCCAGTGTACAGTAGGCCCGCGACGGCGGCCGAGGAAAAGCTAAAAATGTCGAGGCCGAGCAAGAAAAAGGACGAATTGGTATTACAAACTAGGCTGGATCTGCTAGAAAATAGACAGCCTTAGTTTCGGCCCAACGTGTGGCGTGCATGTGCCGTATTTCCCAAAGCAGCTACGTAGGCCCAAGTAACTCGCGTTCCCGGCGGCCTGTTCTTTTGGACTTAAAATCCAAACATTTATTTTATCGAGCTGTTTTTTCAACTCAAAGCCGCTTCCGAAAGATCTTATAAACAAGTCTAACAAAATGGGCAGCTTATCCAAGTCCCATCTAGAAACTCTCGAAGTTTAGCTTCTCAGCAAATAAGTCAACGGGCCAGTGGTATAAAGTATGGTTCGCAACCCTAGGCCGAGGTTTTCACTGGTTTTGCAAAAAGTCGAGCGGTTAACCAGGAAGGCTAAGCAGCGATCGAATCATTTGCAAACAGATGTTTACTATAGCAAGCCACGAAAAACATGATTTTCGAGTGGTTAACCGAGCAGTTCTGCAATCACCGGTCCAAGGGAAGGTGTTCTCTAAGCAGCTACTATATGTGTGCGTTATGCCGTTAAGTGAAATAGTGTGTTCCTGCGTTTTGTGAGCGAGGCGGTAATGCCTTAGCCACCAAAAAAAAAAAAAAATCATCTTGTGTAGTGGACGCATTCATACGTGTATACGGTAGTGTTTTTTTTTTCAGCATTTGCGTTTGCTTATAAGCTAAAAATTTGTAGCTCCTCGATAAGGATATCCGAGAAATCAAAAAATTATAGAACAAGTGGTTTTAAGAGCTTTGAGAAGAAATAGTAAGACCTTCAAAAATTGGCTACCAAATATCAAAGCGTTTGACTTGTATGAAAATAACAAATTTCCAGCTTATAAGCAAACGCAAACGCTGAAAAAGAACATTGCCGATGTGGGTAGGGTATGAGTGTGTTGATCATGTCCATCGATCCTCGTTCTCTTGTATTCTCGACAGAGGAAATTATGTCTGTCTCTTTCTCCTTGCCTTCTTCTTCGGCGTGTTTGCACTTTACTCAAAACAAAATGAATGTAAACTCATAACCAAAGATATATGTTCAATCAATATGGAAAGGATATCGCTAAAGGTAGCAATCGAGTGTTCGTAATTCTAGCATCTCATGCCCTGGCGATCAACGACGATGCCTTTCAGGCCAGAAGAAAGGACTCCCAACTGATACTTTCTGCCACAATAGTGCTTGACCGTCAAAAAAGTTCAGTCCATATTCTTGTTTCCCCAGGCCGTTGTTCTTCCGGGTCAGTGCCTGCCATACACACCTTGTGTGTACCGGCCGTTATTTGCAAGCAGCTAGTCCACACCATTTCTAGTTTCTACACGATGAAACTTGTTCCCGATTCCTAAAGACCACGAAAAGCTGGATCACAACATTTTTTTTTCGAAAATGTGGCAAGAGCGCGCCGCCTAATCATATAGGAGGGAATATGATTTTTTTACAAAGTTCATCAAGAAGCCAAGTGTTCAAGGTAACTTTCTCCTTGCCTATAATACCGTTAGGAGAATGCATAAGAACCGACTGCTGCCTCTCTTCCTTAAGCTAGACTTTACTAAAGCGTTTGACACCGTCCATTGGGGCTACCTCATCGAAGTCCTCCACAACATCGGGTTTGGGTAGAAATGGAGAGACTGGATCTCGATCCTGCTAGGCAAAGCGTCTTCCGCCGTCATGCTGAATGGCAGACGGGGACAATACTTCTCACACAGGTGCGGCGTTCGGCAATGGGACCCTATTTCACTGTTGCTCTTCACCTTGGCCACGGACCCACTTCCATGGCTCTTTAGTGCGGCAGAAGAGGACGATATCTTGTCCCAGATCCCAAGGATGGCCCATGGTATGAGAATCTCGCTCTACGCAGACGACACTGCTATCTTCACCAGACCCACTAGGAATGATGTTGATGGTATCATGTCTATCGTCGGCGCATTTGAACAGGTGTCTGGACTTAACATCAACACTTCCAAGTGCACGGCCTACCTCATCGCTTGCAACGACGACACACTCTCCAAGGCCCTTGGAGGTTTTGCCGGCGACGTCGGCACCTTCTCCTACAAATATCTCGGCTTACCGCTTCAAACCTGACACCCCCTGAAGTCCAGATCCCTCCCGCTAGTTGAAAAAGTTTAGGCCAAACTCACCAACTAGAAGGGACGAGTCCTCTCCAAACCAGGTCAGCTCACTCTTCTTAAAGCCGTCCTGTTTGCCCATCCAACATACTGCCTCACCTCCTTCCATCTCCCCAAGTGGGTCATCAAGAAGATTAATGGCTTTAGACGATCCTTCCTTTGGAGGGGCGAGGAATCTTCTAGAGGGGGGCACTGCCTCGTCAAGTGGGATTTGGCCTGTCGGCCTAAGAGGTTTTGAAGGTCTTGGCATTCCCAACCTTCAACTCTTTGGTTGGACCCTTCACCTCAGGTGGTTGTAGCATGAAGGGAAGAACCCGGGCAAGCCGTGGGTGGGGACCACCACCCCCTGTGATGCAACTAACCGCACCCTCTTCAAGGCACTCATGATAGTGATGCTAGGAGATCGACAAATTGCCAAGTTCTGGCAAGATAGATGGCCCTAGGACGCTGCCCTAGCAATAGTTGTGCCTGGTTTGTTTGGCATTGTGGCTATGCGTGGCTAGACCATTGCCAACGACATTCTCCATAACGCCTAGATGCGATCCTTCGTCAGCCTCCTCACGTCTCGACTAATTGGGGAACCTTTTCTTCTCTGGCATAGGCTGCAGTCTATCACCTTCACGCCAAACCTCCCTGACGACATCGCCTTGACACATACTGCTGACGACATTAACTCTTCCAGGACGACCTATGTTGCCAATTCTTTGGCAGCATTGAGTGACCGACGACGAAACTCATTTGAACTGTGGAGGTTGAACATAAGTGTCATTTATTTGCTTGGACCCTTTGCCACCGATGAATTAACACTGCAAATGTCCTTGCCTAGAAGGGGTGTCCACACAACGCAAACTGTATACTTTGTGACCTGGCTCCAGAAATTGTGAAGCACATCTACACTAAGTGCCCCTTCACCGTGCAAGTCTGGTCCCTTGTGCTAGCCAACTCAACCACCCCACCCTCGCGTGCCCTCCTCCGAAATTGGTGGCAACTTCAGAGTAGCTGTCTATCAGCCCTGGACAAACGCCGCTTCAATGGCACGATTGTCCCAGTGATTTGGAATATTTGAAAGGAACGGAATCAACGCCTTGCCCGCAATCAAAGGTCCACGGCCGCTTAGGTGATTGCGCACATCAACGAGGATAGAGCCGCGCAGGAGTCGATTTTCCTCTTGTTTCACCATCGGAGGGTCATAATCAGCAAGTAGCCCCTTTTCGGTCCGCCTCGCTTTATACATAGTTTGCAATTATTTGTCTAGACCCCAACGCTCTTGCTTTAAAAAAAAATCTAGCAGCCTAGCATGCAACTCTAGTCACCAACGAGTCTTCTTCGTTGCTGGACGTCCTGCAAGATCCGAGTTACAACACCGACACGGGCAGCGTCCACCGACACGGGTAGCGCCGGCTGGCCGGGGCGGGCATGCATGCATGTAGCGACGTGCACGAACGGATACGTTGGATGGCAAGGTGTGACCAGGACCATCTTGGCGTTCGTTCGCGCGTGGATATTTCCCCGGCATATTTGGCGCTAGCTTGACATCCATGCATGTGCGAGTGGTTGATAGCAGCAGGACGGCACTTGGGTGCTAAAACTTCGCGCCCGTGATCAGACAACCGCTGGGTTCCAATAGCAATCACCTCACCAACTGCCTGCCCGCTCGCTTTGTGAGCTAGCTGGGGAAGCACTTTTTACCTGACCGTGCACCTGCTGTTCTTGTCGCTTGTGTTACATACAAGGTAGGTGTTTACAACTAATTTTGGAATTAGCCAATATTCTAGAAACTTATACAAATCGGTTTTTTGACTTGTGCGAGCATGGAAGAATCGGCTAAGGAGAAGTCTAGATCGGCTTAGTACAAATATATTAGTTAATGTTAGATAAAATAAGAAGATGTGAAGTCAAGTTTGTATAGAGTAAGAGTCTTAACTGGTTTGAGTCTGAAGTACTGTATAAATACCTAGTCTCTAGGCGTGTAAATCGTCATCACACCAATCAAGCATGTCTACTTTTTACTTGTCTTTACTTTTCATCGCATTAGAGTAGTTTCACCGTATTTTGTCTTCGATCGACTTATTACGCATCGTCTTTTGATCGGCTTTAAGGTATAACCCAGGTGAGTACTGTCTCGGTTAAGTCTGATCTTCTCGTTTGGCTTATCAGAATACTATCTTAGTTGATATTGCTGCTCATCGCCGTTTTGACTGAGGGGTTAGATTTTACCCTCTTTCTAATGATCAACACATTCGTTGGCAGTAGATTGTTTAACCTAGTTCTATCGGTTTATAGCTTGCTATTTGCTGATAGTCTGTTTACCCTTCGTTCTATCAATTATACGATTTAATCGGCTAGTTGATAGTCTGTTTACCTTCTTTCTGTTACTTTGTTGATTTTATCGGCTTAGTGATAGATTGTTTATCCTGCTGGATCTGTTTACCTTCTTTCTGTTACCTTTCACCATTGCTTGGATCTGCTTCTAAGGGTTACAGGTTCATTATATTACAGATCCAATCGGCTATCTGAAAACTGATTGCGTCTTTTCTTACCGATTGTAGATCAAATCGGCTGACATGCATTGAGCCCTGCTTCCAGTGCTGTCGGGATCCTACTCCCTAAGTCCACGTGCATCCGTGCTAAGTCAACTTTGGTGTGAACACTAGGCTCTGGCCCGTTTTTTCCAGTGAGACGCTTCTCTTATAAAGCTCCCGAAGTCTATAGTAATCAAGTATTTCGGTTTAATCCTCAAAATCCATGTTAGGAGTCCATATTCTCAGGGGTCAAGCAAAAGTCTCAACTCTTAGACCCTGTTGTTCTTCTCACCTTAAGTTATCTGACTTATATCGTAATTTCGAGAGCTTTTCGAAGTAGCCTCGATCGAGAGTCGGATCCCTTTATTTGGCTTGTGTTTTTGGGCTTTTAGACAAGTCTTTGAGATAGAAAAGAAAATAAATTCAAAAAAACAAATTATTTTTAAATTTAATAGGCACATAAGTCAGATAAGTCCAATAAAAGAAGGAAAACATGGCCTTAAATCTCTTAAAATCCAGCAATCCAACAATTTAATCACTTCAGCAATTCACCAATCCAGTCGTTTTAGCGATTTAACTCAACAAAAAAGAACATGATGTTTGGATAAGGATATTGAGGCCACGTTCCGAACGTAGGGTTTGAACTTTTTTTTGGTTCTCGCAAAATCCACATGTTCAAAACAGGAGATGTTTGGGGTTGTTTGGTTTATAGTTAAACAATGTCATATTTTGTTACTGAAGTTTGACCAAGTTAGACGTCCCTTTGGTTCATAACTATAAAAATTATGGTTTGCCATACTTTACAAAGTTTTGCATTAAAAAAAGTATAGCCAAGCTGTCAAAACTAGTTAAAGCGTGGTTGGTAATTTCATGAACTGAGGCTTTTTTTTTTCAACTTATCTGCTTTGCTGATAAGCTAAAATTTGAAAGTTTTCCAAAGCGACTTGGAGAGTCTGGCACACTTCGTTTGACTTGCTTTTTTAATCTTTGTGACACATCTTTAAGAAAAAAGAATAGAGCAAAATGTCAAAGCATTTACGTTTTCGAAACCGAAGATAAGTAAATAAGTAGATAAGCATAAGCAAATAATTGCAAAAGATAGCAAATAATTATGGGTTTTGCTAGGGATCAGGCGTCTGATCCTAGTAAAAAAATTAGACACTTTTTTTTTTTCAAAACATAGGTAAAATACTACTGAAACATGGACGAAAAGCTGATTGGAAAATGGTTGAAGCACTGGCGAAACATTTTGGAACATGGGCGAATTATTAATGAAATGTGGCAAAAGAATTGATGAAATATGACAAAAAAAAACTAATGAAACATTATCGAAACAATGTTTCACAATTATTCAAAGATGTTTCACCTTATAGAAGCAAAAATGTCTCATGAGAGCAAACGTTCATGCTTCACAAGAATAAAAACAATGTTTCACCGGGCAAAACCAAATGTTTTAGAAGAATTATGAAACATGATCATGTTTCGTAAGAGCACATCAAATGTTCCACACATTTGATAGCGATGTTTCATACGTACATGAATGGTGTTTCATGGTAAAGGTCATGTTTGGTAAGAGCAAATCAAATGTTTCACACATTTGATAGCGATATTTCATACGCATATAAGTGATGTTTTATGTTAAAAACAAGGATACGTCTCCTCTTAGTCGTCTTCTTTTCCAAATCGAGTGAGCCCTTACGTCGTGCTCGCCGGATCCCACCGTGTCGTCACCGTGACAACAGTAGTATGCGGAGGGGAAGAGGGGGACAACAGCAGGAGGAGGAGGGGAAGAGGAGGAGGAGGAGGGGAAGAGGAAGAAGGTGGAGGCTGTGAAGAAGAGGGGAGGAGGAGGAGCTGCTAGATACGAGAAAAGGGGAGAAGATACAAAGGAGCATGGGAGGTGCAGAGGGAATTAGGGAAATGAGCATAGGGGGTGAGCAGTGCAGACGTAGACGCGTGTAACTAATTCTAAATAATTATGGTAAATTATAGCAAGTTTAGAATATCCGCTAAATGAGCCCGCTTTCAGTCTACGGGCTCGCAATGCTACATACCGATGAGTACCTTACCTGTTTCCTTTCCATCTTTAGAGCGATATATGGTGGCTTCAATTTGCAAGCTCATCGAGTGAGGCCGTGCCATCATACCCAATTCGTAGCCCAATCAATCACCGCCGGACCCACCTTCCACGCAAGCACGCACCGCAAGCAAAAATCATGGCGTTACACCGGTAAAGAGGCACCGCCAGCTCGATCGATCGGCAACGAGCGTGGGTCGATCGCGCGCGAGTCCGTGGTCCACCACACGAGCACTGGCCCGGGAAGGAAACGCGGCCCGGTCGGACTAGTCTGGATGGATCGAGCTGGCCGTGCACGATTCGGCGAGCTGGACGGTTGTGCCCAGGCCCAGACGTACGGCGCCGAGTCAAGCGGCGACACGGCGGCTCGTTTCATTGCCCCACCGGTTACCATTAACTCACCTACCAACCACTGCATTGCGCAACAAATAGGGGCCCGGCCACGATACGAGGCAAAAGAACGGATACACAACCCATGTTTATACACCGAAAACTCATTGACTTATCGAATGATTTCGAAGCTTCTTTTTAGAGCTCTTAGAACCAAACTAAATTTAAATTTTATAGTTTCTTGAAGCAGTTTTTTGAAGCTCTTGAAATTCAGCTTCGCAGCAATAAAGCTCGGCCGAAAAGGATGAGCTTCTAGACGACCCAAATATGGATTCAATGAGCCGTTGACCATCAAAACTCCCGTTGGAATATCCAAAGCAAATAGGATTCTCTCGGTGAGCTGAACTTTTATGTTTATTTACTGAAAAGCTAAAATTCAAGAGCTTTTAGAAGAGACTTAGATAATTCGGCTCACTTGGTTAAACTTGTATGAGAGTTTTAGACAACAGCTGTAAGATTAAAAAATGGCTCAATATACCAAAGCGTTTGAACTTTTGAAACGTAGATAAGGGAAGCAAATAAAGGAGGTGCAGCACTTTAGATAAAGTCTAGAAGAAGGGGGGCAGCACGACCGGCGAAATTTATAGCGTGTTTGGTTGGTCGCGACCCTACCGAGCCAGCCCATCTGCAGCAAATTGCGGCAATTGTTTGGTTGGTCGAACGCGACGTGAGCCAAGCCTCTCCATGCAATTTCTTTGTCAGACGAGCAGGCTCAGGCATGAACGGATCGGCCGGGCTGTTCCGTGAACTGGCTGGCGCAGGCGCCGCCCACACATGAAACAAAGACTGTACAACTATCAGCTTCACTTCTACATCAACTTTTCACACTTTCAATTTTTTTTAAAAAAATTCAAACGACATCCAAATTCAATGAAACAAAAAAATATGGAACCGTAGGTTCAAGTACAAGGTATTGAAAAAATTTCAAATTTTTTTAAATTTTTATTTTTTTGAATTTATTGATTTTCTAGTATTTGTTTTTTTGAATTTTTATTTTTTTTTTTGAATTTATTTTTGTTCCAGTATTTTTTAAAAAAATTTTATTCCCACTTTTGAATTTATTTTCTTTGTTTTTAATGTTCCTCTTTTGAATTTATCCATCCCACATCATTCCTAGTGCAGCCAACCAAACAACATCTCTGCGTAGCCTGCACAATCTCATACAACTAACCAAACAACATCCCCTTCCATCACCTCAGCCTAGCTCCCACTAGCCTGGCTGAGCTCATACGGTAACCAACCAGCCCCTTGTTGACAACATTCACATGGGCACATGCAGGTGCAGTGCTCCTTGTCTACGATGGGGAGAGGAAATTGCTGCTCCTCTCAGTGCGCGGGCCATGGACCAGAGTTAAACCACATCAGCTGTACTGCACTGCGCAAGATGCAATGCAAGAGACACGGAATAATCCAAGACAGAAGCGTGTCCTTTGTCTTTCGTATGCAAAGGACACAGTACACAATATTTTGTGAGCGGAACTATAGAACACTGTAGCATATAATGCCTTTTTACGGTACTACGTTACTGTTCATTAATACAAATGCAAAGCAGGGGATACATGTGGGTCTGTTTGGTTGGTCTTGCGTTTTCTTTAACCTAACTTTAAAGAAGTGTGTGTAAGCCACACTTTTTTTTGAAAACCGAATCAGCGCCACACCTTATACAAAGTGCAAGAAAAAATCATCTACGACGCAGAGGCCTGATTCTTAAGAAAGTGTAAAGTTCACAATCACAAGACGAACCAAACACCAAATTATAAAAAGCGTGGCATAGCGCTTAAACTTAGTTGTGGCAGATTTGGCGGGAAACCAAACAAACAGTCCGTCCAAGAGATGCAAAAATAAGCCCATATGATCAAATCAATGACATGTCAACTACAATAATCACTCTAACTACCTAGAGCAGCACCTCAAACACGTACAACCACAACCATTTTATGATTATTTCGAAGCAATGCGGTAAAAGAAGGGAAGAAATGAACAAAAATGGCACGATTAGTAGTAGTATTACTCAAGAAAATGTTTGATTCCTTCTGCCCATGGGCCAAGGCGGCCTTGCAGCTATCATACCATCGCCAAGAAACCCATCAACGCGAGCGTGATGAGTGCCGGCGCCGACACGCCGGCCGTGGCCGCGGCTGACGCGGTCTTCCCGTTGGACGGCGCCAGGGACGACGTGGCGCCACTGTCGCTGCCGCCAGAGCTGGACGGGCCGCCGGCCTCGGGCGCGGGCGCGGGTGACGGGGAGGCGGCGGCGGTGGCCCGGCCGGCGAGGACGAGCTTGGTCATGGAGGCGAGGTTGTCAGCCCCGAAGGCGTGCTTGTCGGGGCCCCCGCCAGTGACGGAGGACCCGACCTGCCACACCTGGTTCACCGACTTCATCCCCTCGTGCAGCTGCAGCTTGCCGTACAGACGGATCTTCCCGCCGCTCCCCTCGTCGGCGGAGAGGTCGGTGGCCGGGAACGCGATGGGCGTCGAGGTCCCTCCGAGGGGTGCGTAGCCGGTGATGTTGTACGTCTTGACGGAGGGCGTGGAGGAGGAGCCCTTGAGCGCGACGAGCGCCTGCGTTCCGGCCATGCCGTCGCGGGTGGGGTTGAGACCCCATGCCACCCACCCGCCGGGCCCGGCCGGCGCCGCCACGAACGCCAGCGACAGCGAGGACTTGGACTCGTCGTAGGTCCAGTGCAGCGCGGCGCCGAGCTTCGGGAGGTCCTGGCACGTTGCGTACGTCCTCCCCGCCGGGAACTTCTCGCTCGCGCAGGCGCCGGCCGCCGCCGCCGGGCGCATGGCCGCCGGGGACGCCAGGAGGAACAGGAGCAGCGCGATCTGGTGCGGCATTGTGGAGGCCATGGTGGGTTTGGAGCTCACTTGTTCAGAGCTTGGTCCGGTGTCCTCGGAGTTCTTGGAGTGGGAGTGTGCAAAGGTGAGATTTTATAAGGAGTTGGAGTGTAGTTATGTGCAATTTGAGGATTTTAAAGGGTTTTTCGGTTAATCCATTTTCCCGTTAACCTGTTCTACCAATGAGATTCCTGGGGTTTGAAAGCGTAAATTATAAAACACGAGCTATCATTTGTCTTTTACACGGAATCAAGCATCATGTTTTAAGGGGTTTTATATAAGGAATCGGTGTCCTCGTGAGTACGAGCGTCACATCAGTTACTTTAAATTTCTGCTCTATAACACCATTCCTTACACATTCTATCTATCCCTAAAAAATTCTTTCACACTTTACGTTCTGTATTAAAAGATTAACGAAAATATGTGGTGCAAGAAACCACTTTCAAATTAAAACTCCGTGAAAACCACCGTAAAAGTTTTGAAAAATTCTCAAAAAATTACCATATGTAGGGGAGGTGAGCTTCTACAATCCTGCAAAATTTAAAGATGAAACTCAATCGCATTTGAAAGATATGAAAAAGACAAACAGCAAAATGAATAGTACTAAACAGTGAAAATTACTATTTAAGCTGAATTTGTCTTTTTCATATCTTTCAAATGCGATTGAGTTTCATCTTCAAATTTTGAAAGATTGTAGAAGCTCACCTCCCCTACATATGGTAATTTTTTGAGAATTTTTCAAAACTTTTACGGGTGGTTTTCATGGAGTTTTCACGAAAATAGTGGTTTGCACCACATATTTTGCCAAGATTCTTTCATTCCAACAACTATTCTATCCCTAAATAGTCAGATAAACAGTGAAGCTTTACACGATAAAAAAAAAAAACTAGAAAGTTGAGCAGATGATTCAGCTTGTCAAAGGCGATATTTGAAGCCGCTTTAAGATTTTAGATTTGGAAAGCTCACTGCTAAAAACTTCGGTGGTTATTTGGTGAACTCCGGTGAATATGCCTTTGGTCCGACAGTTCAGCCACATGTCTTTAAGATAAGATATCATTGTATGAAGAATTTTTGCCCACGTACTACCATGGTTTACTTGCGATTTGACCCTTTTTTCAATTAACCGCGGCTAACAAAAAAAACCAAGCAGCTAACGGCTAACTGTGGTTAGCTGGACGGTTTGCTGAACCCTATAGATCACCTACTTTTCAATAAGAAAAAAACAGCGAAGTATCCACAGTTTATTGTAGGCCACGTTAAAATTTGCAGCTCACATTAGCTACTCGAAAGTGAGCTGCATCCAATGCCTGAATACACAACATGCCACACATGCGCGGCCACAACGAAACAACTGAGATTCGTCCCGTTGGGTTGGGCCTAACGAGGAAGGAGAAAACGCTAAGAATTTTGTTGCGAGGTTGCGGTTGACGACAGCTTGGAAAGAGGCCACGCACATGGCAACGTTAGGAGCCTTACCATTCACTACTCACACAAATCAAATCTACTGCTATCTCCTATGGTTTGGCAAAGACTGATTAGAAGCATCAAATCAAGGACTAATCAATGGTTAGTGCTCACTACGGCCCTGTTTCTTTTCGCGGTTTCTGGCGGTTGGCGGTTGGCGGTTGACGGTTTTAATGTAACAAATTTTTAAGTCTTCGAAAAAAAAAAGTATAATGAGTCTAAAAGATAATTAAATTTTTTTAAAAATTAAAATTTACTGTAGCAAACCGCCGACCACCGAAAAACCGTCGAAAGAAACAGGGCCTACATCTTGGGAGCTGACCAAAATTTTTCTAAGTGATTAGACGAGGTCAATACGGCACTGTGCAAAGAAAAGAAGAGCCTAACTTGATCCGTAGAGAAAGCTAGCCTTGGGTCAGAAGTCAGAAATAGTCCTGTTGATTGGGCTAAAAATCTAATTTAGATTATAATCTGAAAATTTGAGGACTTTTGAAAAGAGATTCAGAGAGGCTAGAAAATATATTTCAAAATTTTTTTGGATTTTTTTTGAAAAGAAACACTAAAGCCTAAAAAAATAACTACAAAGTGCTATAACATATGGCTTGTATAAAAATGATAAATTTCAAGCTGTAGATTTTAATATAATTTTAAGGCATAAAGAAATGGCCGGTCGCCATTGGCCTAAGAGCAGACGGTAGAAGCTAGAGAACAGAGCAGATCATCCTCTGCCCCTCACATTTCTGAGTGTGTGTGAAACGGGTGCTTGCTTTCATCGTCTACCTCATGCATGTTGCAGTGATCTCGTCCAAAGAAGTCAGCTATAATGAAAGAAGTTACATGCCATTGTTGACTGAAGCTTGGTCATGTAGGTAGATATCACTGTATCAGGGTGCACTGCGATCCACGCATGTTCAGCACTGTGGGTACCAGAGGCAGTGCAGCTGGACTCTGAACGTTGATTGACCCCGTGAATCACGACGATGACGCAGGGGATGACAGTTTGCTGATGCGATGCATTCCAGGATCCGTACTTGCATGCTAGATGCTACGCTACTACGTCCGTAGTATCTAGCTATAAAACCTTACGAGGTTGATAATAATTAGCAATATAGTAACAAGAAACGGAATGAAGTAACGTGGAGTGCAGGACTAAGAGGAACAGATTGGGAGGAAATGAGCCGTCAACTGTACGTTCATGTGGAAAGATTTTGCAAGATCTAGAAATTAGCAAAGAAAACACCCTTTGGTCATCTCTAGCGTATCCAAATCCAGATGTTTTGGGCCGTCCCAGAGATTAACAAAGCCTGTGAATCTCCTAACCATTTCGCCGTGTTACCCATGTTCAGAATTCAGACAGCACCATGGACACCATGGAAGTCACGGAGTATGTTCGAAGCGGTTTGACTTAACTTTAAATCTTAAACCTAACTGAATTGAAAAGTTAAATATTTTGTCTTTTTAATCTAGCTTTCTTTAATTATGAAATCATCTCTAAAAACTTCTAAAAATAACATGAGCGAAGCGAATTAGCTTTGACAAGCAAAATTAAGAATCTCTCGAAATCTAGCTTAACATTCAACTTAACCAACTTATTCGTTGAGTTAGCCATTCCGAACATGTCCTGAGACTCTGGTGCTGCTTCCACACTTGGTCTCTCGGTCTCCACTCGTGAACGGTGAAATTGCAACTGAACTTCGCCGTCGTCAGAATTCAGAACCAATCATATCATCGTACTCTGCGCAAATTGAAACGGTCGGAGACATCAAGAACAGACATAGGGACAAGTCATTTCAGTGGCACCTCGCATTTGGGTTCCATATGTGGATTACTTAATTTGAGACGACGCATCCCGTGATCATTTGATCCCACATTAGGTAGACGTACTGCCAAATCGGCCAACTCGGCCGTCAGATACACAAACTTCACGCAACGCCATCCAGAACCGGGAAAATGCGACAGGCTACACTACTACAGCATTTGATTATGGCAATCTTGGCTTAAGATTAGCTCTGATTTGATGATGGCTCGTGATAGAAAGAGCCAAAAACAACACACCATTAATTAGAGGTGTTATTATAGGGGAAAGTTCAGTGATCACTGTCGGTCATTTTCTATGCAAAGTACAATGCACGTCTTGTGGAATCGACTCGGCGATCGAGATATATAGGCATGCATGTGACGGTAGGGACGCCTGAATTTGCTCATGACAGTGCCGGCTCGGCGACGCTTTATTCTATATTTCATGGTCATTTTACAGGGTTTGAGAGGTGACCCCCTCCTCAATTGGAGCCTGCAATGAGAATAAGGATATGTTCTTATTAGGTAGTGGCGTATATGCATACACACCATTTCTTCCATGGTTTCTGACTGGTATGGCATTTACGTACTTAGGAATTTGCTGACATGACATTGTTTTTTTTAGCAAAGTTGATCTGACATTATGTCTGCCTAAGCAGAAATATACTATAGCTTGTTTGGAGGGAAGAGGTTTCAGCTTCGCTAGCTTGGTTTAATTCATATAGAAGGGCTTAATCTTCCGGTGACTTTGAGCTGAAGCTAAAACTCTCCAAATATGGAATAGGTTCTCTAAACCTTTGTAGCTTAGTACAGAGAGGAATAAAGCTTTGTTCGGTTTTGGAGAGAGCTTATGTTTCCACTTTCCAATGTCTTTGAGCTGGAAATAAAGCTCTCCAACAAAGCCTTGGGCCCAGATGGTAATTTCTATAATCATTCGAGAATTAAATTGTTTCCTACGAAATCATGGTAAACTCACAGTGGAATTAATGTGTTCCAAACATATTTTCTGCAAATCGCGTGTAAACCCTGCTGGAAAGTGGTGGACAAGGGGACCCAGAGCGAGTTCTGACCTTCTTTTCCCACAAAGAAGGTAGATAAAAAGCTTGTCGACGGACGACGCTTTCAGGTACAAGCTTAATCTTTTTCACATCAAATTATTCCAATCTTGTTGGGTGGTTAGGTTTCACATTAGCTGAAGTACTGAACGTTCACAACCCTTTTGTGCTGGTTACTTGGATCCTTTTTTAAGCATTCGTTCCTGTGCTTCGTGTTATCCCGCTTTCCGATTCAGCGACAGGCATCTGACCGGAGTCCGGGACCCCATTAAAACCTAGATTTTGATCTAGAATGCTGGGCTTAATGAATAAACTGTATGTGGATTGGACAAATGGCCTCTGGACAATTGGCAAACAACTTAGGGGGTTTATCGAAATTATAAAGCGACTTGATTTATCTGAATTCTTATCTCGAACGAGAATTTTAGAGATGGAATATTAGTCGGATAAGTCGAAATTTCGTGACTTATCCGACTAATATTGACTCATCTCGACTTTTTTTATTACTTTTGAACTGCTTTTATTTTTATCTCATAGGCGAGTCTAAAAGCTCCCTAAATCCTAAATTTCAAGGCCATCCGACTCTCGAGGCCACTTTAAAAAATTCTCGAAGTTGGAGATAAGACAGATAAGTCACAGCTCATAAGTCCAATAGAACTAGCTTCATGATCTGTCTGTATGGATGCCTCATGGCGCCACATATATTTTTCGGGTAAATGTGTGGTACGTCGTATTTTCTTTTGTCAATAGTAACAAAATTTGTATAAAAAGTGTGAAAATTACTGAGTCTCTCTGAAAACATGTTGCTGTTAGTGCTTATGGGGCTGGAGGTTTATTCTGGTTGGGGTAGATGTTGGTTGTCAAAAGCACTTGTCTGTAGTTCTTTTCTAGTTAAATGGAATTGGGGTGATCCCCTGTTGCAAAACAAATGTAACAAATTTTGGCGCAAAAATGAGTGTACGTGTGGTCCAAGTGATTAAAAGTGTAGCAGGCTACAACTATGGCATTGAAGGGGGAATTGGCGGAATGCCACTCCTAAGAGATGGCTTCGTTAAAATGCCACTTTCAAGATGACGCTCTATAAAATGCCACTATTAAGGTAACCTGTTCACCAAAATACCATTTTTGGCCATTTAAACTAGTTTTTAACCCTTTTCACTAATATTGGCATAGGAAATGACACTTTTGCCCCTCTCACTAATATTGGCACGGCAAATTTTCCCAAAAAATGAGGTAAAAGAGATCTCATTATAAAAGTTCTTAACAAGCTGCCCCTGAAGCTTTTATATCATCAACATCATACCAATATAAGCTCAACTTGAGAGGGGCAAAAGTGTCATTTCTTGTGCCAATATTAGTGAAGAGGGTTAAAAATCAGTTTAAATGGCCCAAAATGGCATTTTGGTGAACAGGTTACCTTAATAGTGGTATTTTATAGAGCATCATCTTGAGAGTGGCATTTTAACGAAGCCATCTCTTGAGAGTGGCATTCCGTCAATTTCCCGGCATTGAAACAGGCACTAGCCTAGCATTTATTGGGGAGGCTGCAAAGCACCGGTCATTACGGAATTTAAAGACCAGAATTTTAGAGTATCTGATGTACAAAGGAATCTTTTAGAGCAACTCCAGTGGAGCCTCTAAACAAAATCTTCTTTATATTTAGAGTCCCTCGTTCTTCAGTAGAGTCTCTATCTCAGTCTCTAAATTTAGAGTTTCTCTCTCCCAACCTCTAAATTTAGAGTCTCTCTATATCAACCTCTATAGTTTCTCTAGATAGAGGTTCTGCTGGAGAGAATGAAAATGTAGAGAGCGAATAGTGATTTAGAGGGGTGTATAACGATCCGATTTTAGAGCGTCTGCTAGAGATGCTCATAGGTAATATAAAACATGAAGGAATTTAGAGGTTGGAGGAAATTTCTTAGAGGTGATAGTATTTTTGAAAAAGTCCGAGGATGGAACCTCTGCCGGAGAACCAAATGCTGCAATTGTGACATTGTTTGGCCTCCAACGGAGCATTTCCTCGCTTGATGTGAGGAAGACTAAAGAACAGCAGCAACATGCTAATGGTAATGGGCCAACTCCATCTGGCGGCTAGCCACGGAAGCCGGATCTGGGCCAAATGTTCAGGTCAAACGAACGTGGTTGAAGGGATGCGATGTTCAAAGCCAACACATTATTTTTTTGGTTTCCTCTATTCCAAGTGGGTATAAAGAAAATGTGGAAGAATTTTCTGTCGCATAGTAGAAAACCACGTCGATTTTCTTCAGGTTAGTAATGGTGAGTGTGATCGCACCTGACTTTGATTCCTATGGTTTTGCAAGCTGAGGCTTGGACTCTGCCGGCCGGTTGGTGGCAGTATGAAACTGCGACTTGTAAAATCTTTCGTTTCTTATGTTAAGAGTCAGTATCAGCCCTGGTTAGTTTGACTATCTTATTAGGCGAAGCAAACTTTTACCGGATCAAAATTCTCATTGCTAACGACGGACATTCACACAATCTGCGGCTGAGGCCGCAGCACTGATCACCAGTTCAATCAGTGACCGGCGATGGGGATTGAGTTTGGACATGGCATCGCAAATTCACGGGCACGGCGTCGTGGGATTTTCGAGTGGCTTAGCGAAGCTCATGAATTTTGTGGTTGGAAGGAGCTTCCCTGGTCGGATCAAGCGGTCTGTGAATTTTTTTCCACGAGAAGTGGTAGTATTTCTTCTTCTTCGGCGGAAATTTGTAGCGACCGAGTTGAGTAGTTCCCTTTTGCAGCTACCGCGCGACAAGCACAGGCGCAATAACGTCGGCGTCAGTACGAGTACAGCGGATTGGAGAGTACAGCGCCGTTGGCGTCAGTACACAAGGGTTAATTTCCGGCTGAATTCATGTGCAAATGGGTTTTTTTTGAACCAAGTAGCAGGAGCTCTGCTGATTCAATTAAAGAGGAAGCAATAATAACAGAGTTACATCAGTTCACGCCGGAAAACACAAAGAAACGCTAGAACAACCGGCACTAGCCCGGCCGGAGGCCAGCTAACTAGCCGCTAAGACAACTGGGGAGGATCACGAACGCCAAAGGCCAGCGCTCTAGAGAGAATATCAGATTTAATTAGATCTACAACAGTAAGAAAGGGGTTATAGGATGAATAGAAGATGCGCCTATTTCGCTCCTTCCAAATGTTCCAGCAGGTGTATGTAACAGTCCCATCGAAGCCTGCCCTGTCCACTTTAGGTAAATACTTTCGTGCGGAAAGCCACCAATCCTTAAAGTACCCTTGGATAGGGAGCATCGAGGAGCCAGAAGGGGGCAGAACATGTTCCCACACCTTTCTGGAGAAAGCACAACCGACGAATAAGTGCTCCGTGGTCTCGGACGCGAGCCCAGAGAGGGCAGAGTATCGAGTTCGCCCACCGCTTCAAGATTCTGCACAGAAGAATTTTATTTTGCACAGCCACCCACATGAAGAATTTGCATCTCGGTTCCGCGCTAGCTTTCCAAACACAATTGGAATAAGCATCTACCGTGGTTCCAACGAAAAGCGCATCATAGGCTGACCTGGAAGAGTAGGACCCATTGGAGGTCCATCTCCAAGAGCAAGAATCTAGAGTGTCTGCCAACAGAGTCACCTCCTGCACCCGCAGCCACAAACTGACGAATTGAAGAATCTCCTCCGTCATGGTTAAGTGCTGGAGGCCCCTAATCCAGTTGCCATTAGTGAGGGCCGCCTTCACAGTGATCCCTTTGACGGAGGACTTGGTTAGGATCAGAGGAGCAAGGTCAGCAGGCGCTACAGCTCCATGCAACCACCTGTCGGACCAGAAGCAGGTCTTGTCCCCCTTACCAACGGTGATGGTGACACTGGCCTTGAAAAAACATTCATCCATTTTGTCACAAGGCACCTCAGACCCTGCCCAGATTCTGTTTGGCTGGTCCCACTGCAACCAAAGCCAGCGCAGTCTGAGAGCCCTCCCAAAGTTGTTCAAGTCTTTGATACCCTGTCCACCTAGCTTCCTAGGCCTGTAGACTTTCTTCCAATTGACAAGCCCAGCTTTCATGGAACTGTCACCGTCTCCCTGCCAGAGGAAAGATATGCGCAACCTGTCCACCTTCCTTAGTGTCCACTTGCTTATTGGAGCCACCGTGAGCATGTATACTAGCTGTGATGTCAGAACCGAGTTGATTAGAGCTAGTCTTGCCCCTTTGGACAGCAACTTGCCCTTCCATCCTGCAAGTCTATTGCCAACCTTGTCTAACAGCACCTCTGAAAGTCCCCTTTTCTTAGCTTTGTTGGTCTGAGAGGAAGCCCCAGGTAATTGCATGGGAAAGAACCAATCTGCATTTGTGCTTCCGAAGCGATAAGCTGCAAGGCCTGATCAGCACAACTAATAGGATAGATGACACTTTTCTGGGCATTGACCAAGAGCCCTGTGGCCCCTCCGAAACAGCTGAAAATGAATTTCATGGATAGGACATCTCTTACTGTTGGATTTAGGAAGAGGGCGACATCATCTGCGTAGAGAGAAGCCCGGCATCTGTCAACTCTCTCATTTAGACTGCCAAGTAATCCAAGATCTCTTGCTTTTGAACATAAGAGATGCAGCGGCTCCATAGCCAGAATGAACAAGAGAGGCGACAGTGGGTCGCCCTGACGGAGCCCCCTTTTGTGCTTGAAAGAGTTTCCAAGAGTCTCGTTGATCATTACTTTAGAAGATTGGGAAGCCAAGATCAGGGAGATCAAATTTGTCCACCTAGAACCAAAGCCCATGTGAGACAGCAGGTCTAAGAGGAATTCCCAACTAACAGAGTCAAAGGCCTTTGCTAGGTCAATCTTGACAAAGAGACACGGCTTCTTCTTTCTGTGCATTTCCTTGATGGTGTTGCTGACAAACTGATAATTATCTTGGATGCATCTTCTACGAATGAATGCACTTTGAGCTTGCGAGACCAAGGCATCCATATGAGGTGATAGCCTACCTGCCAAGGTCTTACTGACCAATTTGCCGAAACTGTGAGATAGGCTGATCGGTCTGAAGTCAGTAGGCGAACGGGCTTCCCTAGATTTGGGGATGAGACTGATGTGTGCTGAGTTCAGGAGTGACAATTGTCTCCCATTCCCCTGATGCAACTGCTGAAAAGCACACATGATGTCTTCTTTAATTATTTCCCAGCAAGACCTGTAGAAGGTTATTGTGAAACCATTTGGTCCCGGTGCCCTGTCCGAGGGAAGAGCCCAAATGGCAGCTCGAACCTCCTCTTCCTCGAAAGGGGTGTCGAGGACAGAGAGGTCCCCGCTCTGGAGGCCTAAGGTAGACCAGTTGAAGGCAATGTCTCTTGCCCGCTTAGTGCCAAGTGACCCTTTGAAGAAATTCTCGAAGACTTCATGCTTCTCCTTTTCCAGACCAATGAGCCGGCCATCGGAGAAAAGGTTGCCAATGGTGTTTTTCCTTCTACGGGCATTTACTTTTATATGAAAAAACTTTGTGTTTGCATCCCCCGCTTTGATGAAGTTAAGTCGAGATCTTTGCTTCAATCGTACTCTTTGAAGAGCCGAAAGACCCATAATGCGCAGCTTGAGAAGCTTGATAAGGGTTACTTCTCTTTGAGACAAAGTTCTGTCCTCTTGAGCAACCTCCAACCTCATAATTAATTCATTGGCCATGGCCAACTGCAGGTTGACATCCCCAATCTATGCTCTACTCCACGCCCGAAGTGCCTTCGCTGTTCTTGACAGCTTGATGTGCAGCAGTCTTAGAGCATCATAGCCCTGGACTAGTTTAGTCCATGCCCGCTGGACCAACTCTTTGTACCCTGGTAGCTTTGGCCAGAAGCTCTCAAACCTGAAGCCCGAGAAATTTCCCCTTTGAAGGCTGCCGATGAGCAGCAGTGGGCAATGGTCTGAGCAGGAGGAAGGGAGAGCCTGGAGGTGACAATCTGGAAACAGTGTATCCCAGGCCCCAGAGCAAAATAATCTATCAATTTTGGTCATTGTACAATCCACTCTCTCATTTGACCAAGTGAAACGACGCCCATGCGGTTTCAGTTCTTTTAGGAAGGCATCATCTATGAAGGAATTAAAAGCTGCCATCATCCTCCTATTCCTTACAGGCCTGTTTTTATCTGACTAATGGTAGATCATATTAAAATCCCCCAGGATCAGCCAAGCCTCAAGCATAGCAGGCTGCAGTGAGGATAGTTCCTAGAGAAAGCGTAGTTTATCAAGGTCATTCTGAGGCCCATAGACACCTGTACAAGACCAGGCCGCTCCCTCGTCCAAAGATACAATAGAAGCGGTAAGAGAGAACTCTTCCCTTCTGATGTCTTGCAATCTGAAAAAAACCGAGGAGACAACAAGCAGAATTCCACCTCCAGTGCCGTGTGCAGGGAGGTAGCAGAAACTGTTCATGAAATCTACCCCCAGCAAGTCAGCTATCCAATCCACAAAACAGTTTTCCGTTTTGGTTTCCTGCAAGCAAACCACAGCAATCTTACTTTGAGCAACTAGACTGCGCACCACTGCCCTCTTAGCCGGAGCATTTAATCCTCTGACATTCCAACAGAGCAATCTAACATTCTTGCCAAACATAATTATGAAAGAGGTCACCACTGGCGCGCGATTCTCTGTCCCCATTGATCTTCATGTTGGAACAACCATTCTGTGGTAACAAGAGGGTGCCCCCAACAATGCCGAGCCTTGAGCTCGACCGGTGGCACGCCGCTTGAGACAAACTTGAGCGCATAAACTGGACAAACTGTCAGATCATAAGTAGCAAAGAATGATAGGAAAACACAATGATAAGCTTGGTGAAAAAAGCAAAGCAAGGAACCGAGGGGAGCGCCTCAATGCCCAAGAGCTGCCCCTCGCCTTGCCCCACCGAATGGGAACAACACCGTACGAGAGACGACAAGAGTATAAGGTAATTAAAAGTGATACAAGAAGATGTTGACCCAAAGAACAAAACCCACGAGCTGGGACAGAGGACAAGAACACGTATATTTTAGGAGAGAGTCGGGAGTCGACCCGACGACAAAGATGTATAAAGATCTTGCGGCAGGAGCAAGATTACCGAGCACCCTTCTAGACACAAAGACTAACATTGGAGAAAAACCAAAAATACACAACGACAACAACGCCCGGGGCCACACCAGCGGCTAGACTTCCGCAATCTCCCGGTGGGTGCCTCGGTCGCTGCAGGATCTTCGCAGCTTCATCGATTCCACCAGTCCGCAAGGGCTGCAATTGCATCCTCGAAGGGGGTTTTGAAGAAGTCCAAGTAGCTTTGGAAGGCATTAGAACTCAGCGACTTTGCATTGGGGGCACCACCGAGCTTCAGGTTAGCTTAAAGCGTGCCTGCTTGGTAATCGGTAGCTTTGCCATTGGGTTGGAGGCAATTCTTGCAGACTGCGATGAGCAATGCTAGTTGAGGGGCAGCGGTGAGCTAGGGTCCGCAGAGGGCACCGTAGTCTGTCCGCAAAAGAGATTTGAAAGCTGCAGACAATCCTCATGAGCATTTTGAGGGGAGCTGAATGGACATCCACCGGACAATCTGGAACAGAGGCAAAATGCCTTGGTCTTGATCTGCCCCCGCAGTAACGACTGAAGATCCCTCCGCTGGGTGTGTGGAGCGAGGAAGAGCCATCCAATGAGGCAGGCAGCTCTGCAAGGTTGTTTCGAGCAACATCGGATCAGCAAAGAAGGCTTCAACCTCGTGGCGGGTCCGCAAGAGATCAGGCTTTGCAAGCCGCATCTGCGCCGGTTGGCAAAGAAAGCTGCTGGCAAAGCAGCAGGTGGGATTCACGCAAGTCTGGATCGATTAGAGCGACAAGCTTGACCCAGCGCCATCTCTAGGTCCAAGTCGATCTTTGACATCGCGTAGCCCTCCGAGCCGAGCACTGCGCCCCTCCTAAGCTTCCGTGAGTAGTTTCCCCCGGAGGGGTGGTGGAGGTGGATCCTGTCGCAAAGATTGTCGGCCGAGGGAAGGGGTCCCAAAGAGGTGGTGCCATCCCATTGACCAAGCTCCCATTTGAATTGGTGGATGGGGAAATCGGCGGTCTCTGGGTGAGCAATGACACCTTCGGCGGACCAAAATCAAAAACCATATCCAAGTGGAAGATCAGCTTGTAGCTTAACAGACGAGCCGAGGATTGTCGTGGAACATAGTCTCGGCTAGCTCCGGCCTCCTTCGATGGCCTTCTTCAATCCAAAGGAACCCCGCCTTTGGAACAAAGATTTGCATCTTCCACCCACACCCGAAGCATAGGCAAGCTGCATCCTCATCCGACATAGGGTCATCAAGCGCAGAAGCGCAAGACCGAACCCTTGCACCAAAGCGACCACCGTGTCGACGTTCCAAAGGTGTCGCGGCACCCTTCCACACACAAAGAACCTTAAAGCGAGCTTGATTGCTTCCGCCTGTGTTCTCGGCGACCGGTTGGAGAAGCGGATGTCAAAACCATTTCCCCGGAAGACCTTGGCAGCCCCCACTATGTCCCTGTAGTTCTCCGAAGTGAAGCAGAGGTAGAACCCTTCGCGCCCGAGCAATGACACTTGGAGACAAGTCACGGGGAAGCTCGAAGGCATCCAAAATGGCATCACGCAAGACCGCAGGCTTGATGGGGGTTCCTCCTAGTCTTAACCCGAACAGGGCCGCCGCTGTGAGCTCGCGTTCCAAACGCGCAACAGCGGGAGCCCTGGCCAGATAGCGGGCAGAGTGCCCACGACGTATGGAAGGATCTCCCGGCACGAAGTCGTTGACGAAGCGAGCCGGCTGCATAGCGTCAGTTGGCAGTTGAGGTGCTTGGCAAAGTTGGGGAGATGGAGACGGAGCTGGCGACCGAAGGAAGGCCGAAGACGTCAAGGCGGCCTCTGCGTGGGGTGGAAGCTTAGCAGAGCAGCGGCGCGCCCTATGGCCCAACCCATTGCAAAGAAGGCAACGAGATGGCGCCTTGCAGGAAGCAACTCTGTGAGTGGGAGAGAGGCACCGGAAACATCAGCCCCGCGCCTGCTCTCTGAAGATTTCACGGAGATGTCCACGCCACTGCTCAGAGGGGAGAGCAACTTGAATGCCCTGTTTCTGCCACCAATGCCTACGCCTGACGGGCTGCCAGCCAGGCTCATCAATAGCAGGATGGGGGGCTGGTATGGGAGCAAGGCATACGCGACCTCCCGGAGTAACTGCGGTGGGTGGCTGCGGGTCTGCAATGAAGGGGCTGGACACACCCGGAGGTCCGATTGGGGGACCTAGGCGCTTGAGCAGAGCCTCGCGGTAAGAGGAGCGCGCGACCACCTATTGAGGCATTGCAGTCGGACCACATGACGAACAGGTCGCGAGCGTGGGGAGTGTTGGTGGTTGGGCAACAATTGAAGGCGAGATCTGCCAGCCGGGCGAAGGTGGGATGGGCGACTGGCAGGGGGAGATGGAGTAGGGGGATGGGATAAGCACATGGTCCGGCACGTCCTCCTCGAGGCCGGTGAAAGGAGCTATGACGTGGGAAGGTGTTGAAGGTGAGGTGGAGGAAGAGCCAAAAGTGGTGAGGACGGTGGGTGGTGGGGCAAGGTGGGAGGTGGAGGGCTGGAGGGGGGTTCCTGTGCCCGGAGACCGAATAGCCGCGGGGGGCACGATGGTGGGCGCCGGGGACGGAGTGTCAGCCGGCGAGAGCGAGAGCGAGGGAGGCATGTTGAGCCGAGCTTCTCCAACCTTCGCACGAGCAGTTCGTGCAAATGGGTTTAATGACTCAAAAGAGTGCATGTTTAGTTGTATCCAATGTAGTAAGTTGACCGGATTGAACTCTTTCTCAATTGTCTAACCTAGTGACTTACACAAGCATGTACTTTGAAATTTGCTATACATGTATTATACCTTCTATAAAAGGAACAAAATCGACTTAGCGCTGTCTATGTAACCCCTGACTTCAAATACCAAATATTCTCACCCCTAATTATTTAAAACCGTGCAAATAAACTCCTTGCAACGGTTTGGATATGCTTTGGCCGACATGACTTGTGATGTGGCATCCAACTTAGAAATTTACACACATAAACAACACACATGCCATTTTTAATTTTTTTTTAAATATATTTTTAGCAGGGAAACACATGCCATCTATTTCCTCCTCTCATTTCCCCTCTTTCTTTGCTTCCTCCACCCCCAGCCCGACGGTCTCCTCCTCTATCCTCCCCTCTCTTCCCAATTAGTTGGCTGCCTTCCTCCTTCTTCTCCTATGGTCAGTGTCGCTGCCCCTTCTACCCCAACCATCGCTGCTTCACTAAGTCATCCTCTCTCTCTTTCTGCTTCCTCCACCCCTAGCCTGCTGGTATCCTCCTCTCTTCTCCCAATCAGCCGGCTCCCCTCCTTCCATCCTAGCAGCCACTGCTCCACCAACCCACCACTCCTTCCTCTTCTCTCTCTTTTCATCTCTTTCCTCTCTTCCTCTCTCAACTTCCTCCACCATGCATCTATCGGTCTTCCTCCTCCACCCCTGCTGGCCTGCCACCCCTCCTCCTCCATCCTTGTCGGTTCGTCACTCCTCACCTCGCCTCCTTCATCGGAGCCACTCCTCTTCTCGTCCCCCTCGTCGGAACCACCTACCTGAGCTCCTCCTCTTCTACTCCTAGCCAGTGCTGCCTCCCCGAGCTCCTCCCCTCGCCGGCATCATCCTTGGCGAACCCTCTCTTTGCTGTTCCGTTGTCATCATCGTGTGCTATTGTTGTGGCCGATAGGCTGGTATGAGTTGGAAATGAGAAAGGAAGAAGAGGGAGGGAGAGATGAGAGGGAGGAATGGGGAAGATAGAAGATGAGCCTTGGTTTATTATCATATCGTAGCCACGTCATCTTCCATGTAACCGTCTTAAAAACCGTTGCAAGGAATTACTTGCACTGTTCTTAATAGCCAGGATAAGACTATTTAAAGCAAAGGGTTACATAGACGACACTGAAATAGTTGAGGTCGAGTGGACCTTTTCCTATATAAAAAATCATGGTAACCCAATACATTCATGGCTCGTGCTCGTACGTCCAAGGCTTGTATCTGATTTCTCGGAGTAAAATCAGTGAATCACCTTTTTTTTAGCGCCTGAATCATGCCTCGAGATTTACGCTCCGACTGCTACCACACCAGTCGTGCTTTACGCTTACGAATAAAAAGAAGTAAAGAACTGCACTCCCAAGAGGCCAAGACGCCATGCTACGTAGTACGTGGCACGATCCAGGCCAGCCCGCCGGCCTTGCCTCCTCGCAGTCACCGCGGCAGTTCGCACCTGGCAGAAGCGCAACGCCGACGCAAAGCCCGCGTCACCGCGGCGTCACCAGAGCGTGGACGTCGCCGTCGAGCACGACGACCGGTGCGCGGCCCACCACACGGCCCGGCCGTCCCTTTCGCCGGAATCGCCGCTATGGTCACGCAGCGCCTCGCCACGCGCCAATCTCGCCTCCCGTCGCTTTCCCCCCCGTCGTGGTATACGCCGCGCTTGCTCCGGCAGGGACCCGCCGAAGGCGCGCGCCCGATGTGAACGTGCTCCGCCAGAAAACTCACGTCGTCGCCGGAGCGGGAGTGGGCGATGTGAGCCGGGCAGCCGGCTCGTGCTGAGCGCGGCGGGCACAGAGGGGGTGTTGGATTTAGATGATCTGAGGCTAACTACCACCTGAGAATTAGGGAGCTACCCAAGCACTGAAGACCCGTGCGGAGCTAACAACTCATGCGCATCTTAATCGGAGGCGTTCCAACCGACAATTGGTTGAGGTTCCATCGCCAGCGCTATATAGAATAGAGGAGTCTCATCTCACGTGTACGTACGCACCGTGAGGAAAACCTGACCCCAAAAAACCGATCTACTCTAAGGCGCTAAGTGATGTGAAGGTCTCAACTCGTCGCCGGCTTCTTCCCAACAACCTCATTCACGACGACCTACGTCTACTCTGACACCACTAATGGTAGGCTCTAATCAAGGTTAGTTGCTAACGATTTCCACATAATTAGTGTTAATGTAATTAGTCGAGATTAAGTTAAGAAACCTAAAGATTTAACAAAGGGGTGGTGGTATGAGTGGATCTCAACACTAGAATGGGGCGTCCATGCGGCTATGCGAGTGCAATGGCAAGCTACTAGCTAGTGACCCGGATGGTACGTCGGGTTTGTCTCATGCAATAGAGCATACTCGTTATTATCTAGGTGTTCTCTGGGGCTAAAATTATCTAACTTTTTGCTAAAAATGAACTCGAAAAATCAAAATTGATAATTTTTTTGGGCACCAAGGGTGAACTCGGGATGGATTAATAAACCCATCCCGGCATATGTGCACCCACAATCGCGGCCGAGCGTCGAGCATGCGATCTGGTGGGAGGGCTAGAGCGCATCCCGCGCCAGCTGACCAACCGAGCAAAGCTTGGCTCGCAATCAAAATTGATAATTAAACTGGATTTAATAATGTTTATCCCGTGACTTTGAATTAAGTTTTCGAGAAACTATGTCAAGAAATTAAAACGTTTAGAAGGATAATTAAATAATTTAAGAAAGGAAAGAAACTGACGAGAACATAAGTCGTGCGATCCATGGAGTAATGTGTCGTGCGATCGATAAAATGTCTGAAGAGGCGAAATGAGATTACATCCGTTGAGATCACCATGTACTTCAGTAGCTCAGAGTTTCTCGCTTGTGGGACAGAACAGACGCTGTTGCAAGCCTACGCATGGCTGTTGAATTCCCAGCTCCCATACCTGAAAACTTCTCCTCAGTTTCGCCTTCACAAAAGCTCTCACCGTGGCGTGCGTGCAGGCACCAATCGCTGCTTAAGCATCAATCGTTTTCCCTTGATAGGTCAGGTTGTCTTCAAATCCAGTGCAAACTGGCATGCGTTCCACGAAACGAGAAGGGAAACCGGCGAGGCATTAATGATCCATCGGGTAACCTACCGGAAACGAGATCTCACAACTACAAACGGCCGCAAGCACACTCCCTCTCGAAGATTTTGTCCCCTCTTTCGTGTACGAATTTCCAAGCTATATCCGAAGGAAAGAAGTGTGGAAAGTATGGTTACGACTACTTGTACTTGTGAAAAAATATGGTGTTTAGTAATCTCGGCACCCAGCTGCTGCTTCATGGTCTATGTGCCCATCACGCGCTGCCACCACACAGCCTCACTTACCGACCTACATCCTCTCCAACTAGTCAAACTTGTAACTAAAACCGTACGTCAAATTCCATATCTCAGAGCACTCTAGCAGAAACTGTAAAACACTATTTATTTAACTTTTAGAGATGGAGTCTCTACTGAAGAGAAAGAATCTTTTAGAGTGTAGTGTAAAATGTGAAAGAATTTTAAAGCATGGATAAAGTGGGTAGAAAATAATTGTTTTTGAATAGAAATTTGAATCGTCGGGCTGGAGATGCTCTCGGTCCCGACGTTTCCAAGTGGTTGAACGGTGATAGTACCTATGGCGCGCTCGCCGATTCCACCAACATGATCGATCTGGTTCTGCCGGTCTGACCCGACGAAACGGGCGGAAACCCCAGCAATTCTGGCCCAAACTCGCAGTCGCAGCCGGACGTCATGCCATGCGTGCGTTCGTTCTCTTTTTCCAAACCACGCTGCCTAAATGGAGTTCACCCCCCCACCGGCCGCGCGGTCGCAGTCGCCGGTCCGCGCGCGCCCCCACTGACGCGGCGGCCGCCGAGTGCGCGCCCATGAGAACTCCGAACCAACAACCCCGAGCGCATTAAAACTCGCGCGTCAACTCGGTGAAGATCACCGCCTTGCCGTGCGCGGTGCGGTGACGCCGGGCGTGAGCCCAACGGCGTGTAATTTCGCGGCTGCCGCTCGCTGGAGTGAACGGCTTTGAAGTCGCCGGCGAGCTGACCGACCGGATGCCGGTGGGCCGATGCATGTTCAGCATGTGCATACATTCGGCCAACGTAAGCATTGGCAACACTGGATCCTGGTTTACGTTCGTAAGAAACAGTATTGGATGATCGGGTTTGTGTTGGTCGATTGGTGTCTCACGTAAGCATTGACAACACCTGTTGCTGGTGTTCTAGAAGGATTTCTGGGGAGTGGTGCGTCCTTTTCGCTGATTGTCTTATGGTAAAATGCATGCCCGTGAATATAGGGAATGAAATTTATGGATGACTGCTAGAGATAGTTTTGATATAGGGAGTTAAATAGTACTACCTCCATTTCACAATGGTTGTAGTTCTATCATTCAAAATTTTTATCAAAATGGTTATAGTTCTCACATTCTAATACAACTTTAGAGCCAATATAACCTTTGTACCCTTCATCAATGCAGTCATTCATTTAAACTAATCTGTTCAACCACTCTTCGTTAAATAAGGGTAGACAAGTCATTTTTCATGTCTCCTTATTTTGTGTGCATTTAGTTAAAACTACAACCATTGTGAAACGGAGGTAGTAATAGAGATGAATGTAATAATGGTTATAGGAGATGTGTTCTCATTTGTCGACCTTGTCGGGCCTCGAGGACACCTTAGGGAGTTAGAGTCCAAGCCAGTGTGTCCAACACACATCTAGGCCAAGGTCCTATCAGACCCCTGAAGCCTCAGGGCTAAGTCGGGCCGTCCAGGATCTTGTCAGGTTGATCGAGGCATGAGCACGCCTACCTCTAACAAAGAATACCTAATGTATTCATTGAGCCGACTCATAGCTAGACGTGTCCACCTAGGGTACTTTTTGGAAAAGACACCGTAACCCATGGATCGTAAACAACCCACTAGGGGTGCGATTGTAAATTACTCTATCAAGAAGTTACCCTATAAATAGGAACGTAATTACTGACTTACTGTTGTAAGAGAGGAGAAAAGAAAAGAGAGTCATAAATTCACCCCAACTTATAACCATACCACTTGAGAAGATAACTTACTAATCGTTTGTTTTCCTTCATGATCCCATCTCTCATCCAAGCCTGACCAGAGGTGTTCATTTCTTAGTGCAATATGGTTCACCCATTGACAATACTCGATCTACCGTATCTCTACCTCCTCGACCTTCACCTCTATCATCTGGCAGGTGCCACCATGGCGCACGAAGGAAGATGTCCGTCATGTCAAATGACCAAGTTGCTCTTAGATTTTGAGGCGGTTCCATGGTGGGGAGAAAAATAGGAAGACGTTCAATAACCATGTTTTCTAAATTGTTTGATAAATTTGAGTAGAGTATCCAACTTGAGATGTGAGGCTTGCAATCAAATCCGAGGAAGGTCTAGAATGCCTTATTTCAACCATGCTGAATTTGAATTGATGTCTTTTATATTACTATAGATATAGAAATAGCTCGATACATTTTAAGGAAAGAAAGAAAGTTCCCTAGCAGGAATGAAACAAATAAGGAAAACCATACTTAGCCTACCAAAAAAATATTTTTTAATACCAAATAATAATTTATCATCTTTGACAAAAGATCAACTCTTTTTTTTTCGTACAAAAGGTCATCTCTTGGTACGGTAGGCAGGAAACTTTTATTTGCCGTCGGGGAAAAGCAGGTAGAATACGGGCTTCATACCAGGTCAACTCGCGCCCAATCCGGACATGTCCACCTCCCCCTCCCCACCCCACCGCCTCCTCCTTATTAACCGCGCCACCTCCCCTTCTCCCACTGCCTCTCCACGGCTTCCAAGTTTTCGACTCCGACGCAGGAAAGTGCAGCCTTTCCCCACCCATCTACCACCTGGTCCCCATTAACTCCAAGATTCCCCGTTTTTGGAGGGTAGTGCCTAGCAGTGCGCGCAAGAACGCCGCGGCCATGTCCGTCGTAGGGGTGCTCGTTTTGTTGCTCGCGGCGGCGGCGGCGCCGGAGCCGGCGCGCGTGGCCGCGCAAGGAGGAGGCGCCTGCGCGGCGAAGAGGTTCTCGAACAACCGCGTGTACGCGGCGTGCAGCGACCTGCCCCACCTGGGCGCCTCCGTGCACTGGACCTACGACGCGGCGGCGTCGTCGCTGTCCGTGGCGTTCGTGGCTGCGCCGCCCTCGTCGGGCGGGTGGGTGGCCTGGGGGCTCAACCCCACCGGTGACGGCATGTTAGGCGCGCAGGCGCTCGTCGCCGCGCCCAAGATCGGGGGCGCGTACGCCGTCGACACGTACAGCATCTCCGGATACGCTGTCGGCTCGCCGGGGTCCATCGCCTACCCGACGTCCGACCTCGCCGCCGAGCTCGGCGCCGACGGCCGCGTCCAGATGTTCGGAAAGCTGAAGCTCCAGAACGGCACGGGGGTGGTGAACCAGGTCTGGCAGGTGGGGCCGGTCTCCGACGGGAGCATCGGGGCACACGCCATGGGCTCTGACAACAAGGCGGCGAAGGGGAAGCTGAATCTAGTGACGGGGGCGACCACTGCCGCCGGCGGGGGAAGCCTCCTCAAGAAGAAAAATGTGAGTACTCGTCCCTTCAAAGTTTAAGGATTTGATTGAACTTTTATCTGTTCATGTTCAAGAGTTTGTGCTTGTTTCTTGAATTTTAATGCTCTGGTGTCGGATTGCAATTGCACGCACAATCAAATTAGAGCAAAGAAAAAGAAGGCATTCTTCATAGCGACACAAAAATATTCCTTTTCAATTCGAATAGCTATATAGAAATACAACCCGTAAAGTCCTTGAATCATGGCAAATGTTTGGGCAAAAATTTCATCTTTTAACATACGGTGTCTTCCCTTTTAAATTTCAGTTTCATACGAATGGGTAACAATAAGCGTTACTGCCGTGAGTTAAGAGGAGTAAGTACTTGCGTCAATTTAGCTGTATTGCTGCTGTAGTGGTTACTGGTGAAGAACAGGGAAAGTATAAAATTTTCTTTTTTTATAGTACTAATAAAGAAAAAAAAACTTGTTCCTGTTGTCAGTGTCATGTGAAATGGCTTATGCATCGGCTTAACCGTTTTGTACTGGTTTCTTTGAATTGATTTCGACTTGCAACTGATTTCAGATGTGTCAAGTCTGTAAAGCAGACGGCGTTCGTTGACTGTAGCTTTGTGTGTGACATAATGGGTTCTTCTCTTCCGTACACTTTGATTTTGAAGGCATTGCTTGCAATTTTCTTGCCTAGTTAGATTTCTTCCTGCCTCGGTGGACTTAAGCTTGGAGTAGTCTAGCTTTTTTATAATAAAATTAGTCTAGTTGCTGATGGCTGCTGACTGATTCATCTTAGGATCAAATTGGTCATATACCTGCTTTACAATTCTTGAGCATAGTGGCTGATTTCTCTTAGCATCAAATATGCCATACATCTGTTTTTACCAAATCTTGAGCATTCTGGCTAATTTCTCTTAGACTATCTTCAACCATTTTCCCTTCATTTCTTTCCCTTCTCCATATTCGTTCCCTTTATTTTCCACCATCTCTAATAGTATCCCTTCGAAGGAAATGATATAGGGAAATGAGAGAGAAATCCCTTTCGGGAGGGAATGGAGAGAGAAATCCCCTTGCGAAGGAATCGCTGAAAGGAATTTGTTGGAGCGCTGAAGGGAACGGGAATCCCTTCGCGACGGGAATTGGGGATGGGAAGGGAAATGGTTGGAGATAGCTTAGCATCAAATAGGTCATATACCTGTTATTACAATTCTTGAGCATACCGACTGATTTATCTTATTTTTTTTGGTGAAGACACATGGAGTCCTGAATGCTGTGAGCTGGGGTATTCTATTGCCCATGGGAGCCATATTTGCTAGATATCTCAAGACATTCAAATCAGCCGATCCTGCATGGTTCTACCTTCATGTAGCTTGCCAGCTGATTGGTTATGGTGTGGGAGTATCTGGCTGGGCAACTGGTATTCATCTAGGAAATTTGTCCAAGGGAATCACCTATTCGCTTCATAGGAACATCGGGATCACAGTGTTTGCTCTTGGCACCCTGCAGGTATGTATCCTTTTTAACTGCAAACCCATTCTATGCAGTTGTACCTGTAAATTGATTAGCAGACATATAACAACTTTAGTGTTGAAAATGACTTATGAAGTTCTTATTGTATAAGAATATTGACAAGTGTATAGGTAGCTTAGAAGCAATGTTTTTATGTCCTTTTCTCATTGTTGTACAAGTTGCAATAACAGTGCATAGTGAACTTGCTGATGGTTTTATGTATGATTTTGTCATCTAGATCTTCGCACTCTTCTTGAGGCCCAAGAAGGATCACAAATACCGTGTCTACTGGAACGCGTATCACCACTCCGTTGGCTACACCATCATCATACTGGGCATCATCAACATCTTCAAAGGCATGTCAATCTTGAACGTGGAACAGAAGTGGAAGACTGGCTACATCATCGCCATCAGCATCCTGGGCGGCATCGCGGTGATCTTGGAAGCCGTTACATGGAGCATCGTCTTGAAGAGGAAGAAGACAGAGAACAAGTCCTACAATGGCGCTTCGAATGGCCACTTGCCGCTCTCCATGTGATCCTAGGCAGGTCCATGGATCTTTACTTATCGCCAGTCATGTTCATGGCCAGATGTAGGTTAGGGTTTGTGATCTTGGGCTCCCCTTTTTGTATGATAGATGTGTATACTGCACACTACACTGGAGGTGATCAGATGAGAGATACCGATACATCTTCTGTGCGCATTCGGGCTCATTGCTTGCTTTGCTCCATTGTGAGTGATGACTTGATCATCCACTTATAGCCTGTGGCCGTTTCTGTCCTCTTGTGCTAAAGCTGGGCAAGGTGTCCCCAGTGGTTGGCGAAGCAGAGAAGATCACATAAACTGCACTAGTGGAAGCATGATCTCTGTAGAAAAGGTGGCACATGTAGCAAACGTCGAGGGCACTGGATGATCCATTTGCTGTGCTTCTGTGTTCTTTAAGGGACGGGAAAGCGTGGTCAGACTACTTTGGCTCAGTGGGGGGCAAGCAAAGACATCTGGCTCCTGGCTCCCTTTCTTTAGAATAGCAGCGTGGTTCTAGAACGCACGGACGCAAGTTACTGTCTCTGTCGTGCCATGTTCCAGCCTCCTGTGAGTGAATTTGGTGTTTTGGTGAGCTGGTCCGTGCAGGAGAGTGACTCGACCGGAACAGTAGCATCGTGTGGTTCACTCGCTCGGCCGAGAGAGGACTGCACAGGGGAGAAAATCAAGCTTGTGGCGCTTGGTTTAGTTCACAAACGTTTTTTGGTGGTACCCAGAGAAGAACAACATAGAGAAAGCAACACTGTCCATTCCTCTTGATCTGACAGCTTATATTGATTTTGATTAATTTTATTTTTATACTATAATAATAGTATATTTTTACATGAAAGGCTTTCTGAATAAATGGTTAGATTTGAATTATATATCGCGTATATTTGCCCCGGTGTACGATAAAAGAGCTCTTTTTAAGAAGTGTGTGTGTGACTAGAGCAAAGGCACAAGCGGCGGCTGCCTCCCGCGGGGCGCGCCGGCACGAAGCGCCGCCCAGTGCACGGTGCACTACCCGGCACGGCACACGGCGGCAGGTGCCCACGACGCGGCCGAAGCGAGCACTCACCATGCGTACAGCTCAGAACTTGGGAAGAACTAAAGTGAATTCCTGGGATACCTTGGCGTGTTCCAGCTACCTTTCTTGCAGTGATGCTCCTGTGATTAGGTAGAAAACGCACTCGGCGGTGCAGGCAGCAAGATGGAAATCCAATCTGCCACGAGCATTGCGCCTTGCAATGAGTGTAACCGGTCAGCAACTTGTACTTGTGTCTCTAATGCTCCTTCTGAACAGTTCTCACTTTCCGGTGGTACGAGCGTGCGTAGTCTGTTAATCACCTTCCAGCTCAAACTACACAAGACTTCTTCTGTTCACATTAAAAGTTTTTCGGCGTTAGTGATCCACAAGATACGTCTATGGTTGATTATACTCATTGGAGTGCGCTTGGCCAAACCCAACTGCAACTGCTCTTGATCTTCCTCTATCATACTATAATAATCAAGGATCAACTACATACTGATTGACACCAAATTATGAGCAATCTTTACATCAGCCGAGCTTAGACAGTCCACCAGATTTGACCTAGCCTAACTGCTCATGTGGCTCTCTTGTACCTTCCATCACCTGTCAAATTCAAGCCAAATCCCGGTCCATTGTCAAAGCTGCTGAAGAATTTGGTTGTGTGAGTATGGCCCCATCGCTCAATAGGGTTCACAAAGTTATTCTTGCTTGCACTTGGGCACTGGGCTCAACTTCTCTATACATCAACCAGAACTTTTGAGTGGTCTCCTTCATCAGTTGTTCGGTATAAGGGTCTGAGAACTGAGACCATCTTTGGAGTATCTTGCAGGCAGGTCAGAGGGAGAGTTTAGCTGTATACCCTGTAAAATGTTCAGAGTTGAAGTGACTACCAAGCATCGAGCGACTCATGAATCATGACGCATGCCATCGCAAAAGGTTGCGGCTTTATGGCACGAAGCAGTTCTTGTTGAGCTGTAGCATAACTGTGCATGTGTGCAGTAGGAGCAACGCATCAGCTAACTCGACACGTCTCAACAGCAGACAGCTTAGACGGTACTATCAAGTTCCCAACAATTCTGCAAGGGAAGCCGGTATTGGTTGAACTAACTGCATTTTAGTTTGTGGAATTGAAAAACAAAACAAGGGAGAGCAGTGCTTGTCTGCGCCGCCATCCCTGACAGCGCCTTCTCCCCGGACGTGCCGCCTCCCTGCCGCAGAGAATTAATCCATGGATCTTGTGGATGAATAATGGAAGTAAACAAATTACAGTTTTCCAATTGAACATGTGAATGCATGTATAAAATTCAAGAGTTGATCTTAATGAGAATTGTGTGATGAATTCTCACATGAAATTTTTTTTTTTAATTACTATATGCCTCCATGGTGCCATTGCTTACAGTGAACCTTATTAGGGATGATGATGTACATTCAACCTTATTGTATATTCACAAACTCATTTCTTTACATTGCACTGCACTATCACCGGCGTGTTGGAGCGCCACCTTCTCGCAACTACCGTGTGCACGACACCAAGGGTTCCGATTGTGCACTTTAGCCGCTCCTCTGTCCTAGCTCGCCATCCCAGCAGCCGCTCGCGCGCCATCGCAGCTCTCTGGTAGAGATCACAGTGTGGAGACCGCGTCTGTTAGAGGAATTTTTAAATATTTTATATTTAAAAATAATTCAACTTAAAAATAATATGCCTTTTTTAAAAATTAAAAATAGGCGCTTGTTGCCACCCAAAAGGTGGGGAATAAAATCGCCATTTGAAACGAGGAGTACTAAAAAAATACTTCGCAATCAGACCATCTTCTTCAAATTACGCAGCAAGTTCCAAATCAATGTCTACTCCACTTGCAACTAGAGGATGCTGAGGGGGCACCATCTCAATCTCTCCACGAATTATGACATCCTGATCATCGGAGTGCTCGCCCAAAACGATAGCCATAAATCTCACATACTGAACAGGGTCTATGAGCAACATATTTTGATGGACAAGTATGTAAAGCATTCCTTCAACGTAGGCCACTGATCTCTCTCAAACCATCAAGCTAAGGTAGCAGCCTCCATGTCCGCATAAGCGGGCGCGCATTCCAGGAAAGTACCGGGTAAGTGTCAAATCGACCCGAAGACAGCTTGGTTGTTGTAGATCGCCACAGCGTGCAAATACCGGTAGATCTAGAAGCCTTATACTATCTCCATAGGAAACACATCGGATCAAGAGATGGCACCGACCGCCCTTGCCGCCACTAGGAAGGCGATCAAACCCCAAATTTCAAAGTGCAACCCCAACAAACATATCCTGCCGTTGGCATCATCATCCATCGCTGTGACAATACCCGTGTACCGGTGAAGCAACGTGGCGCCACCATTGCCCTCGGTGTCCAACATTGGGGATTTGGGATTTTGAAAGGCGAAGCGAGTCGCGAGAGAGTCGACACAAAGGATCATGGAAGGGGGACTAACGGTGGTTCGATGCCCATCGGGTTCGACTAGTCGTGGCCCAATGGCTTGGTCACTGGGTCGAACCGGTTACAAACCGACCCATTTATTTTTCTAGAAAAACTTAGGAAATATGGTTGAAATTGAAAGATAAACATTATAAAGTGAAGAAATGAGTTATGAAATACATATATTTATTGTTTTATATGGTACAATGGCATGCCGAACCGGTTGACCCTTATCATCAGACAAACCTAACCGACAAACCAGAAGCAAACGCTTGGTTTGTACCCAAGTAGGGGTTTGGGCCAATTGATAAGTAGGAGAGATAGAATGTCGCCACCCTCCGAATCTCCACTTTGAAATGCTTTTAATCGACAATACCACCGGTCCCACGAAGTAGCACACATAAGAAAACTTCACTCCTGATTCCAAAAGTATGATGACCCCAATGTGTCGACACACTCGTATCAGCCATGTTGTCAATGTCAAACGATAGAGTAGTCATGTTCTGCAGGTGAGTATCCTCATCCTCCTTCTCATCTGAGGAAACTGCAATCAGACCATCTTCTTCAAATTGCGCAGCAAGTTCCAAATCAATGTCTACTCCACTTGCAACTGGAGGATGCTGAGGGGGCACCATCTCAATCTCTCCACGAATTATGACATCCTGATCATCGGAGTGCTCGCCCAAAACGATAGCCATAAATCTCACATACGGAACAGGTCTATGAGCAACATATTTTGATGGACAAGTATGTAAAGCATTCCTTCAACATAGGCCATCGATCTCTCTCAAACCATCAAGCTAAGGTAGCAGACCTCCATGTCCGCATAAGCGCGTAAGATTCCGAGAAAGTGCCGTAAGTGTCAAATCGACCCAAGATCAGCTTGGTTGCGGGTAGATCGCCCACAGCGCGCAAATACCGGTAGATCCGAAGCCTTGTACTATCTCCATAGGAAACACATCGGATCAAGAGATGGCACCGACCGCCCTTGCCGCCACTAGGAAGGCGATCAAACCCCAAACCCAGTGCAACCCCAACAAACATATCCTGCCGTTGGCATCATCATCCATCGCTGTGACAATACCCGTGTACGGGTGAAGCAACGTGGCGCCACCATTGCCCTCGGTGTCCAACATTGGGGATTTGGGATTTTGAAAGGCGAAGCGAAGTAGTCGCATGAGAGAGTCGACACAAAGGATCATGGAAGTGGGGACGAACGGTGGTTCGATGCCCATCGGGTTCACTAGTCGTGGCCCAATGGCTTGGTCACTGGGTCGAACCGGTTACAAACCGACCCATTTATTTTTCTAGAAAAACTTAGGAAATATGGTTGAAATTGAAAGATAAACATTATAAAGTGAAGAAATGAGTTATGAAATACATATATTTATTGTTTTATATGGTACAATGGCATGCCGAACCGGGTTGACCCTTATCACTGTACAAACCGAACCGGGACAAACCAGGAAGCAAACGCTTGGTTTGTACCCAAGTAGGGGGGTTTGGGCCAATTGACGAAGTAGGAGAGATAGAATGCTGGCCACCCTCCAGAATCTCCACTTTGAAATGCTTTGCATCGACAATACCACCGGTCCCACGAAGTAGCACACATAAGAAAACTTCACTCCTGATTCCAAAAGTATGATGACCCCAATGTGTCGACACACTCGTATCAGCCATGTTGTCAATGTCAAACGATAGAGTAGTCATGTTCTGCAGGTGAGTATCCTCATCCTCCTTCTCATCTGAGGAAACTGCAATCAGACCATCTTCTTCAAATTGCGCAGCAAGTTCCAAATCAATGTCTACTCCACCCGCAACTGGAGGATGCTGAGGGGGCACCATCTCAATCTCTCCACGAATTATGACATCCTGATCATCGGAGTGCTCGCCCAAAACGATAGCCATAAATCTCACATACGGAACAGGGTCTATGAGCAACATATTTTGATGGACAAGTATGTAAAGCATTCCTTCAACATAGGCCACTGATCTCTCTCAAACCATCAAGCTAAGGTAGCAGCCTCCATGTCCGCATAAGCGGGCGCGCATTCCAGGAAAGTGCCGGGTAAGTGTCAAATCGGACCCAGTACAGTTGGTTGCCAGGTAGATCGCCACAGGCGTGCAGTCAGCTGGTAGATCTGGAAGCCTTGTACTATCTCCATAGGAAACACATCGGATCAAGAGATGGCACCGACCGTCCTTGCCGCCACTAGGGAAGGCGATCAAACCCCCAGCCCCAGTGCAACCCCAACAAACATATCCTGCCGTTGGCATCATCATCCACTGCGCCTGTGACAATACCCCGTGTACCAGGTGAAGCAACGTGGCGCCACCATTGCCCTCAGTGTCCAACATTGGGGATTTGGGATTTTGAAAGGCGAGCGGCGAGTCGCGCGAGAGAGTCAGACACAAAGGATCATGGAAGTGGGGGACGAACGGTGGTTCGATGCCCATCGGGTTCAGCTAGTCGTGGCCCAATGGCTTGGTCACCTGGGTCGAACCGGTTACAAACCGACCCATTTATTTTTCTAGAAAAACTTAGGAAATATGGTTGAAATTGAAAGATAAACATTATAAAGTGAAGAAATGAGTTATGAAATACATATATTTATTGTTTTATATGGTACAATGGCATGCCGAACCGGTTGACCCTTATCATCAGATAAACCGAACCGACAAACCAGGAAGCAAACGCTTGGTTTGTACCCAAGTAGGGGGGTTTGGGCCAATTGACGAAGTAGGAGAGATAGAATGCTGGCCACCCTCCAGAATCTCCACTTTGAAATGCTTTGCACTGACAATACCACCGGTCCCACGAAGTAGCACACATAAGAAAACTTCACTCCTGATTCCAAAAGTATGATGACCCCAATGTGTCGACACACTCGTATCAGCCATGTTGTCAATGTCAAACGATAGAGTAGTCATGTTCTGCAGGTGAGTATCCTCATCCTCCTTCTCATCTGAGGAAACTGCAATCAGACCATCTTCTTCAAATTGCGCAGCAAGTTCCAAATCAATGTCTACTCCACTTGCAACTGGAGGATGCTGAGGGGGCACCATCTCAATCTCTCCACGAATTATGACATCCTGATCATCGGAGTGCTCGCCCAAAACGATAGCCATAAATCTCACATACGGAACAGGGTCTATGAGCAACATATTTTGATGGACAAATATGTAAAGCATTCCTTCAACATATGCCATCGATCTCTCAAACCATCAAGCTAAGGTAGCGACCTCCATGTCCGCATAAGCGGTAGCGCATTCCAGAAAGTTGGGTAAGTGTCAAATCGACCCAAGACAGCTTGGTTGCTGGTAGATCGCCACAGCGCAAATACGGGTAGATCTGGAAGCCTTGTACTATCTCCATAGGAAACACATCGGATCAAGAGATGGCACCGACCGCCCTTGCCGCCACTAGGAAGGCGATCAAACCCCAAACCCAGTGCAACCCCAACAAACATATCCTGCCGTTGGCATCATCATCCATCGCTACTGTGACAATACCCGTGTACGGGTGAAGCAACGTGGCGCCACCATTGCCCTCGGTGTCCAACATTGGGGATTTGGGATTTTGAAAGGCGGCGGCGAGTCGCGAGAGAGTCGACACAAAGGATCATGGAAGTGGGGACTAACGGTGGTTCGATGCCCATCGGGTTCGACTAGTCGTGGCCCAATGGCTTGGTCACTGGGTCGAACAGGTTACAAACCGACCCATTTATTTTTCTAGAAAAACTTAGGAAATATGGTTGAAATTGAAAGATAAACATTATAAAGTGAAGAAATGAGTTATGAAATACATATATTTATTGTTTTATATGGTACAATGGCATGCCGAACCGGTTGACCCTTATCATTTGACAAACCTAACCGGGACAAACCAGAAGCAAACGCTGGTTTGTACCCAAGTAGGGGGTTTGGGCCAATTGACTAAGTAGGAGAGATAGAATGTGGCCACCCTCCGAATCTCCACTTTGAAATGCTTTGCATCGACAATACCACGGTCCCCCAAGTAGCACACATAAGAAAACTTCACTCCTGATTCCAAAAGTATGATGACCCCAATGTGTCGACACACTCGTATCAGCCATGTTGTCAATGTCAAACGATAGAGTAGTCATGTTCTGCAGGTGAGTATCCTCATCCTCCTTCTCATCTGAGGAAACTGCAATCAGACCATCTTCTTCAAATTGCGCAGCAAGTTCCAAATCAATGTCTACTCCACCCGCAACTGGAGGATGCTGAGGGCACCATCTCAATCTCTCCACGAATTATGACATCCTGATCATCGGAGTGCTCGCCCAAAACGATAGCCATAAATCTCACATACGGAACAGGGTCTATGAGCAACATATTTTGATGGACAAGTATGTAAAGCATTCCTTCAACATAGGCCACTGATCTCTCTCAAACCATCAAGCTAAGGTAGCAGCCTCCATGTCCGCATAAGCGGGCGCAAGATTCCAGAAAGTGCCGTAAGTGTCAAATCGACCCAAGACAGCTTGGTTGCGGGTAGATCGCCACAGCGCAAATACCGGTAGATCCGAAGCCTTGTACTATCTCCATAGGAAACACATCGGATCAAGAGATGGCACCGACCGTCCTTGCCGCCACTAGGGAAGGCGATCAAACCCCCAGCCCCAGTGCAACCCCAACAAACATATCCTGCCGTTGGCATCATCATCCACTGCGCCTGTGACAATACCCCGTGTACCAGGTGAAGCAACGTGGCGCCACCATTGCCCTCAGTGTCCAACATTGGGGATTTGGGATTTTGAAAGGCGAGCGGCGAGTCGCGCGAGAGAGTCAGACACAAAGGATCATGGAAGTGGGGGACGAACGGTGGTTCGATGCCCATCGGGTTCAGCTAGTCGTGGCCCAATGGCTTGGTCACCTGGGTCGAACCGGTTACAAACCGACCCATTTATTTTTCTAGAAAAACTTAGGAAATATGGTTGAAATTGAAAGATAAACATTATAAAGTGAAGAAATGAGTTATGAAATACATATATTTATTGTTTTATATGGTACAATGGCATGCCGAACCGGGTTGACCCTTATCACTGTACAAACCGAACCGGGACAAACCAGGAAGCAAACGCTTGGTTTGTACCCAAGTAGGGGGGTTTGGGCCAATTGACGAAGTAGGAGAGATAGAATGCTGGCCACCCTCCAGAATCTCCACTTTGAAATGCTTTGCACTGACAATACCACCGGTCCCACGAAGTAGCACACATAAGAAAACTTCACTCCTGATTCCAAAAGTATGATGACCCCAATGTGTCGACACACTCAGCCATGTTGTCAATGTCAAACGATAGAGTAGTCATGTTCTGCAGGTGAGTATCCTCATCCTCCTTCTCATCTGAGGAAACTGCAATCAGACCATCTTCTTCAAATTGCGCAGCAAGTTCCAAATCAATGTCTACTCCACCAAGAATCGGAGGATGCCTTTGGGGCACCATCTCAATCTCTCCACGAATTATGACATCCTCGATCATCTGAGTGCTCGCCCAAAACGATAGCCATAAATCTCACATACGAACAGGTCTATGAGCAACATATTTTGATGGACAAGTATGTAAAGCATTCCTTCAACATAGGCCATCGATCTCTCTCAAACCATCAAGCTAAGGTAGCAGCCTCCATGTCCGCATAAGCGGCGCGCATTCCAGAAAGTGCCGTAAGTGTCAAATCGACCCAAGACAGCTTGGTTGCGTGTAGATCGCCACAGCGGCAAATACCGGTAGATCCGAAGCCTTGTACTATCTCCATAGGAAACACATCGGATCAAGAGATGGCACCGACCGCCCTTGCCGCCACTAGGAAGGCGATCAAACCCCAAACCCAGTGCAACCCCAACAAACATATCCCGCCGTTGGCATCATCATCCATCGCTGTGACAATACCCGTGTACCGGTGAAGCAACGTGGCGCCACCATTGCCCTCGGTGTCCAACATTGGGGATTTGGGATTTTGAAAGGCGGCGGCGAGTCGCGCGAGAGAGTCGACACAAAGGATCATGGAAGTGGGGACTAACGGTGGTTCGATGCCCATCGGGTTCGACTAGTCGTGGCCCAATGGCTTGGTCACTGGGTCGAACCGGTTACAAACCGACCCATTTATTTTTCTAGAAAAACTTAGGAAATATGGTTGAAATTGAAAGATAAACATTATAAAGTGAAGAAATGAGTTATGAAATACATATATTTATTGTTTTATATGGTACAATGGCATGCCGAACCGGTTGACCCTTATCATCAGATAAACCGAACCGGGACAAACCAGGAAGCAAACGCTTGGTTTGTACCCAAGTAGGGGGGTTTGGGCCAATTGACGAAGTAGGAGAGATAGAATGCTGGCCACCCTCCAGAATCTCCACTTTGAAATGCTTTGCACTGACAATACCACCGGTCCCACGAAGTAGCACACATAAGAAAACTTCACTCCTGATTCCAAAAGTATGATGACCCCAATGTGTCGACACACTCGTATCAGCCATGTTGTCAATGTCAAACGATAGAGTAGTCATGTTCTGCAGGTGAGTATCCTCATCCTCCTTCTCATCTGAGGAAACTGCAATCAGACCATCTTCTTCAAATTGCGCAGCAAGTTCCAAATCAATGTCTACTCCACCCGCAACTGGAGGATGCTGAGGGGGCACCATCTCAATCTCTCCACGAATTATGACATCCTGATCATCGGAGTGCTCGCCCAAAACGATAGCCATAAATCTCACATACGGAACAGGGTCTATGAGCAACATATTTTGATGGACAAGTATGTAAAGCATTCCTTCAACATAGGCCACTGATCTCTCTCAAACCATCAAGCTAAGGTAGCAGCCTCCATGTCCGCATAAGCGGGCGCGCATTCCAGGAAAGTGCCGGGTAAGTGTCAAATCGGACCCAGTACAGTTGGTTGCCAGGTAGATCGCCACAGCGCAAATACCGGTAGATCTGGAAGCCTTGTACTATCTCCATAGGAAACACATCGGATCAAGAGATGGCACCGACCGTCCTTGCCGCCACTAGGAAGGCGATCAAACCCCAAATTTCAAGTGCAACCCCAACAAACATATCCTGCCGTTGGCATCATCATCCACTGCGCCTGTGACAATACCCCGTGTACCAGGTGAAGCAACGTGGCGCCACCATTGCCCTCAGTGTCCAACATTGGGGATTTGGGATTTTGAAAGGCGAGCGAGTCGCGAGAGAGTCGACACAAAGGATCATGGAAGTGGGGGACTAACGGTGGTTCGATGCCCATCGGGTTCGACTAGTCGTGGCCCAATGGCTTGGTCACTGGGTCGAACCGGTTACAAACCCACCCATTTATTTTTCTAGAAAAACTTAGGAAATATGGTTGAAATTGAAAGATAAACATTATAAAGTGAAGAAATGAGTTATGAAATACATATATTTATTGTTTTATATGGTACAATGGCATGCCGAACCGGGTTGACCCTTATCATCAGACAAACCTAACCGACAAACCAGAAGCAAACGCTGGTTTGTACCCAAGTAGGGGGTTTGGGCCAATTGACTAAGTAGGAGAGATAGAATGTCGCCACCCTCCGTAATCTCCACTTTGAAATGCTTTGCACCGACAATACCACCGGCCCCACTAAGTAGCACACATAAGAAAACTTCACCCCGATTCCAAAAGTATGATGACCCCAATGTGTCGACACACTCAGATCGACCATGTTGTCAATGTCAAACGATAGAGTAGTCATGTTCTCGCAGTGAGTATCCTCATCCTCCTTCTCATCTCGAGGAAACCGCAATCGACCATCTTCTTCAAATTGCGCGACAAGTTCCAAATCAATGTCTACTCCACCAAGAATGGAGGATGCCGAGGGCACCATCTCAATCTCTCCACGAATTATGACATCCCGATCATCTGAGTGCTCGCCCAAAACGATAGCCATAAATCTCACATACTGAACAGGTCTATGAGCAACATATTTTGATGGACAAGTATGTAAAGCATTCCTTCAACATAGGCCATCGATCTCTCTCAAACCATCAAGCTAAGGTAGCGACCTCCATGTCCGCATAAGCGCGCAAGATTCCAGAAAGTGCCGTAAGTGTCAAATCGACCCAAGATGCTTGGTTGCGGTGTAGATCGCCCGCAGCGCAAATACCGGTAGATCTCGAAGCCTTGTACTATCTCCATAGGAAACACATCGGATCAAGAGATGGCACCGACCGTCCTTGCCGCCACTAGGAAGGCGATCAAACCCCAAATTTCAAGTGCAACCCCAACAAACATATCCCGCGTTGGCATCATCATCCATCGCGCTGTGACAATACCCGTGTACGGGTGAAGCAACGTGGCGCCACCATTGCCCTCGGTGTCCAACATTGGGGATTTGGGATTTTGAAAGGCGGCGTAGTCGCGCGAGAGAGTCAGACACAAAGGATCATGGAAGTGGGGGACGAACGGTGGTTCGATGCCCATCGGGTTCAGCTAGTCGTGGCCCAATGGCTTGGTCACCTGGGTCGAACCGGTTACAAACCGACCCATTTATTTTTCTAGAAAAACTTAGGAAATATGGTTGAAATTGAAAGATAAACATTATAAAGTGAAGAAATGAGTTATGAAATACATATATTTATTGTTTTATATGGTACAATGGCATGCCGAACCGGTTGACCCTTATCATCAGACAAACCGAACCGGGACAAACCAGGAAGCAAACGCTTGGTTTGTACCCAAGTAGGGGGGTTTGGGCCAATTGACGAAGTAGGAGAGATAGAATGCTGGCCACCCTCCAGAATCTCCACTTTGAAATGCTTTGCACCGACAATACCACCGGTCCCAATTAAGTAGCACACATAAGAAAACTTCACCCCGATTCCAAAAGTATGATGACCCCAATGTGTCGACACACTCAGATCGACCATGTTGTCAATGTCAAACGATAGAGTAGTCATGTTCTGCAGTGAGTATCCTCATCCTCCTTCTCATCCGAGGAAACCGCAATCGCACCATCTTCTTCAAATTGCGCACAAGTTCCAAATCAATGTCTACTCCACCAAGAATCGAGGATGCCGAGGGCACCATCTCAATCTCTCCACGAATTATGACATCCTCGATCATCTGAGTGCTCGCCCAAAACGATAGCCATAAATCTCACATACTGAACAGGTCTATGAGCAACATATTTTGATGGACAAGTATGTAAAGCATTCCTTCAACATAGGCCATCGATCTCTCTCAAACCATCAAGCTAAGGTAGCAGCCTCCATGTCCGCATAAGCGGCGCAAGATTCCAGAAAGTGCCGTAAGTGTCAAATCGACCCAAGACAGCTTGGTTGTTGTAGATCGCCACAGCGCGCAAATACCGGTAGATCCGAAGCCTTGTACTATCTCCATAGGAAACACATCGGATCAAGAGATGGCACCGACCGTCCTTGCCGCCACTAGGAAGGCGATCAAACCCCAAACCCAGTGCAACCCCAACAAACATATCCCGCCGTTGGCATCATCATCCATCGCTACTGTGACAATACCCGTGTACGGGTGAAGCAACGTGGCGCCACCATTGCCCTCGGTGTCCAACATTGGGGATTTGGGATTTTGAAAGGCGAAGCGTAGTCGCGCGAGAGAGTCGACACAAAGGATCATGGAAGTGGGGACTAACGGTGGTTCGATGCCCATCGGTTCAGCTAGTCGTGGCCCAATGGCTTGGTCACTGGTCGAACCGGTTACAAACCGACCCATTTATTTTTCTAGAAAAACTTAGGAAATATGGTTGAAATTGAAAGATAAACATTATAAAGTGAAGAAATGAGTTATGAAATACATATATTTATTGTTTTATATGGTACAATGGCATGCCGAACCGGTTGACCTTATCATCTGATAAACCTAACCGACAAACCAGAAGCAAACGCTTGGTTTGTACCCAAGTAGGGGGTTTGGGCCAATTGACTAAGTAGGAGAGATAGAATGCCGCCACCCTCCGAATCTCCACTTTGAAATGCTTTGCAATCGACAATACCACCGGCCCCACTAAGTAGCACACATAAGAAAACTTCACCCCGATTCCAAAAGTATGATGACCCCAATGTGTCGACACACTCAGATCGACCATGTTGTCAATGTCAAACGATAGAGTAGTCATGTTTCGCAGTGAGTATCCTCATCCTCCTTCTCATCCGAGGAAACCGCAATCGCACCATCTTCTTCAAATTTGCAAAGAAGTTCCAAATCAATGTCTACTCCACCAAGAATCGGAGGATGCCTTTGAGGGCACCATCTCAATCTCTCCACTAATTATGACATCCTCGATCATCTGAGTGCTCGCCCAAAACGATAGCCATAAATCTCACATACGGAACAGGTCTATGAGCAACATATTTTGATGGACAAGTATGTAAAGCATTCCTTCAACATAGGCCATCGATCTCTCAAACCATCAAGCTAAGGTAGCGACCTCCATGTCCGCATAAGCGCGCAAGATTCCAGAAAGTGCCGTAAGTGTCAAATCGACCCAAGACAGCTTGGTTGTGTGTAGATCGCCACAGCGCGCAAATACCGTAGATCCGAAGCCTTGTACTATCTCCATAGGAAACACATCGGATCAAGAGATGGCACCGACCGTCCTTGCCGCCACTAGGAAGGCGATCAAACCCCAAATTTCAGTGCAACCCCAACAAACATATCCCGCCGTTGGCATCATCATCCATCGCTACCGTGACAATACCCGTGTACGGGTGAAGCAACGTGGCGCCACCATTGCCCTCGGTGTCCAACATTGGGGATTTGGGATTTTGAAAGGCGAAAGCGGCGAGTCGCGAGAGAGTCGACACAAAGGATCATGGAAGTGGGGGACTAACGGTGGTTCGATGCCCATCGGGTTCGACTAGTCGTGGCCCAATGGCTTGGTCACTGGGTCGAACCGGTTACAAACCGACCCATTTATTTTTCTAGAAAAACTTAGGAAATATGGTTGAAATTGAAAGATAAACATTATAAAGTGAAGAAATGAGTTATGAAATACATATATTTATTGTTTTATATGGTACAATGGCATGCCGAACCGGTTGACCCTTATCATCAGACAAACCTAACCGACAAACCAGAAGCAAACGCTTGGTTTGTACCCAAGTAGGGGTTTGGGCCAATTGACTAAGTAGGAGAGATAGAATCTTGGCCACCCTCCGAATCTCCACTTTGAAATGCTTTGCATCGACAATACCACCGGTCCCACTAAGTAGCACACATAAGAAAACTTCACTCCGATTCCAAAAGTATGATGACCCCAATGTGTCGACACACTCAGATCGACCATGTTGTCAATGTCAAACGATAGAGTAGTCATGTTCTGCAGTGAGTATCCTCATCCTCCTTCTCATCTCGAGGAAACCGCAATCGACCATCTTCTTCAAATTGCGCAGACAAGTTCCAAATCAATGTCTACTCCACCAAGAATCGGAGGATGCTTTGAGGGCACCATCTCAATCTCTCCACGAATTATGACATCCTCGATCATCTGAGTGCTCGCCCAAAACGATAGCCATAAATCTCACATACGAACAGGTCTATGAGCAACATATTTTGATGGACAAGTATGTAAAGCATTCCTTCAACATAGGCCATCGATCTCTCTCAAACCATCAAGCTAAGGTAGCGACCTCCATGTCCGCATAAGCGGTAGCAAGATTCCAGAAAGTGCCGTAAGTGTCAATCGACCCAAGACAGCTTGGTTGCGTGTAGATCGCCACAGCGCAAATACCGGTAGATCCGAAGCCTTGTACTATCTCCATAGGAAACACATCGGATCAAGAGATGGCACCGACCGCCCTTGCCGCCACTAGGAAGGCGATCAAACCCCAAATTTCCAGTGCAACCCCAACAAACATATCCCGCCATATGCGTCATCATCCATCGCTACTGTGACAATACCCGTGTACGGGTGAAGCAACGTGGCGCCACCATTGCCCTCGGTGTCCAACATTGGGGATTTGGGATTTTGAAAGGCGAGCGGCGTAGTCGCGCGAGAGAGTCGACACAAAGGATCATGGAAGGGGGACTAACGGTGGTTCGATGCCCATCGGGTTCAACTAGTCGTGGCCCAATGGCTTGGTCACTGGGTCGAACCGGTTACAAACCGACCCATTTATTTTTCTAGAAAAACTTAGGAAATATGGTTGAAATTGAAAGATAAACATTATAAAGTGAAGAAATGAGTTATGAAATACATATATTTATTGTTTTATATGGTACAATGGCATCTTAGAACCGGTTGACCCTTATCCTTTGTACAAACCTAACCGACAAACCAGAAGCAAACGCTGGTTTGTACCCAAGTAGGGGGTTTGGGCCAATTGACTAAGTAGGAGAGATAGAATGTCGCCACCCTCCGAATCTCCACTTTGAAATGCTTTGCATCGACAATACCACGGTCCCACTAAGTAGCACACATAAGAAAACTTCACTCGATTCCAAAAGTATGATGACCCCAATGTGTCGACACACTCGTATCGGCCATGTTGTCAATGTCAAACGATAGAGTAGTCATGTTCTGCAGGTGAGTATCCTCATCCTCCTTCTCATCTGAGGAAACTGCAATCAGACCATCTTCTTCAAATTGCGCAGCAAGTTCCAAATCAATGTCTACTCCACCCGCAACTGGAGGATGCTGAGGGGGCACCATCTCAATCTCTCCACGAATTATGACATCCTGATCATCGGAGTGCTCGCCCAAAACGATAGCCATAAATCTCACATACGGAACAGGGTCTATGAGCAACATATTTTGATGGACAAGTATGTAAAGCATTCCTTCAACATAGGCCACTGATCTCTCTCAAACCATCAAGCTAAGGTAGCAGCCTCCATGTCCGCATAAGCGGCGCAAGATTCCAGAAAGTGCCGTAAGTGTCAAATCGACCCAAGACAGCTTGGTTGCGTGTAGATCGCCACAGCGCAAATACCGGTAGATCCGAAGCCTTGTACTATCTCCATAGGAAACACATCGGATCAAGAGATGGCACCGACCGCCCTTGCCGCCACTAGGAAGGCGATCAAACCCCAAACCCGGTGCAACCCCAACAAACATATCCCGCCGTTGGCATCATCATCCATCATACTGTGACAATACCCGTGTACCGGTGAAGCAACGTGGCGCCACCATTGCCCTCGGTGTCCAACATTGGGGATTTGGGATTTTGAAAGGCGAGCGGCGAGTCGCGAGAGAGTCGACACAAAGGATCATGGAAGTGGGGACTAACGGTGGTTCGATGCCCATCGGGTTCAACTAGTCGTGGCCCAATGGCTTGGTCACTGGGTCGAACCAGGTTACAAACCCACCCATTTATTTTTCTAGAAAAACTTAGGAAATATGGTTGAAATTGAAAGATAAACATTATAAAGTGAAGAAATGAGTTATGAAATACATATATTTATTGTTTTATATGGTACAATGGCATGCCGAACCGGTTGACCCTTATCATTTGACAAACCTAACGGGACAAACCAGGAAGCAAACGCTTGGTTTGTACCCAAGTAGGGGGGTTTGGGCCAATTGACGAAGTAGGAGAGATAGAATGCTGGCCACCCTCCAGAATCTCCACTTTGAAATGCTTTGCACTGACAATACCACCGGTCCCACGAAGTAGCACACATAAGAAAACTTCACTCCTGATTCCAAAAGTATGATGACCCCAATGTGTCGACACACTCGTATCAGCCATGTTGTCAATGTCAAACGATAGAGTAGTCATGTTCTGCAGGTGAGTATCCTCATCCTCCTTCTCATCTGAGGAAACTGCAATCAGACCATCTTCTTCAAATTTGCGCAGCAAGTTCCAAATCAATGTCTACTCCACCAAGAATGGAGGATCTTTGAGGGCACCATCTCAATCTCTCCACGAATTATGACATCTCGATCATCTGAGTGCTCGCCCAAAACGATAGCCATAAATCTCACATACGGAACAGGTCTATGAGCAACATATTTTGATGGACAAGTATGTAAAGCATTCCTTCAACATAGGCCATCGATCTCTCAAACCATCAAGCTAAGGTAGCAGCCTCCATGTCCGCATAAGCGGCAAGATTCCAGAAAGTGCCGTAAGTGTCAAATCGACCCAAGACAGCTTGGTTGTTGTAGATCGCCACAGCGTGCAAATACCGGTAGATCCGAAGCCTTGTACTATCTCCATAGGAAACACATCGGATCAAGAGATGGCACCGACCGCCCTTGCCGCCACTAGGAAGGCGATCAAACCCCAAATTTCAAAGGCAACCCCAACAAACATATCCCGCCATATGCCATCATCCATCGCTTCTTTGTGACAATACCCGTGTACGGGTGAAGCAACGTGGCGCCACCATTGCCCTCGGTCCAACATTGGGGATTTGGGATTTTGAAAGGCGAGCGGCGAGTCGCGCGAGAGAGTCGACACAAAGGATCATGGAAGTGGGGACTAACGGTGGTTCGATGCCCATCGGGTTCACTAGTCGTGGCCCAATGGCTTGGTCACTGGGTCGAACCGGTTACAAACCGACCCATTTATTTTTCTAGAAAAACTTAGGAAATATGGTTGAAATTGAAAGATAAACATTATAAAGTGAAGAAATGAGTTATGAAATACATATATTTATTGTTTTATATGGTACAATGGCATGCCGAACCGGTTGACCCTTATCATCTTTGACAAACCTAACCGACAAACCAGGAAGCAAACGCTTGGTTTGTACCCAAGTAGGGGGGTTTGGGCCAATTGACGAAGTAGGAGAGATAGAATGCTGGCCACCCTCCAGAATCTCCACTTTGAAATGCTTTGCACCGACAATACCACCGGTCCCACTAAGTAGCACACATAAGAAAACTTCACCCCGATTCCAAAAGTATGATGACCCCAATGTGTCGACATACTCAGATCGACCATGTTGTCAATGTCAAACGATAGAGTAGTCATGTTTCGCAGTGAGTATCCTCATCCTCCTTCTCATCCGAGGAAACCGCAATCGACCATCTTCTTCAAATTGCGCAGACAAGTTCCAAATCAATGTCTACTCCACCCAAGAATCGGAGGATGCCGAGGGCACCATCTCCATCTCTCCACGAATTATGACATCGATCATCGAGTGCTCGCCCAAAACGATAGCCATAAATCTCACATACGAACAGGTCTATGAGCAACATATTTTGATGGACAAGTATGTAAAGCATTCCTTCAACATATGCCATCGATCTCTCAAACCATCAAGCTAAGGTAGCAGCCTCCATGTCCGCATAAGCGGCGCGCAAGATTCCAGAAAGTGCCGTAAGTGTCAAATCGACCCAAGACAGCTTGGTTGCGAGTAGATCGCCACAGCGCAAATACCGGTAGATCCGAAGCCTTGTACTATCTCCATAGGAAACACATCGGATCAAGAGATGGCACCGACCGCCCTTGCCGCCACTAGGAAGGCGATCAAACCCCAAATTTCAAAGGCAACCCCAACAAACATATCCCGCCATATGCCATCATCCATCGCTACCTGTGACAATACCCGTGTACCGGGTGAAGCAACGTGGCGCCACCATTGCCCTCGGTGTCCAACATTGGGGATTTGGGATTTTGAAAGGCGGCGCAAGTAGTCGCGCGAGAGAGTCGACACAAAGGATCATGGAAGTGGGGGACTAACGGTGGTTCGATGCCCATCGGGTTCGACTAGTCGTGGCCCAATGGCTTGGTCACTGGGTCGAACAGGTTACAAACCGACCCATTTATTTTTCTAGAAAAACTTAGGAAATATGGTTGAAATTGAAAGATAAACATTATAAAGTGAAGAAATGAGTTATGAAATACATATATTTATTGTTTTATATGGTACAATGGCATGCCGAACCGGTTGACCCTTATCCTTTGACAAACCGAACCGACAAACCAGAAGCAAACGCTGGTTTGTACCCAAGTAGGGGTTTGGGCCAATTGACTAAGTAGGAGAGATAGAATGTCGCCACCCTCCGTAATCTCCACTTTGAAATGCTTTTAATCGACAATACCACCGGTCCCACGAAGTAGCACACATAAGAAAACTTCACCCTCGATTCCAAAAGTATGATGACCCCAATGTGTCGACACACTCAGATCGACCATGTTGTCAATGTCAAACGATAGAGTAGTCATGTTCTGCAGTGAGTATCCTCATCCTCCTTCTCATCCGAGGAAACCGCAATCGCACCATCTTCTTCAAATTGCGCGACAAGTTCCAAATCAATGTCTACTCCACCCAAGAATCGAGGATGCCGAGGGGCACCATCTCCATCTCTCCACGAATTATGACATCTCGATCATCTGAGTGCTCGCCCAAAACGATAGCCATAAATCTCACATACGGAACAGGTCTATGAGCAACATATTTTGATGGACAAGTATGTAAAGCATTCCTTCAACATATGCCATCGATCTCTCTCAAACCATCAAGCTAAGGTAGCAGCCTCCATGTCCGCATAAGCGGCGCGCAAGATTCCAAAGAAAGTCTTGGGGTAAGTGTCAAATCGACCCAAGACAGCTTGGTTGTTGGGTAGATCGCCACAGCGGCAAATCGGTGGTAGATCTCGAAGCCTTGTACTATCTCCATAGGAAACACATCGGATCAAGAGATGGCACCGACCGCCCTTGCCGCCACTAGGAAGGCGATCAAACCCCAAACCCCAAGTGCAACCCCAACAAACATATCTGCCGCCATATGCCATCATCCATCGCTACTGTGACAATACCCGTGTACCGGTGAAGCAACGTGGCGCCACCATTGCCCTCGATGTCCAACATTGGGGATTTGGGATTTTGAAAGGCGGCGAAGTCGTCGCGAGAGAGTCGACACAAAGGATCATGGAAGTGGGGGACTAACGGTGGTTCGATGCCCATCGGGTTCAATTTAGTCGTGGCCCAATGGCTTGGTCACTGGGTCGAACAGGTTACAAACCGACCCATTTATTTTTCTAGAAAAACTTAGGAAATATGGTTGAAATTGAAAGATAAACATTATAAAGTGAAGAAATGAGTTATGAAATACATATATTTATTGTTTTATATGGTACAATGGCATGCTTAGAACCGGTTGACCCTTATCATTTGTACAAACCGAACCGACAAACCAGAAGCAAACGCTTGGTTTGTACCCAAGTAGGGGGTTTGGGCCAATTGACAAGTAGGAGAGATAGAATGTTGGCCACCTCCGTAATCTCCACTTTGAAATGCTTTGCATCGACAATACCACCGGTCCCACTAAGTAGCACACATAAGAAAACTTCACCCCGATTCCAAAAGTATGATGACCCCAATGTGTCGACACACTCAGATCGACCATGTTGTCAATGTCAAACGATAGAGTAGTCATGTTCTGCAGTGAGTATCCTCATCCTCCTTCTCATCCGAGGAAACCGCAATCGCACCATCTTCTTCAAATTGCGCACAAGTTCCAAATCAATGTCTACTCCACCAAGAATCGGAGGATGCTTTGGGGCACCATCTCAATCTCTCCACGAATTATGACATCGATCATCTGAGTGCTCGCCCAAAACGATAGCCATAAATCTCACATACGGAACAGGTCTATGAGCAACATATTTTGATGGACAAGTATGTAAAGCATTCCTTCAACATAGGCCATCGATCTCTCTCAAACCATCAAGCTAAGGTAGCGACCTCCATGTCCGCATAAGCGGTAGCGCAAGATTCCAGAAAGTGCCGTAAGTGTCAAATCGACCCAAGACAGCTTGGTTGCTGTAGATCGCCACAGCGTGCAAATACCGGTAGATCCGAAGCCTTGTACTATCTCCATAGGAAACACATCGGATCAAGAGATGGCACCGACCGTCCTTGCCGCCACTAGGAAGGCGATCAAACCCCAAAACCCAAAGCAACCCCAACAAACATATCCCGCCACATGCCATCATCCATCGCGCTGTGACAATACCCGTGTACCTGTGAAGCAACGTGGCGCCACCATTGCCCTCGATGTCCAACATTGGGGATTTGCGATTTTGAAAAGCGGCGAGTCGCGAGAGAGTCGACACAAAGGATCATGGAAGTGGGGGACTAACGGTGGTTCGATGCCCATCGGGTTCAATTTAGTCGTGGCCCAATGGCTTGGTCACTGGGTCGAACCGGTTACAAACCGACCCATTTATTTTTCTAGAAAAACTTAGGAAATATGGTTGAAATTGAAAGATAAACATTATAAAGTGAAGAAATGAGTTATGAAATACATATATTTATTGTTTTATATGGTACAATGGCATGCCGAACCGGGTTGACCCTTATCACTGTACAAACCGAACCGGGACAAACCAGGAAGCAAACGCTTGGTTTGTACCCAAGTAGGGGGGTTTGGGCCAATTGACGAAGTAGGAGAGATAGAATGCTGGCCACCCTCCAGAATCTCCACTTTGAAATGCTTTGCATCGACAATACCACCGGTCCCACTAAGTAGCACACATAAGAAAACTTCACACCCCGATTCCAAAAGTATGATGACCCCAATGTGTCGACACACTCAGACGGCCATGTTGTCAATGTCAAACGATAGAGTAGTCATGTTTCGCAGGTGAGTATCCTCATCCTCCTTCTCATCTGAGGAAACTGCAATCAGACCATCTTCTTCAAATTGCGCAGCAAGTTCCAAATCAATGTCTACTCCACCCGCAACTGGAGGATGCTGAGGGGGCACCATCTCAATCTCTCCACGAATTATGACATCCTGATCATCGGAGTGCTCGCCCAAAACGATAGCCATAAATCTCACATACGAACAGGTCTATGAGCAACATATTTTGATGGACAAGTATGTAAAGCATTCCTTCAACATAGGCCACTGATCTCTCTCAAACCATCAAGCTAAGGTAGCAGCCTCCATGTCCGCATAAGCGGGCGCGCATTCCAGGAAAGTGCCGGGTAAGTGTCAAATCGACCCAAGATGCTTGGTTGCGTGTAGATCGCCACAGCGCAAATACCGGTAGATCTCGAAGCCTTGTACTATCTCCATAGGAAACACATCGGATCAAGAGATGGCACCGACCGCCCTTGCCGCCACTAGGAAGGCGATCAAACCCCGACCAAGTGCAACCCCAACAAACATATCCCGCCATATGCCATCATCCATCTACTGTGACAATACCCGTGTACGGGTGAAGCAACGTGGCGCCACCATTGCCCTCGAGTGTCCAACATTGGGGATTTGGGATTTTGAAAGGCGGCGAGTCGCATGAGAGAGTCGAACACAAAGGATCATGGAAGTGGGGACTAACGGTGGTTCGATGCCCATCGGGTTCGATTTAGTCGTGGCCCAATGGCTTGGTCACTGGGTCGAACCGGTTACAAACCGACCCATTTATTTTTCTAGAAAAACTTAGGAAATATGGTTGAAATTGAAAGATAAACATTATAAAGTGAAGAAATGAGTTATGAAATACATATATTTATTGTTTTATATGGTACAATGGCATGCCGAACCGGTTGACCCTTATCATCAGACAAACCTAACCGACAAACCAGAAGCAAACGCTTGGTTTGTACCCAAGTAGGGGGTTTGGGCCAATTGACGAAGTAGGAGAGATAGAATCTCGCCACCCTCCGTAATCTCCACTTTGAAATGCTTTGCATCGACAATACCACCGGTCCCACTAAGTAGCACACATAAGAAAACTTCACCCCGATTCCAAAAGTATGATGACCCCAATGTGTCGACACACTCAGATCGACCATGTTGTCAATGTCAAACGATAGAGTAGTCATGTTCGCAGTGAGTATCCTCATCCTCCTTCTCATCCGAGGAAACCGCAATCGACCATCTTCTTCAAATTGCGAAGAAGTTCCAAATCAATGTCTACTCCACCAAGAATCGGAGGATGCCGAGGGCACCATCTCCATCTCTCCACGAATTATGACATCCCGATCATCTGAGTGCTCGCCCAAAACGATAGCCATAAATCTCACATACGGAGCAGGGTCTATGAGCAACATATTTTGATGGACAAGTATGTAAAGCATTCCTTCAACATATGCCATCGATCTCTCTCAAACCATCAAGCTAAGGTAGCGACCTCCATGTCCGCATAAGCGGCGCAAGATTCCAAAGAAAGTGGGGTAAGTGTCAAATCGACCCAAGACAGCTTGGTTGCGTGTAGATCGCCACAGCGCGCAAATACCGGTAGATCCGAAGCCTTGTACTATCTCCATAGGAAACACATCGGATCAAGAGATGGCACCGACCGCCCTTGCCGCCACTAGGAAGGCGATCAAACCCCAAATTTCAAAGTGCAACCCCAACAAACATATCCTGCCGTATGCCATCATCCATCGCTTGCGCCGTGACAATACCCCGTGTACCAGGTGAAGCAACGTGGCGCCACCATTGCCCTCAGTGTCCAACATTGGGGATTTGGGATTTTGAAAGGCGAGCGGCGAGTCGCGCGAGAGAGTCAGACACAAAGGATCATGGAAGTGGGGGACGAACGGTGGTTCGATGCCCATCGGGTTCAGCTAGTCGTGGCCCAATGGCTTGGTCACCTGGGTCGAACCGGTTACAAACCGACCCATTTATTTTTCTAGAAAAACTTAGGAAATATGGTTGAAATTGAAAGATAAACATTATAAAGTGAAGAAATGAGTTATGAAATACATATATTTATTGTTTTATATGGTACAATGGCATGCCGAACCGGGTTGACCCTTATCCTTTGATAAACCTAACCGACAAACCAGGAAGCAAACGCTTGGTTTGTACCCAAGTAGGGGGGTTTGGGCCAATTGACGAAGTAGGAGAGATAGAATGCTGGCCACCCTCCAGAATCTCCACTTTGAAATGCTTTGCACTGACAATACCACCGGTCCCACGAAGTAGCACACATAAGAAAACTTCACTCCTGATTCCAAAAGTATGATGACCCCAATGTGTCGACACACTCGTATCAGCCATGTTGTCAATGTCAAACGATAGAGTAGTCATGTTCTGCAGGTGAGTATCCTCATCCTCCTTCTCATCTGAGGAAACTGCAATCAGACCATCTTCTTCAAATTGCGCAAAGAAGTTCCAAATCAATGTCTACTCCACCAAGAGCTGGAGGATGCCGAGGGCACCATCTCCATCTCTCCACGAATTATGACATCCTCGATCATCTGAGTGCTCGCCCAAAACGATAGCCATAAATCTCACATACGAACAGGTCTATGAGCAACATATTTTGATGGACAAGTATGTAAAGCATTCCTTCAACATATGCCACCGATCTCTCTCAAACCATCAAGCTAAGGTAGCAGCCTCCATGTCCGCATAAGCGGCGCCAAGATTCGAGAAAGTGCCGTAAGTGTCAAATCGACCCAAGACAGCTTGGTTGCGTGTAGATCGCCACAGCAGCAAATACCGGTAGATCTGGAAGCCTTGTACTATCTCCATAGGAAACACATCGGATCAAGAGATGGCACCGACCGCCCTTGCCGCCACTAGGAAGGCGATCAAACCCCACCCAAGGCAACCCCAACAAACATATCCCGCCGTTGCCATCATCCATCGCTACTGCGCTGTGACAATACCCGTGTACCGGTGAAGCAACGTGGCGCCACCATTGCCCTCGGTGTCCAACATTGGGGATTTGCGATTTTGAAAGGCGAGCGAGTAGTCGCGAGAGAGTCAGACACAAAGGATCATGGAAGTGGGGGACGAACGGTGGTTCGATGCCCATCGGGTTCAGCTAGTCGTGGCCCAATGGCTTGGTCACCTGGGTCGAACCGGTTACAAACCGACCCATTTATTTTTCTAGAAAAACTTAGGAAATATGGTTGAAATTGAAAGATAAACATTATAAAGTGAAGAAATGAGTTATGAAATACATATATTTATTGTTTTATATGGTACAATGGCATGCCGAATCGGGTTGACCCTTATCATTTGTATAAACCTAACCGACAAACCAGAAGCAAACGCTTGGTTTGTACCCAAGTAGGGGGGTTTGGGCCAATTGACGAAGTAGGAGAGATAGAATGCTGGCCACCCTCCAGAATCTCCACTTTGAAATGCTTTGCACTGACAATACCACCGGTCCCACGAAGTAGCACACATAAGAAAACTTCACTCCTGATTCCAAAAGTATGATGACCCCAATGTGTCGACACACTCGTATCGGCCATGTTGTCAATGTCAAACGATAGAGTAGTCATGTTCTGCAGGTGAGTATCCTCATTCTCCTTCTCATCTGAGGAAACTGCAATCAGACCATCTTCTTCAAATTGCGCAGCAAGTTCCAAATCAATGTCTACTCCACCCGCAACTGGAGGATAGCCATAAATCTCACATACGGAACAGGGTCTATGAGCAACATATTTTGATGGACAAGTATGTAAAGCATTCCTTCAACATAGGCCACTGATCTCTCTCAAACCATCAAGCTAAGGTAGCAGACCTCCATGTCCGCATAAGCGGGCGCATTCCAGAAAGTGGGGTAAGTGTCAAATCGACCCAAGATGCTTGGTTGCCGGTAGATCGCCACAGCGCAAATACCGGTAGATCCGAAGCCTTGTACTATCTCCATAGGAAACACATCGGATCAAGAGATGGCACCGACCGCCCTTGCCGCCACTAGGAAGGCGATCAAACCCCCCAGTGCAACCCCAACAAACATATCCCGCCGTATGCGTCATCATCCATCGCTTTGTGACAATACCCGTGTACCAGGTGAAGCAACGTGGCGCCACCATTGCCCTCAGTGTCCAACATTGGGGATTTGGGATTTTGAAAGGCGAGCGGCGAGTCGCGCGAGAGAGTCAGACACAAAGGATCATGGAAGTGGGGGACGAACGGTGGTTCGATGCCCATCGGGTTCAGCTAGTCGTGGCCCAATGGCTTGGTCACCTGGGTCGAACCGGTTACAAACCGACCCATTTATTTTTCTAGAAAAACTTAGGAAATATGGTTGAAATTGAAAGATAAACATTATAAAGTGAAGAAATGAGTTATGAAATACATATATTTATTGTTTTATATGGTACAATGGCATGCCGAACCGGGTTGACCCTTATCACTGTACAAACCGAACCGGGACAAACCAGGAAGCAAACGCTTGGTTTGTACCCAAGTAGGGGGGTTTGGGCCAATTGACGAAGTAGGAGAGATAGAATGCTGGCCACCCTCCAGAATCTCCACTTTGAAATGCTTTGCACTGACAATACCACCGGTCCCACGAAGTAGCACACATAAGAAAACTTCACTCCTGATTCCAAAAGTATGATGACCCCAATGTGTCGACACACTCGTATCGGCCATGTTGTCAATGTCAAACGATAGAGTAGTCATGTTCTGCAGGTGAGTATCATCATTCTCCTTCTCATCTGAGAAAACTGCAATCAGACCATCTTCTTCAAATTGCGCAGCAAGTTCCAGATCAATGTCTACTCCACCCGCAACTGGAGGATGTTGAGGGGGCACCAACTCGATCTCTCCATGAATTATGACATTCTGATCATCGGAGTGCTCGCCCAAAACGATAGCCATAACTCTCACCTGGGCTCATCGGGTTCAACTAGTGGTAGCCTAACGGGCTGGCCCGGTTGGCATGGTCACCTAGGCCAAACCGGTTACAAATCGATCAATTTATTTTTCCAAAAAAATCCAGAAAAATGGTTGAAATTTAAAGATAAACATTATAAAGTTAATAAATGAGTTATGAAAAAGATATATGAAATACATATATTTATTTATTTTATATGCTACAGTAGCATGCCGAACCGGGTCGACCCTTGTCACTGTACAAACCGAACCGAGATAAACCAGGAAGCAAATGCTTGTTTGCACCCAAGTAGAGTGAGTTTGGGCCAATTGACGTAGTAGGAGAGATAGAATGTTGGCCACCCTCCAGAATCTCCACTTTGAACAGCTTTGCACTAACGGTACTGCGGGTCCCATGAAGTAGCACACATAAGAAAACTTCGCTCCCGATTCCAAAAATATGATGGCCCCAATGTGTCCACACACTCGTATCAACCATGTTGTCAATGTCAAACGATAGAGTTGTCATGTCCTGTAGGTGAGTATCCTCCTCCTCCTCATCTGAGGAAATTGCATTCAGACCATCTTCTTCAAATTGCGTAGCAAGCTCCAGATCAATGTTTACTCCACTTGCAACTGAAGGATGCTGAGGGGGCACTATCTCGATCTCTTCATGAATTATGACATCCTGATCATTAGAGTGCTTGCCCAAAACAATAGCCATAAATCTCAGATACAAAACAGTCTATAAGCAACATATTTTGATGGACAAGTATGTAAAACTTTACTTCAACATAGGCCACTGATCTCACTCTGAAACCATCAAGCTAAGGTAGCAGCCTTCATGTTCGCATAAGCGGGGGCGTATTCCAGGAAAGTGCCGGGTAAGTGTCAAATCGGACCCAGTACAGTTGGTCACCAGGTAGATCTGGAATCCTTCTTGTATCTCCACAGAAAACACATCGGACCAAGAGATGGTACAGATCATCCATGCTACCCTAACAAACGTATGCTGCTGGTGGTATCATCATCCACTCCACCTATGACAATACCCCGTGTACCAAGTGAAGCAACGTGGCGCCACCATTGCCCTCAGTGTCTAGCATCTCCGATGGGGAAAGCACTAGGCAGCATCTAGTAGGAGGAATAGAGGCGCGCCAGTGGGTGCAAACCTGCTGCATCGCCTCCACACTTGGACGCGCTCTAATCAACCTTGAAGCAATGTCCAGGAGGACATCCGCTGGGGCATGCTCCGCCATGGGATGGATCTAGGCTCATAAGATCTTTGGGAGGGAGAAACGAAGAGGACAGGGGATCATGAGATCTTTAGGAGGGACAGGAATTGGTGAGGAAGGGTTCCAGGGGTGAATTTGAAATGTGGGTGGGAGAGGGATTGGGGATTTTGAAATGCGAGCGGCGAGCCGCGCGAGAGAGTCGAAGGCAAAGGTCCATGGAACTGGGGGACGAACGGTGGTCCGATGCCCATCGAGTTCAGCTAGTGGTGGCCCAACGGGCCGGCCCGGTTGGCCTGGTCACCTAGGCCGAACCGGTTACAAACCGACCCATTTATTTTTCCAAAAAAATCAGGAAAAATGGTTTAAATTCAAAGATAAACATTATAAAGTAAAGAAATGAGTTATGAAATAGATGTATGAAATACATATATTTATTGTTTTATATGCTACAGCAGCATACCGAACCGGGTCGACCCTTGTCACTATACAAACCAAACCGGGTCGGGCCGAGATGCCGGTCCAAGCTCTAGGCCGAGTTACTCACATGATTTTTACATGGCATCCCAAAAGATTTGACCACTAAGCTAGCTTCAAATATTAAAGTGTCCAAGGGTTAGCTGCTACACCCTTCCAGATGCATGTCGTCGTCATGGCTCTCCTAGAAAACATAAAGAAGCCAGCATGCATCTGGAAGGGTGAAGGGTGTAGCAGCACGTTTGGTGCTTTTGCTATAACACATAACCCTTGGACACTTTAATATTTTAAGCTAGCTTAGTGGTCAAATCTTTTGGGATGCCCTGTAAAAATCATGTGAGTAGCTAGTTGCATGTAATCCTTGGTTTAAGAGAATTATGGATTGCCTCCTAGTTACGCTAAGGTAAGTTATGGGGGTCGTGCTTGGTTCTGAGACTCCAAGTTTTGGGATGAAGACATACTTAATGGTATTGTTTGGAAATAGAAAAATTATATGTGATGTTATATGTGTTTTGTCTCTGTGTTTGGATGTCCAACTTTTAGATAAAACTCTACTAAAATTTTGAATAATTTGATATGTTAGAACTTCCTCTCGAATGAATGTAATGTTTAGTGGCACTTTGGGCTCATGGTTGAGCCGGGGTGTTACACCTCCAGATCTCCACCATATGCAACGTATGTTGTATTTGGTCATGCTGATATGCTATCTTGGACAAATGGGGAAGCAAACGCTTGGTTTGCAACCAAGTAGAGGGTGTTTGGGCCAGTTGACGAAGTGAGAGAGATAGAATGTTAGCCACCCTCTAGAATCTTCACTTTGAACAGCTTTGCACTGACGGTACCGTTGGTCCCATGAAGTAGCACACATAGGAAAACTTTGCTCCCGATTATAAAAATATGATGACCCCAATGTGTCCACACACTCGTATTAGCCATATTGTCAATGTCAAACGATAGAGTAGTCATGTCCTAAAAGTTGAACCATATATAAAGTCGATGTGATAGCTCTTGAAACAGACGAGGTGATAGATTCCATTGCCTATCCACCCGAGTTTGTTGAGAACTTCATGCCTGTCGCCTGGGTGTCTCAACTAGCACCAGCAATTCTTGGAGCGATTTGGCCATCCCATTGTCTGTATTAGGTCAGTGGTTATCACCTTAAGACATCTTATTTTGTTGACGCTCCTAATATAAATCTTTTCAATAATTCCAAATAACCCCACCGCCCACATTTTGATTCGTTAGCAATCTGCTGTGCTTCCTGCTTCCATGCATTCGTTGTTGGTTGTTTGGAGTGACTACAATTGAATACAGATATGATTGTTGCCGAGCCTGTCATATATGTACAAAGTCGGACTGATTAGCAGGAAATAGTTTGGTTCTTAAGAGGAGGTCTGAAAGGGATGGAGTTTGGGTGTACTTGTTTGCCCTGAACCCTTTTTTAGAACATGTCTGACCTGAAACAGTTTCTGTGTACCTTCACCCATCACTTTGAAGCATGCTGTATTATTTTACTGTTTTCTTGAGTTTAATCTGTGTCGAATTTCCTTCTGTTCTCTCGGACAGATTCAGTGTTAAATGTTAACGAATTAGAGTTTTTGACGTTTTAGTTTAAATCTTGCAAGATGAAACAAGCAGTGGATGTTTGATATATCTTTCCGCTTGCTGTGTGCTTCCGATTTTGTGGTGTAATACCTGGGGTGGATGGTTCCCTATGTTAACCAGCTTACTTTTGGTATTACCTGTGGTATCCTTTACGACCTTTTGTTTCAATAATAGGAGCATGGCATAAGTTTGTAATATGTTCTTTTTTCTTCTTTTCCCTGAATGTGGGATATGTGTTCATGAATTTTTTTCTGTGTATAATTTACATTATTGAGCACATGCTGTACATGAGGGGATCGCTGCGATATATTGTTTCCGACACCATTTCTAGGAGAGGGAGTCAGGTTGTTAAGAGATTAAGAATAGACATTTCCCATTTTATTGAGTACATCCAATATCTATTCCAGCAGCTTATGCTCTTGGATTTATTTGGGTGGTGCATCAAAACTCATCACTGCTTCGTCAAAAGTCCCAGTTCCTTGTAACTTTTAGGGTTTACCATGTTAGCTGCTAGGCGGCGTCTTCTCCAATGATACATTATGGTGCATCTAATTGTAAACATTTTAGTTTGTCAATGCTCCCACCATTAATGTGATGGTGAGTCACAGAAAGATTATAACATGACTCTTGCATTTGCTATCACTTATCAGAAGCACGGTGTCATTAGATTATTTTTTGTCTCTCAAGTATCAACCGTAGATTTTGAACTTGTAAACAGTTCAGTTAGATTATTTGTTCTCCTATCCATGTCAAATTATTAAAGCCTATGCCAAATTTATTTCCACCCAGACATTTTGTTGTTACTTCATTGGTTGGATCTTTGCAAGGTTTGCACAAAAGGATAGTTTAGTCTTGTCACAGGCCCTTGTACCTTACAATCAGTATTTCTGTTTTACTTAATATACACATTCTTCTGTTGTTTTCAGTTCAGCATACACGTGCAAAGATTCGGAAGATCCTGTTCTAAGCACCAAATCGCCAGCTGTCAAAAAAAGATGTTCTTTGAAGTTCTCATGTTAATGATCAATCTAATTGGATATCAGTGAAAGACAGTTAAATGTAGATGCAATGTTTACTTATCGCTCTATCAATACAGTTACGGGTTGCCATTTTCCAGGTGGTTGCCATTGATATCGGCTCTGTTTGCAATTTGGATGCTTATCGGTTAGCTCCAGATCATGCTTATGGGGCTGGAGCTGGACACATTATTTTTTTGGTTTCCTCTATTCCAAGTGGTGGGTGTAAAGAAAATGTGGAAGAATTTTCTGTCGCATAGTAGAAAACCACGTCGATTTTCTTCAGGGTAGTAATGGTGAGTGTGCTCACACCTGACTTCGATTCCTAGGGTTTTGCAAGCTGAAGCTAGGACTCTGCCTGCCGGTTGGTGGCTGTATGAAACTGCGACTTGTAAAATCTTTCGTTTCCTATGTTAGGAGTCAGTAGCAGCCCTGGTTAGTTTGACCATTTTATTAGGCGAAGCAAACTTTTACCGGATCAAAATTCTCATTGCTAACGACGGACACTGACATTTCACACAATCTGCGGCTGAGACCGCAGCACTGAATACCAGTTCAATCAGTCACCGGCGATGGGGATTGAGTTTGGAGATGCCATCGCGAATTCACGGCCACGGCGTCGTGGGATTTTCGAGTGGCTTAGAGAAGCTCATAAATTTTGTGGTTGGAAGGAGCTTCCCTGGTCGGATCAAGCGGTCTGTGAATTTTTTTTCCACGAGAATATTCAGTATCAACAGCTACAAGTGGTAGTATTTCTTCTTCAGGCTAAAATTTGTAGCGCTAGTTTGCTGTTGCAGCTACCGCGCGACAAGTACATGTGCAATATTGTCAGCGTCGGTACAAGAGTACAGCGGAGTGAAGAGCACAGCACCGCTGGTGTCAGTACACAAGGGTTAATTTCCGGCTGAATTTTTGTGCAGATTGGTTTAATGACTCAAAAGAATGCATGTTTAGTTGTATCCTATGTAGCAAGTTCACCGAATTGAACCCTTTCTTAATTGTCTGACCTAGTGACTTACATAAGCATATACTTTGAAATTTGCTAAACATGTATTGTACCTTCTATAAAAGGAAAAAGTATGCTTAGCGTCGTCTACGTACCCCTTGACTTCAAATACTAGGGCAGTGTTTTTTCAAATACACGTTTGCGTTTCTTTATAAGTTAAAATTTAGAACTCGCCGATAAGGATATCGAGGATCAAAAATTATAGAAAAAATAGTTTTGAGAGATTTGAGAAAAAATAGTAAAACCTATAAAAATTGGCTACCAAACGTCAAAGCATTTTAACTTGTACGAAAATAACAAATTTTCAGCTTATAAGCAAACGCAAACGCTGAAAAGAACACTATCTAGATATTCTTGCACCCTAGCTATTTAAAACCGTGCAAATAGACCTGTTGCAATGGATTTTCGATGTGTTTTGGTCGACATGACGTGTGACGTGGCATCCAACTCAGCAATTTACACATGTAAACAATACACATGCCATTTTTAATTTTTTTAATCTCTTTTTAGCAAAGGCCCACGTGCCATCTATTTCCTATTCTCTCTTTCTCTGCTTCCTCCACTCCCAGCCTGACCGTCTCCTCTATCCTCCCCCTCTTCCAAACTAGTCGGCTGCCCTCCTCCTTCTTTCCAACATCATCAGCCAGAGGCCAGAAGTACCTGGTCCTCCTAATCAACCACTTCATCTTGTGAGCCGATTGGTGTATACCACAATTCCCTTTATGTACTTCGCCCATAACAACCTTAGCTTCTTCCATGCTAAGGCACTTGAGAAGTATACCTTTCAGAGTCTGATTGTACAATACTCCATCAAGTAGGACATACTTCAAAGCCCTTCGTTTTAATTTCTTATCCTTCGAGCTAGATGGGTCTTCTAAATACGCGATGATTTCCTGCCTCCAATCGGCCTCTGTTACCATCACTTCCATTACATCCTTCATATCTATCGGTTTATAGTCAGATGCACTTTGTGCCAGCGCATTGGTTTCATGATTTTGCTCTCTAGGAACGTGAGTAATCTCAAATGTTCTGAATGAGCCGATGATACTTAAACAGTCATCCAAGTACCCGTTTAAAGTTTTATCTCTGCACTCAAAATTACCCGATACTTGTTGCACTACCAGAAGCGAATCACCAAAAACTTCAACAGCATCGGCTCCAACGCTTTCCAGCAATTGCAATCCTTTAATCAAAGTCCGATACTCAACTTGGTTGTTTGAGCATGATGACTCGATCCAAGAAGCAAATTCAAATCTATCCCCCTTTGGCGATATCAGCAGCAAGCCGATACCGCAGCCTTGGTTACATACTGATCCATCAAAAAATAACGTCCAAGGTGCTATACTTACTACCCCCACATTGGTACTAGGACAATGGCTAGTAACAAAATCGGCCAACACTTGCCCTTTAACAGCTTTAGCCGATTCATTCCTAAGATCGTACTCTATTAGCGCATATGCCCACTTGCCCAATCATTCCTTTAGTATGGCACTGATAGCATGTAATTAATTATGTCGGCTTTACAGATCACCTTACACTCAGCAGCCAGGACGTAATGCCTTAATTTAGTACAAGCAAAGTACAAGCACAAGCATAATTACTCCACAGACTTCAACATCTTGGTGAGAAGCTCGAAAGTTTTCCCACCATATAGCAGCATCACCCTGAAGTTGATGACCAGCAAAATTGACACTCTCCTGATTAGTGCACTGGGTCATGTCTAGCTTTCGCCTCATTTCTCGAAGCCAGTCCTTAGCAACCAGGGGTTCCACGACTCCGGAGAACACTGATAGTCTCGTCCTCATGAAATCACCGAATCTAGACTAAGGTTGATACTGTGGTGGCTGAGCTTTAGCAGGAGCAGCAAGGTTATTAAGATTGTTGACAATGGCTTGGAAGGCTTGCAAGTGCATTGCCAATATTTGGTCCAACTGTGGAGGATGAGGTGGTGGGGGTGGCAGATTAACATTGGCCTGATCGTCAGCAGCTGGTGTAAGTATCAAGCTCCCATGGTCTTCAAAAATTTGTTTTGGTGATTAATGCGCTTTACTCTCAAATGGGGAAATCTCGGTTTTCATGGACCCCTCAAGCTTTGTTCCTCTGATGGCGATGACTCTCAAGAATAAGGATCTTTCATTCATAGTTCCTTTTAATTCTTGGGTGAGTTGTTGGCTTAATTTAGATGCTACGGTGATTTCTTCTCTTTGGTCATAGGTTCCCCGAGCACAACCGTCGTGTTCCCTACTCTATCTTTTCTTTGTGCGGTGGTCCCTAGAATTAGCAGTGTGTCTGCTTTCTTGTCTAGGAGTTTGTAGATCGCCATTAAATGGCGTGGAGTGTTTAGAGAGTTTGCAGAGTCGGTTCTTGCTCTCCTTGTGTGCTTCTAGGTTTTCTCCTTTATCCTCTAGTTTTTTTGCCTAGAAGTGTCGAGGGTCATTGTAAGCTTCAGTGTGGGCATAGGAGGCCGGACAGTCCGCCTGGGTTGGACATCCGGCCTAGGTGGCTTGCTATTTGTTTGGCCAGGAGTTAGTGCTGTTGTCCGGACCGTCCTGCCTTGGTGCTTGGACGATCCGGCCTAGGGCTTGCCGTGTGTCGGCTCGGTTTTGGTCCAGGAGTTTGTGCTGCTTCCTGACATCCGGACTTAGGGCTTGACATCCGGCCTCGTGGCCTCGCCAAGGTTTTGGCTTGGTTTCGACAGGAGGCTTTTATGTTCTCCTGACCGTCCGGTAGTCTGTCCGCCCAGTGAGAGTCTCCTGTCTCGTTGAGTGTCTGTCCGTGGTTTGTTCAGGAAGTTTGCCTTGGCCGGACCGTCGGTCGGACCGTCGACCGAGTGTCCGGGTGAATCGACCGCGTGCTTTTGGTGGCGATCGAGATCTGGTTGCTGGACTATCCGATGCGGGAGGCCGACCGTCCGGGTTGTGAGTGTATCTGTCGGTTCGGTCCGTTCTCGAGTGCTCCGGTGAGTGGAGTATTTAAATGCTGCTTCTCCAGGGGATGATGAGAGACCCGGATCAAATCTCCTCTTTGCTCAAGGTCCAAGAGCTCTCCCATGGTGGCTAGGGTTTAGGTCTCCATGTGTGTGTGAGTGGTGTTGGTGAAGGGTGTGCCTCTCCGGTTGTGCTTCTCGAATTCCTTCGCCGACGTGAAGAACTTCACCGATTCATCTTCGTCAAGCCATCGTGTGTCGGTGGTAGGGTTTGCCCACCGTGTGTCGGTGGAGGTGTTGGGTTGAGGAGCTCGCCAACGTGCTTGTGGGAGCTCTCAAGGTCTTGTGAAAGGTTCTGAGCCCACCTTGCCGCTTGGTGAAGGGTTACCGCGAGTGGAAGCGAGGCGGAAGGCTCGAGAGGGAGCCGGTCTTTGTTTGTCAAAGACTTGCCTCAACGAGGAGTAGGAGTGTGTCTCGAACCTCGGGAAAAATATCTGTCCATATTTACTTTTCCCGCAATTTACTTTCTCGCAAGAATTTATCTTACGTGTGATGTGCACGCATTAGTGGTAGATTGATTTTAGGATGGTTAGCTAGGTGGTTCCTTTAACTTTGCCTAAGTAGTCACTTGAAATAAAAATAAAATTTGGTCCAATTCACCCCCCCTCTTGGCCTTCGATCCGCTACAAGTGGTATTAGAGCGTCAGGGCCTCCGTGTGAGCTTCATTGCTCGGAGATGGCCACTGACGGGGCTAATAGTGTTTCCGCCAATAGGATCCCTTTGTTCAATGGTACAAACTTCCCATACCGAAGATACGCATGAGGTGCTATCTCCGCCTCTAGGTTATGAGGTATGGAAAGCGACAGAAAACCCACTGGGTGTTGTGATAGACAAGGAGAAGGATCCTAGTGTTGAGGATATTAAATTGCTTGACAATGATGCTAAAGCGATCAACGCTCTATTCTCAGGCTTGAGTATGGAAGTGTTTGATCGTGTTAGTAATCTCACTTCTGCGAACTCTGTGTGGACCACTCTAGCTGAGATTCATGAGGGGACTACTGCTGTTAAGGAAGAAAAGTTAGTGGTTGTTAAGGAGAGGTTTGATCAATTTAAAATGCTTCCCAATGAATCTGCAAATGATATGTTCACTGTTTGAACCCTATTGTCAATGAGCTCAAGGGCTCGACTCTCCTCTGCCAGATATTGATGTTTGCGGAAAATGATATGGGTCTTTGCCAAGGAGTATCGAGATCTTGTCACATATCTCTCAAACAAGTGGAGATCTCAAGAAGTCGACTCTACCGAAAGCTGCTTGGTACGTTAGCGACTCATGAGATGTTGATCGATGGAGGAGGGATCCCAATGCTAAGAAGAAGGACAAGGTGGTGGCCCTCAAGGCAAAGGTCAAGGAGCCGACCGCAGGAGTGAGGATGAGTCTAGTAAAGATGAAGTGGAGGTGATGCCAAGGAGTGGCATTACTCATGAGACAATTGGCAAGCTAATGGGCAAGTTCAGGGCCAGAGATCAAAAGAGAAGGAACCTGTGGCTCTAGTTCCAACAAGAACCCCTTTGCCTCCATCAAGTGTTATGAGTGCAATGAGAGAGGTCACATAGCCTCTATGTGTGACAAGAAAAGAGGCAAGGACAAGTCAAAGGCAAAAGAAGACAGTGATAGTGAGAAGCCAAAACATAAGGAAAAGGAAAAGAAGAAATTCATTCGCAAATCTGGGTTCAAGAGGTTCAACAAGCGGGGCAAGAGGCAAGCTTTTGTTGGCGAGTAGGTGACAGATGAAGAGAGCTCAGCGACTCCTCTTCATCCGGCTCAAGTGAAGATCATGATTCAAGGGCCAAGGGACTTCTTTGGACTAGCGATTGCTGAGTCTACACCGCCTCCACCCAGCCTTCACACCGGAGTGCCTTATGGCTCTTTTGGATGATCGTGTGTGATTCAGATTCCACTCATCTTGAATTTGCCTGAGTTGATAAATGACATGTCACTTGCTTTACAAAAGGAAAATTCTAAAACAAATCTCAAAAAGGCCCTAGATAACATGACTGCCAAACTTGATTCTGCCACTGCTAAATTTGAATGCCTAAAGGGTGATCATAGTGTGCTTCTGGAGTCTCATCAGGATTTTGTTGAGAAATGTAAGAATTTGGAAATTGAACGTGATGCTCTGCAAGAATCAGTAGATGATATTGTCTCAATGCATGAATCTCTTAAGCATGACCATGAACTGTTACTTGCTAAGTCAGTTTCCTCTGAAAAATCTCATATTGCCACTTCTTGTGATGACCTAATGGACGTCACTTTGATTGCCTCTAGCTCTAGCGGTACTTCCAAAGATTGCTCTTGTGTGTGATCCCGATAAGCTCAGAGGAATGCCTTAGCTGCTAGAGAACTAGCTATTGAAAATGCCGATCTTAAGGCTAGGCTGCAAAAATTTGGTAAAGGTCTTGGGAAGTGCTTTGAGGGGAGTCTTGCTCTGGATAAGATGCTCAAGGACCAGAGGAACCTCACCGACAAGGGAGGTTTGGGTTTCATTTCAAAAGAAATCCAAGAAGAAGAAAAGAAGAGAGGTCCTCGAGCATCTGTCATGCAAACAGACACCCATTATGCCTATCCCAGAAAAGATAACAACATGGGTAACCATCAGAGAAACTATCCCCATCACAACTTGCACACTAAGGATTATGTCTATGAGAATCACTATGGGCGCTTCATCTGGCAGGGTCCTCCTCAAGGACACATCACTCATGGTAGACAATATCCTCCTAGAAGGCAAATTTGGAACACTCACAATAACACTCACCATCACAGATCATCTCAACCCAAGTTCAGGACAGTGTATGTCAGGAAGTCTGACATTGTAGTGGGTGACTATCTATTGAAGAAAAATGCGTATGGTCGGGTGATTGCTAGGTTCATAGGACCACCTGAGAATTTTCAGAACAAGAGACAAATCTGGGTGCTTAAGTCATTGCTCACTGACTCTTTTGCTATTGATCGCCTGAGTGCTAACCCTCGGGGACCCAATGTGGTTTGGGTTCCTGAGTCATAGAAATAATTCCTCTCTTGTGACAGGTGAACTACCGGAGCGGAGGACGCCATTGGGTCATCGGCGGTCGTGACGCAAAGCATATGATAGGCAATCCCCGGTTGTTCACCTTCCTGGAGGATGAAGGTGCCCTCCAGAACAAGATCACCTTCGGCGACAATAGGAAGAGCAAAGTGTTTGGCAAGGGACGGGTAGCTATCACTTCTGACCATTCCATTGATAACGTTCTTCTGGTTGAATCATTAAATTTCAATTTGCTCTCCGTAGCCCAGATATGTGATTTGGGGTTCCATTGTCAGTTCTCATCTCAGGGGGTCTCGGTCTTTGATGAAAATGAGAATTTGATTTTTAAAGGGTTTCGATTTCAGAATCTTTATCTTGTGGATTTCAATTCTAATACCTCGTGCATCTCGACTTGTCTTGTCGCCAAAGTTTCACACGGTTGGCTTTGGCATAGACGTCTCGGGCATGTGGGTATGTCCAATTTGAAAAGGCTTTTCAAAAAGGAGCTGGTGCTTGGTTTGCGGGATGTGAAGTTTGAGAAGGACAAGCTTTGCAGTGCTTGTCAGGCAGGCAAACAAGTGGCAAATTCACACCCCGTAAAGACTTTCATGTCCACCACTCGCCCCCTGGAGCTCTTGCATATAGATCTCTTCGGTCCAACCTCATATGTGAGCATAGGGGGAAATCTGTTTTGCTTGGTGATAGTGGATGATTTCTCCCGTTTCACCTGGGTTTTCTTTTTGCCTAACAAAACTCCTGTTGGAGATGTTTTCAAAAAGTTTGCAAAAAGGGCTCAAAACGAATTTGAGTCCCCCATCAAAAGAGTGAGGAGGACAATGGATCGGAGTTCTTGAATACTAATGTGGAAAGCTCTTGTGATGAGTTTGGAATAGGTCACCGGTTCTCACTACCTACACTCCACTGCAGAACGGTGTGGTTGAGAGGAAGAACGCACTTTGATTGAAATGGCAAGGACAATCTTTGGATGAGTACAAGACCTCGGATGTGTTCTCGGGTGAAGCCATCAACACCGCTGTCCTTTGTGTCAACCGCCTCTACTTGCACAAAGTTATCAAGAAGACCCCATATGAGCCGCTTGTTGGGAGACGCCCCAATATCTCATACTTGAGGTATTTGGGTGCAAGGTGTACATTTACAAGAAGAGACAACATCTGGGAAAATTTGAGTCGAGTTGACACGGTATTCTCGCTAGGATACTCGCTAAGTCAAAGGCTTATCGAGTGTTCAATCACTCCTCCGGTTTGGTGGAAGAGACCGTGATGTGAAGTTTGATGAGTCAAATGGGTCTCGGGGACAAGATGACAACTGGAGGATGTGGGTGATGAGCCGCTAGCTAGGGCGATTGAGGAAATGAACATTGGTGATGTGAGGCCGGTTGTTGTATCTAAGGAGAACGAGCCAAAGTCACTTTCTCCTTCGCTTGTTCCAATGGCGAGACTCGGGGAGCACAGTCTCCAAAGGATGGTTCGGTGGAGTTTCTACTTCAGAGACAATGGTCGAGAAGTGGAAGCAACTCCTGGTGATCAAAACCCATCACACAATTGCCGAGATCATCCAATCAATCGTAATCGGTGACTTAACCTGTGGTGTTGAGACAAGGTCAAGAGTCGCCAACTTTGTGAGCATCATGCTTTTGTTTCGATATGGAGCCTAAGAAAGTGGAAGAGGCATCGATCGATCTCGACCGGGTCAATGCCATGCATGATGAAATTAACAACTTTGAGAGGAATAAGGTCCGACACCGTTAAGAGGCCAAGCAATCAAAATGTTATTGGCACCAAATGGGTTTTCAAAAACAAGCAGGATGAGAATGGAGTGGTGGTGCGCAACAAGGCTCGCTTGGTGGCTCAGGGGTTCACTCAAGTTGAGGGCTTGGACTATGGTGAGACCTACGCTCCTGTGGCACGCCTAGAGGCAATCAGGCTACTCTTGACGTTTGCATCATGTCACAACATCAAGCTCTATCAAATGGACGTGAAGAGTGCTTTCCTAAACGGCCTTATTGGAGAGTTGGTGTACGTCGAGCGACCCTGTGTTTTGAGGACCCCAAATATCCGACCATGTGTACAAGCTTTCAAAGGCATTGTATGGGCTCAATCAGCTCCTGTGGCTTGGTATGAAAGGTTATGGACTTCCCGCTTGTAGGATTTCAAAATTGGGAGGATTGACTCAACCTTGTTCACAAAGATGGTTGATGGAGATCTTTTCTTATGCCAAGTGTACGTGGATGACATCATCTTTGGGTGTTCAAATGAAGCATCCTGCAGGGAGTTCAGTGATATGATGGCCAGAGAATTTGAAATGTCAATGATGGGCGAGCTCAGCTTCTTTCTAGAGTTTCAGATCAAGCAGCTGAAGACTGGTACATTCATCTCTCAGGAGAAGTATATTCAAGATTTGCTCAAGCGGTTTGATCTGCACAATTGTAAGCCTATCAAGACTCCCATGACGACGAATGGTCATTTGGACCTCGACAAAAGAGGTACCCCGGTCGATCTCAAGCTTTATCGTTCTATGATTGGTGCATTACTCTATCTCACTGCTTCTAGGCCTGATATCATGTTTAGTGTATGCATGTGTGCTAGGTTTCGAGCTTCCCTAGAGAAATGCATTTATCTCTTTGTGAAAAGGATTTTCAGATATCTCATAAACTCACCTAGTGTAGGGATTTGGTACCGAAGGGTGCGCGGTTTGAGCTTCGGGGTATTCAGACTCGACACGCCGGATGCAAGGTTGACCGCAAGAGCACTTCCGGGCTGTCACTTTACGGGACGGTGTCTAGTGTCGTGGTCTTGAAGAAGCAAAACTCCGTGGCGCTATCAACCGCATGAAGCGGAATATATAGCGGCAGGAGTTGTTGCGCTCAGATTCTTTACTTGACACAGTCCTTGCTTGATTATGGGATAAAATTTGACCACGTGCTCTTCTGTGTGATAATGAGAGTGCGGTGAAGATTGCCAACAATCCGGTCCAACATTCGCGCACCAAGCATATTGACATCCGCCATCACTTCCTTCGGGATCATGTGGCGAAGGGTGACATTGTGCTTGAGCACGTGCGGACGGAGGACCAGCTTGCTGACATCTTCACTAAACCATTGGATGAGGCACGCTTTTGCAAATTAAGAAATGAACTCAACATACTAGACAGGTCAAATGTTCTTTGAGTGATTGCCTGTGTTTCTTGTATATTCCTTTGCTTCTGGTACTGGTTTTTAGGTTGGGAGTATTTGGTGGAGCTTTGCCTGTTATACCTGTTTCAAATAATGCTGTAGTGTCCCCATTTGTTTCTGAGAGCCTTCTATCATGATATGTGTCACTTGCTCAATAACTGCTTAATTTAAAATCTGTGTGCTCAATGGAATTTTGGTGCATGTTCGGGTGTCCTATTGCTCTTAGTTTCACCGTGTCGCTCTACTTCTTAGGTTGACCTTGTGCTCCTAGCCTAGATTAAGCCATCCATTTACATGTGTCTCCTGTCTTTCTAAAGTGAGCAATTTCATGAAAAATATGCAAAATCTGCTAAATAAGATCAAATTTGACCATTCCTGTCTCACCAATCTTCCCAATGAGATGGCTTGTCATTGCACTGGGTATGAACTTAGGGGGAATTTGGATGACCAAGATACTCATCTTTAGTGTAATGCTAGATGGTATCGCCAATGGCTTGAGACAGACGTTAATTGTGTAATTTGGTAATTCTTGTTCTTAAAAGATATCTAGGAAACATGCGAACAATCACAGAAGAAGAGTGACCTAGGAGGCCATTTCCAAAGGACCCTTGGGATGTGCTTCTCTAGCAATTGCTCTTTAAAATCTAAATATTGTTGGTATGGTCTCATAAATAGCTTGGCCTTGACATCATGCGATGAGATTTGCTTTTTCTAGCCCTGGATGGCATTTTGTGTCTCCTATGAAGCGTTTGAGCACCCTATGAAACTACCTTGCCATGGTTCACCTAAGCATGCTCTAAGTCTAACTCTATTTGAATTTCATCGCCTAAAGGAAGCTCTTATTGGTCCTTGTGACTTGTATCTTTGAAATGACTCCACTTTGATTTGTGATGGCTCATCGAGTAATTTTTGTGCGGATATAACTCTCAAAGCTCCATTTATTCTCGTCTCTTGGTAATTCTTCTTATTTTTGGTGTGGTTGCGATTCACCTCTATCATCTCGCATCCCTTCTTCTCTTTTTTTCAAAGTGTTTTCGAGATTTTCTTCTTTCTGTCAAAATCCTTCGTTGAGATCATCTCTTCTTTTTAAATTTGGGGCCAAAACCATGGATCGGACCGTCCGGTCTCACGACCGACGCTTCCGGCGACTTCGGCTTCACCGGTGGCAGCCCGCTGGGATTTCTTTGGGCGGACCGTCCGGATGAGGTTTCCGGACGGTCCGGCCACCTTCTTGTCACCTTCCACCCGAAAGCAAAAACTTCATTGGGCGGACCGTCCGGTTGCATTCCGGATAGTCCGCCGCCCCAATTGCCGTCTAACGTCTTCCTGCTTCAGTGTGTCTTTCTTTGGGCGGACCGTCCGTGGCGCTCGAACAGTCCGTGGCGTCATTTCCTTCTGTCTCGGCCCTCACCGGCGGGTCCTCCACGGCTAAGTGGCCAGTGACTCCTCTTTCCTAATCTCTTGCTGCTGCTGCGTTTTCCTTCCTCAGCTCATGTTGTTCCTTGCTTCTTTTTTTCTTGTCCAGCCAATCCCTCTCTACCCTCAATCTCTCTAATCCCTCCACTTCCATCAAATCCCTCCTACCATTTGCAAGCTACCGAACTCTTCCACCGCCTCTGTGTGTCTGTTCGTCGCGGGAGGACTTCTTTTGGCCATATTTTTCGCGAGAAGCCGTCACCTCTCATGAGTTGGGTTTAGTGTTTCAGCTGATTTTCTTTGGGCAAATTTGTGGGGACTTGTTTCTCCAGGTGTGGTAAGTTGCTTTGTGGTTTATTTCCATCTATTTCAATTGATTTTCTCCGCGAACCATGCCCGATTGTTTGCACGTCTATGCTGTCTAGTTGCTCCAAGATGGTATTTCTCCGGTGTTTTCGATGCTTGTGCCTAGGTGCGTGGTGTTGTTGGGTCTTTGTGGGCAAGTCTTCTATAGCAGCTTGTTATTGTGTGGCTCTGTGGGTGCATCGGTCTCAATTCTTGATGGCGGTGGTTTTCGTCTTTGTCAAGATTTAGTGTCACAATTCTTGTCAAGTGCTTGTGTGCGGTTTGTCAGATTGTGGAATTATGCCTCGCATAAAGACATCGATCGTCGAAGGAGGATGTGGTTGGTGCTAGTTCGGCCCCTCTCGTACACAGACGCAAGAAAATGCTGTCGAAAGAATGCCACTCCACGTAGAATGGTCATCTCAAGAGTCCGATCATGAGATGGACATTGAATATCGTGAAGAATCGACGATTGGTGAATCGAGGTCGAGATGAGTGAATTTGAGGAGGAGGAAGAAGAAGTGATCCCCATCGGTCCTCGGGTCAGCCGAGCTTTTACTAGTTATGGTATACGTGAGAAGGACTTGACTCAATGGGAAGATAAATTTATTCGACAACTTCACGAGTCCAGTTCAAACAATGGTTTCCTAGGCCACCTCGGTTGCCGGGGATATCTTCGAACGAGAGTTCACAAGGACATTTATAATGGCTATCTTCAACGATATCAAGCCACCAAGAAATCTGTTTTTCTCCTCAAGATGTAAAATGGGAGCGAGTTGCTCAAGCTACACATCTAGTGAGATCATTGATGGTCGCTCTCTGCAACAATGGGTTTGGTTGAGCTTCTATCTGCACAACTCCCATTTGATCCTAGGTCAATCATGGAAATATATGCCACAATGTGGGTCGCCAGGGATCGTTCCAGGGTTTCTTTCACTTATGGTGGCTCACACTATTCTTTTCATCAAGGCGACCTGGAGCAAGTCTTCAACCTCAGTGCCACTGGTGTAAAAGTTCATCAATTTCTCTTCGATGGAAAATGGGCTACTGAAGGTATAGCTCCTGATCCTGACACAATTCGCTATTTGTACAAGAATGCAAATGATCCTGCTTTCAACCCTAGCAAGACTGTATTTCTGCGCAACACTCGAAGCGTACTCGAGGGCATTCTCAGAGATCTATTATCAACAGAGTGGCTACAGAGAGAGGTTCCTTCCTATTATGCAATGGACTTGTCATTATATTCATCTCGCACTCCTATAAACTTGCTCGATCTTCTTATTGGTGAGATGGAGGAAGGAATCATACGTGGTTTTCACAAGGAGCTACCTCTGGGACACGTTCTATGTTACTATCTCGCACAAAAGCAGATTGTTTGTGAATCTGTGTTCACATATCAAATGAATGAGTACCAAATGGTCATTCCAAAACACGGAGGAAGCGAAAAGCTCGAGACTAGCAGGAGATGATCAATATGCTGGTCCTGCTGCTGCTTGGTGTTGCTCTGGTGTCGGTCTTTGGTGTTGGCCAGTGAGATCCTCAGCACCTCGCCAGACTGCACCGCCTCGGGCTCGAGTTCAATAATTTCTTCAGCGCTTTGATGACTTTGTTGGGACTCGCATAACTAGGCGTGATCAATATGTGGACCGCATAACGAGGCTAATGATAGGTTCAATCAATATGACAGATGGCACAATGAAGTCATTGGGTGGCATAATCGCACCATGTCTTGGAAGGAACAGATGAATAGTCGATGGATGCTCTGCGTGCTCGTAATGTGGATCACACAAGTCGGTTGAATGATCTTTATTCTTACATTCAAGACTTGGGTGATCAATTCTTCAATATGGGCATTGAAGACCGCCTCAAGATCCTTCACAGTGTAAGTATTTGCTTCTTTGGCTCCAACAGATTTTACTTCTTCACCGGTGCTTCATCTTCACAAGCCGAGCCAGACGCAGATCCATGCACCCACCTCTTTCAAGACCGCACCTGTCTCCTCCCGAAAGTCCATCTCCAAGAATCTCACCACCTACTTCCGTCGTCGCTTTCTCCAAGAAGTGACTCTTCTCGGCGTTAGTAGTGTTGGCTCCTTTGGTCCTTGATGCCAAAGGGGAGTGTTTCCGATTATCTCGGTTATCTATCTCTTGGTGTTCTTCTTTGTTTTGTTGGACTTTTCTGCTGGATTTTTCGCTTTGGTGTTGAGCTGCTGTTGTGTTTTATCTGTGTATGCACCGATCTAGGGGAGCTAAGTCTTAGCATGCATTGTATTTATTATCTGTGTATGCACTGATCTAGGGGGAGCTAAGTCTTAGCATGCATTGTATTTATTCACACTGTTTATGGCCTATCTTGTTACATGCACCTTTTTGAAACTAACCCCTGCGCCAGAGGATTTCCCTGAGATAGATTTACAGGTGTTGGTATCAATCACCAAAAAGGGGGAGATTGTAAGTATCAAGCTCCCATGGTCTTCAAAAATTTGTTTTGGTGATTAATGCGCTTTACTCTCAAATGGGAAAATCTCGGTTTTCATGGAGCCCTCAAGCTTTGTTCCTCTGATGGCGATGACTCTCAAGAATAAGGATCTTTCATTCATAGTTCCTTTTAATTCTTAGGTGAGTTGTTGGCTTAATTTAGATGCTACGGTGATTTCTTCTCTTTGGCTGCAGGGTTCCCAGAGCACAACCGTCGTGTTCCCTACTCTATCTTTTCTTTGTGCGGTGGTCCCTAGAATTAGCAGGTGTGTCTGTTTCTTGTCTAGGGAGTTTGTAGATCGCCATTCGTCGGCGTGGAGTGTTTAGAGAGTTTGCAGAGTCGGTTCTTGCTCTCCTTGTATGCTTCTAGGTTTTCTCCTTTATCCTCTAGTTTTTGCTGCCTAGAAGTGTCGTAGGGTCGCTGTAGCTTCAGGCCATGTGGGCATAGGAGGGGCCGGACAGTCCGGCCTAGGTGGCTTGCTAGCTGTTTCGGCCAGGGAGTTAGTGCCGTTGTCCGGACCGTTCGGCCTTGGTGCCCGGACAGTCCGGCCTAGGGGCTTGCCCGTGTGTCGGCTCGGTTTTGGTCCAGGAGTTTGTGCTGCTTCGAGACGATCTGGACTTGGGGTCTTGACGATCCGGCCTCTGTGGCCTCGCCAAGGTTTTGGCTTGGTTTCGACAGGAGCTTTGCGGTTCTCTGGTGTCCGGGTAGTCTGTCCGCCCAGTGAGAGTCTCCTGTCTCGTTGAGTGTCTGTCTGTGGTTTGTTCAGAAAGTTTTGCCTTGGCCCGGACCGTCCGGTCGGGATGTCGGACCGAGTGTCCGGGTGAGTCGACTGCGTGCTCTTGGTGGAGATCGAGATCTGTTGTCGGACTGTCCGGCCCGGGAGGCCGACCGTCGGGTTGTGAGTGTATCTGTCGGTTCGGTCCGTTCTCGAGTGCTCCGTGAGTGGAGTATTTAAATGCGTTCTCCACAGGGGGCAGATGAGAGACCCGGGATCAAATCTCCTCTTTGCTCAAGGTCCAAGAGCTCTCCCATGGTGGCTAGGGTTTAGGTCTCCATGTGTGTGTGAGTGGTGTTGGTGAAGGGTGTGCCTCTCCGGTTGTGCTTCTCGGAATTCCTTCGCCGACGTGAAGAACTTCACCGATTCATCTTCGTCAAGCCATCGTGTGTCGGTGGTAGGGTTTGCCCACCATGTGTCGGTGGAGGTGTTGGGTTGAGGAGCTCGCCAACGTGCTTGTGGGAGCTCTCAAGGTCTTGTGAAAGGTTCGGAGCCCACCTTGCCGCTTGGTGAAGGGTTACCGCGAGTGGAAGCGAGGCGGAAGGCTCGAGAGGAAGCCGGTCTTTGTTTGTCAAAGACTTGCCTCAACGAGGAGTAGGAGTGCGTCTCCGAACCTCGGGAAAAAATATCCTGTCCATATTTACTTTTCCCGCAATTTACTTTCTGCAAGAATTTATCTTCTGTGTGATGTGCACGTACTAGTGGTAGATTGAGTTTAGGATGGTTAGCTAGGTGGTTCCTTTAACTTTGCCTAAGTAGTCACTTGAAATAAAAATAAAATTTGGTCCAATTCACCCCCCCCCCTTGGCCTTCGATCCGCTACAGCTGGTTGATTCTAGGGTTGACCGACAGGTGGAGGTTGACCCTGAGGTTCGTCCACTACCAGCTCTCTTCCTCTTCCACGACCAGCAGCAACTCCATTCCGGGTGTCCACCATCTGACAGCAATGTTGAAAACAAGATGAGAAAGGGAAAACCAAGGAGAAAGCTAATAGGGGAGATCATAACATCTAACAACACACCAATACAAACAAAATGCAGAAAGAACTCGAAAAAACACGCAAGCAATAGTTGCACGACCAAGTTGGTGCACACTATCTCAAAATTCAGCCAGGAAATCCAACGTCGCCTAATACGATTATAGGTTATAGGGTTCCTACAAACTTAAACGCTAATCTTGCTTTCTTGAGGTCATTTGACTCCGTTATGCTTCTTGCTCTCCTAAGATTATCTTTGTTCTTCAAAACTTCTTCTCGTTGGAATTGTCTTGCTCCTAAATGCTTCTCTTTGGCTTGCTCCAATTGTCGACGACTTATGGCTTCAGGTATCCTAATAAGGGTAGTGGTGTCAGCTAAACTTTTGATTCAGGGTAGAATTTAGAAGTGACCTTTTGCTTTGAAAAAGAAATCATGCAAAAGGTGAAAAGGTAATATCAGATAGAAGCGAAAAGCTTGGGTAAGAAGAGACAGAAGCGAATAGGTTTAGAAAACTTTTAAAAGTAAATTTTATAAATTAAATAGATCCTTAGGGCTATACCATTCTACCTAGGTTGTGGCCTACAGCCTAGGTTCTGATACCAACCCTGTTGGGACCCTCCTGTGCTTTACTTATACTAGTCCCTGGATCAAGTACCTAGTACACACAGATTCCAGAACTTGGATAACAACCATGATGATTAATTTACATATTACATCAGAGTGCGTCACATGGCGTGGTTACAATAGTTTGGCTCGACGGCCTTACAAAAGCGGAAGTCTTACATAGGCAGCGAAGGCCTCAAAATACAACCATAAAAGCCGAAAGAAAACCAAAACAATCCCTACGGGCAAAGCTGGAGGAGCGCAATCCTAGACGTCATGGTAGTCCTCGTCCTGGACTCCGTTGGCGAAGACGTAGGCTTCGGGATCACCTTCTTCTGGGTCACACTAGGACTCCATACCTACGCGTTGGAATGCGTAGCCCCACGGTAAAACGCGAGGGTGAGTATTGGTGCGAATACTCGCAAGTCAATTGACAATGCATATAAAGGCTAGTCAAGGGAAAGGTGGGGTTTATTTGTAGAAAGCCAATTTTTGCAAAAGTTCGCCTAAGGGTTTAGAAAAGCAATTTACGAAAGAGATGAGTTTACATCAAAACAATTTAGCAATCTTTTCCAAAATCCGGCACCCACCGGTTTCTGCCCAAACCTGGCTATCTCACGGCACCGACCGTGGTTTTATCGAAAACCATTTCCTCACGGCTTCCTGCCGCAGGCTCCTAAAATAAACACGACACCTACCGGTTTTCTCTTAAAAACATTTAGAAACGAAGAGGAGAAAACTACCATTGTGATCACGCCACCGTCGTCCGCCTTTGACCGTGGGCACAGCTTTCTAGAAAGTTTTACACTCTGCAGAGGTTGCACGCTTTACCCATGAAACATGATTCCCTTCCGTCGGAGGTCATCACGATAAGGCCTTTAACAGTCTAGCTCTTGGCTGGCATCCCCTCTAAGGTTTCCACCGTAGCGCTGGTTACTCCAGTTGGCTGAAGCCCCCTCTTGAACCTATAGGGTCAAAGGTTTCTCCGCACCTACTCCACCACACGGGATGTCCGAACCAAGAGTTCGAAAGGTACTCAGTCAGAACCCGCCAATACAAGCACTCATGGTCACACTGTTGTACTTAGTCTTAACAACCACAAGGTATCGGTCCTTAGGGACTGGTGTGGTTCCCACACTAGACCCAAGTCTCGTGCTTACTGCACCAGCCAGACAACTATCCACCCCAATCAAGTTTTCAAAGCATTTTGCTTTTTAAAACCCTGGTAGCATACCTGCTACCTGCTTAACAGTTTTTCCAACAGTAGCACCCACTACTGTCATCAAATAAATATTGGCAATAGAGATTTCAATGTGAACCATAAGAAGTACATTAATAAGTACTAACAGCATGGCTAAGCATGATTAAAATCTAACCACATAAGTTGGTCATTAATTAAGCAATTAATAATCTAGGGCTACCAAGGATCTTGATTAGATGACATTAATTAGAGTGGATTAGGCTTTTAGCTACACCCTACCAATATAGCAGTTCACTACTAACATAGCAATGTAATTTTACAATTCTAGAAAAACAATTGTTAAAACTAGGAGTCAATATGGTCAATCAGTGAATTGAGGGAAATTTGTCAACATTGACTTGCAAAAGGGTCAACAATGACTTGTCGTGATTGAAATCGTACTCCTGCCAAGCTTGATCTTCAGTACTAGGCGCGTATTCGACTGAATCTAACGATGACAAACAACACACATTTAAAACAAAGAATAAAATAAAATCATGCATGCAAATGGATATATAGACATGATGGTGACATTTAAATTGAAATCTTTGGAAATTTTATTTTACTTTATTTTATATTTTTTTAAAAAAATCTATTCCTCATGGAATTTAGTTAATAAACATATGTGGCAAAAATATTTTCTTTTAAATGGAAAATGCAGAAAATAAACTAATTTCATAGAATAAATATTTCTTTTATTCTCTTTAACAATTTCAGAAATCATTAATTCATTTTTATTTGGTATAATTAAGATGAATTTGCATCTATAAAACCATGCATTAATATGGATGAATTTATGCAAATGATATTTTTAAACTGATTAGTGCATTTTTATGAATTTTAAAAAATTTATTTGACTGGATTTGGAGTTATATTTTTAAAGATATAAAATTAACAAGTTTGCTATCCTAGAATTAATTAGGAAAGAAAAAAAGAATTAAATGGACTGGTGGCTTACCAATCGGGAGGGAGGAGGCGGTGGCCGTGAGGCTGCCCAGAGTGACGCGAAGATCGCGTCTTGTGGACACGTGGCCCAGACGTGGCGGCCCGTCCGGTGTCGGCCTTGGCAGCGGCGTGGTGCATCACGGCACGGTCTGGCGGCAAGACACAAGAAGCGTCTTGGGCGAGTTCGACGCTGGCTTGGCCTGACTTCATGGCGGCAAGACAAGGTATCATGCGGCGCGTGTGGCCCACGGGGGCGACGGTGGCCTGGTGCGAGTAGGACCTAGCCCAGCCCAGCGAAAGAGAAGGCGAGGCCTAGCCGACGCGAAGGGGAGAGGCTGACAGGTGGGGCCCGGCTGTCAGCCGCTTGGGCCGGCTGATAGGTAGGTCCCGCCTGTCGGTGACCTAGAGTAGGGGAGGAGCGGGGAGGCGGCTAGGGCGGCGGCGGTTCCGACGATGGGGAGGGAGGGGGAAAGAGAGAGGAAGGCGATGGGAGCTCGGGGGTGGGGGTTGGCTGGCTAGAGAGGGGCGGCGATGAGCTCAGCGCCGGCCGTGGCGGTGGGAGGCGGCGGCGCTATGTCACCCGGCCAAACGGCGGCGAGGGGGTAGAATGGCAGGGTCGGCGAGCAAAATAGGAGGATGGGGAGTGAGGGGATGGCTCGAGCTCGGGCGAGCGTGGCCGAGGCGGCGCGGCGGCGTAGCCGGGGTCGAGCGGAGAGAGATGCGCGTCGCCGGCCATCTCCGGTGAGGAAGGGGCGGCACCGGCGGCGAGGGCGGACTCCTAAGGGCTTAGAGATGCTAGGAGAGCAAGGAGAGGGGAAGTTACCGGGGGAGGAGCTTCGACGGCATGCAGGGGAATGGCAGCTTCGGCGGCGGCGCTCCGCGTGCTCCGGCGACGGCGACGGTGGCGACCTAGCGAAGCGGAGTGAGGGGAGTGAGAGGAGGGAGGTGCCGGAGGGGATCGGCCGAGAAGGGGGCTTACCGGCGGATTGAAGAGGAGGCGGTGAGGAGAGGGAGGGAGGAGTGCTCGAGAGAGAGAGGGAGACAGGATAGAGGAGTGAGTGATAGGGAGGGGCCATTTTGGGAAAACCCAAAATGGGAAGGGCTAAAAAGGGAATTTCCCAATTACGGAAAAAGAATGGCAAGTGGAACCCACTTGTCATAGAGTGAGGGAAAAGAGAGAGGGTTAGGGATAGGGCCTAATTATAAAATAGACATTTGCTAAATCTAGCCAATTTAATTTGATCCTAAATTTTACTTAATTTAAGTTTAAAATTTTCTATATTCTAACTCAAGATGAAATTGTTAATTAAAATGGGTTTTTAGCAAGTTAAATTTTTGAGAAGTAAAACTTTTAATTTGACTTTAGGAAATCACATATAGTAACATGCACATTTTCAAAAGTGATTTTTGATTTGATGATGATTTTTTTTTGTAATGCTTAAATCACATGCAATGATTATGCATTTTTTAAATTTTGAAAATGGGGATGTTACAGAATTATTAGCTGCTATTATTGTCTTTCAAATTCACATCCATAGACAAAATAGTGACTGCTTGCTCTTTTGCAGTAGTGATATGTACAATTGCATGGTGTGGGGATGTATAGGTTGTTTGGGAGCTGCTCGTGTGTTGCAGGAGAACCTCACATCCTCAATGACTTATATGTGACTGATACAGGACGGCCTCTCAAGTAATTCAGAAACAAGAGAGAGAGTGTGTTTTCAGCTACTCAATTTCAGAGATGTACACTGGAATCAAAGAGGTATCGCCGATGCATATACGTTGGCTTCCTTTGTTGTTCTTGGTGGCTGCATTGAACCCCCCAAAAAAACTGTCGGCGGATCAGTTTCTATATACTTGCTTTGTTATATACAGTTTTTTACTTCGATTCAAAACACTATGCTATCGATGCTTTTTCTTGTACTCTGCATCCTGATGTTACTATTTCGTTCATCCTTTCTTAGATGATGTTAGCCTGGTCAAAGCAATGTCTCGTATAAACACAGTAAACACAAAGGGTGCTGAATATTGATATCAGCAATCGAGTTTGATTTGCTGAATATTTATTGTCAAGGCAATGAGACCTTGGTGCTATATTTATATCAGAAATAAAGTGTCACTTCTGTGAAAATTCCTGATTTGCTGCTTATATACATCCCTATCTAGCTATATTACTCTCTTCCATCTGATATTATTGTCATGATGATATACACTATGCATCATGTGGTGCTACATTACATATGATTTCTTAAAGCAATCTATGCCCTGTGAACTGCATGCTTTTCTGCAGCCTAGAACAGTTCTGTTATGTTTACTTCCAGAGAAACATGGCTATTCTTCCATTGCACACACCGTGTTCTATGTAATGGTAACGCTACTAACAATTCCTTTCTTGTCATAGCACACCATGTTCTATGTAATGGTAACACTATTAACAGCACACCATGTTCTATGTAATGGTAACGCTATCAACAATTCCTTTCTTGTCATTTGCTTAACTGGTGTGTCCCCTGACGTTACCCGTTTTGGTCGAAAGCAAGCGGAAGAACAACCTGCAGAAACAATGGTTGCAGAATTGTGAAGCCTAAATGCACAAGGTATTGTTGTAAGCATGCACAAACTGCTTTTCCATGTTACACATGCAGCCTTTTCATGCTTGCATATCGCTTTTGTGTACTTGTGGAGATGCTCTTGCCTTCGTGTAGCCTCGGCTAACTCTGGTCGTCGCAGAAATAGCTTGCGCTTACTCCGTTGTGGGTAAACAGCCCATGTTGATTGGCTGTTTATAATGTTCATCGGTAAATTAAATGGGCAGGGGATTAGATTATTCACATGAGCACTGCGGTTGGCCGGTGATCCATAGAGATTTGACGTAATCTATCTAACATTCTTTTAGATTCAGTCTTATAACTTGCTTTTTAAATTGAGTGAAGGTCATTATGTTGGAAAGAAGTAAAAATTGTGGATGTTCATTGTTCTCTCAATTGTGCAGATTGCAGATTTTGGGCTTGCAGTGACGGTGGGAACCTCAACATAGGGAATCTGTAACTTTCTTTGATATAAGGTTATGTAACCCCAGAATACTCGTTAGATGATGTGGCCTGCCTTTCTTCTGAACTTCTACTGTTTGTAGACAACAACGAAATTATACTTCCATTATGTAACCATGTAGCGATTGTGTCGATCTTCTCGGGTTAGTTGACAAGGCTCTCAACTATCCTTTGTGCAAAAAGCAAAGATCCAACTGATGTAACAGCTTGCTTGGTCGGAGATAAATTTGCCGGAGGCTTTAATAATTTAACATAAAAAAGAATTGCATAATCAACTTGTTTTTAAGAACTTACCAAAGTCAGAAGCGTTTTATACTTTCCAGCTTTGTACACTCCACTGGCATCACTTACATGGTCATATTCTAAGGTCAATACTTAAGGGTTACGAGAACGAATAATCTAATGGAACTGTATGCAGGTTAAAATTTTTAATTATGGTCATAATTTAAAGTTGTAGCGAAATCTCACTTTGCATCCTAAAGCTAAAAATTAGTTTTTTATGTATTTAACTTTCTTTTCGTTTGCATCTAAGCCCCTGCATCGTCCGATCTCCAATTAAGTGTTGATGTGTTGCGGTTGGCATAGCTAGCAGGTGACATAGTGCGAGAATAGAGGGATAGTACAATGTAGTTTATTAAAGTTGTAGTGCTTTATTACTTAGAACTTCAAAGTTGAATTTTACTTATTGTAACACTTAAATTTATCTCCAATTTAGAGCATGTACAATACATAAACACTATAGTTGTTATGTCACCTATAGACAATCTTAAAAACAACTATACGATGGTATAAACAATCATTTTCTTTATAGACAACTCATCACTACAGACAACCACCTTGGTTCCTGTACTACAATCGACTACAAATGTATAAACAGCTTCTTTCTCTTTTCTCTTTCTCTTTCATCCACATCAGCAAATAGGTGACATGACAACTCTTATAGACAGCAGCTCTCTATGCATTGCACATGCTCTTACAGTTCAGCCTTTAGGGCTTCAGGCTACCTCAGACTCATTAATAAGACACATTAATTGCTTGTGTGGACACCCAATATGCGTTCGACAAAATTAACACCAATTGTTCATATGGCACCAGAAAAAATCAAAATTCCTTTTTTTTCTTGAGGCTCGTGATGTCTTTCTATATCCTAGCCGAGTGCTCATGCTTTGCTACAGAAAAAACTAAATTCTACCGTCAAGGCTATGAGCGAGTGAGTCATATGTCTTCGGCTTTGCTGCGAGCAATTGGGGCTACGCGCCGCCTAGTGTGACCCATCGCAAGCAACCCCATGCTGATCATATGCCTTCGGCTTCATCGTGTAGCGATTAGTGCTACACACCGCACGACGTGACGTATGTTCTCGACCGAGTGACCTCCAAGGCAGGTGTACAGCTTGGATCAGATAATATATATCATATTATAGACCGATCCTAGGAGTAGCTTGGCTAGGGATACCCGTCCTTTACGAAATAACCTCTCTACCATACTTTGATATATCTGTGTCGGACCTAGAGACGCTCCACAGAAGGAGAAGCGGTCCAGCCACATGTTGAGAAAAGCTACGTGCTCCTTATCCAATACAGGGCCCGATTCCAAGTTGTTCTCATCAATGTAGCGGTTCCAACCTTCGCCCTTGTGTGAAATGAGCTTGTAGGAAACCGATAGGTCATAAGCCGATGGTTGCTCCCTATCTGGCCTGAGACCACATAGCATGGCTATGTCTAACAAGATAGATCCTATCGGTCCTGGTCTGAGCGTGAAGGCGTTAACGGATCGGACCAGAAGTAGCTGGCTGTGGTTAGCATAGACTCGTTAGCAGTCGGGTTGGCTAAGGAAAGAAGAAGGCAATTGGCTATGTCTATTTGCTCCCATTCAGACCTCTTACTAGACGATACCCTAATAAACCAGTCTTTCCATCTGGCCAATTCAATAGGCCATGATCAGAAACTATCCTTCCATCCTTCTATGTTAGCATCCACAACATTGAGGGGAAGACGGGGAACATCCAAGTGAACTACGACCGATGGGTCAAGGTCCCCCACTAGGCCTAAGGTATATGTATCGGGAAGACCAGAGATCAGAGTAACTACCTGACTCATTTTGCTGCAAGGAGAAGATGAGCTAATTGAAGAGATATAGGAAGGAAGAGGAAGCCGATAGCAGAGCAGATGAGCCGATTGCAGAGTGTGAGATGGTTTGGGATTGTGAGAATGAAACGACCGACAACGCTATTTATAAGAAGTCAAAACAAGGAGGTTAACCGTCGCGCACGGTAAAGTTGGAAAATTTGGTGGCAAAAAGCCCTAGAGATCGACGGTCTAGGAGAATTAGATGGACGGTGGAGGTACGAGGAAGGATTGAAATAAGAATGCCGATGAAGGAGAAGTCGATACTTGGAGAAATTTTGAAACATGATCCTCATATTTCAAAATTGGGGGGCATGTGTTGACACCCAATTTTGGAAGCAAGTCGATATTCTGAAAGCATCTGGAAATCAGCTTGGGCTTGGTGAAATACGGGCCGAAACGGGTGCGAAACAAAGTCCAAATCGGCTTGAGCAAATATGGAAGAGCAAGACTGAATCGGCTAGAGAAGGAATAAAGAAGAGTTTGGATCGGCTTAGCGTGAGTATTTTAGGTAGTTTTGGATATAATTAGAAGATATAGAGTCGAGTTTGTGTAAGTTACGAGAATAAGAGTCCTAATCGATTGGGTCAGAGGTCCTGTATAAATACTTAGCCTGAGGGGCATGTAAAAGAAAATCAACAATCAATCAAACATATCTACTTTTTTACCTGTCTTTACTTTTCGTCTACTTTCGTCGCATTTAGAGTAGTTTTGTATTTTATCTTCGATTGACTTGTTACGCATTGCCTTCTCGATCGACTTCAAGGTACACCCTAGGAGTTGCTTGCAAGCTAGTACTGTCTCGATTTAGTTCGATCTATGGGCATGCATCAGCTTTTGGTCAAAATAGTATCTTAGTAGATATTGCTACGCATCACCGTTTCGACTAAGGGTTAGATTTTACCTTTTTTCTACTGATCAGCACATTCGTTGGCGGTAGACTGTTTACCCTCGTTCTATCGGCTTATATCTTGCTATTTGTCAATAGTTTGTTTACCCTTTAGTTCTATCAATTAGACAATCTAATCAGCTAGTTGATAGTCTGTTACATTCTTTCTTCTACCTTGTTGATTTTATTAGCTTGCTAGTGGATTGTTTACCTTCTTGAGTCTATTGGTTTAGATCTGGTCTAAGCCGATAGATTGTTACCTTGTACCACTACTTTGGACTTGTTTCAAGTATCGCGGGTCCTTCATATCAATAGATATAATCGGCTATTTGAAAGCTGATTGCATCTCCTCTTGTTGATTGTAGATCACATCAGCTGGCACGCTTTAAACCTTGCTTCCAATGCTAATGGGGATCCTACTTCCTAAGCCCGCGTGTGTTTCGCTGAAACCAACTTTAGGCGTCAACAGTTTGTATTATGATTGATTCCAGCTGGCTTTATGCAAATAAACAAACCCTAGCCTTTCCTTGGAGCTCTTATCATCACTTGCATTAGAAGGGTATTAACTAGTAAGTGTAGTTTGATTGCGCACTTACTCTCGCTCACTCGCTCTTTAGATGGAGAACAAGTCGAAGACCCATATGAATGCCATGAATATGAAGACCCCGTTTACGATGGACACAAGGAAGTTTAGGGCATCCCTCGAGTTGTTTGCAAGAACTGCATAGCTACTAAAAAATTCTTTTTGTTATCTGCAACTTTCTGCATGAACTCTGACTTCCCCTTATGTTATACTAAGACATTTGGCCTGGTCGGCCCTTTTATAAACTAATCGTCGTAAGGCGCTACTTCAATTATTATCTAAGACAGCTCTGTGACAACCATATGCAATTGTTCTGACTATGCAATGGTGCGCACTATCTATTGATACAGGGACTAGTGTAGGAGCCCTATGTAGACCTCAATTTTGAGGGCCCACAGTACTTCCCATTTTTTGGGCATTCTTTTGTAGTACTTCCTAGATGTTTTCTCCCATTCTTTTTGCATTGCTTCAGAGTAGATACAACATATGGTGGCAATATAAGGGCATGTTTAGTGGTCTTCCTAGTTTTCCTCTGCCAAATGCCCTTCTTCCTTTCTTGCATTGTTTGAAAGCAAATGACAATTTGATTAAGAAAAAGAGTAAATAACAAATAAGAGGGCATTGCAATTTGTCATACCAAATCTGATAGCAGCATTGTTAAAAAAAATCCAAGACTTTCTTAAGAAAAACATTCCACGGCCCCCGAGGGCCCCTTAAAAAAAAAAGAAAGCTCTTCCTTGAATTTACATTTTTTATTTCTTTCTCGAACCCTCAAACCAGTAAAGTTGATTCGAAGGCGAGTCACTTGAAAGCAGAGCATAGAAAGAGGTTGTGTGTGGGCTGGTGGCTTAAATGAAAGGATTTCAAAGCAAAATCCTTGCTAATTTGACATGGTTGCGTGGAAGTGCTAGTGTGGGCCAATCCACTTTGACTCGTTTTTATAGATTACATACTTTTGTACTACCTCTGCTTACTGCCGTATTTATGTTAATGCAATTTCTAATGATATGTATGCAAAGTATATCAGGTCCTTTATAGGGAAGGCATATCATAAAGAAAAAGAATTCTAATTCTCATATATCATATTGGTTGGGGATTCTTACTATTTATCTAATTGTTGGTCAAAGTTTACAAAGTTTGACCTTTTCAAATCAAAATCTGTCATATAAAAATTTTTATAAACGGAGGAATTACTCATTATCACCACAAGTACTCCTTAACAAAAACGGGCAAAAAAAGAGAAAAAATTACTACATGCAAGATCTTTTAACTATGCATTCCATTTCTCGGTTGCACAAAGAATGGTGAGAGCTGAGAGGTCAGCGGTGCATATGTACAGCATTTACAGTGGAGCAGCTTCTCCCTGATTTAGGCAAGAATTCTGAAGACTCCACCTCCTATACAGAACTGCGGCACCAAATAAAAGAAACTAGTGTCGTTTTAATTTATAGGTTCCGCATACGGCACAGGTCATGCACCTCTGAGCTGCCGAACGGTACAAAGTCAGAGCGTTGTAAATAATTCGATTGGCTCTTGCTGGAAGAACTGCTCCTAGGCGCTTCACTTGACACAGCATTGCTGGCTGGGGCAGTAAGGGGCAGCGGATCCATGGGCGGTGGCGCGGAGGTCGCAGCGCAGCAATGCCGCACATTGATCCTGTGAGTAATGGTTTCAGTCAAGGTGCTACCTGTTACACTGACCAAAAGAACAGCCTCCTTATCTCTGTTTGTTTCGCACCACCCGTTTTGCAGCACTCCATCCACAAATTCTTCTTGTGTGTAGTAGTCTTCGTGACGGACGGTGACCTCCATAGTTTCTCTAGGTTCAATGAGGCCAAGTGATGGTTGAACCTGTATAATGTAGCACATAGGAGAGTGAATTACTGGTACAGCCGAAAGCAAGATAAACGTAAGATGAGATGCCAGAGCAGTAGAAAAATTGTAGGATCAATGCTGGATTCCAGAACTGCTATGACTGGCTAATCATAGCATGCTGCTTGTTTTCCCCAGCTAGTGACTATTTTGGTAAAGGCGATAAAATGTGTATTTCATCTAATTTTGTGTTTCCTAGAAAAACGTGTGATAGTTCTCAGGAGAAGTAATTGATAGAGAGGCTTCATGGTTCTCCAAAGTTTTGTAACCCTAGAATGAAAAGACATAATGTATCATACTGAGGTGAAGTCAACTCAGGCACTGAAACCAAATGAGTAATGGACAGAAAACTATCCCTTATATAAGCATAAGGATGACCTTATGGCTCTAGGTATACAAGAGTGCTGTGAAAACAACCCTTTTGTTCTTTATCAAACCAGGGCTTCACTAGCACTAGAAACTCTGACGATATATGATATCAAAGTATTAGCATGATATGGCAAAAGAGAGTTTGTAGGACTTAACAAAACCCAAATTGCACAACTGCGAGACAAGCAACAGATATAGAAACTTAACAGATAGATCAATTCATACCTCAAGCCAGTGTGGAAAGCCAAAGGATGCCCTTGGAAGAAAATCAGATTTAGTTCCATCTTGCTTGCTGGTCGACTGGCCTTCGCACGAGATTTCAAAGGCTGCCTTGCTTGTTTCACAGTTGTTAGTTATCCGAAGGACAACATGTTCTTGATTTTCCAATATAATGTTGTTTGTGCTAATTATAGTGTCCGGAACATAATGGGACTCTTGAAGCAAACAGCACACTTTTTTGTTAGATTTGATTATTTTTCCATACTCTTGCCTTCTTGTCAGCTCGTCTACTCTTGCAATATCAACACTAAATGTACATCTCACCGGTTTATGATCACTATCTGTGACATCCATGCAAGCTTCATACCTATCAAAATAGAGGGGAAAAAAATGCATGTTATGTATGAAGGAACTATCATATATACCTATCCAGATAAACCCTGTAGATTTTATCTGAGAAAAAAATTATTTTCTGTAGAATCATACGATGTAATTGAAGCAACAACAGGACACTCTAATGAGCATTCAGCTATAGGTACAGAACGGCTATCTCGATACAGTATTCTATCGCACCAAGCAGGTATTCTCTTCTTCTCGCCTGAATCATACCCTACAAAAAGTTGATGAGAAAAAAACTTAGCTCCAAAATAGGTATTATGAATTTAATGAGCATGTCAAAAACATTTGAATCTTCTCTGACAAAGTTGGAACCTTTTAATCAACGCAAGAACTTTATGAACCAAAACACACAATACCTGCAAGACCTGGTTGGTGTCTTTGGAATTTGTAAGTTGGAGGAAATCTGATCAAACCTTCACGCATTCCTTGAAACACGTTTCCTGCCTTCATTTCTACTTGAAGTTGATCCCTTTCTCTAAGCCAGTCAAAGCTCCTTTGCGAGACCATGTCCCTTGCTTCATCATAGGTGATTCCATAAAGTCGGTAGTTGAAATCACCAAGAAAGACAACCATGTCAGCTTCTGCCAGCTCAGGTCTCTCTTCATCCGCTTGATTTCCATTGGCCTGCCATCATGACAATACCTTTACATAAGTATGCTTCATTAACATAAAAAATATTTAGGGTAGGATGTTGCTCTATAATGCAGTTTGATGACCACATACACTAACAGCTTTATGCAGCTGGACAGATGTAGTAGAAGCTGTAATAAAAGAAACAAACATAAGATAATGTTATAGACATAGACTCATAGTTTATAATGAAGTATACTTGGAAGAGGAAAGGTGAGAGACCTGCAGATCCATGAGGTTTGTTAAAAGACATTGTCCGATAAATATGATCAAAGTCAGCATTACGGCGGCTAACATTTTCTAAATGTGCAGCAAAATGGTTGTTCACAAAACATATCCTGCGATCGTAGACTCTAATTCTTAATCCAACACCACCCTGCAAGAAGAATCAGCTGTCATTACACAATCCAAAATGGAAAAGAATGTTTGGAATTAGCTCAATTGGAAAACCAAAAGGGCCATATACAGCTCACACAATAGCAGAAAACACCCTATACATATATGCTATTAACAAAGAAAAGATGGAGCATTAATTTGCCAAGTGTGAAAAGATAATAAGTAACTGATAGCATCCCTTTTGAGAAATATGATGTCCAATATACTACTAATTAGTTGAATTTTTTTTCCCTGCAGACTGCTGAGGTTGGAAACTTGCGCCACTAACCACCACTCCAATTTTTCACTTCAACACATGTCAACAAAATTGTTTCTCCATGGAAAAATTAAAAATAATATTAAGCCTTTTCAGAATATATATTACAGTACTCCAATATTCCTGTGTAGATTGCCAGATTCTGTTTTTCATTTTCTTGCAGAAACATTTTTAGTTAGTTTATAGTAGGTAAAAGGATAGATGTTGGACATGGAGAGTGGTAATTTATATATCCAAAGATGGTTAGTGGTACCTTAAATGACAAAAGATCGAATACACATTTTGATGATCATGTACCTTGTTGCCAATGGCACGTCCAAAGCCACATGGCACCGCGGCAGCATCAACATCACCAACATGTGGCTTAAGGTCCTTCCTTGCCCTTGAAATAATTAGAGTGTTCATGTCATACTTCATATGAGAAAGTGAGAACGGGCACAAGATAATAATTAAGTGGTAGCAGAAATTTACAATGTGCTACCATAAATAAATGATTTCATGACAAGTCAGTACCATGCAGCAATGAGTAATCCAGCCAACTGCCTTGAACCAACACGATGGAAGGATATCCCCTCATCAAGTGTCTTTCCAATATTGTCGATCCACCACTGTCCATTGGCACTGCCCTCAAGCCCTACCTAAGGCCATGCAAGAAAACTTCAATCAAATGTTCACCATAGAGAATTTACACACAGCAAGAGCAATAACAGTAAAAACAGTAATAGCTGGTTCTGCTCTGATATGCAAATTGGACTGAAAGCAGCAGGGGAAAAAGTAAAATCTAGTGAGTAATGTCCTGTTCGAAAAGGAAAACAATACTTAAATGCATTATTCCCTTTAAGTTCTCAGTGATGCATCATCACATCGCTAACACAGTTTAACTTGGAGCCAAATAATTTTACGTCTAAAAAACATTTTTTTAAGAAGTTTAAAATTTTGGATGAATAATTATGCTTAGGAAAATGCAATATTTGTTCCTAGTGGCAAAAATATAATCACAAAAAAATATAGGTAGAGAGAAGACAAGAAGAATGTGAATATACCACAGCACAAACAATACAGCATAATTATGTTATCATGCGTGCAGTGGTATAAATAAACAAATTAATTAGTTCAGTACCATCTCAAAGATGTGTAAATTGGAAATGCCATCCAATGTGAGGCATACATCTCAAGCCTGGGGCCACAAATCAGCGAAAACATACGATAGTATTTTCTAACTCAGTGATCTTTGTGATGGTACCAAGGAAAATTGGTGAATACAGCTGGATGGTTTGGATACCACAAAACGAGGAAGATTACTAGTAAATAATAACAGCCTATTTCATAATAAATCCATGTTTACTGTTCAAGCAAATTTCGAAATGATGTAGTGGACAATTGCTCAGTGCCATCTCTCAATCTATTACTCCAGTCCAAGTGTAGTACTCACTAAATGCTCCCCAATTTTAGTAGATGCTCTATATCACTAAATGCTCCCCAATTTTAGTAGATGCTCTATATTTTGAAACAAGGCAAGAGGCAAACAGTGCATTATATTATGAAATGGAGGGTTCACAGATAGACATATCATCAGGCACAAAAAAAAATTGGCTGCTTTGATATAAACTTCAATTTTAACACTTTCTATTTTCACTTGCCACGTATTCCCTACATGAACAATAGCTTCCTCTGCTTGATTGAATTGAGTTTTTTTAGCAAGCGCATGATTGAATTGAATTATAAAACAAGAAACAGTTAAATGACTAAAGTATGATCAAGGATCTTACGCTTTCTTTAGCTGCAGCAATGGCAAGGACTCCAGCACCCATCTCGACCTCTTGCAAGCCGACAACCACCAACCCAACATCAGATGATGTAGTACTCAACCATGACCAAAGAGATTCAGGAGATGCTTTCTCTTGCCCAACATTCCAAGTTCCAACCAGTATTTTAATGTTCTCTAGATGTGTATACGACAACTCCCTGTTTGCTAATTCAGTTCGCAGAATATCATCCAGAGGGCCAGGGGAATTTAGAGGCCATCCTCGAATACCACCATGATGAGCCAGGGTAAAGATGTAAGAACCACCAATCGCCATCTTTATGACTGGACAGCTATGCCCAGTCCATCCTGCCTGAAGGTTACCTTCAGCATCCATGACTTGAATAGTACCACTGGCATATCCCACCCACACCCTTTCTCCAAGTGCCTTTATGCATTGAACAGAAGAATTATGATGCTGGAATTCTTGTAGTCTATTCCCATTACCATCCCACACAATAATTGAACCATTCGTGCAACCTGACCAAATTGTTCCATCCATTGCTTGAGCCACAGCTTCTGTTCGACGGTTATCTTCAACTAATGTCCCTTTTGTTGCAACTCTGCGTACTGCATCAGCTGCCCCCATCAAGGCATTCCTAGATTTCTGGAAAAATGTAAAAGAACCTTGCGGTTTCTCCTTCTTTGTGGGTTTTACTTTGATCTCTTCCTCTATAAATTGTTCTGGCATCACTGGTGCCTCTAGACGAGCTGACTCCACTTGGCCATCCATGCCAAATAATTTTAACAGCTCTCTTGTTCGAGCATCCCTGTAGAGATCATATCACAAAAATTAGTTTCAATAGGCCATGGGCCAATGATGTTGAGGAAACTGATGCAATTCGTCTGTATTTCTTAGATCATACCAAAGAGCAAATGTCAAGTTAGTCAGACTCCAAACTTTTGCTCGGCAATGGTCAGCAAGCATGTGCTTCACATCAGTAGTTGGCAAAGCACACATGTTACCAACCGTGGCATGGTTCCTAAGGTCAATATACGCCCTTTCGACCAGCAAGGAAGCCAGATGTTTTTCTTCAGTTGTTAGTGAGAGGGACTTAGCAATAGCATCCCAAGGCCATGCCTTTATAACACCCCCTTCAGAGCCTGACCATATTTCACCTGTTTCCAAAAGATTAAAATGAAATATATCATTTTGTGACTACTTTCAGCACTTTTTAATCCACATCTAGATGTTAAACTCTTATGTGCAACAAATGAGATGCATGATTGCATGAAGTCAAACAACAAGATCCAGTGATTTAGCCATTGACAGTGGTTGAATGCAAAACGAAAGCAACCAAACAAGGCTGAAAATTAAGTTTTGTCATGAAATAAACTGAAGAATTTTGTAAAGAACAACTAAACAGCATCTTTTTAGTAGGCTCCAGAGAAGTCGATCAAGAATCAAATTGTCTTAACAACATTGCAAAGGACAAGTACTAATTTGAATTATTTAATTAGTTAAATGGGAAATGAGAGCTAAAAATTTCAAAACTAATTATTTTCTTTGTAAAAATATATGTCTCAAAGGCTGATTCTACCTTCCAAATTGTCTCCACCTTAAAATAAAAAGGTGCCATGTGCCAAATCCATGCATATTCACCTACAAAAAGTTAAAGGAATGGTACAACTTCCAACACTAATATTCCATATCGAGATGTCCACACCTCATACAGTACAACAGAACTTGGAGATAAACATAATTAATCAATAACTAGCTGGAATTTAATAAACGGCAACAAATTCTGATTTAGGGCTTTAACTGCTGATTTGCAGTATCTACTGAAACCCAAAAAAGCTCTTTTCTTATCTTTGATCCTATACTACTATCCAAGTAAAATTAGCTTAATTGAACACTTGCAGTAATTTGCACCCCTCTCCGCACCAAAAAATGTCATTGCCTGACTACCCTCACAGCTCATTCTTATCCCGTACACAATTTGATTTTCCTCGAAGCAATCAATGAAAAACCAACTTATTTAGGATGATCAGGGCAGCAAGTTTCTCACCGTATGATGTGACGACCATCGAGAGCACCGGCGTGCGGCTGTGCGCCTGCCACGTTAGGACCTCCTTGAACATGGGTGCATTCACGCCGCCATCTTCTGCAGCCGCCGGCGCTGTGGCGAAGTCCATACGCCACGACCGGATCCTCCCGTCCTTGTGCCCCGTCCAAACCAGCCGGTTCGCGCTGTCCACCGCGACGCAGAGCGCGGGCGGCGCTGGCACGGACTCCCTGAACGGCGCGCTCTCCTCGTCGCCGCGGCGCGCCCCTGCGCCCCACCCGGCGAAAACCTCGTCGAGCTCCCACACCCGGATCCCGGACTCGGCGCCCGCCCACAGCTGCCGCCGCTGCGGCTCGCACGCGAGCGTCCGCAGGAAGGAGCCCACCTGCGTCTCCCGCAGCGGGTGCGGCCGCACCTCGAGCGGCGGCGGGCGGCCCGGGTGCATGGCCGCGCGGAGCGGCACGCGGAAGATGCCCTCACCCCCGCTCGCTCCGACGAACTCCGGCAGCGCCCTGCCCACGCCGCCGTACTCCGACACGACCCGCTCCAGCGTCACCAAGCCGCCGAACGTGGCCGCGGATAAGTGCATCGACTCGTCGTGGTGGTGTTTATCAGGCGGGAGCTGATGGGGATACGATACACAGCGAGCCGGGTCACGGCGGCGCGCGGAGGCTGAAGCGGAGACGACGGGGCGGTCGTCGAAGCTGTGCACGCGGAGCGCGGCGTGGCGGGCGTACGCGGCCGCGGGCACATCGTCGTCGCGTGACAGCGGCTGGCCGTAGGAGACCCCCGCTCGCTGCGGCGCCGGCGCCGGCGCCACGGCCGCCTCGTCATCCGGCTCCATACCGCGGCCTCGCGTGAGCGCGCGCCCCTGGTCGGGCGGTCCGGGCTCGGATCCCGGCTGGGGCCGGCCGCGGAGCGAAGACGCCGGAGGCGAGCGGGACGGAGGGAGGCCACCCGTTGCTGGGAGCCTGAGAGTAGAGGGGCCGCGCCGTGGAGGGAAGGGAACTGGTGCGAGTGTGTGGAGGCGTGTCTGCTTATATGGGTGGATGCCTCGTGGACCGGGACCACGGCCGACGGTGGCGACGGGGTCCCGGCGCGGCGCGGCCGTGCCAGTGTGAATGGCGATAGTGTGTAGAAGGCTCTGTCGCCGTGACGCTGGAAAAGGAGGCAATTTTATCCTGCCCGGAATTGCTGCCCCGAAAGATACGGCCTTTCCAAATGGAGCAGCGGAGTCTACCGATGAAATCCACTGTACTAGGAAAAAGAATTCTGCAGTACAAAACGGACAAGAGTTCTCTTTTTTTTAAGGAACGGACAAGAGTTCTGGTGCTATAAATGGCATTGATTTCTTTCTTAAATCTGTATAGCAATGTCGTGGTATACTATTTCTTAAATCTTAGCTGTCAGATCAAGAATGATCACTTACCAAAATCTATGATATTTATTTCCTACTACAGGTTCGTTACAATAATATTCTGATCAATTTGAGCCTCCAACCGTTGATCCGACGACTAAAGGTAATATCACACCGTGGTATTGTTGTACCAATGCTATAGGATACGAATCGATGGTAAGTAAGCAAGCAAATTTGTAGAAAAAGAATAAGAGTTAGCACTTTGATGCTTTGCCATTATGTTATTCTTCATCTACTTCTAATGTTCTTTTCAACGAAATGTGTGATGAAAAAGTGGCTTAATCTACGAGCTACCTCATCCATTGCGGATCCAAGTGGCTGATTGATGGAAGACCTTCTTGTCATTTTAGTTATGACTTTCTTCTGGAATAATTGATGATATGCCCTAAAGTACTTGGTCAATTGATGATTTACCCTCCATTACATGCCCCTCTACTATATGCCCCAAAGTTGTTTGCCCAATTGATAAAAAGCCCTATTTTGAAACTTTAAGCAAAATTTGTCATACAATAAGTGTAAAAGGTCATTTCTACCCCCTCATAAAAATACACACCGAACTGAAATACCTTTTTTTGCAGACCATACATAAAAAATCAAGACTTGACTTGGCTCCTCCTTGCCTTGCTTTTCCTATGACCATAAATAAAGATCAGACCATGGAACTTGCATTATACATCAAGGTAAAAGGGAAAAAAAGTAGCAGTGAAATGTCCAAACATTAAAATTATGAAAAAAAAAAAGTAGCAGTGAAATGTCCAAACATTAAAATTATTCTTTTTTTAGTCCGGTGCTTAAGGAAACCTCCCATTCTATGTCAAGATGCTAATAACGCAATAGCCCGCATAGAGAGGATGAAGAGTGTAGTTCTACATTTCTCACGTAAGTATCGTTCATCGTATTAAAGACCTATGTTGTCAGAATGTTCATAGTCATAAATTCTTGAGAAAAAACCTTTCTAACACAGATGTTGATAAAGGGGACAACTGAGTGCAAGAATCAACTCCATGTTGTTGTAGTAAAATGCTTCTTGAACATGGGATTTGTTGTTTTGTGTCAATCTTGCTGGGTTGCAATAGAGCTGGCTGCAAGAAAACATTGTGGAGAATGATGATGCAGCCTACAGTTCCACTGCATGCTTTCTCTTTGAGCTCAGTTTTGGAACCTCCAAACCTAAATATAAAAAGGCTGAATATATTGTTCTATTTCTGAAGGATGCCAAAAAAAATCATTTCAACTAACATTGCAACAGAAAAGAAAAGAACTTGATCAACCCACACAGAAATGAATGGTCTGAAGTTTGTCCAAACATTAAAGTATTTCAGTTCGGTGTGTATTTTTATGAGAGGGTAAAACTGACCTTTTCTTCTTGTTATATAGCAAATTTTGCTTAAAGTTTCAAAATGTGGCATTTTATTAATTGGGCAAAGAACTTTAGGGCATATAGTAGAGGGGCATGTAATGAAGGGCAAATCATCAATTAACCAAGTATTTTGGGGCATATAATCAATTATCCCCTTTCTTATTGATTCTCGAGGCAGGTGGAGTTATATTAAATGGGTTAGCTTTATATCTGAAGCCAAACAGAATCTAAAACAACATGCTTGCAAAAAAAAAAAACACCGATCGGTGAGAAAGCCGCTTATTAATGGGAATGGAGCGTGGAGAATAGACCCTTGGATTGCAACACAATGTAGAGCTCGTACGTTGGTTAGCCACTAGTCTAAGAGCATGTTTGCAGTGGCTTAGTCTTATTTGGCTAGAAAACCAATTTAGTTTTTTTAGTCATCTTTTTATTATCATAAAAACACCTCTAAAAACTCTTAAAAATAACATAAACGAAGCGAGCCAGTTTCGAGAAACAGACTCAAGAATCTCAAAAACCAACTTAACATTCAACTCATTCTAGCTCAATCAGCTTATTCATTCAGCTCAACCATTCCTCACATAATCTAAACGCTTGCCTAACTAGACAACCATTGTGCAATTAATTTAAGTAAGAAGCAATGGGCGGTTGGTTCTCTGTAAATGTCAGGTTATTAAAGATCATTGGAAAGGCCATGCTTTTGCACACACACGATTGCATTCCAACACGCCTCAATCAAATACTCCTTCTTATCACCATTTCTATCTACTCTTATGTTTTGCCATCGTCACATCGCCACTTTAATGATAACCATACACATAAAATCACTCTACGACAGAGACCTAAGTAGAACAATAAACCCTTTTTCTAAAGTACGTGTTATCCAGTTAGGCAAGACCACCTTACTTTATCAGTTCATCTACTCACAAAAAAACAAAAGAAAAATTACCTCTATCTACATCTATCTGCTCTGATCAGTACTGCATCATCAGCTGAAAATTGTTACCTGTTATTGTTAGGCTGCGAGGCTCATGCCATTATGCCACGGTGTTTAGACCAGGTCTAGGCATGTCCAGCTCGCCCTTCTTGTGGTGGGCGCTGGCACATTGGCAATGGCAAGCAAGCACGGCGATTTTTTACTTTAGATTTCCCTTGTGCCCTCTCGCTTTCGGTTGCCCATGAGGCTGGAGAAACGAACTGGATGTCTGGATCTTGACAACTGGGCACACACGATCTCCTTTCTAGTTGGAAACTATGCAGGTGCCGACCAACATTAAGTCGGGACTACGACTTCTCTTCTGGATTGCTTCCAGGAGCAAGCAAAAAAATTCGTGAAAAGCATATGCTTCATCGTACGCAGGAGGCATCGCATGGTGAGCACTGAGCACAAGCTAGTGGACTTGAGATCGAAGAGATGTATCCTGTGTGAACCCAGTGGCAAATCGTCGCGCACTATCGTCAGCGACTTTTCGCCCCCAGGAAAGAACTCTTGGGCAATTCAGGCCGCTCCAAGCCTAAAAGTTGTGGTTATCAGCTGTGTACTCCTGGGTGTGAGTGACGTTGCCTTGACATGAGGATGATGTCGCGCAGATGGGCCTACTCATTATTGAGCGATGGTCTTTGCAAGTGCACTGCACCATTCGCCTCCAATCAATCAGCTAAGAGGAAATGTTATCTTGACAATGGCAACAACTGCTGCCCCAGCTTCAACTACGTACTGTTCAAAGTGTTCTTTTGTTTCTTTGGGTCCAGATTAGGAGGAGCACAAGATTTGAGCTAGGCTGCTAGCTCTGCGGCACAGTCTACACGCCAGAAGACAAAGAAGAGCTTACACCACAAGCAACAATGCAACGGGCCAACCTGCGGCCGGTGATGGAGCTTGGACATAAAATTTGAAGAGGACCAATGCTACATTAGCCAAATTTGAAGAGGCCACATTGGCAAATTATATTTGAAATCTTCATAAACAATGACAGGTGTAATAGTATATCATTAACAATGAACAGCTAGCCGACCACCAACGCATTAGAAACAAGATTGAATATATGGTCTGCTTGATTAACAATGAACAGCTACCTGTACTGGAGCAGGGATGTAGTGGTAATTAACTAATTAAGTTGCAGTCGCGGCCAGTTTAACACTCTACTGACCAGCTGTCGGGTAGGACGAAAGCTGAACGCCACTACTGCGACGGCAACCATATCTTAATCGGTAGGAGTACGATTCGTAGAATAAGCATAGACCAGTGAGTAAGTCAGTGAGTAGAGCACTAGACGCGTCGAGCTAGCCGTGGATCGCTCGGCGCCACCGCGGCACGAGCCCTGCATGCGCCCGTACGTTCCGGGCGAAACCGACCGGAAAAACGAGCCGCCGCGCCGTGCCCCCGCGCGAACGCATGGCGTGGGCACGCACGGCGGCCGGCGGCGTCGCTGTCGGGCGCGGCGCGGCGCGGCAGGCGAGGAGGACACGGCGGCCGCGAGAACGAATCAAAACTACCGGCGCCACCTGGTGCGGCACGGGCCAGTCGCGCGCGGCGCCGCCTCAAAGCGGCTTGACGCCTGAGTCTGACGGGACGGGACGCCTGTGCTTGTCCGTGCCCGCTACGGACAGCTCCGTGTCGCGCCGTGGTGATCTCACCGGCGGCGCCCGCCATGCCGTTTCAGAGTCTTGTATATAGATGGACCCTGTTTTTGAGAAAATTGATGATTTGCTCTCTAAACAATGCACTTCTAGAATTTGTCCTCCTAAACAATAACTTCTATTATTTGCTCTCCTCTACAAAGTCCACTCTAAGATTTGCCATCTTTCAAATTTAACTTCATTTATCATTTATCTAATTTATTTTCCCCACTTCAAATGACCCTAATGCCCCTCTCTAATGTTTAGCTAATGCGCTGCCCTAACCACCACGGGAGGCGGCGCTAGTGGTGACGAGGCCGGCGCTTTGACCTCCTCTCCTACCCCGTCCACCGCTCCGACATCGCGCACAACGTGCGCGCGGCAGTGCTGTAGACGCCGGCGCTCGGCACGGCCGCGAGCAGCACGCCGCGCCGAGGAGGAAGCCTAATTGTGTGGGCATCGGCCAAATATTACGCAACGCTTGGCGTGCCACGTTCCACGGGCAACAAGGATATCAAGGTCGCGTACCGGAAGCTTGCGTGCCAGGTGTTCGGTGCTCGTCCCCTTCCATCGATAACCTCAAAATTTACTAATTTTATGGGAATATCTTAATGTTTATCCTGCTTGTTTATGAATAATGGCATAACGTTGGATTACATTTTGGAGTTCATTGAATCACACCTAGTGGCATTGTTTCGTTTGGATAAAAGTGTAGATCAATGCCGTAAAGTAGACTTGTGTACAGCCAGGGTGACGTTGGAAAATTTTGCAAGAGTATTTCAACTTTCCGTCCATCTTACAATGTCCATGTTTGTTTGTAGTTCATGCTGGTATTTGTGATAACTTGATACTATGGTAGGGGCAGGCACTTGCTTGAGGAGGTTTTCAGCTAATACTAGAATACCCTTATAAACCTACAAAGCATTCTCTAGGACCCAGGAGAGGATCTTATTTGGGACCTAGATTGTACAGGGGCAATCGCCTAATGGTCTCTTATCGTTTTGATTCATAGCAGAATTTCATGGTTAAATTTTTATTATGAAATCCATCACTTCACGAAGTGATATGTTTTGCTCTATCACCAGGTTGCTAATATTTCATAATGTATAATTTATATCCACTCATTTTAATTTATATCCCCAGCGGCACAACTTCCAGTAGGTACAGGCCGTTTTGATTCTACCAACAAGCGCCTCCAGCACGCCCCAATTCATGATCGTGAGAGATGTTGAGGAAGACACCAAACATGGGTGCTACAGAACTTTAAAATAGACTTCAAGATCAGTACAGTGTTACTTTGGCATATGATACAGTTTGAATGGGTAAATAAAGAGCGTTAGAACAGCTGTATAGTCCTTAGGGGGAAAGCTTTCATATGTTGCATCGCTTCAAGGCAGAAGTAGAGCTTAGGTCCCCTGGCAGTGTTGTGGTGATAGGAACCAAGGAGGTTGAAGGGCATACATACTTCCATAGGTTTTTCATTGCCTTCAAACCTTGCATTGACGGATTTCTGAATGGTTGCAGACCATACTTAAGTAGAGATTCAACAGCTCTAAATGGGAAGTGGAACGGGCATCTACCTGCAGTAACGGCTCTAGATGGACATAATTGGATGTTCCTAGTTGCTTTTGGGTTCATAGAGTCTGAGACGACAGATAATTGGAGTTGGTTTATGCAGCAATTAAGGAAAGCTTTAGGTGATCCCCCTATTCTTGCTATTTGCACAGATACTTGTAAAGGTTTGGAAAATGCAGTGAAGAAGGTCTTCCCAAATGCTGAACAAAGGGAGTGTTTCAGACACTTGATGCAAAACTTTAAAAAGAAATTCCATGGAGATGTCTTTGGCAATATGTGGCTTGCAGCGAAGGCATACAAACCAGAGTTGTTTGAGTATCATATGAACAAGATTTTTACATATTGTCATGAGGTTGCGCAGTACCTGAACAAGCACCACAACTTGTTGTGGATGAGGTTAAGTTTTCGCAATGAGATTAAGGGTCTGTTTGGTTGTTGCCTAAGCATGCCACATATTGCCACCTAAGGTTAGTCAGGTTTGACCATGCTAGATGAGTGTTTGGTTCATGCTTAAGGTTAGCTAAGATTTCTTTTCCAACATATAGACCCTACATGTCATAAGTACAAAAAAGTGTGGCAAACTTGCCTAACTTTGCTAAGAATTTCACAAACCAATCTTAGACAATTTTGGCAAGTTAGTTGTGGCAATGTTAGAAAAAATTGAGCATCAACCAAACAAGCCCTAAGTGTGACTACATCAACAACAATCTTACTGAGTGCTTTTAACAATTGGATCAAGGAGATCAAAGATTTGCCTGTGATCGATCTGGCAGATAAACTGTGTGAGATGATAATGGAGCTTTTTCACAAGAGGAGAATCATTGGTCAGAGGCTATAGGGGTACATACTCCCTGTTATTGTTCACCAGTTGAATGAAAGAACAAGAGGGTTAGCCAACTTGAGTGTTAAGAGATCAATAAATCATAGTGCAGAAGTAACCGAGACAGATGAAAACCATCAAATAATTAGGCATGTGATTCGTCTCCTCAATCATGAATGTACTTGTTGTGAGTGACAGCTAACAGGCAAGCCTTGCCCATATGCCTTGGCAGTTATCACCACTGAGAGGAATGCACATATGGAATCCTTTGTTCATGGGTATTACTCATTAGCCAAGTTCAGAACAACATATGAAGGAGTTATTGAGCCAATGACTGATAAATCCAAGTAGCCTCAAGTTGAACTTGGATTCAAAATGTTGGCACCCCTCAAGAAGAGATCATCTAGAAGACAAAGAAAACTTAGGTTTAAAGATTGCTCTGAGAAAGGAGGTGCAGCTAAGAAGCAACACATGTGTAAGAAGTGTGGAGGGCTAGGACACCATGAGGTCGGTTGTCCACTTAATGGGCTAAAGAAAAGGTATAAAATATTATGTCATCATCATCTTTTGTAAAGATAATTATTTGTTTAGTACCCATCAGATTTATTTGATGTGTTTTCAGGAAGAGTGCGGCTCAAAAGAAAACTCAAAGTAAAGAGGTTCATACACCAAAAAGAAGGACAAGTAAAGCTACAACAATGTCTAATAGCCCTAGACCAACAATATCTAAAAGCCCGGGACCATTAACTAGAAGGTTTGTAAATTTGTCTCTAATTCAAAACTAACGTGTCTTTTGGATAAAGTGCTTATTTTTAATAAAATATTTACAAGCGATTAGCATTAGCTATGGGAGGAGATTCACAAGATATAACCTCTACAACAACAACTAATAGCCCGGGACCACTGACTAGACGGTTTGTAATTTTGTCTCTAATTCGAAACTAATGTTCTTTCCAATAGAGTGCTTATGCTTTGTTAAATATCTACAGACAGTTAGCATTGACAACAGGAGAAAATTCACAAAATATAGCCTCAACACCACCACAAACAAATATGCCACAAGACCATGTCACTGCCAACAAGAAGTTGACTCCTAGGAGGAAGAAAAATTGAAAGAAATGATGTCTTTTTTGCTGTGATGGGAAAAGGCTAGTGAAAAAGTAGCTCTTTTTTTTGTTGTTTTGAGCTATATGTAAATGCCCCTTTTGCTATGAAACTTGTTATGTGCTGGATTATTTTGAACTCTTATGTAATGGATGCTGTTCAGAGTTATATGTGATGGATGGTGTTGAAAGTTAGCACTTTGGATGCAATGGATTGTGTTCAGTTTCCTGAAGGATCGTGTTCAGATGCTTCATTCTATGCAATTTTTTTGTGATGGTTTAGCGAGAGATCTCGTTTAGTGAAGGCCATGTCATGACCTAGTGGTCTAGTCATTCAAAGTCGTGCTGGTGGTATGGTCATCCAGCGCAGTAGCGCACTGTGCTGATGGTCTAGTCATGAGAGGCCGGTAGCGCACTGTGCTCCTTTTCCCCTGGTGCATTAGGGAGGGGCATTAGGGTCGTTTGAAGTGGAAAAAATAAATTAGATAAATGATAAATGATGTTAAATATGAAAGAGAGCAAATCCTAGAATGAACTTTGTAGAGGAGGGCAAATAATAGAAGTCAATGTTTATGAGGACAAATCCTAGAAGTGCATTGTTTAGAAAGGCAGATCATCAATTTTCTCCCTGTTTTTTAACTTCAGATGTGGCTGAACAGCTTGACCAACATGGTCCCACGAGATTTGAGAAACAACTTATTCCGAGAAACGGTTTTGAGATATTTGATAAACATGACATGTTTGAGAAGCCGGAGTGTTGGTCTGGTTTGAATAAATGATAAAAACCCCGTTAGACCGTAAGCCAAACTAAACAAAAAAGATTAATACACTCATGACCCTCCCACAAATTGCAATTGCGAGAACTGAAGAGAAAGAATAACTATATCATTTCTATTTGACACAAGTATGCATAATATACCATGATTTTTACTACAGTTCATCGATTTTGCATGTGTATAATACCATTATATCGTTGGCAATTTTTATTGCGCCGGTCCGGAGTAACGTGCGATGTTCACAACCAGTACACTGATCACAACATAGAACATGTTCGAACAAGTTCCGTACACCAGAAACGACGTGGATTGTGTGCTATTGTCAGCCTGTGATCCTAGCAATACATAGTAGTTGCCTGAAATCATCTTTGATTTCAATCGACTCCCTGTTTATCTCCCACCCTGCCCTCTCCCTTAGCTCAGCTCTATGTCGTTGCCTGCTACGGTTAGGCCGGGGTTCATTGGGCCCTAGGATTCAACATGACTCTAGAGCTTAAAGGGAAGTTGGATAAGCTGCAACCTGACAGTTGCAGGCGGTGTAGCAAGGTAGCAACGGCGCCTACTCGTTTGCGGGTTCGCCGGATGGGCGGTAGCGGTGTTTGAGGAAGAGGGGATCGACACATGTCCACGATGGTTAAGGCTGATGTGGTGGCTGGAGGAATGAGGTGGAGCGACAAGGCGGCTTGCTGGTGGGAGATGGTGGCCGACATCGATAGGAGTGGTGGTGGAGGCGCGCGGAGCTCCTCCGACCGAAGAGGAAGGAGAGAGAGAAGTTGGAAGGGCAGTGGTGGAACGGAGCGGTGCCGCACGGAAGTTGATTGGAATCCACTGCCAGGCAATCAACAAGATATATGAGTATTCAGATTTGAACGCCTCCTTTTCTTGGTTTACGCCCTTTTGAGAATTTCTTCAGTGCATGCGTTCGACGGCTTCGGACGGTGCGCCCCGTATTTATTTGACCATGGATCCCACTAGCCACTTGACCTCCCACTATCTTCTTCTCTCCAGATTTTTCTCACCACACAAATGCACTAGACAAAGGCCCGGTGACTCATCGAGCGATGGCGAACCCCGTTGGCTTCGGCGGACGATGCAGCGAATGTTGCTCTGCAGGCTCTGCTGCACCAGCTGTCGCAGGGCGTGCTTCTCGTTGCTCATGCCGGTGTCGGGGTCATCCCGGCACGCTCCGCCGCCGCCGCGCTCCTGCGGCGCAGACACTGTTGCGACGATGACGGAGGCGTCGGCGACCTGCTTGTCCTTGCCGGCCCGGAGGATTTCAAGGATCCTGGAGGCGCTCTTCTGCGCAAGCGTCGTGCCCATGAGCATAAGCTCCAGGAGCGCCGACGTGCCATCGGCCTCGACCATGGTCGCGCGGTCGCCATAGCTCCGGTGCGCCAGGACCATCAGCACATACGCCGCCTTCTCTTGGCAGCCTGGCTCGTCCGATCAGTTGAGCACGTCAACGAGGAAGGGGACCGTGTCAGGGGCACGGCTCACCGCGCGGCAGCCCTCGGGGCAGGCGGCCACGAGGTTGCGCAGCGCCGCAAGGACGCGGTCCGTCACGGGCATGTCCCCCACAGTGGCGACAAGCAGCAGCATGAGCCTCGCCGCCAGTAGGTGCGGTGCGTTGGCAGCCGTGATAGATAGGTTCAGGAGCGCGCGCAGCGCGTCGTGCCGTGTCTGCTTGGTGGTCGTGGCCTCGAACGCCGACCCGTCTCTGGAGAATGTGAGATTAGCGAGCTTTTGGCGGTCGGATCTGGCGAGCACGGCGTGAAGAGCTCACTGGATGTATAGAAGAAGAGGGCTAGGAGAAGGTTCATCCCCATTTTATCATGAAACCCTCAGCCATATACGTGCGAAACTTCGGTTTTATCTTGTGAAACTTTGTTTTGTTCTTGTAAAACTTCTTATATTTGCATGGGATGTTTTTTTGAACAACAATGGAACATTAGGTTTCATCAATAGTTTAACCAGGTTTTATTAATACTTATTTAAATTTTATCGATCCTTCTTCAAGTTCCATTAGTCGGTTTGATCAAATTTCATTGCTCCTTTTTCAAGTTTCATCAGTAGTTTAGCCAAGTTTTATTGACACTCTTAGGTTTTATCAGTAGTTAGCTAAGTTTCATTGGTATTGTTTTCAAGTTTTATCAGTAGTTTTTTTCAGTTTAAACAGTTATTTTGTAAGTTTTTATTAGTTTAGCCCCTGTTTTATACGTATATCGTTAAGTTTTATTAATAGATTTTTTAAATTTTACCAATTATTTTCTAAGTTTCTACGCTGATATCCCGTGCGTCCGATGGACGTCCGATCCGAGGCGTCGCCTTACTTTTCCTTCTTCGAAACGGAAACGCAAAAAGAGGCAGGGTGCAGCGCTATTTGACCAAATCAGATTACGTGGTCTTCAAAAAAAAAAAAAGATACGATTACGTGCACTCAACGTGATCATGATCCACTCCTGCAAATCATAATCATTTTCCTTTGTAATCTTCGATTCTGCATATCGTACCTCTATTCTGCCGAGTCAAATGCACTGCAGTGTATACGTGGACCTGATGATGTGTTCTGACAAACAGATGCTCACGTCTATACGGTGGCGAGGCAAATTTCAATATCAAAATGATTTATCATTATTCGGAAGAAGGAATTCATGGTCTTCAATGTACGCTTCGGTATCGAGCTAGACTTGCCCGAAAAAGAATTCTGTCATGATTGGTAATGGTCGGTGACGCACTGACGCCAACCACAAGTGAGACGCCAAAATAAACAAGTTTCTTCTAGCTACAAGGTGCTGTCTGTCTGTCAAAGATACTCATCGCTCCATCAGATTCAGGGTGTCGATCGATCCAATCACTGCTCTCTCAGAGCATTTTCAGCGGATGCTCTAAAATTAGATCTCTATACACTCTCTCTAAATCACCATTCGCTCTTTTCATCTTCTCCAGCAGAATCTCTATCTAAAGAAACTATATAGAGAGCCTCCAAATTTAGAGGCTGAGAGAGAAAACTCTAAATTTAAAGACTGAGATAGAGACTCTGCTGTAAGACGAGAAACTCTAAATATAGAGAAGATTCTATTTTAGAGGCTCTATTAAAGATGCTCTCAGCCAGCAACTGCTCCCATGGTATCCGTACTGTCAAGCTTCTTGGAATGGGTTTGATTGGAGCTTCTTATCCCATGTCAATGGTTGGACCCACTTGGAAGTCGGAACTGTTATGGAGAATCAATCGTCTTTTTTCATAGGGACTTCACGTATATTTTCCTAAACTAGAACCATCGATTTTATTAAAAAGAGACGGCTAAATCACTGGTCGCTCCATACATTACACGAGTGCTTATACAAACCCATGTAGGCCAATTCAACCAACACCACTCACCAAAAATAAAAAAATATATAGAAGAAACAAGAGTGTGTTGTAACACACCTATCCGTCGTACGGTGATGCGCCATCACCCTCCGCTCTTAAGGAGAAGACCCTCAAAAGAGACATGCCTTGGAAAGCATAGCGACTGCTTCCTTTTCCACTTCATAGGGTACAATTGGCGACATTGTTGATTGTGGGAAAACTGACACGAAGGCAGATCTAACCATGTCGGACAATAGTAAAACTGCACCGACAGTCTAGAAAGAAACTTCAGAGATCCAAAACACCCATCCCAACGCACGTAGGAAAAATCAAAAGGCAATAACCCAACTGCCAATTTGGAAATGCTCTTGCGTGTTAAAAATAAGCCGAAATTATACGCAGTGCCAATTTGCCATTCGTGGTCCATGAATCTTTGCTGTGGACAATGTGTCCACCGATGAACTGGATTTGAATTCGGCCTCTCGAGTAAGACAAATACTATATGCTCCTCGTAGATATTTAACGTCTGAGATGAGTGTAAACCAAAACTTAAGAACTTTAGCTATAAATATTTTTATATTTAGATTTAGTATATGAAAATCATATCACACAGATTTTTCTGGAAGTTTAGAGCAACGCCAGCAGCGTCTGTAAACGACTGTTGCGGCACACTGCACAATGCTGCGGACCGATTAAGAAGACTCGCGGCGACCCAGCAGCGACCGTATTCGGAGATTAGTGGATACGGATCGGCCGGGCGGTCTCCAAATGTGCCGTGCGGGCGACCGTTCCGCATCGGGGGGAAGTCCAAGGCGACAAGGGCGAAGCGCTCGCTCCCACGTCGCTGCGAAGCGGCGACGAGCGATCCAATGCAGGCGAGCAAGGCGCGAGCGCGGCGTGTGCGTGACCGGCGGCGGGTGGCGGCTTGGGCTCAACGGTGGTCAGATCTAGCGAGGGCAAGGTCAAGCGGCCTCCCGTCGGGTGAAGGAACCGAGCAGGTCGGCCCCCTCGTTGCGCCGCCGTCGACATCGTCGCCGGGCGTCTGCCAGCTCCTCCAACCAGAGGTACGCCTTGGTTCATCGTAGATCTATGCAAAGGGACTCCAATGTGTCGTATAATGATGGGGATTTTGGGTACCATTTGTGCATGAAGATGGGGATTTTCGGTGAAAAATCTAGGTTTCCATGTGCCTCGCGCGTACCGCAATTGAAGGTCTTTGTGCTTATATGAGACTCACAGAATGAATCGTGTGATTAGAGCCTCGGTGAGCCTCTAATTTCCTATAGCAAACTAAATTACCGTGAAGCACCGTGTGCGGCTGATTTTGTAGGAATTTCAGTATGTACGAAGAAAAATTCTTATACAAAGGACTAGTATAATGTGGAGTTCCTTTAATACATAGCACCATATGCAGTTATATGGAGTTCCTTGTATAACCAAAACAGTAGGTGAGGTTGGGACCGTGAGGTCATTGCCAGAAGAAATTATCTTCCATGGATGAATATTTGCAAGACATTCTTTGTTTGCTTTATGGACAACCATTGCAAATTCCATTTTTGTAGTTGCTTCATGTTCCTCAAACATGTACATATTGCAATATAGAGATTCTTGAAGTCAATATTGCAGTCCAGAGATGCTAATAAGTAGTATAAAATATTTCTGAACCATGTTTGTGCTAATCTTTACTTCTAGTCTGTATTTTCCCTTTGATGTACAGGTTGAAAAATTATAAATGTATATTTGAAGAGTCAATGCGTTAGCGCGAAACGCTAATCTTAGTTCTTTTAATTAATGTTCTTTGGCATACATAGTAGACTATTCAGTGGCAAATCCTCACAAACATAATAGTTGCAGTAGTACTACCACAATTTATAGAGCATGGCAAATAATTTCTTTTAGCAATTTCAATAGTAATAATACATATTCCAGGGTAAGAGCATTGTCGTGTCAGTACTACCTAAATAATAGATCACCTTCAATGACATCAGATGGCGAGGGAGGGTGCAATGCTGCCTAGGTTTTGGACGTGACAGTGTCTCAGATGGAAGATGTTGCAATAGCCTTAAAGAACTTAGTCGAAGCTAACCTTGAGCCAGGGAGCTCTCATAGGAACAACTCCATCAATTGTACCCTACTACAAGTGGAGTCCATTGCAGCCAGGCTCGATCAGATCGCCCTCGACGGCAGAGCTGCATTGACAGACATGGGGAGTGGAACACGGGGTGTGCAAGCAAGTACTATAGACACGAGCCCGGAGCGTGAAGTCAGCCTAGATGAATGCATCCCCATGGATTATAGCCCCCCCGCAGATGAGTACGAGTACTTCGGCTACACCACCGACGATGAAAACTTCGGTTACAACATGGAGAACTCTTCACCTCGCATGCGGAGAGGATGACTTGTACCTTTTGACTATGTCGTCTATGTAGTTAATCGGAACCTAAATAATATTTGTACGAAGACCATTGTTGTTTGCCGGTTGATAGTGCTTTATATAAGCATATGTAATGGAAGGGGTAAAATCTGTTTGGCCGACATGTGAGTAGGACTTAAACCCTATGTAATGATGTGTTACATGCTACTTGTTCCGTATTTATATGCTTCTAGATCATGTACTGCTGTTTTTAATCATGTAGTGGGAGGGGTAAAATCTGTTTGGCCGACTTGTACCATTGCTGTTTGCCAGTTGATAGTATGTTCTATCATGTACTGCTGTTTTTAATCTAGGCCTAAAATGGAATCGCACTACGCCGACTACTTAAGTGGCCGTTCCGACTCCCTTCCATGGCAGTCTCTTGATGGGTCAGTTGACGTGACACCGAGCCAACATGTGCAGCCTGAGGGGGTTGAACCTAGCCAGTGCACCAGTGCAAAGGGCAAGACTACAAACTTCAATTCGGCGGAGGACTATCTACTAGCTGCAGCATGGCTAAATGTGAGCCAGGATCCCATAGTGGGAATTGATCAGAGTAAGGATAGTTAGTGGACGCGTATTCTCCAGTACTACAATGCCAACAAGACTTTCACCTCCGATAGGTCAAAGAAGTCTCTCCTGCAGAGGTGGAGTGTCATAAATCGTGAAGTTAGCAAAATAAGTAGCTGTTATGATCGTACCAAAAGCCGGAATGAAAGTGGTAAGACCGACAAGGACATGGGAAGATCTTATTTTTGCACAATAGCTTTATATTACAGCAAACAAACATAGGCTTCAATTGCATACACTTTTGTATCTTCGCAGTTCATTGATGCACTTGCACTGTACAAAGCCGAGGAGAAGAAGGACTTCCAAATGATCCCTGTTTGGGAGCTTCTACACAATCAGTCCAAATGGGTCAACTACGCTTGCAGTCAAGGGAAGAAACAGAAGTGCAATGCAACCTCCACGGCAGGGTCTTCAGGGGCACCGATTGGATCCAATGATGTTGATGAGGACACAGTGCTCGAGAGGCCAATGGGAAGAAAGAGGGCAAAGGCTCGCACACCCAGCGCGGGTGCCTCACAGTTGGGCGGCGGCAGGTACGCGGAGCTTCTCTCCGAGTTGCGTGGAGACATGCAAAGCGAGATGGCCCAACGTGCTAGCTTCCATTCCCAGTACCTAGAATCTGAGGAGCAAACCAGGATGTTGCATAGAGAAGCGCTTGAGCTACGACGGCGTAAGGAAGAAAGGTTGGAAAGGATGGAGGAGGAGAGGATTATGTCCATGGATTTGAGTTCCATGTCGGAGACCCAACGGCAGTATTACTCACATGTGCAGGGTGAAATACTTGCAAAGCGCCTAAACCGAGCTGGGCCTACCACGGGTCCGTGAGTACATCCTACTGCATCCCTGTTTTGGTTGCTGGCCGGTCACTAGATGTTGCAATGCTATGCTGCAGGTTGGACCTGCATGATGTTGGAACTGCCCTACGGTCTGATTGAGAACAATAGTCCTGTTCTATGTAGTTTATAATGCTGTCCATTGTGCTGATATTTTCTGTTGTACCTGCGTGATGTTGAACTGCAATATGGGTTTTACTGTGTTGTGCATTATGCTTGATGACTGAGGACAATGGAATGATGTCTATGTAGTTTATAATGTTGTGCACTGTGCTAGATGAATGAGATCTGTTATTATGCTAGTCTATGCTTGGTACTGGTCTATGCAAAATGCTGTCTATGGATTATATTTTGCTGTGCATTATGCTATTTTCCTGGTTATGCTGAACTTGTCCTGAGATCTGTTATGCTGAATGAATGAATGGTACTGGTCATTTTCTTCAACTGGCTGTTATGATGAATGAATGAGTATGTTGTTACATACTACGCTTTGACTTCTATTCTCATATGTGGTCCTCCAAGATTAAAAATGAGATACGTGGTGTTCAGTACAGGGAAATATGGATTGATAATAGGTGAGAAACCTCAGTGATCAACGAGGAACATGGATACTTAATACTAAAATAACGATACGTTGAAACCATACATGGTTCACGGGGATACAACGTACTGCCAGAAAGGCTAGTACAAACAGGCCCATCATACGGATACACTTTCATAAAAACACACACTTACTGAGAACCATGGTACTGCCACATGTGTTCCACTAGGTCTTCCCTTAGTTGGTGGTGGATCTGACGGTTCCGAATTCCCTCGTACCTTGCAATGTAGGTGTCCACGGAGGTGTTCGGCTCCCGAGAAGGAGCCACCAAAGCTTCCAGGCCTTCGTAGTTCCAATCGGGAGAAGATATGTCCCTCTCGTCTTCCACGATCATGTTGTGCATTATGCAGGCTGTCATTATGTCATGAAGGATTTGAGGATCCCAGAACCTTGTTGGACCCTGCACGACGTGGAAGCGAGCTTGAAGTACCCCAAAAGCACGTTCGACGTCCTTACGTGCGGCCATGTGAGCTCTTGAGAACAGCTTCCTCTTGTTGCCTTGGGGGCCGGGAATAGCCTTCACGAATGGCGCCCACTCCGGATAGATGCCATCAGCTAGATAGTATCCCACGTTGTATGTACTTCCATTGATGAAATACGTGACCTCAGGAGCACGACCTTCCGCAAGCCTGGAAAAAATAAGAGAGCGTTGCAAAACATTGATGTCGTTGTTAGACCCTGCCATTCCAAAGAAAGAATGCCAGATCCAAAGGTCATGTGAAGCAACGGCCTCCAAGATCAAGGTCGGCCCTTTTGCATGCCCGGTATGCGACCAGTGCCATGCAGTCGGGCAGTTCTTCCATTCCCAGTGCATGCAGTCTATGCTGCCTAGCATTCCTGGGAACCCGCGTTGCTCCCCAACCGCAAGGAGACGGGAAGTGTCCTCCTCGTTAGGCTGCCGGAGGTACTCATTGCCGAAAATGGCCACAATAGTTTTTGCAAATAGCTTTGTGCTCTCCAGGATAGTAGGCTCCGCGATTCGCACGTACTCATCAAGAGCATCAGCCGCCACCCCGTATGAAATCATACGAAATGCTGCCGTCACCTTTTGCGGTACGGACGACGAAAGTGTTCCAAAGACCGCTTTCTTCTTTGGAAGTACGGCTCATGTTCTTCAACTGCTTGAAGAATGCGAAGAAAAAGATGACGGCTCATTCGAAACCTACAAAAGCATGAAATGTATATATTAGCGGCGAACAGACCATTTTTTAACATTCCCCACATGGTGACATACTCAATCATAACATCTCACCTCCTGCGAAATATGGTTTCGTCGTAGACCGGATTTTCGGCGAAGTAGTCATTGAATAGGCGGACATGACCTTCCGCCCTATTGCGATCGATGAACCGTCGGCCAGGCACCGAACCGCCCCGGCGACTGGACTGCGACTCTTCTTCTTCCTCCTCCTCCGCGGCAGCAACTATTGCGACATATGCAGCTTTCGAGGAGCTCGATCTCCCAAAGAGGACCTCCCTAATACCAGGCCTCCTAGACATTTCACTGGTTAACTCGTTTCATTCAGGCATGAGAAGGGATGGGGTTGAAGGGTGTAACATAACCAAAATTTTTTTCCATTTTTGCATAAAAATTTTTCCGCAAAAGTCATATTTAAAACTCCTTTTAATTTTTCCTAATTCTTGATAAATTTCCAAAATTAATACCTATTTATTATTAAAAGAAAGTTACATCCATTATTTTTCAAAAATATTTATTACATAAATAACCAATATTAATGCATAATTAAATTCCTTTATTTTTATAAGAATTTAGAAATTTATTTCATATTTTTCTGATTTTCCTATAATTTTCTACAAAGTTCTAAACACCATTCCTTTTTCGAAAAATCAAAATTACGCTTTCCTTTTGGGAATACGCTTTCCTTCTCGGCGGGAGCGCTACTTGGGCCTAAGGCCCGTTCTGTTTCGGCCGAATCGGCCTACCAACACCATAAGTGGCCACGAACGCCACGATCAAATCATCTTGATCTAATGGCCGATAGCCATACCACTTCAAGGATTTAATCCTAGCCACTCGAATTGATCCGATGGCCAAGACACGCCCACGTCACCTTCCCGCCTCACCACGGACCGCTGTCTCAACTCCGCGCCGCGTCATGCATGGTTTCACGAAAACGACGCAATCGCCGTTGGAGCTCGCCGCTGCCCCGGTTTTCGACCTCTCCGGACTCCTCCCGACGCCGCGAACCTCATCCTCCACGTCGCCGACTTCATCCGGCCGTCGCGCGCAGCGAATTGCTCGCCGACACGCCGCCAGCGCCGCCGCCGCCGTCTTTGTGATTCCGTGGCCGCCAAGCCACCCCGAGCCTATAAAAAGCCATCCCCAGCCTCGTTGTGACTCAAGACACCTCCTCCGCCACTCTTCTACCTCCATACCTCATGGAAGCACCCTCCGGAGTCAGTAGCTTCACCGCCGCCATACCTCGTCACGGCCATACTCAGTCCACCTCAACCCCAACCAAGCTCACCTAGAGGTAGCCGCGACTCTCTCTACCCTCGACCGCCGGCCGCCCTCTCCGTGCTGCTGCTGCCATGCAATGCCGCCTGACGAGCTTCCTTCATGTCTCATCTTGCCAGTGGGCCCACTGTCAGTCACCCGAGCAGTGGGCCAAAGCCCATCTCGGCTCAATTCAAAGCCCATTCTTGTTCATTATTTTTTTTCTTTTTCTTTATTAGAGAAGGTTTTCAAAATTTATTTAAAATATTAAAATAGCTCCAAAAATTTCGCCAAAATTTCCAAAAATATAAAATAATATGAATAATTTATTTAAATTATTAAATTTAACATTTATATAATAAAATAATTAATAAAATTTCAAAAACCCTTTTTCCTATAAGTTATTTAAAGTAGTAAAAAGAATAACTTTTGAAAAATTCCCTTTTTATTCTCAATTGGCTCTATCTCGGAACTCCAACATGAGAAATGTTGTCGAATCTCGATCTCTAGAGCTCAATTGATCCATTTTATATAAAACCAAAATTTAAATAACAAATTTTCTTGCTATCCGGAGGAATTTCCGAAACTCTGTCAAAATTTTCTTAATATCCCATTTTATAAAGAAAATAATTTTAAAACATAAAATCATCATTTTTCTATCTATTCAAAAATCATATGCATATTTTATTTAAACTTATATCCTTTAAATCTTTGTTATGTTTTTGCTTTTATAGAAAATGACTTAGGACTACTTGAAACTTCTGAGTCGGATTTTCTGGAAGAATCTTTTGATCTTGAACCGACAACCGAAGAAGGCAGGTTTTCTTATCCTTGATGCAATTTAATATACCTACATTTCTTTTACTTATTATTTATTGCATATATTTTCTAGCTATTTATTTATACATTCCAAATACAATTTTTATCCAAACCCCAATACCTTAAAAAGCCACCTAAAAATAATCAACCTCTGATAAAACCTAGTATAGGCAAAATATTAAAATTTGATTATCTCATGATAAGATGAAGGATTGGTCTGTACAAATAAGTTACTTTGGATAACTTATTTGTGATGGAAAAGCTGTAATCTGGAAGATTGATTGTATTTATATAGAGTAATTCGGAAACAGTGTTTTGTTATTTGGGCCCGCCGGTACAAGGAAGTACCAGCTCAATAACACCAGGTGGAGAGAGTGTGAACTCCCTGGAAATCGTTACTCTATAAACTATAGAAGCAAATTCGGAAACAGTGTTTTGTCGTCTTGGGTTAGAGGAATCAAAGAGTTTGATTGACACTCAAGGACACTAGATATTTGCTCGATCTGTGGTATGAGAATATCTAGATATCATTTGCTTCTATAAAAACTTGGGCTTAATAAATAAGAATGACACAAATTTTGCTCCCATCCATGTAGTAGGCCACTATATGGGTAAAGTTGGGTAGGTTCTGCAGAGCTAATAACCAATTCATCGATGGACCTTACTTCGGGTATAAGAAGTTGTGTCAAATGGGTGATGCCTCTCTTATTTATCAAAATCCATGAATTTATTCTATGGAAAATATTGTCTGAATTGTAAATGAATAAGGATGGAGAAAGTTGATAGAATTTGTATTACTATGAAAAATTGTTTTAGAAATAAATAAGACTTTTAAAAATCTGAAATTTGCATGATCACCATAAAGCCTTAACTATTCCTTGAATAATGTCAACATATAATATTATTATTTTCTTAAAGAAACCTCTTTGGTATAAAATTTTTATACTTACCCATTACTTGGGAACTGTTCATTTAAATGAACAGATCCTACTATCTTCTGCAGATATTGAATTTTCTCAAGAAGAAATGGATCTCTTCGGTCAAGAATATTAAGTTTTCTTGTACACTCAAACAAGCTGTAATATAGGAGAAATATAACTGTAAATTACTTTGTTTTGGTATTGTAATAAAGTTATTATTATATCAATTCTGAGGTTTTGTAACTTTAGGGTGATTAGTTTTTCAATATAAAAGTATTGGAAATTGGTCGCCCACAAAGGGAACGATGGGGCTCAATTATATAGGCTGATGAGCATTCGGGAAAGCATCCCAACGGGTAGCTTCCAAGGGAAGGCAGGTCACATGCATTTGTCAGTTCCAGGGCAATATAGTACACTATATTTTACTATCCGTGTCCATCAATTATTGTGCACACCAGAGGTGCCTTGCCCTGGAAGCACCCGTGACCATTTATTATTTCTTTGTTCAATTAAATTATTATTTTATTTTTTGGTCATCAATAATTGTGAACATAAAGTGGCTTGTCCTGGAAGCCACCTGTGATCTCCTTGTTATTTTATTGTTCAATTTAATTATTATTTCACTTTTTATGGCATCAATAATTGTTAACAGTAAATGGCTTTTCCTGATATAGCCACCCGTGACCAATTTTTAAATTTAATGGGTCATTTCATTAATTATTTTACTATTTTTTGGCACCAATAATTGTGAACAGCGACTGCCTTGTCTTCGTAGCCACCCGTGACCATTTTATTTTTTATATAAATAAACCTAAATCCCTATGTGCAATGTCGCCCGTACAAAAGTCCTGTATATACACGTGAACCGTATACGAATACGGCGGTTAGAGTATGTTATGACAAACTAATAAAAAATAGGAGAGAGAATATAGAGACTTGTAGTATAGAGATGCCGCTGGAGATGGATGAGTTATAGAGATAGAATCTTTTTAGAGAAGGTAGTATTAGGGAATATAGAGATCCAGATATAGAGAAGCTACTGGCCTTGCTCTTACTTCCATATCATTGATAATTTTAGTGGGTAGGGCATAATAATTAGTGATGGAGGCAGTATCTCAATTCTGATTCCGAAGCGCACTTTGATGATTTGCGCTACGGAGGTGTGAAAGAAAAAACTGTACATATATCTCTAGCATTAAATGTGTAGTAGTGGTGTAGGATCACCTTTTCATTTTTCACCATTTATCACTCTTTCACCCAATGGTTCATACATTATAACAATACTTTATATTTATTTACGTTGTTTTCTTATTTTATTGCCTTCTATTTTGAAAGATCTCGATTAGCAATAATGCTTTACATTGATTTGATTTGTTTTCCTATTTTTACCATATATGAATTATAGGAAGATTTCCATGACACTCATGAAAAAAGTCAGAGACAAGAGCATGTAGGTGGATAGTTGAACACATAAGTGTAACGGAATGCCTGAGTCAAACACATTGATTAGTTATTATCTGATTTTTTTTTAATCTGTAAGATAGCATGGGCACTCGTCTAGTTAAAAAAAAAGATATGTACGTGGTTACTTAAACTGGGCCATGCTTGCGAGTTTAGGCCAGGGCCGTGCCGTTCCACGCGAGTTCGGGCCCATATTGTTGAACTCGGCCAGGCCGAGCAGGCCACCTACTGGGCCTGCTTTCTTCTCGGAGAAGCTTCAGTCGTGACAGCACCGGCTTCTCCGACCCCCGCCTCTATTCTACCGCTGCCCGCCTCCGCCGTCGGTCCAGGCCACTCCCCGCTCCCTCCGGCCTCGTCCGGTGCCCCCGCCGCCCCCAGATCCGGTCCGTCCTCGCCGCCTCCTGCACCCCTCCCCCCTTCCAGAACTCTCCCCGGCCGCGGACCCGAGCCTCCTAGATCTCCCGGAGCCGCCGCTCGCCCTCCCTCCCCGCACTCGCCTTCCTCGTGCTGGCGCGGTGATGGATGAGTGGGTTCGCCAGGCCGAGGCATGGGTAGGCCAAGCCGAGCGCTGGGTACGTCAGCAACCCCCGGAGCAGATTTACGTCGCAGTCGCGGTGATTGCCGTCACAATTCTGGTGCTGGTTGCAGGTGATGTGTCGAGCCCTAAGCTTCTTCCTGCTTTGTCTCCTTGCTCCTGATGAGTCTTGAGGTGCTATGCTTGGTTTACCTCTGACCCGCGCTGCCCTAAGGGCGTGCGCAGGAGGCGGTCTTCAAACTAGATGGGCGCGGTAGTTTAGCGACGAGGAACTGGTGGTTTTGGGGCGATTTCATCTTCGCCTTGAAGCATCAAGACTGCAAAAGGCTTTGCGTTTTATGCTTCGAAGCTGCCGTTTTTGGACGAATTTAACTAGCTGCGGATCTTGATGAGGAGTTGTATAGTTAGCTGTAGTATATTATCACGAAGTTCAAGTATGATTGAAGCATAGTTGAGTGCATGCTTTGGAACTTCAGGAACTGATCTGAAGGATGAGGCTGTGCCACTATGATTAATAAGTTTCTATAATTTCAGGTTTCATCTACCTATTTTATCTTAGCATGATGCACACACACATATATATATAGAGGCGGTATACAATTAGTAGCCTTGGAATTGTACCAGTATCCTTACTTTACTGTTACCTTTGAGTGTAAGCAGAGAGTGAATTATTTTCAGACTTTTGCCGGTTCAGGGTACAGTTTGCATTGTGCCTCAAGTTGCCCCCATGATAGTAATGAATTGCTACTGAATGAATAAAGATAAACCAAGAGTGAGCCTGTTATAGTATTAATATTTGCAAGTGTACCTTGTAAAAAGTTAACACACTAATAATATGCTAAAATCTGTGAGTTTTTAAACTCAAAGGTATCTAAGGGCATCTACAATAGTATAGACGACCATTGTCTATAGCAATGTCCTTGTCATCTACAAACAGCCTTAAAACTAACACATACAATGGTATAGGCAATTACTTTCCTTGTAGACACTATCTTCCCACACAAAACGTATCTTGGTTCCTGTGCTATAGTCGACCACAGAAGTAAAGACGACCCAATTCTCTATGCACTCTCTCGCTCATTCACATCATCTCGTGTCCTATGTGGCATGGCTTATAGACACGTCACACCATTGTACATGCTCTAATGATGTGATGTTGTGTGTGGTTTTATGAAAAGAAAGGGATTGCTGTTCTTTAATCAGACGGAATTTATTTTGAAAGCTGTAGCCTTGACACTTCTTAGTGTTTGTAGTGAGTGCACCCAGAAATGTAAAATATCTTGCTGTGTAATAAAATCCATTGTGTTGCTTATGGAGGTTTCTGCTTTTGTGATATAAAATCCTGATGATGATACAAGTGCAATGATTAACAAGCAATTTAATTTGCCTTGTTTACAGTATCTTGCCTGAAGTCCTCGAAATCGAACACCATAGTGGTCTCAGGGCTTAGTGGAAGTGGAAAAACTGTTCTTTTCTACCAGGTAATTTATTGTTCTTCTGTAAATGGCTTTGTGTCTTTTTTTCTATTTCAGTAATACAGCTGTCCATTTTATGGTGGACTAACGTGAAATTGACCAAAGTAATGGCCAAGCATGTCTTTTCAAATTTGATTGCCATTTTTGTCTCCGGATTAAGTTTTTCAAGTCAGGGTCTCAGGGACAAGGTTATAGTATCTATTTTGCAATTTGCTCTAGTTTATGCCTCCTTTGATGCATTACAATTCAGTTTGCAATAATTGTTCAGTAGGCTAGAAAACGATCATTCTAGATGAACGTCTACATTGAATGCTTTGGTGTTATATGTCATGCCTCTCTTGCTTTGTTACCTACCTTGATTTGACCATGTGAACTCCTATGAGCTCTTCTACGGTAATCTTACACCGTAAGGTAAGAGATCATTGGGCTATTGGATCAAATATGTACAATCCAGATGTATTCATCCAGCTTACCCCCGGGTAAGATCACTAGGCCATAAGATTGGATAAATGAATGGCCAAAAAGAGTTTGGGCGAGGCTTATAAAATCTGAACTCCTGTATGATTTTGTGTAGCGCATGCTTGCATGGCAATATTTTGAAGCACTAAGCCTATTTTTTAATTTCCTTTTTTTGATAATGTTGTAACAATGTACCAATGGAGCAAGTACGGAGGTTGTTATATTATATTTTGCTTTTACATTAATTTTACATTTCTCTTTTTGTTAGCTTCGCGATGGATCATCACATCAAGGAACTGTGACCTCAATGGAACAAAACAATGACACATTTGTGCTGCACTCAGAGCTGGAAGGGGTGAGACAATTTTTATAGATGAATTTTTTGCAGCATCTTGCTTTTTTTAATTATTACAAATGAGGGCTGTCATTGTTTATATACAAATTTGTATTTGCTCGTGACAATACTCGTACTGAACTTTGCTCGTGTCCTTAATGCAGAAGGGCAAAGCTAAACCTGTGCATGTTGTTGATGTTCCTGGACATGCAAGGCTCAAACCCAAGCTTGATGAAGTTCTTCCTCAAGCAGCTGGGATTGTTTTTGTTGTCGATGCTCAAGATTTTCTGTCTAGCATGCAAGCTGCTGCAGAGTAATTTTACTGGCCATTTGTCCCAAAAATTGTGGTGTATATTTCAGCTAATAATTATTTCTACCATCTCATGCTGGACTGAAATTAGGAGTGTGACTGGGAGCTTCTTCCATTTCCCAACATGTCCTTTATGTATTTTTTAGGTCTTGATGCAATTGTATTGTCTCACGCTACTCACCTCATATTGCAGGTACTTGTATGACATTCTGACAAAGGCAATTGTAGTGAAGAAAAGGGTTCCTGTTCTGATATTCTGCAACAAGACAGATAAAGTTACAGCTCACTCGAAGGAATTTATCAAGAAGCAGTTGGAAAAGGAAATGTATGACTACTTTTCATTTTTAAATTACTTGCATAATTAGAATTTCAATGAAAATGCCTTAATTAGTGTTTTTCCCCCATAACTCATTTGAAGTAAGCCACCTATGATAGAACATGCCACAATCATGTGCACTGACTCACTGAGTAGCTGGACTGAGATTTCTAATGTGTGCCAATTTTACCCTTTTTAGTAACAAGCTTCGGGAATCAAGAAATGCCATATCATCTGCTGACATCAGTGATGAAGTCCAGATTGGGGTCCCTGGAGAGGCGTTTAACTTCACTCAATGCCAGAACAAGGTTACAGTTGCAGAAGGTGCTGGTTTGACTGGTAATGTTTCAGCAGTCGAAAAATTCATTCGTGAGCATGTGAAGGCTTAGGCCCGCCCCATCCTTACAGACTAGTGTTTATGTTTATGCAAATCGCTACCTGGGGACATGACTAATTTTTCTGGTGAAAAGAGGAAAAACCTTCATTGTGATTCATGACTCTGGTTAAATCTTTGCATGTCTACCTTTTAAAGACTTTGTTATAGGCCAAATGTTTTCAAAAATGTTTTATGCCAAACCTGCAAACACTCTAAATAGGATTTTCCCCCCGATTTTGATTTGGGTTTAAATTCTTCGAATTTGGACTGTGGGCGTTGGCACGCATGCGTGGATGCTTGCGATTCGCACGTGTGCACGCCTGCACGGAGCGTTGCGGCAGATGCTTGCGCGCGAGCTTCTTGATGGTGCTCGCTGGCAAAGTTGGCGGGCCGCGACCGGCCGATCGGCGCGCGGACGCGGCGTTGGTACTTTGGCAACCACTTCAGGTGAGGCGGTGAGCGATACCGATACGCACGTCCTGTAAAAAAGGGGGTGGGCAATACACACGTAGTTGGCGTAGCAACGTAAGCAGGGACAGCCCCTAGCTACGTGCTACCTACACCTGGTGCCTTGTGGATCGTTTGAGGGATAATGCAGGTCTCTGTAGCCACTCTCTGTCATTACTGAATCATGACATTGCATTTATGAGTTGTTTTCTTTTGTGTCATCAGTGACATTTTGGTTGTCTGTTTGTTTAAGCTATGCAAATGAATTTTTTTAAAAAAAAATCACAGTGTTAACAAACATCCAAGACTTTTGATCTATATGTTCTTTGGGTATTTTTTGAATAAACGTGTAATCAGAGAAGTGTATAAACTTTCAATCAATTTTTTAGCCTAAATATTAGTCATAAAAGCAACACAAAATTGCGATGGAAAGCCTTTGATATTTGGTAGCAGTGTGATTTTCCAAGGATTTTTTGAAACATTTAGACAACTTAAATAAAAAGACAAAATTCTGTTGATAGCATAATAGGGAACAAACCATGAATGCAATGTCACAAGATGTGAGATGATTCAGTGATGACGCGAATGAGATTGGAGACTTTTGCAGTGATATATAATTTTTTTTATGACTCATGGCTCGTGTTTTGCGGTTTCTCTTAATCAAATGCTTTGGATTCTCGAGACCATTTCTCGAATATCTCAAAACCGCTTCTCAATGCTTTAAAAGTCTAGTCGATCTAGACGTTACGACTTATCAAGTCCAACATTTCACCCAACCGTCCAAACACGTCCATATAAAACAAAGCAACTACAACCAATATGTTTGTAGCAGAATGGCTGTGTTTTAACTTTTGAGAGCTTCGATAAGCCAAAATGTCTATATAGGACGAGCAATATTGTCTATTTCTGATGTTGTCACGAAAATGTCTATATAGGACGAGCAATATTGTCTATATCTGATCGTTGTCACGTCTACCTTACGTAACAATTCACTTACGGGTTTTTCCTTGGTATGCCATCAATGAATCTTTCTAAGCAGTGTAAATGATTAAAAAAAAATTGGTTCCTATTTTGGGTTCATGCACGTGAACCATAAGTCTTATGCATGTCCCATTTTCATATCGGTCTTATGCTCTTTTCTCTTTCTCTCTCCCTCTCTTTCTTTCCATTTTCGCTTAACTGATTGGTTAATTTCTTATAACCTACTCTTATTTTCTTTGCCAAATAAGCTAGCAAACACTGACGTTTTTCCAAAAATCTTTATAGACCTCTTTCCGATGAAAAATCTTTTTTGTGTAATTCCAAATGTGAAGGTTAGTCCTATGCTCGGATGATTTCATTCCATGAAACCAACTATAAAAAATAGAGCATTTTTACTGTCCTTGGAGAGGTACCAGGTATTGAGAGGTACTAGATAAGGGGCAGTTTTGGAGTTTTCAAATAATCGTTTCCTCCCCTCTCTCACCGTTCTCTCTCCTTGTGGCCATCGGCCACCTTGCCGCCTTGTTGTTGCCGCTTGTTGGTGCTCTGGCTCGGCTTTGTCGCCTGGCGAGATGGGTAATTGCAGCGCATGGCATGCAATGGCGTGGGGCAGCACGTGCGTACGAATGGGACGACTGGCGTGGGCAACGCATGTGAGTGGGGTGGCGACGTGTGGTCGGGACGGAGTGGGGCGATGACAGGTCGTGGTACAGTGAGATGTGAGAGAGGACAGAGGAAAGGAGGAGGAAGAAGATATAGGAATCTTCTATTTGCCCCTTACAATGGTGTTATTGTGAGGTATAAAAAAAATAGGAGAAAGATACTATCTCATCATAGCCACTGGATCGGATGTATTCAATGATTCTAATGAGAGATATCAACGATGGTAAAATTGCTAATAAAAATAACTCAAAATTGCAGCCCGACCCTGTAAGGCAGTAGGCGTGTGGTCGCTGTTGTGTTGGGCTGTGAGCCTTGTTGGGCCATGTGTGGGCCGTGTCTTTGCTCGTTGTACTTAAGGGAACTGTAGTCCATCTGAGAAGACAAGAAATGAAAATGGATTGAAACTCTTGTCTTCCTCCTCACGAAGCTCTCTCTCTCTCTCTCCCCTCGTGTTCTCTCGGCGACGCCACCCTAGAGTGTTCATCACAATTTGGTATCAGAGTTTTGCTCGATCTGTGGACGTTTCCGCACACAGGGAGGCTTGGATCGGTAAAATCCCTAGGAACGGTTAGCAGCTGCTCTTGAACGGCCGCTGTAATATCCTGATCTGGGTTCGATTGGCTGAATGGGAGAAACACCACGGCTCTGGCAAAGCAGAGTGCGCAAGTTAGGCAAATCCTAGCCGAGATGGGAGAAATGGAAAGTCGTATGATAGAAGTGATGAAGACTCAGTTAGAGTTGATGAGTAAGAAGTTGGTGGCGCAACTACTGGTGGCTGATCAGAAGTTGGAGGCGTAATTGACAGCGGTGGATCAGAAATTAGAATCACAGCGGCTAAATTGGAACAAGTGCAAGTTAAGGTAGATCTATCCATGGATTCACTAGGAAGAATTCAAGCGGAGCAAGCACAGGCAGCTAAATCATTCCGAGGTAAAGCTCCGCCTACTCTTGAGATACCAAACCGGGAGGGATCTAGAATTATGGGGCCTAGACCTAGATGGGGAGGGTCAACATAGAGCACTAGATTGCATGGCTACAACGAATCTCAAGGGCCTCCAGTAAATTTTCCTCCACCCATGCCAATTTCAGGGGATGGTGAGGTGAGCCGAAATGGTGACAATAGTAGAAAGAGCTAGATGCCAAAAATGGATTTCCCGAAGTTTGATGGGACTGAAGTGAGGATTTGGGTGGATAAGTGTGAGACTTTTTTTTTTGCTATGTACCAAATTCCTGAAGGATTTCAAGTAGCTGCAGCAGCTATTTACTTGGTAGAAGTGGCAGCCCATTGGTACCAATCTTACAAGATGAATCTACCTAACCATACGTGGGAGCAGTTTAGAATAGCCATTGTGTTGGAGTTTGAGGGTAGTGAGTGCAGGAGTAAAATGAGGGAATTATTGCAGCTTAGACAAACAGGATCAGTGGAAGAATATAAACGAAAGTTTGAACGGTTGGTGTATCAAATCAAACTTTATGATTCATCTTTTGGGGGCATGATGCTAGTGACCAAGTTCATTATGGGACTGAAGGAGGAATTACGAGCTGCTGTGGAAATTCAATTACCTGACACAGTTTGGAAAGCAGCTACTCTGGCTGAGGTACAGGAAAATATTGTGGAAGGATCTCGGAGACAATGTACTAAAGGACACAATAAAAAACAAGATACCTTTTCATCAGCTCTAGGGAACAACAACAATAAGAATGCCACGGGAATTAGATTGGATAAGGGAGATCTGTGGAAGGCCAGGCAACTCAAGGATTATAGAAAGACTAATGGGCTCTGTTTTAAGTGTGGTGAAAAATACTCACCTCAACATCAGTGTCCAGTAGGTACTTCAGGACAATTGCAACAAATCCAAGGCAATGACATATTGCAGGATGAAATTTTGAACACTTTGCTGGCCTAAGAGCCAGATGAGGAAGCGGAAGCATATATATCAGTCAATGCCATGTCTGGTATTGACAACACTAACACTATTAGACTGAGAACTCTCATCGGAAACAAGATCATGTTAATTCTCATCGATTCAGGTAGTTCCCATAGTTTTATCAATCAATCCATGGTGGAATTGTTACAAATGACAACACAATCAGTCAATGAGATGACAGTCAAAGTAGCTAATGGAGATATATTGTCCTGTGATCAAATGGTTCCAACTTTAACTTGGTGGGTACAAGGGTATACTTTCTCACATGATATGAGAGTGTTGCCATTAGGGGGATATGACGCTATTCTTGGCATGGATTGGCTGGGCTTATGGGGAACTATGCACTGTAATTGGGGAGAAAAGTGGATTGAGATAGAATATCAGGGTTCAACAGTGAGACTCCACGGAGTAAAAGAAGTGCAGCAAACTCAATTGAAATCGATGACAATGGTTCAACTCCAAAAATGGCAGAAGGGAAATGAGATATGGGCTACTGCATTAGAAGACTTTGAATCTGTCAGCAAAATTCTAGCAAAGTCACAAGTACCTTGCATCATTCAGAGAGTTCTAAACAAATATCAGGATGTCTTCCAAGCAGGGGCGGATTTACCAGTGGGGCGGGGTGGGCTCCAGCCCACCCTACGGCTGCTGGGCCTTTGAAGCCCTCCTAGAGCCCCCAGCGAAATTTATAGCCATGGGCCTTTGTAGAGGGGGCTAAGGGCCCAACTAAACTTCCCAGCCCCCTACTATTTTTTGTTGCGTTCGCCCCTGCTTCCAAGAGTCTACCTCTCTCCCTCCACATAGACAGTATGACCACTCAATTGCACTGTATCCTCAAGCTGCACCTGTTAACTCAAGACCTTATAGGTACTCTCCCCTCCAAAAAGATGAAATAGAGAAACAAGTGAAGGAAATGCTGCAAGCTGGAATCATAGTACCAAGCATGAGTCCATTTGCTTCCCCAGTTTTGTTAGTAAAAAAAGGATGGCACTTGGAGGTTTTGTGTTGACTATAGGGAGTTGAATGCAATTACAGTCAAATCCAAGTTTCCTATGCCCATAGTGGATGAATTAGCTGGTGCTAAGGTATTCTCCAAATTGGATTTGAAAGCTGGATATCATCAAATCGAGATGGTTGAGAAAGATGAGCTGATCACAGCTTTTAAAACTCATCATGGATTGTTTCAATTTCGAGTGATGCCTTTTGGCCTTACTAATGCACCTGCCACTTTTCAGTGCTTGATGAACTCTATTTTTGTTGATTACATTAGAAAATTTTTGCTGGTATTTATGGATGATATACTCATAGACAGTAAAACTATGGAGGAACATGCTGAACACTTGGCTTTGGTATTAGAAACACTCAAATATCATCAATTGTTTGTGAAGAAGAGCGAATGTGACTTTGCTGCAGATCAATTGACTTATTTAGGCCACATTATATCTTCTCGAGGTGTGGCTACAGACCTAGAAAAAACTTAGGTAATGAGAGACTGGCATGTACCTTCTAATACAACAGAAGTTAAGGGGTTTTTGGGTCTCACGGGGTACTACAGAAAATTCATTAAGAATTATGGTGTTATGGCCAAATCCTTGACTGTGCTTCTTCAGAAGAAGGCATTTCAGTGGAATCAGGAAGCCCAAGTGGCTTTTCAAAAGCTTAAGGATGCTATGTCTTCAGCTCCAGTTTTAGCCTTACCTGACTTCTCTAAACCATTTGTAGTAGGGACTGATGCTTGTGATGAAAGTATTGGAGCTGTTTTAATGCAAGATGGGCATCCTATAGCATTTTACAGTAAGGCATTAAGTGTTCTCAGTAGAAAATTCTCTATCTATGAAAAAGAGTTTTTAGCTATTATGTTGACAGCGGATAAGTGGCTCCAATACTTGATCAGAGGCCCTTTTGTCATCAGAACTGATCATCAGAGCTTATGTCATTTGGAAGATCAAGTTCTTACCTCGGAGCTGCAGAAAAAAGCTATGACCAAACTTGTGGGGGATGCAATTTAAATTTCAGTACAAGAAAGGTTCTCAAAATAAGGTAGCTGATGCCTTATCTAGAGTAGGATATTTTTTCTCCTTACAAGCTCTTTTTGGGGGCCAACCCATTTGGTTGCAAGAAGTATTAAATTCTTACGCCGTCGATCCTTCAGCTCAGAAACTGTTACAACAGCTAGCAATAGAGAACCATTCTAAAGAAGGGTATACACTTCAAAATGGCATCATCTACAAGCAAGGGAGAGTGTGGGTAGGAGCCAACGTGGGTCTGCACAACAAGATTATTACAGCTTTTCATTCCACTCCGGTGGGAGGACATTCAGGTATCATAGCTACATATCAGAAAGTTTAAAAGATGTTTAGTTGGGAGGGGATGAAGACCACAGTGGAAAATTTTGTGAAACAATGTTTGATTTGTCAGCAAGCCAAACACGAGCATTGCAAATTACTAGGTTTGCTGCAACCATTACCCATTCCTCAAACAGCTTGGCAAGAATTATCTATGGATTTTATAGAAGGACTCCCTATTTCTGATGGGTATTCAGTTATTTTGGTTGTTGTGGATCGTTTCACTAAATATGCTCAATATCTGCCCTTGAAGCATCCATATATTGCACCAGTGGTAGCTCGGTTATTTTTTTAGAATGTAGTGAAGCTTCATGGGATGCCCAACTCCATAGTGTCAGATAGGGACAAAGTGTTTAGAAGCTCATTTTGGAAGGAGCTATTCAAACTGTTTGATGTTAGGTTGAATATGAGCACTGCATATCATCCTCGGTCGGATGGGCAAACTGAGAGAGTAAATCAGTGCTTATAGATGTACTTGAGGTGTGCTTGTCATTTCACCCCTAAGAAGTGGTCTCAATGGTTGGCAATGGCTGAGTTTTGGTATAACACAAATTACCACACTTCACTCAATACAACCCCCTTTCAAAGCTCTCTATGGCATGGATCCTCATTATGGAGTTATGCCTGACCCTCTAGCAACTAGAGTAACAGAAGTACAAGATGTCATTCTGGCAAGACAGCAATTCATTGACCTTCTAAGGAAACAGTTGAACAAAGCTCAACAACGCTTCAAGCATTATGCTGATATGCATAGATCTGAACGCACTTTTCAAGCGGGGGAGAAAGTATTTTTGAAATTGCAACCAGACATCAGTGGCTAAGAGACCCTGCCCAAAGCTGTCTTATAAGTTTTATGGGCCCTATACAATACTTCAAAAGGTGGGAATTGCAGCTTACAAACTCCAGTTACCTGACAACAGCATGATACATCCAGTTTTTCATGTTTCACAGTTGAAACCATTCATACCAGATTTTACTCTTGAATCTAATACAATACCAGAACCGGCTGCTTTGGATATTTTGGATGTGGAACCGGAGGAAATTTTGGATCGTCGGCTGATCAAGAAAGGCAATTCTGCATACCAACAGGTACTGATCAAATGGACTTCTCTTCTGGCGACTGATGCGACTTGGGAAGATTATGAAGTTTTGCGTGAAAGATTTCCATCAGCAATCGCTCGGGGACAAGCGATCATTTGAGGGGGTGGCATTGTAAGGCAGTAGGCGTGTGGTCGCTGTTGTGTTGGGCTGTGAGCCTTGTTAGGCCATGTGTGGACCGTGTCTTTGCTCGTTGTACTTAAGGGAACTGTAGCCCGTCTGAAAAGACAAGAAATGAAAATGGATTGAAATGGCTGTCTTCCTCCTCACGAAGCTCTCTCTCTCTCCCCTCGCGTTCTCTCAGCGACGCCACCCTAGAGTGTTCATCACAGACCCAAACACGGCCTCCAGCGAGTTGCAAAACCCTAGTTCCCCTGCATCTGAATCTCAGCAGCCCCGTCCTGATTCCCGAACTCCCAATCCTCTATGTCCTCGGCGGCCGGCGCCGCTCCTCTCCGCCCTCCCTCCCCTGCGGCGCACCGCCTGCCTCGCCCCTCCCTGCGGGTGCCTCCCAACATGTTGAAGTCCGCTTTCGCCGAGTTGCTGAACTGCACGGAAACCAAGAACCATGCCGTCGGCCACTACCTTGACAGAGACATCGCCGACATACTGTGCTACCCGCGTGGAAGCCGGGCGAGCCAAAACGGAGAGCACGTCTCTCTCTTCTTCGGCATGGAGACCAAATCCCAAAACGTCGACGCCATCTGCGAGGCCTACGGCATGGGCAAAGACGGCGTGCCATCTTCGTCCCATGGATATAGGTAGAAGCAGGTGCGCGCTCCCCCAATGTAGGAGTTTGCGGCGTCGGGTTGGATCGTTTCGTGAAGCGAAGCGATCGGGAGTCGCTTTACGCGGTGAATATAATGGCGTGGCCACGTTCACGTACGTGTGTTGTCATCGTCGTGCGCGGCAATCCCATAGCCGTGCCACCTTCTGACATCGGGGAGCACATCGGCCGGCGGACTCCTGGACTGCGAAAAACAGGACGTCGGACGTCTCTTTCTTCGTCGGCGGCGAGACGTTCCACGCGCACCGGGCGGCGCTCGCCGTGCGTTCGCCAGTGTTCAAGACGGAGCTCTTGGGCCCCATGGCAGAGGCCAGAATGCCATGCATCACGCTGCAAGACATCAAGCCTGAAATATTTAGACTTGCTTCGGTTCATGTACACTGATGCATTGGCCGGCGATGTCACAGCTGAGCTCCTTGAGGATCTTCTTGCGGCGGCCGACAGGTACGCTTTGGACAGGCTGAAACTGGTGTGTGCACACAGGTAATGCACAATTGCCCGGAGTTGAAGAGCAGCTGCCTTGACTACCTCATGGAAGAACTTCAGGAAGGTAGCGGTAATTAACCAAGGGTTACTCGTTATTGAGAAGATTAGAGCGCGGGTTGAGGATTAATCGAGGCTTCCTGCACCGCTCGGATGGGGTTCATATATTGTGCCATGATGCAAGCCCGGCAGACCTGACTGTTTTTTCTCATTAAAACCTACAACAACCGGTCGCATGGATATTGGCTAACCACAGGAAGCAGCAAAATATGCTGAGATTTCTTTAAAATTTTAAGATTTATAATAGATGATATATAGGATAGTTGTTTTTCTTGTATTCACTTGATTTTGACTTAATGCCGTCGACTGTAATTTCAAAACTTTTCAGCCGATGTAATTGCATTAACCCAATAACATGGCGAGCCTCCACATGATTTCCAGCTCCAATAGCGCCGTGGCCTCTGGGGATTCCTCAATGGAGCCTTCGCATGTCTCGTGAGGAGTGCTCTTCACAGTAGTAAAGGTAGCCTTGTGTTCTTGGTGTACATCTTTGTCAGGTTCGCACACTGTGTAAACTAATACCATGTGATCTGTGGTTGCAATAGTTCATCTGTAGCTCAAAAACAGACAATAATGCATTCAAAATACAAAATGCAAAATAAAAAATATAGTCTAGACAAAAAGTTTATATTTGATGAACCCTGTAAAACACACACAAAAAATATAGCCGACATTCAATATTCAACCTTGATAGACCATCAGTGTTCAAGAGTTCGCTTAACGGATTCACCAGGGTCGGGCACCGCCAAGTGCCAAGGCCGCTATTGCGGTTCTTAGCATTTTTACCTTGACAATATAAGTAATATAATTTTTATATATTGTGAATAATTTTTTTGTTTTCAGTTATTTGCAAGACAACCAATACTAAACTAGAGTGTTAAACTAAAATTTTAATTAGTGGGAGCAGGGTCATTAGGCGTTGGCATTGTAGCGGAGGCAACACTTGACTTCGGGGACCCATGAAGGAGGTTGTGGCCAGTCGTCAGAGGAGGCCAGTCGCCAGAGGTGAGGAGGACTAGAGGAGGACCAAGGACAATTTGCAATGGTCGCTGGAGGATGAAGAGGATGAAGACTGGAGGAGGAGACGGAGAGAGGAGAGGAGCTCGTACCGCGGTCCGGCGCGGTCTCCTGCGTGGCCATCGGCATGGTCTCCTGCACGGTCACTGGCGTTGTTGCTTGCTCGGCGGCGGCGTAGCCCCCTCTGTAGCTATGACAATTGTCCAAACCTTAGGCCCTGTTCTTTTGGGCTTATCTAATCTAACTTATCTGTCTTATCTTGAACTTCGAGAATTTCCTAAGGTGGTCTCGAGAGTCGGATGACCTTGATTTTTAGGATTTAGGGAGCTTTTAGACAGGCCTACAAGATAAAAAAAAACCGAATTCAAAAAGTAATAAAAAAAAGTCAGATAAGTCAATATTAGTCACGTCTTATTTGACTTATTTCGTGACTTATCTGACTAATATTGACTTATCTGACTTTTTAATTACTTTTTGAATCCTTTTTTTATCTTGTAGACGTGTCTAAAAGCTCCCTAAATCCTAAAAATCAAGGCCATCCGACTCTCGAAGCCACCTCGAAAAATTCTCGAAGTTCGAGATAAGACAGATAAGTCGAGATAGATAGCGCTGTTAAATACAGAGATTGTGCAATGTGCAATGCTGTATTAGTGCTCCCCTTGGGCCTCCCAGTCAGTCGGGCCACCTCAAGACGCCAGGCCGCCAACCCTCCCCCAAGGCCCGTCATGACCTGCGATTGCAGCCCAGACACCAAATAGGCTGAAATGGCCTTAATTCGTGGCGTAGAGGCCCGCCAAGCGCCAATTCGGCCGCCATTTCGAACACTGTGAACCCTATGAAATACAAAAGAAATTATGAAATAGAAAAATATAAATATTTAACTTTAATGACCCTACAAAATATAATAAATAAAGAACTAAAACAAGCGAACTAAAAATTTTAGTATAATTACACTAAAATTGCACAATATTTAGTAGTACAATTTTCGGTTTATACCATGCAATTCTAGGTGATGGAAACAAAACAAAATTTCAAGCGACTCAGAATCTATTATATAATCAAAACATGAGTCAACGGAGTCACCACATTAATCAGATAAAAACCATGTAAATTAAAGGAAAAAAAGATCTACACCATCAATTATAGTAAGACTAGATTATAACGGTGTAAATTTAATGAGGTTGACAAAAAAGAGAAAGAAATTCTTATTAGAAGGCGATACAACAGATCTAACCAGTTTTTTTTTTTAAAAAAAAATCCGCATTTAAAGGCAATACAATAACACACTACATGTATCCTTTATCAAACTAATCCGTACGTTATGGACGGCTAACAAATCGTGTTAGACATGAACAATTGTATCCTTTCCCGTGGCAACAAACTGATTAGTATATAAATACACGATTAGCATACATTGTCATCGAAGCCAAATCGCGTAGAGCAAAAAATTGTATTAGATATGGACAATCAGTTAAAACCGAGCCATCTACTAGGACTTTCTCGCCATTAAACCGTTGTCGCTTCTTTTTTTGCGGAAACAAAAAATGATTTCCAGCCTATAGAGCAAAATAATTGTATTAGATAGTAAGCCATCTACCATATGCTTTCCAGCCTATAGAGCAAAAACAAAGAGCCAGATTAAGCCAAACCATGATCTACTACAACTTTTTTGCGGAATTAAGCTAGTGTCACTAGAAAATGGAGCCACTAGGTTAATCACAGAAATCCTCACATTAATTAGAGAAAAAAATTAAAGATCTACACCATCAATTATAGTGGAGTCACACTATAATGAATTAGATTAAAAAAAAGAGTGCATATCAGCTACAATAAAAGATAACAATAACAAAAAAAAAATAGGAATAAACAATAGAAAAAGAGTCCATACCACCTACAATAAAAATAAAAATAAATAAATAAATAAAATAATAGAAAAATAATAGAAAAAGAGTTTGTATCAACTATATAAAAAATAAAAATAATATAAATTTTGAATAAAAATAGTAGAAAAAAGAGTCTCTATCAACTATAATAAAAAATAGCTAAAATTTGTAATAAAAATAATAGAAAGGAGTCTATATCAACTGCAAGATAGGGAAAAGAGTCCATATCTACTTCATTTAAATAATAAAAAACTAAGTTTCAAAATAAAAAAGAAAAAGAGGTCATATCAAATACAAAACTAGAAAAAGAGACCATATCGACTAAAATAAAAAATAAAACAATGAAATTAAATAAAATATAAAGAAAAAGGAGTGCACATCAACTATAATAAAAATAAATAAATCTGAAAAAAAAAATATATTTATTCATCTATTATATTATTAAATAAAGACCAACAAAGCGTTCATGTATGCAAGCTAAGGAGAAGAACCAGGCTTTGTAGGCGCGGCTGGCATGACGATTTGGCACCAGCATCAACAAAGATGGCGAGGAGACCAACGAAAAGATCAAGATCAAGATAACTACAACGATAGTGCCGAATATAATAGTGCACATCTATCGAGATTGAATTTATTATTAATATATTTTTTAGATTAGACTAAGACTAATATTAGAGTTTACCATGACATATATGGTTCCATATTTGAAAAGAATTATCTTTACATCTGACCGGATACTAGAGTCATGGCTGGCATGACAAGTTGGCACTAGCACTAACAAAGAAGACATGGAGACCTACGAGAAGGTAGAGAATGAGATAACTACAACGTTAATGTTGGATATAGTGGTGTACATATAACAGAATTGGAGTTATTAATATAAATCTTCATATTATACTTAGACAATGTTAGAGCTTACCATGATCTATATAGCTACATATTATAAAAAAAATATTATTCTAATTAGGCATGAAGTATCATCCTTTTAAACTTTTGATACAAATCAAGCTGCACAAATGCGCAGGACATACGGCTAGTTGCATCAAAATTATGGTCTTATTCACTGGCTTTTATGATGTTGCCATGCAAACGCATGAATTAATCGTCGACGACGCATGCAACAATTAGCTACAAACCACATCACCTCGATACACGTTGCGCGTTTCACTGGTTACTATACCAAAATTTGTACAGATCTCAAAGCCTTTGGATGGACGGTTGTAGCCAGTGACTGAAATCAACCTGCATATCAGGCGACTGACTAATAGCAGTCTCGGAAAAATAATCCTCCTTTGCGCCCTTGCAAGTTGCAACTGCGGTGCCTCAGTGCCTAATGTGCCTGCCAACATGGTGATGTCTAGTTTCGTTGACTTCGAGATCCACAATGCGCAGGAAGGTGTAATACCCGCGGGGTGGCGCTGGGCTAGCCCCAACCCTTAACAGCTCAGCGAAGCCGCCACCTCCTGCTCGTGCTCGCCTTGCCGCCTCGTCTCTTCGCCTCGCCTCGCCTCGCCGCCAGCCGCCGCCCGAGGTTGCTCTGCACCTGCGTAGGAAGGAAGGGAAAGGGGAGGAGGAAAGAAGAAGATAGGGGAAGGTATTTGAACTAGGGTTTGGGTTCATCTTGGTTTTTCTTGTTAATTGAGATTATTCTTTGCAAAATTAGTAGCTGCTCTTGGTAATTGCCCCTATTTAGAGATTGAATCTTGCGTATTGTTGAAGATGGTGAGGAGACCAACGAAAAGATCAGGACGGGCAAGAATGTGCATCGATGGGTGACACTCTAGCTATACCGGTATGAGCTTACAGTGAACAGACGTATACTGTATTACAATAATCTTTAATAGGGACAGATAGTGAAACAGTAAAGTGACAGTGATGATTTGTTATGTTTATAATGGTTATCTTATTGTCTTCCTTGTTTAATATATACTTGCTTTGTCGTGGACTCACTCTTGCTTGTCTTTGCTTTTTAGGTGATCATTGATGGCGACATGCATGGGGTTGGAGTAGTTCCCCTTTTGGCACCAGCACACTAAACAACTATCATGTAGTTATGCCTACTTGGTTTAATTTTAACACTTTTGTATTATGACTCAGTTTGATAATAGATTAGGATAATGGGTTTATTGAATTCTGTTTTTATTATGTTTGTGTAATGTGATTTGGCTAAAGTCATATGGGATTCCGTCGATGCTAACGGTAAGCGAGGTAAGAAATGATTGTGTTGGGGCCTGTTGAGAGGGAGCCGGTGGGCTAACCTATGAGGGCTTAAATGGTGATATTATTGTTATATATGTGCTATGTTGTTTTCTGTCTGCTGAGTGGATATCTAAATTTTAGGGGAGATCCTGCCGAAATTTTGTAGTTTTAGGTGCTAGTAGCATTCTGAGCTTGGAGGGGCTGGGATGTTACACAAGGCTTGCCGCGCGCCGGGCAACGATCATAGTTCTCCGAGACAATCCCATAGACGCGCCGGCTTCAGACTTAGCTGAGCATCACGATCGGTCACCTCCTGGACTGCACCGACAGCGCGGACATCTCCTTCTCCGTCGGCGGCGAGACGTTCCGCGCGCACTGGGCAGTGCTCGCCGCGCGCTCGCCGGTGTTCAGAGCAGAGCTCCTCGGCGACGGCGACATGGCGGAGGCTAACGCGCCATGCATCACGCTACATGACATCGGACGTGAGACGTTCAAGGTTCTGCTTCGGTTCATGTACACCGACGCATTGCCGTCCGACAACAACCAAGAGCTGACGAACGAGCTGCTTCAGGACCTTCTTGCGGCGGCAGACTTGTACGCGTTGCACAGGTTGAAGCTCGTATGTGCACGCAGGTTGTCCGGCAGCCTGTCGGTCGATACGGTTGCGGAAACTCTAGGCCGCGCCGAAATGCACAATTGCCCGGAGTTGAAGAGCAGCTGCCTCGACTACCTCATGGAGGACAAGAACTTCAGGAAGGTAGCGATAACCAAGGGTTACACGTGGCTGATGCAACACTTCCCATCGGTTATTGAGGAGCGCGGGTTGAGGATTAATCGAGGATTCCTGCACCACTCGGATGAGGATTAATTCCTGCACCACTCGGATGGGGTTCATATAAGTGCCATGATGATTTGGACTGACCTAATGATGTCCTTTTTTTTTTTTGATATTATGAGTTATTCCCTGAACTTCCATGCTCCTTAAGCCTTACAATGAAAATGTCTGGCAGCATTTATGCACTTCTTTTTTATGTATGGTGTTTTGAAATTTCGGTGGTATGTATTTGATGAACCGGGAATCTAAGCAAGTTTAGAGTGGCTGAGCTGAATGATAAATTGGCTGAGTTAAATGTTAAGCTGAACTTTAGGAGGTTCTTAAATCTGCTTCTTGAAGCTGATTTATTTCGTTTATATTATTTTTAAAAGTTTTTAGAGGTATTTTCATGGTTAAAAAAAGAGCAAAAAACTAAAGCATTCAACATTTCAATTTAGATAGACATAAGGTTTAAGTCTAAACCAAGCAACTTCGAACATGAGCTCGTCTGCTTTTTATCACAGTATTGCGTGGACTAGTGATACTGCTACGTTGCTCGGAGGTTATATATGTCCAATTAGTAGCCTTGTTCTCTAATTTCTCTTTTTTTTTATATATGCCCGATCTCTCGGCATTAGCCACGTTGCCGTGAAGGGTGATGGAGAGAGAATGAGATAAAGGTGGAGGGGTAGATTGAGAGGAGCCAACATTTAGAGCTGTTTTACCATACATGTAACAAGTAAGTATAAGGCGATAGTATATTTTACATCTGACTAAGTAAAAAAAGTCTAATTAGATCTATCTTGAATTTTTGAGAACCCTTTGAGAAGGCGTTCTAGGGGTTCTTAAATCAGACAAAAATGAAAAAAAATTCATTTCATGAGTTCGTTGAAATTGGTATTTTCGTATTTTCACAGCAGTTATGTAGGGCCAGAAAAGTCTAATTGAATTCGTTATCATCTCTTGGATGGACTTAATTCGTCTGATCTCAGCTGATCTCTTCCGGATTGAGTTTTGGTTTAGTTCTATTTTATCGTCTTTATCCTATTAGATTCAAACATAAGAACTTTAGTTGTTTTCATCAATTGCTAACTCCCCGTGTAGCCATTTCAGAAATAGTTCGCCTACATAATTTCTGCTCATGGGCATCAATGTCGTGTGTATATAGATCTTATTCTTGTCAGCCTATAGCAGAAATCAACTAGAAAGCATCTTGGCGTCTTGCAGTTCGCCCGAGCCCTCAAGAGTCAGGACTCAGGAGACAGGAGCCAGCGCGAAGCAACCGTGAGGCCCGAATGAGGCGCGTCTCGCCAGCAAATAAATCCAAGGCGAAATCAAGGGAAGGGAAGCTAGGCGGATCGCAACGGAAAAACGGCGCACGGCACGAAGGTGTTTTCGTGTCGTGTAGATGGAGTTGATTCGTGCTACGGGGAGGAATGGCGCCGCCGGCTACCGGCGCTAGCTCCGGTGGCCTCCTCAAATAAGAAACAAAGAACCCTACATTTGACATCTGCTAATCGATATATCAAAACTTTGATTCATGGCAAATGGATAAGATTAATTTGTCTCACTCTTTTGTCCCTCCAAAATCATCAATGTAATCTGTTACGTGTTGTCCGATAAAGAGTAGTGCCAAATAGAATTCAATTTTTTTGGAATATTATCCCATTATTATTCGTATCCGTATCCGTGCATGATATCACTTTCAAGCCGATCCGGTCGGTGGAAAATATCATACCATTTTCACTCATGACGTACGGGACGCGGACTACGGGCGAACCGACGGCGGCGAAGAATCCGGATTGGTTCCTCTGCCTATTCAACTCGAAGTCCAAGCATCGTTCGTCCTGAGATCGAACTACTTCCATATAAATTCTCTCTTGAACCCTTTAATTTGCTGGAGCACTACTACCAGAGTACTAGTCTACTACCCGTACGTACGTACGCAACATGTTTGAGTCCGGTTTCACCGAGTTGAAATTTCAGTATGCTCAGTACGCCGGCGCCGCCGGCCATCGCCTCGCCAAGGAGATACGCGCCGGGGGATACACCTGGTATGCAGTATGCTACCCGCGTGGATTCAAGGATTTCGGCGACGAAGAGCATGCCTCTCTCTATGTTGTGATGAAAGCGAACAAGTCCAAAGCGTTGGACATCGACGGCATCTGCGAGGCCTTCGTGATGGGCAAAGACGGCGCGCCGTCTTCGCCTTGTGTACACAGGTCCGTAATGGCGTGGCACGGTTCCGGTTTCGGCTTCGGGTGGCCACGCTTCATGAAGCGAAGCGATCTGGAGCCGCTTTACGCGGTGGACGGCGTGGTCACGCTCGTGTGCGGTGTCATAGTTCTCCGTGATAACTCCGTAGCCGTGCCACCCTCCGACATTGGGGAGCATCTCGGCCGCCTTCTGGAGGGCTGCGCCGACGGGTCGTCGGACGTCTCCTTCTCGGTCGGCGGCGAGACGTTCCGCGCGCACCGGGCTGTGCTCGCCGCGCGTTCGCCGGTGTTCAGAGCGGAGCTCTTCGGCTCCATGGCGGAGGCTGCAATGCCATGCATAGTGTTGCACGACCTCGAACCTGAGACATTCAAACTTATGCTTCGATTCATGTACACCGACGCATTGCCCAATGACTGCCGGGAGCTGACAGCCGAGTTGCTCCAGGATCTCCTCGCGGCAGCAGACCGGTACGCGTTGGACAGGCTGAAGCTCATGTGTGCCAAGAAGCTATGTGATATCTTATCGATCGATACAGTTGCAACAATGCTAGCTTGTGCTGAAACGCACAGCTGCCCGGAATTGAAGAGCAGCTGCCTCGAGTTCTTCATGGCGGAGGAGAACTTCAGAAAGACGGTGGTAACCGAGGGCTACTTGCAGCTGATGCATAGCTTCCCTTCACTTATTGATGAGATAAGAGCGCGGGTTAATGCTTAGGTATGGTTCTTTTCAGCTTATTTCAACAACTTATCTCAACAATTTATTTAACTTTTAGGTGTGAGCACTTTGACTTTTAGGTGTAAACACTTTGACTAGGTGAATAAGTTATTGAGATAAGTAGATAAGCTGAAGAGAAGGAGGCCTTAGTTGAGATATTGTGCGTGCTACTATATACTACGTATCTTTTCTTCTGTAATTCTATTCTGTAAGGCGCATGACGTATCTGCTTTTCTTGTGGATTTTGACATAATGCTATGCCATGTTATTTTGATTTCGTGAGCTCTTACTGAAGTTTTATGCACCTTAAGGCATGCAGACGTTATACATGTGTTGACACCTAATTTTGAAATCAGCCGATGTTCTATAAACTTCTAAAAATTGGCTTGAACTTTAAAGAGATACGAGCTGGAAGCAGGCGAAAGGAAATCCCAAATCGGCTAAGATCGGTATGGCAAGAAGAGTCTCGGTTGGGGATACAATAGAGACCGGATCGACTAAATTCGAGTATATTAGGAATAATTAGGTGAAATTAGAAGATAAGGTTGAGTCATTATCGGTTACGAGAGTCCTAATTGAAGTCAAGATAAAGGAGTCTGTATAAATAATTAGCCCCTAGGATCATATAAATCATCATCACATCAATACAACATATCTACTTTTTACTTGTTCTTTACTTTTCGTCGCAATTAGAGTAATTTCATCGTATTTTGACTTCGATCAACTTGTTGCACATCGCTTTTCAATTGCTATCGAGGTACACCTCATAAGTTGCTTGCAAGTAAGTACTGTCTCAATTAAGTTTGATCTATGGGCCTGCATCGGCTTTTGATCGAAATACTATCTTAGTTGATATTGTTGTGCATCGCCGTTCCAACTAAGGGTTAGATTTCACCCTTCTTTCTACTTATCAACACATTCGTTGACAATGGATTGTTTACCCTTGTTCTATCGGCTTATAGCTTGCTATTCGTCGATAGTCTATTTACCTTCGTTCTGTCAATTAGACGATATTATTAGCTAGTTAATAGTCTGTTTACCCTCTTTCTTCTACTCTGTCGATTTTGTCAGCTTGATAGTGGATTGTCTACCATTTTGAACCTATTGGTTTAGATCTCATTCAACCCGATAGTTTCGTTACTTTTATCTTGTTCGGTTCTGGTTGCAAGTGTTGCAGATTCGCTATATTATAGATCCGATCGACTATCTGAAAGCTGATTATGTTTTTTCTTGCCGATTGTAGATTAAATCGGCTGACACACATTGAACTCTGTTTCTGGTGCTGTCGGGAATCCAACTCTCTAGGTCCGCGTGTGTTGGCGTTGAAACTAGCTTTTAGTGTCAACAACATGGCAACATTTATGAGCCATTTTTTGTGAAATATATTGTATATTGTCACCGCAAGAGCATTCGCGTCGGAAGGGAAAGTGGAGTTGTTATCTGATTATTTGGGAATGTTCAAGCATAGCTGTATCTGAAATGAGAGGTATCTGATACATATTCAAGTAGATTAGAACACGAAGCAGCTGTATGTGATGAACTGGGAGCCTGATGGCAATCCAGCAGCACAGAAACGTGGTAGACCATACCATATGCCAACATGTCCAAGTCCAGTTTTGCTCAGTTCAAACTTAACAAATCAGGAACCAGGACCTTGCCATCAGTGGCGTCCTCAACCACCAAGGGGCAGGTGCATGGAGAGAATGTGCTACCTGCGTGAACACCACTTCCTTGAGCGTCTCCTCCTGCGGCCGAGCTTCCTCCAGACCGGCAGGAGAGGGAGGTCACTCGCTGCTTCCACACCAGATCTGGCCGAGTGCGCTGACCGCCCCAAGCTTCTACGCCACTGGATTTGACCTCCTCCTTTGCTAGCCATCAATGCCATCTCCTCCTCCCTCCTTAGAAGCTGGAGCCTACGCCCTTTCCTCCTTTGGTGGCCACATGAGCCCTCTCCTCCTTCCTCCTCGCTGCTGCTGTAGTAGCCTCCTCCTCTTTCCTCCCTTGGCGTCAATGATAAGGGAAATCGGGAGGAGATAGAGAGTCCAGGGCAAGCGTCCTACAGATGCGACCACTACCAGAGCCTAAGAACCGTCACAACAGCTTTGCCGCGACCCAAGCACTGCTGTGAGGAAGGACGCCACTACTATTGTGGTATTGGAGGTGAGGAGGTGGGCGTCGCTAGAGCTTATGATGGAGGGCATCGGTGGCTAAAGAGGGAGGAGGTGGAGGGCGCTCTGGCGGACAGAGAGAGGAAGAGGGGGTCTCCGATGGCTAGGCTTCTGCCTTGGATGGAAAGAGAGAGAGGAAAAGAAAGAGGAGGAAGATAGGGCTCTGACGGCCGGGAGGACGAGAAGGAGGGGGCTCCGGTGACCAGGAGGGTGTTGGAGAAGGACGCTCTGGCGGCCAGCCCGTAGCGGCACTGGCCACCTTGCCATGAAGAGAGATGGAGAGAGATTGAGAGAGAGAAGGAAGATGACGATGATGATGCAGAGAGATGGGGAAGTATGAGAGGGAGACGTGTTTAGCCACATCAGCATTTAATAGCAACATGGAGTACATGTCAGCATTTAACAAACACATGGGCATCCACGTTAGCATTTAACGGAGGGAGTGACGGTTCTGGGGCTAGCGCAAGGATTCAAAAACCGTTCGGCCAGCTGCTCACTTTTCTCGGTTAGCCAGCCAGTTTTCTCGGTAATTCATGGTTTACTCGGTTGGGCAGCAGTTTTTAGAGCTCAAACGGTTTGGTGAACCATGGGCTAGCATGCAAATGGAGACAAATTAGCCTTAAATGTACAAATTTTTTTTTGTGCATGCACAATATTTGAGCTATCTTACTATACACAAAGGCGAATATAATAGCACAGTAGTATAATTTAGATTTAACCATTAATTAAAGGGTTTCGTTAAAAAATATATACTATCAGTGTATTATAAATACTACCATAGTAGTATAAAAAAATTAAAACCAATCTGAGTCTTTAGATTGATAGGAATGAAAGACTAATATTGATTTTAGTGTACCGTAAAATTTCTCTACATCTTTAATGTGGTATGCTGCCCGTGTAGGGCTCCAAGGAGCTTAGCGATAGAGAGCATGATTTTTTTGAGAATTTATTAGGATTATGGATTTGAATCAAAATTTTGAATTTAGGCTGGTTCAAACCAAGGTTTTATTAACCGGATCCGTCGGTTTGACAGTTAACCACATAAACCGTGGTTAACCATCTGTTTTGATGCCAACATGCTGCCTAGAGGTGGCCAAATGGGCCGGCCCAAGTGGGACAAATCGGGCCAGCCCACACTGTTCACCGAACCGAGCCAGTCCGGTTCGTTCAACTGAACCGAATCTAGGCCGAGGCCTCGGCCCGCTGGGTCTGCCCGGTTCGGTTCGGCCCGGTACTATAGCCTATATACTTAATTAAATATATATTTATATGCTTATTTTCTTATGATATATAATTTATTTTTCATTTTATAACATATATTTATTAAATATAGTCATTTTCTTATTTTGATATATTATTTTTAGGCTAAAATGAGTCGGCTTGCTTGTAACCAGTTTGGCCCGGTTATTGTGCGGACCATGTTTGGGCCGAGACCCCGACCCGTTGGCTCGTTAGGCCCGGTTTGTGAACCGGTCTAAGCTGGCCCGAACCGGACCGACCTGGTTCGTTCTTTGGCCACCAATCTAGGAGGGTGTTCCACGATACTGAAATTATCTGCATATCTAATGAAACTGAATTTTCACTGTTTTGCCTAAACTGATAGTTGAAGCTGGATTTCACAATGTTTATCTTGCGGCTTTAAGATTTTGAAGAAATGATGTAAACAAATTAAAACATTTAAAAAGATAATTAAATAATTTAAGAGAAAAACCTTGTGTCGCCGGTCGGGTGGCGTCTAGAGTCCTAGCATGAAGCAGTGGATCGGCAGACTCCATCGTTAAGACGTGAGCGCGGGCCGCGACCGCCTGATGGTTGGCGTTGTAAACGTAAAACCTCGCGCGGCAGCTCAACCAAAGGAATCCATACCCCGTGCCGCCCTCCGAAATCGGGGAGCACCTCGGCCGCCTTCTGGGCTGCGCCGACGGGTCGTCGTCGGACGTCTCCTTCTCGGTCGGCGGCGAGACGTTCCACGAGCACCGGGCGGCGCTCGCCGGTGTTCAAGGCGGAGCTCTTCCGCTCCATGGCGGAGGCCAAAATGCCATGCATCGTGCTGCACGACGTCGAGCCTGAAACGTTCAAGCTTCTGCTCCGATTCATGTACACCGACGCATTGCCCAATGATTGCCAGGAGGTGACTAGCGAGTTGCTCCATGATCTTCTCGCGCACTACCAGAGAAACAGCCTTCCATACCGGTTTATCAGTCCCGGTAAGATACGAACCGGTATTAATAGTAGCATCAGTCCTGGTTCGTAGTTCCAAGACTTCAATCCCGATTCGTCACTCACATTAGTCGGTTGGTAATACCAACCGGATTGATCTCCTCCCATGCAGAGCTAATGCAGCCTAGGCGGCATGGAAACTCATCGATCTGGTTGGTATTACCAACCGGGATCGAAGTAAGTTTTAGTCTGGTTAGGTATTCTAACCGGGACTAAAGCCTCATCTAAGAATCTTTAAAAGGAATGCATATCCTAGTTATATCAGAACGAGTGGGTGGGTGAGTTGGTTAGAAGGGTGAGTGGGGAGTCACGAGATCTCAGGTTCAAGTCCCGCAGAAGCTATATGTATGCATTATATTTTTAAAGACGCTTACTATCTACTCTTGATTCAACACACTTTCATTGTAGTGTTTGAGCGAGTTGAGAGCAACTATCTACTCTTGATTCAACACACTTCCATTGTAGTGTTTGAGCGAGTTGAGAGCAACCGGGACTAATGGCTCCATGCCATCAGTCCCGAATTGCCTATCCCGGTTCCAAAACCGGAATTGATGCTGGTTTGGAACCGGGATTAAAGGACACGAGCCAAGAAGCTTTTTCATAGCCTATCGGTCGACACAGTTGCAGCAACCCTAGGCTGTGCCGAGTTGCACACATGCCCGGAGTTGAAGAGCAGGTGGCGCGCGCCTCGACTTCTTCATGAAGGAGAAGAACTTCAGAGAGGCAATGCTGACCGAGGGTTACTAGCGGCTGATGCAGCTCTTCCCATCGGTTATTGAGGAGATTTGAGCCTGGGTTAGGGCTTGATCGCGCACCACTCGTCTTCATGATGCCATGGTGATTGAGACTACGTTGCCGAGCCTAAGGAGTCGTCGTATTTGTGTCATGTCTTTTCTTTTAATTCAATTATGTAAGGTGCATGATATACCTACTTTTTTTTCGTGCAAATCTTTACATCATCCTGCCCTTTTATTTGATATCCCGAGCTCTCTCTGAACTTCGATGTACCTTAAGCCTTACGATGCAAATACGACAACTTTTATGCACCATATTTTTAAATGAGATTTGCTGTCGATTGTTAACACAGAATAGCGTTTACGTCCGAAGGGAACGTGTAGGTAGTTATCTGAAATATTCAGGCATGACTTTTAGTATATAGTGTTTTGGAATTTTGGTGAGTGGGATCAGATATATTTTCAATTATATGTAACGAGTGGTTGTTGTATCTGATGATATGTTGTCAAACTGGAATATGGAAGAAATGTTGTCATATAGTATGCCCATTTTGAATGCCATGACAAGTAGTATACATTAAATTGATCATATGATTCACAACCCTACTTCTCATATTAGTGTATACGGGTACAACAAAAAAAACATTTACCAAGTATCAGATGATGGTATAGGTTACTGGTTAAGAGATTGTTCTCTTTCGCTTATCTTATCTTCTTATTTTATCTTTTTATTTTCTTATTTGCTTATAAACTAAAGTTCGAGAGTTTCCGAGGTAGATTGGAAAGTCTAGTCCGTTTCGTTTGACTTGTTTATAAGAGCTCTGAGACGTGGTTTCGAGATAGAAAAAAAAAATGGACTTCAAAAGTCAGAACGTTTGGAGTTTTAATTCGGAGATAAGTACATAAAGATGATGAGACAGTGCTAGTGTGAACTGAACAAAACAAAAATACACTACCACAGGAAGGATTTCATTTTCAGGCAGGGTTCCACTACAATGGTGGGTAGAAATACGATGATAAAGAGAAACCAAGGAAGAGGAGGCCGCCAATGGTTGCTACTGTGCCCTGGGATATCTTTGATGCCAGCATGCTGCCGCCCACCACAGCAAATGATGTGCAGATGGTGTGCCCCAAGGTAGCTCCTACCGCAACACCTACCGCATTTTTGTGTGTAGCTAGCTGCATTGTGAAGAATGCTTTTAATTATGGATTTGCATGAACAAGAACAAGTCAGAAATTTAATTCGGGGAGAGAATTAAGCCATACCGCAATTGTGGCTATCTGACTTCGGTCGCCCCACTCCGCCAAAAAGGTCAAAACAAATGACTGGATCAAAGAAAAGTCATACATAAAGCCAATCATATACATTGCAGCATCACATGAGAGAATTTATCAAGCACAGTATGTAACTAGTATCGACAAAAACGTTACAAGTTTAAAAACGAATGTCTAACAATTCCTATCCCTCTGAAATCAGATGGTGATAAATATTATTTGCCGAGGACACCAAAAAGAAGGGGAAATGTACCTCCAAGAAAATAGGAGTACAGAACCTCGACAAGACACGTCTAAATGTTGATTTCCCTTGACCTGCTTCCAGCTTTTCCTCTACCTGTACATGTCAAGGAACTAAAAATATATGAGCTCATCAGAGTACCATGCCAAATAATTCAAAACACTAGCAGGTCAAAACAAACCATTATATACTGTATGAAACTATGAATATCCAAAACAACTATTGAATACTGATTCAAATAGACTGTATTTCTGATTTGAAACATGGCCCATAACTGTTTCAACTGGTCTAATTAATAATAGTTATGGTCAGGAAGTACAAAGAAATTATGAACTTAAGTCACTTGCTGTGCATCAATCACAGATGGTTATGGTTGCTGTCGTTTATAGAGTTGAAGGAAATAGGCTAAGCAATAGTCTAAATATAACTACTGCATCAGCATAAATGAAACAAGTAGTAAAAAATCACATGATTTATTTGCTAAAGGAATGAACTAATATAAATCAAATGCAGCTAATACAAAGCTATAATGTTAAAGAGTTAAAGTAAGAAATGCACATACTTCTTCTATTTCCTTTTTCTGTGACGCCTTGGAATCAGACCTCCAAGCAATGTACAGCAGCCGCAGCCCAAAGAATGCATAAAGGACTGAATTACAACATACCAAAACATACATTAGAAGGACTGGAGCATTACTAGACTGGACTATTTGGGTATGTGTGATAGAACTTAGATGATGTCCACATTGATCTTAAAAACCCTCTATTAAGAGTGTACTGCGTAAAGAACATAAATACAGCACAATGGTCAATGGAAGCTCGCTAGCAATCTAGCACCAATATCTTGGTTAGTACACACATGATACAAGATTAGAAACATGCCAACAAAATTTTTCCTTGCTTTTCACCGCTATGTTCTTTCCAATAAAAATTTTGAACTTATTAATGCAATGAATGTCAGTGGATGATGGATGGTCTAGCAAATGGATGTCTTAAAGAAAAGGAACGAACCTAGAAGTCGTCTGTTGTACTCCACCATTCTATTCCAAATTCCCAATTTGGAGGCACTTGAATTCAGGGAAATTAGCACAAATTGTGGAAAAGCAGCAACCTTTATTTATAGTATTATCAGAATTTACACAGTTTCTATTAAATCATATTTCTAGACAAATACTTTGAAGGATTCTAAAATTGCAGGTGCACCTATTTAACGTCTGAATTTTATGTTGATCAGACATTACACTAACTCATTTGGATTCACATAATGTTGTAGCCCTGAGAAGAATGACAATGCTGAACACACCTTTAATTATTATCCTCCAACGTTAAAGACCTCCATCCACAATCAAAATCAGACATCTAATCTCGGACCAGATTTATCAATGCACAATAAGCTAACAATCAGAAGAGTCATACCAGTTGCTGCGCTGTTAGTATGCTTTCTTGATATCAGATTCGGGACAATTCTGCCAAGCCCTGTTGATAATACCTAGAACAGCATCACCACAGAAGGACAGTTAGTCTAAACTGCAGCACAAATTTTTCCCAACAGTTAGCGATTGCAAACTGCAAAGGCTGCAGTTTCACCTACTGTCATAACGACCAGCGCCGACAGGGCGCCCGAGAGCACCGTCGACTTGGGGTGCCGCATCGCCATGAGAGCCGCAATGATGAACGTCTCATCGCCAATCTTCACCAAACAACACATAAACACGCAGCACCCAATAAGCACATACAGAGAAAAAAAAAGAAGCAAATTTGCAAACACTGAAGAAGGGAAAAAAAGTATCCTGAGATGTTACTCGCCTCGCTGACGATGATCATGGACAAGCTGGCAAAGAAGGCGTCGAAGAGGCCCAGCCCCGCCTCCTCCAGTCCGCCGCCGCGCGCCCGTGCCGTGTGGAGGAACATCTGAGAAGCACAACATACGGAGCGCGCGGGCCTTCGTCAGAGGCCAGTCAAGCTCTCGAAACACAGTATGGTGTTTAGAATGCTGCGTCACCTTGGTGCGGCGGTCCAGGCGGGCGGTGGCATTGCCGGCGGCGCCATCTGCAACCTGAAGGAAAGAAAAGGGACCACGCGTGGTTAGAACGAGAGCTCGCGGGGCAACAGCGAAGAGACGACGGCTGGGCGGGAACCGAGGAACGCGTACCGGGTCTCCGGCGGCGGAGGCGAGGAGAGGAGAGGAGACGGCGACGACGAAGAGGAGGAGGAGGAGGAGGAGGGGGGCGGAGACGCGCCTAGGCATTGGAATGGGGTGGGGGGATCTGCGGCGTGGCCGGTGGGAGAGGAAGGCTTGCGTAGGGGGCTTCGGCGACGACGGCGAGGCGGCGCGGGATCTCGGCGGCAAACCCGCGTGGCGGAGGGAGAGTTAAAAGGAGGGAGAAGCCGCGGGAGTGGAGTGGACCGGCCACTGGTCGCTCCGCTCGGCTGTTTTTCCCGCGCCCGCGAGCTGCCTGCCACCGACGCGCAGTGCCGCTTAACCCACCGTTGTTTTTTTTAAGAACATACCACCGCTCTTTTGTTTTCTCAAGGCCGTGCACCCGTGAGAATAGGAAAAAAAAATAGAATTGGCATGCCGTAGAATCCTGTACGAATTATTCAACGATATGTTTCATTGGCTGGCAGGAAAAATACAGAAACTATATGAATAAATATTAATCGATTAGATAAAGAAAGAAGAAGAGAGGAGAGAAGTTGTATTGAAATTGTCAGAGTGATCCTCCATCAAACATACGATTATAGCTCATTCTAAGAATATTCCAAAATTTAAAGAAAAACTTTCTGCCATATGAAATTTCTTTAAAGTGATCCTACCAATCAATCTTTTATCTCTTAGAGTAAACTTATCTATTTTCATTCGAAATATCTATGTATCCAAAATAACCCCTTAGCTGCCCACTAATCCCTCTATATTTTATTGCATGTAATGTATATCCGTACAACAGGATTACTGAACCATAAATACAGTCAAGCAAAGCCTACATGGATTACGTCCTTCCGCTTTCCCTGTCAGTCCCCAGCACGAACTTTCGTCCAGTTGGATTACGCCAACTTTGCCAAACTCCCTGCATCTAGCCTCTAGCAGTTCCTTCCTCCATTCCTCCTTCCACGTTCTCGTTAGGTTAGACCTCACGGAAAGACGTTGACGCGTCCACATAGCAAGCGATGGTGTGGCGTTTGTTTGAAGGCGATTGCACTATCAGCGAAATTTTGCTTTCACTAGGGGTGTGTTTCTTTTTGCGTTTACGTTGCGTTTGCTTATAAGCTGAAAATTTGTTATTTTTATACAAGTAAAACGCTTTGACGTTTGGTAGCCAATTTTTGTAGATCTTACTATTTTTTCTCAAAGCTCTCAAAACCATTTTTTCTATAATTTTTTGATCCCTCAAAAGTCATAATCGAGGAGCTACAAATTCTCAGCTTAAACGCAACCGCAACCGCAGAAAGAAACACTACCTAGGATACCTCTATTGGACTCTAATTAAAAAAAAAAACCTCTACTGGAATGTAAACTGATTTCATTGCCCCCTAATGCCCGTTCTAATACGCAGGTAGGTCACCTCTTTGGCTTTTGAAAATGCATGTATGAACCTTGTGCGCTCATCATGGAAAATAAATGGCTAAGTTAAAACCAAGTTCCATATGAATCCTATACTGTTTGCTTAAGTGTAGCCTTCGTCTGTAACTCTTAAGATCATCTTGACATGTTACATAAAAACCAATGGCCAAAGGTTTTAAGGTAGCAATATAAGAAACTACGCTCCGCCATCTTAAACAGAGAGTTGGTGTCTGATTGAGGATAAGGACATGCATCTTCGGTTCTTTGTCCACCCACCATCAGCCATAGTGCCATTCATTGGCATTAGGCTAAAACATAAAACTCCATTCATGCACTCCATGTATAGTCCATACATATTTCTTCCGGTAGCAAAGACACTTATGCTGGTCCATCTATCCAAAGGTAACAGAATTCGGTCTCTGCCCACAACCTAACCCATTTACCATCCAACATTAACATGCATGGACTGGACTGGCGACATGTGGTCAATAAAGTAAACCGTTGTACCCAACAGGTGAGATCAATTAACTATTGAATTTACATTTGAGGAACTACATACTTTTTCAGATGATCCAAATCGACTCATGAATCATGATAACCCACTTTTATGTAGTGCCACATAACCTATTTTCAAAGAGAAAAAAGACAGGAGTAACAAGGGGTGCTAAACAAGGCTTCGCATGAGAGTGATCAGATATCAAACTTCAACAGCAAGTTTTTGGAGTTGACCAGCCATCTAGTACGACACTGTTATGACTAGGATGTAAGTTTTTATTCTTTCCAGAAGAATCACTAAGATATAGAGGTTTATCATGTTTAAGAGATTATCTAAGGTAATATCTAATGAAAGGAGATACTACCAAAAATTACAGCCCAAAAACCTGCTACTATGTCTGCAGGAGAACTCTCTACTATGTCTGCAGGAGAACATATTTATTTTGTTAATATCTCTTGGATATTTGAATAATCATAGAGATTAATATATGGATAATAAAAAACCTGAATTACCAAACGGAAATATGAAGTTATGAGTACAGTAAATTAAAGTTATATCACATCAAAGAAGCTTAACTGTTATCTAGCAATCGTTGTGTTCACTTTAAGAAACACCGAACAGATGGTTCACTCGAAGCGTCAGGTTGCACCACTACAACATTTGTCCCAGTAACTTGCTACGTGGACATTTATAATCCTTTTCTCAAAGAGCCTCATAGGTTTCTTCTATTGCAATAAGAAAAATGCAAAGCTTAGAAAACACTACTTGTTACATTTTGTGACACCGAAATGCACAATGAAGTTTATGTCACCAATAAATAACATACCCATTGGTGAAAAAAAAACAGAACATTGGAACAAATCTAATACCCGCATACATTTGTGTACTTGAATATTATAATACTCCCATTTTTATGATTCTAATCAATCACCATCTTCCTAAAAAAAACAGTCTTTAATTTCAATCTCTATGATCATGGAGAACGCTATTTGAATCTTTAAGTTGAACCCACAGTCCATGACCAAAGTAGATGGAAAAATACAAATTTAGATTGACTTCATCCAGATTCTGAAGTTCTAAAATAATTAGGACGCCTGATTAGATTTAGTTCCGAACAATATTGGGGCCAATGGTCCCGACCTCAACGGCAATATTTGACAAACAACCAACGAGTGTACTGCATTTCATACACCATGTTTTCGCTTAGAACTGATAGGGATACAGTATAAATGGAGAGAGCAACATGCTGTGGACAAGAAATATTGGCAGCAACTTCAGTATGTCTACTTAACAATTTCCAGAAGCTTGCTCATAGAAATCAGCAACATGAAGGTCCAAACCAAGTAACCACAAGTAGTATAGTAAGCAAATGGCCCTTCAAGAAACTGAAGGTGACAACATGTCAAAAACTTCTTTGAAGTATTGAATAAGTAGTCATGAGAAGGAAATTCAAAGAAGCACCTAAGGAATGTACTTCAGGCCAGTGGGCCACACAGTGAGAAAGATCGTCACACTATGATAAGAACACCTATGATTCCTACCCTCTAAGGCCAGTGGTCATCTAGATCAGGCTTCTTGATAAAGATCTGGTTGTACTGTGGCCGTGACATCTGTAGGAAAATTCATTCAGTTAGCAGTGTAAAACGAAAATTCCATGGTACCAGATATAGAAAATTATATATAAAATAAACCAAACTACACTTGCTGCCACTAAGGTAATTAAATCACATACAGATATGATTTGCTATTGAGCTATCTCAGTATAATAGGCCTCCAAATTAAATTATCTGGCTGAAATAACCGCACGATTATATGAAAGATGCTAACTCCAGAGCTAATTATTTTGATTTGAAAATCATAGTTCATACAGTAAAAAACATCTACCATGGACAAATATACCACCATTCTACCTATCATTCAACACCATCAAAACTCCTAGCAGTCCGGAGAGTATTTGCATACAGTTAATCACCAAATTTCCAACAGGTTCAATTGATTTCCTTCTCTGTAACCATTTCATCATCATAAAAGGCAAAAATGCAATCCGATTCGGCATAAACCACCCTGACCTACTCGATCACCTCCCAGCAAGCGCAGCACACAAAATTGACCTGACACCGGAGGCCAAATGTAAAAGGGTTGGAGAGACGAGGGATTGAGGGCTTACGAGATCCTTGAAGAGGATGAAGGCGATGAGGAAGAAGAGGACGAAGAGGATCTCGAACTCGGCGAGGCGGACGAAGCGGAAAACCTTGTCCACCGTCCTCGTCAGCAGCCCAGGCTCCTCCCGCCTTCCGCCTCCGCCCCGCTGCTGCCGCATCCCTCCCGATCGCCCTCTGCCTCCAAGACCCCCACACGTCAGCACCCTAACGATTAGATTTACCTTTGGGAGAGCGAGGGGAAGGCAAGGGTTACCAGATCGCCGGCGGCGGCGTGGAACGCCGCGATGGAGAGGCCTCGGCTCGTCGATCCCGAGCTGGTTTCGCGCTGCGGCGCGGCGCGGCGGAGGTGAGGTCGCGACGAGGAAGGAGAGGAGAGATCGGAGGTGAGGGAATGGACACGGATTTCGGCGTCGTCTTCGTAGCCGCTGCAAACGGGCCCCGCTGGCGTAACGTCCGTCCGATTTCGGATCGAACGGTGGAGAGAGGAGCAGGATGGTGAACTCCGGAGCGGCGTGCGATGCAACCAGCAACCGTGAGCGAAGAACCGTCCGTTATGATTTCCGTTTCGTTCCGTTATGATTTTGAGTGTGATTATGAGTTCATATCGTCATGTGAGAGAAATTTTGTACTAGAGATAGTTTGGCACTTTGGCCTATGATAATTGGTTTTGCTATGACTAAACTTAGCTAATTGTGACAAGCCATCCATTTTATTGCGATAAAATTAAGAAAGGTCAAGCAGGTTGCGGCCAATTATTAGCTTATAACAGCGAAAAAGCCGTGTATTAGCGAATTAAGCAAGGTCGAGAGGTTGCGGCAATTGCAAAAATCTAGTTGTTATTAATATTAGCAAAGAACTGTCGTTATTTGACTTATTTGTTGAGACATCAATTTCCGTTCCGTTGTGATTGAGTGGCATGATTACGAGTTCATATCATTGTGTGAAAGGGAAGCTGTACCTGTCAGAACCGCATGTTATTAGTCAAGCATGGTGTTCTTCGCCTGTTGCAGTCGCATCGCATCTGAACCATCTCAACAGTGAAGAGCCATCGTTTTTTGTTCGTCTGTCAGCTAAGAACTATGGTTATTTATAACTTGCTGGTTGAGATAGCAGTTTCCGCTCCGTTGGGATTAAGTAATATGATTATGAGTACATATTATCGTGTGCAAGAGATTTAGTACCACACAGAATCACGTATTGATTACTCATCAAGCATGATGCCCTTGCATCCATTGGCTTATATTAATTTTTCATCAAGCATGATGCTCTTGCATCCATTGGTTTCCTGTGACAATGCATTCCTGTACATCTCTCCCTGCACAGAGTTACCCTGTAAAATGAAAAGGGGGTGCTCACTGCAACGACAACCTGATTGAATGGTTAACAAGATGAGTATTTTGCAACGACAATTCATAAGCTTGCTACGGACTGGAAAGAATCACTAGAGCATAGTTTATGGCTAGGATACATTGATTTACAAAGTAAAGTTAGAAATGGAGGAAAATGTCTTGCGTGGAACTAAGCCAAGAGATATGGCATCTATCTATGATTCAGAGAAAACAATCGTATCAGATTATCCACTTCGAGGTAACTTGAGCACTTTGTCGAGGTTTCATAGGAATCTGGGACAGGTTTCTCTTTTTCATATTTGAGGAGACCGTAGGGCTGAAATAATCTTGGCTTTTCTGAGAAATGGCTGCAGCCTGCAAATGCGGTTTTCTCAAAGGAATGAAGGTATGCGACTTCGAGGGGACCCCTTTTGAGGATTCAACACTTCTAGGTGAATCCCATTTGTTATAATTCACAAAACTCTGCGATCTACCAACTATCCCAGGCCTCTTTTCCTTTGGACTTGGAATGTTTCGGCTTTCCCTAGTTTCCGCAGAGTACATTGTCTCCTCCCCACTGCTAAAACCGTTCCTCTCATCTCCTAATTCTGATACCTCCAGAGGAGATGAACTGGACTGCACCTCACTCCAGCAATTTTCCTGGTAAGCAACATTGTGAAGAGTTCCACAGTTGACTTGCACATTAGCTACCTGCGATTCATGTGAAACTGAGCAGTTCGCTTTGATCTTATCCTCATCAGATATCATTTGCTTTAGAGGGAGTGGTAGGCAAATAGATCTTGACTGCCCTGTAGGAAAGCCAACATCCGTAATTGAAGCAGGTTGCCCGGTCTTTGGTTTGGACATCTCGTGAAAAGAGTGTGAATTAACAGAATCATTTTCACCATACAAAATCTTAGCAGATGCTGAACTGCATGATCCATGCTGCCATGTCGGTCTTAGCGGTACCTGTGATGATGGCAATACATCGCCGCCTTCTCGCTCCATGCTCTTAATATAATGAAGATGGCCAAGAGAAGAACCCTCACTTCGTCGTTTGGCAGATATTAATCGTGTAGGAGGCATCGTTGGCTGGCTAACATCGTCCAACCTACCACCCCAGTGCTGTTTTAGCCATTCACATACTGCAGGAATTGGGATCCCAAACTGTGTTGGCACATCCTTCTTTGATGCAAGGAGTGCAGTTGATGATGCAGAAGCATACCCGGTAGGTGTAGAAGGTGCGAGCTTCATTGGATCGCAGACCATAAAAGCTAGATTCCCATGCATATCAAAACCAGCAGATCCAGGACGCCACAACACTTCATCAGTTGAGAACTTTATAAGATTGTCCGTTGCTATTACAACCTTCCCCTCACCTACTGCTAAATCTTTTCTGTTTGTGTGACCCAGGAGCAAAACTGTACTGCCAAGGTCCAAGTTAGGATTCAAGCACGTTTTCAGGAAGTGAGGCTGTTGCCCATGTGAATTTGAGTCATCATCGACCACGTCAAGCCCAATTATTGTAAGGTCAAGAATGGGACTAGTAATAAAGAATCTGAAATATAGAATAAAAGTGTATAAGCGATCAAATGTCATAGCAGAAGCATGTAAATTAAAAGCTCATTTGAGCAAATGCTACTCCAAAGTAAATATTGTTAAGCTTATTCAAGCTCTAGCAGCAAAGAGAATGTGCACCGTACCTATTTTTTCACAAGAATTAATTCTTTAAAATCACCTTTCATTTCTCCATACAATCTTACAACTAAGTTCAAATGTTGATTGGCTGTTGCCCAATAAAGTTTTTTTAGAGGAAACACAGACCGATCCAACTTGAGTGAAGAATGCATTAAAAACAACATGTCCTACACCCATCAATCAAGTGAACCGAGGACCACTTTCAGCAGGTATTACCTCCCATTGATTCTTATCTAGTCAGACATCCAAAATTCAAGAGAATTTATGCCTGCTTGTACAGAGAGGCGAGGTGATCCTATGCAGCTATACCGGCTTTCCTGTCAGGTATTGTACAAAATTGACTATAATCCCTCGTACCTCAACAAATGACAACAAAGCTTTCCAACTTAAATATTGTGCGGTCAGACAACTTTGCTAGTTGGTAATTGGTTATCTTAAAGTTGTCCATAAGTCTGTTAAATCTTTAGTCTCACCAAAATCATATTAATAAGGCATTATAATCTACCTATACCTGGTTGCATTTGGTCCTAAACAACCAAATAAAATTAAAAAAAACTTATCCCTGCTCGCACGTATGGTTGCTAGTATAGCTGAGTGCATTGATAACATCAAGTATTCCAGGTTCATACCACAAGCCCAAATAATCCCCTTACTATATGGAAGTCAACCCCACAACAATGGCCCCCCCAAGTTAAGCTTTTGCGCACGCATGACATGGTTCGAATCAAATGCTGAAACCAGCATGGCATTGAGCCATTGACCCATAAATTCACCAAAAACATGAATTTATAACAACATTGCAACTAGGAATCACTAAAAAAACTATCAGCTTTACGTTTACTGACCAAAATTAGATCTTTTCACACCACGGTGCAAACAAGGAACAACTCGAGTAGAAGTGCAGCGGAAAGAAATTGCCAAAGAAATTGCATTCGCCATCAAAATCAAATCTTCATATCGCACTGCAACATCAAGCCATTCCCGGGCGAAACCACCGCAAAAATGTAATCATTCGACAATGCATTGCACAGCCAAACAACCCCAAAGCGGAAGCGAAGTAGGAAATCAGAGAAATGGCCACGGGGCTTGTTACCTCTGCGGCACCAGGCGGGCCAGGAGGCGGCCGTGGCTGAGCCGGACCTCGGCGGCGCCCGCCGCGGCGGCTGAGGGTATGTTACCGTGCGTGGTGAGCAGGAGGCCGCGGTGGACGAGGAACCCGCTTCCGCCTCTGCCTCCGCCTTCTCCGCCGCAGGGAAAGGAGACAGCCGCGACGGCAGCGCCCTTCGCTGCGAGGATGGTGGACTTGATCCGCTCCAGCTTGGCCCCGCCGGAGCAGAAGCACCAACCCGAGCCGCCGCCCAGGACCCCCATCCGACGCTGCTGCTCTTCCCCTCCTCCTCCTCCTCCTGCAAGCGGCTGCGACGGCGGCGGCGGCGCACGGACGGTGCTGCCGAGCGGCTCCTCCTGTGTTTTCGTGCGGAGAGGAGGGGACGGGAGCCGGGAGTCTCGTTGTTGTAGCAGCGAACGTGACACACTGTACTCTCATGCCATTGTCTTGTGTGATAATTGCTTCCGTCTTGTTCCTTCCTGGGATACCGAAAGTAATGGGACCTTGCGTTATTATCCTAAAATTCTGTTTACATCTCTTTGTTTCGAAATTTCCATGTCATAAATTCACTCAAGCTGGGGTCCATGATTATTTTTTTAGGCTCGTGAGTATATGATTGTCTGTTGCGTTATCCTAAAATTCTGATACACTTCTTTGCTTCGAAATTTCAATCAGTCATGAATTCATTCGAGCCAGGGCAAGGAGGTGCTTAAACTTGAAAAAAAAAATTTATCCAAAAAAAAATTCGTAAATAAGAAAATGCCCATCTTTTTAACGGAAATGCAGAAATGCCACTCATGCCAAGGCCGCCATAACGCTGCAATGCTATTGTCATGCCCATAACGCCAAGAAAGCTATTCTTGCATTTCTTGATCAAATGCAATAGTATTCTTGCGTTCAGATCTTCTTGACAAAGCTATTGCATTGCACCACTGATGGCAATAGCTTTGCCGCGATCTTGTGTGCAGCATTGGTCAAGATATATGTATTGTCACACATGGAGGCCCCACCACAGGCCTCATTTGCAACACATGGAGAAGAGAGAGAGAGAGAGGAGAGAGAGAGAGGAGAGGAGAGGAGAGAGAGGAGAGAGAGAGAGGAAGGGAGGAAGGAGAGAGAGGAAGAGGAGGAAAAAGCACATATTTGGTGAGTTTTTTATTTTATTTCATATATTAGGTTTAGTTATTATTTGATATATTATGATTTAGTTTATTTTATTGTTAAAACATGGTAGGATAGCAAATTTTTATATAATTTGTATAGATGTAAAGTCGCTTAGGGTTTAGTTTATATTTTATTTGATAATTAGGGTTTAATTATTTGTTAGATATATTAGGGTTTAGTTATTTGTTAGATATATTAGGGTTTAGTTATTTGTTTAGTTATATTAGGGTTTAGTTATTTGTTAGATATATTAGGGTTTAATTATTTGTTTGATATATTAGGGTATAGTTATTTGTTTGATATATTAGGGTTTACTGTTAGGTTCGATAATGAAAAATATGTTCATAGTTAAAAATTCACGAAGATTAGGGTTAATATTTTGTGCATACATTTAAGTCTCAGTTTGATTAGGGAAAAAACTGAGGGATTGTATTTAGGGTTAAGTGGTAGCATTAGCAGTGAAAAATATTTTGGGATTGTACTTACGGTTTAGTGGTACTTTTGTTAGCGAATAAGGATGATTAGCTGATAGCATGTAATTTTCACAGTGAATAAAGGATTTTGATAGGATTAATGAACGGTTCCTTTTGTATTGCAGCTATGGCAGAGTTTTGGTTTACTGTGTATTATGGTGATGGTAACATAAGAGAAGGGCCTAATGGGATTGATCTTAGCGAATTTAGGAGCACAATAATTAGACATCCCGACCCAGAAAATTTGCAAATTGAGAAACTTTACTTATGGATGTGTAATATGTACGGGTGGAACGCACAAGAACATGAAGTGTGGATTTAGGCTCTATGGAGCAAAAGTGTAGAAGTTCCTAAATTTCAGTTGATTAATTTAAACACACAGATGGATCTGTCAAGATTTATTGGTGGATGTAGGCGTCGTAACTGTTATGCAGTTATCTTTGTGCAAGCCCGGGTTAGGGAAACAAGTGCTGGACAGGGTAATGATGAAGAATTTGGCCAATGCAGTGCTGCGGTGAATGAAGTGCCGCAAGTTGTCACCGGGAGGAACGAGGATGTGGAAGATGTACAACAGGATGAAGGGGTGGTGGAATTTTTTTTGCGGATGCTGGAGAGATTAACGAGGATATCGTCGAAGCCATGGAGCATGACGATGATAGGGCAATGGAGGAGAAAGAGCATGCAGATGATAGCCCAGTTCGATTTACAGCGAACATGAAGAGGGTGTCGTCATCCTAGAAGAATAGAACAGAGGAGAGTCTAGCCAACTTGTAGTCGATGATAGTCATGGGTCGTCGTGCATTTACTGGCGTAGATGAAGTCCCGCAAAGCAAGTGTATCTTGACAAGGTTGTTTTGCAAAAATGATTAAGGTCCGGTCCATGACAATGCAGCGACCATTCAGGTGGAAAAGTCGATAAATCCAGATATCTGATCGGTGTGAGAGAAAAGATCGCATGTTCAGTATACACGACAAAGAAGTCTAGATTTGCCATGAAGTGGACAGTTTCGAGCGTTGAACCCCACACATGTGTGCTAACAAATACCTTGGCGAAGCATCCCAATCTCACTTCCACTTTCATTGCAAACAACCTATACAGAGAGATTGTTGAGAAGAAGGACATGGCTGTTCAGTACATAATATTGACAGTGCAATAACGGTTTAAGTATAAAATAGATTATGGAAAAGCATGGAGAGCGTAAGCGAAGGCACTTGGAGATGAGATTCGGTCTTTCAAGCCTCAGATGACAACCTCGCGTGTCTTGTAACTTCTCAAGGAGAGAAACCCGGGGACCTATGTCGCTGTGCAAGACTCGCCGTCGGTGAACCCGGAAGGTTATAGGGTTTTGAATCGGGTGTTTTTTGCGTTCGGTGTGTGTGTGGAGGGTCTAAAACATTGTAGACCCGTGTTATGTGTGGATGGAACATTTCTTACTGGAAAGTACCAGGGAACAATTATGACGGCAGTTGGCCTGGATGGAAATGATCAGCTGCTCCCTATCGCCTTTGCATTTGTGGAAAGTGAGAACTACGATAGTTGGCTATGGTTCCTGACGCAGCTGAAGTGCGGAGTTGTGGAGGACCGGCCGGATATGTGCCTAATCCATGACCGACATGCAGGACTATGCAAAGCCATAAAGGCAATGCAGGAAGACTCTGAGCACCCTTTCCACTAGCCGGACATGCGAAGTAGGTGGTGCATTCGCCACCTGGCTGCAAATTTTCACAGGCAGTTTAAAAATAAGAAAACTATAGACTTGTTCAAGTGTCTGTGCAAGCAGAACCAGCAGCGTAAGTTCGATGCAATATGGAAGGTGCTCGATGACCTCACGAAGAGCAGCGTTCGACAGATGAGCACGCAGGCGGGAGGAAGCACAACAGAGCTGATAGAACCTCTTCCTCCGCTACCGGAGGTAGATTCCCCTGCCTTGGTTCGTCGATCCGGAAGGAACATAAGGTGTTTCTCACACTGGATTGAATCGTAACCACGAGAGAAATGGTCATTCTTTGCATGACGAGGGTGGTGCAAGGTTCGGTAATGACGACTAACCTCACAGAAGTGTACAACTGGGTGATTAAAGGATTGCGACCCCTCCCTTTAGTAGCCATCGTGGAGGGCATAATGCATGGCATCATGAGGTATCTCGGTGAAAGGCATGAGAAGGCCGTGCTACATGCTTCCAGAGTTGGCATAATGTTCGGCGCAATGATGACAGCGTATATGGAAGAAAAAAGCTTCAAAGCGCAATACCACACGGCCTTGAACACAGGTAGTGGACGGCATCTTTATCAGATATGGATTAGATCGAAAGATGGCCATGGTGGAGCAAACATGCGGCTCGCGCATGAGGTTGATATGGGGCACAAGACCTTGCCACAATATGCTCCTACAACAAACCATTGCTTCTCCGCCGTCCCTGCTCACATGTTTTGGCCGCGTGTGCAACCAACAGATTGGATGCATCGCGGTATGTGTCTCCATACTTCTTCAAGCAGGCGATTATTGCTCCCTGGACAGGTAATATATTCGTATTTCGCCGCTTCGGAAACTTCACGGGGGATAGGGGAGACCACCGTACATGGATGCCTTGCAGCACTCTACTCCACGGGAGGAGGGGCCGTCGTCACACTCGCCGTTTCCACAATGAGATGGACGAGTCACAGCGAGGAGGAAGAGTGCTACACTGCGGACTATGCGGGGCCGAAGGTCATCGGAGAAATAAATGTCCACAGCGTGAAGTTCCCCCTGAGTAATGCATAGATGGTCCAGGAGGAATTTGGTTGCAATACAGTCAATTGCAATGTATCTTAGTTTGCTGTATGTTGTCATATTCATTGAGCGAACATGTATTTAAGTGTGTACCAACTAATTTGGTTGTTTCTATTATGTGCAACGTTCATGTAATATGTTGGATAATTGTATGTGTTATTTTTAATTGTATGCATAATTTATATAATATGTATGACAATATTGTTTGACAGTATTATGTTTGTTTCAATACAACTTTCTCTAAACATTGCATTTTCATGTAATTATGAATATGTTTTCTTTACAGAGTTGACTAACAAATTGTTTCACTTGGTCATTGCAATACAGGTATGGAGACCGTGCCTACGGAGATGCTGGTCGACGACGTCGCCTGTCGGACCCACCGTTCCCTCACACGGTTGCAGGACCCACCCACGAAGATGACGATCTTCGTGACTCGCACTCCTCGCCGCCCATGGGGGCTAGACCACCGCTGGGTGGACAGGTGCGCCTTCACGACCCTACGGATTTGACATAACTGTCCAATATGCAATATTACTAATATTGCATTCTCGTTGTGTAGGCTTCGTGTCGCTGGACTGCTTCCCCTCGCTCGGATGCTCCAGGCCACGGATGCAGACAAGAGGGGGGACGAGGGAGACAACGACGAGGGAGAGGACGGAGGCGTTGTTCCCTTGGAGCGGTCTTGCCGGTTCCCGGTGGACCACTCCTGCATAGGCGCTTGTGGACCGGTGGCGGCCGAGACCCACACGCCCACCTCCCGTGTGGTGAGGTGGCGCCGACGCCACAGACGAGCGATGTTCTTTGGGATCGCCATCGGCCGGGAGGCGGTTCAGTTGCCTCCGCTAGAGGCCACCTGGGTCGGCGACCTTCGACACCGCTTCGAGGGTGTACTTCCACCCCCGGAGGAGGGCGAGGAGCGCCTGGAGCTGCGAGACAGGCAGCGGCACGGTCCTACACTCGGGTGGTTGAGGCAGTTCGAGGTAAGGTATTTATCGCTTTCCGATCTTACTTCTTCTATTTGTCGTATCGCATATGTCATTGAATGTGTTTACGTATATAATTATCGTGTTTCTATGTAGGTTAGCAACATGGTGGAGGATCCCACCCCGTACCAGGAGGCACGGCACCTCGAGGCTTACTTGCTGTGGCTCTTTGGCTGGGTGTTGTTCACCAGCCCCCACGGCAACTCGGTGGACGCCCGGTTTGTGCCTTTAGCTCGTGCCATCGCTGATGGCAACTTCGACTGCATCCCGCAGTTGAGTTGGGGCTCCGCGGTGCTCTGCGCGACCTTTAGGGCCCTTTGCGACAGTTAGCAGATTCGCGAACCGCCAGCTTCGGTCTTGGCCGGTTGCCTGATGTCTTCTTGATGCTTTGGTCCTGGAGCGGTTTGTCGTTGGTCGCCTGCTCGTGGACGCGGACCTTACGGGACTCCTTCATGCATCGACGACGCCGATCGACCGACGGTCGGCTCTCTTTGGACTCGGCGCCGGGTATGATAATATTGTTGTGCTTGTTTATATTTTTTTCGCAATTATGACTTCTTCAAGGCAACATCATTTTGTTTGTTGCACAATCCAGTTGCAGTGGACTCGGTTAGCTGTGCGGGGCTGCTACGAGAGCTTCACGCAGAGTTTCGACCACCTGACGTACTCGGAGGTCAGGTGGGAGCCATACCCTTTGCCGGGTATGGCGTACGACCGAGCCCCGGGCGGCCTGTCCTCCCTGTGCTTTCGTGACCAGGCTTACTGGCTCACCCGCAAGAAGCTCGTGTTTGACGTGTTCGTCGAGGACCACCCCCCGCACCGTGTGATGCGGCAGTTCGGGCTGTTCCAGGTTCACCCTATGCCCAGAGGTTTCACCGTTCCCCCCAACGTATACTGGTACGTAAATTTCGTATGTTTCTATGATCTTTAGCTTTTCCATATGTTCTGTGCACGTACTAAGCTGTTTGTAGTTATAAGACATCATGGTAGGTTAGCAATATTTTATATTGCTAATATGATCAAAAATAAGATATATCTGTTATGTGCTTTTATATATGTTCTGCGTACGTAATAAGATGTGTACTCCATTGCAGGCACAGTCGTCGTGGGCCCACTCGCGACGCACGGGATTCACGGATGCACAACCGGGTTGCTTTCGATGGTCGACGCGCGCAGATCTGTGTGGACGAGACGAGGCCACACACGGAGCTGGACTTCACGGAGTACCTCACTTGGTACTCGAGACGCACACGTGTACGACTACTTCGTGACGTCCGCCACCCTCCGGTTCCCGCCCAGCCGACTGGAGACGAGACGTACTCCTCCAGACATGGGTCCTCCCTACACGTCTCGGTACGCAAAAATGATGTCGTTCCTTTACGGTTATGAATTTTGTGCTACATGGTTGTACTGACTTACTTTGTTCTCCGTGCAGATAGACGCCCACATGACGACGATCCGGGATGGTACGAGTTTGTTGGGTCGAATGGCCAGCGGGCTGGAGGTTACATACGCCCAGCTCTCAGAGTTCATGCGCACCGCCGTGCAGAGGTCCTGGCACGCGGTTGCGCACGCGTCCTGCAGGAGCGTGGACGTAGAGCCGCGTCTTGGCCCAGCGCCTACCCCTCTACGGCCGACAAAGACGTCCCCAGTCGTCGTGGCCCTTCGCTTGACAGTTCGAGAGCTCGCGGTGCGAGAGAGCGAGTGAGGGCCGATGCCCCGAGGACGTTCCACGGCACCACCGACCTTCGCGGTGCCCCGGTCGAAGGCCTCAGAGGCCTCGATTCTTCTATACCGACGCTCCGATGTTCGTCTTCCCGTCGACGACGCACTCCTCTGCTGGGTTCGCCCCCTACGCTCAACGCAGCTCTCTCCTTCCAAAGAGGCACGCCGGCTCATTGCCGCAGTCTTCCTTCGATAGCGATCCATCTTCTGAGATCCCTCCCATCTTTGCATTTCGTACAAAGTACTATAAATTCAATATTATAACTATTTATGGTCATTGTAGGTGTTGCGTGCCTCGCCCACCCGACATGTACCCCGAGATGGGAGATATCTTCAAAGATAGAGGCGGTCAAGCGTCTGTGGGGCCTTTCAAAGACTCGCAGCCTAGACACTCCACCCCGCCACCTACCCGGGGACCGACGACGGACGACCTCGGCGAGAGACACACCTCCCGACCGTTTCACCCGGGTGCCAGATCCGTCTCTGTCGCGGCTCGTCGAGTCCCTAAACGGGACGACGTGGGTAGACTACCTTTCTCGTCGCTCTTGTAGAACTCTTTCGATGTGTACCTGCACTATGTTATTACTTCCACATTTATGTTTTTTCGGTTATTCCGTGTTCTAAAATTGCGACATTCCGTACGTGCTAGGCTTGGAAACGTTGCCTTCCTGTACGGGGGCTTTTTCGATTTACGCAGCTTGCTCAACAAACACCGTCCGAGGGGTGGTCCACCCACAAGTGGTAGTCAGCATTGTGTAGGCCACTCGTCATTTTTCTCGCATAAATTTTTTTGACGCTATCCGTGGGCCCCGCCACCCGACGCAAACCCTTAGGTGGCCATACACGTATGAGGGCTGCCCGGCATTACCGCTTTCGAATGCGGCCTGGCTGGCCGAATTATCCACTTCATGTTCTTTTCTTCTTTATCTTGTACGCCAATAAGTACTCTACTGTTTCTCAAGGCTTTGAGATTATGGTACGCACGATATGAATGAGATGACGATGGTGCTCCGGTGACATTGAAAATATGAAACGCATTACATGGTAGTAATCCACGTACACCAAACCTTGATGCAAATTACATGAAATAAACCCCTATTGTACTTGGGACGCTAGGTTTAGTGCCATCCAGGGAACGGTTCCACACGGGTATAAACGTTGTACATGCGAGTAGCAAATGTAACTCGCTCTTCAAGCCGGGAGATTCTTGCGTGAAGATGTTCGATGTAACTGAACGCGGCCATTGGGAAGGGGTCGTCCATCCATTTGGTGAAGCCGCAGTCATCGGTCTACATTTGAAAATGAGAAAAAAGTGAGATGCAAAATGTAATAAACCCTTGGCCGTTGTCGGGCTGGTTACTCACAATGGGCACGCTGCAGCAAGTAGAAACGTCGGCCACCCATCCTTCGACAACTTTGGTCAAAGTTTGTACAACGGTGTTCACTCCGCGGCGCACAACGTGGCCATCCTCGAGAAGTTTGGGTCTCTTATCATTGTTGGCTCGTGTTATAGCTAGTTCTTGTCCGAATAGGCGTGTCGCCGCTGGTAGACGGGCTTGCGATCCAGACCATTTGACGCCCACCGTGCTTGTCGGATCCAACCGCTCGGTGTGGGTCGTGAAGCCATATGTGCAATGTGGTATGTCTACCTCTACTCGCCTCCCCTCGTACGAAGCCAACCCTACTAGGGAGTTTACACACACAGAGTCAGAGTGAGAGTGAGGGTGGGAGTGAGAAGGACGCCAAATATGCCTCCCGTTATATAGGCCGAGGAGTACTTAACGAATTGGATTAATAAGTTGTTCATTATGCTTACTGACATCTTTTAATGATTAAACACATGCTACCAGTGCCCTACCCCTGCCTTGGCCTCATTTCGTCTTGCTGATCGCAGGCGTTGATCGCTAACGATGCATGCCCGATGACATCACTAAATGTGGGCATCACGACCAACAATACCACGGACATCTTGCTCACATCAATAATTGCGGGCATCACGACCAACAAGACCACGGACACCGTCACATCAATAATTGCGGGGCACCGCTGACCAACAGTACTCGCCGGACACCCATCACATCAATAATTGTGGGGCACCGCTGACCAACAGTACCCGCCGGACACCGGTCACATCAATAATTGCGGGCACCACGACCAACAAGACTACGGACACCGGTCACATAAATAATTGCGGGCACCACGACCAACAAGATACCACGGACACCGGTCACATAAATAATTGCGGGGCACCGCTGACCAACAAGATCTGCCGACACCGTCCGGTCACATGAAATGCAAGAAGAGAAGATGAACTCGGTCCATGCACCGAGCAGACTTGCCTATTTATTTTCCTCCTGCCCCCGAGTCATTTGCGCTCCAAGTTTCCTCTCTATCTCACATATTATTTCCATCAAATGGAGCAGCAGCACTCGGCAGGGATACGAAGCAATGTAATGCTAGCTTTTTCAACTCTGTGGTTATTCAGCGAATGTTCTGTTTAGACTCAATCATCCTTCACGGCTTGTCGCTTTTGTTTGTAATATAATCCTAATATCGCGAGTTTTGCGATGTTACGGGTTATATTACACTTAAAATGTGACGTGTAAGCCGTGAAGGATGAATGGGGTCTAACTGCATGACCTGAACTTAAGGCCTTTAGGGGATTAGACAAATAGGTACGTACTAATTTTTATTTCGAAAGCTAGTATGACATACAGGGTGCGATGACATGCAAGGGTGGTTACCATGGACGGGTGAAAGGATTGTGGCATTGGCATGAACACCAAGTGGCCGCACACCGAGCGGTCGCTTCCCATTCCGTGTCATAGTACACCGGGTAGGTCTCTTGCATGATGGCTCTTCGACGAGGACTTGCGTTGGGTGTCTTGGGGTAGTGGCATCCGCACAGACATGCATGGTCCTCACATGATCGATTCGGCTGATAGTATTGGTCCAGCACTACCTGGTTGTGCGATTGACGTGCCGGCATGGATTGCCTAGGAGGCCGGGAAGGCCGCGCGGACCTCCGCCGCCTTCGATCAAGGCCGCCTCCTCTAGCATCCACGGTAGCCTGCAAGAGATGGAATCTTGCGTGGAGGTATGTTATGTAGGTGTACGCTGCTGCCGGGTATGGCTCATCCATCCAGCGAGTCCAACCGCACGTGACGTCTGCTAACTACAAATAAGAGACCTGATAAGTAACTTGTCTTTACGCTAGCATAGCGTAAAAAGGAGGGAACTTACGTTGTAATCTGGGCATCGGTAGAACCTGCGACCAGTGAACCCCTCGTGCACGTGGTCAAACCACTGCACATTCCCACAGTCGCATGTCGGCCAGTCGAAAATTGACGGAAAGTGACGATCTCGTAGCAAAGGAGGGCCATCTCTCCAGTCTCCATATTGTATGACTTGCATATAGTCCGAAGGAGGACGAGCATGCTCTCCAGGGCCAAAAGACTCCCACCATGCGTCAGGCACATATGGACGTGAAGATGCTCCCCGCTCGCCATAAAGAAATGTGGACCAGGGGCAAAGAGCGGTGCTGCCTCCTTCCTCTCTATATAGGGCGTTACGTCATTATCAACACATGATTAAATTAGCTCCTAATTATCATTAATGAACTGTTCACTTTGACATGGCAGATTCTGCATCGTTCATTCCGTCGGTGGAGCAGTGCGCCGAAGATAACAAGGTGGAGTACTGCGGTGGCCTGAGTGCTAGCTGCCTAGGAATGAGTGTTGTCCGGAATTACCGCGTTCAAAGGCGGGCTGGCTGGCCGCTTTAGCCACTTGTTTTAATTTCACTGCTAACATTGCATGCCATCTAACGAACAGTACCTCCTTTCAGCGTCCGGTCACATTGCCTGCAGCATCCATTATAAATCACTGGCACTGCTGACCAACAGTACCCGCCGGACACCGGTCACATCAATAATTGCGGGCATCGCTAACCAATGATCCGCCGACACCGCCCATCACATCAAAATTGCGGGCATCGCTGGACCACCATGATCCGCCGACATCGTGTCACATCAAATGCCAATGCAGCAGTATGAACTCGGTCCATGCACCGAGCAGACTTGGCTATTTATTTTCCTCCTGCCTCCGAGTCCTCTGCGCTCCAAGTTTCCTCTCAATCTCACATATTACTCCAGCCAGATAAAGGCACAAATCTAGTTGTAACGAGCAATGGCGACCTCCGCCTCGAGGACCGTCCATGGCAAGTTTAACACCACCGCGTGCTGAAGGGTCAATGTTCCAATGTGCTTCTGCGGTGACCTTTGCAAGTTTGTTCAATCCGACGAAGATTTCTCATATACTTACGGAAGGAGGTTCTTCATGTGTGCAAACTATGAGTACGATCCACCCAAGGTTGCTTTTGGCGAGCGTCCAAAGGTACTTGCTCACCCTATCCTGCATGATTATATCTACCTACATGGCACATGATCTCTGTACTGACTTATGTTGAATAAATAGTCTCCCCCACCTCTATGCGATTTCTGGCAGTGGCTAGACACGGAGCAATCGGAGGCAGACAAGAAACACATCGAGCGTGAGTTCCGTTGGAAGAGGCAGTGGTTCAGGCAGCGCCAGTATGAGGAGGAACAAGAGGACAAGCGCAAGCGTTCGCAGGAGGAGTACCGGAAGCGACAAGAGGACGCTGAACGTCAGGCTGCTGAGGCCCGAGAGGCTGAGAGGGAAGAAAGCGCGAGAGGGCACGTCGCGCAAAGGAGGCTGGACCTGATGCTACCGGCAAGGGGAAATATCCCTGTTGTACTCAGTAGGAACTTTGTTGTAACCGTGATAATAAAATTTTCCTCAGCAGAGGGCAGTTATTCCTCTAACTATTTATTTCATTTTCCAAATAATTATTAATATAAAACACTCTGCTGAAACTTATGCAATTTTTCCATTTTATTTTTTTCAAGATTAAATATACCAAATACCAAGTCATATATACTGATTATATTTAGTTCATATAATATGTGTTATAACTATTATATACTGATAACATATTACATAATACTATAATATCTACATATATACACATATACATACATATGATATATATACATATATACACATAATAGTTATATAATACGTAATAGTTACTTATAATAATTATATATAATATATTTTTCCGAATTGTTTGTTTGTCGTATTGCTTGCAGTGGTAGTCATGGCATAGACTTTGTTAGCGCCACCACACCGCGGCATTGCCTTTGCCGTGGTGTGGTACCGCGGCTTTGCCTTCTTGTCATGACTGGTACTGCAAGATTGTTTTTATCATGTTCTGCTATCATGCATGGGAAGGGCATTTCCGCAATTGCTCCAAAATCATGGGTATTTCCATATTTGCAATTTTTTTGGGTAAAAAAAATTTTTTCCTTAAACTTAGACCCCACGTAATATACACTCTCTGTTTATTTATATAAGACGTATTTTAAATTGGCACATAGATTAATAAAGTTGTGAAATCAAGAGAAAGCCAAAAAAAATGATCATGCTACCTATATTTTAAATATCTTGAAAATATAGAAGAGAATATCATGTGAGTGTTGTTTATAAATGCATGAAAGAGAATTGTGTAACAAATAAGATAGACGAAGGAAGAGCGTCAATAAATTTACATGCACGTCTTATATTTCAAAACAAGATCATTAAAACTATACGATTTATAAAAAGAACGGAGAGAGTACTTAGAAGTTTTAGGACTCTAAAATAATTACAGTCTATAACAATCATTAGTAAAACTAACCAATTCTTGCAAATATAAGGCATAATTGTTTTTTGGAAAATTTTCATGTGAACTTGGTTTTGGAGGCCAAGAATGGGTTACCAAATTTAGCCACTCTTTTAATGTACCTAAAATTTTTTTGGGATAATAACCATTGTTGGAGTTGTTTTTTAAAAATAAAGCCATAAATTTCGAGATAAGATATAATGCTTCTTTTGAGATGCTTATATGTTTGTTTCTTCTTTTCCTAACATTCGGTCGATATACAATGATATACAGTAGTTGTCTATAACATTATGTATATGACCTATAGACAACGTTAAAGTCAATCCATACAATGATATAGATAATTGTTTTTCTTTGAACATATTCTCCACACACACGTGTCTTAGGTTGTCGTGCTACAATCAACTGTGACATTGTGGGCACCTCAATTCTGTGTGTCCTTTCCTTCATCAAAGCCATCTTGTGTTCTAGTTGGCAAGGCTTAGCGACTGTTGATATTATGCACAAGTTCTCATGTGAGCATGTTTTAGTTTATAAGCTACATTTTTTTGAAAAGAAAAAGAAGTGACATTTGATTTGATGGCTAATTTTATTATCTATTTGATATGTTGTATCCAAAACTTGCAGGAATAAGGGAAAAAAATGGGAATGTGAATCTCGCAAGAAACAAAAATATAATTTTTTTTTACGAGATGGGCTTGACTGCCTAAAAAGGCAGGAATTTTGAAATTAATGGTTAATAATTAGATAGAGAATGGAGAGGGGAAGAAATTTGTATTAAAAATTATAAAAAAAATTTTAAAAGAAATTTTCTATCTCATGAAATTTTTTTAAGCAACTCTACAATCAAACACTTCTATAGAACCCCTTAAATTCATCTATTTGTTCCTTTAAAATCCCTTTGAATCGAGCCCTTAGTTAGAAAACATGATCATCATAGCTAGTATACGAGGAGGGAAACCTAGCTGTAGCGTATAAAAGTTAAGGGTCACTTTGATTAGGATTATAAAAGTACATAAATTCGAAAAAAACAAGGGATTGATATGTCTAGCCATGTTGAGTCAGGTAGAATCAAAATCCACCAAAATCGTTCAAGTATGTAGTTTGATTGTACCATATGAAATATATAGCAACTTTAAGATTAAATATTAACTGAGTAGATAGAGAACAGAGAGAAGTTGTATTGAAATTCTTAAATAAACACAAAAAAGAGATTACACCTTATGCTAGAAATCCTCTAAAATCTGAGGAAAATTTTCTATCCTATAAAATTGCTTTGAAGCAATCCAACATCTCTATAGATTTTTTTTTTTACTTTGATTTGATTTTTCCTTTGAAATTCTTTGAATCTATTAGGCGCATGACAAAAGAAACTATACTAAGTCAAGATGCTTCGGTTTTCATTTTGCTTTGGTCTAGGTTTTTTTTTTAACTCTACGCATTCAAAACATACAAAACAAAATATAATTAATCAAGAATCCTATAGAATTATAAGTTTTAAACGAACCGAGCAAGTCAACATCCATCATATCAAAAATTAACTGTATTCAATATTCATCTCGAAGTACTTACAATCAACATTCGTTTCGATCCGGCCCTACTATAGGACGTAGAGTGTGGACTTTGGAAAATATTTCAGACACTCAATTCATATGGTCTTTTTGTCTATATATATAGATATGATATATGTATGATATGTAATACCATCTAATAAATTAATAAAAGTGGGCCGGAATGGCATGGACCGAAACGAGAGTTCGAAAGAGTGTATCCGGCTGAAATCTCCCGACTCCGACGGCCTTGGCGTCCCCGCTCGACTGATCCAGATCTCCGGACGGCCTTGGTAGCCCTCTTTACGGCGAGCCTCCCCCGACCCCGGCTCCTTCCTCTGCCGGTGAGCGCCCCGGCCCCGGCCCCTGCTCCTTCCTTCCTCTGCCGTTGCCGCTGCCGATGCTCCTGCTGGTGCGCGCCCCGTGTTAGGGGATGGCATCTGCGCCATCAAGAGGGGGATTGTACTGGGGATGCGGCGGCCAGAGCCGGTGCGCGCGCCTTCAGGCGCATCGGTGGTGCGTCCGCCACTGGGCATGCCCAATTTAATTGTTGTTCCGATAGCAGCTTGTTTCCCCCAAATTTCTGCCCAAGCCCCGCTCTAAGCCTGCCGCCGCAGTGATGTTACTATGATGTGTTTTCTAAAGACGTTTGCGTTTACATTACGATTTTGTAAACCAAACACCAACAGTTTTTCATTCTTTGCTCACATGTGAGCAGCCAAATTCAATTTTTTTTCTTTTTCGTAGATGCTCGGTTTCATCAATTACTTGGGCGTACCCTATTTAATTGCTGTTCTGTATGCCCCTGCAGTGATGTTACTATGCTCTGTTTACCGAGCTCTCTCATTTGTTCATTGTAGAAGAAGCTGAAAGGGCAGAAGCATTGCATTGTTTTTCCTACAAGCAGCTATTTCGGAGATGGCTACCCTGGGTGCTAGTGCAGTGCCGGCCGGATCTTCAGGTGGTGATGGTGAAGTGGAGGCAGGATTTGCAAAGCTTCAGGGTGAGGATTTCGAGTACTACATGCAAACTTATTCGATCATGCTGGGGCGCAACAGCAAGAAATCAACAGTGGATGTCGATCTGTCGAGCCTTGGTGGAGGCATGAACATTTCCCGCCACCACGCCCGGATATTCTACGACTTCCAGCGCCGCCGGTTTGCGCTTGATGTCATTGGCAAAAATGGCTGTCTTGTTGAGGGTGTTCTGCACCTCCCTGGAAACCCACCTGTTAAACTTGACTCTCAAGACCTCCTTCAGATTGGAGACAAGAAGTTCTACTTTCTCTTGCCCACTCGCTCTATCTTTGCCTCAGCTGCTGCTGCTCGGCATGCTTCCATTATTCCATCACAGATCCCACCACCTTCCTATGTGCGGCCAGGTCGTCCTCGTTTGTCGGATTTTCATGACCACTCCTATGAGGGTGACTATGGCCGGGAGGTTGATGACATTGGGAATGGTGTCAATGAAAGTGGGATGAGAGGAAAGTTGATAAAGAGAAACAAGAAGTCTTCTGGAGAATCGGACATCTATGGTGTGCACCAAATCAATGTTGAAGCAATAGGAACATTAGGTGAAGGTGGTACATAATCCTTTCTCTTCACTTATAATAGATATACTTTCCCTTTCCCTTCCCCATACTCTATTTTTTTTTTCTGTAAAAGTTAGTAGAGTAGATGATGATTTTGCTTGGTCAATCACTCAGTCTAGCTGTACTTTGTCTAGTAGTGCGCATTCCAACTTATGGACTCCAAAGTAAGATAAGGATATGTCAACACTCCATGTTAGATAGGGAAAATGTGGACTATACACATTATAACATAAATATACTGTTATAGTTTTTTTTCTCTCAAACTTTCATAGTTCTCTCAAAGAATACTGATCATATGCTGACTGCACAAGAACATAGCATTTTCTAGTTGTTGTAAATCCAGTGTGAAAAATGTGATTCTGCAAGAACATTATCTTCTATAATATTTGAATCGACACATCTTGATGTGTGTCTTTCAATATGCAAATATAATTCATCCTCTTGAGTTTTTTTAAAAATAAAAATCTGAATGTCCAGCACTAAAATGAATGCTTACCTAGGCTACTTCTATTACTATAGCACAACAGTAGACATCTTATCAAGAACTACGAATAAGTAAATGGTATGATGTAATTTTATTTGTTTGGTGCTATGTCCATAGAACTACCGAAATCATTTTTTAACCATTATGGTGGAATATTTGTTTGATTTGGTATTAACTGGTTTCTTTTGTTGGTGCAGACAATAGATCAGATGTAAGATCGAGGGGTGACAGGGAGATGGACAACCAACACATCCTGCAAACAGAAGAGAAGGATGTCGTGTCATCTGTTGCGACAGTTCTATCTGACCTCTGTGGCCCTGGAGAATGGATGCCTATGGCAAAACTCCACACAGAGGTATATTATGGAATGCATGTCTTCCTATCCAATTTCTATACTAAAGCCATGTATAATTTATTACCCTGATTATCAACTGATTGACTGAATAATCATCTGTTGCTTGAAACGGCAAGTCTACTGCAATTAATTTCATCTGTTCATACATTGAAGAGATGGACCATGTTATTACAATATATAACACTTCAGAATAAAAATTTGGATTAAAATGAGTAATATTATGAACATACATTTCAAGAATATCAACTGGGGACAGAAGTCAGGTGCTACCATGCTAACATACCTACCATGTCAACCTGAACCAGATGATCCAGATCATGGGCGGCACCATTCCATGGATGCACATATGACCTGGATTGTAGATATTTGATCCCTCACCTAACCAAAATTGCAAACAAAAAAGGGAATTTGTAGTCACTTTTTCCTGTCGCGTAAAAAAAGGCTTTGGGCTATGCTTCTACTTGTTTTAATAGCAGTAGTTATCGTATCTTAATAAATGACACATCCACATTCCTGCATGTGTGTATATGATAACATGTCAAAATTAACATGTAAAAGCACATAATTCTGGGCCTATGAGCTATAAAGGTATTAGCATTTTAATGCATTACTTTGTCTGCTAGCACCCCTCCTGCAGTTCCACTAACATGAGCATTATTGAGAATGAAAAATGGAAAATCAGTACATTTACAAAATGCAATTTGATGTTGTCCCTTGGGATATGTTTTTGCACTGAATCTTGTTCTAACAAAATAAAGAAGGAAAGGAATAAGAACCCACTTGTATGTGTCAACATGCGGCCTGGCAATGCATGCATAAGAATTATTATAAATGAGTTTCTTAAGCTTTTGTAGTGTATCAGTAACCTGCATCAAAAGTACCAAAATTTAAAAGTAAAATACAGGAATAAAGCTTTCTATCATGTAGAGGTGTCCAGACCTTCCATTTCTTTAGTGGGTTTATTATTGTCTAGGTTTGTTATCAGCACCCAGAAAATTTAGCTTTGGTATTGTTTTGACATGAGATGGTGATTTCTTTTCTTTTAGACCTCATAATTAGCTGCCTAAAGAATGTGGTAACTGGGAAGTTACTTTTAAATTGATCCCTTCTGCAGCTCTGCTCTGTATACATTATCATCTTTCGCTTGTCATTGAATATATATACTATTTATTTCTATAAATTCAGAACCTCCTCTTTGCAGTATCATTTTTCTGATTATCGCCTTTACTTTACTCAGCCAGTCATCTAAGAATTCAGCAATGAAACATGAATGCACTACTGTTACACAGTTACAGCGACAATCCTATTGGTTCCCCTGCCCTAGTATGTACAGATTTTTCTACACCAGTAGATCTTTTTTTCCACCTGGCCATATCATATTTCCTGTTGCTTTTTTGGCACATATTTGCAGACACACTGGCATGTGCATACTCGTAAAGCTCTTTGTTGCCATGCAAACTCTTAACTGGTTTGATTACTTGCAGCTTCTTGAACAGTTTGGCAACGTGTGGCACCACAGCAGGGTGCGAAAGTACCTAACACCAGATGACTGGTCGCCGACTGAAACAAAGGGGAGGCCATGGTATGGCCTGCTGGCGCTGCTCAGGAAGTACCCAGAACATTTTGTCATCAACACAAGATCGAAAGGAAGAGTGACATCGGAGTTCGTTTCGCTGGTCTCCTTGCTCTCCTAGAGGAAGCTACCGGCTTACACCATCTCCAGGCTTATGCTCCTCCCATTCTGGCTCGCTGAAGACAAAACCGGCACATTCTGTTGTCTCTTCATGTGCAGAAGGCGGAGCGCTATCCTCAATCGTGTCCCTAGTTTCCATAACTCTGATAGACCATGTTGTACTGTACCCCGCCCCCCAGTGTTTACCTTAAGCTCTGTAATGCCAAGAATGATATATATGGGAGCACGAGCTCGTCGGTTATGCCACTGCAGACTGCACTGCTATTTGTTAGTGATGCTGCTTCAGGCTGGGCTATGGGCCATGAGCTATTGAGCTGTAGGAGCACTAAGCAGATGACTGAAACTGTTGCATGTTGGATCAGGCTGTCGTTTTATTTGGCTTGTGAGTCCTGCATCGCAAATAGCCCAAAGCCATGCTATGCTTTGTCGTGCGAGAGGATGGCCGCAGAGGGCGAATTTTTTATTTAATTTTTTTTGAAAATACTCGTAGGAAATTTAGGCCTTGTTTGGTATAATTCCAGCTTTTATCTCCACCTCAGATGCGGAGTTTATAGGTTAAAATAAAGTGACTTAAGTTTATATTTTTAGTTTAAAATATAAATAAGATAACTTACCTAAACATGTTTAACGTATCCACAACTCTAGCTCTATGAATTTCTGGAGCAAGGAACACGATGCTCTACCAATTCCACCAATTTTGATGAAGCTGGAGCGGTCCGGGAGAGGGGGCAATGACCCGGCGTGGGCCCTACTGATAGCCCTAGTATAGGGCGATCACCCCTAGAATAAAACCAACCAGTGTCCCTCATGAATGAAAAAGTTTCAAAGGCACACTGGTTATAAGGGTTGAGTTAGGCGTGTGTGCTCCCCCAAGGTCACGGGTTCAAGCCTCGCCTGCCTCCCTTTTTTCAGATTTATGCACCGATCGCTCTATACTGGGGCGATAGGTGTGGCCTACCGCACGAGGGTAACGGTAACGGTCATTGGGACGATCGCCTATTTTTGTAAATTAATATTTTCCTATGAGTATTTTTGAAAAAAGATTTAAAATAAATATTAAATAAAAAAATTCCGCAGACGGCAGCCATGGGCAATGGATCAGTGGACGAACGGCTTGGCGATTCGGCGCTGTACAATCGTACCGAGCCCACGCGCGCGCGCACTCGGGCGTCGGCGTCGAGGCTGGAGGCCACCCCGGCGCTCGGTGCGATCCCATTCCTCGCCGGCGGCGCCGAGTGCCGCATGTGCGCGCGCGATGGTGCACCACTACTGCCATCTCGCCGCCGTTCAGAGAAGGCGTCGTCGCCTTTGCCCTCTAAGCGTTCGAGGCTTCAGAATTCAGACCTATGATCTAGCTACTGCTCGATCCTCTCAGGCTGAGCTGGCGAATTGTTCGCGGATCAAACATTCCAGCGATCGTGCTCGCGCCGGCGTAGGAGCTGTACGGCGAGTTGCTGAGCCAATGATTTGGGAGGCCACGGCTCAGAGGTTGCACGAGTCAACACCGCCGGTGTCAGGAGCAGGGTCTCATAACCGGCTCAGAAAAATTACTGCGGAGACCGACAGAAGCGATTTTGCCTATAATCAGTTTTTTTATCGGCCAGTAATTTCGAACAAAAATTTAAATTAAAAAAACTAGTGGTGATAATTTGGTAAAAAAAATATTGTCCAGATTTTTCTTTGGCAAATGTTAGATAAAACTCATCCAGATTAAACATTTGGAATGATTTTTTAGGGCTGATTATCACTCATAAAGCCCTCGCCCAGAGCCATAAAAAAAAGCCCTCGCCCAGAAGCATGGTTTTGATAATCGGCTTCAGGGAAAAAAAAATTGGGGTCCGACAGGGCTGATAACCCATTTTATCGCTTGATGTTTTTTGAAATACAAATTGAAATATGTCAAAACCATTCAAAATTTAAATTTCAGAAAATTAAATAAAAAATATATTTAAATTTGACCAAAATTCATCCACAACCGATACTTTTTTACTATGCAAAAAAATTATCAGGTAGCCGATAAGACCAATTACCCTCGATAATCAGCCGATTAATTATCAAATCCCTGCTCACGAGGAGCCCGTACTCGAGGCAATCCTAGTACAGTCGTTGCACTTCCTAGTCATTCTTGTGAAAACATGTCAGTGCTCTCAACAAGAAAGGGAAGAGAATTCAGCCAGCGTCCAGTACGATTCTGGTACACGGTTCAGACAACATAGCGATATGATATGATTTAAAACGACGCCTAGATCCAAAATATCTTAACATCGACGCGGTATCGACAGAGATCAGACCAAGGACTAGCTAGTGACATGCAAATCGCCAGTGGAGCATCTGTAGCAGAGTTATTAAAAAGAGAATTTTCTCTATATTTAAAAACACTCGATCTTTATATCACTCCAGTAAAACCTCTATGTTAGCCATTAAGTTTAGAGAATCTCTCAGGGTCTCTATATTTAGAGATTTTCTCTCTTATCTATATATATTTATAGGATAGAAATTCTATCGGGACGATAGAAATATTAGAACGAATAGTGGTTTAGAGAGGAGCTATAAAAATCCGAATTTAGAAAAGCTATTAGAGATACTCAGGTTTCATCGCTCTTTGCTGAAACACAACTAAACGGACAATCTTTGCCGTGCCATTGCAGGTATATAGCCAGTGGGCTCAAATCAGCTGGCAAGCAAAGCAAAGCAAGCACCTCAGAGGCTCAGACGCGGATCGCAGAGAAGGATATGATGCGATGATGCGAACAAGCATTGGCTGAGCGGCGAGATAGACCAAGAACAGCATAAGGAAACCACCGTAATGGTGCACCCATCGTACTTCCAATCTGCCATATCAACACATCATGTCGCTTATTAAAGCCAAAAGAAGGCGAGCAACAATACCGAGCTTGCTGCCGTCGCTGTGTTCTATCGTGTTTGCTAGTGAAAGTGAAGGAGAGAAAGGGACCTTCAAAGTTCTAAGTGCCTCCTTTCTGCGAGGAGCTGGAAAAAGATAAAAAAAAAAGAAAGTAGACATGCATCTCGCTGATAGCCTGACAACAGTACTTAATAGTCTGGTTTACGTATGGTTCTCTATTGTTTCTTTGAGTTAAACACTTTACCTTTTTGAAATTATTTCCGATATTAAAGTTGTCTCTCAAAACTCTCGATACGCAATGGAATTAAATGTTTTTTCTTTCTTGCACAAGAGAATTTATCCCATTTCCATTGCCAGGTAACGCAAGTACAAAGCTGAGTCCAAGTTTTGAGAACTGACAACCAAACTAAAGTATGGCACACTTTTTAAAGCGATTTTGAGACACTCAAATTCTAGCATTTTAGGTAAGGTACCGTACTGACAGCTTCGTAGGCAGTACTTGAAAGTGTTGATCTAGTGGACGACGCATATTCTCTAAAAAAAACCGTGGATATAGTTTTCAGTGCGTGATGCGCGACAGCCGACGACGGCGAGTGCGCGCGCGTCGATGCCAACGCCGAAGAAGCTAGGGATAAAACTTGCGAGCAGAAAGCCGCTTTTCGACCAGGAAAGCGCGTCTGGGCGGACTGTCCTGTCTTGGCGACGGATGTCCTTGACCGGCCATAGGAAAAATTTGCTTCCCCAAACCAACATTGTTTAATCTGTCCTTTTTTTTTTCTAATCAGAATAATTCAGAATTGATTCGTTTCTTTTGATGAAGTAGACGCGCCTGAACAAGTCAGAGCATTTCCACCAGCTACTCTATCCCCTCACTCTATAACACTATTTACTATTTCTTCTATCCAATACTCTAAATTTTCTTCACACTTTAAAAGATTCATTCCCTGTACCAGTTACTCTATTCCGAGTTACAATATTATAGAGTACCTGCTCCAGATGCTCTTACATGCATGCATATCACAGCAAAAGGTTGCGAAACAAACTCGAAGAATGGTGTTCGACTGTAATCGGGGCTATTTGACATCACTTGAAGGCCTTATTTGGAAAGCCAATGTCGGTTTATAACTACAACTGCACAAAATCTCTGCTATTAAAAAGCCTCTAGTGGTGATCATTGGTGGTCGACGTTATACTTCAGTGAAATTACCCACCACGCCATCTATATTGTAACAAATCCATAAAATTACCACCATCTCACTCATTTAAATTACCCACCATGACATACGAGGTAACAAATTTATTTTACCTACCAACCATGCCATTGGATGCAACATACATACACCGAGAAGATACTCATGCAGTCACTCATGACGCGTCGCGACGCACGAAAGCTAAAGACATATGACCCGCTCTATCATAGTTTCGATGGTAAAATTTAGATTTTCTCATAGCAAAGCATGGGCACTCGGCTAGTATTTTAAAATGTTCTTTTATCTAGTCTAGCAGCTAGGCTACTACTGCTACCTACGTACTACTATGCAACCCTAGCTGACTAGCTATCTACATGAAGGTGGCGTCATCCTCGTCGTCGCCGCTGTTCGCCGGCTCGAAGTTCGGCCAGCATTTGGGAACGTCGTCGTCGTTGTGGCCCATCGCCTCCTCGCCATCCTCGGGGTCCGGCCAATTTTCAGGGGAGGTGTCCCCATCGTCGGACCCTCAGGCCCATCCGACGACCACCTCCTCCTTCGACTCCTTTTCGGAGGAGCTAGCGGGGGTGAGCTCTTTGTCGTTGTCGTTGTCCTCTGACGCCTCCACCTCTTCCTTGCCGGCAGGGCCGCACACCGAAGGATCTAAAGTTGGATCCGGTGGAGATGTGGCCAACTGCCGCTTGGACACTAACTCCTCTTCGCCGGCGGCTGGCTCCTCCTCGCGGAGCATAGTGCCACTAGGCCATGGTGACCATGGCGAGGCGGGTGGAGAGAGCTGGGCTTGTGTGGCTCCTCGTCGGTCGCCAACTCCTTCTCGCGGGGCGCTGGATCACTAGTAGGCCACGGTGACCATGGCGAGGCCGGCCGGCGGCAAGGCGGATGGAGAGGGCGTCAGCGGCGGCGGCGGGGCAAGTGTTGGAGAGGGCTGCGGCGGCGAGGCTGGTGGTGAGGGCATCGGCGACAAGGATGAAGAAGGTGATTGGACCATGGTGGAGTGCCAAGAGATGGCTGAAAATCTAGGATTATGGGAAGTGGCGGAGATTTAGGAGTAGGTAGTGACGGATAGATCGATCGGAATCGGAATGGAAGGAGAAAGATGAACTATCGGTTATAAGAAAGTGTACGGAAAAAATGCCTACTGTAATATGAACCATAAAACGTCTTAGGAGACGAAACGTAATATGTGCTGGTTGTAATTATGAACAGGCGCATATGAATACGAGGTGACACACCTCTTTAGTGGGCACGAGGGAAAATATTTATATGTGTCGGTTCCAGCGAACAATCAGCACAGATATGCAGATTATATGTTTCGGGTCACTGTACCTATTTGTGTCGGTTGGTCATCATAACCGACACATACAATTTATAATCTATGCTGATTGGTAATTAGTACGAGCACATAAAAGGTTTTATCACTTGTTCGCTGAAGAATTGGTACTGGTAACCTTAGTTGTGCCGGTTATAACTGAACCTGTACAAATGTACAGATATATATGATATGTTTTGGTATATTGGTCGTATGTGCCTTATGGCAGAGGATCCGCTTCCATAAGACACAGTACGCCACACCTAATTAATTAACACAGTACAAGGGAATCCACACGTCTAGTTTTGATGCTGGAGCAAATCTGAGTTATGCATATATATGCACGAACGTACAGTTTCAGTCAGATCGGGGCCTGGTCGCTGCCCAGTATTCGCCCGGAAACATGCAACAGATAATTCTGGATCAAGTCTAGGCCGGCCTGACGTGTTGTAGAGACCATATAAGCTGGGAAGATAAGCGTCCAGGTTGGGGAGTGGAGTGAGGTGGCGCCTGAGAGGCTAGCACATGCATGCATGCTTGAGCTAGCTAGCGTGCTGCATGCGTGCGTACGTTCAGTCCAGAAGTGCTCACTCACGTTGCAGATTTGCAGGACGCACTACGCGCGCACCATGTTTGCAAAGGAACGGTCTCTGCCACTATAGGCCATCGATCGGCCCCGGCCGGCCGGTGAGGCTGCATGCACCGCAGCTAGCTGCAAGATAGTGGTAACAATCCGTGATCGTGCGTCTTTTCAGGGGTGTAGGACTGGGATTCAGATTCTCTCTCTTTAGAAATCTCTGCCTTACTCCTATTTAGCTATCCATTTTTATCTAACGAATCTCTCCTACTTTCTCTCTCCTCTCTTTTCTCTTCTCCCATCCTCATAGGGACCTGACTGGACCTCTGCCGTTACGACAGAGGATCTGCGCCCATATGACTGTGGGAAGTCTATGTAATCATTAGCTTTTAAAAAATAGGTGTACTTAGCCAATGCTACCTGCTGAGATATAAAGGGTTACATAGTTTCATGTGGTATCATCAGGTGGGTCCTATCATCAAATATGATATCATGTGGATTCATCCCCAACCATCGAAGTATGGTTTCATATGGATTCACTAGGGGCTGTTTGGTTAGCTGCATCTAAGGAGATTTGGTTCTGTAAATGCAAAAGAGAGGTGTTTGATTACATTCTCATCCACCTGGCCTGGCTCTATAGATGCAACAGACCCTGCAGCCTGGCCCTACAGAAACGCCGATTCTGGCAGCAGCAGAACGGACAGCCAGACTAACAAGGCCACGCACACTTCCTCTCAAAACTTTCAAAAATGTTTTAAAATTCAAACGACATCCAATTTAATGAGACAAAAAATAGAACCGTAGGTTCAAGTACAAGGTCTTAAAAAATTCAAATTTTTGAATTTTTATTTTTGTTTTTAAATTTATTAATTTTCTAGTATTTTTTTGAATTTTTATTTTTGTTTTGAATTTATTTTTTTGTAGTATTTGTTTTTGATTTCTCTCTCTTGAAGTTGTCCATCCCATTCCCCTTCTAGTGCAACCAACCAAATAACATCTCTATATAGCCTGTCCAATCTCATACAACCAACCAAACAACATCCCCTTGTATCATCTCGGCCTGGCTCCCACCAGCCTGGTTGAGCTTATACAGCCTGGCTAAGCTGAGAAGGCAACCAAACAGCTCATAGATGGCTCCATTTGAGTTTTATGTCATCTAATTGCACCACCCGTTGAAGACCCAACTAAAACTGTAGCATTGTCTGGTACTCCATCTATTATGTTCAAGAACATAAGACATATTTATATTTTGTACATAGATCAAGAAGACATTGAAAATGACTATACTACCCCTAGTTATTATCTCTAAGCACTCTATTCAATACATGCACGTAGAGAATACAAGTTAAAGTAAGATATTTATTAGGGGTATTGAGGGAATAATACATTTATTTTGTATTAAAATATGAAATACGTCCTATATGGATGAACAAGTCCATTTGAAAAATGCTTCTTACAAACTTCGTTGGAGGAAGTATTTCTATACAACAATTAGTCGCCATGTGCACGCACGCAGTAAGTGGCCTTTTGTCTTTCAAGAATATTTTGAAGCCGTTTCTGAAAGCTCTCATATGTAATTAGACAAACAAATTATTTTGGCTTTCTCGAAGCTCTTAGAGCTAGCCAACCTTTTCAGCCATTCAGCTGCTCAGCTATTTGCAATCCAAGCCAAACCAGAATAGGCATGTATCATTTTCTTTTCGAGATTATTCCTTTGTTTTTGGATTCCCACATATGTTACTCTCAAAAATTGGCAATTTCATATGCACCACGCCATGTGTCACTGACATATGGGTACAGATGGCTGGCATGTGGGTGTATATATGGCTTTGGAGTGGTATATATGGAATTATCCTTTATTGTTTTATTGTCCCAACGAGCAAGCTAGTGGCAAACTTTGAGAGATCTTTTGCGGAAATAAGGATTCAAAGTTGTATTGAACATTTTAAACTCTTATATAGTTCATGTCAAAACCCCAGTATAGTTAAATTTACTTGAAATACAAAGTCATATTGACCATGGTTACCACGATTTTTTTGGTTCCTTCTTTTGATGTTCACGGATGCAATGTGCACTAGCTTTTTGGTCCATTGGTTGGTCATGGCCTCAAAGCTTCCTTCCAGATAATTGATCCTTAATATTCTAATGGATCAATACGGCTGCTCCTCGAGTACATATATCCAGTGCTCAAACGTCTCTTTCAGTGGACTCTAGGTTGCGTGTGTTTGTGTTGATGGCTACTCATTAATCTTAGTCACTGCTTGCCGAGGCCTAAAGATCATTGAAGCCTGTTTAGATTCTCAGTGATTTTAGGCTGCATCCTTCATTTCATAGGAGATCGATCCTACTGAGAGCGTTAGATTGATGCGCTAGCTATATAAGCTTAGGGGCATGGAGATATAATACAATACGACAATATCCTACATGTAAGTTTAGTTTCCAAAGCAGATGTGTTCTTTTATAATAAGCAAACTTATTTTATCATTGATCATATCTACGCTATTATAATTTGGCTCCACTATAATTAACGACGTAGATTTTCTTTATTTTCTTCTTCGATTAATGTGAAAACTTATGTTCTTTTGGAGGGAATGTGCTGGCTCCTTTCATCCATGCTTTGATAATATAACAGATAGATATATAGAAAAATATGTTAATTGCAATAGAGTAGTGTGCTGGTCTGAAGAGCATGGAGCTTGTTTGACTGACGTTGACATGTAGATACACGGTTGTAGGGGGAATACACCCACCCCCTGTGTCATGGTGATTAGGGGACTGATCAGACGGAGCAAGGTTAGACAAGGCAAGGGTATCCCTAGTGACATTACCTCACATGGATCAAGGAGGCGAGGCGAAGCAAGGACGACCACTACGGAGGCGGCAGCAGAGCAAGGACGACCACTGCGGAGATAGCAATGGAGCAAGGATGACCCGAGGCCATTACCTCGTTGGCACCCGAGGGGAGGGCATGGGTGATGTAACCAGAGCGCAGATCTGGCGAAGCCAGAGCATCAACTTGGGAGCTACGAAAGCTCAGGGGAGGGGGAAAAATAGTACAGTAGGGTCTACAGGCTGTCAGGATAAGCATCATTGGGTCATTCCCATAGAGGATAGGCTGTAACCACCTGAGTCATGTAAATCCCTTTTGTATCCCTGCTTTAGTATAACTATGGGAGGGCATTTTGGTTTTCTCCTCTCACAATATAATGGTAAATGACCCTAATATCCTGGTAAAAGTAAGGATGCTGAGGTCATTTACCTCTAAAGGGACCATAAAGCCCTCAGGTTTTCACCTTTCGTGGAGCATTTCAGTCTCCCACAGAGTGAGTAGCGAGCTTGCCTATATAAGTAGAAAAGTGAGCCTCTTCAGGGAGTCGTGCTCCTCCATCAACTCTCAATACGTGGCCACTTTCGTGTGGATAACGTCGAAGCTACCTTAGATGGATTTAGTGCGATCCTCTAGCTATACACGCTCCTCAATCCGAGCAGATGACATATTGGGCAACTTGTTGACCTCCGCGTTGCGGTCAACAGAGGCGGCATCGCGCTCATAGGAGCGGATGGCAATCTCACAGGCATGAATATAAGCCTACAAAGCGAAGCAAAAATAAGCCTATATGTATCAACAAAGAAAAAAATATCAAAATGAGAGTGGGGCAAAGAAGTGTTACCTTCGTAAGAAAATCACGGGTGTAATCAACTAGGTCCGCGTGTGTGAAGGCTGACAAGGTAGGGCACACGACGCTTCCGTACGTCCTTGACTTGTAGGCCCATAGCACAGTGTGGGCGTGATCTCATGTGCGGAAGTCTAAATAGTGAAAAAGCTCGAAGTCAACGGGCGCAATAGATGACATCGAGACCGCCGAGGTAGGTGTAGAAAGGGCCGAGCTCAAAACAGCTATGCCCGGAGTAGATATAGTAGCCCCTAGAGTCAAAGAAGTTGTGGCCGGGGCAGACGCACCAGCCTCTAGTGTTGGGGCAGTAGAAGTTAGAGCAATAGAATCCATTGTTGCCAAGGCTGCAACAGCTAAGAAGCCGCTAGCTGTCGACGGTTTGTGTCGGCAATATGTTTTATAGGGCTATGCGAAAGATCACAACTACGATGGTATCACAGGGACCGAATTTATACAGGTTCGGGCCCTCGGGGGGAGGTAATACCCTACTCCTGTGCTTGTGGATTGTATTATGGTGGATCTCAAGGATGAGATGTAAGATGATGATCAGAGGCTAGATGTCGAACTAGGGGCCCCTGACCCCCTTTATATAGTCCAAGGGGCCGGGTTACAGATAGATTTCCTAATCCGTATATGGAAGATACAGATATAACCGAGTTGGTTACGCCTATATCTATGTATTCGAGTAGGAGACGTGTTCATTTCCTTGTAGAGCAAGTCGGGCCGCGCCAGCCTCCAAGCCCGTCTTCTGGAAGATCCAATCAACTCGGCCCAAAGAGTTGGTACGTCCAGTAGTATATCTCCGGATACCCGGGGCCCATGCTATCCACAGTAGCCCTCGAGTGCTTCGGGACTGGGTTATCTTGATTCGGGGTTCAGCTTGCAGCCCTTCAGGTATAACCCGAGTGATGTCACTCTTTGTCTGGTTGATGAAGTCCCGCTCGCCAAGTAACCTGCTGATCAAACAACACAGTTGCAAAGGACTCAAGAGAAAATCTCAAGTCTCAAAGATGCCTGGTACCTAGTCCGACTGGTCGGTATGCTGGCTAGTAGCCCCACGGAGAGGCATACCAGAAAGGTGGATGTTGCCGAGTGATCAATGTCTCTCGACATTACCCTCCCTGTTACAAATCATGACATTCGAGTCTGACTAGCAGAGCTCGACATTCGGTCCAACAGGGCACATGTCACAACTTGCGTAGGGTGTTCAGGCGCCCTGACCCGACTAGTGCGGAGTCAAGCTAGTGATTCCCAGGAGAATATGCCTACCTCCAAGTTAAGGTCCTCCAAGTGGTGTTCGTCTTGATGACGAACGATCCAGAGATGTGCCACTGAGACCCAACTGAAGAGGTAGCCTTTGATGTTCGTTCTGACTGAAGCCAGACCGACTTATGTCCCCAGGGGCACATCAAAAGCTAAGTTAATTACCCGGGAAGCGCCCAGCACTCAAAAGATTGACGACTGGCATAAGGCCCAACCGGGGGTGCGCCCTTTTTCCCAACTAGGTTTGACCCAAGCAGCACCTGTATGCGAACAATGTCACGTACATCTTTCGATCCACATGGAGCGTGCTCTCTAGAACCTAAGTCTGGGCCCGAATATTGCAACAATGAATCCAGGGCTTTGTTTTTTCCCGCCCAACGCGGAAATGAAACGTCGCCCGCCATACGCCCGCCGCCACGAGGCATCCCTAGCGCCGCCTGCCGGAATGCCAATCGTCGCCTTGAGTCTTGCACCATGTTCCCGGAGACCTCCACATCAGACCTTGGGAACAGTTCTCATCGGGGTTCCCCCCCAATGCCATTACTTCCCGGAATCAGTTCGACTCCCCGATTCCGGCTATAAAAAGAGGCCGAAGCGGTGGCCGCTTCTCATCCAGACTTCTTCCTCCACCCCTCCTCTTCCGCCCGCTCCCATGGATCGCGACGAAGAGTTGGCGGAGCTCTGGGCGCAGTTCGACCTCGCGCTCGCCGAAGTCGCCGAAGAAGAAACCCGGGCCCGCGACGCTGCCTCCGTCGCGGTCCTGCTCGAGGTCGTCCCGGCTCTTGCCGAGGTGGCCGACGAGATCGTCGAGGCCCTGGCCAGCGCTCGTGCCCCCGACGCCGCCAGCGCCACGACCCTGATCGGAGTAGCCCCCACTCTCGGCGAGGTGGCGGGTGTGATCGTCGACCGCGCTCGCCGCCATCCCCTATAACTGGCCTATAGGCCATCTAGGCTTAGATTCCCTTTAGATGTAGGAACTTATTGTAAATTATTAATGTAAGCGATTTTATTTTCAATATAATATGTGCTAATCGGTTTTTCTTTAATTCGAGTCGTGCTTTTTGCCCGAGCAAGTTAAGTTCCTTTTACTAAGCACTTTGCCCAGCGTATCAAGTTCCTTAGCGTTAGGAGTTGGCACAAAGCACTATTTCCAAAAAACGTAATCGGGAAGCATGAGTGTTGCCAAGAGACAAGAGTTTCGTTACTCGGAACAATTAACACTTAGGCTCAACATGAACTTGAAAAAAAAGAAAGACCGATTAGGTATCAATTGGGTGCAGACTGCACCTAATTAGGTGTAGCCCCCGACTTACTGGCTAGTCGGAATCCGACTAGGGAGCAAGTCAATTTATTCTCACTAAGAGAAGGGGTGCGCGATTGCGCACCTAATTAGGTGTAGCCCCCAACTTGCTGGCTAGTCGGGATCCGACTAGGGAGCAAGTCAGGTAAGATTCTAGATAAAAAAGATTAGGTGCATGATTGCGCACCTAATTAGGTGTAGCCCCCGACTTACTACTTAATTGAAACACAAATAAGTAGCAAGTTAGAAGCTGAATTGCATGAAAGTAAAGACAATGTGAACGAAAACTTATCTTTATTTAATTGTAAATGTGGGTACAATGATCATCAGGTATAAAACCGACGTAATTGCTCGATGTTCCACGAGTTGTCCATGAGGGCGCTATCTTCTCGCCTCAGTCGGTAAGCCCCCGGGCGTATTACTGAGTCGATAATGTAGGGACCCTCCCAACGTGGGGAAAGCTTATGGCCACTCGGTTGATTGACCCGGAGGACCAAATCTCCAACCGAAAAGGCACGATCCCATACATTACGATCAAGATAACGACGCGGACCCTGGAGGTACTTGGCCGACCGAATTGTTGCAGCGTCCCGAGCTTCCTCTAATCAGTCGAGATCATCGATCCAACTGGCCTCTGACTCGTCCTCGTTGAACCTTTGAACTCGGGGTGACCCGAATTGCTGCTCAGTTGGAAGGACCGCCTCAGACCCGTATACAAGGAAGAAGGGAGACTGCCCCGTAGCTCGGCTGGGACTTGTGCGAAGCCCCCAGATTACGGCAGGCAATTCCTTTATCCATTTTGCTGCGTATGGTCTGAGCCGATTGAAGATGCGCGCCCTGACACCTTGTAGAAGCATGTCGTTTGCGCGGTCGACCTGTCCATTGCTCCGAGGATGCGCCACCGAAGCAAAGCAGATCTTTATACCCACATCTTCGCACCAGCTTTGAAATTTGTGACTTCTGAACTGAGAGTCGTTGTCCGTAATGATCCGAGACAGTACGCCAAACCGGCCGATGATCTCCTGGAAGAACTCGATGGCTTTGACCCCCGTAATCTTGGTCACGGGTTTGGGTTCAATCCATTTAGTGAACTTTTCAATGGCGACGAAGATGTGTTAAAAACCACCTGGGGCTTTCTTGAAGGGTCCGACAATGTCGAGCCCCCAGACTGCAAACGGCCAGGTGATGGGGATTATCTGGAATTCCTAGGCCAGTACATGGATCTGCCGGGCGAAGAACTGACATCCCTCGCACTTGCGGACGATCTCCTTTGAGTCGGAGACCGCGGTTGGCTAGTAAAATCCTTGCCGGAAGGCTTTTCCGACCAACGTAGCCGATGCAGCGTGATGACCGCACATGCCTGAGTGAATTTCGTGCCCGAGGCGTGTCGCCGGACATGGGAATGCACCGAAGTATCCGGGGCGCCAGCGTCTGAATCGCCGTGTACCACGTATGCGCGACTCCGACGTTGAATTTGCTCGGCGGCCCCCCGATCGTCGGGAAGCTTTTCTTCTTGCAGACACTCCAAGTATGGTCACGTCCAATCCGAGTCGAGGGCAAGTACCTCTGACTCGGGCTGTTGCTCGACTTGTTGGGGTAGTTGCTCCTGCGGTGTGATGGAGGGGCCGTGGAGCTCTTGGACGAAGATTCCAGCCGGGACTGGCGCCCGACTGGAGCCCATGTTCACAAGCTCATCTGCCGCCTCGTTGTCTCGTCGCAGAATGTGTATGAGTTGCAACCCATCGAACTTGTCCTCCAACTTTTTGACCTCCTGACAGTAGGCGGTCATGTTGTCGTTGACACAAGTCCAATCCTTCTGTACTTGGCTTACCACGAGCTAGGAATCTCCGCGAACCACCAATCGTCGGATGCCGAGCGATATGGCAATACGGAGACCGTGGATGAGCGTCTCGTACTCGGCTGCGTTGTTTGATGCTGGAAAATGAATCTGGAGGACATACTTGAGTCGTTCGCCTCGGGTGATATAAAACGATGCGGCCAGCGCCTGCCGTCGGAGAGATCCGTCGAAGTACATGTTCCAGTATTCGGTCTCTTCGGCGGCTGGGGGAGCCTGCATCTCGGTCCACTCAGCGACAAAGTCGGCGAGTGTTTGTGACTTGATGGCGCTGCGTGGCTTGAACGAGAGCTCGAAAGCCCTAAGTTCCACCGACCACTTAGCAATCCTCCCAGTGACTTCCCGATTATGGAGAATTTCTCCAATAGGGAAAGAAGTGACCACCGAAATTGGATGTTCTTGAAAGTAGTGCTTCAGCTTCCGAGAGGCGTCGTAACAAAGACATCTGAAGCTTCGCACTGCGGATAGCGTACCTTAGACTCGCCCAATACTTCACTGACGAAGTAGACCGGGCGTTGAGCCTTGTAGACGCGTCCTTGTTCTTCTTGTTCCACTACCACCGCGGCACTCACTACATGAGTGGTGGCCGCAATGTATAGTAGAAGCGGTTCCTGTGGCATAGGAGATGCCAAGACAGGTGGCGAGGTGAGGAACGATTTGAGATCCTCAAAAGCCTTCTGTGCCTCGGGTGTCCAGACGAACTTGTCATGTTGCTTCTTTAATAGCTTGAAGAAAGACGACCCACGCTCGCCGAGTCGCGAGATGAATCGGCCGAGTGCAACCATGCACCCATTAAGACGCTGGGCGTCCCTTTGGCACGTTGAGGGTGCCATCTCCATGATGGCCTTGATCTTTTTCGGGTTACCTTCAATTCCGCGATGAGATACCACGAAACCAAGAAGCTTCCCCAAGGAAACCCCGAAGACACACTTCTCCGGGTTCAACTTCATGTGGTATGCCGACAGGCTCTCGAATGTCTCCGATAGGTCAGTAACGAAATCGGAGGTTACCTGAGACTTGACGACAACGTCATTAACGTATGCCTCCACGTTGCGCCCAAGTTAGTTGTGGAAGCACCGTTGAATGCAACGCTGGTACGTTGCTCTAGCGTTCTTCAATCCGAAGGGCATTGTGACGTAGCAGAAATCCCCGAACGGAGTGATGAACGAAGTCTTGATGCAATCTTCTTCCTTTAAGCTAATCTGATGATAGCTCGAGTAGGCATCTAGAAAGCTCAAAAGCTCGCAACCGGCAGTGAAGTCAACCACCTGGTCGATGCGAGGGAGTCCGAACGAATCCTTGGGACATGCTTTATTTAAGTCGGTGTAATCGACACACATGCGCCAAGTACCGTTCTTCTTTTGTACAAGTACCGGATTTGCCAACCAATCGGGGTGAAGCACCTCCCTTATAAAGCCGACGGCTAAAAGTTTGGTGATCTCCGTCTTAATGGCTTCTTTCCGATCTTGTGCGAACCGACGCAGCCGCTGCTTGATCGGCTTGGCTTTGTCGTGTACATTCAAAGAGTGCTCGATCACCTCCCTTGGGACACCTGGCATATCCGATGGTTTCCAAGCGAAGATGCTTCGGTTGGCTTGGAGGAAGGTGACGAGCGCGTCTTCCTATTTCGGATCGAGCCCTGTCCCGGTCAAAGTCGTTTTGGATGAATCGGACGGGTCGAGCGAAATACGCTTGACATCTTCATCAGGCTTAATACCTGATTTGGATGGCTTCTTGTTCGGTAGATCGTCCTTGTCATGAAGAGTGGCGGCTGCCTGCCGGATCTTGTCCAACTCGGCGGCCACTTCAGCTGACTGGGCGAAGTCGTGGTTTTCCTTGTCGAGGAGATGGGAAAACTTGACGTCTCCGCGAACCATGATCACGCCCTGCGGACCCAGCATCTTCATAGCCAAATTGGCGTAGTGTGGGATGGCCATGAGTTTGGCCAAGCCCGGCCTTCCCAAGATTGCGTGGTACGCAGTCTCGAAATCGGCCACCTCGAAGCTGAGGTTTTTCGTCCGGTAGTTATCCTGAGTGCCAAAGGTGACCGGAAGAGTGATTTTCCCGATCGGCACTGATGATGTTCCTGGAATTATGCCATGGAACGGTGTGTCCGTCTTCTGGAGCGCCGTCCTTGGGATCTGCATCTCGTCCAAAGTCTTGGCGAAAAGGATATTCAATCCGCTCCCGCCGTCAACCAGGACTTTGGGCAGTCGGACGCCCCGTATCACAGGATCCACGATAAGCGCATATCTTCCTGGACAAGGGACGTGGTCGGGATGATCCGAGCGATCAAACTTGATCGGAACCTCAGACCACCGAAGGTACTCGGGGGTCACCAGAACAACTGCATTGACTTCCCGAAGAGTAAGTTTTTGCTTACGCTTGGACTCATATGCATCTGATCCCCCGAATATGTAGTTGAGCTCACGCTCGGTTTCTTGGTAAGCGTCACCCTGAGGAGGGTCACGCTTGTCATCTTGTTTGGCGTCCTTCGGAGCGTCGTTGTTGTGCTCCTCAGCGAACTTCCTTAAGGTGTTGCAGTTTTTGGCCGCATGCTTCCCATTCGGATGGAAAGGACACGGCGCCTCCATGACTTTGTTGTAGTCGTTGGACCGGGGCGGCTTTTGCCGACCATGATCCGCAACCGCTACCAGCTCTTCACCCTTGCACTTTTTGTCCTTCTTGGAGGACGAGTCGGGCTTGTCCTTCTTGCCTTCGTGTTTGCTCGGGTGATCCTCCTGACGCTCAGCGAGAGCGTCCGAGGCGGTAGCATATCGATCCGCTAAGACGAACATCTCTTTGATGGAAGTCGAGGGCTTCCGAGACATTTTCTTGTTTAGGTCGGGGTCGCAAACTCCCTTCTGAAAGGCCGCGACGACGAACGCCTCCAAAACCTCCCGAATTGTGTTCTTCTTCTTGGTAAAACACCGAATGAAATCCCTTAACGACTCATCTTTTTTCTGATGAATCTGATAAAGGTCCCACTGGGTTCCAGGCTTCTCGTAAGTGCCCTGGAAATTGGCGACGAATTGGTTGCAGAGCTCTCCCTAGGAACCAATTGAGTTCTCTGGAAGGCCCGTGAGCCAACCCTGAGCCGAAGGGGTCAACATGACGGGCAGATAGTTTGCCATCACGTCGTATCCTCCACCCGCGGTCTTGATTGCCAAAGGGTAGATCTGCAACCAAGCCTCGGAGTCCCACTCTCCATCAAATTTCACTATCCCCTTGGGGTTGAACCCTTCGGGCTAGTTTACCTGACGAAGTCGGGGTGTGAATGCCTTAATCCCGTCAATCAATCCGTCTCCAGGGGGAGGAGACTGACGGGGAATAATCCGACGCGGTGGAGTACGGTGCCGGTCTTCATCTCGCTCCCTCCGTCGGGCTTCGAGGTCGAGGCGGAGGTCGCGACTTGTACTTCGGCGGGCGTCTTGCCCACGACTTCGTGTATGCCGACTGCGCCGAGTACTACTCGTGGCAGTCTGGCTCCTGGCCGAGTTGGCCTGCTGATCCCGAGTGCCTTGGACAGCCGCTGCCGTCATCATGGCTTTGATTTGTTCCATGATCGGTGTTGCGGGGCTGTTCTTCCCAAGCAGAGGACCAACATTATCCAGGAGGGTCTTACATGCGAGGATGTTCTGCTGTGGCGTACGGAAGACCAAGTGATCTCCTATGTGGACTTGAAGCAGTTCCTCCTGGATTTCGCATGCACGACCTCGTAATTTGTCGCGCAGATCTTCACCTCTGTGGTTTTGTTCGACTCCTGCCTTCCCCATGGGACGCCGAGTCGATCCGGAGGCTTGCCCATCCAGCACATAGACGCCGCGAAAGTCGGGGAACCCGTTGACGCTCTCCTCTGACTCGGAATCCGAGAAAGAGAGGCTCAACCGATCCCGATTTGTTGGCTCCTCGATGGGTGATTATAACTCCCACTTCTCGTGCTGGATCATTTGTCAAAAGAGAGTCCGACAGAGATTCGGCAGATCTGATCTGCTGAAACCTTGCAGCCGAATTGACCAATCCGAGTGGTATGACCGCTCGGGAAATCGTTCTGGTTAGAGTTGTCCCTGAGCCAAGATTCAGAAAACTCGTCCTAGCGTGTGTTTGCCATGCTCCGCTCCTTAGCCCGGATTGGAAAAGCTGACATGTTATCCGATGGAAAACAGTGGCCGAGTTTTCTAGACCGAACGGGGCGAACCACAGATGAGGAATTGAGATTCCCGACTGGATCTGAGCGCGATCCAAATTGAGAACAAGATCGCCACTTGGTGCTTCACCAGTGAGAGGAGCTGGTAAAGCAAGAGGCAGTGGATCCCGACCAAAACCGAAGGGGATTCCAGTGGTAGGCCAGTCGAAATCGTCGTCATCAGATTGGATCTCTTCCAGATCGGAATCCAGATGAGAGATCCTGAGGCGGTGAGGCTCAGCTGGAATTGCGTACCACCTCCCGTGTCGTGGACGAGCGAGGTTCGCTCACACAACAAAGTTCCCGAAGTCGCCGGCGAGGAAGCCGAGATCTCCGAAGATGAAACCTTGGCCGGGGACGTAGGTGAAGACGAATCCGCCAATGGAAGCCATCGGAGTCGATGAAGTTGATCGTGACGCTAGCCCCTACCTGGCGCGCCAACTGTCGACGGTTTGTGTCGGCAATATATTTTATAGAGCTATGCGAAAGATCACAACTACGATGGTAGCACAGGGAGCTGAATTTATATAGGTTCGAGCCCTCGGGGGGAGGTAATACCCTACTCCTGTGCTCGTGGATTGTATTATGGTGGATCTCAAGGATGAGACGTAAGATGATGATCAGAGGCTAGATATCGAACTAGGGGCCCCTGACCCCCTTTATATAGTCCAAGGGGCCGGGTTACAGATAGATTCTCTAATCCATATATGGAAGATACAGATATAACCGAGTTGATTACGCCTATATCTATGTATTCGAGTAGGAGACGAGTTCGTTTCCTTGTAGAGCAAGTCGGGCCGCGCCAGCCTCCAAGCCCGTCTTCTGGAAGATCCAATCGACTCGGCCTAAAGAGGTGGTACGTCCAGTAGTATATCTCCGGATACCCGGGGCCCATGCTATCCACACCAGCCGTCTCGATGGTGTCAACTGCATCACCCCCAAGCTCCGGCATACCCAAGTAACACCCACCGAAGAGAGTGTCGGCCGAAGCAATAGCTTTGTATGGAGAGCTTCGGGTGAAGCAGCGACCCGGGAATTGCTTCCGAGCAACTCAGGAGTCACCGTGTGGCCCGCACCAGTAGGAGTGTCTAGTGCAATGTGGAGGAAAGTCTCAACCGTCGCAGGAGGCGGCTTCTCGGTGGCAGGCACCGAGAGATCATCTCCATCTTCTGAGATCTCTAATAAAGGCACATAGTCAAACATGCCTAGCTGCAAACCCGGAGCAACAGCAGGAGGCTCCTCCACGAGGTCGCTAGCAGCGGCGACCTCGACCTCCTTGCGTGACTCTTCCCTCTCTTCAGCCTCGACTCTCCTAGACTCTTCCACCTCCTTTGCGTCATCCTCAGGAGCACCAACGCTATGAGAAAACTCCTCATCCTTCCTAGAAGTGCTCAAGGTGGTGTCAGTGGCAAGAGTTGTAGCACGCAGCGGGGTCCAAGATGGTGCCGTGGATACTCATCCGCAGCCTTAGTAGTCCTTAGCGCCAGCTTGCGCAGCCGGGTGATGGTGATCACAATATCACATCTGAGTCAAAGCGGAGCTCCAACCCCCAATCTCGCGTGATAGGCGTGAGATAAAGCAAGGCACACTCTTAAGCCAAATCTCTCATACTTAGGCTGGTGCAAATCCGGCGGAGCAAAGCAACCCGAGCTCTGTCGCTGGTGTCAAGGGTTACCTTCAGAGCTCCTACCTCCACAATGGGTGTGTCCGTGCTCCGTAGGCGTTGATCGTCAATATCTAGACGCTGGTAGTACCACCTCCGCCCCCATCCAAACTCCCATTTATTCTTCATTGCAGACAAGGAAATTTCACCGCTACGCTTCCTCTTGGTTTGGAAGTTGAAGGAGCCAACATACAGAGTCAAAGCCTGAGCACATCTTCTTTGGCTGTCAATGGCCGTCATGAAGCGAAGCAAACACCCGAGTGGTCAGGTGGGACTCGAAAGACTGTAGTGCCCACTCGCAAATGGACGGACTGACAATCGCATTGGGGGTTAGCTGCGGCAACTCCGTCCTGTAGATCTCCAAGATCTCTGTGACAATGAGAGAAGCAGGGAAATGCAGCCCAGCCTCCAAAAAAGCCTTGAACACCACGGTTTCATCGTCATGCGGCGCCAGCGTACTCCTCGCTGGCAGCGTGCATAGTGCTGCGATCCAGGTGGTAGGTGGCGACGAGCCAATCTAGCGTGTTCTCGCCAATGGCGGACACCTTAATATTAGCGAAAATGTTGGCGAGCACCTCCTCGCTAACCATAACCTTCGCAACCTTGCTGCGAGCCATCCCGCCGGAGTTGGAGAAGAAGAAAAGAAGCGGCGACGGGGAAGAAAGCGCTAGATTTGGGCGAAAGAAACAAAAACTAATAGCAAAAGGCGGTGTAGAATGAAGGTCAACAAGCCGTGTCACTTTATAGCAAGGTCAAGGGTTACTCATTTGATTGGATAGACGCCATGTGTCTAGCTTAGCAGGATCTACCCGTCCAACATGCAAGCGGGCTGTAATGGCACAATACACAAGGTACATTGCACGCGGCGAGAATTATGCGACGACTCGCACAGTGACCGTTAGACAACCCTGAGCATGACACGCGTACCCCACTATCGGTGGAGAATTCAAAGTGTCTAGGCACCAGCCTCACCATGAAAGAAAATAGAAAGACCTACAAATGTATGTATACTTAGTTAATTTTGATTTACTGACCCTGCTCATCATGTCAAAGGGGATAGGTGTATAGAACATGACATGGTCATGAGCATGACGAAGCAGGGCCTCAACCATGAGGGGCACATGTTGTAGAGGGATTACACCACCCCTACGACATAGTGATCAGGGGACCGATCAGACGGAGCAAGGTTAGAGCATGGCAAGGGTATCCCCGGTGACACTGCCTCATGGGGATCAAGGAGGCGAGGAGAAGCAAGGACGACCATTGCGGAGGCGGCAGGGAAGCAAGGACGACCTGATTCCATTGCCTCACGGGGATCAAGGAGGCGAGGTGAAGCAAGGACGACCGCTTTGGAGGTGGCAGAGAAGCAAGGACAACCCGATGCCATTGCCTTGCTGGCACTTGAGGGGCGAGGGCATGGTGATGTGACCAGAGCATAGATCTGGCGAAGCTGGAGCATCAACTTAGGAGCTACGAAAGCTCCGCGGGGAGGGGGAGGCAAAGAGTACAGTATGGCCAGCAGGCTGTCAGGATAAACATCATTAGGTGCTTCCCTTAGGGGATAGGTTGTAACTACCCAGGTCATGTAAATCCCTTTTGTATCCCTGCTTTACTATGATGGTGGGAGGGAATTTTGGTCCTCTCCTCTCACATTGTAATGGTAAACGACCCTAGTGTCCTAGTAAATGTAAGGATGTCGAGGTCATTTACCTCTAAAGGAACCATAAGGCCCTCGGGTTTTCACCTTTTGTGGGCAATTTGGTCTCTTGTAGAGTGAGTAGCGAGCCCACCTATATAAGGAGAAGAGCGAGCACCTGTAAGGGCCGAGACATCATTTGTTCTCAATACCACATAGCATTTACTTCCAGTATCGAGTTCCTCCAGGGTCACCCCATCGCGAGCTCGGTTGCTGCTTTGCCAGGCTCCGAGCACGCATTAGGGGTGTTTCCAAGTGTGTTTGTCCTGCTCCGGTCGATGACACACCCATCGATCGAGAAGTTCATAAAAATGACTAAAAATGATGTACCCATGGATCACTATTGTTCTAGATGAGTTGCGAGCATCGTTGATAAATACATACATCATGATGACGAGGCTTGCAGTTCCGAGGTTCTCCTCAACTGCGTTAACAAGTATGCAACGGCTTGCTATTTGCTTGTCTCTGATTTCAGTCATCGGAGCCGGACTTGCCACGATTCGTGAAAGATCCATCATAGGCATTCGAGAGCATATATGGACTGTTTTCTAATCTTGTTGTAGTAGTTGATATGAACTCATTTCACATTATTTTTTATTCTAAATTTTAATAAACATGGATTTTCTTTTTTCTTGGATTAACTTGAGAATTCCAGTTCTTTTAGGATTAATATAAGAATTTTTTATAATTTAGGATAAACGTGGTGGCTTTATTAGACCTATAGATACTCTAAGATGAATCACCATGAAGTGGATCTATCATCTATGGATGCAAGGAGTATATATGCACGTTCGTACGCATCGCACCATGGAAAGAGAGCTCCACAAGGCGATTGGTTCCTTTTTCTAGGATGTGCCGGCCTGATATCGGAACAAGTGTGAAACTAGAAAGGGTGATAGATCGATCAAAGGCACGCTGGTGCAGTTTCACTTGGCGTGAAACTGTGCATGTAGTCACACCTTGGCCAGTTGGATTGTGCATGCAATGCTATTCGTGCAAAAGCATCCACATGCATGAAGTCAAGAACTATGTTTTATAACCCTACATGGCATGGAAGATTTGTTAGCCAAGTTTTTTTTTTATCAAAAACCCTGAGCAAGCATGGGTCTTAGTTTTGTACGGGCTTCTCTGGCGACCGTGAAAAAATTTCTAGAGGATTTGAAGCTCATTGGATAAATTGGTCATTTTGAATCTCAGTCAATGATATCCCCATCCTGACAGGTCACATCACACCCACTGGCAACACCAAGCAGTTGTGAAAATCCCCTATTTTCGTCTTCTCTCTCCTAGTGTCCCAATTCTTTCTTCTCTTTCCCCCATTCATTTGTGAGGCAACCCCTACCGAAGAACCATGCCACCATTAGGCACGTCAGTGCAAGCCTTTTCACCCCTCGCCTTAGAGCCAAAGGTCTGGGCAGCTCCGGCGCCTCGGAATCAAGCTTTGTTCCATGGTGAGTTGCTGCAAGGTCTAGACAGCTCTATCGCCAAATCAAGCTTTATTCCACGATAAGCTCCAACATTTGGGCAGCTCCAACACCGAATCGAGTTCTGTAACGCCAAATCGAGCTCTATTCCATGGTGAGCTCGAATGTTTGGGTAGCTCCAATGTCGAATCGGGCTCTATTCCATGGTGATCTCCAAGGTCTGGACAGCTTCGGTGCCAAATTGAGTGTCATCGTTGAGCAAACTATCTCCTCGCTCGATTTGTCGCTATCGCTGCCAACTATGTGTTTTCTTTCTTGTGTTTGCTCCTCGATCTAAAGGACAGCGATAGTCAATCGCGGCCTCTTTAGCCCTCTTCTCTTTTTCGCCTCCTCCCTCCTCACTAGCTTATATGAGGGGATGACAATTCTTTTTCATGTGTGCACAAGTTTTTTTACCTAGGGTTTTGGTTGGGATGGGGTGGAATTTCCCCCTTCCCATCCTCAGCCAAACGGACCATGAACCAACCCTGGGAAATTTTATCTCAAAAAGAATTTCACTGGGATTGGACCAGATCCCGACTAGGGCCGTTCCAAACATTTTGGGGACCCTATGGCAAAATCAAAAGTGGGGGCCCTATAGTCTAAAAAACATAGAACACACACACACACACACACACACACACACACACACACACACACACACACATATATATATATATATAACATGTTCAATACATCAATTTATAGTCTTCTACAAATTTAGTACAACACTTTCTTAATTCAATGTCATCCAATGACTTCATGTTTTTTGAGCTAAGTAAAAATCCGAATATACCTTTAAATGTTTGAAGTTCCTCAAATCTATTTTTTAGAGAAGTAATTGCCATATCTACCATAACTAAGAAATAATTAGCTTCAAAAGCCTTTTTAGCAGATAGAACTTCTTCAATGTGACCACATTCATCAAATTTTTTTCCTAGTAGCATGACATTTTATTGGAAATGATGGTTTTATCTTCATTTCAGATACAAGATCTTTAGCAATGTTAAAACTAGATGCAAATCCTTTATTTCTATACTTATCAAAATATTGCATTATATCTTCTATTTGTTGCAGGGCAGAATCAATGCACATAGATGAAGATTGTAACTTTTTATTTACCATGTTCATGGAAAATAAAATATCATGCCAAATGACCATACCAAGTAAAAAAACAAAAGTTTCAAGAACATCATACAGATTCTTCACATCACTCTTTGACTTAGGGTCATCGAAAGATTTGCATACCTCTAACAAAACTAACCTTATTTGCGGAGCTTGATATCTAATAGTTTTAACACTTTTGATTTGACTCTCCCAACGAGTATTAGATAAAGGTTTAATTGTTAAATTTGGAACAAGATCAAGCAAAAGTTTCCATCTTTTAGGAGAACATGAAAATAATACATATACCCGTTGCATAATTCCAAAAAATGAGCACATCAGATCGACAGATGTGGGCACGATTGAGCACCGGATGCATATTACTACCTATTGGGCCTTGGGCCAGGGGGCCCCTCGTTCTTGAGGACCCTAGGCCATCGCCCCTACTGCCCTGGTCCAGGAACGGTCCTAATCCTGACCGGGATTGGGACACCCCAACAAGCCTTGAATGGGTTCATTGCCTCCCAGCACGGTGGCATGACATGCATACACGTAGGGGTGGAAACAAACCGAGACTAAGCGAGCCAAGCCTGGATCAGCTCGAAAACGAGCCGAGATTGAGCGAGGCTCAGCTCAAGATTGTTTTGCAAACGAGTTGGCTCGGCTCAGCTCGTGAAAATGACTGAGGTAGAAAACCAGCTCGGCTCGGACTCGTGAGGCTCACGAGTTTAGTCTCTTGCACATACCTATGAGCATGCCACCGAATCTCGAGGAAGAGGAAGAGGTAAGGACAGAGCCACGACCACCGGATCTCGAGGCAAGGAGGGTGCCACCGCCTCTTGTGAGGACGGCCGAGCGTCGTTGCCACTTTTCGCAGGACAACGAGCGGACACCGCTGGCTCTTGCTTGGAGAGAAGGATGAGATGGGAGATTAGGAGTTGAGATTTGGGTAAGGGAGCTGGGAGTGAAGTAGGTAATGAGAGTCAGGGTTGGGAGAGGGACGCGTCGAGCCTTAACGTCTGGGAGCCTAACCGAGAGGGTTGTTGGTGGTGGGCTAAATATGTAAACGAGCCCTCGCAAGGCTAACCGAGTGAGCTAGACTTAGCTCGGCTTGGGCTCGTTTTCACTTACGAGCTAGAAAACAGTTTTGGCTCAGGCTCGTTTGCAAACGAGCCGACCCCAAGCTACTTGCGAGCTACGAGCTAAAGTTCGGGCTCTACATACATGTTGATCATCTAGTTTCTCTTTCATGCGCATGAAATGGTCCAAGAGGTTACAATCAAGGCCAGTGTTGCATGCAATTAGCTGAAATTAACTTTATTATTCTGCTCTCGTACTTACAAAAAAAAAATCACTCAGAGCTTGATATATACATAGTACATACGTGATTGAGCACAACCGTATTTTCAACTGCATGCAGCCATGCACGCTTACATTAGTTCACATCTCAGTAGGATTGTGCATGCTGTAACAGGCCGGGCAGTCACATGATGTCGAGAACTGCGTAATATGCGATGAGCACAGGCAAAGAAACCAACGTTCCGAATATAACCCTGCATGCAAAATCGAGTAATTAGTTAGGTCCTTGAATAGACGATCACAATGAAAAACACGAGATGGTAATTAATTAACTGTGAACACCAATCGATGGATGGGATCGAGGGGACTTACGCCGTGCTAAGCACATCGGCATGAAGCCCGTACTCCTTTGCGAAGACGAAGGAAGCAATGGATTGAGGCAGCGCGGCCTGCACGTGCATGCAGGGAGAATCATCAATTTTATTCAATCATCAGAAATTACGGTTAGTTTGGTTGATATACTAAGCTTACCAACAAATGCTATGTTTGCCACATTTTAAGTTTTGCAAGAAAAAAAAGGTAAAGTTAGATAAAATTGGCTTCCAACCAAATGGGCCCTACATCAATTTTCATGATCAAATTTAACATGCGTTTGCATGGCCCGGTTCTCCTTATCTTATCGGACTTATCTGTCTATTTACTTATCTTCATTTAAATAAAAAATGATTTGTTTTTTAATCCATTTTTTCTAATTTAGATAAGCGAGATTCTGAGTCAGATCTTAGCTAGGATTTACTCAATATCTAAACTCTCCTCTGGTTGGAGCACGGCAGTGTCACTAATTTACGCTAGCTTTCAGCAAGGCTATAGTAAATTGGTTGGTGCCATTTCATCACGTCACCACTGAACAGTATGATCCGTACAGGCAGCCAACATTTTTCTTGTGCCACTCGTTCGTTCCCAACGGCTTTCCGGGAAATGACAATTTCACGAAACGGCAAAGTTGGTTCAGCACTAGCTAGCTGCATCATGCCGTGCCGATCTGACGTACAAGTTCGCTCCAGCCTAGGCCAGTAGAGGCCACACTTGTGCCGCGACCTGCTTGCATGCATTACCTTGGAATATCTCGATCAGTGCGCGCACCGCCGAGCTCTTCATGCGGGAGCTCGTAGTCGTAGCCTCCATGAACTGATCGCCATTGCCAAGTTCGTCTTTTCAACGTCACGTACGGGCGTACGTACGTTCCAGGTATTTCCAGGGGAAAAAATGGTACTGAAATCTAGCGGCAAGTGCGTGTGTGTGATGTATATACCTGTATGATGGCGAGGTGCAGCACGTCGCCGCGGAGGCCGAGCGCCGCGGCGCCGACGAGCGTGGCGAGCGGGCCGGCGACGAACCGCAGCGCCATCCCCAGCGCCGTCAGCCCCACCCCGCACGCGATGATCCTCTCCTGCTGCGCCATGAACAGGCCTGCACAAGCATGCACATGAACGAACGCGTTGAAGAACAATGTCCATCGCGATGTATATATATATGTACGTATATACATACGTGCCAATCTGTTTATATCCTACACTTACCCATGCTGAACATGGACATTCCCGTGCCGGTCTTGGACATGACCTGCAGCGCGCCCGTCACGATGTCCGGCATGCTCAGGTGCCACCTGCACGTACGCCATGCACGCACGTTACGTACGTAAAAAACTCGTCAAGTTTTCGTGCATGCCATGGAGCTAGCTAGGCGGCTGAGTTTGTTCGTGCATATGTACCTGTAGGCGATGCACGCCCACACGACGCCGAGGACGCTGGCGTACACGTTGGGGTTCCTCACGAGCTTCAGCCCGACGGCCCTCACCGTCGGCCAGAACCGGATGCCAGTGGCGATGGCGGGCGCATCGTGCACGTTCATCTCCACGTCGCCGTCGACCTTCTCCGGCGACGACGCCAGGGGCTCGACGTGGCGTGCCGGCCGGTTGCTGCTAGTGGTGGACCCGTCGGCATCAGCGGCGGTGGACGGGACGAGGTCGACGCCGACGACCCAGGCCTTACGCAGCTCGAAGGCCAGCAGCAGGAGAGGGAACCATACCATGGACTGCACGACAGCGATCTGCACGATGAGGTCCTGCGCCCACTTGCCGTACATCGCGTTGAGCAGCGGCACGCCGACGACGAGCGTGTTGTTGAGGGTGGCGAGGGAGAAGCCGGTGATGGACCAGGAGTTGGCGCCGGCCTTGGCGAAACAGCGCGCCCAGGCGGCCATGGCGACGATGGTGAGCAGCTTGGAGACGGCATCGGCGGCGATGACGCGGTAGTTCATGGAGAAGGGGTCGGCGCGGATCACGAAGTCGAAGGTGAAGAAGGGCATGGAGAAGTAGACCACCATCGTGTTGATGGCGCCGCACTGCTCAGGCGTGAAGAACCGCCACCACCGCACCGAGCCGTACCCCAGCCCCAGCGCGAAGTAGAGCGGCGCCATTGCCGCCACCACCTTGTAGATATCACCCCACGCTATCATCTTTAATTATGTGTCACTATATCCCTAGCTAGATAGCCCTCATGTATGGCTCACTGAAATCAAGTTCTTTGCTCTGCAGAAAGCAAACAATGTAGTGTACGTACGTGTGTCGGAGGCTCTGAGCTAGCTAGGAATGAACTTGTGTGCTGCCCTTGCTACCCTATATATAGCTCGGAGAGAAGGAATCAGAGGACACTAGGAAACCGATGGAATGTGCTGGGAATTGGATTCCGATGAGCAGATTTTTGTCTTATCTGCCTCGGCATCCAGAAACGGAGGGACTAATTAGGAGAGAGACTTCATGTTTTGGTTTTAGCTTTTCTCTGTAAAAAAAGGTGTTTACTTTTTGGTTGAGTAATGGCTATATATCTTTTTGATTGGTATAAAGACCAAAAGTTATATATTTTATTATCCTATCTCTGGCTGGGGCCAAACCAAGACGCTGCTCGATCGGAAAGGCACCATGAAGACTTGGAGAGAGAGAAACATATATGGATACGTACTCCATCCACTACTAATGGATGCTAATGCTAATGGATGGATGGAGAGCATGAGCATGTGTGGGATCGAATTCTTGTTCCTGGGATCGATCGAGGGAGCAGCTGGTTTCCTCGGTGCTCGATCTCTCGCATGCAGCATGCTTGCTTTGAGTGAACCTGTGGTGTTAATTTGATAGAGAAATACAAAAGTAACCGCCTACCTATCCAGTTCCATGTGTCTCGACCACCATCAGATTGTGTTCCCGAAATCCGTATGCGCCTCCCTTCCCACTCTCTCCTGTAATCCGTGCTGGTCGGAGCCGGTTGCGCCGTGGTCAGGGGCAAAGGAGGTTCCCCTGCCAGCCACCGGGGGAGAGGGGAACAGGGATGGAGGGAATACTCAATGCAAGAATTCAAAACTTGATATTTTTCTTTTAAAATTGGACTTCACCCCCCTAAATGATTGAAATAGGTGCACTTAACTCCTTGACCTTTGAAACAAGGTATTCTAGCTAGCTCCTGGCGTATTTGAACTGATACATTTAACCACCGCAGACGGTTTTCAGAGCGGTATTGTCATATGGATATCACATATGGCATTTCCTTTTTTAAAAATCTATTTTAGATAGGGGCCTACATGTCACCCCTCTCTCCCTCTTCTCTCTGTTGGCCTCGGCCACATCTCCTCCTCTATCTCCTTTCCTCCTTCTCTCTCCATGTCCTCTACCCCTCCTTCATGGGGATGAGGGGAGGTGGGGAGGAGGGAGAGAATGAGATGGCATGTAGGTCCCATAGCAAAAAAAAAAGATTTAGAAAGAAAATGTCATGTGTGCTTGTGTGGCAAAATTTGCTAGGTGTACCGTCCATGTGGCAATACCACTATGAAAACCGTCGAGAGGGGGGGAGGGTTAAACACAACAGTTCAAATATGCCTAGGGCTAGCATACTTGGTTTCCAAGTCAGGGAGTTTAGAACACCTAGTTCAATAGTTCACGGATTAAGTGCACTACTTCAAGAGCTAGAGGGAGCCACAGCAAATATCAGAGTATATTCCAACAATGTCCTATGGAACTTTGAAAAATCAATCCCACATATATATATATATATATATATATATATATTTGAGGTCCATGTAGCATGAATCTTGGAGCGGATCTAACAGCTCCCTATACATGTGGGAAATCCATCCGTATGGAACTCGGTATCTACATAAAAACTGCATTGGTGCCTAGTCATGAGTATATCTACAGTGTAAGCGTCAGGGTTGCGACCCCGGTGCTTTTATGGACATCTCATATGAATTTCGACCCAACGCTTTCGAGAACATCCTATATATCCCATATAAATTCAGAGCTAAGTACTTGCTTTATAAACCCAGCACTTTCGAGGACATCCTATGTGAAATTTAGCCCAACGCGGTCGATAGCATCTCATATGAATTCAGAGTTGAGTATTAGTATATAGGTGTATAATTCTTTAATTATAAGTTAAAAGATAGTGTAATGACCTTGATGACTCCGACGATCTCTTTCTGTGGACCCACCCCTTTGCCCAGGGGGAGATACGTACAGCTACATGACTTAATTTGCGGTGGATATTTATCAAGCAGATATGTACAGTGCAAACAGCCCACGGCATGAATGGTGGCATGCACACTATACACAGCTTGTTGGCTTTACACGCGCGCATGTACGGGCAAGTGGCAACGACGTACCACGTACGTGTGCACTGCGGCCGACACGTTTAATTAATTTATAAAGAGTATAATTCCAGTGCCGCTTTGGCAGGTTCATGTGTCCAGCCAGATCGCTATAGACATATTCGGTTCACTATGTGCGATGACACGACCTGAGTTATGCGTACGTATTAGATTCTGATTTACCGGCTAGTAGCTAGCAATCAGTCCACGTTCTCACGAAATTTGCTCCTACTGCCGGGGTATGGTATGTGAAATTACTTCGTAAAACTGGTCTAAATTTAAAATTTAAGAAGAGTATACTGTAGCCCCAAGCTAAGTAATATTTGCTGCAATTGTTCATGGGGCTAGCTACAGTGTACTTAATTTCTTTTAAAATTTCAATTTAAAATTCAAAATCAGGTAATTAAGAGTGTAAAAATAACTTGATTTTGTTGAAGAGAATTTTGAAATCCAAAATTTTAACTTTTTTTTATTGGTTTTGTAGGTTTTTTTTGCTAAAATTGGTACCAACAACCTCAGATTTAAAGAGCGAAATGAAGTGTGAAACCTGCTAGCATCTTAGATCATGTACAATGCTCTACGTAAGTAAGACATATAATGATGTGATAGAACAGAGTGCATATAGAGAATTGGATGTTTGTAACTCTATATAGTCAATTGTATCATAGGAACCAATATAGTTTTGTGTAGAAAGTTGCCTATAACATCGTACGAACTATTTTTAAAACGTGGTGGCAACCAGCGAAACTACGTCCTATTGCAACACCAAGAACTAAATCGATATGTTCTCACTCTCTCTCAGTGCTCATGCACGTCTCCTTGAACACGCCTAGGCTGAGTCTGGGCTGGCAGAATGGCTACGTGCCCGGCCGGCCTTGCTTCCAGCTCCGAGCCCATTGTTTCCGTCAGTGCCCGCACCATCGACCGCCGTAATTAATTAATCAGCCGGTAAACATTGTTCTCATATATGCACATACCATGCACATATATATATACCTAGACACTACAAGTGCTAGCTTCTTTTGGCATTGGCGCATTGCCTTCTTTTCCCTAACAAAATCATGTCACCGTTGGAATATCTCGTATGAGCGCACGATCGTCCTTGACACTATATCACAGTCTGTGATTAGTCGTGCTTCAGTCAGATTCGATTCGAGCCTCGCAAAACCAGTCTATAATTATAGTTGATATAGTAACAACTATATGTAATAATAAAATATCATAACGGTTTTATAAACGAAATATCTATCTATCTATATATATATATACACACACACTAGTATCATAGATGACTCGATCCAAGATTTGTATGTAAAAAATTGGTCCGTCAAGGAAACTAAGAGCTCAATTGGTGGGCGGCGAGGGATGTGCACCGCCAACCAAGACTCGAGTCTGCCCCGGGGGAGGGGTAGGGGGGGTTCTCCCTTAGCTCCCCCCGTTTGAAAAAAGGCCCAATATAGACCGTTCTATAATCGAACGGTCTATAATAATATTTGTGCACCTTGGAACATTGATTAATTTGAGCGGAAGCAGACGCACCATGCACGGTCATCGAAATTTTTGAAGGCGGGCTCGCAGCTCCCACTACATTATTTTTGCTTCTCTCTTCCCTTCTCCCCCTCTCAGCCTCATTCTCTCAGGACTTGGAGTGGAGGGGCAACGACGACCGTCCAGCTCGTCACTGGAAAACCCTATCTTCTCCTCCTCCTTTTGTCGGTGGCTCCTTTCCTAGGTGCGGCATCATCCGTGATGGCGTCCTCTCTCTCTCTCTCTCTTAGATCTCTCTCTTCCTCTTTCTCTCCTGTCTCCCTCTCAAGGATCTCACTCTCACTCTCCATCTCCATCTTCCTCTCCCTCTTGTTCTTGACAGGAATAGCAAGGTCTTCCCACAAGTGGTGCAAACGTTGTCCATGGCAGAGGAGGCTAGATGCCAATTGCGGTGACATCGTGCATGGAAGAGGAGGCCAGATCCAAGCAGCGACGTCATCGTCCATGGCGGGGCGCCCGGATCCGAGCGACGGCTAGTGTAGTGAATTACCTTTTTTTAAAAAAAATACACATCACAGGCGGTTCTACATCTTTCGTCTATGATAATTTTGATTAAACCTTTTGTTGTTAAGGGTTTTGAACCACCTTTGATGTGCAGTTATATAGTGCCGATCAGTTCGATCAATGTCCTATATTATGCATTGTGCATGTAATAAATAAGGCGTCAAAATTAAAAAAATTTAATTTAGAGCACTAAAATAAATATAATATGTCCATAGAAATTTTAGAGTACACCAAATATACTATTGTCCTATTATATTGCCATTGTGTATTATAAAAGAGTTCTAAAATTAATGTGCCATTAGCAGATTCGCCTTTTCTCTACATGCCATCTGCCATTTTTGACGGAACAATTCGAGATATATCACTTCAAAGATATGTAATTTATAATATGTCACTCATACATCGTATAAAGTGGTATATGGTGAAATCTCTCCTTTTCAGTCCAACAAAACAAGACTACGGTGAAAAAGAAACATAGTTACAAATGTAAAGATGAAACAAAGTAAAGAGAGAGGGAAAACTCCATAAGACCACAGCTAGGAACGAGATTAAGGAACAAAATTTACATTATCTTAAAAAAAGGAACGAGCAGGCCGATCTAGTACCCAGACAACACCAAAAAAACAGCGTATTAAGGAAAGCTAACTGAAACTCCGGAAAAGACGAGGGAGGACTGAAGAGGGAAGACCGGAAGAGCTCCCTCAGCTCAGCCGTGGTCGTATGCTCCAGAGACAAGCAATCTGTTGATTAAGTCGTGCTTATCATTTGAAACACTTCTTGCGGTAGGGAGTATTTATGTTAAAATAATCTTCTGTTTCTCTCCTTCCATAAATTCCAACTTGAAGCAATTAGCTACTACTTCAATTTAAAATTGATGGCTGGTACACTTGTGATTGGTTCACAAAGTTTTTTTCAAGGACCTTGGAATTTCTCATGCATGGTTCGACATAACTGCTGTGAGGACAGAGAGAGATGCCATGACCATGAGAACAGCAACTGGGCCGACAGGAGAAAGAGAGGACAAGGTAAAGGACGGTTCTTCTTCTTCCTATACGCAGGATCGATGGTAAGGAAAAAGATTAAAGTTCAGGTAGGCATGGTTGAGCTAGCACTAGTAGTCACTAATGGTGACTCCTTACCACACACGCAGATGCAGCACAGATCATCATATACATATGCTAGTCGCAGTCGAAGGCAAACACAATTCGGTAGCTAAAGAAGAAGAAAGCACACTTCACGTCATGGTTAGACATTAGAGTAACTAAAGGGAGATGTTTTCTTTTCCTAATGAGTGATGACCATGCACTAGCTGGTTAAAGTAGATGATTAAGGCGCCCTGCCGGCCGGCTCAACGGCTGGGACACTGTCACACGATGGAGCTGAGCTGTTCCAGCGTTCTGGCCACTCGAGGTGACAGGACTTGAACCTAAGTGGCAAGTGCTGATTAACTTAGTGCGTGCCTCATTTTCCAGAGAAAAGAAAGAAGATGATGTGCTTTTGTTGATCAAATTGCAGCTCCGAAACAATCACTTCCATGTCTCATGTCTGCATTGCTTCTCGGTCTCTCTCCTCCTCTCTTCCTCCCAATGTGCGGAGGCCTGAGGAGCGAGGAGAGTGAGCAGAGGAGACAGAGGTTGACGCATCACTGAAATCCAACAAAAACCTTAGCACAGTGGCAGAGGAGGCCTTGGAAGGTACCCAAGGACGTTACGGGGTCTGAAGGGGTGGACAGTCACGTTTAGCGGAAATGCAGCTCATGGATTCTCGACTAAACTAGACTCTGGACCTTTGGTCTAGAGTCCAGTAGAATCTAAAATAACACACGGTTGTACTAGTAGAAACTAATTTAATACCGTTTTACTAGCTGTCAATAGCCTGAAATTAAGAAAAAAAATCAGTTGAAATTCTCCACAGTTGAATTTCAATCCAACCCTCTCCTCTTCTCTTCCTCCACTCTCCCGACCCTAGCCTCCTCTGCTCTCTGCTCTTCTGCTGCCTTGCATCGCCGCCTCTCGCCAGAGCACCGCCACTGTTAGGATTATGGTCCGGGGTACAGGATTAGGGTCGGGGTGCAAAGTTGCTTGGGCTTAGAGGGAAGCCCGCCGGTGGGAGGTGGCGCGATGGTGCAGCGAGGTGGCAGTAGCGCTATTGGAGTTACAGGTGGCTGGAGCGCGATGGGCGGTGATGGGGGGGAGGGGGTTTGACAAGGACGGGGGAGGGGGCAAGGCGGCGAGGAAGCCACCGGCCATGGGTAAGAGGTCGGCAGGGATGGGCTGGGCCAAGGCGGTGGTTGAGGCGTGAGGAGCTCACCAGAAAGGAAGGAGAAGAGAGCAGGAGTGGCGCCACAGGCGAGGAAAAGGAGGAGAGACGGTGTTGGCGTCAACTGATATCCTCGTGGGATTTAGTTAATTGCCAAGCAGCCGGTCCCTTTAATATAAGCCTTGTAGGCACCGAGATTGCAGCTTGGCGTGTTGCATCAAGTAAGACAGACACAACCTAGAGAGAGAAATCACATGTTTATGAGTAACAGCTAAATATCTGATACATCACATCGTGATAAGACATTATCCGCAGCAATCCAAATCTGGTAGCAAGTCCTAACCAGAATTTGTATCCTTTACTTTCTTTGATTTCCACGTACACAACAATAGAAAAAAAAATAAAGCCATCTGTTTTTTTGGACGTGCTAAGGGTCAGACGTCCAATCCTAACAAAAAAAATAGACATTTTTCCCAAACATGACAAAGTACTATTGAGACGGTGTACTAATGAAATATAGTCGAAGCACTGATAAAACATGATCGAGCATTGACGAAACTGTGGTGACCCTTCTGAATTCACATTCCACTCAATAGTGAGATTATTCACTTGCTGCCCTTTTGTTGAAAATTAACCTATGAGCTGCCCAAAAGCAAACCGAGCATGTTAACTTTCAACACGAGCATCAACAATCTTTGCGAGCCTCCTCAATTGAAGTAAATGTAAACTCAAGTGCCCGGATATATGCTCCATGATAGTTCCTAAGATCAACGACCATCGCACACATACCCTTACAATGATTGATAACACAACACATTCAACATTGGGCATAATTTACATAGAACCAAATGGTACGAACTATTGTCCATACAACATTTTTAGTTTAATCAGAGTTTAATGGCAGCGAAAAACACAAGTTTGTCTAACAAAAGTAGCAACGGAAAATCATCACAAATAAACCAAAAGACCAGTGTGGTATGCCCCAATACCCATGGGTAACCGACTGAAAATTAGAACTCCGCATTATGCCCGCTAGCTTTGTCGCATCCTGCTTGATAGTAATACTCAAGCGTAGGATCATCTTCACCTGAAATTGCAGCACCCGGGTTGAGTACAAAAGGTACTCACACTATGAGGTAATATATTCTCAATCATAAATGGCATATAAACAATAAAAGGCTAAAAGGTTATTTTTAGCATAAAGAAAATTTACAAGACATAGACATAAGTAGGTTGTAAATGGCATTTGAGTAAATATTTTTGAAAATGTATTTATATCATAAGCATCATTATGTTCTCATTAGCATTAATAGATTCCAAATTTCACCGTACCATATATTGGACTTCCTATCCATAAGGCTCCCTGCACTTTTCATAAATCACAACGGGCTCCTTATCTATAGGGCTCCCTGCCCTTATATCAACACCACAAGTAGGGCTGGAAGTTTAGCTCGCGGCTCGCGAGCTGCTCGGGCTCGGCTCGAGCTTGGCTTGTTTGCAAACGAGCACGAGGTAAGCCAATTTTCTAGCTCGTTGGTCGAACCGAGCCGAGCCGAGCCAGTGTCGAGCTTGCTCAGGCTACTCGTACTGGCTCGTCCTATGGTCACATATACGGTTCGGAATGTATTATGTATGAACTATGGCCTATGCCCTATGTATACTATGAACTATAGTGGTATAATGGTTATTTACTATGGTTCTATACTTACGATGGTATTATAATGTGAAATTATAGTGTTCTTACTTTGAAAAATGGTGTTATGCACTTATGCTGCTATTATGATTGCCTTCTATGCACTGGCTCGCGAGCGCTCACAAGCTGCTCGCGAGCTACGAACGAGCCAACCGAGCCACCGCTCTAGTTCGGTCACTCCATCGAGCCGAGCAGAGCCAGGTTGCCAAACGATCCGAGCCGAGCCAAGCTTGGCTCGCTAGAACTTGGCTCATTTCCAGCCCTAACCACTAGTAACTCTGTACTAGAAAATAGAACACAACCATCCCACCATAACCAAACCAACCCATGTACTAGCAATAGTACTCAAGTATTTGTCCTTAACCTAGAACGCGGCTGTTTGAACAGTTCAAACTCTGCAGAGGTGTACGACTTTACTTACAAGGCACAACAAGCTATGACGAAGCCTCTTAGATGTACATGCTAGTTCTTTTGATCACCCGAATGACTTTCACTCCTTCCCACAGCCCTTTATGTCAGAGAGAGCCAACCTATTGCTGTGGAATTGTCCATAGCCCGCTGTCCGGTGCTCATGAACACACCATGGATGAGCCCACCTGGTCCTTCCCCACGCATACACACATAGCCCCATTGGTACCCAACGACTCTATCATGCACATAGAATTAGCCAAGTGTTCCCATGAAGCATGTGTGGTCGTACGTATAGTAACTTAAGAGACGGGACTGATGCTCGGTCCTTAACCGACTCAAACGAGGCTACATCTCTGAAAGCCCTTCTCTATCGTCACCCTATCACCTGTTCAAGTCTATTTAGCTCACAAATCCACATATACTATAACCATCATCATCACATAAATCTGAACCAACAATATAGATCATCACAATTGAAGTCATAGCGACCGATGGACTAATTTCATCTATCACTTTCCATCGTTGACTCTAAGTATGGCTAAGCAATCGCAAAACAAAGTATAAGTAATATTACCCACTTAGACAGCAAGGGAATATGGATATCAAGCCTATCAAGGTACTGGCCACTGAATAGGAGGTAACTACATTCTATCCACCAATTTAGCATATATTCCAAAGTAGCACGTAAGTAACTTGTAGAACATAATTTAAATCGTGCATTTGTAAATCATGGGATCAATATGATTCAAAGGAGGGAGAGTACATAGTTCCTTGTTGCTGCAAGTTGTCGTGGTAGGGTGCTTCTTTATCAAGCTTGGGCTCCTCCGAAACGTCAGAGTCTATCGTTCGATAGCAAGAACACCAAATACGAACCAAACAAATATTTTAAAACTATAAACACCAAATATTTCTAGCTATTCAGAAAGTTCATGAGCTAATGCAAATTTAGCAAAAAAAAGAATCACTCAATTACGAGTTCGGGATATGGTCAATTGAAGTATGGTTGCTCTTTTTAGTTGGGGATAGCACCACCTTGGTCGGGCATAACCATTTATGGTCGGAAATGGTAATACATGGTCCAGAATAGCCATACATGCTCGGGAATAGCTGTATCTTGGTTGAGAATAGCATAATTTTGGTCAGGATTACCTCATTATGGTCGGGGATGACTTATCATAGTCGCAACCGGCATCTAGATGTTTGGGACTGACTTTAGGTGATCCTACCAAGCTCAGTTGAGCTCTTGTTATACATGAAAGTTGTAGAGGATTTCAAGATGCATCTTATTTTGTGCACTGTTGTCTAGGAAAGTGTTGAAACTAGGTGTTATTAGGTTCGTTGCTCTAGTACTTCGGTGTAACCAAGTAAATAACTTAGCCACCACTTCTAGCTGATGAAAAACATTAAGGATAGGTAGAGGAGAGCCCTTACCAAGCAAGATAGGCCTTGCTTAGGGGTGGAAGCACAAGGAGGAAGAGATTGAAGAGGATGGAGTCGATCCGTTCAATAGCTTGTCCCGACTGCTCTTGAGCTTGTTCCTCGTCATGCCTTCACTTCCGAGACCATGGATTTGGTCCTAATCCATCCTTAGATTTCGGGGAACTCCTAATTCTCATCTTGAGTCTTGCATGTGAGCCAAGATGACACAAAGAAAGATAAAAACGGATTACCTCGTTGTTGTCTAGAACAGTGAAGTAAGGAGGGAAAATGCATTAAGAACTCACCTAAAACCCTATGCATGCACGAATGGCTTGGAGGGATTTCAATATTAGGAAGCAAGGAAGCTAATCTTGCTCATCTATGTGCCTAGATATGGGTAAAAGTGGCACAAAAGAAAAGAAAACAAAATCAGCACCTTGCTATCCAGAAACTGGCCAGCAGAGAGAAAAGGGCCAAGAACCATAGCAAACCTTTGTGCATGTGCTTACCATGGTGATGGATGGATAGTTGATGATCTAAACTTTCTAATGGTATATAACACTTTAGGTGAATATGAGTGTTTTGGTGATAGGTTTGAAAAGAAGATGGAGATGAAGTATGAACAGCACAGGCTGTCTGCTGCAGCTCTCCTTCAGCTCATGAGAGGGAGGAGAAAATAAGGGGAAGGCTGGTGGAAGAGGTGGAGAGGGTGCCTTTTAGGTTGCTGATCCCTCCCTAGGCCTAGTCTCATAAGTAACAGGGGGGCTATGAGTGAGAATCTGAGTGAGAAAAGACAGAGGAAACTGGCTGCTGCTCCACTGTCATTTTAGCCAATAGAAGAGCTCCACTTGTCATTGACTATGGAAGTAAAGAAATAGGTACAACATAAATAGCTCCTTATTTTTAAGGAACGGGTTTCTATTCTACGGGCTGTGTTCAAGACCTTAGTCATCCGAGCAACTCTGCTTGTCTGGGCTAGTTCTTGCTTGTGTGAGCTACTATAGGGGCATCATTTTGCTCCTACTAGAGTTAAATGGGTTGTATGCACATTGATGAAAAATCATTGGAAAACTGAGAAACAGTTATGACCAAATAAGAATGATATACATTACTAACCAAAATAAACAACGGGGCTGTTATAGAAACATTATGGAACATGAGCGAAATACTGATGAAACATAACAAAATAACTAATGAAACATCATCGAAACAATGTTCCACAGTTATTCAAAGACGTTTTACCCCATATAAGCAAAATATTTTACGAGAGCAAATACCAGGTTTCATAAGAACAAAAACAATGTTTCATCAGGCAAACCGAAATGTTTCACAAGAACATAACTTGGTAATGTTTCGTAAGAGCAAATTAAATGTTTCATATATTTGTTATTGATATTTTATACATACATGAGTGATGTTTCATGGTAAAAATGAGGATGCATCTTCTCTTGCCCGTATTTTACTCTGAATCCGACGAGTCTCCATATTGTGCTTGCCGATGCATCTTCTCTTGCCCGTGTTTTACTCTGAATCCGATGAGTCTCTATATTGTGCTCGCCGGATGAGGCTGGAGAGGGAGGGAGGATGGATGAGGAAAGACAATAAATGGGAGAAGAGAAGCCGGATGGAGGAGGCATGGCCTAAGGGCTGGCTGGTAAACCACCATCGCCAGTGCTGGCACTAGGTTTGCTCGTCCCTTTCTCGCTGCTCTGTGCATTGTGGAGTGAAGAGAGAGAAAGAACCAGGTGAACGGAGGGAAAGGTAAGTGCTTAGGAACGAGTCACTTGAAGGCCTCGCGGCTCGCGCCGGCCGACATCTGCGTCCAAGCAATTTCGTTTTTCTTTTGAGAAAATAAAGCCACTCGTTAATCTGGGTTTAACAAAAAGAAAAGAACAATATGCCGGGCCATCTTGTTTTCGTGGGCCAGATAATAGCCCGTGCTATTTTCCGTAGGTCGAATGACAGCCCATCCAGATTCCAGGCCCACTTACAAAACCCGAAGGCGTCCGCGACCGATCCGGGACTTCTTCTTGCAGCACAAGAAGAGACTCCCGCGGCGTCTCCTCCGCATTAAAATCGAAGCCCTCTCTCCACCCTCGCCGCGCTTCGTTTTGCCAAGAGCGAGACGGAGGAAGAGCAGCCGCAGAGAGACCAGAAGAGCGAGCGAGCGAGAGAGAGAGAGGGATCGTCTCTGGGCGGACGGCGATGGCGAGGTTCGATCCGTACGAGAACAACGGCGGCACGTGCGTGGCCGTCGCCGGCGCCGACTACTGCGTGGTCGCCGCCGACACCCGCCTCTCCGTCGGATACAGCATCCTCTCCCGCGATCACTCCAAGATCGCCCACCAGTATGCCTCCTCTCTCCCTTCCTCTGTCCATCTCCCTCTCACTTCCTGTCTCATGTATGGCTAGTGCATAGAGTGGAATCAGATTGGGGTTGGGGTCGGGTTAGCCGGCGCTAATCCCAGCGCTTGGTTGTCCCGTGCTGTGTGGTGGTGGATTTGTTGTTCATAGCTGACTGGAAAGTAAATCAGTGAGTTTGATCTGCAGCGGTTGAAAACCCATGACTTGTTGCTGTAATTTCACAGTGTACAGAAGGGTTGTGGTAGTGATCCCGGTGGTCAATCTTGTCCAATTTTTTTTTAAAGCAAAGTGCAGGAGCTCTGCCATTCCACAATTGAAACTGTATAAAATGCTAGGAGAATGGGACTTATCACTTTCTGAAAAATTAGTCCAAATCATTTATTCTATAATCTATGAACGGGAGTTTGCTAGTATCCTGCGTAAGTATCACTTTCTGAAAAATTAGTCCAAATCATGTATTCTAAAAATCTACGAGTTTGCTAGTAACTTATGTAAACATAAGTAGTTCCGTTGGACCCAAAATGGCGAGTTCTACAATATTTTTAGGCAAAAAAATGAACAAACCTGTCTATCCTAATGCAAAATTCGCTAAATTGCTTAATTAATGTGCTAATTTTGTTTTCTCTGCTGCCCTTTAATCAGGGCGGACAAATGTGTTCTGGCCTCATCTGGATTTCAAGGTGATATCAAAGCTTTGCAGAAGAACCTTGCTGCAAAGGAGTTGGTAAGTCGAATCACTTGCTCAGGTTCTGAAACCAGCTTTAAGACGCTATAAGGATGAACCACTCTTGCAGGGACCTTAGTGCAGCACCCAAATAGAATATCTGGCGATTTTTGATCCAATGTTCTGTGTCTATATTAACTTGAACCACCGCGAGGTTGAAGATTTTTGTTCTTGCATGGTCCTTCATTATTCAGTTTTGATCGCTGTACAATGTCAGTGTGGCTAGCTAGATTGCCTCCATAGCTAACCACATTGTATACAATACGAGACTGCAGACTGTATTGGGGAAAATTATGTAACAAATCCTGAATCACATCAGGGAAAATTTCTGATGTGTCGAAAATTTCTGCCATTTTAGGTCTATGAACATACCCATAACAAGAAGATGAACTGCCCTGCTATGGCACAATTACTGTCAAACACTCTATACTACAAAAGATTCTTCCCATACTATGCTTTCAATGTGTTGGGTGGACTGGACAGCCAGGGTATGATTTAAGTTACTTCTTTTCACATTGATCCCTCAGTATGATCATGCCTCTGAGCATTTCTTCTCCTTTCACAGGTAAAGGCTGTGTCTTCACATACGATGCTGTTGGGTCATACGAGCGGACTGGTTATAGTGCTCAGGGAACAGGTGCAGCATTGATGATGCCTGTTCTAGACAACCAGTTAAAATCTCCTAGTCCTCTACTACTGCCAGCTCAGGTGAGTTGTATCAACAAATCTAGTGTTAATAACTGGTTGGCACACTAGACTTATTTTCTGGTTTAATCCTCTTCAGATGCTTTCTTAGCGATTTAGCATTGCAGTGGCCAATTGTAGTTTATAGATAAGCTCATAAAAAAGAAAACAATTACATATGAAAATGAAGCAAATATAATAGCCTTATGAAAATGAAGCAAATATAATAGCCTTTTGCTGTGAGTTGCAGTGTACAAATTCTGTAGATGTATAATAATTCAGAACCCTAATGCCATGCTAATTGTGCAGGATGCAGTGACACCCTTGTCTGAATCAGATGCGGTTGATCTGGTGAAGGACGTCTTTGCATCAGCCACAGAGCGAGATATATACACTGTATGTCTGTATGCTGCTTTCTTGCCCTTAGATGATCAATGATCAGTAGTGACAAATTGAACATTCCGATTCAAATACTATCTGTTTCATGAATTTTGCAGGGAGATAGATTGGAAATTGTAGTCATCAACAGCTCTGGCACCCACCGAGAGTGCATTGAGCTAAGGAAGGATTAGTGTCGGATTGGGAACAACATTACCATTACATCACAGGCCTCCACCAGATGCAGAACAATACATTTTCTTTTTACTTCTGTCAGATGTATTTCAATTCCTGTTTATTCACAGTTGCAATACTGACAATATCGACTATACAAGACATTGTATTTCATCCTTATCTGATATGCTTACTACGTACCTTTGTGACACTGAATCGCTCCAAATTCAGATAATGCTTCAATCTTATGCTGCAGAAAGCTATCAGGAGACAACATAATTGACCTTCCCTGTTGAAAAGATGGAGAAAGACCAAATTACATATGAAATTTGGAGTTAAGGCTCCAACAAGCCAGCCTCACACTCATTTGGTCTCCTTTTCTTAGCCTAAACACAGTGGAGTATCATCCACCTAATAGAAAAACCATTGAAAGCTATACAATTGACATAGATCTAACCAGTAAAATCAAGATGGAGACAAACCAAATTACATATGAAATTTGGAGTTAAGGCCTCAACAAGCCAGCCACACTCATTTGGTCTCCTTTTCTTAGCCTAAACAAAGTTTCATCCACCTAACAGAAAAACCATTGAAAGCTATACACTTGACATAGTTCTAACTAGTGAAATCAATCAGGAGGCCTGCAACGCAATCTCATCAGCACATAGGGCTTGATTTTTTGTTAAGTTCCTTGCTACTGTGTGCCACCAGTCTTGCTGCACTGCTTTTTCTCCTATTGATCTTTAAGAAAATTTGCCGCAACTCCCAAATCCACCCGATTGCCAAAATTTCCTTAAAGCAAAATGAATCTGCAGCCTCCAATCAAGCTGGAGGAACAACACCCATGGTGACAGCATTGAAGATCTCCATGTACCCTACCATGCCAACCAAGACGGCTTCCTCGGCGTCGCCGCCTTTGGTGACCCCAGAGGTGCGTGGCCCTGTGCGACAGCATCTGCGCCATGACGGCGGCGAGCGAGCTCGTCGTCTTGCAGGTCAGCATCGCGTTCTTCTGGTGGCTCGCCGCCGTCTGGCTGCCAAGGCTCGCCGAGAACCCGATCCTCCTGCTGCTGAAGCTCGCAGACCTTGCATAACGCACAATGCCATTCTCGACACCCCCTCGCCGTGCACCGACACCAACGCCGTCTGCAGTAGCCGGAGCTGCTAGTGCTCCATCCTCGTCGAAGCCGGCGGCGAAGCTCAACGCCGACAGCTTCGCCATTGCGTCGGCAGCAGCCACTTAGTCACGCTTCCACAGCTTGTGGGCTGAAATCTCGCCTAGAATCATGTATGATCCATCGTGCTTCGTCTTCACAACGGCGACGACACGCGGGTCGGAGGGTATCTCCCAGACGGCTTCCATGGCGGGCGAGGAGGCCTCGACGTGGTGGTAGCCATGGCCGATAGCTCCAAGGGAGGAGATCGACTGCAACGGGATCGGCGCGAGGGCGCCGAGGCAGTTGATGAGGAAGCGGACGATGTCTTCCCGGGTGAGGCAGCAGTATTTGTCACAGCCAAACGTCGACGGCGATGACCTGCTGATGATCTGCGCTGGAGCTGAGCGCGGCGTCCCGGTGATCTTCAACACGGCTTTGTAAAATGGCGCGAATGGGTGCTTGTTGACGGCGCATCCTTCCGTGATGTTCTTGCGGACAAGGACGCGCCTTGCCCCCTGCTTCATTAGCTCCACTATTTCTATCAACCTTGGATTAGATCGAAGTGGATTAGCTCGTGTTATTACATTCAGTTTAGTTCATAAAAAAAACAGAAGCTTTCCTTTAATTTCTGCTCAATTTTTCTTAGACTGAACAAGGATGTAATACAACGAAATGTAGCATGAATATAGAAGAGACTCGATTATGGTCAGGAGGCATTGTAATGCACACTATCATCTAGGTAAGAAGTGTTCTTGATTTACAGGCATAAAAGTGGCACTAAGACGCAGAACAAAGAGAGCGAATTTCCCAGGGCGTGGCGCGCTCACCTCGTGTCGGGCTGGACCTCGCGCACGAGAGCGGGCTTATGCGCCACGACGTCGCCGGCCGGCGTCCTCATTGCCGCGGCGGCGCCTCCGGGGTGGGATGCCAGGAAGGCGACGACGTCCAGCGAGCTCAGCAGGCCGACCAAGCTGTCCGCGGCGGGCGCCATCGGTGAGGCGCCGTCGCGCCAGACTGCCACGGCGGCCTCCGGCGATGCAGGAATGGCCGACGCCGCGGCGGAGAGCGGGGCGGAGGCCGGGATGCCAGCAAGCGGAGGCTTGCCGGCGGTGAGATCGGCGGCGGCCGTGCGGAGGAAGACGACGTGGGCCATTCGCCTGCCGCTGGGGCCGCGCGTGACATGCGATGCTGACCTCTCATCTGTGGAAGGCTGGGAGATATTGAATTATTGTGTTTTCTTCTCGTGTTTGACGAAATCAAACCCTCGCGAGGCGCTGACATGTTGTTTGGAGACAAAGATACCTGTTCCTATATGGCACTCGCCCTGGAAGGCAGTTGACCCACCCAGGCGATTTTGTCTCCACCGCCGCATCTCTCCCTCTTTCCTGCCTCTTCGACGTGTCTCTGCCATCTGCGCCCCTCTCCCTCTTTTTCACCCTTGCTACTGCACACCGCCTCTCACCGGAGGGTCGCCATTTGGGTTAGGGTTAGGGGAAGGGTTTACTCATGCCCTAGGCTTAGAAAGAGACCGAGGAGACGGAGGCCCGGCGGTAGGAGATGGCATGCTGTGAAGCTGTGGGCGGCCGGAGGACGGTGGGCTATGGGTGTGGGGCGGCAGTCATGGAGGATTGGCACACAGCGATTGAATTAGAGTGGACGGGGCTAGCCGGCGATGGGAGGAAGAGAGGCGGAGCAGTGGTTGCCGGCAAGGGAGGGATAGGTAGTGATGCGAGGAGCAAAAGAAGAAGAGGGAGGGAGAGGGCTACGGCCTACGGGAGCCAGGCGATTGCCGTATAGGCAGTCCCACAAAGATACACCCGTTTAGTTGGTGTACTAAACTTGTCAATAAATAATATATTTTTCCATATCTTAAGTTTTCTATAAGATTAAAATGGTGAAATTAGGTAAAATGCAGTAAAGTTGACTTCCAATCAAACAGATAAAAAAACTAGAATATCTAGTATGAAATTACTTTATTTGAAGTTCTTTCAAAGATGTTTAGCCCTACTCAGGATTAAACCACAATTCAGTATCCATTTAACTTTTTGCCACCTTTTTCACAAAAGTCCTTTGGGAAGTCGAGTATAGGGACTCAAAGGAACACAAATCATATCTCCAGGGAGACATCAAGTTCTAGCATATTCCATAGTTGACACCACACAGTGACTGCTAGTCCTCGCGCTATTGCAATTGGTAGCTATATCATCTTTTCCTTTACCAAAATGTAACGGTCCATCGTTCTTCCGCACGGCGACGCCCGGCTGCCGGCCGATCCAGCGGCTAGCCGAGGGCTACGGCGATGTCGAGACTGCTCTTTGTTCCCATGCAAGTTGATCACCTCCTTAGAGCAAGGCCAGCAGCATTTGTAAAACACTGTTACCGCGCACTACACAGTGCTGAGAAGTGATTAGGACGCCATGCGTCGACCCAGCAGCGTCCGTATCCGGCAATTACCGGATATGGATCAGCCGGTGGGTTGTCGGGACCCTCTCCTGGCGGAGGTGAGGTCCCACCTGTGCTAGTCACTGGATCAATAGCTAGCACACACAGAGAACAGATTTTGGATCACAACCAAGTCGATTAATTTACATCAATTTACATCAGAGTGCGCCTCGTGGCGTTATTACATATGTTCGGCTCGAAGGCCTTACAAAAACAGAAGTTTTATATTACAACCGAAACTCCAAAAGTGGAAAACCGAAACACTCCCCACAGGCAGAGCTGGAGGAACGCAATCCTAGGCGTCAGCATACTCCCCGTCCTGGACTTCGTCGGTGAAGGCGTAGGCTTCGGGGTCTCCGTCTTCGGGGTCGCACTGGTAACTGGACTGCTGGCGTCGGAATCGTAGCCCATGAGCAAAGCGAGGGTGAGTATTGGTAAAAATACTCGCAAGTCAATTGACACATGTATATGTATGGTCTAGACGAAGGATTGGTAGGGTTCAGTTGCGGAAAGTAAGTTTTGAAATAGTTTGCCTAAGGTTTTTAAAGCAGTTTAGGGAAGAAGTGAGTAATCAAATTGATTGATAAAACATTTAAATCATCCGGCCCCAGCCGGCTCATGCCCCAAAGGCTGTCTCACGATACAAATCGTGGTTTTCACCAAAAACATTTTCCTTACCGCTAATCCACCGAAGGACCAATAACTCTTGACGGCTAACCACCGTATGCATAATACCACACGTCGGCTAGACCACCGAAGTCATCTCCTCACGGCTAAACCACCGTAGGCTCCCAAACAAAACACGGCACCTGCTGGTTTTCTTTTTTAAAACCACTGAGAAAGAGAGGGAAGAAAACTACCATTGTGGCAGCGCCACCGTCGTCCGCCCTTGACCGTGAGCACGGCTTTCTAGAAAGTTTTACACTCTGCAGAGGTCGCACGCTTTCCCCATGAGACATGACTCCCTCCCGTCGGAGGTCATCACGACAAAGCCTTTAACAGTCTAGCTCTTGGCTGGCATCCCCTCTAAGGTTTCCACCGCAGCGCTGGTATCTCCAGTTGGCTGAAGCCCCCTCTTGAGCCTGGTAGGTTGGCGAATGCGTCGCGCCTACTCCACCACACGGGATGTCCAAACCAAGAGTTTGAAAGGTACTCAGCCAGGGCTTGCCCATACAAGCACTCATGGTCGCACTGTTGTACTTAATTTTGACAACCACAAGCTATCGGTCCTTAAGGACTGGGGTGGTTCCCACACTGGACCCGATTCTCGTGCTAACTGCACCAGCCAATCAATCCGTCCACCCCAATCAAGTTTTACAAACATTTCCAGAAAACCCCCAGGTGACATACCCGCCGCCTGGCACTAACAATTTTACCCACAGTAGCACCCTGCTACTGCTAATCAAACAAGCACTTTGCAAACAGGGAGGTACTTTGAATTAAAACAGGTATTAAATCAGGGTGGGGTGTTCATTGTGCAGTAACTATTGACTAGTAGCATGAGTAAGCAAAGTTAATTAAGCTAATCAAAGGTTGGCAGGTAATCATGGGTTAATTATCCTAAGGTTAACAAGGGTCAGGATTAATAGCATAAATTAAGTGTGTTAGTGTTAGGTTATTAACTAATTTCCCTACCAATATGATAGTGATTAGTCAACATAGCCATGCAGGTTAAATAAACTTCTAACAAAGCATTTGTAAAACTAGGTATTGATATGGTCAAAGGAAATTAGGGGAGATGTCAACAGTGACTTGCCTTGACTGTGGTCGAACTCCTGCCCTTCGTGAGTTTCAGCTCCGGGCACGGGTCCGGTCGAATCTAACGATGGCAAATAACACACATTCAAAATAATATATAAAATAGAATAAAATAATGCATGCAGATGGATATGCATAGATATGATGATGGTATTTTAAATTGAAATTTGTGTAAATTTTATTTTACTTCTTTTTATAAATTTTTGGAATTTCTTATTCCATATGAAATTTAACTAATACTTTAATACTTATATGTAGCAACATTTAATTTTCAATTTGGGAAATATAGAAAATAAACTAATTCCCTAAATAAATATTTATTTTATTATTTTTAACAAGTTCCAGAAATTATCAATTTAATTTTTATCTTATCAAAATTAATTAAGGTTAATTAATATATGTTTTCATCTTTATAAAACTAAAGCATGTATTAACATGCATTAAATTATATAAGTAATATTTTTAAATAAAACTTCACATTTTTATGAATTTTTAGAAATTTGTTTCACTAATTTTGGATTTGTATTTTTAAAGATATGAAATTCACAAGTTTTTCAAATTAAAAATTCAATTGGAAAAGGGAAAAACCGGTTGGGCGGCTCAGGCGGCGGCGGCTCATGGGCGACGCGGACACGTGGCCTGCGGTGGCACGCGTGACGCAGGTGGCGTGCAGCGCTGGCGCGTCTTGTGAGCCTTCGACGCCGACGTCTTGACGCAGACGCGTGGCGGCCGTGTGGCGTCTGACCTGAACGCTTGTATGCAACGCTGGCTGCAGGCGGCATGTGGTGTGTGTGGCCATGGCAGGTCTTGTGCTCTGCCGGCTGCAAGACGCTGCCCGCTGCGTGTGAGCGTGGCTCAGCTGGGCGGCAGCGGCGGGCGTGGCGTGGCCTAAGCACGCCCTGAGGTGGTGGCCGTGCGGGCGGGGCCCTGGCTGAGAGAGGGGAGGCGACGGCGGGACCCGGTCGGCAAGCTAGGCCGGCCGACAGTGGGGCCGCTGTCAGCGACTTCAAGCGAGGAACGCAAGGAGGCGGCTCGGCGACGGCGAATCCGTGGCGGCCCGAGAGAAAGAGAGAGGAAAAGGAAGAGGAAGGAGAGGAGCTCGGGGTGGAGTCGTGGCGAGGAATGGCCGTGGGCGAGGTCGGCGGCGTGAGAGCGGGCGGAAGGCGGAGGCGTGTCGCCGACCCGCCAAACGGGCGACCGGAGAAATGGCAAGGGTCGGCGAGGTCTGTGAGGGTAAGGGAAGCTAAAGGCGGTGTCGTGGGGGCGGGACCGGCCGAGTCGGCGGACGGCGAGGGGACACTGGCCGCCAATCCAATCCGGCGGCGAGGTGGCGCGACGACGGGAAGGACAAGGAGGTCCTAGGGAGGAGGAGGAGCTAGGGAGGGAAGATTACCCGTGGGAGCCGTCGGGCTCGGGGCAACCGGCTCGTGGCAGCTCGGTGGATCCCATGACGGTGTGGCAATGAAGCGTGAAATGGGGTCGAGGGTGAAGGGAAGAGGTGGCGACGGGATCGGTGGGAGAGTGTGTATGGTGAAGCGGAGTGGCGGGAGTGAGAGAGTGGGGAGGAAACCGAGAGTGAGGGGGTGGGTTAAATTTGGATAAGGGAGGGCAAAAATGGCAATGGGCATTTTGGGAAATGCCCAAATTGGGAAAGGGAGGGTGACCTATGGGGCCCACTGGTCATAGAGTGAGGAAAAGAGAAAGAGGGTAAAATGAATTAGAGATAAAAATAGGTATATTAATAGTTCATTTAGTTAACTATTTAGGTTTATATTTTAACTTTTTATTTAGTTTAGTTTTTAATTTGGAGTTTCAAAAGTCAAATTTCAAAATCACATTTTCTTACAAGATTATCCTATAAAGCTTTTGATAATTTAAACATTTGGAATTTTGCAAAAGCTAATTTTAATTAGTTTCTAGAAAACTATATATGGTAACATGCGCATTTTTAAAAATTATTTTTGATTTGAAAATTTTCTTTTTGCCATGCTCATGCTTATGCAATGATAATGCAAAAAAAATTTTAAATTTTTTTTTTGAAAATGGGGATGTTACATGGATCTCAAATGTCTTGCGTCTTGAGCGGCGTCCGCATCGGGAAGTCCAAGCGAGGAGGCGGCGGTTGCTCCGCGTCGGTCTTGAAGCAGCGACCGGCGATCCCGCGAGGCGAGCAAGGGCGAGCCGCGTCGTGTCGCGTGGCGGCGGCGGCGGCTTAGGCTCAAGGCAGTCGAGATCTAGCAAGGGCAAGGTCGGCGGCCTCCGTCGGGTGAAGGAAGAGAGCAGGTCGGCCACCTCGTCGCGCCGCCACCGTCGACATCGTCGCCGGCGTCTGCCAGCTCCTCCAACCAGAGGTACGGCTTGGTTCATCGTAGATCTGTGAAAAGGGACTCCATTGTGTGGTAATGATGGGGATTTTGGGTAGCATTGTGGACGAAGATGGGGATTTTCGGTGATAAATCTAGGTATAGTTCATGTTTGAGCAGTTTGGGTTTAAAGGATACATAAATCAGTGAATGATCTGCTTGTTACAGCTAATACTGTGATGCATGCTGATATGCCTGGCACTAGCAGCCTGTGCGCGCAATCTCTCTTGTATCCAGAGTTTTATGTGGCGTATTTTACACTCGAAATCCAAATGCTGGCAGGCCCCCTCTATCAACATGTCAATAACACTACACTAGAACTGTTTAGATATATATTCTTGTTACAAACAGAGACTGCCACCGCCAATTCACAGTTTGAATCCCTCCCTTGTTTAAACTCCAAGGTTGAAAAGCCAGTTCACAGCTTGAATCCTTCCTCCTTTTAAAAGGATACATGATTCATGGAGCTATTACATAGGAGTACTACTCAAGATAGCTAGTGTTTCCAAACAAAGGTTGCAGGTGTCAGTCCACTTGTAAATTTCTGCATAATATAGACATTGTCGTATATAGGATGTCTCGAATTCGAGATGATGGTGGTCGACGACTATAGGGTACTCAGTGAGATACAGAGATTGAGGATCAGACATTGACCACTCACGTCCTCTGTTTAATATGCCAACAAAATGTAAAACATATGGGTATGTCAAATTAATCAAGAATACTACCAAAAGTGGAATTGTGCCCTTTATTACGCCATCAATACCTGCAACCTTTGCATTACAGAGGACATAAGCTCATCTAAACTCAAAGCTCTGTCAGTAGTATGTTTGTAAGAAATAGTAAGCTTGAAAGTAGTGAAACCAAACTGTGAGTATTGTGTTTATGATGTCCATTCCATTAGTTCTAACATCTTGAAACCTAAAATCACCCGACATATTCCAGGGTAAGAGCATTGCCGTGTCAGTACTACCAAAATAATTGCTGTTCTATAGGTAGCTTGTCCTTTAATAGATCACCTTTATGACATCAGATGGCAAGTGAGGGGTGCAATGCTGCCCAGGTTTTGGACGTGACAGTGTCTCAAATGGAAGATATCGTAGTAGCCTTGAAGGATATAGTCGAAGCTAACCTTGAGCCAGGGAGCTCTCATAGGAGCAACTCCATCAATTGTACCCTACTACAAGTAGAGTCCATTGCAGCCAGGCTCGAACAGATCGCCCTCGATGGCAGAGCTGCATTGTCAGAGATGGGGAGTGGAACACGGCGTGTACAAGCAAATACTATAGAGACGAGCCCGGGGCGTGAAGTCAGCCCAGATGAATGCATCCCTATGGATTATAGCCCCTCCGAAGATGAGTACGAGTACTTCGGCTACACCACCAACGATGAAAACTTCGGTTACAACATCGAGAACTCTTCACCTCGCATGCGGAGAGGATGACTGTACCTTTTGACTATGTCGTCTATGTAGTTAATCGGAACCTTAATAATATTTGTACGAAGACCATTGGTGTTTGCCGGTTGTTAGTGCTTTATATAAGCATTTGTAATGGAAGGGCTCAAATCTGTTTGGCCGACATGTGAGTAGGATTTAACCCTATGTAATGATGTGTTACATGCTACTTGTTCCTGCTTTACATGCTTCTATATCAGGCAGCTATGCTAAATGTGTTTTCATGTTACGGAAGTTTGCATCTTTTACCCCCAGTGACTTGTAGTATGTTCTATCATATACTACTATTTTTAATCCAGGCCAAAAATGGAATCGCACTACACTGACTACTTAAGTGGGCGTTCTGACTCCCTTCCATGGCAGTCTGTTGATGGGCTAGTTGATGTGACACCGAGCCAACATGTGCAACCCGAGGGGGTTGAACATAACCAGTGCACTAGTGCAAAGGGCAGGACTACAAACTTCAATTTGTCGGAGGACTATCTACTAGCTGCAGCATGGCTGAATGTGAGCCAAGATCCCATTGTGGGAATTGATCAGAGTAAGGATAGTTTCTGGACGTGTATTCTCCAGTACTACAATGCCAACAAGACTTTCACCTCCGATAGGTCCAAGAAGTCTTTGCTCCAGAGGTGGAGTGTCATAAATCGTGAAGTTAGCAAAATGAGTGGCTGTTATGACCGTATAAAAAGCCGGAATGAAAGTGGTAAGACCGACAAGTACATGGTAAGATCTTCTTTTTGCACAATGTGTATGTCAAGCAAACAAACATAGGCTTGAATTATATACACGTTTATATCTTTGCAGTTCATTGATGCCCTTGCGCTGTACAAAGCCGAGGAGAAGGACTTCCAAATGATCCCTGTTTGGGAGCTTCTTCACAATCAGTCCAAATGGGTCAACCACGCTAGCAGTCAAGGGAAGAAACAGAAGTGCAATGCAACCTCCACGGCAGGGTCTTCAGGGGCACCGATTGGATCGAATGATGTCGACCATGTTGACGAGGACATGGTGCTTGACAGGCCAATGGGAAGAAAGAGGGCGAAAGCTCGCACATCCAGCGCGGGTGCCTCACAGTTAGGCGTCGGCCGGTACGCGGAGCTTATCTCTGAGTTGCGTGGAGACATGTAAAGCGAGATGGCCCAATGTGCTAGCTTCATGAGCACGTACCTAGAATCTGAGGAGCAAACCAGGATGTTGCATAAAGAAGCGCTTGCGCTACGACAGCATAAGGAAGAAAGGCTGGAAAGGATGGAGGAGGAGAGAATTATGTCCATGGATCTGAGTTGCATGTTCGACACCCAACGGCAGTATTACTCCCTACTGCAGGGTGAAATACTCGCGAAGCGCCTAAACCAAGCTGGCCCTACCACGGGGCCGTGAGTAAATCCTAGTGCTGATAATTTTGCTTGCTGGGCCGGTGACTCTGTTTGTTGCAATGCTATGCTGCAGGTTGGTCTTCGGGTCGGTGGTCTTCTTCAAAATGAGTGGCTGTACCTGCATGAATGACGCCGATGTTGGAACTGCTCTACGTAGTTTATTTTGCTGTGCATTATGCTGGATGAATGAGAACAATGGTACTGGTCTATGTAGTTTATTTTGCTGTGCATTATGCTGGATGAATGAGATCAATGGAACTGCTCTATGTTGTTCATTTTCCGGTTCTTATCTTTGAATGAATGAGGCGGGGACATATGTGGCTTTGTCTTCTATTCTCATATGTGATCATGTGGGTTAATCATGAGATACGTCTTTGTTCATCGATGATCTTCTTGACTTGGTTTGGCGGGTGGTGGAGATAATCTATTTGTGACCGATTGAACCAAATGCTTGTGAAATTCATAACTGGCCAACAAAACAGATGAAAAGGTGATGGTTGCATTCAACGGGTAAAATGGAGATTGATAATAGGTGAGAAACCACATTAATAAACGAGGAACATGGATACTTAATACTAAAATAACGATACGTTGAAACCATATAAGGTTCACGGCGATACAACGTACTGCCAGAAAGGCCAGTACAAACGGGCCCATTATACGGATACACGTTTATAAAAACACACACTTACTGAGAACCATGGTACTGCCACATGTGTTCCACTAGGTCTTTCCGTAGTTGGTGGTGGGTCTGACGGTTCCTAATTCCCTCGTACCTTGCAATGTAAGTGTCCACGGAGGTGTTCGGCTCCTGGGAAGGAGCCACCAAAGCTTCTAGGCCTTCGTAGTTCCAATCGGGGGAAGATATGTCCCTCTTGTCTTCCACGATCATGTTGTGCATTATTATGCAGGCAGTCATTATGTCATGAAGGGTTTGAGGGTCCCAAAACCTTGTTGGACCCTACAATACGTGGAAGCGAGCTTGAAGTACCCCAAAAGCACGTTCGACGTCCTTTCGTGCGGCCATTTGAGCTCTTGAGAACAGCTTCCTCTTGTTGCCTTGCGGGTCGGGAATAGCCTTCACAAATGGCGCCCACTCCGGATAAATGCCGTCAGCTAGATAGTATCCCACGTTGTATGTACGTCCATTGACGACATACGTGACCTCAAGAGCACGACCTTCCGCAACCCTGGAAAAAATAGGAGAGCGTTGCAAAACATTTATGTCGTTGTTAGACCCTGCTGAAAGGACCGGGATGTCGCCTAGAGGGGGTGAATAGGCGATTACAAAATTTAAACACTAAATTAAACACAGCGGAAACAAATGGTTCAGACTGTCCGAGTTCACCTCGGACTGTCCGAGTACTTCGGATAGTCCGAAGTCTATTCGGATAGTTCGAATGATACAGAGTGACTTCGAATTTAACTCAAATATCACAAATTCAAGGATACCACCTACACCAAAGATAGTTTACAAGCAAGTATAGATGTAGTAGTATTACACAAGACAAGATAATCAATTCAATTGTAAAATAACCAAGTAAATCAAACTTGAGAGTGAAAGGGCTAAAACCGAAATGAAGATGGAGACGCGAAGATGTTTGTTCCCGAAGTTCGGATCCTTAAGGGGATCCTACGTCTCCGTTGAGGCGGCTCGGTCACACTTGAGCCGGGGTCTTTTTCAACCCTTCCCTCACCGGTGTTGCACAATGCACTCGCCGGCTTCACTCCTTTGATTTCTTCCCTTACGGAGGCGAAATCGAGCCTTCACAAACTTGACACGGCGCACCACACAAATCTCGGTGGCTCGTGACCTACTCCTAGCCGTCTAGGAGTCCTCAACCTCCAAGAGTAACAAATGCCCACGAAGAATGAACTTGGAGATGAACTCAAGTGCTCAAAGATCAATTCTTGCTCAATCCACACTCACACTTCCTCCCAACTCTTCCTAACCCTTCTTCCCAAGGGGATCACCTAGATCGAAGAGTGGAGGGGTCACTAGGGCTCAAGAACACACTAATTCCACAAAGGAATCACCTCCCAACCTTTTTCCCAATTCTCCCTCAATCCCTCCTTCCAACTCTTCCAAACCCTTCTCCAAAGGGATCACAAAGATCTAAGAGTAGAGGGTTCTAAGGGGCTCAAGAACACTTGGATAGATTAAGGAAATGGTGGTCCAACGGCTCTATTCAAGTGGGGAGAGAGAGGAGTTTAAATAGAGGCTTCCACGGATTCTGACCGTTACAGACAGTTTCGTGTAAGTTCGGATAGTCCGAGTGATGTTCGGATAGTCCGAGTAATTACTGCCCAGCGAACAGAGAGGGTCAACTCGGATAGTCCGAAAAATCTTCGGATAGTCTGAGTCATTCGGATACTCCGAGTGAACCTCGGATAGTCCGAAGCCTGAAAACAGGCACTGCACATCCCGACGAAAACGGGCACAACTTTTGACTCCGGACTCCGTTTTGGGTGATCTTGGACTCTACGGAAAGTTAAGAACGAGAGCTACACAACCAATAAGGTCTCACTTCTCAAATCCTAAAGGATAAATTCAGAATTCACAGGGAAGGCAAGGGAGACCTATAACTCTCACTTTCTGACACTAACACAACACTCTCTCTAGGTTTCATAAGGATGGATCACTTGAATACTTGACACATCTAGAAGTCATTCTCCATCGCATCTCTCTCAATAGTACGGTAATCCTTAGACTCAAATTAAATCAAAGATAATACAAGTCTAGGATAGTCACTTGCCGTCTTTTTCTTCATTATACATGATGACCTTCACTAAAAGATTGATGAAGCCTTCGCCTTATCCAACTCGACTCGATTCACCTCATGAGACTCTCATCCCATCGACCTTGACTTGATCATCCTCCCCGACAATCTCCACGCCAAGTCGATCTTGACTTAGTGCTCAACTCTTGGTGACACCGTCGTCTTGTTGACCTCGGCTTAACCATCATCCTTTAACATACCTTGGTCATCACACATACTCACGGGACCTAATTCTTTCCAAACCACTTATGAAAGATATTAGTCCAAAAGCTCAATAGATATAAATAGATTGATGTTTGTGAGCAATTAAGTACCACAAGTGTTTCATATAAAGAGGCACAATATTAAATGGAAACACTTGACAAGAGAAAGATTCTCTACTAAGTGGGTCATGATAAATATGTAATGGAGCTAGATGCACTAGGAAGATAATTGCCATTATGATAAATCAACTAAAACATAGCAAGTACCACAATCTTCACTAAAATAGAGCACATGATAGATATACAAGAATTGCACATGTGCAAATAATATTCAAATTAGAGTGAAGTTGTGGAACAATCTAAATTAAACTCCACTAAGGAAGTGCATGAGAAGATATACAAACAAGGCATGCATGCACCAAGTCAAGTCATAGCAATGTGAAGTTTAACTCTAGTTAAGACATATATACTAGAAAAAAGACACATATTGAACTCAAGTAAGTATATATGCACAAATAGATATGAAATCAACCAATGTGCATATATATAATCAATATGTTACTTGAAACTCAGTATGCACTTGTACAAGATGAAGGCAATAATAAATCTATATATAGAAGGTTACCGAGATTGCATACCTCATCTTTACTTACCCATCCTATTTGTATGTGTGAGACTTACCTTACTAGGATGGATAGATTGTCCACTTGGCATATATGATGTCCTCTAAATAGATAGACTAATATTCAACTTGGCAATAAACATGTTAGTCTCATAGCAACACAATCATATTAGAGGTTTGTCACTAGACAATTATTTAGCCAAGCATTTACACATTTACTAATAATTGTCATTATGTGTTTGTCATTAATCACCAAAATCACTTAAGCGCCTAGATGCACTTTCACCTGCCATTACAAAGAAAGAATGCCAGATCCAAAGGTCATGTGAAGCAACGGCCTCCAAGATCAAGATCGGCCCTTTTGCATGCCCGGTGTGCGACCCGTGCCATGCTGTCGGGCAATTCTTCCTTTCCCAGTGCATGCAGTCTATGCTGCCTAGCATTCCTGGGAACCCGCGATGCTCCCCAACTGCAAGGAGACGGGAAGTGTCCTCCTCGTTAGGCTGCCAGAGGTATTCATCGCCGAAAATGTCCACAATAGTTTTTGCAAATAGCTTTGTGCTCTCTAGGATAGTAGGCTCGGCGATTCGAACGTACTCATCAAGAGCATCAGCCGCCACCCCGTATGAAATCATACGGAATGCTGCCGTCACCTTTTGCAGCGCGGACGCACCGAGTGTTCCAACACTGTTTCTCTTCTGCTGGAAGTACGCCTCATGTTCTTCAACTGCTTGAAGAATGCGAAGAAAAAGATGACGGCTCATTCGAAACCTACAGAAGCATGAAATGTACATATTAGCAGCGAAAATACCCTTTTTTGACATTCCCCACATGGTGACATACTCATAACATCTCACCTCCTGCGAAATATGGTTTCGTCGTAGACCAGGTTGTCGGCGAAGTAGTCATTGAATAGGCGGACATGACCTTCCGCCTGTGGATAACATGGTCCCCGGTATCCTCACGGAGACAAATTAGACGGACCACCTCACGGAGCAGGGTCACGCCTACCATCTAGAAGACGGGCTTGCCCCGCATGAAGACCCGACTTATATCACAAGAAAGGCACAGTTGTAATCCGGTACTTACGTACTCGGCAAGAAAGGATAGGGATAGACTTCCTATCTCTATCCCCAGTTTCTATAACCAACTAGGATACGTACTTATCTATAACCTACATCCCTCCACTATATAAAGGGAGGCAAGGCCCCTAGTTCGGGGGAGGAAAGAGGACATGACGAGAGAGAGGATCAAGAGGGATCACATCGATCCATAGCCATCCTCAACATTGATCCATCGAGATCAACCTCAATACAATCCACGAGCACAGGAGTAGGGTATTACCTCCACCGCAGAGGGCCCGAACCTGTATAAATCTGTCTCCTGTGTTACCATCGGGTTTCGGTTTTGCGCATAGCCCTATAAAGTATATTGCCGACGCAATTCGTCGACACCGCCCTATTGCGATCGATGAACCGTCGGCCAGGCACCGAACCGCCCCGGCGACTGGACTGGGACTCTTCTTCTTCCTCCTCCTCCGCGGCCGCAAGTATTGCGACATATGCAGCTTTCGAGGACCTCGATCTCCCAAAGAGGACCTCCCTAATGCCAGGCCTCCTCGACATTTCACTGCTTTACTCGTTTGATTCAGGCATGAGAAGGGATGGGGTTGAAGGGAATGATGGGGCTCATTTATGTAGGCTGATGAGCGTTCGGGAAAGCATCCAAACGGGTAGCTTCCAAGGGAAGCCAGGTCACATAGGCATCAATCTTCAAGGGCAAGCCACTGGACTATATTTTACTATTTTTGCCATCAATAATTGTGAACACCAGAGATGCCTTGTCCTGGAAGCCCCCGTGACCATCTATTATTTCATTGTTCAATTTAATTATTATTTCATTTTTTTGCAGCAATAATTGTGAACAGAAAGTGGCTTGTCCTGGAAGCTACCCGTGACCATTTATTATTTCATTGTTCAATTTAATTATTATTTCAGTTTTTTTGGCATCAATAATTGTGAACAGTACATGGCATGTCCTGTAAGCCACCCGTGACCATTTATTATTTTATGGGTCCATCAATTATTATTTTATTATTTTTGGGCATCAATAATTGTGACCAGCGACTGGCTTGTCCTGGCAGCCACCGTGACCATTTTATTTCTTAAAAAAATAAACCTAAATCCCTATGTACACGTCGGCCGTACAAAAGTCCTGTATATACACGTGAACCGTACACGAATACGGCGGTTAGAGTATGTTATGACAAACTAATAAAATATAGGAGAGAGAATATAGAGACTTGTAGTATAGAGATGCTGCTAGAGATGGATGAGTTATAGAGATGGAATCTTTTTAGAGAAGGTAGTATTAGAGCATCCACACCAGAAACTCTATCCCTATTTTCTCTCTCTTCTACTCTATTTTCTCTCTCCATTACTCTAAAATCCCTTCACACTTTATACTACACCCTAAAAGATTCCTTCTCTCCACCAGAAACTCTATCTCTAAAACTCTATTTCTATACCCATATAGGGTTTCTGCTACGGATGCTCTTAGAGAATATAGAGACTCAGAAATAGAGAAGCCGCTGGCCTTGCTCTATAGGTCTGGTCTCTATCCTCCTCTCCTGATGGATTTCTCTGGGCTAGACTTCAGCCCGGGTTTGAAGCTCTGCAAGGTTTTTTCCTCGGAATTTGGTCACTCCCCCTTCCTTTGGGATCATCAATCATTGGAGTTCTTCTTGGTGGCTGCTTTTCGCCGATCATGATTTCGTCTCCTTGAAGATACTGTTGGTGCGCTTCTTAAATCGTGCTTAGGAGGATCTGGATCCGATTTCAAGGTCAAATTGCTTTCTTCATCGGTATTCCGGTTCTCAGTTCCGTCAAAAGATGCAGGCTGCTTCATCTATAATTTGAAAAGTTTCTGTTCGAAGGATTTCGATGTTTTCTTCTTCCTGTGGGGAAATGGTGGGCTTAATTGGAGAAAGGAATTCATAATATGGAAAAGTGAACTCTTTTGCCCAATCAACTGGTCTCCAAGTCAATTTCAACAAATCCTTCATGGTACCCATCGATGTGACGTCAGAAAAATGGAGATCTTGACCAAAACTTTTTAATGTCAAGCATGATCATTCCCATTCACTTACCTGGGCCTTCCTTTGAGAATTTCAAAACCGAAGATTCAAGATTTCATGCCTCTGGTTACCAAAATTGGGAAAAGACTGCATAATAGCAGCATGTTTCTTTCTTATGGTGTTAGGTTGACCTTGGTGAATTCAGATCTCTCACACCTGCCAACATTCTTCATGAGCAGTTTGAAACTTCCTCAGAGAATAATACAGCAAATAGAAAAATACAGAACACATTGCCTCTAGAGGGGATCATATATCAATAAAAAAGGTCCACCTGTGGCTGCTTGGAATCTAGTCTGCCGACCAAAAAGACAAGGGGGATTTGGAGTTTTAAGTCTCCACGTTCAAAATGATGCACTTCTTTTGAAGAATCTCAACAAATTCTTCAATCAGCGCAAAATATACCCTAGGTAAGTTTGATTTGGCATCAATATTACAGAAATGGAAAACTACCAGACGAACACAAGGATATTCTTAACTCCTCTCTCTTTTTAAAGGAATGGCATCCTGTTCAGTGGGAAAAGGAACAACAGCTAAACTCTGGCGTGATATGTGGAATAATCAAATTTTAAGTCTACAAGCACCACAACTTCTATCATTTGCAAAAATCGAAATATTACAGTTCATCAAGCCATCACGTCTCCACATCTGATTAGTCTACTCAACAGTCCCATGTCTGAAGAAGCTCACATTCAGTTCATAACACTCTTTAAGACAATTGGAAAATTTGCTTCACACGGATCGAGAGGATCAATGGTTTTACATCTGGGGCAATCGAGGCTTTTCTTCAATAAACGCTCATTCTCATATGAGAGGAAATATGCAAGTCCCCAAAGTCTTCAATTGGTTATGAAAAAGTTGTTGCCAATCCAGACACAAGGTGTTCTTTTGGCTTTTGCTGCATGACAGGTTAAACAGGTTAAACACAGGAGAGATGCTTCGTCGAAAAAGTTTCCAATTGCCCAGCTACTCTTGCTCACTTTGTTCCTCTAACATTGAAGAAACTTCCTTTCATCTCTTTTTTTGAATTTTTTTTTTCTAAAAACCGCTGGACTCAAATAGGAGTAAATCAAAATCACAATGCCACAACTATAGATATAATGGGTACGATGAGAAGGGAGATCAACAAAAGTTTCTTCATGGAAATTATTGTGATATCTACTTGGGCCATATGGATACTCAGAAATAATCATATTTTGAACGGTGAAGACTTCAGCATCTCAGACCGGAAAAGAGTCTTCAAAAAAGGAGTTTGCCATGATTATTCAAAGGGCAAAAGGCAAATATCTGCCCATGCACTATAACTAATTGGTTTCAAGAGTTTGACTGAGATTTATTTATTTTTTTCTCCTTTTCTTTTCTTTTCTTTTGGGTTTTGTTGTAACTTTTGTAAATATTTCTTCTAATATATAACAATGGGTCCCTTACCCACTGTTTTTCAGCTCAAAAAATAGGCCTCCCAAGAATTTCGATGAGTGATGAGACGAGGGCCAGAAGTCTCTCGTCGAGACATGTCAATATCTCATGTTTGTCAGTTTGTCACCGGTTCACCGCATGCTGCATGTGTATCAGACGACGAGTCGTAAAACGCTCGCATTTGGGGCAGCTTCCTTCAAGCTATATAAACTGTGAATTGTTCTCTCCATCACTATAGGGACGAACAAATCTCGTATTGGCAGGGTGATCATCCTTCGCAAAACTGTGAATTGTTCTCTCCATCTTACTGTCTCAGAGGGTTTCTCAAATTTTCTGAGGTACCGTTGAACTGTTTCCTATGGTTATTACTTATTTATTCTGCAAAAAACATGTTTTCTAGAGTGCATTTCAAAAAGGCTTAAAAAAACAAGAAAGTTGCGTAAACAGTTATTTATTCTGCAAAAAACATGTCTTCTACAGTGCATTTCAAAACATGTTTCCTGTCTGAGAGTGTGTTCAAATTTTCTGAGGTATTGTGGGGACACTGAAAATTTCCCTAAACGCATATAAATTGGACAGTTTCCTAAGGTTTTTATTTATTATTTTTGCAAAAATCATGTCTTTTTAAAGTGTATTTCAAATAGGCTTAAAAAACTCCCTAAACACCACCGTCCCCTTCATCGTGCTCGGACGATTCCTTGGCATAGAGTTTGGGTCTTCTCACCCCTAAAAGCTTAGCCTAGAGGAGGGCAACTCCTCCGCTTATAAACTAGGTTGGTTGCCCTCCTACAATCAATACGGGACTATTCTAACACTGTTTTCTGGGGGAAAAAAAAAAGCAGAATTACTCCCGTGCAGCGCAGGCACAGCGTTCGCTTATTTCGGCCCAGCCGAGAAGCGGCCCATCCGCCGATGCAGCGCACACATTGGGTGGATGTGGGCGGCCGTCCAGGCGGTCACGACGTGCTCGCCGATGTCGTTTGCACCACAAAATTGGCTTGCATGACTACACCAAGCTATCCATCTGAGACATCTTTTTCCGTCCTAATTCGCCCCCAATGATGGGAAAGTTGGGTGCAGTCTCTTCACGTTACGATCACTACCGTGCCATTTGCTTTGCTCAGATCATCTCCAGGTACCACCCTATAACACTGTTCATCTGGATAGAGTCATAGAGTAGTTGCTGGTGGAAAGAAAATTTTAAAGTGTAGTATAAAGTGTGAAGGAATTTTAGAGAAATAGATAGAGTGTGGAGTGCATAGTGTTATAGAGTGGAAGAATAGAGGGCCACCTAGAGATGCTCTTAGACCGATCCAACTAATTCGGGATTTCGCAGTTCCCGTCCGGTGATCGTCAAGCGTGCAATCCCAATTCCATATCTGCGGCATTATCTTATATATAAAGTGGGATGCAGCCCGGCTCAGCCGGACCCTCCACGTCGCCCGAAAAATAACGGCCGTCCGATCTGCCCGTCGGCCTCGATCCGTCCGTCGGCTCGCTGCCCAGCCCACACAAACGGATTGCTAATGCAAAAAACCCCTTCGACTTTTCCGTTTTACATTCGCGTCCTCGGTTCTTCGCCACCGCTCGATCAGCTCATCAAACGCCTCATTGCATCACCTTTGGTTTAGCCCTTCTCTTTTCCATTCTCAACCCGCATCCTTCGTGAACCCTAGCGCGTCCCACCCATTGCTTCCCTTTCTCTCCCGCCTCCGCCCGCTCTCGCCTTGGCCTCCTCCCCGTCTCTTCCTCCTCCCACCTCCTCCTCGTCACGGCCGCCGCCACCATCCGCTCCCGTCTCCGCCTTCCCATCCTCGAACCCTACCACGCCGATACCCTTCCCCCGTCGGTGCCGCTCGCCGCCGCCGGATTAGCCCCATTCCCCGCCGGCGCCGCCTCCCTCTTCCTCGCACTGCCTCTTTTTCCTTCCACCATGAGGTTCCGGATCGGCGTCGGCGATCCTCGGCTGGTCTCTCCCCCCCGCCTCTGTCTTTCCTCCCGGCGCCGCCTCCTCTCCTTCCGCCTTCTTTTCCGGTGTCGCCGCTCCTCCTCCGTTGGGGTCTCGGCCATGTCCTTCCGCCTCAAATCAACCCTACTGACCACCCACCCCCCTCAGTCTCTCCTCTCTGTCATCCTCTGCCCGTCCTCTCCTTCCAACCTCTCCCTCCCGTCTCCATCGCCATGGCCGGGGCCAGGAAGGTCAAGCCACATGAGGCGACGGCGGTAGCTCAAGTAAGACAGATCAATCTCCTTACCATCAGACTGGTATCACCGATCCCCTTCTCCACCTTCTGCCCTAGCGGCACCAATCCAGCAATCTCTAGCCTCAATCCTTCTCTACCCTAGCACCACTAATCCCGGCCAGATTTCTCGTCCTGCGCCTCCTACTCTCCATGTAGGCATGTAGCTTTGATCGCTTCGTCGGTGCCATGGGAGACCACGACCTTCGCAAGAATCCGTGGACCAAGTGGAGGAGCTCGACGAAGAACCTATTGCCCAAGCGAAGGAGCTCGACGAAGAGCCACCTGTCCAGCGAGGGGAGCTCGGCGGCGACGCCGAGGAGCAAAGAACGATTAGGCCATCCGGTTCGCACGCAAGCTGCAGCTATCCAAGAAGTGTGCCTCTTTTCCCATTTATGTTCTTCATTTATTGCCTCTCTTCCTCTTGTGTTCTTCATTATTGGCTTTAATGGCTTCTCCGATGTTGTCGATGCGTGGTTGTTATGCGAGACTCAAAGAAAGAAGATAAAATGGTTAGATTAGAAAAGAAAAGGAAGACAATGTGCCATTACTTGAAGGCGAATAAAGGTAGATGATTTTCATGGCTACTACTATTTGCTAACGTCTGTTTTTATACCACGCCAGCAGCTACTTGCATGATCGCTGTCTCAATGCTCGTGCATAGCTTTGCACCTGCCAAAGTTGTCGATCCATCGCTAAAATCAGTTTCTTTGGTAATGCCTTTTTGCACCTGCCACTAAATATGAGCCTTATTAAAAGTAGTAGTTTCAGAGATAATTTCATTCATAACTCCTAGGTCGGTTTACGTTCTACTCACAGATATTCCATGTTATGGTTTCTCCTATCATTTGCAACAAAATGTACATACAAGATATGCCATGCAATCCAACTCGTGTTCTCATATCCATATTTTTCAGATAGACTGAAATGGCTTATTCTTCTGACAGGAAAGAAGTAAGTTTATTTGGTTCACTTACTAAAGTCTGTTACATCATTCGCATTTCCGGATCATGCACCGATAATTTCACCAAACTATGAATGAACAACCAATGAAAATTAGATTTAGCTCCATATTTGAGAACAACAAAATGCATATAGTCGATGATCACAGCTATTATTTGGAATTTATGTTTGGAGGTAACCTAAACAATATAACATGCTAAGTATTGCTCATAGTAAGGCTAAAAATAATATGCAAAAATGCATTGTTCTCCATGCCTTTGTTGACCTAATCTTGTTAGTACAGACTCTTTCAAGTGAGAACCCTCTTTCAAGTGAGAACTGTTACCCTGACCTCTATTGGATCTATGTTAATGAAAACTCCATTTTTCATGTTTCATACTTTCACTTATACATGGTTTATCCTTTTTATGGTTTATGTTTTTCGATGAACACAACGCATTCCATTGCTTCCAAAGTGACCTCAGTTTTTTATGCAATTACCTAAGTCTTGCCCTAATTTTCAACCGGAGAAGTTACCATCATTCAACCTTCTTTCAAGGTATGCTGTATTGCCATCGATAAATGATTCACCATATTGTGAATCACACCTAAAGTAAACAGATAATTAGTCCTACGTTTCCAACCGAACCTAACAAAGAAGATCTATAGATATATATATTGCTTTAGTCACCGATCAAATATCATACATAATTCAGCCTCTTGGTCCATCCACATTGCACGACAAAAGAACTACAACTTCATAATTCAGTCCGGCCTAAATCTAGCTATACACTTTCTCGACCAAATCGTTAGTAGATGATCGGTCAATTTTTAGAAACAGTTTTAGTTCAGCTTGCGACCTAATATTATCACTTACTACTACCTACATCTTTGTGCGACTAAAAATTATTGTCATGCTTGCATTTACCGTTTTCGAGTTAGTGCTAATGAGTTGCTCATATACATCCGTAATCACCAGATAACATATTTCGGTCCTAATATCTTGAGCTTTTATAGAGTTACATAGTATGATATTGATACAATATATAGAGCAGTCAAATTGAAACCTCTCTTTTTCTATAAACAAAACCTGATGTGTAGAGCTTTTCCCATATTAGCAAGTATTAGAAGATTATCTTATCTCCTATAGGGAAACATTAGTGCTCATTGTGCAGTCTCCGGTTGGTGTACATGTTACTTCTTCATCGCCTCTGTCCTTCCCCAACTCTCTTACTCCCTTGTTGCATCAATTAAATCTCCTCACACCTTGATGCATCTCTTTTTGTTTCTGATGTTGATTTTGGAGCCTCTCGTGGTGATGGGGTGATGGCTTTAGTTATGTTGATATTATCTAAACTTATTGCTAGCCCGGTAAGATGTTCCTTTAGTTCTCTTGATAACATTTCTTTCAGTATTTCATCTGTTTCATTTGCTCCTATTTTTATTTCCATCCATGCTTATGTGCATATGGATAGAGGAATGATCAATCGTGAACTAGGAGAGATTGATGGCCTTTGCCGTGCCATTTTTATAGGAAATTTGCTAGATATCGTAATAGATAGTTAGCCTTCTAAATTCATTTAGATCTGAGTGCGATGTAATGCAGGTTATTAATTGTTTAACCTTTAATATATAGAATGAATAGAATGATTTTCTAATGCAGGTTATTATTTCCTTCTTTTAGAATACTGTTGTCACATCTTAATGTGGTGTTAATTCTCTTCGATTCAGTCTTTACTTTGGTTCGTACATAACCATCGTTCTCTAAGTTAGATACCTATGTGTGTCTGCTCGATTCACATATGTCTGTGTTTTGTTGCGGCTCACCGACAACGAAGTTCTCGAAAAGAAAGCAGATCTAGCAAAATTGTAAACTCGATGATAAGGATGAGAGGCCGGCGTACTAATATTGCATATCACTTGATCAATTGCATGTTATATATTTTCTCATGGAATGACATGCACCAAAATGATGTTTTTGCAAATTATAGCACACCATGCATGATTCCATTGTTCTATGGACAAATCGGTAAAAGCATGAGCCTATGTAATCCTCCAAATCTTTTCATTACGGTTTCAATGTTTTGAGAGCATTACTGTGTAGTTTCAACTGTGAGCAAGTTTAGAGATCAACTCATTGCCAATTGTCATTGGCACACTATTCTTTACACGGATCATGGTTTATAAAATTACAATTGTAATAATATAATCTATTCACAACGATGATCTGTTATTGCTCTATCGAGTTATGAAGAAGTTATCATCTGGTATTGAATTTTTGAACAAAGGTAAAGTACCTTGGGTGCGTACTTTTACATCGACATACAATTAACGATGTAATGCCTTTTAATTATTCCATGTCAAAATAATATGGTTTACCAATACATGAACTCAGCACATTGTGTGCTAGCTTTTCTCTTAGGCGATACACTATATATTAAATTACCCTCATTGTTCAACTCAACATGATAACGTTCAATCCTAAATCATAGATTTCATGATTGCTCATTCCAAATGCTATTTCTTATCTTTGTCCACCTCAGCATTTTTAACTTTTTTGTTATGTTGCTTTTTTCCTTTTAGTTTCTAGTGATTGTGCGGTGTCTTCGGTAGCCACATTTACTTCAAGAATTTCGGTTGCTTGGTGCATGTCAAAAAAAATTGTGCCTTTGATGTGTCGGTCGGTACCACTTATATTTTCGATCTCTCTCTGGTTTACACCGCAGACTACACTAAGTATTTTGGTTGGTAAGTCTTGTGTTTGGTTTTGTTGTTGACTACGTAAACTTCTGCAAGAACCATTAATCAATTTTATTTTTACCTTGTCTAGAATTATTTTCATCGAGTTAAGAGGAATTATCTATATGTTATATCGTGCTTGGTTGTCCTTCTATAGCCAAGGGTACCAAAAACAAAGTCGCAACGGCTCTGGACTCCAATTTGGAAGCGAAAGCAAAGCTCATTTCATTCGCGTTTCTTCCATTCATGGTTGATGTGCTATATGCTTTGTCCCTTTTAGATTTAGTTCTGTTTATCCTTTTTATTCCTGTGTATTGATAGGAATTACCATGATCTGTGCTAAAGTTTGGGTCTTTATGCTCGACACAAGGAACAATGATTTTTTTCTCCTGGACACAGTCATGTGTCATTCCTTGAACTGTTCCAAGAAGAAATAATTGAGGATTTGTCACTTTTAAGAACTGTATGCTTCATTCTTGTTGGTTTACTTCATTAGGTATGCATATACTTCATATCCAAAGACCGTTATTATTTCAAATGAGGTATATTGCATCTCCGTGTTTATATATAATAAATATTTTGATTATATTTCGTCTATCTGTTAGAATTTGTCATGCTATTGAGGATTTTCAAGCGGAACCTTATTTAATTACATTTTCTGTGCAGCGGATAGTGATAACTTAATTTTCCCTGGTTACCTACTATAGCAAGCTTCCAACAATTGACTTTCTTTTCTGTTAGTGTATATAAATCAACTCTGTAGGAAAATATTTGCTCTATTTCATTCAATGATCTAATCATGCCGATTAAAGCTTCAAATTTTTTTGTTCAATTTATTTTATTCTTTAATTAAACAACACAATTCATGGCCATTGGGACAACCGGATCGTGCGCGCAGATGCGCGCGATCAATTCTAGTTGAAGTATATAGGTGGACGTGCTGAAAGGCTATAACGATACTACCGTTCCGAACGGAACAGGCATCCATCTTTCAGCTTTTTTGCTTCTATGGCTATGATGCGCATAATGCCAACAGCAAGGTCGGAGGATGATGTCACGTTCGCATCACAATTACATCGATATGCAGCTACGATAAACGTGTGTTAATAACTATCACAATTCGAACTAAGGCCCATCTAATAAGACCACATGATACCGCATGAAAACCATACTTTGACGGTGAGGTTCATCTAATGAAACCACATGATACCATATGAAACCATACTTCGATAATAGACCCACATGATAAAAACCACGTGATACTATATGAAATCATACTTCGATAGTGGACCCACATGATGAAACCATGTGACGAAACCACATGAAACCATGTGATACTAGCTTTGGTACAGCCCACGTCTACCAAAGTTTCGGTAGGTGTTAGCACGGAAAATTTCTAAAAAAAAATAGAGTTGTCGCAGGCGTGCCAGTGTATAGAAAATACACAAAAGAAAGAAAGGGAACAGGAAAGTTTATATTTCATTATCACAATAAAATATAAGTCCTTGTGGAAAGTTGCGCGCTGTAGACTTCAGTCTTGACGATGTTGGGGTTCTGAATTCTGGGGCCTCGAAAGGACACCTAGTTAATTACATCCGCGAGAGACACGCGAAACACCTCCGATTAAGCTGCTTAGTCGTCTTCTTCTTCTTCTTCGCTTCATGGATCGCCGTGTTTGTTGGTACAGTTCGGTGTGGCGACGGCAGAATACATGGGGTAGTTTGGGCCCATGCGATGCCTAGCGGAGCCGTTGTTTGGCTCCACCCGCCCGTGTCGCTTGATCTTGTTTCGTCAAAACGGCACGTTGAATTTGTGTTGAATAGGGTGCACGGCTCTGCACTTAGCTTGGAATTGAAGTCGACGACTTTGCTGGCGTCATCGGGAGTGTTCTTACATGTCAAGTCTTGGATGTGTGTGTTGATGTAGTTCTGATCGTCAAAGTGGATGTTGATATTTCATGTGTATCACTGATATTGCGCGTCTTGAGAGGAATTGTCCGGGGAAGTAAAGCCGTCGAGCCCCTCCTGGGCGGCATGTACAGCGTCGAGCCTCTCCTAGGCGATACGGACGTCATCGAGTTGGAGTGTGGCCTCCTGGTCACCACGGGCAGCATCAAAGCTCATCGGCGCGTTTGCCATCACGCCGGAGCCGAGCTCAACAGCGCGAGGGCAAACACGTCGAAGATCAAGGCGACACCGGCCTATGCACTGGAGCAGAGCTCAACGGTGCGAAGGCACGGTGTACCACAGACGAGGTTACGACAGACATGAATTACAGCGGAGCCGAGCTCGACGCCGTGAATCAATGCCTATTGCAGCCACAACATGGTTGTGATCCCCTCACTGGGCGACACGGACGGCGTCGGGATCCAGGCGGCGCACGACGGTCGAGGCGGCTCGTGGGTCCGGGCGGCGAGCGGAAGCGGCGGCATGCGGCGGCGGCTCCAGCGGCGGCGGCCGAGGGAGGCGTGGGGCGGTCCGGGACGGCGGTGGCCGAGGCGGCACGCGGCGGTCCGGGACGGCGGCGGCCGGGGCTCGCGGCGGTCCGGGACGGCGGCGGCTTTGCAGGACGGCGCGGCGGCTGGGCGTGGAACCGAGCAGCTGCGTCGTGACCTTGGAGCGGCCCAGCGGCGGCCTGTGGATGGCGAACTGGAGGCGACGTCCCTAGGCGCGGCTGCGCACACAGGGCAGCCGCAATGTTCGGCGTCGGCGTCGGCACGAGTGGGAGCATGCGCAAGTGAGGCCAGGAGCAGCACGCAGGCCAACAGCCTTCTGTACAAGAGCAAGAAGCCAAACCCGAAACAAAGCAAGGCACCAGGCCAAAAGAAAGCCAGGAAAGCACGTGATAGTAGTAGATGGTAAAGAATCTGGTTTGCATGCATGCAAACACAGCAGCCCCTTCCTCTTTCCTTCCTTTTCTTTGCCTTGCGTGTGTCAGTTGGCTTCGTCTCCAATCAACTTTTTGCCTTTGCGTGTGTGAATTTTCTTCTCTCCGCGTGTTCCCGTCTGCTCCGTATGTGAACTTCGTGATGTCCCCCGAGGGAACCTCTGTGTAGGCTTCGGGAAGAACTCCGTCTGCTAGATATGACCCGCTTGCTTCGGGAAGAACTCCGTCTGCTAGATATGACCCGCTTGCACCGTGAATTTTTCTCCGCGTCAGAGCTCCGTGTTCTTCTCCGTTCCTCCGATGCGAACTTCCCCCCGGGAGTCTTTTATGCCTGCAAAGAAAACTATGTGTATCCTGAGTATTTTCATCTATGCGCACGCGGGGGCGCTCGGGCTGCTTTTTATAGGGGGTTTAGGCCGCTCGGGAGATTCGAGATTTAGGGGATAGAGATAGGGCCAAGATTAGAGATAGGATTAGGGATAAGAACCGGATTAGAAAGAGATTTATCTTCAGATTTTATTTCTTATCTCTCTTTTGTTAGATAAATGTTAATCTCGTTTTTTTTTCTTTAATTAAACAAGATTAATAATTATCTAATAATAATTTTTTTATTCTTAACAGTAGGTTAGCACGCTATTGCATCCCAAACTCCTTGGACGGTATCCCGTCCAATAGCATGACTCTAAGTGAATTGTCTTTTTTTAATCCTAAGTGAATTGCCATTTATTTTTCGATTTAGACTTTTATTTAAACTAATTGGTGCATACAGAAGCGACACGCTAGTCATGTTCCGGCTAAGGCACCGTTCGGCCCGGCGTTGCGTTCGCGTTCGCGTCGTGGCCGCCCGTGTGAACGCATTTAATGCGTGAGGCTGCGGCTGCGGCTGCGGCCGCGGCCGCGAACGTGAACGCGTAAAAGAACGAGGCCTAAATCAGTGTACGCACATGGACATGGTCGTTTCCTTAAGCTCCATAATTAATTCCCTCGCATTCCTGTGCTTCCGTTTACAATCCCGCGTTAGTGCCAAATCAAGGGATTTGTTTATGAAACTATAATGCTTAATTAGGGCTAATGCTCATGCGTCCGGTAAGTTCCTTGGTTTGACGTGCACGCATGCCACCGCGCCAGCTCCCTGATCATCGCCACGTTGGCCAACCATACGGGCGGGAAAAAGATCATTTTTTCCAAGTATAATTAATTAACAGTGTCATTGTCTTGTGATTTTGGCTATCCGTACGTAACCCTCTCTTTTATCTACTAGCCCGGTGCCGTACTTTGGGATAGGAAGAACTTAAAAAAAAAACCATAGGTCTCTTCATGAAATCGAGACTCAATGGATAAAAATTGAAAGAAAACCCGAAGATCTATACGTGAATTCAAAAAACTCGGTGCATGTAAACAAAATTAAACAAGGGACATATAGGATGGTATATAGTGATTAATTTAAGCAGTGGTAGAGGACAATTTATGAAATGATATACGATGGATAATTTGAGTGAAGTGGGATGCATATCCTCTGAAGCAAGGTTAGAGAAGCACAGGACAATGTGTTAGGGGCGATGGCACAGAAGCACTGTAGCAACAGTATCTTTTGATGTATCAAAGTTACCGTACCAAATCACTGCAGCGAGACACTGTTCATGAGTACTGTAGCATTGTATCTCGGCCATGTGCTTTTGATCCAACGGCTAGTATCGAGGCAATGTCAGAATACTGTAGCTCTCTGACATTAATGTCAAATGATCTAGATCCAGTGAAGTGTGCATAACTCTTCATCACTCATAGCAAAAGACTTTTTAATAAGTAGACATTATATAATGGCACTCTCTGTTCATTTTTTCTATGAGTCATTTATTAAAGGGATTTTATCTTATAACCCCCAATTGATTTGTCTAATATCTAATAACCTCCTTATAAGTGGTTTTTTTTTATCTGACAAGCCTCGAAAAGTGATTTTTTTTTCAACTAATAATAACTCCCTTCTTGCTTTAATGTCTAATTTGCGCACATAGTATGCTAGTTCATGGAATGAAGTGCCACATAGGTCATACTCTAGAGTGTAGACTAATAATTATAATTCAGGCTGGATCGAGCTATGAACTAACATGCCATGTCAACAAATTAGACATTAAAATAAGATCAGAGGTTATTCGTCACCAACCGTCACTTTTGTGGGCTTGTTAGATAACAAACAATTTATAGGATGTTATTAGATATAAGGGCGAGCAATTGGGGATTATAAACGATTAATTTCTTCTATTTTCTCTCTTTATATATTTTTCTGGTAGAAAAGATCTATTAATCTCAGTAGAATTTTTACGTGTTTCTTAGACTTGTTTCATGCGTACAAGCCGGTTGATGCTTTCTCCTCTCGTTAATGACGGCTGACTATAGTGCCTTTGGTCTCAGCACGAAGTTGTCCGGGTCGTTCTGAGCCGGAAAACCACATAAAATCCAGCTAATATCATCGCCAGTTCCAGTCCAAGCAATTGCTTCGTTTGACCAAAACAAGAAGCGTCAGTTCAGTGACACAAGCATCCTCGTCCTAAGCTGGGATGGGAGCCAGCAAGGAAGAGCATGTGAAGTGCAGTGCGGCGTTGGTTCTCCACCGGCCACCAACGGTTGGCGCGATTGGGGGGCGGCGCCGCGGCGGCGCCTGCCCATCAAACGCGGCAACCGAAGACGGCTCTGCTGTTGCATTTAGTTAGAGAAAAATATAAATTTCAAATTAATGACAGGTTACACTAATTCCAGTTTCTATACAAGAAAGAAAGAGAGACAATCGAAGTAGTAGACCTGGGAATTGGGTTGGGCTTAGTGGACCAGCACGAGCACAACCTGATTTTAATGGTCCGAAGCACGACCCGGCATGAGAAACAATTAGGTTGCTGGCATGGCCCGATTGGCATGCCGGATCAGGCCTAGAAACCTGGCACGATGGGTTGCTTGGCACGGCCCGACTGTATGGGCCATGCTCGGACCGGCATGGCCCGAATTGAAATCCGAACCTATAATTTATATTTTTTGGGTTTTTCTATGCTCATACAAATTTATATTCTACATGAAAGTTGTAGAGAATTTCGAGACTTATCTTTTTTGTGTAGGCATCTTTTCCATTTGAGTAACGTATGAATTTATAAAAAAAATATTTAATGCACTGTATAGTTTCAGACCAACGCCACCTCTCTTCATAATCTCCATTTTCGGGGTCTTTCTGTACTCATATGAATTTATATTCTACATAAAAGTTGTAAATAATTTCTAGACGTGTCTTTTTCATGTAGACATCTTTTCCATTTGAGTAATGTATGAATTTATAGAAAAATATTTAGTGCACTGTGTAGTTTCGGACAGACGCTATCTCTCTCCGTAATCTGCATTTTTGGATCTTTCTTTGCCCATATGAATTTATATTCTACATAAAAGTTGTAGAAAATTTCGAGACACGTCTTTTTCATGTAGACAACTTTTCCATTTGAGCAATGTATGAATTTATAGAAAAATATTTAGTGCATCATGTAGTTTCAGACTGACGCCATCTCTCTTGGTAATCTTAATTTTTCGGGGTTTTTCTGTACTCATATGAATTTATATTCTACATAAAAGTTGTAGAGAATTTCGAGATGCATCTTTTTTATGTAGACGACCTTTTCATTTGAGCAACACATGAATTTATAAAAAAAAATATTTAGTGTGTTATGTTCTTTCCCATGCCATGCTCGGGCCGCTTGACCCAACAGCGGCCTGCCGTGCCTTTGGGCCATGCCGGGCCTTGATTTTGCCATCCGTGCTGGCCCAGCCTGGCACAAAGAAATAACCGAGCCGTGTCGATCCGTTTCATGCAGGCCCAAAACACAACGGGCCTGGATCGTGCTGGCCCGGCACAATCCAAGTCCCACCTCTACGAAGTGGTGATCTCTTGCCAATCTACGTTCTCAGGTTGTCTGCTATGTGGAAAGACACCGCCTTTTATAACTGGCAGCGTCCTGTTGAGCTTTGCTAAAAACTTTTTGCACTTATAAATATTATAGATCGAAGATTCCATTGTTTTTTAACCATAATTGTCATCAGCGATAAATAACCGATCAAAATATCGGGTCTTTTCTAGGTTTTGACTCGTGGCAACGGGAGAAGCGGAGAATTCATGGACGATCGTGCGGGACTCTCCAAGTGCCTACTTCTGCTGCGTGTACATACGTGTCGTTGGAGCCTGAGCTCCGACGGTGATCAGTGCACCGGACAGAGAGAGGGATTTGTTGTTTTCTCCCCTACCAGAGACACGTGGCACACGCAGGCTTCCGAGGTTTCGATAACGCTGACTTTTATCGACACAACACTCGAATTTTTAGTTTTTAATTTTTGCTTGCTTCAAGTGTGATGCAGGAAGAACATCCACATCAGAAGCTCTATCTCTATTTTCTCTCTCTTCTATTCTACTCCTTCCGTCTCTAAAAGAATGTCATTCTGCGATTAAAAATTTATCCATAAAATAATGTCATTTTAGAGCAATAATTGCTAGATTCCCCTCTCACCCCTATAAAGTACTTATAGATTCTCCTCTCACCACTATAAAGTACCTATATATTCTCCTCCCAACACTATAAAGTACTCTAGATTCCTATCTATATATACTCTCCTTAATCTACTCAAAATTTTACGGAACAACATTCTTTTAGGGACAGAGTAGTATTTTCTCTCTCCATTACTTCAAAATTTCTTTACACTTTACACTACACCTTAAAAGATTTCTTTCCTCCACCTAAAACTCTATCTCTAAAACTCTATTTCTCTACTACCGTAGAGATTCTGTTACGATGCTCTAAGACAGTAGGGAATCTGATGCCGCCTGTGCTGGGATGGCCTCGGAGGTTTCTATTTATAGCCACCTTGTGTCTGTGATCCAAGTACTCTGCGTTTTCATCTGCGTCCTCAGCTTTTCCGGCAAAATTATTCGTGAAGCCTCTTCCCGCTCTCCTGTTTCCCTCTCTGCTCCAGAGCGGCGGCAATGGCGATCCTGAAGAGTTGTTCCAGTGACGGTGGCGCGAGCATTGAGAAAGAGAGCGAGCTCAACCTGAGCGACGACCTGCTCGCCGAGATCATCCTGAGGATGCCGTTCAAGTCCGTGGCGCGCTCCAGGTGCGTGTCCAAGAATTGGTGCGCCACCATCTCCGACGACTACCTCCGCCGCCGGCTCCCCCTGCACATGTCCATGGTGTTCTTCGCAGATGATCCTAGCCAGGAGAGTGGGCCGCGGTACGCGTGCGCCGCCGACGGTCGGCGGCTCGAGGACTGCGACCTCGGCTTCCTCCCGTCGACCCACCAGGGCGCCGTCGTCTGCGACGGCTGCAACGGCCTGCTGCTGTGCCGCTCCCCCGGCGCGCCGGAGTTGTACGTCGTCAATCCGGTGACGAGGAGGTGGGTGGCGCTCCCCCGGCCGGCGAGGGAGGCGACGCTGTCCGTGCTGGCGTTCGACCCGGTCAGCTCCCCGCACTACCACGTGATCAACTTCACCGGGTGGCGGGAGCGCGGCGCGTCGGTCGAGGTGTTCTCGTCGGAGGCGTGGGCGTGGGCCGTGCGCAACCCGGAGTTCGGCGTCCCCGCGGGCGCCCTCTCCGGCTCGATGCACTACCACGACAGTGTGCTCTACATCCTGGCCTCCGACCCAGACTGCGTCGTTCTCATTGACGTCGCTGGGTTCGCCTGCACGGCCATCGAGCTGCCCGAGCCGATGGACGGGGACGGCCGCGTCGCCCACTCCGGCGGCCGGCTGCACTACATGAGCAGCGACGGCGAGTCGCTGAAGGTCTGGGCGCTCGACTCGTCGTCCTCCCCATCGACCACACGCCAGTGGCAGCTGAAGCACGCCGTGAAAATCGACGACTTCACGAGGGTAGGCGACGAAGTCAGGTTCTTGGCGCTGCACCCGGAGAAGGACGCGGCGTACATGTGGTCGCCGTGGAGGGTCGTCGAGTACGACCTGGCGAAGAGGGAGATCGCCGGCGAGGCCTGGGAGTTCGGGAAGGGCGAGAAGAATCACGTCGTGAAGACTTGGCTGGTCCCTTCCTCGTGCCACCTGACGGATTGCTTGGCTGATGCAGCTCCGGAGCGACGGCGACGCTGATCAACTGAGGCGAGCAGAATTCGTTCACTTCGTTCGTTTCAACCATGCTGTCTGTAACTGTTGTAAAGATACGAGATTCTTTCATTACGCCAATTCTTGTACGTAGTTCGATGTGGTGTGTGTAGGTATATTGATGTTAGGATTGTTGAAGAAAGAAACATGATCAAGTCAAGAAGAAATTTTTTTTTTGAGCAAGTCCTACGAATGTTTGGTTATTTGTGCTATTGCTGATGCAAAGCAGAGGAAAAGATGTGATGCTTGGTTAACCTGCAACTGCCAAGAAACAAAGGCATAACAATGGTTGGTTGGGTTTTGTACGTGGAGGTGAATGTGCAGCCCAGCAAGCCTAATTAATCCTGATCATTGATGCTTGTGTGAATGAAGGGCTGAGATGCACTCTTGAGAGAGGGGGGAGAGATTTAAAAATCCTAGCTACCATTTTCTAAAGTGAGTGTTCTTGCTGCTGCTGAGGGTTGAGAGCAACTCATCCACACCTAAAGTGAGAAGAGAGGAGAGGAGGAGGAGAGAAAATCTATCTAGATTGGTTTCTCGTACATGATCTTTACCAAGCTTGTGATTGGAGAGGCAAACGTGGTTGAATCGTTATCAAATTTGGTCAGTACGTTCTCAACTTGTTACTCTCTGATTTGTAAGGTTGGATTGAGAATTGGATATGTGGAGAACCTGATTTGAGAGGGATTAACTCAGTTCGGGTTGCAGCAAGTTTAGGTTCGTACAGTCTCTTGAGTTGATTAGTTTGAGGGGTCAAATGTTGTCGGTTGGGTCTAAAATTTGGACAGCACGTTAAGAACTCATTAAACTATATTCCTACAAGTTTTATGTGTTCTGAATTTGTGGTTTACAAGATATGAGTTGATCTCTGAGGTGGACAGAATCTGTGCTCTGTTTTTCAGCACATTATAATTACCTCTTTCGATCTCTCGTCATGTGTGATTATGGTGGATGATTGTGTCAAGTTTGTAACTTGATGATGGTGGTGTTGCTTTTGTAATCTTTAGAGATTCTAGAGAAGACTCTATTTGTATTCATTGTTGTTATAATGGAAGTTTGGAGTGGACCAGTTGGTCCCGTGGTTTTTTACTTTTACATTAAGAAGGTTTTTTCACGTAAATTACTATGTTAATTGTGCATGTGAAGTTATTTATTCTGTTACTAACTTATTGGTTGAAACTATTCTCAATGTTTATCACAAGAGAAAGAGTTTTTGATTGTGCCTAGTGTTTTCAATACCCGGACCCATTCCTACAGCTTCTTTGATTCATCAATTCCCACCTATGAATTATGGATCCAATCAGAGATAGATTTTTACCTGGGCTTTGAACTAAGCCTTTCTTCGCTAGTTCCCTTAAGTACATAGGTTATGGCAAGAGCATTTGATTTCTGGCCCCCAATCAGTGCCCACTGTCCAGGAATATACAAGGCCTAGGATGGCTCGCTCTTTCCGACCACAATTGTCCTGAAGATGAAGCACAGCTATTCAGATTGCGGAAAAGCAGAGCCGTTTATAGATTGTTATCCTTGCCGTCTACTTATGGATTCTGCATCTCTACCCCTCCGTTTCCGTTTCTCCTTCCCAACTTCCCGGTCCAACTTGACCCCAAGCTCCAGTGCTCCGCTGCCGCCACCTCACTTCCTGTTGGAACCGTAGCCGCCTCGCTGAAAATCTCGTGGCTCACGGAAAACCCCGTGGCTCGCTGGATACCCAACTGTACCCTCGTGGTCTCTGACGGAAGGGGAAGACCCTCCCACATGAATGTAATTCGTTCGGTCTCGTCCCTCTTCAAGTCCCTATATTTTTTAAAAAAACAGTTGGGTCTTGTTTCTCTCCTCTCCTTTTGGCCCGACCAAATTAGCTCCCTCTAGGCGCACCACCGCCGCAATGACCACCACCCTTCCCCACCAGCGACTAGTCCGGCCTCGCACGTTGCACCAGAGCTGAGTCGAGCCGTGTGTCCCACGAGCGGCACATGGCAGCTCATGGGAGACCAGTGTACTCACCGGTGGGAAGAGATAGTGGTTGCTGGTCACGCCGCGCCGCGCCCGAAGGGGAACCGGGTCAGAGGGGAGTATAGGAGAGGGATAGGGAGGAAGAAGAAGACCATATTGCTTTTCTTTCAAAAAATCTAAGGGCTTTTTTGAAAAAGAGCATGTGATGGAGAGCGGAGACTAAACATGACTCTTGAATTGGATCCGATGGTCGCATGCATGCATGAATATGTGTGAGATCCATGCTATAGACGGAAACCTTGCCAAGACACAGAGGGGCTAGGGTGAGGGTGTCTCATGCTGGGAAAACTTTCTTGCCAAAATTTTGATGAGTTTCGGCGAAAACCGGGCCTATCGGACTGCCCTGGTAAAATTCTAAACCACTCAAAAAAATTCATATTTGAATGAATTTTGTCAAACGTTTGTACGATAGAAGTAGATGTGTAAGACTACCCAAGTTAAATTACTCAGCATAGCCCAGTGGTAGCACGCTTTGGCTTGGAAAAGGGAGGTCGCGGGTTATATTTCAGGTTTTGGTTAAAAAAATCAAATTTTGTTTGAGTTTTTTTTTTGAAATATCCGATTACCAAATTTTGTTTGAGTTTTTTCTTCGAAAAATCCGGTTACCACCGTTTTTGGCTGTAACGGACTAATTTTGTTCAAGTTTTTTCGTCTGAAAAATTCCGAGGTTCAAAAATTCAAATTTTGTTTGAGTTTTTTCCCCCAAAAATCTAGTTACCGCCGGTTTTCAGCTATACCAAACCAATTTTATTGGAGTTTTTTGGTCCGAAAAATCCGATTACCGTCGGTTTTTGGCTGTACCGGACAAAAAAAAAACCTTAAACAGAAAGTTTTCCCTGATATCACGACGTGGCGGACCTCAGAAGGGGCAAAACTTGTGGAGGGCAAAGGCACTAGTCTCGAAGCATATCTAACTTTGCACAACAAATAAAATGAGCATGTATTAAGCGTGTTTCCTAAAATGTACACGTTGGTGAAAAATCCACACATTCAAATCAGTGTTTTCTTCTAGGTGCTCGTACATTAAGTTGTGAAAACTAAGTTTACCATTAAAGTATTTTAAGAAGAAACAGTATAATTTGATATGAATGCAAATCCACATGCATGTAGTTCCGATTCTAGACATATTCTTCTCTATTGGATCTTGCTTTAAGATCCGTGTTTACTCCATTTCCTCTCCCATGTATTTATGCAAAAAAAAAAAGACCCCCTCATTTTCCAAATTCTTGCGCCGACTACCTCTCCATCTCTTCCTCTTTCTCTCTGTCCCTTCTTTGGTGGTCGGGCCTGATGCCATGACCCTTTCCCATGGATGAACCGTCGGTAGGTCAAACCATCGCTCCCTGCGATGGTGTGGTCGAGGCTTTGATGGGCGCGGTGGCTTGGCCTAGGACAAGATGATCCAAGCCACTGGCACCATTGGTAGGGTGCCAGGCCCTGGCCACCCGATGGGAGAGGGAGAGGAGAGAGAGATGGGAGGACTTGATGTGAGAATTTGAAAATAGAGGGATTCATTTGGCAAAAGTGCTTGAGAGAGGAAGAAGTGGAGCAAAATATGGATCTTGAAGCAAGAGTCGATGAAAATGAACTTGTCTGGAACCATATATAGGCATGGAAAATCCACTCTCTAATTTGATAGAACCAAACACAACCAAAGCAGAAACTGAAATGTACGAAAGGCCAAAATGGAAAATGAAATTTTATTGAACAGCAGTCGTGAAGCCAGACATGGTCGCTCTTCACGTACCCAAGCAGTTCAGCAGGCAGGAGGAGAAAGGCAGCACCCAGAACCTGACGACATGGGCGGCAGCGGCATCCACCCCTTCATTCTCGGCTCCAAGCTTCCACGCGCTCAGTGTCTCCTTCTTCCTCATGTCGCAGCACACGAGCTTCCCCGGCGACCAAAGGTACACCACATCCACCATCTCCGGGTGCAACGCCAAGAACTTGACCTCACCAGCCCCGCATCCGCCATTGCGGATCATCTCGCTGAGGCTGACCGCATGCGTCAGGCTCCATTGCCAGGAGCCCGAGTCGTCGTCGAGCGCCCAGATTTTGAGCCGCTCGCCGTCGCTCTTGGCGTAGTGGAGCTGACCCCGGCGGTGGCCGAGGTGCGCGCCGGCGTCCACGTCCTCGGGCAGCTGAACGAGCCCGCACGGCGCCGTCGTGGCGAGGTCCATGCAGACGACGCGGTCCGGGTAAGCGAGCAAGTGGAGGATGCCGCCGCGGTAGTGCACGATGGCTGACACAGACGAGGCGTCCACGCCGAACCGCGCGTCGCGCTCGGCCCACGCCCCGGCCTCCGACGAGAAGACCTCCATGGTGGCGCCGCGCTCCTGCCACGCGACGAAGCCGACGACGTAGTAGTGCGGGGAGTTGCACGGGTCGAACGCTAGCACGGTGAGCTGCGGATCTCTCCGGGGGCTAGGCAGAACGGCCCACCTCCTCGCCGTCGGGTTGGCGGCATAGAACGCCAGTGGTGCGGTGAGCGACCGGTAGAGGAGCAGCCCATTGCAGGCGTCGACGAGCTTGGCCGTGGCCTCGAACGGGAAGAAGCTCATGTCGCCGTAGTCGAGGCCGCCGAAGCATACAGTCGCGTACCTTGGCTTGTTCCTGTCGCCGCCGCTGTCGTGTGCGACAGGCATGAACAGGCCAGCGGTCAGCGACGGGAGCCTGCGGCGCAGGTAGTCGCCGGAGATGAGGGCGCGCCATGACCGGGAAACGCACTTGAATTTTGCTAGGGACTTGATAGGGAGCCTCGCGAGAATCTCCACGAGCAAATCATCGTTGAACACCATCTTGATTAATTTCTTTGGCGAATCACAACTGAAGCATAGCATGAAATTTTCATATATGCTGATCAAGGTTGGTCATGTCTACAATCATATTTTGGTCATTTGGCGAATATATATAGAGCACATTTGGAATCGTGGTTTCTCATTTAGCTTGGTTGCTTTTGGTTAATTAATTCCTTAATTGTTTTTGAGAAAAAAATTAGCTAGATTTTATAGAACAAAATTGCTAATTCTCAGGCGACTAAAATTTTTTTAACTATCATTCACTCTAAAATTGTACTCTAGTAAGAGTAGAATTACACAGCTTACAAAGGTGTCATTTTAGTATCAAAATAGCTACTTATCTATTATTAGTTTTATTCGTTTATTTCTATGCTTTGTTGATGTATATATCTGTCGAATACACGTGCTTGCATACTTTTCTTTTCCTATGTTTCAAGCCATCATGTTTGTTTCAGTCAATTTAAAATTGTACACTGGTAAAACTAATTTTGCACTTATTTATAATATGCAATTTTAGTATAGTTATAGTGTAATTTTATTAATAATCGACTGACACTTATTTTATTATCAGGCAACTTGCTTTTAGTTGAACCCTAGAACTTCTGTAGCAATAGATCATGGAAGTCGGGCCTTAAGATTGCCAAGTAGGCAATATAATTAGGACATGTGATTACCAATGAATGTCACGGAACAGATGGTATCATCGCTGCAAATGGACGTCATGATCATATGAACTACGGTAATTATCACTGATGCCGCCACTGGTGTGTGTGCACGTCGTTTAAATTAGGAGATATCGTTTTAATTAGGAGATCTGGCATAAGGGAACCCACTAAGTGTCACCTAATTAAGAAACATATATCCCCCATTATCTGTTTATCACAAGTTCAGATATATACACACATGTACACTCCATTAAAATTGACAGCCAAGGAGCCTCAACAAGCAGTCCTACTAACGGCATGTTAAGAAGAGTCCATGAAAGAGAATATTCTTTATATTTAGAGACTATCGACCCCTATATCACTCTAGCAGAGTCTCTATATCAATCTTTAAATTTAGAGATTCTCTCTCTGAGTCCCTATATTTAGGGTTTCTCTCTCTTGTCTCTATATCTTTTTTTGAGGTTAGAGATTCTACTGGAGAGAATACAAATATAGAGAACTAATAGTGGTTTAGAGAAGGGGATATAGATATCCATTTTTTGGAAACTTGTTAGGGATGCTCTAAGGCTTCTTCCACTCGCAGAATTCTAAAAATGCAGGATTGACATGTCTAGCCATTTTGTACTATATGAAAAATGCATGAATTTCAAGATTAAATACTATTTAAGTAGAAAGAGAATATGAAGAGAGGAAACTACAAAATTCTTTTTGAAGAATTCTACCAATCAAGTGCTATTTTACCGTTCTCGGAACTTTGAATCAAGGTCATTCATCAAGCTTAATCTAATGGTCATCATTACATGATGCCTCCTAGTACCTGTTGGTACCACCTCTTTACTTTTAGAGATATTAATACACATAAGGGTAAAATCATATTTTCCTTCTCCCTTTCTTTCCCTTCCCTTTTTCTCTCCCATTGATGGCAGCAAAGGAAACCACCGTCCACCTCTCAATCTTTCGCGGACCCCACTGCCTGGTAGCGCACCGCCGTAGCCCAAGCCATGTGACCCCTGTCTCGCTAGTGCTGCCCTCCAAGCGGCCCTACACCTTTGCCTCACTAACTTGGTCCCGCGCGTCACCGCCTCCCTAGGATGTGCGCTATTGCTGCCACCCTAGGCCCTGCGCTGCCGTTGCTACCCTAGGCCTTGGGTCGCCATCGTCGCCCTAGGCTCTGCCCTACCGGGGACTATATGCCACCACCGTCGCCCTAGGCTCTGTGCCGCTGCAAGCTCTATGTCACTACTGCCTCCGGCCACCGCAGCCCTAGGTCCTGTGTCGCTGTCGCTGCCTTGCATAGCCTTCGCCCACCAGTGCCTAGTCAGCAGTGAGAGAAAGAGGAAGAGAGAAGCTTGTCCAATTTTTCCAATTAGGATCAATGACTCAACGGACTGTAAAAATGCTCACAAATCAAATGCTCCAAATATATTTTTTGTTTTAAATTAGATTATATTCCTTTTCCTTCCAAACTCCTTTTGAAAAAATTCCTTAAAATGTGATCCGTACGTACGAACTCTTCAAAGTCGCGTACTTGTGCCTACCTAATTAAATTGCACCACATACGTACGAATATGAACTATAAACATTTTGAAACAAGAGGCCACAGAAAAAAAAAAGAGTTTTGTGTTTTCCAAAACTGCGGCAAGAATGTTTTGCCGACTCTATACCAGGGTTTTAAAACCTGAACCGGTGCCCGAAACCGCCCAGCCGGCGGGTTGGTTTTTCGGAAAAAACCGCCAAAAACAGCTAGAAACCATAAAAAACCACTCAAATTCAAAATCAAATGGGCAGACAGGCCGCGGGCAACCCACCGGTTTTGCGGCGGTTTTTTGCCGAAAAACCGCTGGTTTTGGCGGTTTCCCGGCTGTTTTAGGCCAAAAACCGCTAGGAAAAACAGGAAAAACGTGGAAAATGGGAGAAAAAAAGGAAAATAGGTCTGAAAATTTTTTTAAAAATTGGGAAAAATCATAGATGGATGAGATATATGTGTTTGTAATTTGTTTAATTATGGAAAAAATTTGGAACAACCTTTGATAAATATATGACATGTTGAACATATGAATATGAAGTCAATAATTTGAACAAGGTAGTTTGCAACAAAAATATCAATATGAAGTCAATGTAAACATAGCAATTTGAGCATATCAATATGACGTAAAAAATATGAAGTCATAATTTCGAACTAGAAAAAAAATTTAGCATGACCTATACTAAATATTTGAGAGTTGGAATAGAGTTGCAGCTAGCAACATCCTTCCCCCGCCCTGCCAGATGGTGCTTCAACCTTGATGCTCCCCGCCTTTCTTTGTTTTTCGACAGTAATTACATTTGAATCCTTTCCCTTCCGGAGTCCCGTGGTTCCAAACCTCGTCAACTGGCCTATCCGACATCGCGTAGCAATTCCTGAAAACAACCACAACCACATTTACAAGTGTATTAGCAATGTACTTAGCCATGTACTACGAAATTACAGATCATTACATGTACATCTAGCAACATTCTATAATTATTCTATAATCTATACATGTACTTAGCCATGTACTAGCAACATTCTATAATTATTCTGTAATTATTCTATACATCTAGCAACATTCTATAATTATTCTATAATCTATACATGTACTTAGCCATGTACTAGCAACATTCTATAATTATTCTGTAATTATTTTATACATCTATCAACATTCTATAATTATTCTATACATGTACATCTACAAACATTCTATAATTAACCAACAAACCAAAACATGTCATGCTGACTTTTTTTCTTGAACCATTTCATGTTCAAATTATTCTACAATCTACACACATAATTACATGAACTTAAAATTTTTGCAAAATTACTAATTCTAACATTCTACAGAATTCCAAAATTACTAACATTCTACCAAAACCACTAAAAACATGAACTTAAAAGTTTGCAAACACACACACACACACAGAGGGGGAGAGAGAGGGACCGGGGCGGCGGTGTTGGGCCGATTTGCAACGGCTTCTCATTGATCCGTGCTTTTTCCTTCACGTGGTGGTGGGGTAGCACTGGCCGGGATCTGGCGGGCAAGGGGCGGGTCGGGGCAGGCGAGTTGAGAGGAAGCAAGGGGCAGAGTCACGGGAGCAACAAACAAGTGCTGCAGCAGCACTAATATGCAAAGTCACGGGAGCAAAAGTTGGAGAGAGAGAGGGGCATATGACCTCTCCTGATTTTTTTTAAAAAATTTTGTTTTATACAAATTGTTCTACTCAGCATCTAGTTTTTTATAAGATTTTTTAATTTTTTTTTAAAAATCAAATTCAAATTCAAAATTTTGAATTGGACCGACAAAAAACCGGCGGTTTCTCAAACCGCCGCACAGCGGTTCGGCAAGAAACCGCCGGTTTTTACTGGTTTTCGTCGGTTTTTGGAACCCTGCTCTATACACGTATCATAAATTCTTAATAATGTAACAAACCCAGGTCAGAATCACTCATCTGCAAGTGCGATTTATTAAATTAATCTTCCGCGGTAGTCCCGCCTGTTTCCCTGACAGGATTGTCACCATCGAGAAAGTCAACTCGTTTACCTGCAGCTGGCTGGAGGAATGAAATATGTGGTTAATGGCTTGCCATATCGACATCTGCCCTTAATTTTTTTAATTCATGCATGATTCAATTATATTGGACCATTGATAAGGTTCTTAATTAATTGTTTCGATCCCTTAAGAAATCAAAACTAGTGTTTTTTTAAAACTATATATATCTGTCTCTGACTCAGAGATCGGCCTGCACGTAGGTGCCATTGTATGCGTGCACGCAAAGGTGCAGCCGTACGTGTGTCGCTGTATACTTGGACTCTAAACAAGAAATTGTGAAAATTGCTGATCCATTTCGGATGAGTAGCTTCGCACTTAATGCGTTTGGTTTCTTGTACAGGTTAAAGTATGATGTTTGACCGCTTGATAGGATTATACGACAATACAATATTCTCTATTTGGCTTGTTGGAAGGGATGTTGCTGGTCTGCTGGATGTGTTTGTGAAAACAATATCCTGCGATTTGCCGAAATAAAGCGAACAGAATTAAGTTACTGTATTAAAATAGTCGTATATATTGGTATACTAGTGCCGGTCCTATATAATAATATTGGTGTCGGTCCTTAAGTGGACGGATGGGACGAGCTCATCTAAAAACCAGCAAAGAAGCTCAAATTTTTTGGTGGACGAATGGGACGAGCTCATCTAAAAACCAGCAAAGAAGCTCAAATTTTTTGTACCGATAATCTTGCACACCTGTGGCATAGATACAACTATGCCCTTTTTAAATCATAACCGGCACATATGATATTTTAAATAATATCTAGCTCTTCAGAACTACATGACTTATTCATACGAGCTTTGATGGAAATAACCTTTATATGAAAATTGTAGCTCTCGACAAGATCTTGTGTACTTGAGAACTTTTTCATTTAAATCAATTTAGATGTCAAATAATGGTCATGAGTTTTTTTTATATGAAGTCACATGAAGATAATCTTTATATGAAAATTGTAGCTATTAGCGATAGATACAATTTTGTAGTTGGGAACTTTTCCATTTGAACCAATTTAGATGCCTAAATAATTGTCGGAAGGTTTGTACAACAAAGATCAAAAGATATGCATATTCTATCCAAAATCAAAAATTACTCAAGGTGGATTGACCAAGTTATGTTGATGGACTCACATCCTCGACCTTAAAGGTAGAGGGGTAGTCGTAAACCTACCTGTCCATCCCAGATCATGTGGCATCCTTTCCTCTCTCTCCTCACAAATTCTCTACTGGCCCTCTGCCTCGCTGAGGATCCTGATCCAGTGTTGCATGATTAGAGTCAAGAAGTTATGGGTTCAAATCCCTACAAAATGCATTTGCTTATATTTTGTGTGAAAAAATTGTATGACTTGTAAATAGAGGTGTATAAGTGGTTGTCCCTTTAGGTTTTCGAGTAAAAAAATCTAAATTTTTACACAAAAAACTTGGGTCCAAAAAACACTTGTCAGCACCGGTTTGCACTTTGCACTGATATACTCATCTATTTTTGGATTAAAAAAATTGTCTATTTTTAGACAAAAAAAAACACTCGACAGTGTCGATTTGCAAGACTGTGAACTGGCACGGCACATCAGTGCTTGTTGTTCTAACCAACACTAATACTAGTTTTGAATCGGCACAGAAAACTTTTTTATGTAGTGACCGCATAATGGATGGTTTTGAAAATACTTTGATTTTGATTTGCCACAATTATGTCAGGCAACTGCATGCAGCCAAAAACCAATAAATTTGTTTTGCCTAGGTTTAGAGCAAATCCAGCATAATCTCTAAAAATTGGCTACCTATCTCCTTCTCTAAATCACTATTCGTTTCCTATATCTCTAAAAATTAGCTCCCTATCTATTCCTTTTAGCTTCAATTCAGACTTTAATCTACAACATGAGATTTATAACTTTTGTACTAGCCAAATGCTTGAATGTTTTGTAGTCATTTTTGAAAATCTTATTGTTTTTTCTGAAAGTTGTCAAACCAATTTTTAATATTTTTGGCACCTTTAAGCACCATACCAAGGACCTATAAAATTTCAAATTATAATATACAATGAGGAGAGAGAATATATAAATATAGGGATCGTGAGAGAGAGAATTTAGCATTCACAATATGGCTTCTAAACATTGTATTTCTCCTGCTTAGAGGCAACCTCTAACTATTATGCACCATTTACAAACAACCTTTATGCTATAGAGGCAGCCTCCAAACTTAGAGGCAGCCTCTGAGCAAATAATATATTAATTGTTGCATATGACTAGTGGGTGTGTTGAGCTCAAGTTTAGAGTCAATATTGTCTCACTCATCTTAAAAACAATATTGCCTCTAGTTGCCGTGGATACCATAAGGATACATCGTTCCCAATAATAATACATTAAAACTGGGGTTATTAATTATTTTTTCTAAGGAATGTCTGAACCAGGTTAAACACCGACGCAAGGGGCATCGGTCGTCCAATTAATGCTAGCACTCACGCGGGGCCCAACACTCCAGCTGCAGCCTACAAGCCTTCTCGGCTCTAACCCTCCTCCCCCCCACCCAGCTCAACTCACCTTGTGTCACCTCCCTGGCTCGCCATCTTCCGCGGCATGCCAACAAAACCCGATCTGATTCCCCTCCTCCACTTCTAACCCTAGTACTGATCTCCTATGTGTTGTCTTCGACGTCACTCGCCGTGTCCCTCCACAGACACGCACAACACCCTCGACGTACACGCTGCCTGCAACCTTCCTAGCTGCGTTGCCTCTCCACGGCGCTATCTCTCCTAGCCGTCACCCCCAGACTGGCCAACGAGAGCCGAAGGGCAGCCGCCTCTTGGAGAGCCACGACCAAAGTGATGCCGGCACCGGAGGGCTGCCGCCTGGAGCAGCAGCGAGGATTGTAGCAGCCTCCAAACCTAGAGCACATCCTAGTTTTTATTTTGTTTCTGCAAAATTGTTCTGAAATGTTGTTTAGCAACTTTGTAACTTTGTAAGATTGGAGGAATCTTGAAATTATTTTGTAACTTTGCAATTTTTATGAGATTTATACAGAAGTAACCTTGTAAGATTGGAGTGATGCTTCTAAAATTCACTACTACAAAACAGGTAATATAAGACGCACAATATGAGACAGTTTTAGCCTTCTTAAACCAAAAGTGTCTCTTATTATGGCAGAAATAAGAAAAAAGACGTTTTCAAATCATAACCGTCTTATATTATTGATGCATTTAAGATGGTTGAAATTAAGAACCGACTTATATAACGAATAAGACATTTTCAAATCATAATCGTCTTGTATGATTGATGCATTTGAGGCGGTTGAAACTAAGAACCGACTTATATAAGAAAAAAAGATGTTTTCAAATTATAACCGTCTTATATGATCGATGCATTTGAGACGGTTGAAATTAAGAACCGACTTATATAAGAAAAAGACGTTTTCAAATCATAACCGTCTTATATGATCGATGCATTTGAGATGGTTGAAATTAATAACTGACTTATATAAAAAAAAGACGTTTTCAAATCATAACCGTCTTATATGATCGATGCAAATGTGACGGTTGAAATTAAGAACAGACTTATATAAGGTTAGAGCGAAAGAGTCATTTTCTTGTATTTTAGCGTCATTAATATGTGGCTTTACATGAGCTATATATGTAGCAAAACATGAATTCCATATTTTTTAAAAATGAATTTTTATTTTTATTTTTAAACCAAATTTAAATTTTAAATTTTTAAAATAAATTTGGAATGATTATTTATTAATAGAAGAAAATTTATAAATGTTAGTTTTCAAAAATGAATTTTTAAATTTCAAACAATTACAAATTTTAAATTTAAAAATAATTTTAAAATTTAAAATTTTACAATTTATTTGAATATTTTCAAAAACAAAATACCTTAATATAGATGTCTAAATATCATAACAAGGATTAAGACATTTATGACTTATTAAAATAAAGTCGTATAGAAATAAAAATTATATGAAATTGTAGACTTCAAAGAGTTGTACAACTTTGTAGTTAAAAAGTTTTCCATTTGATGTCATTTACATGCCTAAAAAGTTGTTAAAAGATTAGCAGAACTAATATCAAAAGGTAAACATATTCTATTATGATCAAAACATGGTGTGGGGTTGGATGGTTAGAAGGATGAGGTTAGAGTCAAGAGGTCTTGGGTTCGAGTCATAGGACATGCAATGTTTATATTATATGTTTAAATATAAATTGTGTTAAACGTGCATGGATGGGTGATTGGTGGTAGGCATATTGATTTCAAATTCAAAAAATATTTTTCCTATTTTTTCATCAATATTTATGCCTAAAATATTGTGTTTTAAAACTCCTCATTTGAGACGGTTCTATATATAAAATCGTCTTATATACTTACTCATATGAGACGATTTAAAACCGTCTCAAATGAATGATATCATTTGAGACGGCAGGTCTAAAAGTCATTTTAAAACCGTATCAAATAACTAAAAAAAACCGTCTCATATGTGCTATTTTGTAGTAGTGATTCTTGATATTACCTACTACATTTGCCTGTTGATACCTCGTGAATGGCAACCTCGGTTCATTTGCTAATCAGCAATCATATTTCCCATTTACTTTAAGGATCATTTTGCACAGGCATATCTATCAAGCATCACAACATCTGAGTTGTGATGGGTTTTCATTTTCCTGAATAAAAAACGAGAACATGTCGGCAGAGTGTGCACTATTGTACCTGTTACCGGTCTACTGGTCTAGTGGGGAGAATCCATCATGCCTGGGATCGCAGTTAAGGCTGAAGGGTAAGACCCTGTGTTTGAAAGTATTCTACTTCTATTCGAATACCATTTGTTGTCTCTGTGATGAGCAGTGATGTATGCACAAATTTTCTTTGTATGCGTGAATTGACTTTTGTCAAAATGAATAAAATAAATTATAATGCTTTGAATTGCATGAATTCGAGCAAGCTTATCAATTATGCTTCCAGTGTTGTACATATTTATGGATTTTACTTGCATTGAAGTATGCTTCCAAAAAGATGCTGAGAAGTGTACATATAGTTTATGTTAATTTTTGGAATGCTTCCTTGTTGAGAATAAGGGTTTATCAGTGTCATCCAATACAAGAGAAATGTCATGTGCTGCAATGACTTACCAGTGTACAATCTCATGATTCATCTTTGCAAGAGCAATCACTACACCAAATATATATAAATTTTTGTGTATGCTCTGAACAGAAATCCTGGCATTGCCATTTTATGAATTTTGCCAGAACAACAGCAGAATATCAACAGTCAGCAAGAGTGTGACTTTGCATCTGTTTAAGCAGTGACGTGATCTTGTTTTCACTTTATAGCTGGACGTGTCTCTCAATGGAGGCAACATGTGATTCCTTCATACAAACAACTGTTTCTATTGTATGTATTCCTGACCAGATTTTTTTGACATAATTACAAGCCACCATTGGTAAAGCACAAATACAATTAAAGCAACCTTGATGAAATTAAATGATGGATATATTGTCAGGTAAACTCATTTTTTAGAGGTATATGGATTACATGACACCATCCATACAATATTAGCCATGACGGCTTACATGAACAGAGCACGAAACCAAAACTCGATGCACTAAAGGACATGCCAAAAGCTGTAATCGTCTGCATTAGCTTCAACTCATTCATCTCCTGAGGCGCAGAATTTAAGTAAAAATCACATTGTCAAATCATTTGTTTCTAGAGTTTAACACATGAATGGGACTGGACAAAAATTGAAACACAAACGGGCAACAGTTCGTATAGTTCAAAATTTTAGATTTAGCAGCGCCATTGTGTTGGGCTCCGCGGCACTTGGCTCAGCGGCCATGGGCGGCAGCTGCATGGCACCGGACAGCATCTCGTAGGACATGGGCGGCGGCGGCTGGGCACCGGGTAACGTCTCTGAGGCGATGGCCGGGCCGGAGCGCGACGATTCTGTCAGGGGCGCTGGAGAGCCGTGGAGTGGCATCGGATGGCCCTGCACGCGTTGGACGCGTTTTGATCCAAGGCGCGTTGGACCGCCGCGCGCACCCTCCTCTTTGCCTTTTGAGTTTGTTGTCGAGTTGGAAGACAGCCCTAGACAGGAAGGGCTCCCGACTCCCGACCGTGGACATTTTCATAAAATATGCTTTAACAATATTGCATAAGTACATTAGTCGTAAATTAACAGTCAGATTTTAGACTAAAAACTATGAAAATTCAATTACGATGAATATTTGGAAACAGAGTGTCGACGATTGGAAAATTCGGTTCTCACGAAGCTTGCTTTTTGAATGAGGGATTAATCGGACCTCTTTTCGCGGAGGTTAGACTTTGGAGATGCAGAGGGGGTATTCAAAACAGGAGGTGGAGGACGGGATCGATTTATCCTAGTTCGGATCTCTCACAGTGAAGATAATAGCCCTACTCCAGGAGGTGGAGGACGGTATCTTTTTCTTGATCTTTTTTGTCTACCGAGGTCGTTTTCTTCTTCCCGGAAGACTCTAATCTCGGCTGCGGTGGGAGCTTACCTTCATCCACCATATTATTGAAAGTAACCACCTAGGCCACATTGGCGTAGCGATCAGCTATGTGGAAAAGCTCACAAGCCATCATGAACAGTTTGAGTTTTAGGTTCTGAGTGAACCAAACATCTCTCACCCTAAACTTGAATGCCTTGATCACCGCCTCATCCAAGACATTCGGGATCGAGTTGTGGACCTGAATAAACCGCTGGATGAAATGTTGCAGGGGTCCATCGTTGGTGTAGATCAAATGCTCGAGATCTACTTCTCTGCTCGGGCGAGTGTAAAAGCTCTGTAAATTGCTACAAAGAGTGTTGATGAGATGTGTCCAGCTCCGGATCGAGCCCTCCTGCTGGTTGAACAGCCAGGTTCGGGCCGTACCATCAAACACCGTGGGTAGGTTGTTAGCTATCCCCCTTCATCCCCTACGGTGGCTAGGATAGTGGTCGTGTAAATAGCTAAGAACTCGTCTGGGTTTTGGGTACCATTGTATCGCTCAATATGCCTAGGCCTGAACTTGTTTGGCTGTACGACATTGTGTAAAGCCGAGGAAAAGGCTCGATACCCATAAGGGGCATTGATATGTCGCCCCCTATGGTCCGCACGATTAACGCGGCCACCGTGGTGGCATTCTCCGACCCTAGGACCGAGCCGGGAAAAGACCTCTCTGCGCCTGTACGACGATGATCTATTCGAGGAAGAGTACTGTGTCCGAGAGTGCGCACGGCGGTTGCCCGAACTCCCTTGGGAATATCTCCAGGAATCCTCTCATCCTCAGTTTCGCTGAGCACAATCGTCCCGGGTAACACTCCAGGATTCTCTGCGTCACGACCCAACGCCTGCCCGCCTACGGCCATCTCGGGAAATACTCTGAGGTCTGTCCTTCCTCGGTAACGCTCGAGGGCTGAGATCGGAGGCGTGCCTCTCCAAATCCTCAGCAACAACATGTCCCATAGCCCATGGGTCTAGCTGGTCAGGATTATTATGGAATTCACGCACGACAGCCGCCAGCGCCCGTAGCCAAGCTTACTTCTTAAATGAGGGATCAATCGGGCCCCTTTTCGCAGAGGTCGGACTTTGGAGATGTAGAGGGGGGTACTCAAGACAGGAGGTAGAGGACAGGATCGGTTTATCCTAGTTCGGACCTGTCACGGTGGAGATAATAGCTCTTCCACTGCTTGTGTTACTTTGTATGAGTATGTCTTACAATGGAATTTTTCTCTCCCCTTCCCTCTGATGGAAGAGGGCATTTGTACGCCAGTGTAACAACTCAATGCACTAACTCCCACATTGACGGTCAGTTACAGATAATTATGGCATTAAAGTGTCATAAATCCTCGTTAAGCGCTGCGTCAGGTATGCGTCATGGCTAACGGCATGAAGATGTGGACGACATGGGCATCTTCACCAGGATAACGGTTATGCCCGGGCATGGATCCTCCAGGCAAGAGTGCTTGGTCGTGTTACCTGGTGCATGTCTGTGCCCGAGCTTGTATGCTCAGAAAGTCTTGCAAGCCCATGCCAACACGGAAGTGCTTGTATGGGCACGACTTAGAAGACTCTTCGAGATCCTCCTTGGGCACGCCCTCTAAGGGTATTTTTGGGGTGTCCTAAGCTACCGACCAGAGGTAATCACGTAATTTAATATTTTAGTCAATCCCCGACATAGAGAAATTACTATTTTTTCTTTGTGTTAAGCTTTTTTGTGATAGGACATATACGGCTGAGTGGCTGACCACTGCTTCAGTTTCAGCCACCAATCTCTCAAATCAATACTTGCTAATGCCACATCACAGCTATCTATAAGTATAACCTCCTCTCCATGGTTGTAAATCAGCTATGTATATGTAATGTAACTGTTATTATTATTCTTCTTTCTTTTTTTGTATAATGAACTAGCAATCCCTTAGTTAAAACGGTTGAAGAATGAGATGACGTCGTTGTAGACGTAGTCCTTGGCGCAGACGCCGATGATGAAGTCGGCGTGCGCAAACTGGTCCAGGTACTGCACCGTCAGCCTGCCGCCGTCGTGGCTCCGGAGCTCGTCGAGGAGGCGGCTCACGTCGGCGGGATCGGCCAGCGAGTCCCGGCCGCCGTAGCTGAGGAAGAGCGGGAAGCCGGCAGGTATGTTGGACATGTTGTACGCCGGCGGCTCGGCCTGGCCGTAGCTGGCGATGTTCAGGTCCGGCCGCACGTAGTCGTATTTCGTCAGCACGCCGTCTCGCACCGCTGCCGATGCAGAATCAAATCAAAACAGTAAATTTCCACGACGGCGAGCCAAGAATCGAGCTTGCATGTGCGTACAGATCAGAAAGAAGAGCAATGTAGAGGAGATGGAGCGATACTTTGAGCGAGATGGACCATGGTTTTCATGGACGTTGGCTGGGGTTCGTACTGGAGGAAGACGTCGACTGTTGAACTGTTCAGGCAGTAGTTTTTCCCTGACATACTTTGCATGATCGATCAACAGATAAGAACATACAGCCCCGAAAATCACCTCCTCTTCTTGTCAGTGAAGAGGATTGAAGGCACAGAGCAAAATGAGCAATCCCTTGCCTGTGAAAGCTTGGAGGAAATCGTAGCAGTTGGTTCCAGACTTGCGGCAGAGCGCCCTGACCAGGTTCGACACCGGAGGCCTACGCGAAACAGAGAAAAATTGCTTCAGCTGCACAAGAACCAGAGACGATCCTACGCTTGATGAATGTGGCTGCAAAGAAAGCCATACGATGTCGGGTTGAACTCGGCCCAGCCAAGGACGTCAGAGATGAGCTGTTCGTTTTGCAAGGACAAATGCATGGTCAATCAGACAAGATCAGAAAGAAAAAATGGTTGGAGTTTCTTCAGCTCAGTTACCTCTCCGACGAAGGCTCTGGCTAGCAGCACGCCGATGGGGGTGGTCATGTGGGAGAGATAGGCGACCGGAGTAAGCAGCGCCGCCGATTTCACCTTGTCCACCAGCCTGCCCTCCGAGAAGGCTGCGAGCGCCACCAGCGTCCCCTGCAAGATGCAACCAGAAGCAGAGCTCGTGTGAACCATGCCTTCATGCACATACAGTTTGATGAGCAAATCGTGGGGTGTTTTTCAGCTGGATCTTGGTCACCATGGAGTGGCCGACGTAGTGTGGCTTCTGGCCGGCGTGGGCGCAGATGTAGTCGACCATGGCGGGCATGTCGTTGACGACGAGGTCGTCCCAGGACCAGTTCCAGTAGCTCTGAGACGACGAGCAGGAGACGTGAGAAAAAAGGGAGAAGAAACTAGCGGACAGCAACGAACGTACCCGGGCTGAGGGGTCGAGGGAGACGTGGCGGCGGCTCCAGCGGGTGCCCCTGGTGTTGGCGATCCAGACGTCGAAGCCACGGTCGGCCAAGGTGTACGCGAGCGACTCCTCCGGCGGGCTCAGCAGCCATGTCATGCCATCCTGCAACTCAGATCATGCATCAGTTCAGCTTAAACTCTCTCTCTCTCAACACACACAGGCAGAGCAACTGCAAGTCTGCAAGTAGAACTTTGAGAGGACTGGTGCATTGTGAACCGTGACATCTCATTGTGTGCGAGTGGCGGCTTCCAGTGTGGGCCGTTAGCATTGCACGGGCCAGGGTGGGAAGCAGCTTGCACTTGCAGCCTGACCCGATTGCCAGCAAATCTACTAAATTCTCCACCCTCGATTGCAACGTTTCGCCATGGCCTTCTCCAACCATTTTTTCTCCATTTTCTTCCCTTCCCCCGTTTCCTTCCCCATATTCGTTCCCTTCATTTCCCACCATCTCCAACAGTATCCTTCGAAGGGAATGATATAGAGAAAGGAGAGAGAATCCTTTTCTGAAAGAAATGAACAAGGAGAATCACTTCTGAAAGGGAACGGTGAAGAAATCTGTTAGAACCATGAAGGGAACAAGATTCCCTTCGCAGCAACGGAAATCCCGCCCGTGAAAGAAAACTGTTGGAGACAGTCTTACAACCTACTTTAAAGGACAGGCGAGACAACTTGAGGTTGCATTTTGGGTGCCTCCATTAGCAAGGGAAGCAGAAGTGCGCAGCTCATGTGTTGTCTTTGCATCTGTAATTTTCAACGTTCCGAAGAAAGACCAACACTCTCATCTCACGAAAAGGAGCATTGATCAGTGTACCCTTTCTCGCTAAATTCTAAAAAGGAAACACACACACATGTATATATATATATATATATAGAGGATGGCTAGTGTACTCTTTAGAGTACGGATTCCTCCGTACTCTCAACGGGTTTACGAAATTCGAGATATTTAACGACCGATCCGAACTATTGATTTTGTGAATCTCATTGAAATGTAGCTACCGACCAAGTTTCGTATTTTTTGAATTTGTTTACTATTTGTTTCGCATTTTCTAAAATCAGTTTTTTTGATGCTCCACGACTAATTAGAAAGCTGATTTTTAAAAATACGAAACAAATAGTAAACAAATTCAAAAAAATACGAAACTTGATCGGTAGCTACATTTCAATGAGATGAACGAGTTCAACGGTTTGGATCGGTCGTTAAACTCTCGATTCTCAGAACCCGCTGAGAGTACGGAGGAACTGACTGGAGAGTACACTAGCCATATATATATATATATATATATATATATATATATATATATATATATATATATATATATATGGAGCCTAGGCTCCATGATTCAAAACCTATAATGTGTATTGAGATTCGTGATATTAAGCGTGTATATCTTCACATATCCACTAAAAAAGTATTTCAAATATGAAACTCCAAAAAATTAAATTCAAACTCAGTTTAAACTAGTTTGAATTAGTTTGAAATATAGTTAAATGTAGTTCAAACTGAAGTTCAATTCAACTTTTTAGGAGTTTGATGTCTCAAATATTTTCTTTAGTGGGTATATAAAATATAATAACCAAACAACACGAATCTCAAAGCACATCTAGTGGTAATGAATCATGGAGGAGCCTAGGCTCCATGGAGCCTTATGTATTATTCCTATATATATATATATAGTTATGTATTATTCCTCTATATATATATATAGGAATAATACATAAGGCTCCTCCATGATTCATTACCACTAGATGTGCTTTGAGATTCGTGTTGTTTGGTTATTATACTTTTATATACCCACTAAAGAAAATATTTGAGACATCAAACTCCGAAAAAAGTTGAATTGAACTTCAGTTTGAACTACATTTAACTATACTTCAAACTAGTTTAAACTGAGTTCGAATTTAATTTTTTTGGAGTTTCATATTTGAAATACTTTTTTTAGTGGATATGTGAAGATATACACGTCGAACATCACGAATCTCAATGCACATCATAGGTTTTTGAATCATGGAGCCTAGGCTCCATGGAGCCCCAAACTAGCTTCCTATATATATATATATATATATATATATATATATATATATATATATATATATATATATATATATATATATATATATATATATATATATATATATATATATATTCTCTGTTTCAGTTTGCAACTGGTAGTATGTCTACTTCTTCGCTTAGTAATAATACGTTCTCTCGTCCTTTGCGCACCTTTGTGTTTTGGTCTTTGTATTTTCCCAATTTCGTATATAGGTCCATGATTTTTGCCATCTCACTCCCTTTAATTTCAATATTTCACATATTGATCCATCATTTTTAGCACTTCGTCCCCTTAGATTTTAATATTTCCCCTGCTTCTTCGGTTTTACTCCCTCCGTTTCATAATGGTTATAGTTCTAACTAAATACACACAAAATAAGGAGACGTAGAAAATGACTTGTCTACCCCTATTTAATAAAGGGTAGTTGAACAGATTAGTTAAATAGATGGCTGCATTGATGAAGGGTATAAAGGTCATATTGGCTCTAAAGTTGCATTGGAATGTGAGAAATACAACCATTTTGATAAAAATTTTGAATGCTAGAACTACAACCATTGTGAAACGGAGATAGTACTATTTTCGTTCATGCATTTCCTGGCATTTCGGCCCTCCAGAATCTCAATTCAACGCATAGGGCCATGGTTTTAACCATTCGAACCCATCAACTTTCATAAACTATTAGAAAAATGGCCTTCCATACCGGCACATCAGTCCCGATTAGCCACAAAACGGGACTGATGTAGGAATAGTCCCGATTCGTGGCTACAGGGCTAAAAGCACGATTAGTACCAGTTCGTGGCTCACATTAGTAACATGAACCGGTACTAAAGATGGCTTTGGTAAGCAGGTACATGCTAGCTAGCACATGCATATATTAGTCCCGGTTCGTGTTACGAACCGGTACTAAAGATAAGCCTTTAGTCCTGATTAGTAACACGAAGCAGGACTAAAGGCTCATTTCAGCATACTTCAAAAAGAATGTATATCCCAATCTATTAAATACGCGTGGATGGGTGGGTGGTTAGAAAAGTGAGTGGAGAGTCACGTGGTGGTATGAGGTCCCAGGTTCGAGTATTAGGTTCGTCGTTTTTTTTGATATTTTCTACGCTTTAGTACCGGTTAGAGGAACCAGGACTAAATGTATGTGACCTTTAGTCCTGGATGGCCTATTCCGATTCGGGAACCGGGACTAAAGCCTGCTCCTAATCGGGACTAAAGGCCGTTTTTCTAGTATTGCTTCCAACCTATCGATTTCGCACGTAGACCCCTGGTTTCTACCTTTTCAGCCCCTCAACTTCCCTGATTTTCCAACCTTGCGAATAGTGATAACCGGTTTCATTGTTTCGATCCCCGAGTACGGTCACTCAGACTAGTATGCAGTTATGCTATTAAAAGTATATTTTTTTCTCCACACGGAGAAGCATACTTTACAGTGCTGATCAAAGCTGGATATGAAGCTAAAAGCTAAAAGGTGCAAGAAAACAAAGAGATACCAAGGTAAATGGGTGCACCGGCCGGCATGACGGCGTGATAAGATGCTAATCACATGCATGAAGCTGGTAAAAAGAAGGTTCAAGTGCAGAAGAGAATAATGCTTGACGCCATGCATGCGTACGTACGTACCACAAGGACTCCATGCTGCAGAAGCACCGGCTGCCCGCCGCCGAGGCCGCGGCGGCGCCCCCTCGGGATCCGTTGCAACCCCAGAATGTACCCGTCCTCCGTCGTCATCTACACGGAGTAAATCAACGAGAGATCGATGCGTGCATGCACGAAAGTCTATCTGATCATGCCAGGATCGAATCAAGAACCGAGACCTCGTGCTCTTCGCAGGCGTAGCCGAGCGGGGCCACGGCCAGCGCGCAGGCGCCGCCGCCGCCGGCAATGTCGCGCCGCCTCCCGGCGAGGTCGCCGCTGTCCACTACCCGGGCCGCCCGGGCGACGGCGAGCTGCAAGGAGAGGAGGACGGCGACGGCCACAGCCGCCGCGGCCAAAGCCGAGAAGAATCCACGCCGATCCGCGGTGCTCATGCTGGCGCGGCGGTGCGTGACGGTGCCACTGCCACTGCCCGGCCACTAGCTCCAGCCGAAGTGCGCTTAGCTAGTGCGATCAAGGAGTGCACGCATGCGCGCGTATTTATAAAGCGCGAGAGATTGGGGCGCTAGTGACTAGCTAGTGATCGATCTAGGGCGAGCTGCGTGCGTGTGCATGTGTGAATGGTAAGTGAGATTCTTGCATTGGTCGTTTGCTGGCTGCACCGTGCTGCTTTCTTCGACGTGACGCCTTGGTTGGCTCTGGGGATGAGCATGGGCGAGTGAGCCATGCACCCACTTTAATTCTTGGGGGATTTACTAGGCATTAGTGCGTAATTAACTGCGTGTATCTTCAAATTTTGTCTTGGTAACATATCTCAAATGGAAATGGAGGATAACCAGTGGCAGAACCAGAAAATTTTTATAACCCAGACAACTCTAACTCCATTAAGTGTTTGCTATAAAAATACTATTTTCAAGCTCTACAATAACACCAAATTTCTATTGCGCGTTCGCCGACGAGCCTAGACGGCCGCCCAGGGTCACCGGGGTGGATTGGGCGGTGGATCCGCCCCTGAGGATAACTGAAACGGAGAAACTGGATTGATGATGCCCAAGTCGAGAGAAATGCTGGACTTTTCAACTAGATTAATTGCCAGATATCAAGCGCCCCTTAAACATTTTCATCAGTGGATTAAGGATTAAGGGTGATCTTCGAATGTGTGCGAGTGCAGAGCCAAAAATCTGATTAGTCTACTACCTTAGTGATCCCCTGCCTTAGTGCCTTTGGGCTCCTACGTAGTACCCTTTTTCTTTCTTAGTTACCCTGTAATTTGTGCCATTTTTTCCTATTTTTATTTTTAGAGACAGTTCTCCTGTCTTTTCTTGCAAAAAAAAAAAATTTCTTAACTCGCATCTTATATGTGAGGTGCATGAACATAGCATAAACTAAACTAGTGCTGCAACAATTTTACTTAGCGAATTAACAAGCTAGCTAGTATCATCCACGGAAGACAGACAGTATAAAAAAAATTAGTTCGATTTCGAAAGAAAAGGAGAAGTATATTTTCCTTGACGTCATTACCGCGTGACACGTGTAGGGTGAACGAAATTCTCTCCATGCGGTCAAATGCTTATCCGGTCTAGTTAACCATGATGTTGTTATACTAGAAGGGACAACGGGCGGTTGCCCATAAGCTTTTTGACGTGCATTGGCATTTCGGTTGCTCGAACGTCTTTTCATATGTATTGGCTGTGAATATGTCGACATCACTTGGTTATTTTGGCGAGCCCTATGTTTGCTATACTCAGTGAGCATATATGAATCTTCGTGGGCTATTTCTGTTGGGCAGTAGTTTGTACGTGTGTTATATTGGTTGTAATCTTAATTTAGCGGCTAAATAATATAATATAAGAAGTGATTTAAATAAGAAATTCGGGGAAAAAAACTTTGAAAATTTGTGAGATCACTTGAAAACTCTTGAAAAATTCATGAAACGGTAAATGTAACCCTTAAATTTCTTATGGATCCTTTTTAAATTCAAAGGTTTGTAAAAATTCTAGAATTTTTATTTATAACCGATTCTCTGTAAACTCAAAGTTTTCTGAAACTTTTATAATTTTTTTGTACAATTTTTAAAAATCATATGACATTAAAATACAACAGGAATCGCCACAATCCAATAAATTTAAGATTTTATGGATTTTTAAAGAAATTTAAAAAAAAGACACAACTTTCAAACTCAATGTTGTGTGAAGCTTCCAAAAAAAATCTAACGGTTTCTAAAATTTGGAATCTTCTGAAATTGCAAAGTTATCATGACAATTCTATAATTTCTAAATCATTTCTTAATTTGTTTTAAAAAATCATGATTCTAAGTTCCACTCAATTTTCAAAATATTTGAAAACAACTCATTATTTGGTACACTCAAAATCTGGAGAAATTTCAAAAGCTTTTGGGAAATTTTCTGTGGATATCTTCTAGATCCAAGATTTTGCAAATTTTTTGTAATTGTCAAAAAGATTTGTTTTTTTCTTAAAATTTATCAAAATTACGTTAATAAAAATAGGGAAATAAACTTTCATTGGATCCTTTTCATTCAACTGTGATTTCATTTTTGCAAGTTTTTTTTTGGGACTTTTGAATCGGCCTGGAAAAAAGGAAATATAAAACATAGAAAACAGTAATGAAATGGAAAACGGGGTGGTGATGGTATGATTCGATCAAAAAAAGAGAACTAAAACATTTTTTCCAAATTTAAAATTTTAATAATCTCAAAAATCTTCCCAAAAAAACAAACTTTTGTGGGCCTACTTCGTGTAGCTATGGTTACATGTTCTACAGGTTTTTTTGGAGGAATTTATAAATGTGCTAGGAAAAAGAATATAGAAGAGGGAAAAGAAATAAAAAGTGTTTCTAAAATTAATTTTTTTTTAATTTCAGAAGTTCTTAAAAAATCCAATTTTTTTGTGGTAATATGGAAGAGGCAAAAAGAAAGCGAAAGTGTTTTTTGAAATTCAACATTTTATTTAATCTTAAATATTTTTAAAAAAATTCAAATTTTTTATGGACCTTCTTTGTGTGAGTATGGTTTAATTTTTCAAAACTTTCTATTTTTTTAAATTTTTAAGCGGCCTAGAAAAAAGGGAAAGGAAAAAGGAAAAAAGAAAAGAAGAAATAGCGTACCGTAAAAGGTGCGTGGCCGGGTTTCGAACCCGCGCCGGCACATTGAGAGCTAGCGCGGGCGGCCAGCCCGCCGTTCCGCCCGCCTCGTCGAAGAATTGAGGAAGAAATCCTTTTATATATAACCTAAGAATGAACGGCCGGATCGAAGTTGGCCCGACGATCGGACGGCCGTCGTCACCCGGCCGATGGCAAAGCGGGTAATTTTCATCCAACTCCGGGTGTATGTACGAAGGCGAAAAGGGTTGCGGTGCTAGACGCGAAAAAGATGGAGGGCGTGGACGGAAAATTCCGAGAGAAAGAAACAGTACGCAAGGACCTCAACGCGAATATCTGAGGACCTCAACAAAATATTGGAAACTCTAGGAGGTTTTTCGCATCTCGGCAGGGGCGGGAGGGAGCCAGAATGGAAGGCTGGATCGAAGGCCACGTCGCCTAATCGGACGGGCCACGATCCGAGGGCGACGTGGCCTCTGCGGACGGCGGAACCGCTACGCGCTATATATAGCGAAGCAATGCCAGCAACATTATATTCAATTAAATATTTAATTACCTGCAGCGTTACAACATTGGAGGGTTTTTTTATATTGACAGCATTTCCCATATTTAATCAAGCAAATAATAAACTTAAAGGTTGCATCTAGAATGTTGAAGCTGCAGAAAGATACTATAGCTGGGTGCGCACAAGAACTATAGCTAGTCCCGAGCATGTTCGAAAACAATGGCAATCATATTATGTGGAAATTCATCGTTTAAAAAAAAATATGTAGAAACTAATCTATGGTGCCTACACCAATAACACAACTATACGACACTACCTGCAACGAAAATAATGGTTTAAAGTTGGACAATTGAGGTAGTAGCCGTGTCCACCTGGTAACATTACTAAAATAACTTGAAAACATCGTGAAATAGAATAGGACCCTGTTTGTAATACGAGTGTTTTTTTTTCTTCATATTTATGTTGAAATTGAATTGTTCTATATGGTAACCCTCTCTCTGTCTCTTCTTACTAATTGAATAGTATAGCTCCTGCCAGGAGTTGTTTTTTTTAAAAAAGAAATCTTGATTGTCAAACCCCTTCGATTTAATAGTTCAAATTACTATAGATTTTTCTATACAACACATGCAGTAATTATGTGGATAACGTACCGTAAATTTGCTCTTTAGAAAAATTCCTACGTTCTTGACCTAAACGGTGCTCCATTGGATGACACGAGCTGCCCATGCATGAACTCCGGCGTGGGCTCTGCCTTCATCAGTAAAATACTACTACTACTTGAAGCACATCACGCACACGGCTGTTGGACGGAACACGCAGACTCTTCTGGCTCTCTCGGGTTCAGACGCCACCGGCGCCGGCGGTCCCAAGCTCGGAAACTGAAGCGGGAAACGGACATGCGTCCATGCAAGACGACGACCTGATCCCTAATCTTCTCAGACTAAGAGAGGCATCTGCTTCTGCGAGTCTTCACTAGGCGTTCGAGTAGCCTACATGATGCCTGCCTGCTTCTTGGTAACTGAAACTGAAAGCTAGCGCATCTACGCGAGGCAGCATGGGCCTGCACTGAACTTATCTGCTGCTGCTGCTCCTCAGGAACCTGAACATTTTGGTCCATGGAAAAGCCTCTCCTGCGTTCACATCCTGTCTTTCTTAGTGCATAAGGTAGTGCTCCGGTCACTGATCCAACTGCTTTTGTGGCATGCTGCTGTGCTGACAGGTATCAGTGTCCATTTGTTCTTGCACTACTACTAATTTGGTGCGAGGATCACTCGGAATGTCAAGGGGACAGAACTAGAATCAAACAGATGGTAGTTTATTAGGCATAACTTTTAGACCGCAGGAATTCAATCTTTAAGTTAAGAAGTATACATATAATAGAAAATAAACTGATATTTACTAAATTTATTATAGACCCGAATTCATGTGCACCCTCCTCTCTCAATCCCGAATGTACTAAATTTATTATAGACCCGAATAAACTGAGCTCTGCCCCTGCAGACGTGTGAAGCAGTATTGCAGTGGTTGGTGCATATTGGTTCGTAGATAAAGATAGCTAGCCACTATCCGAGCGCAATTAGGGGAGGTAAAAACTAATCATGCTTCGTTGACTCAATAGCTAGCCTAATAAAGGGATTAACTTTTTTGCCGCTAGAGTTGATAATCATTAGTCCGAAAATTTTGCAGTACTCAATCCCCACTAAATGTGGCTAGTTCTGAACTTTTGTTGCGTCCATCTCTAACATTTGTCACTCAATGTGTCCCACGTGTCAGTGAGACACCGGTGACAAATCATATATTGCACATCTTTGGAAGCGCTAAATGCTAAAATGACCTCCTTTTAATCTTTAATCACCAACCAATTGGGAATGTTTTCTTCTCTCTTCTGAACCTCGGCGAACTTCCGTCTTCAGGCAGAATTCAGACTTCAGTTGGAAGAAGTGAACTCAAGCATGCATCTGGATGCCGTCTCGGTCTCCATCAGGATGGAGCATCTCCACGTATGCAGGGCCATCGATCGTCCATACCGCGTAGTACTGCCAAGCAGTTGATGAGTGCACGTAACGTGGGCGATCCATCGCCTACAAGTTTCATGGCCACGCTGGAAACCATTCGTCGTCAGCTATCTCCGAGCCGGTAAAGATCGATGAACTGAAGGAAATCCTAGGCCCAATTTGTCGTGATTGTTTGGGCCTGGTAAGAAGCAAGAGAAGTGGGCCGAGCGGGGCGAAGTCCTCGAGGGAGGCCTCGTGTGGTCTATCTAAAAAGCAGTAGTAGCAGTAGTAGAAGAGGACATGATCCCGTTGTAAACCTGAGATAATCCGGCCTACCAAGGTTTATGACAAAACCAAATTAGGCTTTCGCTATAAATATGAGAGGCACCCCATTATAAAGGATGATTAGTTGAGATTAATAAAGCTCTGTGTGCCCTGGGTTTTTCCTCTCTATATCTGGTGTTCTTGATTAGTGCCATTGTATATTTTCTATTACAAATGATTGGTTGCTCAACGTCTGCTGTGTGAACGACTATGCGATATTATAACACGTTATCAGCATGAATCGCTCTGGTTTTTGCCAAATTGGTATGTTGTTCTTGATCCAACTCTACTATTTGATCTATTAATCTATATGCAGTAGATTTGTGGGAGATTTTGCCCCTAAATCATGGTTTTGAGATCACTGTACTGCACATGCATTCAAGCGGCAGCACGCACGTGCGCCCTAGGGGCGGCGGCAGCTCGCGCCGGGGAGGGGAGGTCGATAGTGGTGGCCTGGCCATCCTCTCACTCGCGCCCGGCGCGGCGGCTTCGGCCATGTTTCGCCGGCGACGATGGTTTCGCCATGGAAGCCCGAGGTCGTGGCGGTGGTTCGACCATCCGCACACGAGGCGATGGCTTGGCCACGAGTGCCCGATGGCGGCGGCTCGACCACGAAGCGTCCGTGGCGCGGCCATGGATGCCCGGCATGGTGGCGACACTCCACCATGCGGCCCCCGACCCGGTCATGGAGGCGACGGCGCTCGTCCCTGGCGGCTGTGTCCTCAAGCTGAAGACTGAGTATATGATGGAGGAAGACCCATTGGCTCTGTGGAGCTCCCTGAAGGAGCGATACAACCAGCAGGTGTTTGTTCTCTTGCCTAAAGCACAGAGAGAGTGGACGGTGTTACGCTTCCAAGACTTTAAGTCTGTAGCAGCGTACAACTCTACACTGCACAAGGTCATCTCTAAGTTGAGATTTTGTAACAAGCATGTTATAGAAGTGGAGATGATTGATAATATTTTGGACATCTTTAACGCCACCATGATGATACTCCAGCAGCAGTATCGTCAATGTAAGTATAAAAAAAACACTCTGAGCTGATCTCTACCTTGTTAGAGGCAAAGAAACATGATGAAATCCTAATGAAGAATCATCAATCACATCACACGGGGACAAAGGATGCACCAGAAGTGCATGCCAATGTTCAGAGTAACCCTAGTGGTAAGGGACGCCACAAGGGACAAGGGAAGAAAGGGTCATGGCAGTTCCATGGCGCGCATAAAAAGATTGAAAAGGGAAAAGGTAAAGGAAAGGGTAAGGGGCTATGCAGCAGAAGCCCCAAAACAATAAGTTACCCAATTCCTCTCAGCCGTGCTATAGGTGCAGATGCTCAAACCATTGGTCGCGCAACTGCCGTACCCCAAGGCATTTGGTGGACCTGTACCGCAAGTCCATTAGGGCCAACAACACAGGAAAGAAGGTAAAATCTGAGGTACACTTTACCCAGAAAGAAGCTTCTCATTCTAAGGAGAAGGGTGATGATATGGCCTTGGATACCGAGAAGCGTGAGGGCGTCGCATCTGATGAAGATGATGATCTCCTGGGGATGGAGTTGGACGAGCTTCGATCTGACACGTAGGATGCATATGGTGATATGCAGTAGCCCGTTGCTGTTAGTTAGTCATAGTCGCTACATTTAGTGGTTTGCTTGGTTTGTTTAGTTCCTGAAGAACTTGTTTTGTCACTTCATGTGAAACTCGTATGGTCTATGTCTTATCCATGTATTGGATTTATCACGTAGTTCGGTTGATATAATGTTTGCTTATATCTGTTCTATGATGTTTAAGTTTATATCTTGTTCTGGTGCATGATTGATATATATTCTTATTCATTATGACATAGAACCCTGATAGTTCTGGCCTAATAGAAGAGGATCTCTGTTTGGTGGATAGTTGTACCACACACTATACTTAGGGAGACAAAATCTTTCCAAAATATCTCAAAGAGAGATGGGAATATCATAACCATTGCCGAAAGCAATGCGAGGATAGTTGGTTCCGGAAGAGCCATCTTAACTCTCCCTATGGGTACTACGATCACAGTTGAGGATGCATTGTTGTATCCCGAGTCAAAGCGTACACTATTCAGTTTTAAAGACATTCGCATGAACGGCTTCCATGTTGAGACCGACCATGAGGGCGAGGCTGAATACCTACTCATAACTGTGAAAACAGATGTAGTAAACATGTGGATGAAAAACTCCCTTCTCGTCAGGCCTCACTACACTTATATAAAGCCTTCTCATGTTGCTATGCAAACTGAAATTGCAAACCTAGACTCTTTTAGGATCTGGCATCATCGTCTAGGTCATCCGGGTCTGAGTATGCTGCAAAGAATAGTCAAGAATTTTGTAGGTCACAATTTAAAAACATCGAACTTCCCAAAACCTGAAGTTTTCATGTGCCCTGCTTGTGCCAAGGGGAAGTTGATAGTTAGACCCTCTCATCTCAAAGTCCAAGGTGAATCACCGAATTTCCTTGAGAGAATTTAAGATAATATCTGCGGACCGATTCTGCCAGTATCAGGCCCATTTAGATACTTTATGGTACTATTAGATGCTTCTACTAGATAGTCCCAAGTGTGACTGTTGTCTACTAGAAACTATGCTTTTGCAAAGCTGATTGCCCAAATCATCAGATTAAGAGCCAACTTTCCTGAAGAAAGAATCAAATCTATAAGGTTGGACAATGCCCAGAGTTTAGTTCGCGGGCATTTAATGATTATTGTATGGTTATGGGCATAACAATAGAGCATTTTGTACCTCATGTGCACACCTAGAATGGCCTGGCAGAGTCACTAATTAAGATGATTAAATTAATTGCTAGGCCACTAATACAGAATAGTATGTTGCCGACCAGCTGTTGGGGCCATGCGATATTGCATGCCGTAGCATTAATTCAACTTAGACCAACTGCATACCATAATACCTCCCCTATGGAATTAGTGAGTGGGAAACAGTCGTGTATTTCCCATCTGCGTCACCACCACAGCGTACCTCCATGGGTCCTCACCAGAAGTTGGGGATCTATGTCGGGTTCGAATCTCCGTCAATAATAAAATACCTAGAGCCGATGACAGGGGATCTGCATATGGCTAGGTACGCTGATTGTATTTTTGATGAGGATAATTTTCCGGTATTAGGGGGAGAGAACAAGCACCACTCAAAGGAATGCCGGAAAATAGATTGGAGTGCCAGTGGCATTCAGGTCCTAGACCTACGCACAAAAGAGGCTGAACTGGAAGTTCAGCGGATAATAAATTTGTAACAAATTGCAAATAGACTGCCATATAGTTTCACTGACCATAAAGGAGTGACCAGATCGTATATATCTGCGGTTAATGCACCGGAGAGAGTGGAGGCACCCTAACAGCAGCTGGCCACTCGGGCCCCTCTTGAGAGGAAGAGGGGGAGAGATCTAGGTACACGTGATTCTGGTTCGCGGAGACGTCCGCAGAGACAAAGAATCGGTGTAGGTTTGTCACCCTTGTCAGAGGAAATGACTCGACCTAAAGTCGAGCGGGCTCGACCTGAAGACGAGAAGAATCATCCAGAAGATGATGGACCCAGCGGCCAAGCGCGCGCAAATTCAGGCGCTAGGAAATCGGAAGGCCTTGACCCTGTCGGGTTGGGAAATCACGAGGAGTCCGAGGATATGAATGAGGAAATTTCCACGAACTATGTAAGTTCAAGAGAGTTATCTAAGAGAAAGACTACTATTGTCGACATATATTTTGCCTCTAAGATTGCTAAGTCCTTAGAATTAGACCCAGAACCTAAGACCATGGCAGAGTGTCAGAAACGCTCGGACTGGGCTAAATGGAAGGAAGCAATTGAAGCGGAATTGTGCTAGCTTAATAAGAGGAAGGTGTTTGGCCCAGTAGCGCCAACTCCTTCGAAAGTGCTCACTATAGGAGCAAAATAGGTGTTCATCCAAAAGAGGGATGAGAATCACCAGGTGGTGAGATATAAAGCGAGGCTAGTAGCACAAGGGTTTAGCAGAGACCCGGCATCGATTATGATGAGACCTACTCCCCGGTCATGAGTGGAATAACCTTCCGATATCTAATATCACCAACAACTTGTATGAATTTAAAAATGCAGTTAATGGATGTTGTGACCGCATTCTTGTATGGGTCACTAGATTCAGAAATTTATATGAGGGTCCCTGAAGGAATTAAAATTTCGAATAGAGGAGATCGCAATATGTATAGCGTTAAGCTGGAAAAATCGCTATATGGCTTAAAGCAGTCGGAGAGAATGTGGTACAACCGGCTCAGTGAATTCCTCCTGAAGAAGGGATACACGAATAATTATGATAGTCTCTGCGTGTTTGTAAAGAAATCCCAGAATGGATTTTGTATCATCTCGGTTTATGTTCATGATTTGAATATCATCGGAACAGTAGAGGACATAAGTGAGGCTAGTGCTCACCTTGTGACGAAGTTTGAGATGAAAGATTTGGGTCAGACCAAACTTTGTTTGGGACTGTAGCCCGAACACCTTTTAGAGGGTATATTTGTGCATCAAACGTCCTATACCTAGAAGGTATTAGAGAAGTTTAATATGAATAAGGCACATCCTCTAAAAACCCCTATGGTGGTAAGGTCCCTTGAAGTGGCCAAATATTTGTTTAGACCTAAGGCAGAGAATGAGGAGATTTTAGGACCAGAAGTTCCTTATCTCATTGCAATTGGGGTACTAATGTATCTTGCTAATTGTACCAGGCCTGATATTGCATTTACAGGAAATTTACTGGCTCGATACAGTGCGGCGCCAACTAGAAGACATTGGGCCGGTGTTAAAACTGTCTTTACCCTCTACCCAATTGCCCTGCCGTCACCGCCACCTTCTTCCTTAGCTCCGATCAACTCTTCCCTCGCCGCTCCGATGCCCCTCCGGCCTAGATGCCTATAAACAAAACACTTCACTCCCCGCCACAAACTCAACCCGACTCTCACCTAAGCCCAACTCTCACCGGAGACCCTCCTCATTGCCGCCGCCTGTTATGCCCGCCTCTGTTTTCCTCTCCTCTCATCGCCACTCGACCAGCTTGTCACCCAGACCGGCCAAGCCACGCTGCACCTCCTCTCACCGCCTCACGTCCCCTCGTCACTTTTGGCCCTGCAAGCAACAGCCCACACAAGCCCATTTGGGCCTAGAACAGCCCAGTAAGAATTTTAAAACCCTTTTCTATTTTCTATTTTCCCTTGTACTGTTAAAATTATTTAAAATATCTAATCACTTTTATAAAATCTACAAAAATTCTCAAAAACCTAGAATAAGGTATAGAATTATATAAAAATATAAAATATCATATTTTACAAATAAAGTAACCTTAATAAATTCTTTTACTCGCTTTCTTGTATATTAAAATATTCTAATTCAAAGATAATTCTTAAAATTGAAGAACATAGAAATAGAATTAGTAAAAACTTCCTATACAAAAATTACTCAAAATAATAGCTTACATCTAGAAATAATACCCTTGCATTTTTAAAACCTATAGAAATTCAAATTTGAATTAAAACCCTTCCTTTAATTAAATTAAAATTTTCCTTAAAATATAAAATTATGTTAGTAAAATTTACATATCTCACTCAACTCATATAAACATTTCCAAATAGGATTATAATGCCAAAATCAATTCTTTTAATTATTATCATTATAAGGTCAAATAGAAATACTAATACTCCAAAATTAATATTAAATATAAATTATAACCTGTTATATATCTCTCCATAATTTATAATCAAAATAATTAATTACCCATTAACCAAATTCTAAATATATATAACTTAAGCCTAATTACATCCTAAATTATCAATCCCATACCCTAACCCTACCTTTATGCTGCCCAAATAAAATGCCTATTTTTACATTAACACCACTACCCTTTTTCTTTTAGAAAATATTTTTAAACTTTTAGAAAATCGTACAACCCATCACCCCTTTTCACCCCAGACCCTTTTTATGTATTTCATTGTTCATTTAAAACTTTTCTTATTTGATATTTATTGGAATTTTCTCTCTTTTTCTATTTTTACAACGTATAGACAACGAACTACACGCCTCTGAAGTTTTAGTCAAGAATGTCTAGAAGATATATTAAGTGTGATCCGATCTTCAAATAAGACAGGTATTCTTATCCTTGATGCATTTTGATATACCTACATTTCCTGTACTTATTAGTTATTGCATATATTTTCTAGTTATTTATTTATATATCCCAGATATTAATGTTTTTATAAATTATCCTAGCCCCACTACCCTAAAAAGCTCCCCAAAATATTTAAAATCCTGACAATACCCTAGTTTAGGTAAAATACTAAAAATTTGATATTTTCATAGAATATTGGTTCATATAAGGAAGTTAAGTGAGATAACTTAGTTAATATGAGAAATTTCAAGTTGGAAGATGGAATGAATTTATATAGAGTAATTCGAAAACAGTGATATGTTATCTTGGGCCTATCGGTACACAGAGTACCAGCTCAAGAACACCAAGTGGGTAGGGTGTGGACTCCCTGGAATCATTACTCTATAAATTATAGAAGCAGATTTGGAAACAAAGTTTTGCCGTCCTGGGGTAAGGATCGAGCCAGTAAATGCTGCGATTAACACTCAAAGGCACTAGATGGGTGTTCCGAAGAGGCACATCTAGAAATCATTTGCTTCCATAAAAACTTGGGTTTAATGGATAAGAATGACACATTAATCATCCAACCATATAAGAAGCTGTTATATGGGTAAAGCTGGATAGGTTCTGCAGAGCTAATAACAAATTCATCGATGGACCCTACTTTGGGTATATGAAGTTGTGTCAATTGGGTGATGCCTCTTTTATTTGTCAAAACTCATGAATTTGCCTTCCAAAAATTATTGTTTGGATAGCAAATAAATAAGGATGGAGAAAGGAGATAATGGTTTACAAACTCATTTAAATGTTTTAGAAAACAATTTTAAATGATGATTAAGTTTTAAAATGTTGCATTATATACTCCAGATAAATATAGCCTTTACCTTCCTTTGATTCCATTTGCATATAGTTAATATTTTATTTTTATGGAAACCTGCAAGTACGATTAGTACTTATCCACATTATGTGGGCAATTTACTTATTTCTATGAACAGGATCCACTTTCTAATCAGAAATAGATATTTATGGAAAAGACAGGAATTCGTATAGGATCAATTTCTAAGACTTACCTTATGCTCAGGCTTTGCCTGTGGTATATGGGTATGTATTTTCCTTTTTATTACCAGGTTATAACTTCACTTTCGCTGTAAAATATTTTGTAACATGTAATAAAATAAGCAAGCTGTGCTATTTCTGAATGCAACTGAAATCCTGGACAGTTTGCATTTAGGACATTTTGTGGTAAATTTTTACCGGGATTTGGTCCGTCACATAACCACATCTAGAAGTCATGTGGCCCGGACACCATCGATACCCCCACAGTTATCTATAAGGATAATAGTGCTTGTGTTGCACAGATGCAAACAGGTTACATTAAGAGTAATATTACAAAGCATATTGCTCCTAAATTGTTCTATCCTCACGAGCTTCAGAAGAGTGGTGAGATTGAAATAGTTTAAATGAAATCGTGTGATAATGTCGCAGATTTATTCACAAAGGCTTTGCCTACCCCAACGTTCCGAAAGTGTGTTCATGGGATCAGAATGAGGCGATTTCAAGAGTTGCAAAGTTCAGGAGGAGCAAGTTCCTGAATTGATAACCCGTTATGATCCAGAAGATCATATATTGTACTCCTTTTTCTTTGTATGAGTTTTCCTATAGTTTCTCATAGTAAGGTTTTTAATGAGGCAATATCACAAGATAGTATACGTGTGCAATGTACTCTTTCTCCAATCCTTTTTTTCACTGGTTTTTGGATGGAGTTTTTGATGAGGCATGTGCATATCGCGGTTTCGCCCAAGGAGGAGTGTTGTAAACCTAAAGATAATCCGGCCCACCAAGATTTATCTCTAAGGGTATTATGGGCAAAACCGAATTAGGCTTTCGCTATAAATATGAGAGGCACCCCATTGTAAAGGATGATTAGTTGAGATTAATAAAACTCTGTGTGTTCTGGGTTTTTCCTCTCTACATCTGATGTTTTTCATTGGTGCCATTGTATATTCTCTATTGCAAGTAATTGGTTGCTCAACATCTGCCGTTACGACTGCGCGATATTATAACAAATCCTACCGGACCTGCCCTATTATTGGGCATGGATTGCTGGCGCAGGAGTTCCTGAGGATCCAGTAAATGAAACACTATATATGGGAGAGCTAATACACTTTGACTTTCTAAAATTGTAGCGAAATTTTGTTTAACTTGGAGATATTAAAAATTATTTTTCGGCCTTTCAAATTTGTCTTATTTGTGCATCGGGCCCAAAACCGTTATGCTTCCGTTAAAGAATTATGTGGATGTCATAAGTCCGTTAAGAGTATGTGTAATGATAAGATTATACCTTTATTGTAACTGAGTATATTACTGTAGAAATAGGATTATAAATAGTGTAAAATGGTTGGAAGTAAAATATAAAACAGAAATATATAGAGATTGAAAAAATAGGCTCAAAGTTGGTTAGATGAATAGTAAAATAGAGTTGTGAATGGAAGATAAATAGTGGATAAATAGTAAACAGGGTTAGGAGATAGTATTAAAATTACGCGTACTCTAAATGCTGATACTGTGCCTACACGTACATATCATTTCAAACATCATCAGAGGAGCACCGCGGAATGGATCAATGGACGGTGTTTCCCTACCATTTCAAGGCCCTCCAGGGCAGCACATGATTTGACCTGCCTAACGGAATCTGGGTCTGATTATCAATTGATCGAGTGGATCAAAACTTGATGGCTTGTTGAGCAATTATTGTAATCTTAATACAAGTAGTTTATCACTTACACGTTCTTGCGGCAGAGCTGAACTGTCCATTTATTTATTCGCACAACCACCTCATGCCACACGATGTATTAATTTTCAAGTAGTGGCTCTTTTTTTCTTTCTCACAATCAGTATTAATTTTCAATGTGACTGTGACCTCGAATTGATTTATTCAGTGTCGCTATCCAATCCACAGTGTCAAGTCTCTCTCAAGCCATTGTTTGCGTCCTCTGGATCTGATGATCCGATCCCCTCTCCGCGAGGAGACATCGATGCGGCATGAAAGCAAATTAACTGACCCCTCTGTCGAGCAGGGATCAAAACCGCTCGGCCGCTCGGTTTGATGAAACAAAATGGGCTGATCAACTAGCAGTTTGATTTTCTTGATTAGTTTCGATTTTTTTTGGGTTAACCACGAAAACCGTCGAGATTTGGTCCAGTAAACCCTGCTCTCTGCTCGACAAACCCTGCTCTCCAGGAACCGGAAACACTATCGTTTCATGTGAGAATCGAGAGCGTCGCCTTCGATCATATCGATGTGATAGAATCAGGAGATAATTAAGCTGGTCAAACGTCTTCACAGCAGTTGGAGCAGTACAAGACGTTCATGCTCACTGTATCCTATCCTGCTTGGGCATTAACTGCGAAGAAGAAGCCAAAAAATCCTTACTTGTACCAGCAAACAGATAGGAGTTATAAATGAGAGAACTATATTTTAAACCATTCATTTATTTAATTAAGTGTTACCTAGAAGGAAAACATATCAACTATATAAATTTGATCCACTTTACAGTGATCTCCTACTTAAAGAGTATGGGCACTATTAGAGCAAGCGTTTTTAATGGTGATAGAGACTAGAGATGAAAATACAGTCCTTTTGCTTCAAAGAAAAAACATAGAGAAATCTAACCTACAAGGAAAAAAAACTATAAATATTACTTAGTTTAAAGAATTGCATCAAACGAATTTTAAATGACAAAAAATTTTCCTCAAACATTAGAGAATTCGAAAGATATGATTTACACATGGCATGTTAAGCAATGAAAGCCTTGTCTCCTTCGCGTGCGCCATCGCTGGCGCGGGACCACCGGTCCTACATAAACCGGTTTCACGCACTCCTGTCGTCCCCACCCGCAAAACCCACCCCATCCCCGTGTCAAAACCTCCGAGCTCCGGACCGATCGCCAGCTCAGCACGCCGGCGACGGCGATGGAGGACGTCATAAGCTCCGCCGTGGGGCCCCACTTCAGCGGGCTCCGCCTCGACTCGCGCCGCCTCTCCTCCTCCTCCCTCCCGTCCTCGCCGTCCTCCGCCAGCTGCAACGGCGCGGAGCCCGCGGCCGCGGCCGCCGCCAACGGGTTCGCCTCCCCGAGGGCCGGCGGGGCCAGGCAGCCCTTCGTTATCGGTATGCCTCGGCCCGGTCGCTGCCGTGCGGCTCTCCCTCTCTCTCACTCACTCACTCTAACTTGCATAGTAATTTTATTCCATTTTTTTCCTTCCTAGTTTCGTTTTTAATTTTTTGGTGGTTTTGAAGGGGTGTCGGGAGGGACGGCGTCGGGGAAGACGACGGTGTGCGACATGATCATCCAGCAGCTGCACGACCACCGCGTCGTACTCGTCAACCAGGTGCGGTGTTGGTTGATTGCGTATTTTCTGCGCTCTAAAATTGTTCACTTTTTAGTGAGCTGCGCTATTGATATGTTTATGTAGTGAAGTTTGGTGCTTGGAATGTTTTGTTCAATTATAGCATCTGTGGTTGCAGTTGGAAAGTTTTTACTGTGTTGTTGATGCAAAACTGCAAATTGCTTGTTTCATTTCATATAAGAATTCTACCGGTTAGTTGATTGCGCGTTACAGTGCACACTGTTTGGGAATTAGTGTACATTCTTTGTTGAATTCCCACTTCCTAGTATCTCAATCTTGATATTACTCATATTAGTTTTGATTAGTCTGTTAAGCCAAATAGTAGTACATATTTGACCTTGCTGCCTGATATTTAACTTCTTTAAAAATGCATCCCTTTCGTTAAATCTAGTCCAGGATTGGCTGACTGTTAAAGCAAGACGAGGTGATGCACTGTTTAGTATCCTTATGAGATTGCCCAACGTTGTATCAATATCAATAGGGGGAAGTTTATTTTGGAATAGTCATAGTTTTGGTCAAAGACGACATGACTTGAGAATTAACATGCCACTCTCTTCTCATGTGTTAGTTGAGTTGGTCGATTGTGTCCTCATTACTAAATGCCAGCGTATAATTTTTCATGCTGCTTTTTAGTTGTTTTTTTTTAGTCTTTTCACTATTGACACCTTCAAACTTTGTAAGGCAAGTAGGAAAAATTGGTGTATCACCCAACGATTAAAAAAGTTATTTTCAAGGATTCCAAGAGGCAGTAGAGTTAAGCTTTTCTTTTCAGCTTATCTTCTTATTTGCTAAAAAGCTGAACTTTGATAGCTTCTCTAGGTGATGTCGAGAGTCGGGTCCAGCTCATAGGAGGTGTTTTTTAGAGCTTTAAGACTTGCTTTCAAGATAAAAAATAATGAACTAAAAATTCCAAAGCGTTAATATTTTGGAAACTGAGATAAGCAAATAAAATGATAAGTAGATAAGCTGTAAAGAACACCCCCTAAGCTTGAGCTGTAATTTTGCAGGATTCATTCTACCGTGGTTTAACTGAGGAACAATCTGAACATGTGCAAGACTACAACTTTGATCACCCTGGTACTATTTGATGAAAGTCTATGCCTTATTTAGTCCTTACGGTTTCAGTTCGCTTTACTTTTGAGCCTGAGATTTTTTTCCCTTTCTTTGCAGATGCATTTGATACTGATCGACTTCTGGAGTGCATGGGAAAGTTAAAGCATGGACAATCTGTCAATATTCCTATATATGATTTTAAGAACCATCGACGATGCTCTGAAAGCTTTAGAAAGGTAGTAATTGCTTAATGAAACATTCATATGAAAAAGATAGTGCTGGTGATATAATTATTGGTGGATAGTTGTTGTAAACAAAGGTTTTGTGTAAAGTACGTAGATGAGATGAAAATGAATGACATGACATGCTATTTTCTTTCACTCCTGCAAATGGCTATGTAATTTTTGTTACCGATGCTTTTGTCTTTTAGGGCATGTGCTGTACTTTTTTAAAAAATTCATGTCATGTCCTATTCTAGACATCTGGCGCCAATTTACTGAATCTATAAGTATGTAGTTTAGTATCATGTACTGTCGAACGAGCTACATACACTAAATGAGTAGGAAACTGTAAACTCACGATTTTAGGATTTTTTTTTAAAATCCCTGCCCTAGATAAGCCATTGTACATCTGTAACAAAAGATGGAAACCTCTGTTGAATAAGGATGCCCCCCCACCCCTAGGGTGTTATTTTTGTGCTCTATATGCCGTCTTTCTTTGATGTAGTGAACTCAAAAGGATTATGATTGTTAACTAGGTCTAAAACTCCTGTAATGAATGTATCATTGATTGTTTTTTCGTTAGGTCAATGCATCAGATGTCATCATCTTGGAGGGCATTTTAGTTTTTCATGATCAGAGGGTTCGTCATTTGATGGACATGAAAATTTTTGTTGACACAGGTTTACCACTATTCTCTTTATTATATGTATGACTATTAATATCATAGAGACAATTTTGAAGACATTGTATGCTCTAGCGTGTATGGCAGTATGATGGGTTAGTCATATTTGTTGCCGATCTTTGATCATTCACCCTTTTTTCTATTATGCATCCATTTAGATGCTGATATTAGGCTTGCCCGACGAATAAGACGTGATACAGTTGAAAGAGGTAGAGATGTTATCTCAGTGCTTGAGCAGGTAATTCAAACACCATTGCTTCACTTTGGGATCTTAGCTTTATGCTATTGAAATACATTGCATATATCTCCATGCCCTCATGTTTGCTATATACATATATAGCATGACACTTTTTAATATGAACTTCTGTTGAAATAAATAGTATGGGAGGTTTGTGAAGCCTGCGTTCGATGATTTCGTTCTGCCTTCCAAGAAATATGCTGATGTGATCATACCACGAGGGGGAGATAACCATGTTGCCATTGATTTAATTGTGCAACATATTCGCACAAAACTTGGCCAGCATGACTTGTGCACAATTTACCCAAATATTTATGTAGTTCACACAACTTTCCAGGTACACTAAGCAATCACCCTGTTGATCTTAAGCCTTTTCATGCCACTTATATTCTCAAACTTGTTATGCTTTTAATGATTCATCTGAACAGATACGGGGAATGCATACCCTCATTCGTGACCGGGAGATCGCTACTCCTGATTTTGTCTTCTACTCAGATCGTCTGATTCGTCTGGTAGCGCTCTTGTTTCTTATGACCTCTACTTTCTTCTCTAATTCGATGGCCAATTTGAACTGCATAGCTAATAGATGTGGTTGACTCTTTATTAATGTGTTACTGATATGGAAATGGCGTGCAAGGTGGTTGAGCACGGTTTGGGGAATTTGCCATTTATAGAGAAGCAGGTCATTACACCAACAGGTACCTTACTGGCTTTATTGGGTCATAAACTTAGGTTCGGTTTTGCCAATTTTCTTCTAGGAAATTATTCACCAAAAACTTAATAGTTTATGCATAAAATTAGCTCTCAAACATAGTGTTATGAACAATGCTTTGAAGGTTGTTGTGGGTAGGAGGCTGCAGCAAGAAGATTTTTGACCGTCACTTGGGAGCCAGTGGTGGTAGAGGCTGGGTAGCACACTGCTGACGCAAGGAAACAGGGCAATGAAAACAAAAATTCTATATTGCTTAATCTCTAATCGGCCGGCTTACTCCTATTTATAGATGCTGCTCACATGCAACCAACTTGGAAACACAATCTCTTTAATTTAGGAAACAATCCCTTTAATTTAGCTAATTGCCTAACTAAGACTTGACTTGGACGATAAGTAATATGTTGACTTCTTGGATGCTAAGCCAAGCTATCAGGCTTGCGTCGCTATTGCCGCTGGCTCCTGCGCGCATGCTTCTACTGCTGCCTCCGCGTGCTTGCGCTGATGACGCCGACAAACATATGGGATGCCATGCATAACATCTTTCTTGTCCTCTAGAAGCAGCTCGGTTGCGAACTGGAATTGTGGGTAGCGCTCCTGGAATTGCGGCAAATCCACCCATGTTGTCTCCGTAGTAGGCCGACCGACCCACGTTACAAGGACCTGCCAGGTGCCATGAGCCAAACGACTTCAAAGCACTTGAGCTGGGGTTGGAAAGACCCGACCATGCACCATAGGGGGCAGGGTGGCTAGAAGGCTAGAGGTGTCCCGTAGAAGCGCTTAAGCAATCCCATGTGAAACACATCGTGAATGTGTGCGCCCTCCGGAAGATGCAGACGATAGGCCACTTCACCGATCCATTGCACCACCTGAAAAGGCCCATAGAAATGCTGGCCTAGCTTGCTAGGCGATGTCGATGGCAGTGATGTAGGATTGTGATGAAGAAGACGGAGCCACACCCAATCACCGACTTGTAAGACCACCTCCCGATGTTGACGGTTGTAAAAAATTTTAGCCGTCTCTTGGGCTTGGATAAGACGTTCACATACCTCTGCCAGAAACTCATCATGCTGCAACATTTCCTGCTTGATGGCAGGGACACGAGCATCGTCCTTCATGTAGGACCCAAGGGACGATGGATCCCGGCCGTAGGCCACCCGAAATGGTGTCTCCCGCAAAGCCGACTAGTAGGATGAATTGTAGGAAAACCTGTTCCATGGAAGCCAATGAATCTATTGTTTTGGCTGATCACTTGCAAAACTATGGAGATACATAGCAATGACCTTGTTGGCGGCCTCCAATTGGCCGTCTGATTGGGGATGATAGGCCGCGCTCATATGGAGGCTAACACCGGTGAGCTGAAAAGGTTCTTGCCAAAAGGAGCTTGTGAATACCACGTCCCTGTCGCTGATGATGGATGTCGGCATGCTGTGCAATTTGATAATGTTGTCAAAGAATGCATGGGCAACTGATGCAACTGTGTATGGATGTGCCAGGGAAAGAAAATGAGCATATTTGGAGAAACATTCGATGACTGTTAAATGACAGCCTTACCACTGGAGTGAGGCAGGCCTTCGATGAAATCCATGGCGATGTCCTCCTACACTTGATTGGGAATAGGAAGAGGTAGTAGGCCGCTAGGGTGGAGATGCTCAGTCTTATTCTGCTGACAGATCAAGCATTGTCGGACAAATTCCTGAACAATGTGGCGTGCTCGAGGAATGTGGAAGTCGGCGCGGATGTGATGTAGTGTCTTTTGTATACCCTCATGGTCAGTGCCATGTGCTTCCACAAAGGAAGTGACGGCGCCACAAGACTCGGGGATGTATATTCGGTTGCCTTGAAACGTGTCCATGAAGCTGTGCTGCCTTCTTCCATCTCGGCGAGGAAGAACCAGTCCTGGGCCTCATTGTCGAGATGGTATGCAGCGGTGGTAACCTGCTTGTTGTACTGCATTCGTTGGGCCTGGAAGAATTGGTCACAACGATTCAACCATGCCAGGGGATCCTTCTCACCATCATAGGTGGGGAACACCATCCAAACAAATTTTGGTGGCATGGAGTCCGCCCCTCCCTCGTCCTCCCGGAGGTCGGCTAAGGTCGTTGCCTTGCCCTTTTGTCGCGCCGCCAATGCACTGTCTGGATCCTCAAGGATGGCCATCCGCTTGTCATGGTGCTAGAGGCGCGTGTTCACTGTGGTGAGCTACGCCGTGTGGCCATCGAGCGATTTGTGAATGTTGGCGAACTTGTCGTCTAGGGCTGTGAATTGGCCGTTCATAGCATCGAGCAGGATCTTATTCTAGGCGTTCATCACCGCCAAAAGATCCTCGACCGTCTTCGGCTGATCGGAACGCTCGGCGCTGCACATGGCTCCAGCACCAAGTGGCTCTGATACCAGATTGTTATGAATAATGCTTCAAAGGTTGTAGTTGTGAGTAGGAGACTGCAGCAAGAAGGTTTTTGGCCGTTGCTTGGGAGCCAGCGGTGGCAAAGATGGATGGCGGCAGCAACGCACGTTGCCGACACAAGGAAATAGGGCAACGAGAACAAAAGTTCTATATTGCTTAATCTCTAATCGGTCAGCTTACTCCTATTTATAGATACGGCTTACATGCAACCAACTAGGAAACACAATCTCTTTAATTTAGGAAACAATTCCTTTAATTTAGCTAATAGCCTAACTAAGACTTGACTTGGACGATAAGTAATATCTTGGCTTCTTAGATGCTAAGCCAAGCTATCAGGTTTGCATCGCTGTTGCCGCTGGCTCCTGCGCACATGCTTCTGCTGCTGCCTCCGTGTGCTTGCGCTGATGATTCCGACGAACATATAGGATGCAATGCATAACACATAGGGTAATAGGGATAACTCTAAGATGAATTGACTTGTAGGCGTGGCACTATAAAAGATTAATATTTGCTAGTTTCCCTTGCAAATTTGTGGTTTTGCTCAGAGCCATTATGAATCAGGGCCTATTCTTTTCAGCTTATCTATCTTATTTCTTATTTACTTATTTGACTTATGTTGTAATTTCCAGAATTTCCCGAGGTGGCCTCGAGAGTCGGATGCCCTTGGTTTTTAGGATTTAGGGAGTTTTTAGACACGCTTACGAGATAAAAAAAAATAGATTCAAAAGGTAATAAAAAAGTCAAATAAGTCAATATTTGACTTATTTTCACTTATTTGACTTTTTTATTACTTTTTGAATCTTTTTTTTATCTTGTAGGCGTGTCTAAAAGCTCCCTAAATCCTAAAAACCAAGGGCATCCGACTTTCGAGGCTACCTCGGGAAATTCTCGAAGTTACGAGATAAGTCAAATAAGCAAATAAGAAATAAGACAGATAAGCTGAAAAGAACAGGCCCTAAACAGTGATTGTTTTGTTTATTTATCATTTCTTATGGGTTTTTTTTTTCAATAAACAATCATTTTCTGCGGTTTTTGCCTTAAGCAACGAAGGGGTTCACTGTCCACTTACCTCTTATCTTTAGCCCTATAAAATATATTTGATGGTCGGGGAGCTGGAATTTCTCCTTTACAATATCACTACTGATTTGTCTTGACATTGGATACCAGAGTTTATGTGGACATAAGGTAGCTTAACCAAGTGGGAAATAGAATTTGTATTCCTTAAGCAGTTGTGCATTATGGAATCTGATTGGCTTGGTCAAATATGCATTAGCAAAAGAATCTTCTGGATGCCTGGGACCTCTGAAGATTGTTTACTGACTGCCTTATCTTCCCATCTACTCTATAGAACTGTGCATTGCCCATTGTTGTTAACACAAGCCCCCATATACTCCTTTCATATTTCGAAAGATATCAAAGAATATAAGTTTTGCATACTATCACATCATGACGACTTTTTCTTCATCTAGGATCGATTTACACAGGAGTTGAGTTCTGCAAGAAGCTCTGTGGAGTGTCTATTGTTCGAAGGTAATACTAGTTTTCTTTATTTGAAACTCAATGGTCTAAAAAGGACAGAATTTTAAGTTATCAGCGTGCTATAGCATTATCTTCATCTTCCAACACAGTACTTCTTGTTTAACAGTCGATATAGCCTTAATAAATGGACACACCTAAACATAAGCTTTTTGTGGATCTTTATGTAGGAACTAGGTTTTTTTTAGAGCATGCAGGAACTAGTTGATAATGAACAATGTGGTGCAAATCATAATTCAATTTTGCATCTTGCAATTTCTCTGTTCTTTAACATGCTGAAGTTTAGATTTCCTATATTCTCTGTTCTTTGAAAGTCGATCTGTCAACTTCAGAGAACACTGTGCAATAGTCTATTCCATTTGGTACATTATTAATTACCACTGATACTATGAATCAATATGTATTTATGATACTCGCAGATCAGCCCATCCTAGCCAGTAACCAGTGTGGCCTTCTTTCTCCTTTTGTTTTCAGCCTTCTATCCTTGCACATAGTAAAATGATATATATGTTTGACTGCAGTGGTGAAAGCATGGAGAATGCATTGCGCGCTTGTTGTAAGGGGATAAAAATGGGGAAAATTCTAATACATCGGGTTGGAGACAATGGACAACAGGTTAACTATTCATAACGTATACTTTCCCTGATAAAGTACATGAAAATAATTCACTTCTGTGATTTTGTGAGTAAACCTTAATTATTTTCTCTGTCCAGCTCATATACCATAAATTGCCCATGGATATTGCTGAACGTCATGTTCTACTTTTGGATCCTGTGCTTGGTACAGGTTAGTGCGGCATATCCATTCTTCCGATTTTCTCTTCATAGTTCTACTTTCATACCTTTTGGAATTTAAGAACTAATCGGTTTTTGTTGTTGAGTTCATGACTAAATTTTTTAGCACCTTGTTTCTACAGGTAACTCAGCAAATCAAGCTATAGAACTACTTATAAGAAAAGGAGTTGCTGAGGACCAAATCATGTTTCTCAATCTTATCTCGGTAAAGCTGTTTGGATCATTCACTAGCTTAGTTGCAGCTTGATACATGTTTCTTTGTTTTTTATTAGTTTGTCTTATGGGTTATGGTATTTCATTTACAGGCTCCTGAAGGGATCCATTGTGTCTGCAAGCGATTCCCTCGTTTGAAGATTGTAACCTCTGAGATTGATGTTGGGTTGAACGAGGAATACCGTGTCATCCCAGGATTGGGTGAATATGGCGATCGCTACTTCGGCACAGACTAATCATGTTGATACCGCTTTCACTCGCAACAAAAGGATACCCGAATTAGAGCTAACATTACTATGAGAGATATACTAGTGTTTGGTTTTTTATGGTATACTAGAGGAGTGGACAACATCACTTGTGCAACCATGGGACTGGGAGTTACCGAAAGCACGCGATCGTGAGCATCATCATAAGACTTAGTGTGCTGCTGTTTTTGTTGTTGTAACAAACTTGGGCGTTGTGTTTTGAAACCCCTGGCGAAATAACATGGTCGTCGTCAGTTACAGTATGTGAAATGCATGACTTGCCTCTGTCTGCGGGCTCATGGCAGAGGCCCCGTGATTTCAGTTGTGATTGAACTGCATACGCAATTGAAGCTTAAATATAGTGAAAAGGCCCATGCTTGATTTGCAATTGCGCCACATTTTGGTCCTTATGCTTCTTTTTTTTTTTTGCTAGTTACACTATAATGCCAATCAGAAGTTTGTATTTAAATTGATGTGCATAGCCACAGTTGAGTATCGCCTTATCTATTTGCTGTGAACCTGTGCTACTGGTCATTGGAGCTCTATCGATGCTAGTGCGAGATACTGATCCACCTATTATTGTGTGAGCACTGTTACTGCTATGCGCATTAAGTTTTACTTACTAATGGTGTCTGCAGTTTTTGCAATCCAACCTCTTTCGTGCAGCTCCTGTTGGTTTCGCTGGGAGCTGTGCAATGAATGGACATGGAGATTATATAAGGAACTGCACTGGTATCTGTGTAATTCCGTAGAAATTCTTGTGTTCAACCTGTTCCGTGCATCTGCAGTTGAACGGCTGAGTTGCGGAATTCGTCCCAAAGACAAAACCACAGTAGGCCAAAACAAGGAACCCTGAGACCACCCCGGGTTCCAAATCCCGCGGAAAATCCTAGAACTTTTAGGATTGGTCTCAAAGACAACCACAGTAAGCCAAAACAAGGAACTAGGGGTGAAAACGGATCGGATACGGTCGGATAGGGGTCAATTCATATCTGTATCCGCATTTTATACTGGATACGGATAGTGTTGGATATGAATTCGAATACGGATTTAGTCGGATACGGTTTTGGATCGGATATGCGTCAGATACGAATGCGAAACCGGGTTTTACCATAATACCTCAACAGGAAAAAATCGACATAACCTACACTCATTGTTGGTCATCCACAAAAGCACAACACGTAGTATAAAATTAAATGCAATTTGAAAGACATACAAACTATGAATATAATAATCCATGCTACTAGAAAATAAAGTGGAATAATTCAAACAACCCAATAATAAGTACTAAACATAAATTTATAAAATCTAATAATAAGTGCTACACATAAGTGAACATACATGTAATATCCAAATTCTGAAATCCGGATATCCGAATTTTAATATCCGGATAATTATCATATCCATATCCAGATAGCACTATCCGCCGGTACCCCCAACCCATATCCGTATCCATATCCGTAAAAAAATCTGGATAATTATCCATATTCGTATCCGCCTGGATAGGAAAATGGATTCCAAATCACTAAAATCCGGATCCGGATCCGGTTGGATATTATCCGACCCGTTTTCACCCCTACAAGGAACCCCGAAACCACAAGTGGGTTCCAACCCCACAGGAAATGGTTAAATCATTACGGAACGGGATAGAAACCCCAGTCCAAAAAATTGAAACTAAAATTTAAATATCAAATGTTAGGAAAAAATATGAAAAAAATCTAAACAATTTTTTGCAAAGCTAGTGATTTTCCGTCTCGATTTCTTGTTCAAACTGAATAATTTACCAGTGACACCAAACGATTTTTCGAGAACCCAATCGATTTCCCTTTTTCCATCCACTCCGCTTGATTTAAATTTCAAAAATTAAAATTTGGTAGAATTTTAATGGGAAAAAAAAATCAAAAATCCGGCCTGAAGGGGATTTAGGTGAAACCTGCCACCAAACCAAGCCCCCCTCCCACCCAAAAAAAATAGGAGGTCTGACTACAGGCAGAATCTGTACGGCCACCACGAAGAGTTCGACTACGGGCCGAATCTGTACGTCCACCACGAGGCGTTTAAGACCAAGAAAGTAGAGTTGGCCCAGCCTGTGATTGCCTCCAAAGCCAACCCACCCAACAATTCACCTCAAGCCCTCGACCGCAACTCCCATCCCTCTCACGCGGACGCGGTCACGCCATCGACAAAAAATTGGAGGCCGCGCGTCGCCGGCGCGCCTAGCAGCCTAGCACTGATCGCCCAGGACATCAACTGCGAGCCGCCGCCCCTCGCCGGCTCCCCCATCGCGTTCTCTCTCGCCCCGTTGATCTCTCCGCCGCCCTCTTGCCAACCGCACGACGCTTGCTCTCAGCGTTGCAGATTAAAGTCACCGCCCGTGCAAGCAATCAGTGCCGTGTTAAAGCGTCGTCACCGTTGGCCGCCGCCGCGGCGGTTTCAGCAGCAGCAGCTCGACGCCGGCCACCCCTGACCCCTTCCTGTTTCTCCTCGGTAAGCCTGCTCCCTCTCGACTTCAATTTTGCCGTCGTTGGGAGCTCATTGATCACCGCGAGGTTTGCGCAAGGGTTTAAGGTAGATTAATTAATTGGTGCTCTTCTCTCATAGTCGCATGCATGAGTGATGAGTGTAGTTTAATGCAGTACACATCTCCTACTAAACAATGGTTATTTCGTAATTGACGTGCAATTGCATGCATTGATGATTAGTTGGTTATTAATTAATTGATTTGCCGCCATACCTTACCTAATACTAGCACTAACTTGGTTCGGGTGCAATTTTGTACTCCAGTTTTAAAATAGATGTCTTAAATTTTAAAACTTTATCAACTAGCATACACGTATCAAGAATATTTTGATAATTTCTACCAACATGTAACTACTTATAAATTAGTGGTAGAAAATGTGTTAGGGAGATTTAAGTCTAACGTGTGAAACAACGTCTATTTGGAAACAGATGGACTACTGTTTTGTCACACTGACCCAAGGAACCAGATACATTAATATTAGTACTGATCGAGTCCTGACTTGGCGGTTTCAGTGCAACTTTGTACTCGAGTTTTAAATGGATGCCAAAACTTTAAAACTTTATCCACTAGCACATGCGCAAATTAAAATATTTTTATTTTACGCATGGAAGTAATATTTGTATATTTTCTACCAAAAGTAGTTCAATACGATTTTATGGTTTTCATAGTTTGTACTAACATGTAAATAGTTAAATTAGTGGTAGAAAATGTGTTTTGATATTTTATCTCAGATGTGAGAAACGTCCATTTGAAAACAGATGGGGTGCTGTTTTACCACACTGATCTTACTTCCCTATAAGTCCATAACTAATGGTCAGATGGTATGTATATGACCTGGTTGATGTAGCTTGTATAGTTGTATCTTGGCGGCAGAAAGTAAATATGGCAAGTGAACCAAAGTTGCCAAATTTTTATTGATCCTTTGGCACTTCACAAAGCCATTTGTTTGGACGTTTGGACAGCATATTCTTCCCCGTTCCATCACTCCCACTTTCCATCCCTCCGGGCTTCGGGTTCACAAATTCTCAAAGACTAATTTTTTATTTCATCATGCACAATATCTAGGCTTTGGAACAAATCTTCGGCATTAGATTCTAACTTAGAACCCTTAATCAGCAGCATTAATTAAGTCCCCCTAGTTCCCAAAAGAGAAAAGATTATAAAGGCTCAAACTTGTGCCGGCAATGGTGTGCCCATCACATAACTAGCCAGTCCAGTCTCGTTCTCGAGAAGACATACTTGTAGCACAACTAGTAGCAAGCCTACAAGTTGCCATTAAACCATGCCACTCTTCTCTGATGATCCATCCTGTCTCTTTGCCTCTCTCAGGAGCAGAAAGGACATGGTTTGCAAGGTGAAAGGGGACATGAGCAAGCTACTCCTGCTCATCTCCTTCTTCCTCGGCGCTGTGCTGACGGCGGCATTCGTCTTCCTCAATGGTGCTCTGGATGTGAACTGGCGGCTCTCTGCCCTGGCCTCATGGGGCAATGGTAGTCAGCCGCTCCCCAACGCTGAGGTTAGTGATCTACTGCAGCTTTTGTGGTTTGAGATTTTTTCACTGTCATTCTTTATTGAGCTGTTCTGGGACTTGTGCATTATATATAGAACATATGAGAATTTTATCTTGCAAGGAAACACAGATTTTTTTTCACTATTATTCTTTGTTGAGCTGTTTTGGAACCTGTACATTATAGAACATATGAGAATTTGATCATGCAACGAAACAGAAGTGCAAGCTATCTTATCTTCTTTTCTTTGGAGCAAACATGTGGTATACCAGTTCAGTCTGTCTTGTTTGCACGAGATATGATTTATGCATGATGATGCATAAAAAGGTGGAAGGAAAACTTGATCATGCACATTTAATTTTAACTGCATTTTTGGTTGATCAAAGCTAATTATGTTTAATGAGGATTGAGGAGTGCCCAGTGAAAACTTTCTTGCTGAAATCTCAGCGGTAACCGGTCATACCGGACCCCTCCGGTAATATTTTAAACCGCTCAAAAAAATTCGTTTTTAAATGAATTTTGTCATATGTTTATATGGTAGAAGTAGATATGTAAGACAATGTATACCACAAAAGGCAATGTAGCCCATTGGTAGCTCCTAGCACCTTTGAAAGGGGAGTCCTGGGTTCAAGTCTTGACACTCACGCTCTTATTCTTGGGTGTTCCTTCTTTTTCTTTCAAAAATTCAAATTTTGTCTGGACGAAAAAAACCGAAAAATCCGGTTACCGCCGATAAAAGAAACTAGACCGAGAAAGTTTTTCCTGGGAGTGCCCAGAAATTTAGAGCAGAAAAAAACCGAAAAATCCGGTTACCGCCGATAAAAGAAACTAGACCGAGAAAGTTTTTCCTGGGAGTGCCCAGAAATTTAGAGCAGAAAAAAACCGAAAAATCCGGTTACCACCGATAACCAGTCTTACCGGTCCCCTCCGGTAAAGAAACTAAACCGAGAAAGTTTTTCCTAGAAGTGCCCAGAAATTTAGAGCAGAAGGAAAGTCTACACTGACGATGTACCTTATTATCTTGTTATTGAAAACTTACAATATATTTCTAATATAATTAAGATCATGAAATTTGCTTATTTGCATTGTTCTAAGAACAGTGGAACTATGAGCGGCATTTTTTTTTTGTTAGAAGCGGGCTAAACCCCTGATTTTAATATCAGAAACCGGATAGTGATGAATATTGTAGTAGTGGACTTCCCTTTTTATCCTAGGTTCCTAGCTATATCTTCGTCCAGTGATCTAATAAGTGATAGCGACAAGCAGATCAATTCTTGTCCAACGTAATGCTGCAGATCTTTGTGGCAATAATCGACCCTAGAATTGAATTCCTAAAGCCGATCAACATGCTGATGATGCTAACTTTTCAAGATTAGCTTGAGATAAGCCTCATGTAGCTTTGTCACACAGAGCCCAAAAGGCCTTAAAGGTGAAATTGGTTGCCGGAGAGGCAACGAATATGCTAGCCTGATGTTCAAGCAGCCTTGTGGGGTTATTGAAGATTTACAGTTCATACAAAATGTTTTTGAGTGGGTAGGGAGATTTTGCATGAATTTTCCAGCTCCAATCAGGGATTCTTTATTTTATTGCCGATACTCGGTTCTGTTCCCTTCCCCTAAGAAAATCAAACCGGTTACAAAATTCCCGATTTGAATGAATTTTGTCCAATTCTTTTTTTTTAAAAAATGCATGAAACCTGATATTGTTTCTGGTTATCACTGATATTTTTCTTGAACTAAAATTTTTATTTGGAATTGTCTGATCATCGGCAACCCCCTCCCCCCCCTTTTTTTTTCAGAACCAGGTTATCATATCCCTGGCTCCAATGTCATTAACCTATGTAGTATCTACTTAGATTTGTTGCAATATTAATCACATTCAACATGTGGACAAATAATTATGTGTCTATGATGATAATTGTATGGTTATGTATTGTGTCTCTATAACAATAACTATCTGGTAGTTATTGTTTGTAATCTATATAAAGGGGATTCCTCTCTCTTGTAATCAAGTGAATCCATTCATTCAATAAAGGATTACATTTACTGTCTTTCTATTCTCTCTCCCACTCTATGCATCGATTGACCACAAATTCATCCTTCAACCATAAATTAATAGGTCATTTTGAAAATAATTGAATGTCATTTAATATATTGCCCATATCCACATGCTTAAAATAATTAATAAATATTTATGGCAATATATTAGTCACTGACATGAGATATTAATGCATATAAGTGCATGTATGACATATGTATACATTTGTTTCAAACAAATAATTCTCAAATTAATTAATTATGATCCATAAAATTAAAATCGTCATAAATGAACATGACATTGTTGACACAGTACTATATGCACACGCTAAGAGATGTGCAAAATTGTGTTACAAACATATATATTTTTATTTATTAATTATTTTGTGCAAAAGAACAATATTCCAATGCAAATTAATTTTGGTCATGTTAATGAATTAGCAATAAATTTATGTTCACGGGAAACATTTCTAAAATTTTAAATGTTGGTGCCTAGTTTATGCTAGTTATGACCACGTCGTAGTAATTAATGACCCATTTTAATTGAAAATTGGTATGAGTAATTAGGTCATGTAATGGGCAAAATGGTAAAAGCTAGACTATGGAATAATTCTGATGACTATCATATTCCTATTTGGGTACTTTTCATAGATTATGATCCCATAAGTTGATAGGATAAGCTAGTAAATGTGGGATAAATGCGGTTTACATGTCACTCCTTTTATGTAGTCTAGTTCACTGCATACCCCTAATTTATAAATAGTGCATATTCATTTCTCACATAATATCACCACTATAACATACATCATAGGGTTGTTAGAGGATTTTTGGATAAAAATTCCATTAATTCTATGCCCATTAAATTAACTTATTGTTAAGGATCTAAATATGCAGGGACGCCTACGAATATTAAATCGAATGACTAAGTCAAAACAATATTCCTAGACAAATAAATCATTATTAAGATGATAACCCTAGCTATTTAATGCATGCATGTTATAATGCTGGAAATATGGAACGACCAAGAATATTCGTTTGGAAAATGATGAAATTGTAGATAATAAAACAAAATATCATATTCTCAATTGTGAGAATATGAGATATGAGAATGTTTATTAAAAAAATTTGTCTACAAATATTCTACCTTTGAAAGTTGCTAAATACAGATCTGTAATTAAAACCTATGACATATGGCATATGAAATACGAATATTAGGTCTACATAAAGCAACTAGGGTTGAAATATGAAAAGCTAAATTCTTAGTGCCATTTGGTCTAGACTTAAAAAGTCATTATACAAAATAATGCAGTGATAATAGCTATGGTTCCTCTCATATCATAAATGTTCTGCTGTATTTTTACTTTGGCAAATGGCATGAATAAATATGCAATAAATAGATTTGAAAAATATTTAGTGATATCCTTATAGGATTCACAGTTTCTTTGAAAAAAAGAAAATTAATAGCGACCTTTATAAACCTCATACTTAATAATCTCTTCAAAACAAGAGCATCTTCCTAAATTATAGAACATGTTTCTTCAAGAAGGAGTGTTTTAGGAAGAGTAATATTTTTTGAAAGAGAAATAGTTGTTTAGAAAGTGATTTTCCTTGAAAGGAAAATACATTCCAGTCAAAGGTTTAAAATACACCAATTGTCTATAGAATTGGATAATGACCCAAAATGGCTCGATGGACTTAAATGAGATCTCAAAAATTTGTCACAAGTATTTGTAATGTGCATTTTCTAATGAAAATAGGAGAGTGGTGATATGCTCTAGTACCTTGGAGGTATGATGTATATTGTGTAAATTGCTAAATCAATTAAATCCTCTAAATGTCAAAATGAAGACAAAAGACTGATTATACTTTACTCTATAGTGGTACAATCATGTTTTATAAGTCCTAAATTTAAGATATTTGGTTGTAAGTCTAGCCATTAAGAGAAAGTTTTAAAATATCAAAACCATAAAGATTTGAAAATATATATCTAAAAAATATATGAGATTCTTTGAGATTTTTTTTTAGGACATGAAGTTCCTAATATTAATGATTTTGGAGCATTAATGTATTTGGCCTGATATCAAACTCGAAATCAATTATTGACAATTAATGCAGTTCCAAATAGAGAATATTAGACTGGCAATTAAATTATCTTCATATCTCTAAAGTGTAAATATGGTAGGATAATTAGACACTGGATATCTATCAAATCTACACTATATCAAATCTCATATTAAATATATGGTGGTATGACTTTCATGAAGTCATGTAAATAGATCTAGCGATTACTTCCACCAAGTATTATATAATTATTGCATTATATGAGACCCCACATAAATAAGTATGGCTTAAATAAATGGTTTATCATAGGTGGAGTGATGTAACATTTAATGCAATTAATACTCCTACTATTATCTAGAAAGATAATATAGCTTGTATTTCATAAGTGAAATTGGGTTATATATAAAGGCAATATTATGAAATATATTGCTCCTCGCAAGCTCTGGAAGAGTGGTGAGGTAAATGCTTATAAATGAAGTCATGTGAATTATCTACAAGAGATTTATCCATTGTCTTTATCTGGATCCATTTTCTAATGTTATGTTAGTGAAAATGGGATAAGACGACTTTATGTTACGGAGTTCAGGGGGAGTAACTTCTGAACTATAGCCTCTATTGATGATCTTGAGATTATATATTGCACTCTTTTTTCCTTTATAAGTTTTTCTTAAAGGTTTCTCATAATAAGGGCTTTAATGGGGCAATATTGTAATACAAGTATTCATATACAATGTACTCTTTTTCTTCGTCCATTTTTTCATAGGTTTTTGGAAGGGGATTTTAATGAGACATACGTATTGCAAGGTTTAAACTTCATGGGGAGAAGCTTATAAACTTTTACTTATTTAAAAAAGATCTTAAGGATCATATATTGCACTCATTTTCCTTCATGAATTTCTCTTAGAGGTTTCTTATACAAAGGTTTTAAACGAGACAATATAAATACATGCTTTTTTATGCAATATAATTTTTTTTGTCTATTTTTTCCTCCTGTTTTTAGAAGGACTTTTTAAGCCATATTTAATATTTATGTACTCTTTTCTCCATCCATTTTTTCCACTGAGTTTTTGGAGTTTATATTATCTTTTTTCTTTGTCCATTTTTCCCACAGAGTTTTTGGAAGAAGTTTTAAAAGAAATTTAAAAGTAATAATAATTTGCCAAGAGGGAGTGTTGTGATATTAATCGCATTCAACACGTGGACAAATATCTCTACGATAATAACTACCTAGTAATTATTATTTGTAATCTATATAAAGGGATTCCCTCTCTAGTAATAAGTGAATTCGTTCATTCAATAAAGTATTACATTCATTGTCTATTCTCTTTCTCACTCTACGTATGGTTGATACAACCAGGATTATTGGATCAAATTGATCGATTAATCACATTAGCAACCGAAAAAATGCAGATGAAAGCACTTGCAGAGCTGGCTCAGGTGCTGAGGAACGCATCGATGGAGGACAACACGGTCATACTGACGTCCATCAACCGGGCGTACGCCGCGCCGGGCTCCCTCCTGGACCTCTTCCTGGAGAGCTTTCGGATTGGCGAGGGCACGGAGCGGCTGCTGGACCACGTCCTCATCGTAGCCATGGACCCCGGCGCGCTCGCACGGTGCCGGTCGGTGCACCGCCACTGCTACCTCCTCCGGCCGGAGGGCGCCGTCGACTACAGCGAGGAGAAGTACTACATGACCAAGGACTACCTCGACATGATGTGGGGCAGGAACCGGTTCCAGCAGACCATCCTCGAGCTCGGCTTCAACTTCCTCTTCACGGTGCGTCACGCTCACCGGCGGCGACGGCGCTGCCGCCCTTGCAGTTCTTGGAACGTACGAACGGTGCAGTCTATTCACCGGCGCCGCCGTTTCTGTTTTTTGTTTCAGGACATCGACATCATGTGGTTCCGGAACCCGCTGCGGCACATTGCCATCACGTCGGACGTGGCCATCGCGAGCGATTTCTTCAACGGCGACGAGGACAGCATGCGCAACCGCCCCAACGGCGGCTTCCTGTACGTGAAGGCCATGAACCGGACGGTGGAGTTCTACCGGCGGTGGCGGCAGGCGCGCGAGCGGTTCCCGGCGGGGAGCAACGAGCAGTTCGTCCTGGCGCACGTGCAGGCGGAGCTGAGCCGGCAGGTCGGCGTGCGGATGCAGTTCCTCGACACGGCGCACTGCGGCGGCTTCTGCCAGCTGAGAGGCGACTTGGGCAGGGTGTGCACGCTGCACGCCAACTGCTGCACCGGCCTCGCCAACAAGGTGCACGACCTCCGCAAAGTGCTGCGCGACTGGAGGAACTACACGGCGGCGCCGCCGGAGGCCAGGCCCCGGGGAGGCTTCCAGTGGACCAAGCCCGGCAAATGCATCCACTGAAGTGCTTGCTCACACTGACCATGCAAGTGCCTACGTTGAAGTGCTCACGCTGACCATTCTTTGCATGTTTCCTTTTTCTTTTTCCTCATTTTTAACGAGCAATGGCTTGTTTTATTGTTATCATTGTTTGGAGCTCATTAGTCATTACACGTTTGAAAGTGTTGCGTTAATCTTATAATTCATAGGTAGTTGTAAAAGGACGGATATGGTCAATAGTTCAACCGTGAGTACATAATTACTTGCAATATTCTGTGGGCCAACTTGCAGATGGCTGGAGGAAGGGGTACGAGCTGTGGACAAGGCGCTTGCGCTAGCTCTGCTTGCTAAGGCCGAGGCTGCGGGAACCTACTCCCGCCACCTGTAGGCAGTCTGACGCTTGCTCGAGTTCTGCCGTATCAGGCGCAAATACTTGGAGAGCTGTCCCGACCAATCAACGTCAGACTAACAATCGCCAAAGCTCTAAGTTGGGAGAGATTCTGCGGGCCAAGCCACCCACTTTCTTGTGTCAAGGATCATGGCATGTAGTTGATGCCTCCCGCATTTTTAGTGATCTGCCTGCAGTCACATGTGGGCTGCATGCAGAAACGTGTGGTTTAAGTGTTTGTTCTCATGGTAATTGACAGTAATTCCGTTATCCATAATCAATACAGACCAGTTCGGTCCCCAAACTGACCGGGACACCAGATAGCTATTCAGGAGCCAGTGTGAGGGGCATCCAATGCGTCCTCATCCAAGGTGCATCACGCCATCCACGGTCCACCCCCTGGTCGTTCGATGGAGCCAGACATGCGCCATCCACTCGGCTTGATGCTCCATCTCCCAATCGGCTCGCCTACCATGAGACTACAAGAGTCAAGACTGAGACTGAGTCACCGAGCTCCACCCACTCGTCTTTCCAAGTTTCCTGCCTTCCTCTGATGAATTTCTAGCCTATGAACCCTAGCATCCTCCTGCGACCTCCCCATCCCCCGTCTCCTGCACCCTTCCCAACCACGCCACCTGTGCCCACCATGGCCACGCCGCCATCCCTGACAGTGCCTCTTAAAGGGGAACGTGTAGTCTACGCTAGCGTAATTTCAAAAATTTCTATCACGAGCATCCAAGACATCATGCAAGTAAAGGATCACAGATTGTTATCCTTGACGTGCGGTCGCAGCGAAAGGAGAGTCGGAGTAGCTGAGTTCGATGTCGCACGCGTCAAGATACAGAAAGTAGCTATTCACCTCGAGTCGAACGCCCCCTCCTCGCCAATCACCACGCAGCAACGTCCTACGTGCTGCTATAGAGGAAGTAGTCGATCTCGCTGATCTTCTCCTCCTTGTTGCCGATTAGCGCCGCAGCAACCACAGTAGCGTCTCTACAGTATCCACACATTGAGGAGCAGAACGCTGTGCGCTGGTGTGCTAGCACCGCACGCGCGAGGCTAGGGTTTCTAGAAGTCAGTAGGGGGTGTGACAGCTAGAGATACATGGTGGCCAACTCGTGTGTATGCACTGTCCTACCGCCTCTCCTTATATAGAGCGCACTAATGGACTTCTACACTAGAGGGCAGTTAGGACTCTAATTCTACACAAGTCAGTATCCGTGAAACTAATCTTACACAGATTAGTATGCGTGAATCTAATCCTACACAGATCAGTATCCGCGAAATCCACTAATGAATCCAATCCATTAAACATGTTCCAACCCGTTAAGTGTGTGATCCATTAGGTTCATACGCAAGTGGCCGTGGCCTCAAAAACTCTTTTCCGAACCACAAGTCAATAGCGGTTCCTAACGGGACATATTGACCCCCAAATGCACAGAATGATCATATCGGCTGAATCTTGATATACTCACAAACTGATTCCTTTGTCGCACGATACCAGTCAAGCTCAAGGTGAGATGCGTGCCACCCTTGTGATAGCTCGACCATTCAATTGATCTTGTGATGGATTCTAAACCATGATTAACTCTTTAATCACATTAGCATGGCCATGCACTTTCTAATCCAATCACATCAAGGACCCAAAGATATCTCTCCTGTTATTAAAGAAGGGCAAATTCCATCTTGATCACTCACACTCAAGACATGTTTCATAGCATACCCGAAAGCTATCTTTATAACTACCTAGTTACAGTGTAGCGGTTGATAACCCCAAAGTTTACAACTACGCATACTAGGATTCAATGATGATCTCAAGTGTAAGGATCATATAGGTATACCACTCAAAACCACAGGTTGATAGCACATGTAAGATAACAATTTCTACAGTGTCTCGGAGTAGGTTTATCCAACACCACGTTCTCTAACGTGTGTCTACATTATTGATTTGATATCTTTATATCTATGGTATGTGAAAAATTATCATCAATCAATACATGTGCTGATCAAATCATTACTGTCCCACATAATGATATGAGACCAGGGATTATTTAGAATAAAATCGTATAAACAATGTGTCTCACAATCAAATAGTACTTGATGAAACAATGTGAACAACGTTTATTTATAGAACTGATAGCATATTATCCAAGGGTATATAAACATAGACGTGATACAATCATATTACATGATTGCCTCTAGGGCATATCACTAACACCTCCTCCCTGGACATGCCGCCTCCTTGCCGCAGAGACAATTAATCCATGGATCTTGTGGATGAATAATGGAAGTAAGTAAATTACAGTTTTCCAAATGAACATATGAATGCATGTATAAAATTCAAGAATTGATCTTCATGAGAATTGTGTGATGAATTCCCACATGAATAAATTTTTTTGAATTACCATATGCTTCCATGGTGCCATTGCTTACAGTGAACCTTATTAGGGCTGATGATGTACATTAAACCTTATTGTGTATTCACAAACTCATTTCTTTACATTGTACTGCACTATCACCGACAAACTTATGAATTGAGACGGTAATAATTCATTTTATTTTGATTTTGTAGCTGGCAAAATACCTGGACCTGTTCTCACTTCTGGACCATAAACATCTCTCATTCAGCCCATTTGGAGCTGATGATGTTGAAAGTTAATCTTGTGTTTTTTCGTTTTATTTTTAGTTTAATTCAAAACCTTTGCTTATCTGGCCTGTCAGCGCACGGACGAAGTGTGAGTTCAGGAGTTTGTTTAGTGTGTGTCGCTGGCACGACATGTTCTCCTGATTGTTGGAAGCATGGCGCGAAAGCAGGGCAGTCGTTGTGGCGCATGTTGCCGAGTCGTGGGTGAACGTGGGTTCGTTCCGCTGAGCTCGGAGCATAGGGCACATGATTGCATGTTTCCTTAGAGTTTGAACTTTTAATAGAGAAGATAACTAAGAAAATGCTGCCGGTTGGTTTTGGGCAGCACAAACGTCTAAGTCGTCCTTGAGTGGTCGCGTTGAGTTTACCTCGTGTTGTGTTCTAGTGATCTTTGGGTTGAAGTTGACAGATGTCCTCATTTGTTTTATTTGTTTTGATTTTATGAATGAGCTATATGAGCCTTGTATGAGCTGAACTATGTACATTGGATTCGAGCAATGCTTCTGTTGTCAAAAAGTGTTGCAAAACAAATTATTATCCTCTGAATTGCATAGATTTTGTGTGTATGAATTTTGGTTCTTATTGTGTCACCTCTTTACAGAGTGGATTGACCCCTTAGTTCAGAGGGCATCTCAGGGTCATTGCCATCAGACATGCCTTCGAATGAATTGAATTCAGGTGGACAATCTGTGGATGAGTGCATCTGATTAGAAACATGTAATGATAGCTCATGTTCCCACTTTTCCACGAGCGAAGGCAATGAAGAAATTGTATTCAGACTATTTCCCCTAGTTAGTTTGTGATTGTATCAATGTGTCTCAAATGTCAGGAACATTGCTTGGTGACCCGAAGGTCACAGGCAGCACGACCTGACCGATCAGCTTGAGGGAGGAGCCTAGGATGATCCTGTAGAATGGGATGGAAATTTTTTTAACTTTGGAGCGAGGGATCTGCATCTCGTCCAATACTCTAGCTGCCAGGATGTCGAGGAAGCTCCCCCTGTCCACCAAGACGCGCGCAACCCTCATGTTGTTTATGCTCAGCGTTACGACCAAGGGGAGCCACTGTAGCTTGGACATCTTGGGAGGACATTCCTCCTTGGAGAAAGTCAGAGGCAGCTCGGACCACTTGAACTAAAAGGGCAATGGCTTGCCATGCTCCATGTGGTACACCTCCTGGGCAGTGCTCTTGAGCTCACGCCGGGTCGGGTACATGGAGGAGCCGCCATAGATGACGGCTATGTGGTTTGCAGGCTCGGGGTACTCCCCCTCGCCCTGGTCTTCAGCGGGAAGCTTGCCCTTATCGCCCATGTCGGGCAGCATGCCAGCCTTGCCGCTGTAGAAATCCTCCATTTGGGCAACCTAAGTCCAGCAGTTCTAGAGATCATGCCCGTAAGTCTGATGGAGCGGGCAATACTTGCTGCTCTTAGGCTTATTGTCCGGCTCGTTGTTCCGGCGTGGTGGGGCCCATCCCCTGCCACAGCACCAAAGTTGCCCTTCTTTTGGCTGGGCTTGGAGGGCTGCTCCTGCTCCATGGTGGCCACGACGTTGGTCGGCGAGGTCTTCTTCTTCTTCTGAATTTTCTTCTCTGCGGGAGGAGGTTTCTTCTTGCTCGAGGACTCCATCCCCGGCTACGGGGAACCTTGCCCTCGTCGAGCATCTTCTTCCAGTTTACCGCCTTGGCCGCGTTGGCGTAGCGGTTGGCCATTCGAAGGAGCTCGTTGGTCGTTAGGTTGGCGTTTATCTTGAGGTCTTGCATCAGGTGCACGTCCTTCAACCTTGCTTGAACACACGCACTACAGTGTCGTTCGAAGCGTTAGGGATCATATTACGTAGCAGGATGAATCGCTGCACGAACTCGCGTAGCGATTCATTCTTCGTCTGGATCAGACGGTGGAGGTCTTCCTCCCTGCCCGGGCGGGTGTAGCAACTCTGGAAATTACTCCAGAGAGCATCACAGAGCTGCTCCAATCGTGGATTGAGCCTTCCCGCTGGTTGAACAGCCAGGTCGGGTAGGGCCTTCTAGGACGGTTGGCAAGTAGTTCGCCAAGACTGCCTCATCACAACCGGTAGCCAGGATGGTGGTGGCGTACATGGAGAGGAACTCGTTCGGGTTTTGAGACCCGTTGAACCTCTTGATGTGCTTGGGCTTGAACCGGGCGGGCCAAACGACGTTGCGCAGGACCGGGGAAAAGGCTCGGCAACTGTACGTCGCCGCCCGGTGCTTGTCCTGGGCGCCGCCATCCCGGGGTGGCCCCAGGCGCGAGAAGACCTCGTACCATGTAACATCCTATTTTTGCTTACGATAAAAATAATAATAAATCACCAGTCATTATATTATTTAAAATAAAATTTGAACAATTCAAAGAAATTATGTATTAACATAAAAGAGAATCATGTCCATATAATAACTAAATTGTAATGATGGACCTATTTGTAACTAAATTATATGTTCTGATAATTCTAAGATTTGCCAATAATGAGGAGCATTAAATGATATTTAATGCTTGCATGAAATAGATATTTTTAAGACGTCAAAATAAACCAAATAAAAGAAATAGTAGTATTTTTAGTAACCCAAACATATTTTTATTAGACCCTCCCGAGTATTCAAAGAACTTTAGAGACTAAAATGTAAAAGTCCCAAAAATGTCTCTTTGGCCCTTAACTTAATCTTAATTTGCTTCATGACAAAGAAAATCTAAACCGGCTAGGTTACTTCGCAGCTAAGTAACATGCCCATAATTTATTTTTCTAAGGATTAAAACTATTCGTGACTAATGAAGCTATAGCAAAATGATTTAGAAATTTTATAAGATAAATACTAATGAAATCTCAAAACTAATCATAAAAATGGAACCTTCATTATTTTATGAACTCAAGGGTATTTTTGTAGGAATTTTCTGAGCTCCTAATAGCCCCTACATATTTATCCCAAAACCTAAGGACTAAAGAGCAAAATGTCCAAAATATCTCCCCAATGCTTATCTTCTCCACGCTAAGCTTCTGGAGAGCAAAAGCAGGGCACGGGCTGAGAGCAAGTCGGTAGAGAGAAGAGAGAGAGATAAGGGGGAGGAAGAGAGAAAGAAGAGAAGAGGAGGAGGGGCGGGCGGCGGAGGGCGCGGCGAAGCCTGCAAGCGTGGAGGCGGCGCCGACAGTGGCTTGACGCGAGGCGGCGGCGCTCCAAAGAAGCCACGGCGCGGTGGCGTGGCGTGGCGATCCGTGAGCGGCGAGGCGCGCATGTAGTTGTGGGTGGCGCGCGTGAGCTGGCCTGGCCACGCCAGAGTCCCGGCTTCGCCTATGGCGGAGCTTAGCGCGCAGACAGTTAAGCGACACCAGACAGAGCTTGGTCGCGGCGGCGATTCTTGGCGGCTCCGGCGGCGGTGCCGAGGCATCACGCGGCAGTAGCACTTAAGCATGCAGAGCTCGCGCTGGCGCGACTAAGAACGCGCAACGGCGCAGACGGCCGGTGAGTGAAGCGCGGCGGCATAGCATGGCACCAAGAAGAATGGGGGCGATCTTGCTGCGTGCTAAGCGGCTTCAGCGCCCGCCCGCAACAGTAGTAAGCGCCGGTGGCGGCCTTAGCCCGATGAAGAGTGGCCAACGAGGACGGCAGCCTAGCGGCGCCCAGGAAGCAGCCCGGACAGATGGTGTGCCGTGGAGCGGCGTGTGAGGCGACTGCGGCGGCTGCTGGGCGCGACACAAACGGCACCATCGGCGTCAGCGACAGTGGCACCTGGTGACGACGGTCATGATGCGGCTGCGCGGCAGCATCGGTGCTAGCGGCTGAATAGGGCGGTGAGCATGGTTGGAGCAGTGCGTGCAGGCGGCGGAGCTGGCTAGAGCCCGGGCACGTAGCGGGACGGCTCAACCCGAGGTAGAATAGCGGCGCGTGGAGCCGAAGTACAGTATGGAGGTGGTAGCCCGGAGTAGCTATGGCAAGGCGGTGACGCGCCGTCTGAGCGTGTCGGTCACTCGTCCGGAAAGCACGGAAGGTGTCGGCGATGCTGAAGATCGACCGCGCAGTGTACAGCAGGCGATTCGACCCAAAGGCAGCCCAAGAGAATGGATTTAGGTAAAACTCCGAAATCGTTATTTCATGTGGAAAAGAGCCATTGTAGAATTTATTTGAAATAGTAAATGATATCTAAAAATTATGAAACATCTTATATAAATACGAAATAATGTATAAAACCTAGTAAAAATATTAAACCATGAGTAAAAATATACTCGCTAAAGCATACAGGTTTATCTTCATTTTAAATTAAACACAAATAGAAGAAATATAGACGATGATTTCTCATGTAGGAGAAATCTGTGCGGAACCCTAGATGAACATGTGCATTACATGCATTATGCATATTTTATCTTTTGTTTCTTTATCGATGTTATTTGTATTTATACGATAGAATCGGACAGCTCGGAAGAGAAGCTGGAAGACCAGGCGCAAGACATCGACAAGTTCGGTGCACGCGAGCCAAAATCTCTTGATCATTCTCCTTTTCCTATTATTGCCTGAAATTATGTTGGTTTCAAATGATAGATTGCTTGCAAATGTGAATTTCTCAAGTATTATATGCTGGTATCAAAAGCTAATAGAGCAAGTCTAGTTATTCCATTTTATAAGCAGTGTTAATAAACACAAACCTCTCCTTGACATTTTCCTATCATGTCCATTGATAACCTAAGGTTTAGAAATTAAATTCCTTGACTAATAAGTCCTCGAATATGGCTTAAACCCGCTTAAGTCTAGAGTCCATGGGTTAATTCTTAGCTCTCAACGATACGGTTCTAGGATGACGGGTCAGTTTATGTAACGGCATAGCACGCTATCAACGGTGCGAAAGCAACGGTATAGCCCGCTATCAATGGTGCAAGTGCAACGGTATAGCACGCTATCAACGGTACTACTTGACCCCGACAAACACCGTATACGGAGCAGCTACCTCTATGGTACGGTCCCATCATCTCCATGATGTGTATCACGACGGAGTCATAATTCCTTTGAACAAGACTACAACATTGTAACATCTGAATGGCTCCCTTGTTGGATAGTCTAATCATTGAGAATATCTTGAGTACATAATTATGGATATGTGTTGTGCCCCGTTCCCGAGTATTCCTCGCACTCGACATGCTAAAGAAATAGTTTATACACTCGGGTACCTATTAAACCTGAGTGTGAATAAAGTCAATAAAATATCTGAGATTCTGTTAATTAGGATCTGTGGATCCTGGCCTTTGTTGAGCTCAAGAGGATCACGCCTCTTGGCTAAGAGGGTGAGTCTACCGCCATTTACCTAGGGAACGTGCGCCAGTTGTAGTATGGGCACGGGTCCGCCAGAAGCTGAGAAACGTGCGCCAGTTGTTGTATGGGAACGGGTTCACCAGAAGATGGGAATCGTGCGCCAGTTGTAGTATGGGCACGGATTCGCCATACCGTCGGAGATAGCTTGCCATGGCGATGGAAGCTAGTCCGCCGTTTGTGGGGACCATGACCATAGCGATGGTATGGATCTGTCACATGGGACACATATTCCTTGGCTAAGGTTACGGTGTCGCCACTAAAACCCCTGTTTCTGGAACAGTTGGTATATATATATAGTCCAGTACGTCTTTGGTTTGTGAAAAGGCTAAGTCTTGGAATTCTTACTTAAAAATATGTCATCTTTGATTTTAAGCTAAAAAAACGAAACCCAGCTTCCACTATAAAGCTTCACATAACTGATTTGCATTAGACAAGGTCTTGGTTCGCGAGCGCGGATTGATTGCGCGCTCATACTCGCACCCACTCACCTTTTTAGGTGGCGTCGAGGTGGAGTTTGGCCTGGATGATATCGACAAGGAGGAGAAGGACCAGAAGATTGATGTGAAGGCCGAGGATTAGGTGGGACTCCAGTCGCTTGTCTGATTGGGTTGGGCACAGTCTTAGGACCCTACTCTTCTTTCTGTTTCTGCTATGCTAAACTCTGGTAAGGGTTCATTTTGTTTTGTAGATTTGGCCCTTTCGGCCTGCAAAAAAGAGTCATGTTGTAATTGAACTCTATAATATTAATAATTTTTATCGCAGGTATGAGATGATTCCAGCATTTTGTAAAACGTGTCGTGCTAGCAAGATGAGATCCTGAGCTAGCACAGGTGCATCGAGGTTCCCGGTGACCGGGGCCGACATGTCGGTGGCGGCCGGAGATTGGACCGAGTTGGTGGCCTCCCGGTACTCCTGTCAGAAGTGACCATCCCGATCTTCCCTGGAAGTGCTCATCCAGGATAGGGCCCGCGACGAGCCTCGGGCTGCATAGCGATGGTTCCCGGTATCCCGAGTCACACTACGGCCCTCACGCCTTGAAAGGGCCCTATGGTCCGACCAACCATGATCCTGGGGGAGGTCCTCGTCACGGTCGCAGGTCAGTAGTTCAGGGATTTCGAGGCCCCCGGCTAGGCGCTCTAGGTTGTTAGCTATGGTCGTGCCCATGGCTGCCATGTCGACGTTGCTGGCATTATTGCATAAGTCTCGGACAATGGATGCCAACACTTGCAGGTGCTCCCTGCTCCGCTGGAGCAGGCTAGGTGGTTCTTCTGGGCACCCTTGACTCTGGACTGGCGTCTGGGGCGAGGGGGAACATCTCGGTGAGCGCTAATGGTCCCTTCTTGCTCGGGCGCGTATCTCGGCCAGGGTGTGACCCAAGGATTCCTCGAGCTGATCCCTCGCGGCCTCTTCCCGCCCGTAGGCCTCAGCCGAGGCATCGCTTGCCTCCCGGATCGCTACGTCCGCCGCATTGACTTGGCGGGCAGAGTCCGGGGCGGAAGGCGTCATCACTGTGTCACCACAGGAGGCGCCCTCTCCTACTGAGTCCATATCGTAGTCCGGGATCTCCAGACAATGATACAGCTCCTCATCATCCCCACCCAACATGGGGGCATTGTCGTTCGGGACATCTCGGAACTGGTCCAGGAGCAGCTCAGGAACGTATTCTGGGCACGTCTCTTGCGCGGGGGAGTCCACCCCCTACGCGGTATGACCTTCGGGATCGGTGACGCACGCCACCTCCCCGACGATGTATTAGTAGTTGAGATCATCCACATCGTCGAAGACGTAGAGGTCATGGGCATCACTTGAGTTCGACATCACAAAGGATTTCCTTGGTAGAGGAAGATTTTCGTAAAATCCCCACGGACGGTGCCAGCTGTCGACGATTGGGAAACTGGTTCCCTATCGAGCTTATTTCTTGGATGAGGGACCAGAAAGCCCCCTTCCTGCCAAGGTGCTACTTTCAGGACCGTGTGAACTCAGGTGAAAGTGGAGTGTGTGGAGAACTGGGCAAGGCACAGCGGTTTATACTGGTTCAGGCCTCTTCAGGGAGATAATAGCCCTACGTTCAGTGTGTGTTTTGTTATTGACAAAACTTTGGAGCTAAGTACAAGTGCGCTAGCCGGATCAATAGACCAGCCAGCCAAGAAATCAGAAGATCAGACTATCCGATCCCTCAATCGTTGCGAATAGGGGGTATTTATACTAGCCTACTGAAGTAACCGACGCCGACTAATCCGAGAGAGTGGACCGCTTCTTTCGCCAGGCACAACACCTCCTACATCCGCTGCGCCACCTTCTCCACGTTCGGAACATGGGCAACGGCTTCAAGAAGTAGGAGACGTGACCACGTGGCAGGTACTCACGGTAGCCACCTTCATGTCCTGGCAACGGGTGCCCGAGTACATTAGGGTGTGCCTGGCTTAGGTAACCGGGTCGCTTTACTCTGGGTAACAGCATGATTCCCTCCTTCGGGCAAAGATCTTGCCCGAGTATATATGCTGCCCGGGTACTAAGCCATGGGCAATCCATCAGAGGCTAGTCCGAAGCTGCTAGGGGTTTGCCCGGCCTGAAAGGCCTAAACCAATCTCTAACAGTAGGGTATACGGATGCTGTCAATCTGTTTGATCTCCACAGTGCCAAATCTCAAACTGGATTTGTATTTTTATATGGTGGTACGACCTTTCATGGAAGTCTAGTAAGCAGACTTTAGTGCCCACTTCTATCAATCGTTCTAAAATTATTGCATTATATGAAGTATCACGGGAGTGTGCATGGCTTTGCAGAATGATTAACCACATACAGAAATCATATGATATAAATCCTTTGAATTCCCCTACCATTATCTATAAAGATAATGCAACTTGTATTATTCAAATGCAAACAGGTTATATTAAGAACAATATAATGAAGCATATTGCTCCTAAGTTATTCTATCCTCATGAACTCTAGAAAAGTGGAGAGATAGAAATTTTGCAAACAAAGTCTTGTAATAATTTAGTGAATTTATTTACTAAATCCCTACCAAAGATTACGTTCCAGAAGTATGTACGTGGCATTAGTATGAGAAGACTTTGTGAGGTGCAAAGTTCAGGGGGAGTGAACTACTGAACTATAACCTATTCATATGATCTTTGAGATCATATACATTGCACTCTTTTTTTATTTATGAGTTTTCTTGTGAGGTTTCTTATTAAAGATTTTTAACGTTCTTACTTGATTTTTTCCACAGGGTTTTGCAGGGGGAGTTTTTAAAGTCATATGCATATTATTTATTTGCCCAAGGGGGAGTGTTAAGAAATAGATTAGTATAGGCAAATAAGTAATTAAGCAACAGTTAAGATTATCCAAAAGACAGCAGTTAGAGATACCTCTTGGAGGCATTCTTTCATAAAAAGGTGGCTCTTTGAGGCATCTCTTGCTATACTATATAAAGGGAACTCACCCATTGCAATCACTCAATTAATTGCAATAAAAATTACATTGAGCACTATTTATTCGTTGCCTACTCTCTATACTATGTATTGCAACAGAAACAAGTGGGAACAGTCTTACCTGGCCCATACAAGAAACTTCTCTTCATTTAATTAGTTAACTATAATTCCCATGCCCCTTGTTTCTCTTCAACCAAAAAAATAACTTACTCCCTCAACGGTATACTTTGCATTGATTAAAAAAAACTTGACACTTTGCATTCCCCAGCTCTTCTTCCATCCAACAAGACGTCGAGCCATAGAGGGTGTTTGGTAAGGCTCCAGCTCCAATTTTTCAGCTCTGCTCTGCAATTCCACTGTGGAGCAGATCCACAACTCCGTGGAGCATCTTTAAGCTGCTTCACAAAAATGAACTGCGAGGGAGACTGCTTCATAGAGTTGTCTGCTTCAGAGTTACGTGAAGCTAGGGTATTTGTTACTGCTTCGAAATGGAGTTAAGAGTTAGAGCTCCGCCAAACGCCCTGTAGGCACAAAAATCCAAACAGAATCTCGTCGTCATATTCCACCACGGAGGAGGGGAAATGGCCCCGAGCTTGGCTGCAACCGGCCTTGCTGCGCCACCGAAAGGCGAAAGCCTCTTCTCCTTCGCGTGCGGCTCTCGCTGGCGCCGGACCACCGGTCTTACATAAACCGGTTCCACGCACTCCTCTCGTCCCCACCGGCAAAACCCACCCCATCCCCGTGTCAAAACCTCCGAGCTCCGGACCGATCGCCAGCCCCCAGCCCAACACGCCGGGGACGGCGACGGCGATGGCGATGGAGGACGTCATGGGCTCCGTCGTGGGGCCCCACTTCAGCGGCCTCCGCCTGGACTCTCGCCGCCTCTCCTCCTCCTCCCTCCCGTCCTCGCCGTCCTCCATGAGCTGCAACGGCGCGGCGCCCGCGGCCGCGGCCGCGGCCGCCACCAACGGGTTCTCCTCCCCAAGGGCCCGCGGGGCCAGGCAGCCCTTTGTCATCGGTATGCCTCGGCCCCGGTCGCTGCCGTGCGGCTCTCCCCCTCTCTCACTCACTCAACCAACTCGCATAGTAATTTTATTCCATTTTTTCCTTCCTAGTTTCCTTTTTAATTTTTGGGGGGTTTTGAAGGGGTGTCGGGAGGGACGGCGTCGGGGAAGACGACGGTGTGCGACATGATCATCCAGCAGCTGCACGACCACCGCGTCGTCCTCGTCAACCAGGTGCGGTGTTCGTTGATTGCGTATTTCCTGTGCTCTAAACTTGTTCACCTTTGTAGTGAGCTGCACTATTGATATGCTTATGTAGTGAATTTTGGTGCGTAGAATGTTTTGTTCAATTATAGCATCTGTGGTTGCATTTGGAAATTTTTTACTGCGTCGTTGATGCAAAACTGCAAATTGCTTGTTTCATTTCATATAAGAAGTCTACCGGTTAGTTGATTGCGCGTTACAGTGCACACTGTTTGGGAATTAGTATACATTCTTTATTGAATTCCCACTACCTAGTATCTCAATCTTGATTTTACTCATATTAGTTTTGATTATTAAGCCAAATTATAGTACATATTTGACCTTGACGCCTGATATTTAACCTCTTTAAAAATGCATCCCTTTTGTTAAATCTAATCCAGAATTGGCTGACTGTTAAAGCAAGACGAGGTGATGCACAGTTTAGTATCCTTATGAGATTGCCCAACCTTGTAGCAACTAGCAATATCAATAGGGGAAAGTTTCTTTGAAAATAGTAATAGTTTCAGTCAAAGACAACATGACTTGAGAATGAACATGCCACTCTCTTCTCATGTGTTAGCTTGAGTCGGTCGATTGTGTCCTAATTACTAAATGCCGATGTATAATTTTTCATGCTTTTTTTTAGTTGTTATTTTTTTATCTTTTCACTATTGATACTTTCAAACTTTGTAAGGCAAGTAGGAAAAATTGGTGTATCACCCAACGATTAAGAAGGTTATTTCAAGGATTCCAAGAGGCAGTAGAGTTAAGCTTGAGTTGTAATTTTGCAGGATTCGTTCTACCATGGTTTAACTGAGGAACAATCTGAACATGTGCAAGACTACAACTTTGATCACCCTGGTACTATTTGATGAAAGTCTATTCCTTATTTAGTCCTTAGGGTTTCAGTTCGCTTTACTTTTGAGCCTGAGATATTTTTTTCTTTCTTTGCAGATGCATTTGATACTGATCAACTTCTGGAGTGCATGGGAAAGTTAAAGCATGGACAATCTGTCAATATTCCTATATATGATTTTAAGAACCATCGACGATGCTCTGAAAGCTTTAGAAAGGTAGTAATTGCTTAATGAAGCATTCATGTGAAAAAGATAATGCTTGTGATATAATTATTGGTGGATAATTTTTGTATACAAAGGTTTTGTGTAAAGTATGTAGACGAGATTTGAAAATGAATGACATGACATGACATGCTATTTTCTTTCACTCCTGCGAATGGCTATTTTTTTTTTTTGTTACCGATGCATTTGAAACTTTAAACTCACGATTTTAGGAATTTTTTTATCCCCTGCCCTAGATAGACCATTGTACATCCCCCATATGCCCTCTTTCTTTAACGTAGTGAACTCAAAAGGATTATGATTGTTAAGTAGGTCTAAAACTCCTGTAATGAATGTATCATTGTTTTTTTTTTGCTAGGTCAATGCATCGGATGTCATCATCTTGGAGGGCATTTTAGTTTTTCATGATCAGAAGGTTCGTGATTTGATGGACATGAAAATTTTTGTTGACACAGGTTTACCACTACTCTCTTTATTATATGTATGACTATTAATATCATAGAGACAATTTTGAAGACATTGTATGCTCTAGCGTGTATGGCAGTTATGATTGGTTAGTCATATTCGTAGCCGATCTTGATAATTCACTCTTTCTTCTATAATGCACCCATTTAGATGCTGATATTAGGCTTGCCCGACGTATAAGGCGTGATACAGTTGAAAGAGGTAGAGATGTTATCTCAGTGCTTGAGCAGGTAATTCAAACACTATTGCTTCACTTTGGGATCTTAGTTTTATGCTATTGAAATACATTGCATATATCTCTATGCCCTCATGTTTGCTGTATACATATATAGCATGACACTTTTTAATATGAATTTTTGTTGAAATAAATAGTATGGGAGGTTTGTGAAGCCTGCGTTTGATGATTTCGTACTGCCTTCCAAGAAATATGCTGATGTGATCATACCACGAGGGGGAGATAACCATGTTGCCATTGATTTAATTGTGCAACATATTCACACAAAACTTGGCCAGCATGACTTGTGCAAGATTTACCCAAATGTTTATGTAGTTCACACAACTTTCCAGGTACACTAAGCAATCACCCTGTTGATCTTAAGCCTTTTCATGCCACTTATATTCTCAAACTTGTTGTGCTTTTAATGATTCATCTGAACAGATACGGGGAATGCATACCCTCATTCGTGACCGGGACATCACTACACCTGATTTTGTCTTCTACTCGGATCGTCTGATTCGTCTGGTAGTACTCTTGTTTCTTATGACCTCTACTTTCTTGTCTAATACATTGGATAATTTGAACTGCATAGCTAATAGAGGAGGTTGACTCTTTATTAATGTGTTACTGATATGGAAATGGCTTGCTAGGTGGTTGAGCACGGGTTGGGGAATTTGCCATTTACAGAGAAGCAGGTCATTACACCAACAGGTACCTTACTGGCTCTATTGGGTCATAAACTAAGGTTTAGTTTTTGTGATTTTTTTTTGTAGGAAATTATTCATCAAAAACTTATAGCTTGCTTATGCATAAAATTAGCTCTCAAACTTAGGTTAATAGGGATAACTCTTAAGATGAATTTACTTGTAGGCATGCCATTATAAAAGATTGATATTTGCTAGCCAAATTGGTGGTTTTGCTCAGAGCCATTATGAATCAGTATTTGTTTTGTTTATTTATCATTTCTGATGGTTTTCTTTTGCAATAAACAATCATTTTCTGCGGTTTTTGCCTTAAGCAAGTAAGTGGTTCACTGTCCAGTAACCTATTATCTTTAGCCCTGTAAAATATATTTGATGATTGGGGAGCTGGAATTTCTCCTTTACAATATCACTACTGATTTGTCTTGTCATTGGATATCAGAGTTTGTGTGGAGATAAAGTGGCTTAACCAAGTGGGAAATAGAATTTGTATTCCTCAAGCAGTTGTATATTATAGAATCTGATTGGCTTGGTCAAATATGCATTAGCAAAAGTATCTTCTGGATGCGTGGGACCTCTGAAGTTTGTTTATTGACTGCCCTATCTTCCTATCTACTCTATAGAACTGTGCATTGCCCATTGTTGTTAACACAAGCCCCTGTATATTCCTTTCATATTTTGAAAGATATTAAAGAATATAAGTTTTACATACTATCACATCATGATGACTTTTTCTTCATTCAGGATCGATTTATACAGGAGTTGAGTTCTGCAAGAAGCTCTGTGGAGTGTCTATTGTTCGAAGGTAATACTAGTTTTCTTTATTTGAAACTCAATGTTCTAAAAAGGACAGAATTTTAAGTTATTAGCATGCTATAGTATTATCTTCATCTTCCAACATTGTACTTCTTGTTTAATAGTTGACATAGTCTTAATAAATGGACACACCTAAACATAAGCTTTTCGTGGATCTTTATGTAGGAACTAGTTGAGAATGAACAGTGGTGCAAATCATAATTCAATTTTGCATCTTGCAATTTCTCTGTTCGTTAGCATGCAGAAGCTTATATTTCCTATATTCTATGTTCTTTGAAAGTCGATCTGTCAACCTCAGAGTACGTTACTATAACTTTTGCGCAATCGTCTATTCCATTCAGTAAATTATTAATTATCACTGATACTATGAATCAATATGTATTTATGATACTCGCAGATCAACCGATCCTAACCAGTAATCAGTGTGGCCTTCTTTCTCCTTTTATTTTCTTTCCAAGTTGATGCTTTTGAAATGAAATCACTCATGTGATGAATTTGAATTTTCAGCCGCCTTTTCTTGCATATAGTAAAATGATATATATGTTTGACTGCAGTGGTGAAAGCATGGAGAATGCATTGCGTGCTTGTTGTAAGGGGATAAAAATAGGGAAAATTCTAATACATCGGGTTGGAGACAATGGACAACAGGTTAAGTATTCATGACATACTTTCCCTGAAAGTACATGAAATAATTCACTTCTGTGATTTTGTTAGTGAACTTTAGTTATTTTCTCTGTCCAGCTCATATACCATAAGTTGCCCATGGATATTGCTGAACGTCATGTTCTACTTATGGATCCTATGCTTGGTACAGGTTAGTGCGGAATAGCTATCCTTCCGATTTTCTCGTCGGAGTTCAATTTGCATACCTTTTGGAATTTAAGAATCAATCGGTTTTTGTTATTGAGCGTGTGACTAAATTTCTTATCACCTTGTTTCTACAGGTAACTCAGCAAATCAAGCTATAGAACTACTTATAAGAAAAGGAGTTCCCGAGGATCAAATCATGTTTCTCAATCTTATCTCGGTAAAGCTGTCTGGCTCATTCACTAGCTTAGGCCCTGTTCTTTTGGGCTTATCTAATCTGACTTATCTGTCTTATCTCTAACTTCGAGAATTTCCCGAGGTGGCCTTGAGAGTCGGATGGCCTTGAAATTTAGGATTTAGGAAGCTTTTAGACTCGCCTACGAGATAAAAATAAAATGGATGAAAAAGTAGTAAAAAAAAGTCAGATGAGTCAATATTAGTCAGATAAGTCACGAACTCATCTGACTTTTTTTTTATTACTTTTTCATCCATTTTATTTTTATCTCGTAGGCGAGTCTAAAAGCTCCCTAAATCCTAAATTTCAAGGCCATCCGACTCTCGAGGTCACCTCGGGAAATTCTCGAAGTTGGAGATAAGTCAGAGCTCATAAGCCCAAAAGAACACCCCCTTAGTTGCAACTTGGTACATGTTTCCTTTTTGAGTAATGCACTGCAGGTCTTTAAGGTTGTTCCACGTTCTCGCTTTAGGTCCAAAATTTCCAAAACCAGATATTTGGGTGGACAAAGTTGCATTACCGTTTCAACTAGGTCCAAAGTAGTATGAAGAAGGTGGTTTTAATGACATCGGCTGCCTAGTTAGCACAATATGTGGCAAAAAATGGCCACTCATCATCTTAAATCAATAAAAAAATAAATTCAAATTGAAAATTCATAAAAGAAATATTAAAATTCTAAAAAACCTCTAAAATTCTTTAAAAGTATAAAAAAAACCTAAAACCAGTAAAAAGATTTCAAAAATGAAAATTTGTAAAAACAAAAAAAATTCTAGAACTCGTTTAAAAAAACTTAGAGAATCCTAAGAAACATTAAAACTTTCTAAAATTTGTAAAAATAATATAAAATATAAATAAAATGTAGAGAGTGAGAGAGCAATGGAGGAGAATTGGGATTTTATTTAGATTTTATATTTTTTATGAATTTTAGAAAAGTTTCAAGGTTTCTTAGGATTTTGTTAAGTTTTTTAAACGAGTTTTAGAATTTATTTGATTTTTTATGATTTCAAATTTTTTAAATTTTTCAGATTTTAGGACTTTTAAAGATTTTAAAATTATTTTAGAGATTTTTTAGCATTTTAGGATTTCTTTTATGAATTTTTAATTTGAATTCAATTTTTATTGATTTAGGTTGACAAGTGGTCATTTTTGTGCATATATTATACTAACTAGGTTGTCCATGTCATTAAAACCACCTTCTCCATACCATTTTGACTTAGTTGAAACGGTAAGACAACTTTGTGTATCTAAATATCCAGTTTTGGGAATTTTAGACCTAAGCGAAAATGTGGGACAACTTTAAGGACCTGCGGTGCAATTTAATCCTTTTTTATTAGTTTGTTTATGGTTGTGATATTTCACATACAGGCTCCTGAAGGGATCCATTGTGTCTGCAAGCGATTCCCTTGTTTGAAGATTGTAACCTCTGAGATTGATGTTGGATTGAACGAGGAATACCGTGTCATCCCAGGATTGGGTGAATATGGCGATCGCTACTTTGGCACAGACTAATCATGTTGATACTGCTTTCACTGGCAACAAAAGGATACCTGAATCAGAGCTAACATTACTATGAGCGATATACTAGTGTTTGGTTTTTAATAGTATACTAGAGGAGTGGACAACATCACTCGTGCAACCCTGGGACTGGGAGGCACTGAAAGCATGCGATCATGGGCATCATTATAAGACTTGTGCTGCTGTTTTTGTTGTTGTAACAAACTTGGGCGTTGTGCTTTGAAACCCCTGGCGAAATAACCTGGTTACAGTAGTTTGTGAAATGCGTGATTTGCCTGAGTGTGCGGGCTCGTGGCAGAGGCCCTGTGATTTCAGTTGTGATTGAACTGCATACTCAATTGAAGCTTAAATATAGTGACAAAGCCCACGCATGATTTGCAATTGCGCCATATCTTGTTTCTTATCTTATGCTTCATTGTTTTTTATTCTTTCTAGTTTACACTATAATGCCAATCAGAAGTTTGTATTTAAATTGATGTGCATAGTCACAGTTGAGCATCGCCTATCTATTGCTGTGACCCTGTGCTGCTGGTCAGGCGAGCTCTGTCGATGTTAGTGCAAGGCACTGATCCATCTATTATTGTGTGAGCACTGCTACTGCTATGCGCATTAAGGGCCTGTTTGGTTCATCGCCTAACTGAGCCACAATTAAAGTTAGGCGAGCCATAGGTGTTTAGGTAGCAGTTTGGAGCTTGACTAATGTTAGTGTTGCCACAGGTCCTTAGGCGGGCCTGATTCGCTCGCCAGCAAAATTATCGCCAAGTCTATGGCGGTGAAAAAGGCCGTCACACTTGTCTACAGCGCTAAGCCGCTAAGTCCTATGTGCATCTCTCCAGCGCGGGCGAAGACAAGAGCGGAGAAGTCCAGCGCGGGCGAAGACAAGAGCGGAGGAGAAGCCCGACGTCTCCTGTCGGCGAGGGAGATCCAACGCAAGAAGACGGAGACGGGGAAGGAGAAGTCGGGCGAGGGGGATGCCAGCGCGGGAAAGACAAGAGCGGGGGGAGGAGAAGTCTAGCAAGGGGGAGGGCGCCGCGGGGAAGAGGAGGAGAAGTTCGGCGAGGGGGAGGCCGCCGCGGGGAAGGCAGGAGCGGAGGAGGAGAAGTCCGGCGAGGGGGAGGCCACCGCAGGGAAGGCCGGAGGGGGGGGCGGAGCTGAAGGCCCGCGTGTGGGATCTGGCGCTGGATCTGGCGCTCCCGTAGCTTGCTTCTCCGGCCGATGCTGGTCCTGCTACTACCAGGCGGCGAGTGCGGCTAGCACTGCAGGTAGGTCAGCCTCCTCCTCTCTACTTGGTAATGCATATTACAAACCCCCATGTTGTCCATCCCATGCCGCCGGTAGAGAACCCTATTGAAATTTCCCCCTACTCTCTCTCTCTCTCTGTGTCTCGCGTGCGCGCCCGAGTAACCATGCAGCCGCTGTTGTGCCTGGGAGGGGCCGGAGGGCTTCCCCACATGGATCCTCCTCCTCAAGTCCTCTTCCTCATGTGGTGCTGCAGAGCCGGCCTCCCCTAATTGCTCTTCGTTTTGCTGTTGTAAGATCAACGTATCAGTAGTTTATGGTACTAGAAGATTGCTGGTCACATTGATTGTTTGGAACCATTTAGGTTTTAGCATATTCCAAGTGGTTAAGCCGAATGAATAATTTGATTTAGCTAGCTAAATGATAAGCTGCATTTCAAGAGTTTGCTCGTCAAAACAGATTGCTTGGAAAAAAGTTTGTGCTATCTACTTCTGAATTCGAATATGTATATTATGTAGTTTATGAAACCAAGTAGTAAATTGAATGCGATTGTATGTTTGTAACTGTTTTGCACACTGTTTAATTGCCTTCCAACTCATATTGTATAATTGCAATGTTCTCCTCCCAACAATTATTTCCATCATCTCTCTGCTACCATTGGTTATATGATTGCTATGTTGTATATACTATAAATCAATGTTAGTGATATATTGCCTTTTCTTTTTTTTTGTTGTACCTTTTTCCATTTCTTATGCAATTTTTGTTCAATACTTTGCATTAAGATTTTGTTGAAATCATGGTGCTCTGCCTACTGCTTTGAAAATTTGAACTTGGGTCAAAGATTAAAGATTATTGTGTAGACTAGAATAATGACCTCCCTTTTGCTTCCCCAGCACTAGTTGTCATTTATTGGTCTGACATTAATCCCTTTACATATTAATCTGTTTATAGATGGGTGCAAAAAAAATGTTCACCGAGTACTACACTAGCTATTGCAATTACTTGCGGAGGAGAAGAGCAATTCTTACCATTTCCATCTGTCTAGCTTTATTTTGGTATAAGCTCCAGTTAAACAAGAGGAGACGAATCACATATTCTATGTTGGCTAGAGATGTGTGGAGGGAAGCACATTTGAACCGTTTGTACAATGGCACCGAAGCTCACTGCCTTAGCGAGTTACGCATACGGAAATTTGTTTTCCATAGGCCGTGCTCTCATCTTAGAAACCGTGGAATGCTAGTGGACACACTCCATGTCACGGTAGAAGAACAAGTTGTTATTTTCATGCATGCTGTTGGGCACAAATGGACAAACCGATCAATTGGTTTTGAGTTTTACCATTCTGGGGGAACAGTCCATAGGTACTTCCATGCTGTACTAGATGCTCTGTGTACCATGTCGCATGACCTTATTGTGTTGAGAACCACGGAGACACATGCGAAGATAACAACTAGTCCAGGCAGATTTCTTTCATATTTTGAGGTAATTTGAAACCATAATATTTTGATGTCTTCCCATGTGAATATAACAACACTAACAATATATGTCTTCTCATCTCATAGAAATACATAGGAGCTTTGGATGGTACACATATACCAACAACGGTTCCTATCCATATGTAGGATAGGTTTAGGGGTAGAAAACTTGTTCCTATACAAAATGTGCTTGCTGCTGTCGACTTTGACCTAAGGTTTACTTATGTCTTAGCTGGCTGGGAAGTATCGGCCCATGATTCCTATGTGCTTCAAGATGCACTATCTCGACCAACAGGGCTAAAAATACCTGAAGGTACTATTACTACACATTTCTCATCATTAAGGATTCTTGCCATCCTTAGCTTCTTATCACTTGCTCATCATGTAGGCCACTACTACCTGGCTGATGCCGGTTATGCTGCAAGGACTGGTATTTTACCCCCATACCGTGGGGTTCGATACCATCTTAAGGAGTTCAAAGGAGCTCAAGAGCCCGAAAATCCTAAAGAATTGTTCAACCACCGACATTCTTCCCTTAGAACAACTGTTGAAAGGGCATTTGGCACATATAAGAATAGATTTAAGATAACGGGCAACCAACCATTTTTTCCTCTAAAAACACAAGTGAAGATAGTTATTGCTTGTTGCACATTGCACAACTTCATCATAGAGGATGGCCCCGATGAGTATGTGTATGATGACCTCACTTGGTATCAACATCTTCCTAGAAGCAAGCGTACATATGTCGATGTGCAACGGGATAACCAAATATGGGCTACCAAAAGGGATGCATTAGCACAACAAATGTGGGATGACTACATAGCTCAAGCATCAATGGATGAGTAGACATCCATTTATCCATTTATGTATTGTGTGCTGCCATATATTTCTATGTGGTTTTATATATGTCTGAATGCTATGGACAGAGATGGGAAAAGGCAAGCACAAGGCTGATAGTGATGGGCCTTCTCGGGAGAGGACCATCAGTTGGGATGATGGTGAAACAAAGCTTATGCTTGATTGGTTCATAGAGTTTTTTAGGAACAACATGCAGGTTTCAAAATCAAGAAGCAGCACCATCTTAAGTGTGCGAAAGCACTGAACAAAAAATTTGGTATGGGGGTAACTGTAGCACAGGTCGACTGCCACTTTAGGCACTATATGAAAAATTGGAAGTATGTTGCAATGGCTTTAAGCAAGAGTGGCAATGCATTTGACCCAACTAGGTGCCTTGTGACAATATCAGAATCTGAGAAGGCTACCTTGACTGTATGTTTTTTTTATTATAAACTAATTTTATTGATACATACTTTTGCATGTATGGACAAATATTGATGCCTTTTTCATGGAATGCAGGATAGAGCCAGACGTCTCCCTTCTAAACCAATCAAGTTCTTTCATGAGATGGAAGAATTGTTCACAGGCACTAATACAGATGGCTCTCTAGCCATGGATGCATCAACTTGCATGGAAGTAAAGGATGAGTCAGATGAGGATTCATAGCCTGCTGATGATATGTCCTCTTATGTTGCACCTGAGGATAATATTGGGGATGACTCGGACACTTTGCCTTCTCCTTTAGATGCTGCACAAACCAAGTCACTGGTGTGGAGAGCTCTTCTAGCTCTGGTGTGAAGCGCAAAAGTGGCGTCAAGTCACCGAAAAAGAAGGCAACAAAAGCCAAGAGCCGCATGAGCAAGGCAAGTGATGAAATCAGTGCTACTTTGAAGGTTTTGACGGAATCACTTGCTGCAACTGCACCTCCACCGATGCCTAACCTAGCTGATCCACATGAGGCATTGTGGAAGAAGATAGAAGCCATGACAATAACGACAGAACATAAGCTCATGGTAGGTGTGTTCCTCTCACGCAATGAGAATAAGGGCCTGCGTGGTTTCTTAAGCAGTGCAAGTGACACAACCTTAGAAACCTGGGTCTACAGGTTCTTAAGTCAAGGTAATATGTGATGGATGACATGAAATGATCTTTTGTCTATATGTGTGATGGTGATAGCTGCATTGGTCTTTTGTTTGTGTCAAGGAAGTACATGAACTTGACTTTATGTTAATGGTTAATGGACTAGTTGTTTAGGTTAAGGGTTATGATATCTGTAATGGACCATTTATATCATGGACTGTAATGGACTCTTGTAAATATTTATGGTATGTCATGAACTTTCGTTTAAGTATTGTCTTATAGTTAGTGATGAACTCTTGGTTATATTATGAATGGCTTTGTATGTAGATGGAATTATAGTTATGTTAAAGGCTATGGCACAATGTTGGGTTATGATGAATGTTTATTTCTTGGTCATGTGAAAATTTATGGCATTATTTTAGCTATCCACACTATCTATGGGCTGATGGGCATACCTTTATATGAGACGGATTTGCAAAATGTGGTATTGGTGGGATGATATGATATCATGGTTAACTTTTGGTTAACCTGTGTGACATTAATCAAAGCTAGAACAATTCCTAGGGAAAAAATTGCTTATTGCAAAGTGCATTCTTAAGTCAATATATATGTATAATTTTTCCTCAAGGATATTTTTTCTCAAGTACCGTGGTATATTTATGAAGCTTTCTGGGTTAAAACAGGGCCCTGCTGTTGTTGCTTGAGCTGGCTGTGTTGGTTCTGGAAGCTCTTCTTCCTGGAAAAATCTATGGGAAAACCTTGAGCACCTGCCTTCCCTTGAATGTGTCAACCAAGTGTAGCTTGTAACTATGTATTTCACTGTTGTCTTTTTTTTCTCCAGGGAGGTTTTTTCAGTCAGTGAGTCTTGTCAGATTTGGTATATAGAAAATCATGTTTTTGGAATTTTAGAGCCGCCATTCTTTCTAGTGTCAGCTGTTAAATTGATTATAAGTGATAAAATGACATTTTGGACCATGCTCCTGACTCGGTGTGGATTCTTGATTGTGAGGTATGCTTCTGCTGAAATTATTACTCAATTTAGGTAATTCGGAACTCAACTATCTACTAATCTACATGGTATGCTCATCGAATACCAATGTTCATTTCTTGGTGTGCCATGTGTTGAAATTTGTTTGAATTCTGAAATTATATGAGAATTATGGAGTATCATTTTCCAAATTGTGTGGTAACCAACCAAACACCTGCCACAACTTCTTAGCTTTGCCTAAACTGAGGCATAGGCACAATCCAAACAGCTGCCACAAATTTCTTAGACGAGCCTGACCTTAGACGTGGCAGCAAACCAAACAGCAGCTAAGTTTAGGCAGCTTAGTCATGCCACATCTGTGGAAAGCTACTAAGCTTAGGCTACGGAGGCATAGACAACAACCAAACAGGCCCTAAGTTTTATACTTACTAATTGTGTCTGCAGTTTTTGCAATCCAATCTCTTTCGTGCAGCTCCTGATGGTTTCGTTGGGAGCTATGCAATGAATGGACATGGAGATTATATAAGGAGCTGCACTGGTATCTGTGTAATTCCGTAGAAATTCTTGTGTTCAACATGTTCCGTGCATCTGCAGTTGAACGCAGAGTTGAAATGCTACGTTTGTAGAACTTTCAGGCTGCCGTTGAACGGCAGAGTTGAAATGCTAGGTTCGTAGAACTTTCAGGATTGGTCTCCAAAACAAAGGAACCCAGAAACCACCGATAAGGTTTGCCCGAAACCACCGAGTAGGGTTTCAAATCCCGTCAAAAATCATAGAACTTTCAGGATTGGTCTCAAAGGCGAAATCGCAGTAAGCCAAAACAAGGAACCCCGAAACAACCAAGTGGGTTCCAAATCCCGCGGAAAATAATCGATTTTCTATAGAAAATTGTTAAATCGTTGTGAAACAGGATCAAAATCCTGGTCTAAAAATTTGAAATCAATATTTAAATTTCAATTTTTTAAAAAATATGAAATAAATTCCAAACGATGTCACGCTAAAATCGGACGATTCCCCCTAAAACCTAGTAATTTCCTATCTCAATTTCTCATTCAAACTGAATGATTTAACGGTGGAACCGAACGATTTTTCAAGAATTCTAGTGATTTTTTTCTACCTATTTTTTTATTTAAATTTCAAAAATCAAATTTGGTCAAATTTTAACAGAAAATCAGGCTGATAGGGATTTAGGTTGAAAACAGTTCGACCACGGAAAAATTCAGGAAATGACACTCAATTCCCTTGTCCCAGAAAATGTGTCTATGACATATGGGACCATCTGAGTGAATGATAGTGGGTTAGGATGTCATATACTGAAATACAAATTTTAAAAAGTTTAATTTACATAAATCTCCGGTTTGACCACAGGCCGAATCCGTACACCCACCATGAGGCGTTTTAGCCCAAGAAAGGAAAGTGGTCAGCCCAGCTTGGAATCGCCTCCAAAACCTACCCAACAATTCTCCTCCTCCAGTACGCCTCGGCCTCAAGCCCTCGACCGCAACTCCTCCCATCCCTTTCAGATTTTTTTTATTTTTAAATTATTTTGTATTCTTTTTTGTAAAAATATATCTCGGTTCAGATTTTTTGCAAATATAGATGGCCGTTGCCTAAAGGGGGGTGGGAGGCGATCGCCCAAGCGAGAGGTGATCGGTTCTATGCCCGTTACACGCTGTCGCCGCCTCAGCTAGCCGTTCTTAGGCGTTGAGGCTGCGCCCCCCCTCTCATGGGGCGACTAGGCCCCTATTTAACCCGCGTGCGCTGCCTCCTCCCTACTCCTAGCCAGTTGTTGCCACAAACAGAAGAGAAAGATAGAGAGGAAAGAAAGAAGAGAAGAGAAGAGAAAGAGAGGAAAGAAGAGAAGAGAAGAGAAAGAAAGAGAGGAAAGAAGAGAAAAAGAGAAGGGACAAAAGGAGAGGAAAAGCTGAGAAGAAAATTAAATCGGGCGGCGTCGAATTTCTGTGAGTTAATTTATTGAGTACTGTAGTTAGTGTAATTTTGTTATTGATGCCCATAGTTGCTATAAATAGATGTAACTTAAATTGATGATTAAAAACGTGGTAGGATAGTCACACATTAAAGATATATAGAATTTTGTTATTAATGCACATAGTTGCTATAAATAGATGTAATCTAAATTTATGATTGAAAATATGGTAGGATAGTCGTACTTTAAAGATATATATAATTTTGTTATTGATGCTCATAGTTGCTCTAAATTTTTTTTACAATTGTAGAAAATTAGAAAAATCGTGACAATAGAGTTATGTTAGACATAAATAGATATAATTTATATATTAATTGAAAACATATTAAGGTAGCCACATGAAGGATACATATAAATTTGATGTTGATGCGTGCGCAGTTGTTGTTGTAAATATTACATAATATTTTTTGGTATTGAAATTGATGCTAATTAATTACGCTTGGCCATATGTTATAGGTAAAATGTTAGACAAATTATATTTTCAAATATTTTACAGAGATGGGGAGGTAGCAGAAGGGCCAAATGGAGTGGATTTATCGGCATTTGCCTTTGTCCTGCGGGGCATATCTAGACCGAGTGAGATGAGATACCGGTGGCTAATAGAATGATTGTTTCGGTTGTTCGGTTTGGATGCACATACATGTCGGCTACGTGTTAGAGGCATGGTGAGTCGTGTCCATGAAGGTTTTTTTAGAGTTGTTTCCTATAAAAGGAACACACAACTGGAAGAGATACGTAGAAAATGCAGTGGAGCGTGGTTGGCGTCTTATGCTACTGGTTCAATACTACCTGATAGTAAACCTAGTTGTGCCCGAATTGCAAGATGGGGAGGTGGATACAATGGAGGGACCTGGCATTAGCACAGGAGAATTTAGTGGAGAGGGTATCAATGACCATGTTAGCGGTGCGGACGAGGCGTGGGAGGAAGTAGCTGAGGGGGGAGGCGTAGAGACGAGGGGGTGGCAAACGAAGGTGGGAAGGTAGAGATCATAGTGAATATGATGGAGGTGGAGAACCAAGAGGATAAAGAGTTGTCGGATGATGACCAGTCCGACGAAGAGGGTAATGGCCTTGATGTCCCTATCCCCAGCACGTGGAGTAGTTACAACGTCGAGGAGTTAGCAGTGAACTTTACCCGCATCATCAGACGCAGAGGGCATGCACCATGGTAAGAGTCTGATTCGGTGTTTTCTCCACATTTATTTCAGTGATTACATCCTCTCACAGTTTCTTCCAATTACACAGGCTGATTTGTCGCGGGAGATTTACATCGACGCCTAGGCCATGGTGTCCCATTTGAGGGCGAGTGTGGAGGTCACACCGGCTAAGAACAGATCCGTATGGTCGAGGATTCTCTGCAAGGCCACCCAGTTGTGCTGCCTCACGTCGTGCCAACGGGTCCCTGACACTGTCCCACGTGGGCCAGCACCTCCACTTAGTCCACCCCTACCACGTGACCCGTAGCAGACTCCGGGCCTTCGACCACAACAAACTCAAGGCCTTCGCCCATAGCGGCCTTAGGGCATGTCCTCCAGGGGCTTCTTGGCGCAGACCATCGCTGGAGCAACAAGGCTGGGGAGCTTGGCCTGTGTAAGATGCCAGCTCTTCGTGTGCTGCACCACCCCAGCATCAGGGATGGTCACCTTGGCCCGTAGAGTCGAGCAGTGGTCCCTCGTACTCTAGACTAGCAGGAGGTGAGCAATGATAATACTACTACATATGGTTTTACTACCAACACGTTGCAACGTCTAACAGTAGGTCATGTGTTTCTTTCCACGCAGGGAGTACGTCTTACGATGACGCCGATGATGGTGGGCATCAGAACCTGGACGAGTGGCTATCACAGCGTATCTTCGGCCCATCGCAGTTGTCCAGGGCTCCACTTGCCCCTACTCAACCATCATAGGACGAGGATGAGTCGACACTGGTAGACCATGGTAGGCCTAGGAGGAATGTCCATCCTCCCGACTCGTTAATGTACTCTAAGCACCACATAAGAAAACACACACGTCAGTGACCCGCATGTATAATGTACGTCGAGTACACATCAATAAAATGGATGTCCACTTACCCTCCTTTATGTTTTCACAATAGACAGTGCGATGCCCGAAAGCCCTACATTGCTTTGCAAATATTATAGATCATCACATCATGCACGTCATGTAATTTCTATAGAATTTTTGTGACCTAACGGGTCCCCCGTTCGATACGGTCTGCTGGGCTAAATGGCATGTTTTTTGTCGATGACGTGGTCACTTAGCCTTTTTCTTTTTTTCATAATAGATAGTGCGATGCCCGAGAGCCCTAGGTTGCTTTGCAAATATCGGAGATCATCACGTCTTGCACGTCATGTAATTTCTCTAGAATTTTTGGGACCCCGATACGGTCTGCTGGGCTAAGTGGCATGATTTTTATCGACGACGTGGTCACTTAGCCCTTTTCTTTTTTTTCCCGTAATGGACGGTGCGATGCCCGAAAGCCCTAGGTTGCTTTGCAAATATCAGAGACCATCACATCATGCACGTTATATAATTTTTCAAGAATTTTTGGGACCCAACCGGTCCCCTACCCAATATGGTTTACTAGGCTAAGTGGCATGATTTTGACAAAAACGTGGTCACTTATCCCTTCTCTTTTTCGTAATGGATGGTGCGAGACCGGAAGCCCTACGTTGCTTTGCAAATATCGGAGACCATCATAAAAGTCGATGACAAACACAAATGGTGCATTAACTTTATGGAAATTGAGTAGTACATGAAGATATAAAAGGTACGGGGCTGCCAATACATAAAGACAAGTAAGGGAATTATAATGGCCCCCCAGAACTACTGCATGCAGTGGGGCCATTTCCCCTTCTCCCAAGCCCCCGCAAGGGCCTCTCTTGCGTGCCTAGCCCTCTCGAGCTTTCTTTCATGCTTTGCCTCACGCTCCAATGCCCACCACTGCCGTTCTACCTCCTTCTTTGCACGTAGCTCCTGTTGCCAACGCTTGTGCTCCTCTTCCTCATCGGCAAGGCAGCACCGCTCCTCGAACATTGCTCTCCTCCACGCCATCTCCTTCAGCACGTGCTTCTCCTAGTCGGGAGTTTGCTCCGTGTCCAAGTATCGCACGAACTCGCACAATGCCGGCTACGTAGGTTACATCATATAAAATGAGTTAGTGGTATAATATATTTATATTTATGTACATATATCTACGACACTAAACTTACCAGGTTTTTGCCCTGCCTCTTCATCTCCTCGGTTTGGTCGTACACATAGTTAAGACACATCTAGTACCTCCTATCGTACGTGTAGGACATGTTAACGGACTTCTTAAGGTTGCAAGGATCTCCGCGTAGACATATGGGGATCTGCATGTCTTCCAAAACGGGTTCGCTCCACCTTTCCTTAGAGGCGAGAGAAACTTCATCACACAAATCTGAAAAGAGTCGCCAGAAATCAGGGGATTCAATTTCCTTCTCTCGTTTTTCTCTCTCTTTTTTTCCCTATGCTTTCTTTTCTTTGTCCTCTCTTTCTCTTCTGTTTGAGGCAGCGGCTGGGAGTGGGAAGGAGGCAGCGCGTGTGCGGGTTAAATAGGGGCCCGGTCGCCCGTGGGGTGGGGAGGGGGGGCGACCGGCGCACCAGCCCCAACAGCCGCAAACGGCTAGCCACGGCGATGATGGTGGGCGATCCCCCCTCCCTCCTGCGGGCGATGGCCGTTTATATTTGCAAAAAAATCTGGAATGACATATATCTTTACAAAAAATAAATAAAAATAATTTAAAAATAAAAAATTCTCCCTCTCACGCGGTCACGCCATCGACAAAAATTGGGGGCCGCGCGTCGCCGGCGCGCCTAGCAAGCTAGCACTGATCGCCCAGGACATTGGCTGCGAGCTGCCGCTCCTCGCCGGCTCCCCCGTCGCGTCACCTTTCGTCCCGTTGATCTCTCCGCCTCCCTCTCGCCGACCGCACGACGCTTGCTCTTAGCGTTGCAGATTAAAGTCACCGCCCGTGCAAGCAATCAGTGCCGTGTTAAAGCGCCGTCACCGTTGGCCGCCGCTGCAGCAGCTCGACGCCGGCCACCCCTGACCCCTTCCTGTTTCTCCGGTAAGCCTGCTCCCTCTCGACTTCGATTTTGCCGTCGTTGGGAGCTCATTGATCACCGCGAGGTTTGCGCAAGGGTTTAAGGTAGATTAATTAATCGATGCTCTTCTCGCATAGTTTTAATGCAGTACACATCTCCTACTAAACAATGGTTATTTCCTAATTAACGTGCAATTGCATGCTTTGATGATTAGTTGGTTATTACTTATTAATTAATCTGCGTGTCTGTGAAGTTCTTTATTTCTTGTTAAGGTAACTGATTTGCCGCGATACGTTACTAACTTGGTTTGGATGCAACTTTGTACTCCGGTTTAAAATAGATGCCATAAATTTTGAAACTTTATCCACTAGCATAGACATATCAAGAATATTTTGATAATTTTTACCGACATATAAGAGCATCTCCAGCAAAAACTTTAAATTTCTTCTCTATAATACTATTCCCTATAAACTCTATTCATCCTCTAAAATTATTTCACGTTTTACACTACGCTCTAAAAAATTATTTCTAAAAAGTCAAATAAACAAAATACAGTTTCTGCTAGAGATGATCTGACTTATTAAATTAGTGGTAGAAAATGTGTGGGGGAAGACTTATGTCAGACGTGTGAAACAAACTCTATTTGGAAACAGATGGACTACTGTTTTGTCACACTGACCGAAGGAACCAGATACATTACCATTAGTACTGACTTGGTTTCGGTGCAACTTTGTACTCGAAGTTTTAAATGAACGCCAAAACTTTGAAAGTTTTATCCACTAGCACACGCGCAAACTAAAAATATTATGACAACGCATGGAGGCGACATTTGTGGATTTACCACCAAAAATAGTTCAATATGACCTTATGGTTTTCATAGTTTGTACCAACATGTAAACAGATGGAGTGCTGTTTTGCCACGCTTACTTACCTATAACCATAACAAATGCTCAGATGGTATATATGTATGACCGGGTTTATGTAGGTTGTATCTTCGCGGCATAAAGTGAACCAATGTTGCCAAAATTTTATTGATCCTTTGGCACTGCACAAAGCCATTTGCTTGGACGTTTGGACAGCATATTCTTTCCCGTTCCATCTCTCCCACTTTCCATCCCCGGCCTTCGGGTTTACAAGTTCTCATCAATAATTTTATTTGATCATGCACAGATCTCCGGCATTAGATTCTAACTCAGAGCCTTGATCAACAGCATTAAGTCCCATAGTTCGCAAAAGAAAAAAAAGATTGTGCCGGCAATGGTGTGGCCAGCATCATAACTAGCCAGTCCAGTCTCGTTCTCGAGAAATACTTGTAGCACTACTAGTAGCAAGTCTACAAGTTGCCATATAAACCATGCCACTCTTCTCTGATGATCCATCCTGTCTCTCTATCTCTCTCAGGAGCAGAAAGAAAATGGTTTGCAAGGTGAAAGGGGGCATGAGCAAGCTCCTTCCGGTCATCTCCTTCTTCCTTGGCGCTGCACTGACGGTGGCATTCGTCTTCCTCAATGGTGCTTTGGATGTGAACTGGCAGCTCTCTGCCCTGGCGTCATGGGGAAATGGTACTCAGCCAGCCCCCAGCTCTGAGGTTAGTGATCTACTGCAGCTTTTGTGGTTTGAGATTTTTTTCACTGTCATTCTTTGTTGAGCTGTTCTGGGACCTGTGCATTATATATAGAACATATGAGAATTTTATCTTGCAAGGAAACACAGATTTTTTTCACTGTTACTCTTTGTTGAGCTGTTTGATCTTGCAACGAAACAGAAGTGCAAGCTAGCTTATCTTCTTTTTTTTCAAGCAAACATGTGGTATACTAGTTCAGTCTGTCTTGTTTGCATGAGATATGATTTATGCATGGTGATGCATAAAAAAAGTGGAAGGAAAACTTGATCATGCACATTTAATTTTAACTGCATTTTGGTTAATCAGAGCTAACTATGTTGTATGAGAATTGAGGAGTGCCCAGAAATTTAGATCAGAAGAAAAGTGTACACTGACGATGTTTACCTTATTATCTTATTATTAAAAACTTGGTTCTATTTTCTTTTTCTCCTAATAATAACCTTACAATATATTTATGATATAATTTAGATCATGAAATTTGCTTATTTGCATTGTTCTAAGAACAGAGTGGAACTATCGGCAGTACTTTTTTTTGTAAGAAGCGGGCTACACCCCTCATTTTAATATCAGAAACCAGATAGCGATGAACATTTAGAGTAGTGGACTCTCCTTTTTTCTTATCCTAGGTTCCTACTTACTAGCTGTATCTTCATCCTGTGACAGCGACAAGCAGATTAATTCTTGTCCAACGTAATGCTGCAGAATCTTTGTGGCAATAATCGAGCCTAGAACTGAATTCTTAAAGCCGTTCAACATGCTGATGATGCTAACTTTTCAAGATTAACTTAAGATAATCCTCCTGTAGCTTTGTCACAAAGAGCCCAAAAAGCCTTAAAGGTGAAATTGGCTACCGGGGAGGCAACGAATATGCTAGCCTGATGTTCAAGCAGCCTTGTGGGGTTATTGACATTTACAACTCAGACAAAATGATTTGAAAGAGTAAGGAGATTTTGCATGAATTTTTCAGCTCCAATCAGGGCTTTTTTATTGTCGATGGTCGGTTCTATCGGAACCCCTTGCTCCCAAAGAACATCAAACAGGTTTGAATGAATTTTGTCCAAATTGTGTAAAAAAAATTTGGCCAATGAAATCCTTTTTTTTTTTTTTGCCAATTATCGCCTATAAAATTTTTGAACTGAACTTTTTGTTTGGAATTATCGTCCTATTATCAGCGAGACAGCGACCCCCATTTTTTTGAAACCAGGTTATCATATCCCTGGCTCCAATGTCATTAACCTATCTGCTTGGATTATTGAATCAAATTGATCGATTAATCATGGTATTAGCAACCAAAAAATGCAGATGAAAGCACTTGCAGAACTGGCTCAGGTGCTGAGGAAAGCATCGATGGAGGACAACACGGTCATTCTGACGTCCATCAACCGGGCGTACGCCGCGCCTGGCTCCCTCCTGGACCTCTTCCTGGAGAGCTTCCGGATCGGCGAGGGCACGGAGCGGCTGCTGGACCACGTCCTCATCGTGGCCATGGATCCCGGCGCGCTCGCGCGGTGCCGGTCGGTGCACCGCCACTGCTACCTCCTCCGGCCGGAGGGCGCCGTCGACTACAGCGAGGAGAAGTACTACATGACCAAGGACTACCTCGACATGATGTGGGGCAGGAACCGGTTCCAGCAAACCATCCTCGAGCTTGGCTTCAACTTCCTCTTCACGGTGCGTTACGCTCACCGGCGGCGACGGCTCCGTTGCCCTTGCAGTCCTTGGAACGTACGCACGGTGCAGTCTACTCACCGGCGCCGCCGTGTTCCTGTTTTTTGTTTCAGGACATCGACATCATGTGGTTCCGGAACCCGCTGCGGCACATCGCCATCACGTCGGACGTGGCCATCGCGAGCGACTTCTTCAACGGCGACGAGGACAGCATGCGCAACCGCCCCAACGGCGGCTTCCTGTACGTGAAGGCCATGAACCGGACGGTGGAGTTCTACCGGCGGTGGCGGCAGGCGCGCGAGCGGTTCGCGGCGGGGAGCAACGAGCAGTTCGTCCTGGGGCACGTGCAGGCGGAACTGAGCCGGCAGGTCGGCGTGCGGATGCAGTTCCTCGACACGGCGCACTGCGGCGGCTTCTGCCAGCTGAGAGGCGACCTGGGCAGGGTGTGCACGCTGCACGCCAACTGCTGCACCGGCCTCGCCAACAAGGTGCACGACCTCCGCAACGTGCTGCGCGACTGGAGGAACTACACGGCGGCGCCGCCCGAGGCCCGGCGCCGGGGAGGCTTCCAGTGGACCAAGCCCGGCAAATGCATCCACTGACCATGCACGTGCATACGTTGAAATGCTCACGCTGACCATTCTTTGCATGTTTCTTTTTTCTTTTTCCTGATTTTTAACGAGCAGTGGCTTGTTTTACCGCGATCATTCTTAGGAGCTCATTAGTCATTACACGTTTGACAGTGTTGCATTAATCTTATAATTCATAGGTACTTGTAAAAAGACGGATATGGTCAATAGTTCAACCGTGAGTGAATAACTACAGTTGAATTTTGAAGTTTGTTCTCACATTGCTCGCTAGTCTTGTTGCATAGTCGACATAGATGTTCATCATATTCACCAAGTAGATCTGTCAATAACCTCGTACACAAGAACTGGTACATGCCCACCACCTGGATTCAAGTCCCATGGGAGACAATAAATTTCAAAGAGTGGCATGCATGAGTCTAAATCTTCCATTTTTTAAAAAAAAATAATAAACGACCTGGGTGCACAGTATGTGACCCATCAACCATCCCTTTGTAAGAAATGCTCTTACATTTTAAACACGCGAACAAGATTGCAGGGAAATATCATAGGCAATGAAACGTTGTAGACTTGTAGATAATGCCTGAAATGGGCTGTGGGCAAGCTACACAAGAAGAAAGGTAAGGTAGGGCAAATAATGGAACAAGCTCAGGTACGTAAGTGCTCAAATATCTGAAACTATTTTAGCACATAACACCATTTAACCATACGCAATTACAAGGATAACATCAACCTCAACAAATTCCGACTCAATGTTGGTACCAGAAACATAACGGTGGCAACATTGCCATAAAGTACTCGAAAAGAACTACATTTAGGTCTTTTTGAAAGGTAGGCTCACACTGAGGGCTTACGCAGCTTGCCTCCTTGGTGCGATAACATTGTCAGGCTACAAAAGAAACAATGATCTGTGGATTAGGAGAAACAGCTATAGGAAAGTGAAATCAACATGGCAGAAAATATGAGTGTTTTCTACAAAAATAAATCCATATAGAAACAGAGCGCTTAAAAAAAAGAAGTCCAGCCAAAGCTCAGTCCTCGGCCAAACTGTTAATTCATGGAACACAGCTGAAACAAATACAGGGGGAGTAAAAGATAAAAGAGACATACCTCTTTCTTCACAGGCTCTTCCTTCTCTGACAAAATCAGCTCAATGTGGCAGGGTGAAGACATGTAAGCTGCCATAATATCAATATCAGTACACTATCCAATGGAATAAAGAATAGGTATAGTTCTTGAGAACTTACGATTTATACGTCCATGAGCACGGTATGTACGGCGCCTCTGCTTCTGGGCCTGGTTCACCTGGATGTGTGAAACGTAGAGGTTGTCGACATCCAAGCCTTTAACCTTCAAACGAAAGATTGTAAGTTAACCCAAATGAAGGATGAGAATGTCATGCATATTAAAATTAGAAAAAAGAAGAAAAACTAGCAGCAGCTTCATACATCAGCATTACTCTCAGCATTCTTCAGCAAATCCAATATGAAATTGGCTGATTTTACAGGCCAGCGACCCTGTCCATTTGAATGGCGAGATTTTGCTTGTGCAGTACGGCCCACACCTCGACAGTACCTCCGGAAGGGAATGGCTTGCTTGTGAGCAATAACATCCTCAAGGTACCGCTTAGCCTTGGCCAAAGGTAGCTTGCGAAGTGCAAAAGCGGTCTCCCTAGTGTTCTGCACCCATTATTTGGGGTTTAGTCAGAGAAAAAGAATCAAAAGATACATAGCCAACAATGATGCAAGTAAAGCATTATCAACCTAGTACAAACAGCCAACAAACCATTGCAAAGGCACCACCTATGATAAACCACTCACTGAACTCGCTTTGCCATATGTGGAAAAATCCAGCAAACATTTGACATTGACAGACCACTCTCGCCAATTACTAGCTTGATGGTATAGCCCTATGCCATTAAGCTTCCAATACTACGTATGATATTTTTCAATATAAAATCAGATTGTATTTTTCCATTGACCATTGTGTGGTATATGTGACTAGAAGGAAAGATCAAATACAGCAATCATAACAAAAAGACAAAGATCAGTCTGTTGAACATAACTAAAGGCTATTTCAAACTTCAAAGTACAAGATATAAAGATATGAATCAGTAGGACTGGAAGAGATTATCCAGCAACATAAATAGCTTTAGCCTTTTGTATATATTGTAAGTCATCTGTTTATTAATATTAGTATATACAGTAGGAGACTAGGAGTCTTTCATATTGTTTTTCCCTAAAAAAAGGCTATATCAGATTATGAGAGAGAGAGAGAGAGAGAGAGAGATTGCTAAACAGTTAATCCTGACTTAATGCGATGTGAAGAATTTCACTAGGACTCTTGGAGCTTGAGCATCCCACCCCATGACACAAGCAATATACACACTACAGAACATCTTTCAAACCTCCAAAGTTCCAGTTATCTACGCAATAGTAGTCAAAATTTAAAGCATAGGACTTCCAATTTAACTCCGCAGCGAGATGCTGTAGATTTTGGATGAAATGGGGACAGCATTTAGATATCTGCCTAGAACAAGGACATCACCAAAGATAATGTCACACTGCCTGAGAACCATTTGTCATGGTAAACGATACAATGATTCTTCACATAACAATGTATCCATGTTCCTAAAGTAACGTGGGAACTGCTCATGGAAAGAACAGAGCAGAACCTTTACTCTTTAGGTTATCACGCTCCAATCCATTTATGGCGCCATTTCGTACACTGTCTAGCCCCAGTTCAGCAACATTGCATGCCAAGAACAGTTCACTAATCCGCACCTAATCAACTAGTGCACGAACAAAGATCCCACAAGGCAAAAGGTTATCACTCTCTAATCCATTCATGACGCCATTCTGTACACTGGCTAGCCGCAATTCAGCAACATCGCATGCCAAGAACAGATCACTAATCTGCACTGCTGATCAACTAGCGAACGAATAAAGATCACACAAGGAGCAAAATGTTTAAGAAGCTCACCTTGAAGTGGACCCTGAGATCCCTGCCCATGGCCTTGGCCGCTGCGCACACAACACCAAACATCCCATCAGAACCACCACCACACGGGGAAGAAGGCAAACAGCAAGGCGATACAAAGCCCTTGCGGGGACGGAGAGAGAGGAGAGATCTTACACTTGGTCGGGTTGGTCGGCTCCCGCGAGTACTTCACCTGCGACGGGAGCAACAGCGAGGCGTTAGAACAATGGAACAACAGATCACACGTACGCTGCTGTAACGGAGCGAGAGAGAGATTAGCTGACCATGGCGGCCGCCGGAGCGTGGCGGGAGAGGAGGACAGGGAGTCGGGGAGGGAGGAGCTAGCCTTCGCTCGAACTGTCCGCGCAGAGAAAGCCCTCACCCGGCGGCGGCGGCGGCGGCGGCGGTCTAAGAGGAGGGAAGAAACCCTAGCTAGAGCGTGGCATCTCTACATGGGCCCAACTGTTATTAATGGTTTACTACGATGAGTAGAGGCCCATATATGGGACTGGGCCGACAATTTTCCTCTTTCTCATTTTGTCTTTTTCATTTTAAATAAAATTTTTAATCTTTTCTAGACTTATGGCTTATTGGTTCATGCTGTTTCGAAAAGCTGAACTCTTTAGTTTATTGAGTCTTTCTTTTATCTCGAGGTTATTTCTCAAAACTCTCAAAAATATGGCTGCTTACAGAAGCTTTTGTTGTTCAGACTTTCAACAATTAAACAACTTCAGGAATTTAGTTCAGCAGAAAAAAATGGGCAAGAAATGGACTGTGAAGAGAATTTGCAAGAGCATGTACCTGAATGACCCAACTAGCACAGAGTTGTGAACCTATAGACACTGTACTAGCCAATAGGCAATAGCCTGTCTCTGGGATCTTAGAGCATCTCCGGCAGTTTGTCTCATTTCTCTTTTATCCCATCCCTATTCACGTACCACCTTACTAAATGGGGCTGTCCTATCCCTTTTTACCTCCCCAACAGCAGCCTAACACTATCCCTACACTCTACTTTTTTCATTCCATGCCCCATCACTGTTTGCTACAGTGATAGAATATGAAGCTTGAACAAACCCTTGGAGATGCCCTTTGGAAACGACTTAAGGATGAATTCTACATTTTTTTTCCTGTACATCCGTTGAGCTTGTATTTGAAATATTTAACCACTAAATTTTATAAACATTTAGTTAACGTACAATATGACGCGCAATGCCCCCTTGAAACACTGGTGCTGAGATTTGATATTGACAGTCACGGAAGCAGCCAAGATACCAGAAGCAGTTTGGATGAAGCCATTAGGTCATCTCTAATCATGGTTCTATTTTCCAACCCTATTTCACTATTTATTCACTATTTATCTTGTATTCACAATCCAATTTACTATTCATCTCTCAAACTCTAGCTCTATTATTCCAATTTCTACATTTCTCTCTTTTATATTTTACTCTCAACCCTATTTTTTCTATTTACAACCTATTTCTACAATAATATAGTCAGCCGGCAAGGCACAAATCTCGATCTCATTTGGGCCACTCAAATGATGAGGCTCAAATTTTTATTTCAAGCTCGTCTTTGTGATATAGACGGCATATATTTGGCTGGTTGTTTAAGCATCCTCCGATTAGGACTGCGTACTAAATAGTTTGACTTTTGCTAGTACTTTTTGGTGATCTATAAAAATCATAAGTTTCGCAGAAAGTATATATACTATTGCAGTCTAGGGCCGCACAAAGGTGATTAAAATTTGGTGACCATTTGATCGATCCGGACACGAGATGTGTTTCTCAAGTCTCAACTACTCCAATGAATAGGCAGGCATGCATGCAGGCAGTTGTTAATGTGGAAGCTCATGCATCATGTTTGTTAATTATCTAATGTTAACTGGTTTAAAAGGGATTGATTTTGATTATAATCTTAATAGCAGTAGAACATAGACGATTGGTGGAGAAGAGACACCATCTACGTCACGCTAGAATCAGTGCAGCGGATAACCACTCTCACTAAGAAAACATCTTTGATCCTTTCTCGTTGGACCATCGGAATCAGATGCATTTAAGCAAATCCGGAATCGACGGTAAAGAGAGATTGATGGAAAGACAGTGACCAGTGAATGGCACCATGATGTACTGCAAGACTTTCATCCTGGTTACAGAATAGGGAAAAAAATAGGACGGTCTCGTGATTCGACGAGAGTCCATTTGTGCATGTCATCCTCCACCAGCTGGAAGCCTGGAACTGACAGCTCAACTGACCTCTCAAGTGTAGAGGTTTTTTTTTAATAGTTTTTAATACAGGATCCATGGCTCTAATTTTAAAATAGAAATTACTATGGCTCTGTTTCTTTTAGTGGTCGGCGGTTTTACTGTAGCAAATTTAAAAGTTTTTAGAAAAAATTTTAAATAATCAAAAAAATAATCTAAAATTTTTTTACTGTAGCAAACCGCCGGCGGTTTGCAAAAAAGAACGGAGCCTATATGTTTTGACTTACGAGTAAGGTCATGTGGCTCGTTTATGTTTATCGGCTATATTTAAGTTTAGAGAGGCTATCTCTAAGTTTAGATGTTACATCGACTAGTCTGCAATGATTAGAGAGGGAGTTGTTGAAGTATATTTATTGCCCGCTTTTCCTTATCAATTTACGTTAGTGGGTGAATCGGTCGGTGCATACAATTCAATATGATATTAGAGCCAGGAGGTACCTAACGCATTAGTACAAATAATATTTATGACCCATTTTGTATCCACATCTAAGACTCGGAGGAGCCTACACGTAAGAAGGGATGCTAAAATATATTGCCCATCATCAGCTTGGTGCATCATTGGATTAAACTTTTAAGTGAATTTGTGCAATTCAATAGAGCAAGAAATGAGGGCGGTGTTAACATATATTGTCCATGTTTCGATATTTAAGCTTTTTAGCATCATCTCTCATCCTTGGCATTGTTGATGCCCTTAGCATGCTAACACCTTCATATTGCTTTTATTACAGAAAAAATTGTATTAATTTTATTGAATAGTTTAATGGTTTGTTTGGATAGGCAGATATTATGTGTAATAAAGTTAAAGAAAAGGCATAACCGCATAAGAGAAAAATCAATTCAAAAGAATGAAAGTGTGGAATCCGTCCACTCGGGAGTCAGGACAAGGATCTTTCTCCTTGACATTTAGCAAATTGGCACCCGGTGGGACCCATTCTTGGGCTCATATTCATATGGGCCGGTGGGCCCAGAGCAGCCAGCTGCCAACGTCGAAAACTGAGGACCGCTGACTGTTGACTTTTACGTGGCCGTTGACCGATGAGGACTTCGCTTCGCTGGTCTGTCTTTGGAGGTGTTGCACGTTAGCCGTCCGTTGAGAAACTCACGGGTCACCGGTCACGGGTCACGGCCCACCAAAGTGTTCGAGAAGCTAGAAGAAACTTGCTCAGGCTTGTGTGTGCGCACTTTGCACGGAATTTCCTGGATAAGTGATCCAGCATACCAAGCGAAGGCAGCTATATTTTGTCAAAATTTCTTGACTTCGACTTGAACACACACTGAGGATCTGAGTGCACAACAAGTTACATGGGC